>OZ057412.1:177852258-180477258 GCA_964056705.1 Troilus luridus
TTGGCAGTCATTAATTTAAAACTAACTAATTAAATTGATCTTTAAAAGTATTTCATGAGAATCTAAAATTATAAATATAAATTAATCACATGTTTATTTTTATTGTTCTTATGTAATGAAAAACGAAAACTTGTAGAAATTAACTTACAAAGATGCACTCCCAGTAAAAATTCCATTTTACTTGCGAAAAATATGGATTTGGTGCTTATTTACTTCAAAATGCCAAATGCAGTTGTAATGCGAGAATGGTTTCCTCTACACACTAACATTTGGGAAATACAGCAAAAACTTGCAAATAATATCAACGCAAAAGCTGCCAACTTGGTATTGAAATACAATGGGACTCAATTGGACCCCTGGATACCACTGGCAGGCCTTGAATTCGAAGATACGCTCCTTTTTGTTTTCGACGTAGAGATACTCCATGATTTCGATGGAAATTTCGGTAAAGTGTGGCAAGATAAAATAGTGAGAGGTGTGAAAATTTTGAATAAAGATAATAAATGGATCGAACTCAACTTGCATATCGAAAAGGAAAATATAAAGAAGCCATGGCTAGGAGGATTCAGGCACAAGGTGACAAAAGTGGAGTACCATCATGCTATGGTCCAGACTGAAAAGATTAGAGATAGGCGGCACAAAACGGGAAAACCTCCTTCACAGACAGAGGACGTTGCCTCTCAGACCCGCAAGTTCCCTCCCAAGGACATCGGGTGCCAGACAAGGCACGACCACGGCACTCAAATGCCACTTCCCGGGCTTTACGCTGCCACGTACCAAGACAAAATTGTCGACCCGGGTATCTATAAGGAACATGTCGATCCTGTACATCCTATGTTACCCATGACCACGCTTAATAAGTTTAAGAATATTTGCTTGGAATTGATCAAAAGAACTAAAGATGATCATATAAGAATAAAAAGGGAGAAAATGCTGAAAAAGAAAATGATAATGCTTAAAGACCATTCCAAGAAAGCAGACTGGAATTTCACAATCTCCACGATATACCCGACGGACAAATACGGTATTGAAAATATGTATTTCTTAGTAAACACCTGGTATACTAAAGAGAGAGAGAATATATTAGAAGCTTTCAAATCCCCGGCAGATCCCTCTTACAAGGGTTTCATAATGAATGCATTCAACAAAAAAATCACTTATCTAAGACAGATAGAAGTACTTAAAACAAAGCAAAGGTATGAAAGCATGAGGAAACAACGCATGAAACGTTTTGACGATGCTGCCAAGCCCTTGATTCGTTATTATCCGAAAGGAAGTA
Source organism: Troilus luridus (assembly GCA_964056705.1). Lineage (NCBI taxonomy): Eukaryota > Metazoa > Arthropoda > Insecta > Hemiptera > Pentatomidae > Troilus > Troilus luridus. The sequence goes on from OZ057412.1 coordinate 177,853,538, forward strand.
TAACCTTGTTAGAAACAGATAGTGTGCAAAGGTCAAGAGTTCTCAAAGAACTATACAGTTGCTACATCAGGCATGATTACACGCCAGAAGAGAGAGTGGAAATGTTACTCCAACTAAAGAGTAACGTGGAAGCAACAATACCCATCGATCAAATGGCTCTGGATTTGATAGAATTATTAAATCGGGAGATAGACATGACGTCAATGGGAATGAAACATCTTGAAGGGTTGAGGAAGAGAATCACTGAAATGTTATATTATTTCTTCACCTCAGATGAAGTTGTTGGGAAATCTCCCCCGCATTATGAAGAAACAATCGACTACACAACAATCAGGTGTATAAGTTGTAACGAACTGAAGCCGAAAAAAGCCTTCTTACTGAGAAACAAAGCCAACAGTCGTTATTGTAAATCGTGTTTGTTGCTTCGCGATAGAAATATTGGAAAACCACCCCTAGGACCCTATATTTTTATGCTGGATGAAATGAAAAAATGTCTAAATACTAGAAAAACCCCTATCCTTGATGTAATTAAACCACACGAGATATGTAGGCTCGTCACTAAAGTGTGGCATGGCACGTCCGCCCTGTCAGGTAGCAGCGACCCTTACAAACTATGGTTAGCCAGGTGGGACGTTCTGCAAGAATGGACGCCATGGAATTGCATTCTTCTCAATAGGGATGAAGGGCGGATACACGAGCTTGTAGAGAACCCAGAAACGTTTTATGAACCTCGCTTTATATATGAAGTAAAACGTAAACACCTAGAGGCCAAAATAGAATTCAAAAAGTTGCATGCAGATTACTTGAAATGGAAGGGTGATCCTGATATCGATTTTAAGAAGAAAGAGAAAAAGAGAAAAAAAGACTACTTCAAATCTGGCGATCCTTTTTTCCGACCTACTGAGTTCTCTGTAAGAAGGAGATATGAGACTAGTGTGATTATTGATAATACAGACGATGAATTTTGAATTGGATTTTTTAGTTTTAAGTATATTGGACACACTTCAATTTTATAAATATGTTAAAATTTTAATTTGTATGTTGCGTTCCCACATACTGGCAAATAGTACCGTCGATACTAGCTCATAGCTGCTAGGCTCCGTTAACAAATAACTAATACTTATGATCAAATGGTTCCACTTTCTCGAAATAAAGCACGAATATATTATGGTGGGAACTAGATCATTAAATTAAAAAAGTTAAAGGAACATTGACCCTAGATGACCATTAGTTAAAATATAGTACTCTATTTATAGGAATGGATTTTTTTATTAAGGAATGAACTACTACACTCTAGATGAAGTAGTGAAATGATTTTAAGTAATCCTCAAATTAGAATGTGTCCACAACCTTTTAAATCTATTGTAAAATTGAAAAAAATATTCATAGTTCTCTTATTTGTGTATTGACCAATTTTGAATGACGTCAGTGATTACCATACTACAATAGTCAAAGTGGGGAAGATGAGAAAAGATACTAGAAGCTTACGGGAAGATTGTGTAAGATGTCGAGAACGATGGAATAACTTCAGGGAACTAATTGACCGTCGGAATATGTGGGCGATGTGGGATTTCTAAAGAAAGGTTTTTGTCGATGGTAATGCCTAGGTTTTTCACAGAGGAGCTGAACGTGATAGGGTGATCGGTTAGGGTCAATGTTGGAAACGTGTGGATGGATGTAAGGAGGGAATTGGAACCTAAAACATTGGCCTGAGTTTCCATTTTGTTTAATTCCAGTTTGTTCAGCTTTGCCCAGGCACTGATCCTATCTAAGTCTTCCTGAATAATGCCGAACGCAATTAATAGCTCAGGAGGAGGAAATGATAAATAGATTTGGAAGTCGTCAGCATATATATGGTAGGAACATTGGCGAACAGATTTAAGAAGATCATTGATGTAGCAGTTGAAATGAAGAGGAGAGATGCTTGAGTTCTGTGTCAGACCTGAGGACAGGATTAGAGGATTTGTTGATAGGGTGGACTAAAGCTTTTTTCCAAGAGGTAGGGAATACTGCGTTTTGTTTGCAGTGAAAAATTCTATATGAAGAATAGGACAGGTAGAATATCGATAAGGCATGATTTTAGCAGTTTGACAGGATATACTGTGACTTATTTAGGTGATGAATAGTTATGAATAGTTATGAATACTTATGATACCCAGTGGGGTAAGATGGGGTTAGCCACTGACAATGTCCACAGACATGAACTGCTTCGTCATCTTCATCTTCCTCTCCTGCACAAGAGCAATGAGCCCATCGATGACATACGGAACACTGAATCCAGCCTTCAGAAGACTGTTAATATAAACAACCGCAGTACAGACATTCTGCGTCTGAAGCTTCCGATAAAGATGAACTGTTCCGTTTCCGCTTAGGACTGGTTTTTGTCACTTTAGCTTTATTTTTTTCTTGCTTGCTCTTATCATGGGTTGATGTGTCTTGCAAGCTTTTAATTTTTTAAATAAAATTTATGCTGTTGAACAAATCTTTTAGCCAAATTTTGCTTAGCATTTTCTTTTTCGATCCTTAACCTTAGTTCTGCATGCAGCTCATTATGGTACGGAGACTCACTCAAAAGCTCAGACTTGCCATGTTTTCTGGCCCTCTTCTTTGAATTATGGCCACTACACGATGGAATGGGAAGAATATCTTCTGGAGTTAGGCATTTAGTATTAGTCATCTTATTTTCATTCGCTAGAGTGTTGTTCACGGGAAGAGCAGCCGACTGAAAGTTTCCGACCGGTGAACCAGTTTGGGGTGGGTCAGGAACCAAACCAGGCGTGGTAGTAGCAGCGGAGGATCTGGGTGAGCCAGGAACAGAAGCTGGTTGGGGCGTAGGAGGGGCAGCGCCAAATCTAGGTGAGTCTGTTTGATTTGGGAGTGAGGCTGCATTTTCAACCAATGGCCTGTTTGTAGTCTCTGATGGTGCATAGTCATGGTCACTGAAGGTTCCTTGGATTACTGGCCAAATTCCAGTTTTCCGAAAACCATTGATTGCCGTTGACATAGTTGCTGCTCTTACAAAAGCGTTTCCATAAAACTTGGCAATTTGGTAAAGTGAAACAACTCGGCCTGGATTCGAGTTCAGCCAGCAGGACACTTCCTGGTCATAGAAAACACTTAAAGGTTTCATGAAACTCACGTCAAGCGGCTGCAAGCGATGGGTGCAGTGGGGTGGAAAGCATTACAAAATCATCCCTTTTGCCCATGCTTGATCAATTACATCCATGTTCTTAGTGTGAGTGAAATGCCCATCCAAAAGCAAGAGGACAGGTTCCTCTTTCGTAGCTCTGCTCCATTCCACAAACTTCTTAAACCATATGAAAAAAATATCTGATTGCATCCAACCACTTGGATGGAAAGCAGCCCATCCCCCTGGTGGACAACCATTCATGATCTGGTCGTTAGTTCGAGCTCTTGGAAATTCAAACAAAGGAGGCATATAGGAACCAGCAGAATTAAAACACACTTCAATGGTAACTGTGTTGCCTCTTTCAGCAGATGATAGCACACCAACTTGTTTTCTACCCTTTAGTAAGAGTATTTTTGACCTATGTTTGGGAACAACAGTAACGCCGCTTTCGTCACAGTTGTAGATCCTGTCAGCAGTTAACTCATGGTTATCCACGACGCGAGTTAGCAAAGTGAAGAAATTAGTAACATTAGGTTTGTTAAAGGCTACTGCCCTAGCCGCACTAGTGGGCTCTGGTTTCCTAAGAGATAGCTGGGGATGTCTGGCCTTGAACCCAATTAGCCAGTCTTTTCCAGCTACTTGCTTTTCGGTAGAAAAGGTATGATTTTTCCCCAGGTTCTCCGCCCATTGAAATGCAAGTATTCCCAGATCATTATAGGTAAGCCCAAACAACCTTTCCTCCATTTTAAATAAATAATTGATTAATAGATTTTCTTCCTCTGGGCTGAAAACCGTTGTGATTGGCCCAAGGTTCTTAACTAAAATAGGATTACTATTGTGTGGATAAATTGTACCACTTGGGCCTACTGTCAATATTGACATCAGTTTTTTCGCCTTGTTCCCTAGTCTATTTTACACGTCGTTCTAACGTAGATTGCGGCACTTGAAAAGAGTCTGCTGCTCTTTTATAGCCCATCTTCCCCTTCATAACAGTATCTATAGCATTTTTCATCGATTCAGGGTTCCATTCCCGTCGATTAGTCTTCTTTTTGTACGTCCGAACCTTTTTTTTTTTTTTTTTTTTTTTTTTTTTGGGCCCCCTTCCTGCCATTGCTGGCATACGGGGTTCTCGGCAGTGACGGGTTGATGCGTTGGGTTTACGCACGCCCGCCACTGCCAATAAATAAACTTTTTTTTTTTTTTTTTCCTTTATTTAAAATAAAATATTACATTTATATGGGGGGTACCATTTAATTTTTTTGGGTACATTAACCAATTTTTTTTCATCTGTGGTGCTGCCCGGTGCACGGATGTGCACCTTACTGTTGGGGCAGCACCTTTACACCTCCTGGCCGGTCTCCATCCGTCCGGATGCCGCCCAGCCCTCCTGGTCCGCATCCGTCCGGTCATCAGCTCCATCTCTCTCATCCGGGGGTGGTTCCCCGTCTGGCTCCTCATCTGGTGGCTCCTCGTCTGGTGGCTCGCCGAGGGGCCGGATCCTGCTAATAGTGAAATGCGCAGGCCCGACCACTTCCTTCCACCCGTAAATAAACTCCTTGAAGAAGGGGTAATTCCCTTCCTCCATCAACCGGGGGAAGTCCTCCTCGGCGAGGGCGAAAATCCCGGTTTTCCGCGACAACCTGGCACGATGTCCTTCCATCGCGGTGCAGGAAACAATAACGTGCTCCGCTGTCTCAGGGACTCCACAGGCAGGGCACCGGGGGTCGATTTCTCTCTTATGCTCGCTGAGCTTTCCCCGGTACCCGCCATGTCCTGTCAACATCTGCGAGACCCAGTAGTCCGGGAGGACCCATGTCGCAGTTATTCTCGACTGGACGGTGGGGAAGAACTTCCTCAAGGTGGCGCCCTTCTGGCTTCCCACCCACCGTCCGTTCCACGCCTCGATCGAGTCCTCCCTAACAATCCTTCTCCATCTGTTGGGGGTCTCGCCGATCCTTTCTCGGAGTCCCTCCGGGAGCGCCGCTAGCCCCTGTCTCTTCACCTCGTAAACCATCGCGTCCTCCTTAAGGACGAGGTCCAGGGGCATCGCTCCCGCCAGCACCTGCACCGCCTCATGCGACACCGTTCGGTACGCCTTCGTGACTCGCAGCAGAGCCAGTCTCTGGATGGTGGCCAATCTCCTCCTCTGTAGCTGCGTGAGGTTTCGACTCCACATTGGGGATGCATACCTAAGGATACCCAGGACCACGCCTTTATAAATGGTCATCGTTGCCGGGTACCTGAGGCCCCAAAATGCACCCCCTATTCTTGATAAACCATTGAGTGACAGGGTCACCCTATCCTTCAGGTACACCAGGTGAGGGGTGGCGTCGAAGTCCCTTCTGAACTTCACACCCAGGTACCTTACCTCCTCACCCAGCCTCACCCTTTCTCCCCGAACATCTAGTATGACAGGGTGAGCCCTGTCGGTGGAGCCTCTCAGGAGTATGGCCTGGGTCTTGGCTGCGGCCATACTCAACTTTTTCCCCACGCACCATTCCGCTACGAGACCGGCACACCTCTCCGCCTGTGTCTTCACTCTGGCTCTGCTGTTTTCCGCCACGATGACTGCCAGATCGTCGACGTAGGCCGTGGCAAGGAACCCTTCCTGTTCTAATTCCCCCAGCAACGGGTCGAACACGAGCTTCCACAGGGCCGGTCCGAGGACTGACCCCTGTGGGCATCCTCTCTCAATCCTTCTCTCGACCTCATAGTAGCTACCTCTAATCCTAACGCTCCTGTCACTGAGGTAACTACTTATGAGGGAGTACAAGTTGCTGGGGGTGTTAAACTCCTGCAGCCGCTGGAGTACACAGGGCCACCATACACTATCGAAGGCGGAGGATATGTCAAATAGCATAAGCATAACATACTTCTCCGCCTTCCCTTCCACGTCCCTGCGCACTCTCAGCAGCGCGTCTGTGGTTCCCCTGCCACGGGTCGAGCCGAACTGCCGTGGATGGCTTGCTTCGATGAGGACCGGCTTCAGGCTATTGACGATCAAGCTCTCCAGGACCTTGCTGAGGACCGGGAGGAGGCATATCGGTCTGTACGCCTTAGGATCCTCTTTATCCTTACCTCCTCCCTTGTAGACCAGTCTCAAGTCCGCGATCCTCCACCTACTCGGGAACCACCCCTGGTCCAAACACTCATTGAAGATCCTCAGTAGGTCATCCTCAATGAAGGGGGCGCTCTCCCTCAGGATCGCGGCGTCAATCCCATCAAGTCCTGGGGCTCTGCCGATCCTCTGCCTTTCCACGGCGAGGCGAAGGTCCCATATATCCCATGGTGGGCAAAACTCGGTACCGGGAGGGCACACCGTGGTGCGTCTCACCATCTTATCTTCCTCTGTATCCTGGGACGGATCATCCCTGGGGTATGTATAGTCTACATACATATTCACCGTCTCCTCCAGGGTGACTGCCTGGGCATCTCCCACTCTGAGAGCCGCCATTAATGTTAGCGGCTTCACCTTGCCCAGTGCCACCCTGTACGGGATACCCCAGGGATTCTTCTCAGTCTCCTTGACGATAAACTCGTCCCAGGATTCCTTTTTCCGGTGACGCACTCCGTTTCGGTATGCCCTATACCTCCGTTTCGATTCATCTCGGAGTGCAGGTCTCCTCTCCTCGTCCCTGCACTCCTGGTACCTGCGCCTAGCCCTGTAGTACTCCCTCTTGAGAAGCGTCAGGGCTGGCGTCCACCATGGGACCGGACGCGCTCTCGCTCTGCGGCGCTGGAGGGTCATATTGGCCGCTTCTGTGATGGCGCCCGTTAGCTCCGCAACTCTGCGGTCTATAACTGACTCTCCTACTTCCATCGGCGCCATCTCTTCCCATTCTCTATCGACCAATATACCCTCCAGTTCACTGGAGAAAGCTCCCCAGTTCGCCGCTCGGGTCACGTAGCCCTTCTCAACTGGAAGGACTTCGCCTTCCTCCTCTACCACACTGAAGGCAATGACCCGGTGGTCGGAGCTCGTGTCAGACCTTAGGGTCCAGTCCGCTATGCGCCTCGCCATGGTGGCCGTGGCGAGTGTCACGTCGATCCAACTCTGGCCCCTGGCTCCAACGAATGTGGGACCAGAGGGCTCATTAACCACTATGAGCTGACATCTCGCCACGGTCTCATCCACCACTCTTCCTCTAGCGTCTGTGCGAACCGAACCCCAGGCCGTGCTCCACGAATTGGTGTCGGAACAGACCACCACACTTCTATAACGCTGTGTGATGGCCTCCACGGCGGCAACGCTTTCCTCTATCCTTTGCGTTGGCGGCATGTATGACGAGACAAGGGCGAAGGATATCCTCCCCCATCTGACACAACACGCCGCCTGATCAGCCGTGGTGAATTGCTTCAATTCCATTACGTCGAGGTTGGGATTAACTATCACAATAGCCGCCCTGGGCCTCCTCTCACCACTGCCCATCGCAACTACCCTCGACGCGACACCGAATCCGGCGACCACATTTCCCCGACACCACGGCTCCTGTATAGCCATGATGTCGGTTTTCCTTGCGAGAGCTCTCAGCTCGTCCGCGACCACTCGCCTTCGGCCCATATTGACCTGCAGAATCCGCAGCCTACGCATACCGGGTTCTTTTCACCTGCCCAGCCATCATCTCCAGGTGCTGCGGGCACTCCTTGCTGCCCACGCAGTGCCGGAGCTCTTTCCCCTCTCTGCCTTTCGCCTTGCAGTTTCCGCAGGTTGGTGCCTCACCTATCTTCTTTACCGGGCAGTCCTTAATTTTATGCCCGGTCTCTCCGCACCACCTGCACGCCATCCCGGTCGATTGGCATGCCTTCGCCGGGTGGCCGTATTGCAAACATTTTAGGCAGAGCAGGGGGTCGAGGTTGTCCCTGATGGCCAGGCACCACCATCCCCCACTCAGATCCGCCTCGGTCAGGTTCATCAGGGCGAGCCTCATCGTGTGGTGGACCTCCACGATCCACTTCTTGGTCAGCCCGCCCCTCACGGGAGCAGCGAAGCAGGGCCTCATCAACTCCCTCCTGACCGACTCCTCCTCCGGTCTTTCGACACTTACCTTGCACCATAGATACCTCTCCAGGGCCTCCTCCGTCCAATGGTTAGGGACGCCCCTCACCTCCAAGCGGGGTCTCTTGGCCATAGCCATCTTGGCATCGAGGCCCCTGCTTTTAAGGGCGTCCCAAGCCAACAGCCTCTTCGCCTGGTCAGCTCCTCCGGTCTTGACCAGGACGGCGCCGGCCCTCGTCACTCTCACGACGCTGACGCTGGCGCCTACTGCCTTAAGCTCTTCTTGGGATGGGAGTTGCTCCAGGATCTTCCCGGCCTCCCATCCCGCTCCGTTACCCTTGAGGGTTATATATGTAGAGGCATCCTCTGGTTTTCCCGGCCCCGCGGGAACACTGGCCAGGACCCCAGCGAAGGTCATCTTCTTCTTCCCTTGTTCCTGGGAGGTAGGCCTCTCCTTCTTCTTCTTCTTTTTCTTTTTCTTCACCTCCTCCCAGGGTACAGCGTCCTCCTCGCTGGAGTCCACCTCCTTGTTCCTCCCACGGCACGTTGCCGTGGCACTGGTCCACCTTTGTGGCATTGGGGCCGGGACACGTTCAAGGCCGTCGTACCTGACCTCTCTCCCCTTGGGCGGGGGCACACCTGAAGGCCCGGCCGCCACCTTCTCTTGCTCCTTCGGTGCCTTTGCAATCTTTCCCCTCTCCTCGGCCGGCCGCTGATCCCTGGTGGCAACCGACGGCCCAGCCTCCTGCTGCCTACGGGCCCTCTTCTCCTCTCTCTGTGGCTTCGGCCCAGTCAATACCATCGGGCCCACGATCTCGGCCACCTTTGTTGCCACCATCTGGTGAAGCTCTTCCGTGTGAAGGATTTCCCTCACCACGTGCTTCACCACTTCGGGGATCAGCTTTCTCTCCCCCTCCATTCTCAGGATAATATCCCGGAGTTTGTTAACGTTCCCGTTTATATATTCCTTTTTCTCCTTGGAGAAGCTGTGCTTGAATCTCTCCATGTATTCAAGCACGCCTCTCTGAATCGCCCGCGCCTGGTCCGACGGGCTTCCCTCGCTGTAGGCATGAGGGGGGGTACTCCCTCTCCTTCCTCTCCTCCTTTTCTTAGATTCAGGGCTAAATCCTGATGCCTCTTCGGACTCTTTAGCTTCATTGACATCGCTCTCGCTTGTCGGAGGGAGTTTCACCCTTAGTCCGGCCCTGCGCGGCACCAGTAGCTTCTCCACAAAGCCGGAGAGGGAAGGCAGGCCTTCCGGTGCTCTTGACACTTTTTTTCCAGTCTGCCCCACCGTTGAGGTCCCCTGTTTGCCTTCGAGGGGCATCTCCTCTTCTTCCCCAGCGTTGAGGTCTCTCAACTTATTGTTGTTTGCGATGTTTTCAGTCGCCTCCATTTCACTTTCTTCCTGATTTTTTGGGTCCATTTTTCGTCCCACGAAAAATAATTAGTTCTGGACCTAAAATTTTCAAAAATTTTTGGTTTTTCAAATTTTTCTGAAAAACTAAAATACTCCTGTCCGTGGGAGTCCCGACTCGCACTAGTGTCCCTCGGGGCTCAACCACACTCACTAATACACATCAGTGCGTTGATGTGTATTAGTGAGTGTGGAATCACGGAGCTCTGAAAAACACCTCTTACCTCTATGACAGCTGAGCGCAGACTGATCACTGGCTATCTCTAGAAAGGTGGGGATAATCCCCGGGAGCCAAGTTAGCGTGCGTCCTCTCTACTTGACTGCCGGAGCGCAACTTTGTACGTCCGAACCATCTCTTATAGATAGTCCTAACCCGAAAAATGAAAATACTATAATAGGGAAACAATGGGGTAAGATGGGGTAAACCCCATCATGCCCCATTGATATATCTTCATCTTGCCCCACTCATACTTTTTTGGCATTAAGTGGTTCGTTTCAGGTTAGAATTGGACTTGGAAATTTGAGAACGTATGAAATTGAACGGTTAAAAAGTACACTTTCCAATGATACATATAATAGTTGGACAAGTTGTTGTGGCTTACCTGTAATCAAAAGTAATCAGGGACTGAACAAAACTACTTTATGATGAAATTGTAAACATTCGGCACAAAAACTTGTGTACAAGACAAACTATTCACTCAAACTGGCCCGCACCTATTGGAAGCTTTGTTTACTTTACTCTACTACTAATACTGCCGTTCTCCGCTAGGTGACAATACTTATAAGGTCAGGAGCTCATATACCCCATCTTACCCCGGTACCCCGTCTTGCCCCACTCTCCCCTACCGCTTAGTCATAAGACACCCTTCAAAGAGAGGGCTTACTGGTTTTTAAGCTTTGCCCGCCTTTTTTTTTTCTTCGAAGATTAAAAAATAAAAAGCAATTTTGGAAATTTTTCCTGGGTTATAAAAACCCCTTAGTATTAACATTGTTACTTAGGTCATGAACCCCTATGTAAACTCCATTATTATAGGAGAACATACCACCCGTAAAGCTAAAACAATGAAATGATTTAGCAAGTATCGAAAAGATCTTAAGTATTTAAACAGCTCTGTATTATCACACTGGCCAGACAACAGTTGAACAGTGCAGTCCGGCAGCATATGATTGGAAAAATTGGAGCAGCTGAATTTGATTTTGATGAATTTTCACCAAGTAATTGTAGGAATTGGGTCAATGGGTATTTTATACAAAAACTATGTAACTCTTTATTATGTTCGATATATTCCATTTTCCATGGTTTTTTATTGGAGGAGGTGATCACCCAGTATTAAAATCACAAACAATAAAAATTGATAAATGAATTTGAATGGAGGAGTATATCAACTGCTCAGTTTTCACATTGATCCTTAAGAGCTTCTTTTTCATTTTTTTTCATCTCTTTGATAGTGTCTAGCATTGGAGTATTTCTGGTTTCTGGTAGAAACATTATCAAGAATGCACCCAGGAGTGCAAGAGAACCACAAAGTACAGTGGGACTCCACCAAAACTGCTTTCCCTGTAAAACAAAAATAAAAAAAATATTAATTTAATTTTTAACCTTTAACCTGGGAAGGTGCCTTGATGTGACCCTCTCATAGTAGAAATGATTATTTCTTCGAATACTTTTCCCCCACTCTCCTTTCATTTCAGAGGTTTTGATTAGAATTTTCAATAGAAGCATTCAATAATAGGGAATCAGGGATTTTTTTGGTCTGAGTCTTTTAAAAAGGGCGTGGTTCCTGAGTTAAGGTTAGGTGGAGGTGTGGCCATATGGCTAAAAAGGGGTCTAAGTCCAATAGTTAAGTTATGACGAAAATTTAAATTAATCATTATGATCATGTGGCTGGCTCAGGTGACTAAAGGGTTAGGGATTGGTATGGTAAAGGTTAGGTTGAGGAAATTTTAATTAAAATTTCTCATCACAATGAGATCACAGATCTTGTGACCAAATCCTGGTTTCTAATTGGCTTGCAGCAATGGTGTGCCACCTGGCCCCTTCTTACATTTCTGTTAGAGGATGATTAGATTCATATAAGTGGTGATTTTTACTGATGATATGCTTGTATTTTCATATTATCATATTCATTTTATAGTTATCGCATGCGATCAGTACGTTATCTGAAAGATGCTAAAGACCCACAGAATTGTCTGCTAGAAGCACTGTGTCATCTACATATCTCAGGATGTTTATTCTTTCACCTTTTATGGTTGGTTATTTATGGCATGCCTGTCTCACGCCTCTTCTTATGCGAATGATTTCTGATAGTTGCCATCAATGCAGATGGAAGCCTTCTGATTTTCATAAAGGTTTTTTATAAGCCTTATGGCTGTGTAATCCATATTTCCTTGGTTTAGCATTTCAGTGAGTTTTCCATTTTGTAACCTGTCAAAGGGCTTTTTTAAGTCCAGGAAACAGTCTGACATCTCTTGCTCTTTGCATTAATATCAGATAACTAAATAGGGCTTTTCTAGTTCCAAGGTCATTTCCCAAACCAAAATGAGTCTCTGATATGTTCTGTTTGAGTTTTCTATAAGCTTGATTATGTGTAATACGATTTTTAATGCATGACTTATTAAACACATAGTTCTATGGTCTTGACATATTTTGGTATTATTATTTTTTTGTATAGCGATATCGGTCAATAGATACCAGTTCTGAATATGAGTTCTGGTGTTATAAATTATAGATATAGGTATATAAATTATAGAATAAATTTCATTATAGAAATGGGTTAGGGCGTCAATGTGGTTATATTGGATTAGGATCAAAACCTCGCTATGGACTTCGTCATAGCTTGGAGCTTTACAATTTTTCAGTCTTCTTATTTCGTGTCATATCGGCCCTGGCTATTTGTGGTCCATTCTTAGTTTCTTATATTATCATGTTGTTGTATTATCATATCATGTTGATCTTGCTTTGTAACTTGTCAATGAGATCCACCAAATATTCTTTCCATCTCTTCAGATTATATCCTCTCCCTCCCAATATGTTTTCATTTGCACCACATCTCACATTGTGATGCCTTGTTCTACCTATTCCTGTATAATAATATTTATTTTATACTACTTCTATTTCAAGACATTTATTTTAACCATCCCTGCTTTACTGTTCTTATCTCCTTGATTACTTTCCCAAGCCACATTGAAGTAGCTCTTGAAGATCCTAAATATGATGCTGGAAATTCTGATAACAGATGAACAATATAAGAGATAGAGGTTTTACTGATGAGATACTAAGTAAGGCTACAAAAATAAGTTGGTTCATGTTTCTGAGAAACATATAAACCAACTTGAGAAAAATATAATTATAGAAAATAAAGAAGTATATTTTAGTGTACTAACCAAAATTTCCACTAAATGTGGTGCAAGCCATGGACCTATTTGTGATAAGGCAAGACAGCAACCCAAAGCAGTGTTGCGATTTTCTGTTGGAAATAGTTCTACTGTGTAAAAGTTGACAACTCTAAGTGCTGCTGTTGCAAAAATTCTTCCAGCTAGAGCCATGCACATAACCGGCCAACCTGGTAATTAGTGTAGTTTTGTGTTAATAATAGATAACAATTATTCCTATAGATGATTTTTAAAAAAGTTATTATTATTATATTTTTTTAAAGCAAAAGGCGACCATCAAAGACACAAATAAAGTTTGTTCATAACATGTACTGCTTAATTAATTATTATCTCCAAATCTTTTGTTTATTTGAACTTTGCAGTGCTTACAAGAACATGTTATTCAATAAATGCTTGTAAGGAAATTAATTATTTTTTTTCAAACTGTTTCAGAAACTAATCCAATAAAAATAAGGAAAATTGAAAACAATCTTGAATGAGCACTAACTATGAACTAAGAATAGAATAGGTAGCTAATGTAATCTCAAACAATCGATCAATCAACAGTGGTCTTGGCCGCATCAAGGCGTCACCTCCACTCTTCTCTGTCCTGTGCCTAGGTCCTCCAAGCTCTGGATCCAACAATGCTACCTGCATCCTTCTCGACCTCGTCTGCCCATCTTAATCATGGCCGTCCACGTTTCCTTTTTCCGTCAACGTACCCAAATAGCAGTATCTTATGAGTAGCGTTGTCCTCCATTCTGGCCACATGTCCAGTCCATCTAAGCCTAGCTATTCTTATATACTGAACCACGTCTAGCTCCTGATACATCCGATATATCTCTGCATTCTGCCTGAGTCTAAATTGATCGCCAACTCTTACTGCTCCTTATATCCTTCTTAATATTTTTCTTTCGAAGAGCAGTAAACTGTTGGCATCTCCCCTGGACAGGTTTCCGATCCGTAAGTTAAAACAGGGCTTATCATTCTCTTGTAAAGTATCACCTTGGCTCTTCTTGATATCAGATGGGTTCTTAAATTTTTTGCCATTCCAAAATAACATTTATTAGTAGTAAAAATTCTTCTTTGAACTTCTGCTCTAGTTGAGTTATCTGCTTTGACAAAAGAGCCAAGGTAGACAAAACTGTCGACACTTTCAAACGTGTAGGTGCCAAACGTGATAGAGGGTGTTGGTTGCCTTGCATATATTTGGTCTTTGCCTGATTCACTTGAAGACCCATTCACCGTCCAGCTTTCTCCAAGGCAAGAAATGCTTGCTGTAAATCCCTCTGTGTTCTTCCGACTATAATTATATCATCCGCGTAGGCCATTATTTGGATGGACTTCGTCAGAATCGTACCAGTAACTTGTAATCCTGAGTCTCTTATGACCTTTTTAAGTACGAAATTGAATAATGTAATATCAAACATAATATTCTAAATCTGAAAATATCCTAAAATTTTTAAAAATGTAATCAAAACATTGTAATAACGGTACATTATATTATTTTACTAATATTGTTAATGTAAATATTACCTTGTGGGAGGAATGTCAATACTATCATAATGATTCCAGAAATACCATACAAAGCTGCTGCGGAGTTTCTTCTACCAAAGTACATTAGGATGAGAATAGTAAGCAATAGGCCTGGAATATCTGCGATTCCAGTCAGCCCAATATAGAGGCGCTGGTCAACTCCAAAGTTTGATCCATTCAATACTAACAACAGAATAATGCAAATCATAATACATTATGAAAGTATCAAAAAATTAAATCCGATTTTTTTTTAAGGGGGAAAGAGGGAAGAAATTATGATTGTATTCTATTAAGTGATATAAAATATTTTAATATGGTTTAAAAAAGTAAAATTTTTTTTCATCAGCAATATGCTTAACAATTTAAAATATATTTTTATATCTAATTTGCTACATTATGGATTTATTCGTATAAATATTTCGAAACTATTTGGTTAAAATATATAAACAAGATTTATGATCATTGATTTTATGTTATAATTTTTTTTTCTTTCAGATTTCTTTGAAAATAGGTATAGGTAATAATAGTGGTAGTAATGAAAGTAAAAAAATAATAATACCAAAATATGTCAATACCATAGAACTATGAGTTTAATAAGTCATGCACTAAAAATCTTATTACACATAATCAAGTTTATAGAAAACTCAAACAGAACATATCAGAGACTCATTTTGGTTTGGGAAATGACCTTGGAACTAGAAAAGCCCTATTTAGTAATCTGCATCGTGAAAAAAAAATCAAAGAGATGAAAATGATGTAATTTATTAAATAATTTTCCAACAAAATTGAAAGCCATTGCTAGCGTCGAGGAGCCTCAATCCCAATCCAGCCATGTTTCTCGGTCCCTTCTCAGCTGCCACATTTCATGGAGGGTCTTGCCTCTCTCCTCTCCGATGCGCTGAATGTATTCCTGATAGGAAACTACGGGACGGCCTCTCGGCCTCCTCCCAGTGGGTCAAACTTCCATAACCTTCCTTGGCTCTATCTCTTCATTCATCCGACCGACATGGCCAAACCACTTTTTTGGAATCCATTAGCTTGGTCACTTTTAGCTCTTCTCTAATCCTCTCATTCCAGATGCGGTCCCTCCTGGTGTTTCCAACGACTCTCCGTTGGAATTTTATCTCCGCAGCTGTCACTCAGCTAGCCTGCTTGTCCAACATAACCCAGCTTTCACTTCCAATATGTTGGGAGGTAAACTGATTTGTAAATGTGCATTTTTGTTTACCTTACCAACTTCCCTATGCCTAACTATACTGTTGCAGATAGGGTAATAAACCTTGATAGCTTTGGATACTCTGTTTGGTACTTCTGGATCAATTTTTCCCCTGCTGTTGATGATTGTCCATAAGTAGGTGTATTCTTCTACGACTTCAAGTACCTCCTCATTACAGACCAGCTGGATATCTTCTTGTTCCTCTCTTGATACCACTAAGACTTTTGTTCAATCTAGGCATTCCGTTTGAGATGGGGATATTACCATAAATTATGATTGCCGGTTCTGTAGTAAAATAAATATTTAGTGGACTGTATGAAAATAAAACATGACATTTTTATTAATCTAATTTACAATTTAGTAAGATGAGAAATAAAACTATATTACATATTTTGTGGTGTCTCTGCATTGCTCACAGTATTTTCCTTAAGCTGGCCTTCTTCTCCTGCGCCCCATTCTTCATTCTAGATTGGCTTAAGTTAATCACCCATGTTTATTAATAACAAAACTGCTTTATATAATGTGCACATTGTGTCCATTTTCATGGCTAGCCAACAGCTCTCATTATCTGTGATGAACAACTCTGAGACTTCCCAGTTTCTCGACCAGATATTTCCTGTCCTCAGCCATCTATATATATTTCGCGGCGAGCCGTGAACAACTTTGCTTTTCTTGCTATTTATTGGCATTCCTTTGTGGAAGAGTTCTTTCTCCCATTCCACCAGGGCTCGACAAGACAAGCTGCAGGTCTTTCGAGTCCGCAATCAATACCATGTCATCGGCATACAATAGACTTTTAAACATAACATTTATTAAGTTCCATGTCGCCCTGTCTCACACCTCTCTCTATGGGAAGTAGGTATTGTAATTACATAAAAATATGTATCTCTTCGTATGAATGTTGATGGTATCGATTTTTGTTTGTAACTGTGCGTCTCTCTCTCTCCCACATTGTTCTTGCTTGTTGTATGTTATGGGTTCCCCAATAAAGCGTGTAGTTGTTGAACTGTTTTTAGTTATGAACAATTAAAAACCTTATTTTTCCAAAACAAAACACGTGGACTCCCTTCCGTTGATCCTCAGTACTTCTTTCGCTGCCTCATATGCTGATTTAATCGTAGTGATAAGATCTTCTGCCACATTTTTATCTGCCATAGCATCCCATGTTTCTTGTTGATGGACAGAGTTGAATGCTGCTTTTAGATCAAGAAATGCCATACATACATTCGTAATTCCGTCCCATACTTTTTCTCCAATGCTTCGTAATACGAAAATGTGGTCTTGAGTCTGCCTCCCTGGGCGAAATCCCGCTTGTTCACTCTCTATTTGATTCTCGACTGCAAGCCTTGTTTCCTTTCTAAGATGGAGGTGTATAGTTTGCATGCCACCGAAAGCAAGCTAGTAGGTCTATAGTATTCACATTCAGTGGAGCTACCTTTTTTGTGAATAATAGTAGATACCACAATATATAAATATATCTAAATAGAAAATATAAAGAGAAAAACTGAAACATTGAACACAAAATACTGGGTCATAAGACATTTATAGTTAACAATTAAAAATAAAAGTTGGAACTATGCTACTTGAGGTGTGTTCTGTGATGGATTCACCTGTTTTAGGTTCTTTGCTTTTGGTATGGATCGTGTCATTGATCCCAAGCAGATTGAGCAAAATAATATTCTAATACATCTCCTGCAAGTTGCACAATAGACCTCCTCTGATAGTAGTGCATTTTTGCCTCTTAAAAACAGAAAAAAAATAAGCTTTTATTCCCACCAACACATGCTCAAAACTTGGCCATTCCATTTTAGTGAAAGCGAGAGTCTTATAAATCCATTTAAATAACCAGGATGTATGGCAGTTTGGCATTATGTTGTCAAACTGGACTTAAAATGTACATTGAAGTCCATATCAATCAACTTGGTTTCAACACTAGTTCCAAAAAAAGCAAGTCTGATTTGTTAACAATCAGCTCTGCAGACATTTTGAGTTCCTTTTGTTGATTTTCCAGGCACAAAGTTATCTGCATCTGCTTACCCAACAAATATAGTGTCGTGAGTTAGCAGTTGTTGTAACTACGAGGGTTGTACTAGAAAGAAGTGTCTTACCTCGGTGGAACTGCTTTTATTTTTCAACATAGTCTCTCTGCAGACTAATGCATTAGGTCCAGCAATGTTCCAATGTCTTGATCCCATCTCGAAAATTAGATTCCTCCAGGCCTGCAAAATACCTCTCCAATTCGGCTGTCAGTTCTTCCGTTGTAGGAAATCTCCGCCCACCTAGGAAATTTTTCAGCTTCGTGAAGAGATGAAAGTGTGATGGTGCCAAATCAGGTAAATAAGGTGGATGTGGCGCAACAATTCGTACCTCAGTTCATGAAGTTTTTCCATGGCAATAGCACTTGAGTGCGGGCAGGCGTTGTCCTGATCAAAGATGACTTTTTTCCTTGCCAAACCATGCCTTTTTTCGCGTATCTTTTCCTGTAGTTGGTCTAGGAGGTTTGCGTACTATTGCCACGTAATTGTTTGGCCAGTAGGAAGATAATCTATCAGCAGAATGCCTGACTGAGGTCGCGAAATTTCCGGCCGAACGTACTGCCTTTGCTTTCTTTGGTGGTGGTGGCTCAGCATGCTTCCACTGCTGTTTTGTCTCTGGGGTATAGTAGTGCACCAAAGTTTCATCTGCAGTCACAAACCCGCGCAAAAAATCTTGTTGGTTGCGCTGAAATCGGGCCAGATTTTGTTCGGACAGTTCCAATCTGGTGCGTTTATGGTCCTATGTCAAAGGAAGTGTGATTATTGCACGGGAACCTCATTGCTCTAGCACTGACATCTAGCGGTGATTTCGAGAACTTTTCAAACCACCCTCGTACTGTGAACTGATATATCCCCTCCTCATGCAACACATCATTTATTCTCTGCTAGCAATGCCAGTAAGTCACATGTTAGACACAAGGCTGCTAGTGTATCTTTACTAACCTTATTTATTGTAATGTTCATTTCTTGTAAATTCTTGCATAAATACAGTTCATTAAATAAATATCAGGAGTGTTTAGAATTTAAAATGATTTCTTGACCTAAGCCATTTTGTTACTGAATCTGTCACTAAAATATTTTATAATTTGATATATGATTAGAAATTATTATTGAAATGAAGATGATATAGTAATACAAGTATCCTTACCTATTAGGAAGAAATACAAATATCCAAAAAACCATAAATAATTGCATATCAAAGTTCTTTTGGCAAGTTCAAGTGTTGAGTAAATATTTAAAATATTCTTCAAAATTACTAGAAATATTACACAGCATGAACAAGAATGCCCCTGAAAAATAATTTAAAAAACTGTTTAAAAGCTTAAGGAAGAAACATTGTTAACAGAAGGTTATAAGGATACCTTAACATCAGAACGAGATGGCTCGTGAGGCTCATTGGAATCTAAGTCACCTACATGTCCAATGATATTTGATGCTTTTTTTAACTTTCCTTTGGTTATTAACCACCTGGGTGATTCCGGTAAGAACCTATGGTAGGAGAGATTTTTAATGACAGAGTTTCAGTAATTAATATTTTTTTACACTGTACGGCAAAAATTAGAGACAAAGTAAGAACCAATGATTTTATAGAAATGTACTCGTATCATAGTTATGGGATTTCGCATTATAATCAAGTCTAGTTCTTATTATGAATGCATTTCAAGGATGCTAATTTTGTATTTTGGCCCAAAAAATTGATTAGCCACCTGATCAGTTGTCAACCAAGATAGCCTTTTTTGAGTTCTATGCGTTAAGCCTCACTTAGTGCATCGCATTGGTAAATAATAAAAGTTTTTATCTTCATTAGTCTTTACAGTTTTAATTATATTGATATGATGTATGTCTGCAATCATTTAAGAAAGGCGGATAAAACCTAAACTTGAGATCTAGATCTATATTATCCTAACACCAATGCTATTCTTAACAGGAACATTTGTTATTATTTCACTCTCTAAGGTCCTTGCTAGAGATGAGCCTCTGCCATCATTCTTCCCTTTCATAGGCTATCATAGCTTCTTCCTAAATAGCTGGCATTGCTTTCTCCTTCCATATGTCCCATATTACTTTTTAAAATCTCCACTCAAGTATCTACACCTGCGTATTTTATTAATTCTTAAGAGATTTCATCGTGCACTGAATTAAACTGCTCCTACCGCAGCAGCCATCCAAAGAAGCTTGCCCTGGGCCACCTTAGACTCACTCATTCATATATTATTGAAAAACTGTCTCTTCGATTATAACTAATCTGCTAACAATAAATAAAGCAGGATTAGCCCCAAATTTATCAAAGGCACTTGATTGCAAAGCTATCATCACTTTGGTATATTAGTTTTTTAAAGCACATCACCTCCTGTCTAAATAATAGCATTATCTCAATTGTCTCCATTGTCCAGTTTGGGTATCTATTTGTGATTGAGTTTGTGTGTGTTTTATTTATACACAATATATACTAAAGTTTTATTAAGTGAACTATAGGCATTAATGACCTATGGTTTTTACGCCTTTATACACTAAACAACAACTTTTAATTTTTAACAAACAAACTATACTATATTAAGTACCTTAATAAAAATACTAATTTTCAAACTGCTTAAAAATATTTTGACTAAATATTACTATTTTTTGATGAAATAACTTCATCTATCATACAATACTAAGCTTAAATCCAAACTTTTTAATGAAATAAAGTCTTATTATATGAAAGTATATAGATTATTTATATCAAAAGAATTACTATATATTTAAAAACTTTTAACTATAATAAATAAAATGATTATGTTTCGTACCAACAATGTATGAAGAGTGCTAACATAGGGACCGAGATTGCTAATTGAAGTTGCCTCCAGTTATTGGTCAAATATGCTGCTACCGGAAGATAGATAAGACCAATAGAATAAAATAAGTGATAAAAATTCCCTAAGTATATTTTATAGTTCTTCACCATTAGTTCCAATACTGAAAAATACAGGATTAAAATTTATGTATTAAAAATTATTGTTATTATTTAGTGATACAATATTAAACTTTTATCAAAAATTATGAACAGAGATATTCAGTTCAAAATGATAAAAAATACTTTTTTGTAATGAGTATTAGAACTTCCTTTGAACGAAGGAGCACAAAAACATTATCAAGCCTCGATTTTCTAAAGTTACAGTTTTTCAACTTTGATATTATGTTACTTTTTTGCTTTAAATTATATGTAGATAATGAATAACTAGTTTATAACTAGTTTTTTTAATTTTCAGTCAATTTTTTAATGATAACTGTTAGCCACCTTGAGAATAGTCTAGTTGAACAACATACTATAATTAAGAACAAAAAGATTTTTGAGCTTTAAAGATGCAAAAATATTGTTTGAAAATTCGAGACCAAAAAACTTTTTCATTTCGCTTTTTAGCATAAAATTCATTTATAAAACTTCTCAGATACAAACAATGATAAAAAAAAAGTTTTACATGGCATAGAAGAATTTTTAACCCTATCAACATGGCATATGATCAGTGAAAATTTGATTCAGTAAATTTTTGTTGCATTGAGAGCTTTGGTGTTTCCTAAGAGTTTTATTCCTCATACAGATAATTATTTATTCACTCTAAATTTGGATGAGATCCTCCTTATTAGTGTCCTTTATATAGTATTTGGGGCACAGGGTAGCTCAGTGGTAGAAGGCTGAGTTGCCGTGCAGAAGGTCCCGGGTTCAAATCTGATTCTAAGAGATAATTTATTTTAATCAGTTAACAGCCGGGGATGGATCCTATAGGACCTGGACCCCCTCCGGGGCCCACTCTCCAACAAGTATTATTATTTGGCTCTACGACCCTTGTATTCGAGTCTTGGCCTGCTCCAGCATTGACTGCCAGTTTTCTCTATCAAGTACTGCTACCCTCCAATCGCGGATATTCAATATGGTCCGGGCGTCAGAAGCTACGCAGTCCTCCCACCGAAGTCGTGGTCGGCCTGCTCTTCTCACACCATACATTCGCTCCCTGAGGACTTTGGCTGGGATTTCATCCTGCCCCACCCTAATCACATGTCCGGCCCACCTCAGTCTTGCTAACTTTATAAACTGCACTACATCCAGCTCCTTATAAAGTAGTCTCAGTTCGTTGTTGGGCCGGCGCCTGCACTCTCCATCCACCAAAACTGGACCATATATCCTCCTAAGAATTCTCCTTTCAAATCTCAGAAATGAGAGTTCGTGTGCGTGGGTCAGGGTCCAGTTTTCAGAGGCATAATTAATGAGAATGGGCATAATTAGTCAGAACTGGTCGGATGATAGTTTTATACAATCTGGTCTTAGAAGATTTAGACAGGAGACTACCACGCAGCTGCTTCTGCAGACCAAAATAGCAGCGATTAGCGGCTAAAATCCGGTTCTCGACTCTCCAACAAGTAGGTACTTTTAATTGAGATAAACCTTGTACTTGAGTGTGATCTCGGACAAATCACGTTCCCGCACAACTGCTGTCCTAGAAATAGTATATTAAAAAAAAAAATAGCAAATGCTTATGTAATGATACATATCATCGCTGTCGAAACAAAACCGCCTATCTACAACTTTTGGTGAAAATGAGTTAGTAACAGTAACGTATTCTACAGGTTGAATTACACACTATTAAAAAAAGTTTTCAATTTTGAATGCAAGGAAGTGCTATAATTAGCAATTGAAAGATAACTGATATACATAAGATAATATACTGAAATCTCGTAAAATAACGGAGAAAATATCTAATCTTGCGGCAGACATCAGAAAACGAAGATGGAAATGTTATGGACACGTTCAGAAATTCCCACCAACAAGGCTTACATACAAGATCATGACTTACGCAGGAAAACTGAAAAGTATACCGTGGATCCAGCAAGTCAAACAGGACCTAGGGAAAGCCCAGACAGGACCAGCGGAAGCACTGGACAGGAACACATTCAGTCAAAAAGTAAACAGATGGGTAGATAACCAGAGAATAAAGTTCCAAAGAGACCAGGAACCAAATGGACTGAGGGAAGGAAGAGAACCCAAGGAGAGAGAATGAAAGCCATATAGAAGATCAGAAAGGCGAATCATAAAAGCACTGCGCGATCTTTCAGGGTCCATACGCAAATAGTAATAAGATAATATAAAATATAGCACGGTTTTTTCTCTCTCCTGTAAAATTTTGACAGCAACGATATTCTTCTATTTATTTATTATTTATTCTAATCCCCCTTTCCGTTACAAAATTTGCATTTTATTTCTGCAAAATCTCTTCAATACATTATAGTTTAGGTAGATATATTATCCAAGCAGTTTAAATATTCCATTTATATTGCAGATCTTCAATGACTATTACTTGTTAAAATAGAACTAATTTGCTATTCATGAAATCATTATATAAAACTATGTCCGAAGCCCAGTAATATTAACATCTCTTTACTAATTGATTATATTAATTTAAATTGTCAGTTTTAATTTACTACTTACATATCGTATAAGTGCTTTCATATAACCCAGCATTAGCAATTCCTGTCAACATTCTGAATACTACAAAGATCACAAAGTTAGTTACCAAAGCAGTGGAAGGTCCTGCTACCATAACAAGGATAGCTGAAAATATAAAGATCTTCTTTCTTCCAAACCTAAATGTAACATATAATATGATGGATTGAATTGGTCACGGGGTGCAGTCAATAATAACAGAAAAAATAAGTAAAACTTATTTTTTATTAATCGTGCCAACGATCATATCGGTCACAACACTAGCACTGTCAACTGAACTATGGTAGTTTATTATATTATATTATATTGATTGAACTATGGTAGTTCAGCCTGCCGTATTAGTGTTGTGACAACTCACCGCTCCCACTATTTGCCCTGAAGATGGCATACACCGTAGGCCGAAACGTTGGCACGTTTAATAAAAAATGAGTTTTGCTTTTTTTTCCGTCATCATTGACTGTACCCCCTGACCAATTTAATCCATATTTTGAATTATTCAGTCAACTGTAATATATAAAAAATGATCATTTTAGTTAGAGATAGATAATTTTAGACACTTTTAGTTATAAACAAAAAGCGAATAAGGATTATTTATAACATAAAATAGTTAAAATACTGTTAAATGAATTACTGGATGTCTGAAAAGATTTCCGGGGGCTATTTTTTACATATATCACTCCTCCAAAAGAATGACATAACTCAAATTTTTTCATTTTCAGAAGCAATTGTATTGGTCGAAGCTTTATAATTTAGGATCTGATATTCTTCTTATATTCAACTTCCGGGATGGACCGTGTCATGTTGGTGCTATAAACCAAGCTTTCGCTCATCGTGCTGTGAGCATCCTCAGGGTTAGTCAGTTAATGAAGAGCGGATGGTTGGAGTCGGGGTATTTATACCTGGGGGGCGTGGTCTCGATCGATGTCGGCCTTCCCATTGGCTCGTTTGTACCGGTCGTGTTGTGTTGGGGTGTGCTCGTGTGTGTTCGTTGGGGTGGGGTTCATCTGTATGTGGATGGTGGGGTAGTGTATGGGTCTTGCATTGGATGGCCGGATGCCAGTTTTTGCTAAGCTTATAGCCATCTTCCTTATTAAAATTGTTGGGTTCTTTGACAATTTCGATAGCTTCTCTTAGGTTACGGAGATGGTAATTAGCATTCTTTTGCAAGGATGGTAGTGTTTTCAAAGGATATGTGGTGGTTGGTGTTGTAAAAGTGTTCTGCTACAGCCGATTTTTTTTTTTGAAATTTTTGACGCAAGATATATGCTCTTTAATTATTTTTTGGATGGTCCTTCCTGTTTGTCCTATGTAGACCTTGCCGCAGGAACAGGGTATACTGTAAATGCCTGGTGTAAGTAGCCCCAACTTGTCTTTTGGATTCTGTAGGATGTGGGCTATTCTTTTGTCTGTAGAGAATGTGGTTTTGATGTGGTGGTTCTTTAGTATTCTGGCAATTTTTTCTGAAGTAGCTTTAATGTATGGGATGGTCGTCTGAAATATAGATTCATTGTCTGTTTGGTTTTTGTCTAGTTTCTTGTGCTTTCGTTTGTTTTCTACCCGGTTAATGGTTTCTCGGTCGTATCCGTTCTTTAGGAAGGCTGTTCTCAAGTGCCTCTTCTCTTTCGGAAGCTGAGACGATTCAACTATCGTTTTGGCGCTGTTGAGTAGACTGTTGATTATTCCTTCCTTCTGAGTGGGATGGAGTGACATGGAAGTATCTGTCTGTATGGGTCGGTTTACGGTATACACTATGTCCTAAGTAGTTGTCTTTCTTTTCAACCAATACATCCAGGAAGGGGAGTTTACCATCTTTCTCCAACTCCATGGTGAATTGAATGTTAGGGTGGATGCTGTTGAGATGGAGCAAGAATCTGTCCAATGCGTCTCTTCCGTGTCTCCAGATGACGAAGGTATCATCCACTTATCTGAACCACCATTCAGGTTGTTCGTCTGCAGTAGAGAGTGCCTTCTGTTCAAAGTTTTCCATGTAAAGGTCTGCTGCTGGTAAGCTTAATGATGATCCCATGGATGTGCCTTCCAAATCTGATATTCTATTTCCAACATTTTATTTTTTAATAAAGCCATATTTTGAGTTGTATCGTATGAAATTGAAGTTTTATGAGAATAATGACATAAGTAAAAATAAAAAAAATTAAGCTTTTAAACATTTTCTAAACGTTAATTAAAGAATTTCAATACTAACATTACAACAGGAATGGTTTGCTTTCCCAATACCCAAATTATATTTTTTAAGCTCGCATGGAACTTTCAAATACCTCTAATATTTAGAGGTCTAACAAATTAGGTTTTTTGAGCAATGACATTGTTTTTTTTTGAAGGAGCCTTATATTATTTATGCATATGGTAGAGAAAGGAATACAACCAAAATATAATTAAAGAGAATTTAGAAATAAAAAATATCTACAACATGTTGAATATTGATAATGATCAAAAAGGCATTGGCATTGGAGGGGGGACTGAGGCATTGTTGGAAGTCTGTCCTGTTCCGAATTGTTACCAAGCCATCCTGAAGTGTTTAATTTTGTGTATTTCAAAATGATTAATATAGTCTAAAAACCGAAAAGTCTTATTTATTTCGTATCCATAACACAACAAACATAAAATATAACAGAAACACTTAAATTTATTGCAAATTCTTTAAATAATGTAATATCTTGTTAGTTATAGGATGATTATATACCATGATCCTTTTGATCTCAAAAAGTCCTAGAAAGTGGATCAATTGTTAGATTAAATCAATCTAAAACGTTTATTTAAAGGTTTACTTTATTCAATGAGTAGATACATAAAAATTCTGATTCTTACTCACTTATCACTACATAGGCCAAACAAAAAGCCACTAATGCATTTTCCGAGAGCAATACAGTCCTGAGCTGTTGATCTGAGAGAATAGTCATCACAAACAAGATCCCACTGTTAATATAAAATTAATCAATTTATATAAAATATTAGATTTAAAAAAAAGTTGTAATACAAACCTGGCTGACTATTGTCTGATGAACTTCCTCTTCCTCATACAAGTAAGCGTTACATTTCACGACATCTGGTTTTGGTGTTACGGTTGTATAATTAACTGCTCCATCAAAACCCAATTCCTTTAATAAAGTGTAATTCCAGGCATAATGGACGCAACTTTGTTTTCCCAGTCTATATATTTATAGTAAAATACATCATTAAAACAATTAGTGAGAAAAATGAAGTAATACTTAAAATGGGATTTATTAAAAAATAAATAACTACAACCAACCCTGGACGACTAATCTCTTTTATTTGTTCCTTGGTCCAGTTTGCCTCCATCAGCTCCGGGACATTGCACCAGAAAGAAGGATTTCCTCCAAGAAACGCATAAGATGTCAAATGTGTAGCATTGAAAAGAGTGGGGGTGGTTGCAAGAAAAAATATCCATGCAGACCACTTTAAGTTTTTGCATTTTTTTTCTAGTGCATCTTCTAAAGTTACTGGATCCATGTTGGTGCTGTGGGATGAAAACAGATTTTTAGCTCTTCCATGATAATATAAAAAAAAAATATATAAAAAAAAAAAATTATTATTCAAGATAATTGTAACAAACTGAAAAAAAAGAAAATTAGATACATTAAATGTTAATTTAGATTAAGAAATTATATTGTTAAGGCTCTCATCTATGGTCGAGACCTGCTTACTAAACATTTCCCAGGCCCAGCTGTGGTAATAAGACCGGATATTACTCAGGGTTTTTCCAATTCCTTCCCGGGATTAATCGAACAATTGATTAATTGACATTTTATTTCAAGAATGTCCTGCTAACTTTGTCCGCAAGGGCAGCACATCCCGGACATAGGGTAAAAATGTTTATGTTAGCTCGAATGTCCCATTTTTTACCAGTTCGTTTTCCCCCATAAATCGAAGTTGGGAATTGGTACTGCCGGCGAGCAGGATCATGGTCCGACCGAAAGAAAGATGAGCTGTAAAGGTAGGAGTCTCTTTTTCTGTAGTCTGGCTAGATTTGGATTGTAGCCATATAGTATCAGTTGTTGATAGAGCCAATTAAATAGTTTCTTTTTTTCGATTATGAAGTATATGGATAGTGAACCTTATTTTAAATTAGCGTTATTATTTTTATAAGCCATTATCTTTTTGATGGTGAGTCTTATTTTAAATTATAGTTGTTATTTTCATTTGTGTTGTTTTGACTGTGAATTTTTGGTTTAAAATTGTAGTTATTATTTTACTAATGCCTTATGGATTATTCTTATTGATAGTAGTTGAGTGTAATTTTATTTTAATATAGTAGAGATTTATTTTTTATATAAGGATGTTTTGGGTCATTTCTTTACCAAGTTTCCCTATGCCATGTCCCCCCTTTTCAGGTGTCCACGAAATCTAAGAGAGGAGCCGCAGGTAACATAATAAAAAATCTTTCCTTCTAAAGTATACAAGGATAGCCTTAAGGAGCATAAAATGTATAACATACAATCGTTAATGATAAGAGACGTTTATCCTCAAACCTTTCTTATGATTTCTTGGAATTACGCCCTCTGACATCTTTCATCTCTTGGCTTTCTCACTCATACTACTCCATCTCGATTATGGCTGCCTTGCATATGTTGTGGTGTCTGCTATGCATGAGATTTCGATCGGAAAAAACAATGAGCTTCCCAAGAAAAAGAAGGAACAATGGTACTACGAAAGAAATATTTGAATTTCAAATAACTTTATCTTTATTCAAATGCAAATGGAAAAACCACTATGCAAAGCCTTCCTTGTGCTTCAAAATTCTGAAGTAAAACAAACACTTACCTGTCGAAGTTTCGCCTATTCAGGCACCATCAAGACCCCAAGACACAAAAATAGTTAGCTAAATCACATCTCGAAGAAGAAAGTGCAATACATCCCACAATCAACAGCCCAAACAGGCTCATATGATTGTGGGATGTATTGCACTTTCTAACACTATCTAACTCTTTTTGTGTATTGATAATGCCTGAATAGGCGAAACGTCGACTGGGAAGTGTTTGTTTTACTCCAGAATTTTGAAACATATGGCTTTGGATTGTGGTTTTTCCATTTGCATTCTAATAAATGTTAGTGTTTCTTTATGAGTTTTGGCTCTATTTTATTG
Source organism: Troilus luridus (assembly GCA_964056705.1). Lineage (NCBI taxonomy): Eukaryota > Metazoa > Arthropoda > Insecta > Hemiptera > Pentatomidae > Troilus > Troilus luridus. The sequence goes on from OZ057412.1 coordinate 177,881,839, forward strand.
ATTTATCTTTATTCTTTTATTTTTCATTTGCAATTATGCATTTTCGCAACAAATTTGATCCAAGTGCTTGTTTTGCAGGAACATCAAGTTTTGGAAATGATCGATAGTTCTTCAGCAGGTCTCTTGGCCTTTGTGTTTTTATTCTTTTCCCAAGCCCGGGTAACAGGGAGTAGGAAAGAGGGAGAACACGTGGGTTTTGGTGATTTTATATTGATGAGTGGAATGTTGTGTAATTTTTGTGAGTATATGATTTTTTAGTGGGAATGTTCATGTCCTTGTGTACGGTGTGAATCAAAATAAACCAAGGAGCATTAACAATTCTTCTTAGAATGTTGGACTATGTTGTTTGTATCTTGTTTTATATTGTTACGGGCAACTGGGTGTGAAATGATTTAAACTACTCCTAAATTCAAGATACTAAAATTTATTAACACATTAAAAAGACTACAATGAAATTATTTAAAACAATTAAATTATTAAACTAATATAAATTTACAATAACAGTATTCTAAAGTTTATAACCTAGGCCTAACTGTTATCTAATAACTAAAATAATATAAGATATTGCTAATACTGAATAACTTAACTATTTACATAAATTTGTACAAATACAATAAAATTACACTATAGTTCACTAATTAAAATCCACCGACCGTAAGACTCTCCAAATATGACAAACTGACACACAGTAATAAGGAGAAACAGTTTATTACACTCTCCGTCTGTCACAGTTCACTGATACACTGAGTTGGCGAGACTTACTTATCACTTATCACTGAATAGTTCGTCACACTGACACTGACGGATACTAACTGATCCACAAGGCTGAAGCGGGCCGCATATAAAGGCCCATCGAAGGGGGGTTCGAGACTGTTCGAGACTGCCGGAAGGGGGTGGGGTCTTCGAGGTCCTTCTAATCTGTCTCGATCCTTCCAGCTCGTCTTAATCCTTTCAGCCGGTCTTTCTCTCTCTCTGACCGTAACAATATGCAAGTGTTTTGCTGAACCCAAAAATTCTGCTCTATATGTCCAAATAGGTCTTATTATAATGTAACTACCGTGGCTTGTAGCGTTTTGTAAGTTCTTGTCGTTTTAATTTTGTAAATAATTCGAATAGTATTTGTTTATACAATCTCACACGAGGAACACTATTAAGTTCCTAGAAAAACAGCAAAATAATCATTTAATGTCGGTCATAAGCGTTGAAAAAAAAAAGTAAAATATGTTGGAAATGATTTCTAACTATAACAAATGATTTATTATTTCATTATAATCTCCCTCTCACTTTCCCAAGTCGCTCTCCCTTCTTCTCATGATATTCCGAGCTAAGATGGCTCTATTTAGTTTCTCAACGGAAATCCTTATTTTCTTTCGATCCTTTAGAACCAAAAAGACTTTTTTTTTACTGAAACTGGTGTGAGATTAACTTTTAAAAAAACAACATTCTATTTTCGAATTTTTGAGATAATCTAAAACCGTATTTACTTTTATTTTTTATGTTTTATAGGACTGGAATCTGTTGCAACTGTGAAATACTAATCGTGTGCCCCATACGACGTCTGCGCAATAGAAGAAACACCATTTATTCCATTGTCTGATGTACTATAACCCTGAAGAAAAAAGATATGGTGAACAGAATATATTATTAATTACTTGAAAAGAATAGTCACTGATTATGCAAATGTCCATTAAACTCCCTCAAAACAAACAAAAAAAAATACATTCTCACTACGATCCACTGCACTTACATACAGTTCCTTAAATTCTAAAGGGAGACGATATAAAAAGGATCATACTTGATCGATTGCTCAACATATCGGAAGGGACACTCATAGAGCCACTTTTCGGTATAGCGATTTGTATCTTCCAATATTTCGAGCTGTAAAGAAGACTGGAACAAGACAAGATAATTCGGTAATAACTTTCATTAATCTTGTGATAGCTCATGAGTGCATCTATAACTATTCCATTGCCGCATACAGAAAAAAAGTATGTTCTCCTTTTTTTTTTTTTTTTACTTTTTTTCTAGATGTACCTAGTACTTTCTTCCCTTCCTACATTTGAATCAATAAACTACTGCAACGTCTTACCCACTTGAGCTCATTTTTGTATCTTAAGCGACAACTATATTTTTGGCAACACTACTGTGAATGACAACATATTTAACAGCTGACAGTGGCTTTGTGGTTAGTTTGAGTCGTCATCATGTAGTGAATAGACTCGCGGCAGGGCTACACTCACAAATAGTTAAAATATTTTATTAAAATAATGGTCTCTTCACTTAACTCATCGATATACATTTTACGGTCATCATTACTTTCCCTTCAAATCAAGTAATTTTATTAACTGTGGAATCGTTTTCTCATTAAGTGTACTCCAAATGATAAGCCTTCCTTTTGTCCCATATGACGTCGAACAGAGGGTATCCGAAAAGAAAGTATTGGGTACCACTTCTGAATCCATTTTGAGTTATTTTGTCTTAATTTCCGCGTGCCTTATATAATTATAAAATAATATAATTTCAGTTTCATAGAATTTTTCGTTTTATTCTGCGCTAAAATGAATAGGGATATAGCTAATTTTGTAGTATATAATTTACCTAGCATTTATATTAATATATATTTAATAACTACATTAATATTGAATGCAGTATAATTTCTAATAAATATTAATGCTTTTTATAATAAAAATAATATACAAATGCTAGGAAAAGTAAATACAACAAAATTAGTGGTATCTCATTCATTTTTGCGAAGTTTAGAAAACTTTATTCTTGGTTATAGAAAATATTAAAAATTTTTATGAACACCGCTAGTAAAACAATAATTTCATATTTTCTTGTGACAAATATAAAATTCATCTATTCAACTCGGTTGATTTTCACAGCGCTATGAGAATGTTTTAAAATAAATCTTCTTAAAATCAAAAACAATTCTCTACTCTTAAATAGAAAAATTTCACTTACATGGTATTTAAACAAATCGAATTAACTGGCTGCTCCCGTCAGTATTATTCTGCTAACTAACAAGATAAAAAGAATCGAGAAAATGCTAGTGAATAAATTATAATTATAATTTCTGGTAATTAATAAATTGAAAATACATTAATATGAAATGAAATGAAAATAGCCTTTATTTATACATAGATTATACAATTACTATAAAACATAAATTTACAAACAGCATAAAATAAATTCTTTAAATTATATATAAATATTTATTTATATATAATTTAAATATTACACATTTTTTCCCCCTTGCATAGGCCTTCCTTTAGAAGTAATAGCCTTTTACACTTCCCTGACTAGACTAGGCCTACTGGGACGCGGGATTTGTAAGGGCCAACCATTTCTTCTTCCACACATCTCTATCCTTAGCAGCTCTCCACCAGAGGGGTCCTGCCAAAAGCCTAAATGGATCTCTCCATCTCTTCAATTGCCTGCTTCTCATCCTTTTACGGTCATATGGTGTCCATTCCGTGACTACTTTCGACCATATGATGTCCTTGCACCGCAGGAGATGTCCAGCCCATTTCCATTTGCTTTTTACTATCTGCAAGGATGTGTCTTTGAGCCCTGTTTCTGTATTTAACTTTTTGCTTATGATTTTGCCCCTTTTCTTCACTTTCATTATACTTCCTACGATGCTATTCTGCCAAACCATGATCTTCTTCTCTTGGGCTTTTGTCAAAGACCATGCTTGGGAGCCATAGGTCACCGCTGGCATAATACATCTGTCGAAAACCTGTCGTTTTATGTTTCCTTTCATTATGTACTTGTTCCAGACCAGTAGAGACCAGTACTTGTTCCAACCCAATGCTATTCTCTTCTGAACTTCTTTTGTTGCTCTATCTGAAAAGGAAACTAACTGCCCAAGTAAACATATTCCTCCACGTATTCCATTTTCATTCCATCCCTTGAACTAATGGTTATTAGTTTGGACTTGTTATAATTTGGTAAATGGCTCAATAACAGAAAAATTTAAGATTAGTACAGGACTTAGGCAGGGAGACTCGCTGGCACCTCTACTATTGAATATTGTAATGCAAAGTGTCATTAAAAGGGCAGGATTACTGATGGAGGGAACCATCTTTAACCGTAGTCTGGGTATTATTGCATATGCTGATGACCCTGTATTAGTAGGAAGATCGCTGATTATCTTAAAAGAAGCTTTTGAGAGGCTGGAAGTGGAAGCTGGAAAAATGGGGTTACAGGTGAATGAGGAGAAAACCAAGGTCATGGTGATAACGAATAGTAAACAAAACCGACCACCTCATAGCTACACGTTTGGAAGACACACTTTCCAACGAGTGTCAAGTTTCCAGTATTTAGGAAGCCGTATAAATGAGAATTTGGATGAGTATGAGGAAATCAGAGCCAGGATAGTATTAGGTAATAAAGCATGTTTTGGGATATCAAAGCTCCTGAGAAGTAAGCTCCTTAGCCTAAAGTCCAAACTGATGATATATAAATCCTTCATTAGGCTAGTAGGGAGATACGCTGGTGAAACCCTCACACTGAATAAATCCAGCGTGGAAAAGCTGAATAGATTCGAAAGGAGAGTTCTTCGGCAAATATTCGGCCCAGTTCGAGAAAACGACCAACTCAGGATCAGAAGGAACAAGGAGCTAAGTGAGTTATATGGAGACCTAATGATATCGAGCTTCATCAGGATTCAACGCATCAAGTGGCTAGGCCACTTATATAGGATGGACGAAGAAAGAACAGCTAAAAATGTATAAAGGAAATCCGGATGGAGTAAGACCTCGAGGAAGGTGCTATTGGGTGCTAAAGTGCTATTGGGTGATGGCCTCTGTCAATCGCTCTTCGCCATTCGCTGAACACACACACACATACACAAACACACACACACATACACACACACATACATATATATATATATATATATATATATATATATATATATATATATATATATGTATATATTTGGGCGTGTATATACATACATAGGTAATAATTTTGATCATTTTTACCTCTCAGTATCACGATCCATTCTAAATGAAAGACTGAGTCCTGAAAACCAAATTGAATACAAATCGAATTAGAATATTAATGGAGATATTGTTCGAAATTGTAACGTTAATAAACAGATAAGGCTAGAATAAAAGCATAAAACTGCCAAGATTAGTAGATAAACCCATAATCACCTCAACCATACAGTTTAGAAAACTGTACGAAATCATTGAAAAAAAATTGACAGAAATTTATTCATTTTTTTAAAACTATCTTTTGTATAAAGATTTAATAATTCGAATTTGTTAACACTATCAAAACAAACCTGCGAGGTCCTGAAGACGATCTTTACTTATGAACCTTTGCAGGAAATTCCTTTTGAAAACTGAGAAATGTAATTTTTTAGTGTAAAAACGTTAATATTTTTCAATTTTTATCAAGTTCCTCAAACACTTTCAAAACGTATTTATAATAAAAATAATCAGTTGATCAATAAGTTAAAGTGTTATTCCTTTTATGATTAGTAAAAAATATTAATATAAATAAAAAATGATTTTTCAACAAATGGGTTTATTGTGGTAGCAGAGATAGTTAAATAATGATAATATGGCTAGAAACAGCAAACAAAAAGAAAATAATGAAAAGAAGAGAGAAAAAGAAAAAAAATTGCATTTTTGCTTCGTTTTGCCCACAAGAAGGTAAAACTTCCGTTTGTTTGTAGGAATGGGTCTTTTATTGCTTGCAGCTAAACAAAATTTTGAAACCATTTGATTTTAAAATGCTAGAAAAATGTATTTTAATAAATATACTTAGCACTCCGTTCACCCCTTTAACAGTTTTTTGAACGAACGCCACAATTGGTTCCTACATTTGATGGTAAAAATTAATCCCGATGAGTTTCAAAGAAAGAAATATTTTGTATTTCAAGAATTACTTATTTTGTTATATCACTTATACTTCATGATATTTAATAAAATATGTTACCAATATTAATTTTCAAATATTTCATAATTTTCAAGTATATCCCTAAAAGTCTTCTTCGAACCCTGAAGAATTTTATAAGGAACCACAACAATAATGTATTATGTACTATTAATGAATCATAGATTTCAAAATTAGGATGAACAATTATGACGAAGTTATGAATGAATATGCATATAACATAAACCGATAGCCTACTTTTTTAACACACTTTTATTACCTTCGTCTAGAAGTACAATACGGAATCTTTGAACACGATTTTCGGCCACTTCTAAACATCGAATTAAATTGAAACTTTAAACAGGGCCGATGACGACCAAATAATTTATCAAGGTTGTCTCATTATCCTGGCTAGGCTCTTCAGCAATAGAAATTTTCGATTTCCGAAGACATTGTAGTGTCTTCTGAAAAAGCACTAAGGGTTGTACTTAGGCTTACATGACTTCATCTTTCTGACAAGCATTTGACTGCTAGCAGGATTAACCGTAAATGTTCGTATATTTTGCGACAAAAAGAAAAATAGTTGAAAAACTAAGAAGCACGGTTTTGTAGCAAGACGGACTGGAAAATACTTATAAATTTTTAAAAACTAAATAGCATGCGTAAAATCTAGCCAAACTAAAAAGTAGAAAAGAAATAATAGTTTTAAAACACGCTTTAAAAGGAGACAAAACTATAAAGTAGAAAATAGTTTTAAATAAGTTTATAATAATAATAATATTAATAGAGTTATTTTAAACTTACAAAACATCATTTTCTATTTACTTGTTTTGTTTCCTATTTAATCGTGTATTTTAGTTTTTTTTAAACTATTATTTATTGAAAAACTGATATAAAAGAAAAAACCCTTAATGAGGCATATAATATAGCAAGACATTTACACACGTGAAAAATTATAGTTAACGTACCTTAAGCGAAGAGAGATTAAATTAAAAATTGCTTATCAGCGAAAAAATAACCCTGACATATCTAGTACTAAACAACCATAAACGGTGGTAGTAAAAGGCAATAAAAAATAAAAGTAAATATAAAGAGATAAAGACAAGATTAATGAAGGTAGAGATCGATACTTGTCGATTTATATTATCAGTTAATATAGTTCGATTTATTTTTTCAAATTTGGGCTGGATTTAACAAATAGGAACAAATTTAAGTAGAATTTAATGGTCTAGAAAGATAAGAATTTTTTTAAGAATACCATCAAATAAGATTTTTTTTTTTTTTGGTCACAATCCAGATTTTTAACGAAATTGTTAAGTAGTTTAGTTATGTTTATGAAATAAAAGCGTGGAATTTCATTTTCAAACATAGATTTTCCATTTATGATACCTCATCCAAGAGAAAGAACTTTTCCATTGAAATTGAAATAGCACTCGTCTAATTCGAAACTACCTCGAACTAATTTTTTCTTGTTTCATGAATTGATTTCATTTTATAAGGTTTATAATTCTCTATACATTCTGAAAATTTTGTTCTTAAAATTTCTGCAATGAAATTAAATCGCTATTAATTTGTCAGCTTCAAAGGGAGTTATCAATTTGACTTTATTTCGCATATACTTTCAATCATCAATTGACATCAATCCGAGACCGATCATTATAATTTATTAAATCAAAAGGGCTCATCCCCAAATCTATATATACTATTTTCTTGTGCGAGCGGTGTTTCGCAAATCCCAGGCAATTTAGAGTTTCCTATATCTGTGGTGGATCGCCGAGTTGCAGTATCTATATACGAGTATATCAGGACCTGGGTTCAAATCTGGCTGTTTAGACAAATTATTTTATTTCTTAAAACTATCCATTGTGGTCTGGACACCTTCCATAAAGTGAGTACCTAAAATAGGTGAGAAAACCAGGCGGTTGAGCGTGATGAAGGACAAATCGCCTCCCTGTCCAGTCATTTATTGGGACGACAGGCCTCTAATAATAGTTTTGATAACTTAGAAGAATACTAAACCATATTAAACCTTACCCCCTAAAAATGGAATTAAAAATATATATATATTTACATAATAATGTCGGCATTTAAAATCACTAAATATGGTATTCTTAGATTTCATTATTTTGTTTTTAACTTTTCGTTCAGAAGGATGATTTTTCCTCTCGGTTGCGAAAATTAATTAGTTAGGGTGGTTTCTGTTATTTCATTTTTATAGATTTTTTCGGCCCGTTTTTCTATAGCTATTGCGATTATTCACAAATATTATTTACAAAAAGGTAGAATATTTAATGTTATTTATAATCGCTAAATAACAAATTTGTACGTTAAGGTTATTGAAAACTAGTAATTTTGAAAAAAAAAATTAATAAACAGTTGTAAGCGGTATTTAAAGATGACAGAAAAACGTTTAAGAAGGAGATCAAAATATTAGATTTTTTCCCAAAATGGACAATATATGCTACATATTTTAAAATATCTCCATTTTTCACAACCAAACTGCTACGCAGCAGGGGGTTGCCAACATCAAGAAGCATTGCTTAACTAAATTTAATTTAATTTCTCTCATTTCCAGAATGCAGATTCGTGTATTCTACTATCTCTCTATTTTTGTCAAAATCGGCATTTTCTACCATTGTTTTCAGACACACTAATTGACAATATTATTATATTGTGATACAATTTGGACAGAATTTTATATAATTTCTTTTAAAATATGTATGTACATATATATTACATTACATTATTGGCGCAACAGACTCATGAAGAAGTCCGAGGTCTGCTCAACCGCTCTACCCCAATCGTCCCGATCGCCTGCTCGAGTGATGGAGACCTTGCTCAGCCTCAGATCTTCACAGACGGCATCCTTCCATCTAGCTTTGGGCCTTCCTCGAGGTGTTACTCCATCCGGATTTCCTTTATACAGCTTTTTAGCTGTTCTTTCTTCGTCCATGATATATAAGTGGCCCAGCCACTTGATGCGTTGAATCCTGATGAAGCTCGATATCATTAGGTCTCCATATAACTCACTTAGCTCCTTGTTCCTTCTGATCCTGAGTTGGTCATTTCTCGAACTGGGCCGGATATTTGCCGAAGAACTCTCCTTTCGAATCTATTCAGCTTTTCCACGCTGGATTTATTCAGTGTGAGGGTTTCACCAGCGTATGTCGCTACTGGCCTAATGACGGTTTTATATATCATCAGCTTGGACTTTAGGCTAAGCAGCTTACTTCTCAGGAGCTTAGATATCCCAAAATATTTTTGTATTACTTAATACTGTCCTGGCTCTGATTTCCTCCCCTTCATCCAAATTCTCGTTTATACGGCTTCCTAAATACTGGAAACTTGACACTCGTTGGAAAGTGTGTCTTCCAAACGAGTAGCTATGAGGTGGTCGGTTTTGTTTACTATTCTTTATCACCATGACCTTGGTTTTCTCCTCATTCACCTGTAACCCCATTTTTCTAGCTTCCACTTCCAGCCTCTCAAAAGCTTCTTTTAAGATAATCAGCGATCTTCCTACTAAAACAGCATATGCAAGAATGCCTAGACTACGGTTAAAGATGGTTCCCTCCATCAGTAATCCTGCCCTTTTAATGACACTTTGCATTACATTATTGAATAGTAGAGGTGCCAGCGAGTCTCCCTGCCTAAGTCATGTACTAATTTTAAATTTTTCTGTGATTGAGCCATTTACCCTTACGCTGCAAACTGTGTTTTCCATCGTGCTCATTACCAAACTCACCAACTTGGATGGAATACGCATTTCGCACATTGCTCTGAAAAGCTCATTCCTGGATATTGTATCATAAGCCGTCCTGAAATCTATGGACAGCATCCACAATGTATTGTTGAACTCCTTCATTTTTTCACACATCTGTTTAAGGAAAAAAATCTGATCTATAGTAGATCTGTTGGGTCTAAAGCCTCATTGGTATTCTCCAATATTTCTCTCAACATAAGGCAGTAGCCGATTATACAGAGTTATCGAGAATATTGTTACGGTCAGAAAGGGAAGAAGGACCGGCTGAGAGGCTTAGACGAGCTGTGGGATTAAGCGGAAGGGATCAAAGAACGGCGTAGTGCTTTCTGGATCGGCCTGGATAGGGCGAGGCGGTTCTCGATCTTCCGAGAATTGTCCCACCCCGACCTACCTTGCATATATAAAAAGGCCAGCTGTTTCGGCCGAGTTAGTTAGTACCAGTCTGTAGTAAGTGAGTAATGCTGTGACAGTACTGTTGTGATAGTCCGTTTGAGGAACAGTGACTGTGATAATTAGTGGCCGTGTAATAAGTGTAATAAACTGTGTGTCAGTTTGTCATATTTGGAGAGTCTTACGGTCGGTGTACTTTTATTAGCGAACTGTAAGTGTTAATTTGTAGTTATAAACTATAGTGTAATTTTATTGTATTTGTACAAATTTAGGTAAATAGTTAAGTTATTTAGTTGTAGTAATATCTGATATTATTTGTATATTATTTAAGTAATTAGATAACTGTTAGGGCTAGGTAATAATCTGTTGAAAATTGTTATTGTAAATTTATATTAGTTTAATAATTTAATTGTTTTAAACAATCTCATTGTATTCTTTTTAATTTGTTAATAAATATTTGTATCTTGAATTAAGTAATAGTTTAGTCCATTTTACACCCAGTAGCCCGTGACAATATCTTATAGGCAGTATTCAGTAGGCTTATCCCTCTGTAATTTTTACATTCCGTAGAGTCTCCTTTCTTCTTGGAGACAGGCACTATAATAGACTCTTTCCAGTCTTTCGGGATCTGTCCCTCTTCCCATATTTGAACAATTAGTTCCTGCAGCTCTTTAGTTAGAGCATTGCCAGCTGCCTTCAGGAACTCAGCAGGGATACCATCTGATCCTGGTGACTTGTTATTTCTCAACTTCATTACAATATCTTCTATATCCTCTCCATCCGGTGGTACTGCTTCGTCTTGGCTGTCATACGAGTCACATTCCAAAACACTCATCTGTTCCTCTGTTTGGCTTAGTAGTCCTTGGAAATAATTCCTCCATCTCACTTGGAAGTCCGCACCAGTAGTTGCCCCTCCTCATTTTTCACCAAGCTCCTTCTAGAGCAGTAACTGGTCTTACACGACTCCACTTCTTTAAAAAAAATGTTGGTATCGTTGCTTCTTCTCGAGTTTTCGATATATTTTACCTTATTGTATAAAGCTTTCCTTTTCTTCCCTTTCAAGATCGTCTTTGCTTCTCTTCTTGCTTCCTGGTACTCTTTCTTGTCATTTCTTGTGGTCATACTCAGGTACTTTAATCTTTTCTCATTTCGTTTTCGAATCGCCTCTTTACATTCTTCATCAAACCACATTCGCTCGCAGTCCCCGTTATAATTTCTTTAATATGATTCCAATGTGCATTCACTTCCCATCCATCTTCTGCTACCGGCGTATTTTTAATTCCTTTCTCTACTCTAATATATAATATATTAAAAGAAATTCAGGAGATGTGCTCACACAATTTAACACTCACACTCACACGGATATATATATATAATAGAATAGAAAACAAACTTTATTCTGGGACCAAGTCCCTTTAGAATAACAATAATGAACAAAGAAAATAAACATAATATTCATCTGACCAGAAGGCAATATATATGGATGGGTAGATACTGGATTTTCCATATACAAGTGATACCGATACTTTTCTGTATCTGATACTTTTACTTGATACTTTTACTTGTCATGGGTAGATACTGGATTTTCCTGTATCTGAATACATGTGATACTGATAATTTTCTGTATCTGATACTTTTACTTGATACTTTTGTAGTTGAATACAGATATCCCGAATCTTACTCTTCTTCTACTACGCTACACAGAACTCTTTCTTGGCGCATCAGTTTTTGTTATATCTTTTAAAGGAAAAGGAGTTATTCGCCGAAATAGTAACCTACACAAGGCATCAAATGATTAAAATCATATATTTTATTGGTTAATTATTTTTTGAAAGCTATGGAATTGAACAATAAAAAATATATTTTAACCCTACCTCAAACTTTTGCTATTACGTTCCAAGACACGTAGAATTTGGGTTGTAATACAAACTTTGTCTGTCCGCCGCCGCACGCTATACTCTTTAAAACGCTATAGCTGTTGTTTTTTTTGCACCCGATTTCAATCATTTATGTCAATTGCCTTTACTTTATGGTTTAGATATATCCATTAATGAACCCATATTTTCCCGGACATAGGTCGAGGTTTTTTGGGGGAAAGTTTCTCGTTAAAAATCATATATTAGGAGGCGATCTCGGAAAATGGTATTTCATCCACCCTGTACTGTTAACTAATTTCATAGTTTATTTTCGTTTCTACATATGTGATAAGTGACTAATTACAGGTTATATTGATAATAAGTGAAAACTTGTTCACTATTATTTTTACTTATTTATTTATTAATACTAAGGGGAGATGCGGCGAAATTGGTCTTTCCCCGGTAATCAAATCAGGGGAGCTTAAATCAGTGGTTGACTATTGCTTATTATTTATTTATTTATTATTAAAAGGACCGTGATTAATAGTAGATAATAATTTTTTTTTTAAATACGTGAGACGATGTAATTTTATTACCAAAATGAGCTTGGTTTGTTTTGGTGGTAGGGATGTGTAAGGTTTTATCAATCTGACCGTATTTGATACTTGTAGCAATTGATACAAAAGTATCAGGTACATTACGACTGTATCTGATACTTGTATCAACTACTTTTTAGTATCAGATTGATACAACCTTACCCATCCCTAGCTACATAATAATACAAATCATGAAGTAATCAATAATGACAAAACATAATAAAAATAGAACTAGAAAAAATAAAATAAAAAGTAAGAAACTTGAGAGGATTTTAACTAATTGTCAAAAATAAATATAGTTATTGATATTAACAAAATAATAATAAATTTAAAAAAACCTGTACCACTACAACCCATGAAGGTTCTGGGGTAGAGACTGTACTGTTTCATGGACAACGGTTCTGAAAGGAGGTGACTTGTTCTAGGTCACGCTCAACCGCCAGATTTTCCCCCCATATTTTGGGTACCCTATTTTTATAATATTTTATAGAGGCTGGGTGGTCTCCAGGAGGGTTCTAGATCCTATATCATCCATCTCCCGCTGCAAACAGACTACATAAAAGTCATGGCCTGCAGCGAGATTTGAACCAGGATTTCCGGCATGGCAACTCAGTGCTCTACCACTGATCAACTCCGCTACCAACAAAATAATAATAAATAACATTAATACAACAGTTAACAACTAAATTGCTAAATAAAATAAGTGAATGACATAGCATGTGATAAAATATTTACAAAGTCTGCATCTTCTTTGTTGTTGGAAAAATAAAAAAAACCCATAGGTTACGAGATCGAGTATCCAATACTAATTTATTCAAACGGAAGATTGGCCTGCCTGGGGAGCGCAAGCAGGGATTTAAATGAATCCAGTGAAGAAGAATAGCGGATGAAAGGAGGGATTGAGTTCCACACAGTGGTGGAGCGGTCGAGGAAGGAACGCTCGAATGCCTTAGTTATGTGGGAAGAAATGTAGAGATCGGAAAGGCGGGATCTTATTTTGTGGCGCTGGACAGAGGATTTGAACTGGAGGAGACTATAGATATATGAAGGGTGCTGCGAATTAATGGATTGGTACAGAAAAGCCCTAAGGAAATATTTTCTACGAATGGGAGGGAAGATCCACTTTAACTCATCATAGTGATGTGACACCCGGGATCGCCTCGGAGTACCAAGGACAAATCTTAAATCGCAGTTCATTATTCTTTGTAAGCGGCCCTCCAGCATTTTTGAAAGGCCCCCGTATCCACACTGCAGTAGTCAAAGTGGGGGAAGATGAGGGATGATTCGAGAAACTTCCGGGTAGATTGTGTAAGGAGATGCCGATGGAATAATTTCAGGGAACTAATTGAACGTCGGGATATTTGGGTGACATGGGGTTTCCAGGAAAGCTTTTGGTCAATGGTAATGCCTAGGTTTTATAACAGAGGAGTTGAAACTGATGGGGTGGTCGCTTAGGAATAATGTTGGGAGGGTGGGGATTGTTGTGAGGAGGAAGTTGGATCCTATTTAGTTCTTGCCGAATACTGGCGAACGCCAATGATAGCTCAGAAGGAGGAAAGGATAAATAGATTTGGAAGTCGTCAGCATAAAGATGATGGGAACAGTTGTGAACAGATTTAGGAAGATCGTTGATGTAATAGTTGGAAAGGAGAGGAGAGATGCTTGAGCACTGTGCCACACCTGAGGATAGAGTGAGGAAAGAGGAAAGGGGTTGGTTGGGCATAGAAACCGCTAGGGACCTGTCAGAGGGGAAGGATCGGAACCATAGAATAGAGCTGTTGGAACAGGACAATGACTTTAGTTTGGAAAAAGGATAGAATGGTCCAAGGAATCGAAAGCTTTAGAAAGGTCTAGTAGGATTAGCACGGTCAGTTGTTTATAAAACAGAGAACCCAATACCCTCTACTAAAACTACTATTAAGAAATTAATTTTGCCACCAAACGTAGAAAAAGCAACAACGTCTAACGAAACCATAACTCAAAATCATGTTCCAAACCCATCTAATAATCAAGAGAAACCTTAAACATGCCCTACCTCAAAGCCTCCTCCAATTCATTTAAAATATGTTAAAAACTATAAAGAACTTTGTCAAAGATTATCATCGGAAGTCAGACCTCGGGGATTTTACTGCCGTTTGAGCATAACCCAGACAAGCATTTACCCTTCAACTCCAGACGATTATCGCAAAATAATAAAGATATTACAAGCTCAAAACGCTTTATTCCACACTTATCAGCTTCAAGAAGAAAAACATTTTCGCATCGTTGTACGAAATCTACACCATACAACACATCTAGAAGACATAAAAATTGAGCTAGAAGAACATAGATGCAAAGTAAAAAATGTTATCAATGCACAGCATCCAGGATACCAGGAAAATACCATTGCCAATATTTTTCATAGATTTAGACCATAATCCAAAAAACCAAGATGTATTTAAACTCGAATTTTTGGTTCACACAAAAATTAAAATTGAGGAACCATATATGAAAAATGACCACCGCAATGTCAAAGGTACCAGGCTTACGGCCATACAAGAAGTTTCTGTAGCCTTCCTGCTAAATGTGTCCGGTGCGCAGGACCACATCTTACAACTGAATGTACGAAGAAAAAAGAAACTCCGGCGACTTGCGCTAACTGCAACGGTGCCCACCCAGCAAATTACAAAGGATGCTCAGTTTTTAAAACTCTAAAAACTCTTCGTAATAATATTTCTACAACCATTGCACCAACCGCGTCAACTGCATTAGTCAACCAGGAGCCTTCTTCTCAGATTAAAAACGTTGATACCACTACGATAAATGAAGTGGTAACCTTAACAAATGAACCAGAAAAATCAGCCCTAAATCCAGTTAAACAATTTTTTTCGTTGGAGAGAACTAGAGAAACTGCTACAAAGGTAACAGGGAGTTATTCTTCCACTCTTTCTTCCTACCCACCTTCTTTATCTTTCGATATCTCTTCGATTATAAAATCTTCTATTGAATCTTTGCTTTCTGAACTCAAATCCTTTTTATCTCCTATTCTTGAACTTCTCACTAAATTAACTTCCTCTGTCATTCCGAATCCTTCTTATGGCTAAAACTCTATTACCTTCTCTTAAAATACTCCTTTGGAACTCCAATGGTCTGCTTCATCGAAAATATGAACTATAAACTTGCCTAAAAGAACACGACATAAACACTGCACTTGTAACTGAAACTCATTTAACAGACAAACAAACATTCAAAATTCATGGATACGAAGTATACAGAACAGACCATCCGGATCACTCGGCCCATGGAGGTACTGCAATTGTTGTAGCTAGGTCGTTGAATCATCACTTTGTTCCTTCCACTTCTACGAATACAATTCAGTTCACCACTATTTGCTTAACTTCTCCAAAATATCAGCTAAAAATTTCTTCCGTTTATATTGCTCCGAACAAAGTTATATCTATAAATGAAATGAAAAATATGTTTTCATCTATTGGTAAACCATTCTTAGCTGGTGGTGAATTTAATGCTAAAAATACTAGATGGGGTTCTCGAATTTCAAATACTCGCGGGAAAAGGCTAAATAAATGCATAGAAGAACTAAAGTTTTCTACTATTTCCCCTTCTGAACCTACTTATTGGCCTACAGCAATATCAAAGTCACCCGATGTTATCGATTTCTTTGTTATAAACTCCTTGCCACTTAAAAACTCCAACGTTTCCACTCTTTCTGATCTCTCTTCAGATCATAGCCCAGTTTTCCTCGAGCTATCAAATCACCCATTTACAAAACATGCACCCCTGGCATTAATAAATGGCAATATAAGCTGGAATAAGTTTGAAAATTATTTAAACAATAAAATTACCCTTAATGCTAATATACGTACAGCCGACGACCTGGACAATGCTGTTAATCACTTGACTAGAATGTATTCAAAACGCAGTTTGGTATTCCACAACATCAAAGACGACTTTCCCAAAACCTGATTCCTACCTACCTGAACCAATACGAAATCTTATTAAAGAGAAACGTAGGATCAGAGCTTTATAGCAAAGAACAAGATACCCTTCATACAAAAAAAAACTCAGTTACAAGGACTATTTAAATTCTATAAACAACAGAGACAGACAAGTATGGACAGCTACAAGGAGTATTCTAAAGCAAAAGGTGGTTCAATATCCTCTCAGACGTACAGACAACACTTGGGCGATGACGAGCGAAGAAAAAACTAATGAATTTGCAAAACATCTTTCTCATATATTTAAGGCAAATGATATCCAGGATAATACCCTAACTGACAAAATACATGGCGACTTGACAGCACTACCCTTATCACTCCCTCCTCCGGCATTTCATCCAAAAGAAATCTATCAAGTACTGAACAAAATGCCAAACAAAAAAGCTCCTGGCTATGATCTCATCACTCCCTTCATCCTTCGCCACTTACCTCGAAAAGCTGTTCTCTTTCTTACCCTCATCTATAATTCAATCATGCGCACAAATTATTTTCCGCTCCTTTGGAAACTTTCCATAATTAAAATGATACCTAAACCTTCTAAACCTGTCACTAATCCTTCATCTTATCGTCCAATTGCACTCCTCCCTATAATGTCTAAATTATTTGAAAAACTCTTTCTTAATCGCATAAAGCCTATCCTCGAAAATAGCGTAGTGACACCGAACCACCAATTTGGCTTTCTTATCACTCCACTGTACAACAGTGTCATCGTATCGTGGATGCAATATCTATCGCTTTTGAGAAAAAAGAATATTGCTCTGCGATTTTTCTTGACATTGAAAAAGCTTTTGATAGTGTCTGGCACAAGGGTCTTCTCTGGAAAATAAAACCTCACTTACCTCCTACATACTTTTTAATTCTTCAATCTTATTTCAACGAAAGATTCTTCTGCACTTCCGTTGACTCTTCGATTTCCTCCTTCTTTCCTCAATGCAGGGGTGTACCGCAAGGCAGTGTTTTAAGCCCCATTCTCTATTCTGTTTACACCTCTGATATACCGGAGCATCCTTGCACCAACATCTATACTTTCGCTGACGATACAGCCATTATTTCTTCTCACAGAGACCCAAACTTAGCATCTATAGCTCTTCAAAATCATTTATTTGATTTAGAAAAGTGGTTCTATAAATGGCAAATAAGAATAAACGCCTCAAAATCGAGCCATGTGACCTCTCTACGCAAAGCTTCGTGTCCAGCAGTCAAAATTCAACAGACAACGACGAAGTACCTTCCAAAAATTATATACGTTATCTCGGACTATACTTGGACAAAAGACTTACATGGAACATACATACAAAATTAAAGAGACAAGAACTGTAACAAACAAGAACAAAAGATTCAAACAGTCTGAGAACAAAATTCTCAGAAAAATTGTTAATGCACCATGGTATATTTCGAATCACACCATACACAACGACATGAACATTCCCACTATAAAATCATATATTCATAACAAATACATGACACTCCACTCATCGACACAATATCACCCAAACCCACTCGTTCTTCCGCTTTCCTACTCCCTGTTACCTGGACTGGATAGAAAAAGATAAAAAAGAAATTGGCCAAGAGATCTACTCACCTATTGATATTTATATTTTTACTCCATCATCATAAAGAAGTTCAAGTAGAAAATCAAGGTGAAAAACACTAGGATCAAATTTGCTGAATGCGCAATTGCGCAGGTGCAAATGAAAATTAAATTATAAAAAATAAATAAATAAATTTCATAATTAAAATCCGTTTAATTATGAAATTAAAATTTAAATTCGTTTATAATAATAATAATAATAATTATATAATTAGGAGAGTAATGCTGTAGAACTATATGAGCACATTAAGAAATATATCCATGAAACAGCTAGTGAAGCCTTAGGGGAAAGAGGGACTAACACTCCCAAAGAATGGTGGAACATGGAAATAGATCAAATGGTAGTAAAGAAAAAAGGGATCTTCAACAAATGGTTATGTTGCGGAATCCAAGAAGATTGGAGAGAATACCGAAGCCCTTACACACAGGTAAAGCTCACTGTCGCAGAAAGCAAGAACCAAGCATGGGAAGCCTGTTGCAGGAGGATTGATAATACCCTGGGCTACAATAAGATACGCGAATCATGGAGAGTACTGAAGGCGCTCAGGGCACAAGGGAAGGGAAATGTGATTCCTCTGATAAGACCTGGATGGACCATTACGAGAAACTGCTAACTGAAACAAGGCCAGAATGGTCCGGTTCATATCCAACTGAGAATCATGCACAAGGAAATATTATTCTATTAAGATAAAGTTCTTGTTGCACTCAGAAATGCAAAATGTGGGAAAACTCCAGGACCTGGAGGTATTTCAGTAGAGCTGTTAAAGACAGGAAGGCCTGGATTGTTAAAGGTTCTTGCAAAGCTCATATACTACAAGGGCATGAGTTACCAAAGGACCTTAAGACAGGATTTCTTACACCTATACATAAGAAAGGAGACAGGAATGCATCCCGAAATTATAGAGGTATTCGTGTCCAGAGTTCGGTATCAAGAATGGTAGGTAGAACTCTGAAGCGAAAATTAGTCGAGCAGTTTGTCACCCCAGAGGAACAGTTTGGTTTCACTGCAGGCAGGTCCTGTACAGACAGCATATTTCTCTTAAGGCAGCTCATAGAAAAGCGAATGGAGAAATAAAGAACTGCCCATATAGCTGACCTAGAACATGCTTATGACAGTGTGCCAAGCTATAAGATGTGGGAATCCCTTAGGAGTGTGGGCATTAGCGATGTTTTAATAAATGCCGTGTGATGTCTGTACAGGGAAGACGATTACAGATCGAAGCTCGGCTCTCGCTTATCTGAGCCTTTTTCTGACTCAATGGGTCTTCAGCAGAGATGCAGTATGTCCCCAACACTGTTTACAGTTTATGTTCAACAGGCAGTAAAGGAGCGGAGCGCACATTGGAGAGGAAAGGGCACAGACATAGACGGGCATATGTTTTTCTCTCTTTTCTTTGCCGATATCCAGGCAGTGGTCATATATAACAGAGATGGTCTGGAAGAAGCGCTGATGGCCCTGGAAAAATAATACAGCCTATGGGGCCTGCGAATTATATTTTGATAAGACCGAATACCTGGCAGTGAACTGCGGAGAAGCCACAGACCCTACTCCAGATTACAAGCTGTAGAGATGGATTTTTGGAGGAGATGCCTGAGGATCACCCGCCTGGATAGAGTCAGAAATGCAGATGTTAGAGACAGGCTGTGCGTGAAGGAGTTCCGGAGAGGATTGGTACCATCGCAGGTACGGACCTGCAAGCGGATGCCAGAACGTAGGTAGCCGAAGAGACTTTTGCTGTGGGAACAGCCAGGCGGACGAAGAAGAGGAAGACCGCGAACCCGGTGGAAGGACCCCGTGGAGGAGATGGCCGGCAGGGGACTTGAGGAGGAGGAGGAGGGGGCTGGTAGAATAGAGAAAAGTGGAGGGACGCTCTGACTTAACCAGACAACCCTTTGAGGGAAAAAACGTGCAAAAGTAAAAATGTAAGTAAATTATAATAACCATTAAATTTTACAATGACTTTCCTCCTAAGAGAACATTATCAATCTGATGAAAAACTATGAGATTACAATTTATCACGATATTTATTTTAAATTTAAAAACCACTACCTGGAGGAAATTATTCGATTTTAGACAAAAATAGATTATTTAGTTTAATTACATATAACTTATATATAACAATTGTTTACTATTCAGTAGAGTTACTAGTGAAACACACGATGTCAAAAACATATTTTAAGATAACGCCGATTAAGAGATTACTTAGTGTAATTGCGAAACTTTAATAAAAATAAAGATATGACTTAATGGGTTTCATCGGTGTCCACACTTAACTCTACTATTATACCTGCAACACCAGTGAATAAGTGGTTAAGTTGAATTTTGTCAAAAATTTCTTTATAGTACTAATCGGAATCGAATATTACTATAGCAAATGTTTGTTATTTTCGCAGTGCATAACTGGCTAATTATTGGTTTGAAATAAAGTTATTACTTTTGTTGGAACGCCATTTCAAGCCAAATACTAAGATAATTACACTATTCCGCATTCCTTAGTACAATTTACCAGTCCTACTTATTTACCATTTATTCTAATAAGTTTATGCTTTTTTCGATTATTATTTCAGTTTAATAATTCTCAGTTTTTTTCTTGTCAAAAAACCTCTATTGATTCAGTACTGAATCCTATAGGTAGCTCAAACACTTCCTGGACGAGTGCATATGAAGTATTACTGAATTAAATTTACAATATCAGAAAGATAAGTCGTAATTGGAAAATTTGCTTGAATGTAATATTTAAACATGAAACTTTGAGGAGAAATTTGAAAAATCAGGAACTAATATTTCCAAAAATAAAGATTTTTTACTTAAAGCTGTGTATTTTGTAAACTTAAGTACACACTTTTCCATGATTATGTAAATTTGAGTGTGATATATCATTGAATAAAAACTAATAAAACAAATAATATACCTTTTAGTTTATATATTATAAAGATTTCTAAAAAAACTATTCACTGAAATGTGGTACTTTTAAGTTGAATATCGTAAAATGAAAACTTTAAATATTAAAATTGTTATCAATATAGTCTATGCACCGTTATCGACGAAGCTCCTCCTGATCTCATAAATTCAAACGAAATGAAAATAGTACATTATAAAATCATAATTATTATAATCAATGCAACACAGGTTTCGTCAGTCACGATAAGAAGACTTTTTTGTGAATAGAATACAATAATATAAGGGAACTAATCAAGGTTATTCATAAATGTATGAGATTATCCTATAAATTATAGAGGGTTCACTTGCAAATACTTTATTTCCGGTATTTCATATAAAAAGTTGATACCTTGATCTTATGCATAAAAGTCGGAATAACCTTCACACGAGAAACCTAAGACAGTAAAGAACCTTTGGTAACTATTGGTATGCCTTAATAAGAATAATCAAAAATCATTTACATAATAAAAATGAATCGACATTTACTTGCTAACCGCCAAACTCGAGAACGGGTCGACCAATTCGGCTAATTTTTTTTCCATTTTTTTTTAAGGCGCAAAGAAGGTTCTTATGGAGAGAAAACCCGTAAAAATTACGAAGGAAATAATAACAATATTCTTTTCCCATACAAACCACTCTGTTCCCAGCTGTCAAACATTTGACGTCAATCAAAGCAAAACAAAGGCGCGTTAGTTGTTAGTAAAAGTTTATTTGGGTCCAGTCCCTACCATATCATAAAATAATATATGTTTTTGTGTAAAAATAAAACTTTTCTGTTTAATTTTCTGATACAAGGACAAATGTATCATAAAGCAGGCTCCCTGTTGCCGGTGATAGATGGCGACTATAAATTCCTGCAAATGAAATAAATGGGTAATATAACAGAAGAAATTGATCAGCGTTGTGCAATTAACAGTTTAGTGAGGAGTTATACTGTAGAGCAATTACAAACTTTGTTTCATCATCAAAATCAATTGATTTTATTGTTTAAAACTACGCTGGATCTTATCCCATCTGGTAATCATAAAATTGTAATCAGAGCTGATAAAACTCCTGTAGGAAAACATGCGAGATGTTTCAATGCACCAACAATCGATGAAGTTGCCATTCATATGGTTGGAGAACATTTGGAAGCTCTTTGTTTTAGGGTCTGCAGGGACAGCTAGTTAAGTAATAATAATTATTATTCCACTCTGATCACTACGTTGTTGTATGCAAATAATAACAAGTATTAATCAAATTATAGATATTATTCGATAATATCTAAGTTTTTAACACCATTTTGGGTATCTGTTCCGCAGGTTGTCGCTTCGAGATGAGTTACAAGTTTTAACTGTATATCAGTTTCATTTTTAATATCTTCCAAAAATAAAAGTTATTGTGAGCTTCAATATGGAAATGAGAATGTAATTACGGGTGATGAGTAGATTTCAGTAACCATTTCATCAAGATATAAAAGCTTCAACTAACATTTCGAAATATAGATAATATATAATTGTTGTAACGTTCATTTCTGGATGAAATGATTACCAAAGTATACACATTATCTTTTCTATATTAAAGCTCAGGTATTTTTGATTTTGTATTATATAATTATAAATATTTAAAGGGAGGCTTCAGTTGATAAAAAGAAGAAGGCTTACATGAGGATGATACAGAAAAGGACTAGGCAAACTGTTGAAAACTATTCAAAAAAGATAAAAGCCACCAAAAAACTGTCCAGAAGGAAGAAGAGGAAGAAAGAAGAAGAAGACCTAAAATCAATGATTGAATATTTTGAGGGTGGAAACAGTAGAAGCTTCTACCAAGCTGGTTGAAAATGCTATGAAAAGGATTTCAATACCAAATAGGTTTCTGGAAAAATAGCGATAGTATACTACTGAGAGAAAGATTAGATATAGCCGAAAAACTGAAAGAACATTTCAGTGAATTGCTTAACCCCAGCACAGAAAATTCTCGAGAAATCCCAATGATAAACCTATCGGAGTCATTAGAAGATGATATGTCTCTAGAACTAACAGACCCAGAAGAAGTTGTTAAATTAAAAAATAACAAGGCACCAGGATTTGATGAGATTCCTGCTGAAATGCTTAAGTATGGTGGAGACATGTTGCATTGTGAAATTTATGAACTAATCCTGGAAATATGGAATAAGGAAGAAATCCCTAAGGAATGGTACAAGACCATTATTGTGCCGATACACAAGAAGGTAGATAAATTAGAATGGCAAAATTATAGAGGGATAACACTGCTATTTTCGATCTATAAAGTGTTATCAATTCTGGGAAGATTAATGATAACAGGAGAAGCAGTTTTGGGCGACTATCACTGTGGGTTCCGCCCTGGAAGATCTACTGTTGACCACATTTTTACCATTAGGAATATGTTTGAGAAATGTAACGAATGGAACGTTGATCTACACCACCTCTTCATTGACCACAAACAGGCATATGATAGCATAGAAAGAAATGAGCTGTACGAAAAACTGATGTTTCTTGGGTGCCCAAAAAAACTTATCAGATTGATAAGCATGACAGCGGTGTGGCAAAGGTCCCGGGAGAAATTTCCAGAAACTTCTCTATTCAAAAGGGACTTAAACAAGGAGACGCACTGCATTTTCCATACATTTAAAGTGTATTACATACATTTGTACTTTCATGTTGTTTTTTTCTATTGTTTACATTTTTTGTTTTGTTTATAAATAAAACTTAAAGCTAAATTGGAAATAAAACATTAAAACAAAACTTAAACAACAAAATATTGAGCAGAGCAAACATTAAACCAGTTGAAACAAAAACATACATTAAATAGCTAAAAGAAAAAATATAGTAAACAAGCCCAAAATGACTACAAACAAAGTAATTGATAGAGAAACAAAACCAAAAATTCTGTTTTCACCTATAATTTTGATTTCATGTGGTAAGGTTAATGATTAATCATACTGCTTCGCAAATACTTTGAATTGCTGAAAATACTTCAAGTATTAGTCCTTAACACTGATTGACCAGCTGTCCTTCTGCCTCACATGATTGATAAGTTTAGTCCTTGGTTCGTCCGTTAGTCTGCAGTCATATATTAGGTGTAAGTAAATTTGTTCGATGGTAAAGTCACAAGGGCATGTCTTATTGTCTGTAAGTTTAAATTTATACTAGTAGGATTTTGTGGGTCCTTGTCCTGTTAACATTTGTGTGAGGTAGGAGTCAGTTGTTATTTCTAAAATATTCTTGTAAGTCAGTTATGTATAACTTAAGATGTTGTACTTTAGTTGTCGTATCCCATGTGTCTTGCCACTGATCCATATTTGTAACTGTTTGTGTGTGTTTCAAGTAAGTCTTAGTCAATTTACTGTAAAGTATCGGAAGTGACTTAGCAGCCTTATCAGCTAATTCGTTACCTACGTTGCCACAGTGCGCTCTCACTCACCTGAAGTTAATGTTGTATCCTGTATTCTGTAACTGGAATAAAGTAAGTCTAGTTTCTTCAATCAATGGTTCATGTATTTTGCGATTGAAGAGTTTGTACAACGTACTTTGGCTGTCAGTTAGTATGCAAATAGATGTCCTGAGGAAATTAAATGTCTATATTTGGTCTAGTGTTTTCAGTAAAGCGTATTGTTTAGCCTGATTGATTGTGCAATTAGGTCCAAGTCTGTATTTCTTTACGTCAGTCAGTACACCGTCTTCAAAAATGACCGCTGCCTATCCCGCATTATCACAATATTTACTACCGTCTCACAGTGTTTCGATTAGTAGGAGCTAGCTGGACAAGATTATTTTTCGGCATTTTTGCATTTCTTTCTCCTAATTAAGTATTGTAATTATAAAAAATGGTTTTTAATTAATTACCAATTGAATTTAAGAAGATTGGTAGGATAATATTTAGAAAATTTTTAAAAAAACATAGCATAATTAAGACAATAAATAAATAATAAAACTGATAAAAAACCGTATTTGTTCTGGGACAAGTTCCTTTAGAATAGTGATGTGGAAAATACAATTACAATTTAATTAATAAAAAAAAAAAAAAAAAATTAAAGAATATAAATTAGGAATTAGCTCGCAATAACGAATTTAATGAAAGAAAAAACATAAATACCATAAATTATAAAGAAAGAAGACTATTAATATTTACATAAATACAATTTTTATGGAGAACAAATCAACAACAAAATTATTTAAGAAATTAACGAAACAAAAAAACTATAATTATTTACTAAATAAATAAATAGGAAAAATGGCCTGCCAAAATCATTTTTATTTTCCTTTCAGAGTCCTCTATAATATGTTCTGTAAAAAATGTTGGTCGACAGAAATTCTAAGAGATGAGAGTTTTTTTCTTCCTTTGGGTGCATAAACCATTCTTCAACAAAATATTTGCCCGAAATAAAGTACTCTAAAAAAAATGTTGTACTCGAGTGTGCAGGCTAAATAGGAATGCTGTAGCTATTAAATATAGAAAAATTAGCCCGAATACAAACCGAAAAGGCATTTTCATAACTTCAAAGATTCGAAATAAGGAAAAACTCTTCGGCCATTTAAAAAAAAATTAATATAGTTTGATTATCAGAAGACTTTTTTGTTTCGAAAAAATAGCACTTACCATTAAAATTAATATCCATATTCAACGATTGGTTCGATCAAAGTAGTTGAACAATATTTTTATGAGGTTGAAAAGATGCCTTGAATTCCACTGATTTATTCTATTGCTATGATTACTTTGGGCCCTAACCCTCAAGTGCTGTGAAGTGTGTCAGACTTAAACAAATATTAGATTACCATGTTTGGAAGTATTGTTTACAATATTCCAATACCATATTTCAGATTTCTAAGCATGACTTTTGTCCTAGCTTGTACAAATCGAAAAACTGTGCGCTGCTTTGATTTTCCCGCCATTTATCAGAAATTTTGGAGAAATAGTTAGCCAATCTTATTTTAGTTTTCCTTTCAGAGTCCTCTGCAAGGTTTCAAACATTTAATTTGGTCGAAAAGAACTATAAAATAAAAAAATAAGGGTGTTTCTACCATTCTTCAAAACAAAAACCTTTCTTGAAAAGGTTCTCACTTTGTACATTTCCAATCACCCTTCGGCATTTTCTTGCTTCTCCGCTTCCTGGTCGTCTCCTAAGGTCTCTATGTTCTATCCGTCTCTCCAATAATTCTCTTTCGTGACCAAGAAGGTTTCCATTTTTGTTTTTAATAAAATTTCATCGTGAGCTGAACCCAGTTCTGATATTCTTAATGTTTTTGAAGAATTTTTGGCTATCCTTTTCCTTGTAGTAGTCTTCCGTTTTCTCCAGTTATTCTAATTCCTGTAGCCTTTTGTTTTTACGGCATAGCTTCTTTGCTAATCTTCGTTTTTCCTGGTACATTTCATCACCCAGTCTCGTTCTTCTCTGGAAATTCCTCGTCCGAGCGTCATTTCTCAGAATAAATGACTGATTTTCTATTAGTCAAAGTCAAATAGGACCATAAAGGTTTTTATGGACTAAAAACTTGACCGTAAAATGACGGTGAAAATCAGATACTTAGGATTTCATGTTGACAAACGTTTTACTTGGAATCCTCATAATAGTCTGAAATGACAAGAAACTGCTAGCCGTTCCGGGTTACTTCAACATATACTAGACAAGCGAACTAACCTCCAAATTAATTACAAAAGGCCCGTATACATGAATATTATAAGACCTATATGGACTTACGGATTAGAGCTTTGGGTTCACTAAGCCATCCAGTTCCTCTCTTGTCCAATCATTTCAACCAAAAATCCTTACTAAAATAATTGATAATACTTACTTTTTAATGAATAATGTCATCCTTAATGACCTCAATGTCTCATTGGTTAGTGATTTGGCCAGAGCCCAATACTATCCATTTGTGAACAACTTTATTCCCACTCGAAGCCATTAGTTTCAAATATAGAAGCTACTTTATCCAAAAATGAACCAGTGGAAATTTATAGAATAAAACATTTTTATTTCATCTCCAACTGTAAAAATTGTTCGGGAAAATTGCAATTTCATTCAAGAATAAAACGAATATTTCTATAAAATTTTATTATTTAAACTATAGTTATAAAAAACTTTCACTGTTAACAAATAATCACATATAACAAGGGCTTGAGTAGTGAATTGAGGAAAATCTCAGCTGGATCTTTCAGAACAATCGTTAAGTACCACCTTCTCTTGTTTTTTCATCTCTTTAATCGTATCCAGCATTGGTGTGTTTCTGGTCTCTGGAAGAAACAACAATAAAATTGCACTTAAGAGTGCAAGAGAGCCACAAAGAACAGTTGGAACCCACCAATGCTTCTTGCCCTGTAATCAATAATACTATTAATTAAGATTATACATCTATTAAAACTACTAAAATAATAAATAAACGGTTTGACCCCTCATTAAAACGCAAAAATTAAAAAATAAATGTTACCTGCTGCTCCTCTCTTAGACTTCATAGACACCTAAAAAGGGTGAGGACATGGCATCGTCGAGGACACATAGGGAAACTGGGTTAAGAAATAAACCCAAAACATCCATTTATCACAAATAAAACTCTGCTATATTAAACGAAACACAATATAAAATTACACCTAACTTTTAATAATTATATTAATAATAGTCCTAAAGACATTAATAAAAATAATAATTACAACTTACAACAAGATTCACCATGTATAACCATATTCCCAAAACCACTAATAAAAATAATAATTTCTATTTACAACAAGAACCATCATCCATTACCATAATCCTATAGGCACTAATAATAATTACAATTTAAATAAAAGATCTCCCATCTGTTTTGTGATCGAAACTCTACGAACGAGAAGAAAAATAAAATATTTAATAGTCATATTTGATTGGCTCTATCAACAACTGAACTAGCATCTGGCTAAACCCCACATCTAGCACGACTACAGAAACATAGAGTCTCCTACCTTGACAGCTCACCTTCCTTTCGGTCGGAGCACCACCCTGCTCTCCGCTAGTACCAGTTCTCAACTCCGACTTAAGGGAGAAAACGAACGGGTTTAAAAAGGCTGATTCGAGCTAACATAAACATTTTTACCCCCGTGTCCGGGATATGCTACCCCTTGTGGATAAAATTGACAAGACATTCTTGAAATAAAATGTAATTTAATCAATTGTTCGATTAATTTCGGGATGGAAGTGGAATCCCCTGAGTAATATCCGGCCTCATTACCGATAGAAAACAAAGCTAAAAAGTAGAAAATAATTTTCAATAATTTTAAAATAAGAAAAAAGTTGTGTTATATATTCAGCCATGACAAATGCAAGCGCGTCAAATTATCAATTTATAATGAACAAAAATTGCAATTACAGAGAATTTTTAATTTGATTACTCTATATTATATTTTGAAATGAGTGGGAATGGAATACATGATAATAAAGAATTAAAATAAGTCGACCTTTCCCCACTCCATGTAATTTAAAGAACATTTTAATTAAAATGTAAAAATATCAAAACAAACCTGTACCGCTACAACGCTTGAAGGGGTCTGGAGTTCAGAACATGGTAGAGGCTGTACTGCTTCATGGACAACGGTTCTACAAGGAGGTCACGCTCAACCGCCAGATTCCCCCCATTTATTATGGGTACCCTCCTTTTATAATGTTTTATAAAGAGGCTGGGTGAGCCCCAGGAGGGTACTAGACCCCATATGATCTATCTTCCGCTGCAAATAGACTAAATAATAGTCTTGCCTACAACGGGATTTGACCCAGGATTTCCGACATGGCAACTCAGTGCTCTACCACTGGGCCACTCCGCTCCCTAAAAAAATAGCAAAGGTAAACTAAATAAAGATAATCTCGATTCCACTTAATATTTTTTATTTAACGATTTTTTTACAACTTAGTTGTTTATCGTCCCCAAAAGAGCTCGCCACAGGTCTCGGTCTAGCTAGTCTCCTTCTCTAAGACCCCTCGCTGCCATGCTCTCCATCACACCATGCAACCATCTATTCTTGGGTCGCCCTCATTTCCTCTTATCTGTTGGGCTATAGTCAAAGATTGTTTCGGCCTTCGTTCCTCTGACATTATTTTTAAGTTTCCTTACCATTTTAGTTTTCTTGTCTCTATTTTGTAGAGGATAGTTGTTTCTTGCTCTACCAGTTGCCTTATTCTTCTATTATGGACGTGTTGGGTAACGGAAAAGGAATAACAACGTCTCCATGGTCAACAACTTTATATAATTTAGTTAAAGGAAGTTTGTTTCTACTTTATTCCACACTTTCTTTATTATCTTTATATTTTTTCCTTAAAACCTATT
The DNA here is from genome assembly GCA_964056705.1 of Troilus luridus. Taxonomy (NCBI): domain Eukaryota; kingdom Metazoa; phylum Arthropoda; class Insecta; order Hemiptera; family Pentatomidae; genus Troilus; species Troilus luridus. The sequence continues at coordinate 177,911,151 of OZ057412.1, forward strand.
TTGTTACCATATTATTTGGTGATTAAATTTATAAGTCCTTTTATTCACTCACTCACCCTCACAGACAGTCACAGTAGGACAAGGGCTTCCTCCAACAGCCTACTCCAATGTTCCCTGTCTGCAGCCTTCTGTCACCATCACCGCTCTCCAATCCTTCGCAGGTCGTCCTCCACATCATCCAGCCATCTTAAGCGTGGCTTCCCTCGTTTTCTCACGCCAGCTGGATGGCCACACAACAGTTGCTTGGGGAATCTAGACTGGTTCATCCTTTCTACATGACCAAGCCAAGCCAGCTTTCTCTTCTTTATGAAGGTAATAATGCCGGGCTCTGTAAACGACTCCGTGAGCTCGACATTTTTCCTCAATCTTATGCGTTCGCCATCCTTGACGGGTCCATAAACTTTCCTTAGAACCTTCCTCCCGCAAACTCTGAGGGCTTCCTCCAGTGACTTAGTACGGACCCAGGTTTCACTGCAGTAAGTGACTGTAGGTCGGATAATAGTTTTATAAATGATTTTCTTGGCCTTTCTTGAGAGATTTTTATTGCCGAACACCAGCCTCGCAGTGACTTCGATGGTAACGTCATTGTGACAGGTCATCATTCCACCTAGGTACTTGAACGAATCGAATCCAGGGAAGCTGTAGTCTCAAAATTGGACTGGTTCTTTCTGGAAAATTACATCTCTTGAGGTAAAAAGTCCTTTTATTACCATGGGAAAACTTCATTATTCAAAATTTGCTTTATTCCTTTCTGTAATTATTTAGTTTTAGTTTAAATGGCTATTCTTTCCCTCATTGAATAATCATTGCAAATTTATATTTATCCGCAAATAATTATATAATTAACTCTATAATAATTTTATTAAACACAAAGCGTCCTTCACTTCACTTCACTACACTTAGGCACCATTTTTATGACGTGGTTGAATTAAGTATCTTTCCAAAGTGAAGGTTATATTTGTAACAGGAAAAGTGAGATACTGTGAGACTTCGGTAAAATTATTCAAATTTATTGCTCGAAACTTCTTTAGAATGGTTGGCTTTAAATTATCCACTACACAAAATGACTGGATTACTGTCAAATTAATGGTACAGATCTAATTGTTATGAAAAGATTATTAATAGCAATTTCTTTTACCTAGAAAACTTTCAGGACACATGATGTACTCCTTTTACAGGAATCTGAGCAGTCCTGGTTACAAAGATGCCTTCCGATTCGTTAGCTACAATCAGTTGCAACAAAAAAGAAAATGAGGTGGATCAACCATCTTATTTCTTTTGATGAAAAGCGCGTACATAACTTAAAAACTACCCTCTGTACAGTTAGCAAAACTCAGGTCAGAAGGACACCATTTCTAAAGTGAAGATAGAGTGGAAGCGATGTCATTTGTAGATCAGAATCTGGTAGCGATATCAAATCTATCGATCTACAATATCAAGGCCCAATTATACGCAACGGATGAAAAATCATGAAATACGTCTCGAGATATAAAAGAAAATATGCTATAGCGTAAAATATTCAGTCCAAAAATTAAAGAGTCCACTGGAGAATACAGGAGGTAACACAAACCGAAATTGCAGAGCACGTACTAAGTTAATATAGTTCATGCGTTAGCTTCGAAAAGAATTAGATCGGCATAAAAATCATAAAATCGGCTTAGCAAAAAACCAACTCGTAAAAATTGTTGAGCCTAATGGTAGAGGTCCGGAGGATAGACCAAATCGCATGTGGGAGGATTGCTTTCAGGATGATCTAAGGGGTTTGGGCTTAGGTGGTAATAGAAGTTTGTAGCGATTGGTAGTACCGGCATCAATGCTTCGGGATATTATTATTTTTATTACTAAATATTACATTAATATATTAATATTATTATTGGAAAACTGTTTTTACACAATGTATAATGATATAACTGTAAACAAATCACTGTTATTGTGTCATGAAAACTAAAGAATTTTGTTTTATTTATTTTCATTCTTACATAATATGAAAATGAATTATGCGCACTTCCGTCGCTTGCACGTAGTCAGACACCGGGTGGAAAATTTATAACTTTCGTTTCTGTTGATATTGGTTTCTTATATACGAACTTTGAATTATTTTATTTATATAACTCTTTGTTGCCGGGATTCGTTTTTACATTATTAAATTAATATGTACATATATTTTCCTGTTTCATATACATTACATCTACTGATTGTAAACCTGTGTAACATGGTGTTCTTCCAATTTCATAAATTCTTAGTCGGATGTAGCTGTACGTACTCAGAAATTCCTAATGCTGAATTAGAAATTTGAACAATTCCAAAATTATAAACAGATAATTTGAATGGATATATGAAATATTCTTAGATATTAAAACAAAATTCGTTTTACGCATAATTCAGTGCGGTAACCCGGTGTATAGAGCACTTAGTTATTGAAACCCAGCTGTGGTCAGTAAAATATGTAATCTGTTAATAACTGATGGACCGTGTGGGGTATACAGACTCTCATTGGCTCACACAACCTCTATTAAGTGGCTACTCATAAATAGAGGAAAAACCTGTCGCTTGAGCATGTTCATGCAAAAATTGTTGATTTTTAAATTTATTTAACGCCACCTTTAATCTATTAACTATCGGGTGATGATACAGAGTCCTAAATTTTGCCTTTCCTGGTTAGTTAGGACAATGATATTCGTGTTCCTGACACCACACAAAATAGGGAACGCCATTTTACGTCTCTTCCGAAGGACAGCATAACCCAACGTAAGAATTTATACAAATTTAACCTTAAAAAGGAAGGCTCAGCAGGTCTATCGAACAGTATTCGAACAAAAATAGCCGAGAACCCCAGGAAAGGGAAAGGGATGATACGAGAAGATACCATCGATGGGTGGGATCGGCGGTAGGTGACAACCACAAAAGGTGCAACGTTGAGAAAATACATTCCCACAGCCCGGTCAAGGCTAGCTGCAAAATGGATTCTTCCAGAGTAATGGATTTCGCAATTCCTCACAGGGCATGGAGGCTTTCAGGCCAAACTTCATGACTATGGAAAGGATATTGACCCTTTATGTCCTAGCTGCGACGATCCGGTGTCTGCTGAGCATATTGTCACAAAATGCACCGCCTTGGAATCTAAATTGCTAAGGGGATGCGGACTTTACATCCTCTCCGAGAATATATTTCCTCATGAATTCTCCTAGCTAATGACCCGAGACAATTACTCTTAGTTCAAAGACTTTGTGTATGAGAGGAAAGCGGTAGTCGAGCAACACTTTTAAATCTCGGCAGAGGAACCCACGGAAATGATCAGCAGGAGACACAGTGAAATACATTGAAAATTAGTAAGTTTGTGTGATAATTAATATTGTGTAATGAATAATATTGGCAAACCCCGTGTTGCCGTAAGGAAAGGAAGGGTGTTTAAATAAATAAAAAATAAAAGTACTCCCTTTTGAATTCAGCAACATGGATGATGTTTCTGAGGAGAATAGAAGGACAGACTACGATGGATAGGATCAGAATCTCCACAGTTAGGAAGGTGATTTTTGCTTAAAACCAGCTGAAAATACATTAGGAGAAACAGGTAATGCTCTTTTGGACGCGTGAAAAGGGTATATATAGGTTGAAATAATAGTCAGACTAATATACGAGACTTGAGTGGAAGGAAGATGGGAAATATGAAGGCTTGGAAACAAATGGGAAGGTATAGGCAGGAAGGTTTACGAGAGGGGAGGCAAGGATTAGAGAAGGTTAAGGCAGGTTAAGCTGGACCGAGATCCATGGATCAGGCTTTGTAAACAAGATCCTCAACACTGATCACGGTATATGAGGAAGAAAAAGTTTAAGACTACCTGCCGGGCTGCGAACCCGCGATCTTGTGCATAGGAGGTTGTTATGCTAACCACAACACCACAGGTAACTCCATCTTGAACAAATCATTTCCCTGGACAACCATTGTATTAGATACCGTAAATTCTGTTCCATATACTGAGCCCAAAACCGTCCCTAGGTTGTAGTGAAAAATTTTTTTTTCTCGAAAAATTCAGTTAAATAACTTCTGGAACATTGTATATACTCATTCAAGGGCGGCATGTGCCCTCCCCCCCCCCCCCAGACAGTTTTTTGTGAAATGTGGAGAATCCATTATAGGACATAATTATAGGCAAATCACATGATAATAGTTGTTAAAATAACAGAAAGAACATGCGTAAAACTATTGTTTCGATATTTTAATAAACCTTTGAAAGCTTTCCATAGATACTACAAATTTATTTGTAAGTAATTGTTGATTTTTTTTCCGCCTGCCCGTTGTGCCCCCCCCCCCAAGAAAATAATCCTGGATCCGCCCTTGTACTCATTCCATAGGTTATTAAGTTTTCTATAAAGTAAAATCCTGACAATAAAAAGAGTACCACCAAGGTTTCTTCCTTTAGGAATCAACAATACAATGAAATTGTATAGATATGAGAGTACTAACCAATGTGTCCACTATATACGGTGCCAAGAGAGGTCCAAAGTGTCCTGAAGTAATACAGGTGCCCATGGCAGTGTTGCGAATTTCCGTTGGGAAGAGTTCCAATGTGTAAAACATGATAACTCCAATCCCTGCAGTTCCGACAATTCTTCCAACTAGAGCCATGCACATAACTGGCCAACCTGTTAATTTTAAAAAAAAAAGACTTACGAAATAAACGATGATAGGCAGGAATAAATGAAGAGGATATCGTTCGTGATAGTGAAAAATTGTAATACATGTTTTAGTGTTCTTAATTAACCAGGATTTGCAAAGTAGTTCTGGTGTATCTGTGTCTATGTCTAATGGTTCAGAAGTGGTACATCAAGTTACTTAAAGAAAATAACTTATTCACCATAACCGACTTTCCATATGTGCCATTCAAAAAAGACTCAAACGATTTGTATTTGTTTTGTTTTTTACTTAACGCCACTATATTCTACTATGGGTAATCGGACGAAGCTAAAGTGAGAGTCCTAAATTAAATAATTAAGATCTTATGGGAGTACCTGAAACCGAACAGGCTTGGGATAACCATTTTTCACCCCATCCGAAGAACGGCCTAACCAAGGATTTTGTAATCCTATTAAAAAATCCTAGGGAGACCAGCCGGGCTCCAAACCCGTGACTTTAGGCATATGGGGTTATTACTACTCAAGAGGCGACCATTAAACTATATTTTTTTTATTCCTAGGTGCGAAACTAAATGATCTTTTCAGTGTAGCATGGATTTATCCTTATTTAAATAGTCGGACAGGATTTAAAAATTTTATTTACGATTAAATAAATTTCTTTTTTTACTAGATAATTAACTAATATAGAAATTTCTTCTCGCACTCGGAACGAATTCACTGAAGTAATAATGTGTAATATGATTGATGGAGAGTCGGGTAGCCCAGTTGCAGACCGCTGAGTCGCAATGCCCTAGTATGCCTAGGTTCAGTTTCGACTGCGACATTATTATTTTATCTGTTAAATGCCACATTTGGATCGGCAGACTCTCCTGGCTCCTGGCAGACACCTATCTTCTATAATATAGCTTCCTCTATCATCTCTAGCAGTTGAGCGTGATATCGAGCAAGTCACCGTTGTCGATACCATGGGTTGTAGTGGTACATAAAAAACAAAATGTAAGATTAGAATGAAAAAACATATGACATATAATGTCGTATATGATAATGAACAGTGACGCTACCGCATACAAGTGATCAATGTAGGTACTAAATAATTTCTGTTGTTTCAAAAATATGAAGAATAAATGTTTCGATTGAAATAAAATTTACAATTTATTTCATTGTGGTAAGCGAAATTCGTTTGTGTAACGAACTAGGGTTTTCCCTAATATTATGATCCATAACTTTCCCCAATCAATCACTGGCATTACCATTTTTAATGTGTCTTGACCGCGTCAAACCGTCACCTCCATTCCTGTCAATACTGCGCTAGGGCTTAAGAGGCTCTATTGCAATGGTTCCCAACCTTTTTTGTACCACGCCCCCTTGTTCTAATGAAAATCTTCCACGCACTTCCCCCCTTGTTCAATAAAAGCTTCTCACGCCTCCCTCCTCGTTTTAGTTTCTGAGCATTGTCTTCGACCTGGTCTGCACATCTCAGTCGTGGCCTCCCTCTCTTTCTCTTTCCATACACGAACCTAAATTTAAGTCTTTTGGTTTGCGAACCATTCTCCATTCTCCCAATATAGCACCGAAGTTTTTAAGATTCTTATGAATCGTGCGACATTCGACCCAATAAAAGCTAACTAAATTGAAAATCATATTGAATTAGGACAAATTATTTAATAATATATATAACAGATTAGCAATAGATATTTAAAAAAAATATCAAATACAAATCTAAAAGCTTTAGAATAACGTATTAAATTTATTCCAAGCAGGAACTATTTAAACTTCTTAGAAAAAATTATTACCCTGTTGTAAGACCGTTATCGCAACCATTGCGATTACAGCAACACTAAACAAAGTAATGCCGGAACTCCTCCTGCCAAAGTACGTAAGGAGTAAGATAGGAAGCAAGAAACCTGGAATGTCAGTCACTCCGTTCAGACCGATGTAGAGGCGCTGATCTATGCCGAAATTTGTTCCATTCAGAGCTAAGAACAGAATAACGAATGTCTCAGTATGTTATGACAGAATAAAAATCAAAAATATATATTTATATTATATAAAATATTTTTATATGTTTTGTATGTTTGTAGGTATACAAAACCTCGGTTTTTTTTATTTTTTTTATTTCAATAATTCAAAGTGAAATTAATTTGCTTCTGTTGTTAACTATGTTTATGTTTGGAGATTGTATTGAGATGTTATAAATCTTCTTTATTATAAACTTGAACACCCGGCAGCCCAAGCTGCAAGAAACATTACCACCCCGTTCTGGGAAGGGTATTGTTTAATTTATAACCGGGAAACCAAATTTGAATCCAAAAAAGATGTTGATTTCTTTGTAGTGGTTAATGCAATGGCAGGGAATAATTTCATTTCTCCTTTCTACCCAGAGTGGAAACCATCACATCCACAGCATATGACATGGAAATTGACATAAAGCATCAAAAACTAATAAAAAACAACAACTTGTATTGGTTAATCGCATTGACCAGAGACCGAAGCTGAGGTGGTCGGATGGTGTAGTGAGAGACGCGAGGGATATCCTGGGAGACAGGAGCTGGACGACGGCTGCGCTAAACAGAGACTGGAAGAATCCGGTAGATTAGGCCAGGACTCGTCACCGAGTTGTAACGCCGTAGAATAGTAATAATAATAGTTGGTTAATCGGAAGGTACCTATACTCTTAAAGGGCAACGCCAGGCCTCAAGTTTCACAACAAACAATGGAGAAACCAAACGACTTGAGTTACGAAGGCCTCCCACACCCACATTATTCGTCTGACTTATTTCCATCTGTTCAGTAATCTGGACGATTTTGCGCCAGGGTCTGCCAAGCTCTGGTGTTGAGAAGCTTCTTTGCGTCGGCTTCAAACTCATCTGCCCATCTCAGTCGTGGCCGTCCTCTCCTTCTCCTCCCATCCACATACCCCTAAGAGCAGCCTCTTGATAGGTGTGTCCCCGTCCATTCTTGCAACATGCCCCGCCCATTGTAGCCTTGAGATCCTTATAAATTGTACCACGTCTGGCTCCCGGTAAATCTGGTACGACTCTGCATTATGTCTCTGCCTTTACTGGGCGCCATCCCTCACAGGTCCCAACATTCTTCTCAGAATTTTTCGCTCAAAAACCTGCAAGCTGATGACATCTGTACGTGATAATGGCCATGTCTCTGAAGCGTATGTCAGTACAGGTCTAATTAAAGATTTGTACAGAGCGATCTTACACTTTCTTGCCAGCAAATGACTTCTTAGTATTTTGGCTAGGCCAAAATAGCTGCTGTTTGCTGTCGTTATTCGTCTCTGAACCTCCTGACAGGGCATAATGTCTGCACACACTAGGGAACCTAGATACACAAAACTATTAACGCTTTCAAAGGTGTATCCTTCCAACCTAAGAGTAGATGGTGGTGGCCTCAGAGGGTTAGCAACCATGTATTTGGCCTTTGCTTGGTTGACTTGAAGACCCATTTTCCTCCAGGCTGCCTCTATAGCCCAGAAGGCCCGTTCCAAGTCCCTTTGTGATCTTGCTATGACTTCTATATCATCTGCGTAGGCTAGAATTTGGACAGACTTGGTGAGAATCGTACCGTTTCTTTGCACTTCGGAGTCTCTTATCACCTTCTCTAATGCTAGATTAAACAACCAGCATGATAGGCCATCTCCTTGTCTCAGGCCCCTTGTGGTTGTGAAAGTCTCTGACAGGTCTCCCTGTATTCTGACTTGACATCTTGATCCTATCATCAGCAGCTCTGTAAGATCAGTTCAAGGGGGATGTTCATTGTCACCAAAGCCGAGTACAGCTTCTCTCTTATGACACTATCATATGCACTGCAGAAATCAATAAAGAGGTGGTGCGTGGTGATGTTATATTCGTGCGTTCTTTCGAGCAGGGTTCTCAGAGCAAAGATTTGATCAGTGGTTGATCTCCCCCTCATAAAACCACTTTGGTAGACTCCTACCTCTTTTTCTGCATGCAGAAGTAGCCTCTGATATATGATATTAGACAGGACCTTATATGTGCTGTTCAGAAGAATTATGCCACGGTAATTACTGCAGATAATCTGGTCTCCCTTTTTATGGAGTGATGGAGTGATGATGCCAGTGTACCATATAATATACGTCAATATAATAAATGACTGCTGTGAGTAAAATAAACTTTAAAGATATATAGTAAATGAAATATATATACATAAAATATCCTTTATATAACTATTTAATAAATATTTACAAATAACGTATCTGAAGTAAAAAAAAAAGTCACTGGAAAATAACCTAGTTAAACTATACATCAATGTAATAATTTAGACCATACTCATACCTGTTATGTAAAAATACAAGTATAAAAAAAAGCACAAATAATTGCATATTAATGTTCTTTTGGCCAATTCAAGCGTTGAAAAAAGTTTAATGAAATCATTAAATAATGACAACAGTTTCAAGCAGAATGAATAAAATTGACTCTGCAAAAAAAAAAAAAAAAAGAATAATTATTTTAGAAAGAAAGTTATTTTAGAAATTATTATATTTTCAATAAATTCTAGATACCTTGATACTGGTGTCAGGACGGGATATCTGGTGCGGCTCGTCAGAGTTCAAGTGGCCTACACTTCCTATAATATCTGCTGCTTTTTCTAGTTTTCCTTTGGTGATTAACCACCTTGGTGATTCAGGTAAGAAACTATAATAGGAGATATATAATAAATCAAATGTGTTTTATGGAAATAACATACAATTGATAATGTTACGGGCTACTAGTGTAAAATGAATTAAACTATTACTAAATTCAAGATAGTAATATTTATTAACAAATTAAAAAGACTAAAATGAAATTATTTAAAACAATTAAATTATTAAACTAATATGAATTTACGATAACAATATTTTACAGATTATAACCTAGGCCTAACAGTTATCTAATCACTAAAATAATATATAACTAATATAAGATATTGCTAATACTAAATAACTTAACTATTTACATAAATTTGTACAAATACAATATAATTACACTATAGTTTATAACTAAAAATTAACAATTACAGTCCTCTAATTAAAGTCCACCGACCGTAATACTCTCCAAATATGACAAACTGTTTATTACACTCACTTAGCACTTATCACAGACTAGTTCACACGGGCGGCATATAAAAGCACATCAAATGTTCGAGACTGTCGGATGAGAGGGGGGCGGGGCTTCTCGGCCATTCCACGCTGATCGCGAAGTTTCTAGACTATACTTTAATCCCTTCCGGCTTATCTTAATCCCTTCAGCCGGTCCCTCTGTCTCTCTGAACGTCACACCCTTTGCCAAAGTTTCACTTGACATACTGCCTTCTTGCTTATGGCTTAATCTGAGACTTTAGCGGCTACCTATGATATAGAGTGCTTACTGAGTTTTTTTCATCAGTAAGTGAGGGAATGCAATTATGAGCTGTAAATCATATATCACTTCCGCTGGTGGTCGCTTTGAATTTTTTCGAGAATATGAAAAAAATAAATGAAAAATAAAGCTTGTTGTGACTTGACTCGAAGTGACAACCTGCAGAACTGATACCCAATATACTAATGTAATAATATATTCATATACAAATACAATTTTATCTTAACATAATATGATGTTCATTTTTATCAAACCGGGGCTCGACTAAATTAATCATAATGGTTCAACTATTAGTCCGGGTTCCAGTTCGGCTCTGACATATATTTATTTTGTTATTACCCGTAGATCGACACACTGGGCGGTCGAGGGATTTTTAAGGGGCTCACCAAGCATCTATAACATGGGTACACTTAACTGGGAACTCCTCTGTTAGTCTAGAGTCATAATGTATCTTAACAAATAAAAAGTCAATATCCGTAATGGATTAACGTGAAATATGATGAAGATATATAAAATAAATTTATCAAAATACTAAACTAATGTTTATAAATACTAAAAAAAATCGATAATGTTTCGTACCAGCAATGGAGGAGGAGAATAAACATGGGGATAGAGATCGCCCATTGTAGTTGCCTCCAGGTCTTAGTGTAATATGATGCTATTGGAAGGTAGATGAGACCAAAAGAATAAAATGTGTTGGAAATGTTCCCTAAGTATGTCCTATATTTCTTTACTGTTAGTTCCAGCACTGAAAAATAAACGATTATGAGAAGAATATTAATGTAATAAAACCTATAACCATCAAGCGAGATTACAAACATATTTTTTGGTTTAGTTGACTTGATCAAGCCTAAACTTGAATAACATACATATAATGGTGTATATAGGTATAACATACATAATATAAAGTGTAGTACATACTAGTGTATACAAGAATGGGAATGTGCTATAGATATAATTAATATTAACTATGTTATTATAGTAAAATGTGCGAATCCCTTGACTTTTAAATACCCTCTTAAAAATTTAGGTATTTCTGCTTATGATTGAACTTTATAACCCTTTACTGGAAACTCCATACCAGTCAAATTTCAAAATAGTCGATGGGTAGCCATAAAACGTTCCATTGTTAGTAATAGCGTCTTAGGTAACCTAATTGTAAACTCCTAGTTTAATATATTATACAACAATCACACAGAGTAACTGACTACATATCGACAGCACTAGAGCAGAAGTTATATGCAACTGGTGTGCTTTAGGATGTCGCTCAAGCTTTTGGATGGCACCGGGGGCTTCTCTTCAAGCTCAAGACTACTACCACGCGCTTATTACTTAATTTTCTCTCATTCCTTGCAGAGAGATTTTTCTTAGTCAGACAGGGCTCAAATCTTCAATAAGACCTATATTAGCCGGTGTGCCTCAAGGATCAATACATGCACCGCTATTGTACACAATATATACACATGACATTCCACAAAGTCCCTACATACTGATAGCACCCTACGCTAACGACACTGCCTTAATCACCAATCATCAAGACGCTAAACAGGCTTCACAAAACTTACAATCTAAAATTCAAAAGTTGAATGCGTGGAGCCAACTATGGAAGATTAGACTAAACCACGAAAAGTCACAACACATCACTTTTACTCTTAGACGTGAAACATGTCCTCCCATTTGCCTTAATAACTCATCCGTCCCGCAGACATACAAAGTACAATACCTTGGACTAACGTTTGAGAGGAGAATGACATGGAGGCCTTATATTAAGAAAAAACGCGGTCACTAAATCTTAAACTGAACCTAATGTATTCTCTATTCAGAAAAAAATTCAAATTACAAACAAGTCAAAAATTATACACGGACACTTAATATAACCAGTTTGGACATATGCATTAAAATTTTACGGCTTCACTAAACAGATTCACTGAAAACGACTACAAACTTTCCAATCAAAAGTAATCAGACTTGTCACAAAAGCACCTTGGTATGTCAATAAAAAACTTTGCATGCGGAATACAAACAGTTGACGAAAACATACGAACATACTACGCACGCTTTCAAGATAAACTACACTAACACCCAAACCCATTAATAGTAGAAATGGACACGACTCTCGTGCCTGAGAACACTAGAAAGAGACTAAAACGTGGATAAGGGATCTGTTATCATAGGAAGTTAAATCAAGCCATGGGAGAAGTACCACTGGGTACTTTTCTTCTCCATACCTATCGCGTAATTTTGTTTTATTTCTCTGATAGCCAATCTGCTGATTGTCCATATTTTGTATTTGACAAGTGTGGATACAAATATAAAGAGAAAAAAGAATCTCTTATCATTCCTCACTTTAAATATGGCTGTGTGATATGGTTAATTAGGCGTTGAACATACTAGAAAGATTAAAACGAACTATCGATTACTTTTTAAGGTTTCTCTTCGATAACTCAAGGCACAGTGAAATAAAATTAAATGTTCAAAACATTAATGGGTAGTCCTAGAACTGAATCGATTTTGAGAATAAATTAATTCGATAATTAATTAAAAGGAGTTGTTGATTTCTGTATTGAGCACGAATATTAATATTATAACTTTTCGGTATTGACTTTATTCACTGAAGACGCTCCCCTGTCTACGACTTCAAAGGCAGGCCTGATCGATATCTGCACGGCGAATTATTTGTTCTTCGATAATATCGATACTGTATACACATGAAAATTCGAAATATTCTTGTATATATGCATTGTATGTTGATGTTTATTTAAAATATCATATAATTTTACATTACTTACAGAGCGTATAACTGATTTCATAAATCCCAGCATTAGAAAATCCTGTTAACATTCTGAACAGGATAAACATCACATAGCTATTTACTAATGCAGTGGCAGGTTCTGCTACCATACAAAGGATAGCTGAAAATATAAAGGTCTTCTTTCTTCCAAACCTATATTATTAAAATTTAAAATTAGCCTAGAAAAGTTGATGATTTTAGTTAAATAAAGATAATATAAAGATATAATTTTTCATGTTCTATTTCAAGATTACAAGGTCTTGTATCCGCGATGCCTGGATATAAATTTGTTATTTTCACTATTGCTTATTTTGACTCATAAATCACTATTTCATTTATTTCTAAAAAATGGCTGTTTTATAGATACGTTTTTGTCACTAAAGCGACGAATTAATAGGGTGTACAACAAAACCGTTTTTTCAAATTCAAGATTTCAAAGTGTAGCAAGTGTCATGGCCGCAACTGAAGTTCCATTGTAGTTTCGCTCCGTGCTTGTTACGTTCTCAGCCCGTTATTACTTCACATCTTCTAGTGAAACTCTATAAACATTGAGTTTATAACGCATGAAACATTTTCACATTAACCTAAAAGTGAGGTGAGTGGTTTATTATTGACAATTAATAAATAAATAACAATATAGTGATCGGGTGATAGAGATTACGCAGCCGGCTGGTAATTCCTCTAGGAGGTCTTATCAGCTATTTACTATTGACTTCACGGTCACGGCCGTCTACTGTTCTCCTCTCCGGCCGATCTTGAGTTCGAACCCAGTGACATTATCTTTTTTTTTTTTTCCTCTATCTTCTTTTATACTTTTTACTTAATCTATATGTACTCAAAATGTTTCATTTTGTATATAATATTGTAAATATTCAAGTTTCTAAGGTTTTATTTAAAGAAATTTTATTTTAATATTTTTTTAATTTTTATATTTTCTTTTGAACGGATAAAATGGATCTGGATGAGAATTCAGCTTCCGAAAATTCCGAGGAAGAGACGCCGTTTTCCGAAATAAGTGAATCTGATTCCTTATATTTAAAGAGGCGTACACTACAAAAGCGCCACCGAAATCCTGCCCCCGGCTCCGCCGGCAACTCACCAAATAAAAAAAAGAATAAATCTGAACAACCAGCCGATAAAAAACCATCACCACCAAAAACTCGCAGTAAATCTTCTGCAGCCATCAATATAACTCCAAACGCAACTTCCACCGTTGTAACCTCCCATAATTCACCAGTCAACAATAGCTCAGCCAGTAAGAACTCGGAATCTCAAGGTTTGTGCCACCACCTGTATATGTCACCAAAATTGACAATTTTCTGTCTTTCGGTGATGAAATCGCCAATTTAATTGGGCAACCAAACTTCAGGTGCTACGCACGTGTTCAGGATATCAAAATAAATACTAATAACAAAGAAAACTATAAAAAATTGATAAAACATCTTACTGCTAATAAATACGATTTCCATTGTTATCAGCTAAGAGAAGATAAAGCGTACCGTGTGGTCTTAAGAGGTCTTCACTCAAGCACCCCCACAGCTGCCATCAAAAAAGGTCTTGAAGAAATAGGCCATAGCGTCAGAAATATATCCTGTGTTCTACACCCAACGGAAAAATACCAGCTACCACTATTTTTTGTAGATTTAGAACCAGCTCGAAATAACGCTGAGGTATTTCAGATCTCAAGGCTAGTATATTCTACGGTATGGTTTGAGCAGCCCCGACAAAAATCACTAATAGTGCAATGCACAAAATGTCAAAATTTAGGACACCCAAAGGCTTACTGCCATCACCAGACCAGATGTGTCAAATGTGCCGGCCCACACTCATCTGACGCATGCTTGAAGACTAAGGAGGAGCCTGCAAAATGTGTTCACTCTGTGGTGAAGACCATCCTGCTAGCTACAAGGGTTGCGTCGTATATAAAAACCTCTATAGACAGAGATCGCACAATACTGCTTACAAAAAAACTGAACAGAAGACCTTAAATTTTGTTCCTGAACCTGGCAATTTATCGCATTTCCCAGAACTGCCACAATCCTCTATCAGCCAGCAGCATCCCAATACTTCAACGATCGCCGATTTACAGGAAGAGATAAAGCCGCCTTCTCAAGCCTACACCAAGACTCTACAGCAGCCGCGACGTCAGACGCCTCAGAACACCCAATCTAAACCCCTAGCCTCTCAATCCAACCCACAGATCCCCAAGGCACAGGCCCAACCCCCACGACATCCTATTCCTCCTCACCACTTACCCCTCCGTGTTAAACTTCCTCCAGAACACCCACTTCCAATTCCATCACAACCTTCTATCCTGGTAAACCCCACATTACATCGACCAACGAAAGTTGATCTACCTCCTCATCCCCAACGTCGGGCTCAGCACCCAGTCAACACCCCTACTGATTTTCCATCTCAACCTCCTCATCCATATCCATTCCAAATCAATAATCCCACCGACATACATTCCATCCTATCTTCCTTCCTGATAGACCTACAACAAACTATCAAACCGCTCATCACCCTCCTCACCAGACTCCCCACAGAAATTCCATTTAACTTCCCGCGATGAATGTGAAGCCCCTAACTGTCCTCTTATGGAATGCGAACGGACTATGAACCACCGAGACGAACTTGACATATTTCTACATGACAATCAGATTGACATTGCCCTACTGACTGAAACTCACTTCACTAAACGTTCATATTTTTATATTCGCGACTACATCACTTATAGATCTGACCACCCAGGCAACACTTCCCACGCCGGTTCTCGCATCTTATCCATAAATCCATTCCACATTCCCTTATTCCCTCAACTCCAAATGAGGCTATCCTGGATATATTTGTCACATCCCAAATTTCTCCTTTCCACGTATTAATCAAATCCCTGGATGACCTCTCCTCAGATCACAGTCCAGTCCTGCTCTCATTACACTCAACCTTCATTCCTAAGCCCTCCTCTCCTTCATTGATTACAGGACGAATTAACTGGGAGCAATTTAGTAACGATTTGGAAAGCAAACTAGACCTACGGATTCCACTCAAGACTAAACAAGACTTTGACAGCGCAATAGGAATACTTACAGCAACAATAACAGACAGTATAAAAGATAACACTACCCTAAACAGAAATAATATCACACAACAGACTAACCTGCCACAGCGCCTTCGCATCTTGCTTAGGGAAAAACGCAGAGCAAGATCGAAGTGGCACAGGACTCGTTACCCATCAGATAAAAAGTATTACACCCAACTGACTAACAAACTGAAAACGGAAATTAGAAACTACAAAATCCAAAATTTGCTTACTGTGACTGAAAATCTTACGACTACTAACAAATCACTATGGACGACCACCAAAAAGATCCTTAAATTCAAAGATTTTAATCATCCTCTCCTTACTGAAAATCAAACTTGGTCCAGATCTGATGAAGAAAAATCTCAAATATACGCCCAACACCTCTTCAAAACCTTTAATCCACACCCTGATATCCTCAACCCTATTCACATTGAGTGTATTGAAGCAGAATTGGATATCCCACTCCAAATGACTCTCCCACATAAGGCTTTTCATCCGTCAGAAATATCCAATGTTATTCATAGTTTACCTTCCCGTAAAGCTCCTGGACATGACCTAATTACAGCTCACATCCTAAAATCCCTTCCTCGAAAAGCTATCCTATTCCTCACATATATATATATATAATTCTGTAATCCGTACTACCTATTTTCCTGATACATGGAAACTATCTATAGTAAAAATGATCCCAAAATCCAAAAAGCCTCCACAACTCCCATCCTCTTATCGTCCTATCTCCCTCTTACCCATAATGGACAAGATCCTCGAAAAGCTCATACTAAAACGTCTGTATCCCATCCTAGATAGTAACCACATAATCCCAGACCACCAGTTTGGTTTCCGAACATCCCACTCCACTATCCAGCAATGTCATCGTGTGGTGGATGTTGTCTCCTCTGCATTGGAGCGTAGATTGTACTGCACGGGAGCCTATCTCGATGTAGAACAGGCTTTTGATCGAGTCTGGCACCCAGGTCTCCTTCACAAAATCCGACAATTCCTTCCTCCTACATACTTTTTAATCATTCGCTCCTTTCTAACTGGCAGAGCATTTAAAGTAAATCATAATGGTTCCTACTCTTCTCTCTATTCCCAGTCTGCTGGTGTTCCTCAAGGTAGCATCCTCGGTCCTATCCTCTACACAGTATATACAGCTGACATCCCAACCCATCCTAACACCTTCATCTCCATGTATGCTGATGACACATGTGTGTTATCAGTAAATAACGACCCATATATTGCATCCCAATCCCTTCAATCACATTTATCAAGCCTCGAAGAATGGTGTCGGAATTGGAGAATTAAAATCAATTCCAACAAGTCCCATCAAATTACCTATACCCTTCGCCGAAAACCCATGACTTCCTGTCCTACTGTATCCTTTAATAGTACTCCGCTTATCCCTGTTGAACAGATTCGCTACCTAGGACTCAACTTAGACAAACGTCTTACTTGGAACCCTCACACAAGACTGAAAAGACAAGAAACAGCTAGACGCTTCCGACTACTTCAACACATACTAGACAAACTTACTTACAAACTTGGGCTTACAGAATTAAACTATGGGGCTCCACCAAACCATCAAATTCCTCTCGTATTCAATCCTTGCAATCATAAACGCTCCTTATTTTGTCACAAATAAAACCATCCATAATGACCTTAACGTTCCATATTTTACCGATTTAGCCCATTCCAGATACCTATCATTTCATAATAAACTCCAGGCCCATCCAAACCCATTAGTTTCCATCCTTGCATCCAATACCATCCCGGACAATCCTCCCAGGCGTCTGAAGAGAAGATGGCCTCGGGACCTTCTATAATAGAAATGTAATTAGAGTGCTGCCAATGGGTAGTGCCTCTACATGTCCTTTCATGTATTTATTTATTCATACAGCATTTGTACTAGATGTATATATTACAGTTGTACAATTCAATAAAATAATTAAAAAAAAAAAAAAAAGATTTCAAAGTTCAGTAATTATTTTAATCCTAAGAAATTCTCAGGCCTTCAATTTAAGGCATTACTGGAAAAAAATTCTCAGCCGTTAAAGCAACTCGTGAAATTATTAAACACAAAGGAGAAGGTGTCCTTGACCAGCGCACTGCGCGGCGTTGGTTTAAAAAATTTAGTAGTGAAAATACGGTGTTGGAAAGGAAGAAGGGCTCCGGGCGACCTTTAATGGATATTGATGAGGTTCTGCAGGAAGGTGTTGAGTCAAATCCATCCACAAGTACTCGCGAACTTGCCAGGGAGTGTAGTGTGTCGAAAGATACTGTTAGTCGCCATCTACGCTCCATTGGGAAGGTGAAAAAATGCTGTCTCTCACGAACTTACTCCTCAGCAATGAGCCAAGAGGTTAGAAATTTGCAAAAATTTATTGAAAAAATCCTTCTGATATGAGACTTTTTTTTCATCCACCATATAGTCAAGACCTCGTACCATCGCATTACTACTTGTTTCGATCCATGGCCCATTTTCTTCAAGGGGAAAAATTTGATGATTTTGCGGAAGTTGAAATTGCGGTCCAAGAGTTCTTTGACAGCCATCCCAAGGAATGGTATCAGCGTGGGATCGAGCAATTCGCTAGCAGATGGCTAATGACGGTAGAGCCCGGGGGGGGGGGAGTGATGCGCCTTATACAGCTTCTCCTTCTCAACTCCAACCTTTCTCGTGGTGGGTCCTGTTAACCCGATTTAGAATTAAAACGATGAACTAACACGAGATGGAGGACTTGGTCAGGCAGTCTTGAGGTAATTGAGAACCCGGCCTACCAGGGTATAGGATTAGTGCGGCGGTGGACGAACATCTATGCATGTCAATGTGGCGTTTATAGGCCGTTGAGGTGGTTTACTGCGAACGGGTAGAAGAGGCTTGATAGTCTTATCAAAAAAGCACTTCTAAGAGATGGTAGCTTTGAATAGAAATCCCCTGGGTCCTCCATGTTGGGAATTGAGAGTAGGGTTAACGGCCCCCCTCGTTAAAAACAATTGTTACGAAACCAGAATAAAATACCAAAGCCGGACGGATTACTGGGAAAAGGGCTGGGACTTGGAAAAGGCGATAAGATATTAGAATTGCGATGTGGAACGTAAGTTCCTTATACAGACCAGGAGACCTAAAGATTTTATCAAATGAGGCTCTCAAATATAAATTGGATATTTTAGCTTTACAAGAGATGAGATGGACAGATAGTGAGAATATGGACCGGATGGTCTACTCGGTCTTCTATAGCTGTCACGACCGAGAGGATACATTTGGCACTGGCTTCCTCATGAACCGAAAAATCAAACAAAGAATAACTGATTTTAGACAGTTACTCCCAAGATTTGCAAGATAAGAGTGAGAGGTACATTCTTTAACTACATCATACAACGTGCATGTTCCATAGCCTCTGATAGCTCTGATGTCTGACGACAAACCAGAAGAAGGGAAAGACGAGTACTACGACGTAATGGAAAGGATATGCTCTGAAAGCCCAAGGCATGATGTTAAAATGATTGTAGGGGATCTAAATACCAAAGTAGGAAAAGAACATTTTTGCAGTAATGTCGGGAAGTATGGATTGCATTCAGACTATTCGGACAATGGTTTCCGACAACTGAATTTTGCTGTTTGTTAGCCAGAATCTAGTATTAGAGGAAAATTGTTTGATCACAAAGAAGTACACAAGGGTACGTGGACCTCTCCGGATGGCAACACAGTAAATCAGATAGACCATATTCTAATTGAGGGACACCATAGATCAGACATACAGGATGTTAGAGTGTTCAGAAGTGCCAATATCGACAGTGATCACTTCCTTTTCGTGGCTAAATTAAGAGCTCGGATATCTAACAGTAAAAATGAGATAGTCACGAGGATTACAAGGTATAATCCAGAGAGGCTCAAGGAAGAGGTTGTAAAGAAGCAATTTTAGGAATGTATCAATCAGAAAACTTTGGTTTGGAGACGGACTGATGGCATGGGACAAGAGGTGAAGAGTCACTGGAATGGCCTCAGGAGTGTGTTGGCTGCCGCTGCAGAGGAAACACTTGGTTTGAAGCGTGACGACCTATCATTGAGGATACAAAGGAAATGCATGAGGACCTCCCAAGCAAAAGAGAGCTAAAAGAACAAAGAAGATGGAAAAGAGGGTGCACAGGGAGGAAAAGTCAGTGGTCAGTAGATGGACAAAGCACTTTAGTGAACTGTTAGGTATGAACGAGGAGTATAGTGCTGGAGAGGGTGGCAATGATCGGAGGGAGGAAATGACGGAAGATAACAGAGGAGAGTCCCCATCCTCCCCATCCTCCCATCGCATGTTGAGTGAGGCATTATAGAAGCTCAAAAATAACAAATCCGCGGGATAGATTAGATGGTTACCAGGGAAGTTTTTTAGGAATGTTGATCAGGACTTCGTTAAGGAGCTTACCCGTCTAATGGAATGCATCTGAATAGAAGATAAAATGCTTGATAAAAGGAATAATGGAGTGACCTGCCTGAGACACAAGAAAGGTGACCCGCTTGTATGTAAAAACTACAGAGGCATTTCTTACAACATATTGTCTAACAGAATATATGCTCGACTACTTCCTTGTGCAGAGGATATTGTCAAGGACTACCAGTGTGGGTTCAGGCGAGGTAGAACAATGACTGACCAGATCTTTATGTTAAGGTTAATCCTGTAAAAGACGCTGGAATATGGCATAGGTACGCACCAGCTGTTTGTGGATTTTCAGGCCGAGTATGATTCTATAAATAGAGAGATGCTCTAGAAGGGAATGAGGGGGATGAATATACCGTCCAAGCTGGTCCGAATGGTAAGAGTGGCCATATCCAACTCTAAATGTCAAATTAAGATCAAGTCCCATCTATCAGATCCCCTACAAACAAGGAATGGATTGAAGCAGGGAGACGCCCTGGCGTGCCTTCTATTCAACCTAGGTCTAGAGAAAGTGATCAGAGATTTGCAGATACACATAGGCGGGCATATCTTCAATAAAGGCGTACAGCTTCTGGCTCATGCCGATGACATTGATATAATCTTTAGGTCGGGATCAGGCATGAAAAAGCCTTACAGCTCTGGATCGATCTGCTCAAGCAATGGGGCTAGTAATAAACGAAGCCAAAACGAAGTACATGGTTGGAGGGACTGATGTACGTGATCGACACATATAAATTGGAAGATACAAGTTCGAAACAGTTCGGGGATTTTTGTGCTCTGGGTCATATGTAGATACTGATAATAACATCTCCAAAGAAATATAAAAGAGAATCATA
The DNA here is from genome assembly GCA_964056705.1 of Troilus luridus. NCBI lineage: Eukaryota > Metazoa > Arthropoda > Insecta > Hemiptera > Pentatomidae > Troilus > Troilus luridus. The sequence continues at coordinate 177,932,291 of OZ057412.1, forward strand.
GCAGCCACGAGGGGTTATTACGGTATAATCAAGCTCTTTAAAACAAAAGCAATAAATTAAGACACAAAGGCTACACTCTACAAGACCCTCATCAGACCCATACTGACATACGGTTGTGAATGCTGGGTGCTAAAGAAAGTCGATGAACAGAAGATCGCAGTTTTCGATAGAAGAATTCTCAGAAGGATTAATGGGCCCATCAAAGAAATAAGAATAAGGCACATCCGGGCAATAAGGCACAACATGACCCAGCAGTAAAATTTATCAGCAGGCTTCGGCGGTCTGGTCATGTACAAAGGATGACTGAAGATAGCATTCCCCAGAGGATAATGAACCATGCACCAGTGGGAAAAAGAAAAATAGGAACACCCCGGACAAGATGGTTAGACCAGGATGGAAGGGAGGCGGTGCGGCTGGGGGCGTCAAGCTCTTGGACGATGTATGTATGATGGCTAATGACGGTAGATAACCGTCTATAAACTACTAACAGACTATATAGACTATACTATAATAATAGACTATACTATACAGGTGTGGCACAGGGCTCAAGTATCTCTCCTCTTCTTTTCAACTGCTATATCAATGATCTCCCTAAATCTGTTCACCACTGTTCCCATCATCTATATGCTGACGATTTCCAAATATATCTGTCCTTTCCCCCTTCCGAGCTATTTTTTGCGTTCGCTAGTATTCAGGAAGACCTAGATAGGATCTGTGCCTGGGCAAAGCTGAACAAACTGGAATTGAACGCATTGAAAACTCAGGCCATTGTTTTAGGTTCCAATTCCCTCCTTACATCCATCCACACCCTCCCAACATTACTCCTAAACGATATTCCTATCACGATTACCTCCTCGGTGAAAAACCTAGGCATCACCATCGACCAAAACCTTTCCTGGAAATCCCACATCGCCCAAATATCCCGACGGACAATTAGTTCCCGTAAGTTGTTCCATCATTCTCGTCATCTCCTTACACAATCTTCCCGTAAGCTTCTCGTATCTTCTCTCATCTTCCCCCACTTTGACTATTGTAGCGTGGTATATGGAGGCCTCTCTAAAATGCTTGAAGACAGATTAAAGAGAATAATGAACTGCTCTCTAAGATTTGTGCTTGGTACTCCGAAGCGATCGCGCGTCTCCCACCTCTATGATGGGTTAAAGTGGCTCTTCCCTCCCTTCCGAAGACAATATTTCCTCGGTTCATTCTTATACCAATCCATTCACTCTCAACACCCTTCATATATCTACAGTCTCCTCCAATTCAAATCATCAGTTCAACACCATAAAACAAGATCCCGCCTTTCTGATCTCTATATACGTTCACACAGAACTAAAGCATTCGAACGTTCCTTTCTCGCCCGCTCCACCACAATGTGGAACTCAATCCCTCCTAATATCCGTCATACTCCCTCTCTATCATTATTCAAATCCTTGCTGTATCAACATCTATTAGCTTCCCAAAAGGATAGTCTCTAGGTAGGTTAGTCATTTGCTTAGAATACTATGTACATAATAACTCATTGTGTTATCTAGTTCTTTTAATTCTGCTCTTTGAGAAGCTGGACATCATGTAAACAAATTATTGAATGCTAGCTCATGCATTCAATTTCAAAAGCTATGGATTTATCTATTCTCTGTAATTGCTTAATATCCTGTCAAGATCTGTACTATTTATTTACTTACTATTATTTTTGTTTATATATTTCTTTTTAAATTGTTTTCTGTCATGTTTTCACGCTTTATGATTTGTAACATTTAGCCTTCTGGCCAGATAAATATTATGTTTTTTATTCCTGTTCATATCTGTTATTCTAAAGGGACTTTGTCCCAGAATAAAGTTACTTTTCTATTCTATTCTATTCTATTCTACTATACTTCATTTTGGGATGGCTGGAGATAACCTGCTCTTGGTTTAGTGACTCCGTGATCCGAGGCAGTTGAAGAATGAATCGAGTTTTAAATATATTTTTAGTATCTAAAAACAGTTACTGAAATATCATATCCAAACTTACCTGTCGCTGATGAGACCAAAGAACAAGGCTCCCGGAAGTTTACCGATTGCAACACTGTTCTGGGCTGTTGATCTGAGAGAGTAGTCGTCACAAACTAGGTCCCACTGTCATAATATATTATTTACAGATATAAAATTAATCAACTAACATAAAATATAAAATTAAAAATCAAAATTTATTGTTATTATCTGCAATACAAACCTCGCTTACTAATGTCTGATGAGCTTCCTCTTCCTCATACAAGTAACCGTTATTACATTTAACCACATCTGGTTTAGGGGTTGTGTTGGTGTAAATAACTGCTCCATCAAAACCCAATTCCTTCAATAAAGTGTAATTCCAGTAATAATGGATGCAACTTTGTTTCTCCAATCTGGATATTTATAGTAACATACATCATTAAAACAATTAGTGAGAAAAATGAAGTAATACTTAAAATGGGATTTATTAAAAAATAAATAACTACAACCAACCCTGGACTGCTGATCTCTCTTATTTGTTCTTTGGTCCAGTTTGCCTCAACAAGCTCTGGGACATTGCACAAGAAAGAAGGATCTCCTCCAAGAAACACGTATGATGTCAAATGTGCAGCATTGAAAATAGTGGGACTAGCAGTTAGAAACGTTATCCATATCACCCAACCAAGGTTTTTACATTTTTTTTCTAGCGCATCTTCTAAAGATATTGGATCCATTTCAATGCTCTGAGATAAAAAAAAAATATTAGATTATTTTGATTATAACATTAGTTTAGAACAATCAACATATTGTTTTTTGTTTATTTTCAAATGTTTATCTATTTTAAATTTAACATAATAGAATTTCGAATAAATAAGTTATAATTTCTTTTATCTGTTCATTAAATTTGAGCAATTAATAATAAAACATATGTAAATTATGCTATGAATTGCAAGGGTAAGAAAAATTAATAGTCTAAAAGCCACTTTTTAATACAAACAAAATTAAAAAGTTGAAAATAATTTTGAATAAGTTTAAAATTAGAATTAGAAGAGTGATATAAAAAAAAAATCATATTATCATTTTGGGTTCTATGAAAAATAATGCAGGATTTAGTTTTCTTTAAAAATACCCCTCGAATTATTAAACTGTTTGTCTGTCAAACTTTTTACTTTTGTAAATTCTAACACTTATTTATCATCTTTCAAAAAAAAAATTTCTTTACATACGAATTTATTTTCTTGCGCGTTAAGTTTTTGCGGTAATCCATGAGATACTCATTTAAATTATATGGTATAAAATATTCTAATAATGCGTATGAAATGCTTAAGGCAACTAAAGTATATAAGTTGATAAGGATTAATACTGTACTCATCTAAATATTGATATATGCTATCACTGACTTTTTTGTAGATCAATAAAAGAGGAATATTCCACCATGCATTGTTTCGTTATATGACAAAGGCATTAGGCGGAGCCTTCCATGAAACCTCCCAGGAGGCTTTCCAACATTTCCGACAATTATCGTTATGTTCCAATCGTTTACACGAAACCTCGATAAATTATATACCTCAACCTTTCTGGTGAATCACTCTATCTATTGGTGAAACCCGCATGAAAATCCGTGCAGTTGTTATTGAGTTTAACGCGAACAAACGCGGCTGAGGACATTGTTTTATAATACGTATTGGTATCATTATAAGAGATATTTGGAAGCGTCTTCGATGAAAACTCCCAGGAGGCTATACTTTTTCCTACATTTCCGACAATTATCGTTATATTCCAACCCATTTACACAAAAACCTCGATAAATTATATACTTAAACCACCCTGGTGAATCAATTAATTAGTAAATTGGTAAACACACAACAGACCTCAGAAAAATAATCCAATTAAGAATAAAGTTAGGACGTTTGAAGAAAAAATAATTTGAATAATCTCTAAAATCATTATTCTGGCATTCCAAAATCAATTAGAATAATTAAAATATATTTAAGAATATGAAAAATAGCAATTCACATACCTTGTATTTAAAAAAATTGAATTAACTCACTGTTTCTCATAGCTTTGCTTCTGTTGAATTTAAAAGCTATAATGAAACAGAAAATGAGATAAAAACTATTCAATTATTTACGGTTACAATGTCGACAGAATTATAATATGGAAACGTAATTATGTAATCAGTAAAAATGAGGAAAAGCTCAAATGAGGCATAAATTATAATGCCATAGGAAAAAACCCAAAAAGCAAAGCATTAAATATAAAAGATAACCGATCAACGTTTCGCCAATTCAGGCATCATCAGGAACCCAAAAACCAAACTTGTTCCCACATTAGGATGGTAAAGCAGAACTCTTGGAAATATCAGGAATATTCCTTCAATGGTGTCACTAGCGTTGAAATCCAACGAGGACTCTTGAATAATTTCATAATTCTAGAACACCTGGAGTCATGATTCGATTCGCTTTAAACCCAGCAAAAGGTTAACAAAAGTGAGTTTAGCTGGTATATTGTACCAAAATATCGAAAAAATTATTACAAAACCAAATAATGAAATAAATTTTTAACCACATATAAACAAAATAATTTCAAGCTGCTTAAGAAAAAACTATTTAAATTTAAAAAAAAATGTTCTTTAATTACTATAGATTGGATCTGATTCGGTACGTAGAGGACCAAGAATCTTCTAGGACATTTTTGAATATAAGTATGTTAAGACAACTTTTAGTATTTAGCATAACAACATTTTTTTAAAAATATTTTTGTTTGAAAAGAATTTTTTTTTAATCTTCTCCTCTTCTACCGCCAACGGTGTGAGGATCCTTTTTGTAGTGTCTGATCCACGCATCCCTCTCCTGTACCAATCGTCTTCTCCTTCCCCATTCCAAACCTCTTCTGTCAAAGGCCTCCTGGATTGCGCCTTCTCAAGTCTTCCTTGGTCTTCCTTTCAGTCTCGTACCTTCCACCTTTGTCTCATATACGGCTTTCGCTACTCTGTTTTCCGCCATTCTGGAAACATGGCCGAACCATCTCAGCTGATACTCCTCGATGATATCTCCAGCTGGCCGAAGTCCCTCATTTGACTGTAATGCTACATTTCGCACTCGGTCTCTTCTGTTTTTCCCTTCCATTTTTCTTATATATCGCATCTCCATGGCTTGGAGTTGGCTCTTGTGCTTTTTAGTTAGAGTCCAAGATTCTCTTGAATAAGTGAGAATCGGTAAGAAAGTGTTTTTATAAACTACTTTTTTTTGTGTTTTTTGACACTTCTTTTTTCCCGATGAATCCTTTCTTAAGGGAGTTAAAACACCTGCTGGCAGCTTTTATTCGGTGTTTTATTTCGCCATCTATCCAGCCGTGTTCGTTAAGGTGTGCACCGATATATTTAAAATCCCTTACTTGCTCTAACCCCGTGTTGTTTAGTCTTACGACTCGGTCGGCGAGCATGGGGCCCATGATTTTGGTTTTCCCTGTATTTATGGTCATCTTAAACACGCCTAACTCTTCTTGTAAGATTCGTAAATTGAACTGGAGGTTTGCAAAACCAATTATGTCATTAAATATTGGTATGATGACAGAGAATTCCCAGTCTTTTGGGACAACTTTATTCTTCCATACCAAGTTTAGCTGAAACATCATTTCTCATGTGGTCCCCAGGTATTTCATCATCTCTGGCGTGATACCATCCATTCCTGCAGCTTTTTCTAGTTTGAGAGACGCTAATACTTCTGATATTTCTTCTTTATTAATGAAGTTGTCTTCTTCCCAGCATGATTGTAGAAGATGGTTCAGTTATGTTGCTTCATGATGGCTGCTATCCATCTCCAGTAGCTCCTTTAAATATTCGGCCCATCTGTTCGTTATGTCTTTTGGGTTGCTGAGAACGTTCCCTTATTTGTCCTTTATATGCTTTATTACTGGCTCGCTCTCCTTACGCATAACCCGAATAGCCCTATAGAACAGTTTTTGGTTTTCTCGGTAATTTTCTTCCATCTTGTTTCCAAAGTCCTCCTAGGCCTTCCTTTTTGCAGCTACGACGACATCTTTGGTCTTCCTTTTTTGTTCCTTATAGAGATGGTAGTCTGCATTAGTAATGGTGTTCAAGCTTCCATCTGAGCTTTTTCTTTTTTATTTCTTCCTTCACCTCCTCGGTCCAACAGGCAGTCCTTTTGGTTCTATTGCCTATGCTGATTTTTCCACAAGTTGATTCTGCTGCATCCATGATTATGTTCTTGAATGCTGCCCAACTTTCTTCCACCAGCTGGCTATCCCACTGATTATGCTTAAGAGCATTTTCTTATATTGCTTTTTGGTAGGTCCTAGCAACTTCTGGATCTTTCAGTTTGTATGATTTTATTTGGAACAAAGTTTAGGGTTTTTTCCTGGTTTCTTTTGGTTTCCTTTAGAAATTTCCATGTCCAAGATAAGTAGGTAATGGTCGCTGCCGATTTCAAACCCCCTTTTTATTCTTACGTTCAGTAAGTTCTTTCTTTGATCCTTAGGTGCCAGGGAATAATCAATGATCGACTTTTCGACTCGGTTCCTCTCTGGTGTATTTATGAACACTTTTGTAGGGGAAGATACTGTTGGCGACGATCATTTCATTTGCAAGGTATAGGTTCAATATTCGTTCACCGTTGTTGCTTAGGTGGTCTTCTCTATGAACTCCTAGCACGTCTTTCCACCTTTTTGCATCGTTACCCACTCTTCTGTTGAGGTATCCCTTAATGATAGGTATACCCTCACTGTTGTCCAGCCCTCTCTGTAGTTTTTCAAAGAACGAATCCTTCTCGGAAGCTATAGAGTTATCATTAGGTCCATATGCAATGAATAGGGTATATAGTGCTTCTTCAGTTCTTAGCTCGAGCGACAAGAGACTATCATTTATTGCTTTCCAGTTTATGATCAGGTGAGAAATGTCCTTATGGAAAAGGCAGGCCGTTCCACTTCCTGCATGCTCCTGAAAACTTACTCCTGAGTGAATGAGTGTGTGTTCCCCTACTTCTGTTTCTCCGATGCCTTTTTTCTTGGTCTCCGTGATTCCCAATATGTCCACCTTCGCTTTTTTAATCTCTTCAGCCAATTCTAATTCTTTACCCTTTAGCCCTTTGACGTTCCAAGTTCCTAGTCTACAAATCCTTTTTCCGCGCTATGTCCTGACGCATGATATCTGATCGGCTCTATTTCTATCTATTCTTTTCATTGTTAAATCTCGAGATAACAGGGTATGGGCCCGCTATCCCAAAGCCTGATGGAGGGATTGCCTCCTTGGAGTCGTCAGGCCATCTCTCTCTCTGATTCGCCTTGACCTTAATCACACAGCAGTTAATTTCCTGAGACGGTGTGTTTATAGCATACTGTACATTAGTTTTTCCAGAGACAATGGCTCCTGATCCTTTTTGACACCCATTTTGCCGCCTCTGTTAGCCTACTCAAAGAGCGTTTCCTGAGGGTACCACGTAGAGGTAGAGGTCGGTCTTAAGCCCTCGCATAACAACCTTTTATGCACAAAATCACGGTTCCTCACCCCATAAGGCGGCCTTAGGATTTTTTAAAGGGATTAAAAAATCCTTGTTTGCGATTTTATGAGCCGTCCTTTGGAAGGAACATAAAATCGCGGTCCTGAACCTCTTTGGTGCAAGGTTCTCGTTAAAGATCCCTATTCCTATAAAGTCTAGGAGGAAAACTTTTGGACTCACACTGTAGCCTCATCGGATTAACCATATCAGCATAAAAATAAGTTAAATAAATAAAAAGAAACTTTATATACGTAAGTTAAAAATTAAGAAATTATTATAACTATCTTGCGAGAATAGCATAATCTGCTCAATACCTGTTGAAGTGAAAGCTATTATAGACGGTAGATGTTAGAGGCAAGACATAAATACAAATAATAATTGTAAATAAAGATTTTTTGGCCTCATATGTCTGTTGAGATTTCCACCTTGTATAAAATAAAATAAAATAAAAAAATATTTCATTATTAAGCTCACTATGGGAGGGGGAAAACTTACGATACTACTTTATTTCCTCAAATTAAGAGAGTTATAACATTTCCAGCTTTCCGAAAATGACTAATACTAATTTCATTTAATCATATCACGACTTTCTATTGCGGTTTCGTATTATATCCCGATATTTAATAAAAGGTAAGTTAAAAATACTTTAAATAAAAAATCCAACAAAAGAAAAAGTTTTTGGAGGGTCCTGGTAAAATTTGTATTGTAACCACTCAAAGGTTCAGAGTTTTATCTTTATTATGTATATTTTTCTCTGTGTTATGTTTATTCTCGTTTGAGTATTATGTTTATTCGTATTTAAGGCGCTGCTTTTGATAACATTTACAACTTTTATGGCCATTTACAGTGTACCATTAAGGCATCCAGGAAGAGTCTTAGAAGCTAACGTCTGGCGATGTATGATACAGTACGTTGTTATTACATTAGGATTTTTATGTTTTACTAACGTCGCCAGCCCGGAACGTGATCCCAACATTGCCGGAACACCATCAGTAGAGAGGGCAACAAGTTTATCCCTCATAAGATTATGTTTCTCAAAATATTCAGATATTGAGTTCATGACGTCGATACCTTTCTATGTTGTTTCTAGTTCTCGTGAAATCAATCATTCTTCTTTAATTATGTTGTCGTCGTCTAAAAAGGTAATTGTTCGCTTTAGTAGTTGACAACAATTCGAAATGTCGGTCGATTCATCGCACTGCAAAGAGAAAAATGGCGACTTTTTGATTCTTGAAACAAGTTGCTCCTCTATATCATTTGACATAAGTTCAATTCGAGCTTTGGCCGTGTTATTGGACAGAGGTATATCTTGTATTTTTTTGTTGGCCTCTAATCCCAAAACTTCTTTGACTGCTTTGATCAAACACGGTTTCACGAGTGTTTCTCCGACTGTGTGAGGTATTTTAGATTATGCTATTAATTTCGGAATATCAAACGACGCTACTAATGATTTTTGCAATGTTACAAATCTCGTACCACAATTGTACCACTATACCCTAGTTTCATTTTTTTAGGTTCTCTAATTTTCCTACAAAGAATTCTAGCGGACGGTCAGACAAATTTGGATAAACCGTTTCTAAGTGGCGTTTTAATTTCGCTGGTTTTAACCCGTCATTTGCGAGAACGGTTGCTATATAAATAACGCACTGTGGTTTTATTTCTCCGTTACTTTCTATCGAGGTAAATCCAAATTTTATATAACTATTGTATTTTCTCTAAGGCGCCATGTTATAAAAATACAAAAAATTAAACCGAATACAAACCAAGAAAACAAAAGCGTAAGTTTAGGTATTATAATATGATCGTGTAAGCTAGGTTAAATAAACATAGTTGTTTTTTAATTAATATCCAAAGTTAACAAATAATATACTACTTTGCCATAGGTACGATCCCGCCAAAAGACATAAACAGAAATAGACACATTGAAAATGTTCAATTAATGACGGCCCGAAAACGATCATTTTAATACGGAGTAATGATGAGTTTATCAAAATAAAATGTTCACTTACCTATACTATTTACGAACAAATTCAATAACAACAAAGAAATAAAGTTAAGAACAACGGTCAGTAATGAATGATTAACTTCCTCGCACAGTTAAGTAATACTAAATATTATTACTGACACTCAAATATAACAAATGAAATGACACCGCAAAGCGTAGGTACTAATTCCTTGCACACGATTCAATTGTCAGCAGATCACAGACGTTATCTCACAGGTTATTGTGTTCTCTTCGCCGAGTCAGCGGCTCCGCGTATCACCCCCACCACCCGCGCTCTTGTTACTCACTGCACGGCGATCAACGGCTCACTGCCCGCTAAATTTAAAATCATTCGCGGGCCATATTTTGGCCTCTGCGGACCATGTGTGTCCACGGACCGCTGCACAGTTTTTCAAATATTAGGAGCTAGCTAGACAAAATTCATGTCAAAAATCTAAAAAAAAATATTGGAATATTGTAAATGATTGTTTAAAACCTAGAAATCCAATATTTGTTTATGCCTGGCACACTTCATCTCGTCAGTAATAGAGTCCAAAGTTATGAATCCATAGAAATAGACTAAATCCGTTCTATTCAAAGCTTCATTTCAACAGCACAAAATTATAATGTTACTAATTTTATATGAATCAATTGTGTGCTGGTTGAGAACCACTGACGTATTGGAAAGTTCTATAATTATGAAATTATATTAATATAAATTCTGATGTTAATGTGTATATATCTATATAAAAGAAATGTATAGAAAGTAAAGATAAAAAATTCATAGATATAAAAAATGATGATAAAATTATTAAAAGTAAAATAACAGAAATTATGGTATTGTATGAGATATGTTATAATGTGATACAAATGACAATATGTGAAGAATGCATATTTTAGAAAATGAAACTCATTTTTGTACTTATTTTGTAGAGTTTCATTTTCTAAAATAATGTCGGGGTATTTCAACTAAAATGTTTAACATAATTAATTGAACAATTGTATAATTTTAAAAATAGAGATTGGCCTACCACTAGGCCCAACAGCTGATAAAAAACAAAACATAGATATCTGTTAAAAAATAGGAAAGTCATGCATACAACATAAAGTTAAACTAATGACCTTATTTCTTTCAGTGGTTAAAAAAAAAAATTAGTTAATAAAGAAAAGGAAACAGTTAAAAACCGCTTAACAGACTTTGAGAAATCTGCACAACTAGAAAAGAAACTTTACATACCAATGGCAGATAAAGATTAAATTAAAACCAGCTTATCAGCAGAAAATAGAAGAAATATTTGAAAGAAATATCAAATGCTAAACAATCATAAATGTTGATACTGTTTGAGCAACCTCGAAATAGTTATTGGACCTTTCGATGAGAGCTCCGAAATGGATAAGGAAAATAAATTTCTGATTCAATTATACCAGATCGCATGTCATTTTGAATGTAACCTTTTATTAAACTAATAACATAAATCAATTTTCATAAATTAAATAACTAATAATTTTGAGAATGAAAAACAATTAATTAAATTAAAGAACAATTTAAACGCTTTTATAATGAGAAATGAAGTTACTAATATTAACTAAATTATCAACAACTAATTAATAACAAAAAGAAAACAAATATTATTTAATCTTACGATAGTAAATTTAACTCTATTAAATTACAAATAAAATCTATTACAAAATAATGAATGTTTATGCGGTTTTCTGATTGCAATGATATAATAATGAAAACTCTTATCTGTCTGTCGAAGTAGTTTTCAGTAGATGGTAGATTCTCGGCAGGGCGAGCTGGATGTTGAGACGACAGAGGATTTTCGTCGGCAGGGCGAGCGAAGATGGTGAAACAATAGAGGTTGAGATGATCGACTGGGTCAATTCGAATTGGTCGAATCTATGACGAAGTTTAAACTAATTACACCTGCAGGTGGGCAGCAAATTAGTATCTTCTTCAAATTCACAAAACACAACTTTGGGCTCCACTAGAGCATACGATGTGCACGGCTAAGGGCTCGCGTCAACACTGTCTTAAAATCCACAAAAACAACTTTGGGCTCCTAGAGAGCATACGATGTGCACGGCTAAGGGCTCGCGTCAACACTCTTCAAATTAACAAAACATAAGTTTGGGCTCCTATAGAGCATACGATGTGCACGGCTAAGGGCTCGTGGCGACACTCACTGGCTCGCTCGGTCTGGCCGGAGCGAACAAAAGCCGATCGACTCTCTTTTGTTTTTCTCTCTTCACTTTTATAACATATGTTTTCACACTTTCTACAAATATTACACTTATAACTAAACAAATAAAATTACTTTTTAAATTAAATTGTTCTAAACAATTACGAAATAAACGTTTAAATTATTATATTAAATAAAATGTGAAAAATAAGAAAAGATAATGTTCTTTCTTTTACGAAAAAATGATTTAATTTTTTATGATTAAAACTGATAATACTTTATAAGGTTACTACTTCATCTGGCCTTAACACACCGCCCACCAATTTTTGTCTGTGCGCAAAAATTCAAAAGAAAGATATTTGCGTAGAAGCTTAATTGACAACCCTAGTCGGGAAACAAGATATTAGATTGATTGGGAGGCAATATATTAATGCGTTGGTGACTGAAGCTCCAAATTTTTGTACTGCTCTTCTGTTCAATTGTGAACGTACAAATTTCAGAATTTTTCCTATTGCCATTGGGTTGCTAAAACGATTTTAAACGACCACAATATTCTACGCTAGTAATGGCATACGGACTTCCTGGCTCAAATCTCGACGGAGGGAGATTGGCAATTGGAGGAACGAAATTCTCCGAACGATATCGGTACGTACTAAATGTACCCTTTTGGACAACTTTGCATTTGTGGACAATTTTATGTGAATAGTTCTACAATTTGGCACAACCCAATCATGTCGTTTCTGATGTGAATGCAAAAGTTGCAGGGTAGGGTGGAGATACATTATACAGTAATGGTAAATTAACTGATCAGATAAATGTTCAATGTAGTACCGGAACTGAGGAAGTAATACTGATTTTAATTCAGTCGGAAATATTACTGGTCTTGCATTGCTGGGCAAAGGACTGTTGCTAAAGTGACCGCCCACCCTGAGTATCCCTTGGAGATCTATGGATGGCGATGAGGAACGGACATGCATTGTAACGGATTGGGGATCCGTATCGAAATAATGCTGCTGGGCGCATTGGGCGAAATTTATTCCGGAAGGCCGGAGTCTACTCAAATGATACTTCTCAATGGGTTGAGAAGTACCGCAGCGATATAAAACTTGTTGGTAAGGTAGGGCATTGTGATGCACTACTACCTGAAAAAACCTTTGACATAAGTCCGAGAGCGGAACAAATCGAAAGCGTCTGAAATTAAGGGACGCGTGCCTAATATCCAATTGAAGCTTAGGCCCAATCAGGAAATGGTCATTTAGAGATCCAACCTCCATCGGCGAAGATGCGTCGAATACCAATCGAAGTTGTCTTCAAATACACAATGATGATGTAAAATATCGACCCTTACCAGCGGTTGACAAAACATGGTAGTTGTCGGCCAATTTGGAAAGGTTTCCTTTCATTAGAGGAGATTTGTTTATCCGGTGCTCTGATTTTGGGAACCGATGTAATGCAGTGTAATAAGAGCAACTCAGATCTGGTGGAGAAAACTGATTAAATAGTGATTGGACATTGTAAGGCCCGCTGTACTGCCGAGCGTGAGTTGAACTAGAAGGTCTCTCTGCTTTAACATTTGGAGGATTTGGTTCGACTACTGGAGCAATAGTTTCGATTTCCTGAACTATTTTAATTGGTTTGTCCAATGCTCTCTCTTGCGATTGGTCGCAAGATGAAAAGAGCGAAATGAATGTATTTTGTACTGAAGATGAAGATCGTATAGGTCCCATGATGACCCACCCGAAAATAGTTTTGAGAGCGCTAGGATATCCGTCCCGTCTCACGCATTTACCCATTAAGATATGTCCGAACAAATCGGCTCCTAAAAGGAAATCGATTTGACCCGGTTTCCCAAATGAGTTATCCGCCAATGGGTATTGTTTGAAGTGGTCATTTATATAGGCCGGTACTGGATAGACGGGTACCTTTTCTGTAATTTTGGAAATAATTACAGCGTTACTTTTAAGCCGAGGCTGTTTACGATCTCTAGGTACTAGAACACATGAGGTTTCGTACTTCCCTCCTTGTATCGGACTATCACCAAAACCCCTCATAGAGTGAGAATTAAGTCTTGTCCCAAGTCCTAATCTTCGTACGCAATCCGATGAAATGAATGATCGTTGTGATCCACTATCGATCAAAATACGAATTGGGACCAACTGCCCATTACTGTCTTCTATTCTAGCCATTGCTGTCCCCAAAAGGATGGAGACATCGGCCTCGGATGACGAGGATAAAACCGACCCGGTCAGAGATTCGTTATTGCCGGTTTTGATATCTAGTTTTTCTTCGGTTAACGCACTCGTTTTAACCTTACCGTTGTTCTCTGGATAGTGAATGCGGTCTGAAGAATGACAATCGGACCCACCTGTCGACCTACTTGTTGATGTAGGAAAATGCAAGAGGGAGTGATGCCGTTTTTTACAGTGGTAGCATGACCTAGGGGAGGTGCATTTACCAACATAATGGTTTGGCGACAAGCAATTAGAACAAACCTTAAGTTGCTTTATTTTATTAAAACGTTCTTTGGGCTCTAGGGAGCGAAAACGAGGACATCTATATAAACGGTGTTTTTCCTGACACAGAGGACAAATATTTTCTGGGCTACAACTACCCGTTGACATAAAAACTCGCTTGGCAATATTTAGGGGCCTACTAACTGACGAGCTTTGAGAATTGTGACCAAAATTCGAAGTTAATGAATCTGCTTGAAGCTGAAAGCACTGTCGGTGAATAAATGAAGAGAAATCATCGAAAGTTGGGACTTCAGATTTGGATCCGAAGTCGGTTTCAAATCGCTCGCGAGTTTTCGCATCGAGGAGCCTCAAGCAATAGGTAAACAATATGAATCCGGAAGGGTCCGGAAGATTCAATTTTCGGAAAGCGACTGCACTTTCCAAAACAACTTCGGAGAAATTTTCTAAGGAACGTAGATCGAATTTGGCACCAGGTTTGTAATTGAACATATTAACTAGGTAGTGTGTGGCTTGGATCCGCTTATTATCGTATTTCTTTTGTAAAGCATCCCACGCCTGTTCGTAACCTTCGGAGGTCAATTCTATTGCTGAAATCGTTTGATGTGCCTGACCCTTTAAGGCTGACTTCAGATAATGGAACTTTTGAATATTGCTCAAGTTCGCATTATTGTGAATTAATGATAAATACGTGTCCTTGAAGGACACCCAATTTGAAATAATACCACTAAAAGGCGGTAGGTTAATGGTTGGCAATTTAATGTGAGATTCGACACCGTGCTGACTGTGGTCACCACTTCCGGATTGGTTGGAGGCAACTTCACCCTCCCCAGCGACTCCAAAAGACAATGCTTCGTAATAATTATTTGTAGTTTCTAGGCGAAGAGTGTCGAAACGATCAATCGATTCATCTTCAAGAATTTTGGCAAGTGAGTGGGCCGTTTTAAGTTTTTCTAAAAATTTATCAAAGGTGCTATCCAACCGTGATAATCGCGCTGTTAATAAATTTCTATCTTGAGGTCGGGTAGTGATATTGGACCCAATAGTTCGCGTTTCTAATATGTCTCGAGATAAATAATTAAGCTCGTATTCAAGATCGAATAATTTAGTTTCGTTTTTACTTTGGTCTGATTTAGGGGCCATTATTTTGTTTGATACAAAACGAATAAAGCCTATAAAGAGTAAATATTAGAACAAATAAAATGAAATGTAAAAGAAAATAGAAATTAGAATATCAATTTAGAAACGGTTCCAGTTATGACGTGCGATCCGGCCGCCGGAGGACCAAATTTATGTTTGAGCAACCTCGAAATAGTTATTGGACCTTTCGATGAGAGCTCCGAAATGGATAAGGAAAATAAATTTCTGATTCAATTATACCAGATCGCATGTCATTTTGAATGTAACCTTTTATTAAACTAATAACATAAATCAATTTTCATAAATTAAATAACTAATAATTTTGAGAATGAAAAACAATTAATTAAATTAAAGAACAATTTAAACGCTTTTATAATGAGAAATGAAGTTACTAATATTAACTAAATTATCAACAACTAATTAATAACAAAAAGAAAACAAATATTATTTAATCTTACGATAGTAAATTTAACTCTATTAAATTACAAATAAAATCTATTACAAAATAATGAATGTTTATGCGGTTTTCTGATTGCAATGATATAATAATGAAAACTCTTATCTGTCTGTCGAAGTAGTTTTCAGTAGATGGTAGATTCTCGGCAGGGCGAGCTGGATGTTGAGACGACAGAGGATTTTCGTCGGCAGGGCGAGCGAAGATGGTGAAACAATAGAGGTTGAGATGATCGACTGGGTCAATTCGAATTGGTCGAATCTATGACGAAGTTTAAACTAATTACACCTGCAGGTGGGCAGCAAATTAGTATCTTCTTCAAATTCACAAAACACAACTTTGGGCTCCACTAGAGCATACGATGTGCACGGCTAAGGGCTCGCGTCAACACTGTCTTAAAATCCACAAAAACAACTTTGGGCTCCTAGAGAGCATACGATGTGCACGGCTAAGGGCTCGCGTCAACACTCTTCAAATTAACAAAACATAAGTTTGGGCTCCTATAGAGCATACGATGTGCACGGCTAAGGGCTCGTGGCGACACTCACTGGCTCGCTCGGTCTGGCCGGAGCGAACAAAAGCCGATCGACTCTCTTTTGTTTTTCTCTCTTCACTTTTATAACATATGTTTTCACACTTTCTACAAATATTACACTTATAACTAAACAAATAAAATTACTTTTTAAATTAAATTGTTCTAAACAATTACGAAATAAACGTTTAAATTATTATATTAAATAAAATGTGAAAAATAAGAAAAGATAATGTTCTTTCTTTTACGAAAAAATGATTTAATTTTTTATGATTAAAACTGATAATACTTTATAAGGTTACTACTTCATCTGGCCTTAACACACCGCCCACCAATTTTTGTCTGTGCGCAAAAATTCAAAAGAAAGATATTTGCGTAGAAGCTTAATTGACAACCCTAGTCGGGAAACAAGATATTAGATTGATTGGGAGGCAATATATTAATGCGTTGGTGACTGAAGCTCCAAATTTTTGTACTGCTCTTCTGTTCAATTGTGAACGTACAAATTTCAGAATTTTTCCTATTGCCATTGGGTTGCTAAAACGATTTTAAACGACCACAATATTCTACGCTAGTAATGGCATACGGACTTCCTGGCTCAAATCTCGACGGAGGGAGATTGGCAATTGGAGGAACGAAATTCTCCGAACGATATCGGTACGTACTAAATGTACCCTTTTGGACAACTTTGCATTTGTGGACAATTTTATGTGAATAGTTCTACAATTTGGCACAACCCAATCATGTCGTTTCTGATGTGAATGCAAAAGTTGCAGGGTAGGGTGGAGATACATTATACAGTAATGGTAAATTAACTGATCAGATAAATGTTCAATGTAGTACCGGAACTGAGGAAGTAATACTGATTTTAATTCAGTCGGAAATATTACTGGTCTTGCATTGCTGGGCAAAGGACTGTTGCTAAAGTGACCGCCCACCCTGAGTATCCCTTGGAGATCTATGGATGGCGATGAGGAACGGACATGCATTGTAACGGATTGGGGATCCGTATCGAAATAATGCTGCTGGGCGCATTGGGCGAAATTTATTCCGGAAGGCCGGAGTCTACTCAAATGATACTTCTCAATGGGTTGAGAAGTACCGCAGCGATATAAAACTTGTTGGTAAGGTAGGGCATTGTGATGCACTACTACCTGAAAAAACCTTTGACATAAGTCCGAGAGCGGAACAAATCGAAAGCGTCTGAAATTAAGGGACGCGTGCCTAATATCCAATTGAAGCTTAGGCCCAATCAGGAAATGGTCATTTAGAGATCCAACCTCCATCGGCGAAGATGCGTCGAATACCAATCGAAGTTGTCTTCAAATACACAATGATGATGTAAAATATCGACCCTTACCAGCGGTTGACAAAACATGGTAGTTGTCGGCCAATTTGGAAAGGTTTCCTTTCATTAGAGGAGATTTGTTTATCCGGTGCTCTGATTTTGGGAACCGATGTAATGCAGTGTAATAAGAGCAACTCAGATCTGGTGGAGAAAACTGATTAAATAGTGATTGGACATTGTAAGGCCCGCTGTACTGCCGAGCGTGAGTTGAACTAGAAGGTCTCTCTGCTTTAACATTTGGAGGATTTGGTTCGACTACTGGAGCAATAGTTTCGATTTCCTGAACTATTTTAATTGGTTTGTCCAATGCTCTCTCTTGCGATTGGTCGCAAGATGAAAAGAGCGAAATGAATGTATTTTGTACTGAAGATGAAGATCGTATAGGTCCCATGATGACCCACCCGAAAATAGTTTTGAGAGCGCTAGGATATCCGTCCCGTCTCACGCATTTACCCATTAAGATATGTCCGAACAAATCGGCTCCTAAAAGGAAATCGATTTGACCCGGTTTCCCAAATGAGTTATCCGCCAATGGGTATTGTTTGAAGTGGTCATTTATATAGGCCGGTACTGGATAGACGGGTACCTTTTCTGTAATTTTGGAAATAATTACAGCGTTACTTTTAAGCCGAGGCTGTTTACGATCTCTAGGTACTAGAACACATGAGGTTTCGTACTTCCCTCCTTGTATCGGACTATCACCAAAACCCCTCATAGAGTGAGAATTAAGTCTTGTCCCAAGTCCTAATCTTCGTACGCAATCCGATGAAATGAATGATCGTTGTGATCCACTATCGATCAAAATACGAATTGGGACCAACTGCCCATTACTGTCTTCTATTCTAGCCATTGCTGTCCCCAAAAGGATGGAGACATCGGCCTCGGATGACGAGGATAAAACCGACCCGGTCAGAGATTCGTTATTGCCGGTTTTGATATCTAGTTTTTCTTCGGTTAACGCACTCGTTTTAACCTTACCGTTGTTCTCTGGATAGTGAATGCGGTCTGAAGAATGACAATCGGACCCACCTGTCGACCTACTTGTTGATGTAGGAAAATGCAAGAGGGAGTGATGCCGTTTTTTACAGTGGTAGCATGACCTAGGGGAGGTGCATTTACCAACATAATGGTTTGGCGACAAGCAATTAGAACAAACCTTAAGTTGCTTTATTTTATTAAAACGTTCTTTGGGCTCTAGGGAGCGAAAACGAGGACATCTATATAAACGGTGTTTTTCCTGACACAGAGGACAAATATTTTCTGGGCTACAACTACCCGTTGACATAAAAACTCGCTTGGCAATATTTAGGGGCCTACTAACTGACGAGCTTTGAGAATTGTGACCAAAATTCGAAGTTAATGAATCTGCTTGAAGCTGAAAGCACTGTCGGTGAATAAATGAAGAGAAATCATCGAAAGTTGGGACTTCAGATTTGGATCCGAAGTCGGTTTCAAATCGCTCGCGAGTTTTCGCATCGAGGAGCCTCAAGCAATAGGTAAACAATATGAATCCGGAAGGGTCCGGAAGATTCAATTTTCGGAAAGCGACTGCACTTTCCAAAACAACTTCGGAGAAATTTTCTAAGGAACGTAGATCGAATTTGGCACCAGGTTTGTAATTGAACATATTAACTAGGTAGTGTGTGGCTTGGATCCGCTTATTATCGTATTTCTTTTGTAAAGCATCCCACGCCTGTTCGTAACCTTCGGAGGTCAATTCTATTGCTGAAATCGTTTGATGTGCCTGACCCTTTAAGGCTGACTTCAGATAATGGAACTTTTGAATATTGCTCAAGTTCGCATTATTGTGAATTAATGATAAATACGTGTCCTTGAAGGACACCCAATTTGAAATAATACCACTAAAAGACGGTAGGTTAATGGTTGGCAATTTAATGTGAGATTCGACACCGTGCTGACTGTGGTCACCACTTCCGGATTGGTTGGAGGCAACTTCACCCTCCCCAGCGACTCCAAAAGACAATGCTTCGTAATAATTATTTGTAGTTTCTAGGCGAAGAGTGTCGAAACGATCAATCGATTCATCTTCAAGAATTTTGGCAAGTGAGTGGGCCGTTTTAAGTTTTTCTAAAAATTTATCAAAGGTGCTATCCAACCGTGATAATCGCGCTGTTAATAAATTTCTATCTTGAGGTCGGGTAGTGATATTGGACCCAATAGTTCGCGTTTCTAATATGTCTCGAGATAAATAATTAAGCTCGTATTCAAGATCGAATAATTTAGTTTCGTTTTTACTTTGGTCTGATTTAGGGGCCATTATTTTGTTTGATACAAAACGAATAAAGCCTATAAAGAGTAAATATTAGAACAAATAAAATGAAATGTAAAAGAAAATAGAAATTAGAATATCAATTTAGAAACGGTTCCAGTTATGACGTGCGATCCGGCCGCCGGAGGACCAAATTTATGTTTGAGCAACCTCGAAATAGTTATTGGACCTTTCGATGAGAGCTCCGAAATGGATAAGGAAAATAAATTTCTGATTCAATTATACCAGATCGCATGTCATTTTGAATGTAACCTTTTATTAAACTAATAACATAAATCAATTTTCATAAATTAAATAACTAATAATTTTGAGAATGAAAAACAATTAATTAAATTAAAGAACAATTTAAACGCTTTTATAATGAGAAATGAAGTTACTAATATTAACTAAATTATCAACAACTAATTAATAACAAAAAGAAAACAAATATTATTTAATCTTACGATAGTAAATTTAACTCTATTAAATTACAAATAAAATCTATTACAAAATAATGAATGTTTATGCGGTTTTCTGATTGCAATGATATAATAATGAAAACTCTTATCTGTCTGTCGAAGTAGTTTTCAGTAGATGGTAGATTCTCGGCAGGGCGAGCTGGATGTTGAGACGACAGAGGATTTTCGTCGGCAGGGCGAGCGAAGATGGTGAAACAATAGAGGTTGAGATGATCGACTGGGTCAATTCGAATTGGTCGAATCTATGACGAAGTTTAAACTAATTACACCTGCAGGTGGGCAGCAAATTAGTATCTTCTTCAAATTCACAAAACACAACTTTGGGCTCCACTAGAGCATACGATGTGCACGGCTAAGGGCTCGCGTCAACACTGTCTTAAAATCCACAAAAACAACTTTGGGCTCCTAGAGAGCATACGATGTGCACGGCTAAGGGCTCGCGTCAACACTCTTCAAATTAACAAAACATAAGTTTGGGCTCCTATAGAGCATACGATGTGCACGGCTAAGGGCTCGTGGCGACACTCACTGGCTCGCTCGGTCTGGCCGGAGCGAACAAAAGCCGATCGACTCTCTTTTGTTTTTCTCTCTTCACTTTTATAACATATGTTTTCACACTTTCTACAAATATTACACTTATAACTAAACAAATAAAATTACTTTTTAAATTAAATTGTTCTAAACAATTACGAAATAAACGTTTAAATTATTATATTAAATAAAATGTGAAAAATAAGAAAAGATAATGTTCTTTCTTTTACGAAAAAATGATTTAATTTTTTATGATTAAAACTGATAATACTTTATAAGGTTACTACTTCATCTGGCCTTAACAGATACTGTCATAAAAAATTAAAGTGATAGTCGAGGGGTATTACTGTGATAGTCCAATAATAATTACCGCTTAGTCAAAATACACCCTTCAAAGGGGTTACTGATTTTTAAGCTTTGCCCGCCATTATTTTTTTTAAGACTAAAAAATAAAAAACATTTTTTTGGAATATTCCATCGTTTAGACGGCTGAAAGCCTTGAATTGAAGTATGGAAAATGCCTAGAGATTGGAACTTGGTACGTACTGTATACTTGAATCGTTTTTCTACATTATGGCATCTTCTCATTCTGTCTCCCCTCTCTCTAATCTTACACTGTTTCAGAGCTTATATGTACATATAAAAGGAAGTTTACAGTGCTAACTATAAGGAGTCAATATATTTTCCTGGGTTATAAACCCATAGTATTAACATTATTACTTAAGTCATAAACCCATATGTAAACTCCATTATTATCAGGAGAACAATCCACTAATAAAACTAAAACAATGAAATGATTTAGCAAGTATCGAAAAGATCTGAAGTATCTAAACAGCTATGTATTATCACATTAGTTGAACAGTGCAGTCCGGCAGCATATGATTGGAAAAATTGGAGCAGCTGAATTTGATTTTGATGAATTTTCACCAAGTAATTGTAGGAATTCGATCAATGAGTATTTTATACAAAAACACAACATAATTTTTTATTTAAATCTTTATTATATTCTATATATTCCATTTTCCATGTTTTTTTATTGGGGGAGGAGAACACCCAGTATTCAAATCACAGACAATCAAAATTGATAAATGAATTGAATAGAGAAGTATGTCAACTGGTCATGTTTCACAATAATTCTTAAAAGCTTTTTTTTTCATCTCTTTGATAGTATCTAGCATTGCAGTATTTCTGGTTTCTGGTAGAAACATCGTCAAGAATCCACCCAGGAGTGCAAGAGAACCACAAAGTACAGTGGGAGTCCACCAAAACTGATTCCTCTGTAAAACAAAAACAAAAATATTAATTTAATTTTTAAATAACATTTGATTAATTGATTGAAACGCATGAGCTTATTCCAACCTGAATGGTAATGATTCTTTAAATTGTTTTAAGCAAATATAAAAATGGAACATTGGTTTAACATTTCAAGAATTTTTAATAAAATAAAATGTTTGAATAATAAACAATTTATGGATAAAGCACTTGTTAACGTTCAACAAATTAGTTTCATTACTTCTTTTTTTTACTACATATTTTGTATTACTAAAAGGAAATAGACTAATGTTTAATTCTAATTAGTTATGATTAGTTTTAATTAATGATGAACGAGAGAAAGTGTTAAAATAATTGTACATAAAACTTTATGTTGTTAATTTTAGTTTATGGATAAAATGACACAACGCATTAATTCCTATGTTGACAATACATAGTTAAAGTCTATAATCCTACATTCCTGAATCACCATTCCCCGCTTCCCTCACCATTAGACAACAGGTTCTGGAGTAATTCTTGCCTTTTAAAAGGCCATTAATATGATATCACACATGGATAGGGTTACCATACGTCCTTAATTTTCCGGGCACGTCCGGAAATATCGGTCTAAGTCCGGAATCCGGAAGAATTCTAAGCCGTCCGGAATTTCTACAATTCAGGTAAAGAAATAAATAAAAAAATAAAATAAACTCAAGATTTTTATTAAAAATAAAGTTTACATTATTACATCCTGCACCTCATCACAATAATGACAATGAAGCAGAAACCAGCAGTCTTTCCAATGTTCACTCTCAGGAGTCATCCAATCAACAAATTTGGATAATTGGTCAAGAAAACCAATAAATATTGACAAATTTCCGATATTTATTCAAAGAGGCAAGAAATCGGTTCGGGTATAAAACCTTTTAATAAAACTAGATTCTATATCGAAACCGCATATCCTTGCAGTAACGATTTAAATGAACTTTTATTTGAAATTCTTAAACCAAATACAACCAATAGTGTATTTTGTGAACCTAACACAGAAACAGTTCCTGATGATTTCGAAGTTTTTTTTCTTGATAAAAATAAAAATAAATAAGAATTAATGTTTAGATATTAATAATACAAACTAACAACTGTACATTATCAATTCATACTTGGTAAAACATGTTACAGAGGCAGACTAGAAATCTTTGAAAAACTCAAAAGGTATTATTATTGGCCTAGAATGAAAGACACTATCACTGACTATTGTAATAAGTGTGAAATATGCAGGAGGACTAAGTATTGTTACGGTCAGAGAGAGAGGAAGATCGGCTGAAGGGATTAAGACGAGCTGGAAGGATTAAGACAGATTAGATGGGCCTCGAATGGCCGAGAAGCCCCCCACTCTCTTCCGGCAGTCTCGAACATTAGATGGGGCTTTATATGCCACCGCCTTAGCCTTGTGAGACAGTTAGTATCAGTCAGTGACAGTGGATGGTGACAGTCCGTGTGAGTAATAAGTGTGAGTCAGTGATAAGTGATAAGTGAGTCTCGCCAACTCAGTGTATCAGTAAACTGTGACAGTAGGAGAGTGTAATAAACTGTTTCTGCTTATTACTGTGTCAGTTTGTCACATTTGGAGAGTCTTACGGCATAGCTTATAATCTTTAGGAATTGTTATTGTAAATTTATATTAGTTTAATAATTAAATTGTTTTAAATAATTTAATTGTATTCTTTTTAATTTGTTAATAAATATTAGTATCTTAGTTTAATTCATTTTACACCCAGTAGCCCGTAACAGTATGATTGGAAGCCAATTAAAACAACACTGACTGTAGACAAACCACTTGAATAACTCATGATTGATGCGCTACATAATGAAAAGAAATTCATTATCGCCTTAGTTGACACATTCTCCAAATGTCTTTTTGCTAGTTAACTGATGCTCTCCTAACAGAATTAAGATAGAAAATAGTAGGGAATATAAAAATAATTTGGTTGAAAACGTACTCAAATCCCATGGAATTGAACCCTACTATGTCACTCCCAATCATCATAATTCCTTAGGGGTCCTCAATAGAATTCCACGTTGATAGAAATTTGAAACCTAACCTACTATAAAATTAAAGAAGCATTTATGTCTTGGTATAATTGCATTCAACAACACTTTAAATCTAAAATTAAAATTAACTCCTAATGAAATAACATTTGGGACACAAACATATAAAACAGACATAGCCCCAGTTACTGAAAAACTAGTAGAACAATGTCATAATAATTTAAAACTGGTACATGAACAAATCAAATCAAGAATAATTGATGAAAAAACATCAAGAACAAACTCATTTAATCACAATAGAGAAGTTGGTTGAGAACAATTCTTCTCAATCATAATGATCTTTATCAGAGGCATCGAAATTTCCAGTGATCCATTTAACAGCTGAACTTATACAGTTAATAAGTCCTTAAGTTTTGGATCTGTTAGTTTGAGGTGTACTTATAAGTGAATCTATTTCGGATTTCACAAATTGTGGTTGCCTATGTACTGTGTCATAATTTGTACTGGTTTTTAATGAGTTCAGTTTTTGTTCTGCAAATTCCTTTTTTAAGTGAGTAAAATTAATGTTAAGTAATAAGGCATAATATTTGTCTGTAGTGAATCCAGGTAGCATGTTTGTTGCTGTTATACCTGGTGCACTAGTCAAGTAGGTAATTTCATTAGCAGAAATGCAATGTCCATAGGAGAAGAATCATTGTAAAAGTCCATAACGAGGTTTTGAACCTAATCCAATATAATATCTATAATGAAATTTATTCTCTCTGTCAATATCTTTTCATTTGTACCGCATGTCACATTGTGATGCCTTGTTTTACCTATTCCTGCACAATAATATTCATTTTATACAATAAATATTTCAAGACATTTATTTTAACCATCATTGCTTTGCTGTTCTTATCTCCTTGATTAATTTCCCAAGCCACATTGAAGTAGTTCTTGAAGATCCTAAATATGATGCTGGAAATTCTGATAACTGATGAGCAATATAAGATACAGAGTTTTTTCTGATGAGATACTAAGTAAGGCTACAAATATAAGTTGGGTCATGTTTCTTCCCTTGAGAAAAATATGATTGTAGAAAATAAAGAAGTATATTTAAGTGTACTAACCAAAATTTCCACTAAATATGGTGCAAGCCATGGACCTATTTGTGATAAGGCAAGGCAGCAACCCAAAGCAGTGTTGCGATTTTCTGTAGGAAATAGTTCTACTGTGTAAAAGTTTATGATTAAAATTACAAAATAATTTTACAGTCAATAAATTATTGTAACTGTTAATACATTCCTAGGCCCTCTCAACATGAGTCTCTTCCTTTCACAGACGTTTCGTCGCAGGGGCTGTATGGACTTCGTCATACTCTGCTGTAGAATAATTTAATATCTGTAAATTATTTTATTTATAATTTAAAGAAATTCATTCTATACTAGCGACCCACCCCAGCTTTGCTCGGGTAATAAGGCATATTATGCCTACATAATTTGTCTGTGTAATTATTTTTTTTTTTATAACAAAAGGAGACCATCAAATACACAAACTAAGTTTGTTCATAACATGTACTGGATAATTAATTATTATCTCGAAATCTTTTGGTTAGTTGAATTTTGCAGTGCTTACAAGAACATGTTATTCAATAAATACTTGTAAGGAAATTAATTATTTTTTTACAACTGTTTCAGAAACTAATCCAGTAAAAATTAAGAAAATGGAAAACAATTTTGAATGAGCACTATTTTAGAACAGAACAGGAAGTTAATGTAATTTCAAACATAATACTCTAAATCTAAAAATATCCTAACATTTTTAAAAATTTAATCAAAACATTGTAATAACAGGGTATATTATATTATTATACTCATATTGTTAAAATAAATATTACCTTGTGGTAGAAATGTCAATACTACCATAAGGATTCCAGAAATACTATACAAAGCTGCTGCGGAGTTCCTTCTACCAAAGTACATTAGGATGAGAACAGGGAGCAATAAGCCTGGAATATCTGCGATTCCAGTCAGCCCAATATAGAGGCGCTGGTCAACTTCAAAGTTTGATCCATTCAATGCTAACAACAGAATAATGGAAATCTTAATACATTATGAAAATATCAACAAATTAAAATACTATTTTTTTATAAATAGGGGGGAAACTTAAGGGGGGAAAGAGGGAAGAAATTTTTAATATATTCTGTTAAGTGATATAATATATTTTAATATGGTTCAAAAAGTAATACATTTTTCATCAGCAGTATGCTTAACATGGTGTAGGGAGTTGGCGTCCCCATCGCCCAGTCTTCGGACTGCAATCAGCCACTGGTCCTCCAGGTTGGAGGAAACCCGGGGTATACCCCGGTCACCCTACCTCCCGAGGGGACATAAATATTCAGGAGGTCAGTTGTCTCGAGGTAAAGGGGCCTCCTAGGGTGGGCCAATCACCCGTCTGGGAGTATAGCTGATTCAAAGAAACCTAGCGAAAAGCCTCGGAGATGGACGGACTAAACGGAGACCTGAAAAGAGACCGAGATAGAATAGGCTCCTGGCTGGACGCTCCCCTACGCTGAAAGGCACTATAGGGGAAAGCGAAAGAAGAAAAAAATATGCTTAACAATTTAAAATATATTTTAATATCTAATTTTCTACATTTTGGATTTATTCGTAAAACATTTCGAAACTTGTTTGGTTTAAATTATTATTTCTTTTTTCTCAGTCAGATTTCTTTGAAAATATCTATATCTGCATCCTGAAAAAAAACCAAAGAGATGAAAATGATGTAATTTATTAAATAATTTCCCAACAAAATTGAAACCCATTGCTAGCGTCGAGGAGCCTCAATCCCAATCCAGCCATGCCTCTCGGTCCCTACTCAGCTGCCTCATTTCTTGGTGGGTCTTGTCTCTCTCCCCTCCAATGCGCTGAATGTATTCCTGATAGAAAACTATGTGACAGCCTCTCGGCCTCCTCCTAGGGTCTAACTTCCATAACCTTCCTTGGCCCCCTCTCATCATTCATCCGACAGACAGTGGGCAAACAACTTTAGCTGTCGTTTTTTTAAGGAATCCATTAGCTCAGTCACTTTTAGTTCTCCTCTAATCCTCTCATTCCTGATGTGGTCCCTCCTGGTCTTTCCAACGACTCTCCGCAGGATTTTCATCTCCCCAGCTGTTACACGGCTAGCTTGCTTGTCCAGCTTAACCCAGCTTTCATACACAATGTGAGGGTTGGGAGGTTACCTGATTTGTGAATGTGCATTTTTGTTTCCTTACCAACCTCCCTATGCCTTTTGCAGATAGGGTAATAAGCCTTGTTGTATTTGGATATTCTGTTTGGTACTTCTGGGTAAATTTTTCCCCTGCTATCGATGATTGTCCCCAAGTAGGTGTATTCTTCCACGATTTCAAGTACCTCCCCATTACAGATCAGCTGGATATCTTCTATTTCCTATCTTGATATCACTAAGACTTTGCTTTTCTTGCTATTTATTGACATTCCTTTGCGGATGAGTTCTTCCTCCCATTCCACTAGGGCTTGCTGCATGTCATCGTCATACAATAGGCTTCTAAACATAACATTTCTGACATAAGTTCCATTTACCGATGACCGTCCAGGCAGTATGGGGCTTACAGATTTCATGAATTTCATCCATAAACAATATAAATAGATGAAGACTTGAGCTGTCGCCCTGCCTCACACCTCTCTCTATGGGAAAAGACTTGGACTCACTAATCCTTACCCTGCCTCATATGCTGATTCAATCGCAGTGATAAGATATTCTGGCACATTTTTATCTGCCAAAGCATCCCATATTTCTTGTTGAGGGACAGAGTTGAATGCTGGTTTTAGATCAAGAAATGCCATTTATACATTCGTATTTCTGTCCCATCGTTTTTCTGCGATGCTTCGTAATACGAAAATATGGTCTTGAGTCTGCCTTCCTGTAGCGAAATCCTGCTTGTTCACTCTCTATTTGATTCTCAACTGCAAGCCTTAGTTTCCTTTCTAAGATGGAGGTGTATAGTTTGTATGCTACTGAAAGTAACCTTATAGGTCTATAGTATTCACATTCAGTGGAGCTATCTTCTTTGTGTATAATATATATATTATTAGAACAATATATAAATATATTTAAATAGAAAATAAAAGGAGAAAAACTGAAACATTGAACAAAAAATGCTGGGTCTTAAGACATTTATTAGTTTTTATTTTATTTAATCTTCTCCTCTTCTGCCGCCAACGGTGTGAGGATGCTTTTTGTAGTGCCTGATCCATGCATCCCTCTCCTGTACCAATCGTCTTCTCCTTCCCCATTCCAAACCTCTTCTGTAAAAGGTCTCCTGGATTGCGCCTTCCCAAGTCTTCCTTGGTCTTCCTTTCGGTCTCGTACCTTCCACCTTTGTCTCATATACGGCTTTCGCTACTCTGTTTTCCGCCATTCTGGAAACATGGCCGAACCATCTCAGCTGATACTCCTCGATGATATCTCCAGCTGGCCGAAGTCCCTCATTTGACTGTAATGCTACATTTCGCACTCGGTCTCTTCTGTTCTTCCCTTCCATTTTTCTTATATATCGCATCTCCATGGCTTGGAGTTGGCTCTTGTGCTTTTTAGTTAGAGTCCAAGATTCTCTTGAATAAGTGAGAATCGGTAAGAAAGTGTTTTTATAAACTACTTTTTTTTTGTGTTTTTTGACACTTCTTTTTTCCCGATGAATCCTTTCTTAAGGGAATTAAAACACCTGCTGGCAGCTTTTATTCGTTATTTTATTTCGCCATCTATCCAGCCGTGTTCGTTGAGGTGTGCACCGAGATATTTAAAATCCCTTACCTGCTCTAACCTCGTGTTGTTTAATCTTACGACTCGGTCCCCATGCTCGCTTTTTCTTCCTATTCTCATGGTTTTGGTTTTCCCTGTATTAATTGTCATGTTTATTACTTCCAACTCTTCTTGTAAGATGCGTAAATTGAATTGGAGGTTCCTGCAGTTGTTTCCAAAAACAATTATGGCATCGGCAAATGCGAGGATACTGAGGTGGGTTGGCCTGAGGTTTCTATACCCTTGTTGGTACGGTCTCATTTTTGACTTAGCTCTTTTCAGGGCCGTGTCCAGCGTCAAAATAAAAAGTTATGGGCTACATCCTTGCCTGAGCCCTGGGTTGTTACAAATTCCTGTGATGTCTCATTGCATGTCCTCACCACATTTCTCTGTATTTTGAAAAGACTTAGGATTCATTTCTGGAGACCCAGATTGACCTTTTTCTCCTTGAGAGCCTTAATGATATCTTCCTTTCTGATCCCGTCGAAGGCCTTTGTGAGGTCGACAAAACCGGTGAAGACTTCCTTGTTCTTTTCTGTGATCTTTTCAGATATTTGTCTCAGTGTGAAGATAAGGTCTTGGGTGCTTCTGTTCCCTCTGAATCCATATTGGTCTTCCCCCAGCATTGGTTCTACTGCATTCCTAAGACGTCTTTCTAGTATTCTGGAGTATATTTTACTAGGTACACTAAGAAGGGAGATTCCTCTATGGTTGTGGCAATCTCTTTTGTCTCCTTTCTTAAATATTGGTATTATGACAGAGATTTCCTAGTCTTTGGCACTACTTTATTCTTCCACACCAAGTTTAGAAGGTGCTGAAACATCTTTTCTCCTGTGGTCCCCAGGTATTTCATCATCTCTGGCGTGATCCCATCCATTCCTGCAGCTTTTCCTAGTTTTAGTGACGCTAATTCCTCTGATATTTCATCCTCATTAATGAAGTCGTCTTCTTCCCAACATGACCAACGTCTTCCCCCCTAACCACATTTATTAGTTATCAATTAAAAATAATAGTTGCAACTGTGCAGACATTTTGAGTCCCTTTTGTCGGTTTTTCAGGCACGAAGTTATCTGCCATCTGCCATCTGCTTACCCAACATATATAGTGTCGTGAGTTGGCAGTTGTTATAACTACTATGAACTGACCCATCCCTTCCTCATGCAACACTGATGTTAGTCTCTGCTAGCAATGTCAGTAAGTCACTTGTTAGACACAAGGCTGCTAATTTATCTTTACTAACCTTATTTATTATAATGTTCATCTTTATATATATAATTCTACTGTGCGTGTGTATGTAACTGAACTCCTCCTAAACGGCTGGACCAATATGAATGAATTTTTTTGTATGCGTTTGGGTGGCGCCCTGGATGGTTTAGATTCACAAATCAGCCCGGCAGATGGCGCTGCATTCGGTATCTATGTTATTTATTTATACTGCAACTAAACGGCTGGATCGACTTGAATGAATTTTTGTGTATGCATTCATTTATTTCATTCATTTTGTGTATGTATTCATTCAATGCATTTAATTTTTTGTACGCTGTGTTATGATATTACATGTATCGCATTTGCGTAAATATTGAGCGTATTATATTCAGTTATAAGTTACGTGCATAGGGTTTCGTTTATTTTTCGACATTTTAATTTGAGTGTACGGTGTCTTTTGATATTTCAGGTGTCGCATTTCAGTGAATATTAAGTGCATTATTAAGTTAGTACATAAAACACTGCCACGTCTTCGTGGACGAGGAGGAAATATAGGTCGGTGGACTCGGAATTCACAATTAGTCCAGAACCGTCGGTTAAATATATCGGCAGATCAAATTACGGACAATGAAAATTTAAGAAACCAGGCTGCAATCATACGTGCTAATGAAAGTCAATAGCAACGCAACGAACGCCGTCGAGCTAATGCATTGAGACAACGAGTCACCGACACATTCAGAACACGTGAACAACAGCGTTTGCAAGTGTATCGCGCATTGACACGTCTATCACTTCTTCGCCTTGCGTTTGAATATGAGTCGGACATCGACTATTCGTCACATTCACAAATTGTAATCGGTGCTATGAACAAACAATGCCAAGACTATCATGCACTCAAATACAAAGGTGAATCGGCCGGTTTCTGCTGCGCGTCTGGAAAAGTTGTATTGCCACCATTGAATTCGCCACCGGAACCATTGGAAGCACTATTGGCTGGAGCTCTCAATCTCTCTCAATCTAAATTGTTTTCGCGTAAAATTCGCAAATTCAATTCGTGATTTCAAATGACATCATTTGGAGCAACAAAAATCGTTCAGAATGAAGATGGTCGCAATTTTCAATCAACGTTTAAGATTCAGGGCCAAGTGTATCGTCAAATTGGTTCTTTAATGCCGATGCCTGATACCGATTCTAAATTTCTGCAAATCTACTTCATGGGTGATCACTAGCAGCAAATAAACGCACGTTCCCAGTACAACCATATCGAGCAGATGGAGGAGTGAGAAATTGTGGGTATTTTAGAACCGTTTTTACAGAATCACAACCAGTTGGTCCAGTTGTTCAATACCGTTTCCAACCGGCCGTAAAACGAAAAGTACCATCTAGGCAGCACGCGGGCCGATATAATGCACCGACCATTAATGAAGTTGCAGTTGTTATGGTTGGCGACGCATTTGAACGTCGAGATATACGAATCAAACGCAGAGATAACACAGTGCATACGATTGAAGACAGTCATCGCTCTTACGACGCTTTGCAATATCCATTGATATTTTGGGAAGGAGAAGATGGATATAATTTAAATATCAAACAAAGAAATCCAGCAACAGGTACAATCTAAACATGTCATTACCTATTATTTTATTTTTATGCACGATTCATTTCTTTTTGTCTGAATTATATTTTTACTTTGCTGGTGCAGAAACCAGCAAGAAAGTTAGAGTAATGAACTTCTACGCATATCGGTTGATGATTCGTTTCAATGGAGACAATAATATTCTCCGATTTCGCCAGCTGTTTCATCAATATATCGTTGATATGTATGCGAAAATTGAAAGTGAGCGATTACGATACATCAGGTATAATCAAGCGAAACTTCGAGCTGAGGAATACATTCATTTGCGTGATGCTATTGTTGGTAACGTAGATGGAATAACTAATATCAACGACATCGGTACTTCATATATTCTTCTATCATCATACATTGGTAGAATATATTCAAGACGCCATGACTTTTGTGCGCTCTTACGGAAGACCAGATTTGTTCATTACATTTACGTGTAATCCAAAATAGGATGAAATTAAAATTGCGTTATTCCCAGGTAAAACTGCAATAGATCGAGACGATATCACTGCACGTGTCTTCAGAAAAAAGTTAAAATCGTTGATGAACTTGATTATACATTCCTCTGTATTTGGCAAAACACGTTGCTGGCTGTATTCTGTTGAATGGCAAAAACGAGGTTTGCCACACGCCCATATATCCGGTGATTTTAGAGCATTGCCGGTCATTCCACGCGCTACATATGCGGATGGAATTAACGCATAAAACAATCATATCGATGGCGAAATGTCAATACAATACATCTTAACACAAATATACGTGTTCAACTGCAAAACGATCCATTGGCACTATCATTCTCCGAGCAATTGGTCAACATTGGAAACGGAACAATACCATTGCATGGAGACACATAATGCATCAAATTTCTAAGGCAATTTCTGCAACATGGTAAATACGAAAGATGCTATGATCGAAAGCATATTTCTAGATATACAAGCTAATTATATCAAGCATGCGTGGCTTCGTGAACGAGTTATTTTAGCCGCAAAAAATATCGATGTTGACGCTATTAACTTCAAAATACAACAGTCAAAGATATTACAGAGATACTGTTCAAATCGATCGATACTGTTACCGATACTGACGAAACAGTCAACTATCCTTTTGAATTTTTGAAATTCGCTGTATTTACCAGGAATGCCACCACATAACTAGCGATTAAAAATTGGCACACCTATCATTTTGTTTCGGAATTAAATGCACCTAAGCTATGCAATGGTACAAGATTAGTCATAAAAACAATTATGGGCAATGTTCTTGAAGCTACAATTTTGAACGGCAAATTTGAAGGTGAAATTGTTCTCGCGTTGGAAAACCGTCAAGTTTATTCATTTATACTCCGCAGGAATAGACTACAAATATTGTTCATCAACTCGCATTAAGATAAAATTAAACAAACATTATTGAATATAACGAATTGTTTTTAGAAAAATTGATGTTATTTCAAAATAAAGAATAATGAAATTATTGTATTATTTGTCTTTCATTTCACACTTTGTTTAATATCCTAATCGCTTGAAATGTCATACAGGACAACGTCTGTGGGGTCCGCTAGTTTCTTGTAAATTCTTGCATAAATACAGTTCATTAAATAAATATGAGGAGTGTTTGGAATTTAAAATGATTTCTTGACCTAAGCCATTTTGTTACTGAATCTGTCAGTAAAATATTTTATAATTTGATATATGGTTAGAAATTATTATTGAATAATGATGACAACAATATGATATAGTAATAAAAGTATCCTTACCTATTAGAAAGAAATACAAATATCCGAAAAAACACAAATAACTGCATATCAAAGTTCTTTTGGCAAGTTCAAGTGTTGAGTAAATATTTAAGACATTCTTCAAAATTACTAGAAATTTCACACAGCATGAACAAGAATGCCCCTGAAAAATAATTAAAAAAAGTGTTTAAAAGCTTAAGGAAGAAACATTGTTAACAGAAGGTTATAAGGATACCTTAACATCATAACGAGATGGCTCGTGAGGCTCATTGCAATCTAAGTCACCCATGTCCAATGATATTTGATGTTTATATCAGCTTTCCTTTGGTCATTAACCACCTGGGTGATTCCGGTAAGAGCCTATGGTAGGAGATATTTTTAATGCAAGAGTTTTAGTAATTAACATTTTTCGACACTGTACGGCAAAAATTAGAGACAAAGTAAGAACCAATGATTTTATAGAAATGGACTCTTATCATATTTTTATTTTGGCCCAAAAAATTGATTAGCCACTTGATAAGCTGTCAATATAGATACCCTTTTTTTAGTTCTATGCGTTAAGCCTCACTTAGTGCACCATATTGGTAAATAATAAAAGTTTTTATATTCATTAGTCTTTACAGTTTTAATTATATTGATATGATGTATGTCTGCAATAATTTAAGAAAGGCGGATAAAACCTAAACTTGAAATCTAGATCCTTATTATCCTAACACCAATGCTATCCTTAACAGGAACATTTGTTTTATAATTTAGTTTTAAAATTTACCCCAAAGGAGACAAAACCTGGGTACACAATATCTCTACCACCAACATCCCCACCCATGTCAACAACATTCTATCCTTAGGACCCATCTTTGCTGCACCCTCCTCTTCCTTCAAAAAAATTATTCCTGATCTTTTGACCGACTTAGAATATATTCACAATGACCCCCTCCTCCACCGTTCACATGTTCCACTAGATCGATCACCTGTCTCCCTAGCCAATATAATTTCTAATTTCCTTCAACACCCCCACTCCCCTCCTTCTAATTTCTCCCCACAGTTCTTCAAGGACCTTTCACTCACACGTTCTTTCCTCAAATCCCATGACGACCTGATTGTCACCAAAGCAGATAAAGGCAACTCTACAGTGATTATGAATCGTTCTGATTACGACCTCAAAATGTATTCTCTTCTTTCAGATACTTTCACCTATAAACCTATACCCCGAGATCCTACCGCTTCTCTCCAAAAACAATTCAACCTCCGCCTAAAAAGCCTTTTAAATTCCAAACTAATCACTTACCCAGTTTACAGAAACCTCATTTCCTACCATTCCTTAGCCCCTCGTTTTTATGGCCTTCCCAAAATCCATAAACCAAACAACCCCCTCCGTCCCATTACATCCAACATCAATTCCCCAGCAACCAAACTTAGTAAATTCCTACTTCCATCCTTAAAAGTCCTTAGCCGTGACAACCCATACGATATCCAAAACTCATTTCAACTACGTGATTTATTAAAATCCCTCACCATACCTGATCATTACGTTCTCACCTCCTTTGATTTAGGAAACCTATTTACCAACATACCTTTAGATAAATCCCTCCTCATAATAGATAAAAAATGGTCAATCATAGAACCCCATACCTCTCTCAATCGGTCCTCATTCTTCCAATCCTTAAAACTCTATTGTGAATCCGGCTACCTTACCTTCCATGGACAGTTCCAATTTTCTGGACTTGCCATGGGAAATCCCCTAGCTCCTGACCTCTCCAGTAGTGTTCTAAACGACCTTTTTAACTCCATTCTACCCCAGTTCCTTGACGAGGTCATTCTTATTAAAAAATATGTGGACGACCTCCTCCTTATCCTAAAACCAAACATTATTACGATTGTAATATCATATTGTAAATAATTTATTGTAATAAGTTTTATATCACCAATTTAAAGTGAAAGTGTTGTGTCTGCAAATTATAGTACCTACACAACAAAAATGAAAAAAATAGATTAATCTATTTCTGAAAAATAATAATATAGATTCATTTAATTAGATGCAGATGGCTCTTCTCTAGAGGGTGACAGAATAAGATAATTTTTACAGGAGTAATTTTTTTTTTAAGTTACTCGAATAAAGGTTTGTCTTCTTCGGTATGAAGACATTTCTTTTATTGCTTTATTAATGTTTTATGAGGACCATATAATCTTGAAGCTAATTGTCTCCATTGTTCTCTGTCTATCAAAAGACAAATGTTGGTGCCATATATCTAATGCTACTTTGCTCCCATATAATTTTAAAAAAGTATTCCTGCTTGATTCAGTTCCTGGCATTTCAATTGGGACTAAAGCTACTTACTAACAACTGAGAACTACTGTGAGTAAGCCTTACGAATAGAAAAAACCGATTAATATTTGCAGGAGACTGGTTTGCAATGAATCCCGGCAAATTATGGTATAATAATTAATGAGAAAGGGGCTGAACTAGTTGAGGCTTGGTCCCTCCAACCATAAAGAGGTACCTGACTATCTTAGGATGAGAGAAAGATGATAAAGATAAAGTATCATATATGGAAGAAAAACCATCCTCATATTTACTCTCAAGACCTCTAACCAATATTAAATAAATTAAATAAATACAAAGTAACAATATTATTTAGACTTTGGACAAATCACAAAAGGCTTAATGCATATTATTAAAAAACCACGGTAGGAAATTTTTATGTAATTAAACTGCTCTTACCTCAGCAGCCATCCAAAGGAGGTAGCCCTGGCCTTTTGAGACTGGACCACCCTAGGCTCACTCATTCATATATTATTGAAAAACTCTCACCTCAATTATAACTAATCTGCTAACAATAAATAAAGCAGGACTAGCCCCACATTTGTCAAAGGCACTTAGTGATAACAAAGCTATCATCACTTTGGTATTTTAGTTTTTTAAAGCATATCACCTCCTTTCAAAATTATAGCATCATCTCAATTGTATTTAAATTTTCTCCATTGTCCAGTTTGAGTATCTATTAATGAATGAATTTGTGTGTGTTTTATTTATACACAATATATACTAAAGTTTTATGAAGTGAACTATAGACATTAATGGCCTATAGTTTTTACACCTTTATACACTCACAAACAACAACTTTTAATTTTTAACTTACAGACTATACTATATTAAGTAACCTTAATAAAAATAGTAATTTGCAAGCTGCTTAAAAATGTTTTGACATAAAAAATATTACTATTTTTTGATGAAATAACTTCATCTATTTTACTAAGCTTAAATCCAAACTTTTTAATGAAATAAAGTCTTATTATATGAATGTATTTAGATAATTTTTATCGAAGTAATCACTATATATTTAAAAACTTTAAACTATAATAAATGAAATGATAATGTTTCGTACCAACAATGTATGAAGAGTGCTAACATAGGGACCGAGATTGCTAATTGAAGTTGCCTCCAGTTATAGGTCAAATATGCTGCTACCGGAAGATAGATAAGACCAATAGAATAAAATAAGTGATAAAAATTCCCAAAGTATATTTTATAGTTCTTCACCATTAGTTCCAATACTGAAAAATAAACGATTAAAATTTATGTATTAACACTTATGTAAAAATTATATAAAAAATTACTATATAAAAAATATGTATAAAAAATTGTTATTATTTAGTAGTACCATATTTAACTTTTAACAAAAATTATGAACAGAGATATTCAGTTTTAAAAAAAAACATAAACTTTTTTTTTTTAGTACTGAATATTAAAACTTCTTTTTAACGAAGGAACACAACAACGTTATCAAGCCTCGATTTTCATTATATGCATTCAATTATATGCATCTTCCTCAAGGTAGTATCCTTGGCCCAATCCTATATACAGCTGGCATCCCAACTCATCCTAATACTATCCTTACCACGTATGCTGATGATACATGTGTATTATCAGTCAACACCAATCCAGTTATTGCATCCCAAAGCCTCCAATCCCATATCACTGATCTTGAAGAATGGTGTCAAAACTGGAGAATTAAAATAAATTCTCGAAAATCGCATCAAATCACTTTTACCTTGCGTCGTAAACCAATGACTTCCTGCCCTTCAGTATCCTTCAATAATACCCCACCGGTGCCTGTAGAACAGATCCGATACTGAGGGTTGCACCTCGACAAACGATTAACCTGGATCCTCATACTAGACTGAAAAGACAAGAAACCGCTCGACGTTTCAGGCTACTTCAACACTTACTAGACAAACGCTCTAACCTCCCAATTAACTACAAAAGACATCTGCATGACCATCATACGACCTATTTGGACTTACGGAGTAGAGCTTTGGGGCTCCACTAAGCCATCGAATTCCTCTCGTATCCAATCCCTACAATCCAAAATCCTTCGTAAAATCCTCAACTCTCCTTATTTTGTTAAGAATAAAGTCATCCATAACGACCTTAATGTCCCATTTGTTTCTGATTTGGCCCGAACCCGGTATCTATTCTTTCATAACAAACTTCATTCCCACTCAAACCCTCTAGTTTCAAACCTAGCTTCCTCTTCGACTCCCGATAATCCTCCCAGGCGTCTGAAAAGAAGATGGCCACGTGACCTTCTTAGTTGAACTAGTGATTTGAGTACTACCAGTGGGTACTTTCTCAACTTGCCATTAACTCATGTCATTTTGTATCACATAGCCTATTTACTTGATGTATTTTTTAATACAGTTGTAAATATCAATAAATAAATTAAAAAAAAAAAAATTATATGCATCTACTCTGGGGAATGTAGACAATGATTAACTAGATTTTGTTTTTATTTTTCAGTCAAATTTTTAATGATTACTGTTAGCCACCTTAAGAATTGTCTTGTTAAACAGCATACTGTAATTAAGAACAAAAAGGTTTTTGAGCTATAAGGATGCAAAAATATTGTTTGAAAAATCGAGAGAAAAAACTTTAGCATAAAATTCATTTATAAAACTTCTCAGATACAAACAGTGATAAAAAAACATGTTTTACATTGCATAGAAGAATTTTTAACCCCATGAACATGACATATGATCAGTGAAAATTTTATTCGGTAAATTTTTGGTTGCAATGAGAGCTTTGGTGTTTCCTAAGAATTTTATTCCTCATACAGACAATTATTTATTCACTCTAAATTTGGATGAGATCCTCCTTATTAGTATCCTTTATTTAGTATTTGGGGCACAGCAGAACTGGTGGGGCACAGATCAGTGGTAGAAGGCTGAGTTGCCGTGCAGAAGGTCCCAGGTTCAAATTTGACTCTGAGGGATAATTTATTTTAATCTGTTAACAGTCTAGGGGATCTGGAGACCATGCTCAGGCTCACCCACTCTGCAACTTTTAATTGAGATAAACCTTGTAGTTGAGTGTCAAAATGGCAAATTGTCACAAGTTGACAAATCACGTTCCCGCAAACTGCTGTTCTAGAAATAGTATAGCATCTTTTACGTACTGAAGCCAAAACCCTTAAGTGGAATAGGTTAAGGTTATATTCGGTAGCTTACAAGTGTTTATAATTTATTTTTTCAATTAGGGCTATTCAGTATGTTTCTATTTTATTAATAATACATAAAGACATTATATTTCTGTTTAGTACGTTATATTAATTGAGTCACCAAGCTCTTAAATCAGTTAAAAAAAAGAGCAAATGCTTATTTATTGTTACATATTCTTAATCCCCCTTTTTGTTAGAAAATCTACATTTTATTTCTGCAAAATCTCTTCAAAACATTATAGTTTGGGTAGATATATTAACCAAGAAGTTTAAATATTGCATTTATAACATTGGTT
Source organism: Troilus luridus (assembly GCA_964056705.1). Lineage (NCBI taxonomy): Eukaryota > Metazoa > Arthropoda > Insecta > Hemiptera > Pentatomidae > Troilus > Troilus luridus. Next base: position 177,971,628 of record OZ057412.1, read on the forward strand.
GAAAAATATGAGAATAGGAAGAAAAAGCGTGCATGGTTAGAGCAAGTAATGGATTTTAAATATCTCGGTGCACACCTTAACAAACACGGCTGGATGGATGGTGAAATAAATGAACGAATAAAAGCTGCCAGGAGGTGTTTTAATTTCCTCAAGAAAGAATTAATCGGGAAAAAAAGAGGTATCAAAAAACAAAAAAACTAGTTTATAAAAACACATTCTTACCGATTCTCACTTATTCAAGCGAATCTTGGACTCTAATCATAAAGCACAAAAGTCAACTCCAAACGATGGGGTGCGATATCTGAGAAGAATGGAAAGGAAGAATACCAGAGACTGAGTGCGAAACGTAACGATACGGTCAAATGTGGGACTTCACTAGCGGGGGATGTTATCGAAGAGCATCATGTGAGAGGGTTCGGCCATGTTTCCAGAATGGCGGAAAACAGAGTGGCGAAGCCTGTATATGAGAAAAAGGTGGAAGGAATGAGACCGAAAGGAAGACCAAGGAAGTCTTGGGAAGGCGCAATCCAGGAGGCTTTTGACAGAAGAGGGTTGGAAAGGGGAAGGATATGACGATTGGTACAGGAGATGAATTTATGGCTCAGGCTCTACAAAAAGGATCTCACACCGTTGGCGGTTGAAGAGGAGAAGACTAAATAAGGAAATAAATAAATTTATAATATAGAAGTTGTGCTATATTATTACAACTTTTTTTGTGAACTGTCATTTTGAACAATTTTAATATGAATGTTCGTATCATTTATTCCATTTTACCACAATTAATTAATTGTTTTGTAGGAATAGAATTCATATTTCTTGTAATATGAAAACAAATAAATAAATAAATTTGTTGGCATTATTTAAACTATGGAATTATGAGTGAATACAAAAATAATTCAAAATATTATTACTGCATTATTTCTTTTTTCCTGTCCAATACTTTTTGATACCGAAAAGAAAGCATTAGGCACCACTTCTGAATCCATTTTGACTTGTTTTGTTCATATTTCCAAGGGCCTTATATAATTATAAAATAGTATAATTTCAGTTTCATAGAATTTTTCGTTTTTAAGATGGCTGTTGTATATACTTTACCTTGCATTTATATTGTTATATATTTAATTACTAAATTAATATTTAATGTAGTATACTTTCTAATAAATATTAATGCTTTTTATATTAAAAATAACATTAAAATGCTAGGGAAAGTAAATATAAAAGAAATTAGTATCTCATTAATTTTTGCGAAGTTTAGAAAACGTTATCCTTGGTTATAGAAAATATTTAAAACTTTTATGAACACCGCTAGTAAAACAAGAATTTCATATTTTCTTGTGACAAATATAAAATGCAACTATTAACTCGGTTGATTTTCACAGCGCTATGAGATTGTTTTAAATTAAATCCTCTTAAAATCAATCACAATTCTCTACTTAAAAATTCACTTACATGGTATTTAAAGAAATTTAAAATTAACTGGCTGCTCTCATCAGTATTATTCTGCTAACTAACAAGGTAAAAAGAATTTATAAAATGCTAGTGTATATATTATAATTATAATTACTGGTAATTAATAATGTCAAAATAAATTAATATTTATAAATAATAAATATTCAAATAATAAAACCTGTTTTAAGAGACCAAATAACTGTACTAAGTAACACAAATATTCCTAATCAACCTAGAGATGGTCGTTTTGTTAAAAAAAACCCATATAACAATCGGTAACTCCAGAATGGCGTCCACATCATAGCATATTCATGACAACGTCTTCAATATTTTTTTTTAGGAAAGTAGTCCAGGACATGATCTCTTACTACAAGATCAGTAGTCAATAGTATTTGCTATTTGAGTGCTTTGAAATCTTCAAAAAAACAGATAAATTTTCTTCAGTGGAAATGAAACTGGACGATTCCATTGGTTCACCAATAACTATGGTGGGTGGCTCTTATTAAAAAAAAAATCGGCTTGAGCAACGGTTTTTATGGCCAGAATGTTCCTTAAATACGAAAACAGCAATTCACCATACAGAAAAAAATTCTTGTTCTTAAAAAAAATTAACAAGAGAAAGAGATTCTCGCTCAACCGATGAAACCGAAATAAAGCTTTCATCGGAATTATTATTCTGATCACTGGTCCCATGTCCCCGCTTTCTCGCAATTTGCGATGTATACGAGGGGGAAGAATGTTCTTTGAACATTTATTTAATTTGGATCTTGTTGACTTACGTCATTATAATTATTATAATTTATAAATATTTTTATTTGAAAAGAAAAGTCCAGGACCCGGACTCGAACCCGGGTCGTCCAGATCGCTAGTCTGGAACTCTACCATTTGAGCTATCCTGGCCCAATCAAGCACGCTTCTCGGTCGTGGTTATATGCTTTCTTTTCACTGATCCCAAGTCCCCGCGTTCTCGCAATTTGCAATGTATATGAGGGGAAGAATGTTCTTTGAACATTTATTTAATTTGGATCTTGTTGACTTACGTCATTATAATTTATGTTATTTTATTAGTTAGTGATTTTATTAATTTTTAAATATTTTTATTTGAAAAGAAAAGATATGTCCAGGACCGGGACTCGAACCCGGGTCGTCCAGATCGCTAGTCTGGAAGTTTACCATTTGAGCTATCCTGGCCCAATCAAGCACGCTTCTCGGTCGTGGTTGCGAGAATGCGGGGACTTGGGATCAGTGAAAAGAAAGGATATGACCACGACCGAGAAGCGTGCTTGATTGGGCCAGGATAGCTCAAATGGTAGAGTTCCAGACTAGCGATCTGGACGACCCGGGTTCGAGTACCGGTCCTGGACTTTTCTTTTCAAATAAAAATATTTATAAATTATAATAATTATAATGACGTAAGTCAACAAGATCCAAATTAAATAAATGTTCAAAGAACATTCTTCCCCCTCGTATACATCGCGAATTGCGAGAAAGCGGGGACATGGGATCAGTGAAAAGAAAGAATATGACCAGAACGCGGGCAGCGAGCCTGATAGACCCAGGATAGCTCAATTGGTAGACTAGCGATCTGGACGACCCGGGTTCGAATCCCGGTCCTGGACATGTCTTTTCTTTTCAAATAAAAACATTTAAAAAAAAAATATATATATATATATAACTTAAAGACCTATATGGAGAACCTGACATAGTGTCTTGTATTAAAAAAGCAAGCTTGCGATGGTTGGGGCACTTTCACAGAATGGACAAAAAAAGGCTCCCAAAACTGATTCTGGAGGGACGTCCAGATATTTTTTTTTAAAGAAATATATTGTTTAGCGATTGTAGATGAATAGACAGAATCATTCCTAAAATTTTGAGATAGGGCGGAATTTTATAGTAATACTGCTCCGTTAAATGTGATTTTCTTTTTTTATGTATAGCGCATCCTCATAGTAAATCGTTGAACAGTTTGGAATTTAATAAGGGTCTGCCCTAGATTTTTTTTTAGTTGTATAACAACAGCACGGTTACTCAACACAGGTAAACAAATATGTATATAATCTCAATAGAACAGTAACGAGTTGATCCAAGGAACTGTCTCAAGATCATAAATGTTTTCTTAAGTTGGTTCGCTTTTACGTTCATATCAGTTGAACTACCATTGTGGATTGAGAACATTTGAAATTCCGATTTCCTGGGATTCGATATTGTCGGAGTGATGTAACTAAAACATCATCATATAGCAAAGCACTTGTCCTTGGTATGAATAACAACTGATCTATCACTATAAAAATAATTGAGGAGGCCATATATTGCTTACATTCATAATTGATAATAAAGCCAAATAAGAAAGCAAACAATTGTTCCGTAATATTCTCAGATGACCTCATTTTTAGAAGTTTCACATTGAGATATTTACTTATTAAAATTATGAATTATCATTGAAGAAACTTTTATTATGTGTGGCAAAGGGATTTTCATAATAAATTTAGTTACATGACCGCAGCCTTGTGAATAAATTATATATTTGTAACGCTAACCTTTGAATTTCGGTACGATACACTGCGGACAGCTTGACTTGGGACTGAATAAAAATAAATGCATACAGAAAAACAAATGGATTCCCAGATAATGCAATGCGTCTAAGGTTCCAGGAAACGATTTTTCATAAGATATTAGTGTAATTTGTTAAATAAATACTTCCTGAAAACATAATTGCTTTATAAAAATTCATTTATAAATTCAACACTAGAATTTTCTGTTGTGTATTTATTTAAAATTGGTTTAAGGTTTGTATAAGGCATTAATATACAATGTTTTATTTTTCTTTAGAATATTGTAGTAATTAAAGTTAAAATAAACTCGGTAACTGAAACTTGCGAATGACGATAGTTTGAGACCCCTCGGTAATAAGCTTTTTGTTCAACTGATTGGCATTGGCAATTGGCATGGAAATTTATTAGGATGAACAATACGGCTTTAGTAAAAACTACAGTACCAAAAACCTTATTTTTGGCAAGGTCTTGGAAAGAGTATAGAAAAATAAAATAAAATGTCTGGGTGTTTCGTGGACCTTAAAAAAACCTTTAACCGAGCAAACAAGACAGAAGCCTTAAGAAGAAAGGATCAAGATAATGTTGGGTGGTGGAATGGGAATGCAAGAAAACAAAAAGCGTGGTATGATTTGACAACTGCCCTTCTCTCGAGAAATTGAGATCATACTGTAAACCACACTTATAAATGTCATTAGAGTCGAAGCCAAAGTCCTTGAACAAGTTAAAAATTTCAGAGATTTGGGCGCTCACCTGAACGAAAATAGTTATATTATATGAATATAGTAGTTATAGGTGACCGAGTTAATCGCTCGGAATTCGAAAGAATACTTGAAGCAACAAAAAGAGGTTTTTTAAACGGATAATAGGTGGGCTATGAAATAAAAGTGGCTGTATTTAGGCATACATTTCACCCCCTTCTGACATAGTCTTATAAGGAACCTGACAAAGAAACATCAATCAAAAACGCAAGCGTCAGAAATGAGACAAGACAGAAGCCTTAAGAAGCCTTTAGCTAAAAGATAGAGGGGAAACCGAGAAGAGATCGAGTCTGTAACTCCACTTTCAAGTCAAACTTTAATGTAACCGGCCAATGATGTAGCAGATGGATAGGACACCTTCCACGAACGGAATCGGGCCTACAGAGCCAATGTAGAAGGGAAACGTGGGGAAGGACAAACCAGAACTACATGGTAAGAGAAAGTAAACAAAGGATTCCGATAAATAGGACTTTAATGGAATAATTGAAGATAGCTAGTGGAAGGGCGACATAGCTGGGAAGGGTTCTTTAGAGTTCCTCCTCATACTGCTTAGTGGGTAAATTAGACGACCGAATATGATGACGATGGTGAGCCAAGGATAACTGATAAAAAATATTATCATCATCTTCCTTGAATTCCTTGAAGGTGGTCTAACGTGATGTATCTAGTTTCCGTGTCTATCAGCTGACTGATTGCATAAGCTATCGGACGCTCGCATTCTAATCTGGTGATAGCCCGCTTTAAGGCCCAGCGTACTAAAGAAGGTCGCTCCGCTCAGCCTATCTAGAGTATCCTCGAATCTCGGAATATCTCCGTTCCTTGACGTACGTTACTCGATCTTGTCGCAAGGGGACTTGGAGGACCGTCCGGCCCGCTACCCTCAGAATATCGCTGTCGTAAAAAAAAATATCACGGAACTCCTTGTGCCGTGGAGGGCCCCCCTCCAATCCTCAACTTTGTTCACCGCCCCTATCTTTCCGGAGTAGGGGTAATTTGAAATTTAGTTTTTATTGGTTTCCTTTCATATTTTGTTTTTGCGCACGTGCTACATTTATTTATGTATGCCGCTATTTCATCTTTCATCCGCGGGAAATAATAATATCTTTTTAATTGCTCATAGGTTTCCATAATACCGCGATGACACGATTTTCCGACGTGATAATTTTGAATTAAATCCGTTTGTTCCGCTTTTTCTATAATATCAATTAGTTTATTTTTATATCTTTTAATTCTAACTGTTGGGCATTTATCTTCTACAAATTTTGAAATTTTAATGAATATTCCCTCGTAATCATCTCTAACCGTTTCCACATTTGGTTCGCAGTAAATTCCGTATGTAGCGTTAGGAGTATTTGGACTCTGTATTCGATAACGTTTTTGAAGCAAATGCAATAGGGTGATCTTGTCCTTCGTAAAGTTGAGAAAGTACAGCGCCAACCGCGATGTTACTGGCGTCAGTTGTTAATATCAATGGTTTCGAAAAATCAGGATAAATTAATATTGGGTAATTAATAAGCATGGATTTTAAATTTTTAAATGCGTCTTTATATAATTCTGGATTTATGTTTTCGGTTTTCCTTAGATATGAAGTTAATGGTTGAGCAATACGGGCGAAATGAATAAATTTGCGGTAATAACCAATCAAGCCTAGAAATTACTTAATTTCTTTTTCCGTTGTTGGTAATGGGAATTTTTCGATTGCTTCTAGTTTTCGGGAATCTGTTTTGATTCCGTCGGGCGTAAGTTTGTGTCCTAGGAATGGCAATTCTGAATGGAAGAATTCTGTTTTAGCAAGTTGAATAGATAAATCATGTTTATTTAATCTTGATAGTACGTCCTCTATATGTTTAAAATGCTCATCTTTTGTTTTTGAAAAAATGATTATATCATCAATATAAACAAGTACGTTATTCATATTAGATAATAAAGAATTCATAACCCTTTGAAATGTGGGTGGAGCATTCATCAGTCCAAAGGCCATGCGAGTAAATTCATAATGTCCTGTATCAGTTGAAAATGCTGTTTTAGGAATAGAGTTTTCATCCATCTCAATTTGGTGGAATCCCGAAGCTAAGTCGATCGTTGTGAAATATTTTGATCCGTTAAGTTGATTTAAAAGATCTTCGATGTTAGGAAGGGGAAATTTTTTTTCCCGCCGGAATAGTTTCGGCGTTTAGTTTCCGATAATCAATCACGACTCTAATTTTCCGTTTACCGCTCGCATCTGATTTTTTCGGTACGACCCATATTGGACTATTATAGGGCGAGTTACTCTCCCGTATTATTCCGGTATTTAGTAATTTTTGTATTTCGCGATCTACATCTCGTTTAAATTGTTGAGGATAAGTTGAGGTAATTTCTGGTATAAATCGGTCGGTCGGTTTTTAATCTTACTTCATGCTTTAATAAGTTGGTTTTATTTAATTTTTCTTCTTCAGATTTTATAATTCGCGGATATTTATTTATCAAGTTTATTATTGAAGTTTGATCTTCTTTATTTAAATGCGAAACTCTTACTGATTCTTTAATATTAATCATATTTAAATCTTTTTCTTTATTACTTATATTTATTTCATTATTACTTTTTATTTCTATATCTTTGTTAATACATTCATTTTTTATTTCCTTCTTATCATTTACCATATTTTTATTTTCAGTCATTAATTTACTTAATTTTATTATTTTTCCGTTTCTAATACATATATCTTTAATAACATGGTCATCGTTTTATTTTATATTTATTTTCATACCAATGTTTCTCATGGTACCGATGTCTAATAGAATGTCAAACTTTTTGTTAAAATCAAATATTTTACACTATTCGGGTGCGAGATCTATGAAGATCGCTCCATGTCCCGACTTACAACCAGTAGGAGTGTTAACAATAAACTCTTCCGAAAGTATTTTAGTTCCGTCGGGTACAGAACTTGGATTAATATAACTTATTTGTGAGCCGGTGTCCACAAACCATTTATCGCCTTTTAAATCCGTGAATTGAAGAAGTTCATCGCATAAATTTAGGTCGTATTGTTCGGTGGCTCCGGTTCTGGCCTGCCTAGTCCTAAAAAATGTTCGAATTTATTTTCGAGTTCCGAAATTCGCGCTCTTAAGTTATCATTCTCTTCTTCAAGATAATGTACTTCATTACTGTGGACCGTTCTCATAGAAACCGTATTTTGGGAATTAGGGTTCAATGGTTTAGGTGGAAAAGGCTCACTTGATTTATCGTTTTGCCTCCAATTATTTTTTTGATCCCACGCTTGCGGCCGATATTGTTGTTTATGGTATTGTTCGCGATTTTCATGTTGGAAATTTTGGGGTTGACGGAATGAACCGCCTATAATAGTTCAACATTCCTAAGAATCTGCGAATCCCACGAACATTGTTAGGTAACGCTGCTTCTTGGATGGCTTCACCCGTTTCTCGATCGAGCTGTACCCCTTTTTGCGAGACCACCCTCCCAAGATGCCTCAAGTGATCCTCTTCGGAACGACTAAAGACAATTAAATCGCCCATATAAACTTGGGCGAAGTCCTCTTCTAACCCTCACTGGAACTCGTCCATTAACATTTGGAAAGTCAGTAGGGCCCCCTTTATCCCGAACGGCATTCTTACGAATTCATAATGGACCCGCTCCCAAGAAAATGCGGTTTTCCAAATGTCCCCGGCAGCCATTTTTACTTTATGGTACCCACTTTTTAAATCCAGGGTACTAAAAATCGTCGCACGTGCCAATCTGTCCAGAATGTCCTCCACGCGGGGAAGCGGGTATCGTTGGTCCTCTGTTGCTTCATTCAGTTTTCTATAATCGACCACGACCCTATATTGTTTCTCCGTTTGCGCCTCCTCATCTTTCTTTTTCTGTTCTTACCCACAACGGACTATTAAACGGGGAATTACTTGGTCTGATAATTCCCTGGCGCCTGAGATCGTCTTATTGTTCCTTAATAATATCCCTCAGCACCTGCGGGTAACGTCTATCTTTGATATACACCGGGATAACCGTTTTTAATCTAATCCGATGGACGTTTTCCCGGTAGTGGGTAAAATCACATTTCCCGTATATAAGAGGCCTTTATTTAGCTCTACGATATCCTTAATGGGTCCCTTGTCACAATTTACCGCACCTATTTCGATACCACCACCGCCACTCGTAACTGTGGTCTGATCTGGCCGTTCACCTAGTTTGAAGTGTCAATTCCCCCGATTGACTGTCAATTTCAACCCAGCTAACCGTAGGATATCTCCCCCTACAATGAAGTCATACCCTGGCATTATCGTACCCACCACATGAACCTTAACCTCCACATCCCGTCTTGCCAACTCTGTACAATTGACGTGCACCTCCCCCGAGGTCGTGCACCGCCCGCTCACGGTAGCGATACTGCACTGGCATCGTTTGTGTCTTCCCCATAGTCCTAGTTTCTCGCCCCCTTTCTATGCTAATTAGGGAATTTTCACTCCCCGTGTCAACTAGAAATCTAGCTCCTGCCCCCCCCCATTCTCGCCACGGGCAATCGTGTTCGTCCCCCTTTTTCGCCACGTTAATAATAATTATCCCCCCTGAATCGTTGCACCACCTAACACCGTTTCCTCATTCCCGTCGTTGTTGTCTCAGCCCTGCCTCTGAACCAGAACGACCGCCCCTCAAGGAGTTCCCACCTCTTACCTCATGCTCTCTCCCGGCTGGCGTGCTGCGTTCGGAACTGACGCTCCCCACTGGAATAGCGGTCGCCGCTGCTCTGATGAGTCCGCTTCTCTCGCCACTCCTGGTTGTTGACTTCCATCGGTTCATGCCTGGATTCCCTTCTGTGTGGTCTACAAGTCCGTCTCGGGCTCTCTAGTGCCAAATGTCTCTTCCCGCCGCATTCGTAGTACTCCGCTGCTACGTGAATGGGCCTGCTGCATTCATAACACCGACGCTCCGGTCGTTTAGTCCTCTCTTCAGACCCTCTGCTGGGTCGGTTCTCGGACTCTTATAATGTCTTCGCCTGGGGGAGACTCTTATAATGTCTTCTTGCGGATCTCACCTCGGTCCATTCCTGTCGTGATACAATAAGAGTCATAATCTGGTCGGCGCCTTTTACGAGGTGATCCAGATCACCAACCGTACCTGTGAATGGCTCTAATTGTATAAGGCAGAATTTTGAGTACGTACCTTTACTAACTCTATTTGCGCCGACTTTTTCGCCTCTGTGTGCTGAGCCATCAATTGCGCGTCTTCCGACCCCTTCGCCAACTGGAGTTCGAACTTGACACGTTCCTTAATTTGCTCGTCTGTTTCACCCATCATACGAGTACTTAAACTTCTTAATTTTTAACGAAACGCGAACGAACAAACTCCCGGGTTTCGGCACCAGTTAAAATTAGACTGAGATAATCAGATCAACTAACCTTTTATTGATTATACAGCTCGTATATATCTTATATCTAATATTTTATCAGAGAGCCAAAAAATCATATACTTAACTCTTAACCTAAAACTAATACAAATAGTCTATATACATACACATATATAGATAATATAATAATCTTCAATACTAAATCACTTTTTAAAAAGAAACTTTAATGAATAATGACAATGACATAGTAACTGGCCTAGTGGCTAACTGAAGGTAATGATCTACATCTATTAGAGGAGGGGGAATAAATAGGAATGATTCTGCTTAACTAGATTCTAAGAAGGACACCGGCAAGCTGATCCTTTATTCTAGGAAAGATACCTGCAGCTATCCTTTTACTCTTCCTGAGGCAAGATTCTGCAATACTTCTGGATACAACTAATGACCTTCTTTCTTTACGTGGTTAAAAAAAAAAAAGCAAACACTTAAAAACTGCTTAACAAACTAAGAAATCTGCACAACTAGAAAAGAAACTTTACATACCGATGGCAAATAAAGATTAAATTAAAACCAGCTTATCAGCAGAAAACAGCACAAATATTTGAAAGAAATATCAAATGCTAAACGTAATCATAAATGTTAATACTAAAATTTCATAACAAATTAAAGTGATAGTCGAGGGGTATTACTGTGATAGTCCAATAATAATAATAATTACCGCTTAGTCATATTACACCCTTCAAAGAGAGGGCTTACTGATTTTTAAGCTTTGCCCGCCATTTTTTTTTCGAAGATTAAAAAATAAAAAACAATTTTTTGGAAATATTCCATCATTCAGAAGGCTGAAACCTCTCTAATCTGTCTCCTCTCTCTCTAATCTTACAATGTTTTACAGCTAATATATATATATATATATATATATATATATATATATATATATATATATATATATATATATAAGTTAAGTGCCATAGCCTGGTAATAGTGAAGCTTAATCCTACAAATAATGTAAACAACTCCCAGATCCTATATATAGAGGATTACTTGATAAATAAAGTCAGTGTTTAACCAGCCTTCTAGTGAGTTGTTTCTTTTCCCAATTACTCTTTTTTTTTTACGTTTCGTGGTCCGAAGCTCTTAAGTGGTGCCGAAACCCGGGAACCTGATAGAAGGTCATAGTGAGATTATTTTTTTTTGTATGGTTGTTATTTCATTTTTTTTTCTCTCTTTATTTATCTCTTCTGTAAGAACACGTAGAAAAAAAAATTCTTGCATCATTATGAATGAACAAGGACAGAGCATTCTTAGGCCTGCTACATTGACGCTAGAGCCTCCACAGCCAGAACAAGCGAATTCGGATTTCCCGCCATATCCTTCGACTACCCTAGCAATGGCAAGAGCAGACATAGCCGCACAAGAAGCGAATAGAATAGCTCAGGAAACAAATGAGTTAGAGAGAATGAAATTGAAAAAGGCTAATGCACAGGATATTAGGAGGGAAATCTCCGACCTGGAGAAGTTCAATGGTGACGTTGGCGAGCTTAACCACTTTATCAAAGGTGGAGATGGAATCATGGTCAGCATCCAGTCCCAGTTGGCGTCAGACCTGTTAGAAGAAGCGGATGCTAAGAGATTAAGAGTGGCCCTAGCACGTAGAGTCAGGAGGAGCGTCCTGAACATGATCCAAGCGGATGAAGATACCTCGTGGCAGGTAATTAAAGAGAGGTTGAAAAAAGCGTATGGAGGGGGGCGATGGGCCCCAGAAGAGGACATGCTCCAAATGTTCCGGGAAACGAGGAAGCCGAATCAAACAAACGGTCAGTATGCCGCAGGACTTCTCGCGAGGTTGAACAAAATCAACGAAAAGCTTCGAGAGGTGATGGAAACGAGCGCCGTTGAAGCGTGGATGTTATTCATGACCACGGTCCTAAAGGTACATCTGGCTAGGGACACAGGAAGGAAAGATGGGCTACCCAGGGACAAGGCGTTTATCGAATGTGCTCAAGAGATGGTGGATGCAAGTGCTCGCGACGAGGAAGAAAAGGAGGTGTTCGACTCCGGGTGGAGTAGAGTATCTTATCGCAGGAATGAAGTAGGGCGCTATAGAATAAGACAGGACCTGGGAAAAAGGAGAGACGGAGAAGTAAATAGAAAGGAAAGGTTACCGAAGGAAAGAAGGCAGTTCACGGATAGGAGGAACGGGAGAAGATAGGAGAGGAAGTGCCATGAGTGTGGCAAGACGGGACATCTGGTAGCAAATTGTCCACGCACCAGATGTTACGAGTGCGGGATGGAAGGGCACATATCCAGGCAATGCCCATACATCTACCGCAGGAAAGAGGCATACCAAGGTGAGCCGATGGAGGTGAACGCGCAGGAGGTGCGCAAAAGAAGGTACGCGGCCAGGCGAGGTGAAGTTTCCAGGGACTCGACTACCGCATCTGGATCTTCAGAGACAGAAGAGGATTTGGAGAGCAGCGGAGGCGAAGGCGGCTGGAGTAGCGGGCGGGACCGGCAAAGGAAAGCAGCTCAGGACCGAGGACAGCGCCAGGCACTAATGGTGAGACGTAAGCAGACATCGGTATGAGGAGGGTGCTCGCAGAGTGGCGACCGAGCTTGCACCATTAACAACATAACAGGTAAGCTCAGAAATTGGTTGCCTATTATCAAGACAAAACGCGGTGTGAAGTGCCTTGTGGATACAGGGAGCTCGAGCACCCTGGTGTCAGAAGTAGTGATAAAACATGTATGCGATAAGGGGAAGGCACTTCAGATAAAAAAATGCGATTGTAGGCTACTTACGTTGGGTGGGCCGTGTGAAGTGGTAGGCGAAACGGACATTGGTCTGAGCGAGTGGGGGAAAACGGGGGCGAGTTTGCGGGTACATGTGGTAGCGAGCATGCCAAGGGAGTATCAGGCCATAATCGGGTGTGACCTATTAAAGAGAGTAGGCGTTGAAGTAAGAAATATACACGGCAGATGGCACGTGAAGTTAGGGGGCAGGTCGTTCGCATGTCACCGCGCTGTTAGAGGCTCGCGAGTGGGGGCCGTAAATAAGGCGGTAGAGTGGAGGAAAACACTACTGAAAGAGTTTCGGGACATTTTTTATAAGGAAGGGGAAATATTAGGTGTCACGGGTAAGACGGTACACGAAATACCCCTAAAACAAGAAAAAATTACCTACGTGAAAGAGAAGCGTTACCCCCAAGCGTTGAGGCAACACATCCGAGAGGAGTTGGAAGAGTTAAGTCGGCAGGGGATCATAGTTAATAGTTCATCTCCATATAATAGTCCCCTGTGGGCGGTCAAGAAAAAGAGTACGTCGGGGCAGGAGAAATATAGGGTGGTTATCGACTTTCGTCAATTGAATGAAAATACTAAAGACGAGGCATACCCGATTCCCCGCTTTGACGACATCATCGACAGACTTAGCGGAGCCACGGTGTTTAGCACACTGGATTTGAAGGCCGGATACCACCAAATCCGCATGCATCCGAGGGATCAGGCAAAAACGGCTTTCACGTTTGAACGAGGGCACTATGAGTTCACCAGAATGCCGTTCGGGCTGAAGAACGCTCCCCTCACGTTTCAGCGGCTAATGGACGAGTTTCTTAGGGGTATTGATGAAGGAATTTGCCAGGTCTACATGGACGATCTCCTGGTGTTCAGTAGGTCGGAGGAAGACCATGAAAAGCATCTACGACAGGTATTCGCGAGGATCAGAGAATTTGGGTTGAAGTTGTCCCCGGAGAAGTCTATCTTGGGTATGGCCGAAATAAATTTTTTGGCCACACCGTGTCAAGAGACGGGGTTAAGCCGGACAAATCTAAAGTGGAAGCGATCACCAAGATGGCAATACCTCGTGATGTGAAAGGTATAAGGAGACTGCTGGGAGCTCTGAATTATTACCGGCGGTTCGTACCGGACATGGCACGATACTTGGTGCCCATTAACAACTTGTTGAAAAAGGGAGCGCGGGTGATTGTCACACCCAGTATGGAGGACAATCTAAGACGATGTATGGAGCACCTCAAGGAGGAACCGGTGTTAGCTTTTCCGGACTTCAATAAAAAGTTTACGGTGACCACGGATGCCAGCGAATACGCCTTGGGTGCAGTGTTGTCGCAAGACAATGAATGCGGGGAACGGCCCATAGCTTACGCTAGTAGGAGGTTATCGGATGCCGAATCAAGATATAGCGCGCTGGAGAGGGAACTATTGGGCATCGTCTGGGCAATTGACCATTTCCGGCCATACTTATTCGGAAGAAGGTTTCGGGTTCAGACTGATCACAGGCCGCTACAATGGGTAGGACAACTGAAGGAGTCGTCGGCACGGGTGGCGCGCTGGAAAGAAAGGCTGAACCAGTACTCGATGGACGTAGTCTACAAGCCCGGCAAAGAGAACGTCGTCGCAGATTGGCTATCACGGGCGCTGATGGTGAATGCCATAGAAGAAGACGTCGCGGGGTCGTCCAGAGACATTCGCGGATTTCTCCAGGATTGGTCGCCAGAGCGCGAAGGGGAACAAGCGGCAACAGAAGCAGCAAGGGAGGAGGGGTCCTCCGCCAGGGATAGCTCTACGGATGAGAGACCGGAGGAATTAGAAGAAATTGACGAGATTGTCAACAACAAACCGCGCCAAGTAATCTGGAAGACGAAGACCGCGGGCATGCTGTCGATAGAGTACCTACGGTACGGGAGATCACGGGTAAACGTAATTTCGTCACAACCGGGGGTCAGATTGGATTTGGTATGTAAAGCCCTTAAGGACGCGTCGAAGCCAGGTCAGACATACTATTTATACGTGGGGAATGCCACCATATGGGAAAAAATTAAGCAGGTATGGAAGACGGACCAAATTCCGGACCGCGTCTTTATTCGATGCAAGGTAATGGTGGAAACCGTTAGGGACGTCGAACGGCAGAAGGAGCTAATAGAGGCGTATCATCAGGGTAAGACCAACCATCGAGGGGTGAATGAGACGCTACAGGCGCTAAGGAGGCGGTATTATTGGTCGGGCATGCGGCGGACCATCCAGGAAGTTATAGGGGCGTGCGAAGTTTGCATGACTACGAAGTACGACCGGCACCCACCGCAAGCCGTACAAGAGGAAACACCAACGGGCGATCGGCCACTCCGAGATCTGCAAGTAGACACCTTCACCTGGAGGGGTTTTACGTGGCTAACGGTCATCGACATTTTTAGCAAAATCGCCATGGCGCACCGGATACAGACTAAAGAAGCCGAGTCAGCGTTGTCAGCCCTCCAAACGTGGTTTATGTTTTATGGAGTACCAGACAGTATAACATCCGATAAAGGGAGGGAGTTCGACAACACAATTATGAGCGAAGAAATGCGTAAGTTGGAGGTCACGTGGCATTTCAACACTCCTGGCCACCCGAAGGGTAGGGGAGGAGTAGAGCGTTTGCATGGGACTCTCGGTGACCACCTTAGAGTGTATCACGTTGAACAGGGGCTGACGCCTGATGTAGCGATGCGAAAAGCGGTTGCGGCCTACAACCACTCAATTCATTCGATAACGGGGTTCTCTCCGTTTGAAGTGCTTTTTGGGGTGCGGGGGCCCAGTAGAGATTTCGAGGGTACCGTAGGGGACAATCCGCGAGCTCGCGAAATCGTGGCGAACCATGTGCGGGTTCGAGGGTCCTGGGAGAAAGTACGGAGAAAAATTTTGAAGGAAAAACGAACCAGGGTGACGAGGGAAAACACAAGGCTACGAGACTGCGCGGGAGAGTTAAAAATTGGGACCGTAGTATACCGGCGGATTGGATCCAACAGGGGTAAAGAACCGCGGAGATATGAGGGGCCATTCCGCATCGTCGTCATAAGGGAGCATAACGTGGTCACGATAGAAGGCGTAGGGGACCCAAGGAGGCGGCGGACGGTGCATATCGAGCAATTGAAGTTTCCCTGGGGATCTGGGGTGCCTTCGCCTGTGCAAACGGAGTAAAATGTAAGAACGAGGAAGTTTTTTTTTGTAAACAAAGATAATGATTGTGTTTTTTTTTTTCCTGTTTGTTTGTTGGGCTGTTGTGTTCTGCTCTTTGCTTTTATACTGTGTATACATTTTTATTTTTTTTGTTTTTTTGTCTGGGAGCTGTAATGCTGTACAGGAGCGAGCTCGACGACTTGCCAGGCGGGTCACTTAGTTTCCAAAAGGTGTCTGGAAACTGGAGGGGGGGAGTTAAGTGCCATAGCCTGGTAATAGTGAAGCTTAATCCTACAAATAATGTAAACAACTCCCAGATCCTATATATAGAGGATTACTTGATAAATAAAGTCAGTGTTTAACCAGCCTTCTAGTGAGTTGTTTCTTTTCCCAATTACTCTTTTTTTTTTACGTTTCGTGGTCCGAAGCTCTTAAGTTATATATATATATATATATATATATATATATATATATATATATATATATATATATATATATAAAACTAAAAAAACCCAACTTTATTTGCAATTTTACATATACAAGCAGCATAAGTGTGAATACATGTTCCGGACTACCTTTACATGTTTAAAGAACAGTGATTTTAGTTAATTACATTCACCTTTTATAAATAAGTTTTACAATAGCAGGAAAAATGTAGAAAAAGCCCGCTTAAATATTTATACATATGAATGAGGATAAGATGTTAAGGAAGTTTACAATGCTAACTATAAGGAGCTAACATATTTTCCTGGGTTATAAATCCATAGATTATTATTACTTAGGTCATGAACCCATAAGTAAACTCCATTATTATCAGGAGAACATACCTCCCTTAAAACCAAAACAATGTAATGATTTAGTAAGTATTGAAAAGATCTGAAGTATCTAAACAGCTCTGTATTATCACATTGGCCAGACAACAGTTGAACAGTGTAGTCTGGTAGCATATGATTGGAAAAATTGGAGCAGCTGAATTTGATTTTGATGAATTTTCATCTAGTAATTCTGGAATTGGGTCATTGAGTATTTTATACAAAAACACAACATAATTTTTCTATGTAAATCTTTATTATATTCGATGTATTCCATTTTCCATGTTTTTTATTGGGGAAGGTGGATCACCCAGTATTAAAATCACAAAGAATCAAAATTGATAAATGAATTGAATAGAGGAGTATGTCAACTGGTCATGTTTCACAATGATCCTTAAGAGCTTCTTTTTCATTTGTTTTCATCTCTTTTATAGTATCTAGCATTGGAGTATTTCTGGTTTCTGGTAGAAACATCATCAAGAATGCACCCAAGAGTGCAAGAGAACCACAAAGTACAGTGGGACTCCACCAAAACTGCCTGCCCTGTAAAACAAAAATATTAACTTAATTTTTAAATAATATTTGATTTATTGATTGAAACGCCAGTGCTTATTTCAACCTGAATGGTAATGATTCTTTAAATCGTTTTAAGCAAATATAAAAACAGGACATTGCTTTAACATCTCAATAATTGTGATAAAATAAAATGTTTGAATAATAAACAGTTTATGGATAAAGCATTTGTTAACGCTCAACAAATTAGTTTCATTACTTTTTTTTGGCTATATATTTTGTATCACTAAAAGAAAATAGAATAATTTCATGTTTAATTCTAATTATATATAATTAGTTTTGGTTAATGATGAACGAGAGAAAGTGTTAAAATAATTGTACATAAAACTTTAATTTTTTAAATTTTAGTTTACGGATAAAACAACACAATTAATTCGTATGTTGACAGTACAAAATTAAGGTTTATAATTCTACATTCCTGAGTCAGTACTTTCCTCTTCCCTGACCATTGGACAACAGGTTCTGGAGTAATTCTCCCCCTAAAGGCCTATTAATATGATATCATAATTTTTCTAATAATATTGATGACCATTTTCATTATTTAGAAAGAGTTTTTCAGAAACTTACTCAACATTTACTTACTATACAGTTTGGCAAAACAGAATTTTTAAAAACTGAACTTCCACTTTTAGGTTATATTGTTTTAAAGGACAGACTAAAAACCAACCCATCTAAACTCGAGGCTATTAAAAACTTTCCTTTAAAAGGATTAAACAATTTCTTGGTATGGCAGGGTATTATAGTAAATTCATTCATAATTATTCTCACCTGGCTAAACCTTTGACCTTTGGCTTTACGAGTTGATGAAAAATGTATTTCCTTTAAATCCTTTAGAAGGTTAAGTCCTTCTTCCTATCAAGAAGCCTTTAACCTTCTGAAAAAAACATCTTTAATTTCCTGATTGGGATCTACCTTTTATTTTAACAATCGATACAAGCTCTATACCACTTGGTGCTGTATTATCCCAGATTTCTGATTGAACAGATCATCAGCTTTTGCTTCATACATACTCTCAGATACAGAAGAGAGGTACTCTACCAATTGAGAAAAAATGACCAATTTTCAAAGGGATGTAACTCAGAATCTATTAGAGCTACAGAGCTGCGGTCAAGGTGAAATCATATTAGGTAAGGAAGAAAATAGTTGGGGGTGCAGTAAAATAAAAACATTATATTAAATTCATATTAAATGAAATCATATTAAATTTAATCTATATTAAAAAATGGTTACCTATGTTTTTTAATCTAATAAACGTACTAATTAGGAGATATAGGCCAAAAACTGAAATAACTCCGAAAATTTCGAGGTTTTTCGGGCACCAAAATGCCCTTACAACATATCAAAAATGCAGCTCTCTTCCATTTATTGCGACCTAAAGCCTCTTTTTGGTACCAGGTCGCTGGCCTATATATGTGAATTTAAAAAACTAATCAATTTCACTAATTTAAGTTTTAGAAAATTAATTTTGAAGTGCAGAAATAAAAATAAAGTAAACCATTATATCACCAATACGTTTGCTACTTTTCCTTTTACCTGGCAATTCTGAGTGGAATCTTGAAATTACGTTTTATCATAATTTTTTTAACATTATTATGCCTTCAGTTACACGGTCTTACTTCATTTACTAAATTATCCTGGTGAATCTAAATTTCTCAAAAAAATAATTGTGAATCTCATGATTACTAATACATCGTGTGAAAGAATTTATAACACTTGCTTTATTATATTATAAATTAGATTAATTTAAACATACTTTTGTTTTATAGAACCTTTCTTGAATTATCAAACTAATATGGCCATTCACTTTGTTTTTTTTGCTTATGCATTGATAGCTGAAACATGTTCCATGTGATGGTGAACTTCCTGCTAAAAATCTGTTTAGCTTGGCCCTAAAGCTCCCATGCCCTCGTAAGTACTTGCCGGATGCTGTCCAGGAACACTCATTCAGCCAGCAACCAGGATGGAGCACTGGGAAATTGTATAACCTCTGGTAAATGATTCTCTTCTGTAGATGTCTTATTGATCGTATTCGGTTATTTTTTCTTTATAGTCTTGAATCCCTGATCAAACTGATTCCGCCTCTCTATCTAAGTACTTTCGCTGCTCTCTATTTCCTTCGCTCTTGCACCTTGAATGAATATTTCTTCGAATACTTTTTGCCCCACTCTCCTTTCATTTCAGATGTTTTGATTAGAATTTTCAATAGAAGCATTCAATAATCGGGAGTCAGGGATTTTTATGGCCAAAGTCTTTTAAAAAGGGCGTGGTTCCAGAGTTAAGGTTAGGTAGAGGTATGGCCATATGGCTAAAAAAGGGGTCAAAGTCCAATAGTTAAGTTATGACGAAAATTTAAATTAATCATTATGATCATGTGGCTGGCTCAGGTGACTAAAGGGTTAGGGATTGGTACGGTAAAGATTAGGTTAAGGAAATTTAAATTAAAATTTCTCATCACGATGTGATCACAGATCTTGTGACCGAATCCTGGTTTCTGATAGGTGTGCCAGCTG
Source organism: Troilus luridus (assembly GCA_964056705.1). NCBI lineage: Eukaryota > Metazoa > Arthropoda > Insecta > Hemiptera > Pentatomidae > Troilus > Troilus luridus. The sequence continues at coordinate 177,991,573 of OZ057412.1, forward strand.
GCCTCTTCTTACATTTCTGTTTAGAGGGTGATTAGATTCATATAATGTTTAATGCGATAAATGTTTTGATTTTTACTGATGATATGCTTGTGTTTTCATATGATCATATTCATTCTATAGTTATCACATGCTATTAGTGCATTATCTGAGTGATGCTAAAGACTTACATCATTGTCTGCTAGAAGCCCTCTGTCATCTATATATCTCAGGATGTTTATTCTTTCACCCTTTATGGTTCTTTATGCAATACCTCTTCTAATGCGAATGATTTCTCATAGTTGGCCATCAATGGGTTCTGATCAAGCCTTCTGATTTTCATAAAGGTTTTGTATAAGCCTTATGGCTGAATAATCATATTTCCTTGTTTTAGTATTTCATTGAGTTTCCCATTTTGTAACCTGTCAAAAGGCTTTTTTAAGTCCAGGAAACACTCTATCATCTCTTGCTCTTTGCATTAATATCTGATAACTAAAAGGGCTTTTCTAGTTCCGAGGTCATTCCCCAAACCAAAATTAGTCTCTGATATGTTCTGTTTGAGTTTTCTATAAACTCTATTATGTGTAATAAGATTTGTAGTCCATGACTCATTACACTCATAGTTCAGTGGTCTTGACATATTTTGGTATTTTTCTTTTTTTGTATAGGGATGTAGGTCAATAGATACCAGTTCTGAATGTGAGTTCTGGTGTTAAAAATTATATTAATATGAAAAGGGAAAAAGAGATCTTAAATAAATGTTTGTTTGTTTGTTCATTTAACGTCACTTTATGCTGCTATGGCTAATCGGACGATGCTACAGTGGGAGCTCTAAATTTTGCCTATCCAGGTTAAATAAATGTTAAGCTAGTGGAAAAATTCCAACAAAAAGCCCTTAAGTCTCCAAACAAAAAAACAGAAATTGAAAATATCCGTCCAATATTTTGCCCATTCAGGCATCCTCAGGGTAGAAAGAGAATAACAGCAAAGAAAAACATGAATAATGCATCCAAGAAACATCCCACCACCTCCAAGGCTCAAATGCAACTACTGAATCATAAGGAAGGTTACTAGAGCCCAGCTGGATAAGGTTAGATAAAAACAGCTGACAAATACTCCAGAATTTTTAAACTTCAAAAAACACACCAGGAAAATAAAATAAATAATAGTAATAACAACACAAAAACGTAAGACAAAATACCATATGGTTATATAATTATATAATTTTATTAAATTATATATTATATTAAATTATAATTTCCTTAAATAATATAATATATAGTTTATAGTTATAAATTATAGATATAGGTACATAAATTATAGAATAAATTTTGTTATAGAAATGGGTTTAGGGTGTCAACATGGTTGTATTGAATTATTGAATTAGGTTCATAACCTCGCTATGGACTTTGTCATGGTCTGGAGCTTTACAATTTTTCTTTTTATTGTCTATCAATAAAAATTTTGATTTTCAGTCTTTTTATTGCGTGTCATATCGGCCCTGGCTATTTCTGGTCCATTCTTAGTTTCTTATATTATCATATCTTTTTGGTTTTGCTCTATAACTTGTCAATGAGATCCATCAAATATTCTTTCCATCTCTTCAGTTTATATCCTCTCTCTCTCTCTCTCTGTATGTTTTCATTTGCTCCACATATCAAATTGTGATGCCTTCTTATACCTATTCCTGCATAATCATATTCATTTTATACAATTTCTATTTCAAGACATTTATTTTAACCATTCCTGCTTTGCTATTCTTATCTCCTTGATTACTTTCCCAAGCCACATTTAAGTAGCTCTTAAAGATTCTAAATATGATGCTGGAAATTCTGATAACAGATGAACAATATAAGAGATATAGCTTTTACTGATGAGATACTAAGTAAGGCTACAAAAATAAGTTGGCTCATGTTTCTGTCCTTGAGAAAAATATAATTATAGAAAATAAAGAAGTATATTATAGTGTACTCACCAAAGTTTCCACTAAATGTGGTGCAAGCCATGGACCTATTTGTGCTAAGGCAACGCAGGAACCCAGAGCAGTGTTGCGATTTTCTGTTGGAAATAGTTCTAATGTGTAAAAGTTGGCTAATCTAAGTGCTGCTGTTGCAAAAATTCTTCCAGCTAGAGCCATGCACATAACCGGCCAACCTAGTAATTTGTAAGATTTTTGTGTTAATAATAGATAACACTAATTCGTGAAGAAGATATATAAAAAAGTTATTATTTTTTTTTTATAACAAAAGGATACCATCAAATACACAAACTATGTTTGTTCATAACATGTTCTGCTTAATTAATTATTTATTATTATAAATCTTTCGGTTAGTTGAATTTTGCAGTGCTTACAAGAACATGTTATTCAATAAATACTTGTTAGGAAATTACTTATTTTTTTACAACTGCTTCAGAAACTAATCCAATAAAAATTAAGAAAATTGAAACCATCTTGAATGAGCGCTATTTTAGAATAGAATAGGTAGTTAATGTAATTTCAAACATAATATTCTAAATCTGAAAATATCCTAAAATTTTAAAAAAATTAATCAAAACATTGTAATAACAGGCTTTATTATATTATTTTACTGATATTGTTAATATAAATATTACCTTGTGGTAGGAATGTCAATACTATCATAATGATTCCAGAAATACTATACAAAGCTGCTGCGGAGTTCCTTCTACCAAAGTACATTAGGATGAGTATAGAAATCAATACGCCTGGAATATCTGCGATGCCAGTCAGCCCAACATAGAGGCGCTGGTCAACTTCAAAGTTTGATCCATTCAATGCTAACAACAGAATAATGGAAATCTTAATACATTATAAAAATATCAAAAAATTAAATCCTATTTTTTTTTTAAGGGGGGAAAGAAGGAAGAAATTTTTATTATATTCTATTAAGTGATATAAAATATTTTAATATGGTTTAAAAAAGTAAAATTTTTATTTTCCATCAGGAATATGCTTGACAATTTAAAATATTTTAATATCTAATTAGCTACATTACGGATTTATTCATATAAATATTTTGAAACTTGTTTGGTTAAAATATATAAACAAGATTCATGTTTATTGATTTTATATTATTATTTCTTTTTTCTCAGTCAGATTTCTTTGAAAATATGTATATCTGCATCCTGAAAAAAAATCAAAGAGATGAAAATGATATAGTTTATTAAATAATTTTCCAACAAAATTGAAAGCCATTGCTAGCGTCGAGGAGCCTCAATCCCAATCCAGCTATGCCTCTCGGTCCCTACTCAGCTGCCTCATTTCCTGAAGGGTGTTGTCTCTCTCCCCTCCAATGCGCTGAATTTATTGCTGATAGAAAACTATGGGACGGCCTCTCGGCCTCCTCCCAGTGGGTCTAGCTTCCATAACCTTCCTTGGCTCTCTCTCTCTCATCATTTATCCGACAGACATGGCCAAACCACTTTAGCTATGGTTTTTTTATGGAATCCGTTAGCTCGGTCACTTTTAGTTCTTCTCTAGTCCTCTCATTCCTGATGCGGTCCCTCCAGGTCTTTTCAACGACTTTCCTCAGGAATTTCATCCCCGCAGCTGTCACACGGCTAGCTTGCTAGTCCAGCATAACCCAGCTTTCACTTCCAATGTGAGTGTTGGGAGGTAAACTGATTTGTAAATGTGCATTTTTGTTTCCTTACCAACTTCCTTATTCCTATCTATACTGTTGCAGATAGGGTAATAAACCTTATTGACTTTGGATACTCTGTTTGGTACTTCTATGTCAATTTTTCTCCTGCTAATGCTGATTGTCCCCAAGTAGGTGTATTCTTCCACAACTTCAAGTACCTCCCCATTACAGATCAGCTGGATATCTTCTTGTTCCTCTCTTGATACCACTAAGACTTTGCTTTTCTTGCTATTTAATGACATTCCTTTGCGGATGAGTTCACCAGGGCTTGTTGCAGCTTGTCTTTCGTGTCTGCAATCAATACCATGCCATCCACATACAATAGGCTTTTAAACACAACATTTATTAAGTTCCATTTACCGATGACCATCCAGGAAGTACGGGCCTTACAGATTTTATTAATTTCATCCATAAACAATATAAAAAGAAGAGGACATGAGCTCTCACCCTGTCTCACACCTCTCTCTATGGGAAAAGACTTGGACTCCCTTCCGTTGAACCTCACTACTCCTTTCAATGCCTCATATGCTGATTTAATCGGAGTGATAAGATTTTCTAGCACATTTTTATCTGCCAAAGCATTCCATATTTCTTGTTGAGGGATAGAGTTAAATGCTGCTTATAGATCAAGAAATGCTCGTATTTCTGTTTCGTGGTTTTTCTACAATGCTCCGTACTACGAAAAAGTGGTCTTGAGTCTGCCTCCCTGGGTGAAATCTCGCTTGTTCACTCTCTATTTGATTCTCCACTGCAAGCCTTAGTTTCTTTTCTAAGATGGAGGTGTGCAGTTTTTTATGCCACCGAAAGCAAGTTATAGGTCTATATAATTCATTTTCAGTGGAGCTACCTTTTTTTGTGAATAATAGTAGGTATCACAATACATAAATATATCTAAATAGAAAATAAAAGGAGAAAAACTGAAACATTGAACAAAAAATACTGGGTCATAAGACATTTATAGTTAACAATTAAAAATAAAAGTTGGAACTATGCCAGGATGCTACTTGAGGTGTGCTTCTGTGATGGATTCACCTATTTTAGGTTCTTTGCTTTTGGTATGGATCGTGTCATTGACCCCAATCAGATTGAGCAAAATAATATTCTAATACATCTCCTGCAAGTTGCACAATAGACCTACTCTGATAGTAATGCATTTTATGTCTCTTAAAAACAGAAAAAAACCTTGTATTCCCACCAACACAAGCTCAAAACCTGTTCATTCCATTTAAGTGAGAGAGAGAGAGAGAGAGAGAGAGAGTCTTATAAATCCATTTAAATAACCAGGATGTATGGCAGTTTGGCAATATGTTGTCAAACTGGACAAGGGATGTACATTGAAGTCTATATCAATCAATTTGGTTTCAACACTAATTCCAAAAAAGCAAGTCTGATTTGTTAACAATCAGCTCCTCAGACATTTTGAGTCCCTTTTTCACTTTTTCAGGCACAAAGTTATCTGCCATCTGCTTACCCAACAAATATAGTGTCATGAGTTATAACTAGTGGCAGTGAGTTATAAAAATAGTGGCAGTTGTTATAACTACTATGAACTGATCCATCCCCTCCTCATGCAACACTGATGTTAGTCTCTGCTAGCAATGTCAGTAAGTCACTTGTTAGACACAAGGCTGCTAGTTTATCTTTACTAGCCTTATTTATTATAATCTTCATTTCTTGTAAATTCTTGCATAAATACAGCTCATTAAATAAATATCAGGAGTGTTTAGAATTTAAAATGGTTTCTTGGCCTAAGCCATTTTGTTTCTCAATCTGTCGCTAAAATATTTTATAATTTGATATATGGTTAGAAATTATTATTGAATGTCAGGAGTAACCTCTTTGGATATTGTGTATCGATAGGTGACTCTCTATGGTGGTTATAAGTCAGTGAGTGAGTGGGTGCCTGGCACAGCCCTCATGTCGATTGTTCTGTATAATGAGATAATACATGTGTTCAACCCATTAAACTCTTTAATTATATAACCCACTAACAGGTTATGGGCCCAGGCTGTGTAAATCAGTGAAGGTATTCGGGAATCGTGTAGTGTTCGCTCCGAGTCGGTTTACCGGTATCCGTGAGAGGTTAAGATGGCGTCGTCAACCGTGTACCCCCAGTTGGACGACTCAAACTATAAAAACTGGAAATTTAGAGCTATGTGCCTTTTAGAAGAAAAGGCAGTTGAGCACACTATGAAAGAAGAATGGGAAGCTAAAACAACAGCAGATAAAGAAGCGGAAAAGAAAGCGAAGAACTTGGTGATTAACTGCGTGACGGATCGCCATATCGACTATGTCCGAGATGCTAAAACTGGACGAGAGATGCTATCTCGCTTGAGTAAAGTTTTCGAAAGGAAGAGCACCATTTCAAAACTCCTCGTACGGAAGAGACTTTTATCATTAAAGTGTACTACACCACTTCAAGAACACTTCAACAAGTTTGACTCATTGGTGCGAGATCTGGAAGCGATGGGATCCAAGTTGGAAGAGGACGACCTCGTTTGCCACTTGTTGCTCACCATACCGGAGAAATATGAAAAAATTGTTACGGTTTTGGAGGCGATAGACACCAACCTAACCCTGGACTTCGTAAAATCTAGATTGTTGGACGCCGAACTGAAGAATGACATGCAGTCGGAAAACCACGAAGATGACATTTCTTTTAATGCAAGGACAGGATTTAACAAGTTCAGGAAGTGCTACGGATGTGGTGAATCTGGACATTTGTTAGCGAATTGCCCTAAAAAGCGCGGTCACAAGCCGCTATCGAGAGGAGGTTATCGATGGGAAAATAAATCGAGAGAATCGAAATCGAAAGGTTTTACATGTGAAGAGGTAACCTTCCTAGCTGTAAATAATGATGAATGTTGTGCTTTTACCAGAAAAAGTGAACTTGAGAACGAAATCACTTTTATTTTGGACTCAGGTTGCGCAGACCATCTTGTTAAGACGGATCTGTTGCCGTTTGTCACGAACATTGAGAATTTAAAGTTCCCCATTAGGATTAAAGTGGCCAATGGACAAGATCTGGAAGCCAGGCAAAAGGGATTAATGGAAATAGTTTACGTCAAATGGGATTGCCCTACTCTACTGATGTATGTGACTCGTGTCGACAGGCCAAGGCTGTTCGTCAACCGTTTCGCTCTGTTATTGGACCACGATCACGGAGAGTTGGAGAACTGCTACACACTGATGTAGGTGGACCTGTAAAGACTGCTACAATTAATGGTGAGAAGTATTATCTTTGTGTAATTGATGACTTTTCACATTTCTGTGTTATATACCTTATGAAAAACAAAAGTGAAGCTGCAGATAATCTTATGAAATTTATCAAAGAACTTTCAAACCGAATCGGGAACTCTGTCAGTCGCATTAGACTTGACAATGGTGGAGAATTTAGGTCTGCTATTTTTAAAAGCTTTTGTCAAAATAATGGCATACGATTGGAATATACGGCTCCTTACTCACCTTCTATGAACGGGGTAAGTGAGAGAATAAATAAAACTTTAATGGACAAGGTCCGAGCTATGTTTGTGGACACATGCTTGCCAAAAACACTATGGGGTGAAGCTATAAGGACAGCAGCCTTCCAGCTAAATCGTTCACCAACAGTTGCACTTGGAGGAAAAATCCCGACAGATATTTTCTCTGGAAAAGATGATTTAAGTAGGCTGCGGGTATTTGGATGTAAGGCTTGGACACTAAAGCTTCCTCGGGCAAATAAATTAGATCCTAGAGCCAAGTCTGGCATATTTGTGGGCTATGGTGCTAACGGATATAGAATTTGGTACCCTAAAACAAACAATGTCTATGTTTCCCGAGATGTCACCTTTGACGAAAATAATTTTTGCTATGATAATAATCCTGATATTAACAATAAAAGAATTAATGGAGAGGAGACTTTGGATGAATCCAAACCACCTCAAGAAAAGAATAATGAAAATAAAAATAAAGAACAAGAGGTAGAACAAGAAGTGGAAAATATTGTTGAAGAAGAGGAAGAAGACTTCTATGGTTTTGAGGAAGAAGAGGATAAGAAAGTAAAGATAAAAAAGATAAAGCCCAAATATTTAAAAGACTACGAGGTTTATTCAGCCTATTGTTTATCGAGCCAAGAGACTACAGTGAATTTTGAAGAAGCAACCAAAGAAAGTCAATGGAGAGAAACTGAACAGGAAAATAATAGTGATGCTTTGGAAGATGGGAACTACTCTAATTTTGTGAATGTGACAGATTTCGTGTGCAAAACTGATATCAGTTTTAATTGTGATACTGGTAGTGAAAATGTCATCGAACCCAGTGATTCTTTACTGGAGTTTGATAATCAACAGTCACAGCTAGATGCTGTTGAAATAAGTAAAGATCACAAGTTCGAACAAATCATTCCTTCAAGTAAAAAATATAAAGACAGAGACAAGGAAAACGACCATTTGGATTTGAAAAAGGAAGTCCATGAGGATATATTGAAGCATAATTCTCGAAGTGAAAATAAACTTGAAAATGGTGGGCGTAGTAAAGAAGATATAAAGAGTAATGAAAGGAGAAAATCAGATCACTCCGATAAGAGGAGACATAGTAGCAGTAATTCTTCTAAACCAAGACGATCAACCTCTGACAATAGTAAACCTGATGACAATAAAAAATGAAAAACATGATTATAAGTATTCGGATAAGAGATATGTTTTGTGAAAAGTGTAATAGGCCAAAAATCAAATGTTGTAACATTGGTGTGCAATGTAGACGTGATAAAACCACTGGTCTATGAAAAATTTAAAAAAGTTTCAAGAATTGTTAATTGTTTAATTTTTTTTTCAAATGTAAATTTTGAGTTACTTTGCAATTGAATCTTTATTTTTATTTTTGTGTATATAAAGTTTCAATTGAGGGGGTGTGTCAGGAGTAACCTCTTTGGATATTGTGTATCGATAGGTGACTCTCTATGGTGGTTATAAGTCAGTGAGTGAGTGGGCGCCTGGCACAGCCCTCATGTCGATTGTTCTGTATAATGAGATAATACATGTGTTCAACCCATTAAACTCTTTAATTATATAACCCACTAACATTGAATAATGATGACAACAAGACGATATAGTAATAAAAGTATCATTACCTATTAGGAAGAAATACAAATTTCCAAAAAACCATAAATAATTGCATATCAAAGTTCTTTTGGCAAGTTCAAGTGTTGAGTAAATATTTAAGACATTCTTCAAAATTACTAGAAATTTCACACAGCATGAACAAGAATGCCCCTGAAATATAATTTTTAAAAAAAGTGTTTAAAAGCTTAAGGAAGAAACATTGTTAACAGAAGGTTATAAGGATACCTTAACATCAGAATGAGATGGCTCCTGAGGCTCATTGCAATCTAAGTCACCCACATGTCCAATGATATTTGATGCCTTTTTTTAGCTTTCCTTTGGTTATTAACCACCTGGGTGATTCCGGTAAGAACCTATGGTAGGAGAGATTTTTAATGCAAGAGTTTTAGTAATTAATATTTTTTTACACTGTACGGCAAAAATTAGTGACAAAGTAAGAACCAATGATTTTATAGAAATGTACTTGTATCACAGTTATGAGATGTAGCGATCATTAGAGATCATTATAATCAAGTCTAGCTCTTTTTATGAATGCATATCAAGGATGGTACTTTTGTATTATGGCCCAAAAAATTGATTAGCCAATTGATCATCTGTCAACAAAGATAGCCTTTTTTGAGTCTATGCGTTAAGCCTCACTTATTGCACCATATTGGTAAATAATAAAAGTTTTTATTTTCATTAGTCTTTACAGTTTTAATTATGTTGATATGATGTATGTCTGCAATCATTTAAAAAAGGAGGATAAAACCTAAACTTGAGATCTAGATCTATATTATCCTAACACCAATGCTATTCTTAACAGGAACATTTGTTATTATTTCACTCTCTAAGGTCCTTGCTAGAGATGAGCCTCTGCCATCATTCTTCCCTTTAATAGGCTATCATAGCTTCTTCATAGTCAGCTATCCATATGTCCCATATCACCTTAAAAATCTCCACTCAAGTATCTACACCTGCGTATTTTATAAATTCTGAAGAAATTTCATCCTGCCCTGGAGCCTTATTATTTTTAGGAGCAAGATTATATCCAAAATATCTCTTCCTCATCGTTCTGATATTGCAAAATTTATAAAATACTTATTTGATGTGTTTTCATTATGTCAGTCGTAATTCACGAGTGCAATGTCATATTGAAAATAGTTTATTGTAATAAGTTTTATATCACCAATTTAAAGTGAAATTGTTGTGTCTGCAAATTATAGTTATGTTACTATTTACAGCTTAATACTCTACTCCATTTGAATTACCCTTGCTGAATATGGTCCATCAGTAATTTTGGATCCAATGTATGACAGATAAAATTATGAAGTCGTTTAACCATATTTCTATAACTATCATTCGTATCATATATTCTCAGTACCTATTTTTAGATATACATAATTATTTATCTACTGAAAAATTAGATTAATCTATTTCTGAAAAATAATTGTATTGATTCATTTAATTAGATGCAGATGGTCGGTCTTTCTGTAGAGGGAGACAGAATAATATAATTTTTACAGGAGTTATTTTTTTTTTAAGTTACTTGAATAAAGGTTTGTCTTCTTCGGTATGAAGACATTTCTTTTATTGCTTTATTAATGTTTTATGAGGACCATATAATCTTGAAGCTAATTGTCTCCATTGTTCTCTGTCTATCAAAAGACAAATGCTGCCATGTATCTAATGCTACTTTGCTCCCAAATAATTTTAAAAAAAGTATTCCTGCTTGATTCAGTTCCAGGCATTTTAATTGGGACTAAAGCTACTTAATAACAATTGAGAATTACTGAGAGTAAGCCTTACAATTAGAAAAAAACGATTAATATTTGCAGGATACTGGTTTGGAACGAATCCCTATAAATTGTGGTATAATAATAATTGTGAAAGAGGTTGAACTGGTTGAATTCCAACCACCAAGAGGTACTTTCCTATCTTATGGTGAGAGTAAAATCATAAAGAAAAGCTGCCATAAAATATACATGGACCTGATAATCATAAACCACCCTGATAATTACTCTCAAGACCTCTAACCATATTATAAATACAAAGTAACAATATTATTTAGACTTTGGGCTAATCACAAAAGCTTTAATGCATATCATAAAAAAACAGTGATAGGAAATTGTTATGCATATAAACTGCTCCTATTGCAGCAGCCATCCAAAGCAGGTTTTTCTGACCCACTTGAGACCGGGCCACCCTAAGCTCACTCATTCGAGGAGCGCAAACAATTGAACAGAGTTGCATTTTTGATATGCTGTAAGGACATGTATGAGTAGTGTTAATCCAAATTTGCAACTGAAAAAGCGGATGTGAAAACTATTGGTGGCCTGAAAATCTCGGGGAGACTGCGTGCCCCCCCCCCCCTCACTTGCAGAGTAGTGCCTACTAGTACTACCATTTTTTTTTTGTATAGGTAATTTACAAGTAAATATTTATAATTTACAATAAACAAGCTGTTTTAGATCGATTCGTGGCGTTCAAAGTAATTTTATTAAAACACCCACTTTCCCAGATTTTGTTTAGAAAAGCACTTAGGAAATATTGTCTACGAATGGGAGGGAAGAGCCACTTTAACTCATCATAGTGATGTGACACCCGGGATCGCCTCAGAGTACCAAGGACAAATCTTAAAGCTCAGTTCATTATTCTTTTTAAGCGGCCCTCAAGCATTTTCGAAAGGACCCCGTATACCACACTACAGTAGTCTAAGTGGGAGAAGATGAGGGATGATACGGGAAGCTTCCGGGTAGATAGTGTAAGGAGATGCCGAGATCGATGGAATAATTTCAGGGAACTAATTGATCGTCGGAATATTTGGGTGACATGGGGTTTCCAGGAAAGGTTTTGGTCAATGGTAATGCCTAGGTTTTTAACAGAGGAGTTGAAACTGATGGGGTGGTCGTTTAGGATTAATGCTGGGAGGGTAGGGATAGTTTTAAGGAGGGAGTTGGAACCTAGAACAATGGCCTGGGTTTTCATTGCGTTCAATTCCAGTTTGTTCAGCTTTGCCCAGGCACTGATTAACAAGAGAAGTATAACACCTTTTGTGGTTAAATTAAAGCTAATTAAATTTACTACCTTGACTTTTATCGTAGGATCAAAAATCACGAAAGTGGGCCAAAACTTATAATTTGGACTTTTTGGAAAAAATTACCAATTTTCAAAGGGGCGTAACTCAGAATCTATTAGAGCTATAGAGCCGCGGTTGGATTCAAATTACAGAAAATTTAATCTACATTGATAATGGTCCCTCGTGCTTTTTAATCACAAACGCACCAATTAGGAGATAAAGGCCAAAAACTAAATTAACTCCGAAAATTTAGAGGTTTTTTGGCCACCAAAAGTTTTCCCCTCCGTTTTTCAGTTGCAAACTTGCATTTTATTACTCACATATGCCCTTACAATATATCAAAAATGTAGCTCTCTTCAATTTATTGCGACCTTCAAACACATGGCCGCTGGCCTAATAAAGCAGGACTAGCCCCAAATTTATCAAAGGCACTTGGTGATAACAAAGCTATCATTACTTTGGTATTTTAGTTTTTTAAAGCACATCACCTCCTGTCTAAATTATAGTATTATATCAATTGCGTATAAATTTTCTTCATTGTCCAGTTTGTGAATGAGTTTGTGTGTGTTTTATTTATACACAATATATACTAAAGTTTTATGAAGTGAACTATAGACATTAATGACCTAAAGTTTTTATGCCTTTGTACACTAACAAACCACAACTTTTAATTTTTAAAATACAAACAATACTATATTAAGTAACCTTAATAAAAATACTAATTTTCAAGCTTCATAAAAATGTTTTGACTAAATATTACCATTTTTTGATGAAATTACTTATATTATATTAAGCTTAAACCCAAACTTTTTAATGAAATAAAGTCTTATTATATGAAAGTATTTAGATAATTTTTATTGAAATAATTATTATAAATTTAAAAACTTTTAACTATAATAAATAAAATGATTATGTTTCGTACCAGCAATGTATGAAGAGCAATAACATAGGAACAGAGATTGCTAATTGAAGTTGCCTCCAGTTATTGGTCAAATATGCTGCCACCGCAAGATAGATAAGACCAATAGAATACGTTAAGTGATAAAAATACCCAAAGTATATTTTATATTTCTTCACCATTAGTTCCAATACTGAAAAATAAACAATTAAAATTTATGTATTTAAAATTATTGTTTTTATTTATTGGTACTATATTAAACTTATTGGAAACTATTAACAGAGATATTAAGTTCAAAAAGATAAAACATACTTGGTTTAGTAATGAGTATTAGAAACGAAGGAGCACAAAAACGTTATCAAGCATCGATGTTCTAAAGTTACAGTTTCTCAACTTTAATATTATGTTACTTTTTTGCTTTCTACTCTGGAGATGGTAGAAAATGATTAACTAGATTTTGTTTTTAATTTTCAGTCAAATTTTTAATGATTACTGTTAGCCACCTTAAGAATTGTCTAGTTGAACAGCATACTATAATTAAGAACAAAAAGGTTTTTGAGCTTTAAGGAAGCAAAAATATTGTTTGAAAAGTCAAGAGCAAAAAACTTTAGCATAAAATTAATTTATAAAACTTCTCAGATACAAACAGTGATAAAAAAACAAGTTTTACATTGCATAGAAGAATTTTTAACCCCATGAACATGACATATGATCAGTGAAAATTTTATTCGGTAAATTTTTGTAGCAATGAGAGCTTTGGTGTTTCCTAAGAATTTTATTCCTCATACATATAATTATTTATTCACTCTAAATTTGGATGAGATCCTCCTTATTAGTATCCTTTATTTAGTATTTGGGGCCCAGGGTCGATCAGTGGTAGAAGGCTGAGTTGCCGTGCAAAAGGTCCCAGGTTCAAATTTGACTCTGAGGGATAATTCATTGTAATCTGTTAACAGCCGGGATGGGACCTGGGGACCCTACTCAGCCTCACCCACTCTCCAACAAGTGGGTACCTTAATTAAGATAAACCATGTAGTTGAAGGTGATCTTGGACAAATCACATTCCTGCAAACTGCTGTCCTAGAAATAGTATAGGATCTTCCACGTACGGAACCCAAAACCCTTAAGTGGAATAGGTTAAGGTTATATTCGGTAGCTTACAAATGTTTATAATTTAATTTTTTATTCAATTAGAGCTATTCAGTATGTTTCTATATTATTTATAATACATAAAGACATTATATTTCTGTTTAGTATGTTATATTAATTAAGTCACCAAGTTCTTAATTCAGTAAAAAAAAAAGAGCAAATGCTTATTCTTAATCACCCTTTTTGTTACAAAATCTACATTTTATTTCTGCAAAAACATTATAGTTTAGGTAGATATATTAACCAAGAAGTTTAAATATTGCATTTATAACATTGTTAATTTTAAAAATATATATAATAGTTTTCTCTAGAAGTAGTTATTAATATTGTTAAATAATCTTAAAAATCAGAATAAATTTACTGGGATGATTGTGAAAGAAATAAATGTTGCAAAATATTTAGCACAATGATAACTAACTGACTGGTTTTCTTATATTATGGTTTTCCATTTTATCTTTAACAAATTATTTAAAACAAATATCTCTATGTACCTAATCGCTAGGGAAATTAGATTCATAATTTTGTAAAAGTGGCTGTATCTATTTTTATTAGTCTGAAACCTTCATTGTATTTTCTGGATTAAATCCAAAGTAGCTCAAAAGGGTCTATTTTTTGTAGTATATTTTTAAATATATCATTTAAACGTAAAATTAAAACATGAATGAAAAAAAACTTCTGAAAATGACTCATTGCATAATTGTTTCACTTTGGTTGCATGTGAATTATCTACTACTATGTGACAATGGGTGTTATGAGGATGTGCAGTAGATAAATCACAATTCATATGTGAATGCACGAGCGCAGACAAGCCTAGCTCAGGTCTTTAATGACTGTTACTTGTTTAAATGGAACTAATTTGCTATTCATGAACTCATTATATAAAACTATGTCCAAAGCCCAGTAATATTAACATCTCTTCACTAACTTATTATACTAATTTAAATTGTCAGTTTTAATTTACTACTTACTTATCGTATAAGTACTTTCATATAACCCAGCATTAGCAACTCCTGTCAACATTCTGAATACTACAAAGATCACAAAGTTAGTTACTAAAGCAGTGAAAGGTCCTGCTACCATAATAATGATAGCTGAACATATAAAGATCTTCTTTCTTCCAAACCTAAATGTAACAAATAAAATGATGGATTGAATTGGTCAGGAGGTGCAGTCAATGGAAACAGAAAAAATAAGTAAAACTTGTTTTTATTAATTGTACCAACGTTTTGGCCTACGGTGTAGGCCATCTTCAGGGCAAATAGTGGGTGTGGTGGCTCGTCAAAACACTAACAGTGTCAACTGAACTATGGTAGTTTATTATATTAACTGAACTAGTTCAGTTGACGGTGTTAGTCTACACAACAAACATAAAATATAACAGAAACACTTAAAATTATTGCAAATTCTTGAAATAATGTAACATCTAGTTAATTATTGGATGGTTATATACCATGATCCTTTTGATCTCATAAAATCCTAGAAAGTGGATCGATTGTTTGATTGAATGATTCTAAAAAGTTTATTTTAAGATTTACTTTATTCAATGAGTAGCTACTAAAATAGCTGATTCTTACTCACTTATCACTACATAGGCCAAACAAAAAGGCACCGATGCATTTTCCGATAGCAACACAGTCCTGAGCTGTTGATCTGAGAGAATAGTCATCACAAACCAGATCCCACTGTTAATATAAAATTAATCAATTTCTGTAAAATAGTAGATTAAAATAAAATGGTAATACAAACCTGGCTGACTATTGTCTGATGAACTTCCTCTTCCTCATACAAGTAACCGTTACATTTCACGAGATCTGGTTTTGCTGTTCTGTTGGTATAATTAACTGCTCCATCAAAACCCAATTCCTTTAATAAAGTGTAATTCCAGGCATAATGGACACAACTTTGTTTTCCCAATCTAGATATTTATAGTAAAATACTTCATTAAAACAATTAGTGAGATAAATGAAGAAATACTTAAAATGGGATTTATTAAAAGATAAATAACTACAACCAACTCTGGATGACTAATCTCCTTTATTTGTTCCTTAGTCCAGTTTGCCTTCACCAGCTCCGGGACATTGCAACAGAAAGAAGGATTTCCCCCAAGAAACGCGTATGATGTCAAATGTGTAGCATTGAAAAGAGTGGGGGTGGTTGCAAGAAAAAATATCCATGCTGACCACTTTAAGTTTTTGCATTTTTTTTCTAGTGCATCTTCTAAAGTTATTGGATCCATTTTGGTGCTGTGAGATGAAAACAAATTATGACCCTTCCATGATAATATAAAAACCAAAATATTAAAAAAAAAATGTATTGTTCAATATAATTAAAAATCATTGCTACTAAAGTGTATAAAGTGGGCCATAATATATTTTATCTCACTGATGATAAGGTGCTGTAGTAGTGCGTAAAACTGACCTTAGTCACGGGGGGGCATTGACCCTCTGACCTCACAAGGTCATCGCGGGGGTGTATGTCTTCCCGGGGTTCCTTTATCAGATTTTTTTTTTAATATTTTATCTATATAGCGTGTAAAACTGACCTTGTGGCGTCAGTTCCATCAGAGCATGAGTCATTGAGAGGCTAGCGCTGCCCGGTATGCTTGATCGGCAGTTTATATTTTATCTCACGGACGAAAAGGTTGACATTGTGTGTAAAACTGACCTTGTGGCGTCAGTTCCATCAGAGCATGAGTCATTGAGAGGCTAGCGCTGCCCGGTATGCTTGATCGGCAGTTTATATTTTATCTCACGGACGAAAAGGTTGACATTGTGTGTAAAACTGACCTTGTGACGTCAGTTCCGTACGAGCAGGTCTTATCACGGAGCTACCTCAGCAGTTCATACTCCCTTTATAAGCTTTTCCTCTCCAGCCCCTGGCACACAGGTATTCCGTGTTCTACCTGTATATAAACTTTGTGTTGTTTTACATTTTTGAATACGTTCCTCGCCTGTGTGTGTGTGTGAGTAACTGGAGGCCATTGTTAACCAGTCCCCTACAATGGTACGGCAGACAAGTAGGAACCTGAGGTATGAGAAAGACCGCCTGTCGACATTTGTCGGGTGGACATCGCCAGTGAGTGTTGTGAAGTTGGCCGCAGCAGGATTGTATTACTTGAAAGTCTCTGACCATACAAGGTGTCCATTTTGCGGAATAATATTGAATCAATGGGAATTATATGACGATCCTTTTTTAGTACACAAGAAATGGTCTGAAAATTGTCTCGCTTTTATCAGGCGATTCGTCCCAAACATTAGTAGTGACAATTATTTTTACTTTTCTAGACGTCAATGCGGCTTCCGATTTGGTCTCTTTATTACCTAATTGTACAGATTGTTTAATGTCCTCGAGAGGTTTTAGCACAGGTGTAAAAAACGTTTTTCGACCTTCCTCGATATCCTGGAGACCGCGTTTCAACGATTGAAATTTGTTTTTCAAAATCTCACTAGTTTTTATAATCTCGCGAGTGACTTTTGGGTCCATGATCGTTAATGCTCAATTATTGTCATGACTGTTCTTTATATATCTACAATGAATGTATCAATTCCTTTTCTAAAACGTCCATTATTCAGGTCTCTACTTTTGTCAATGACGAGGTAACTAAATGGTTCTTTCCAACATAAAGAACACATGTCTTTAAAAAGTGGAAAACTTAAATCTGGAGTGCTTACATGTTCCTCGTAAATATGCTTCAAATTTAATTCATCTTGAGGAAATACTATTAAAAAGTTAAAGTTACATCTGATAAGATGTCTCGGGATACAAACATAACTCTGTGTTAAATAGAAATAATCAAGATTCATATGACGACCATAACTAAAGTATCGTTTAATTATGTCCTGGTCTTCCATAGTGACGTCATCAAATATACAGACGAATTGGATTCAACTTCTTGTGGCAATTCTTTCGCATCTTCAAATTCATATAACCCTATTTCAGGGACAAGATTTACGATACTTTTTAAATACTGGTATTTCCGTTGATGCAACGTTTTTCCGAAAAGATTCACATTTTTAAATGTTAAACCATTCGGATTTAACAAAAGACCAATCATAATATTAGTCTTTCCACATCCGCTCGGCCCACAAATTGATGACCTTATGGTGCTCGGTAATAATGAACTGTGCCTCCCCTCTGAATTACACTTGAAAGGTGAAAAGTCTGTGGTAGAGAAACGCTGTACTTGTTTAACTAATTTCATTCTGAATGCGAACAACATGATTATTCCTCCGTATATATATTTGAGTTCTTCATTTTCCAAGTGCAGTATGACTCGCAGGGTTTGAAAAGGAAGAGGTTTGGTGAACAGTCTTATAAACAAGTTACCAATTGAATTACACATACCAGGATATCGGTATTGCGGACCGGGCACGAAATTAGAAAAACGATTAATTGCGGGCGATAGAGGAATAAACCAGCTTGACAGAGCTTGTAAGGAACACGATATAGCTTATAGCCAAAATACGGATATGGATAGTCGTAAACAAGCGGACAAGATCCTAGCTGATAATGCTTGGAAACGAGTTAAAGCTTCAGATTCAACATGGGGAGAAAAAGCCGCTGCTTGGTTAGTTACAAATGTCATGAAAGCGAAAGGAAAAATTGGTTCGGGTATCAATAATAAAAAAAAAAAGAAAAAGAAGATTAGTTTTATTGACTTGGTTAAATCGTCAAAGGTAGATGATGTATCATCGATTCTAAACGCATCGAAAGCGGCATACAAGAAGGCTAAAATGCATTTGCGCGGTAAGACGAAACCTTCACCGCCCAGAGTTCTCCCGCTGCCAAAGGAGGGAGGCTTCCTCCAATTTCTTGTACCGTTGATGGCAGGACTTTCCGCTGTGGGATCTTTAGCAGGAGGAGCTTCGAGTGTGGCGAAAGCGATCAACGAGGTGAAACAGGCCAAACTAAAATTAGAAGAGCAAAAGAGGCATAATTTGGCAATGGAAGGTCGAAAAGTTGGCGAAGGACTTTATTTGAAGCCACTTAGGAACGGTTACGGTCTGTTTATAAACCGAGAAAAAAGACTTAAAAAAATATGACTACCAAATAAACCATTGACCGATATTGAATTAAACTATATGTCTAAACTTTTAAATATTAAAAATTTTCGTGGAGTATCTATGATTGATAGTCTTCCTATATACCCAAAAAAACATGAGGCCGCTATTGTAAATTTGCAAACGAGTTCAGAACCCGGTTCTCATTGGGTGTGCTATGTAAAAAAAGGTAATCTAGTGAAATACTTTGATTCCTTTGGAAATTTAAAACCACCTCCACAGTTACTTGAGTACTTTAAGGGTTCAGAAATAATTTACAACAGACATCGTTATCAAAAGTGGGATATACCGATTTGTGGACATCTCTGCTTGCGTATTTAGCAGATGTTTCTCGCAAATTTTGATCAATCATAATCATGAGCTACACAGTAACGTTTAGGGGCAATTCTAGTGTTCTCCATGCGAACTTTTTACCTCCGCTGGAATTAGGCTCAAGTTATACCGTTGGTTTATTATCTTTTGACTCATATAATACTATACCTAATATCAGGAAAGATGTTAACGATAAGTTTTACTTTGGAAAACTGACGATTCAGATACCTGAAGGATCGTATGATATCGATGCAATAATTTTTTTTCTTCGCGAAGAAATTGCTCACCAGGAAATGAGAGTACTTTAAAAGCCGAACTTAGAACAACGAAGCCGGTCTACTTCAACTTTCTCGACAAGCCCCATTCTATTGGCCCACTGTTGGGTTTTCATCGTCCTAATCAAGTCATTGACCCATTGCATCGGTACAGCGAATCCGATGGCTTTGTGAAAATTCTTTCTGTAAACACTATTTCAATTCATTGTAACATCGCATCAGGGTCTTATCTGAATGGGGATCCGGATCATAGCATATATCAATTCTTTCCGGCTGTAGAACCAGGATATAAAATAATAGAAACCCCGAATCCTGTCATTTACTTTCCAACTAACGCGAGGACTGTTGACAATATTACCGTTCGTTTAGTGGATCAAGACGGTGCGCTTATTGACTTTAGGGGAGAAACTGTTACATTGAGAATACATTTGAAGAACAATGGGGATTGATTTTTGTACCGGTGAGAATCGTGGTACTCATGACGCTTTTTTTTATAATAAGGGATGTCATGCCATGGTAAGAATTAGTAAACCTAAGTCGATGAGATGGCTAACAACTGCAAACGTCAACTTTTTAAAACAGTGTGGGTTTCGATTAAAAAAAAAAAAAGAACAAAATGCATAACATACTAAACGTTACATCAGATGTACAATTTGATGAATCTCTTACACAATTCCAATATCATTCACATCAGCCGTATGCGGGGAACACTCTTAACAATTCTGACGGAATCAGAATACCAATCCATCAAATAGATGCTTATACGTTTCCTTCTTCAAGTTTTGTTTATCTGGAAGGACGAATTTCAAAAAAGGATGAGACTGATGGAACAACTTCAAAATTCACTAATAACGCGTTTGCGTTCTTGTTTGATGAGATAAGATATGAATTGAATGGTATTGAAGTCGATAGAGTGAGAAACCCCGGAATAACTACAATGCTTAAAGGTCATACATCGTTTTCACAAAATCAAGTCAAAGGACTTGATTGGACTTCCAATGCTGGGTGGATAATCCCAGGTGTCGATAAAACAGTTTCAATAGATAAAAACGGTTTTTTTAGCGTATGTCTGCCATTGGATATTCTCTTAGGGATATGTGAGGACTATCGAAAATTTTTAATTAATCTTAAGCAAGAACTCGTTTTGATCAGATCGAGTACTGACTTGAACTGTGTAAAGGGTAGTGATGATGTACAAATAAAATTAGATAAAGTGGTTTGGGGGATGCCTCATATTCTTGTTTCTGATCAAGAACGTCTAAAGTTGTTAAAAATGGTAGATAATAACAAGGTCATTTCTATTCCATTCAGATCGTGGGATCTTTCCGAATACCCTAATTTACCAGCATCACGGCGAGAAAATTGGACTGTAAAAACATCCACAAATTTAGAAAAGCCTCGCTATGTTATTATCGCATTTCAAACTGATAGAATGAGAAATGCTACCAAAGATATTAGTCAATTCGATAGTTGTAAAATAAAAAATTTGAAACTCTATCTGAATAGCGAACAATATCCTTATGACGATTTGAATCTAGATTTTGCACTAGGAAAAGTGGCTCTCCTCTATGAAATGTATAACGAGTTTCAAACGAGTTATTATGGTAATAGACATTTACAACCTCTGTTGTCACGATCCGATTTTGAGACCTTCACGCCTATAGACGTCATAGATTGTTCTAGGCAATCAAAAGTACGACTATCGATATTCGCGTACAGCTAGAGGCGAGTGAGAACTTTCCACCTAATACTAGGGCATACTGTCTTATCCTTCACGATAAAGTAGTAGAATACGAAGTGGGAACCGGTTTGGTTCGTAAAATGTACTGATAATGCATATATAAAGCTGTTGTATCGGCTACAATAATATCAGTTCTCCGTTGTTCACCGACTAAAACATACGATGCGTTCAGCGGCAATTGATTTTCAGGGGCATCGCACGGCTTCTAACTCATTGATTGTTAAAGAATTATCTGTAGTCTCTATTAGTCATGGCTCATCGTGGCATTGGTGTTTCAATCCACCTCGAGATGCTGAAGATGTTGTTCATTCAAAGACAAACCTTTGGGTTAAGAAACATATTCATGGAATGGGATGGGACTATGGTGGTGCATTATATGAGGATATGAGATATTTATTACAATACGCCACTGAGAACTTTGACATATTATGGGGGAAAGGAATGGAAAAGTGCAAGTTTATTGAAGATCTTATTGGTAAACCGGTCTATGATCTACATGAATTCGGTTGTCCTAACTTAAAACAATTAGAAAATTGCAAGATGGTATGTCATTTTCATTTAAACTCGTCTTTTGTCTGTTCACTAAATCAGGCACACCGTTTAGCATCATGGGTCAGAAAAAATGATGAAGCAGTAAACTTTAAAAAAGAAGACGTTCGTAAGCATACATTTGTAAATATTATCTCTCCTTCTCATAATCTGCTCTCATTCGCCGGATTTGTAAGAGGAGTAAAAGATACGAACAAATGCGTATATTGTGGACTGGAGATGTGTTCAGGAATCGAGAAAATGCTACTGAATAAATTATAATTATATTTTTGGTAATTAATAATCTGAAAATACATTAATATTTATCACTAATAAATATTCAAATAATAAAAACTGTTTTAAGAGACAAAATAACATTATTAGGTAACGCAAATATTTCTAATGAACCTAGAGTTGGTCGTTTGGTTTTAAAAAACCTATAGCAATCGCTAACTGCAGAAAGGAGACTATTCCAACTATAGAGATTTTTTTTGACAATCCAAAATCCTTAACGCTCCTTACTTTGTTACGAACAAAGTAATCCATAATGACCTAAACGTCCCGTTTATTGCTGATTTGGCCCGAATCCGATATCAATCTTTTCATGACAATCTTCATTTTCACCCAAACCCACTAGTTTCAAACCTCGCTACCTCTTCAATTCCTGATAATCCTCCGAGGCGTCTGAAAAGAAGATGGCCTCGTGACCTTCTAAGCTGAACTTTTTATTTGAGTACTACCACTGGGTAGTTTCTCTACTTGTCTTTTCATGTCAATTTATTCAATCATAATATATACTGGATGTATTCTGTATACAATTGTAAATTTCAATAAATATATTTAAAAAAAATAAAATATATATTTACATATTTATGTCGGCATTTAAAATCAATAAATATAGTATTCCTAGACTTCATTATTTTATTTCTGACTGTTGGTACAGGAGGATGAATTTTCGAAAATTAATTAGTTAAGGTCGTTTCTGTTATTTCATTTTTATAGATTTTCTTGGGCCGTTTTTCTACAGTTATTCCCATGAATCACTAATATTATTTACAAAAATGTAGAATATTTAATGTTATTTATAATCGGTAATGAAAAATTTGTACGTTAAGGGTATTGAAAGCTAGTTATTTTGAAAAAAAATTAATAACCAGTTGTAAGCGCTATTTAAAGATGACAGAAAAACGTTCAAGAAGGAGGTCAAAATATTCGATTTTTCGCAAAATGGACAATATATGCTACATATTTGAAAATATCTTCACCTTTCACAACCAAACTGCCATCGATCAGGGGGTTGCCAATAGTGATGTGTCGGATGTCCGTATCCGTGTCCGTGGATATCCGAGGAAAGAGAAAGATCCGTATCCGTATCCGTGACTTTTTTGGCGAATCTTTTACCTTATTAATTTTCAATTCATAGATGAAATTTTATAAATAGGTATTTTATATTCACTGCAAAACTCTTCGGTACGTGTTAGTGACCCTATGAACAGCAACTTTTGTTCTAGCCAACGTCGAAATAAAATAAAAAATCAGTCCTCCATTCAAATGACCGATCAGCTGATCTTAGTTTGTATGGAGAAACGCAATTTTTTTTTTTTCATTTTCGATGTTTGTCCAGAACAAATGTTGCTGTTTATAGTGTTAGTAACACGTACCTAAGTGGTTTTCAGTAAATTCAAAATAGCCTTGAATAGCACTTTGGTGAAATTCTCAAGAAACTTGAAACACGTCATTATCTTGTTAAAATTGATTCTGGAAGAATTATCAAACGACATATTAATCAACTTCGTTCTTCATTAGTTCAAAAGAAGACAGTGCCATTTGATCCAGCACCACCACAACTCTATAGTGAACCTCAAGCTGAGACCAGTGCTCAATCGCCTGCTCAACCAAGTCCGCCTCCACTACATTTCTCTTGCCCTGTCCGCACTTATATATATATATATATACTTTTTTTTCAAGAAATATATTGTTCAGCGATTGTAGATGAATAGCCAAAATCATTCCTAAAATTTTCAGTTAGGGGGGTATTTTTATAGTAATGCTGCTCCGTTAAATGTGATTTTCATTTTTTATGTATAGCGCATCCTTATCGTAAATCGTTAAACAGTTTGGAATTTCTCAAGGGTTTGCCCTAGATTTTTTTTATAACTTTTAGTTATATAACAACAGCACGGTAACTCAACACAGGTAAACAAATATGTATATAATCTCAATAGAACAGTAACGAGTTGATCCAAAGAACTGTGCAAGATCATAAATGATTTTGTTAAAAAATGTTGATATTTTAATTTTCTTATTTATGTATATATATTTATATATTCCTATCGTCCTATCTCCCTCTTACCCATAATGGTCAAGATCCTCGAAAAACTCATACTAAAACGTCTGTACCCCATCCTAGATAGTAACCACATAATCCCAGACCACCAGTTTGGTTTCCGAACATCCCACTCCACTATCCAGCAATGTCATCGTGTGGTGGATGTTGTCTCCTCTTCATTGGAGCGTAGATTGTACTGCACGGGAGCCTTTCTCGATGTAGAACAGGCTTTTGATCGAGTCTGGCACCCAGGTCTCCTTTACAAAATCCGACAATTCCTTCCTCCTACATACTTTTTAATCATTCGCTCCTTTCTAACTGGCAGAACATTTAAAGTAAATCATAATGGTTCCTACTCTTCTCTCTATTCCCAGTCTGCTGGTGTTCCTCTATTCGGTCCTATCCTTTACACAGTAGATACAACTGACATTCCAACCCATCCTAACACCTTCATCTCCACGTATGCTGATGCCACATTTGTGTTATCAGTTAATTACGACTCATATATTGCATCCCAATCCCTTCAATCACATTTATCAAGCATCACATTCAGACATCAAGAATGGTGTCGGAATTGGAGAATTAAAATCAATTCCGACGAGTTCCATCAAATTACTTTTACCCTTCGCCGAAAACCCATGACTTCCTGTCCTACTGTATCCTTTAATAGTACTCCACTTATCCCTGTTGAACAGATTCACTACCTCGGACTCAACTTAGACAAACGTCTTACTTGGAACCCTCACACAAGACTGAAAAGACAAGAAACAGCTAGACGCTTCCGACTACTTTAACACATACTAGACAAACGCTCAAAGCTTCAGATCAATTACAAAAGACTTATTTATGTGACTGTTATAAGACCTATATGGACTTACGGAATAGAACTATGGGGCTCAACAAAACCATCAAATTCCTCTCGTATTCAATCCTTGCAATCCAAAATCCTTCGCAAAATCCTAAACGCTCCTTATTTTGTTACAAATAAAACCATCCATAAATACCTTAACGTTCCATATGTTACCGATTTAGCCCATTCCATATACCTATCATGCCATAATAGGCTCCAGGCCCATCCAAACCCACTAGTTTCCATCCTTGCATCCAATTCCATCCCGGACAATCCTCCTAGGAGTCTGAAGAGAAGATGGCCTCGGGACCTTCTATTATAGAAATGTTATTAGAGTGCTGCCAGTGGGTAGTGCCTCTACATGTCCTTTCATGTATCTAGTTAGTAATTTTGCCCTTGTACTAGATGTATATATTACAGTTGTACAATTCAATAAAATAATTTTAAAATATATATATATAGTTGTAGTAGTTGTTTATTTAACGTCACTTTATGCTGCTAAGGCTAATCGGACGATGCTACAGTGGGAGCTCTAAATCTTGCCTATCCAGGTTTAATTAGGATAGGGATTTTTAACGAGTACCTGACATCGTACAGGCTCGGGACCCCCGTTTACTCCCTTCCGAAGGACGGCGTAACTAAGGATTTTTTACTCCCTTAAAAAATCCTAGGGCCACCTGCCGGGCTACGAACCCGCGATCTTGGGTTTAGTAGTTTGTTACGCTAACCACTAGACCACAGGTGACCGTAAAAAAATTATATATATAGAATAGAATAGAAAAATAATTTTATTCTGGGACCAGGTCCCTTTAGAATAACAGAGATGAACAAAATTAAATGAGTATATATCTGGCCAAAGGCCTACGTCAAAATAAAACAATAATTACATAATATCCTGAAAGTAAATAACTAGACAGGTATGTTTTGGTAGAGAATCAGAAAATGTGATACAAAATTAAAATAAAAGAACAGACAAATTTACAATAAAAAGAAATAAGCTTTTGGAAAAATAAGTGAATGAATAATAGCATCTAATAATAAAAAAACAAAAAAACAATGGTATTATTATGAATGAGGAATATTTACAGTAGTTCATCAATCGATCAATTTGAATATATCTATGAGTAGCAAGTGTCATGGCCGCAACTGAAGTTCCGTTGTAGTTTCGCTCCGTGCTTGTTACGTTCTCAGCCCGTTATTACTTCACACCTTCTAGTGAAACTCTCTAAACGTTGAGTTTATAAACCAAGAAACATTTTCACATTAACCTAAAAGTGAGGTGAGTGGTTTATTATTGACAATTAATAAATTTAGACAATTTAGTGATCGGTTGATAGAGACTACGCAGCCGACTGGTAATTCCTCTAGGAGGTCTTATCAGCTATTTACTATTGACTTCACGGTCACGGCCGTCTACTGTTCTCCTCTCCGGCCGATCTTGAGTTCGAACCCAGTGACATTATCTTTTTTTTTTGTTTCCTCTATCTTCTTTTATACTTTTTATTTAATCTATATGTATTCAGAATGTTTTATTTTGTATATAATTGTATATAATATTGTAAATATTCAAGTTTCTAAGGTTTTATTTAAAGAACTTTTACTGTAATATATATATTTTTTTCTTTGGAACGGATAAAATGGATCTGGATGAGAATCCAGCTTCCGAAAATTCCGAGGAAGAGACCCCGTTTTCCAAAATAAGTGAATCTGATTCCTTATAATTAAAGAGGCGTACACTACAAAAGCGCCACCGAAATCCTGCCCTCGGCTCCGCGTGCAACTCACCAAATAAAAAAAAGAATAAATCAAAACAAACAGCCAATAAAAAACTATCACCACCAAAAACTCGCAGTAAATCTCCTACAGCCATCACTACAACTCTAAATGCAACTTCTACTTTTGTAACCTCCCATAATTCACCAGTCAACAATAGCTCAGTCAGTAAGAATTCGGAATCTCAAGGTTTCTCTCAATTAAACATCCTATCAATAAAAAATCTAAATTTAACCCTGAGCCACCACCTGTTTATGTCACCAAAATTGACAATTTTCTGTCTTTCGGTGATGAAATCGCCAATTTAATTGGGCAACCAAACTTCAGGTGCTACGCACGTGTTCAGGATATCAAAATAAATACTAATAACAAAGAAAACTATAAAAAATTGATAAAACATCTTACTGCTAATAAATACGATTTCCATTGTTATCAGCTAAGAGAAGATAAAGCATACCGTGTGGTCTTAAGAGGTCTTCACTCAAGCACCCCCTCATATGCCATCAAAAAAGGTCTTGAAGAAATAGGCCATAGCGTCAGAAACATATCCTGTGTTCTACACCCAACAGAAAAATACCCGCTACCACTATTTTTTGTAGATTTAGAACCAGCTCGAAATAACGCTGAGGTATTTCCGATCTCAAGGCTAGTATATTCTACGGTAAGATTTGAGCAGCCCCAACAAAAACCACTCATTGTGTAGTGCACAATATGTCAAAATTTAGGACACACAAAGGCTTACTGCCATCATCAGACCAGATGCGTCAAATGTGCCGGCCCACACTCATCTGACGCATGCTCGAAGCCTAAGAAGGAGCCTGCAAAATGTCCACTCTGTGGTGAAGACCATCCTGCTAGCTACAAGTGTTGCGTCGTATATAAAAACCTCTATAGACAGAGATCGCACAATACTGCTTACAACAAAACTGAACAGAAGACCTTAAATGTTGTTCCTGAACCTGGCAATTTATCGCATTTCCTAGAACTGCCACAAACATCTATCAGCCAGCAGCATCCCACTACTTCAACGATCGCCGATTTACAGGAAGAGATAAAGCCGCCTTCTCAAGCCTTCGCCAAGACTACAGCAGCCACGACGTCAGACGCCTCAGAACATCCAATCTAAACCCCTAACCTCGCAATCCAAGCCACTTACCCCTCCGTGTTAAACTTCCTCCAGAACGCCCACTTCCAGTTCCATCGGATTTGTGAATAGAAAGCATCTATATCAATGAATATTAAAAGTTTATATAAGTTTCAGTTTTCCCTAGAGAAAAGCTGATTAAAACAATATATGGCCTCCTTAATTATTTTTATGATGGTAGATCAGTTGTAATTTATACCAAGGACAACTCCTATGCTATATGAAGATGATGTAGTTACATCATAAAGACAATATCGAGTTAATAGTGAATCCAAGGAAATCATAATTTCAATTGTTCTCAATGCCCAATGGTAGGTCAACAGATATGAACGTAAAAGCGAACCAACTTAAGCGTACAACATGAAAGAAATCTGTAATTTCTTGCTTTAAATGATCCAAAAACTGGGTCAGTTTATTATCAAACACTTAAGATATAATTAGAATCAAACCATTTTTTTTTTTAATTGCAAACCTCTTATATTATCTATATTATTCAAAGATAAGTCTGTACTCCTATGTAAAGAGAGTTACGCAATTTCATGATCAAACAAACTGAAGAGTTTTGAAGAAGAATATGAAATGTAATTGTTTTTGATTTTGTTCTACTCTAATTGTATTTTATAGCTTTCCTTATGTTTTATATTATTACTACAATAAATGAAATAATTATTGTAATTTACTATTATTACTATACAGTATATAATATAATAAAGATATGTATGGAAACAAGTCAGCGTTCTGCAAAAAAAATTACCTAATTTAAATGCACCCCGATCAGTTCTTTTTTAAAATTATCATTTTGTTTTAAGCTTTTTTAATTGTTTTTTCATTATTATATTTTTAAGCTTTTTTATTTACGTTTTTCTTTAATGTACTGAATTAGACGAAGTTTAAGATATTTTTAGGGAATCCAATAAATGTAGAAGTCACAAATAACCAGAAATTTATGTCCACCAGAAAAATACAAATATATTTTTAAAATAAAAGAAAAGCATAAAGTCCGATTATCTCTAGAATTTTTTGTTTTAACATCTGAATTAAATCATATTTAATTAAATTTGTTACGATTTTTGTTAAATATGATGCGATTAGGAAGAAGAATGGGCCTATATGAAGAATTGGTGGGAAAAGATTTTTGTTATCGGGATACATTGATTGAAAAAAACCCCGAATAAGTAAATAAAAAGGATGCGATTCAAATTAATCAAGCTTGAAATTTGACTTATGTATGTATAGAAGGCAAAAATTCTGCAAAAACGGTTTGGTTCAACGAATTTTAATTAAAAATATTAAATAATTTTTTAGTTGAATTTTTATTCACTTAATATTATTGGAGTATATTGTAGTTTCAAATTTGTCTGAGATTTCTTTATTATTATAAGGGTTTTTAAAGGGCATTTTAACTAAATTCATTATGAAAATCCCTTTGGCATACATAATAAAAATTTCTTCATTAATAATTCATATCTTTAATGTCAATGTTCAATGTCAAACTACTGAAAATTTGCTAAACCATTCCATCCTTTTCTCTAAACTAAAATCTCTTTCCTATTCCAACAGTTCCATGCTCTGGGTCCAAGCTTTCCTCTTGGATAGGACTCAAGCAGTCTCCATCCCTAATCAACCCCTATCCTCTTTCCTACCGCTGAACACAGGAGTGGCGCAGGTTTCTAGTATTTCCCTCTCCTTTTCAACTGTTACATTAATGACCTTCCCAAATCAATCCTCCACTGTTCCCACCATTTGTACGCCGACGATTCCCAGATCTATTTGTCCTTTCCTCCATCTGAGATAATAGCTGCATTCGACAAAATTCAAGGTGACCTAGATAGGATGAGTGCCTGGGCAAACTTGAATAAACTGTCGTTGAATGCCACAAAAACTCAGGCCATCCTAATTGGTTCCAGTTCCCATCTTAAATCTATCAACTCAATTCCCCAATCAACCTTAAATGATCACCCTATTGCCTTCAGTCCTTTTGTTAAAAACCTTGGGATCATTTTCGACCAATGCCTCTCATGGAAACCCCACATTTCCCAAATATCCCACCGAGCAATAAGCTCTCTAAAGTTATTTCACCGTTCCAGGCATCTTCTAAAACTACCTATTCGTAAGCTCCTCATCACTTCTTCTTTCCTCACTTTGACTATGGTTGTGGTAGACTTCACTTCCTTGGTTCTTTCTGATATCAAACTATCAACTCACAACATCCGTCTTATATCTATAGCCTCCTACAATTCAAATCCTCTATCCAATCCCAGGGCACAATCTCGCCCTTCTGATCTTTATATCCGTTCCCACAGAACCAAAACTTTTGAGCGTCCCTTTCTAGCCCGTTCTATCTCTCTTTGGAACTCTCTTCCTCTCGATATCCGTCATGCGTCTTCTTTAACCTCATTTAAATACAAACTTTTCCTACATCTTCTAAATTCCCAATCAGATACTGTTCAGGCGCAAATCAATCCCATAAATTAAAATTTAAATCTCCGCGGGTCTCGTTCATAGTTGTTTCCTTGGCGACGGATAAAAGGGACTTTGTTTCCCCCACTCCGTCATCTCGCACTTCACTTCTCTTCGCATCCAGATTCCAAGCAAACCACCAGATCTCCTGCTCGACAAAAAGCTAACCTCGCCGTTCACCGCATGATATTCGCCATAGCCCTAGATCGCCTAGCACCAGATACAAGAAGTACACCTTCGATACCACCAGATCGCCTGCTAAACAAAGGCCATCAGAGCTCAGGAAACGAATCCATCTCCAACTGTAAGTTCTCTTTTATTCAATCATCAAAAGACAATACAATATAACATCACCGTTCGAGATAAAGACTCAACATTCTATCGCCATGTGGCCCTGTAGCCCAGTGTTGGTGTTTTGTTTATAAGAAAATCATACCGAGTTGAAAATTCATATTTAATAGTTTCTCAGCCTCTTCTGTAAATATTAACCATTCCTTTTGTATACATTATAAGTGATAATTTCTTTATTTTTCTTTAATTGTAATCAAGCATAACCTGTAATTATATTTAAAATTAATAAACCACATGTTTCAGTATCTGGCCAATTTATTTAAAACCCCGACTCTATTCTACTAATATGTCATATTTTATTATTTATCCTTTTTTTTTGCTATTGACTACTATTAAGGATACAGTAGGACAGGAAGTCATGGGTTTTCGGTGAAGGGTAAAGGTAATTTGATGGGACTTGTTGGAATTGATTTTGACTTTTTAATTTGTTTGACCTCACGGTATCTATGCTTATTGTTATTGGTTATTTTTGACAAGTTATTTAATATTGTATTTTAGTGTACTTTTATTGTTTGTACAGTAATGATTGGAGTTGTAAATTTTAAAGGAGGTAGTATGAAGAACTACTAAAATTGAAAATGACAAATAAGTGTCAAAACGTTTTTTAATCTTTTGTTAATTACTAACAACAATTTTTGACTGGAATAAGGTTTTTTCTTCATTATTAAATTATATAGATCAAGAAGATTAGTCCAGTATATAAGAAATATCTTATAAAGAAAACTAAAACTTAATTACACTTAGTTCGCTTAATGAAACTTATCTCAGTTCGCAGCGGTCCATCAAGTTGAAGAAAACAGTACTATAATATGTCCTGGATATGGATGTAACAACATGTTGTACATTGTACTGTACATTGTATGCTCAGACTACAAGGTAAAACAAATGGAAATTTGGAAAAGGATTTTGAATTTGCATAATTTTCTATAAAAAATAACAACCTCGTCCACTCGGATATTTAGTAAATGTTGTAAATCTTAAAAGAGTTCATGATTCTTAAAAAGATAAAAAGAAATTTTAGAATTTTATTAGGCTGTGTTACACAGTGTTTTCCTTGTGTTGAAATGAAAGCCGAACCATTAACACAATAAATTTATTGTCATACGATAAAAAAAAAATATTACTTCAGAAAAAAAAAAAAACAGTACCCACACGACCTGTGAGTCTGGGGCGTAGCACATGGTAGAGACTGGACTGTTTCTTGGACAACGGTTGTGCAGGGTGGTGATTCGTCCTAGATCACGCTCAACAACTTGATTTTTCTTCCTTATTTTGGGCACGCACTATATAGAGTCTGGGTGAGTTCAGGAGATCCTAGATCCTATATGATCCTTCTTCAACTGCTAACAGATTAAATAAAAGTCTTGCAGCGGGGTTTGAACCAGGATTTTCGGCATCGAAACTCAGCGCTCTACCACTGAGCCACTCAGCTCTCTTTTACATTAAAACAAAACATGTATTCTTACTTTTCTCGGAAGAGCTCGGCTTCTACAAAGTAAATAAGTTTTAAAAGATTATGTACAAAAACTAAGTTTTAAATTGATCTTGGACCTGTCAGTTTAGGAACCCAAGGACTAGACCTTCAGATATCGAATCATTACCATCAAAGATTCATAAGTTGAATCAACTCTCGAGACTTCTCAAAGAGATAATATTTATAAGATAGCGCGTGTGAGGCTTTGAAGTAGGATTCAATTGATTATATCAGGCCTCTTCGCCGCTATGATTTGTAGAGGTAGTGTTTAATATGTTGCAACTCATTTGTTTTTATGAACCCGCTGTTAGGATGGTTTGCGATACACTTTTCAAGTACCCTAAAGCGGAATATAAAAGGAGAACCACATGCTGGGTTTTCAGAAATTGTTAAGACACCGGAAAGGAGGTAGGTCCAAGCTATGGTTATGGTTTTAGGCGAATAGGACTTTTGTGTTTTATTTTTTATAATCATGCTTCTCAGAAATGACGGCAAATAATGAATGTATGGGATATACAATACATGTTTTATGGGATGTTGACCATAAAATGCTTTCGAATTCGTTGTTTAAATCAATTCTTAATTCTATAAAATGTCCGTTTGTCAGAGGACATCGGTATTCAATTTTAGCTGTGATCAAATATCTTACAAGCAACGGACCAAAGAAAACTATATTATTTGCGTTACACCCCTTGTAAATATATCAAAACTTTCAATAAAAGACAATTAAATAGAGAGCGTCGATTTTAAGCAAGTTCTTTTAACGTTTCAGCCACCAATCCTTTAATGTTTTTTTAACGTTTCAGCCACCGATCCCTTAATGTTCATTTAAGGTTGTACACTACTTTTGGTTGCTGTAAATAGTGAGAGAAAAGTTTAGAGCTCGTATTTACAACAATCATAAGTCTTTTAGTGACTAAGAAATCAAATAGGTCAGGCATTTTAGTCTTGACTTGCCTAAATTAGATGTTATTTTCTTACTCGATTAATACTTAGACCTGTATCATGTCTTGTTTAATTAGTAAATATATAGGGTTGTGGGTTAATGATATTTTAATTTATTTTGGTGTGTATAGCACTAATTAGAGAGGGTATTCAGGTCTGTATATTTCTCTATTTAACTAGTAAATCATTTCAATTGGTTTTAATGTTGGGGTTAAATAGATTATCCCAGGCATGTATCAATAATAATTACAATGGATCTAATTGTTTAACCACTAGTATTAATTTTTTTTATCATGACTGTGTTGTTGTTTTTTTACACACTACGCAGTTCACTGATAACTACTTAGTTATCAATATTGCTATTGTTAATGTATTTGTTCATATTTGAGTTTTAGAGAGCTGCAGTAAAATCAGTTTGGAATACATCAAATACTTTTCGTTTCACTAATATAATCGCAAGTATGTTTTGATTTAATTAATACCATGTTGGATCTACCATTCAAGGATCTAACTTCAAGGTTGCGATAACAATAAATTATAAATAACTTGGTAGGTTATTTGGAAATTCAATAATTGTGCATATTTTACTTTTTACATGATTTTCTTTACTTCTTAATGCCACCGTACGTATTATGTTTAGAAATAAAAATTAAAGTGGCAAAATTTAAATGAAAAAAATATTTTAATATAAAAAAAAACCTGTCTGTTGGATGTAAAGCTCCACTTTTACATATTATCAGATAAAATTATACATTAAAAAAATATTTTCAAAGAACGCCGAACTAATATCTGTATTAACTTAATTGATATATATTTGTAATTTAATCTTTATCAAATAAGATCAATAAAATAGAGCCAAAACTCAAACCGAAACATTAAATTTTATTAGAATGCAAATGGAAAAAAACCACAAGCAGAGCCTTATGTTTCAAATCTGGTGCAAAATACAAAAACTTATCAGTCGACGTTTCGCCTATTCAGGCATTATCAAGACACAATAAAAAGTAAGTTCAATCACATCTCAAAACAGAAGTTCAATACATCCCAACGAATAATCGCTCAAAAAGGCTCATAATCTGAGACCGCACCTCCACCCCAAGACGTTCAACCCAAAACTGAAAAGCAGGTGATATGCAAATAGCTGGGAAGGTTCCTTGAATTCAAAAAGTGTTTGTATTTTGCACCAGATTTGAAACATAAGGCTCTGCTTGTGGTTTTTTCCATTTGCATTTTATCAAATAAGTTTTATTAAATATTAGTCGGTTCAAACAAAATAGGATATACCTACGGAAACAAAATAGTTGTTAGTTTTTGTTTCAATAACGAACATTCTTAAGAATAGTTAACATGAAGATAACTCAGGTTGTAAACGAACAACCTTTCTCGTAATTTCAATATTTTAATTCAGTTGTGTTTTAATAAACCATCGAAAACCCTATTATTTTAATATTTTTCAAATTTTCTTGCATTCAAAATCATAAATGATAAATTTCAATAAATATTAGGCCGTTTTCAAATGAAAATAAATAAAAAATCTAGAAAAAGGAAATGCCTAGTAATAAGGAACATCCCTACTTATTTTTTCGCAGGTAATATAAAGATAAATTTTTTAATCTGTGGTTAACACAAACAAGAAAACGATTTTTTTTGTCGTCATGTCATGATTATGAAACATGTCTAATAATGTTAATAAGAATTAATTGCATACTTCAAAAAATTAACAGTACCTAGTAAATTTAGCAGAGTACCCTGGGAAGAATAAATAACTCAAAATGTATAAGTAAAGAACGGATTATATTGGATAGTCTTGTTACACAACAGTCACTTACAAATGGCAATTCTTGTTCCTCCATTACACACACAACTGCCACCATAATTAAGACAGGCGTGACTTACTTGATATATAAATCAATAATCAATGCGTAATTACATCAATACTCCTTCTTAATTGCGCATTAGGTACAGACAAGATTTAATCTTTTACAAAAGTCATTAAACTTAGGTGCGGGTAAAGACTTAGTCATAATGTCCCCTAGTTGTTCAGAGGATTCAATACAATTTATTTTAATTGTACCATTAGCTACCAAATCTTTCACAAAACAGTATTTTATATCAAAATGTTTTGACCTTTTGGTTTCCATTGTCCCTGAAATTTTAATTGCACCTTGATTATCCTCATAAATTTGTATTACATCATCAAATTAAAATTTTCACATAATATTTTCTTTAAAAATAGTGTTTCTTTGATACACTCAGCTAAAGCATAATATTCTGACTCGCAAGTACTAACAGCTACAATTGATTGCTTTTTCGATCCCCACGAGAAAACATTATTATTTAATTTAATGACAAATCCTGATATACTTTTTCGGTTATTAATGTCGAATGCATAATCAGCATCGACAAATGCATGTATATTAATTGAGTTACAACCTGAATTTCCACTGACACTTTTATAGCCTTCCGGTGGCTTAATAAAAACAGGCACTTTTAGATAGCACTTAAGGAACGCACTTCTCACATCGAGTTGGTCGATAATTATATTTTTCTCTGCTACAGCAGCTAGGAGCACCCGAAGGGTTGTGAAGCGGGCAACTGGAGCATAGAGGTCATCGGGCTGATTGTCGGTTTGTTGATACCCTCGCGCCACAAGCCTGGCCTTCTTCTTCATATCGTCTTCTGAAGACTTCACAGTGAAAATCCATTTGCAGTTAATTATCGTCTTGTCAGGTGGTGTGTCAACTTCTTCCCATGTTTCATTAGCTTCAAGTGAATTTAATTCATCGTTGATAGCTTCACGCAAACCGGGATCACTAATTGCTCCAGAATAAGTTTTAAGGACGTCACAATCATAATCAGCAGACAAAGCCAGCTCATCAAAAGCAAATGTTACAAAATCATCGAGACATTTGGTTTAACTCTGGTTCTTTTAGGCTTTGATTTTTCTTCTTCAACATCGGGGAAACCGTGAAAGTCGCTTTCCTGATCAGAATTATCCAGGGTTTCAATATTTTCTCCAACGTAATTAACCGGGGAATGTCTCTGTTCAGGAGATATTATTGTATGTCGTGGTTCTTCATGATTGGAGGTTTCAATTTTCTCGTCAAATACAACATTTCTCCCAAATTCGATCTTCCTAGTATTGGGGTTCCAAAGGCGATACCCATTATCACAATATCCCACCATATATAACTTTTTAGATCGATCACTTAATTTCCCATGTCTATCTTCTTTGTGAATCAAAAACTTTAATTTTATTCAAATTGGGCTTGTAACCATACCATCATTCAGCAGGAGTGACACCTTTAGATAAAACGGAAGACTCTAGTCTATTTGTGATATAAGTCGCAGTTGCGAAAGCTTCGCCCCACATATCCTTATCTAATTTGCTGTCCAATAGCAAGCACCTAGCCTTCTCCAGTAGGGTTCGGTTCATTCGTTCTGCTTTACCGTTTTGAGACGGATTCCTGGGCATCGAGTAACTAATAGTAATTCCTTTAGACTGGCAGAACTCAATAAATTTACCAGCAACATATTCTCCACCTCTGTCACATCTTAAATTTTCTATTTTGGTACCAAACTTTGCCTCAACCATCGCAACGTAAATTTTGAATTTGTCAAAAACTTCACATTTTGAATGTAATAAATACGTGACACAAAACATTGAAAAATGGTCAATAAAAGTAACGAAATAATTATAGTTATCATAAGTGTGAGGTGATATTTTTCCGCAAACATCTGTAGAAATACATTGGAGCACTCTACTTGCCTTCCACTCATCAGGGATGGATTTCATGTATGGTAATTTGGTTTGTTTACCTTTCAAACAAATGTCGCAAAGTCCGACCGGGAAGAGCGAGCTGTGTGCCATCTTCTGATGCATCAATTTATTACTTGCTGAAACCAAATTAGCATGCTCTTGAATCAGATGTAGTTTCACAATATAACGTTTTCCAAAAAGTTCTCCCCTTAACACTTTACTCCCAGAAATAATTTTGACACTTGAATTTTCAAATAACATCTTACATCCTTTTTCTTCCAATTTCCTCACAGATAGGAGATTCATTGATAAATTGTCACAAACCAAAACATCACAAATATTTACCTTGTCCCCACTCTCAGACAAACAAACCAGGTTACCCTTATTTATAGCACTGACACACTCTCCCTTTTTGGCAACACTAATATTCAAATTAACTTTAGTGGAATCTCTTAAATAGTCGATATAATCAACTTTCAAAAGATGACTTGTAGCCCCTGAATCCACCACAATGTACGTCAAATCCGAGGAATGTTTACAAACATGAGAAGTTTCACCACTGTTAACTATGAAGGTAAATTCGTTATCAGTCTTATCAAAAGTGTTATCACCAGATGTAGCGCCAAAAGTTTTATTTTTCAACTTAGGACAAACATTCTTCATGTGCCCTCGTTCTTTACAATAATACTAAATAACACTGGACTTGTTATTGGATGGTTCACTACTATTTGGCTTGTAATTTCTAGAAGTGGAAGGAAATTTACTAAAATTGTTAGACCACTTACCTCTATTTTTGTAGGCAGCAAATACATTTTGGTACTGGTCCTCTTTCTTCTTGGATCTCTCGTACTCAGCCAAAAGGGTATTCTTTACATACTCCAAACTGACGGAAGATGTATTTTGGTTGAAGAGAATATCCATTGCTGACACCACTGCATCAAAGTCAGATGGCATTGCGACCAACAACTGACTGACGACTTCGTCTTCTTCTAATTTCCCTCCAGCAATTTTTACTTCTGATGACAATGTCTCGAACTCCTGGAAAAATTCTTGAAGCGGTCGTTCGTTTCTGTATTCCAGCTTCCTCCACACCTTTTGTGCATTTACAAGCGATTTCATGCCGCGCTTCTCGTACGTTTTCTCGAGAGCTTCCATAATCAATTTAGCTGTTTTCTTGTCCTTTATCGTAGGCAGAATGTTGTCGGCAAGTCCTTGAACTATGATATTTCGAGCCTTAACATCATCTACGTTGAAAGCCTTGAGCTCAGCTGCCGTTGTTGGAGGTTCCTGTGATAGTACGTCAAGTACTCCATTCTGCTCCAAAAGTAACTTCATTCGCAAATTCCAATTGGTGAAATTTATTCCATCGAACGGCTTAATACCGTAGACAACGTTTCTAAAACTTGTAGTTGCCATAATTAACAAAAATTTCACTCAATGACAACACGTGGCCTCACTTCAAAATACCGAAATCCGACTTTACTATCAAAATCCCAATTACATAACTCAAAATGGGTTCACTGGGCCCATAACCTTTAGCAGAGTACCCTGGGAAGAATAAATAGCTCAAAATGTATAAGTAAAGAACGGATTATATTGGATAGTCTTGTTACACAACAGTCACTTACAAATGGCAATTCTTGTTCCTCCATTACACACACAACTGCCACCATAATTAAGACAGGCGTGACTTATTTGATATATAAATCAATAAATACAATAATTTATTAATGCGTAATTACATCAATAGTAAATAGTAATAAACCAGTTTTTAAAAAGACTTTGGATTTTCTAAATATAGAAATTGTTTCTTTGTATATAAAAGGTGTAAAACCATTAGGTCAAAAACTCATCAACGACTATGGTTCGGTATATAAATTAAAATTAAATAAATTTAATTAATTATTAAAATTAAATTCGAAGATGCCTAATAAGTAGTTAACTTTTAATTAAATACTGAGCTTGTAATTATTTTCACACAAAACTTACTCTTCCTTAAATCATTTTCGAACTAAGTCTCCTTCAATTATTGTCGATAAATTCTATGATTGTATGATTCTATGATTGTCGATAGATTCTATTTGAAAACTTATTTGATTCGTATATTAATCCTATTTTCAACACAGCTATGACTACTGTGACTTCTAAGACAAATTTAACTATTGTAAAGACCTGAATTGAATTGAATATATTGATTGTATTGTACTATACAATAACTGTACTGAATTCAAATATATTGTTTATTTTTATATAGCAGCAAATATGGAATTAAAGATGGCGGCAGGCTCAATCATCCTCTTGCTCTTCGTGGGTGCGGGTGTCCTGGAGGCCTCCAACATCCTCATCATGGCCCCGATGCCACTCTATAGCCACACCTTCGCCTTCGTGGCCATCTTCAGGGAACTGGCGGTCAAGGGCCACAACGTCACCTTCGTGTCTCCGTATCCTATCAAAGATCCTCCGCCGAACTGGAGACACGTCAATGTGGCAAGCTACGATGGTAAGTCCTAATGTATATCTTTACTGAAGTTTTCAAGCATTCGTAAAATACTCAAGACTTATTATTATTTGAGCTGTTAGTTTTGAAAATGGTATGAGTATATTTGGATAAAAACAAAGTTTATTATTTTAAATGATTTGATGATTATTATTTCATAATCAAATTTTTTAAAGGTATATATGGTTTAAAACATAATTCTTTGCAAGACGCTAAGTGATAAAAACATTTAACGCCCATATTTTTAACTTAATTCAAAGAAAACCTTAAATATCGCTATTATTTAAAAAATGCAATTTACCGCTTTCTATAAATAACAGCTTGTTAAATAATCGAAATTAATGCAGTAAAGTTTATGTCGCAATTTCTCACCAGAAATAAATTCTTTCCTAGGTTAAGTCTAGACAGACTTCATTTTAATCTGGCATCAAGGCCTTCTTCATTCGATTACCAATGATTATCCTAAGCTTCTGGTTCCAGTATTATCGAAAAGATTACTCCATTTAATAGTCTTCATTTTTAGATTTTTTTTTCCGTAGCTTCTGATGCTAGTTGCCTCCCAACTTCAACAAGAAAAGTTTTATCAAACTCTAAGATGCTTGTTGGATCTTCTATTTCTGAATAATTTACAGAGAGAAATCATTTATATTCTTTGTTTATTCGTTGAACGTCACTTCATGCTGCTATAGCTAACCGGACAATGCTACTACAGTGAGAGTCCTAGATTTTTCCTATCCAATTATAATTATTATAAAAGAATACACCTCATTGACTCAGGTCCCCATTTTACGCCCATTTAGAAAGATGGCATAATAAAAACAATATTCTCACTTTTAAAAATTTCTAGAGCCACCGCGTAAAAAACTTTGTGTTATATAGTATCATAATATATGTTCTTATTGTCGTTTATTATTGTTATTAGACTATTTTTTTACTGCCCCTATTCTTTTACACATTATCAAGGGAGCGGGTTGGCTCAGTGGTAGAGCACTGAGTTGCCATGCCGGAAATCCTGGTTCAAATCCCGCTGCAGGCCATGACTTTTATTTAGTCTGTTTGCAGCGGAAGATGGATCATGAGGATCTAGGACCCTCATGGGGCCCACCGAGCCTCTATAAAATATTATAAAAATAGGGTACCCAAAATAAGGGGGAAAAATCTGGTGGTTGAGCGTGACCCAGGACAAGTCACCTCCTTGCAGAACCGTTGTCCATGAAACAGTACAGTCTCTACCATGTACTATACCCCAGACTCGTTCACGAGTTGAAATGGTACAGGTTTTTTTTAAAAATATAATATATGTTCTTATTGTCGTATTAATGTTATTAGACTATATTCTTTTACATATTGTGACAATTAGAAGATGTCATTATTTATTGTTTTTTTTTATTTACCTTGTTTTAGGTCGAAACATAAAGGGAATGATGAAAGGATCATTCCATTATTACGTGAATTTGTACGATTTTTGCGCAGTAACCATGGAAAAAGTCTTAAAAGACAAGCTGCTTAGGGACTTTTTGGAACACGATACAACGAAATACGACGTGATGATTCTGGAATCTTTCTTCTGCCAAGAGCCGCTCATCACATTGACTCACAAGTGGAACATCCCGGCGATAACGTTCTTGGCCATGTCTCACACTCCTTGGTATTCCTTCTTGAACGGAAACGAAGTGTCGCTACACTTGTTGCCGAACATGAGGGGACCCTATACGCACCGAATGACCTTCTTCCAGCGACTACATAACTTTTTTATAAACCTTTTCGAACTATACGTTAACTATTACCACCATATCCCATATCAGGTGTGCAAAAGTTATAAATAAATCATAATTAACTAATTCCAGAGCTCGATTAAGACTGAGTTTGTTTTCAGCAAGCTCTTATGGAGAAATACATAAGATATCCAGGGTATGAAAATCGTCCGCCAATCCTTGATATGCTGAGGAACACTTCATTAACATTAACGGATTACCACTTCTCAGTCGGGTATCCGGAACCTTTACAGCCTAGTTCCGTACAAGTCGGAGGGCTAAGTGCCAAAATAGGGGCAGTACTACCAAAAGTAAGACACTATAAATCATTAGATAGGTAGTTTAAGATAATGATAACTCATCAAAACCTCAATAAATAAAAGGTGGAAACACACTTTTTATGTAATTTTTTTCAGAAAACATAAAAAAATACATAAAAGTTACTACTTATAATTTCTGCAACATCGGGATGCATATTTCCACATAAAAATAATATACAGGAAATTTCTCACAGTTTTCACAGTTTTAGTTCACAACATCTGATTTATGAGCACTAATGATAAATGCCCCTGAGGTAACATAAGAGAAGAATTTCTATTAATTAATTCCAGCTTTAATTGGATAAATAACTAATAAAGCTCATAGTTTCTGTAAATGTTTTTTTCTTAGTTTTTTTAATAATTAAACAATAATATTAATTTAAACTGACGGGAACGAGTATTTCAAAAAATTAAACTAAAGACATTTACAAAACAAAAATATGCATTAGTATTTGTAATATCTTACAAGATATTCGAGCGACTTTTATGTTATTTGCAGGAAAACCTCATTAAAAATTTAAGTGTTATCATAAGCAACCAATCGGTCTTCCTTCAATTTTAAATATATCAAAATACATTTCGAAAAAGCATAATTATAATTTATAATTTTTATTTTCGATCCTAGTGGTGTAATTAAGGTGTTAATTAATACCTTATTTTATAACGTGAGCAGTCCCGTTTTTGAACGCTAAAGAATAGTTCGAGGTATAATTTAAGGTATTAAGAAAAAATATAATTCATCATTGTATATAACATAATATTTAATGATAATGAAAAAAATTTAATAATGATGCTACCATGTATAACTGAAACGTTAAATATTTCTAGGACCTTCAAACGATTATGGACAACGCGAAAGAAGGTGTTGTTTATCTAAATTTCGGATCTATGCTCAATACCCTGCAAATGCCCGAAGGAATATTGGAGACTGCTCTCGGAGCGATGGGGGAACTCAATTATACTGTACTCTTCAAGTGGGAAAACGAAAGCCTGCCCAACTTACCCAAGAACGTCATATTAAGGAAATGGTATCCACAGCCTGGAATATTAGGTATTTTTAATTTATTGCCCTACATAATTTAAAAAATATTTTTATTATATTATTAGTTCTATCTTACGCGTTATTTTTTTTAACCAGCTCATCCCAACCTCCGAATTTTTATAACCCACGCCGGCCTCCATGGTATCACGGAAGCTCCCTCAGCTGGCGTCCCAGTACTGTGCGTACCGTTCTTTGCAGACCAAGAGTATTACTCGAGATATGCAGAACAGGCAGGGTTTGGAATCACAATATTAGCGAAAGAACTTACCAAAGAAAAATTGGTGAACGGAGTCCATAAAGTACTAAATGACCCCAGGTGACGAATATAATATTTAAAACTCCAAATATATCTCAATTATTATAATCATTATTATTCAATTTTATCCATGTTTACAACATAAATTTGTGTAAACCAACATTTTGTTTTGTTTCAGATACAAAGAGAATGCTCTTATTCGTTCTAAAATCTTACATGACAGACCCAAACCAACTATTGAAAACGCCATCTACTGGATTGAGTACGTCATCAGGCATAAAGGCGCGCCGCACTTGAGACCCGGAAGAAACGATTTATCGATTTATGAGATCCTTGGTCTCGATATTGCTCTGTTCATTTTGTCTATCGTAGCTTCACCTTTCCTCCTTTATACTCTGTTGAGGAGGAGGAAAGTTAACAAGGAGAAAAAAGACTAGATACATTTTAATTACGGAGAAAACTATACCAAAGCAAAAGAGATAGACATTGTCCTGTTTAAGGCTGATTAAGAATGCTGATAAATCAGTATGACGTTAATACAAAATATAAATTTTTGTAAATATTTATTTAAGAAAGTAACGAGTATATACATATTTTTTAGGAAATTTTGTTTTAATTTTATTTACCTTTTATTCTTATATATGAAACTTTTATTTCACGTCTCACTTAAAAAAAAACAAGAAAAAAACCCATAAGTAATCAGGAATAAAATAGGTTTAGTTAATCAAAATATTTGTGAAT
The DNA here is from genome assembly GCA_964056705.1 of Troilus luridus. Taxonomy (NCBI): domain Eukaryota; kingdom Metazoa; phylum Arthropoda; class Insecta; order Hemiptera; family Pentatomidae; genus Troilus; species Troilus luridus. The sequence goes on from OZ057412.1 coordinate 178,035,027, forward strand.
AAAAAATTAAATTAAAATTGGACATATTTATTATATGTGTGTGTGTTAAATATCGACAAATATATCTATGTTTTATATAGCGAACAATGGGTGTCGATGACCTAATGGCTTTAGGTATTTAAACACAAACAAATAACATCATTTCAAAATAACACTTTTTTTCGGACACGGGTAGGATTTTAATATTTCCATGTATCAAAAATATACACTTGAAAAAAAATGGGTGTTTTTCACCAAAATTCGGGATCAAGAAATTTTGAAAACGATTTTGTTGAAAAAAGCTTATTAAGAGTTCAATGTTACCTCAAAATTCGAGAAACGATATTTATGACATTGCGAATAGAAATGAACCAAATTTTCAATTAATCACAGTTATGAGTAATTAAAATACATCAATTTAATTTATAATATTTCAGTTTTATTTAAACAATCCAATGGATATTTAATTTTCAGTATGTTGAATTTATCAATTTACACCAGTGTGTATACGATCTATTATATTTGAAAGTTGTTTAAGTCCAGTAGAATAAAAAAAAAATCGCGTATTCTTTTAAATGGTTTTAATGATTATTATTTCATAATAAAATTTGAAAGGTGTATAGGATTAAATGAATCACTCTTTCCTTGAAAAAAACATTTGCTATTTTTCCCATATTTTAAAATTAATTCAAATGGAATCCATAAGATATCGCGATTCTGAAAAAATGGTCTTATACCACTTTCATACACAACATATCATAAGATTTTATAACTATAGTGTGTATGATTTTAAATGGGATTCATCTTTTCAATATAAATCCATCAAAAAGCTATCGATCGGAAATCAGAGAACAATGTAAACAAAAATATTTTACAAAGAAAAAGAAAAATAGAGGCTAAGAGTAGGGAGCGTGCCCTCTTGGGTCGATATTGTCGGAGTGATGTAACTAAATCATCTTCATATAGCATACCACTTGTCCTTGGTATGAATTACAACTGATCTATCATCATAAAAATAATTGAGGAGGCCATATATTGTTTTAATCAGCTTTTCTATAGGAAAACTGAAACTTATATAACCTTTTAATATTCATTGATATAGATGCTATTTATTTCAAAATCCTTGAACATAATGCATTCTTGACTTTAGTTCTGTACTTTCGTTATTTTTAAAATTACCTTTAAAAAGCTACTTAAATTCAGAATTTATAATAAAGCCAAATAAGAAAGTAAACAATCGTTCCGTAATATTATTCTCAGATGACGCCACAACTCAGAATAAATATTTTATTTTACCTAATTTTCAGAAGTTTGACATTGAGATATTTACTTATTAAACTTATGAATTATGAACGAAGAAACTTTTATTCCAAAAGGAATAAAATAATTAAATGAATTTAATTACATGATCGCAGCCTTGTGATTAAATTATATGTTTATAGCCCCCTTTAAATTTCGTAACGCTACACTGCGGAAACCTTGACTTTATGCCTGAATAAAAATAAATACATGTAGAAAAACAAATGGATTCCCAGATAATGCAATGCTTCTAAGGTTCAAGGAAACGTTTTTTCATAAGTTGTTAGTAATTTGTAAAATAATACCGTTGGCATGTAATTGTGGGGGAAATGCTGAGGAAATATGAATATTTAAAAAAATGCTTATTCTAGAAATATATTGACCAATTAATGTAAGTGGTCAATTTACTTATGATTGTTGTCAAAACATGCAATTTTACATTCAGCATAATCTGGTACAAAAAGTTACAGGGGTAACTTTTGTAGATTGAATAAAGATACTCAATCTACAAACGTATCAATAGAGAAATACTTCCTGAAAACATAATTGCTTTATAAAAATGCATTTCTAAATTCAAGACTAGAATTTTCTGTGGTGTATTTATTTAAAATAGGTTTAAGGTTTGTATAAGGCATTAATATACAATGTTTTATTTTTCTTTAGAATATTGTAGTAATTTAAAAAAAAAAAACAACAACTCGGGAACTGAAACTTGGGAATAACGATAGTTTGAGACCCCTCGGTAATAAGCTTTATGTTCAACTGATTGCAATTGGTATGGAAATTTATTAGGATGAACAATACGGCTTTAGTAAAAACTACAGTACCAAAAACCATATTTTTGCTATGTAACAGGTCTTGGAAAGGGCATAAAAAAAATAAAATAAAATGTCGGTGTGTTTCATTGACTTTACAAAAAACTTTGACCGAGCAAAGACGACAGATTTATCAGAGGACTTAAGAAGAAAGGATCAAGATAATGTTGAATGGTGGAATGGCAATACAAGGAAAAAAAAGCGTGGTATGATTTGGCAACTGCTCGAGAAATTGAGACCACACTGGGAACCATTCTTAGTTCACTTTTGTTGATTTTAGTTCTATACTCAGCTATTAGGAATGGTATAAATAAACGGAACTACTTCGTCTACCAACTACCATTCGCTGATGATGTAGTTACTTTCTCAGCGGATGATAGGAATCTTCAGTACAACATTAACGTATTAAAAGAAGAGCTGCTAACGATAAGTATGGTCATAGGCCATACGAAAACGAAAGAAGTTAAGGCTGGAAAGAAGCCATGGAGGATTATGAATGTCATCAGAGTCGAAGCCAAAGTTCTTGAACAAGTTCAAAATTTCAGAGATTTGGGCGCTCACCTTAACGAAAATAGTTACTCGTATATTGATCCCGAGCGAATCGCTTTTATTTGAAGCAATAAAAAAAATGTGTGTGTCAGCTCGGACGCACGACTGGAATTTACTCCTTAAGAACTAGTATTGTGTAGATTATGTAAAAAGAGGGTAAATGAAAGCATCTTTAAAAATAATCAAAGCGTGTATAAATATTTATTCATAATATTTACATCATTCCAATGAAATATATATCATCAACTATTTCACATAATAATAATTGTTAATATTTTTATATACATCATTCTTGGGAAGATTCGTTTGTTCTACCATGAACATTTAACAAGCTTTTGAACAGTATTATCATCATTATTAAATACTGTGACAATAGGTTTGTGGTAGCTAAAATACAATACGTGTATGTCAGAAGTTTTATGTGTTACGAATCATGAAAACATTGCATCAATAGTTGTACCATATCTAGTCGTCCCGAGTAATCTGCCAGAAATAAAGTCTAAATATAGCCCTGTATTAAGTTCATTTTTGAAGAATTGTACTAAGTGTAAACTTTCATCTTTACTTAGTGAAAATTAAATTTACTTTTCACTATTAAAATTTTACTTAGTGACGTTAAGTGAATAAACAAATATCCACTGTGTCTTTACCTTTGAAAGAACCAACGATAAATGATTTTATATTAAAACTGTTTCGCTGTAAGTATTTTTCAATTTGACAATACAAATATTCGGTTAGGTTGCTGTTGTGCATATACATAACCTCGAAGTGAGAGGTGCTCAAAGGAACATAACGTCTCTCAATATATTTATATTTTACTGTAATGTTTATTGACTAAACCTCCTCCCTGGCCATTTAAAATATTTGTAAATCTATTCTCATAATAACAAAACATAAAAAACATTCAAGCTCACAGGTAACATTGAGGTTAAATATTTATCTTCTTAACTAGTTCAAACAGAGCTAACCTTAATTTGAGGTTTTAAAACATTATTGCATTTCAACACTTCGAGATTAAAACAATAGATTACACTGTGCCATAGATACCACACGTATCTCTTCCCGATTAGCCCCGTAATTTTTTTTTTTTTTCTCTTTACATTTTCATCTACACCTGTCAATTACAAAACAGTGACAATCAGCAGATTTGCTGGCACTTAAAACATGATACAATGACTTGATAGGAATGAAGAAGAACAGTACCATGTGGTACCACTCCCTTGGCTTGATTCAATTTCCTATGATAACAAATCCCTCATCCACGTTCTTTTTAATAGTTCCACAGGGTAATCTTTTTATATTCATTTATTATCATTATATATTTTTAATTATTCATACATCCCATTAAATAACCTTTACTCTTCGTCAGAAACCAATGACTTCCTGTTCTCCAGTATCCTTTAATAATTTCCTACTGACTCCTATTGAACAGATCTGGTACCCAGGACTACATCGTGACAAACGATTAACTTAGAACACTCATACTGAACTGAAAAGATAACAAGCTGCTCGCTGTTTCAGGCTTACTACTAACACTTATTAGACAAACGTTCTAAACTTTCAATTAATAACAAAAGACTCATATACACGACTATTATTAACATATACTAGACCCACTTTGACTTATAAGGTAGAGCATTTGGGCTTCACTTAGCTATCTAATTCCACTTATATCCAATCCTTGCAATCCAAAATCTTTCATAAAATTCTTAATGCTCCTTACTAACACTAAATTCTTAATGCTCCTTACTTTGTTACAAATAAAGTCATCCATAATGACCTCAATGTCCCATTTGTTTCTGGTTTGGCCCTAACCTGGTAACCGTATTTTCATGACAAACTTTATTCCACTTAAACCCATTAATTTAAAATCTTCTATTTCTTGAATTCCCAATAATCCTCCGAAGCGTCTGATAAGATGGCTTCATGACCTTCAAAGTTGAATTTGTTATTTGAGTACTTCCACAGGTTAGTTTTTTCTACTTGCCTTTATCCATGCCATTGTGTATCATTTCTGCCATTATATTTACATGTTTTATTGTAATTTCAATAAATAAATATAAATGAAGTTTTCATTATCATTTATAACACAAAGATTTTATTGATCAGGTTGGCCAACTATCTGTGTGACTCTAGTTGCACGACTTGCTGGAGTAGCAGCATATGGTGTTTCTATGTTTTATTCTTTAGAGCTATTCCCTACTGAAAATCGAAACACCGCACTGGGTAGTTGTGTTACTATTTCACAATTTGGACCATTGCTAGCGCCATATGTTGTGGACATATTGGTTAGTATCTGAATATATTTTATTAATTATTTATTATAAACAAATACATGCATGCTTTCAACAGTTGAAAATAAGCTAAATGATAGTTATTGACTGAATCTTAGGAACCTGAAACCGACGAGCATAAACTATTTTTTTTTTTGTTTCCATGGACTATCATGAACTGTTATTTATAAACAAAAATAATGATTTCCAAAAGCAGTATTGCTCATTTTTAAGCTATTTTCAGTAGAACCATTTTAAATATACAAAGTTAGATGTATTAAATTTTAGTTTTATAATAGGTTTCCACAAAATTATTAAATTGTCACTTATACTGAATGGCTTTTCACTCTTTCAGATTTATTTTTTTTATATTTAAGTACTTCTTCCATGTTTTTGAAATTTATATTTTCATGAAGAAATCATTTGAAAATGTGTTTACTACTTCATATCGTGATATAAATTAACAACGTTCAACAGAATAAATGAAAGGAGCTTTATAAATTTATAATTTTGTGAACACGGAGCCTTCTTTTAATAATAATATGCTTATCTTCTACTGTCTCCATTTTAAATTTGTCTATGTTTCTAATTATGTCTCAAGTAAAATTATACATTAAGACTAGGATATGTAACTGATTTTGCTTGTACTTAATATGTTGACTATTATTCATATTCATTCAAACCCAATATTTTAAATTTAATAACAAATAAAAATAAAATAAATTATAATTTTTTAAAATAATATACTAATATCAATAGAAGCACCTATCATTTTGTTAAAGAAATGGTATATTAATAAGACCTATAGATTAATGTAGTTTTTTTTTTTCCTGTGCCTGCTCCTCTGCAACCCATGATGGGTCTTTGGTTCATTACATGATGGAGACTGTATTGTATAAAAAATTCCGTTTTTCCCCAAGTGAAAGTAGTTACTTCAGGGAGGTTCAGGAGGGTCAGAAGATCCCCCAGAGTCCATTTGTGACCGTTAACAGATTAAATAATTTATCTGATACAAACTCAGTACCCTTAGCACAGCAACTCAGCAATCTATACACTGAACTACTCCCCACCCTTCTTTTATACATAATATATATTTCGGAACTAAATATGTGACATGTTATAACAAATTTTCAATCCAATTTTTCAGATCACATAATGTAATAGAAGACATTAGTAGTTTAAGAGACTAGGTAAAAAATATTGAGAATGAAGGTGTTCAGGGTAACATAAGCTTTGAATTGGAAAGAATACAAGTGAATAAATAACCAGTAACAAAAATAGACAGTGATTTAATCAGATAAAAAACAAAACATTATAACCTACTGGCTGGATATAAATGATAAGGCTTATTCTTCTTAGCAAATACTAGATTAAAAAAAGTGTGTGTGTCAGCTAATGGATTTTGAATGTGCTCTTGCCAATTAATTGCTCTCTACTGATACTTATCATCGCGTATTCTTTTTTTTTTTTTTTTGTAAATTATTTAAAAAACTATTTTAAAATAATGTGTAATTTTTTATGTGTAATATATATATATATATATATATATATATATATATATATATATATATATATATATATATATATATATATATATATATTGTTACGGTCAGAGCGGGAAGGAGGACCGGCTGAGAGGATTAGGCCAACAATGGGATTAAGCGGAAGGGATTATAGAATGGCGTAGAATCTTCTGGATCGGTCTAGGTGGTCCTCGTCCTTCCGAGAATTGTCCCACCCCGACCTACCTTGCCTATATAAAAAGGCCAGCTGTTCGGCCGGCCCGAGTCAGTAATGAGCAGTCAGTAATAAGACTAGTCAGTAATAAGCCAGTAGTAATAAGCAGTCGTTAACTAGTGATAGTGCGTGTGAGTTACAGTGAGTTAGTATCAGTCTGTAATAAGTGCTTAGTGAGCAACAGTGACAATTAGTGGCCGTGTAATAAGTGTAATAAACTGTGGGTCAGTTTGTCATATTTGGAGAGTCTTACGGTCGGTGGACTTTAGTTAGCGAACTGTAAGTGTTAATTTGTAATTGTAAACTATATTGTAATATTATTGTATTTGTACAAATTTATATATAAATAGTTTAGTTATTTAGTATTAGCAATATCTTATTATCTTAGAAGCTCTTAGAATTTAGGCATACATTTCACCACCTTCTGTCATACCCTTGGAAGGACCCTGATTCAACATCAATCAAAAATGCAAGCGTCAGAAATGAGATTTATTTGTGAGATAGAGGAGAAACCGAGAAGAGTTCCAGTCTGTAACTTCACTTTCTAGTAAACTTTAATGTAACCGGCCAATGATGCAGCAGATGGCTAGGACACCTTCCACGAACGGAATCGGACAGAGTATTTAGCAAGTCCTGCTGGGCAGGTGTAGAAGGGAAACATGGGATAGGTATAGAAATAATTGTGGAAGTATTAATAAGAAGATATTATTAGAAAACAAACATTTAATATATAATTAACTAGGAACAATACAACATGGCACAAGAACTTCTACTTTCCTAAGTAGGAAGGTATTACAGACTGTTATATGTTACAATGCAGAGCGCTCAAGTGGCAACTATTACAAATAAAATTTCTTTTTAACACTCCTCCTAAATTTTAATCATTCAAAAAAAATATTTAATAATAAATTTATGTTTACAATATCCAAGAAAAAAAAGAATTCATTTTTTTTTGCAAACAGTTCCAAAAAAAATGAGAAACACTATACACTTTCAGATCATTCACATATCACTATCAAACTCCTTACACATTCCTAGACGATTTCTAAGTTCTTCAAACCTTTTTCTTGGAAGAGCCTTAGTGAAGAAATCTCCCAGCTGCTCCTCGCTAGGGACATGTTTTACATCTATCTCATTCAGTTTTTCTTTGATGAAGTGGTATTTCGTATCAATGTGTTTTGTTCGTTTTGAGGCCTTTCCGTCTTCCTGTTGTATCATGTGAATAGCGCTTCTATTATCTACTAACATTAATACACGTGAACAGTCTTCAACAACTCCCAGCTCCAAACCGAGTCTTCTGATGAACAACATGTCTCTGACTGCTTCGCTTGCTGAGACAAATTCTGCTTCTGCAGTTGAAAGTGCGACGGTCTTCTGCTTCCTTGATGTCCACGATACTGCTCCATCTGAGAACATAAGTACATATCCAGATGTCGATCGCCTGTCATCCAAACTGCCGGCAAAATCAGCATCACTGTATAATGCTAGGTCACCTTTACCATTGTATTTAATTCCATAATCGATAGTGCCACGAAGATATCGTAGAATTCTTTTAGCTTGTAGCCAATGTTCCATTGTTGGACTTTCCACAAACCTGCTGAGATAACTGACGGCGTATGCTATGTCCGGTCTGGTAATCGTTGATAAATATAAGAGACTACCAATTAATTCTCGATATGGTTTCCCTTCTGCGGATGTAGTTTCAGCTATACTTTTTGAATCTTCTATTGGTGTGTAGGTTGAATTGGCATGAATCATATTAAAAGTGTGCAGAATCTTTCTAACATATTGACCTTGGCTTATTGAAATTGACTCGTTTCCTTGTTGGTTTATTTCCATACCTAAGTATTTACTAACTTCACCCCAGGTAGCTTCAAAAGTTTTGTTCAGCTCTGACATTAATTTCTGCATTTTATATAGATTTTTTCCTATCACCAATCCATCGTCCACATACAGAGCAATTATAATAGCAGATGATTTATTGATAAATACACATGAATCTGATTTCAATATTTCAAAGTTGTTATTTTTCATAAACGATTTAAATTTTTCTCCCCATTTTCTAGGAGCTTGTTTCAGTCCATAGAGACTTTTCTTCAGTAAACAAACTTTGTTTTCATTGCAGTTATCTTGTGTGAAACCTTCAGGCTGCGTTACGTAAATCTCTTCATCCAATTCTCCATGTAAGAAGGCGGTCTTTATATCAAACTGAAGCATTTTTAAATTTTTCTTAGCAGCATAAGCAATGAGGAATCGTATGGAGTCATACTGTGCAACTGGAGCATAGGTTTCTTGATAGTCTAATCCTTTAATTTGCTGGAATCCTCGAACTACTAATCTTGCTTTACACTTTTCAATTGTTCCATCATTGTTAAATTTTTTTCGAAACACCCATTTGGTTGTTAACGGCACTTTGCCTTCAGGAAGACTCACAATTTCCCATGTTTCATTTTTATATAAAGCATCAATTTCTTTCTGCATAGCAAGTTTCCAATCAGGATTATCCAAGGCTTCTGACACTGTTAAATTTTCACATTCTCCAATCAAAACATAGTTTTCAAGCTCTGGTGGTTTTCTTATTTCTCTTCTATTTCTCAGATTATACTGGTGTTCTTTTTCCTGCTCTTCTCTAGTTTGGTTTTCATTTTCTTCATTTGCTTCTTCTTCTTCTTCTTCTTTTTCCAGTTCTTCCGAATTGTGGCTATCATTTATTTCTTCAAAATCTAAAGATATTGTTTTCTCTTTATTTTCTTCTTCTGAATTATTTCTTAACTGAACTACTTGATTTTCTTGATTATTAAAAATGACATCTCTGACAACTTCTACATCATTCTTTTCAGAAAAATAAATTCTAAAACCTTTTGAAGTTTCACTATATCCAACAAATATGCCCTTTCTGCTCTTTGAGTCCCATTTGAGTCGTTTTTCTTTTGGTATATGAACAAAAACAGTTTCACCAAAAATATGTAATTGACTAATATCGATATTCTTTTTGTGCCAAATTTCAAATGGTGTTTTGTTTGCAATGCTACTTTTACCTGTCTTATTTATTGTGTATACTGCGGTATTTACTGCTTCTGCCCAAAGTGATTTTGGTAGGTTTTTGGAGTGAATTAAAGTTCTAGCCGCTTCTACAATTGTTCTCATTTCTCTCTCTATTCTACCGTTTTGTTCTGGTGTATACTTGCACGAAACTTGATGTATAATACCTTCTTCATTTGTTATATCTTTGACATAAGAATTACAAATTTCTGTTCCATTATCAGATCTTATAAATTTGGTTTTAAAATTTAAGTTATTTTTTATGTATTCCAAACAAATTTTAATTTTATCTTTAACTTCGCTTTTATTTTTCACAAAATATACCATTCTATAGTGACTAAGATCATCTTTTATGAGTAAGAAATATCGAGCTCCTCCTAAAGATTTTTCCTCCATCGGGCCACAAAGATCTATATGTAGCATTTCTCCCGGTTCTGTAGCTCTAGATGTGCTTGTTTTGAAAGGTAATCGATGTTGTTTCCCCATCATACAGGATTCGCAGAAAAAATTTTTATCATCAATAAATTCTGTGCCAGTTAATTTTAAAATTTCTTTAACTTGAGTAATATTCTGGTGAACAAATTTTTCATGATAGGTTCTTAGACTTTCAACTCTTTTTGTATTGTTGCACATCGCAGTTCTGCTAGGCATCCTAAAGTCCATGTAAAATAGTTTTTTCTTTTTATTTCCTATTGCATAGATCAAGTTATTCTTCATAATTTTACAACCATTATTTTCATAAATCATACTATAGCCCAGTTCTGTTGCTGCACTGGTTGAGAATAAATTAAATTTTAATTTTGGCGCATATAGCACATTGGTAACATCTGTAGGTATGTAAGTTTTTTCATCGTTTGCTAATATTTCAACTGTACCTTGACCAAAGGCTTCAAGAAAAGAACCATCTCCAATTTTAATTAATAAAGGTTTATCAAATTCAACATATTCTATAAACCATTCCTTTTTCATGCACATATGGTCACTTGCTCCGCTGTCCGCAATCCAACATTCTTCATCAGTTGAAATTTCAGACAAATTTAATGTAATGAAAGCTGCCTTCTTCTTTTGTTGATAATTATCGTTTCTATTTTGTTTGTTTTTTTCTTTTCGAATTTTGATGGGACAATCAGCTATAAAGTGCCCTATACGGCCACAGAAATGGCAAGGAAATTTTTTATTTGCATGTTTTTGAAAGTTACTTGATACTTGATATCTATTTTTATGCTTTGAATAATTATTTAATTTTTTAGTTGTGAAAGCAGTTACCTTATCTACATTTGCATTATCATTTTCTTTTAATCTACCTTCTTCAATAAACAAACGAGATGTTAAGTTATTTAATGTTCTTTGATCTTCAGAAGCAGATTCCCAAGCTGATACAAAATGTTTGTATTCTTGAGGCAACGATGACAATATTTTAGTCATGAGCATTGTATCACTTATGGTTTCTTTTTGAGCCTTTAATTTAGCTACAATATTTTCTAAATCTGATATGTGTGTTCCTAGGCCTTGATTTTTAAATTTATATTCAAAAAATTGTTTTTGTAACAGATAATTTCCTACATTCGATTGTTGATCAAATAAACTAGACAATTTATTCCACATTTCAAAAGCAGTTTTACAATTTAATAAATACGATATAATTCTATCTTCAATAAGTGTAATGATAAGACCTTGACCTTTTTCATCATTTCGAACTTTTTCGTTACTGTCTTTCTCTGTTACTTCATTTAATATACAGCTTGCCCAGCCTTTTGATTTTAACAGAACTTCTACTTGAAACTTCCATAGATTCCAATTTTCACTTCCACGTAATTTAGTAATAGACAGAGTGTTACTTACGGCTTCCATTCTTTAGATTCGACTCAGAATTCAACTTGCACAAAATGCAATTTCAGATTTCGACTTCTGATAGTTTGCAACAACAAAAAATGAAACACTTCTAACGATATAACAAATTACCAATAACTGGGGCTGGGCCCATAACCTATAGAAATAATTGTGGAAGTATTAATAAGAAGATATTATTAGAAAACAAACATTTAATATATAATTAACTAGGAACAATACAACATGGCACAAGAACTTCTACTTTCCTAAGTAGGAAGGTATTACAGACTGTTATATGTTACAATGCAGAGCGCTCAAGTGGCAACTATTACAAATAAAATTTCTTTTTAACAATAGGACAAACCAGAACTACATGAGAAGAGAAAGTAAACTAGGGCTTCCGATCATTATTTTATGTTTTGAGAACAATAAACAAGGGTCAACTACAGACTAATACTGTATTATCTATTCTAGATGCTGCATATTGGAAAATTTATAATTTCATTTTAACTGTAAAAAAAAAAAAATCATTTAAAACCATTATAATTGTTACTGCTTTAATTTTATAGAATTTAAAATAATTATATTTGTTGACCTTTGCTTGTTACAGTCCCTTAAGACATAAACAAAACTCACCAGACCATTTTAAGTTTAAGTCAATGGCTTTAATGTAATTTTAATCAATGATGCTCAAACTAAAACTCAGCTGATGAAGAGTTATGTTTGCTCAGGTAACTTATCAACTCCCTTTATAACATAATAAGTTTATGCTGAACATTATTTAAATTATTACTGCTTTATGTTCAATATCCTTTGAACAGTAATTCCAATCAATATAAACATTAAAGTTGTATACAAACCACAAATAATGCTAGAGTGCACTAGAAATGAAAACAAGGGTAGTAATATGGAGTTGTATTATAGAAATTAGGAAAGGATAAATCAATTTTTATTTATCTGTGTACAGGTTGGATGTGATACATAGAGTCAGATAGTTAATTCAAAGGAGAAAAAAACATCAGTGAAACAGAAATATTTATATCAAGATAGCCATTTACTATTAAATTTAATTACTAATCTCGGCTTAAAAATTCATGAATACTATGTAAATGGTATTCATAAAATTACAAAAACAAATAGAGTTAAAATACTTAAATTTGAATTGGAGAATATTTCAATGTGCTACCTCTGAATCTTTAAAAATAGATTCTTTTTCAAGTGTCTTCATTTCCTCAATTGTGTCCAACATTGGAGAATCCCTGGTTTCTGGAAGGAACATCATCAAGAGAGCAGAAATGAGTGCAAGAAAGCTGCAAAGTGTCGTAGGAATCCACCAAGCTTTCTTTCCCTGTTAATGGACATTTGTTAAATATATTTTTGTAGATACTGTAATTCATAAAAAAAATACATTATTAAAGAATTGTAGTTCTACCAGTACAGGAGATTGGTGTATTAGGAAGTGGACAGGCAGTGATCATGCCTCCACACCACCTCTACCTGACTCTGAAGATGAGGCCCACTTCAAAAAAGACAGGGAAGAAATCGGCCAAGAGGAAGACAAGGAAAGCAGAAGAAGCGCCACCGGTAGTGACATCGAACCGCTCTAGCTAATTTACCACCAACTGAGGAACCTACGGCGGCCCCAACGAAGAAGATTGGTGTGAGTTCAGTTGAAAGTTTTAGTGTTCCAACGAGTCACCGCACCCACTATTTACCCTGAAGATAGACTAAAATGTAGGCCGAAACGTTGGCACGATTAATAGAAAATAAGTTTTGTTTAATTTTTGTGTCATCAGTGGCTGCACCCCCTGACCAATTCAATCCATCATTTGAATTATCCAGTCAACTATTTTCCACTCGAACATCTATTTTTATATTTATAAAATCTATTTTATATTGTTACGGGCTACTGGGTGTAAAATGGACTAAACTATTACTTAATTCAAGAATCTAATATTTATTAACAAATTAAAAAGAATACAATGAGATTATTTAATACAATTAAAATATTTAACTAATATCAATTTACAATAACAATATTCTACTAAATGTTATCTAATTTCTAAGATAATAAGATATTGCTAATACTAAATAACTAAACTATTTATATATAAATTTGTACAAATACAATAATATTACAATATAGTTTACAATTACAAATTAACACTTACAGTTCGCTAACTAAAGTCCACCGACCGTAAGACTCTCCAAATATGACAAACTGACCCACAGTTTATTACACTTATTACACGGCCACTAATTGTCACTGTTGCTCACTAAGCACTTATTACAGACTGATACTAACTCACTGTAACTCACACGCACTATCACTAGTTAACGACTGCTTATTACTACTGGCTTATTACTGACTAGTCTTATTACTGACTGCTCATTACTGACTCGGGCCGGCCGAACAGCTGGCCTTTTTATATAGGCAAGGTAGGTCGGGGTGGGACAATTCTCGGAAGGACGAGGACCACCTAGACCGATCCAGAAGATTCTACGCCATTCTATAATCCCTTCCGCTTAATCCCATTGTTGGCCTAATCCTCTCAGCCGGTCCTCCTTCCCGCTCTGACCGTAACAATATATATATATATATATATATATATATATATATATATATATATATATATATTACACATAAAAAATTACACATTATTTTAAAATAGTTTTTTAAATAATTTACAAAAAAAAAAAAAAAAGAATACGCGATGATAAGTATCAGTAGAGAGCAATTAATTGGCAAGAGCACATTCAAAATCCATTAGCTGACACACACACTTTTTTTAATCTAGTATTTGCTAAGAAGAATAAGCCTTATCATTTATATCCAGCCAGTAGGTTATAATGTTTTGTTTTTTATCTGATTAAATCACTGTCTATTTTTGTTACTGGTTATTTATTCACTTGTATTCTTTCCAATTCAAAGCTTATGTTACCCTGAACACCTTCATTCTCAATATTTTTTACCTAGTCTCTTAAACTACTAATGTCTTCTATTACATTATGTGATCTGAAAAATTGGATTGAAAATTTGTTATAACATGTCACATATTTAGTTCCGAAATATATATTATGTATAAAAGAAGGGTGGGGAGTAGTTCAGTGTATAGATTGCTGAGTTGCTGTGCTAAGGGTACTGAGTTTGTATCAGATAAATTATTTAATCTGTTAACGGTCACAAATGGACTCTGGGGGATCTTCTGACCCTCCTGAACCTCCCTGAAGTAACTACTTTCACTTGGGGAAAAACGGAATTTTTTATACAATACAGTCTCCATCATGTAATGAACCAAAGACCCATCATGGGTTGCAGAGGAGCAGGCACAGGAAAAAAAAAAACTACATTAATCTATAGGTCTTATTAATATACCATTTCTTTAACAAAATGATAGGTGCTTCTATTGATATTAGTATATTATTTTAAAAAATTATAATTTATTTTATTTTTATTTGTTATTAAATTTAAAATATTGGGTTTGAATGAATATGAATAATAGTCAACATATTAAGTACAAGCAAAATCAGTTACATATCCTAGTCTTAATGTATAATTTTACTTGAGACATAATTAGAAACATAGACAAATTTAAAATGGAGACAGTAGAAGATAAGCATATTATTATTAAAAGAAGGCTCCGTGTTCACAAAATTATAAATTTATAAAGCTCCTTTCATTTATTCTGTTGAACGTTGTTAATTTATATCACGATATGAAGTAGTAAACACATTTTCAAATGATTTCTTCATGAAAATATAAATTTCAAAAACATGGAAGAAGTACTTAAATATAAAAAAAATAAATCTGAAAGAGTGAAAAGCCATTCAGTATAAGTGACAATTTAATAATTTTGTGGAAACCTATTATAAAACTAAAATTTAATACATCTAACTTTGTATATTTAAAATGGTTCTACTGAAAATAGCTTAAAAATGAGCAATACTGCTTTTGGAAATCATTATTTTTGTTTATAAATAACAGTTCATGATAGTCCATGGAAACAAAAAAAAAAATAGTTTATGCTCGTCGGTTTCAGGTTCCTAAGATTCAGTCAATAACTATCATTTAGCTTATTTTCAACTGTTGAAAGCATGCATGTATTTGTTTATAATAAATAATTAATAAAATATATTCAGATACTAACCAATATGTCCACAACATATGGCGCTAGCAATGGTCCAAATTGTGAAATAGTAACACAACTACCCAGTGCGGTGTTTCGATTTTCAGTAGGGAATAGCTCTAAAGAATAAAACATAGAAACACCATATGCTGCTACTCCAGCAAGTCGTGCAACTAGAGTCACACAGATAGTTGGCCAACCTGATCAATAAAATCTTTGTGTTATAAATGATAATGAAAACTTCATTTATATTTATTTATTGAAATTACAATAAAACATGTAAATATAATGGCAGAAATGATACACAATGGCATGGATAAAGGCAAGTAGAAAAAACTAACCTGTGGAAGTACTCAAATAACAAATTCAACTTTGAAGGTCATGAAGCCATCTTATCAGACGCTTCGGAGGATTATTGGGAATTCAAGAAATAGAAGATTTTAAATTAATGGGTTTAAGTGGAATAAAGTTTGTCATGAAAATACTGGTACCAGGTTAGGGCCAAACCAGAAACAAATGGGACATTGAGGTCATTATGGATGACTTTATTTGTAACAAAGTAAGGAGCATTAAGAATTTTATGAAAGATTTTGGATTGCAAGGATTGGATATAAGTGGAATTAGATAGCTAAGTGAAGCCCAAATGCTCTACCTTATAAGTCAAAGTGGGTCTAGTATATGTTAATAATAGTCGTGTATATGAGTCTTTTGTTATTAATTGAAAGTTTAGAACGTTTGTCTAATAAGTGTTAGTAGTAAGCCTGAAACAGCGAGCAGCTTGTTATCTTTTCAGTTCAGTATGAGTGTTCTAAGTTAATCGTTTGTCACGATGTAGTCCTGGGTACCAGATCTGTTCAATAGGAGTCAGTAGGAAATTATTAAAGGATACTGGAGAACAGGAAGTCATTGGTTTCTGACGAAGAGTAAAGGTTATTTAATGGGATGTATGAATAATTAAAAATATATAATGATAATAAATGAATATAAAAAGATTACCCTGTGGAACTATTAATATTGCTAACATAGCAATAGCAGAAACAGACCACAATCCTAATCCAGTACTCTTCCGACCAAAATATAAAAGTAAAATTGGAGGAAGTAAGTATCCTGGCAACTCACTAATTCCATTTAGTGCCACATAAAGGTACGGGTTAACTTCAAAGTTATGTCCACTTAGTGCTGAGAACAGAACGATTATACTCTCATTGAAACATAGTATGCTTTGCTTTACAACACTAGATAAATATTCATAATATATTGTTATTAAAAATTCCTGTATGTTTTTTTTTTTCGCTCCTTACATATTTTTAGAAATGAGTTTCATAAGTTATTCATTCATTCTTAAATTATTTTTAAGGACCAATACCTGCTTTAGGGTTAATATCACTGTTTTGTTTTTTTATAATTGTTTGACTTATAATAGAGAATGTCACTGATGTTAATCAGGATCTTCTACCTTATTAGAAAAGTATTATTCACAGAAACCATGTTGTGTTAATGTAAAAAATTCTTGTGATAGACTTAAAAATGGAAAACTCAGAAAAATAAAATGTTATTCATGTTTAAGCTTGACTAACAAGTAGGAAAATTTTCAATTTTTTGTTAAGGTTTCATTGTTCAGAAAAATTCTCGCGCATGGAGTGTAAATTTAAATATCAGAGAAAATCCAATGCTGAGAGAAAATATAATTTCAAAAGTTTCAGTAAATTTTTTTGTAATAGTAGAGAGACAAATATTTTATACAAGACTGTATACAAGGTTTCAGGAAGCTATGTGTATTTTTGGTACACAAGTATTTCATTGTGGACCAGAAGTTTGTACTAATAGAAATTAATGTTGCATTTGATGTAAAAAATTAATTTTAATTACAATTTACTACTAAAATACCTACTAATTTATTTTGTGGTGATTAAAGCTTGTATTTATTGTTATTATTATAAATAAAACAAAGCTTTAATTTTCTGCTAACTGTGCTCACTTAACAGATATAATAATTTTCAACAGATTCTCTTTAGTTTGATCCCTTACTATGATTTAAACTTATTCAGTGGAAGTATAATGCCTAATCTCATAAACGTTTTTGATTAAAGAACCCTAAAATTTTGTCAATATTCGGAATAAAATTCTCAAAAAAAAAAAGCAGTAAAACAGTTTTAAGTAATAAATCATGATTATTAGTAATAGACCACAATCATTAATTATAACCCACCAATATTAATAGTGAATCACAGTTATTAATAAGAAAAATAATAGGGTTACATAATAACAAACCCAAAATAATGAAAAAGAAACAACAGTGATTGTTCAACAGTGAAATACATAAGTACCGTCATTTTGATTTTGTGTTTAAAGAAAATATAAAACATTTCTATGCACTAAACTTTAATAGTCAAATTAGAGGGTGATGATAGATGAGTGGGTAAAGATGTTAAGATTGATGTGGCCTTCCATCTGATAAGAGAAATTTTATTTTTCAGAAATTAAAAGTTTAAATTTTGTGTTTTCAATATATTCTTATAACCGATATTTTAGACATTTTGAATAATTTATTACTATATTTATATAATTATACATACGTTATTATAATTAATTTTATTATTTATTTTTAAAAATAAATACATTGTTATAATAAATTAAAATAATTATAATTAAAATACAAATAAATTGTAATCAATTATGAATAAATTATGAACAAGCATTAAAAGAACATAGTATCACCTATTGTATAGGCGTAGAAATTTCCAGTAAACCATATGTAATTGCATATCAAAGTTCTTTTTGCGAGCTCAATTGTTGCGAAAAGTTTTAGGTAGTCCTCGAAAAAAAAGAACATTTTCTTTCTGCATGAACAAGATTTTTCCTAAATACAGAGACAATGACATATAATAGTTAGTGGCAGATGGAAATGTAAAGAAAAGAAAAAACCCCACAATACCTCAATCTCTGAATGGTTAGATTGAACAGGCTCATTAGATGCTAAATATGCCACACTTCCTACTATGTATGAAGCTTTTTTTAATTTTCCTGATGTTATCAACCATCGTGGTGATTCTGGTAAGAACCTGTCACAGAAAAGAAATATTGGATAAAATTAAGTAAATTATCAAGAATAAATTTTCAAACTTTCAAGTTTTTCAAAAATATTCAACTTTTTAATTTTTTTAATTTTTTTATTTTTTATTTATTATTTGTTAAATTATATATAAACGTAACATAAATAAGATTAATTTAATGAAATATTTAAGAGATGGATGAATGTATAGAATTTGAGTTGTCTGTTCAAAGATATGAATATTTTGAGCTCTACATATCAAGAGTAGTTAAAGTTGAAGGCACAAAAACAAATAATAATTAAGTTGAATACCAGATATAAAGATAAGCCAACCAGAAAAAATAATTGATATATATTATTTATATGGCTAATAGCTATATATAGCTATATATTCATAATAACTATGTATTAAGTTGCCAACGTCAGTTCCAACAAGAGTGATTGAAAAAATCATTTTCTGTCAGATTAATTAATTAATGACAGTTTTAGAATCAGACTTTGACACATTGATACAGAGCAGCCTATGCCAATCTTCCTGTTGTCACTCCTTAGTAAATATGTCTCTATTCCTAGCAGATTAGCAGAACTTCAGTGGTATTTTAATGATAAGCATATTTTATTAACTTTTTAAATTAAATAATACAATAACACTTAAGGTGTTTTTAAAAGTTACAATAATCCTAAACCTTGTCTGTTTACCAGCATTCTTTTTTTTCACTCTATACATTGTCCTGTACTCTTACAGGTCGTTTCGTCTCATTGCTGACATAATTTATTATCTTTTTCAATTTAGGGGTGTTTGGTCTCATCACTGGCATCGTTTTTTATGTTTTACCTTCATGATGTTTGTGATGAAAATGGAGGAAGAATGAATTACCCTTAGAAAGGTTTTTATTAGCTTAAAACAACAACTGTAGAAGAATAGTGAGTTTACAAACATATAACAGGTTATCTGCCAGGTTAGACAATAGTAGGGAAAGTTTCCCACACATGAGTGGGATTAAAAATCACCACATTCACCCTGAGTTTTTTCTTAAAACATTTGGCATAATTTAAGTACAATATATGAGGCAAAAAAGAAAGATTTAAACTTCATTCAAGATTTGTAACACCAGGATTGGTTTTCAATTAGTAACATAGTCTTTGAGGTAAGATGGAGCCTTGGTCACCCGTTGAGGTCTTGAGGGGCACACTGGGATTCCAATTTCATTAGAGAGAGAGCCATGAACAGATGGAGTGGCAGAGGGTTCTTCCGGATGTACCATGTTAGAGGGCTCTAATATTGGAGCGGGTTCATCACCATCAGGGCAAGGTTTCTCCAACATCTCATGAGTTCCTTTAGGTGCTAATTGTCTCAGGGACACGGTTGATTCTGATCCATCCTTCTTGCGAATTAGGGCGTACTGTGGGTTAGCTTCAAGTAATTCTACTTCCTCGACAGGGTCTTCATATTTGCTGATTCGCACGTTCCTTTTGGCAAGCACAGGACCAGGGGTTAACCAAGACGGCAAGGAGACTCCATTGGCTGTACGGCGAGGATGAGTGAAAAATCGTTCATGAGGAGTGGAGTTAGTTGCTGTGCAAAGTAGAGATCGAATAGAGTGGAGGGATTCCTGTAGGACCATTTCCCAGTTCTCTGTCCGCAGTCCTAGAGTCTTCAAAGAGAGACAAATGGTTTTCCACAGAGTTCCATTGAAGCGTTCAATTTGCCCGTTTCCTGCCGGATTGTATGGTGTTGTTCTGCTGGTAGCTACACCATTTGAATGGAGGAAATCCTTGACTTCCCTAGACATAAAGTAAGGTCCCCGGTCTGAGTGGACATAGGCTGGCATTCCAAACAAACAGAAGAGATTTTTGAGACACTCAACCACAGTGGCAGCAGAAACATCACGGCAGGCGTATGCGAAAGGGAAGCGGGAGTACTCGTCAATGATGGTAAGGAGGTAGAAGTTCTGTGTCCTGGAAGGGAGAGGGCCCTTAAAATCTATGTTGATGCGTTCAAATGGAGAGGTGGCCTTAACTAAGGTTCCAGATGTTTTCAAGTACCTAGGTTTTACTTCAGCACAGATGGTACAGCTTGAAGTCATCTTCTTGACATCTTCAAGTGAATAGGGGATGTTTTTACATTTGAGCCAATGATACATACGTGTAACACCAGGGTGGCACAAAGATTGGTGAAGCTGGAACAAGTCAGTAGAAGTGGACGCATTACAGACACGGGAGAGTGTGTCTGCCTTGGTGTTGTCCTCCCCGGGACGGTAAGATATGTCATAAACGAACGGAGCTAGCTCTATTCGCCATCTAGTGATCTTCTCATTTTTTACCTTACTCCCATGTTTTCGGTCAAAAATGAAAGACAGAGCTTCTTGATCAGTTATGAGGTGAAAATGCTTGCCAAGGAGGAATGATCTCCAATGTTTCAAGGATTCAACAATTGCCGCAGCCTCCTTTTCGATTGGTGGATGTCCACTGATTTCAGATCTGCTTAGTGATCGTGAGAAAAATGCAACTGGCCGTCCATCTTGACTAAGAGTAGCTGCCAGTGCAAACTTAGAGGCATCGGTTTCTACTACAAGCGGGCGAGATTCATCGATGGTTGTGACGACTGAGTTGGCAATATCCTTTTTTAGATTTTCGAAAGCAGAAGCAGCAGATGGATTCAGCGGAAATGATGTGGCATCAATCAAGACACGGATTTTATCTGAAAATTTATGTATCCACTTCGAGTAATGGGCAAAGAAACCAAGAGCCTGCTTCAGTGATTCAGAGTTATGTGGCAGTGGCATATTAAGCAACGGGGCAAGCCTTGCTGGGTCTGGCTTGATTGATTGGAATGAAACAAGATGTCCCAGAAGTTTTACGTTTGTGAGGTCAAATTTACTTTTCTCTTTGTTGATTTCAATGCCGAGCTTATCGAGTGTCAATATAAGCTTGTTTAGATTTAGGTCATGGTCGGATTTATCCATCCCACACACAGTGATGTCATCGAGGTAAGAATACACTCCAGTGAGGTTTTCGGCAGTTATTATTTGGTCTATTGCGCGTTGGAAGCAGGCTACTCCATTAGTCACGCCGAAAGGTATGCGTGTAAACTGATACAACTTACCCATTGCTTCAAAACCAGTATATTTCTTCTCGTCTTCACATATTGGGATCTGATGATATGCTTGCCGTAAGTCCACAACACTGAAATGTTTGTAATTAGCAACTTTTCTGACAAGTTGGTCAACATTTGGTAAGGGGTAGGCATCAAGTAGAGTATACCTATTTATCGTTTGAGAATAGTCCACCACCAGTCTCTTTTTTTCGTTGTTATTTACAACCAATACCTGAGCTCTCCATGGTGAATTGCTGGGCTCAATTACTCCTTCGGAAAGCAACCGGGTGATTTCTGTCTTAATAAACTGATTGTCTTCATTACAGTATTTGCGGGACCTCATGGCAATTGGATGACACTTAGGGGAGAGATGATCAAAGAGACGTACAGGGTCAATCTTAGCTACAGTATGCGAACAGATTGTGAGAGGTGCCTTGTCACCGCCAAATTTTAGCAGAATATTTGAGTGTGCTTTGAGTATGTCATGTCCAATGAGAATATCGGAACAGAGTTCTTTCAGAACAGTCAACTTACATTTAGTGTAAGTGTGTTCCGCTATTTCTAGCTTTACAAGAATAAATCCTTCAACTTTGGTCCATAACGACGTAGATGCCATTGATACTCGTCCCTCCTGAGGCATAACTTGAATGTTGTGTTCAGAGACAAAGTCAAGGCTGACAAAGCTACCAGAACTCCCAGTGTCCACGAGGCAGTTACAGAGGATTCCATTTACAAGAGCAGAGGTAACAGCATGGCTTAACTGAGGCAGAAACCCATTATTCAGTGATGCTAAAATAGCTGCAGATACAGGTTTGGTTTTCTGAGTATTTTTCTTAGCTTTCCGACATACACGGGCATAGTGGCCCTTGATTTTGCAATTGGCACACTCTGATTCAAGAGCAGGACAAGCCGAGCGCGGATGGCGACTAAATCCACAAAAGAAACAATGGCTGCCCCTCTTCTGACTTGTTGCAGCACAAAGATCGTGTTCGTTCCGATCATGTGATCTGGGGTTAGCGGATCGTGCACTAGGGCGGGAGGTACCAGGAATTGAAAGTGATGAATTCGAATCACTGCCAATTCCCGCGCAAGAGAAATCATTTGCACCGTTTAAGTATCCTTCAGCTTGTTTATGGGCCAGCTCGAGAGCTTGGGCTCGTTGGATGACGTCATCGAGGCTCAATGTTTTAGACTCTTCAAGTATTCGTTGGCGGATTTGAGAAGACAGTAGTCCGTTAATAAGAGAATCGCGAATGTACTGATTTCTATTATCTTCAGCAGAAACAGCCTTAAAATTGCAATCCTTTGCTAACAGCCTTAGAGCCTGAACGTATTGGTCAACACTTTCGTTTTGCTGTTGTTTACGTATAGCCAAAATGTGACGTGCAAATATTTCCCCCTTTTCCTTAACATAGATTTTAGTCAGGGTTTCAACTGCTTCAACATATTAAATGACATGACGAACGAAAGTTTTAAGCTAATAAAATTGTGATGAAAATGGAGGAAGAATGAATTACCCTTAGAAAGGTTTTTATTAGCTTAAAACAACAACTGTAGAAGAATAGTGAGTTTACAAACATATAACAGGTTATCTGCCAGGTTAGACAATAGTAGGGAAAGTTTCCCACACATGAGTGGGATTAAAAATCACCACAATGTTCTTGGTGTTTTTTTTCTCATCTCTGATTTCATATTTATAAATGCAGTAATGTCCATGTGTAATTTTGAATATCTTTGATGTGTAGGATTTTTTAGTAAATTTATTAATTTATGTTTTTGAGGCTTAAAGAGGTCAGAACGGGAGTGGACTCAGATCTAGAGCACTCTTTAAACTGTTGTCAAGGCTAAGCAAACAATAAGTTTGGAATAACATGCTGGAGTTACCCCATACAATATTTAAATTTTTTAAATATTCTAACCTCAAATTTACTTTCAACTATAGTTATATATAAATGATTTAGAATCATTATACTATATAATATGCAAAATTAAAAACTGATCCCCGAAGAACAGGCAGGGTTTAGATCAGGAAGAGGATGTGTAGAGCACATTTTTTCGCTTATGTCATTGATTGGCATTAATCTTCGTAATAAGGGAAGTTATGTTTTTGCTACATTTATTGATTTCAAAAAGGCATTTGATTCCATAAACCACTCCCTTCTTTGGCAAAAACTGTTTGACATTGGTATCAGTGGTAAATTAATAAGATTACTGAAAATACTATATGACAATGCAATAATGCAAATTCAGGTCGGCGACAAATTATCTGAGGGGATAGGTATCAGTTCCAGTCTCTTACAAGGGGAGAGTCTCAGTCTAACCCTCTTTATCTTATTTCTGTCTGATATAATTACGTTTTTCCAAAATAATGGTGCCAAAGGAATTCCTATTGATGATAAAAACGAAGTTAAAATGCTTTTATTAGCCGACGATATAGTACTGTTAAATACTTCATGGCATGATACTCATAGAAACCTGGAATTACTGGAATTATACTGCGTTCAAAATTCTATAATTTTAAATCCCGAAAAATCTAAAATATTAGTGTTGCATAAATCTCCCAAAATAAAAAAACTAAAGCCACTATTTTGGAATGCTAAAATACAGGAATATACAAAATTGTACACGTATTTAGGAGTCCCATTTTCATCCTCCGGAAGGTTTTTTCTGGCATCTGAGCATTTTATTGAGAAATCTAACGTAGCGGGTGCGAAAGTGAGAGACATTCTCAGAAGAGGTAAAAGTAGTGCATGGGAGACAAAAATGACACTCTTTGACTCTATGGTGTCCTTAACACTCCTTTATGCTGCAGAAATTTGGAGTGTAAACTATTATACAAACATCGAAGTGGCTCAATTAAAATTTTTAAAATATCTATATTATTGGCCGAAATGCACTCCAAATTATATTGTCCGATTAGAAACAGGTCGTAACACACTTATCGTAACAATCCTGAAAAAAATTGTTAACTTCTGCATAAAAATACTATCTATCCCTGATTATAGATTACCCCGTAAATGTTTCGATAGACTTGTTGAGCTAGATAAGAAAAAGCAGGACTTGACTTTTAACTGGTTTTCACAACTTAAAACGCTAGCTACGACCCATCACATTGAAGAATATTTTGCAGACTTTCATAGCCCTAATGTGTTATTAGCTAATAAAAATGTTATTCTTGAAAAAGTAACAAATCATTTACTGTCGAAGGATATTGATCGAGCTCTTAACTCAAATTACAATCCAATCTACAGAACTATTTGTACCTACACCAACCCTGAACCTGAAAGCTATTTAAAATTCAAGATAAACATAGAAAAATTAAGAACCGTGAGTCAATTAAGAATTTCAAATCCTGAATGCTTGAAAATATTTTATAGGAACAACACCTATATTCTCAGAACTGATGAAAAATGTCAGTGGTGCTATGAAACCATAATCAATAGTTTAAAACATATAACATTGCACTGTAAATTTTTTGTTAACACAGGGAAACAATTTCTGCAAAAATATGTTGTCCAGGATGATGATGAATTATCATTGCAAAATGTACTCACTATGGACAGCGTAGAAAAATTAAACAACATTTTTTTCTATCTGCAGTTTATATGTAAAAATTCGGAATCCAGGCTATAATTATGGTTTATTAATATAAATCGAGGATTATTTGTTTGGAGGATTATTTATTTAGAGGATTATTATTCTGTTGTTACAATTAATACTATTCTGTCCTAACTTAAAGTTTCTTCATTTATTTATTAAACCAGTGGTAATTTTAAAAAAAAAGAAAAAAAGTTTTACATATTGTATTATATAACTGTAAATAAAAATAAAATAATAAAAAATAAAAAACTGTAATGAAATGACAATATGCTATATACTATCTTACTTATATTATAGAGGTCGGACTATAATAATTATGGTTGTTGTTTTATTTCAAGTAATTACTAACCAAATTAACATTAAGTTGGCCAGACTCAATGGCTACATGTTGTAGAATAGAATAGAATAGAAAACAAACTTTATTCTGGGACCAAGTCCCTTTAGAATAACAATAAAGAACAAGTAAAATAAACATATACTCGTACATTAAAGCCAATAAAGAATTTATATATATATATATATATATATATATATATATATATATATATATATATATAAATATGCAAAATTAAGTAAATGTAATTACATATATTTAAAAAAATTAAGAGATAGAAATCAATGCCCTGGAGTGTTGGCTAATTTAATTCTTACATTACAGAAACTATCCACAAAATTTGAAAAATATTAATACTTAAGAATCTGTGAGCTAAATTATAAATTAATAGCCCATAATAGATAAATAAATAAAATAAAATGTTACCAGCAATGGATGAGAGTTGCAAACATCGGGACAGTTATTGCTAATTGAAGTTGTCTCCAATTATTAGTGAAATAAGCAGCCAGTGAAAGTAAGACTAGTCCAATTGAAAATGCTAAATTATATATATTTCCCACATATATTCTATATTTCTTCACTGTTAGTTCCATTACTACAACACAATTAATTAGTTAAGACAAGATAATATATGGTACAAGAAAGTACATTTTTTCCCCCTTTATAATTTCATTTATACCTGTCAAATAAAGTACAATGGCAATCACAATGACAATCAGTAGATTGGCTGGCACTAAAAATATAATACAATGACATGAAAGGCATGAAGAAGAACAGTAGCCAGCGGTACCTTTCCCACAGCTTGGTTTAATTTCCTATGATAACAAATCCCTCATCCCCGTTCTTTTTACTCTCTTCCTAGTGTTCTCAGGCATGAGAGTCGTGGCCATTTGTAGTATGTTGGTATGTGCTCGTCAACCGTTGGTATTTTTAAACCAGTATGCAGAGTTTTGTTATTGACATACCAAGGTGCTTATGTGATAAGTCTGAGTACTTTTGATTGAAAGTTTGTAGTCATTTTCTGTAGTCGTGTTTCTATTATAGTTATTAAAATTTAATAATAGTCAATATTAAGCTTTAGGCTTTGTTATTTGTTCGTTCAATAATTGGTTTTAGAAGACATTCTGCTGTCGTCATTGTTTTATTTGACAGATGTGGATGAGAAGAAAACAATAGAGTGGAAGAGAAGAAGACAATAAAGCTTTTATTATTGTTATTATTTCTGACCCTTAGTTAAACTGCAATATATCATGGGGATGAAATAACCTGAAGAGCTATCAAGAATGAAAATAAAAACAAAAGGTGTCATCAGTCAAACTCCATATTTTTAAAGCGATATATCTTTCCACTCTGATGAATGGAAGTGAGAGTTGGGTGGCTAGTGATAAGAGCTTCAGCCAAATCACTGCGGTAGAAATGAAATACCTACGCAGAGTAGCTGGTAAAACTAGAAGAGATTGTGTAAGGAATAAAAGAATTAGAGAAGAACTAGAGATCCCTGCATTAATTGATACCTTACACAACTGTGATGGTCCGGACACTTATGCAGGATAAATTAGGACCGAGACCCACGGAAGACCTACTGGCTCGAGGAAGATCAAGGATTGCCTACAAAGAATATATCCGCAAGTTATCAAGAACAGGACAGAAGAAAGAAAAAATAAATGGAGAAAAGGATGCTTCAAGATCTGTTAAAAACATAAGTATCTGGCTAGTATGATCACAGTAGAAATGATCAACATAGACACAGGAATTCCAAGTCCATTCGGAAATGGTTGACGTGCAAAAGTCAGGATAATAAATAATAGTGAGGATAATTGTGATTTATGGATGCGAGACCTGAAAAGAACCAATCTTTCATGCATAGGAAAGAAATGTACTTAATAAAATTATTTGTTGAGTATGAATGGAGAACCTAGAGTATTTGGAACTGTAAGCAGAAGACATTGTGAGGGTATTTCAACATAATAGAAAATGATGGTTGCAGCATGTGAAAAGGATGATCCTAAATTAAAACATTGATGTTTATATAATTTTTAGAGAGTAACGAAGAATAGAAGAAGCTAGGGGAAGTTTTCTCCTAGATGACTTTAAGACGTATTACCTGAGGTGAAGGCGAGAAGTGTAAACGCCTGGAGGCATTTTGCATCCACAGAGACAAGTGGAGGAAGACATCAGGAGAGCTGATGGTTCTTTAAGAACTGTAGATGCTAGAAATAAGTGTAAGGTTGAGAAAATTGTTACTTTCAAGGAAAGTGGATTTGGATTCACAATATTTCAGTTATGCTTACGATCTATTATTCAAGTGGTTCTATCTACGTGATCAGACCGTTATTGAACTAATAAAACGTTATTGGCTAAGTCTACTTTTTGGGGGGAATATAGAACGATTTCATTCACGATTAATGATTTAAAAATTAACAAAAAATATAAATTTTGCGAATTCGCACAAAAAGATGGAAAAAATATCAATTAAATATGTTTTAAAAGCAAAAAACTGCCTCAGACGTTATTGAAGTTACTCTACGTTATCAGACCGTTATTAAACTAATAAAACGTTATTGGCTTAGTTTGCTATTTTTGGTGAATATAGAACGATTTCATTCACGATTAATGATTAAAAATTAACAAAAACATTGAAATTTGCTAATTCGTACTAAAAGATGGAAAAAATATCAATTAAATATGTTTTAAAAGCATAAAACTGCCTCAGACGTTATTCAAGTGGTTCTATCTACGTGATCATACCGTTATTGAACTAATAAAACGTTATTGGCTAAGTCTACTTTTTTGGGGGAATATAGAACGATTTCATTCACGATTAATGGTTTAAAAATTAACAAAAAATTAAACTTTGCGAATTCGCACAAAAAGATGGAAAAAATATCAATTAAATATGTTTTAAGAGCATACAACTGCCTCAAACGTTATTGAAGTTGCTCTATCTACGTTATCAGACCGTTATTGAACTAATAAAACGTTATTGGCTTAGTTTGCTATTTTTGGCGAATATAGAACGATTTCATTCACTATTAATGATTAAAAAATTAACAAAAATATTGAACTTTGCTAATTCGCACAAAAAGATGGAAAAAAATATCAATTAAATATGTTTTAAAAGCCTAAAACTGCCTTAGACGTTATTCAAGTGGCTCTATCTACGTTATCAGACCGTTAGGGAACTATTGTACTCATATGAAATAATGAATGAATTAACAGTTTTATGCTTTTAAAACATATTTAATTGATATTTTTTCCATCTTTTTGTGCGAAATAGCGCAGTTTAATTTGTTGTTAATTTTTAAATCATTCATCGTGAATGAAATCGTTCTATATTCCCCAAAAATAGCAAACTAAGCCAATTGAATTTTTTTCAGAACAGTTATCTCGCTAACTGTGATAACGCCTCGGCCTTCATCTGATATCAATAACATGTGGAAGCGCTATTTCGTGATTGGCGAGTGAAATGATGAAGGAGTTATTCCAATAACGGGCTCATTTTGGTAACACGTTATCACAGTAACCGTTATTTTCCAAAAACACGATATTTTAGACTGCGACGTTATTTTGACCCCACTACTACTGGAAGTACTATGTATGCTGTGCCATGTGCTTGCTTAGTCTTTGATTATACATAGTATAATATGTGTGTTCCTTTAATACAGTGTTATTCATACATGTAGTTCTCAATTTGATAACATACTTCAACAGGTTATGGGACCAGCAAGTTTCCAACTGAGCAGACTTTGTGTACAATATTAACCAGTGAAAGATTTTTTAAGTTCCTGTGTGTGTGAAGATTTTCAACATGGATTTTAAAGTTAATATTGGATTACTTGAAGGAAAGTCAAATTGGGCTACGTGGAAATATAAAGTACTTGTTTTGTTAAGGAGTTTTCCTGGTGGAGAAAATGTGGTCATGGGTTAGCTCACAAAACCCAAAGAACCTGGTGAAGACAATGAAGTCTTGGTAAGAGATTTTAATACTAAATTAGATTTATACCAGAGTGCTGACACTAAGGCTCTTTTAGTGCTAACAACTAATATGACAGAGGAAACCTTAACTAAAGTTATGAGGTTCAGCTCATCTAGAGAGGTATGGCTTGAGCTATATAGACTATTTGAAGGGGATTTACAAGATAAATCATTATTGATTTATGTATGAATTTTTTTAATTTAAATTATAATCCTGTTGATGATATGGCAAACCATTTATCTAAATTGAAGAATATTTGGAACAATTTAAATATAGAATTAAAAGATGAAAAGTTGCCAGAAATTCTTTTAATATGTAAAATTTTAGATTCTTTGCCACCAGAATATTTTTCGTTTAAATCAACATGGCGATTAATGCCATAAGCAGAACGTTCTATT
Organism: Troilus luridus; assembly: GCA_964056705.1. Taxonomy (NCBI): domain Eukaryota; kingdom Metazoa; phylum Arthropoda; class Insecta; order Hemiptera; family Pentatomidae; genus Troilus; species Troilus luridus. The sequence goes on from OZ057412.1 coordinate 178,065,135, forward strand.
GACAATTTAACCACACACTTGTGTGCTCATGAGAGGGCTCTTAAGGATGTCAATAAGAATAATGGCAAACCATACTGGTGAAAAGAATAATGAGGAAGCTTTTGCTATTGCTAGGAAAAATTTTAACATGAAAAAGGATTTTAAAAAGAAAATTATTTGCCATTACTGCAAAAAGGAAGGCCGCATTATTAGAAAGGGTACTTGTGTACATAACGCACGGCCAGAGCCGGCCAATGCCCAAGCGGTTACATTTTATAACAGTTACATTTCTACCAGTTACCTTGGATAACCTTACATTTTGGACGGCCATCATTGTTTGTTTACTACTGTGTTCTAGTGTTGTTGTGTTTCTTGCTCAGTTGTTGTTTGTTAATAATACAAAATAATGTCGATATTTTGTTGTTTAGTGTTTTATAATTATACGACAATGCTTATTTGTGATTTGCCAAAAACCGAGGAAGATACAATTTATTTTTGTCAGGAGAAAAACATTCTACAGAAAAATAGGAAATGTAGCAACTCCCATAAAATGAAGCTATACCTTGGAAATCGTAAGTTTTGAAGATAAATTCTTATTTATCAGAATTTATATGGCGACAACATCAGGTTCATGGAAATAGAGACTGTTTTTAATCCATGTTGAACTGTATAGCAACCCATTTTCCACCCAAATGCGATTGAATGTTATGTTTTTAAATAATTTATTGAATTTTAAATATTTTATATATGTTCCATTATTTATTAATGTCATTATTATATTTGTTTACATCCTACACTTATTATTTATGATTAAATATACTTATTATTTATTTATTATATTTATACTTTTAAATAATTATTTTAAATCGTTTATCTATTGCAGTATTTATTGATCTCATTATTATATTTATTTACATTATATACCACATTATTTTATAATATATTATACATTAAATTATATTGTTATTAGAAGCGAGGGATGGTCGACTGGATGATAGATGTAAGGAAGAAAATAGTTGGGGGTGCAGTCAAATAAAACACTAAATAAGTGGTTACTTATTTTAATTACGTGCCGACGTTTCGACCCACTTTGTGGGTCATCTTCAGGGCTGTACCAGCGGGAGGCTGACGCAAGAATCCAAATTCCGCCCGGCGGCAAATCTTTTCTCTTCAAAATATCCGAAGGGAGGCGATCTCAGATTCAAATAAAAATATTTTAAAGGTTATCCAAGGTAACTGGTAGAAATGTAACTGTTATAAAATGTAACCGCTCGGGCATGCGCAGAACATTGGCCTGCTTTGGCCGTGCGTTATGTACACAAGTACCTGAGAAAGTGTTTAAAATGGAAGAAAGATGGGTGCCCTCCTAAATCTCAGGAGTCACAATCAAACAATATAACACTGGTTGTATCACATGTTTTTCAATCTGAGTGTGATAGTTCTAATTGGTATGTAGACAATGGAGCTACAAACCATGTTTGTAATAATAAAAGGCTTTTTGAATTTGTAAAAGAATTTGATACTCCACATGAGGTAACAACAGCTAACGGTGACAAAGCTAATGCCTGAGGATTTGGGGATGTAAAGTTCCGTACTTCTTGTGACCAATTTATTACCCTAAAGGATGTGTGGTTTGTTCCTTCTATTCTCAAAATTTATTTTCTGTACTGGCTGCTCATGATAAGTGTCCAAAAAGTAAATTTAGTTCAACTGCCGAGACATGTCAATTTAGAGTGAATAATGAAGCAGTTGTAACTGGAAAACGTAACATAAACAATGGCCTATACAAACTCAATCTTTTTCATACAGAGCCTGTAAATAATATTGTTTCAGCCGAGGATCCTCAAAAACTTTTGCAGCTCAACTATGAAAGACTCGTTCACCAAGATAAGAGGCATACAAAGGAAGTTGTTGAAAGGGAGCTTGGTATTAAATTGAAAACAGGAACTGAACTATGCGAAGGTTGTGTCTATGGTAAAGTACATTAGCTTAAACATGGGACAAGGAAAAGAGCTTCTGCACCTGGAGAAGTGTTTCATGCTGACGCTTGTGGACCTTTTGAAAAATCTTTTTCAGGATATAGATACTACCTCCTTTTTAAAGATGATTTGTCTAGATTTAGATATATTTATTTTCTTAGAGAGAAATCAGAAGTTTTCGAGAAATTTTTAATTTTATTAAAAGAATGCCAAAGAGCCGGTCATGTTATCAAAGCTCTTCAATGTGACAATGGTGGAGAGTTTGACAACCGTAGAATGAAGGATATTCTTACAAAAAATGGTATTGATCTATTGTTAGTAATGCCCTACAGTAGTGAAATAAACGGATTCATTGAAAGAGATAATAGAACTGTGGTAGAAGCAGCTAGAGCCATTCTGCATTCCCATGGAAATATGCCTCAATCTTTATCGGCTCAATTGATTAACTCAGTTGTTTATGTTTTGAATAGAACATCTAGGACTGGTGTACCTGGCAAATCACCGTTTGAATTATGGTTAGGGAAGAAACCTAGTATCAAACACTTGAAAATTATTGGTAGTGAGTCCTATGTTCACATTCCTAAACAATTTAGGAAGAAAATGGATAAGAAAGCTCAAAATGGTATTCTTGTTGGCTACGACTTTGGAGGCTACCATGTTTGGACAGGAGGAAGACAAATAATAAGGTCAAGAAATGTTACTTTTAATGAAAGGCCTGTTTCCCCTGCAGTGACAGTTCATTTTCCAGAGGAAAAGAAGTATGATATAAATGATGATGTTCCTGAACAGATTGAACCGGAAGTAGATAAGTCTTCTGATGCTGAATCTACTGATTTTGTTGGTTTTGAGGATGAGAAAGAAGATAAAGGGGCTATTAGAGAACTTAGTGATAGGAATACTCTTCATCCTCCTGCACGATTTGAAGATTATATTTTTCTTACCTCATGTGATTCTTCTGAACTACCAACTACCTATGATGAAGCTATGAAGTCTTCAGAGTCCAAACAGTGGAAGCTTGCGATGCAGGAAGAATTGAAGGCTCATAAAGATAATGAAACCTGGCATCTTACTGACTTACCCCAAAATAAAAAAGCAATACCATGTAAATGGGTTTATACAAAAAATTTAATGCTGATGGAAGCTTAGATCGGTACAAAGCAAGACTTGTTGTGAAGGGGTTTAAACAAAAGAAGGTCATGATTTTGAAGAAACTTTTAGTCCTGTAGCAAGAGTAGCGACAGTTAGAGCACTTATCAGCGTTGCTGCTCTCGAAGACATGACAATATATCAATTTGATGTGTCTGCAGCTTTTCTCAATGGAGAATTAAAGGAGGAGATATACATTAGTCAACCACCTGGATTTGAAGACAGTAGTGATAGGTCATGCAGACTAAGGAAAAGTCTATAGATGCTGGAATGAGAAGATAAAAGGGTATTTGTTGAAGGCTGGATTCTGTATTAGTACTGCCGACCCTTGTCTGTTTATTAAGAATTCAAATGATAGAAACATTTTCTTATCTCTTTATGTCGACGATGGACTAATAGCTTGTGAAAAGTATGCTTTATCTTTAGTTAATAATTTAAAGAAGGTATTTAAAATTAAGGCAAAGCCTGCCAATTGCTATCTTGGACTGGAAATTAAAAAAGGCAAGGAGGGAATAAAGGTTAGTCAGTCTGGCTATGTGAGGAAAATTCTACACACATTTCAAATGACTGAGTGTCGACCTGTGAGTACTCCTATTATTAGCAGTACTGGAGAAGATTCACAATCTGGGATAGACATTTCTGAGTATCCTTACAGGCAAGCTGTGGGAGCTTTAATGTACCTAATGATTTCAACAAGGCCTGACATAGCATTTGCGGTTGGATTAGTGTCCAGATCTTTGGAAAACCCCAGAGGCAAAGATATCATTAAAGTAAAAAGAATTTTTAGATATCTCAAAGGGACTCAAGATATTGGAATAATGTACAAGCCCAATGAAGAGAGGTTCATAGAAGGAGAGTGATGCAGATTTCGGAGGTGACATTAGCTCAGGGAGGTCTACAACCGGAGTGGTCTGCAAGTTTGCCGAGGGACCTATTTCATGGATAAGCCAAAGACATACAAGTGTTGCAATCTCCACTACAGAAGCTGAACTGATGGCTGCAAGCGAGGGAACTCGGGAGATGGTTGGCTGAAGCGCTTATTCACCTAATTAATGCCTCATTCTTCAGAGAAGATACCAACTCTTTTTGTGGACAATGAAGCTGCGGTCAAGCTGGCAAAAAACCCTCATCGCCGTACAAAACACATAAGGATTAGACATTTTTTTGTTAGAGAGGTGGTTCAAGAGAAAATTATTTATGTTGAAGGGATTTCTACGGAATACCAACTTGCTGATTTTCTTACGAAGCCACTCCACAAACCTAGACTTAATGTTCTCATGGCCAATTAAGGAATTGTGTAGTGTTGTATTGTGTGTGTGCAAAATATATTCAATGTGGGAGAGTGTTAAAGGACATATTTAACATTTTCAATATTTTGTTTTTGTTTATTTAATATTAATGTACCTTTGTTTGTGTTAATGGCCATTTTAGTTTTAGTAAGGTTACTGGAAGTACTATGTATGCTGTGCCATGTGCTTGCTTAGTCTTTGATTTCTGTTCAAGTATAATATATGTGTTCCTTTAATACAGTGTTATTCATACATGTGTTATTCTCAATTTGATAACATTCTTCATTAAAAGATGGAGGACGCTGATGACCATAGATGTCCATCATTAAACACTAAAACCTAACCTAACCTGAGCTATTCTGATCCAACAATATATTATATTATAAAATAATTAACCTAAAATATAAATACTATAATTAGCTAGGAATCTTTTAGAAGTATTCTTTAATTCATAAGTAGGTACTTACATATTGTATAACTGGTGTCATAAACTCCAGCACCCGCCAATCCTATCAACACTCTAAATAATATAAACAGTCCATAGCTGTTGGCATATGCAACTGATGGGCCTGCTATCATATACAGTATACAAGAAAATACAAAAGTTTTTTTTCTTCCAAACCTAAATAGTAAGTAACTATTTTAGTGATTGTAATATACAATTAGACATTTATTTTTACATAATTGTTGAAAAAATAAGAGAAAGAAACTACTTCTTTAGTGCATTTCAGCGTAGAGGAGCATCCAACCAGGAATTCCATTCTTCCCTATACTAGCTAGGTTCCTGCCTGTCGGAGGTTCTTCCCCCTCGTCCTACAGAGCCGATCAATGTAGTCGAGGTAGGACATCATCACAGGGTCTCTGTGGTCATCCATCCTTGTAACATGGCCAAACCACTTTAGCTGAAGAGTTTCAATGGAGCTATCTCCAGTTCCTGACAAATCCTTTCATTACGAACTCGGTCTCTCCTTGTTTTCCCAATCGTTATCCGCAGAAATTTCATTTCGGCAGCGGTGATTCTGCTCTCCTGTCGGCCTGTTAATATCCAACTCTCCGCTGCATACAAAAGTATGGACAGATACACCGTCTTGAAGATGTGGAGCTTCACATCCTTGCCTACCTCTCTCTTCCCCACCACAGTGTTACTTATCTGGTAGTAAGCTGCATTTGCCGTGTTAATTCAGTTTTATATTTCTTCGTCTATCATCCCAGATCCGTCTATCACTGTACCTAGGTATGTGAAGTCTGTCACCACCTCCAATTTTTCTCCATTACAGTATATTTGGATATCTTCTTTGTTCCTTCCACATTGTAGGATCTCACTCTTGTTGGTATTTATAAGCATCCCTTTTCGGTAAAGCTCTTACTATTCTACGACTGCCAGCTGTAACTTTTCCACTGAATCCGTAATCAATACCACCTCGTCGGCGTAGAGGAGAAGCTGTATCACTACTGGGTTAAGATTCCTACGTCCCAGGAATGTTCAGTCCGTTCTCCTCTTACTAATGGATGCCACTACATCCATAAACACCAAAAATAACAAAGGGCTTAGGCTGTCTCCTTGTTTGATCCTTTTCAAAATATTGAAACACTCTGATTCTACGAGCCAACACTTGCCATTTCTCTAAAGTTTTGTTCCGACAGTATTCCTTCCAAGCTGTTTACTTTTGCATGACTTGCACCCTCTGTTCTTCGCTCCACCATGATGTACGTTTACTTTTCGTGCAAATCTTTTTCGCTCCGCCCACTACAGTAGCTGCTTGCAGAATGCTATCCTTTATTTGAATCCATATCATGTCGAGTTGCTCCTACTTCCTGTACCCGATTCCTTAACTCTCCTTCGTACTCATTTCTCTTTTGGGGATCCTGCAACTTCTCTACTTCAATCCTCGAATAGGCTTTTATCTTCTGCTTTCTTTCCTGGAGCACTCGGTATCAACAACCAAGAGTTGTTGCATGTGGTCGCTTCCTATTTCTGCACCTCTGATTATTTTTACGCCTGTAAAATACCTTCTTATGTCTCGGCTGTATATATAGTCTACGATACTGTTGCGTTTCTCTCAGCGGATGAAAAGGTAATTTTATGGACCAGCTTATGTGGGAAGAGTGAGTTCCCCAGCAGCAAATCATTTTCAATATAAAAATCAATAAGACGCTGCCCGCTTTCATTTTTAATGTATTCTCCACCGTGTGGTCCCATCACTCCATGTGCTCTTATGTGATCCTTTCCTGTTCTAGCATTGAGGTCTCCCATGATCACTATGCTTCTATTGCTATTCCTAGCCTTGGTAATGGCTCCCTCAAGATCGCTATAAAATAGCTCTTTATCCAGAAGCATCGTTTGTCGGGGCATAGACTTGTATTAAAGCCCAGTTCCCAATCCTCAGATTTATATGAGCTGCGATTATGCGTGGACTTATTGCTTCCCATTCTACAACTTTCCTGTATAATTCATCTTTCAGTATAATGCCTACTCCTCCTACAGCTCGAAAAAGAAACAATATTTCATATTACTGCCTATTCTATTCTCTTTTTATCCATATCCAGCTCTCCAGGTTTATATACAGCTAGCTATTTTGGGAATAATGTGTTACAATTTTATATTGTAATTGTATCCCCATGTCCGGAGGTGCTGCTAATTGCGGACCAAATTGACATGACATTCGTGTAATATGTTGAATACAATAGCAGTTTTGGAATTAAATAGAATAATTAGGTTAAAACACAAATTAAAATAGTGAAAAAAATGTATAACAATAGTGAAGAATTGGTATGAATGTCAATATACATTAATTTTAATTTTTTTAAACTAAGAATATTATTAAATTAATAGTTGAGGATAGAATAGTGTGATAAACGCCAAATAATCGTTAATCCTGTAACAATTTTAGGAAAGGAAATACTAGATTGACTCAAGAACTAAAAATTGAGGAGTTGACTTGGAAAAAAAAACACTTTTTTTTCATAAAAAGGTTGATTAAAATAAATTGTATAAGCCATGCACAGTCTCGCTCAAGACGGCGCAACGCTAACTTTTCACTTTAATGAAAAAAACATAGGCTTTCTTAAAGCCCCTGTCTTAGTCATATTAATCTAAATCTCTTTAATAAAAATATCTAGGAAATGATGCATGTTGTGTATGTGCTATATATATCGAATATTTGCAGTAAGGTAATCTACTGTTTAAAATGTAATGGATAGAATAAAATATAATTCAACAATAAATAATTAATCCTCTAAGATATATTCACACAGCTCGCTCCTAAATGATCATATGATTTCTAACCTGTCACTAAAAAGACCAAAGATCAAAGCACCACCGAATTTTCCTAGTGCAACAGTGCTTTGAGCTGCTGTTCTGAAAGGTAAGTCATCACAAACAAGATCCCACTGTGAATAAAAAGATAAATTAATTAATAGGTATATATCTCCAAGTAATATAAAATATTTATTGGCAAATTATAACATAATTATACTAACCTCACTGACTATCGTCTGATGAACTGTATCTTCTTCATAAATGTAACTTTTACATTTTACAATATCCGGTTTCGGTTTGCTATTGGAGTCAGCAAGAACTTCATCAAAGCTCTTTTCCCTCAGTAAAGTATAATTCCAAGCGTAATAAACGCAACTTTGTTTTTCCGATCTACGTAAACATTATTATAAACATTGTGTTTGTTTAAATAATAATATACTTGAAATCATATCTTTGAAACATTGTTACTTACCCAGGACTGCTAATTTGTCTTATTTGTTCTTTTGTCCAGTTAGCATCGGCAAGCTCTGGAATATTGCAAAAGAAAGAAGGGTTTCCTCCAAGAAATACATATGAAACCAAATGCGTCGAATTAAAGACAACTGGACTAGCTGTTAGAAACAATATCCATCCTAACCAAATATGGTTTTTACATTTCTTTTCTAAGGCACTTTCTATTGCTGTTGGATTCATTTCATTCCTAATGAAATGATATCTCGTATAGGTTTACCTTAACAGTGAGGAAATTAAGGATAAATACAAGTTCTAAAACTATAAATCTTAAATAAAATATATTTAGTTATTCCAATATTTAGGAGAATTACACCTTAAAAATTAGTGTAAAAAATTATTAGAGATTGTAATTCATAATAACTGTGTTACCTGCGGCCCCTCTCTTGGACCCTATGGACACCTAAAAAGGGCTGGGAGAGGACAGGGTATAGTCGAGGACACATAGGGAAACTGGGTAAAGAAAATAAACCCAAAACATCCATTTATCAAAAATGAAACCAAATATATTAATATTGAACCAAAATAATGTAAAATTACACCTAACACTTAAATATAATAATAAGAATAGTCCCAGAGTCGTTAAGAAAAATAATAAAATACAACTGCAAAATATTCACCATCAATAATCATTATCCCATAACCACTAATGAAAAAAATAATTTCAATATAAAACAATTTCCATAATTATGTATGAACTAATGATAATTAAACATTCACCCTCAGTAATCATTATCCCATAAACACTATTAATATATTAATTTCACTATAAAACATTTTCCATAATTCTATATGCACTAATGATAATTACAACTTAAATAATCACCATCTGTAATCATTATCTCATAACCGCTAATAAATAATAATTCCCATTTAAAACAAGTTCCCTCTTCTCTAACCATAATTATGGATTCCCTAACAATAATTACAACTTAGATAAACGATTCCCATATGTTTTTTGGCCGAAACGCGACGAAAGCCAAAGAAATTATTTAACTGGCTCTATCAACAACTGAGCCACCATCCGGCTTCACCCCAAATCTAGCCTGACTACAGTACAGAGAAAATTTCCTACCTTCCTTCTGTTTTATTGCTTAGGTCCCGATACTTCTCGCCGATACCACTCTTCAACTCTGATCTTACCTTCTCCCTCCGGAAGACACCGACCCTGCGCGCCTGCAGTACCAATTCTCAACTCTCGACTCTCGAGGGAAAACGGTCGGGTGTTTAAAGGCTTATTTGAGCTAGCTTAAACATTCTTACACCTGGGTCCGTGAGGTGCTGCACTCTGGTGGTCACGATTATTCAAAAACACTCTTGAATTAAATCTAACTTTTTAAATCTTTTAAGGTAAACTAGAAACAACCTTCCTGAAGTGGCAATTCTCATGCTGATTTTATCATTTAATTTCCCATTCTCGCTTATGGTCACACCCAAATACTTAAAGGAGTGGACCTGCCGAATAGTCTTCCCATTAATTTGAATATTCATTTTCTTTTTCGTTCTGGATTATAGCATACCCTTGATTTTGGAAGTACTAATGACCATATTTCTCTTTGCCAATTCTTCTGTCCAGACATCTAAATTTTCCTGTAGCTTTTCTTAACTGTCAGGGATTATTACAATGTCGTCAGCAAATGCAAGCAATGTACAGTTTGTAGGTTGTGACTTCCAATATACAACTGGAGTCATGCATTCTTTAGAGACATCATCCATATGGGTGATAAAATATAGAGGGCTCCCTATGTCTCCTGAGATTATAATTTATCTTGATACTTATTTAAAGTTTATAAACCACTGCCTGAAGGAAGTTATTCGATTTTAAACAAAAACAGATTACTTAATTTAATTATATAGAACTTATATGTAAAAATATAATACTATTATATAGTTACAGGTGGCTCCCGAGTAAATGTGTAAACAATACTTAGAATCATAATCAATTACCCAGAATTGTTATGCACTATAAGATGCAGGTGGCTGCAGGTGGCCAGAAAAACAGTAAACAATTCCAGAGAAATAGCATCAGCATGGCTGATCCTATTTAACCGTCCCAGACCAAAGGGAGGGGCCTTTTCGTCCGTAGACATTTGAACAGTTAATATCGCTATTTAGTTGACATTTATTTACATGTATTCTATGTATCATTCATAATAAAGTTTTTAAAAAGTATTAGATACGTTCAGAACCTTTAACTGGCGCCCGAATATAGGGACTTGGGCAGATATCGAAGATATACACTAGTGACATTGCGGGAGCTTTGGGTCGAGAAGACGACACCAGAAGCAGCAAGACCACTACTCTCCGCCTAGAGGAAGAATCGCCACTGCGTGTACAGGTACAGCAAGCGTTCTCCACGGCTACAGAGGTATCCCAGTTATCTGAATATTTTTAAATATTGTTACCTAAGTCACGAACAAATTGTTAAATTACGGATCTTCTTACTCAAAAAACTTTACTTCACTGAAGATCACATAGATGCAGAATAAATTATACTAATATAATTAAATTTAAATTCATTTGATTACAAATTAATTTTATTTTAAATTTTAAATTTATTATTATTACAATGTATACTTTATAATTTATTTTTAAGTTTATTTCATTTATATGCCAAATTTAAAAGAAAGATTAAACCAACTTCGACAAATTAACAATTCAACTCCACTTACAATTGAAAATTTAGACAATTTTTTATTAAACGAAACTATAATGACCAATATGGAAATTAAGGATCACGACTTCAAATTAATACCGGAGTATGATGGTGACCCGTTACTATTGGTTGATTTTATTCGAAATACAAACTTTATTTTTGACTTATATTGCAAAGACAACAATTCTCATTGCGACACAAACCACTCTAAATTAGTTCTAACTTTATTAACGAAATTAAAGGGCAAAGCAAAAATTGCCACATATGACAAAGAATTTAAAAGCGTAACGGACATTTTACAATTTTTAAAAAAGAAATATCAGGATACTAGAACTCGCGAACAATTAATAGCCGAAATTTTAAATACAAATTCACACGCGCATGAAAACCCACATGACTATTTAGACAGACTTAGTAAAAAGCGTTGCGATTTATATGCTCGAGTTTATGCCGACCCGGAGATAGAAGACAAACTTGCTGAGATGGCTAGATACGACCGACAGATATCACATCACGCCGTACACAATTTAAACCCGCAACTAACCGATTTCATTTATCACATTAAATTTGACACTTTAGAAGACATTGACGAGATTTTACGAAATTCCGCATCTCATATTGTCCATCGAATTTACGGACAACATAGGAAAGAAAAAAACTTAACATCGAATTCTAACTATAAGGGTAAACATTTTGATCCAAATTTCAAGTTTAATAAAAACAATTCACAAAGACAGTATGAACCTAATCGCAACAACTATCAACAAAATCAGCATTATTATAAACATGACAGATATAACCATCCAAATTATAATTATAATCAGCAAAATTATAATCGTCCTAGTAATCCAACTTACAATCAAAAACCCGTTTATAACCAACAATGGGATCCCCAAGACCAATATCGCTACTTTAACAAACCATCGTCGGCACAATATAAGCAAAAACAAATTGAACCGCCATTAGAAAAATTAGGAGAATCGCAAACGGTATCAATGCGAACAGTTTCTAATCGTGTTCATCTAGTTGACGAGGACAAAGACGCAATTATACAAAAACTTACTGACAAATTAAGTAACCTAGAAAACAAGTTCGATCATTTTTTAGGACTAGGCCAAGACTCCAACGACCCGCCGGATCGGATTTAAAAAACGCGATAATACAAAATAAAACGGACGAGGCCAAATCAAATATAGAATATAAATTAAATCACGAAACGGATAAAAAGGAAAGAATAAATTTAACGCGATTAATAGATTATAAAAATAACAGAACTAATAAAATCGACGATAATAAAGAAATATTAGTAGGTAATAATAAAGTCGAAAATTATAAGGAAATGAAAGCCATACCATGTAATAATATAATCTACGAAAATAAGGAAACAAAAACTATGATAAATAGTAATTTAATTGATAATAATAAGGAAACAAAAAATATAAGAAGTAATGAAAATAAAGAAATAAATAATGTAGGAAGTAATAAAATTGTAATTGCCGAAGATAGTTTAAAAACCGACCCAAAAAATATAGAAACGATAAGTAATTCCCCAATACCCCTTGATAAAATGTCGACAAGACAGTTCTCGGGTAAGTCTGGGTATTATCAACAAAATATTAATGGGAAGGTAAAATTAACTAAACCAATCTCGGAATCATTACAAACAAATTGTTACAAAAAATCAGAAATATTAAAAGAGAATAATAAAATTAAAAACGCGAAAAAGAGAAGTCAACGAAGCACCAACTTGTCCGCTTGCTTTAAATCAAAACCATCGATTAGTTTACATTACATTATTAATAATAAAATGGAAAATTTATACCCCAATAATATAAAAATTCAAAAGGAAATAAATATGCAAAAATCAAAAATAAATAAATTAGATATAAGAAAAACTGCGAAATTACATCAGATTTTATTTAAAAGTCAGCCCGCGGATATACGCAATTACCTTCGGGGGAAGGTTAAGAAAAGATTTTAAAATTAGAAAGGATTTATCGGATCGTATATTATACGTCACAAACGGCAGGAATCGGACTACAAATGTTAATTACATTTACCATAATTAAAATTAAGTTTTAATAAAAGTATTCATAACAATAATGATACTATAATCTCATTGAAAGATAAAGATCGAATAAGAATAATAATTAAAAATAGAAATATAAAATTATATTATAAATAATAGAAAGAAGTACAGTTATATAAAACAATAAAATTAATAATAATTAGAACTTATAAATATAAAAATAGAATAACGTATTAATAGAAATAAGTATTATAAAATAATGATTTATAATAACCACAATAATAATAATAAATAAACGGACTTAGAAAACATTCATTCTCAGGAATCAAGTAGGGAACAATTTGGAATCTGTGACCCTGACAAATGTATAAATGTTGAAAATCATCAAATAATTATTAAAAGAGGAAATAAAGACGAAATAAAGTTTACAAAACCATTTGGAAACAAAAAACGACATGAACTAATTTTTACGGAAAAAGATGACTTACAAACTTTACTATACCAAATACTTGAACCAAACAAAACTTATGGAATTTACTGTTCTAGCAACATGCAGACATTAGACAAAATCTACAATGAATATTTTAATGAGATCCGACAGATAATAGAGGACGAATTTCCAACAGTAAAAATTAAACGATATTTTAACTTCATTCAAGATATTGAACCACTGAACGAACAAATTGAAACAATTGAAAACTATCATTTAGGCAAGACACAACATCGCGGAATATTGGAAACGTTAGAGAAATTAAAACGACAAATTTACTTTCCAAATATGAAAGACAAAATTACGGAATATATCAATAAATGTGAAATTTGTAAAAAAACTAAGTATGATAGAAAACCACTTAAAACAAAATACCAACTGACACCTACTCCAGAAAAACCGTTCCAAGAATTAATGATTGACATATTGAAATACGACAATAAACTCATATTTACAGCCGTTGACACTTTTTCAAAAAGACTATTTACACAAATAATACCAACACATAATGCAATAAACATTTGTGACTGTTTACAAACTTATTTGACATATTATCCAACACCTATACAAATCACACTAGACCAAGGTACAGAAATGAAAAATAATCTTGTTCAACAGTTTTGCAAATATAACGATATAAATCTACATTATACTTCAACAAATCATTCAAATTCACTAGGATTATTAAATAGAGTACATTTAACATTAACAGAGTTACTTAGACTAACTTCATATAAACAAAAAACATATTCTCTCTTACAAAAACTAAAACTAGCAACTACTGCGTACAACAATGCATTAAATCAAAATTTAAAATTAACTCCGAACGAGATAACGTTTGGATTCACATCAGAAAATAATAAAAAGACAGATCTTAATATAACAGAATTATATGTACAAAAATATCATAACGACTTACAACTCTTACACGAATTAACGCATAAAAAAATTACTGAAGAAAAAGAAAAACGTACCGACAAATTAAATAAAAATCGCGAAGACCCACCTGAACTAAATGACCATGAATATCTTAAAAATACCCAATCAAAAATCAAAAGTAAGGACAAATTTAGAAAAGTTAATGTTTTAATTCAAGGAGCTAGACAACTAAAGACCCATGTTGATAATATTAGGAGACCTAACAAACGTAAACGTAAGAAACATTCTGTTTCAGATGATGAAGACTCTTTACTTGTTAACATTTCTGACACTACTTCCGATGATTCGGATGATCAAAGTTGTAGATCTGACTGACTCACCTGGACTGCTTCATTACTCAATAAATAATATTAAAGTAATTAATAAATTTTATGAAACATACCACTTTTATAATTTAAGTTTATTACATAAAGAAATTTCAAACATTCAAACTCATTTAATTAATTTTAAGGATCATAAGATGTATCATGTACTTTCTGATTTAACTAATGAAACCACGGAACAATTCCACTTGATGTATTTTAGGGGACTTAACAACCGCCATAAAAGGGGTTTAATTAACGGCTTAGGAAATATTATAAGCTGGATTACAGGAAATATGGATGCAGATGACAAAGCATATTATGACGACATTATTTCAAATGTAGAAAAAAATAATTTTAAAATAGAACACAATATAGAGACTTCGATCAATATTAATAAACAACTCATAGAGGACTACAAAAATAACATAGAAACAATTAATAAAATTTTTATGACTAACCGACAAAACTTTAAGATGCTAACAGAAAATGACAAAGCATATGACTTTTATATTCATATTATCTTTTTATTAAACAAAATCAAAAGTTTAACCTTATCGCTAGAATTTTGTAAACTAGGGATAGTTCATACTTCTTTAATGACAGACGTAATACGAAACTTACCAAAAACAATAAAATTAGTATCAAATAACCCTGAAGTTTTATGGACAAATAGTAAAATATTTTGCTCAACAAGAGACAATATAATCCATACTTTTATTAAATTACCACTTCATGATGATTCTTACAAAGGATACTATTTACTCCCAATACCAAAAGTAATTAATCAAACCACCTTCGAGATTGATTTGAGGCATGATCTTTATTTGCAACAAGGGCCCAATTTGTACACAGGGCATTGTTGTATATTTATTGACTATTATTATTGTATAAATCTTAAGAAGATAACTTCTAAATGTGTATTTTCCATCATCCACAATGGAAAATTAGAAAACTTTAATTTAACATTAAGTTATCACAATAAAATTAGATATGTAGAATTTCTAAAACAATATGTTACTGTTAATTTAAATAAAATAAGTGATTGTAAAAACAATACTGTATTTCTACCTACAGTCAGTTTAATTAAGATTGATAAGGAAGATTGTTTTTCGGATTTAAATAAAATTTATACTCACAATTTTCATTCAGTAGCACAACCATTTTATGATTATGTAATTTTAAATACATCATTTATAAACACTAATAATTATTCTATACCACCATTAGAAATACTTACATTTGCTACTCATCATAATATTTATTTCTATCTATTTATATCAACAGTTGTAATTATTATAATAATTCTTTCCATTGTTTATAAGATAAAATGTAAATTACAATACAATTCAATAACAACAACAGAAACTGTAACTATACCTAATGTAACCACTCCTGTAGACAATCATAAAACAATATTAAGTAGATTATATAAAAGTAGTTTTTGATAAAATAAAAATTCATATTGTATTTCCATTATGTTACAAATGTATTAATTTATGTAATCTTTATTATGTTATTATTAATTCTAATTTATGTTCATTATGTCATATGTACTCTATTATTATTCATTTATTTTATGTAAAATATTTGTTTTGATCAGGAGATTCAAAACTTAAGGTTGGGTGGAGTTACAGGTGGCTCCCGAGTAAATGTGTAAACAATACTTAGAATCATAATCAATTACCCAGAATTGTTATGCACTATAAGATGCAGGTGGCTGCAGGTGGCCAGAAAAACAGTAAACAATTCCAGAGAAATAGCATCAGCATGGCTGATCCTATTTAACCGTCCCAGACCAAAGGGAGGGGCCTTTTCGTCCGTAGACATTTGAACAGTTAATATCGCTATTTAGTTGACATTTATTTACATGTATTCTATGTATCATTCATAATAAAGTTTTTAAAAAGTATTAGATACGTTCAGAACCTTTAACTATATATCGTTACTAGTGAAAAAAAAGTATATTTACTAGTTTACTTAGGGTTATTCCAAAACTGACAACCAATAATTAAAAATTAATAAAATCCACAAATTACAAACTTACTCAGGTTTTAACTGAACATGGCCGTACCAAATCATACTTATACAGATTTCACATGACTAATCAATGACAATACTTGTTCAATAGACAAAGTAGAACAAACTTTTAAACACATAGTTTATGATTGCCAAATTGGCCATTATCTGAACTTGTTTTTGAGATCTTGATCTATAAATACGTTTCGGCTCGAATTCATTAAATTCATTACCAGTATCGATTTCGATAAGTTGACTTCAATTTAAGAATATATATACATTGTAAAAAATGGATAATCATATTATAATTTTTGTCATTTTAATTTTTTTTAATTGTATAAGTAATAATGTTTTCTATATATTGTGTTTATCACGTATGTTGTTTATTCCTATTGTTAAAATGTAATTAATGATACATAGTATACCGTAGTATGGAATGTGCCAATAATAAAAGGCCCTTTCAAAGGGTTAGATTGAGAGAGAAAAAAAAGAAAGTCAAATGTCACAATGTCACAATGTCAAAAACATGATTTTAAGAAAGTGCCGTTAAAGAGGCTGGAGTGTGATAGCGAAACATAAAAAAAAATATACATATAAATTAATTGTTTACCGTGGCTCTTTTTTTGGACTTCGTGGACACCTAAAAAGGGCTGGGTGAGGACATGGCATCGTCGAGGACACATAGGGAAATAGAGTAAAGAAATAAACCCAAACAATTCATTTATCAAAAATAAAACTCTACTATATTAAACCAAAAATGATATAAACTTGCACCTAACATTTAATAATTATAATGATAATAGCCCTAAAGACATTATGAAAATTAACAATTACAACTTACAACAAGATTCACAATATCATCATCAATCAGTCAATCAAGATATCACCATCAATAACCATAATCCCAAAACTACTAATAAAAATAATAATTTCAATTTAAATAAAGGATCTCTCATCTGTTTTTGTGAACGAAACGTACAAAAGAAAAAGAGGGAATAAAAAGAATTTTAAATTGTCATATTTAAGAAGATGGCCTCGAGACCATCTACTATAGAACTTTATTGGAGTGCTGCCGATGGGTAGTTTCTCCACAAGTGTTTTTCATGTCATAATGTACATATCAGCAGATTTACTTGTTATAATCATATTATAGTTGCAAATATCAATAAATTAAATTTAAAAAAAAAAACATTGTCGTATTTCTTCGGCTCTACCATTTAACAGACACTACATCTGGCTACACCCAAAATCTAGTCTGACTGCAGTAACATAGAGGCTCCTACCTGGACAGCCCCTTCTTCTTCTGGTCGGACCACGACCCCGCTCGCCAAGAGTACCAGTTCTCAACTCTGGCTTTTGCTGGAAACCGAACGGATATTTAACGGCTCATTCGAGCTAGCCTAAACAATTTTATCCCCGTGTCCGGGAGGTGCTGCTAATTGAGGACCAAATTGACATGACATTCTTGAAATAAACTAGAATTTAATGAATTTTTTGATTGATCAAATTAAGTGATCGAAAAGTCCTGGCTAATATCCGTTCTTATTCGACATCCAGGCCTAGAAAACGTTTAGTCAGCACGTCTCGACCACAGACAAGAGCCTTAACAATTAGCAATTAATTTATCTACTTCTACGTTCTTTAGTTTGTTACATAAAGATATGACTAAGTGAATTTCAACAGATGAAACATCTCACACTCCGTCCTCAAGCCTTTTCATCAGCGTTTTTTCAAATTAACATTTATACTTAGTGTATTTCACTTGCAACCCCGCAATGTATTCTATTATAATAGTGTTTATATGATTCTTCTGATATTAAAAAAAAATTGCCTTATCTATAAAGATATTTTAAACAAAATAGAATTTAATGAAATTTATTAAATATTTTTATTTGTAAAGAAAAGATATGTCCAGGACCGGGACTCGAAATATATTAAAATTAATTTTTTTAGGATTTATGCTTGTTTTTTAGATAGAGGGAGTTCAAACACTAATCGACATTTGTTATATATTCGGGCTTACTTTAGAATTGTTATTAAAAAAAGTTATCAAGCGATCATCCATTTTTTCTGTCTAGTAGGGCAGCCTTATTCTAAGATGCGAATTAAAAACAACTCAAGTTAACTTTAAAATTATTACCTCTCTATTTCTAACGTGGATTTTTATTAGCCACTTAAAATAAGACATTCCACGATAGCAAAAAAAGTTTTTAGGGGATTCAACAACGACCGTCCTTATGAAAAAGTACAGGTGTTCACACTTAACTCTACTATAATACCTGCAACCTCAGTGAATAACCTATTTAGCTGAACTAATATGAAATATTATCAATACAAAACGTAATCAGTATTATATGGCAAGACATCATGGTTATGTTGCATTTTGTGCAAACATTTTTCTAGTACTTAGGAATCGTGTTTTTTATTCTCGCTGTGCATAAGTGACTCAGCATTGGCTATGTTTGAACACCGTTTCAAGCCAAATACATTACACGATTCTGCTTTCTTTAGTACAATTAACTCTCTTTGGAAAAAAAAATCGAATTTTTACTTACCAGTCCAGATATATTCTCTGGGGCAACTTCCTATAAGAAAAGTTTATGCTTTTCCGATTATTATATCAGTTTGATAATCCTGAATTTTTTTCTTGTCGCAAAACCTCTACTGATTCAATAATGACTCCTACAGGTGGCTCTGTAAAATGTAAACATTAAAATTAATATCATATATTCTATGCACCGTTATCGACGAATCTCCTTCTGATCTCATAAATTCAACCAAAATGGAAATAAAACATTATAAAATCATTATTATTATAATGATTGCAACACAGTTGTTGTCGGTTACGCTAAGAAGACCTTTTTGAGAAAACAATATAAGGAAAAAGGAAAGTAATATAAGGAAATTAATCAAGGTTATTCATAAATGAATAATATTATCCTACAAATTAGGTTCACTTGCAAATGCTTCTGCAATTTCGGATAAAAAATGAATACCTTGATCTTATTTATAAAACTCAGTATAACCTTCACACGCTGCTGAAACCTACTTTGCTGAAACCTAAGACAGCAAAGCACCTTTGTTAGCTATTGGTATGCCTTAATAACAATAATCGGAAATCATTAATTTATAATAATTATTATTATTATTCCATTTAAGGATAACCCTGACCACTGTATTGACGTATGCTAATTATTATTTATTTATTTAATAAGTAAGTAAGACTACGCGACTATGATGCAAGGTGTTATTTTTGTTTTTTTCAGTTTTTCTCGGCCCATTTTTTCCTCGTGGTTTCACTGAAGGCTTTTCTTCTTTCTTCTGTCCAGGTCTTGGATGGAAATTCTTTTCTATCTGCCACTAGAACCGCATTTTTGAGGAATTTTGGTGTTCAGTTCTATGTTCTAATAAAGCTAGTGTAATCCCCTGTTTCTTGCTTTATTTGTTCTGTGTATCCTTGTTCGAATTTGTAGCATATAATTTTGGTGAACATTTTTTTGTTTAGTCTCTCCTCGTTCACCCGCAACATGTGGCCACAAAATCTGAGTATTCTAACCCTCATTTCAGTTTCCAAATCACTCATTTCAAAGTAAATTTCTTTGTTAGATTTCAGCTGGTATCCATCTGGTGTTACTTTGGGCACGTGGATTCTTCTAAGAATCCTTTTCTCTATTTTCAAGTTTAAATAATGCATTCTTGCATACTTTTCCCCTACGGCTATTTTTCTTAGATTGTAAATTTAATCCAAATAGGTCGTATGATGGTCATGTAGATGAGTCTTTTGTATTTAATTGAGAGCTTAGAGCGTTTTTTTTTAATAGCGTTTTTGACGTTAATCGTTTGTCAAGATGCAACCCTAAGTATCGGATCTGTTATAAAGGCACAAGTGGGCTATTAGTAAAGGATACTGCAGGGCACGAAGTCATTGGTTTACGAGTAAGGTAAAAGTGATTTGATGCGATTTTTGAGAATTTATTTTAATTCTCCAGTTTTGACACCATTCTTCAAGATCAGTGATATGGATGCTTTGGGATACAATAACTGGATTGGTGTTGACTGATAACACACCAGCATACGTAGTAAGGATAGTAATAGGATGAGTTGGGATGTCAGCTGTATAAACTGTATATAGGATTCTACCATCTCCAGCCAAGGATACTACCTTGAGGAACACCAGCAGATTGGGAAAAGAGGGATGAATAGACATTATTATGGTATACTTGGAAAGTTCTATTTGTGAGATAGGATTGAAGGATGAGAAAGTGGGAAGGCGGTAGGAATTTACGGAGTTTGTAGAGCAATCTCGGATGCCAAACTCGGTCGATAGCCTGTTCCACGTCAAGAAATACGTCCGAACAATATGATCCACGTTCAAATGGAGAGGAGACTACATCCACCACACGATGACATTGCTGAATAGTGGAGCGGAATGCTTGGAATCCAAACTGCTGATCTAGTATTATGTGATTTGCATGAAGGATGGGGTACAATCGTTTGAGGATGAGTTTTTTTAGGATTTTACCCATGCATGGTAAAAGAGAGAAAGGACGGTAAGAGGATGGGTATTCTGTTTTTTTTTTTAATGGTTTAGGTATCATTTTTACAATGGATAATTTCCAGAGGTCAGAGAAATATGTGGAGCGGAGTACAGCATTAAATATATATATATATATATATATTTAATTAACATATATAAATATTCTATATATATACATATATTATATATATATATATATATATATATATATATATATATATATATAAGTAAGGGATAGAATGGAAAAGCTTGGATTACAGTGTTTGATGAATTGAAGGATTCATTTGATTGTTGTGATTAGAAGGGATTGGACTTTAGTATTGAATTTCTGAGGCTTTGATCTAGGATCTCGGGGTTTGGGTTAGAAGGTTTTGGGCTTTTTACAGGAAGTCTGGGGTTTGTCTTGGGAGGTTAGAGGTGCCTGGCGTTGAGGCTGCTGCTGGTTCGTTGAGGTCGGGATTATGTTTTCCGGAGGTTGAACTCTGGTGATATGTTGATCTGTAATGGTTGTTATTTTTGGCAGTCCGAGAATATAGTTGAGATGTTAAATTCAGGTGGTTGAGGAAAATTCTCTATGCTTTTCCCTTGTATTTTATGTGTTCTCTGTCGCTGGAAGCTTTTATATACCGATCAGCCTTTATATTTCGCCGGGTGGTCTCTACCACAAAGAGCATATTTTGCTGGCCCATTTCTGGACTTCTGGCATACTTCAGTTAGATGTGAGCCAGCACAATTGACGCATCAGTGTTGGTGGTGACAATAGGTCTTCGTGTGACCTAAGTTTTGACACCTAGTACATTGCACTATGGTGTTTTTGTGCCTTGGCTCCTCGAATTTATCAGTTGAATAAACAAGTCTAGTAACTTGAAATATTTCAACATTATTTTTGGCTGGTTCTAGTTCGACAAAAAACAGAGGAAGGTGATATTTTTCAGTTGGATGCAACACTGACGATATGTTGTGACGTGGTCGAGTGAAGCCCTCTTAGAACTACCCTATATAATTTCTCTTGTCTGAGTTGGTAGCAGTGAAAATCGTAGTTTTAGCTAGTAAGATGATTTATGAGTTTTTTATATGAATCTTTATTGACGGTGTTTAATTTACTCTATAGTAGCATCTAAAATTTGACTGCCCGATCAGATCTGCTATTTCATTTCTGAAATTATAAAAATCACTTATTTTCGTGGTAAATATTGGCGGAGGTTCCAAGTCATCGATTTTTTGTCGCTCTTGATTCTCTTTATGAGTATTATCTTTGGGGCCAGCGTTGCTGCCGGTTGGCGTGACTACAGTAGATTTACTGTGGTACAGTCTATTCACTTTGTTCTGGTAGAGTTTGACGAGATGGTAAGAACGACATTGTATGAAAATAATGTCTCAAGTACAGAGCGATGTGAAAATGTAACTTCACTTGCGACCATGACAGTTGGTATTTTTGGCGCAGTCAAATGCCAAACTGCATTTTGGCACACAATCTGTCAAGTGATTCATTGCATTGTAAAGGTCGTTGGCTTTACGTATGTTAGTATTAAACGTGATTTCGTTATTCAAATAATTTTTAATTTTATTGCAGCTTATATAGACATTAATTAATATCGAAAGTAAAGGTTTTGCGGACGGATGGTTTGGTAGTTCAACTAAAAGGATAAGATGAGAACAATGAACAAAACGAGAGGAAACATTTGAAGTGAAAGTGGCTTGATATAGATGAAGGCACGATAAATTGTTTGAGATGCAGAAATATTAGACCATGTAGTATTCTTTGCATTTGAATTACCGCCAGCTAATAATAGTTTTAAAATAAAGTTTATATTTTGAGGAATTTAGATAAATAGTGGTGGATTGAGTAGTATTTGTTTAAGTCATAGGTAAAAAATGGTGATTTAATGATTTGTTCAAAATGAATGCAGTGTCTCCAAGGATCGATTGATTACAATAGATAGTTCGTATAGTTGTGTTTTAAATGTTTGGCAATTAGATGAATTTCCGTTATCAATGCAATAAGCAAACCGTTGTAGTTCCAAAGGAGTATTTAAGAGAAGGTGGAACAGGTTTAGTCGTATGAAGGATTTGAAATGACAGGATTATCGTTGGGGCCAGTGTTGCTGCCGGTTGGCGTGCCTACAGTAGATTTACTGCGGGTTTTTGGTGGTTCTTTTGGCAGTTTGTTATTTGTGGCTGATGTTTTTGAACTAGCCGCTTTGTTTTTTGTTTTTCTTTGGCGAGTTACCCGCTGAGCCAAGGGTAGATTTTCTCTGACGTTTTTGTAGAGTTCTTCTTTTAAGGTATTGTGAGTCGGTTTCACTAATTTTGGAAATGGAGTCTCTTCCTCCGACATTTCACTACCCGAGAGGTCCACATTCTTATTGAAATTATTCATTAATTAATAAAAAACAAATCAACTAAATTTTTTAAATTATTAATTATAAACTATTGCTAATTTTCACCTCCACGCTGAGAGGCACTGATGAGGAAGATAAAGAAGAATAAGAAGCAGCCAAGCCTTGACCTTGATCTTGCTAACTGTAGAGTATCAGTCCTATCTATTACTAAAGGATTAAGGCCACGTTGCTGCCTTTAGCAGCCGGTCACTAATTTATTTTAGGTCTATTGTTTTTATTAGTCACTCACCTCACTAATGTTGAATGTAAACTGTGGTACAGTCTATTCACTTTGTTCTGGTAGAGATTGACGAGATGATAAGAACGAAATCGTATGAAAATAATGACTCAAGTTCAGAGCGATGTGAAAATGTAACTTCACTTGCGGCCATGGCAGTTGGTATTTTTGGCGCAGTCAAATGCCAAACTGCATTTTGGCACACAATCTGTCAAGTAATTCATTGCATTGTAAAGGTCGTCGGCTGTACGTATGTTAGTATTAAACGTGATTTCGTTATTGAAATAATTTTTAATTTTATTGCAGCTTATATAGACATTAATTAATATCGAAAGTAAAGGTTTTGCGGACGGATGGTTTGGTAGTTTAAGGAAAACGATAAGATGAGAAGAATGAACAGAACGAGAGGAAACATTTGAAGTGGAAGTGGCTTGATGTAGATGAAGGCACGATAAATTTTTTGAGATAGAGAAATATTAGAAATTTCAAATCCTCTATTTCCTGGATTATTTTATACACGTGAACACCATGTAGTATTCTTTGCATTTGAATTACCACCAGCTAATAATGGTTTTAAAATAAAGTTTATATTTTGAGGAATTTAGATAAATAGTGGTGGATTGAGTAGTATTTGTTTAAGTCATAGGTAAAAAATGGTGATTTAATGATTAGTCCAAAATGAATGCAGTGTCTCCAAGGATCGATTGATTCCAATGGATAGTTCGTATAGTTGTGTTTTAAATGTTTGGCAATTAGATGAATTTCCGTTATCAATGCAATGAGCAAACCATTGTAGTTCCAAAAGAGTATTTAAGAGAAGGTGGAGCAGGTTTAGTCGTATGAAGGATTTGAAATGACAGAGGAAGCTGATTTAGTGAGAAGTTCTTCTTTTTCTTTGACTTCCTCTTACGCCATTGCTGGTGTCGAGAAGCCTCCATTTATTTTGCGAGGCTATTTTATTTACCTTGAATAGAATTAACTTCAATGCGGGTTATGGGCTCAGCGATGGAGGTCCCGCATCCTCAGGACAACTGATCTCCTGAATATTTATGTCCATTCAGGAGAAAGGGTGACCGTGCTATACTCCAGGTACTGGGCTTACCCCAACCTGGAGGACCAGTTGCTGATTGCAGTAAGATGACTGGGCGATGGGGCCGCTAACTCCCTACTTTATGCAAGAAGTTTAAGTATTAGAAATATAAAGGATTTGAGCTCAAAGAGTAAAGATTCAATAATATATTTCTTAAAATTAATTTTTTGGTCAAAGAAAGGATATTTAATAAAATGAAATTCACATTAAAAAATGTTTATTAAATGTAAAAATATATTTATCTCTCATCTATCAAACACTTTCAGAAAAAAAATTCACGGCACCATAGTATGTCTTTCTAGCGTGATTCACAACTATGTACTTTGATTATAATTCCATTCAAAATCATTAGAATAATCAAAACTTGTGTATCTTTTGATTTCAGCTTGGAACGATAGAGATATATATTTTCTAACATTCCTGTCAGAAGAGGTTAATCAGAAAATGTTACTTAAATTATTATTGATTTATGTACAACTTCTCCAAATCAGCGTAAATTAAAAACAACATTAGTTGTAGATAATAGCAAATTCAAAAAAAATATACAATGTGTTGGAGTACATAAGTAGTATGTAGTATGGTACTGTTGTAGAAGGAGGTAATTTATCCTAGATCACGCTCAACTTGCAAGTTCTTCTCCTAATTGTTATAGAGACTGGGTGAGCCCTTGGAGGGTCTCCAGATCCGACCGATTCAATTCACGTTTTTTAAAAGAATAAATAATTAATCTGCCACAACTTGTCTCAAGTCCGATACCTTGAGATCAATAATCCCAGCTCCCCACACACTGAGTTGTACACTGAGTTGTACTGTGCCTCCAATATAAGCAGTTATTAATGTAATAATTCCATAAAGATTTCGATTTTTAAGTTGAATTCAATGTATTCGCTACGAATTCTGCTAGAGAGCTTTCTGGATTTCTTCTTGCAAAGTATTAATTATCACAAAATCATTGATATTAATCTATTAATTTAGCAGTATATACTACTTTGAAACTTTATTGACTATTGGTTGATAAATAAAATATAAAAACAAATATATGATTAAAGTCTTGTGAAACGTAAAATGTAATTATAATAATTTGTCAAATAGCTTGTTTAGAATCATTGCTAAGTAAATCCTTCATTTCTTTGCTTTTCTTCATCTCACTAATGGTATCGAGCATAGGATTATCTTTGGTCTCAGGGATGAACATCAACAAGAATACACCAAGAATAGCAAAAGAGCCACAAAGTGTGGTCGGAATCCACCAAGCTTTCTTCCCCTGTAAAATATAATATTGCCGTAGTCATATGAATTATATATTTCACTAAATGTTCACTTACCTGTTCATTATTATGTACTAACCAATATGTCCACAATATATGGTGCTAACAGAGGTCCCAACTGCGCCATGGTAAAACTGCTGCCCATGGCAGTGTTGCGGCATTCTGTTGGAAATATTTCCAAAGTATGAAAAACGTAAAGCCCAGCTGCTGCAGCTCCTGTAAGTCTTCCAAAGAATGTCGTCACCATTATTGGCCAACCTAAGTCACAAAGGGTTTGTGATTATGAAAACACAAAAAAAAAAATAATGACAAAAGAAAAAAACGGGTGGTTAACATCGTTCATTTTTTATTAACAACAAGAATGACTTAAGAAGAGAAAAATGTTTACTACTTTATTATCGGCAGAATCTGAAAAAAACTATCTGCTGGTATCCAGGACGGAAAATAATTTGGGTATTCAAATTAATGGGATGACTATAGAGCAGGTCCAAAACTTTAAGTAGTCGGGCGAGACAATTAGTGAGTAGAAAATTAAATGATGAAATCAGTGCAAGAATTGCCATTTGGCGAAGGATGTTTTCTGCCATAAATAAAAAGTTTTTGAGTTAGAAATATCACAAAAAAAAACTAAATTGGTTATTTATCACTCGACATACGTTCCTACACTCACTTATGGAAGTGAATCCTGGTCCCTAAAACACTGTGATCGCAGCTGACTAGAGCATTTTCCATAGCATAGAAATGACGTACCTGAGGAAAATAGTGGGGAAGATCAAGAAGGACAGGATACAAAATAGGACGTTACAGACTCCAGCCCTCTATCAGCTGATTGAGAAAGGACTTATTCGATGGTTTGGCCATGTATTGAGGATGGATGACTGACGGACAGCGAAGAAATCTTCGGAGGCTAAACCAACAGGAAAAAGACTCAGGGGAAGACCGAGAGTGACCTGTAAGGATAACCTCCAAAATATCCTTTAAGAAAAAGGGATTGGATGGGCGGAATCCAGGAGAATAGCCCTTGACGGAGACAGGTGGAAGTAGAAAAAGAGAAAGAAGAATATGGAAAAACGGCTGATCAGTACATGCTAATGAGGGAGTTCTAAATGTTGCCTGGTAAGGTATAATTAGGTCACTTCTACGTAGCCTAAGCCGATGACATGGATATTGCTGGACGTTCCTTCCAGGCAGTTAAGGAAGCATTTTGAGCATTAGGGTAAATTAACTAGGGGAGCAAAGTATCTGGTGGCATAAGAAGAGCCTAGACCAAATGTAGAGTTTGGAGAGTAGAGGTTTGAAAGTGTCCGTGAGTTTGAGTACGTGGGATACGAAGGAATACACAAAATGCTGAAACAGAATTCGAGACTCCTGGGATAATAACGGGATAGCTGGAGTGAAGAGGAGTGTGATCTATGACTACCGTTGTTACTTGTTGGACTAAGAAAACCACACACACAAACACACATACCCTGTTCTGCTATATGGAAACTTGGATTCTGATAAAAGGAAATTAGCGAGACCTCCTTATCATGGAACGATGTTTGGTGGAGTGCTTTTTGATGGGATTTGGAGCAGGAGGACTAAACAAGAAGTTCAGCGTCACAATCGTCGTATTTAAAAATCAGGCTGATTGCGGTGGGCAGGAAATCTGGCGCACATGGAAGTAAATAAAGTAACGAAGACAATGCTTATAGAGCTGCTACTTAAGTCCAGGAAAAATGGCGGTTCTAAGCTGAAGTGGATTGACGGTGTAGTGACTGGCTCGAAGGACATCCTTAGTGTCAAGAATTGGAAGAGAAGCGCTCGGGTTCGATGATTGGGGGAGGCAGTTGGTGGTGGCCAGGTCCCGTTATCGGGTTGTAGCGCCGCATTAATACTAATAAGATATAATTAGGATAGGGCCGTTTAGACTTGGTCCCCCATTTTATATCCATTCCGAAGAGCGTCACACCCTAGATTTTCATCATCATTATCATTATTAGTCGTTGCTTGGAGAACCTTGGCCTCCTAAACAATTTTCCTCCACTTTGACCGATCTTCAGCTGCTCTTCTCCAAGTTCTTACCCCAAGGAGCCTAAGGTCTGCTTCCACATCGTCCAGCCATCGCAGTCTAGTCCTGCCTCTCCCTCTTTCTCCTTCTGGATAATGAAAATTATATTAAAATGGTAGGCAAAGTAAATACAACAAAATTAGTGTCATTCCTATTCATTTTTTCCCAGTTTATAATCAACAACAGGTCTCATGGACAAAACCTCTGTACTTGTGCGACTTTTTAAAATTATTTATTAGTTAATATTAATCAATGATACTTTTAGTACTTTTAAATTAGAAATGTTATTAAATTTTTAACTTTTTTTCTTATTCTTTTCAAATTTTAACATTATTTTTTAACTGTGTTATAAATATGGAACCCCAACCCAGCACATCCAAAATAGTTGTGTTGGAATGATGATCCAAGGTTTTTTGACAAAGTATGCCTCCTGTTAGAGGACTTGGAGAAAGAAGAAGCTGATATTTTCGAATCAGATCTTGATGACAGAGCCCACATTGAAAGAGATCACGATACAGCGTCAGAGATGTAAGACCCTTATGAGGAAACTGAAAAGTGGGAGAATTCAATTTTAATTTAGGCAGCATATAATGAACAAGTAGGTAGGAAAATATCTGTTAACTGTGAATAAGAAAGTACAATGAAAAAATACAGAGTTTAGAAAAAAAATCCTGAATCATTTAGACAATGTTTGGAGCAATACAAATTTTCACCACTATATATATTTTTTTAATGAGAAACTTGTACTGTACGGCAAAAAATGGTGTTGACTGTGTGAAGCGATATTTTGACCGATCAGCTCAACTAATTTTTAAGTTTGAAGGCTCATGTTAGTTTAATAAGTATAAGTATACTAAGCTCAAAATATATTTATTGTATTTAGTCAATTTTATGTCCTTTTGTAGGCTGTGTAATATTTTTTTTCTGCAAGCATTGAGTAATTCTATCCATTACTCAACTAAAACTGGTGTGGAAAGTCCCAGTTTCCTCCACTAGTGACGGAAAACCACTCTCCCTCACTAGTGAAAGTAACAGCCACCTAGATCGAATTTGACAATCAGCACTCTGTTATTTTAAATGTTAAATGGCGGTATTATTATATTATTCATTTTATATTCCTAAAATGTTAAAATAAGTAATTTTAATTTTTAAATGGTTGCAGGAAAATGTAATATTTAATGAAAGAAAAAAGTGCTTATAAAAATAAGTGTGGTGAAATTCACTTGGGTGTAATAAAGTGGCACATTCCTCACTTGTCAAATAAATAACTATATTTTGTTAGAAAGCACAACGTAACCGAGAGTGGACAACTGATTTTAGAACGTTAAAGAAATGATATAAAATAAATTATTTGTATTTGTTAACTAACGCAATATTAAAAATGAGCCCGTGCCCTCGAAATCTGTTAAGTGAAATCTGTGACATAAATTTTATGAATAATAATTTAATCATTATTTAAAAAAAAATATGTTTTTCTTATTTTTGTGTTTGATCATTGACTGCAACCCCTGACCAATTCTTTCCTTCATTAGAATCATCCAGTCAACTATTTTACTTTCTAATAATTATTATAATGTACTCGAAAACAGGATACAGCGTCCTTGCTTTATGGGATTTGATGGAAACAATACTAAAAAGTATTCCTGAGGGTAGAGATAAGAAGATTTTCTTATATAAAGAGAACTTTTTATTGGTAAGCCACCGTTTCGACCCACATTGCAGGTCCTCTTCAAGCTCTGAAGAGCTAAATATACAAGAAACAAATAAATTAAAATAATATATGGGCAACGATAACAGTATATGAAGTATATTGATAGAATAATGTTATGTAGTAGTACTAGAAAGACAGAAGAGGTACCGTTTAAATCCAACAAAATAACAAATGTAAAATTAAAAATTAGAGCAAACTAAAAACTGAAAAATTATCGAGTTAAGTGTCCAAAAAGGTAACAAATGAAAAATTGAGAATTAGGACAGAATTATAGTAGAAAAAGATTAAAAATAAATTAAAGAAAAATATTTAAAATATTAATAAGAATAGTTAATTAAAAGAAAAATTAGAGTTAATTCTATAACAAAATTATAGTAGATATAATAACAAAATGAAAATTAATAAAAATAGAAATTACTAAAAAATATAGTTAAAAATGATAGAACAAGCAGAATTATAGTAGATTAATTTGTATATAGAAATTTTATACAAAATAACTTATATGAATTCTATAAAAATTAACTAAGCAAAGTTTGTGAGGAATAACAAGAAAAATTTTATAAACAAATGGTAAATAAAAACAAGACATAAAGATATAATGGATTATGGAATGACAAAAGTAATAAGAATAAAGTAAACAAGAAGTAATGAAGAATGATAAATAATCACATGACCCAAAGTGATTATTTAAAATATCAATTTAAGATGGATTATAGAGAACAGGGGCCAGAGGGGTTTCAATAGGAAAGAGGTATAATTTGGGGAAGTTATAAAACTATTGTAGTATCTAATGATAAAATATTGTCATGGAGTTATGAAAAATAAAATTAATACTAGTATTGATGGTAGAAATGAAAAAAAATAAAATATAATGGATGTATATAATAAGTGATGAATGAATATAAATAATATAATGAATACTATAATTCCTCCAGCGGTTTATCCTCGTATCCTTCAGGTCACCCTCCATATCCTCGAGCCACCTAAGGGCCTCCCTCTTAATCTTCAACCATCATTCGGTATCCCGTACTTCTTGGGATTCTCTTCCAGAATTCCAATCCTCTCCACATGCCCCAACCATCGCAGTCTCCTAAGCTGGATGACTTTCACTATATCGGACTCTTCGTATAGGTCCCTTAATTATTTATTGGGCCTTTATTAATTCTTAATTATTTATATCCATAGATATAAATAGAATACGTGTGATATGTATGTCAGTTCTACCAACCACATCTTTTTGCTTTTATTATGTTTTTGAGATAAGGTTTTTTTTAGATATTTTTCAATTTAAACCATGTGGCTGTAAAAATTCTGAGTTTCTCTGTTATAATTATAAGCATTAGTAGAATCGAATGATATTAAATAATTTTTTAAAAAATAATAGCCAATATGTAAAAGAAATATTGCTTTCTTAGCAAAGGGAACAAGTAAAATCACATAACTTTCAAAAATAAAATCTCAAGTTGTGAACTTTTAGCTCTGCCATCATATATCGAATTCTATATGTTGTATAAATCTATGTTTAGTTTTAATAATTTCTCCCCTGTGTGGCCACACTGTCATTTTAATATATCGATTGTTGTATATATCAAATTTGGTTGTTATCATTGCATTGTTTTGTTTACTGTGGAAATATAGTTGGGTTCACAGTGTTATTCTGTGTTTAATCCTCCTTAAAACACTATGACATGCCATATCATATATCACAAGTAGCATCAATACTATGGAAACTTTACCAAAGATCCTATTTAATAAGTTTTCCAATGTAACTTTGTAAAGTTAGTGTCAATTTAGAGATACATTGAGATTTGCACCTAAAAGAAAGAGTACCAAATATACGTTATTTTGTAATTTTTGTGTGGATTTTCATTGCCAGCGTTTAGAGCTCGTTAAAATTACGTTTGTCTTAAATCTAGCTTTGTTACAGCCCTGCTAGTGCTTGTAGTTGGACCTCTTTCTAATATGAAGGTTAGTCAGGAACAACTACAGTAAAGCCTGCATATTTGAGACTTCCTCGTGGATTCATATGCCTTTTGTATATATCTTCTAACTAGAACGCCTTGATTCAGAAAAAGTCTCGTATGTTTAAATGGTTAAAAATGTATTATTGGACGCTGCTCCATACAAACGTATAAATCTATTAACCAAACAGTTAAAGCTAATTTAGTTTTCCATTTTCCTGCTTTTCCCAGTGTACCATATCATATTATATCAATTCTCTCCGTAGGATTTCTCACACTTTTCCGACATTCACTTCCGAGATCCCTCATATGTGAAGTTATGGAATTTCTTCCTCGAATTCTTGACACGATATCCTTGCTGAGCCACATTTCTGATCATATCTGCCCTAATATTTTTTTAAGATCTACTGTAATCCATTTTTGAGGAACTAATTTTGGAGTAAATTTTCGCGGGTGTTGTCGACATTTCTGCTCTATATGTGAGAATATTCTCAATAACAGAACAGAAGATTTTCTTTTTCTTTCTCTTTAGAATGACAGCAGACATACAGCTTTTGTTGCCTATTCGCTTCTTCATCTTAACTGTAGTTCACATTCTCCTTTTCTATCTAGCTTTGTACCAAAGTATATGAAGCTTTCTTTATACAGAATTAAATCTTATGCCTATATATATCTTCATTTTTGTATCTTCCAATAGTCATTTATTATATTTCTTAAAATATTAATCTTCCTTCCTCATCCTTTATACTTCGTATTTAAAATATTAAGGATGAAAATCATATCCTCTATGCCTTGAAAGACTTAGGAACCAACTATTAAACATATCATTCCGCACTTTCCAAACCATTGCTTGGTCACCAAGACATATAATGAGGAAGCCATACAACACATTTAGTTTATTGTACAAAATTGTGGCAAACTTCAGGTTATATGCAAAAAAATTTTTATTATGTTGTGCTAAAATAATAAAAATTATTTATTATCCCAGGACCCACAATGAGCCGTATTATTATGTATATGCATTTTAATGTAAGAGAATGGATTTTTTTTTTGGGGGGGGGGGGGGTGACACTGCTGCTGTACATAGAAAATTCATCCTGTACACTAGTAATGATAACAAAAGCATTTGGGGCGACCTATAGAGTGGTGGTTAGGATAGTAGGAACAACCTACTATGCCCAAGATCGCAGCTTCGTAGCCCGGCATTGGGCCTAGGATTTTTAAAAAGTGAATAAAAAATCCTTGGTTATATCGCCCTTCGGAAGGGACGTAAAATGGGGATCCCAAGCCTGTACGAAGTCAGGTACTCGTTGTTAATAATCCCTATCCTAATTAAACCTGGATAGGCAAAATTTTAGGGCTCCCACTGTAGCATCGTCCGATTAGCCATTGCAGCATAAAAAGTGAAGTTAAATAAACAAACAACAAAAGTTTTAAAATGTTCATACATAGTGAAGGAATTCGAAAAAAAAAACATTAAAAAACCAAGCTCGAAAACCGATTTATAATTTGTATTTGGTGACATTGAATTAATTTTTTAATAGTCTACAAAATATTCGAGTACTGTAATTTTCTCCTCACCTTATACACTTACATATATAATCACTATACAGAATTTTAATTAAAAATAAATTACTAAAATCTGTTTAAGAATGACTACGCCATAGGTCTAGTTCTATCTAGATCTATAAAAAAAAAACCTATGTATTATCCTTCCTTTTGAATTATGTAAAAACTAACGAAAACCATATAAAACATTTATCAGAAACATATGGTAATAAGAAACATTACCCTTTGGTAACAATGGTAGTGCGATCATGGCGATGATAAATGCATTCCACAATACCATTCCAGAGCGCTTCCTGCCGAAGTACGGAAGCAACAGTAGAGGAAGAAAGTATGACGGGATTTCGATGATTCCATTGAGTGCCATAAAGAGGTATGGGTTGACATCGAAGTTGGATCCGCTAAGTGCTAAAATCATTAAAATAATCAGTCATTATAGCATTTTATTGTACATTGTTAGATAAAAAAGATTGTAACATAACATAACATACGAGCTAAACTCTATCTTTTTGTGTGAAGTATGGGCAATATTGAAAGTATACAACTATATAACAAATAATGGCATAAAGAAATCTGTCATAGTAACTGACTCACTATCAGTGATAAATGCATTAGAACAGCTTTGGACAAGAAACCCAGTTTTACAGAAAATTCAGAGCATGAATATGGCCTTAAGGGAAAATAATAAAACAGTTTCACTTTTATGGGTCTCTTCACATGTTGGCATAAGCGGCAACGAACGAGCTGATGCGGGGGCTAAAACAGCTGCAAAGAGGTAACAAGGGAACATCACTTATTAAGATCCACCTTTTTGTCCGGATGGCTGGGAGTGATCAGAAATAAAATTAAAGAAAATTGGGATGAGGCGTGAGAGAGCCTTCTGCAAAACCACCTCCTTCAAATAAAAGAAAAAACACTGCTCGGATCCCTCCCAACGGGCTAACGCCTAAAGAGTGCAGTGTAATAAGCAGGTTAAGAATTGGTCATACTAAGTTGACACATCTCCACCTACTTCTATGGCAGTACCAACCAACTTGCCAAAGCTGTAACAATGTTCAAATTACAGTTAAGAACCTTTTTGAATGCAAGAAACATCAAATAGTAAGAAAAAATTTAGATATTTAAACGTGTCCACCTTTCAAAAATGATAATAAAGTACAGAGGATTCTGATGTACCTGAAATTCGCTTATTTTAAGTTTATCTAAGAAATATAAGAAGAACAGTCGTCGCTAATGGCCCCAGCAGTCGAAGCGATGTTAAAAAAAAATTAAATTAAAAAACAAAATTATACAGCCATTAAATTTGTTTGCACGACTAATATAATTTTGAAATCAGCTCCGGAGGTTGTCGCTTCGAGTTTTTACCTTTTCTTTCGCCTCCTCTTTAATGTCCTCAAAAATAAAAATAACCGTAAGTTTTAGAAAAAAATAGTGTACGTGTATGTGTACGAGAAGATATCTCTGTATACTGTCTGAGTTACTCCACGGGAACCTTGTACCTTAGGTTGTGCAACTGATACCTTACTGGTATCCACGTTGTTGAGGTACCTGACTTGCTGGTCTTTTGTCGGGCCATGGTCTCCTTTGTATGGGGCCAGTCTATTAAAATGGACTTCCCTGGGTTTTCCTTTTGGCTGCTTTCTGATCCTATAGATGACGTCGTTTATCCTATTGATGATCTCAAACGGGCCATCCCAGGAGTTCTGAAGTTTAGGTGAGTAGCCTCGCCTTCTTCGAGGATCGTGTAGCCAGACCAAATCTCCAGGTTGGAATCCACCTTTCTCTGCCCTGATGTCGTAACGCTCCTTCACTCTGTCACTGGCTCCCTGGATGTTTACACGAACCTTCTCGTGGATGTTATCCATCCGCTTCCGTAGATTCGTGACGTACTCCTCTCCGGCCACTTCCTCATTAGGCTTGAACCCGTATTTCAGATCACAAGGCAAACGAAGTTCTCGGCCGAACACCACATTTGCGGGGGTCTGCCCCGTTGCTTCATGGACTGAACTGCGGTAGGCTAACAGGAACAAGTGAAGATACTGGTCCCAGTCCCGCTGATGGTCGGAGACCACTTTAGACAAATATCGACCCATTGTCCTGTTCATGCGCTCCACCATGCCATCCGATTGAGGGTGAAGAGGCGTCGTCCTGGTCTTCCGTATCCCCAGTGCTTCGCACATTCCGGAGAAGACTGCAGACTCAAAGTTTCTTCCCTGGTCAGCGTGAAGTTCCATGGGTACTCCAAACCGGCTGACGAGCTGCTTTACAAGTACGTCTACAACCGTGACTGCCTCTTGATTCGGAAGGGCATACGCTTCCACCCACTTAGAAAAATAGTCCATGGCCACGAGAATATATCGGTTGCCTTCGTCCGTCACAGAGAAAGGGCCAGCGATGTCAATCGCTATCATTTCGAACGGTGCTCCCACGTTGTACTTCTTCATAGTGGCCTTCTTTCTTCTTGTTGGTCCGTTAGAAGCCGCACAAGTCGCACAACGCCTGCACCAGTCCAACACATCGTCCTTAACGTTTGCCCAGTAAGCGCGTTCACGAACTTTTTCCAATGTACGGTGAACTCCAAAATGGCCGCCAGTTACACCGTCATGTAATTCCCTAAGCACTTCGGGCACTTTATTCCTTGGGACGATGAGCTGTCCAATGCTCCAATTCTCCAATGCCCGTTTTAGCAGCCCGTTGTCCACTAAAATGGAGTCCCATTGGGCCCAGTACGTTTTTACATTTTTCGACATTGGAGCAACATCCTGCCAGGTCGGTCTTCCTCGCCCCGATATTTTCCATTCCTTTATTTGTTTCAAGTCCGGGTCCTCGTCCTGTTCCTTTGACACCTCTGCGTCCTGCCAACTGTCGATGACAACTGTAGTCCTCAATACTGTTCCCTGCTTCTCTTCTTGTCGGGAACAATGCCTGCATTCTTCATCTTCACATGGTCTTCTTGACAACGCATCCGCATTCCTGTGGCTCGTTCCAGAACGATGAGCAGATTCAAAGTCGTACTCTTGAAGGCGCTCGATCCACCTCGCCACTTGTCCCTCCGGTGACTTGAATCGCAGCAGCCACATTAGAGCCGCGTGGTCCGTTCTCAGCAGGAACCTTCTTCCGTATAGATATTTATGGAAGTGCTCTATGGATTTTACTACTGCCAGAAGCTCTTTCCTTGTGACACAGTAGTTGCGTTCCGGAGCTGAGAGTGCTTTGCTGAAATATCCAATCACCCTTTCTTCTCCGTCTTGGAGCTGAGAGAGGACACTTCCAATGGCGATGTTGCTGGCATCTGTGTCAAGTATGAACTTGCCCTCGGGACGTGGCTAGCTCAGAATAGGAGCACTACTCAATTTGCTCTTCAGCTCCTCGAAGGATGCCTGGCACTCGTGATCCCAATGGAAAGTCCTTTTCTCCTCGGTTAGCCTAGTAAGAGGTTTTGCGATGTTAGCAAATCCTTTCACGTACCTCCGGTAATAGGTGCAGAGCCCGAGAAAACTTCTCACCTGGTGCTTATCTCGAGGTACTGGCCAGTTGGTGATCGCTGCTATCTTCTCTGGGTCAACAGCAACTCCGTTGTCTGACACAATATGCCCCAGGTAGTTGACTTGCCTTCGGAAGAGATTACACTTCTTCGGGTTCAACTTTAGGTTCGCTGCACGCAGTCGTTCGAAGACCTTCTCCAGATTCTTCAGATGATGAGTGAAGGACTTTCCCAGCACAATGATGTCGTCAAGGTATACCAGGCCAATCCAACCTGCCAATATCCACTGCGGAGATCCAAGGTAGAGAAGAGTTTACACCCCTCCAGGGTGTCCAGCGTATCGTCAATCCTGGGAAGCGGATAACTGTCCTTCTTGGTGACGTTGTTCAGAAGACGGTAGTCTACGCAGAACCTCGTTGTGCCGTCTTTCTTCTTCACCAATACGACAGGAGACATCCAGGGGCTACTCGAAGGCTCAATGACACCATCAGCCGCCATCTCCTTTATGATCTTCTCGGCGTCCTCCCGTTTGGCTAACGGCAGCCTCCGCGGGACCTGTCGGATGGGCTTCGCATCCCCGGTGTCAATCCTGTGCTGGACGATATCCGTTCTGCCCCGTGGTCCTGGTCCGATCTCGAAGACGTCATGCCATCGGATAATCATGTTCTTCACTTCCTCGCTCTGTTCAGGTTAAAGGTCGCGGCATGACTCGTTTACAAATCCTTTTAGTTCTTCTGGCAGTCCTCGGAGCTCGGTGGGACGACGTTGCAGCTGACGAACCACTGAGGTAGCGGTTGTACACTCCCCGACCGGTGTTCCTTTCTTCAGCGTTACCGGGAAGCTGTTCAGGTTCATTAGCCGGATTGGAGTGGTCCGTCCGGCCTTGATGAGAGACCTAGCAACCAGTACGCCGCGTCCGATCTCTTCTTCTTCGTGCGTTCCGGGTTCCAGTAGTACACATTGACCCTCTGGTAGATGTCCTTCGACCGTCCCATGCGTCACGATTTGGCTCTGTGCAGGTAAAGTGGTGTCTTCTAGTAAGAGCACTCGTGCATACAGATCCTTTCCCTGCCGAAGGATGACTTCCTCGTCTCTCATCGTCTACACACCTTTCGACATGTCCAGCTTGATCCCGTATGCGATCATGAAGTCCATGCCCAATATGACATCTTCATCGATTTCTGCCACGAGAGCGCGGTGCTTCAGATGTTGACCCCCGATGATGAAGGTGGCAACTGTCTCCCCGTAGACCTTGGCTGGCTGTCCCGTGGCAGTCCGTAATGCCCAAGTTGTTGGTAAGATCTTCTCAGCTGGAAGTGTTTTCGAGTTCAAGATTGTCATGGTTGCGCCGGTATCTATTAGCAGACTTCGCAGCTGCTCGTTCACCATCCCATCAACGTAGAAACTGTTCGTTCTGCTTCCTATTGACGCAACTCTGATGGCCTTCCTGGGGGCTTTGACGTTACGGGTTGGTCATTTGCTTCTAGGATGTCCAAGCTGGCCGCAGCCCCAATAGCGTATCTCCTTCTTATGGGTCCTGAGAGCATCCATGTCTTCGATGCTAGGGACCACATTAGGTTCCGCTTCTGCTGCTCGAACTCGCGCATGGCCCCGTACAGACTGTCTAACAGCTTCAAACTCCATGGCCTGAGATAATGCGTCTCCCAACGTTTTCGGCCGGGCGAGCTTCACTGCCTGTTGTGTCTCTGGGTCCCGAAGTCCATCCAGGAATTTGTCGACAGCCAAACTCTCGTAGATATAGTCGGTGACCGATGGGTAGGCGTTCCTCACCAGCCGGGCAATATCCGCTTCAAATTCCTGCAGCGTCTCGTTGTCCTTCTGGGCCCTGTTTCTTAGCTGTGAGCGATATAGCTGGTCCATGTGGCGGTGGCCGAAACGCATTTCCAGTCTTCTAATCAGCTTCCCGTAGTTAGACCGCTCCGACATGGGCATCCCCTGCAGCACTCTCAAGGCGTCTCCACGCAAGGCCAGGCACAATGCTGAAGCTTGGGTCTCCTGCGACCACCCGTGGATCGAAGCCGCGGTCTCGAAGAGAGTCATGTAGTCTTCCCACGGCGTCTTCCCGTCGAATACTGGAATGGTATTGTGAGTTGGTGGCGCCCCAGCATAGGCAGGCAGAATGGTGTCACGATGGCTGCCCTCGGAGGAACGGTCGGTATCGTTCGTCGGTGGGTTGCTCTTACGTCCCTCGAGAGCTTCCATTCTTAGCCTAATTTCGTTCACTTTTTCTCCTAGCCTAGATTCTACATCTGCTACTTTATTATTTACATCTAACTTATTATCTACATTTTCCATTAACTTAGTCTCTAATGTGCCTAACTTAGACTCTAATGTATCCATTAAATCATTTTTTACAGTACCTAGCTCATTTTTAACAGTGCTTAACTCATTACCTAGCTCATTTTTAACAGTGCTTAACTCATTACCTAGCTCATTTTTAACAGTGCTTAGCTCATTACCTAGCTCATTTTTAACAGTGCTTAACTCATTACCTATCTCATTTTTAACAGTGCTTAATTCATTTTTAACAGTACCTAATTCATTTTTAAAAGTTGCAGACAACTTGCTTAAATCAGTTTCAAATAGAACGTCATCTGGATTTTCCCCTAACTCTACAAAAAATTGACGCAAGCGATGTTGCAGTACACTTTTATTTCCGGAAGAATCCAGACCACGTTCTTCTAATTCCCGTTTTAAATCTGCAACTTTTAAATCCATTAATTTAAGACTTTGAGAAGCCATTTTTCATACAGTAGCCCAATAATTACAAAATAATAACAATTACACAAAATATCCTACTTCTGACACCAATTTGTTACGGGCTACTGGGTGTAAAATGGACTAAACTATTACTTAATTCAAGAATCTAATATTTATTAACAAATTAGAAAGAATACAATGAGATTATTTAAAACAGTTAAATTATTAAACTAATATCAATTTACAATAATAATATTCTACTAAATGTTATCTAATTTCTAAGATAATAAGATATTGCTAATACTAAATAACTAAACTATTTATACATAAATTTGTACAAATACAATAATATTACACTATAGTTTACAATTACAAATTAACACTTACAGTTCGCTAACTAAAGTCTACCGACCGTAAGACTCTCCAAATATGGCAAACTGACCCACAGTTTATTACACTTATTACACGGTCACTAATTATCACTGTTGCTCACTAAGCACTTATTACAGACTGATACTAACTCACTGTAACTCACACGCACTATCACTAGTTAACGACTGCTTATTACTACTGGCTTATTACTCACTCGGCTTATTACTGACTCGGCTTATTACTGACTGGGCCGGCCGAACAGCTGGCCTTTTATATAGGCAAGGTAGATTGGGGTGGGGACACCTAGAATATTCCAGGCCGATCCAGTAGGCTCTACGACATTCTATAATCCCTTCCGCTTAATCCCATTGTTTGCCTAATCCTCTCAGCCGGTCCTCCTCCCCGCTCTGACCGTAACAATACCATCCCTAGCAAGAGCCTCCCATCAAGGATTCGGTCTACCAACAGCCTACATCCTTATTAACATATTTGAGATTAGTTTTCAATACATCTTACTCTACAAAGCCTAACTCTACCTAAATAACTTATATTATGTAAATTTGGAAGGGTTGGATATAAAGCTAAATAAAACTATTATATATTAAATTTAAATAAAACTGAGGAACAACCCTGTTGTGTTTATATATGTATATTTGAGCAGCACTGCATTAAATCCCACTTATCGTATCCTTTGATTCCTCAGACCCATTCCGTGATTCAACTATTTAAAAAAAATTAACCAGCATTTTTTATTGATGAAATCCGTCCTCAAAGGGAGTAAGGGAGTTCAGTTGAAAACAATTATGAATTATAATCTGAGACTGAAAATGTTCTTCTTCTACTTCAGTATTTAAAGTTTCAGGGTTCGTGGGTGGTTCCTATTCCTTTCTGATTGGATGGGTTCCAACGGTGTGGCCTCTGATTGGTCGGGTCTCACCTGGCTCACCTCCGATTGGCTTGCCTTTTCTTTCAAGTTTTTTGGTTTGTTTTGTGGTCACTGGTATGTTTGGGAGCCACAATAAGCTTAATTTGTAACCATGTTCTCTGTTGAATTTTTCGGAGTGTTTTACTATGTCGATTGCTTCTAGTGTCTTTCTTTCTGTCGTGTTATTACACTTTTTGACCACTCTAATTTTGTCGAACTCGAAAGCATGGTTGGTATTCACAAAGCGTTCTGCCAATACTGATGACTTGCTATCCATCTTTTTTACACTTGCAATATGTTCTGCAAGTCTTGTACATATTAGCCTTCCTGTTTGCCCAATGTACTCCTTCCCAAACCGAACATGGAATGCTGTAGACTCCTGGCGTCTTTAGGCCTTAATCATCTATTGCACTACTCAGAACCAGACATATTTGTCTGTAAGTGGTATAGCATGTCCTTATTTTGTAATTCTTTAGAA
Organism: Troilus luridus; assembly: GCA_964056705.1. NCBI lineage: Eukaryota > Metazoa > Arthropoda > Insecta > Hemiptera > Pentatomidae > Troilus > Troilus luridus. Next base: position 178,106,514 of record OZ057412.1, read on the forward strand.
TTTTCGCTGTTTTCTCCGTAGTGTCCTTAATATATGGAATCACCGCTGTCTTTATTTTTTCTCTGTTCTTTTCTGTTTCGTGTAGTTTTGTTTGTTGGGCTTTTTTGAATTCCCTTTTAATTGTTTCTTCCTGGAAACCATTTTTGATCATATCTTCCATTAAATGTCTCTATTCTTTTTCCAATTGAACCGGTTCAGAAATCCTCATATTAAATTCCATAGTTCTATAATTGATTAAACATACATTAAAACATGTATTCAATAATGTCTGATTGTCTAGACCATTGTAAGTTTGTAGATCACTAATTATTAACTGTTTAACTTCTATATTTGAAGAATGAATTAAATTTCTCTGTCATACTTATAAGACAAGGAATTCGTTAATCATAGAGTTCTTTATCAAATTTTACAAACAACGATCATCGTTGGCCTCATCTAGAATCACTACAATTCATGAAGAGGGTCTTGGGCTCTGTTCAAGGTAGAGACTGTACTCTTTCTAAGACATCGGCTGTGCAGGAAGGTTGAATCGCCGGGTTCTATTCCACCGCCAGGCTTTCCAGCAATTAAGTGTACCTGCTTGATAGAAGTTGGGTACGCCCCAGGAGAGCCTGTAGGCCCCACAGGGTCCATCCCTTGAACTAAACAAATTAAATAATTTTTCTACCACAGCAGGATTCGAACCCGGGACCCTCAGCATAGTAACTCAGCACTGTATTCACTTAGCTGTAATTACACCACTGTAAATCTGTCAATGTGATATGAATGGAAACTATTGATCTATGCCTACACACCAATGTACCAACACATTAATTTAACAATATTTTTTACTAGGTTGTTTCCTGCGAGAAGAGAAGTTAGGCACTACAGTGGGAAATTCTAGCAAAAGTTAGAACGTTGGATTTTGGAACTAGATAACAACAGATAATTGTAACAATTCAGCCCATAGCAAATCAGGTAAATCTTTTTAATTAATAAATAATAAAATGTTTTTATTTAGAGTAACTAATTAAATCAAAAGTAACTCACCAATTACATAGTAACAGAAATTTCCTACAAACCATAAATAATAACTAATCAAAGTTCTTTTAGCAAGATCAGGTGTTGAAAACAGTTTGAAATAATCTTTAAACAAATAGCACATATTTTTGGCAAATGAATCTGTTCTTTCCTGAAAAGGAATTGAATTAAGAAATGAATAAAATTTATTACTCAAAGTGCTAATAATATTTATTAATCGAGATTAACAAACCTTCGAATCTAGAAGGGAAAGCTTTTTCATCTCATCTAAATCTAAGCCCTCCCCATCTCCAATAATATGGTATGCTTTTTCTAACTTTCCAGCGGTTATTAGCCACCTTGGTGATTCCGGTATAAACCTGAGGTATACAAAATATTAAATTTAAATAATATATATTGGCTAATAGTTAATGAACTGATTAATACATCATTTAACTATGTACTAGTTTTTGACTCTGAGAACTATTTTTATTGCACCTGGTAAGCTTACTATAACATGGAAATATAATATTCATATCTCTCTCTCAAAAAAAAAAGGGGGGGGTGGTTATTTTTCCTGTTTTGTTTTTTTAGATGAACATGCATTCATCCAATTGGCAGTTATCAAGATTTTCTAAGGATTCTTTTTGGTAGATAAATATTTCCACATTTTTAATTGAAACGAAATATTGAAAGCGTTGTCAAGACTATCATTCGGCCAAGTGTATTTTCTGTATTCAACGATGCGTTCAATCTCTAATAAAAATGTTTTAGAAAAAAAAAAAAATCTCAGAAGTTGGACAAGTTGCCTTTTTCCATTTATCTATTCATATAACAAATCATTAACGATTAAAGAAAAAAAAACACTAAATTTTTTTTATTAATTTATTTTAATATATGATATTATACAGACTTATTACATAATATTTACCTAGAAAAAATTTGTCAGCTTTAATAATTAATGCATCAGCTTAAAATTCATACACTAATAAATCTTTTTGGTGTTTTTAGGTTAATATTATATAATAAGTCTGTAAAACATATGATGTGAGAGAAATAACCACCCTTCGATTTTGTTGAAAAAAATAATTTATTGTATAGTTTTCTTGGGAAAAATACCTTTACAAAAATCATTGTAGGAAATGGGATGGAATAAACAAATAGGGCCATTCAGTGGAATCGTATGTTTTTGAAATATCGGCGAAAGAGACGTTGGGTTTGGATAACAGATTCACCACTTTTAACATAGTTATCGTACACGAACACACGGTGTTCCACATTTCATTGCGACATGGCGACTAAAATGGCAAAGCCTGCTGAAATGAATAATACTGTGCTGGTTTCCCCCGCTCTTCTAGTCATTGTGTACTGTGCGTTTCAAAAACATGCGATTCCTCTGAATGACCCTATATAAGAAATTCAACGTAATTTCCATAAATTATCATAAATGTTTAAATAAAATCCATTTATAAGGAAGATATTTAAATTACTATTGAAATAAAATCTGTTTTCTTAAAAAAAAAAAGTAAACTTTTATATTTCTAAAATAGTTTCAAATAAGAGTATATACATTTTAGGTTGTTTATCCTACGCTTTCTTATTCTAACTTTTTATTGATTTATCCCAAAATTGAGAAGTAAAAACAATTATATAACTGTCATTTCCTCAATCGGATAGTCCATACGGTTCATCACATTTCGGCAAATCAGACATAAAATAATTTCTAGCTTAAAAACAGGAAGATTTTTTTTTTAATGGTGGTTTACTTCTTTCATTGTCTCGACGCTGGAAGTGGCCAAGTCTCAACTTGGGATGTAGCGCCAATAATAAGAAAAATAATATCATTTAATCCATTATAATTATAGCAGCTCTATTACAATTAATTAATTACTAGATGAATACATAATAAAAAATAATTAGTTGATACCAGCAATTAATAAGGAGAAGGAACATTGGGATTGATATCGCTAATTGAAGCTGCCTCCAGTTGTTGGTCAAATATGCTGCAACCGGAAGATAGATGAGTCCAAATGAAAAACCAAGATTGAACAAGTTCCCAACATATGCTCTGTAGTCCTTCACTGTCATTTCCAATACTGAAAAATTCATAGATAGAGAAAAAAGCGAGCTAGCAAGATATTTAATTTTAATTAATATTTTAAAAATGAATTAGTCAGAGGACACTAATTTTCTAACTATGTATGGAGCGGGGTAGCTCAGTGGGTAGAGCGCTGATTTGCCATGGCGAAGGGTCCGTTTTCAAATCCGACAGTGGCAGACAAATTATTTAATGTGTTAACAACCGTGGTTGAACCCTGTGTCCTTGACCCTCCTGTTGGCCTTGCCCCTCACCCACCCTATGTATAGTGATACCCTTAATTGGGGGAAAATCTGGCGCTTGAGAATAATCTTGGACAAATCATCTTCCTGCACGACTGTTGTCCTAGAAACAGTTCAGTCTCTACCATGTACCAGGTTGTAGTGGTACAAGTTTGGATAAGCAGAATGTCGGTATGGATTGAGCAAAGAAAGTACAAATTATCCGAAAATGATTCTAAAGTATAAACCTAACTATACGGTAGTCTAGTTAATGTAAATTATTTAAAACAGTAATGGCCATCGTTTAAATTTTATTAAAATTATACCGGAACGTTGAGATTATGAAGTATCGTATATGTTTATTTCATCAACTGTAACCTATATGTCTGATTTAATTAAAGAAATTATATAAATTTATGTCTACTTACAAATGGCGTAGCCAGTATCATAGACGCCGGATCCAGCGAATCCTATCAATAATCTCAATATTATAAACATTCCATAGCTACTTGCAAAAGCTGCAGGAGTTCCTGAGACTATGTAAAGTAGAGATGAAAATATAAAAGTCTTCCTTCTTCCAAACCTAAATTAATTTTATCTAAATTATATCAATAAGAATGATGCGTACAACAATATTTTAACCTATTTATGATTGTAAAGGTGCTAAAACTAAGAGTAGGCTACTTAGCAATGTTGAGTTCTTTCTTGACCAAAAATAGGGAGACTGAATGATTGGGGAAAGTACAAAAAAATAATTAGGGAATGAATAATTCTTCAGAGTAATTATAAACATAGGATATAAATATAGTTACATGTATAACATTAAGTTTCAAGAATAAGAAATATTATATTTAATGTTGGAAAACAAAGCGATGAAGCAAAAACCTGTCTGATTTCTAGAATTTTGTTCTAGACTGAAAATATTAAGTAATTTTAATATTTAGGTAAAATATTTTTTTCCTCAATGATTTTCCATGGTTCTACTTTAAAAAGATGTTTTTAAAGATTTTTTAACTAACTAATATTACAACTATCTTTGTACTACAACATTAAGAATTATTTCTATGTACGTACATATTTTTATAGACTTTTTGATTAAATAAACATAAAGATACATCATAAAATAAAGATTATATTTTTTATACGCAAGTGGTGATTGTTCGGCATTTTCCATTTAAAAAAAGTTAATTTCGATAATCCGAACCTTTCATTATTCCATCCACACCACACTAACTTCGGATAATCAATCCTCTAACTGAAATAAAGTTCAGGGCATCAAATTTGTAATAAATCATCTTCAAATAACTTTTTAACAAATATCATTTAAGACACTGTTGGCTAGTGATATATATAGCTTAGTTTTAATGAAATATAAAACATAAAAATTCTACATTAATGCTATATTTACCTAAGAACTGATTACACATAATAATAATTCTAACCTGTCACTAATGAGGCCGAAGATCACAGCTCCGATAAATTTCCCAATCGCTACAGTACCTTGAACTGTTGATCTTAGAGGCAAATAATCACAGACAAGATCCCACTACGAATAAAACTTAAATGAATGAACAACATTTTTAAATTATAAAAATATTTATAATACATCATCATTTAAATAAACAAACCTCGCTATCTATCGTCTTATGAACCGTCTCTTCATCATAAATGTAACTTTTACATTTCACCACAGCGGGCTTTGAGGTTGTGTTGTAATAATCAAGAGTTTTCTCGAAACCCAAATCTCTCAATAAAGAGTAATTCCAGGCAAAGTGAAAACAACTTCGTTTTTCCAATCTAGATATTTATAACAATATTTAATTATTTATGCTGAAAATTTAGAATTATTCAATATAATGTTCGTAGAAGAAGTGGACAAATACATACCCAGGACTGCTAATCTCCCGTATCTGTTCCTTCGTCCAGTTTGCCTCAACTAGCTCCGGAATATTGCAGAAGAAAGAAGGATTCCCTCCGAGGAACGCATACGAAGCTAGATTCATAGAATTGAAAATAACTGGACTGGCTGTAAGTAGCAATATCCACATTAACCATACACGATTCTGACATTTTTTTTCTAAAGCGTTTTCTACTGTTATTGGATCCATTTTTGTCTTGTTATTTTAAAAAAGCAAGCATATCCGTACGAGAACTCTTGTAGTTGATATTTTCCTGAAAAAGACTGAACGGGATTGACTACGAGGTCAATTACCCCTACCCTTCCAATCCATGTCAAAAATAAAACACGTGTCAAATGAACCTGTTAAAAATGTCAAGGAAATCTGTATAGTTATATGTATAACATATAATTTTATTTCAGTGATTCTCTATTTTGTGGCATTTTACGACCTTTTTTTCGCGATGAATAAAGTATGCGTTTTCTAACTTTTAGATTTATTAAAATAATGTCCATAGATGTTTTTTGAACTCTTTTGAATAGATCATTATAGATATTGAGAATACTTCTGGAATTTGAAATTAATCAAAATTGTAAACGCGAAGAACTGAAATAATCTTAGGGACGAAGTAGACTAGTACAGCTAGGAAATCAACTGTTATATGGCTATTTTGAGTAACAAATATTTATTCAGACAACAATATTGATCAAAAGCCATGATTATCCATTATTATAATTATATTGACACTACAACACACGAGCGAGTCTTGGCATCCCCAGGCACCAATCACCATGTTTCTCTTTTGCTGGTTGTTGTTAACAAGCTCCTGCTTTCTTGGCATAATTTTCCACGCAATCCGTTCCTCTTAATCTTCGCCTACCGACCACTCGACCTCCCATAACAGCTTTGTCATCAGCTTCCGTGGAATGACATTTATTTGCATTCTAGCGCCATGACCTGTCCACCGAAGACGATTTAATTTCATCTCTGTAGTGATATCTACATCCTTGTATCATAAACTTCTTCGTTTGTTCTCCGTTGCCACTTCCCTCTAATATTAACGGGGACCAAAGATTCGTCTTAGTACTTTCCTTTCGAAAATTTGAAGCTTTTTATCTTCCGACTTAGCGGTAGTCCAAATTTCGAAACTAAAGAAATAACCATTAATCAATAAATCCATTAAACTTTAAATGCCATTTTGGGTACTAAAATCAGTCTTAATTTTAAATATTATGCTAATTTTGCAAGTCTTATTTTATCATTATTCACGAAGATTAGGAAAACTAGCTGCATTCATCATACTTTAACCACAATATGTATCAAGTATTTTAGTTTTATATATATATATATATATATATATATATATATATATATATATATATATATATATATATATTCATTAAAAAGAAATTGCATCATTTAAACTATAATTAAAATAAGAGGAAGAAGATGGTTGGGTGGAGGTAAAGAAAAATTCTCTTATATAGGGAAAACTGTTTATTTGGAAGCCGACGTTTTGACCCACATTGCAGGTCTTCTTCAGGGCTGGTGAGATCGGAAATAATTAATTAAATTATTGATACTATTATAATATCTCACTCAGATCAAAAGGAACTTTCCGTATTATTCTGTTAGCAACATTTATAATTTTTGGTGCAGATAATAGTAGCTAAACATCTTTACTAAACTGCTTTTGAGATTTGATGAAAGGGTTGAGACAAAGTACTTTGAATTGTCAACCAATGTTTTTTTCGAAATAAATAACCATGTCATTTCTTCATCTGGCATCATTCGCAGCAATAAGGAAATTTCCATTTTCCATCATCAGTATTGTGGTGATTTTTAATCCCACTCGTGTGAGGGAAACTTTCCCTACTATTGTCTAACCTGACAGGTAACCACTTATATGTTTTGTAAACTCACTATTCTTGTACAATTGTTGTTTTAAGCTAATAAAAACCTTTCTAAGGTTCATATCATTCGTCCTTCATTTTCATCACAATTTTATTAGCTTAAAACTTCTTTCGTTTGTCTACGAGTCATGTCATTTAAAATTTTAAATTTCGAGGCGGAGATTCAATCACGTTGTTAAGTTTGTTATTTCGTGGATGTGAATTGTGGTTTAACATTAAAAAAAAAAATCTTGTAATTCGCGATGGACAAGTATTTAAAGCCCGACAAATTCTGCGCAAGTCCAGATTCGCCATCTAGTGGAAAGGAGTTCTCACCTTGGCTTAAAACTTTCGAAAATCTCATCTCCTTATCTACTGAACCATTGGAAGACGTTCACAAAATTGAAGGTACTCCAAAATCTAAGAAAAATACTCAGAAAACCAAACCATCTTCTGCTATTTTAGCATCACTGAATGACGGGTTCCTGCCTCAGTTAAGCCACGCTGTTACCTCTGCTCTTGTAAATGGAATCCCCTGTAACTGCCTCGTGGACACTGGGAGTTCTGGTAGCTTCGTCAGCCTTGACTTTGCCTGTGAACACAACATTCAAGTTATGCCTCAGGAGGGACGAGTATCAATGGCATCTAATTCGTTATGGACCAAAGTTGAAGGATTTATTGTTGTAAAGCTAGAAATTGCTGAACACACTTACAGTAAATATAAGTTGACTGTTCTGAAAGAACTCTGTTCTCATAGGACATGACATACTCGAAGCACACTCAAATATTCTGCTAAAATTTGGTGGTGAGAAGGCACCTCTCACAATCTGTTCGCATACTGTAGCTAAGATTGACCCTGTACGTCTCTTTGATCATCTCTCTCCTAACTGTCATCCAATTGCCATGAGGCCCCGCAAATACTGTAATGAAGACAATCAATTCATTAAGACAGAAATCACCCGGTTGCTTTCCGAAGGAGTGATTGAGCCCAGCAATTCACCATGGAGAGCTCAGGTATTGGTTGTAAATAGCAATGAAAAAAAGAGACTCGTGGTGGACTATTCTCAAACGATAAATAGGTAGGACTACACTCTATTTGATGCCTACCCGTTACCAAATGTTGACCAACTTGTCAGAAAAGTTGCTAATTACAAACATTACAGTGTCGTGGACTTACAGCAAGCATATCATCAGATCCCAATATGTGAAGAAATATACTGGTTTTGAAGCAATGGGTAAGCTGAATCAGTTTAAACGCATACCTTTCGGCGTCACTAATGGAGTAGCCTGCTTCCAACGCGCAATAGACCAAATTCTAACTGCCGAGAACCTCACTGGAGTGTATTCATACCTTTATGACTTCACTGTGTGTGGGATCGATAAATCTGACCATGACCTAAATCTAAACAAGCTTGTATTGACACTCGATAAGCTCGGCATTGAAATCAACAAAGAGAAAAGTAAATTTGACCTTGCAAGCGTAAAACTTCTGGGACATCTTGTTTCATTCCACTCAATCAAGCCAGACCCAGCACGGCTTGCCCCGTTGCTTAATATGTCACTGCCACATAACTCTGAATCACTGAAGCGGGATCTTGGTTTCTTTGTTCATTACTCGAAGTGGCTACCTAAATTTTAGGATAAAATCCGGGTCTTGATTGATGCCACATCATTTCCGCTGAATCCATCTGTTGCTTCTGCTTTCGAAAATCTAAAAAAGGATTTAGATCAACTCAGTCGTCACAACCATCGATGAATCCCGCCCGCTTGTAGTAGAAACCGCTGCCTCTAAGTTTGCACTGGCAGCTACCCTTAGTCAAGATGGACGGCCGGTTGCATTTTTCTCACGATCACTAAGCAGATCTGAAATCAGTGGACATCCACCAATCGAAAAGGAGGCTGCGGCAATTGTTGAATACTTGAAACATTGGAGAGCATTCCTCCTTAACAAGCATTTTCGCCTCATAACTGATCAAGAAGCTCTGTCTTTCATTTTTGATCGAAAACATGGGAGTAAGGTAAAAAATGAGAAGATCACTAGATGGCGAATAGAGCTAGCTCCGTTCGTTTATGGCATATCTTACCGTCCCGGTGAGGATAACACCAAGGCAGACACACTCTCCCGTTTCTGTAATGCGTCCACTTCTACAGACTTGTTCCAGCTTCACGAATCTTAGTGCCACCCTGGTGTTACACGTATGTACCATTGGCTCAAATGTAAGAACATTCCCTATTCACTTGAAGATGTCAAGAAGATGACTTCAAGCTGTACCATCTGTACTGAAGTTAAACCTTGGTACTTGAAAACTTCTGGAATCTTAGTTAAGGCCACCTCTACATTTGAACGCATCAACATAGATTTTAAGGGCCCTCTCCCTTCCAGATCATAGAACTTCTACCTCCTTACCATCATTGACGAGCATTCCCGCTACCCTTTTGCATACACCTGCCGTGATGTTTCTGCTGCCACTGTGGTTGAGTGTCTTAAAAATCTCTTCTGTTTGTTAGGAATGCCAGCCTATGTCCACTCAGACCGGGGACCTTCCTTTATGTCTAGGGAAGTCAAGGATTTCCTCCATTCAAATGGAGGAATCCTTGACTTCTGCTACCAGCAGAACCACACCATACAATCCGGTAGGAAACGGGCAAATTGAACGCCTCAATGGAACTCTGTGGAAAACCATTTGTCTCTCTTTGAAGACTCTAGGACTGCGGACGGAGAACTGCGAAATGGTCCTACAGGAATCCCTCCACGCTATTCGATCTCTACTTTGCACAGCAACTAACTCCACTCCTGATGAACGATTTTTCACCCATCCTCGCCGTACAGCTAAGGGAGTCTCCTTGCCGTCTTGGTTAACCCCTGGTCCTGTGCTCGCCAAAAGGAACGTGCGAATCAGCAAATATGAAGACCCTGTCGAGGAAGTGGAATTACTTGAGGCTAACCCACAGTACGCCCTAATTCACAAGAAGGATGGATCAGAATCAACCGTGTCCCTGAGACAACTAGCACCTAAAGGAACTCCTGAAATGTTGGAGAAGCCTTGCCCTAACAGTGATGAAGCCGCTTCAATATTACAGCCCTCTAACATGGTACATCCGGAAGAACCCTCTGCCACTCCATCTGTTCATGGCTCTCTCTCTAATGAAATTGGAATTCCAGTGTGCCCCTCAAGACCTCAACGGGTGACCAAGGCTCCATCTTACCTCAAAGACTATGTTACTAATTGAAAACCAATCCTGGTGTTACAAATCTTGAATGAAGTTTTAAATCTTTCTTTTGTATCTCAAATATTGTACTTAAATTTTGTCAAATGTTTTCTTAAATATTTCTATGTATCTCAAATATTGTGCTTAAATTTTGCTAAATGTTTTAAGAAAAACTCAGGGTGAATGTGGTGATTTTTAATCCCACTCGTGTGAGGGAAACTTTCCCTACTATTGTCTAACCTGACAGATAGCCACTTATATGTTTTGTAAACTCCCTATGCTTGTACAGTTGTTGTTTTAAGCTAATAAAAATCTTTCTAAGGGTAAATCATTCGTCCTTCATTTTCATCACAAGTATGTCTGAGGTTGTTTGCTGTGAATTGACGACTTACTAATGAGAGCTAAACTACTTCCGTGGACTGAAACCAACGGAGTTTCCTTTCCCAAGTAACAGTTCAGTTGTAGACGGAATTCATGTAAAAAAAAATGTTAAAAAATCGCAAAAACTCGTTAAAAATCCCTATCCTAATTAAACCTGGATAGGTAAAATTTAGGACTTTCACAGTAGCATCGTCCGATTAGTCATAGTAGCATAAAGTGACGTTAAATTAACAAACAAACTTTAATTTCTGGATTGTGAGGAACCGATTTCTAAACCAACAGGACAACAGAATTCACAACTCAGCCACATCTACAGAAAAACTGAAGATAATAGCAGTGACGGGAGAATGTCCAATGAAAAGGCTATGTGAGATAGTGTTACATCCTTTTTTGTTTGTTTGATCTGTAAGGCTTTAGCAAGGCGCCAATTTCAAAATAAGATGAAGGACTGAGGCCGAACCCGTGGGACAAATATGTTAACAATAGTTATACAAATACAATATATTTTACTGTTTTTGTTGTCACAGATCCAGAAACCACAGGAGTGACATTATAGGTATTTCTCAGATTTCACCGCTTTAAGTATTATTTTCAATTACAAAAAAAATAAAAAAATAAATTCGGTGGATTTAGAGACAAATTATAGTATAAGTTACAGACTAAAATAGTGAACAGGAGATTTGAAAAAAAAAAATCATTTTGTTTTTTTTTGTGGGCTTAGGGTCCCCATTTATAGGGTCTCCCTCCATTTTGGTGTCAAAAAGTGACACCGAAATAGGGAATTGCCCATTTATGTTAATGGGCAGGTCGTATAAAATTACAAGTCAATTTAATGTCCCATTAAGAAGGATCGGAATCCCTCAGGGGAAAGTTTTAGATTTACTTGTTTTCCCGATGTTCCCTACTAAATACAAGCTTCAGGAAACAGATGATCTGACTAGTGAATATCAACTCAGTGTCAGACAATTAAAGAATCCTTTGGAAGAAAAGAAAGAAGAGTAGGGGTCCTTAGTAGTCACCAAAGAAATATTAGAAGAAATAAGAAGGTTGGGTATTGCAAATATTTAAACAATAATGTGATTTTTTGGCTTGTAGGGTAAACACTTGCTTACAGATCCTCAAATCCTCAGTTTAAATCCCTGTACTATTTTTATTTTTATTATTGTTTATTACACTGTCAATTAAAGGACGATATATGACTTCATTGGGCTTTTCATGTTTGAAGATGAAATGAAAAATTTTCCGATGATAAATAAAAGTTCAGTTATTGGAGTTTACTCCTTAAGAAACGATTTCCATATTTAGCCCGCGGTATAAAAAATTTTATGAAGAATAAAATCGAGCGTTTGCCCCGTTACAACGTGCTTTGTGCACCTTTCACTTCTTTCTCGATAAGATTGTATTATTTGTTTTACATAACAGATAGAAATTAAAAGGTAAATTCTGGTTAAATTAAAATAATAATAATTTAATATCTTAGTTGGTATTGTTCAGAATATTAAGACAATACAGAAGATCTATCTACACTTGGTAAATTAACTGTGAGAATGAATAAAATTGTGATTATTGCTCAAAAATAAAGTAAGAACGCTATTAATGCATGATTTGTTCGCATTAAACCTGCCCGTGAATGCTCTAAAGAAGGATAGTTGTAGACGGGATGGTTAAAATTAAATTTAAAACCTTAAATTAAGGTCAAATGCTTTGTTTGAACTAGTTAAGAAGCTAAATATATAACTTCAATGTTACCTTTGAGCTTAGATGTTTTTTTTTGTGTGTTTTTTTTTATGAGAATAGATTTAAAATGTTTTAAATGGTCAGGGAGGAGGTTTAGTCAATAAACTTTGCAGTAAAATATAAATATATTGACTGCAATACCCGATACAGCTTTTATATTATAGCTTCAAAATAAGTCAAATAGTTCACTGATTGAACTTCTTTCTAAGCTTCATCAAGATTGCCTTTAAATTGAAAAATACTAGCTTACAGCGAAACCAGTTTTAGTATGAAATCATTGATCGTTGGTTCTTTCAATGATAAAGACACGGTGGATATTTGTTTATTCACTTAACGTCACTAAGCAAAAATTTAAATAGTAAAAAGTAAATTTAATTTTCAGTAAGTAAAGATGAAAGTAAAGGTATCCAGAATGAAATGATCAAATACGTCGGGGAAGAGATAAAATAAGATATCTACAATATAATTTTTGATGTATGGAGGTATGACAAAACGCATGAAGAATTGTCCGAATCCTTAATAACACAGCTGGTTAAAATGACTCAGGTAAATACACACAGTGCAGTGATGATAAATGGAAAATCCTCTCGATATTCAAAATAGGAAAAGGACTTAGGAAAGACAATTCACTATCAACCGTATTGTTCAATTTGGTCTTAGAAGCAACCGTGAGGAAAATAAAACCGCATAGTGGAGGAACAATTTACAACCGTATAACACATCTAGCATGTGCAGATGATGTGCTTATTACAGCCCGAACGGCACCAGCACTTGCAGGCGCTCTTGAAGAATTTCTCAGGGAAGCTAGAGATCTAGGCCTGGAAATTAACAAAAAAAAAAAAAGACCGTTTACATGCGAACATCAAGATATGGCCAAATGAAAGAAAAAGAAATACTGTCAGGGAACTGGAGCTTCAAGATATGCGACGAATTCAAGTACCTGGACAGTATGATAACGTATGAGAACAGAGTAGATAAGGATGTTAAGGCACGAACAGCGGCGGGAAATACAGGTCTGTTCGGCATACAGAAAATATTGTGCTGTAAAAGGATGTCAAGAAAGGCAAAGTTTCTTATATATAAAACAATTGTGAGCCCTATCGTGACTTATGGATGCGAGGGCTGGTCACTGACGAAAAATTGCAAAAGGATCCTTGAAGTATAAGAAAGAAAAGTCCTGCGTAAGATTTTTGGACCTATCAGAGTGGAGGACAAGTGGAGAATCAGGTGCAATAAAGAGCTAAGGGACCTAAGCGAAGAGCCTGATATAATAAAAGTCATCCAGCTCAAAAGACTACGATGGTTGGGGCATGTGGAGAGGATGGACCCAACGAGAACTCCAAGAAGGATGATGTATGATGTACCGAATGAGGGTTCAAGATTAAGAGGGAGGCCCCGTCTCAGGTGCCTCGACGATGTGGGTGGTGATATGATGGCGATCGGCATAAACCGCTGGATGGGCTTCGCGGCGGAAAATATTAAAATATAAATCCGCGAATGGCAGAAAAAAATTAGCAGAGGCCTAGGTTATTCAAGGACTGTAAAGCCCAGTAATAAATTAATAAAGATGAAAGTTCACACTTAGTACTATTCTTGAAAAATTAACTTAATTTAGACTTTATATCTGGCACATTACTCGGGGCGACTAGATATGCTACAACTATTGAAGCAATGTTTTCAAGATTCATAACCCATGTAACTTCTGACGTACACGTATCGTATTTTGGTTACCACAAACCCATTGGCACAGTATTTGATAATGATGATAATACTATTCACGGACCGATGGAATGATGTAAATAATATACATAAATATTTATATGTGCTTTAATTATTTTTAAGATGCTTTCATTTACTCTCTTTTTACATAAACTACACAAAAATACTTCTTAAGAAGTAAACTCCAGTAGTGCGTCGAAGCTGACACACATTTTTTCATTATTGCCTCACCTTTACTACCACTCAGCAGTAAACCCTTGTATGAACGACTGAGTGAGCTTTCTGAATTTTACGCTTTTCGATTGCAAATTAAACTAATTAATTATGAACAAACAATTAAAATTTGCATTTATATGAATATTAACAAAAGAGTACAAATAACAATCATCTTCATTATTAATACTAATCTGATTTAATAGCGATGAAAAGCTCTTGATAGGGCTTTTTTTATGTTCACTGTGCATTTATCCTTGTTTTTTTAACTGTTAAATATTCATCAAAAGCTGGTAATTATTATGAAAACAAGAATAGGACAGTCACTACCAAAGATATTATTGGTACTATCATAAACATTGAAAATTACAATTTTATGCAAATTCATGAAAAATAATTGTGTTTTTTTATATGAGCATGATACACCAAGGGTCGGCAACCTTTTTTGGCCGTGAATCAAAATAATAAAAAAATGTGAGTATTAAAGAGAAGTTTAGGTCAGGGATATTTTCATACTAAAACAGTCTTTTAATAAAAAAAAAGGAAGAAATTATTTTTATTTTTTTATAAAAAACTGTACCACTACGACCCATGAAGAATCTTTTGATAAGAACGAGGAAGGTTCGACCGTTATGTTTCTAGGACAACGGTTGAGCAGAAGGGATGATACCTGGTTCAACCGCCAGGTTCTCCCCATTATTTTGGATATCCACTTATAGATAGAGGCTGCGTGAGCCCAAGGACGGTCTCTTGGTCCTAACAGATTAAATAAATTATCTACCACAGCCAGATTTGAACCTGGGACTTACGGCAGTGCAACTACGCGCTCTACGACTGATATGAATCCACTTCCCATTTTAATAAATAATAAGAAATATTTTAATATGAAAATAATTCTTATCATAGTTCAATGAACTTACTCGCGGTCACAGGTTGCCAAGCCATGTGATATACAATTAATATGAAATAAACGACTATAACTGAATTTTAAATTTCAACAAAGGCTTTGTTTTGGACCTTTCCGTCCTTTTTTTACATATAGGCCTTGAAGTTCGCAATAAATTGAAGAGAGCTCCATTTTTGATATGTTGTAAGGGCATGTCTGACTAGAGTAAATCCAATTTTGCAACCGAAAAATCGGATGGGAAACTTTTGATGGACAAAAAACCTTGAGTTATTAAAGTTTTAGGCCTGTATCTCATAATCGGTGCATTTTTGCAAAATAATCGGTGCAAAATCCCATAAGTAACCATTTTAAAGTAGATTAAATTTGCAACAATTTGAATCCAACCGTAGTTCTGTAGGTCTTACAGATTCTGAGTTACGTCATTTTTTCACACCCACTTTTCCCAATTTTCCTTATTTTTAATTAACAAGAGAAGTATAGCAATTAAAGGTCTCGTCATGTGCTTACATTAAAGCTAATTAAATTTACTACAACTCCATTCCACTTGACTTTCATCGTAGGATCACTCCTTCGGCCGGTGTTTCTCAAGAAATTCGGCCAAAACTTAAAATTTGGACTTTTTGGAAAAAAAATACCAATTTTCAAAGGGAGGTAACTCAGAATCTATTACACCTACAGCACTGCGGTTGGATTCAAATTTAGACATGCCCTCACAACATATCAAAAATGCAACTCTCTTCAATTTCTTGCAACCTAAAGCCCGTTTTGGTACCTAGCCGCTGGGCTAATATGTTCACATACGTACATAATATAGAAACGATAGCACCTTTGAGTCATTCTAAAGGAGGTAAAGTACTCTTGACGTTCAAGTTTTGTTATTAGAAGTCCTCTTTTATATCCGGTTGTCGGATCCTATAATGTCACTTCAGTGAAGTTTTAGAAACTTCCCGGATTCACTTATAATTTACGTAATATTAGGCTACTGGTAAAACGGCTAGGTATAATAGATTACCTGCCTTATCCCTTACCTCTAATAACCAGCTGGCGTATATTGCAAGGGTCTTCTTCTTATAGAATAGTTTTGTAATGATAGGAAATACAATTTCAAAACTAATACTTAAAATAACCACTGTTATTTCTGGTAGAAAAATAAAACAATTCAATATTTCTAAACTGCTCAGAAGGAAAGAATAAAAAAATGAAATAAAAAATTTCAAATAAAACATAGGAGTATTTGAGCAATATTATCGGAATAAATTATTTTAAGTTTGCTTACACACTGGCACAATACTAAGCATTAATCAGGAGAAAAACATGGTATGGCTGAAAACAGTGAAGTAAGCAGCATGACTCAGCAAAACCTATAGATGCTCCTATCACCATCTTCATGACTTTTATACATCAATAACTTTTTTCTATTATGTCAAATTTTAGTTACATTTATGTCATTTTGGGCACTTGTGTATTAGCCGGTTTGCATGAAACCTACCTCCTAATCTTGTGTAACCTCTTCTTGTCATTCAGCTCATTTGAGTTATGTATGTGTAGGTTAATAAATTTGATTTTTATTGTTTTTGTCTTGTTAATATTGTTTAGTATCTATTTAATATTCTGTATTTTTTATTAAATTTAATTTTGTGGGTTTTTTTCTTATTGTTTCTGTTATTGCCTATTTAAAATGAACAGAATAACACTTTGTGAATAGCCGACTTATAACAAAGAAACTTCAGAATAATTCCAATGACGAAATCATGTGAACATCAAATGGATTTTAACAATAATAGAATTAAGAAAAAATCCTTAGTTACACCGTCCTTCGGAAGGGACGTTAAACGGGGGTCCCGAGCCTGTACGATGTCAGGTACTCGTTAAAAATCCCTATCCTAATTGAACCTGGATAGGCAAAATTTAGGACTTTCACTGTAGCATCGTCCGATTAGCCATAGCAGCACAAAGTGACGTTGAATGAACAACAATAATAGAATTGAAGATGTTTTCGTCGAAATTATTGGGAAAACATTAAAATAAGAGAGGGAACGTAGCTAGAGGGGTCTATAATTAGCATTTCATAATTACATTTTGTTTACTTCTATTTCAATAATATGAATAAGAAGATAGGAGTTTATCAATATCAGAATTATAAGTCTTCAGGTTATAAACAAAGGCGGATAACAGTCCGTGCAGACCGCCCAATAAAAAAGTACCTATTTTTGTTAGTATGTCTGTCTGCTAATCTATGCAGCTTCATGTCAGTTAAAATATATATATAATAATAACAATAAAATCAGTCTGGCCAGAGACGACATTCAGTCAACACCTCTCTCCTAACTTCATTTTCTCTATCAAGCAATTTACCTTGTATTAAATGTCGCATGATATTACCCGGTCATTTTGCTGCATTATCGACTATAAGGAATTAGAGCCCGTAAAAAATAAAATAAATTGGGTCTGCCAAAATTGCGACCAATTGAAAAAATCTGGTCCTTCACAGGAAAAAAACAAGCCCCACTAGAAGTCCTGTAAATAGAGTACCGGAGCCGTCCGCGAGTGATTTACTAGCGGCGGAACGCCAGCATGAACACTGAGGTTAATTCACTCAAATCGTCTTTGGAGAAATATGGTGAGCTCAACGGCTATGGTGAGCCATCCAAAATTGAGAGCCACCTCGAAGGGCAGGCCAAATTCATCGACGAACTCACCTCAGAAAACAAGGCCCTTAAATCTAAGGTGGGGAGTTGGAGATCCGCCTTAATAAGGCGGAGCAAGGCCTACTGTGCTAGAGATTCAGGGCATAACAGTTCGACCAGGCGAAACCCCTGCAACACTGGTGGTTACTGTCGGAGTGAGTCTCGTGCTAAAAATAGCGGTAGAGGGCCTCGACTTCGTAGAGCGTCGCGAGCCGAGGAAGGACGACCCACGACCACCTCCAGTTATCGCCAGGTTCGTCCGGCAGTCTTTAAGTGATCATCTCGTTCAGCAGAGGAAGGTAAAAAGGGACTTCTCAACCCGGGATATTGGCTGGGAAGAGAATGATTTCCACCGGGTTTACCTCGGATAAGAAATGACACCTATCTACAGACGTCTATACTGGTTGGCCCGACAGAAGAGAGCTGCTGGGAAGCTGAAGCACCCCTGATTCGCCGGTGGCAGAGTGCGGTGCCGGAAAGATGACGGGCATACAGTTATCTACATTGACCAACCTGCGGACCAAGGTGTGTTCGACTGACTCTATGGCACCGTTTCGCTCTCTGATGGATTCTCCATGGAACTTTCATTGGTCCTTACTTTCTTATTTAGTTTTTTTGTGTTTATACATTCATATTTTTATTGTTCGTTAGTTACGACTATATTTTTTACTTTAATTTTATTTAGCCGTAATATATGGCTTATATTTTAATTTTCACCCAGTAATTCATTCTTTTTTTACAGCATATTTCCATCTGTTACTAAGAATTTCTCGAATACCACAACCTCTAGGCTTCTGATCTCCTATCATGTTAATTCAAAATCCTTGCCTGCCCATTTTGATGAATTCCAGTAATCTTTCACCAACAACTTTTACCATATAATAGTAGCCTCCGAAATGTTAGAGCTGTACAAAGATTATTTTATCCAAGTTTGCCATGCAAAAGCAGCAGAGGGCACACACCACGGTCTCTATAGCTCATTAAATAAAACAATAGATTACCATAGACATTTTAAAGCAGCAAAAAAAATTAGCGTAGTTATGAAATGCAGAGGGGAACTTCTGAATCTAAATTACAAACCATTTGAAATTGATTCGCAAAATATACAGCTATGCTCACTGTGTAATCTGAATGAAATTGAAAACAGTTTTCACTTCCTTGCAGTGTGCCCCGTCTTAAAATTGTATAGAAAAAAATTCTTAAAATATGAGCTGATATCAAAACAAAAATTAATAGATATTCTGAATGGAGAGCATTTTATAGGTTTATATAATTTTGTAAGTAATGCAGGTCGTTATAGAAAATTTTTAATTTCAGAATTTAATTATTAATGTCAAAAAGAAATTTGATTTATTTTTTAGTTTTGTTGTTGTTTAGTAGTTTAATCAAACTCCCGGCAGACGGTATAAAGTACCATGCTGTGGTTGCTAATGTGGAAAATAAAATTTAAAAGAACAGTTGTAAATAATTTAATAATAAAGAGCATTTTATATCTATATCTATATCTATCTAGTAGCCTCCGATACATAGCTCTAACCACATATTCCGACCTCATCCATCACCCTACCTGACTATATGTTTCTCAACCATGACCGGGTTAACCGGACTGGTGGAAGCGAAGGTCTGTATGTCCACCAACCCTAAAACCCCGAATCCTAGAATACTCTCTTCCATCTAATATCCCTCATATTGAATTCCTTTTCACTGAAATATCCTAAAATGGACACCAGCTCCTATACATAGCGGTACACCGTCCTCCTCTAGTGCGCATTTTGGCTCTACCTTTGAATCTATCCTTTACAATCTATTCCTTTCATTTAAAACCTTTCCTGGACCTCATTGCTGCATCATTGCTCAAATTTCCCAATGATCAATAAACTCCCTAAAGTTATTGCCCCCCGGCTTCTTCTAGCACTACCTATCCATAAGCTTATCATTACTTCTTTCATCTTTCCACACTTTGACTATGGCTGTGTGGCATATGGTGGTCTCTCGAACAAGCTGGAGGAAAGACTTAGGCTAATTATGAACAGCTCTCTTCGGTTTGTCTTCGACGCCCTGGTGAAGTCTCATGTGTCCCACCTCTATGATGAGTTAAAGTGGCTCTTCCCTTCTTTCCCTAGACTCTATTTCCTAGGTTCTTTGTTATAAAAAACCATCAACTCACAACATCCATCTTATATCGATATTCTCCAACAATTAAAATCCTTTATCCAATCCCAGGGCACAAGATCTCACCTTTCCGACCTTTATATTTGTTAATACAGAACCAAAACTTTTGAGTGTTCCTTTCTCACCTGTTCTACCTCTCTTTGGAACTCACTCCCAACTGATATCCGTCATGAATCTCCTTCATCCACATTCAAATCCAAACTACTCCTACATCTCCTAAATTCCCAAACAGATGCTCTCTAATCAATAAAAATTAATAGCTATAATCAACACAATTGATTGATGATTACTGTAGATATTCCTCACTCATAATGATATTATTTTTTATATTATTAGATGTTCTTATCTTCTTATTTATTTTTCCATTAGCCAATTTCTTTTTATTGTTAATTTGTATGCATTTTTTTTATTACTTTTTTTTTATTCTCTATCAGAACAAACCCTTTACTTCATATTTAATTTATGATATTATGTAATTATTGTACTAATCTAATAATGTAGCCGTTACGTTTGGCCAGATATATTTTTATTAATTTCTGTACACTGCTGTTATTCTTCAGGGACCTGGTCCCAGAGTTAAATTATTTTTCTATTCTATTCTATTCTATTCTAAAACTGTTTCCAGGTATTTCTCTTCTCCCCAAAATATCCCTCTCAATTGCTCCTTAACTATATGAAAACTTGTATTCGAGGTCTTATATTTAAAATATTTAATACAAATAGGGATTAAAGTTAACAAACAATAATACTTTTTTTCTCACACATTTAACTTCTCTCTGCTTCAGTATTATTTACATACAGGGAAAGGACCATGAAAGAAGTTAAGGTTAAAATTGGATACCTTATACTGATATCGAATAGATTAACAACAATAATAAGGTAGCAGTATTTTATTAATACAAAAATTAACATTGTAAAAATATTTAAAAAATATAAAAAGTAAAAAAAAAAATTAAATTTCAACTTGGTTGCTCAATATCTTTCCAATGAGCATCTTTTTTAAGTAACTTCATTTCACAAACAGTATCCAACATTGGAATGTTTCTCGTTTCCGGAAGAAACATTAACAAAAATGCACCAAAAAGTGCAAGACAACCACAAAGAGTAGTGGGAAGCCACCAAACTTTTTTACCCTGAAAAAATTGTGTTCATGCATTTTTTTTTATAAAGTAAATTAAAATATCTGTTGCTTAGCAACTACAAGTTGAGTTATTTCTTGGTAAAATTATAATATGACATGGTTTTCTTTTAATAACATTATTCTATGAGATTCAATAAGGTTTTCAGCTAATTTTTATGACTTGTGTTCTAAGTTCTCATTGATTCAATAAACTAAAAAAAGATCATCTCACATTATCTGCCTAATATGAGAAAGGCATATTGAGAACTTTAAGTAATGAATGAAGTTTATGAGAGAACTATTTTATCCGATCTCTTCTTCCAAAGCACCTAATAATTATGCAGTATGTACAAACTTTAACTATACTTGATCTTCGAAATTAAAAATAATAATATTTCGGATGCTTCCAAGTAAAAAATATTGCAATGGCACTTTGAAAAAAAAAAGCATTCACATTTATGTAATATAATATTTTTAAATAACAAAATTAATTTTTTATTTTATTTTAATTTATTTATTGAAATTTACAACTGCATAATATAAATACATCAAGTAAATAGAATGAAAGATTAAATTACAAATAAGAATATTAAATTAATTTAAATAATCTTCACAGTACAAGGTCAGTATTCCATTTATAAGTTATATAATATAGCAAACATTGATGAGTCATATTATCATATAACAACTGTGTTTTTAAAAAATTTCACTAAGTACTTTATAATGATAAAAGATAGAATAAAATTTGAATAAATTTTAACTACTGGTGATTATTTAGTAAAAAAGAGAAATTGAATATTAACAAATTTACTTTAAAAAGAAAGACCATGAACTGATACGTAGCAACTAAACTGAAAGCATAATTTAAATTATTAAAATAAATCAGTATTGATCTGTAGGACTTCATTTCAACCCTCCCTGGCTATCTCCTATTCTGGTCAAGGGTGAGAAAAAAGAGGCCATCTGGTTGAGGAGTTATAGAAGGCAAATTTGTTTTTTCAGAGAATTATGAAAATATATGAAAAATAAATCTTTTAATGACACTGTTTACTAGCATTAAAATATTTTTATTATTCCAATTGACTTTTGTTGACTAATTAGCTCTTCTCAGAACCAACTCTCACCAATTTTTCTGAACTTAAAACATTTAAGAGCTATCATTAACTAAATGTATTAATAAAAACTAGTAAAGGATCCAAAAACAGGTTAAAGAGGTTTTTGAAAACATTTAAAAATTTCAAGCAAGAATCCTGAAGTCTCAAAAATAACAGAAAACAAGAAATACTGTTGATATTTAATCAATTTTGGTGTAGATTTATTTAACAACTGATGTATCTCCTTCTTTCTTGATGATACATGATCTGGCAAAATTGTTCCCTTTTTCTTTTTTTTTCATGTAACTTTTGAGACTTTATTTGAAATATTCCAAATATGCCCTAACAATTATTTTATTTACCATTTCATCCGGCTCTTTGTATTACTTTAAGAAGAGTAAGTAATAAGATAGTACATATTTATGCCTTAATCCCACTCTGACAAAGTTATATCCAATGAGAGGAACCTGAATTCCTCTACTATGGATGAAGAGTATAAAGAAGAAGAAATCAGGCATATTATTCCCTAGTACTCGGATTTGGAGATGGGCTTAATAAGTGAGTATAGAGGCTTGGAGTTAGAAAATAAGATAATCAATGAGAATCTAACTCAATCTCATAACTTATGGGGATCTACTCGATGGCCATATGACATTATTTTCAACTTTCTGGACATGATTGTAAATAGAATAAAAACGATGTACCTGAATGTATTTTATAAGAGTATCTAAATTCATGTTTTCATGAATAGGTTCATATTAACCCCTGTGTTTCTAGGTTTGTATATATTTATTTAAACATAAAAATAATTATTAATTTAATAAATTATATTTCTCTATATGAATTTGTTCCTCACTCAATCTAGAGCCACTGTAAAATTTTTAGAACATGATTAATTTGAGAAATTAAAGTTTGATGTATTTAAAGGTAGTAAATATACCAACATCATAAGGAAGGAATCCGACTTAGAATTTCTTGGACGACAAATATGGTAATTTTTCATAAATTAATATAAATAATGTTTGGGTAATTGTCCTCAATAATTTCCTAATGGTATCCCATTATAATATCTAAATTGAAAATTGTTTTAAAAGACTTGATTGTTCATAACATGGCTTTAAAATTACTAAAGTATTAAGATGTATACATACTATATGTATATAAGTTTATATACCGATATTACGATAAGTTTTATATTAATATATAATGTGTATATATTATGGATGATATTATGGATACTAACCAATATTTCTACTAGGTACGGTGCTAGCATGGGCCCCAATTGTGCCACAGTAAGACAGCTACCCATGGCAGTGTTGCGATTTTCAGTTGGAAATAGTTCTAAGGTGAGAAACATGACTACACCATTTGCCGCTACTCCCGCTAGTCTCGCAAGCAAAGTTATGCACATCATTGGCCAGCCTAAATCCATTAGAATAATAATTATTTTAATTACCATTCAATAATTTACAAATAGTTATGTTATTAAGTGTTAGTTTGTTATTTTTAAATGGACTTGATTAATTTAATCACAATTGCTTATTTAGAATGAAATAATCTGACAATACAGTTGTTGAATATAATTATAGTACAGAATCTATTGGTTTTTGTACTTGAGTAAAATTTCATAAGCATGTGATCCCTTTATCTTTCCTAAAGGAAAATATTAGTAAAAAGAAATGGAAAATATTTATTTGAGGTCGAGTAAGTCAACAAGTAAGTGATTACTGATTAATGTTATTTGAGGTAACAAGGACCAATATTTAAATTATGGAGCTCAAAATTCAAACTGAATCAAGTGATATCTCTGAAAAAAATTTAAAAATAAAAGTAACTATACTAAAGTACTTTATAATAATGAAAAAAAATAAATATGAATTACCCTTAGGTACCACCATTATCAATAGCATTGCAACAGCAGAAATAATCCAGAATGCTATTCCAGAACTCTTCCTACCAAAGTATGAAAGGAAGAGTAGGGGAAGCAAAATGCCTGGTATTTCTATGATTCCATTCAGTCCCATGTAGACATACTGGTTGACATCAAAGGTCAATCCACTTAGAGCTAATAACAGAATAATAAAGCATTATAATGATGCATACAATTTAATTATTACCAATTATTAGTAGTTACTTTAATCTGAAAGTAAATTAATTAGCGAGAGGAATGTCACTCTCATCTTCCTCAAGTGTCAAAGATTCTTTCCACTTTCTAGTAGATTTTGTTCACTTCACTGTTTCCACCCATCCTCAGTTTGAATTACACCCATGATTTTTCTTAGAATTCCAATTTCCAGGACCTCCAGTTTTTTGAGAATATGGTTTATCAAGAGGCATCACTGGAGATGCACCTCTTACTGTAGATATTTTTTTGTTAATCCATATGCTATTTCAATTTTCAATTTATTTGATTATTGATACGTTTTATTTCAAAATCAATGTCATTTCTTACATGAACAATATTTATTTAAACCAATAGCTCTTATTTAAACCAATAGGATGAGATTTCATTTCTCATTTTACCTGAATATTTTTGAAAAACTAGTGCCTCCCCTTTTATATTATAATACTTACCAAATCTAATAACAATATTAATAATTTTTAAAAATAAAATTTTATAATTGAAGAATGTTATCTTACTAAAACTTATTAAATTAAACATGGCTTACCTATTACGTAGTAGTGCAAGGCTCCGAGAAACCATAAATAATAACATATCAAAATTCTTTTAGAAAGTTGAAATGTTGAGAAAAGTTGTATGTAATTATGAATCATAAAAAACATATTCTTTGAATATGGATCAGATTGGTCCTGAAAAAAAAATCAAGTAAAGTTTTATTCATAACAGGAACAAAAAAATAAAATAAAATATAAAAACTGTGAGAGTGAAGGTGGGTTAAAACATATACTTGAACAGGCTGATCAGGTTGATTTGAATCAGTATGGTAAATAGTCCCAATAATATTTGTTGCTTTTTCGGATTTTCCAGATGTTATCAACCACCTTGGTGATTCTGGTAAGAACCTATGTTAGAAATGATTTATTTGATTAAAAATAATAAACCATAGTAGTAGGATGAAAATAATATAGAAAATGACATTCTTGATCAGAATTACTATGAGTTAAATCAAAAATTACTTCAATATTAGTATTTTTTTAGTTAATTTAAATGTTTCATATTTATAAAAAAATTTCAGTACCAACAATGGATGACCAGTAAAACCATTGGGGCTGAGAGAGCTAATTGAAGTTGCCTCCAATTATAGGTTAAATATGCAGCTAATGGTAGTAATATAATTCCTAATGAAAAAGATAGGTTGTATATATTCCCAGTAAAAGCTCTATAGTTCTTCACTGTTAGTTCTAATACTGAAAAATAACTAGTTAGAGGAAGAAACAGGGCATCTATGATGTGAAAAAATTATAAAGGATTAAAAATTTTATGGTATTTAATTTATGGTAAATAACTGCTTTGAATATCACTCTGGAACTCATTTTTATTTTAACACTTAAAAAGCTGAAGAGGTGAAGTTGATTCTAATTTGTGTCACCTGAGGTGTTCTGATCGCCCTATATCGCTTGTGAGAAGAGTCTCACTAAACATCTAGTCTTGGGAGGTTGTTATTCTTAGTCTTGACTCTGTGCCTTACATTTATTCGTGTGCTCCAAGACCCCGCTTGCCAGGTGGATATTCCTAAACTCAAACTTTGGTGGAAATTCCAGACGTATTCTAGTTGAAAAAAAGTTATATATTTCCTGAATTTTTCTGCTTATTTTTTCAAACAATAATTAGGAACTTATTTTATTTTATTTGTTACTAATTTTTAAATATTTTTATTTGAAAAGAAAAGATATGTCCAGGACCGGGACTCGAACCCGGGTCTTCCAGATCGCTAGTCTGGGACTCTACCAACTGAGCCACCCTGGCTGCATCAGGCTCGCTCCCCGGCCTTGGTCATATCCTTTCTTTTTACTGATCCTAAGTCCCCGCGTTCTCGCATTTTGAGAAGTATATGAGGGGAAGAATGTATTGAACATTATTTTAATTTGGATCTAGTTGACTTACGTCATTATAATTATTATAATTTATTTTATTTTATTTGATACTAATTTTTAAATATTTTTATTTGAAAAGAAAAGATATGTCGAGGACTTATTACATAATTTATTACAAGGCTAATGTGAATAAGTTTCAGACTGAGTCTTAATAGAAGCCTACTGAATAAATAACTGAAAATATTTTAACATTTATGTACTTTTTGTTTGATTACACTCTCAGAAACTTGTAATAAGATCAATCATGAACACAACTAATAAAACAACTTCGTTTTAGCTCCTGAGTACACAGTAAATAGGATGTTCTATTTTAAGTGCTAATTGTTGAAATGATTACTATTTTCACTTGGTATTTTATTTTATTTTTTGTTTAAAAGCGTGTGAAAATATTCACTCAGAGTGAAATAAGATTATGTTTAACTCAATGCAGCAACTTTACTTTAGAATACTTACAAATTGTATAACCAGTGTCATAGACTCCAGCACCTGCAACTCCAATCATCACTCTAAGAGCTATAAACGTTGAATAGGTGGTCACAAAAGCAGATGAAGGACCTGCTACCATGTATATAATAGATGAAAAAATAAAAGTCTTTTTTCTTCCAAATCTAAAATAATTTATTTTAATTACAGAAATGAATATATCCTATTTAATAAAAAATATTAAGTAAATTTAATTATTAGACATTATACGTGTATAATACTCATATGTTAGTGTTTTACATATGAAGGCTACAGGAAACAACGATGTAACTCAATTTTTTCTCAAACTTTGGTAACAGTGGTTTCTGATTTTTTTATGACAAACACAATGGTATGGTCAAAACAGGAGAAAAATGAGTCCAAACGGCTCAGAACAACTGAATAACAATGCCTGTAAATGGAAAACTTGTTTTTGAGGTGACTTTCCAGAGTTGGGCTTTAAGCCCCTTCAAGCATCCTTCATTGTCGGATTGACAGGACCAGCAATCCGCATGGACTTTAATAAAAATAATGATACCATTCTGCAGTAAATTTGCTTTCCAGAACAATTAAGAAATAGTGAGTTACCTCGTTTTTGTTTGTAGTCTTCCTACAGATATTACTATTGATAATTGAACAGTAAAAATAAAGACTTTTATTAACTATTTTCTTAATGAGTTAAAATTAATCAGTAAAAAAACTTATTTTATTTTTGTAAAGTATAGTAGCAGATCGGTAGGGGAATAATTGCATCATTAAATAAAACTTCAGTCCAGACAAAGAACCTAAATTAAGATTACAATTTTTAAATATTTTATTTTGAAAAGAAAAGATTTTAAAATTATAACAATTAATAAAAAAATAAAATAAATTATAAATAAGAATGTAATTGTATATTATAGTTAGCTGAAAATAAATTTCTCACCTGTCACTGATTAGGCCAAACAACACAGCTCCGAAAAATTTCCCAACAGCAACAGTACCCTGTACCGTTGATCTGAGAGGTGAATTATCACAAACAAGATCCCACTAAAAGTATAAAAAAAAACACAACAATATATTTTTAGATACAGACATTTTTATAGATGTAACAGGCCATATTTATTTTATACGAGGGAAGAAATTAGCCTGGGTGGATGTCAAAAAAATAGTTTCCTAAACTAATTTCTTAAAACCGATATTTTACCCCACATTGTAGGTCTTCTTCAGTATCTGTACTGCGGGTCGAAAGTATTGGGAGATCCTAAACTCTTGGGAAAGAAACTGGATGTAGTGAAATATTCTTCCTGCTTCTTTGTAATCAGTTTCTCAAAAACACTAATGATTTTTTTCCTTAATCAACATCTTAATAAATTAAATTTAAAAATGAGAACTTATTTAACACAGTGAGTCACAGAATAGGTTTTACAATGAGAAAAATAATTTATAGTAAGTGATATATGGTATTTATATTTATAGGAGGTTCAGCCTCATACTTATGATCTACATTACAAGCCCTGAAGAAACCTGTAATATGGGTCTGTAATATAATAAACAGTTTACCATTATCTACAATTTTTTTTTCTTCCTCTTAATTTAATTATAGTTTATGTGAGTTTAAATGATCCAATTTTTTTAATGTATAAAATTATATATATATAAACCTAAAATACTTGAACATACTGTGGTTAAAGTATGATGAATGCTAGTTTTCCTAAGCTTTGTGAATAATGATAAAATAAGACTTGCAAAATTAGCCTAATATTTAAAATTAAGACTGATTTTAGTACCCAAAATGACAATTAAAAGTTATAGTTATTAATTATTATAGTTTTTTTTTGTTTGTTTTTTTTCCTGGCTCTACAGCCCTTGCAGGGCCCTGGCCTCCGCAACAACACCTCTACGGTCCTCCCTGTCAGCAGCTCGACCTCTCCACTGTCCGATCCCCATCCACTGCAGATCATTCTCCATATCACCCAGCCATCACAGCCTGGGCCTTCCTCTTCTTCTTTTGCCTCCTGGTTTGCAATATAATAGTTTCTTTGGGTACCTATCTTCTCCCATTCTTTCTACGTGCCCAAGCCATCTTATATGGGTTGATTTGACATAGATGACTAGGTCTGGTTCATTGTATAGGTCCTGAACCTCTCTATTATTTCTTGGCCTCCATTGGCCTTCATTACATACTGGCCCAAATATCTGCCGAAGCACCTTCCAAATATCTGCAGCATCTTCTCGCATTCCTGGGTCAGGACCCACGCTTCACCAGCGTACGTTACAATCGGTCTTAAGATTGTTTTATAAATCAATAATTTTGCCTTCCGTGACAAGTTGCAAAATCTTAATGCTTTTCACAATGCAAAGAGACATCTGTTGCCTGCTGAAATTCTTGCTTTAATTTCTGCAGTGATGTCATTCTTCCGTGTCACTAAAGCCCACAGATACTTGAAGCTGTCCACTTTCTTAAATGTGTAGTGGAGCAGTTGCACATGACTGCTCTTCCTGCCCATCATTTTTTGTGGAAATCATGTATTGGGTTTTTGCCTTATTTATCACCAGACCCAATTTTTTCCCAGCTTCTTCAAATTCCTGCAAAGCTCCTGAAAGCGCCGCTTTTGCCTTGCTGATATCACTACGTCATCAGCATACGCTAGGTGTTGGGTCATCATGTTTCATATCGTTCCTCCTGGGTTGGTCTTGATTGATCTCGCAGCTTGTTCGAGTGCTATGTTAAATAATACAGGTGAGAGGGGATCTCCTTGGCACAGACCTCCACCTCAAAATATTCTGATAGCATATTTTGGATCTTTACCCTACATGTAGTGTTTTCCAAGGTCATCGCACTCAATCCTACTAGCTTTTCTGGGACCCCCAGAGTTTTCATTACTCTGAGCAGTTCATTCCTGTCAAGACTGTCGTAGGCCTGGCAGAAATCTATGAAGAGGTGGTGGAGGTCAACATTGTACTCATATGCTTTCTCTAGCATCTGCCATATGGAGAAGATATGATCAGTTGTGCTTCTAGTTGGCCGGAAGCCACTTTGGTATTCGCCAATATTTCTTTCACCGCATGCCATAATTCTCCTATTTATTGCGACTGAAAGTACCTTGTAGGCAGTGGGCAATAGAGCGAGACCTCTATAGTTTTGGCAGTTTAATCTGTCTCCCTTCTTATGTATTGGGCACATCACTGCCATATTCCAGTCCTGTGGCATCCTCATCTCCATCCATACATCAAATACGAGGTTATATATTTCCTCCACCACCGCCTCACCCCCATATTTCAGGACCTCATTCGGGATACCGTCTATTCCAGGTGCTCTGTTGTTATGGAGTGCTCCAACTATTTCCACTATTTCTTCACTATCTGGTGGCATTTCTTCATCATCCACGTTCAAGGAGTCTCTTCCATTTTCCAATAATGCTTTTTTATTATAAGTTGGTCCTTCTTTATTCGGATTTAATAATTCTATAAAGAACTGCTTCCATCTTTCCAGGACAGATCTTCTATCTCCAATCAGGTTCCCCTCTCTATCTTAAATGAATTCTAGCCTTGGTATATATCCATTTCGGAATTCGCTGGTGCTTTTATAGAACTTCCTGGTCTGCTTGGCTGCAAAGTCTTCTTAAAGCTTATCTAGCTTCTTTGTTTCCTGCTGCCTTTTCTTTTGTTTGCATACTGCTTTTGCTTCCCTTTTTTTGGTTCTATAATGTTCCACCGTAGTTCGGGTCCTTCGTTGGATCATTTTCTGCCTGGCACTGTTTCTTTCCTCTATGGCTTTTATGCAGTCCTCATCAAACCAGTCATTGCTTTGTCTTTTCGGTGCTGCGCCAAGAATCTCCTAAGCTACACTTTGAGAGCATCTTTAAGGTGTACCCATCTTTCTTCTATATTCCTGCCAATAGATGAGTTGTTGTTTAATCTATCTGCGATCTTATTTCTGAATTGCCGGGCTACAGCATCCTCCTTTAGCTTTTCCACATTATAGATGATGGCATTTCTTGCATTTCCTTTTCCTTGTATAGCCAGCTTCTGTTTATATAAAATCTTGACCAGATAATGGTCTGAGTCACAGTTAGCTCCCCTGTAACTGCGAACATCAAATATATCACTGGCATGTCTGGCAGCAATGAGTACATGGTAAATTTGATTTTTGGTGATGCCATCCGGGGAGGTCCATATTTCCTTATGTATTTCTTTATGTGGGAAAAAGGTGCTTCTGATTCTAAGGTTCCTTGTCATCGCAAAATCGACCATTCTGAGCCCATTCTCGCTTGTTTCCTCATGCTTGCTGTGCTTGCCTATTATGGGGAACAACATCGTTTCTTTTCCTATCCTACCATTGAAATCTCCCAAAATTATTTTCACATCATGCATGGGTAGGGAATCGTATAGATTTTCTAGCTTTCCATAAAAGGTTTCCTTTTCCTCTTCATTGCCTTCTATGGATGCATGTATGCTGATAAGAGAGATATTGAAAAACCTTCCTCGCAGCCTTAGTAAGCACATTCTCTCATTTACTGCCACGCATTTAATAATAGAGTGCAAGAGGGAATTCCTTATCGCAAAACCTGTTCCTAATATATTCCGTCCATTGCCACTGTTAATGATTGTGTAGTGCTTCATCTTGGTTAGTACTGTGTTTCTCCAGCGGATTTCTTGTAGGGCTAATATATCTATTTTGTATTTTTCCAATGCCTTTTCAAGATGTCTCCCAGCTCCAGGTTGGAACAAACTCCTCACATTCCAGGTTGCCATATTTATTAGTGTCCATGCCTAAGTCGTTTCCCATTTGATCCATTTCTTTCCTAGGCTTTTTGTGGTTTCTTGAATTATTATAGTTAAATTGTTAATGGATTTAATGATTAATGGATATTTCTATAGTTTCGAAACTTGGACTACCGCTAAGTTGGAAGATAAAAAGCTTCAAATTTTCTAAAGGAAAGTACTAAGACGAATCTTTGGTCCGCCGTTAATATTAGAGGGAAGTGGCAACGGAGAACAAACAAAGAAGTTTATGATACAAGGATGTAGATATCACTACAGAGATGAAATTAAATCGTCTTTAGTGGACAGGTCATGTCACTAGAATGCAAATAAATGTCACTCCAAGGAAACTGATGACAAAGCTGTTATGGGACAAGCATTCGGTGGGGGAAGATTAAGAAGAACAGATTGCGTGGAAAATTATGCCAAGAAAGCAGGAGCTTGTTAACAACAACCAGGAACAGAGAAACATGATGATTGGTGCTGGAGGAAGCCAAGACTCGCTCTTGGGTTGTAATGTCAATATAATAATAATAATAATAATGGATAATCATGGCTTTTGATCAATTTTGTTGTCTGAATAAATATTTGTTATTCAATATAGCTATTTAACAGTTAAGTTCCTGGCTGTATATAATCTACTTTAGCCCCTAAGATTATTTCAGTTCCTAGTTTTTACAATTTTGATTAATTTCAAATTCCAGAAGTGTTCTCATTATCTATTATGATCGATTCAAAAGAGTTCAAAAAACATCTATGGACACTATTTTAAAAATCTGAAAGTTAGAAAACGTGCATACTTTATTCATCGCAAAAAAAGGTTGTAAAATGTCACCAAAATAGAGAATCACTGAAATAAAATTATATGTAATACATATAACTATACAGATTCCCTTGACATTTTTAACAGGCTTCTTTGACACATGTTTTATTTTTGACATGGATTGGAAGGAGGAAGTGGAATATTTACACAGTCTACTAATAATTATTCAATATATTTTATACAAACCTCGCTCACTATCGTCTGATGAGCAGTTTCTTCATCATAAATATAACTTTTACACTGTATCAAATCTGGTTTTTCCCTCAAACTAGTATAACTCAGAGCATCATCAAATTCTAAGTTTTTCATTAACGTGTAATTCCAGGCATATTGAACACAACTTTCTTTGTCCAATCTATAAATTTCCCCATAATACAGTTAATTATTTTATTTATATTATGAAAATAGAGAGTAAATGAAGATTAAGTAACCTACCCAGGACTGCTAATTTCTCTTATTTGTTTATTTGTCCAGTTAGCTTCGACTAACTCCGGAATATTGCAAAAGAAAGAAGGGTTTCCTTCCAGAAACACATATGAAGCTAAATGTGCAGAATTAAAAATTGCAGGACTCGCCGTAAGAAAAAAAATCCATGTTAACCATGCATGATTTTTACATTTCTTTTCCAAAGCATTTTCTAATGTCACAGGATTCATTTCACTGCTGTTGAAAGATTTATAAGATAATGAGTAATAAAATAGAAAGTAGTTATATAATATATATATAATTATAGTTATATAATATATAATTTTATAATATAATATAAAATTATATAATTATAGTTATATAATATATAATTTTATAATATAATATAAAATTATATAATTATAGTTATATAATATATAATTTTATAATATAATATAAAATTTAAAACGGTAATACAAAAATTTTAGTGAAATTGTCAGAACTAATGAATAAGGAATCCACAAAAGTACTAAGTTATAGATAAGTCGATACATTTTTTCTAGCTAAAAATTACAATTAACTTACAAGTATGAATTGATTCAAGGAGCATAATTGCTGCTGATAACCAAAATTCACCTTCAAATAAACCTCATTTAAAAAAAATGGAGTATCAGTTAAACCATATACATAAATTAATTTATCCATAGATAGGAATAGGAATGAGTAATTGACTCATTTAAAATGTAATAGTAAGTATAAGAATAAAAAAAAAAAATACAGTTTTTGAAAATAAAAAATCACTAATTTTTTAGAAAAAACAAAACGGACCCAATTAAACAGTTAACTTTTATGATTAAGAGTAAAAGTTTATCTTTTATATTTATATGTAGATGTATAACAGCCTTTTTTTAACTTTTACTTTTATCTATAGAAGTAATTTCATTATTTACAGTTATTTCCCAAAACTTTATTTTCTAACAATGATAAAAAAAAATTCTTAACAGTCATTATAAATCATTTACATGAAAATGTTTTTATGGAAAAGTAATTGCTAAAGTAATTGTCAAAGTTGTACCAATAATCACTCAAAAATATGTTTTAAAGATGAAAAAGTACCCGGAGAACCATGTATGTTTAATGCTAATTTGTAAAATGCTGGATATTTATGTATTTTTTAACTTTTCTTATATAAAGAATAAATAAGTAAAAGTTTAACAAAAACTTTTTTTGAGACAATTGTTTATAAACAAAAAAATATTGGTTTCTTTTTTATATAAAAGGAAACACATAATTGAGTTTAAAAAAAGTAAAACTATATAATGAAGTACGTAAAGTTATTCAAAAACTTTTATTACTAACCACTTATTGATAATGGTTATTTTAAAACTGAACTCTTTTGTAAAAAAAAAAGTAACTGTTTCAATCTCCGGAAAAAAACATATAAACATGAATTTTGTTAACTTAAATCATGCAAAGACTAACAAACTAAATTGATGTCATGTAATGAACAGGAAAGATATTGTTAGTTTTATTTGATATTAGAAAAAAAAATATCAGAGAGAACTGACAGAATAGTCACATTATAAATAATAATTATTTTAAAAATCAAAACTTGAGACAAAATAAAAATCATCAACATACATAGGGTTAAATTTTACAACAATTTAAAGAATGGCAAATTTATAGCATAAAGAAATAAATGAACAAATGTTTTGAAGTGCTTTAACATTCAGACACCAATAAGATAGTAAAAAAGAAGATAAATATTGCTAAAAAGTGCATTTAAATAATAAATAATAAAGGAACAATCTATGATCTATGTTATCCTGTTATTGTTGATAATTTAATTGTAATAGATAATATATTCATGTATGATAGCTCTTTTGTTGCCTTTCACTCCTTAAAAGTTAAGACCAAATAAAAACTAGATATCGTGCATTAGGCATTTATATAATTATTATAATATATATATATATATATATATTTGGTTTTAGTTTTATGTTTTAAAAAAAAGTCTAAGGGTCAATAATTAACCTGGATTTCAAATAATAAAGTCTAATAAAATTCAAACTACCAGAAATCTGCACTTCAAGCTTGAATGTTTATAACTTAATTTCTATGGTATTCCAAATTCATTAAAAACACCAGTTAGATTTAGCATATGTCACTGAATGTTTTTTTAATAACTTAAATTAATCACAAGAACATGTTAAAATTAATATACAGTTATAATGGTTTGTAAATAGTTTTTTTAAAGTTTAAAATAGTTTTAAAATTAAATAATAAATAATAAAAATTCAAATTGTAAAATTATAAATATGTATAAAAAAAGTTTATCAACTATGTGTAAAACCATTATCTATGAAACTTTATGAATCTACACACTTTTAAACAAAATTTTATATTAAGCAACCTAGCATCTACTTACATTTAATCAAATCAGCAAATACTTATCCTTAAATTTTTCTTCTTTCCATTTCATATGTAGTAATGAAATGGTGAAGCTAACTTATTATGATCTGATCCAAGCCACAACAAGAGTAAGGAAATGATTCACTATCACTACAAAATATGACACATATGTAATGGTATTTCTTTTTTTATGGAGAAAATACAATGTTAATGTACTCCTCAAGGTAACCAAAATTATTGTGGGAACTATATTCAGTGCATAGCCATACACATATCACTTTTTTGAAGGGTGAAGGTTAAATTCTGAACTAAATTTAGCAATGTAAATTCAATATAAAATTGAATTTCCTTTACGTCAAAGTTCTTTAATTACTTTTAGATCTTTTTATGAAATAAAGCTTTTACTATAAATTTCTCAAAAAGACATTTTACAATGAAACAGAATATATATGTATTTTAAAATTTTTACTCAACAACTAACTGAACTTATTCGAGGTCTACATTGTAGTTGTGAATTTAGAAAAATATTTAAAATTATGAAAATAAGAATTTGTAATTATTTTTCCATTTGATAATTAATTTTAATTAATTATGAAGACATTATTCATAATATTAATCAACTTTCTAGAACAGACAGATGTCCCATAGCAATAGAATATTATTTGGGTATCTTCAGAGATTGCAACAGGAAACTGACAGCAAGCAGAATTTTTCACCATAACCCCTTATGTAAGGTACTGAAGGATCTCTTAACAGTGCGTATTATTCAAGACAGTGGAAATACAATATGTGGCAAAAAAACATTGTACTCGTTGAAGGCTGTGCAAGAGAGATTTATAGCACCAGTGCAATTAAGTTTTTTTTTCCACTTGTGCTGCTAATTTAATTTAATTGATTTGATTCAATCATTTATTTGGTCAATTAGTCATTCACCATTGGATGAAGTTTGCTTGAACGATTGAAGTTGCTTCTTCTTTCAAAACATAAGAAAAATAATAATAATAATAAGAGAAATTTGTTTTCAAACCAAAGATGATACCAAGCAAGGACGTCAGTGAGGCCTCCTGACCCAAAAGCTAATTATTCCATAGAGATGGATGGGGCATCTCAAGAACACACTTCAAAAAGATTCTGTAGAAGAGGGAACTATTGTCAGTTTCAGGATTCAAATTAGTTCAAGAATAACATGGTACAGGAACTGAATGGTATATCGTTGGAGTTGCTTAGTGGTCATGAACAGGAATAATTAGGCATATAGAAGGATAAAAATTTGTCCTCGTCATGTCAAAATAAAGTGATACAAATTAGCTCAATAGAAGTTATGAAGAAGAAGGAAAGAAGGAAAAAACATTCATCGTCAGAAAGAAATAATATGAGAAAATAATAGGACGAATGATCTTGAAAGCCACAGAACACTGTATGAAAGTCGTCACTTTTTTAAAAGGTAAATTAAGAAACATCTTCTAAATAGGGCTACCTCAGACAAGGACGAAGAACAAAAACTAGGTTTTCGAGATAGTTGGATGAGATAGAGATGCCTCATCCAACTATCTTGATGACTCTCAATACAGAATTGGTGCTGCTTTTATCTCTAATAACTACATGAAAACTTCAGAAGAAAGGAAAGTAGAATAGTATGTGCACATAAAAAATATTAGCAATTATCAAGCTTTATTTTATCTCAGAAGTTCTTATAAGCTACTATCTAACATAGTTTCATTGAGATTCCTCTCCATACAAAAATGGAAATATGTTGGTAGAAGGCTGGGTCTAGACGAGAACAAAAAACCACAGCCCATATTTTTTACTTAAAAACGGTTCTTGGAAAAGCATTGTTTGAATGCTTGATCCTACAGATTTGATGGATGAAATGTTTTGTTCAACCGGATGCAAAAAAATGAAGCCGACAATGAAATCATTCAGGAAACCAGGAGGACCGCTGCATCTATCTACAGCAACTTTGATGTACCGGATCATTTCATAAGCAGTTACATCTATAACAGATCTTTTGACCTTGGTCCTACGATAGTTCAAGATGGAGACATACATGTAGAATGGGGGTCGTTCTGTTATGAGAAGGGTAGACAAGGAATGCATAGATTCTTTTTGATACCCGAAACTCTTCCAAAAGAATTATTGATGAGTTATTTATCTGTTAAAAAAATAATAAAATAAAAAGATTTTTCCTAATTAATCTTGATTTTAAAACATTTCAACAATGATCCAACTATTCTTGATTATTTTAAATTAGCTATCGAACATGTTTCTTTTGTTATGTTAAAACCATATTTGCCCACCAACATTATTATGTTGATTTTTATAAAAATAATAATTCCAATAGTTTCAATTGGCATATTTCAACTCATCTACTCGGATGTTCTTCCAGTGAGGAAAACCTCATTTCATAACGTTATTGAAATTTTAAAACAGTAATATCATTAAAATGATGAATTATAGGAACAGTTTAGTTTTCGGAAGAGTTCTTGAAGCTGTGTTTACACCGTCCCATGATTTACTGCTAACTATCGGTAGGTATTGAAGTTTACAAAGAATGTTGGATAATCTTACATGTGATATTTATTTTATTACATATGTATATATTTGTTGGAATTGTGGCAACGTTGCCAGCTACGGTATAAACAAGGTTTAGAGATAAGACTTTTCCATCACTCACATATCGCTCCTTCAAAACAAAAAGACATAACTCTAAAATTGGCATTTTTGAGTTAAGCCTTCAGTAGCAATTGTATTGGTGAAGATTTTCATATCTGATATGCCAATTCCATGATATGTAATGATGATTTTGTTAAAAAAAAAAAGTCATTACATATCTAATTTTTTTTTTTTTTTAACAAAGTCATATTTATCATGTTTGAATCAGAAGAATTATGAGATTAATGCCATAAGTTAAAATTATCCAAAGTTTGAAGCATTTAAAAATTTTCTAATGATTAATTATAGAATTTCAATACCATCATTCCAATAAGAATGTTTGCTTTACCTATGCCCAATTTTTTTTTCAAATTATCTGGATATACAACAAGACAATATAAATACCTCTATTAAGAAAAATTAGGTTTTATGAGTTATGACATTGTTCTTTTGTAAGAGCGATATGTAGACAACTTTTAGTTCAACTTATAAGGTAAAATAGTTATGTTATGATAATCCATAAATAAATGACCGTTAAAAAATGGTCTAACCTCGGAGGAAGAAACAAACCTTATTCAGGAATGAGAGGACTAAATATAATGTAAAATTTACATTTAATGAAATTTTTATAACTAAAATAGATCTATTTCACGTAAAATGATTAACTTAAATTTTTTTTAGCCTTATCCCAGTAACTAATGTTTATTTATTTTCTCCTTATTTCCTTTCTCTTAATAATAAATTCTCAATTGAATGTGTATTTGTTTACTGTTTAGAACCAATTCCATGAAACTTCCAGAAATTACTCTATAATTTTAATTATTTAACTCTTACGATGACTAAATAATTATATAAAATTATGCTAATTATCTTTTTAGCGAATTATCGATAGCTTTTTATCGAAAGTGGCTCGACTATTGCTCATTTACTCCTGAGAGGTTGTAGAAGTGAGAGATTCCTCTTCTGCTGGAATTTGGTGACTATACCCTAGAAATCACGTGTATTCTTATTTTTGTGAATCTGTATGCCCTTATTTTATACAAATTTTTGTTTATTTATTTATTTTATAAGTGTTTGTATATTTATTATATGGTCCTCTGTGTACACATTTAAATGTATTACTTCATATTTTATTAAAACTACCAGTACCTCTACAACCCCTGAAGGACTTGGGAATCAATACATAGTAGATACTGTACTGTTTATTGGACAACGGTTGTGCAGGGAAATGATTTGTACTAGATCATGCTCAACTGCTAGACTTCCCCCCCTTATTTTGGGTACTCTCTTTGTGGAAGGTGGGTGAGCCCCAGGAGGGTCCTAGATTCCATAGGATTCATCTCCGCCTGCTAACAGATAAAAGTCTGCCAGTGAGTGGAATTTGACCCCAGGACCTCCGGCATGCCAACTCAGCACTCTACCACCGAGCTACTCCGTACCCAATTGTTAATAACTTAAAATCATACCATTGAATTTACGAACTTTGTGGGGTATCATTAAATGCTTTATTCTCTTACAGTATAATACATAAGAAATTTTGGTAAGAAAGGATATTTTAGCTATCGTTTCTGGATCGGAAGATCATTTTGGCATGATACTTATAATACTACACTAATTTACTAGAATTTGGACAAAAACTAGGACCATTATGAATCCTGACTTAAAACTGTTAACTTTCAATCTGTTTCCGCTATAAACATAACAGAGACTACTATAATTGGTTTTTTAAATATATTTATTAATTAGAATTAGAATAATGCTTGATTTCTAAAAATGTACAATTAATTTGGATACTTATGTTATAATTACACAATCTTAGGATTTTAAAACCACTATTCTTGCAGTATAATTTTATTATTACTTAAAAATATTAAACTCTTTTAAAAAAATCCTTATTTTAAACATTTATAATAAAAATAATCATTAAAATAACACAAAATTGATCATTTTAGATCAATATAAGTTCATTCCTTCGATAGCTTTGAGTTTATTTCCTTGGTCTTGTCTGGCATTGGTGTATATTTAGTCTCGGGTAAAAGCATCAAAAGCAGAGCAGATACAAGTGCAAGAAAACCACAGACTGTTGTAGGCATCCACCAAGCCTTCTTCCCCTACAAAATATATAAAAAAGATTTTGGTTACTTGGCATGTAAAAATAAAAATGGTCAATAATAATGAAATGAGACTACAACATAAATATTTATGATATAATATTTTTTTCCGCATGTATAATCAAATATTTAACATCAAACATTTTTCTTTTTATTACTTCTTTGTACTAGCAGTAAAGGAAGTACTTTAATTTTTTTTAAATTCACATTAAAAAGATATCCATTTTTACATCCCTGAATAGGAGGCCTTGACCCCCCGCGGGTTGTAGTGGCATTAAAGAAGAAGAAGAAGATGCCTGAATCCTAATTTAGTATTGTATCAATTGATATTCATGGAATAAAATGAAACATAATATTAATAAAATTAATATATTTCTACTTTTGTATTTGGTTAACTCCAATTAGTTCATTTTTAAATATTTTTGTATCTTATATAGAGAAGACCTGCAATAGGGCTCAAAATGCTAGCGTCTAATAGATAGTATATCTTTATTTAAAGAATGAATTCCTTATGGCGTAAGGAGTTGGGGGCCCCATCGCTCAGTCATCTGACTGCAATTAGCCTCTGGTCCTCCAGGTTGGGGAAAACCCATTACCGGGGGATATACCCCGGTCACCATTTCTCTTAAGAGCACCTAAATATTCAGGAGACTAGTTGTCCTGAGGTTACGGGGCCTCCATCGCTGGGCTAATAACCTGCATGGTAGACAATCTATTCAAAGTAAACGAAATAGCCTCCAGGCTCCTCGACGCTAGAAATGGCATAAGAGGAAGTAAAAGAAAAAGAAGAATTCTCGCACCTTCACCCGGACCATTTTCTCCCCATATATATAAGGTCAACTTATAACTTATTCAAGATGATTTTATTTACAATTCTGGCCACATTATTCGAGTAGATATAAACAAATATATAAGCGTAACAAGTAGATATGCGCTAAAAAGAATAGGAGTGCGCAATGCTTCAAATTTAAATGGAATCTTAACAGCAATCAGGAAGAGTGTGCGACTTGTATAATTTCTGTAAGTTTGGACATTAAGGAACACTCCCCATTCTATTAAAACTTGTGTATGTATTGTAAGTTCACGGCTATCTCGAGGTCTTTTCTTTTGCTCATGACTTCA
Source organism: Troilus luridus (assembly GCA_964056705.1). NCBI lineage: Eukaryota > Metazoa > Arthropoda > Insecta > Hemiptera > Pentatomidae > Troilus > Troilus luridus. Next base: position 178,147,651 of record OZ057412.1, read on the forward strand.
ATTCTCTCCCTTCCTATTCCTCAGTTGTGGTTTATGATTATTACGATACGCTTTATTTTTTATCTCGTGTGCTTAGATGTAGTTCATTAAGTAAAAAAAAAAAAGGAAATAAACTTGTAAGGTTTTGGCTGGTATCTTTAGAATATATCAGTTACATTTAGCTTAAAGTGGATTATTGAATCTTAGAAATTTAATATTCTCGTATAAACTGCAGAAGTGACGAGTAATCGCTATTCAGATATAATTTACAAGAAGTTAATTTACTTATTTTACTTGATTAGTTTGACAACTAAATAATATGGTTAACAGAAAAATATATGCATATTTTCCTCAGTTCTTCTATGATTGCATATTACAGCTAGATAAGCGTGCTTTTTATTGAAGTAGATAAACGATTTTCTGTTGTTAGATTAATCTCAAGCTGTGTTTTCAGATAATTGTCTTAGGGATACCCTCCATGCAAATCACATCATTCAAATCCCTGAGAATTGTTTATACATCACGTTTAGATCAGCCATCAGCCAATTTTAGACTCATTTCTTTGTCTAGCCTCTAATCTGTTTTCTCTTATTATGCGATCTTTTGGGGGGCAAACTAGCTGAGGAAACTATAATTTTATACCCTCACTTTCTCTTTGAAAACCGAGATTAGGTTGATTGGAGTAATATTAAATAGTGATCTCAATCTAACTTTCTTATTGAAACAATCACAAACTCTAGTTGGTTTTAATGACAATAATAATAAAATCTTTTCCGAAATTCAGCTAGCGATGTATTGCACATCTTAAATGTAAAATATCTGTATATATTTTGTGTTTAGTTTCTATCGTAAATAATAGTTTAAGTAGTAGGTACCTTAACCGCAATCATTATTACCCACCATTGAAGTAGTAGAATATTCTACAGTCGATGTATTATTTGTCTTTGGCAAATTCAGGTTGGTTTCCTTTTGTATTTTTCGATAAATTTCAGTGTAATTGACACATTTCTTCATAATTAGGGACTTCCTCTTTAGAACACCCTGACAATTATGCACACATATAGATATAAACACACCCACATACGTACTTAATGTAGATTTATTTATGTATTGGCTTGTAACATATGAATTGTCACTGAAGGTGTAAATTTAAATTATTAGCAAAAAAATTATTCAACAATACTTTTATTAATCAAAATAGGATCCTTTACTTTCAACACACTTCTCCTAACGTGAAACAAGCATTTCTATCCCCGCTCTGTAGAAACTAGGTGTCAAGGAAGAAGCGAAGTCTTAGAAGACCGATTTCAGGGCATTTTCGTTGTCAATTTTTTTATTTCTTAAAACATTATCCAAACAACAGAAAAAGTAAAAATCAGTTGGAGAATATGGTGGGTGAGGAAGGACCTCTAAATTCAGCTCCTGAAAAAAATATCGGGTGAGCTGCAGGGCCTCGGTTAATTCATGTGGTACCCATATTTCCACCTTTTTCGTCTTACCGAGCTCCTTAAGGTGCCTGGAAATAGTCATGGCACTTGCTCCGAGTTGTGAACCTAATTCACGAGTGGTTTGGAAAGGGCCCACTTCGACCAGCTCTTTCAACTTTTCTTTGTCCAACTTAGTCTTCGGCCAACCACGTTCTTAGTTGGTAAGGTCATAATCCCCAGACCGAAATTTTTCAAACCAACGGAAGATTATTCTTTCGCTCACTGTATCTTCACCGTAAACAATATTAATGTTTCGAAACGCCTCCGTGACGCTATGGCCAAGTTTAAATTCGTAGAGAAAAGTTATACGAATTTCCCCAGAAGACATAATTTTATTCTTATTCTTTTTTAAAACGTTGCTTCGCTTTCAAAATTAAAGACTGATTATGAAAAAGGATTAAATGATCTTTCAAACGGTAGGTATACAACAAAACTGACATTTCATTCGTTACGACCCAATATTATTTATACATACCAATATTTTTACTAAAAATGGTGCTAACAAAGGGCCCATTTGAGCAATGGTAGTACAAACACCAACAGCGAAGTTGCGATGTTCGGTTGGAAACAGCTCCGAACCATAAAGCACGACGACGCCAAATCCACTTGCACCGACCAGCCTCCCGAACAGAGAAACACACATAATTGGCAAACCTAAAAACACAAAAAGTGTTTATATTATTTAATTAAATCATCCAAAAACTATTTCTTATTTTAAAATCTTTAATATCAATTAATAAATAAATAATGGGCGGCCTGCGGAGTAGTAGTTATCATAACAACCTAATAAGCCCAAGATTGAGGGATCGTAGCTTGGTAGGGGACTTATGGATTTTTTAAAGGGGTACAAAATCCTTGGTTATGCCGTCCTTCGGAAGGGACGTTAAACAAGTGTCCTGACATCTATCTATTGACATCGCGGTGTCAGGTACTCGTTAAAAATCCCTATCCTAAATAAACCAGGATAGACAAAATTTAGAACTCCTACTATAGCATCGTCTGATTAGCCATGGTGGCATAAAGTGTATTAAATTAATAAACAAACATCCCATCCGAATATTTTTTGCCTTGCGTTAGTCCCAGAAAACAAATTTTTTTTTTTTAATCCATGACTTTTTTAACATAAACATTCTTGTATCTCTTATGAAAATGGTTTTTAACGGAATGTGATGGTAAGATTGGAATTTTAAGAATTTCAAACAGAATGAGTAAATGTTTTAACTGAAGATATGCGGCCTGAATGTATCATGTTGATTATGAACATCAAGGATAGTTTTTGGCAAGGAAAATCTCTACAATTAAACGACCGTGGTCTTGAATGGTATGTCGTATTGAAGTCGCATGGGGAAGAAAATGGTAGGGTGGAGATCAGAGAAATAATTTCTTAAACCGGTTGAACTAATTATTCAATAGCCAACATTTGCAAGTCTTTTTCAGGGCTAGATATGCAAGATGCAAAGAAAATAAAAATACATACAAATTGCAAAGAATAAAAATACATAAACTAAAATATAGAAATAATGAGTATTACCGATAAAACTGAATAATTATTCTGGTTGTTTTTATATTTGTATACATGGTGTCCTATAATTATAGTTATTAATCAAATCCCATTGTTTTATTTCAAATAATACCTTTACTTTATTCTATAATTTTAATCATTATTGCTTTAGTGTCTGGTTTTCTCAAATATCATTATTTCTATAAATTTTTGTATCTACTTTTATTATTTACAAGTTTGATGTTTCATTTCAATTTGTTTGTATATTTTTTTCTAGCCATGAAGAAGACCTGCTATGTGGATCGAAACGTTGGCTTTCAAATGAATTGTTCAACCCTATTTCAGAAATTATTTCCCTGACCTCCCGTACCATTTTCTTCCCCAATTAAATAAATGATTGTATGAAAATTGTTATGTTTGTTAAATTTAATATATAATAATGATAAAACACCTTATAAAACGATAACACTTCAAATGATTATTTACCCTTTGGTATGAATACGGTTAGCATTAGTGTGACACCAGCCACGGTCCACAGGCAGATGTTTATGGTTCTCCTTCCAAAGTATTTCAATAATATGATGCATAACAAGAGACCTGGTATTTCAGAAAATCCGCTGAGCCCAACGTAAAGATACTCGTCGACATCAATGTTTGATCCGTTTAGTGCTATCAACCAAATAATGAAAGGTTTTAAAAAAATCACAAATAGAAATTAGGAAATTTATAAAATAATTCACATTACGCTAAATACGCTGTCACCTACTTCATGTGTAATATTGACTAAATTAAATCAACTAAACTGCGGAAAACCACCAACTGGGTTACCAATAATTTTGTTGTATTTACTTTGCCTAGCATTTTAATGCTATTTGTATTATAAAAAGCATTAATACTTATTAGAAATATGAATTTGAGTAATAGTATTTGAGGTAATTAAGAATGTTGTAGAAGAGACTTTTTAAAAATCAATCATCAACCATGTCAATTAAAATGTTATTTATTTATAAAATACACATTATTCAGTTCAGAGATATTCAAATTAACGTTAATGTCTCCATTAACATTATATCTACATTTAAAAAAATGTATTTCTTTGTTGACAGGCAAATATCAATATTTTAAGTTTTTACGGTAATTTGCAATTATATAGGTGTACTAAATGTACGAAAATAAAATTTTTATATTTAGTCTGCATATCTAGCACTGAACTTAAAAAAATAAAATAAGATTTTCAAATTTCAAAAATTTATAAAAAATTAAGGAAACACATGTGAATTTTGTTGTTCTATGTATATAAGACTAACATCTTATGACATCTAACTAGAAAAAACTGTTCGCAGAGGGAGATGGATCACATGTGATCTGGAACCCTCCTTGGGCTCACCCAGCGTCTGTAAAATATTATAAAAATAGGGTACCCAAAATAAGGGGGATAAATCTGGCGCTTGAGCGTGACCTAGGACAAGACAACTCCTTGCAGAACCGTTGTCCATGAAACAGTACAGTCTCTACCATGTGCTGAACCCCAGACCCGTTAACGGGTTGTAGTGGTACAGGTTTTTTTTTTACAGGTCTCTCTATTCTGCTTTCCAGGGTGCCAGTGAAAGCCCACGTCTCACAGCCGTATATCAGAATCGGCTTTATTACAGCATTATACACGCTTAGAGATGCTTCGGGATTCTTGGAAGAGCGCTCTGTTATACGCTGGTCTATCTCAGTTAATTGGTCATTCGTTGAGGTTATTGTGGAGCTAAGGTATTTGAAGTTATCTACTTTCGGGAACGATTTGCGATCTACGCAGATCCTTTTTCTGGGGTAGACTTTACGGCTTACTATCATGTTTTTGGGGTTTTCCTCATTTATCTGTAAGCCGATTTGGTCTGCTTCTCTCATCAGCGCCTTAGCGAGTCCCTCGATATCATTTTCATTCCTTCCGAGGATTGCTATATCATCAGCGTATGCAAGAATTGTATGCTCCACCATTGAATATAATATATATCCATGGCTTTCAATATTTTCAAAGTAATTTTAAATAAGATGTAATAGCAATCAATCATTCTTAAATAAATGTTTGTAAGCTTATGAACACTCACCCATTGCAAAGTAGAATAGGTTTCCTATAAACCACGAATAGGATGAAATGAGTAACCTTTTAACGAGTTCAAGTGAACAGAATAGTTTAAAGTTATCCTTCCAAAAATATACAACTTTATTTAGGATCGATTGAGGTTTGTTCTAAAAAATCATTTTAAATCATTAATTGGTATTTGTTTCAAGAACATTATATGATCAATATTAGATAGAGCATATTAACTGGAGGAGATTGAGCAGTTTCTTTTAAATTCAACTTATATTTTTCACCAATGATTTTTACTGCTTTATTGTAGTATCCATTAGTAATTAGCCATCTTGGTGATTCAGGAAATAACCTGAACAAAGAAAAAATATTCATTATTATGTTAATTATATAAGAACAGTATAAAAATATATCATTAAAAATGAACAAAAACTCAAAAAAAGAGACATAAATTGTAAATAGAGTACAATAGAAAAAAAATCCAAGAAACACAGTCTTAAGTCTTAAAAATACTGACAAACAACCAACCAGTTAACATTTCCCTAATATAGGCATCATTGGGACAAGCATAAAAAATTACATCAAAGAAGATAAAGTGCAGCACACCTCACACCAACAGTCAAAACAGGCTCAGCAGATAGAGACAGTAACTAACCAAGTAAAAGTAGATTTGTTTTTTAGGATTTTTCCTATTGTGTCCTATTTTAAAAGATATAAATAATTACAATGAATTAATAACTATAAAATGTTTGAGTTTCTGAAATTAAAATAACCAATTTATTTATATATATATATATATATATATATATATATATATATATAATAGTAAGGTGCATGTGACATTTTAGTTTGCTTCATAGATATTCAAGGCCATTTCCTATATGGATATTAAATTAAATCACGAAGGTGATTCTTTTAAAAATCTAACTATAAATTTTGTTGAATAGCTACATAATTTAATTTAGTTTTCTTCTGAACTCTTGTTGGAATAAAAAATAAGTAAATAAAAAGTTTTAAAACAATCAATAAAAAGTACGTTTTAAAACACACTTCGTAGGGTTTAACAGAGAGAGGCATTAGCAAAGGACTAATGCTGGCAATAATGAGCCTCTACAGGAATACCCAAAATGAGTGAGGACATCCAATTGTTACTCTAAAGAGTTCATAACCAAACTTGGTATAAGACAGGGTTGCAGCTTGAGCCTTCTTTATTCTGGTCCTTGATTCTGCTCTATCTCGATCCAAAGCCCGGATGAAAAGTTTCCATCTGGGATTTAGATAGGTACTTGAATAAAGTTACCTACTCCTTGATGGCCTTCGCTGATGATATGATAGTCCTTACCAACAACGATAGAGGCCTAATACACAATATAAGGGTTCTTCAAGATGAACTAGAGAAGATCAATATGGAAATAAACCCTGACAAAACAAAGGTTATGAGAATTGGCAGGATGCCTCGGCGAAAAATGAGAGTAATAAGAATCAAGGAAGAGCTCATAGAACAGGTGAGAAACTTTAAATATCTGGGAGCACACTTTGATGATGATGGAGTGATGGACAATGAAATCATAGAGAGGGTTAACTCAGCTGGTAAATCGTTCCATGCAATAAATAAAAGGTTCCTGAATAAAAGAGAACTATCCAAGGATACAAAGTTGAGGGAATACAAATCTACCTTTCTCCCCATATTAGCATACTCTTCGGCATTAACCACCAAACATAAAATTAGGATCCAAGCTTCAGAAATGAGATTCCTAAGGAAGATAGAGGGGAAAACAAGACGAGACCGAATTCGCAACTCGATCATTAGATCAAACCTCCGAGTGGAGCCTGCAAGATAAGTTATTGAAGAAAACAGTCAAAGGTGGTTTGAACATGTTTTAAGAATGGAAAACAACAGGCTGGCCAAGATGCCATACGAGGCTAAGGTTGGAGGAAGAAGGTCCAGAGAAAAACCTCGACATACCTGGGATGATGGTGTTAAGGAAAGCTTCGCAAAGAGAATCCTGCAATGGACCAGAAGAAGACAACTGGTAGAGGATCGTACCATCGTACCATCGTACGGTGTGGTACGGGGTGTACAGAAGGAAACCTGACACTGCATGAGCGGTAGAGAGGATGGACTATGATGATGATGATGATGATGATGATTAAAACAAACAAAACCAAAAATATAAAAAAAAATTGTAGTTAGTTTTAAGCATATTTACAAATTATAAAACTGGTGCTTCCAATTTTGAACATTGGACGATTCAAGTATAAAAAAACAAATAATAATAATAAATAAATAATTGATACCAGAAATGAATGATGAATGAAACCATCGGAACTGAGATAGCAAGTTGAAGTTGCCTCCAATTCTTGGTGAAATATGCAGCCAGCGAAAGATAAATCATTCCAATCGAATAAGACATCTGGAATAGAACCCCTACGCATGTTCTATAATCCTTAACTGAAAGTTCTATTACTACAAAAAAAAATAAACACTGTTACTAATTTCAGTGATTAAAAGAATGATGAATAATGAACAGTATCATGATAATCACACCCAATTATTATTGCGAATACCTTTTTTTTTCCTACTTTCTAACAGTTTAAAATTTTTGTATCACTTAAAAAATGACAAATTGAAACTGAAAGAAAGCTGAATCGAGCGCTAGAATGAAATTGTGTTTTTTATTCCATGACACCAGCCAGCTTCAAGCGTAATAGAATCAATAATAGTAGATTCTTCTCTACAGTTAATATATTGATTTCCAATAGTAATGATAAGATAAATAAATATAATTATAAGGTTTTGAGCTCGAATCGCGGTTTCGGGTTACATAAGCATCATACGACCCTCCTGGTATGAGAGATTTAGTCAGGGCGCCGTAAGAGTAGCAGGCATTGTTCCCTTGGACAACCTTTCCCAATGGCACTAAACCCTGATAGGCTGCTGCCTTGATCTGACTCAAATAATTTTCTTTGCAGAAAGTTTACTGCTTAGTAATATATTTAAATTATATTTGAATATTTAAATAAAATATAAGGAAAGTCAGATATAATACCAAATGCTTATTTTTTTGAAACTCTTATATTGATAAATAAACAAATAAACCAAATTACTTATGAATACAAAATACAGTAAAATAAATCAATATGAAATTATTAACTTTCCAAAAATTAATACTATGATATGAATAAGGTAAGAAAGATAAAAATTAAAATTACAATGGTAAATATTAAAATTAAAATACATAAGTATCAAGGCATCTGAGTGGTAGAAATTAAAGATGGTGGGGGGGGGAAGAGCCTGAGATATATATATATATTTAGAGCAAGGATAATAAATGTAGAGAATTAATAACACAGTGCCAAGAAAAGTAATAAAAACAAATAATAATAAACAATGCACTAAGTAGTAAATCAAGTGATAAAAATTGAGGACAATAATAATGTTGTTAAGTATAGAAATGTTGATGGACGTCTTGAGTGAAGAAAGAATCCCGAAGGAATGGAAAACCGCCCTGATACACCCACTACAAAAGAAAGGGAGTTAATCCGATGTGAACAACTAAACAGGGATATCCCTATTACCGGCAACATACAGAATTCTCTACAAAGCACTCCTGAACAGGTTGTACCCACAAGTGGACCCGAAGATCGGGGAATATCAGGGGGGATTCAGGAAAAACAGATCATGGGGAGAACAGATCCTGAACGGATGCTACTGAACCAAGAGCAGGAAAAACCAGTTCATCTCATTCGTCGACTTCAAGAAGGCGTACGACTCGGAGGACTACTCGATGTATTCAAAGAATACGGGGTCGACCAGAAAACCAGGACGCTGATAGGACTGACCCTGTCGGAGACCTAGTCGAAAGTCAAATACCAAGGACACATCAGCAAACCGTTCCGGGCTCAGGCAGGGAGATGGATTATCCCCGGTACAGTTCAATATAGTACTGGATAAGATCATGAGAGAATTGTGGAAGGAAAACGATTCCGGAGCGGTCCTAGGAACGAAGTATCACCACGAAAAAGTAAAGTGTCTCGCCTATGCAGACGATCTCGCCCTCTTCGCGTAAACGAAGGAATAGGTGGTCGCTCAGATAAATGCCCTCTCAAGGATTGTATTTGACAGATTCAAAATACAAGAAAAAGGCAAAAAGACAAGTGGTCGACACCATATGTGGAAATATTAGGGTAACCCAAAAATTCAGATACCTAGGAGAAGTCATCTGCAATAACGGTTCGGACCGAGAAAGCATCAAAGGAAAAGTCACCAAACTGGATAGATTGTTTTCCGACCTCAGGAACTTCTGCGACAAAAAGAACTTATCTATTAAAGCCAAAGTCCTACACTATAACACCGTGCTCAAACCCGTGATACTCTATGGGACGGAGACCTCCTTTCTCCCTAGCGTGGAAAAGCTTCTGAAAGTAGAAAGAAAAATCCTTAGGAAAATCCCCAGACCCAAAGCGACACCCGAAGGATACAGGATAAATTCCAACAAAGAAATGTACCGTAACAACAAAAGGCTGGAGACCGACATCAGGGTAAGATGACTTAAATACTATGGACATATGATGAGGATGAGCCCTGAAAGGTTAAACCGGGAAATGTTTCGGCGATTCCACCAGCGCAAGAACACGACGGGTTTTTTCAAGCAGATCAGGGTCGGATGGATTCAGCAAGTCTGAAGGACTCAGACTGTCAGGATAGAGAAACCTATAGAAAGTCACTGAACGATATAACGGTCTTCGTGAGCAAAGGAGGTCAGAGGAAAGGAAGCGCAGACACGCGGAGCTCATGAGGGAAGTGTGGAGAAAGAGGAAGTTGAAGAGGAAAACCTAAACATGATATTCGCGTGGTCTTTAGGGCATTTTCGCGCTAAAAAAAAATGTTGTTAAGTAAAAATCTAAATAATTTAGAATTTATGATAGTGAATTTACTTTTCTTCACTAATTTACCTCCCTCCCTCTTTTCTCCATATTATTTTCTTTCCCTCATACCCATAAACATACAACAACATTTCTGAAAGGCATTGACTTATCTCTCACCTTTCTTTATCAAATCAACATCATTAATTTGGCATTATTCTGTTTTCATCTTAACTTGGTATTTTTATTTATTAATATTTTTACTTAACAACATTATTATTGTCCTCAATTTTTATTACTTGATTTCTTACTTACTGTATTGTTTATTATATATTTTTTTATTATTATTTTCCTTGCCACTTAGTTATTAGTACTCTACATCCATTATCTTTGCTCTGAATGTATATCTCAGGTTCACCATCTTTATTTTCTACCACTCAGATATCTTGGATACTTATGTATTTTAATTTTAATATTTACCATTGTAATTTTAATTTTAAACTTTATTACCTTATTCTGTAATTTTTAATACATTATTTTTTATGACTTCATATTACTTATTTTATTCTTTATTACTTTGTACACTACCTTCTTGTCACTTCGCTATTAATACTCTTGATGCTTATACATTTCAACTTTAATGTATACCATAATTCAGTAATTTTTAATAATTTAGTAATTATCATGTGTCTGTATTTTACATATTTAGCCCTGAAGAAAACCTGCAATCACTATGGTGATTGCTGTAAGGTATGTCCCCACGTGTCGCTTTCCGAATCAACAATGAGTTGAATAGCGACCTTTGCTAAAAAACAAAAGACTTGATTCAGCTGTTTCCGGCTACTTCACTATTATACAAAAAAAAATACGAACTATTACATAGCGTGATTTATTTTTTACGTACTTAAAAATAATAAAATTATTAAATAATTCAATATAAAAATTCATTTCCGTCCAGGATCGGATCAGAATAATCCTGGGGTATCTCCTGCCTGTCGTAAAAGGCGACTAAAAGGGGCCCACAGAGGTGGGCCGGCGACTCAACCTGTGTAAAAAAATATTGCCAAAAAACCTCAAAGTAGCCTCGGATTTGGACTGATTTATGATAAACAACCCGGCATGAAAAGGACTAAAAATTTGCTGACTATTGGAACATGGAATGTACGTGGACTACTGGAAGCGGGAAAAAGTCGTATGTTGGAGGGGTGTCTCGAGGAATATGGGATGGATGTTGTGGCATTGCAGGAAATTAGATGGAGGAAGGATCCTACTATGGTCGAGTTAAGCAAATATGTTCTTATTAATAGCGGGCATCATAGGAACATTGTTGGGACTGGTTTCATGGTGAAAAAGCAGCTGAAACAAGCTATACTAAAGTACGAGGCAACAAACGAAAGAATATGCTACTTAAGGCTTAAAGGTAAATTCTTCAATATATCTTTAGTGAGCGTACATGCGCCAACAGAGGAGAAGACAGATGAAGAAAAGGAAGAGTTTTATGAGGAGCTAGAAAGGACCTATGACAAGATTCCTAAATATGACGCTAAAGTTATATTGGGAGATTTCAATGGAAAAATTGGGAAAGAGAAGAACCTGGGGAGATCAGTTGGAAACTTTAGTTGCCACAATAATACTAATGACAATGGATATAGGACAGTAGATTTTGCAACTAGTAGGAACATGAAAATAGCAAGTACTACCTTTCAACACAAGCCTATTCACTTAGAAACCTGGACATCTCCAGATGGAAAAACCAAAAACCAAATAGATCACATACTGATAGAAACAAAGCACCAAAGTGATGTAGAAGATGTAAGGAGCTGCAGAGGCGCTGAAGTAGGTAGTGATCATTACCTAGTAAGAGTGAAGTATAGGCAAAAATTGGCAGTAACAACAAAAGGAAAAAATAAGAAAAGTACCCATAAGTATAATATAAAAGCCTTAAAAATGCCAGAGATCCAAAAAGAATACGAAAGGAAAGTGGAGGAGAATTTAAGAAATGTAGAACTAGAAGAAATAGTAGGCATTGAGAATAAATGGGAGAAAATAAAGAGAGCTGTTGTAAATGCTGCGGAGGAAACAATAACAGAAGGAACAAATAGGAAAAACTGCCACTGGTTTGATCAGGAATGTCAGGCTTCAGTTGATGAAAAGAAGAAGGCTTACTTGAAGATGATTCAGAGAAGGACTAGGCAAACTGTTGAAAACTATACAATAAAGAGAGAAGCCACCAAAAAACTGTGCAGAAGCAAGAAGAGGAAGAAAGAAGAAGAAGACCTAAAATCTATGATAGATGATTTTGAGGGTAAAAACAGTAGAAGCTTCTACCAAAGGTTGAAAAGGCTAAGAAAAGGATTTCAACCCCGGATAGGTTTCTGCAAGGATAGGGATGGCACTCTATTGGGAGACATAGAAGATGTAGCCGAAAGATGGAAAGAATATTTCAATGATTTGCTTAACCCCGGCAAAGAAAATTCTCAAGAAACGACAACAATAAACTTATCGGAGCCAATAGTAGATGATATGCCTCTAGAACCACCAGACCCAGAAGAAGTGGAAGAAGTTGTAAAATTAAAAAATAACAAGGCACCAGGATTTGATGATATTCCCGCAGAAATGCTTAAATACGGCGGTGACCTGTTGCACCGTGAAATTTATGAACTAATCCTGGAAATATGGATTAAGGAAGAAATGCCCAAGGAATGGTACAAGGCCATTATTGTGCCGATACACAAGAAGCGAGATAAATTAGAATGCCAAAATTATAGAGGGATAACACTGCTTTGTTCAATCTACAAAGTGTTATCAATACTACTCTTGGGAAGATTAATGATAACAGCAGAAGCAGTTTTGGGCGACTATCAATGTGGGTTCCACCCTGGAAGATCTACTGTTGACCACATATTTACCATCAGGAATATGCTTGAGAAATGTAACGAATGGAACGTAGAACTTCACCACCTCTTCATTGATTACAAACCGGCCTATGATAGCATAGAAAGAACTGAGCTCTACGAAAACTTGATGTTTCTTGGGTGCCCTAAAAAACTTATCAGATTGATAAGAATGACACTGCAGAATAGTAGTGGTGTGGTTAAGGTCCAGGGAGAAATGTCCAGAGACTTCCCTATTAAAAAAGGAGTTAAACAAGGAGACCCTATATCTCCAGTGTTGTTTAATTTGGTGCTGCATAAAATAATAATAACAACGAAAGCAAGAAGAGAGGGTTGTATTTATAAGAGCATGACCCAACACCTCGCATATGCTGATGATGTGGTAATCACAGGAAGAAATGAAAATGTGCTCTTGGAAGCATTATGGGAATGGGAAGAGGCAGCTAGGAAGGCAGGGCTCATTATAAATATGAATAAAACAAAATATATGCTCTCATCCAGGAAACGGCCGTCCAGTGGATATCTCCAAGGAAGAGGGTGCAGATTTGAAAATGTTAAGACATTCAAATATCTTGGCACCATTATTACAGAAGACAACAGACTGGAACATGAAATAAAGGCAAGGATTGAAAACGGTAACAGATGCTATTGGTCCCTCAGAAACGTGTTCCAAAATAGAGCTGTACCCCGTAGTCTCAAAATAAGGGTATATAAGACGATACTTCGTCCTGTCGTTGCCTATGGTGGGGAGGCGTGGACTCTAACCAAACAGCATGAGAGATTATTGAATGCATGGGAGAGAAAGATTCTTAGAAGAGTGTATGGCCCAACCAAGGAAGGAAATTGTTTCCGCATTAAAAGGAATCAAGAACTTAAGGACCTATATGGAGAACCTGACATAGTTTCTTGTATTAAAAAAGCAAGATTGAGATGGTTGGGGCACGTTCACAGAATGGACAAAAAAAGGCTCCCAAAGCTGATTCTGGAGGGACGTCCAGACGGAGAAAGACGAAGAGGAAGGCCTAGAATGCGATGGCTGGACGATGTGGAAGCAGACCTTAAGTGCCTGGGGGTAAGAACATGGAGAAGAGCAGCGAGAGATCGGTCAAGGTGGAGGAAAATTGTTGAGGAGGCCAAGGTCCTTCATGGACCATAGCGCCATGTAATGATGATGATGATGATGATGATAAAAATTCATTAAAGATTGTCCACTATATAATATGCAATTATGAACTAAGCGGCCATAACAGACCCAGACTGCATGCGTCAACTCACAAAGACCGGTTGTAGGAATGATGCAACTATTGGGAATCGCTTTGTTGTTTTCTAAGATGTCAAAAGTTATCCAGAGGCTTGGTCCAGGAATGGTATACCCTGAAAAGCCATAATTTATGGGTCGAGAACGATTAGTCACCCTTGAACCCGACTTTATATCGAGATCAGCGACAAAGAGACTAGTTTTGGAGCTATGGGAAAGCCTCGAAACCATGGTTAGTTGGGCGACCCCCTCCCGACTAGTAGAGCTATAAATGCAAGAAGACCACAAGCACGACCAAACATTTATTATCACATATAATTACATATTAGACCATGTTATCTAATACCGCCAACCATGAAAAAAATTACTTACATACAGTGAAACAAGTATCAAATACACCACCACTGCCTATTCCTGTCAATATTCTGAATATTATAAACATTACAGGACTGGTAGCGAAGGCTGCAGAAGTAGCCGATACAGCGTAGATAAAACCTGATAGCACAAATATCTTCTTTCTTCCAAATCTAAAACCAAATAATGTTTTGGGTTATGCTAACAATAAATATCTATTGTGAAGTTATACCAATGTCATTAGGTGCATACTGTTGGGTTAGGATTAATCTTTTAACATGAAGTAATTCAAATATAAATAAAATAAGCAAATTGGCCAAGTAGCGAAATTTTGGGCATTTTTTCTCTAATGTGTAACTAGTTTTTTCTAATGTAACGCAATTTTTATCTAATGTAGTTTAATCAAGAGCCCAGAAGGCTGTTGTTTGGGAAGCTCGGTGGTAGAAGACCCAAAGGAAGGCCAAGTACTAGATGGCTAGATGGAGTGGAGGCCGATCTTCACCAGCTGGGAATCAGACATTGGAGAAGTCTTGCTATGAACCGGAGTGATTGGCAGGCAGTGGTGGACGAGGCCCAGGTCCTTGTAGGAATATAATGCCAAGGAGTGAGTGAGTGTGAGTTTAATCGTTAATCAATTTTTACTAATCAATCAATCAATGTTGATCAAAAATATTAGTATTAGTGCTCTTTTTAAATTTTCGTGAGATGAAAACCTAGTTACTTTCGAACAGTATTTTGTATGTTATTTCATTATTGTTGATGAGTTAGCTCATTGCATAGAGCTATGAGTTACTGATATGAAGGTTCTGGCTTTGAAACTTGCTGTTTCAGATTTATCAACCGTAAATCGACCCAATGGGATCTGCAGACCCTCCCCAAATAGTCGAAAGGCTGTTGGCCAACATACCACGATGAAAACTTGAGAATACCATGAGAATTGAGCCTTTGGTTGAACCGCTTTAAGTATTAAATCTTCAACTAACTAGTAAATAAATAATTAATTTAATTATTGATTGCTACAAATAAAGCCTATATATTCCATTCAATGAATGATAGAAAAAAAACCCGTTTAATTTACTGATTTTTTTTTTTAAGTCATAATTTTGTTCATGGTTTGAGGAAGGAGAGGATAATATCCAAGCTTTAATAAATAAACTTTTAGATTTACAACACGGGAGCGGAATACCTCACTGAGTTGTGCTGAAGTTCCCGGGTGACAGATAAATTATTTAATCAGTTAACAGCCACGGATGGACACTATGGGATCAAAACGTGGGTACACTTAATTGGGGGAAAACATGGCTGTTGAGAGTGATCTGTGACCAATCACTTCCCAGTACAACCGTTGTTCTTGAAACAGTGCATTCTCTACCGTATACTGAACCCAAGCTACTTCATAAATTTTTGTGGTAAAGGTAGGTTTAAATGAATTATTGTAATAACTTGCTCAGAAAGACCAACTAATTGAGTTGTCTTCTTTGAAATTTTAAATAGGCTTATAAAGTTAATTCATGGAAGGCAATCTATCGACGAGATTCATTCTGTTGAAATTATTTTACACTCATACTTATGTAGTGCAATCATTGTGAGAGGTCTTCATGTCAATCTACATAAAGTTTGTTTTTCATCAATCATATGATAACCAAAACGATTTACAAAACGACGTTACCAAATCATAGTGTGGTGGGGAAACGGAATCAGGTAGAGGAGGAATTCTATGCTTGGCCAGCTTAAACGACTATTGCACAGGTCATTTTCAACATTGACGAACTATAGTAGCATCTCTAAAACTTATCTTCTGTAGATATCTGTTGGTACCTCTAAATATCTATTCTTCGTATATATACTAAACGTTTAAAATAATTAAAACCAGGAATCAATTAAATAATATAAAATACAATAATATAACATTAACCCTTACCTGTCACTTAATAAGCCAAAACTAACTGCTCCTATCACTTTTCCTAATGCCAAAGATACTTCAGAAGTTGAACTGATCGTCGAATCATCACAAACAAGATCCCACTAGTAAAAAACAAAACAAAAGAACAAGTTAACTAATTTTTAATTAAAAAAATATATAATCCTAAATAAAAAATTGTAAGCACTTAAAAATAGCTTTAGTACTCACCTCACTTATCACAGTCTGATGAAAAACTTCTTCATCATAAATATATCTTTTACATTTTACCGTATGTGGTTTTTGTTCTACGTTAAAATAATTAAGAGCATCGTCAAATCTCATATCTTTCAGTATAGAGTAATTCCAGGCATATTGAACACAACTTTGTTTCTCCAAACTATAATGTACTTTAACTAATTAATAAATATGTAAAAATATCAAGTAAAAGAATGATTTCATTAAGAAGATAGTGCTGTACCTTACCCAGGACTGCTAATTGTTCTTATTTGTTCTTTCGTCCAATTTGCTTCAACTAGCTCCGGAATTTTACAGAAGAAAGAAGGATTTCCTCCTAGGAATTCATATCCGGCCAAATGCTGAGCATTAAAAAATACAGGAGAAGCGGTAAGAATCAATATGTATGCTAACCATAAATGATTTTTACATTTTTCTTCCAAGGCATTTTCTAAAGTAGCTGGGTCCATTTCGGAAAAATGAAAACTGACCTGATATCAATACTAGAAAATGAAAAAAAAAAAAATTGAATTCCTTGTATATTGTATAATTTGAAAGGCAAAATTACATTTTTGGATAAGCCATATATTTTCCTACCCCTGTGTTTTAGTCTACTCCTGTTTATTGCTCTCATAAATTCAGTTCTCAAGAAATCAAAACCTAGTTTGAGAAGATTTAATCCAGGTAATATAAATCTTGACTACATAAAGTGGTTTTTGGTTTGTAGGCCTTCAGTATAGCATATTGATCTTAAATGAGGAGCTAGAAATAATAAACATACGGCGAAGAAGACAAAATGCGTTGTTAAGAGGCTAGCAATCCTCCGGGACTGCCACTCCTGTACGGTGCATTAAAATAAAATAAAAATATAAAAATCGAATAGTTTAATATTTCTAGGAGGTCACCTAACAGAAAATTGATTAATCGAGACTAAGATCCGGTAAAGAATATCGTCTGTTGGAAAGTTGTGAAGTGATATTAACATGTACATCATAAATTGGAGAGAGGTTTCTGATAAATTATCCGGATAGTGATAATTCCTTTGAATCATGAACCATTAAAATAAAGCACAAAAAATTTACAGCAGTTTTGAGATGCGATTACTTGCACTGAATAACAAATAAGATAAGACGGGGAAGAATTTGCTATTCCAAAACAAGGACTGTCCAGGAATAGTAAGAGAAGCGTTTAGGACACAGGACCAAATTCTTCCTGGAGAATGCTGTGGGGAAGAAGAGAAGTGATAGGCAGGTTTGAAGATGTAAATGTTTCATAATGCAATGTTAATGTTTAAAAACGCAAGACATCGACATATAGAAGAAAAAAAAACAGCATACTCTAAAAAGTATTTTTTTAAAATTTAGGTTAACAATTTCGCAAGTTTTTAACCTAGGGAATGGGTAAACTTTAAGGTAAATTAAATATTATGTCTCATGAAAACTTTATTTGTTGCGAATTTAATGTTTTCTGTCGAAATTTCCATAGTTGATTCCAAGCTTGTAATTTTGTAACGTGGTTCAGTGAAACATAATTTGCACATATCAGTAATTACACAGTGATCATAATTTTAATATTAGTAATTAATGCAGTAATTATTTTGTGAATCTGTCACTGTTATTATGTGGCATTTTGCACTTTCGATGGTTTTGATGGTCGTATATAATACATTACTAGGCGAGAGATCTGGATGATCGGGTTTTATTATTAACGCTATCGTAACGTAATAATTATTAAAAACCTCTTTTTATTTTTTTACAAACAATAATGAAACACACTACTTAAATTTCTTATAGATCTAAATTATCTCAATATAAATTATTTAACGAAATTTTATATAAAACACTTTATACAATGAATATAAATAAAGAAAATTTACATACCTTTTACTGTACCAACTTTAATATCAAATATTAGTTTATTTCATTGTTATCTTCACATCAAACAATCAATATAATTCTGTTCTTTTAGACATTTTAGAATCAAAATAGGCATTTGCAAAAATCAATCCCTTTATAATACCCCACGAATGGGACCCAAGAAATTATACTTCGCTTGATGCAATTAATCCAAATAAAATGGAAGGACTAAGAACGGTAGAAGGATAGAAGGAGGATAGAATGAAGAAATGTAATACTAATCAATGCAAATTATATTTTTAAATAATGTAAATAATAATAAGTTTTTTTTTTATAAATTCAAAAATTAAAGCTTTTATTAACCCTTTTATCGCTGAGATAATTTTCACATATTTTACATAAATTGCGAAAGGATTTTTGAAAAAAGTTCCTTATAAATTACTGCTACGACAGGTCCGCACAGATCGATACCTACAATCAAACTGCGCAAAGTCGATATTCCGACGCTTCGCAATTTATACGCATTAATAGAGACTCGATTTAACGACGTTTCGCACTAAAAGGGTTAATGTGCAATGAGAGTTGCATAACCAGCAAAAATTTTGTTGAGAGTTACGGTCGAGTAAGCAGGTATTCATGTAACAGGATGTGAAATAATAATTATTTAAATTTGTGGACGAAGTGATTCGAATATACAGTAGACATTTGGTTAAAAATAACGTTCAAATATATATGATTACCAAATATAAATAATAGAAGTCAACGTAGAATGGATCCAGACAATTAACTGGATGGCTTTTTAAATATTTGAAAAATATAAGATTAAAGATTACATGGGTTTCAAAGCGGAAAAGGATATGGAGAAGATGAAGATTACTCCAGCAGGATAATTTTTGAAGAAAAAATTATACAATTCTATGTATTTTCTGGAAGCAGCTAAGAAGAAGACGGGATCCCGGCCAGGGCAAATCTTTTCTCTTCAAAACCAAAATATTTAAAAATAATCATTATCAAAATAATAATTAATGAATATAAATTATAACAATTATTTACTTTGAGTTCGCTCGTTTCTTATGTAAAATTAATATCAATAGCACACTTAAAAATATATATAAATATATCGCTTAAACATTCATTTACGATGTTAGAGGGAATAGCACTAATTCGAATAAAATGGCCACCTTAACTGATTGAGATGAATGAAATCGATATTTAATTTCTCATTCTAAATAGACTTCTTTTTTAAAAATTATTTTATTGAATTGTACAACTGTAATACATACATCTAGTACAAAGGCTATATGAATAAATAAATACATGACAGGACATGTAGAAGCACTACCCACTGGCAGCACTCTAATAACATTTCTATAATAAAAGGTTCATTCTCTTCAGACGCCTAGGAGGATTGTCCGGGATGCAAGGATGGAAACTAGTGAGTTTGGATGGGCCTGGAGTTTATTATGGAATGATGGGTATCTGGAATGGGGTAAATCGGTAACATATGGAACGTTAAAGTCATTATGGATGGTTTTATTTGTGACAAAATGAGGAGCGTTTAGGATTTTGCGAATGGTTGAATACGAGAGGAATTCGATGGTTTGGTGGAGCCCCATAGTTCAATTCCGTAAGTCCATATAGGTCTTATAACAGTCACATGAATAAGTCTTTTGTAATTGATCTGAAGCTTAGATGAAGTAGTCGGAAGCGTCTAGCTGTTTCTTGTCTTTTCAGTCTTGTGTGAGGGTTCCAAGTAAGACGTTTGTCTAAGTTGAGTCCTAGGTAGGGAATCTGTTCAACAGGGATAAGTGGTGTACTATTAAAGGATATATAGTAGGACATATATATAGATATAGTAGGACAGGAAGTCATGGGTTTTCGGCGAAGTGTAAAGGTGATTTGATGGGACTTGTTGGAATTGATTTTAATCTCCAATTCCGACGCCATTCTTCGAGGCTTGATAAATGTGATTGGGATCCAATACATATATTACTGCCCATTGGTCGTTATTAACTGATAACACACATGTGTCATCAGCATACGTGGAGATGAAGGTGTTAGGATGGGTTGGGATGTCAGCTGTACCTACTGTGTACAGGATAGGACCGAGGATGCTACCTTTAGGAACACCAGCAGACTGGGAATAGAGGGACGAGTAGGAACCCTTATGACTTACTTTAAATGTTCTGCCAGTTAGAAAGGAGTGAATGATCAAAAAGTATGTAGGAGGAAGGAGTTGTCGGATTTTGTAAAGGAGACTTGGGTGCCAGACTCGATCAAAAGCCTCGAGCCTCGATCAAATCGAGAAAGGCTCCCGTGCAGTGCAATCTACGCTACAATACAGAGGAGACAACATCCTCCATACGATGATATTGCTGGATAGTGGAGTGGGATGTTTGGAAACCAAACTGGTTGGACGTATATGTGAGATTTTTCTTCATCTGATCTGTACCAAGTTTGATTTTCAGTAAGGAGAGGATGATTAAACTCTTTGAATTTAAGGATCTTTTTGGTGGTCGTCCATAGTGAATTGTTAGTAGTCGTAAGATTTTCAGTCACACTAGGTAAATTTTGGATTTTTTAGTTTCTAATCTCCGTTTTCAGTTTGTTAGTCAGTTGGGTGTAACACGTTTCATCTGATGGGTAACGAGCCCTGCACCACTCCGATCTTGCTCTGCGTTTTTCGCTTAGCAAGATGCGAAGGTGCTGCGGCAGGTTAGTCTGTTGTGTGATATTATTTCTGTTTATGGTGGTGTTATCTTTTATACTGTCTGTTATTGTTGCTGTAAGTATTTCTAATGCACTGTCAATGTCTTGTTTAGCCTTGAGGGGAATCCGTAAGTCTAGTTTGTGTTCCAAATTGTTACTGAATTGCTCCCAGTTAATTCGTCTGAAATCAATAAAGGAGAGGAGAGCTTAGGAATTAAGGATGAGTGTAATGAGAGCAGATATGGACTGTGATCTGAGGAGAGGTCATCCAGGGATTTGATTAATACGCGGGAAGGAGAAATCTGGGATGTGACAAATATATCCAGGATATCAGGGCGTTTTTTCAGGGAAGTTGGCCAATAGGTAGGATTCGAGGGAGAGAGGATTGAATAACTACGAGAAGTGGAGACATGAGACAGGATGTTGCCACGAGAGTTGGATGCTCGACAACCCCATCGTTGGTGTTTAGCATTTTAGTCTCCTCCAGCAATAAACTGTGATCCGAGGGATTGGAATAAGGATTCTAGTTGGTTATAGGATAGAGAATTGCCAGGAGGACAGTATACAGCTGATAATGTAAGATGGAAGGGATGAGTTGATATGATGATAGTGGTTGCTTGGATAGCCTCATTTGGAGTAGAAGGAATAAGGGAATGTGGAATGGACTTATGGATAAGGAAGCAAGAACCGGCGTGGAAAGTGTTGTCTGGGTGATCAGATCTATAATTCACTAAAATAAATTATAATATGTAAAAAATTTTTAAAATCGTGGTGTATACCCCATCTCAGCAGATGTAGGGTAGAAGTTGTAACCTGCTTAAGAAAAGTTCACACTAAATTCACGCACTTTCTTCATGGTGATTTTGTAACTCCATTCTTATAGTGAAACAAATTTTTAAGGAATGTGTTTATTATGCTCTAACAATGATTACAAAAGGGCTAACTCCAAACTTATCTAACACATATAATAACAACGAAGTTATATTAACATTGGTATTTAATTAGACAGAAACACTTCGCCTACAGTAAAAATCTTGTCCCAATGTTGTCTGTGTCGTCTATTCTATGTTTACGTGGGTACATGTTTAATCGAGTTCGAGTTTGTCTGTGTGAGTTAGATCCATATTATAATATTAATCGAAAGTCTATAATAGCAACAGATATAAAAGTCCATATAATAAACCTTAGTTTTGATGATCTAAAAGTTGTATGCCTTTAACATATGCAAATAATTTTGTATAGTTTAAATATTTAAATTAATTCTCATTATTGCTTAAGAAAAACAGTCTCCTTTAAAAAAACCAACATTATCTGCCAAATATAGGTACTTTGGATGATGAAATTTTGAAAATTCAACATTTAGGTGACAAACTCCATGCCGCTGCTTTAACACATTTTTGAACTATTTATGAGGCTTCAGTCTGTCTTTAAGTGTTTTACTTTTTCATAACCAACGTCATTATTTAGCAATCCTTTTAAGCTCATACATACATATGATAACTTTTTTTCTTTCTTTTTTTTGTTTAATGAAAAACCCATTAACTTCCAAATGTGAAATAAAAAAATATATATAAAGACATCAATTATGCAAATTAATTGGAAGATTATAAGGTATTAATTGAAAGATGAGAACTTATGACCAATTGCTTATTATAGGGACAATAAACATTAAAAGGTTAATAGAAGCGAAGATATTCAAGGACACAAAAATAAAAAAACAGTTTTTGATGTGAATATTTTTAAATATCATTAAAAAAAAAATACAGTTACTAAATCTCCTTCATACTTCAGTTTTAATGAATAACAATTAAACAATTAAACAATTAAATTTATATTCTACTTTAAACACAAAAATGATAAATCAAAAATCGAAATAACCTTACAGAGACTAGAAAAACGCAATATAATTTTTAAATAATAACAAAGTGAAATATATAAACAATATGGCAGCTTTCTAAAATTACAATTATAAATCTACTTTGTCTCTATGTAATTTTGGCTCGTAAATTTATATTATAGAGAATTTCGTCTTTTTATTGTGGTTCAATTGTTAATAAATAAACTTGAATATTGATCAAAAATCAATTGAATCAAAAAGTTTAATAATTTAAATTTTCTAATTTTCGTTGCGGGATCATTGGACCATATTGATCTTTCTAGTTTCTTTTTAGGTCTAATATAGCTTCTATAAGCATTTTTCGTGATCTGTACATATAGTTCAGCCGCCGCACCTGATTTATATATATATTTCACTTATCTTCAGTAACTTATTCTTCACATTTTAGTCATGGGAGAGGCCTCATTTGGTCCCGAAGCAAAAAATACATGTTTTTTTTGTTTTTTTGTTCAAAAATCGGTATTGAAAAAGACTTATACCTTATACGACTCTGAGAAAATATTTATTCAATATACTTCCCTTCCCAATTCAGAAAATAAATTTATGTGCAGATTCGGCACATCACAGTTTGAATATCCGAATTTTTTCTATGATTCCTCGTCACCAGCTTATAGCTGCAGCCTAGAGAAGTATAGAAACTCATTCTTGAAGAAAAATTAAGGTAATTTATACTATTAAGTTTATTGCAATCCATAAGCTCAAATTGTGGGAATAATTATTCAACTGGAAGTTGAGAAACAATAATGAGAAAAGCTAATTCTTTAAAAACCATAAACAAATAAATTACAATTTATTTTCAAGTCCATTGATTCAAGTTCAATGGATGAATAAAATGTTCAAATTCTACTGTTATTATTAATAAAAAATAAACATATTTTTAAAATTAATTGTTAATTTATACATATATATATATATATATATATAATATATTTTACTATAATCAGCGTTAATTTATTGTTATTTTATCCTTAAAGATATTTTTCATATCGTCTATAAACAAACGAGTAGATCTTATTTCCTGCGGTGGCGGTTAATGGATGGGTTATGGAGCGGGGTGGCAGTGGTAGAGCACTGAGTTGGCATGCCGGAAATCCTGGGTCAAATCCCGCTGCAGGCAGTACTTTTGTATAGTCTGTTTGCAGAGGGAGATGGATCACATGGGACCTAGGACCTTCCTGGGGCTCACCCAACCTTTATAAAATATTATAAAAATAGGGTACCCAAAATAGGGGGGGGGGACCTAGCGGTGGAGCTTGACCTAGGACAAGTCACCTCCTTGCAGAACCTTTGTCCAAGAAACAGTAAAGTCTCTACCATGTACTGAACCATGTAGTGACCCGTTCACGCGTTGTAGTGGTACTGGAAGGGTTACTGCATTTTTTAATGTTGTATAAATATCCGACATTTCAGTTTAAATTTAAAGCAATAAAATGGTAAATAAATAAAACAATTAGTAAAAACTATGTTAACTCATAAAATTTTGCTTAGTAAATAAAAGTTAAAAAAAATACTAATAAAAAAATACAAAAAAATAATGATAATTTTACTGCTACAAATGAGAATGAATTGAAATTGGCACGTGGTCCCTAGTTGGCCAAAACGAATGGGAAAACAAAATGATAATTTAAAATATAATTTACACGTACCAACAGTTTTGATGAAATATGATAAATATTATTCATTAGGATGAGGAGTGAAAGGGAGTTCAATACCTTGTTTTAATAATTTTAAGAAACAAAGTGTAATAAATAGGTTTTATTTTTTTAAATGTGATTAATGCTTGCAACTGACTGTTAAGATCGATCGGTTTAGCAGATATAATAATATACAATGAATACTAATCAATGACAATAGTTTTAAATATATTCAAACTATACCGTTCTATGGTTATTATACTATATGGCATTATATTATATGCATAATGCTAATATAAAATAGGCATACCAGTATAACAGGTATATTTCCGTGATAAATTTATATATCCATTAAGAATATTGAAGGTAAAGTGATAATTAGTCCTCGATACTGTCAATTGTTATTATTTTTGTTTGAAGAAGATAGCTCCATTTAACTACCACCATTTCATTATTTATTTAAACCTGACGAAAACTCGAATATTATTTTAATGATCCCTTGCTAAAGTAGACTTAAACCTCAATGTATCAGGGTAATTGATGTCAATGATAACAAGAAATAAGCAAAACATATTTTTTTAATTGTGCCAACGTTTCGGCCTACGATGTTCCTATCTTCGGGGCTAGGAAGGGAAAACGCTGTTTCTTTTCTTTTCTTTCTTTCAGAATGCTGTTTCTTTCCTAGCCCTTAAGATGGCCTACATCGTAGGCCGAAACGTGGGCACAATGAAACAATTTTTTTTGCCTATTTTGTGTTACCTTAGGCTACACCTACATTGGATCCGATTCGGTGCGACGTGATTCTATCACATACGATGCTAGGGTGTATACATTATACATATTTTACTATGCATTATAGTAAAATATAAATGTATTAAAAATAATTAATAAATAATCTTAATTTTATCAATTTAAAGAACCAAATGTTATAACTCTCGATATATTTCAGTCATTTGGTTTGCTAGCGACGTCTCATCGTATCACACCGGATCCAATGTAGGTGTAGCCTAAGACTGCACCCCGTGACCGATTCAATCCATCATTAGAATTATCCAGTCTACTATTTTCAACTCAGACATTGATTTTAATTTGTATTATTTCCTATTAGGGGGCTGTCCTTTCCATCTCTCCTGACACAGGACTAATCCCTCATACCTCAACAACCATCCTTCCAAAATATCTAGTCATCCAATTAAGGTAGTTTAATTTTATAACTACTTCAAACTTCTGGCTTACTTGAAATTTTAAACTTATTAGAAAAATGTTTCTAAACAATTTATAGGAATGAATGTGTATTTAATATATTAAAAACATAAATATAATTTATTTTTTTTAGTTGTACATCTTTATTAGCTGAGATTCATTTCCTTGATCGTGTCCGGCATCGGAGTATCTCTGGTCTCGGGTAAAAGCGTCAACAAGAGAGCAGAAAGAAGAGCGAGAAAACCACATACTGTAGTAGGCATCCACCAAGCCTTCTTGCCCTACAAAATATTACATAGTGTTAAAACAGTTCTGATAATATAAAATCAGTTGATAATTATAAATAGAAAAAATGCATGATCAAGAGTAAGAAATAAAATCAAGAGGTATAAGATCTTAAACTGTTACCTAAACTACTCCTGAAGCAAGAAGTTCTTCGCCCAATTCGGTTGGCTTATTTATTTATCGTCACTTCACAATTTCTATGCTAACATATCATATTGAAAAAAAATGTACTACTACAACCTGTGACTTAGTCATCAAATGTGATCTGTGTCACCAATCATATGTGATTCGACCGGTAATCACAAATGCCTCAGAGGCCTGGGCTTTAACAAAGGCAGACGAGAAAAATCTTCGACAGGACAATCCTGAGGAAGATTTTCGGACCAATAAAAGTGGGAGGAATATGGAGAAGGCGATACAACAGAGAGATATACGACCTCTATAAGACCTCAGATTTTGTTAGAACAATAAAACTTGGCCGACTGCACGTGTGGAGGACACTCGGATTCCCAAGAAGATTCTCACAGAGGGAATCCATGCCACACGGAGAGTAGGGAGACCAAATGTGAGGTGGATGGAACCTGTAGCGGAGGATGCCCGTACCCTTCTTAATGATAGAAACAGGAGGGATGCTGCGCAGGATAGAGCTGATTGGCGGAGAATGCTGGAGGCGGCCCAGACTCGGTGACGAGTTGTTGAGCCGGATATTATTATTATAACTACGACCCGTGAACGGGAATGGGGTTCATTAAATGGGAACATATTATGTAACATGTAATACTCACCAAAGTATCTACTAAATATGGTGCTAATAATGGGCCCAGCTGTGCAACTGTAGCAGAACTACCAATGGCAAAGTTGCGATGTTCTGTTGGAAACAGCTCTGAACCATACAGCATTACAGAGCCATATGCACCTGTACCCGCGAGTCTCCCGAACAGGGAAACCAACATGGTTGGCCAACCTAACAAAGTAAAAAACAATAATATTATTTAAATAAATAATCAACAAAATATTTCACAATAAAAATAATAATAATTCACTGTAATAAATCAAATTTTTGCAAACGAAGTAGTTTGTAAAAGTTTTAATGATAGTTAGGATTTCTTCAGGAAAAGGACTTATAATCAAATACTTAAATATAATAAAATTAAATATATGAATAACACGTATAAGTAAAATATACAAATTCGTTGAATGATTTGATATCTTAATAGGAATTTACCCGTTATGTTCTTATAGCAGATAATGTTCAGCTTGGGAACTTCTGTAAAATTTCTAATTGGGAAAAGTCAACCGAGTATAGGAATACATAGAGGTGTAGCCTGATCTTAAATAATCCAGCTAGATTCTTATCAACAAATATGTGTTTGATCGAAAATGTTACAAGCTAAAGTTTTTAAAATTAAATTTGACTATCTAAAGAGTCCATTTATATTTTAAGCTAACCCTAATGATGCAGAACCCCCGCAAAGTCGAATCTATCATATTTTTTATAATTCGTTAAAAAAAAAAATCTTGCCATATATTAGTAGGTTGTAATTTAACTACAAAATTATCTAGTTTAATCAATAAAATAGAGCCAAAACTCAAAATGAAACATTAAATTTTATTAGAATGCAAATGGAAAAAAACCACAAGCAGAGCCTTATGTTTCAAAATTTTTTATGTAAAATTTTTAGCGATTATTCGTTGGGATGTATTGCACTTCAGTTTTGAGATGTGATTGAACTTACTTTTTATTGTGTCTTGATAATGCCTGAATAGGCGAAACGTCGACTGATAAGTGTTTGTATTTTACATAAAAAATTTTGAAACATAAGGCTCTGCTTGTGGTTTTTTTCCATTTGCATTCTAATATCTAGTTTAATTTTTAGCCACAACTAACACAATTCAAAAAAACGATTTATAACGAAATCGAGGGATACAGTTCGGTGTTATAGCTACAGATATATCATATCCATCCAAACACAATTGGACTACTGGATATCTAAAGGATCAAATAATTTATTACGATAAGTGAGCACTGTAAAGCACCGCGCTCGCTGGAGGGAGAAGCGCTGCCAGTTCGGGTTCATTTTGCTGCTTATCTAGATTTAAATTCAGTATAACTTTTGACTCGGAGATGCTACGACGTTGTAGAATATAAAAAACAATTATATTATGTCGGCCACTACACGTGAAAAAGCCAAATCCAAATACAGATTTCATTAATGGTTGGAAAGGGCTTCTCAGGAGCGATCGAATGGCAACAACAAAACACCACATGGTAACATAAACACCGTGTCAAGCAGTGACAGTAAAAGAATAAATCCGGCCGAGTGGATCAAAGAAGTTGCTAGTACATCTGCAGCTGGGGCGGTTAAAATTATGCAAGAAGAATGGTTCATCAAACTAGTCCAGGTGCTGAAACATGGGTTTATTACGGCTCATGTACAATAACATATAAGACTTATAACTAACTAGGTGAGAGATAAACAAATGAATCTTAAATTAAACTTAAAAGAAAAAAAAATAATAGTAATACAAAGAGAAAAGAGCATTATGAATATAATTATATACAAGAAACAAAATAAAAAATCATCGGGGATAGTTTGTTTTGGAATAGTCTACGTACACTAATAATCTGATCTTAACTATGACTGGGTGACACGGGGACATAATCCAACTGTCTTTAATTTCTAAAATTGTGGCACTCGGCGAACTCAGCTATGGCGAGCATTGTTCTGAAGATGCATACGAGTTTTAATGAGAAGGAACTTACTGTTTGGTTGCGTTTCTTCCTGAGAACTTAACTCCAATCTATCGTTCACTTGGGAGCTTCGGGTTGGTAAAGGCAACAACACGCAGTTGAACAACAAAAAACGCCCGTCTCACGTCTCGTGGCGTCTTGGTGGAAGTATAAAAGCTCAATGCGTCCTAGGTGGGGGGACGCAATGTCCACTCTCAAGGCCTACTAGATTGTTAGTTGCCTATTGTGACCGCCATGACCAGCGGGAGTATTTTAAATATGAATGCACGCTACTGAACAAATACAAACATTATGAAGACACATGACAACGACTTTCATCAGCAATCCATTCGAACATAGCTGTAATGTGTGTGATCATCAGTGGTTTCTACGCTTATTGAAGCCAGCGAAAGAAAAACACGGGCTTTTAATACTGCTTTCACTGAGGAGCTAGTAGCGGACTTTATACGCTGCGGTAAGGGTGATAAATCACTGGACTCGGCCAATGTGTCCACGTTGTAAAGTTCGAAGGGATTTCTGTATCCATCTAAGCAACACGGGTTGCCCGCATTAGATCCGATCAGTGCACGTCTAGTATCACCGTGACTGGTTTTCATACAGATAGGATTCGTAGGTTGCGGCACGAAGGCAGCTATGATATCATCAGACAAGTCATTAATGTACCCGTGGATGTGGATACAATGGAGAGACAATATCAATTGGATCATGATTAGGCGTTCAATGTTAATATAAAGAAGACTATGATACATACATCTACGCATCTGAGCGGCATGGTTAAAAAGCCAGTGGTAAAAACTTGGCTACAATTGTAACTAGGTCAACCACTGTATAAGCATTACAAGATTACAGTACACTGGGATTCATTTCAGGCTAACACAATAACCAGTTGCGTGCCAGCCAACGCCGCCAACGATGATCCGATCGAGCATCTACTGTGTGACAAAAAAGAACTATGCTTTGTAATTAAGAGCTTTGTCTCGACATTGCTCTGGACCTGTATTCAACAGCGCTGAACATTATTTAATAATAATAGTAATAAAGTCTTTATTCATTCTGGGACAAGTCCCTTTCGAATAACAATACAGGTATTAATATAGAAGATATTATGTCTTAGAGTATAGTGTAATTACATTTAATTAATTATACAATTAAATTAATGATACAATTAAATAGTAAATAAGATAAAATTAATGAAAACAATTGCGAATTACCTCCAATGACAATATTTAAAGAATAAAAAAAACAGAGTACAACAAATAAAAATAACATAGAAATAAGATAACAATAAGTATAGAGAGAGAAACAATTGATAGTTACATATGTATGGAAATTACAACGTCAAGTGGAAAAAACCAAAGCAAATAATGAAACAAAAATACAAACAATATCAACTAAGATAACTTGTTTTTAATAATATCTAACTGGAAGGGTGAGCCATCAATGAAATAAATAAAACGCACTTATATATAAATAAAAACACATAATTCATTCATCAATTATAAAATTTCAATATGAAAACTGAATATATTATTTCCGATTTTTTTAGGATTTTTGAAGTTTATGCAAATTATCGTTTCCTTGGATATAATACATAATTAATAATATTTTATATAACAAATATTATCCGTTACCTAAACGTATTAACGTACAACTCACTGCCGTGTCCATGATACAGCTACATCCCCCCCCCCACCCATTCTCTTGTTTATGGTCAAATATCATTTAAATCATATGTTTAATCTTAGTTTTAGTTTATTCTTTTATAAATTATTAGGTAAAACATAATTGTCTGTCCAAAGATCGTCGTCTGATAGTGAAAAAAAGAAATATAATGAGTATAACAAATACCAGAATACCTTACAACAGCATTCCTACTGACTAACGTTTCTGCTGCTACTTTTACTTCTGTACTCTGTTGAAAAGTTCGAATTGAGTCGAATCTCGTCATCCTTTCTAGTATTGCCTCAATTAATTTTTTCTCAGATTCAGCTTAGGAGTTAATACTTTATACTAATACTGAGTGCTTTACGACACATAAAGAACTTAGATAGGGTGATTGCCTGGCATGCTTCCTATTTAACTTTGCATTAGAGATTGCAGTGAGGAGATCTGGAGTGTAAGTGGGAGGCACCATTATCAACAAGACTACACAAATCCTGGGCTTTGCTGACGATGTAGATATTGTAGGTAGGCCATTTGTAGCCACGAGGGAGGCTTTTGCTGCCTTAAAGAAGTCGCAGCAAAGATTGGTCTGGCTGTAAACCAGGATAAAACCAAATTCATGATGGTGGGGTGTTGAGGTCCAAGAGGAGCTGAGATATATTGGATAAATTGGAGAATGTATATTTGCACGGATAGATGAATTTGCCTACGTAGGGACGCTGGTAAATATAAACAATGATGTGCAGCTGGAGATAGACAGAAGACTAGTGGCTGCGAACAGGTGTTATTTTGGACAGCAGCGGCACATGAAGAGCAAATCTCTGCCTAGAAGGACTAAATTACAGCTCTACAAGACACTAATAAGGCCTGTCGTCACCTACGGCTCCAAATGCTGTACAGTATCCAAGAATAAAGAGGTGGCTTTACTGAGGTTCGAGCGGCGCATCCTCCGAAGAATATTTGGTCCAGTGTCTATAAATCAAGAATGGAGACTAAGGACCAATGCGGAACTACAAATGTTCTACCAAGAAGCCGAACTGCTCAGATTTATAAAAGTGGGGAGATTACGTTGGGCTGGATGACGGATGACCAAATTCTTGAGAAGCTCCTCAACGAACAGATCCATGGAACAAGACCAGTTGGACGTCCCAAATGGCGTTGGGCAGACGGCGTCACTGCCGATGCAAGGTCTATCCTTGGGATAAGGAATTGGAAGGCGGCTGCTCTGATCAGGGATGAGTGGTGGCGTCTGTTGCAGGAGGCCTTGACCCCCCGCGGATTGTAGTGCCATTAAAGAAGAGAAGAAGACCTAATACTTTATTGTATCCGTAATTATTCAGATGTAGTGTAAATTACCCATATGCACAGTGAGCTTTGCGAGTTCATTTTCCACTTAAATGAATTCGAACGGAATACAACAAGTTCTTTTACGTTTAGTAACCTAACCTAGTTGGTCTATGGTTGAAAAAAGACTTACATAATTATTGCTAAAAAAATATGATAGTCATAAAATAACGAGTTACCGTTTGGTATGACCATTATTGCTATTAGTGTGACTCCAGCAACAACCCACAAGAAAATACTTGTTGTCTTTCTTCCAAAATACCTCAGAAAGAGGATAGGTGACAGATATCCTGGCATCTCGATGATTCCATTAAGTCCAACATACAAGTACTCATTTACTTCTAGATTAGATCCATTGAGTGCTAGTAAGAAAATGAAAAAAATTAAATAACATAGAGATGTAATTGTTAATTAAAATTATTAAGTTACCTCTTTAATAAAAAGTATCAGTAATTTTCGAATTTAAATAGTTTAAACATTTATTTTTAAGACTTTAGGTTTAAGCCCTAGTCCTCAAAAACTGTTCCTTAATTCTTTAAATCCAACCTGATACCCTTATTTCTTTTCTTAAACGACTATGAAACATTTTTTCATGATATAATTTGAAAAATATAATATTTTTATTTGTTTGAATAATTTTTTTTTTATTACTTAAGTAATCTTAATCTTAATTTCTTGATATGGACTTGCTTAGTTTCGACTTACTTCAGTTTCGTTTTTTTATTAGAACACGGTTAATGTTATAATGTTATTCCTGAAATCAACGATTTGTATAATTTGTGTACAATTTGTTAGTCATTTCTTGGTATCCAGTGGTTGAGTTGATTTTTAATGAGTCTTACTGTAGTATATTTTCATATTGTTAAAATTATTATTAAAAGTTAATAAACATTAATAAAACTTTTATTCGCCAAAAAATAAATCATAAATTTTCAATAATTTGAAAGTTAAAGTGAAGAAAAAACACCCATTAATAAATCAATGAATATATGTAAAAAATGACGAACGTACCTATTAAAAAGTAATATAAATTTCCTATAAACCATGAATGGGAGCATATTAGCAGTCTCTTTGTGAGCTCAAACGAAGAGAAAAGTGCAAAACAATTTTTCCAAAAATTTAACACAGTTTCTAGGACTGATTGAGACAGCTTCTATAAAATTGTAAGAAATATTAAAATAGTGGCTGAACTGATAATATTTTCAAGATTATATGATAAATGTCATGACCTGTTAGCTTACTGGAGGACATTGCGCAGTTTCTTTTAATTCCAGCTCATGTTCTGTTCCAATAATTTTAGCTGCTTTCTCAAAATTCCCAGTTGTTATTAGCCACCTTGGTGATTCCGGTAAAAACCTATGTGAATAAGATCCGTAGTAAATAATTGTCATAATTGAGATCATAAACTTTAACTTGATAAAGTTGTTCAGAAAAAAAAATGGTACTTACCTCTCAAAGAATCGCTAATCTGAAAACGGTAGAGGGTGTAGGTAGCAATGTTATAACCTTTGTCATTTGTATTTTGTTTATCAAGGGTGTTTTCAACCTTCATTTTTAATTAATAAAATATGATGCAACTGTGGGATTTTTCGAAAGCATAGACTGAAGTAGTTGCATTAAAAAACAAGAGTATGTTGCCGCCACATCGGGTTACGGGAGGTATTTGCCGTCAAACACGGGGATGGTCTCTAGTAAAAATCTTGGACAGAACATTTCAATCATAAAGTAATAAAACCACTCGTCATTCGTATCATTTTATTAATACTGAAAACTGCATGCATACCCAAATTATTAAAAATAATCTGGGGGAGTGCAAAGAGGTGAAACAATAAAGAAAGAGCAAGAAAAGAGACTATTTAGAGTCTATTTAATTTAACATATGTTTCGAGAAAGGCACAAAGAGAAGGACTTGTTTAAGGATATATTACTTATTATATTTAAATATTTTCATTTAGAAGATAAAAGATTTGTCCTAGCCCGGATTCGAACCCGGGTCGTCCGCATCTCTAGTGCAGTGCTCTTGATTTAAAAGCATTCACCATCAAAAGAACAAAAAATAAAAATGAATCACTTATTAGAGGTGATCAATTGCCCTGTAGAAAAAAAAAAGGAGGGGAGTCTGAAGATATAATATAATTGCTATTTGTTTGTTATTATTATTATTTAAATGTAAATGTTATTTCAATAAACAAATGCTATACGTCGGTGAGATACTTTTTACGTCAAAACTCCTAAACAGAGGCGCTAGCGTCGGGACGTAAGGTTGAGCAGACTTATCACCGGCGCTCCTTTAAGAGGAAAGTACCAAAAAAATTAAACAATTAAATAAACTTGGTTATGTACATTTAATAATCCACATAATCAATATGACTGACATTGTAAAAGGAAATAAATAGAGAGATAGAGAACTTTTACCAGCAATTAATGATGAGAAACAACATCGGGACAGAGATTGCTAGTTGAAGTTGCCTCCAGCCATTAGTTAAATATGCTGCCAGGGAAAGATATATTATTCCAATCGAAAAACCGAGATTGAACATATTCGCCAAACACGCTCTGTAATTCTTCACGGTTAGTTCCAATACTGAAAAAAAACAATATATATTAAAAACATATAAATAAATTGAATACTTACTTAAACCGATACCAGTTTTAGTATGAAATCATTTATCGGTGGTTCTTTCAAAGATAAAGACATGGTAGATATTTTTTATTCATTTAACGTCACTAAGTAAAATTTAATAAAAAGTAAAACCCCAGTCGTGCGTCAGAGCTGACACACATTCTTTTTTTAGTCGATATGGATTAACAAGAAAAATATTTATTTTAACACGATCAGAACTAAATGAATGAAAAGCATTTATAAGCTTAGAACTATCACACGAAATACATTTAAATGCGCTGAGAATGTTATTATTTGAAAACGGAAATTTATTGATGAAATATGTTCTAGATTAAAGTAATTGATATTGTTTAGGACAAGGAGGCAGAACAAATAAATTGTAGGAACTATAAGTCAACGGGGAATTAAGGTAGCTAAATGGCATAGAGCCCCGGAATATGTGCGCTTTCAATATTTTTGAATTGATTAAACTCAAAACCACTTTGGAGAACAGACTACTCAAATGGTTTGGGCATGCTAGCCGTATGAAAGAGGACATTCCAATGTTTCCTATCATGAGTTCATAAAGTGGATTGGAAGCAGAAAAGGAGAATCCTTCAACCAAACTAAACGGTTGGATTGAGATTGGAAATAGTGGCTGCGCTAGGTAGATTCTCCTTGACTCTGGAAATGGCAAGTGTGAAAGAAAAAGAAGAAGAAGAAATAATGGCACTGTGTTTATTGAAATCTGTTAGTAAAGTTACGGAGATATTCATCCGAAAATCCCAAAAAAGGTTAATTATTATTTTATGGATCCGAACGTAGGCTCAACCAAGGTGTTGGTGGGATAATTGTAATTGTTATCTAAACCTATTTTTATAGGTCTCATTCAGCCTAAAATTTATTAATTATATGATATTTTTCTCATTACTATCATTATTACTTACAGATTGTGTAACAAGCATCAAGTACACCTGCACCAGCAATCCCAGTGAATATTCTTAGTATTATAAACATGGCATAGCTTTTTACTAAACCAGCAGCAATACCGGATACAGCATACAGCAAACAAGAGAATACAAATATTTTCTTTCTTCCAAATCTGAAATAAGCCTTTAGGTATTATGTTAAATGAAAAGTACTATGACCTCATTATCATATCAATGAACTATAATGATATGGGTGGGTGTAAAAGTAATGCTGGTTAAACATGGGTACTTGTCTACTAAAAAAAAAAATCTATATATATATTCCAATTTTTCACATACATTGTTTCACCAATATAACACATACTTACATGTTATATGAGGTTATATGTAGATAATGGCGCAGCCGAAAAACAAGAAAACAAACATTCATGCGCATTATGAAAATTCCAATTGAAAAATTCCAGTTTGTCCAACTCTCATTGTACATTTGTATTTGAATTAGTGGATGTATTTTATCAGTGAAGATTCTTCCTGAATTAAAGTGTGTTACCTAATTTATAGCTCTAACGTATTTATGTTAATTTTTTTTTAAAATATTTATTGAAATTTAAAACTGTATACATAATACATCAAGTAAATATAATGAATTAATACATTGATTGACTTGAAAAGACAAGTAGAGAAGCTACCAAGTGGTCACGAGCTTAGAAGGTCACGAGGGCATCTTCTTTTCAGACGTCTCGGAGGATTATCAGGAATTGATGAGGTTGCGAGGTTTGAAACTAGTTGGTTTGAGTAGACATGAAGTTTGTCGTGAAAAGATTGATATTGGATTTGGGCCAAATCAGGAATAAACGGGACATTTATGTATTCGTGGAAAACTTTGTTCGTAGCAATGTAAGGAGCATTGAGGATTTTACGAAGGATTTTGGATTGTATGGATTGAATACGAGAGAAATCCGTATTCCGTAAGTCCAGATGGGCCAAATGATTGTCATGTAAATGAGTCTTTTGAAATTAATTGGGAGCTTAGAGCGTTTGTCTAGTTAATGTTGAAGTAGCCTGAAACGGCGAGCTGTTTCTTGTCGTTTAAGTCTAGTATGAGGATTCCAAGTGAAGAATTTGTCAAGGTGTAGTCCTAAGTACCGGACCTGTTCTACAGGAATCAGTGGGATGTTATTAAACGATACAGGAGGACAGGAAATCATTAGTTTACGACGGAGGGTAAAGGTTATTTGGAGGGATTTGTGGGAATTTATTTTAATACTCTAGTTTTGACACCAATTTTCTAGTTCAGTGATATGGGGTTAAAGAGTACGGGATGCAGTAGCTGGATCAGTGTTGACAAATAATAGACATGTGTCATCCGCGTACGTGGTAAGGATAGTATTAGAATAAAACAGAAATCAAAAAATCCTATAAAGAGTGGAGTACTAAAGAAATAATCACGGATTAATTTAAACATAAATTATGCAAACGATATGAAAGAAATACCTGGGGACCTAAAGATAAATTGTGAAATAATTGAAAAGATATAACAATAATGGAAATAAATCTAGAAGACAATAACACATCGATAGTAAAATAATCATTGAATTAATTTCTTATCATTCCTATTATTTCTATTTAAATTAAACTTCTTTAAACGTCTACTGTACCGTTTAAGTAGTTTTTCTGTTTCTGTTTTATTCTCAACCACCGTGATGGCCTAACAGTTAGGCCAAAACTTTGGGACAAATAAAATAAATTATTTTCTATAACTTATTTTATTTATATTTATTGACTGCGACCCATTTTATTACTTAATCCTCTTCTTAAACTGTAATAATTACCTGTCACCGAAAATGCCAAAAGTAACAGCTCCACATAACTTCCCAACCGCCACTGTTCCCTGGATAACTGAGCCAACTGACGCATCTCTACAGACAAGACCCCACTAAAAATAAAATTAATTAAAAAAATAATTACTATTAAGTAT
Source organism: Troilus luridus (assembly GCA_964056705.1). Lineage (NCBI taxonomy): Eukaryota > Metazoa > Arthropoda > Insecta > Hemiptera > Pentatomidae > Troilus > Troilus luridus. The sequence goes on from OZ057412.1 coordinate 178,185,058, forward strand.
AATAAAATATATTCGATAATTACCTCACTGACTACTGTCTCATGAAAAACTTCTTCTTCATAAATGTAATTTTCACATTTTACCATATTTGGTTTTTGTTTTTCATTGACATAATCAAGAGCTTTATCGAAACCCATATCTTTCAATAAGGAGTAATTCCAGGCATATTGAACACAACTCTGTTCCTCCGATCTATGGCAGTTCAATAATTGGTACACAGGCAACTTTAAAAATAGAGGAATATATGACATATGTTCTACATTACCCAGGACTGCTTATCACCCTTATTTGTTCCTTTGTCCAGTTCGCCTCGACCAGCTCAGGGATATCGCAGAAGAAGGAAGGCTTGCCACCGAGAAATTCATATGAAGCTAAATGCGCAGAATTAAAAATAATTGGACTGGTCGTAAGGAAGAGAATCCATGTCAACCAAGAGTAGTTCTTACACTTTCTTTCTAAAGCATTTTCTACAGCCTCAGGATTCATTTTACTGTTAAATGAAACACAATAAAATCAAAAATTATTATTCTAATATAATTTAATTTTTATTTATTACTTTAACCCCAGTTTTAAAGCTTATTTTCATATCAATGGGTCGTTTCATATGAAATGTCCGTTTTCAAAGAAAAGCTATTTGGTAAAACACCTTTATGAAATCAAAACATTTTTTTCAAAATATTTACTCTCATTTGTTATACATGCACGCTTACACGTGAATCCCCTTAGTAGAGGTTTTCAAAAGAAGATCGCAGATACAATATGTGCCAAATGGATTTTGTATAATTTCTTAAATAAATATGGCTTATCGTATATACATTTTTCCCAACATGATATTGAATTGAAACATGAAATTAAACTAAACAAATAGGTTTTTTTGATGAAATAAAGTCTGAAAATACAATTTTGACTTGAGAATCATTTTTAAATATCTAATCTGGTGTACATATTAAAAGTCTAGCGAACAGATGCGTGTGAGAGGACTTCGTAACCCAGCCCGTTTGTTTTTTGAAAAGTTTTTGTTGTATTATGTCCATATCCTAGCACTACGACGTGGTATTGGTGGTTTTACCTCTGGGTAGAAAGGAGAAATGAATTACTTATAAATTTATTTTTATTTATGAATTAATCTGTGTCATGAAAAATTCTCAACCCAACGGTGAATGTTCCGTCCTTAACAACACATTTTCCCGAACACCGAGGTATGTGTCTTGCAGCTTGACTCTGAATTTTAGAAATAATAAAATCGGACATTTCTTATGATCTGATCCATTATAAAATATCTTTACTTTTTCTAAATGGTATATTTATTTTTGTACTAATCCGATTTAACCATTTTTTATTGATTAATTAGATAATGGTTAATGTAGATGATAAATTTATATTTATGATACATTTATATATTTATACTTAGGGAATCGGCGACCCCATTGCCCAATCATCAGACTGTCCTCCAGGTTGGGGGAAAATAAATCTGACACCCATACATTATAAACAGCAAACAACATACACCCCTTTCCACACCAAATGAATTTCAACTATACATTACCTACCCTAGGGTTACCTTTCCTATGTAGCCGCCACGAACGAGTGAGCAAATCAGGAGGTTCTAAGATGGCAACCCCACCACAAGACTAGGATACGCAGGGCCAATATTTACAAAAAGATATATAATATTAAGGATTATTTATATTAAAAGAATTATAAATGACCCCTGAGTGCTAGAAATCAATAGCATAATTTTTTTCTGGAAAATCCGCTTTTCGACGTAGGAGAAGAGTTACCAAATGCTCCATACACCAGATGAATGACGTATTTGTGAATATATAACTTAAGAGCTTCACCACGCAAAACATTAAAAAAAAAAAAAAAAGATATTAGGAAAGAAAGAACTCAGACGAAAGCTGGGTTAACACTGATGTGATATCTATCTTATTAGTATTTAAAATGGTTACAATATGGTTTGGAATAAGAGGCTATACTATCGTACGTCCCATCTTAAATCCCCCTGCTAGTATACGAACACCCTCGTAAACTCAACATAAAATACAAAGAAAGAGAAACACAACAAACAAAAAAAAATTATTACTCTACGTACGAAATTAAATAAAATAACTTACTCCTAACTTAATCAAAAGAACATTATCATTTCTAATTGTACAAAAATTATTTATGTATTTAAGGCAATGTACAAAACTGTACATCAAAGAAAAATAAAATTACACTGCTCAATTCCACCTAATTGAATTTAAAAAAATACACAATAAAATAATAATTTAAAAAATGCTTTCAACGGAATAATAATAAATACATAGTTATGGTCTGGCTTCCTCAGCTGGGGGGACATTGAGCTGTTCAATATGTACTGTTCTGCGTTTTCTGGGCTAATCCAGACTCTGGATAGAGACTAGATTATGCTCTCTAATCGCAATCACTTTGAATGGCCCTCGAACCGTAGGACCTCCTTTGCGCGGTTCGACATGATTGTTCTGCAACACGATGGTGCCTATCTAATTAGCGCCCTTAATATCCTTTACACCCAAGTTATCCCGCGCAGCCCTCTTACTCTTTTCCTCGACCATTCAGCTTTCTCCCATATTCTTTCGAGTTCTACCCTATTTGCGACCAATCGCTCCGCCATGTCATCGTCCACGACCGTACCGCCCCCGTCTCTCCATCGTGAACGTAGACTGAAGAGACTCTCAAAAGAGGAAACGCAGTAGCCATGTGCCCGGCTCGGGGCATCACAGCATCTACCTCCAATCCTTTATCCGCATGAAATACTCTAAGAGGTTCGCCTAGAGTATTATGTAGCCGTTTCATTTTTTCTCATTCTCTTTTATTTATTTCCGTAGTTGGGCATTGTCATACTATCTACCCCCCATCCGAGGAAATCTTATCAGGCACTTCGTAGAACTGAAGCCATGTTTGGAGGGCGCTACTGACTGCGGCCGCTGATTTCTCCTTCAGCGTGTGGGCCATTCTCCTACCTCTGTGTCGATCACATTTATCCGTAAAGCGCAGGATAGCCAGTCAGCCACAACGTTATCATTGCCTGGCTTGTATACTACCTCCAGATTGTACTGACTCAGAATCTTCTTCCAGCGAGTAACTCTAACAATTCCCGTTCCAGTGCGCTATATCGGACCTCCGCGTCCGTAAGGCTCCTACTAGCGTATGCCACCGGTCTTTCTCCCCTACCGCTCCCCAATGCATATTCGCTGGCATCTGTGGAAATTTATCTGACTTTGCCCCAGAATTGATTTTTCCTTGGAAGGTTTTACCTCGATCATAATTGACCAATGACCCCCTGAACTACGGATTTTTGCCCCGAGTTTACCTAGCAAGTCATACCCTAAAATCCCCCATAATCACGCGGCATGATATCTACTACATGTAGCGTCGCCACTTCTCCCTCCACAGTACAGTGACCATTCAAAGTAACTAGCTTACATTGGCATACCCTAACCTCTGGCTTCCTCTTTCCTTTATATATCGCCTCTATATCCATCCCATGTAATGTGCAAGAGCTCCCCGTGTCCACTAAGCATTTCCACCACTTTAAAAACTCAATAATAGGCAACCTACCACACTCTTTAGCAATATTATCTACTCTGATATAGTTGCCCCTCCGCTCACACAAACCTCATTCCTGACCCCGTTCTCTCCTTACCTATTATGTTCGCCACCCTGCACTTCATCGCCTGCTCCTTTCTTCGGGGGTTCCTCTGTCGCCGGGTTCCCTTCCCTCCGTCTCGGATCCTGATGTAATCGATGATCTGGCAGGTTCTGACGGACTTTGCTCTTACGCCACATCCTTTGAGCATTAATTTCCATAAGCTCTCTTCGATCGGGTTCTCTGCGTCGTATGTACGGATATTGCTTTGCAATATATCCCTCATTCTAGCATTCAAAACAACGAGTGCGCGTGCTCTGAGCTACCAAATGCCCTGCCTTGCCCATCCATGGTACTTCCTCTCGTCTTTCGCCAATTCTTTCTATCCAAGACTTGTCTTTTTTCTCTTCTGCCAAATTCTACGTCCCTCCTTTTCCCAAGTCTTGCCTGGGTCAGTTTCTTCCAATCTCGCTCCTCCGGTAGGACACTCCATTCCATCGCGGCTCTAGTTCTTCTTATTCCTCTTCATCACGGACACTTGCGTCTACCATCTCCTGCGCGCATTCCACGAATGTCTTGTCTCTGGGCAGACCATCTTTCGTTCCCGTATCCCTAGCCAACCGGTCCTTCAGGACTGTGGTCATGAAGATCATCCACGCCTCTACTGCTCCCGTCTCCATCACTTCTCGCAATTTTTCATTGGTCTTCTTTAAGCGAAAAGACCTGCCGCATACTGACCGTTCGCCTGGTTGGGTATTTTCATATCCTGAAAACTTCTGGGGGACATTATCTAATAGGTCTCCAGCGACCTGGGATTGTATAATGGCCATGATTCCGTCCCTCATTGTAGGAAGTGATTAAGCCCCCCCCCCACTTCGCCATTGAACTTATCTAGGTCCGATATCTCTCTACTTATCTCTTGAGGATTGGCCCTTTTTAATTTCATTCGTTCAAGGCCATTAGTTTCCTGTGCTATCCAGTACGCTTCTCTTGAGGCCAAGTCCGCCCGCGCCATTGCTAGAGTTGTCGATGGCAACATGTGAAAATTTGTGATCATCACATGACCTTCGTGAAGCCGAAACATTACGCAGCAACAAATGATAAGATTGGACTACGCACAGTAACAACAAATAACAATGCCCTAAAAGCATTATCATTATCACCTAAACTTAGGTTGTTTTTCATTTCTGAAAATTTCCAGTGCTGGGGCAATTTAGAAATGTGTGATCTCGGGTATCCTGAAGTACGCATCACCTTCGTGAAGCCGAAATATAAAGCAGCGAAAGAAGGTAAGAGTTGAATACACAGAGACTTGTTCTACTAGGGTTAATGAAAATATACAGAACGTTATCTTATGAGACGGTGCATTGCGATGCCCCAGGATTTCATCCTATGGGTAGACGCTTGCATGTTTGACGTGATTGGAGGAACTACCCCAGGGGATCGGCGAGAAAAACTAATGTATGGTAGAGGCATAGCCGGGAGGATCCACGGAAAAGTGAAATAGGCAGTGGATGGAGGGCTAGGAAGAAACCACATTGATTCTTTCCCACAATCCATTCAAGATTAAAAAATATGTGGACCCTCTCCAAAACAAAAGGGTCTCAAAATTCGGGCCGCAAAAAAAAATTGTATTTGACCATGGAATGATACTGATTCATCTGTAGAGTCCCTGAAACTTCTTTGAACACATAATAATATTTTTCACCGGAGTCGGGTCTCACCGGAGTGATTTTTTTTCTGACAGAGATAGTAGTAACTTAAGTACATCGCAGATGAGGAAAATATCGTCTAGCAATAATCCTCATACCGTAGGAGGATAAGAAAATTTAAAAGATAAACATTCCATAGTTGTTAAATATACCAATAAGCTGGTACCACTAACACCATTTAAATAAATTAGGGTTCAACTATGATTTGGTGGTTGGCATAACAACCTTCTATGGATAAGGTCGCGGGTTCGCAGCCTGAAAGTTGGTCTTGGATTTTTAAAGGGAGAAAAAAATTCTTGGTTGTGCCGTCCACTGGAAGGGATCGTAAAATGGCGGTCCCGAGCACTCGTCGGATACTCATTTAAGATCCCTATCCTTATTTAGCAAAATTAAGGACTCCCGCTGTAACATCGTCCGATTAGCCAGAGAAGCTCGAAGTGATACTGATCGGAAAAAAAAAAAAAACATCAATAAATTAATATTCTAGTAGCTTAATACTATTAATGAAGGATGGGAATAGTTGGGGGGTGCAGTCAAAAATTTACTCAATAAATAAGTGGAAACTTATTTTTTATTTGTGCCTACTTTGTAGGTCACTCCTAAATATGCGATAATAAACTCCTAAATGTATGATAATAGATTTCATACAGTCTATTATCATAGTCTATTATCATACATTTTTTATTTTATCTTTATTAAACTAAGTTTTCCTTATATATACATATATATATCTCACTCTTTATATTTATATATTTTCAATTTTGTTACTTTCTGTTTAACTTAATTTCTCTTTTACTATTTTGTTTGCATTATCACCTTTCTATACATCTGTTCTGTAATCATCTTTATTCATATATCCTTTCATAATATATCCTTCACTTTTTTCGCTCAATTTTTCTAAATATCTATATTATTATTATTATTTTATTTTATTTTATTATATTCTTGGTACTGTTATGTATTTTTATAGTCATTTTTGTTTTTGTCTGTTTTTTCCCAAGGCCCTGAAGATGACTTACAAAGTAGGTCGAAACGTCGGCACAAATAAAAAATAAGTTTCCACTGATGTAACTTTATGAGCCGTGCTCAACTTTATCTTTCTAGAACACGTGTACTGTCAACCGTCATTAAACAATGCCAAGTAGCCATCAAATATTTAATATTTAAACGCAATAACTTTGAAGATAAGAAGAAATATTTATTTGTCATGTTGGCGTAATGGTATCCTAAAAAAAAATGCTTACGTTGTAAAACACCCAAATTAAGATAAAAATAAAAAGCAGCGGTGCCACAAAGGCTAACTGTTATTTATTTATTTAACATCATTTTATTAACGCTAATATGGCTAATTGGATGATACAAAAAAAAAAACAGAAACAATTTTACATTTCCTTGAATATATCCATTATTTAGAATGGATAGATTCAAATCAACAAATCAAAGAAAATGAATTTTGATACTAGTGAAACTTATATTTGATATATTACTGCCTCGACCTGGTATTATATTAAAATGTTATTTCTGTTGGCTTCGCAAGTCAGGAATATTTTTTCAAATAATTTAGATAGTTATCTTGACATTTAACAAAAAAAAACCCAGTTAGTAATAAATTTTTGAGAATCGTCAAATCGACATATTTTATCCTTGCTACCTCTTTTAGCTACCACAATCGAGAATTTTCGCAAAGGAAATTGTTGGGCGTCTCATCGAAACGAAGCTATTCACGAAGATTCAGCTTGATACTAATCAAGTGAAAAAATGGACCATGGATCCTGGACTAATAGTTCTATTTACAATTTTTTTTATCTCGATAAAAACAAAAGTAATCAACAAATATAAATACAAAAAGCCGAGCAGATAATCCAAAACAAGATATATCACTACGTTATTAATAAAACTGATAACACCTCTTATGAAAACAATAAAGTAATCATAAAAGAGATAAGTCAAATAACTTACAGAAGCTGAATGATACAAGTGGAAAGGTATATCCAATTTTAACTAACTCTTAAGAAGGTGTTGAGAGATCACATCAAGGTTTATAATTGATAAACCCCACTCTTACTTACTCTCTATCAGTGCTGAACTTGCTATAGTGCTCAGCAAAATGTCCTCATTCAACGTCCTGTTTAAACTTATGTAAAGATGGTGTTTGTTAAAATGTATATGCAGTTTAAAACTAGCGGAGAGAATTTTTATAAATTCAATTCGAAAAAAAAAATCATGTACCTTCGAGTTATAGTGTATGGCTGTGGTAACTGACACATTTCTAGTCTTAGTGAATCCAAAGAATGTAATATAATATAAGATTTGAGAGACAATGTAGTATGTAGTATGGTTGGATAGCGAATTTTCCTCTATTTCTTTTTTATTTTTTTAATTATTTTATTGAATTGTACAACTGTAATATATACATCTAGTACAAGGGCTGTATGAATAAATAAATGCATGAAAGGACGTGTAGAGGCACTACCCATTGGCAGCACTCTAATTACATTTCTATTATAGAAGGTCTCGAGGCCATCTTCTCTTCAGACGCCTAGGAGGATTGTCCGGGATGGAATTGGAACCAAGGATGGAAACTAGTGGGTTTGGATGGGCCTGGAGTTTATTATGGAATGATAGGTATCTGGAATGGGCTAAATCGGTAACATATGGAACGTTCAGGTCATTATGGATGGTTTTATTTGTGACAAAATAACGAGCGTTTAGGATTTTGCGAAGGATTTTAGATTGCAAGGATTGAATACAAGAGGAATTTGATGGTTTGGTGGAGCCCCACAGTTCAATTCCGTATGTCCATATAGGTCTTATAACAGTAACATAAGTAAGTCTTTTGTAATTTATTTGAAGCTTTGAGCGTTTGTCTATTATGTGTTGAAGTAGTCGGAAGCGTCGAGCTGTTTCTTGTCTTTTCAGTCTTGTGTGAGGGTTCCAAGTTAGACGTTTGTCTAAGTTGAGTCCTAGGTAGCGGATCTGTTCAACAGGGATAAGTGGAGTACTATTAAAGGATACAGTAGGACAGGAAGTCAAGGGTTTTCGGCGAAGGGTAAAGGAAATTTGATGTCACTTGTTGGAATTGATTTTAATTCTCCAATTCCGACACCATTCTTCGAGGCTTGATAAATGTGATTGAAGGGATTGGGATGCAATATATGGGTAGTTATTAACTGATAACACACATGTGTCATCAGCATAGGAGGAGATGAAGGTGTTAGGATGGGTTGGGATGTCAGCTGTATATACTGTGTAGAGGATAGGACCGAGGATGCTACCTTGAGGAACACCAGCAGACTGGGAATAGAGAGGAGAGTAGGAACCATTATGATTTACTTTAAATGTTCTGCCAGCTAGAAAGGAGCGAATGATCAAAAAGTATGTAGGAGGAAGGAATTGTTGGATTTTGTAAAGGAGACCTGGGTGCTATACTCGATCAAAAGCCTGTTCTACATCGAGAAAGGCTCCCGTGCAGTACAATCTACGCTCCAATGCAGAGGAGACAACATCCACCACACGATGGCATTGCTGGATAGTGGAGTGGGATGTTCGGAAACCAAACTGGTGGTCTGGGATTATGTGGTTACTATCTAGGATGGGATAAAGACGTTTTAGTATGAGCTTTTCGAGGATCTTGCCCATTATGGGTAAGAGGGAGATAGGACGATAAGAGGATGGAAGTTCTGGAGGCTTTTTGGATTTTGGGATCATTTTTACTATAGATAGTTTCCATGTATCGGGAAAATAGGTAGAACGGATTACAGAATTGATGTGAGGAATAGGATAGCTTTTCGAGGAAGGGATTTTAGGATGTGGGCTGTAATTAGGTCATGTCCAGGAGCTTTACGGGAAGGCAAACTATGAATAACATTGGATATTTCTGACGGATGAAAAGCCTTAGGTGGGAGACTCATTTGGAGTGGGATATCCAGTTCTGCTTCAATACACTCAATGTGAATAGGGTTGAGGATATCAGGGTGTGGATTAAAGGTTTTGAAGAGGTGTTGGGCGTATATGTGAGATTTTTCTTCGACAGATCTGGACCAAGTTTGATTTTCAGTAAGGAGAGGATGATTAAAATCTTTGAATTTAAGGATCTTTTTGGTGGTCATCCATAGTGATTTGTTAGTAGTCGTAAGATTTTCAGTCACACAAAGCAAATTTTGGATTTTGTAGTTTCTAATCTCCGTTTTCAGTTTGTTAGTCAGTTGGGTGTAATACGTTTTATCTGATGGGTAACGAGTCCTGTGCCACTTCGATCTTGCTCTGCGTTTCCTCTATTTTTTAAAACTTTCCCAGGCAAACATATTTAAATATTGCATTCCAAACCAGATTTTAACTACGTCGATTTTTATTATATTCATATTTTAAACAAGCAGAATCAAGTACGCCTTTCTCTACCTTCAATCAGCAGTGATTACGAAACAAATCTATATAAATAAAAATTATTCGCCAAATGTGTTGCCAAGCGCAAAACTCGAGAACGGCTCGACCAATTCGGCTAATTTTCCTCCCTTATTTTTGTTAGTGCCCAAAGAAGGTTCTTATGGAGAGAAAAAAATGTAAAAATTACGAGGGAAATAATAAAAGTAACACTTTTCTTGACCCCTTAATAAAAAATAACAGTTCAGTGAGGAGGTATATTGTAGAGCAGTTACAGATTTTGTTTCATAACCTAATAACAATCAATTGAATACATTGTGTAGAACTGCACTGGGTCTTATGCGATCTGGTAATCATTAAGTTGTAATCAGAGCTGGTAAAACTTCTGTGGGAGAAGATGTGAGATGTTTCAATGCACCTACAATCGATGAAGTTGCCATTGAATGGTTGGAGAAAATTTGGAAGCCCTTTGTTTTAGGGAAATAGGACAGAATAACGTCTAAAATATATGTTCCTTTGTTTTCCTTAACGTCACTTTATACTGCAATGGCTAATTGGACGATGCTATAGTGGGAGTTCTAAATTTTGTCTATCCAGCTATAACTGTGTACTAATAATGCCTGACATAGCACTGAGTCGGAACCTCCTTTTACGGTCCATCCGAAATACTGCATGACTCTTTAAAAAATCCATACAGTTGTAAATTTCAATAAATAACTTATAAAAAATCCTAAGACCACCTGCTGGGACCTGCGATATAGGGTTAAGTACGAGGGTGGTCTGATAAGTTTCCGATCTAACAAAAACGACTGTTACATAAAAACTGCGCGTCCAAAATGGCTGTAACTGTCAACAGATGAACAACTCGTAGGTTGTTATGCCAACAACTACATGATAGGTGGCCACAAAATATAAGGCTCTGTTTACGTATCAATGAACAAATTTAAAATTAGTCTGATATATTATAATATGAACATATTATATTCAGCATTTAGCTAGTCACTTAAGTGTAATGTGAAACATAATCCAATATTTATTCCTCAGCATCCAACTACTCTAATTTCTGTGAGCCTAGTCCAATAACCTAGTCCAATTTTTTGTTTCTATCTATCTATACTGATCATTGAAAAAAAAAACAGATCATCAATAAAGCGTTAACTCACTAGGAATATATCTACAGCCCCGGTGAATAAGTTGCTAAGTCGGATTTTGTCCAGAGGGAGTTAACTGCTTTCAGATAACCGGAATCATAGGAGTAACGAGGGGGGTTATTGGGGATGTAACCCCCCCTATTGCTTAAAAGAAATTTAAAAAAAAATTTAGCTTATGTATAATTACTTATATTATAGGAAGTTTACTAAGTATAAGGAAGTAACTTTACTTATATTATAGTAAGTTATTTGTATTTAAAAGCTATTTCTTAATTGCCCTTCCAAAAATAACATTTATAAAAAATTATTATCTATTTATTTAATTTGAAGCTACATGATTATATTATAATATATATTATACCTATATTACGAGACATCTCATCTCCTGGTGGGGGTAACCAGCAATTTTCCAAACTTCTAGAAAACGTATATTTTAAAATTGTGTGCATAAAAGTGGTATTTGAGTTAGTGGATAAAGCATCATAGACCTTATTTGTTGATGTAAAACGAAATAATGTGATTATTAGTTATATTATGACAATAAAAAATTAAACACATTTAATCTTTTTTTTTTCACGAAAAGGCCCTAAGACCACGCTAATATCATAACTATTGCTTCTTCTTCATCCATTTCCTCTTTTTCCAAATGTCCTTCATGAGCTTTGCGTGCCTAAGTCTTCTCTCCTCAGACCACGCAACACCCTTTTTGGGGCGCTTTTTTCCCACAAGAACCTTTATTCCCTTGAGCGTCCTTCTGTACTCATCCCTGTCAAAACAATCTTGGTCTGTTAGCCCTACTTGGTCCTCTCCTAGGTCACATATTTATTTATTTATAAATTTGTTTTCAAACAAATTCAAACATTTATTTCTTTAGAGAGGTAGATAATTAATATACATTAAATATTAATAAATTATGTTAACAATCATTAAAATTAATAAAAAAGATACATCTTATTCACTATCTACGTTTAACTATGTATGTAATGTTGATTGAATGTTTTTTACAACAGTCATAAAGATTGTAGGTTTCCCTCACTTTACATGTCTGATTTGCCTTTTTTTATTTAGTTACTGGTTCTATAGTGTTTTTCTTTGTTTACTCAAATGTTGTCCCTCCCTAAGCTTAGCTAATAATGGGCCTGATAAAAAATTTACTATTAGCATTTCTTCAATATTAAGATTCATAATTCATCATATAAAAACATAACAATCAATTAAAAAATATAAGTGAAACACTTATTACGTTCTTCTTTCATTCAAGATGAGTAGCTGTCAAAATAATTACATACAACATTTAATATGCTTATAGTTTTGTCACTTAGTTTTAATGACGTGTTGGTTATCAGTTTAAAGCTATATTTTAAACTGTGATATAATCTATCTGCAATGCATTGTTCAATAACATCCTTTTATTGTTTACTAAGTCTTAAGTATTTGAAATGTGTACAAAAAAAAAGGTAAATGGTTTTAGCGTATGTGTTTTTATATAATGATTCAGTTCCAAAATAATATTTAAAAAAAACTTCTTTCATGTTTCTTTTCTTTTTAGGATTTAGTATGTCTTACGAAATTCATATTGTGTTGGGACCTCCACTAAAATTAATACAAGTACAAATCTGGGTGTAAAAAAAACTTTTTTCAGGGTAATTCAGCAGTTCTTTGCATTTGACTGCAGTTCTGGGAATTGTTTCCTTCCTAGTAAAGAATATGCCTCTAAAGAGGTATTTTGAACATTCATTTTTCAAAGAGCAGTTAAGATAGTTGTTATTCGATGTTTCTACAATTTTTTTTTGTACAAGATTTGTATAATGGAGACAAGCCCAACCACCAACAATTGTTATTAAACATTCAGAAATTTTCTGACTATCCTCTCCGTGTCCAAGAGAACTGCTTGTTGAGTCTCCCTTAAGACATCAAGCAGAAGTTCCAGACTCCCACTGCCCTCCAGAGTGGATTTTCAGATGAGTCCATTTGTGGATATTATTATTGGTGTTACAACCAAGCATTGTGTATGGTGGATTTTTTTAGTTTAGCCGCTAGTTCCTTATATTTCCTAAGACTTCTCTCCAACTGTAGAGTTTATGTTATTATTATCATTAGAGATCACTACATCAATGATAATAGCTCTCCTCTCTCTCAACTTTATAAGGTGAATATCATGTGAAGGTGAAGCACCATATGGTCAGTTTTTATAGATTCATCCCTGTACAGCTTTTTTGTTATAATTATTAAAATTTGGATTATAGCTAAATCAAAATCACTAAGTTGCTGGACTTAAAGTTGTTTGGATGTTTTTGAAGTTTACTTCTTCACAATTAATGTTTATTATAAATTGAATGGTAATTTTAATTATATAATAAACAACAGCATTCAAGGAATACGGGGTCAACCAGAAAACCAAGACACTGATAGGACTGAACCTATCGGAGACCGAGTCCAAAGTCAAATACCAAGGACATATCAGCAAACCGTTCCGGATCAAAACGGGACTCAGGAGGGAGATGGATTATCCCCGGTACTGTTCAATGTAGTACTGTATAAGATCATGAGAGAACTGTGGAAGGAAAACGACTCCGGAGCGGTCCTAGGAACGAAATATCACCACGAAAAAGTAAAGTGTCTCGCCTATGCAGACGATCTCCCCCTCTTTGCGAAAACGGAGGAAGAGGTGTTCGCTCTGATAAATGCCCTCAAGGATAGCCAGGAAAACGGGCCTACAAATCTCCTCTGAAAAGACAAAACTAATGACCACGGATTCAAAATACAAGAAGAAGGCAAAAAGACAAGTGGTCGACACCATATATGGAAATATTAGGGTAACCCAAAAATTCAGATACCTAGGAGAAGTCATCTGCAATAGCGGTTTGGACCGAGAAAGCCTCAAAGGAAAAGTCACCAAACGGGAGAGATTGTTTTCCGACCTCAGGAACTTCTGCAACAAAAAGAACTTATCTATTAAAGCCAAAGTCCGACACTATAACACCGTGCTCAAACCCATTATACTCTATGGGACGGATAGCTCCTATCTCCTTAGTGTGGAAAAGCTTCTGAAAGTAGAAACAAAAAATCGTTAGGAAAATCTACTGGCCCAAAAAGACACCCGAAGGATACACGCTAAAGTCCAACAAAGAAATATACCGTAACAACAAAAGCCTGGAGACCAACATCAGGGTAAGAAGACTTAAATTTTATGGACATATGATCAGCCCTGAAAGGTTAACCCAGGAAATCTTCCGGCGATTCCACCAGCACAAGAACACGACAGGGTTTTTCAAGCAGATTAGGGTCGACATGGATTCAGCAGGACTGAAGGACTCAGACTGTCAGGATAGAGAAACCTACAGAAAGTCACTGAACGATATAAAGGTCTTAATAAATAAATGGACTTAAAACACCCAAAAAGGGGTTGTGCGTGGTTAGAGGAAAGGAAGCGCAGACACCCGGAGCTCATGAGCGAAGTATGGAGAAAGAGGAAGTTGAGGAGGAAAACCTAAACATGATATTTGCTTGGTCTTTAAACCCTTTTTGCGCTCAAAATAACAGCATGAGATAGCTGTTGAAGGTAAATTATCTGTAGAATTAGTTAAATGTTATTAAAATTTTGCAGCAAATTGAAAGAGTTAAAGAAAAACCATGGATAGTCATTAAATAAATAGATGAATGATTTATAAGATTTAATGGAGAAAAAAAAATAGGCTGTTAATTTTGTTTTAAAGATTTCACTTAGTTATGTTTACAACTTAATTGCAATTATTTGTTACTCATGTTTGTCCATTAAACTACATTTAATTTTTTTCTGATTGCTAGTAAGTTTATCAATTCATGTAGTTAACTCTTTTTTTATGTTTTATACATAATGAATTTATTGGTGTAATGTGGATTGTTTGTCATTGTGTATCTTTTTATTTATTATATTTTACTTTCTCAGTAATGTTTAGTAATGGTTACTTAGTCATAATTTTTTATTTAGAGATTTAAGAAATATATTGTTTTGTTTTTAATTTTTTGTGATATACTGTTTTCATTATTTAATTACTTTCTTATTGTTCTTGTTCTTCTTTTATATTTGGATATACTCTGTAATGACAATCTTTTTGTTCTTTTAACTTATGTTTTATATCTTTAGGAAAAGAGGTTCAAACTACAATATGAAACAACTTTGGGGATAAAGAATTTAAAAGATGAGTCATAAACAATCTAGAGAAGGCTACGGTAAAAGAAATGGAACAGGGTGCTAGGAAGAAAAAAGTATTAAATTATGAGATATGTACCATTCATCCTATTTACTTGTTATATTAGTATAATACAGTTGTAAATGTTAAGATCAGGATGTCATAACTATGAGGGTAGGAGGAGGAATTGCTAGAAGAAGGATCAACCAAAGATTACATCAAACTTCTGCTGTTCAAGTGGGTTGGTATTTATCTACTACTACTGTAGTGCCACAATCTTAAAAATACTCTTTAATTTATATTTCTCCTTCATAGTATTATTTTTTTTAAGTGCTTGTTAAATTTTCCTAGGCAAAACATAATAAAGAAGTACATGTGAATAATAGTTTCTCCATTGATTGTTTATTAAACGTCACTTTTGTGCTTCTATGGCTAGTTAAACGATGCTACAGTGGGAGCTCTAAACTTTGCCTATCCAGGTTTAATTAGGATAGGGATTTTTAAAGAGTACCAGACATCATACAGGCTGAGGACCCCGATTTAACGCCCCTTCTGAAGGACGGAATAATCAAGAATTTAACACTACCTTTAAAAATCCTAGGGCTACCAGCTGGGGTACGAACCCGCCATTTTGGGCTTAATAGGTTGTTATGTTAACAAGACCACAGGTCGCCCCTAATTTCTCCATTGTGACACTAGTAAACCAGGTCTAAACTTAGCCTTACACGATTGGCTGTTAGGGTTTTGTACACCACTTGTGGTATACACTGATAATTGAATTAAAGCAATAATAATTCAAACTATAGTAAGGCTCAGACTGTTGAGTTTTGTCTATCACTCGAGAGATTATAGTGAGTGAAAGTCAGCAGTATTAATAATTTTAAATCATATCTAAGTAAAGCAAAAATCATTTTTATAGCTCCCATTATTACTAGTTTTAAATTTGAATACAAAGCTGTTAGTTACAAATAATTTTAGTAGATAGAATTAGTGTAACGTTCTCAAATGATAATGAGTCCTTATTTCTAAATTTACTCATTTCAAACTTTATATTCATAAGTGTCTGAATGTTTAAAATGTCAATATTTAGATAATGTCAAACCTTAGCATAATAGTCCTCTGGAAGCAAACTATTTTTAACTTGCCATACGACCACTACAGCATAATGAACGTGCCTTCCACATATCTTTTACTTTAAATAATTCTAATTATAAAGAACTATTTCAATCTCATTAAAATGGGTGTAATCAAAGTTAGTGCTAGGATAAAATATTCAAACATTTCTGAGGAAGATTGTTTTAGAAGGAAAAAATATTAGTCCTATAAATTCACACTTTCTAGATAGTGCTCACTTACTCCCCATTATCTTACATTCATTTGATTTTATAGAATTGTTGAAAACTATAACAACCAATTTTTAATGTATTGGTATGCTGATAATAAATATGGTAATGCCAGTGTATATTTTAACTTATTTTTTTCTCTTCGGAATCCAAAAGTATTTCATTATCTATTTCAATTAGGACAACAACAGTAAATAATTTAATAAAAGTTATAACAACATCTATTAAAAATATATTCATTTTAATTTTAACAAAATTAGGTACACTTATTGGTAAAAAATAAGTATTAACCAAGAAATGTATCAGCTAGCTGACTCAATATTATTGCTAGTAGATTTTTTTTCCTGATTCATCTCGCTGAGAGTATCAAACATTGGAGTATCCCTAGTCTCGGGTATAAAAAGCAAAACAAATGCACACAAAAGAGAAAGAATGCCACATAATGTAGTAGGAATCCACCAAACTTCCTTTCCCTGTAAAAAAAAAAAAAAAATTAGCAATTGATTACCAGATGGAAAATATTGCGGTGTTAGTCAAGATATTCCTTTATTTACTAAATCAAAATAAATTGTATACTAGCAACAACAATCATTACAATAATATAAGGTATAAATAACTAATTCAATTTAAGCCATAATTTAACTTGTCTGCAAAAAGTTTGTGTAACTTTTTTTAATAGTTAAGAGAGCTATACTTAATATAATAAAATAAATGTCAATCAGTTATTTAAACGACTATATCACCTACTTTTTTATTGCAATTTAATGATATACTTTGTAAACTATTTGATGGAAATACAATATTGATAATCTATACATATTATAAAACAAAGTCCTCGGTCGCGTTTGATCGCGGTAAACTCAATAACTACTGCACGGATTTTCATGCGGTTTTCACCAATAGATAGAATGATTCACCAGGAAGGTTTATGTTAATAATAAAAAAAATGAAATAAAATTGTATGGACAATATTTTTTTAACTTTGGGATATTGTAAATAATAGTTATAAATGTTTGAATGTATCATGTGTATAAATTTTTTAATGTCCAAATGATATAAAATAGTTTGATTGTTATTGTCACCTTTATTTTTTTATATTTCTGCTTTAGTAATTGGGACAATAGAGGTTTAATATATAATGAATAATGCCTTTGAATTGGGGTTACGTATATGATGGAAACAAACCGTTAATTTACACTATTTAGAGGATTTAAGACTGAAAACTTTATAATGTTGATTTTGAAGAAGTTAATTTTCATGAATTTTAAAAAGATAACATAAAATGGATTATGAATTCAAATAAGCAATTAAAAATTTTAGTTACTGTGTTGCCTGCCTTATTAATGATACCAAGGTAAAGAGGCCAAAACAAGGAATAAACAGTATTTTGACAAAGAATGATTAAGAATATGAGAAAAATTGGCCTAATTAAATACTCAGAATAATGCTTATAGTAACTAAGTTGCTTTTTTAATTATCAGAATAAAAAATAACAAAAGAACAATATCAAAACAATAATAATATGTAGCATAAATATCTTATCTTAGGAATAACTGGAATGGAGGATTGGGGAAAACAAGATTATGCTGATAAATGTGATAATATTGAATTTGTTAAAACAAAAAAAAAAATTAAAAATAGAAATTAAACTTTTTTAGAGAGTTATCAAGGTATATGGGAAAGTTGGGAATGAACAGTGTGTATATTCAAAATTATAGAATCACACAATCTATAGTCATGGAAACTGAAACTGCATATAATGCCAAGTGTTGCTTTGGTGTATCAGAAAGAATATAGTTAAACAATTTTGGATATACTTGCATTACTCAATGTCAAAGAAAAAAAGTCAATATAGAGTATAAGGGTCTTTATCCTAAAACCTTCAGGAAAATAAAATTGATTTTCCACTTGGGAGTGATCTGCTGGGTGTAATGTGGATACAGTCTTTTCAATTTAATTAATTTTTTTTTAAGCTTCAAAAGAAAGAAAAACATTTCTATTATTTATATATTTGTAGATCAAGATCCGTAGGTGTAATTGAGTAATATGAAAAAGATAGACTCATCTTTCATATGTTTTTAAAATTATTTAAAAAATAGTATTAATTTTTTTTTTAAATTATTTTATTGAATTGTACAACTGTAATATATACATCTAGTACAAAGGCTATATGAATAAATAAATACATGATAGGACTTGTAGAGGCACTACCCACTGGCAGCATTCTAATAACATTTCTATGATATAAAGTCCCGAGGCCATCTTCTCTTCAGACGCCTAGGAGGATTGTCTGGGATGGAATTGGATGCAAGGATGGAAAATAGTGGGTTTGGATGGGGCTGGAGTTTATTAAGGAATGATAGGTATCTGGAATGGGCTAAGTCGGTAACATATGGAACGTTAAGGTCTTTATGGATGGTTTTATTTGTGACAAAATAAGGAGCATTAAGGATTTTGCGAAGGATTTTGGATTGCAAGGATTGAATACGAGAGGAATTTGATGGTTTGGTGGAGCCCTATAGTTTCAAAAAATATAAATAATATTTACATTTTTTTTCCTTCCATTTATATAAAAAAATAACAATCCTGAATAAGTAAATGGAATATATTATTTTATAAATACTATCATCTTAATAAATTAGTACTTAAACCAACATATATTTAGTAAATTATATCTTGAACAAAACAACGATTTATAAAATATAAGTAATAACAATTACTCACCAATATATCAACTATATATGGAGCAGCCATGGTACCAAATTGTGCTACAGTAAGACTGCTGCCAACTGCAGTATTTCGGTATTCAGTAGGAAATAGCTCTGAGGTCTGAAGGATGATAACTGAAAATACTGCCGATACTGTAAGTCTTCCAATCATGGCCATAGTCATTACAGGCCAACCTTAAATCCCAGAAAGTACTATAATTATTTTTTTTTTTTTAACAAATTATTTAGAAACAAAAATTTTTATATTATGTTTATAATAATAGGGTGTATACAAAAAATTACTGTTTTTCAACCAATTATTTGTATTATTATTTATTTGATATAAAATACAATTAATACTCAAAGTATAGTCCATTGCTATCTACCGTCATTAGCAGTCTGCTAGCCAATTGCTCGATCCAGCGCTGATTCCTTGGGATAGCTGTCAAATAACTTTTCGACCACAATTTCAACTTCCACAATATTATAAAAATTTTCCCTTGAATGGGCAATGGATCGAAACAATTAGTAATCTGATGATGAGAGGTCTGGAGTATATGGTGCATAAGGCAGGAGTTCGAACCCATGAAGTTCTTTAAACTTTTCTTTAGTTCAACAGGAAGTGTGAGGACAAGCATTATCTTGTTGGTATCTAACTCCTTTTAGGTTGATCAAAGCAGAATAACGCTCTGACAATGTCGCATACAAACTTTCCAGTTGTTCACAGTAGAGTTCATAATTAATATAGCATCCGAAAGGAACAAATTCGAATAGTATGTTAGGTTACCTTCAGTTTCCTGACCATTAATTATTTTTTGTCATGAAAAACCTAACTCTAAAATGCTCTACTTCAAATAATTATAAGTTAAACATTAATTTCGGGCGCCAATAAATAAATACTGTATTTAATAATAATTTATATAAAATGAATTAATATGACAAAACAAATGATATTAGAATGGAGGAATATTTGTATTTCTATAAAAATAAAATAAATCGGGTTATACCCACTCATTTGACATGAACACTTTCAAATGTTAAATTATATCCCTTAACTATCCTCATCCCCACTTTATAGCACTTCACTTAAGAACACATAACAATTTGACGTATATGTCAACAAAATGTCCGCTTCTCTTATTCCTTTGTTTTCCAAGTAGGCTTGTTCTTTGACCAATTTGTGAAGGACCAATCTACACCACATTTTCACCTTCCCAATAGAGCATAGATGGCGACTATTAGTATTTTTCGACACTCCACACTCCCTTGCAAGTTTGGGAGTACTTGTGGATGGATTCGACTCAACAGCTTCCTGCAGAACCCCATCAATATCTAATAATGGTCGCTCAGAGCCCTTCTTCTTTTCCAATATCTTATCGCCACTACTAAATTTTTCAAACCAACACTGCACAATGCGCTAGTTAAGGAGACCTTCTCCTTCATATTTAATAATTTCATGATTCGCTTCAACAGCTGTGAAATTTTTTTTTCCAGTAATGCCTTAAAATTACGAGAATTTTGTAGGACACTCATGTATATTTTTTTAAGCATATAACTGAACTGAGGCTTTTTTTGAAGAAGTCGAATGGGATTAAACAAGCTTAGAGAATGCTCAAAAGGGATTATTAAGTGTTGGTAAGTATTAAATAGGATAAAAATATTTACAGTCCTTTGAAATTTTGAATTTGTAGAAACGGTCATTTTGTTTTTTTTATACACTCTATAAAAAAGTATAGACTCATACCACAATAGCTCATAAAGGGTTTTGGTTTCAATATTAGCAAGTATTATACAAGGAGGTGATGAGTTGTTTATTTTTTATTTATTTAGCATCCCTTTAAGCTTTTGTGACTAATCGGACACAATCATTTTTTAAAGAAGGCACTGATAAACTATACTAGCCAAAATGAGAATAAAAACCGATAATATGAAATTACTGGTAGGAGAAACTGAGAGAAAAGAGTGAAGAAATTTTCGACACTTTCCCGAACCAATAGAACTTTCTGATTAAATATTGAACTCAAGTTCTCCTCATGATCAGACATACACATGCTATTTACTTTAATATTAAGGTTCTACTATTATATAATTTATAATATATAAATGGTTATTTTATAATAAATAATAAATTTCCATTGCTCATATTTTATATATACTGATAATTACCTTGAGGTATAAACATAATAGCCAGAACAGCGATACCAGAAATAGTGAAAAGTCCTATTCCAGCACTCCTACGACCATAGTAAGTAAGGATGACAAGTGGAAGTACAGTGTACCCAGGAATCTCACAGATTCCATTGAGTCCAACATATAAGTACTCATTTACAGTGAAGTTAGCACCATTCAGTGCTGAAAAGATAATGATAAGAGGTGTTTAAAAGTAGGAAAATATAATGCAGAATTAAAAACCAAATGATGGTAAAAAATACTGATATTTTTTTTACAAAACATTTACTAATAACTGTTTAATTTTTAAAATCTTACCTATAACATAGTAATACAAATTTCCAACAAACCATCCAAAATAACAAATTAATATTCTCTTAGTCAGTTCAAATGTTGAGAAAAGCATAAAATACTTCTTCAAGAAAATAATGACCTTTTTATAGATCGGGTGGTCTTTATCCTAAAAAACAAAATAAAATTCAGCAAATTGTTACACAATGTTTATAGCATTTTTATAATTATGAATCATAAATATATAATAATAGTAATGTCTTTATTTATTCTGGGACACGTCCCATTTAGAATAACAATGCAGGCATTATAAGCTATTATTCCTTAGAGTGTAAAATAATTACATTTAATTAATTATTACAAGTAATTTAGAAAGTGAGAAAGAATAAAAACAAAAATAATGAACAAAAAAAAATGCAAATTACCTCCAATAACAATATTTTAAAAACAGATTAGAAGAAGAGAAATAAAAAAGTAAGAGAAACAATTTTTAGATACATATATATCAAATTTATGCCAAGAAAAAAAAAATAATAATAATGAAGAAAAATTAGACAATACTATCAGAGATTTACATTTAATCGCTTTATGTCTTTTCTTTTTTTTTCCCCTAATATCTAACTAGATGATATTAATACATATGTACGTGGTTTAAATTCCACACACTCATATATATAGTTAAATGAGGTAAATCTGGAAACCAAATATGTGATCATAAACAATTCTAGGAACTGTTGTGCAGGTGCAAGTTGCAGCTGGCTTACTAGTAAACAATACCACGAATTAGAATCAGCAATGTAAAAACCTATATAGGCCTTCTGACTAGGAGGAGCCCTCTCTTATTATTTCTGTAGCTCGTTACGCTGTTAGTTTTTAGTCTCTCCATTTTAATGTACATGTTTAACTTGAATAAAAGTTCTTTTTAAAAAGTGCTTAGTTTATTAAAGATATTTAACTGGCGCTCGAACACAGGGACTTGAGGGCTTATTATACGAGGACATAGAAGACTTCACATAGAAGAACTGACATTCATCGAAGAATCTCAAGAATCTTCTGAAGGTACAAAGAACTTATATTCATAAATTCTTCCTTCATTGACTTCATAAACAGTTAACGTCACTGTGGAACTTTGTTCAACAAACTGCAACTGTGGTGTATAATTTGCTGATATTTTAATATCTAAACTCAAGTTGATTTATAATTTAAATAACTTTAGTTCTAAGAATACTTATTAAGTACTTTATAAGTTGCATGCACATTTTTATTGCCATTATATTTAAATGCCAATATCAAAGAGACTAAATAGCATAAGATTTGGATATTTAAACGCTATAAGCGAAGAAGAAGATAATATTGATTCTCAAATTACAAATAATCAATTAGAAATGAATCCTAACAGATTAATAACACCGGGAGAATTTAAAATTGTACCCACGTATGACGGTACTGCAAAAAGTTTAAGAAAATTCGTAAACGCATTACAAAATTTACATGAACGTTTTTGTCAAAACACAAATGCCTATAAAATAGAAAATGAACAAGTGATGCTTATTACAGCTCAAAGTAAATTAATCGGGGAAGCCGAAGATTGTACGGATAAAGCGTTTGAAGACATTCATGAATTAATAGATTATTTAAAGAAACAATTTTATGATTCGAGAACCGTTGAAACTATTAAATACGAAATATTAACAATGCAAGCAAAACATAAAGAACATCCTGTTGATTATGTAAATCGAATAATAGAAAAACGACAGGATTTAGTAACGAAATTATTTGCTGAAAACAAAAATAATGAATTACGATATGATGATAGCGATATAGCTCACGCAGCGATTCGTAATTTACATCCGGTTCTAGAAAGACAATTTACACATATCGTTTGCAACAATATTATAGATATTAAACTAGCTTTGAAAAATACATTTAACGCTATCGTATATCAATTATACAGAGAAAGAAATAAGATTAATAAAGAAACATATTTTAATAAACAAAAATTTAATAATTCAAATAAAATTAATAATTCTTACAAAAACAATAATAATCAAAACCATCAAGTACAACAATTTCAACCTAAATATGAAAAACAATTTTATTCCCAACCAAGTGGAAGTGGTCAGTTTCGAAGTAACTATCAAAAACCTTATAATCAACAATGGTCACCTCGAGACCAGCATCAATTTTTTAATAAACCATCGTCAAAACAATTCCGTCAACAGCATAATTTTGAAAAAATTGAAAAACCTGAAACAGTTTCTATGTGGACAGTATCCGACAGAGCTCATCATATTGATGATGATGCAATCTCACAACTAAAAAAGGAAAATCAATCTCTTAAAGATGAAATACATAATTTAACTTCGAGGTTCAATCATTTTTTATCCGACGGCTTACACAGCAACGATCCGCCTCCATTAGACCAAACGTACGAGGAGGAGATGTAAATTTAAAGACTAATTTTAATTCTAATAATAATATTGATACTAATTATAAGGAAACAAACGAATGCCACTTAATAGATAGTAAATTAG
Organism: Troilus luridus; assembly: GCA_964056705.1. Lineage (NCBI taxonomy): Eukaryota > Metazoa > Arthropoda > Insecta > Hemiptera > Pentatomidae > Troilus > Troilus luridus. The sequence goes on from OZ057412.1 coordinate 178,209,131, forward strand.
AAATTAAAAATGTTATTCGACATGGGTATCCAAATAACAAAATTAGAGATAAGTTAATTCAAATTAAAACTGAAAACGGTGAAATAATAAAAAAGGATAATAAAAAGTTAAAAGCCACCGACTTAATAAAACATAAAATTATAATGCATAACGAAGTATATTTAATCGACGATAATAATAAAATAAATAATCCAATGAGTATGGATAAAGTCTTCGATAATAATGAAATCAAAAATGATAATGAAATAAAAAATATAATAAATAATAATAAAACTAATGATTATAAAGAAATAAGAAAAATAAGTAATAAAGAAAAAGATGTGGAAAAGACAAGTCAGCAAAGTCCCAACTTGTCAGCTATACGAAAATTAAATCCACCGACAAGAAATTCATTTCTTATTATTAAAAAGGATACAGAGAAATATCCTAATATTATAAAAAGACTAAAGAAAATAAATATAACGAAATTAAATAGAAATAAATTAGATATAAGAAGCAATATAAAATTACATCATATTTTATTTAGAAGTAAAACCGCGGATGTGCGCAATTACCTTCGGGGAAAGGTTAGGAAAAGATTTTAAGGTATTCATTGCCTGATTAATGATGTATGGAATCAAACGACAGGAATTGGACTAAGGATATAAATCAGATTTAACATGATTAAAAGTAGGATTAAATAAAATTACTATTAAAAATAATGATACTAAATCATAGGAATAAATAATAATTAAAATTAAAATTAGAGAAAATATTAATAATTGAAGTTTAAAAATAGAATAAGGAACTAATTAATAATAATAATAAAATAATTAATAATATAAATATAAAACTACAATATAAATAATAGAAATAAGTACTATAATACAATATTTTTAGTTAAAGCGTAATAATAATAAAACTATAGCTCATAAGAAGTATTAAACAACGTAAAACAGTTATATTATTCGCTTCACGAGTAATGAAAGAAATTTAAATTAAATAAAAAAAAGTAGAATGAATTTGAATTTGATATTAAGGACATTGAAGGAAAAATAGATTATTTAGCGGACACATTATCGAGAAGAAATGAATTTAATAGAGAATATGGTTACGGATTCAACAACCATTCATACGTATATACCCTTCGTCAGCAGAATATGAAACTTTCCTAGAACAACTGTTACAAGGAGGTAGCAATATAACTGACTAAGACGAACATATAAAAAGAGAAATATATTTTCCAAATATTTTTTTTTTTTAATTTATTTGTTGATATTTACAACTGTATAAAAAAAAATACATCTAGTAAATGGGCTAAGCGATACAAAATGACATGTGAAAATGACAAGTAGAGAAACTACCCACTGGTAGTACTCAAATCACAAGTTCAACTAAGAAGTCACGGGGCCATCTTCTTTTCCAAATATGAAAGACAAAATAACTGAACTGATAAACCAGTGCGATATTTGTAAAACAAGTAAATATGATAGAAGACCTATTAAATCTAAATTTCAACTAACTAAAACACCTCAAAGAATTATTGCAGATTATTGCAAGGAAAGGAATTTGACAATTTATTAGTTAAAAATTTTTGTAAGGGATACGATATTGAATTACCTATTACAAGTAGGAATTATTCTAATTCTATCGGATTGCTGAATCGAACTCATTCAACATTATTGGAAATATTGAGAACGATGGAAAATAAAAAGTATAAATTTGATAAACAATTGCGAATAGCAACAATTGCATTTAATAACTCTATAAATCAGAAACTAAAACTGACCCCTAATGAAATAACATTCAGAAAATATAAAGATACGTACAAAACAGATAATGTCCAGGAAATCTTAATTCACGATTACTTCTCTTATTTAAGAAAAATGCAAATGAAAGTAAAAGAAATGATCGAAAAGGAAAAAGAAAATAGAACAGAAAAACTCAATGAAAATAGAGAGGGTCCCTCAGGAAATAGATAAAGAAAAAGCTTATGTTCGAGCAACAAAACAAAAGAAAAATAAAGCTTTATATAATAAACTTAGAATTAATAAAGAGCATGTTAATTCATTCAAAAGGCCTAACAAAAAGAAGAAAAAATTCTTTGTTTCAGATGAAGATCGTTCATCTATCACTTCTTCTTCTAGGAGTCACCGGACTTCAAATTGAAGACATGAAAAAAACAAACGGTGTAATTCACTATACTGTAAATAAAATAAAAGTAATTGATAACTATTTTGAGACTTACCACTATTATAATACTAAACCAATTATTGACAAAATAAATAATCTTTCTAATTTAAGGATAATAAAACCAACTAGTCTAAATAAATTAATTTTACATAATATACAAACATTAAAGAAACAAATAGAAACATTAACATTCGTACCTAAAACAAAAAGAATTAGACGCGGCTTAATTAATGGACTTGGTACAGCCATTTCTTGGATAACTGGGAATATGGATGCTACTGACAAGGAAAAATATGATAGAATACTTCGACAATTAACTTTAAATAATAAACAAAATAATATAAACGAATTGAATTTAATTCAGACTAATAAAAAATTAATTGATAACTATGAAAATAATACAAAGCACATTAATAATAACTTTAACCAAATATCCAAGATAATACAAGAGAAAGAGGATTCATATGACCTATATATTCATACTCAACTACTTGAGTAATTGCTAGCCTATTATTATCAATGGAATTTTGTAAATCTGGGATAATTCATTCCAATATGTTAGCAGATATTATTGAAAATATACCTGATAATCTAACTCTGATTAGTGATAATTCCAATATAATATGGGAAAACACTAAGATATATTGTTTGTTTTATAATGCAACATTTCATGTATTTGTAAGGTTACCTATCCATGAAAAGATTATATGGGATATCTTTTAATACCAATCCCAATTAATGTAAATAATTCTTATAAACAATTAGATATTGATAACCAATTAATTATCAAACATAATGATGAATATATGTATGGAAAATGTAAATTATTAGACTATTATTATTGTCAACAATTAAAACCTATTTACCATTGTATGTATTATCATATTAATCATTGTAGGTATAAGTTATTATGTATACCATAGGAAAAAGCAAATTATACCTACAGCACCTGAATTACATGAACAAGCTGTCCAACGGCAGCTTACATATGAACCTACTGTTAGATATAAAACAATTTCAAAATACTACAAAGCTCCAGGAGTAGCTTCAGATCTTCCCCCTGGAGGAGTTAAATGAGGTAAATCTGGAAACCAAATATGTGATCCTAAACAATTCTAGGAACTGTTGTGCAGGTGCAAGTTGCAGCTGGCTTACTAGTAAACAATACCACGAATTAGAATCAGCAATGTAAAAACCTATATAGGCCTTCTGACTAGGAGGAGCCCTCTCTTATTATTTCTGTAGCTCGTTACGCTGTTAGTTTTTAGTCTCTCCATTTTAATGTACATGTTTAACTTGAATAAAAGTTCTTTTTAAAAAGTGCTTAGTTTATTAAAGATATTTAACTATATACATACTTAATCACACACACAAGTGAACATTAAAGAAAGATCATTCATTCATCGAATGAAGAGAATTTTAACTCAAAACTGATCCCCTTCTATTTCCGATTTTTCGGGAATCGTAGGTATATTAGGTGATGGAATATATATGGGATTTGAAGGTTGGAAGATTATTGGAAAGACGATTGGAAGAAGGTATAGAGTTCCAAAGGGAGGAGGATCAGAAAAGGAAAGCTCTGTCAAAAGCTGCTGTTCGGTGGGATGCTATATATAGATCAGAGAGCCGAGGATGGGTATTAAGGGAGAGGACTGTGGTTTTGTATTGAAGGAGATCGAAAATGTATGATGGTCGGTGGGATTGGATAACTTGATAAAGAAAGGATGTTATGAAGTACTTACGGCGATAGGAAAGGTAGAGCCACTTCAACTCTCCCTAATATCAGGTGACCGGGGCATCTCTCGGGATCTCAAAGATGAATCGAACGAAGCAATTAAGCAATTGCTTTAATTTTGCTTCGAGATCCCCAGAGATACTCCCATACACTGCACAGCAATAGTCCAAATTAAGGAAGAGACTAGAAGCCTACGGATTTCAAAAGGGAACAGGTGGCAAAGATAATTCAGACGCTGTAAGGTGAAGAAGGTATGACGGGAAATTTCAGAGATATGGTTTTCCAGGAGAGGGTTTGGTCAAAAGTAATTCCAAGCTTTTTGACCGTTGGGTATAATTTTAAAGGATTATTGTTTAGAAAGAGGATTGGATTATAGGATATAATTTTAAGGAAGTGGTTTGACCCTATTACTATCGCCTTGGTTTTGTCCACGTTCAACTTTAGCTTATAACCCATTGCCCATCGACTTAATCGATTCAGATCATCTTGGAGTTTTTTTGTGGCTATAAACAGATCGGAAGGAGAAAAGGATAGGTATATTTGAAAGCATAGACATGATACTGGAAAAGTTGGATAAGAAGTGGAAGGTTGTTTATGTAAATGGAAAATATGGTGGGGGATAGTGATGAACCCTGTGGGACACCACAGGAAAGCGGACGGGTTATGGAAGGAGGTTAACCAGGGACCAGAACATGTTGGAAGCGATCGAGAGGAAAGACTTGAACCATCCTAGAGCACTGTTGGATAGAGGTAAGTTTCGAAGCTTGGCGAGGAGGATATTGTGGTCTACGGTGTCTTTGGGAAAATGTAGAAGGATCAGAATTGTTAATTTTTGTTGTTCAATTGCAGTATGGAGATCATGGGTGATTTTAAGGAGAGTGGATTGAGTTGAACAGCCTGGTTGAAAGCCGGATTGGAGAGGGTTAATGAGGGAACGTTCTTTTAGAAAATTTGAGATTTGGTTTTGAGCAAGGGTGTTCTAATGGTTTTGATAGTCGGTTAAAATATTTTAGAAAGGAAAGAAAAAGAATTAAGTGGAGAAAAAGCTGACCCAAACCCGATTCAGAACTCAGAATGCCAAGGAAATCAGTAGGGATAGAAATGATTGAATGCTGAGTTTACTTTTGTGGGCCTACTTTGTTTTTTCATTAGATATTTGGATTCAACATCTCTTGAAATGTAAAATTAGTTGTAAGGGTTAGAAGTTTTTTCTTTGATCAATTACAATAGTTCTTTCTAGAAAATAATAAACCCAAAAATCATATTAACACGTTGACTGCCACGGCAATTTTCATAAATCTGGCCTAAAATGACAGTTTGATTTAATCACATTCTAATATTAAAAACTCCAATTATAGTGCATCGAGTTTAAGCGTAGCAAATTAAGGTTAATAAAGTAAACACAGGACAAGGTACCTCGTAGTTGGCGTCCTAGAAAAGAACGCAATCTATGAGTTATCTCGTAGTTGGCAGTCAATATGCTAAAAAGAAATAATGTTTAAATGAAAATATAAATTGTATTAAGACCTTTTGGAGAGCTTTTAGACGTTCATCATTCCCTTCACATTCAAGGTAACAGTTATTCCCAATAATTTTAGTTGCCTTTTTCAGCTTTCCACGTGTTATTAACCATCTTGGTGACTCTGGTAAATACCTAATTGAAAAAGGAATATTAAAAATCAAGTTTTAATTAATTATGTCAAATAAAATTTAAATATTACTAACATTTAGTATTTCATGTTAAGTATAGTTGTACATTCTGTTTGGAAATTTTAACATGCTGGATACAAGCATTTATTGGTAGTAGTGGTAACTAGTTTCACCAAAATATGGAGTTTGTCTAATATTATGATTTTTGAAAATCAACTGGCTAAACATGATAAAAAAAAGTGTTGTAGACTGATGTTTCTTATTGCATACACACATACACATATCACTCCTTCAAAAGAACAATTTCATAACAAAAAAAAAACCTAATTTTTTAAAAGAAAGTATTTGAAAGTTCCATGTCTGGTCAAAATTAAACCAGATGAGTTAAAAAAATAAAAATTTGTGTATTGATAAAGCAAAGCATTCCTATTGGAATGATGGTATTAAAATTATTTTATTAATCATTAGAAAGTATTTAAAAGGTTGAATTTTTTTTAATTTTAACTTATGTCATTATTCCCATAAAATTCAGATTCAAACATTATACAACTCAAAATATGACTTTAAAAATAAAAAGGCATCATATTATTATGGTCAGAGGCATTAGGACGTGCGGAAGGGATTAAGAACAGATTAGAAAGATTGCGAAGGGCCGTGGCCTCCCCACTCCCCTGCAGTCTAGAACGTTCGACGGGCCTTTATATACCATCCGCTTCAGCCTTGTGGGTTAGTGTCAGTTAGAATCAGTCAGTGTTAAGAGAGTCAGTGATAAGTGAGTCAGTAATAAGTGAGTCATTAATGAGTGAGTCAGTGATAAGTCAGTCGGTAATAAAATATTATACATATTCGGAGGATCTTAAGGTCGGTGGACTTTAATTAGAGGACTGTAAGTGTTAATTTGTAGTTATAAACTCTAGGTTAATTTTATTGGATTTGTTTAAATTTATGTAAATAGTTAAGTTATTTTGGTATTAGCAATATCTTATATTATTTTAGTAATTAGATAACAGACAAATTAGACATATCGTGACCCATGGGGCGGTCGAAGGACATCTACCTGCGGGTCAATGTGTACTACTCGAGTCTGGAAGGCACGAGGAACAGGAGGTCGGAGGGGGCCTTCTGGTTGCTAGGTCTCTCATCAAGGTCGGACATACCACTCCAATTCGGCTAATGAACCTGAACAGCTTCCCAGTAAGACTGAAGAAAGGAACATAGGTCAGGGAGTGTACAACCACTACCTCAGTAGTTCGTCAGCTTCAACGTCATCCCACCGAGCTGTGAGGACTGCCAGAAGAACTAAAAAGATTGGAGGACGAATCATGCCGTGACCTTTCGCCTGAACAGAGCGAGGAAGTGAAAAAGATGATTACCCGATGGCATGACGTTTTCGAGATCAGCCCAGGGCCAAGGGGTAGAACGACATTGTCCAGCACAGGATTGACACCGGGGATACGAAGCCCATCCGACAGGTCATTAGCCAAACGAGAAGATTATTAAGAAAATCCGGCGGATGGTGTCATTGAGTAGCCCCTGGATGTCTCCTGTTGTACTGGTGAAGAAGAAAGACGGCGCTATCCCCATAACAATATTATATCATGGAAATGGAATATCAGATATGTTATTCCTGAATTGAAAAAAATCAGCCAATATAATTGCTGTTATAGGGTTAACTAAAAAATACCAATTTTTGAGTTATCATTGTTCTTTTGAAGGACCGATAGGGGGTTTTAAATGCATATGCAGCTCTCCACATCATCTTACCATTACTGGTTTGGATTGACAAGCCCATTATTTAAAAACAGTGCCAAACCATGGTCTAAATATATTTATCTGTCTCAACCCAACACTAGAATGAAATGATTCTTTTCCAAATTAATAGAATTCCCAAGAATCTTAATTTTTTGTAAATAGCAGCTATATAAAAATTGATAGCATTAATCACTTGATTGTCTTTCAAGAATTCATTCTAAACAGATTTTCAATCCACGAGTATCTTCCAATTACACGAGTTTCTTTTGTTTTCTCTTTATAGATTTATTTTACATAAATCACTTTATACACCTGTCAAGTACAGCAAATTGATGATCAGCAGCTTACAACATTAATAAAAAAAAGTAAAGAAAAAGAATGCTTTTATAGAAAATATTACTTTTTATTAACAAAACAAATATGATTTAATTACATCTGTATGTACATATTAGGTGTTCATCTTTTCTCTAAGGAATGAATTGTGGAAGTCTGGAAAATTCACTTGCTGGGTCCAGTTCTGAAGGCAATGTTAACTAGGGTAAATATAAAAAAAACGTACCAAGAATTTTATTCTTATTTAAAATCAACACTAAATTTACTAAAGCAAATTTATTTCTCCGGTAAATATAAATATAATTAAAAAAATATAATGCATATAATTTAATAAATACAATCAAAAGAACTTGACTTTAATAAAAATGGTGAACTGGTGATTGAATTTCATTATTCACAATGTCTTATAATATAAATATAATAATAGTGAACACTAATTGCTTTAAGTCACATTTTTTCCAAATAAAAAACGTTAAAAAGTTTTGTTTATTTTCATTGTTGAACTGCTAACTGATCTATATAATTTTGAGTTAAAAAATAAATGGTCAGTTTATTTACATAGTGTGAATGAATGTATAGTCTCCACAGAACTATGAATAAAGAGTACATACCAACAATGTAATAAAAGGAAGATTGTAGGAATAGAAATAACCAACTGCAACTGCCTCCAATTATTGGTAAAATATGCAGCCAATGGAAGAAATATTAATCCTACGGAGTATGACACATTGTAAAGGCACCCTAAGTAGGCTCTGTAATGTTTTACAGTTAACTCGGACACTGAAAAACAAATTATAAATAATAAACAGATAAAAACAACATAATAACAGGTGATTAGCCAATCTTTATTAATTTGTGAAAATTTAAAGAGGCCCATACACGATCAGTATTACTGACAGTAAAGTCAGAAACTGTCATAATACTGATCGTGTAAGGTTAATAATACTATGGTTCACTCCATCATTCCTTAGTTCAACCCTGCGTAGGGGAGGGGATACTGACAGTATTACTGATCGTGTATGCCCGTTTCTTTCATTCCTCAGTATTTTGTAGATGTTGAGTGCGATGCATCGACTGATTTCCGATGCAATAATGAAAACATAGCCACATTTTTCAAAAGTTATAAATGATTTATGTAATCTTTTTCTTAAAACTTCATTTTTTTCTTATAACAAAAGGATGGAACTTAATTTTATACGTAAAATTGTGTATTGTACATGGAAAAAAATTATATTTTTCCTAGTTTATAAATGAGAGCTTCACAGGTTTCTATCACAATCTGGCTGATGGAAAAATTAGTGTTGAAGACTTTAAGTCCTCAAAATTTCGGCCTGTTGTTAAATAGCGTTCGGTAACTGCCAAGCGCTGTTTTGGGCACATACTTTCCCTCATATTTTTATCTTGTTTTTTAATATGAGGAAAACCATATTTAATAAATTATTGAATACTTTTTATTCATCCGAAAATAATTATAGTAATCTGATTGTTCCTTTACTGAAATCTCGTTGATAAAGTTTAAATGGGTGAACTTATCCCTGTCCAATAGCTAATCCTTCACCCACAAGCGTCTTTTCCTTTTTTTTTTCCATTGCCATGGCGATCACAATTGCTAAGCACGCTCTATCCATTAAAAAAGTAGGTATAAATCTACGTGAGAAAAATATGACTGTTTTTATCGTGAGATAACTGTGAACTGAGTTTTTTTTGTATTTATTTATTTCTGATTTTTACATTAGTAAAATACAGAGAGAGCTTGGTTAGAAGTTTAAAAAAAATAATAGAACATAAAAATAACAGAATAGTAAACATACAGAAAAATAAAGTAGATAATTAAAAAACTAAACATTCTAATGAAGATCTAATGAAAATCAAAAATATAACCCTGAGTCGACACTACATCAGAATAGGGAAAATGAGTTAAATACTGAAGGGTGATTCCTCAGTCCTTTTCTCATTTCAATACTGTCAGTAATATTGACGTGTATGGGCCCCTTAAAGGTTATTTAAAACATTTATTTTACAATAGATATGAGAGTAATTTTTTTTTAACTTTTGACCAATTTCATTTCCCTTTCCTCCATATGGACTGTACCTTTAAAAAGTAAATAAAAACAATCTTTTCCTTGATTATTACCTTAACACTTCCCCTGAGTACAATCTATATCAGTTACTAAAATATTAATAATGGAAAAATCTCAAAAATTAATTGTTACATCATAAAATAACCTTTAATCACTAATAGTCTAAAAATATACTTTGTAAATTTGTACTTAAACTTCTTAAATAAACAATAATTTTTTTATTTACTATTATTTTTTCTATTATAATACTATTATATTTTCTTCATTCATTAATTGAGCCGTTGATTTTGAAAGTAAGACAACTACATAATGTAAAAAAATTAATTAGAGCTGAATCCTATTACAAATTGACATAATTTTATATTTTTAACCGTCAATATCATTTCAATATTATTTCAATATCAGTATCAATTTGTTATTAGAAATTTATATGGTCAACAATATTTCAAATGTGTTGATTTTGAAAGTAAACATCTCGCTATAATATAAAATGGAGTTATCTCACTTTCAAAATCGGCTCTAATATCACATTAGGATTATGATCAATAGCTTTTTAGTTTCCAACATTTTGGTTTTAAGGAAAATATAGCCAGCAATAAAAAAAAAGCAGTTTCAATATAAATTAGTACCCATTGTTTAAAGATTAATTTAGATAGTGTTTTAAAATATCTTCTCTAAGCTGTTATTATTAACATATTATTGCTGTATTTAAGAAGACTTTTGAGACTATAATTTAAAAAAAAAAGAACCCTCACACAATTCTGAAAAGACAAGAAACAGCTAGACGCTTCCGACTACTTCAACATATACTAGACAAACCCTCAAAGCTTCAGATCAATCACAAAAGACTTATTTATGTGACTGTTATAAGACCTATATGGACTTACGGAATTGAACTATGGGGCTCCACCAAACCACCGAATTCCTCTCGTATTCAATCCTTGCAATCCAAAATCCTTCGCAAAATCCTAAACGCTCCTTATTTTGACACAAATAAAACCATCCATAATGATCTTAACGTTCAATATGTTACCGAATTAGCCCATTCCAGATACCCATCATTCCATAATGAACTCCAGCCCCATCCAAACCCACTAGTTTCCATCCTTACATCCAATTCCATCCCGGACAATCCTCCTAGGGGTCTGAAGAGATGGCCTCGGGACCTTCTATTATAGAAATGTTATTAGAGTGCTGCCATTGGGTAGTGCCTCTACATGTCCTTTCATGTATCTAGTTACTAATATAGCCCTTGTACTAGATGTATATGTTACAGTTGTACAATTCAATAAAATAATTTAAAAAAATTAAAAAAGAAAAGAAAATATCTAATCTGTTGTACATATTAAAAGTCTAGCGAACAGATGTGTGTGAGAGGGCTTCGTAACCCAACCCGTTTGTTTTTTGAAAAGTTTTTGTTTAATTATGTCAATATCCCTGCACTACAATGTGGTATTGGTGGTTTTACCTCTGGGTAGAAAGGAGAAATGAATTACTTATAAATTTATTTTTATTTATGAATTAATCTGTGTCATGTGCTGAAAAATTATAAACCCAACGGTGAATGTTCCATCCATAACAACACGCATTCCCGAACACCGAGGTATGTGTCTTGCAGCTGGACTCTGAATTTTAGAAATTATAAAATCTGACATTTCTTATGATTCGATCCATTAAAAAATATCTTTACTTTTTCTAAATGGGATATTTATTTTTGTATTAATTCGATTTAACCATTTTTTATTGATTAAATAGATAATGGTTAATGTAGATGATAAATTTATATTTATGATACATTTATATATTTATAATTAGGGAATCGGCGACACCATTGCCCAATCATCAGACTGTCCTCCAGGTTGGGGGAAAGTTACTCTGACACCCATACATTATAAACAGCAAACAACATACACCCCTCACCACACCAGATGAATTCCAACTATACATTACCTACCCTAGGGTTACTTTTCCTATGTAGCCGCCTCGAACGAGTGAGCAAGTCAGGAGGTTCTAAGATGGCAACCACACCACAAGACTAGGATACGGAGGGCCAATATTTACAAAAAGATATATAATATTAAGGATTATTTATATTAAATGAATTATAAATCACCCCTGAGTGCTAGAAATCAATAACATACAATTTTTCTGAAAAATCTGTTTTTCTACGTAGGAGAGGAGGTTACCAAATGCTTAATACACAAGATGAATGACATATTTGTGGTTTGTATTACGCTAGTGGGTAGTGCCTCAACATGTACTGTCATGTATTTATTTATTCATATAGCTCTTGTACTAGATGTATATATTACAGTTGTACAATTCAATAAAATAATTTTTTTTTTAATAAAAAAGAGACTTAATTTTTTATCATTGTTACAATTTCAGAAGAGCTCTATTCAAATGAACAGAGATAGTGATATTCGAGAAAAGGAAATCAACTCCTCAAAACCAAACTAATAGCAAACCAAGGTATTTTACTTTCACAAAATTCACAATTCTTTAATTGAATTTTAAAAATTTGAATAAGAATACAAATTATATTATATAGATAAAATTTAAAACAATCCTCGGAGAATGTATAAAATATTGGTTTCAATTAAGGTAGGAAAATTAATGATGAATGATTAATCTTACAAGATGACCATACACCATGCAAGTCATGCACTGTATTTTTAATACAATATCCATTAAAGTTTATGAGTGTAAGAAATACAAATATAAATCAGTGGAATCAAATCATTATAAAACTTACATGTCCAATTTTCAAATGGCAAATGAAGGAATAGCAGTGCTTCATTTTCCCTTCTAGTACTTTTGGACCTGTGAAATATTCTTAACAGTAGATTTATGGTAAAAATAAAAATTAAAAAAACTGTTTATAATTAAAATATGTCATATTGATGAATATTAATCTTTGCCAGAGATATTTACGATTCCATATTTCAAAGTTAGGAAAGAAGTTTTTAAAAAGATGAATGAATGTTATCTGGTGATAAGGAATCTTCTACTCACTACTAATTAATGGAATCCATGAAGACTTCCCCCAACATTATTATCTAAATAATACTTATTTCTTGTTTATGTTAAAACATGTAAAATAACTGATCCGTTGCTATCTCTAAACCAATGTTTAAAATTAAAAGATGAAAATGAAACATAACCAATTCAAGGTTAAAATACACGATTATCAATAAATTACTTCTTAAAAGAATTATTGACGGAAATAATTTCGAATTTGAATTCTAATTCAAGTTTTCAAATATTAATTTAACAATTAAGACATTTAAGTTCACCAATATGAAAGAGTTCATAAATCTAGTGTTAAGCAATATTCTATATGAAAAATTACAATTAATTATTCAATCTCATTACATTCATCAAATGCCCATCGGTGAATATTGAGAAACTATTCATCAATGACAAAAAATTATATTTAATTAAATAAACAAATTAGAAAAAAAAAACAATAGTAGTTGACTTGATAACACTACATTTTATATTTTTATACTATAATACATTTTGAAAAAAAGACACAATGTTTTCTTAAGCCATATTCTTAATTCACATCAATACCAAAGTAATAAATTATTTAAAATCCTAATAATTAAAAGAGAATCATTTTAAAATATCAGAAAATACTTAATACAAAATTTAAAGACTACATTGTTTCCATAACAATAAATTAGTTTTGACTGTAATGAAATATTACTCACAGATAGTATAACCAGCTTCATACACTCCAGAGCCAGCTACCCCGACCAATATCCTCAAAATTATGAATATAATATAATCATTTGTTAATGCTCCCGCGGGACCAGCAACAATATATAGTAAACAAGACATGGTAAATATCTTCTTTCTTCCGAACCTAAATAATTGCATCATATCTAAATATTAGGTTAACTAATTCTTGTTAAATACAAAGTTAAACAAAATGTTAGGTTAGTAACCATCTTTCAGGCGAGATTCATTAGGCTGTTTTATTTAGCAATTTTACAAAAAGGATTAAATTTACTGTTTTTTAATTAATAACTGCCTTCTTCTTTTCTTTTTTTTTCTATAGTAGTAAATCAGGTGTTTAAGAACTGTGTTTAAGAATTGTGATTATTCTTGTGACTAGAAAAGAGTTTTCTTACAGAGGTGTATGGATACAAAAAAGGGCCAAGGAATGAATGGCAAGTCAGCCATTAAGGTGGGAAAATTCCTGGAGACCAGAATAAAAGAAAGTCTCCACTAAAAATAGTTTGAACAAACTAATGTAAAAAAAACATTCCAATCTATAAGAAATATTATTACATAATTTTCATACTTTAATAGCCAAACCTAAAGAATAAATATGTGCATTATTTATAGTTATAAGAGGAAGATAACACTTGTATATTAAGTATAGGTTAGCAGCAAAATTGAATTTTGATTAATAGTTTTGTAGATTAGAAGGCAACGTAAACAATACAAAGCATTGTAATTTTGAGATAAGTTTCATTTCCATAATACCTTAATACATAGATTAATATTTATAGACAAACATAAAACAACATATGAAGTATAGAATGAGAAGAGGTATACCTGTTGTATAATTTCGCTCCCAGACTTAGCTCAGTTAATGAGTACGATTTTACTTTGCCCATAATAACAACATAATACAATACCAAATTATATTTTAAGTATTAATACTACTAATAACTAACATTGTGTTATTAATTATCAAATACAGCTAGATCAGGTCATAATTTTTGTGTAAAAAGCTAGGAGAAACTCAAAACTTAGTTGCCATGGCCTCCAAAGTTATACTTAAGACTACTGCTTCCTACTAACTCAAGTATTAATTTTTATTAGATACTACTAATTTTTTTACACTACCAAAAAAAAAAGCCACAACTTATGCCCAAAACTTAAGATTACTTTGAAAGGAAAACATCACAAACACAAATTAACATACACCCATATCAACAAAAAAAAGTTTTAGAATTAATTTCTGGTTACACTATGAGCATCAAATGAAGAAATTTTTATTTTATTATATCAATCCAAACCTGTCAGCAAAAAGACCAAAGACAAATGCTCCAAAGAATTTCCCGATTGCAACAGCAACTTGCGCAGTTGATCTCAAAGGCAAATTATCACAAACCAAGTCCCACTGTCAATGTGAAACACATAATATTACTTAAAAATACAATTCTAAAAATAATATTACAAATCAAATACATACCTGACTGACAATTGTTTGACCATCGGTTTCTTCCTCGTAAATATAACGATTACATTTAAGGACTTCAGGTTTTTTAGTTCGGTTACAATAACTTCGAGCATCATCAAAGCTCATTTCACTTAATAAAGTGTAATTCCAGGCATAATGCACACAACTTTGTCTGTCCTTTCTATTAATAATAATCACCAAGATAATAATATGTAAATCAAGATAAGAACGGAATAGATTTTAAGGTTTCTTATATATAAATAACACTTAACCTACCCTGGGCTGGTAATTTCTATAATTTTTTCTATTGTCCAGTTAGTCCCAACTAGCTCTGGAATACTGCAAGCAAACGTAGGGTTCCCTCCGAGGAAAACATAAGATGTTATGTGCATGGAATTGAAAATTCCTGGAGTACTTGCAAGAAAGAATAACCATGCAAGCCAGAGATGGTTTTTACATTTTTTTTCTAAGGCATTTTCTAATGTTACTGGGTCCATTGTATGACTGTAGACTGAATGCTAGGAGACAATATCAATTATGTTTGAATGACAAATTGGTTCTCCCTATTATTATCAGCACCGAATTATTGCCCACTCTTCATCATTTAGCTCAATGTTTTAAATATTATTTGCAGAACTAACAAGCGTAGTTCAAATCAAACTTGGTTTGAAAGTCTTTTGATATCAAATTCTGTAGAATATTTTACATTTTGTATGAAGTTCATCTGTAAATAAGAATAAAGAAAAAATAAATTTTAAAATTAAAAATAATAAAAAATACTTTTTTTTTAAATTATATAAACAAAGAGAACAAATACTAAAAAAAAAAACTACTTTAAAAGCAGAGACTACCTCTTTGATGGTCTCATTACATATAATTTATTCTCATGCATGTGTAAATTATAATAGAGTAGTTACTTAATTAAAATAGTTCATACAGTTTACTTTTTAAGAACTGATTTAACTATCTTACTAATTTCGTTGTTATGTAAACTTAATATGTAATTATCACTATAAACTTGCTAATTTTCTATCTATCTTGTTTGGATAACAGTAATTTAGATAACTTACCTGACTGATTTTAGATAACAAACTGTCCTTATTCGCAGACAAAAGAACAAATAATGATTATAGTTTGTATTGGGATAAAAGTGACATTGAATTGTTAAATACACTATTCATTCCATAATGAATCAGTTTATTAGTGAATATTTATTTTCAAACTGATGTAAATACAGTCTAAACATAGCTTTGAAAAGGATAAAAATAACTATCCTTCTGAATAAAACCAAGAAGAAAATATTCCTATATATTCTTTATCTTATAAATAATAAATAGTTATATTATTAAAATCAATTATTTAAATTCAATGAGTTATTTATGCTTTAAATAATGTGATGATAGAAAAAGACAAGGATCCACTAAGCTAATTCATCAAGCACTGTTTTAATTAAATTATGTCTCTCTTTTATTTTATACAATTATATCAGTATAAAATAATACAATTATTTTTAAATGTTAATAAATTAATGGGGAAAAATATAAATGTTTAAGACAAAGAGATAAATGTTACTTGTGTATATAAAGAGATCTTCTAGAAAAAATAGGGAGAAAAAAGTAATTAATTAATGTTCTAAAAATTGTTAAATAGGATTTACTGAAGGTGCCAAGCAATCCCATTGTTAATTCTTTTGTAATCAAACCAATCCTAGCTGTAACAAGATAAATGATGTAACTAACTACCTACATCAGTAATTGCTTTAAAACAGGTGTATTTATGTAAATAATTGCTGTTCAATGATTCCATTATAAATAAATGGTTACATTCATCCCATAATATTCATAAATATTTAAAAATATATATTTATAAGCTTAAATATACAGTTTATAGAATTAAAATATGATTAATACAAAAAAAATCTTTTTTTATTTTTCATCTGTTTGAACACTCCACAAATAACGGAATAAATAAATCAATAAAAACAGATAAATCGAAATTTTCGACGTAAATTAAAAAAAAGAATAAAGAATTGTTTAAAATAGCAAATGTATTAATTGAAAGTTATGTATCCACTCACCTACTTACTATCAAGTTACTAATAATTTCCAGTTAGAATAATTCTTATTAAATAACCGGTTACAAAAAATTTAAGTAAGTAATCCTACAGTTACACAGTTTATCATGTTATCCAGGCCAGTATGCAGTCGAAAACAAGGTACTGTCCTACTTGATGGCGCTCTAGCGCTGTTACTACTAGAAAGTCGGTCGCAAGACTGAAGTGGTGACGGTAGCTTCCTGTGCGTATGACGCGACTCAAGGATCTTTTCTTTTTTTCCTTTAAAAACTTCCAGACATGGAAGGCATGTCCCTGGCCTCAAGTAATTTTTTTTCATGTACAGTTGTTTCAAATTCATTCAAGGTCTAAAATGTGTAAAACGTTTTATATAATCAATCGTTCAGCAGGTAAAAATATAGTATTACTAGCAACCCGCCCCAGCTTTGTACGGGCAATAAGACATCTCATGCCTACATGTTTTGTCTGTCTAATGTATTTTATTATGTAGATATTATAAACATAAAAACGAAACAAAATACTCATTTAAATTATATGGTATAAAATACTCTAATAATTTCCATGAAATGCTTAAGGTAACTAAAGTATATATGTTGATAAGGATTAATACTGTACTCGTCTAAATAGCTTTCCAAAACCCGCATTGTAGCTTATCAATTTTTTAGAAGATAAAATAGGTAAACTAAGCTATCCTTAAAAAATAGATATATGCTATCACTGAATTTTTTGTAGATCTATAAAAGAGGAATTACCAACCTGCATTGTTTCATTATATCTCAGAGAGATCAGGCAGCATTTTCCATGAAACCTCCCTGGAGGTTATACTTTTTCCTACACATCCAACAATTATTGTCATATTCCAAACGTGTGATAAGTGTAATAAACTGTGCGTCAGTTTGTCATATTTGGAGAGTTTTACGGTCGATGGACTTTAATTAGCGAACTGTTAGTGTTAATTTGTAGTTGTAAACTATAGTGTAATATTATTGTATTTGTACAAATTTATATAAATAGTTTAGTTATTTAGTATTAGCAATATCTTATATTATTTTAGTAATTAGATAACAGTTAGGCCTAGGTTATAATCTGTAGAATATTGTTATTGTAAATTGATATTAGTTTAATAATTTAATTGAGTTAAATAATTTCATTGTAGTCTTTTTAATTTGTTAATAAATATTAGTATCTTGAATTTAGTAATCGTTTAATTCATTTTACACCCAGTAGCACGTAACAAATTGGTGTCAGAAGTGGGATCTTGTGTAATTGCTATTATTTTTTGTCTTGCATTTTGTAATTATTGGGCTACTGTATGAAAAATGGCTTCTCAAAGTCTTAAATTGGTGGATTTAAAAGTTGCGGATTTAAAACGGGAATTAGAAGAACGTGATCTGGATTCTACCGGAAATAAAAGTGTACTGCAACATCGCTTGCGTCAATTTTTTGTAGAGTTAGGGGAAAATCCAGATGACGTTCTGTTTGAAACTGATTTAAGCAAGTTGTCTGCAACTTTTAAAAATTAATTAGGCAATGTATAAAATAAGCTAGGTAATGAGTTAAGCACTGTAAAAAATGATTTAATGGATACATTAGAGTCTAAGTTAGGCACATTAGAGACTAAGTGAATGGAAAATGTAGATAATAAGTTAGCTAATGTAGATAATAAGTTAGCCGATGTAAATATTAAAGTAGCTGATGTAGAATCTAGGCTAGGAGAAAAAGTGAACGAAATTAGGCTAAGAATGGAAGCTCTCGAGGGACGTAAGAGCAACCCACCGACGAACGACACCGACCGTTCTTCCGAGGGCGGCCATCATGACACCATTCTACCCGCCTATGCTGGGGCGCCACCAACTCACAATACCATTCCAGTATTCCACGGAAAGACGCCGTGGGAGGACTACATGACTCTCTTCGAGACAGCTGCTTCGATCCACGGGTGGTCACAGGAGACCCAAGCTTCAGCGTTGTGCCTGGTCCTGCGTGGAGATGCCTTGAGAGTGCTGCAGGGGATGCCCATGTCGGAGCGATCCAACTACGGGAAGCTGATTAGAAGATTGGAAATGCGTTTCGGCCACCGCCACATGGACCAGCTATATCGCTCACAGCTAAGAAACAGGGTTCAGAAGGACAACGAGACACTGCAGACATTTGAAGCGGATATTGCCCGGCTGGTGAGAAACGCCTATTCATCGGTCACCGACTATGTCTACGAGAGTTTGGCTGTCGACCAATTCCTGAATGGACTTCGGGACCTAGAGACGCAACAAGCAGTGAAGCTCGCCCGGCCTAAAACGTTGGGAGACGCATTATCTCAGGCTATGGAGTTCGAGGCTGTCAGAAGCAGAGCCTAATGTGGTCCCCAGCGTCGAGGACATAGTGACCAAAGTGTTGGATGCTCTCAGGACGCGGGATATATGGGACCTACGTCTTGCCGTGGAGAGACAGAGGATCGGCCGAGCCCCAGGACTCGACGGGATAGATGCCGCGATCCTGAGGAAAAGCGCCCCCCTCATTGAGGATGACCTTCTGGGCATCTTCAATGAGTGTCTGGACCAGGGTCGCTTCCCGAGTAAGTGGAGGATCGCGGACCTGAGACTCCTCTACAAAGGAGGAGGCAAGGATAAGGAGTCGCCCAAGGCGTACAGGCCTATATGCCTCCTCCCAGTGGTCAGTAAAGTCCTGGAGAGCCTAATAGTCACCAGCCTAAGGCCGGTCCTCAGTGCAGCTAGTCATCCACGGCAGTTCGGCTCAACCCGTGGCAAGGGAACCACAGATGCGCTGTTGAGAGTGCGCAGGGACGTGGAAGAGAGGGCGGAGAAGTATGTCATGCTCGTGCTGTTCGACATATCCTCCGCCTTCGACAGTGTATGGTGGCCCTGTGTACTCCAGCGGCTGCAGGAGTTCAACACCCCCAGCAACCTGTACTCCCTCGTAAGTAGCTACCTGAGTGACAGGAGTGTCAGAGTAAGGGGTAGCTACTACGAGGTGGAAAGAAGAATAGAGAGAGGTTGCCCACAGGGGTCGGTCCTTGGCCCGGCCCTGTGGAAGCTCGTGTTTGATCAGTCGCTGGGGGAGCTAGAGGACGAAGGGTTCCTTGCCACGGCCTACGTCGACGACCTGGCAGTCCTAGTGGCCGAGAACAGCAGAGCCAGATTGAAGACTCAAGCAGAGAGATGCGCCAGTCTCGTAGCGGAATGGTGCGTGAGGCGGAAGTTGAGTATGGCCGCAGGCAAGACCCAGGCCATACTCCTAAGAGGCTCTACCGACAGGGCTCACACTATCATACTAGAGGTCCAGGGAGAAAGAGTTAGGCTGGGTGAGGAGGTGACATACCTCGGCGTTAGGTTCAGGAGGAACTTCGACGCCACCCCTCACCTAGCATACCTGAAAGATAGGGTGACCCTGTCACTTAACGGATTGGGAAGAATAGGGGGTGCATTCTGGGGCCTCAGGTACCCGGCAACTATGACTATTTACAAAGGCGTGGTCTTGGCTATCCTGAGGTACGCATCCCCTGCGTGGAGCCGTAACCTCACGCAGCAACAGAAGGGGAGGCTGGCGACCATCCAGAGACTGGCTCTGCTGAGAGTCTCTAAGGCCTATAGGACGGTGTCACACGAGGCGGTGCAGGTGCTGACCGGAGCGATGCCCCTGGACCTTGTCCTCAGGGAGGACGCCCTGAAATACGAGGTGAAGAGGCAGGGGCTGACGGCGCTCCCGGAGGGACTTCGAGAGAGGATCGGTGAGACCCCCAACAGATGGAAAAAGATAGTGAGGGAGGACTCGATTGACGAGTGGAACGGACGGTGGGTGGGAAGCCAGAAGGGCTCAATCTTGAGGAAGTTCTTCCCCACCGTCCAGTCGAGATTGGCAGCTACATGGGTCCTCCCGGACTACTGGGTCTCGCAGATCCTGACAGGACACGGCGGGTTCCGGGGAAAGCTCAGTGAGCATAGGAGAGAGATCGACCCCCGGTGCCCGGCTTGTGGGGTCCCTGAGACTGCGGAGCACGTAGTGCTCTCCTGCACCGCGATGGAGGGACACCGTGCCAGGTTGTCGAGGAATACGGGTATTTTCACCCTCGCCGAGGATGACTTCCCCCGGTTGATGGAGAAGGAGAACTACCCCTTTTTCCGGGAGTTCATCTACGGGTGGAAGGAAGTGGCCGGGCCTGGACATTTCACGATTAGTAGGGTCCGGCCCCTCGGCGAGCCACCGGACGAAGAGCCACCAGAAGAGGAGGCACCACTGGAGAGAGATGAGGAAGGAGACCGAACTGATTGAGACTGGCTGGATGACCGGACGGATGCGGCGGACCGGCGTGCTGGACGGCGTCCGGATGGATGGGGACCGGCCAGGAAGAGTAAGGTGCTGCCCCAACAGCAAGGTGCACATTCGTGCACTGGGCAGCACCACAGAAAGCTTATAAAATTGTCCCCATTTATTAAATGGTACCCCCCCCCCATATGTGTACAGATTTTATAAATAAAGTTTTATAAATAAAGAGTAGATTTTGGGCAGTGGCGGGCGTGCGTAAACCCAACGCATCAACCTGTCACTGCCCTGAACCCCGTATGCCAGAAATGGCAGGTAGGGGAAAAAAAAAAAGAAAAAAAAGTTGGCAGGACGCAGAGGTGTCAAAGGAACAGGACGAGGACCCGGACTTGAAGCAAATAAAACAATGGAAAATATCGGGGCAAGGTAGACCGACCTGACAGGATGTTGCTCCAATGTCGAAGAAGGTGAAAACGTACTGGGCCCAATGGGACTCCATTTTAGTGGACAACGGGCTGCTGAAACGGGCATTGGAGAATGCGGAAGGAGTTCAGCGGAGGCTACAGCTCATTGTTCCAAGGAATAAAGTGCCCGATGTGCATAGGGAACTACATGACGGTGTAACTGGCGGCCATCTTGAAGTTTACCGTACATTGGAAAAAGTTCGTGAACGTTTTTACTGGGCAAACCTTAAGGACGATGTGTTAGACTGGTGCAGGCACGGTTGCAGACGTACTTGTGAAGCAGCTCGTCAGCCGGTTTGGAGTACCCATGGAACTTCACGCTGATCAGGGACGAAACTTTGAGTCTGTAGTCTTCTCGAGCGAAACACTGGGAATACGGAAGACTAGGACGATACCTCTTCACCACCAATCGGATGGCATGGTGGAGCGCATGAAACGGACAATGGGTCGATATTTGTCTAAAGTGGTCTCCGACCATCAGCGAGACTGGGACCAGTATCTTCACCTATTCCTGTTAGCCTACTGCAGTTCAGTCCATGAAGCAACGGGGCAGACCCCCGCAAATGTGGTGTTCGGCCGAGAACTTCGCTTGCATTGTGATCTGAAATTCGGGTTTAAGCCCGATGAGGAAGTTGCCGGAGAGGAGTACGTCACGAATCTACGGAAGCGGATACAGGGAATATACAGGGAGCAAGTGACAGAATGAAGGAGCGTTACGACATCAGGGCGGAAAAAAGTGGCTTCCAACCTGGAGATTTGGTCTGGCTACATGATCCTCGAAGAATGCGAGGCTACTCACCTAAACTTCAGAATTCCTGGGATGGCCCGTTTGAGATCATCAATAGGATTAACGACGTCATCTATAGGATCAGGAAGCAGCCCAAAGGAAAACCCAGGGTAGTCCATTTTAATAGGGTGGCCCCATACAAAGGAGACCATGGCCCAACAGATGACCAGCAAGTCAGGTACCTCAACAACGTGAAGAACACTAAGGTTTCAGTTGCACAGCCTAAGGTACCAGGTTCCCGTAAAGTAACTTAGACAGTCTACAGAGATATCTTCTCGTTACCAGTGGACTATTCTCTGGCCCACTGTGTCGCCGAAGATCTGAGGATTTCTCGAGGGATTGCAACGGTCTTCAGGAAGAAGTTTGGTGGTACTAAGGAACTAGAACGCCAAGGACCAAGCGTCGGGAAAGCACTCCACCACACGCACGAAAGACGACACCTGTTTTACTTAGTTACCAAGTGTGCCACTGATCAGAAGCCCACATATGACGCCCTGCGGCGAAGCCTCGACGACCTGCGGAGTAAGCTTCTGAGACCACGTCAGCGTGTCACCAAGATCGCGATCCCTAAGTTGGGCTGTGGCTATGACGGCCTGGAGTGGAAGGTTGTCGAGAACATGCTTGAACAGACATTCGCCAACTCTGGAGTCGCGTATTGGTGTGCACGTTCAACCCCTGGAAAGGAAAAGCGTATCCATCCGTAGTAGCTCATAACTTCCTTGTTTCTCCGGACTATGCTCTGGGGCAGAGCACTTTTAAGGAGGAGGCAGTGTTACGATCAGAGGGACAGAGGGACTGGCTGAAGGGATTAAGATAAGCCGGAAGGGATCAAAGCGTAGTCTAGAGACATCGCGAATTGCGTGGAATGTTCTAGGTGTCCCCACCCCAATCTACCTTGCCTATATAAAAGGCCAGCTGTTTTGGCGGGTCAGTCAGAAATAAGTCAGTGAGTAATAAGGTAGTCTGTGATAAGTGCTAAGTGAGTAACAGTGACAGTGACAGTTAGTGGCCGTGTGATAAGTGTAATAAACTGTGTGTCAGTTTGTCATATTTGGAGAGTTTTACGGTCGGTGGACTTTAATTAGCGAACTGTAAGTGTTAATTTGTAGTTATAAACTATAGTGTAATATTATTGTATTTGTACAAATTTATACAATAATTTGTACAAATTTATAGTTTAGTTATTTAGTATTAGCAATATCTTATATTATTTGTATATTATTTTAGTAATTAGATAACAGTTAGACCTAAGTTATAATATGTAGAATATTGTTATTGTAAATTGATATTAGTTTAATAATTTCATTGTAGTCTTTTTAATTTGTTAATAAATATTAGTATCTTGAATTTATTAATAGTTTAATTCATTTTACACCCAGTAACCCGTAACAATATGTACTCATAGGTGCTATTTTTTCCAATTAACCAAATCCTCTGATAATCAAACTGTATCAATCTTTTTTTTAATAAATGCATGATGGATTTTTCCTCATTTTGAAACTTTGAAGTGATGAAAATGACTTGTATCCGTTTGTATCCGGGCTAAATTTTATATATTTCATAGCCGCATCTCTCCCATTAACAATAAGATGCATTATAGCCTGCAGACTCGAGTACAACATTTTTTTATTATTTTAGAGTACTTATTTTCAAGAAAGGTTTTTGTTTTGAAAAATGGTAGAAACGCCCTTATTTTTTTATTTTATAGTTATTTTCGACCAAATTAAATGTTTGAAACCTTGCAGAGGACTCTGAAAGGAAAATTAAAATAAGATTAGCTAACTATTCCTCCAAAATTTCTGGTAAATGGGGGGAAAATCAAAGCAGCGCACAGTGTTTCGATTAGTACAAGCTAGGACAAACTTAAGTCATGTTTAGATATCTGAAATGTGGTATTGGAATATTGTAAACAATACTAAAACATGGTAATCTAACATTAGTTTAAGTCTGACACACTTCACAGCTTGAGGGATAGGGCCCAAAGTAATCATAGGCATAGAATAAATCAGTGGAATTCAAGGCATCATGTCAACCTCAAAAATTTATTGTTAAACTTTTCATATCGAACCAATCGTTGAATATGGATATTAATTGTTCTGGTAAGTGCTATTTTTTCGAAGTAAAAAGGTTTCTGATAATCAAACTAAAAAAAAATTTTTATTTGAAAAGAAAATTTTATTTAAAAATTAGTAACAAATAAAATTAAAATTTTTTTTTTAAATTGCCGAAGAGTTTTTCTTTATTTTGAAGTGATGAAAATGCCTTTTATCCATATGTATCCGGGCTAATATTTCTATAGTTAATAGCTAAACCTTTCCTATTGTAATAGTCAGAGAGAGAAAGATGGGATTGAGGGATTAAGACGGATTAGAAGAACCTCGAAGATCCGAGAACGGCCTCCCCCACTCCCGCGTGTCTAAAACGTTCGACATTGCCTATATAAATACCGTCCGCCGCGAACTAGTCAGTGATAAGTCAGTCAGTGCGGTGAACTAGTCAGTGATAAGTCAGTCAGTAATAGTTGAGTCAGTATGATAAGAAAGAGCAGTAGTAAACTTGTCAACTAGTGTATCAGTGAACTGTGACAGTCTGCAAGTGTAATAAACTGCTTCTGTTTATTACTGTGTGCCAGTTATACATATTTTGGAGGATCTTAAGGGCGGTGGACTTTAATTAGAGTGTTAATTTATAGTTATAGACTCTAGTTTAATTTTATTGTATTTTTACAAATTTATGTAAATTGTTCAGTTATTTAGTATTAGCAATATCTTAATACTATTTTAGTAATTAAATAACCATTAGGCCTAGGTTATAATCATTAGAATATTGTTATTGTAAATTTATATTAGTTTAATAATTTCATTGTATTCTTTTTGTCAATTTGTTAATAAATATTAGTATCTTGAATTTAGTAATAGTTTAATTCATTTTACATCCAGTAGCCCGTAACACTATGAATAATAAAACACATTTTAGCCTGCACACTCGAGTACAACATTTTTTTTGAGTATTTTATTTCGAGAAGATATTTTGTTGAAGAATGGTAATTTTGAAAATGTTAAAGAGGACTCTGAAAGAAAAATGATTTTGGCAAGCAATTCTTCTAATTTATTATATATCTTATTTAGCATTTATTTACCATGAAACAACTTTAATTAGTTTTATGATTAAAAATTTTTGTATGGATGAATGATGAGCAGTAGTATATATATTAAATATATATACTTATTAAGACACACTTATTTTTAAAATAATTATAGTTTTTTTGTTTCTTTAATTTCTTAAATTATTTTGTTTTTCCTAAAACTTGTATATATACAAGTTTTCTTTCTTTATAATTATTGTTATGGTATTTATATTTTTTCTTTCATTTAATTCGTTATTGCGAGCTAACTCCAAATTATATTCATTAGTTTTTTATTTTCATTTATTAATTAAATTGTAATAGTATTCTAATCTAAGACATTATAGTTTATTTTTCGTATCACTATTGTAAAGGAAATTGCCCCAGAATAAATACGGATTTTTATCATTATATGTTGTCTTAATTGTTTTGTTTTTTAATTTTTCTAAATATTATCCTAGCAATCCCCTTAAAATCAGTTGGTAATTAATTAAGAACAATTTTTTTATAATTACAATACTTAATTAGTCGAAAGAAATGCAAAAATGCCTAAAATCGGAACACTGTGCCATACCTAAGTGGTTAACACTCCACTCTAAGAAACTCGAAGCGACAACCTGCGGAACAGATACCGAAATAGGTGTAGAAATACATTAATATTAATTTTAAACAAATTATTCATTTATTTATTTTTTATCATTTATAATGTAACCTGAAAATGATATCCTAATATTGTAATACAATCTTTTATTAACCATAAAATGTTTTATTTAATGCTATAGTTAGTTATATTTACTTATAATATTCTGTACAATGTGGTTATCCTTAATTAGAGGAAAAATCAAAAGCGGTTAAGGCTCATCTCAGTGCTGGATCTTGTTAAATAAGCACACATTTGATATTATTGTATAATTTTATTGGATAAAATTATATGTATAAGCACACCCAACAAGATTATTCAGAACAGTACATTTATCGGAAAATGAATCTTGATAGGTGATTGAAGAACTGGAAGACTTTTAGCAGCTGGTATTCCTCTCAAAAATATATTCATTGGGTGAACCAAGACATTTTTCAAAATAGAGAAAGAAGATTCAATGGGTGAACCGAGACATTTTTCAAAATTTTACATAAAATACAGTAGAGCACTGATTGTACAAATTAATGTAATTCACCTAAAAATTAATCAAAATTCACCTAATAAAAGAAAATCACAAACTAGGATTATGTTTGTATAAAACAAAAATTTTATTATACAGTACATATATCACATAATCAGCTGCGTAACAGTTTATGGTAACAAAATGTTAAACTGCCTGTATTATCAATTTGTGTTCATTAAAAAAAAATAATAATATGCCTCATTCTACTTAAAGTGTTATTTTTAATAAACAATACTGGAGGTTTGATTATAATTCTAAAATATTCAATTTTAAAGAAATTACTCTTCAAACATTCTTTTAGGAACGACAATGTTTTTACTATTAGTCACCCTAGACAAGATTCTTCATTATCAAGATTTTTCTGTTCCTTAATTATAAAATTTCTCTTAAATATTCCATTGCTGTACTTAAGCTTGAAAAAATGAAGTAAACCCCTTGTGTGGAATAAATATTTTTAAAAAAGTATTATTTATATACTTTTTTTTAATAACTACAGTGTATACATTTCATGATAACATAAATTTATGGACATTTAATCATAAATGATGAATTGGGTATTATTTACAAATGATTAGAAAGATAACATATATACTTTTTATACATTACATTCAAGTCCAAACACTGCTGACATTTACCTAAAAACAATAAAAAATATAATCTTTCAGTTAAATAATAACAAATATAATATATAAATTAAACAATAAAAAAAATAATGCCTACAAAAGGCTATCACATTAAGAGAAGATAATGAAAAACATAAATCATTTAAATCTAAAGTTAACTTCACTAGTAGTATTAGACATCTTTTGATTCTATTCCAATAGATATAAAATAAATTATTCATATTCTAAGTAATTATCCAGGCGATAATTAAGATATCAAACCTATTTAACCCCATGGAATTACTTTAAACTAAAGCTTTACACTACTTTATTCTATAACAAAATAAAAATAAATAAATAAAGATAACAGTTAATCTAGTTTTAAAATTCCTTATAATAATATGGTGT
The DNA here is from genome assembly GCA_964056705.1 of Troilus luridus. NCBI lineage: Eukaryota > Metazoa > Arthropoda > Insecta > Hemiptera > Pentatomidae > Troilus > Troilus luridus. The sequence goes on from OZ057412.1 coordinate 178,236,954, forward strand.
ATATTTTAAAATATCAATTTATCAATGCAATTATATCATCTTCGATTCCAGATATTAATTCCTGATATGGTAGTTTAACTAATCTTTCGGTTTCTTTAGAAATTAAATCATCATCCAGGGTCCTCTTCTTTTTGAAAGACGCACTGTAAATTCTTAATAATGAATTACGTAAATTAACATTTTCCATGAGTAAAAGCTGAATGTTGTTTTGTAAGTTAGATATACATTTAGTAGCTAACTTTTTATTTTCAACATGAACATTTTGAACACCCACAACAGATTTCTCAGAGCATTTATGGCTACTAGGGCCTAATAGTTTAAACAGTTTCATTTTCAATTCTTCTATAACTAAGTTTTGTCTCCGAAGGTCATGTTCGAACTGAAGTTCCTGTTTACTTAATTGACTCTGAAGAAAAATTGTCTGTTTTTTCATTTCCTTAATTTCTAGCATCCACTTGTTATTTTCAGATTTGATTTTTCCTAATGATTCAGAAAAAAATAAACATTGCTTCTTTTCATTTTCCAGAAGTAAGGTAGTTTTGTTGTTATTATCTTCTAGCACATTAATCCTTGCTTTAAGGTTCATAATAATTTCATTTTGGTCATTAACTCTTAAAGCTTGTCTTTTCCTATTACAAACAAGGCTCCAAGAAACATTCAATAAATAAACCATCATCTTAGTTTTATCTTCTTCATATTCAATAACAGGTATATCAATAAGTTCTAATTCATTCACTAAAATATTAAAACATGAAGGAATGTTTGAATCAATGCAAAACTTTGAGTCATACATTTCTAGGGCATACAATTCTGCTGTTTTAACAAAAATGAAATAATATAAAACACTCAACAACCCACAAATGTCTCACCTTAAACCAATAAAATATATTGTTTCCTCACAAACATTAACGTCCTATATCCATAACTTCAAAACTTTTGAACCCACGAGTAAATAGGAATCTTTTAAAAATTGCGGGATCGTTCGTAATGGGTTCGTTCGGAAGTTTTAAGGTTGCTTCCATCATCACTCCAGTAGCACATTTCCAGCAATTCATAAACTATAACCCTTAAACAAGTTAACTAAAGAATTATATTTCTTTTGATATAAGTTATACTTTGATAAATAGCTTTTTGCACATTTGTTTCCATTTTAAGTCTTGTTTTTGGCAATTATGGAAAAACTGGAACATTGTCATTTCCATGAGTTTCCTATAAAACCATAACTTTCTTACCGTAATAAATATATTATTCTACCTACGATAAAATCCTAGTCCAGGTAATGTAGATGCGCTATTTCAAAAAAGCGAATTGTGATAAAATTAAGAGCAGAACGACAAAATGGTGAAGGAATATTCTTGAGAAATAGCGAGTCAGGAGTTCCTGCTGAGAATATTCCAAGAACACGTGACAAGAGCAACTTACCAGGTAGAAAAGAAATGAAGGAAACCGAGCGTTGATTTTTTTGTTTGTTGCCTTTTATCATAAATCCTTTGTATATGTAAATATTAATTGTTATCTTTCTTTATAACTATTGTTATTTTCTTTATATTTTTAGTTCTTTTGATTTGTTATTGCAAGCTAACAAATTAGTTTTATTTTCACTTTTATTTATTAATTATATTTTCATTGTATTCTACTCCAAGACTTTATAATTCATATACCTTTTTTGTATTATTATCAAAAGGGAACTGTCCCAAAATAAATAAAGATATTTATTATTATTAATATTTTTTAAAAATTATTTTATTGAATTGTACAACTGTAATATATACATCTAGTACAAGAGCTATATGAATAAATAAATACATGACAGGACATGTAGAGGCACAAACCACTGGCAGCACTCTGATAACATTTCTATAATAGAAGGTCCCGAGGCCGTCTTTTCTTTAGACTCCTAGGAGGATTGTCCGGGATGGAATTGGATGCAAGGATGGAAACTAGTGGGTTTGGATGGGCCTGGAGTTTATTATGGAATGATAGCTATCTGGAATGGGCTAAATCGGTAACATAATGGCATTAAGGTCATTATGGATGGTTTTATATGTGACAAAATAAGGAGCGTTTAGGATTTTGGATTGCAAGGATTGAATAAGAGAGGAATTCGATGGTTTGGTGGAGCCCCATAGTTCAATTCCGTAAGTCCATATAGGTCTTATAACAGTCACTTAAATAAGTCTTTTGTAATTGATCTGAAGAGATGTTTGTGGCAGTTCTGGGAAATGTGATAAATTGCCAGGTTCAGGAACAACATTTAAGGTATTCTGTTCAGGTTTTTTGTATGCAGTATTGTGTGATCTCTGCATATGGAGGTTTTTATATACGCTGCAACTCCTGTAGCTGGCAGGATGGTCTTCACCACAGAGTGCACATTTTGCAGGCTCCTCCTTAGGTTTCGGACATGCCTCAGATGAGTGTGGGCCGGCACATTTGACGCATCTAGTCTGGTGATGGCAGTAAGCTTTTGTGTGTCCTAGATTTTGACATTCTGTGCATTGCACTATTAGCGGTCTTTGTCGTGGCTGCTCAAATCTTACCGTGGAATATACTAGCCTTGACATCTGAGATATCTTCAGCGTTGTTTCGAGCTGGTTCTAAGTCTACAAAAAATAGTGGTAGCGGGTATTTTTCTGCTGCGTGTAGAACACAGGATATGTTTCTGACGTATGCCCTATTTCTTCAAGACCTTTTTTGATGGCAGCTGTGGGGGTGCTTGAGTGAAGACCTTAAGACCACACGGTATGTTTTATCTTTTCTTAGCTGATAACAATGGAAATCGTAGTTATTAGCAGAAACATGATTAATCAATTTTTTATAGTTTTCTTTGCTATTAGTATTGATTTTGATATCGCGAACGCGTGAGTAGCACCTGAAGTTTGGTTGCCCAATTAAATTGGTGATTTCATCACCGAAAGACAGAAAATTGTCAATTTTGGTGACATATACAGGTGGTGGCTCAGGGTCAGAAAAACCTGGAGAATCCAAACTATTATTGCTTGAGCTATTGTTGACTGGCGAATTATGGGAGATTACAACAGTGGATGTTGCATTTAGAGTCGTATTGATGGCTGCAGAAGATTTACTGTGAGTTTTGGTGGTGATTGTTATTTATCGACTGTTTGTTTTGATTTATTCTTTTTTTTATTAGTTGAGTTGCCCGCGGAGCAGGGGCAGGATTTCGGTGGCGCTTTTGTAGTGTACACCTCTTTAAATATAAGGAATCAGATTCGCTTATTTCGGAAAACGGGGTCTCTTCCTCCGAATCTTCGGAAACTGAATTCTCATCCAGATCCATTTTACCCGTTCCAAAAAAAATAAAACAATATTAAAATAAAAGTTCTTTAAATAAAACCTTAGAAACTAGAATATTTACAATATTATATACAAAATAAAACATTCTGAATACATATAGATAAAATAAAATGGATAAAAGAAGAAAGAAAGAAAAAAAGAAGAAAGATAATGTCACGGGGTTCGAGCTCAAGATCGGCTGGAGATGAGAACAGTTCACGGCCGTGACCGTGAAGTCAATAGTAAATAGCTTATGAGACCTCCTAGAGCAATTACCAGCCGGCTGCGTAGTCTCTATCAACCTATCACTATGTTGTTATTTATTTATTTATTTACTAATTGTCAATAATAAACCACTCACCTCACTTTTAGGTTAATGTAAAATGTTTCATGGGTTATAAACTCAATGTTTATAGAGTTTCACTGGAAGATGTGAAGTAATAACGGGCTGAGAACGTAACAAGCACGGAGCGAAACTACAATGGAACTTTAGTTGCGGCCATGAAACTTGCTCATTAATATTAAATAATCCAAATGACGCTGGGAATAGTTATTCGAACATTAGATAACAATGCGATCAGTGCAAACGGTCTGAATTGTAAAATAATATAAAAAATTGGCTCTCTTTGGTTAATATCAAAGGGAATAGAGTTTTATTATGTTGAGGTAAGGATCTGGTTCGGAACGTTGAGGATTCGATTTACAATGAATAAATTTTGCCACTGCAACTTTTGTTCACCCGTACTGCTATCAGAAATTAGACTGAATGTATTATCAGTAGCAGTATCATTCCCAAACTTGAGTCACTGTCGGTAAGTCTGATATATGCTTCTTGTTCAACATATGCTGAGGTTTTGAGAAGTATCTGAAAAAAATCTGACAAGAGGGACGTCCAGAAAGTAAGGTTACATCACGTGTTAAGGAAAGAAAAATGCATATATTTAAATGAAATTTACAAGGCATGTGTAAAAACATGACATCATTTCTGTTCATAGTCGCAGTTGAGGTCAATTAATTTGTGAAGCCTGAATACAACCATTTGTATACCCTCGCCGTTTCCCTCTCCCGAAACCATTTTTCGACAGCGCTGCGGACATTATTGTCATTCAAAAATCGTTGTTCACCCAAAAACTTTTTCAATTTATTTAAAATATGGTAATCCGATGGTAGTAGTAGGGTGGGTGAGTCACAATATCCAATCCCAATGAGACAAATACGTCCAGAGTGGGTCGGGCTTCATGGGGTCTGGCATCGTCGCGAAAGAGTGAAACACCATGAATCAGCATTCCCCTCCTTTTACTTTTATTTTTTTTTTTACTTTTTAAGTTTCTCACAGTATGTTGCACCATTGATAGTGGTTCCTTGGAAAATAAAATCGTCCAACAAGATCCCTTTAAGGTCCCAAAATCCAGAAACCATGATTTTTCCGGTCCAACCATGAACAAATAAATCCCACGTCTACTAAGGCTTTGTGAGCTTACTTGCTGGACGTTCCTCGTATCAAGAGAAGGTGCCCGATCTTCAACAAGATATTAACATTTATCTTTACCAAGTTCCACCCAAGGCTTAAAATTGTTACACTTTGATGCCTGGGTGAAAATAATTCCCTTCTAAGATGGATGTAGTATTATGTATGGATCAGAATGTAGTGATTCCGATTTTAACTTCGGAAATATATTTATATTTCTAAGAGAGGGTTGGTAAAAAATATAGACTGATAAGGCTGGAAGGGTGCATAGCAAACACAAATTTAATATATTTGTAATTTTTTAATAATTAGAACTTACGATTCCGCCATTTTTCAAATATTTTCTACTGAATTGTGCACGTCTAGCTACTCCCCTACCTAATTTCGGAAAACCCTTTCTTATTGGATGCCTACGTCATACAAAGAACACACCCTCCAAGTTTCAGGTCTCTACGATCAGCGGTTTAGGCTGTGCTTTGATCCGGACAGCCTAAACTGCTTTCAGGACAAATAATTTTATATGTATAGATGGCAGCTACATGCGGAAGATTTTACTGCATGGATTATTTAAGTGTTCAAAGTAGAATAATATGGTATCAGAAAGTTATCTGGGACAGACCCGGAACATGATTAAAATCTTACCTTAAATAAATATTTTACTTTTTGATTATACAAAAAAACCCAGTAAAATATGCAGTTAAGTGCTGATATTAATTTCCAATAAACCATGAAAACATTAGTTACTTTCCTCGCAAACTACTAACATATCACTGGAGGAAAACTTATCACTGGTCAATCAAACATAAAAACTATATAACTAATTATATTGAAAAAAAAAGCGTAATAAGTGAACAGTCGCATCGTTGAAAACTTGTATTCAACTGTCGTTTAAGATAAGTCACAGAGGCTTATCATCCCGATATTGTGCCGAGCAGATAGGCCAGATAGTTATGAATCAAGGAATACCAATTTTGATAGCATTTATTTAATTTCCATAAGACTATGTCAAATGCAAAATTAACATTTTATGAAAACCTATACTAGTTAAAAGTAAAAATTAATAAAAACAAAAGCATAAAATACTAGTATTTGGCCTAATAGGCTTATTGAAGTGAGATGTACTGAATTTGATCTTCATTGATACAACTGTTTTTAATTTATATTCTCATGATTCCTGAATTGGTGAATTTTTGACTGGTTAGTTTTTGCAAGAATTTAGAGACTGAAAGCTTTGTTTTTAACACCATTTTATGTTGTTATGGCTAATCAGACGATGCTACAGTGGTAGTCCTAAATTTTGCATATCCAGGTTTAATTAGGATAGTGATTTTTAATGAGTACCTGACATTGTACAGGCTCGGAACCCCCGTTTAATGTTCTTCCCGAAGGACGTCATAGCCAATGATTCTTTACTCCCTTTCAAAAATCCTAGGACCACCTGTTGGGCTACCAACTGGCGTCTTGGGCATAGTAGGTTATTCTGCAAAACATTAGACCACAGGTTGCCCCTTTTTTGAAATGGTTATCTTAGCAGGTCTCTAGGCCATTATTCTGAAGAAGTTTTTACTATAAAAGGAAAAAAAAATTATAATGTCACACAAAGAAACTGTGATAACTGGAACTAATTATAATTTGAATTAAACTTTATTATGTATATTTAAACATCTATTTTATTATGAAAAATATATAACAGTTGCTTCTATACATCTTGACATCATTTCTAAAGGTGTATACAGGATTGGTTCTTACATTATTGTAAGTCTAAAACATCCTAATTCAGCGAGTATCAAGAAGCAGTGAACTACTTTTTTAAAAATACAACATTAAATTTACTGTACATTGAATGGTGAAAGATAAAACTTCACACTTTTGAGTCTGATTAGCTTGCCAAAGATTTAGTTTTTACATTTATGCTAACTAAACGCTTTGGTGACAAAACAACAAAACAATAAAAGTATTTATTTACACTACTAGAACAATTATTTTCAACATTGTACATACACATATTTCGCACACAGTAAATATTGTGTAATAGTTTCTTACATACTTCTACAAGACATTCAGAACATTTCTCACTATTATCATGAAACTTCAAATGTTAAAAAAATACTTCACAATGAAACATGGTAATAAGGATCATAAAAAAAAGTAGGAAATATAGAAAATTTCCACAAATGAAAGAATACATCTAAGTATCCAAAGAAAATATGTTTTTGTGGAAGAAAATAGTCCGGGTAGAGGTCAATAAATTTCTCTGAATATCTAGAAGTATTTATTCAGTAGCCAACGTTTCAACCTACTTCGTAGGTCTTCTTCAGGGCTGTCGCACAGGGCCTGAGCCCAAACGAGTCTATTGGAAGCTACACTTACCTGACCCACAATGACCTCTACGCGGACCACTTTCTTCCACATATTTCATCAAGGTCAACTATGTTCATTCAAAAAGAAAATATGTTTTTGTTTTTTTTATAATCCAATAGTTTGATAGAGCTAAGGTACAAATAATATTATATTGAGGTCAACCAATATTTTTTTTCTTTTCTGAAATAGACTATTAAGAATCTTAAGAATCATAAGAATTACTGTTCAGCACATCAGCTGATTAAAAACATAAAATTCTTATAATCAAATATCTTCAATTAGTGTGTGAATAATGATGAAGCCAGTATGAATAAGTTAATTGAAGTACAAAGCAGAACAGGATTGTGCTGACTGAACTCATTCCTTCAGGAATGACAGTGAAATAGAAAAGATATTATGCATGAGAGTGATTAATTGTTAACAGAAAATGTATTATTGCTATTTTTATATTTATTAAAATAAAATGATCGGTGACACTTCCCAATCAATGAACATTGTGAAGGTTTGCTCTGGTTTGTTTAAAAGATTGAAGAGGTTTGTTTATTTGAGCTATGTGGATACATTTAAGTGCAGTGTCAGATGTAAAACAAAATGGTGTAGGAAACAGTAAAATAACTTCACACATTAAAAATTTGTAAGCTATTTGATATTAATTTTTGTAAAATGTAAATTAAAAATGGGCGTGTCGCAATAATCTTGGATCTGTTATGATATTTTATTTTATATAAAGATAAAGCTATAATGGTGAGAACATTATTAGTGTATCATATGTTTGTAGCATATGTTACTAATAACTTTAAATCAGAATCTATAAGAATGACTGTCAATGAATCCTTACCTCGACTGTTATAAATTTTACTAAAATGAGCGCTTTAAATTAGTTCATTGATATCAAAATACTTAGCAGGTATCAATGTTTTTAGAAAGTATATATTTGTTATAAATACAATTTTTTCTTTATAGTTTATCTATGTAGTTAAACAAATAAAAACACCTATTTAATTTTGATTTAGAATATTGAAATCAGAAAGGAAACTTTTTTTTTCTGATGTATTACACTTATAATCTAAGGAACAAAAGATTCTGAAAAAGTTCCATGGTGGTAAGAGTTTGAAACAGATAAATATTGCACTCTTGGGAAAGGAAAAAAAAAATGAATAACAGATTAATAATAAATTCAATATAGTTCTATTGTACAGCAGAGATAATAAATTTGAAGCATTCATGATTGAATGAGAACTTTAAATGATCAATAATTAGTCACAACATACTAGTATACAAAGCTCATATCATTAAACGACAATTTACCACAGCTATGACGAAAAGACTCGACTCTTACGGTTCTGAGTCCAGAAAATGGTTAAATTAAAGTTTTAATAAACTAAGAATATATTGTTATGTTCCTATGCTACTTTACTAATGCATTAATATGCCAATTTAGAAAAGTAGCATATCTTGCTCATTATATATATACTACTAACTAACATGTAGCAAAAAATATTTTACAAATATCACATATTTTCAAACAGTGAACCTACTGACAAGAGTATAAAGTATAATCCTTCACTGGAATCAAGCCGATTACAAAATCTCCATTGGGCATAACCTTGCACTTTTATTTACACTGACACTTAAATTTAGTACAATAATAGATGGAAGTGATATTCAGTATTTTATTAATTATTATATTTACAGATAAAGAGGTGATATATATGTAATCAATCGCTATGATTAGTTGCTAAAGTTTTTGATCCACTTACTTTGGTTTAGTGAATTATAAGTTCTTGAAAGACTTGATTTTTTTTTCACCAATAATGGTACTAATAAAATAAATAGTAATTAAAAATTAAGTTATTCTAGAGTGTCCATTAGATTATTTCAATTTAAGCTACTTTTTAATATTTTATTATATTCTGAAAGAATAGTTGGATACTATGAAATTAAACAATCGGGCTGTAATTTCTATAATTTCTTCAGATAGGATATAAATCAAGTGAATTACAAAGTGCTTTCTGACTAATTAAAGTGGTAAATTAATTGAGTACACATAGTTAATATACCCTATTATTAATCTGTAAAGTATTTATATTAATCTGTACATTATTTAAGAGATAAATATGAAGCTCAAGAAACAAAAATTAAAGTAAATGAATGAAATATTAAAAAAAAAAAATCATATCATCACTAAAGGATTCATCATAAAATCATATTTTCACTTAATTAATAAATTAAAAAATTAGGAATACTAAATTTTATTGATTTTGTGAACACAGGTGTATGTTAAATTTTATTTTTTGGCTGTCATAATTCCAAAATAAAATATTAAAGATTAGGAATAATTTGATAATGAACATTTAAAAAACTCTTTAAAACAAACAAAAGACCCAACTATAATTCACTATATAATTCAAGTTGTAATTAGCAGATACATTGAGTTTGATAAACTAAAAGAGGTATTCAATTCGGAAGTCAATTATTGAGATAAAAAAAATTTATTAAAATAAAAAGTTATATCTTACCATTACTACCCAATTATGCAAGTAACGCTAACAAATCTGATTGAATATATCTAGTCTACTTTTGTTTTAAACAGTAGCGTGGTTAATTCGCTGGAATTACAAAACTTTTATGATCTGTTGAAGCTGCATCCACTCTTAACTATAGTATATGAGTATTGAAGGTACATTATGTACAAAATGTACACATTAATATTATATTCTTATAGTTAATAATTTTATTTATAGAAACTATACAATTATATAAAATCTTAAAATTTTATTTAAATTTATGAGACTTTAACCTTAACCTCCCCTCATTATATAAAATACTTGAACGATGTAAACATACACTGTATGACTACAAATCTTTGATAACCAGTTTTTAACATTGTTTTGATAATTATAATGAGCAATTACTAGATGTTTTCTTCAGTTGGTTTCCTCCGTAAAACATTAATAACAATCAAATTATTTAAATTGTTAGACTCGGTTGCATTGAGTTTTTTTGTTAATAAACAGCATTAGGTCATTCAACTCAGATATATTTTTTTTATTTAATCAAGATATACATTTTGGGGTAACTTAGATCAGTATATCTAACTGGATAAAGCTAAGATGAAAATCACAAAACTTAAGTAAATCAATAAAAATAGTAAATCAAGTATAAATATACATTTGTTGTTTTGTAAAAAACAAATTATCTAAAGAATGTTTAATTTACCAACAAAAAAAATTAAATAAATAAATCATAAAAACATCAGTTTATCTGATATTACTGATAATATAAGAGACCAAAATATGCATTTACTTTACCACAATGTTTTCATTTAATCAGTGACAGCATCAATATTTCTTCTTGTAAAGGTCTCAAGAAACCATTATTTATTATTATTTTAAAAGAATAATTTTCCTTTTTTGTGTTTCATATGTTAATATGAAACACGTTTTTACTAGGTTTGATATCGCAGGTTCAAAACCAAACTAGTGTACCTGCAAAGTTTGTCTACTAGGGGTTATGTTGCATTTTAATGTTTACTTTTCTATTCTTTGTGAAATACCAAAAATAGCTGTCTGAAATATAACTAGAAAATACTTATATGCTTTACATTTGAAAACATTTCACATATTTAAAACTTTGTAATAACATTAATTTATGTTCAACCATTGTGTGATTGAATTTTTAATTTATTTATTTGTTATAAGTGTATTCAGTTATCTTCTTCCTTCACAATCTAAGATTGGTGTAATAATAAAACACTTTTTTTTTTCAATTAGTTAACTTTTTTGTTCCCTAATTGGAAATAAAATTAATTCAAATTGTGTAATGAGAACAAAGTACACAGTATGATATTGATAAAGATAAACTTGTTTTGAATTTAACACTAAATGTTTTTGAGATAACAAGGGGAATCAAACATTTTCATCGGTATTCAGTCAAATATGTCTTATTAAAAATACTGTTTAAAAAATTAAATCCAGTACAGTTGCCAATTAGATATCAGAATTTATAAATCTATAAAGAATTTTATTCCCTCTGGCAGTGATAACAAGTACATTCTTGTTGGGGAATCAAAGATTAAATTAAAGTAATGAGGAAACCAATGAACAAAAGGACTGTTCATTTTTTTAAAAATCTTATTAACAATAAAAAAATAAGTGAACATCTAAATGCTCATGCTCAAAATTTATCTTTATAGGTAGGTTCAAATTGTTTTAATTTTAAAACATCATATTTTAAATTATTTAGTCAGGTTTTGATTTGCTGAGTATGCCCACTACTCAACTAATCATTGTCACAGAAGCTCCCGGATCCCTAATCTGTACATTATTTACAGTTGAGGGGAGGCGTGGGGTATCAATAGTCAGTATCATCAGGAGACTTGGAACAACAAGGACAGCAGATTCTACATGCCAAGATGAGGCAAGCTAGGGCTAGGAGGGCACCACCGCAGGCCCCGAGACCCAATATTGTCCAGTTAGTTGGGGGAGGCTCCGCTCTTGCAGCACATGTCTTAGGACCTTCATCTCCACTCTCGTTGTGCCAACCAGGGCAGTTCACTATTCCGTTGCATACCAGATGGCCAGGAATACATAGTCCAGAATCGCCTGGGCATAAGAAGTCACATTCTCCCTTCGGTGAAGCACTTGCATCCAGTTCCTAAACAGGAGAATATTATTAATTTGTTATTCATAATTTAGTAAAAGCTGAATTAAAAAAGAAAAAAATAGTATTATAGGAGGACAATTAAGAGTCACATCTCTAAAGTACTAAAACTATGGTGAATGGACAATGAACCAACTCAATAATCCATAACAAGTTGGAAGACTCAAATCTTGAATGTACTTTATTTTTTCGGAATTTCTGGTATTAGGCCTATCTCCATCCAACTAAATTATTTTTAGAAGCCTCTGGAAAGAATAGTTTACTCTAAACTGATGTTAAATGCTGCTAAATCTCAGGCCATTCTAAATGGTTCCAACACCCTCCTTAAATCCATCAACTCTCTTCCCCAACTAATTTTAAGCAATCACCCTGTTACTTTCAGTTCCTCTGTTAAAAATCTCGGTATTGTTTTCGACCAAACCCATTCCTGGAAACCCCACTTTGCCCAGATTTCCCGTCGATCAATAAGCTCCCTAAAGTTATTCCATTGTTCGCAGCATCTTCTATAACTACCTTCTTTCATCTTTCCACACTTTGACTATGGCTGTGTAGCTTATGGTGGGCTCTCGAACAAGCTTGAGGAAAGACTGAGGCGAATTATGAACAGCTCTCTTCGGTTGGTTTTCAACGCCCCGAGGAAGTCTTATGTGTCCCACCTCTATAATGAGTTAAAGTGGCTCCTCCCTTCTATCTGTAGACTCTATTTCCTAGGTTCTTTCTTATACCAAACCATTAACTCACAAAATCCATCTTATATCTATAGTCTCCTAAAATTAAATCCTCTATCCACTCCCAGGGCACAAGATCTCGCCTTTCCGACTTATATACCTGTTCCCACAGAACCAAAACTTTTGAGCGCTCCTTTCTCGCTCGGTCTACTTCTCTTTGGAGCTCACTCCCACCTGATGTCCGTCATGCATCTTCTTTATCTACATTCAAATCCAAACTATTCCTACCTCTCCTTAATTCCCAAACAGATGCTCTCTGATCAATAAAAAGAAATAGCTATATTCAACACAATTTATTGATTGAGGAATTTCTGTAAATATTCCACACTCATTATGATACTATTATTCATATTATTAGATGTTCTTATCTACTTTTTTATTTTTATAGCCAATTTCTGTTTATTGTAAATTTGTATTCTATTATTTTTTTGTTTTTTGTTTTACATATATATTTTTTTATTCTTTATCAGAATATACATTTTAGTTCATATTTAATTTCTTGTTATTAGGTAAATATTGTAGTATTCTAATAATGTAGCCGTTTGGCCAGATGTATTTTTATTAATCTCTGTAAAAATTTTTTATTCTTAAGGGACTTGGTCCCAGAATCAAATTATTTTTTCATTCTATAAGCACGGACACAGTTTTTAGATGAAATTCTTCGACATTCTCAAATCTGCCACCGGTATTCTAAGCGAGGATAGCTCTATTTTATTCCAACAGCTTAGAGCCAGAAAACCTTACAGTAATCACAAACTCCTCATTTTGGTTCTTCCTATTATCTTACAAACAAAACATCTTAACCTACTGATGTGTATATCCCCTCCCACAGAACTGTTTCTTGTTTTAGAATTCTGGACCCATCTCTGTTGATAAAACTGTCGCTTTAGCCAGTCATATATTTCTTCATTTCCTCCTCAATAGTCAATAGTGTATAACTGCAATTGGAGAAGTCTCCAGAAGAGTTTAAGTATTTAAGACTTTAAGTATACTAGATATACACAAAAATTCATATCAATGAAGAAGAAATGCAGCACATCTCACATCAACAATCACAACACACTCATCAATAAGAGGAAGCAATCTTACTCCCGGATGTTCAATAAAAAGTAAGCCTAAGGAAGGTACATAGGAAGAGTTCCAGCTTAAAATTAAACTGGATAAAATTAAAATGATTGCATAAGTTAATTTTTTATTGAACATCTTGAAGTGAGGTTTCAAAATTAAATTATGTTTTCTAGATAATGAAAATTAAGTCATTTTTAAAGTTTCGTGTTATTATTATTTGACGCAAAACAGCCCTGAAGTACTACACGACTATGATCAAGGTTTCTTTTTTTTTTTTCAAGGTTTGCATTCCATTCCACGATACCTCTATTTTCTTTTTTATATCAGTTGAAAATCATTCTCCACAATGGGAATAAACTACTTCTGTATCCACAAAACTGCACATATATTGAGGTATTTGAATTAATTAAAAAAAAATCACCAATAAATCATCCTTTTTGTGAATATTTTTAAACATTACTTAATCGACTTTGTTATGTTATGGTATGATTTGAAGTTTATTTATTAATTGGTACTATAGTATGAGTAGTAATTTTTAATAAGACATTTGCCACTTTTTGTGATATTCCATGAGGAATAGTTTGCACCTTTTTGGGAGCTATACTTCACAGACTGGATATAATTGCACGAGATAATTTTTTTAGTCATTTTTATATAAATATTCAAATGAAAAAAAAAATTCCTATTTCTTTAAAACATTATTAAATTCAATTTTTCTTCTAAAAATTTCTTATTTACCTCAGTGAGCTTGCTGGTCATAAGAGTCCCATCAGGATTCCTAGGTAGGTGGAACAACTCAGTCCATGCGATCTTAAAGGCTGCTCTAGCCGGAGTCATAGTACCAATGAATTGTATTCTCACAGAAGGTGATTCTCCCGGAGTCTGTCCAGTCAGATCGACTGATGTAAGTGGTGGCATTTCTTTTGAGCTGACATTGTGACCACAGATGGACATGAAAGGATGGTCCGGTCGTCCAGGTAGATACACCTCCAATCTTCCATCCTGACAGTCTCGTGTGGTGAATCGAACCTAGAATACATTCTTGGTATACCAACTATGTAAAACATTTTGTTCTGACTTTACATACTTGATAATCCTCTGGGCTCCAAAGTACTTAATAAAATGAAAATCCTTATTTTCCTCATCATACCTTGTGATCTGTTATATAAAGTACTGTTTGGTTAATTATTATTTTATTTTATTTTTGTAGTATTTTAGCAATAGCAAAACTAATTTAAGAATTTCAACATCAAAGGGTTTTTTCCAAACCTGATTTCTACCCAATCGCTTAGTGGGGTAAATTAAAATGGGATCAACCAGCCTCTTAATGAGTACTCTTGATTGAGGGTAAAACCTTTGCGTTCAATCTAAAACAACCCTTCTCCTTACTCTACCTGCTCTACCTCCTTGTAACTGAGGCTGGGTTTTCTACTGCCTCCTAGCCTTACAACTAGGGACAAAATGACCTACTTCTTCATCTAGAAGAACTGAAGAGAACAGCAACGTGTGCTCTAGATACAGCATGGAGAAGAAAACCAGCAGAGAGCCGGTAAAGTGAGAAGAGAGAGATCGAGCAACCTCAGGGAAGAATGCAACACATGCCATTTGCAGGTGTCTCAAATAAGAAGAATAATTTTCCTATTTATCAATTTGATTATCTATGTTAAATTAAAATATTTATCATCATTATAAGCCTTAGTTTATGATGCATTTCATTATTATTGCCCATTATCAATTATATACAGTCCACTATACCACAGTGGGAATATACCATTTTCCATAAAGGAGCATTTTCTCACTTTAAACACATTGTTGAGAGTAATCTCGACCAAATCATATCTCTGCACAACTGTTGGTCTTAAAAAAATATAAACTGTAGCATGTCCTGAGATAAACACTCTTCATATATTTTAATAGTAAAGATTTTTTCTTTTATATTTGATACTTAATCTTAATTATTATATTAATAAGGGCATAACTAACCTTATCAAAGTGAAGCCAAACGTCACGGTCCTTGTTAACCCTGATCTCCCAGATGCACCTGATACTCCTGGGAGGTTCTGTGTAGCCCAAGGCTTCGTAGTGTGGGAAATGTAGCTCCCCTTCGGTGCTAGCTGGTATGACCGCGGGGCCGCAGAGCGGGCTGTGCACGAACTCGTAGGTCGCTTCGAAGAGGGCTCCGGAGTGCTTGAAGTAGTTGGAGGCCGCCCTGGAGGAGTCCACCCTCAGCTCCAGGTTGAGGGACTCGGAGGAAGAGACGACTCTGGCCACAGGAGCTCCTGCCTGGATGGCGGGGTTCTTGCAGTGGCAGTGCGCACCTGGTCCAGGGCCTGAGGGAACTCTAGTACCGTTCCCGGGTTCCCAGATCAGCAGCTTGTCGTGGCGCCCGCCCCAGCAGTCATCGCAGGAACCCAAGTTGTAAGGATGTTCCTGGAATAGTGTGCGTCATGTTTAGGAGATCCTGCGATCTCTTGGGTATATCAACAAATATAATTATAATAATACCACCAAAGAGAGCTCTACGTCTGAAAAACTTTAGAAAATAAAGAACTGAAATTTATTCGGACGAATAAATAATAATGGACTATAGGAGGCATAATCAATCGGATATTTTGAAACAATATGGCCAAAATCATAAGAATAGGATAAAAACTAATGATCACTAGAACACAAATAAAATAAAGATACAAAGAAGTGTGGACCTCGTTAGATATATTTAACAAAAAAAGTAAAGTAACTATTAAGGCCAGATAATGCTGTGATTTCAAAAAGGTTGTTTTCTTTAACGTCATCGTACGCCCCACAGACGAGAAGCTTCTCGACGACAAAGACATTATTTTTGTTAACAATTCTAACTTCACATCTTATTAGCATTTATTCTTCATTAAACATTTATTTCATTTATAATTAAATATCTGTAGAATTATTCCTCATAATTTAAAATACAAATTTGTTCATTAGTTATTAGTTAGTTCTGTTCTTACAAGTTATTACGATTTTGATCAGTATAAAAACGTTTAAATTATAACTTCAATTAATTCATTCAACTAGTTTTTTTATTATCAAAGGTATTAATTTATTTTTTCATAAAAATGATTTATGTTGTTGGTTAAAAAGGGTTACATTCAAATGACTTGCGATCTGGAGTAATTGAACCAGTAGTTTTATTTTTTCCTTAACAATTTCGGAGCTCTCATCGAAAGGTTTTAATATTTTGCGGGAGCTCAAACAGTACCAATAATATTTGTAATATTGTTTTGTTTTTTTTTTCTTAGTGCTAAAGCGATTGTGCTATAAAAATACCATGTTAATGTTGGATTGATAAAAAATAAATAAAAAATCAGTGCTATGTAGATCTTAAGATTAGAAACCCTATTTTAAAACCTTGATTCAGAGAAAAGATTAAATTTGGTTCAACTTGTCCAATTTGTAACTGAAAAAAAATTTAATTACCGACATTTCGAAATAATGTTATTATTTATATTTTTAAATTTTTTTTTTACGATTATTAGCTACTTATAAATTTTGTAAATTTATTAAACATAGGAAACCCTGTAGAGAAGCAAGTTCATTGATTTATACCTCTTTGAATGGTCCTATACATGCATTACCAAAATACCATCATATCAATAGCATTGAATGAAAGTTAACAGTATTGTATAAAAGTATGATGAAAAAATATTAGCAAATTTTTGGTTGTGCCATCCTTCGTAGGGGACGTAAAATAGCGCTTCCAAGCATGTGCGGTTTCAGGTAATCGTTAAAGATCCCCCTATCCTAAGTATACCTGGATAAGAAAAGTTTCGGACACATGGTCTGATTAGTCATAACCATAAAATGAAGTAACATCTATAAACAAACAAGAAAATTGTTCTTTTATTTGTGGATTGTACTTTTTAATTTAAATAATGAACCTCGGCTTTCCATATCTATGCTTAAAATTCATAATGGTAACCGTGGTGGTATACATAGCTGATGAAGTGTGAGATAAAATTGAATAATTGGATCCCTGGCATGGTAAATTATGTATTTATGTTTTAATGATTCATTTTGTTTGTGTTACCATCATTATAAAATAATGTCGTTTAATATTTTAAATGCCCGGCCGGGGTGTTATTTTTTAATTTCGTACAGTAACGCAAACACGCGAAGTCGAGAAAATTATTGCGTGTAGCATGAATATCTGACCAGTAATTTTTATTTCATGATTTATATAAAATATTTTAGATATTAATAGATGAAAAAGTTTTGATAACGGTTATAAGAATATTATATAAAGTCTCATTAGATTGTTTAGCGATTATAACGAAAACAATATATTAATGACTAAATAAACTTTTTTTTTATTAACAACGAACTTCCGTCTCTTGATAATATTAATAATAATAACTATTTATTTCAGAATATTATAAAAATGCCATTTGGCTCATTCTTTGTTTGTTTCTGCAGAAAAAAATGGTGAATTAATTTTCTTGGCACCTCATGCATTGAAGAATGTCCTTTCTTTTATGATGTTCTATAGTTCTTATTTAAGTATAAGCTAAGTGATTGATAATGTTAAAGATCTTCATATTAAAGAATATTATTTATATCTAGTCCAATCTCCAAAACGAACAGGTTTATTCCGTCTTTGGATGAATAAAATTATAATTATTCCTCATTCATGTTTAATAATATTTTCATCTTATGATTGTTCTTAAGGCCGTATAAGATTTAATATAATGTTTGTTTTTTATTAATAGAGTTAAAATTATAGTTAGACTAAAACCAAGATTATGGATATTCATGTAGAGGACAGGCCATAGTTTATCCAAATAACTGTAAAAAAATATTGCCTTTCTTAAATTGTTAAACATACGCATTATATAAAATTTAGTTCATAAAGTTAAATATAATGTCTTATTATCGGCTGATATAATAAGAATAAAGTTTACCAAGTGTCACTGTTTTACGTATCCTATCGGGCATTTCGGAGGAAACAAAATTTTTTTTATTCATTAAAATTTATTTACTGATATTTACAACTGTATTACAATAATACAAGGCTACAATACAATAAGGCTAAGTGATACTAAATGACATGAGATAATGACCAGTAGAGAACTACCCACAGGTAGTAATTTAACTATGGAGAAGAGAAATTTAAACAAATGTGATGTTTTAATTGTTTATTACTACATATTTGCGAAAATCACAAACAAAAAAAGTTTACAATGCTCTTCCTTTATCAAAATTTGTTTCAAATAACTGTATAAGAACTTTTGGTAACTTGATATACTACACCTTCTTCAAAAAAAATAATAGACAAATAGTTAACCGAAATGCGTATGCGTGATCATAGTTGACTAAAAAAAAATTAAAACCTTTGGTTAACTAATAAAGTATTCAATTATTGGAGAATGTTTCAACATCAACAATAAGTTGGAATACAAATACACGATCGAATATCCGATTACAATATCGAAATTATTGTGCTTAAAAAAATATTGAATGGATTACTAATTACAACTTATAAATCGCTGAACCATTTGAAACTTGGGGTGGAATTGGGCGCCAGATTCTGAAGGAGAGAGGCGAATTCTTGAGATATCTTATTTTTCAAGGCGTCACGTTTACTTTTTTTTCTAATTTTTGATAGAATAAAAATATAAAATCAAACTGTTTGATTTTTTTACTGACCTTTGTAACATTTTTTAGTATTAATGTTTCTGTTTTTCAGTCTGCTCACAATCTGAACATTTCTTTATAACAAAATACATTTTGAATCCATTCATATATTATTACTTCTGGTTTCGATCGTGTCCTCAAATCCTTTGTCAAAGTTTCTTAGGGCTTAATCTGAGACTGAAAATGCCCTTCTATACTTCGGTATTTATACCTTTTTGGGTCCGAGATGAGCCTATTCTTCCAGTGATCTGATTGGCTGTGCCTCAACTGCCTGGCTCCTTATTGATTCATCTTCTCTTTCAGATTTGTTGGTTGGTTTCCTATAAACAGTTCTGTGCTTGGAAGCCAAAGCAATTTTTATCTCAATAAGATTTTCATGAGATTCATGTCAGATTTTCATTAAAAAACATGTCAACGAGTCGTCAATCAATATCTGGAGGGAGATATGTTATCTAGACCTGCTCCCCAGCCATATTTCATTCCACAGTCATATCTCTATTGTGTTGTAATCTTCTTTTTTTTTTTCATTTATTGAGAGTACCCAAAGTTGAGGAATTTTACGGAATTCTATATAGTGTTCTTCCTATTTCCAACAATGGCTAAGATTCTGATGTTATGAATACGCCATTCACTTAGTTGGAAATAATAATAACCTTCAGACATGCGCTGCTCTACTCGTTGAATTAAATTAGCCCATCCACAACTGAGTCCGAGTTTAATTCAAGTTTTAATTATGGATCGTACTGTCAGGATAAAATCACAGCTCACGCCATCCTTGCATAAATAAAGACATTGCACTGTCCTTAAGGGCTTCCGGGAAAAGGGGAAAAAGGATTTATTCAACATAAATATTCAATGTAACTGGAAGGAAACACTTCTGGATTCTGTTTTTTGAAAGGATTTTCGCCCCTTCCTTTCCCTCATCGTCTTCCTTTCCTTTGGAAAGGAAATTTCCTCGTTCTTCAGAGAACCGCAATCCAAAGCTGAATTATCCATATTCACTTTAAATATCTTATATTTGTGATGTGGGTCTTAATTTAAGTACGATTTACATTAAAAAATAATTTTTGTATAATACGATAAAAGTTATATATTTCAAATATTTAGGATATATTCTTCAAAAAGAGGGAACATCTAAAAGGGATGTAGCCCGAAGAACCAGAGAAGGAAGAAAAGCATGCTCAATTCTATACTGTGGAGTACAAATAAAAAGCCCAAAAAGAATGAGTTCCCATCCTATTACAATGGCTATAATGTTATATAGGTGGAAAGGGAAGCAAAGAGAATATCTAGGCGTGATAGGATACACAATTCAGTAGTCCGAGAGATAATGGCTACTCATTATACTATTCTCGAAAAAAATTACAATAAAGCGATTAGATTGGTTTGGACACCTACTGAGGAATGAGAGTAATAGAATACCTGTAATGCCATGCCCTGGTGATTATTAACTATTCATCACGACAAAAGACCAAAAAAAAAGTAGATCCTCGATCCGTTGCTTAGCAACGGGGATAATATTATACATCACTAAAATCATTTATATATCGCTTCTTCAAAAGAACGCCATAACTAAAAAAATGACATTATTTGAGTTAATCCTTCAGTAGTAATTGTATTGGTTGAAGCTTTTTAATTCAGGAACGACATACAGTGGCGGCAAAAAGTATTTGCACACCCAGTTTTAATAAAACTATCACCTATCAGGGAAATAATAATCCACTGAACTTCACATTAATAAAAAGTATATTTAAAACTAAAACAATTCTATATGTGTACAATAATAAACTTTTTAGATTAATGGGGAAAAATAAAAAAAATAATGAAATCCTCTGGCAAAAAGTATCTGCACACTTGTGTACTATCACTACTATCCTTTGTTTACTATTTATTAATTCTTACACCAGTATTATCTACTCTACCTAATGTTTTCCAGCGATACTAAAGCATTAACACTTAAATTCTTTAGTCACTGGTTAACTATCATGCTTAAATCAAGTGAATTGAGGGAACTCGCGAAATAATTGTTTTGTTCCAGGGTCGACAGAAATCATATCGTGGGATTGCAGATTTATTAAGTATACATTTTTCCACGGTCAGGTACGTCATAAATAGGTAAGAGGAACGTGGGACAACTGAAAACAGTGGGCGAAAAGGCCGTCCAGAAAAGTTGGATTCCAGGATGAGGATAAAGATAAAAAATGAAGCTATGAAGCATCCCTTAGTAACTTCTCTAGACCTGGCTAATATGGTCCATACAACTACTGGTGTTCAGGTTAGTAACAGGACTATCACATACTGCCTGAATTCTGAAGATCTCCTCGAAAGAAACCTTATATAAATGAAATCAACCGTAAAAAGCGCCTTGCTTTTGTCAGAGAATATTTACATTAGCCGCTTAGTTTTTGAGAGGATGTCATATTCTCTAATGAAAGCATGTTCAATTTGTTTGGGTCCAATTGGCGGAAGAGTATTTGGAGACGCATTAAGGAAGAATTTAAAAAGCAAAATATTTCTGTTACAGTAAAACATGGTGGTGGACATGTTATGGCATGGGGGCGTGTTTTATATCACGGTATGGGAAATATTGTTTCCATTGACGGAATTTTTAATGGGAAAGTAATTTTGGGCCATAATCTGCATGCAAGTGCGGAAAAAATGAATATCCTAGATTGATATGTGTTTCAGCAGGGCAACGATCCAAAACACACTGCCAACAAAACCAAGGAATGGTTGATATTTAGTGTGCGAAGACAGCTGCACACCCCTACTCAATCACCTGACATAATCAATCAATCTTGACTTGGTTAAAAACTTGATCCACTCCATGCCCAGACCTCTACAGCCAATTATTGATGCCAATGGACTTTTTAAGAAATATTAAATTTATATTTATTCTCAAAATAAAAAAATAATCGGGAGTGTGCAAATACTTTTTGGCACAGGATTTCATTATTTTTTTTATTTGTCCCCATTTATCTAAAGAGTTAATTATTGTACACATATAGAATTGTTTTAGTATTAAATATACTTTTTATTAATGTGAAGTTCAGTGGATTATTATTTCGATTATGACCGATAGTTTTATAAAAACTGGGCGTACAAATACTTTTTGGCGCCACTGTACCTAGTATTCCATTTTCAACATGGTTTTTTAAATAAAGTCATATTTCAGTTGTATCATGTTTGAATTTTAAGTTTTATGGGAATAATGACATACTTTAAAATCAAAAAAGGTTCATGCTTTTAAAAACTGTCAAATGGTTAATACATATAAAAGAATTTCAATACCACCATTATAGCAGGGATGCTTTGCTTTATCAATACCCAAATTTTTATTTTTTTAACTCTCATATCACTTTAAAATATTGAAAAATTAGGTTTTTTAAATTAGGAACTTGTTCTTTTGTATGAACGATATGACGGAGGGATAATACGTCTGGAGGTATATTTAATTTAGTAATGCTGCGAATGAGTTTACCGAAATACAAATAAGTTGTATTATAAGGAGCAGAACTTTCTTCAAGGTATTGTATTTTACACCATAACAAACTTTTGTGACCCTTAACATGAAATAACGACAACTTCATCCAAGTCAGAAG
Source organism: Troilus luridus (assembly GCA_964056705.1). NCBI lineage: Eukaryota > Metazoa > Arthropoda > Insecta > Hemiptera > Pentatomidae > Troilus > Troilus luridus. The sequence continues at coordinate 178,259,801 of OZ057412.1, forward strand.
ATTTAATAAGCATCGGTAGACAGTGACGTTGTTAATGTAATATTAATATGATTGACTTTAATAAATTAAGTCAAAATTATTTTGCGAGGTATGGATAATCACTAATAGATATTTAAAAAACACCATAAAGGAATGCATATAGCTATAGTTTTATTTACTTATGTATAGTAAGTATATATTATAGTTATATAATGTATAGAAGGCACACTAGAGTCTGTGGTGAGAACATTGATGCCCAATGTAAGCGCCTTACCCTTGAATCGCTATCAGAACTTCACGGCCCACTGATCTGTTAATCTTGGGCTAGGCCTCACGCCAACTTGCTAACTATCTATTGTATGTAAGCCTTACATGATATGGCTATATACATATATATATAATAAGTTATATGTTATCAAATATTAAATAACATAAGATATATAACAATAATTTACTTTTTCCTCACCAAGAAGTCAACTAGCTTGAATTGAAATGGATATCAGTAACGGCTAACAAGATCTGAATTTTAAAATATTTCACGGACTCGTAGTGTCCTTTACTACTTACTAAATTAATTAGATAATAATTAACAATGGAAATCATTTATTTGACATCAAAATCATTTATATTATTTAGAAAAGTGGTTTTATTAATAGCAAATCAGAATAAACGCCTCAAAATCGAGCCATGTAAGCTTCTCTCTACGCAAAGCTGCGTGTCTAACAGTCAAAATTGAGAACAACGAAGTACCATCCAAAAACTATGTACTTTATCTCGGACTATGCTTGGAGAGAAGATTTACGTGGAACATACATACAAAATTAAAAAGACAAGAAGTGACAATCACATCTTCTGGACTATAGATCTTCACTTGACTTACGGAACAAACGACTTATCTATATCAGTATACTAAAACCAATTTGGACATATGGAGCAGAACTTTGGGGTTCAGCAAAACAAGTCCACATACACAAGATACAAACAACACAGTCCATAATTTTTAGAAAAATTGTTAATGATCCATGGTATAATTCGAATCACATCAAACACAATGCCATGAATATTCCCACCATAAAATCACCCAAATCCACTCGTTCTTCCGCTTTCCTACTCCCTGTTACCTGGACATGATAAGAAAAGATTAAAAAGATATTGGCAAAGAGACCTACTCAACTATTGATATTTCCATTCCAAAACTCGATGTTCCTGTACAAAAGAAAAGAGAATTAACAAAGAAAATTAAATAATAACGATGCAATAAAAAAATCCCAAAAAGCTAAGCCTCTAAAGTCTCTTAAAAACTTGAAAAAAACTAATCAGTCAACTTCTGGCCAATTCCGATATCCGGGAATATTCATGAGGTCATACGCCAAAAGAAAAATCATATCAAAGATGGCAAAGTGAGACCCATCTCACATCAATAGTACATACTTACCAATAGAGATAGTAATCTTACTACAAAACATACAAAATAATTCAAATGGAGCCTATATATTTTTTAGTAATTAATATTCATAAGCATCAAACGTTTAATGGAATCAGTAAATATTAAAAATAACAATGGTCCCACGTTTATGAAAATATTAATATTTTAAATCAGCATCAAGGAATATAGCAATCAAAGTTTTTCATCCAAATATAACCGCATTTCTTTAAACTGTGCAGCACCGGAGAAGAATAAGAGCTGTTAAGGTAATTTCACAACATTCTTTTAATAGACGATTTTGCAATTAACATATCAATGTGGGGTCACTTCTAGTTTAGTGGTTAGCATAACAATCTTCTATACCCAAGATCGCTGGTTCGAATCCCAACGAGTGACCAACGACGAGGTTTTTTAAAAGGTATTAAAAATTCCTTGGATACGCTGTACTTCGGAAGAGACATAAAACGGGGTCTCTAGGCTCTACGGGTTTTGTTAAATCTAGGAAACTCCACGGTGATCCTGGCCTAAAAGATTAAGGCCGTGTATCCCTTTGAACACAAATCAGTTCTTGCCACTGCCGTGTCTTCGGGTATGAAAAATCGCTGATCCTGAAGATCCTGGTCAGCTAATGAGATATTAAAGGCCAAACATATTAAAACATCAATTTCATTCGGTGTATTAAATTGGGCCAAAATCGAATTGCATACTTACAGGTATGTAAGCGAAGCTAATAAAAGCGTTTTAAAAGAGAGAGGTATAGCTGAAATTAATTTTACTAGATTATTATGTAAAACGGCATTTAGGAAAAGATGATTAAACAAGATTGATGCAAAGTACTGCATTACACTTAATATAATGTGAGAGAAATTCTGTATATAATTCTTTCTATTTCCAATAATGGCCAAAAATCGGTTTGTTTGAATACACTAATGCATTTTATTATTATTTATTTAACGAACATAGTTGTTTTTTGTTTCTACAAGCCCTCGCCACAGCTCTCGATCTAGCCAGTATTCTTCTCTAAGACCCCTCACCGCCCTCCTCTCCTCCTCATACTGCAACCATCTTTTTTTGGGTCGTCTCTTTTCCGCCTATCCGTAGGGCAATAGTCGGACACTGTTTTTGCCATCGTTCTTCTGGCATTCTTTTTAAGTTGCCTTACCATTTCAATCTTCTTGTTTCTACTGTGAAGAGGATCATGTTTTCTGATCAAACAGTTGCGTTATTGTGCTATTAGGGACGTGCTGAATTCTAGAAATAGCACAACAACGTCTCCAGAAGTCCATCTCCAAAGCCAACAACTTCCTTTCCTTCTTTTTCGTAATTGTCCACGTTTCGGATCCGTAGAAGATAACATATTCAATCATTGAGTCGAACATAATTATTTTTTTGTTTGGAGGTTAACATGTTTACACCAAAGAACAAAGTTAAGACACCCAACAATTTTTCTGCCTTTTACAAATAAATTGTTTTCCTTTATTATTTTCATTTCTTGTGTGAATACAAACCTTCCCTTCCGTAGGACGTGAGAAAGCCAAAAATTTATACAAAGTATATTCGAACAAAGAAGTCGGGTTAGATGAAGCAGGAGAACATTGGACGGCTCCCCTTCCAAGGGTTCGATTGGAGTAGAGGAAGTTGCGCGGAATAGAATTTGGATAAACTGACTGAGCGGTGTCCCTCTTTGATTGGATCCCGGCTTACCGGCCTTTCGGCTTCCCAAGTGGGTAAGATATCATCAGTAAAAGTCTGTTCCTCAAAAAATATTTTATGCACGTTTATTCAACGTTACAGTTGTTCTATTATCAGTCAAGTAATAACTGAAAAATATATATAAAGTAAAAAAAAAACAATGACCAAGTGAAATTGTTGGTCAATCTTATCTTAGAGTCGAATCTTCCTGATATGATTATTCATTTAACGTCACTTTAAGATGCTGTAGCTAATAATGATGCTAAAGTTGGAGTCCTGACATTTTCATGTCCAGGTATAATAGGGTAGGGTATAAACGAATACTTGACTCCGCTCAGACTTGGGTCCATCATGTTACATTCCCTTCGAAGGAGGGAAAAACCAATAATTTACCAATATTTTGTATCAGCTTTTATACAGTACTATCAACTTTCTTCCATTACTATTGGCAATATTTTTGTATTGCATATATAGGACCATTTAAAAGGTCAATCACTTAACATCCTACACTAGAAGATTCCCTTAAATATCTTTATAACTGTTTTTATCAGGAATTTAATATATTTAAAATGTGTCTAAATAACTACTCATCATCATCACTGGTACAACAAGCCGGGACGGGTCTTGGCCGCCTCCGTTCTTTTTTGTACTGTGCCAGGGTTTGGCAGGCTCTAGTTTCCTGTCCAGATATAATTAGTATTGGAAACTTTAATGATTGACCAATCTAAAAAAAAACTAAAAAGAATCATAGGAGTTTAAATCTTTGATCCATGAAATAATGGATTGCTTCGTAAGTGATTATTAAAAAATCGTAAAGATTAAAAAATTAATGATAGTTTAAAAACCGAGAAACTCGCTGTAATGGAAAACAAAACTAAACATTAGAAAATAACTTTCATTAAGTTTAGAATAAGAATAGAGTGGTGAAGTTCATTTTATGTTTATTTAAATTTTAGGTTAGTTTTATAGGTTAAAATATAATAAAATAAAATGTATTGGCGTATTTAAAATATGCTTCAGATTTGGTAAACGAATATTTTCACGGTCGAAAATCACAAGATTTTACTCTGCAGGTGAAGAATTTTTCGATATAGAGCACTTAAGTAATAGTATTAGGCTGTGAATGTGAGTATACTGTACAACGTCTTTTAAAAGTGGTCAGGATAATTTTTAAGGTTAAAACCTCTTTAGCCGCGTCGAGCAATTTTCGGTAAGGGAAAGACTTATGGTTTCACCTCTCCGACATGCTCGTGACGTGTTCTGCGAAACTGGCTATCCTTAGCAGCCCATGTATGAATTATACGATATTTTTTATTCAACTTTGGTTTAACTGTTAGTTTTCGATTGTCTTCAACATAATAATATTTAACTAAAATGTCGTTAAATAGTTGTAAAATTCAGACTAATAATAACTGAAAAAAAACCTGTACCACTACAATCCGTGACGGGTATGGGGTTTAGTACATGATAGTAGAGACTGTACTGTTTCATGGACAACGGTTCTGCAAGGAGGTGACTTGTCCTAAATCACGCTCAACCGCCAGATCCTCCCCATATTTTGGGTTACCTATTTTTATAATATTTTATAGAGGATGGGTGAGCCCCAGGAGGGTTCTAAATCCCATATGTCCATCTCCCGCTGCAGACTAAATTCTGACTCTAATAATTTTTTATTAGCTTTTTTCCATCCTAAATTAAAATATTAAACTATAGAATATTTGTCGGTAATGCTATTAGTATTATACAAAAAAAAAACAACGAGAGTTCTCGTGTATAGTGATAAAATCGATAAACCCAACTTTGATTTCAAAGAATAGAAATAAATTACTGGTTCTTGTATTTCTCTTAAAAGAAACTATTTAGTAATTAAAAATGCGCGCCGATTTTCGAAGGTGAAATAAATTTGGGCATTTAATTTTTTTTTTCATGCATGACTTGAAACTAGGAGATCAAGCATTATCATAGTGGAAAAAATACTGAAATTAAATTGAGGGAAAAATTTAACATTGCACAGTGAAGGACTGTAATGCACCTTTCTATTGCAGATAGCTGACATACCTTGAAATTGATGGAATTGATTGTGAGGATAACTCTTGCATAGAGTCGACGGTCCGTGACGAAGGTGTACTTGCAGGATAGGTACTGGCCGGAAGTAGACCTCTTGTAGACGAGGGTGTTGTGCGGCGACCGGAGGTACCCGGACACGGTGTTCCAGGATGAGAACTCTTCGTCGCATGCAGTGCCCTCCACGGCCGTGCCGAAATGCGTGTTGTTGAAGAAGTCGTAATGGGCCCAATAGTACAGTGAGGACCTGCAAACATATAAAATGACTTCTTGTAGTTCTTCAAGGAGAATGTAAGTTATTACTGTCTGATTTGTGGAAGTAGGAACGATCCCTTATTGAAAGTCCCTCAGAAGCCCAACTTCCCACTAACTCGAAAGAGTCAGTTCTGGCAGTGGAGGCAACATTTCTATCCCCTCTTTGCGTTGTAATGCACCGCGATCTACAACCTGGCCTATTGTTGATACTGCCTGTCTCCTGGAGTCGAGCTAATGCCCGGGAAACGCCTTGAGAAACACCAACCTTACTTAGGTTGCTCATTACCACAGTAGTATGTTTTTCCATGGTTAAAAAAAATACAATTGAATCACAATATAGACAAGACCAGAAAAGTGGAATTATAATAAATATAAATGTAGTTTTTAAAAGAAATAATATAAAAATCCCAGGCAAAGTAATTACCATTACAAAATTAGCAATATTCCTGTTAATTTTTGCACAGTGTAGGTAGTAAAGCCAATATAAAGTATGAATCGATCAGATTTTGGTAGATGTACATGACGTAACTAAAGCATGGTCGATAGTTAAGGTAACACTCGTTTTAAATTAAAAGTAACATCAAATATTATTCATCCTAAGTCTAAAAACATTGGGATTATTTATGATTGTTTTCAAGTGTTTTCTTAATTATTTCAAAATAGCTGTTTTACCATGAAACTGGATAAATGTTACATATTCAAATTAATCATCATAACAATAAATAATTGGTAATACATATGTAACCTTTCTACACCCTTCTCAATTGATTTAAACATTATCTGCTGTTTTGTGGGTGTGTTTATGCATTTAATTTATGTTGGAAACTAAGTAGCTTAGGCGGTTTAAAGCTCTCATTATGAGAAAATCCCGATTTAGCAAAAAATGTAACATCGTTAGCTGTTGGCCCAAAGCCTTCAAATATCTAGAGTCAAATAACGTGGGCCTAGACATGGAACGTGTTAAATATAAAATTGGAGCGTAATTAACAACTCTACTATTAGATTTTCTAGCCCCTAGTTAAATAAACTTGTTAAAAACCCTGTATGACTTCTGTTCAAGATATTTGTTTATTTACACATCAATCATTTATAGATACTTATTTAGTACCAGCAAAAATGTACATACATTCTGCGATGTATAATATTAGATAAATGTGAATGTCTGATAAAAGCAGAGAAACTATCTTATTGCGAAATAGCTTGTCTGCTCCTCAAGGTGATGTCGTGTCATCGACAAGTCGAGGGTATAACAAGTATGTATTATGTATCACAAATATATATGTATATGTATCAAACATGAACACTGTATAACTTATATATCATAATGCCACGTACCCTGAGTAGCTACCAGTCTTGCTCTCGAACCTGACGAAGAGCGCACTATCAGTGCTGACGAAGTCGTGCTTCTCCATGGGCCTGGAGAAGGTGTCGCAGAAGGTCTTGATGATCCTCGAGTCGTCAGGCCAAGAGGCGTCGTACAGGGTCAAGCTTTCCCCACAGTCGCCGTCAAACATGGCGATCGGCGACTCGATTCTGTTTATCCGAAAGCTAGAAAAAAAGTTTACTTATAGTTATCCCTCTATCAATATTAATAAGTAGATATTCTCAAACTTAAATATGAAACGATGCCAAAATAAATATAGTTTCAGGATTTTCACCCTAAAAATAAAGAATAAGAAAAACATGATTACCATTTCAGTTTTAAATAATTTAAAAAAATAATTTATTCATTGAAATTTACAACTGTATTATATTAATAGAACAAGTAAATGACAGGATTGATAGTGACATGTATAAATCAGGGTAGTACTCAAATATAAAATTTAACTAAGAAGGTCACGAGGCTATGTTCTTTTCAGACGCTTCGGAGGATCATCAGGAATTGAAGAAGTAGCTACGTTTGAAACTAGTGGTTTTGAGTGTGAATAAAGTTTGTCATGAAATGATTGATTCCGGATTGGGGCCAAATGAGCAACAGGTGGGATATTAAGGTCATTATGGACTATAATTAAGGAGAATTAAAATATAAAAGCTAAAACTTAATTGACAATTTTTGCTCCAAATCAATTGAGGCTTCATCAAGCTATTATGTTACTATATGATTATTATTATGTAATGATTTTGGCCAGGTTTTTTTATTTAAATTACTGTTGTATGTATTACATTTTATTTTTGCGTGTGTATTATGTATTTAATGAATTAATTGCATTACAATATTTTTTGGCTTCCGTTATTATTTCTTGGTATCTTCAGTCTTTATCTTTGTGGGGAAAGTCTCATTCACGATTGATTAGTATCAAACATCGGGAATAATAGTATTCTTAATTTTTAGAAAAATTTAGTGGTATTTCTATTTCCAACATAGCGTTAGGAAAAAAATGAACACCATTTCAATCGAATAACCTATTAGATTCGATTTGATTTGTATTTAATTTAATTGCATAATTTATGTGGTGATGTTTAATGCTCATGTTATAACATTTACTTTTAATCTCGTACTCCAAATCTGATAATATGTAAAATATACAGTATACCAACAAATACATTTATTTATTACAAGACCAACTTAAACAATGCAATGTACTTAAACTTTATTTTTATCGTAATATGAATTGTCATGAATATGCTTAAGAACCTAGGCGTTGAGCCAGGGGACAAGGCTACAGTTACAGACATGTCAGTAGTGTATCTGTAAACACAAAAAATTCGTTAACAATCTATTATTATTCTTATCATTATCAAGAAATCATGAAAATCCAATACACCGTAATAAAAAGCAATAATGTCTAAGTTTGAGTAGCAGTTGCCGAGAAGAAGAATTCAGAAAGATTTCTTGAAAGACCAAGTATAAGTTTTTATTTTCACAAGTCTATCAATTTCATCATAGAGATAAGTTTAATTTCAATCATGAATATGCCAATGACTATTTACATAGCAGTTATTGACATATTTTATTTATTAACACAATAAATAAGACCTCCACGCTGAAAGGTTCAAGGAGGAAGAAGAACATAATAAATAAGGATTTTAATATCTTCACTTTAATATTTTCAGTCCTCAAGGTAGTATCCTTGGTCCAATCCTTTATACAGCTGACATCCCAAATCATCCTAATACTATCCTTACCACGTATGCTGATGATACATGTGTATTATCAGTCAACACCAATCCAATTATTGCATCCCAAAGCCTCCAATCCCATATCACTGATTTTGAAGAATGGTGTCAAAACTGGAGAATTAAAATAAACTCTCAAAAATCGCATCAAATCACTTTTACCTTACGTCGTAAACCAATGACTTAATGACCCCTTCAGTATCCTTTAATAATATCCCACTGGTGCCTGTACAACAAATCCGATACTTAGGGTTGCATCTTGACAAACGATTAACCTGGAATCCTCAAACGAGACTGAAAAGACAAGAAACCGCTCGACGTTTCAGGCTACTTCAACACTTACTAGACAAACGCTCTAAGCTCCCAATTAATTACAAAAGACTCATCAACATGACCATCATACGACCTATTTGGACCTACGGAGTAGAGCTTTGGGGCTCCACTAAGCCATCGAATTCCTCTCGTATCCAATCCCTACAATGCAAAATCCTTCGTAAAATCCTTAATGCTCCTTATTTTGTTAAGAATAAAGTCATCCATAACGACCTTAATGTCCCATTTGTTGCTGATTTGGCCCGAACCCGTTATCTATCCTTTCATAACAAACTTCATTTCCACTCAAACCCTCTAGTTTCAAACCTAGATTCCTCTTCAATTCCCGATAATCCTCCGAGGTGTCTGAAAAGAAGATGGCCCCGTGACTTCTTAGTTGAACTTGTGATTTGAGTACTACCAGTGGGTAGTTTCTCTACTTGTCATTTTCACATGTCATTATGTATCGCTTAGCCCATTTACTTGATGTATTATTTTAATACAGTTGTAAATATCAATAAATAAACTAAAAAAAAAAAAAAATTTTCAGACTCGATATATTTTAGACTTGGTATTAAGCATGCTAAAATTAAAAAACGAAAGAAAGACAGTAAAAAATAATCAATCGTCATACATTGCAAACTTTGCTATGAATTGGTGGGTTGCTTGACTGCCTTCTTCTTCTTCTCTTACTCATTTCAATCATTCGACTGTCATCACTCCTTCTTGGTACTCATTTTTTTTTTCTGTTTAGACCTTGTACCCTAATCAGAGATACAAAGGGTTCATTAAGACTGGAAGGCGGCAAGAAAGAAATGCTGATGATACAAAGCCGCCATATTTCCATCCGTAAAGGAAAATTTGCCTATTTTATTTCATTTTTCAGCTGTTCATCGAATACATCTTCATGGTGAGTAACTTATTTTATATTATATTTCCTGAACTAAGAAAAATGTAATTTAATCATAAAAAGTAAAAAAAAAATCAATAAAGAAAATATTCAACTTGGTGAATAATAAAAGCCTGTCTGTTATATACATAATATACAAACCGCAACGTTGTATTTTGTTGAGTTTATGGCTGTTATGTACAACAAGCAGAGCATGAAGAGTGGATTTAGTGGATTAAAGTTGGCATGCCAAGTTATTTTAGCCATTGTGTCAATATTGAAGGCTAGTCTAAATCCACTTCAATTTTAGCAAGAGCTTAGGGAATAAATTGAAATGCTAACGATTTCTGACAACTTGAGCATAAAGAGGGTTTTCGCAGTTTAAACAGCAGCAGGTGGGTGTTGTAGTAATTCACTCTGAACCCTAAATGTATCCGTTTGTTTTATATTCTTTTTATGGAAATGAGTTTTCCACTCTCTAGAGAGGAACTCGAATTTTATCGTTTATATTCTGACTTTTTTTTTAATCAGTTAAACATCAAAAGCTAGGAAAAATGTTATTTTTACAATCATGCTTAATTTTATTAACTCCCCCAATGATATTATTAAATCTAAAAAATTCAGAATGATACAGTCTTGAGGTGATTCTGTTGGTTTGGATAGTGTTGTCAAATTCTTTGTCATACTGGAAGCTTCCTCAGGGCTTAATTTGAGACAGATTGAGCTGACAAACGCAAATTACTTTTATTAAAAAAAATCTCTACCTACGAATAACTAAATCTAAATGTCACGATAGGGCCGTTTAGCCTTTTTACAATAAAGGAGGCTAATTTTTTCTACTGGTACGTAGATTAAAATACAACAACTCTAATTTTATAGAAGATGCGAAAATCTTTAGAACTCAAAATCTCATTAAAAACAAAATTGGGGGATGAATCTGCTGGAAAGACTGAAAAACAGTAATGAAAAACACACGTAAAAAAAGTAATCGCAAAAGGAGAAAACCATACACAGGTTTTTCGAATTTTTATTCGAAATTTTCATTCAAATATAACCCTATATTTTCATTCAAATATACGTTAAAGTAGATAATATTTTTTATGATAAATATGATGCTATAAAATATAATACTAGAACTCGTAATTCAAGTGAAGCAGATACGAGAAAACATATCCAATACGGAATATAAAACCGAAACTCGAAGTATACGAGGTTAGTAACTATAAGTGGAAACTGGGAAAGTTGTAAAGGCGAAGATAGCTATTCTAAGGACGAAGATGTCTGCCGATTCCGCCATCTACATTTATTTACTTCTAAGAAAATCGTTACACAACTTGCTCCAGTAATAATTCAGTTTGAAAGTAAAGCGATTGTTCCAAACCAGTGGTTTGAGGACTTGGACAAGTCACGTTATTTGTTGAAATGGGAACTGGCAGAACTTCAGATTAGGATACTTATTATTTCATAATTAGCACTTTTTGTTGCACTGCTATGGAGCTGGGTAGGGTTGTTATATTAGGTTCTGGGTTCAGATGTGAAAGATATATTTTTTTATCTACTAACAGCCATGAATGGAACTTGTGGGATCTGTTAACCCTCCTGTGGATCACTTAATCACTGAAAGAGGTTAACCTAAATTGGCCAATAAAGTGTATTCCTGGACAAATCACCTCACTGCAACAACCGTTTCCTAGAAACAGTCTCTACCAAGTACTGAAACCATGAATCTTGGGAATCTTTTTTGTTCTCAATCAAGAGTGTGATAGATGCAAAATCTTTTTCAAAAAATAATGCAAATCATTGCTGTGGCATCGCTGGTATTAATTTCCAACTTTAATTCAGCCCATGATTTTTGAGTATTTTCTTTTGTTAAATTTCTAGTTCCAAACCCTTGTTTTTCCCTTTCAGAGTATTCTGAAAAGTATTCTGGAGCATAAAATGCCTTTTTCCAAATCTGTGTTGAAGATTTTCAAAGTTTTGAGTCATTAGAGATCAATTAGAGTTAAATTTGGAGCCAATATTAGATTTTAATTATAGATTTATTTATTTGAGAAGTGAGAAAAGTGCCACTTTATTACACCCGAGTGAATTTTAAACGAGGGTGTTATAACCACTTTTCTCACGTGTTAAATATTACATTTTTCCTGCAACCATTTAAAAATTAAGAAATTTAAGGTGAAACTTTAGATTTGTTAAAACTACACTAGTGCTATCTCTTACAATTTTCTATTACTAACCATGCAAATTATAACTCTAGGACGGTTTACTCATTGAAACATATATTTCTTATTATTTAGAAAATAATATTCTGATAACACATATAAAAATAAAATAAACGTATATTATTATATCTTGATTTATATTTATATTTCTCTTCATAATTGACTTTAGATGTGTTTGGTATAAGTTGATTTATTGCCTGTTCAGCCTGTTATTTTATGAATGGAGGAGTAAATTCTATGAATTCATCATAGTCTATTTCCATTTTTATTTTGTTTGTGGTCTGATCACTGTTTTAATGCTAGATCTCCAAATTTCTGATGTGTGAAGGTTCTAATACATTTAAGGTTATATTAAATATTTCTATAAAATCGTTTCAAAATAAATAAAATTTATCTTGAATTAAATATAAAACAGTTCTGAAATTATTTATTTTAACATTTTACGAATATAATATAAATAATATTATAATACCACCAATTAAAATTTAAAATAACAGAGTGCTGATTGTCAAATTCGATCTTGGTGGCTGTTACTTTCCCCACTCCGATTACTATTCTTATAAATTTATGAAATTCAAACTTTTTCCTTTCCTCAACAGTAGAAGTATAAGAAGCTTAATTATGGTGTTATTTTCTAATTGTTGAAATAGTCAGTTTAGTTTTATAAATTAATATATAGTGGAACTTGGTTTACATTTGTAAAGTCTTTTGATAAGTTGAAAACCTGATATCTGCGGAAGCACTTCTTGGTAACAACAATCAAGATAAATTGCATTGAAGCCTGTCATAATAATAATAATAATATATGTTTATCAGTTAAAAATAGTTGTCCCTTTCTTTTAGATATTACAGATTTGAGAATAATTAAATTAATAAATATAATTTCTATTGTCAGGAAATTTCCTTTTTGATTTACTCACCTGGGAAAGTATAGCCTGACTATCTGGTCCTTGAGGCCCTGGATGAGGTAGGTGCAAGAGGTGTGGGGTGGGTACCAATGTGCCACTGAGAGGAAGATGCCCTCGCTGTCCCCGCTGGCGAAGAGGTCTTCGTAAGTCAGGAGCCAATCGCAGGTCGAGTTCCTGCTACCTGCCGTCTCCACGTGTCCTGGCCAATTCCCCACGTTGAAGTGGAATCCTGTGTTGAGGAGTGGGCCTGCAACATTAGAAGTATGAATAGATAACAGAACCTTATAACGAAAGATGAGGTAATCTAAATATATACAGAAACGTGGATTGGGTCGCTGAAGTTTTCGCTGAAATAATATCAAACGATGTAAGTAATTAAGTGAAAGAAAACATTTACAAATATATAAAATAAATCATAGAGTCTTTAAAATAACAACATGAAACATTGAAACAGTTCTGACTTCATCAGAACGAAAAAAACTTATTGTAGGCTAGAGTTAATTTAAATTTTCAATATTCTAAACATGAATATATTTCTAATTTATTGGAAGGTGTATTTATATGATTTTAAAAATTTAACTGGAAACAAAACTGATTTGAAGGATGAAATGGTAGTAAAAATTTAAAGGAAAATCAAATTACCTAATGTTAAAGGAAATGAAAATTTAGAACATTAATTAAAGCAACTAAGCACTTTTATAATAACTTCACTATTCTTCAAGAATTTGGGGCTCACATCAATTGCAGAGATTTAACAATTAAAATTAAAATATAAATGTTAGCTTTTGAAAAATAATTAAAATTGAGTACGAATCAGAATTATCTAGCACAACAGTTACGAAAAAAAGGGCTTCGCAGAGTAGATAAAACAAAGTTTAGTGAATTAAAAAATAAATACCGAAATAAATTGAATGTTGAAAATGATTCAGTCTGAGACTGAAATTCTCCAGTTTTAATCTAGATAAATTGTTGGGGACAAACAATGTCAAAAATCCCATCTAGTGGTTTTTGTAATCAGTAAATAAAATATTTTTTCTTTAGAATTTTTTTTTTAAATTAAACATTTCAGTATGAAATTCTGCAATGTAATATTCGACCATTCTCGTCCAATATGTATGTCTATTAGTGTTGAGTATTTATTGTATATTTATATTTAGTTAGTGGGCCTCGAAGTTTCCCTTTCGAATTTGTCTGAAGCGCTGATTTTACATAGCTAGTTGATTTTACATAACCTTTTACCACAACCAAGAGATTTATTTTTCTAATGTAGTGAGTAAAATTTCCACATTCGATTTTTTTTCACTAATAAAATATTTGAGTTTAAGATCTTACTGGTAATATATATGTATTAGAATTTTTAGAAAATACGTTAGAAATATACATGATAGAAATCGCGGATAGTGAGTTAAATGATCCTGATAAACCTTTATATTGTCATAGGTTTACCAAAAAAATAAATATATATATTGTTTACCTAAGGTTCAAAATGTAAGAAAGAGACGTTGGTTTTAATCATCATCATAATCTTTTCTTCTCTACCGCTGCTCAGTGTGGGGATTTCTTCTATAGAGCTTGGCCCAGGTGTCCCCTTTCTTGAACCAATTCTCTCCTCCTGCTCCAGTCCAGCCCTCGCTTCCTGAACGCTTTCCACGCCTTCTTCCCAGGTGATCCGTTGTCTTCTTCCGTCCACACTCGTCTCATATGTTATCCTGACCAGAATGGAGTGGCCAAACCATCTTAGTTTATTTCGTTCTACCTCGAGGTTCCCAATATTCTCATGACACGGTGAGGACGTCTTCCCATTCTCATGTATCTGGATTAATATCCATGTTAATGCTCGACAACTCTTCTTCCATGATATTTACGTCGTATTGTAGGTCCCGGTCATCCGAAGCGAACACTGCGATGTCATCAGCAAAAGCGAGAAAAGCGAGAAGCGTTGCTTTTGATATCGTACTAAATTTGCTTTGTATACATAATAATTACTTATAAAATTTAAACATAATAAAAACATCGATATGATATATGTTGATATCCACAGCTTCTTCTAACCTGAGGTATCACATGAATCAGGGATGTTTAATTAAAAAAAAATATTCCGTTTTATATCACGCAAAGATATAGAAATCAGAAGCTAAGGGCAAGTAACGCTATAATAAAAATACTGAAGATTGTGAGAAACTGCTTTTATCGCGGTTGTTATTCTTTTTATTGCGTTTCGAATTGGCTTTAAAGCATTGAAGAAGATAGTATCAGCGATTCCCTCCGAGAGGTATCTATTTTATACCTTTTGAATTCCCCTCTATAAGATTACACCTTACACCATATATTTATCTTATTTTATTTAAAAAAAAAAAAACAGTTTTAATCCTATATGAAATCACGGACCATCCCGAGAGTTTGTTTAGTTTTCTAAATAGGCAACACACGTGCTTATGGATACGTGATAAGGGGAATGAGAATGCTTGTTATCTGACATTTTATCAGTGAATTATATTTTAATTTTTTTTTTATTGTTTATATTATTTTTTGTTACCCCTTTAGGGTGTAACATTAATATAAATTTATTTTTAATTTAGATGATACTATCAATTTTTTATAAACAATATAATCACGTTATGGACTTTCATTCAGTTTATCGACGGTCCTAATATGAAAACGTAAAAGTGGAAAAATTATAGTGGAAGGGTTTCTTTTTTATGACGTTCTTTTGTTTAATTTTTAGGCTAACAACTAATTTTGAAGATTTTCTACTGGATAGCATATTATTTATGGGAATTTAATATTACAAAAAAAAATATCTCAGTATGAAATACGTTAAAATTTCTAAAAATGTTCACATTGAGACTGGGACCATTTGCTCATCAATAGTTTTTAAAAACAAACTGATTACTATTTTAAAGTGTTTAATTTATTGAGCCTTTAAGAACATTTATAAGCATTAACACAAGTAAAAAATTATCAGAAGTATAAAGAATAATGGATAAAAAATGTATAAATGGAGTTTAAAAAAAGCTAAGAGTCTATATTTATATGAGCTAAAATATCCAAAAGCGTTTAATGAATTCCATTGTTCCATTCTCTTTGACCTTTCTTGAAAACCTGGAGCATTCTGAAGTTCCTTCCAAAGTGACGAACGTCCTTTAATACTATCCGGAGAGCCTTCGAGATTATCGATTTCCTTTTCCGTCTACTTAATTCTCCAAGTGCTTAATCTTCCATTTTTGTCATTCTGCTCGGGAATCCAGCGGTTTATCATACCGAAAATTTAAAAGTCTAAAATATTTATCCTATTATCCAATGGATACTTTAAACCATAAACATCGAATATATTTTGTTCTAAAAATAAAATGAATATAATGATTTCCCAGTTATAGTGTTTATCATTGGCTTTAGATAGATCATTTATATGCACGGTAAAACATTGTTTTAAGTATACTCAAAATCATCACTGATAATCAATACTTCAAGGAGCTTAAATAAAGGTATATAACATTCTAGCAACTCAACTCAACTGTGAATGGCGAGATATTCAGAGTGTACTCGAGAGAATGTTTGACCAACTACAAAAAGGTAATTGAATAGTAGTTCATTTTATCAAGCATAAAGCGAGAAGCTCTCTGCATCCAGGGGATCTTGTGCAGGGGGATCTCTTCGTGCAGGTGATCTTGTAATATACACAGACTGGATTTATGGATCTATATTTAATCAATGATAATTAAATCTATCTAGATTGGACTCTCAATAACTTTCTGGACTTTAATTAACATTTCAACAAATATATTTAATTTATACTAAGGAATGGGATTTTAGGTAGGTGTATTTGTTTCATTTAAAGAATAGTCTACTTTTAATTACTTTTCATTTAAGTTTTGGTCCTAGTTTTAATATTTCAATACCAGTTAATTTGATTTTCCATGATTTAATTAAATTTTGAAACTATTTTTTTATAAATCCGTATATATATACATAAAATGTTGATTGATTCTCGCTATCCTTTCTAAATCTTCATGCTTCGTAAATTAACTCCAGAACTGGTACAGGTTTTGTGATATGGAAAAGATTTGACTCTGATTTTGATACATCTATTCTGTATTTTGAATCATATTTTTTCTAAAATTTTGAAGGGACCAATTTTTAATTCATTCCTGTTTGTCCGATTTCCGCTTTATGCCTACCCCAAGTCTCCTATGTTCAATATGCACTTTGTTCTATTTTTATCAAAACGTCGCTTGTTATAATTGTGAGACTTTGTAGTATTTTCTAAAGCGAGTTTTCTATCTATTAATCCATGATATGATTGTTCTTGTTTTAATAATACAATTACACCATTAAAGGATAATTTGGTTGCTATAAAAGATAATCCGGCTCCAAGAACACAAAAGAATGCTCGACAATTTCTAGGAAAATTTTTTTTGATGGAAAAGATGTACCAAATATATCAATTATATTAGACCACTTGCATAATTTATTGAGAAAAGATCAGATATTTATTAGGTCAGAAAAATGTCAAGAATCATTCGAAAAATAAAACAATTACTTTGCTTAAAACCTATGTTGGCAATTTTCGATCCAGATCTGCCAATGCATATTTAGACAGATGCAAGTTTACAAGGCATAGGAGCTGTTATGAAACAGACACAAAATGGTTAAGAAAAACCTTGCGCATATTTCTCGAGGAAATTGAATGGAACCCAAAAACGGAAAAAGCCATTTACCTAGAATGCTTAGCAATTAAATGAGCAGTTAAGTACTGGCAGCATTGGGTCATGGGAAAGAAATTCAGTTTTCTCCAACCATAAACGCCTCGAAAAAATTGAATTTTAAAGCAAGAACGGATGAAGATTTGGGAAACAACGTTTAAAAGTAAGCGTTAAAAGGTACGTTAAAAGTTACACACCTTCTACAAAACTGTTTTCTTTTAACTAAATAACAGCAGACAAATTAAAATAACCTCCCCGGTTCTTCTCTTAAAGCTGTTACCATGGTTTATTGTACGCCTTTATATATTTATATACTTTTATATATTTAAATACTTCTATGGATGCATCAATAGAGGTATTTGAGAGTTCCATGTTAGTTATAAAAATAAAACTTTGGGTATGGGTTAATCAAAGCATTACTATAGTAATGAAGGTATTGAAATTATACTATTAACCATTTTAAAGCTTGAAACTTTTTATATTTTATCAAATGTCATTATTTACATAAAACTTCGGTTTTAAAAATGAAACGATACAAAATAGAACATTAATAAAAAAAAAAATTAAACAGGTTGAAAATGGGCTGTAAGATATGTCGTTCCTGAATCTTTTTCTTTCTGAATCTCAGAAAGCTTCAAACACTATAATTGCCACTGTAGGTGTAACTCAAAAATGCCAATTTTTAGAAGGAGCCAATTTGTAGGTTTTGAAAATTAAAACTAATTAGTATTATTGGATTGTAAATAACCGATAGTATTTTATTATATTGATGATACTTTGTTAACACTTTGTAAATTGATATTTTGACTATTTTAATAATAGTAATTTTAATTAGTTTATGCTTAATATTCTAGGAACTAATGATGTGGGCACGTGGAGTTCATAATCAGGATAAGCTAAACTACGGAGTTAATATTTTGTAGTGTTTGAGGTCCTTATAAAATATTTATTAATACTCCGTATGTAGCTAATAAAACTTACAAATGGATTCAATTTATAAATATACTAAAGTAGAGCTTATGATATATTTTTACATATTGAAATTTTAATATAAATTTAATCAACGAATTTTACAGAAATTGAACAGAATAGATACCAAGTACTGTTAGCCCCATCCTCAATGAAATACACCGCAGTTGCTCCACAATCGATTTCCGATAGTCGAAACGAAGTCCGATTAGAAGACTGTCTCTTTACTTCCTAACATGAAACCTTCATTTGTTAGACACAAGTAGTTACTTTACCAGTTAATGTGGTTTTATCTTAATCCTGTTATTAGTTAATATACAAATAATTCTTTACTAAATTTCTTTTACAATACGCTGGTCATTTTGGACTTTATTTCAGTTATTATTGACGGTGAGATAACAGTTAACTTACAAAAGACATAGTAGTATATAACCTTTATTTTATAATTATTGTTTGAAATGAAATAAAAAGTGAAAGAGGCCATATCACAACTTTTTCTTCTTATCATACTTTATTGGATGCATAGAAAAATTTTCATTATGTAGTATACTATTGGTTAATATATTCAGTTTTTTTTTGCTACATACTTTAGTTTTCCCATTTTTCCTACGGGTTTAGGATGGTAATCATCTTTCTCGAATGTCTTTCCCTCTCACACACACACTCACAACCATGGTTCAGCGGCAGGCTACTTATAGCTCCAAACACCAGCCTCTTTGGTACCGATTCACCAGAGACCTTCCCATTGAAGTAGACTCGGGTTGGAACCTCCCTGGAGGAAATACACGAATTGGTCTAGAACCAGATATTATGGCTGTTCAAGGTCAATAGGCGAACGAGAACCTGTATTTAATCCTCCGAAGCAGATCAACGATTGGAGAAAGCGCTGGCACTAGTCTACAATATATGGTGGGGATTGATTTAAAGGAGATAACATAAATATTGACGAATCTATAAATGTTTTATTTTTTTTTTCTTAGCCCCTTGGATTTTATTTATTTTTGACAATAACATATTGTATGGGATCTGTTTTACTGTACCAGGTTCATTTTAAGAGAGGAATGTGGATAGGATTTTCTAGTTTTCAATCACATGGTAGGAGAGGGGGGTCTAGTGATGGGGCTCACTAGTTCTTTCTGGTTGGAGTTAGTCAGTAGTTTACTCAGTCCATGTTGAGCGTCTATACATGTGTCTGCTAGCGCTGATGTCGGCCTGTCGGTGTGTGTTGAATAGTGGGTTCGTGCAGTGTTGGGGGCTATAAAATAATTTGATATGCCTCCGTGTGGTGAAGTCTGTTACCGTTGGGAGTCCGAGGGTCTCGTGTATTATGTCTGATTTCGTCCTTTGTAGAGAGGTATGCCTTACTTTACGCCTCAGTATACGGTTTTGAAGTTGTTGGTGTAATGTTATTCAATATAGGCGCCCCATAAAGGAGTGCTGATCTAATAACTGCCTTATAGATTATTAGTTCGGTGAGGTTAAAAGGTGATTAAGTCTAATATATAATCTAGCTTTAAGAATTGGTTCTAACCGACCTGATATTCTTCTTACATTTTTGGGATAACGTCAAGTGCCAGTAGAGGGTGACACCCAGATACGCTAACTTAATCGCAGGTTTGTTTACTCTGCCTGCTACTCTATAAACCTTAGGTAGAGGGCGCTTATTCTTTTGGAATGAGAGAATAATACAGTCCGTCTTCTATTACCTGTAATATTCAATCCGTTCAGTTTTTTAGTTATTTCCTCATAGGCCACCTCCGCCAGCCGTAGAACTCTCTTTGTATTCAATGAGCAATGATAGATGGCGATGTCATCGTCATATGCTACCACAGTAGCTTTTTTGTATTTGGCACCAACGATTTCCGCCGTATAAACTGAGAATAATACCGGCGATAGCATAGACCCTTGTGGTACACCACACGTAAGTTGGAGCCAACTCGTACCTTTATTGAACGGTGTGTCAGAAAGGACTTTATGATAGTATAGATCTGCTCGGGGAAATTCATTTGTCCTGCAGTGTCTGACAGAGAATGGGACACTGATTCAATCACCTCCGTACAGTCCATGGGTATCAAAGCCTGTAGCTTCGCCAGATGGTGGTCCGGGCACAGGAAGTCGGTCTGTTCTGGTGTGATTAACGCGCTTTTTCCGAGCAGTAGGTTTTGAGATAATTAAGGATAATTATATAAATATGTCTCTTCTTGGTAATTGTTTCAGGAGCATATTATGTATTCCGTCGTGACCTGAGGTTTTATTCCCTCGCGAACGACGGTGTATCACCTTCAGCTGCTTCGGAGATACAAACATATAGTTACTTCCCACTTCTTCGTTCGGGATTTCGGTCGCACGACGGGCTAAAGTGGCACTATAGTGATCAACGAACTTACTTGCTTGTTCCTCATCTGCCAATAGTTTGTGCCCTTCTTGTAAAAATGTATAGCTTATCTTCCTCGTGATTGTGCTGAGTAATTTCCAAAATTTACGGTGGTCACCATGAATTGCTCAAAGCTTTTTAAGCCACTGTGCAGTCCGCCATTGTTTCAAGAGATTGCGAATCAGAGTAGTAAGGGAATTCACTACCGATTTCACCCCATGATCTCTTGTCCTATACCATTTATTCTTCCACTTGTTGCGCAAGGCGATAAGTGGAAGAATGTGATCTGGTAGGGGATGCAGGACTGGCGGAAGTAGCCTAATTTTTTTATCTTTATCAGAACATACCATATAGTTTATATTTATTTCTATGAACTTTTGTAAATATTGTATCATTCTTTTAATATATTCCTTTGCCCTGATGTATATTCATTTAATTTTGTACACATCTGGTATTCATAAGAGACTTGGTCTCAGAATAAAATAATTTTTCTATTCTATCCTATCATCTCTTTCTATAAGATTGTAAGGGCGATATAAGGAAAGTTGAAGGTGAAGGAAATACCGCATTCCGGACTCCGGGTTGTGGTGACCTGTTGCTGGGCCTGTCTCATGCATTTCTCACCGTCTCATCTCCTAGTAGCCTTCAACCCATTTCTCTCTCGACGTATTCACTGCAGTGAAGGCATTTTTGCGTTTGATGACATCCTATTCTCTGGTATCTCTGTAGCAATGAAGGATAGCAGAAAGTAGGAATAGGAGTATCATTCTCATCAACCATTGATGACTTAAATCGCTGAGAATAATTTTTGTTATGAATGGAATAGTCAGTATTAAACAACCTCATTATTTTAATAAGCGTATTAGAAAAGACATTATGAAATAAACTGAACATTTATATTACGTAATACAGCTTTCATTCTGTATTAAAACACTCGTTATTAATACATATATATCTGATGCATTCCCATACCTTTGAGAGTGGAAAGATAGCCTCTAAGCAAAATTTTGAATATTTTGAGAAAAAAACAGGCTGAACGTTTATTTTATTTGAGTGAAATGTTTTATTAAATACTTGAATGTTTTACGAATCAATGTGAGTAGGGTCTATCAATTTCAATTAACCCTGATAATATGTATTTCGTTGCTTAATCATTTTATGATTTGATCATTGCAGTCATAAAAAATAATAATTTTATTTTTGTTCAACTTTCCACAACTATAGTCATTTTTCTTTGAAAAAAAATATCTTCCGTGCCTTTAGCTTACGACAACATAGATTACTAAGCTGTTGAAAAAATCCTATTTTATTTAAGAAAATATTTTATGTTTAGTATATCGTGCCAGTATTATATTTATCTTATGACATATCAAAAGATATGACTGACATAAGATATGAACTTACAATTTTGGAAAAACGGGAGAACTATTAGGATAGGATAGGATCAGGTTATGGGGCGATCAACAGCGGAAGAAAACTATTAGTGATCTTGGAATAGCATTAGGACACTAAGAGTGACACCAATGGCTTCTTGCAGACAAGTTCTGAAGATAAAGAGATTTTTATCTATAAAACACCGATTTTTGAGTCATGACATTTTAGAAATACTAGTACACTGTATTGTGAAATTTTGTTATTAAATAAAACTTAAATAAAAATGTTCAAAAAATTTTCAAAGTAAGGTTAAAATTATTTTTGAAAGCAGAAAACCAGGAAGGATTTAATCAAGATTAAATTATGAGTTTATGTAGCGATCTATATGTATTGAATTTGTAACGATTTGAAATGGAAGTATATTATACACATACATTTTATCCATTTATTTATTTTTAATTAATATGGTATATAGAGTCCAAATAATCCATCTAAATCTTTCTTTACACAAATATGATCATTCGCAACGAACTATTTCCTGAAATCTCAGATTTCCTATCCCAGTTGGAATATCAAGATAAATCAACGTTAATGATGAATCCTCGTATACTGGATTCCCAGTCGTGCCATATCCGTTAATTTATGAAAGACCAACATTGTCGGTCGTTAATATTTAGGAAGTCTAATAGATCTGTTCCCTGGAGAAAAAATGAGACCGTATTACAGATATGTATTCAATTATTAACTATTGTTAATGCCCTAAATTTTTTTTGATCGACAATTTTTTTTTAGCATTATTATAATGTTACTGCTATGATTCATCGCCATCTGACAATCCGCGAAACACTTCAGTAGTCGAGAAATTTTAGTTTCGTTAAGTATGATGTTAAGGGTGGTTCAGCGGTAGAGCACTGAGTTGCCATGCCGAAAATCCTGGTTCAAATCCCGCTGCAGGCAAGACTTTTATTTAGTCTGTTTGGAGTCGGAGATGGATCATATGGAAAACTGGAATCTAGGACCCTCCTGGATCCCACCCAGCCTCTATAAAATGTTGTAAAAATAGGATACCTAAAATAATGAGCGTGATCTAGGACAAACAACCTCTACCTCACTTCCGAACCATTGTCCATGAAACAGTACAGTCTCTTCCATGTACTGAAACCCGGACCCGTTCATAGGTTGTTCAAGTATAGGTTTATTTTAAGTATGATCGCTCTACGAAACAAGATTTCATTTTTAGGAAATTCATATAGAAGAAAAATGTTTCTTTTTGGGAACAGGAAAGAATTTGGCATTTTAATTAAAGAAAACAAACACAAAATGGTTTTAATAGAAAAGCTTTTAAAAAAATCATCTCAAATATTAAACATATTAGGATAAGAAGATGCGATTGGTAGCTTGGAGTTATATTTTTGACTGACAGGCATGTTTCTTTACTACTTACATATCTTTCTGAGACAAACGATTTACATTAAAGAAAAACTTTCTTAAAACAGAGAAAACTCCTAATTATGTTAAAGTAAATTACTAGATAGTTGAAACCCATTTTATTTTATTCAGGAAAGAATCCCTTTGATTTTATGTTCGGTGTACATATTAAGAAATTATGATTTAAATTAATTATTGCAATTCATAAAAAATAATATATAAATTAATTATATTAATGTGGTACTTTTTTTTTAATTTAACGTTTTTACTCATCCATAATGACATTAATGTAACATCTTTCAAGACAAAAATTATTCCCACTGAAATCCACTAGTTTCAAACTTAGTGAAAATAAGATGGCCTCGTGACCTTCTAAGTTGAATTTGCTATATGTACTACCAATTATTTTCTCTACTTACATTTATCTTAAGCGATTATGCATCATTCATTGCATTTATTCGTTGTATTATTATAATACAGTTGCAGATTTCAATAAATAAATTTTTAAAAAAATTACATTATACCTTCAACAAAATTTAATTTAAGAAAATAACCATATTAACGCGATAGTTACTGCCGAAAGCTACGAATTCCTGTAGTGCTTACACACACCACTTCCTGGACAGAAACCATTATTCGTAAAAGTAATGTCGGAATTGGTTTCAGAAGGCACAGAGTTATTGAGCTCTATACGATTGGAAGCCGGTATAGAGGAGGAGTTATAAACATTTGCATTGCCATTGGCTCACAGCAAAGCCTGCAGAGAGAGTCACTCAAATCAACTCAGGGCCTAGTGCACATTACAGCTTCCGCTATATCGGCCAATTTCCATTTGGGCTCTGATATATATGCCTACTATAGGCCAGGGGAGAGCACTAGGGGTGGAATTGAAAAAAAAATTGGAAAAAATAAAGAAAAAAACGAACAAACATTTCAACAACATAAAGGTACTAGCTAGTATTAAAAGTCATAGAACAATGATAAAACCTTGTAATACTCTATAAATGAGTGGATCAAAAAAGTAAACCTAAATAAAAATTTAAATCTCCGAGTACAACATCAGATATTTGTAAATTAATGAACATCGCTTATTATGTATTACAAAAATAAGTCACTAAAAAAATATCAAAACGGAAGTTTAAACATTGAATTTTAGAATGACATCTTAGAACATAATCATTACCATTTAGTTAAAAAAAAAAATATATATATATAATTAATAAAATGAAGTTGTGACATTCTATTTTGAAATAAATCATTTTTCGAAGAAAAAAATAATGTTCTACTTCTTACACCACCAACTTAAAGATTAAAACGAATTCATTGAATTATGTTCCATATTTCTATTTCATGACTGTTATTGTGTTAAATACGTGAATTTTTGTATGACACGTTTTAAGATTGGCTATGTATCGTAAGACATATCGGGATTTATTATAAAAGATTATGACAAGAAATAACTATTTAGAAAACAATGGAAACGACGGTTACAATACCCAGGTGTCTAAGGCTCAAATATGTAGTAAGCAATAGAATGCAGGAGGGGGTGATGCACTTAGAGAAAAAGAAAAAGACCTTTAGAGGGAGTTGAAGAGAGAGGCCCTTAGATACTCTGTAGTTCACTCGATCTGGGAGATACCCACAGAATTACCACAAGAAGAACCCTAAAAGCACCCCTTAAAAATATAGATATGCTTTAATTTAATTAAGTTTGAGTATTTTATGGCAAGACTCTGAATCATTCATGTTTAAAGTTAATGTTTATTATTTTGAAGAGAAAAGATCTGACATGGCCGGGATTCGAACCTGGGTCGTCCGCCTCTCCGTGGCAGCGCTCTTACCATTTGAGCTACCAGGGGTCACCTCACAGTCAGGCCAAATCCGTTCTCTTCACTGATTCCATATCCCCGTGTTCTTGCAATTTTGCGATGTATACACGAGGAAGAATGTTCATTGAACATTACTCTAATTAGGATCTTGTTCACTTACATCATTATATTATTTATGTTTTTTTATTAATTGGTAAGAGCGCGCGGAGAGGCGATAGAGATTCAAGACCCGGGTTCGAATCCCGGCCAGGGCAGACTTTTCTCTTCAAAATAAATATATTTAAAAATTAAAACAATTAATACAAAAATTATGTTTAATTATTGGAAAGTGCAAACGGATTAAACAAATTGTATTTTTTTCAATAAATTAATAATGATAATAATATATTTATTGAAAGAAATGATACATATGACATTTGGCACATAATATATTTGTGATCTTCTTTTGAAAACCTGGAATTGGAAGAACATGGAAGTGTGGATAGGGAAACCTCCCATTGAACTCCTTGCGTGTTTCATCTCTCTGTAGTAGATCCCTGCTTCAGAGATGTTTCAGCCTCTTTTCGGATTATGTGGAAATGTGTCTGTCAGTAATGTTTGTACCAAGTAAGTATGTATTGGTGTCCATCAAGTGAGTCATGAAAATGTTTGTATTTATTATTGTTTGTGTCAGTCACGAGTGGTATGTTCAGGTCTTGGTGCTATTTTTTACTAGTTACGTAAATGGGACCATGAGTGACATAACGAAGGAAATTCAGCTGAAAGCTTTGAATGGTCTGTAAGTGAGAATTTCTTGCATGAGCCCCACACCTGCGTGGTATGAGTCCATATCGGCTTAAGTAGCATATTTTATACAATATTTTTGTTAGTTAATGATAGTTTATTTTTATGTTAAAGTAGTTATCTTAGGAGCGAAAGATTCAACCTTTTCTTAAAATTAGTTGCCTGTGATTTCACACCAGTCTACTGTCCATTTAAGACCTAAGGATTTTGTCTGTATTTTTTTGGGTAGTGGTGTATTGTAAAGTGTTAGTGGGGGGTCGTTTGAACGTCTAAGTGTAAATGTTGCTTGGTTTGATTTTTTGTATAAAATAAAAAAAAATACCTGTCCAACTACAACCCGTGAATGGTCTGGAGTTCTGTGCATGGTAGAGACTCTACTGTTTCTTGGACATCGGTATTGCAGGGAGGTGAATTTTTCCTAGATCACGCTCAATCACCAGATTTCTCCCCCCGCCCCTTATTTTGGATACCCACATTATAGAGGCTGTCTAGGGTCCTAGATCCTTTTGGATCCCTCTCCGGCCACTATCGGGTTAAATAAAAGTCTGCCAGCGAGCGGGATTTGAACCCATGTCCTTCGGCATTGTAACTCATTGCTCTACCACTGAGCCCCTCAGCGGAGGGGCTCCCTCAGTATTTCTTTTGGCAGTGGGGTATTGTAAAGTTATAGTGGAGGGTTGTCTGAACGTCTTTCTGTTACTTGGTTTATGATTTTTGCAATATCCGTATATATCTGGTATTAGAATATGTTAGTCGAAGAAAAGTTTTTGGAAATTATAGGAAAAGTATAGCTTCAAAAATAAAGATCTTATCTTATCTTAAATTCTTCCTAAGTCGAACTTCGTAAAATCTTGCCCTACATCAACATCGATAACTACTTCTTCAGCTCTTGAAGGGAGGTCCCACCTGAGACCAATTATGAATTTAGAACTCATAAATTGCGGGAGAGAGGGAACTAGGACAACCAATAACGCCATTGCTGGAGGCAATTAAGAGGATTAAGGTAGGAATGGGATTGTGGGGGTATTAATCTAAAGAAGCGAGCAGGCCGATTATTATTCCCAGGTTTGGGTTCTTGTATAAGAACTAAATCCCATAATTTAGGTCGGAACTTGTTGTCACAACTTTGATCCCAGGATTACGCAGGTAAACCCTTATCCAGTAGCTCGAGTCTACCTGCCTCCTCAGTGTCCTTAATCCTCTCCTCTCTTCCGAGTCCTTCCTTGTCTTATCATCTTCTAGGTCCTAAGTTCCCAGGTTTCTAATAAAGTAATAAGCCTTTCTTATTACTGAAGCGCTTCTAACTAGTATTTATTTATTTATTGCTACCGGTATGTTCTATAATCACAATCCTGTAAGAAGATCAGTAGAGAAGAATGGATGAGTGTATTGTATAAGCACACGTACACATATAGATGTAGATCATCACATATGATGCTATAATATTGTTATTTACTAAAGACAAAAAAATAAAATGCATTAAAATATTGAAACCAACAAATGGTGGTTGGTTGCCACTGGCAGCATTCAAACAAAAACAAAATAAAAACCTATACCACAACATCCAAAGTAAGGTCTTGGGTAAATAATATAATATAATAAACTGTACTGTTTCTAGGACAACGGTTGTGCTGGGTGGTTGTTCAAGATCACTATCAATCACTTGGCTTATCCCTCAATTCTATATTTTGAATTCAATAATGCTTCAATATTTTGGTTGGATATTAAAAGATGACATAAAGGTATTAAAAAATTCATAAGCAATTAAAAATACAAAAATTGATCCCTAAACACATGTTCATGACATTTTTGGAAATTAATTTTGTGCCCTTTAGGTCTATTTTGTGGATATTGTGGATATGGTGTCCTTACCTAAAGGACACCGTATCCAAAAAAATAGGTATCATTTTTGATAAATTTTGATTAATGAGTACCACGATCAATACTGTGACCAGGTTAATAGGCTTTAGGTCTAAGGTTGAAATGAATAAATAAAAAATTAAAAAAAAGCCCATATAATACGTAGTTGCATTAATTCATCAAAGAAACATAAAATCATAGCGCAAGAACAATAATGTTAATGTCAGAAAATACTAGCTGCTTCTTGGCCAAATAAAAAACTTCTTTTTTTTCCTAACCCCTTTATTTATTTGAAATGGATATTTATCAGGATAAATAGGATTGACGAAATCTCTTTAATCTCCTTCGTTGCACCAGGTGGATTTTAATAGAGGGATGAGGATTGGGGGTTTGCTGGATTTCTCAAGAATGGTAAAAGTAGGACTCTAGTGAAATAAAAAATTATTAAGATAAGGTACATATACATCCACACATGACGATAGTTTGTCTCAAAATGAATTGCGGATGGTTCAAAATCTCTTCGGTCTACACCGATAGGTAGCAGCACCGGAGGGACTAGATAAACTAGAAAAAAAGAAACTCATTACAATATCTCCAACTTCTTATCATTGCCAATAACAACATGAACCATTTTCTTTAAGCAGTTTCAATAAGTAACGAAAAAAAAGTTTTAATGATTCAAATTTATGGAAAAAGTATTTGTTCGAAATTGGGTCTACTGGACAAAAGCAAAAATTACAAATACAAAAGCATATACAGAATATTAGATAGAAGATTCTTTAAGTTCTTAGATATTTAAGTAGAGAATGCATTTTCTTAAAAGGTTTTTTTTTTTTTTTTTTTTTATTTAATTCAATGATATTTACAACTATAATGGTATTATATCAAGTAAATGTGCAAAAATGTATAATATGACATGAAAACACTTGTGGAGAAACTACCCATCGATAGCACTCCAATAAAGTTCTATAGTAGATGATCTCGAGGCCATCTTCTTTTCAGACGCCTCGGAGGGTTATCAGGAATAGTATGGGAAGCAAGCTGAGAGACTAGCGGATTCAAGTGCGTATGGAGCTTGTTATGGAAGGATAGGTATCTAGTTTGGGCCAAATCAGTAACATATGGGATATTAAGATCATGATGGATGAGTTTGTTTGTGACATAATAAGGAGCATTGAGGATTTTACGAAGGATTTTGGATTGCAAGGATTGGATACGAGATGAATTGGATGGTTTAGTAGAGCCCCAAAGCTCAACTCCGTATGCCCAAATAGGTCTGATGACTGTCATGTAAATAAGTCTTTTGTAATTAATTGGTAGCTTAGAGCGTTTGTCCAGTAAGTGTTGAAGTAGGCGAAAACGTCGAGCAGTTTCTTGTCTTTTCAGTCTTGTATGAGGATTCCAAGTGAGACGTTTATCCAGATGGAGTCCTAGGTAACGTATCTGTTCGACAGGGTTCAGTGGAATATTATTAAACGATACAGTAGGACAGGAATTCGTAGGTTTACGACGAAGGGTGAAGGTAATTTGATGGGATTTGTTAGGATTTATTTTAATTCTCCAATTTTGACACCATTCTTGTAGGTGTGAGATATGGGATTGAAGAGATTGGGATGCAACAAATGGATCCTTATTAACTGATAACACACATGTGTCATCAGCGTAAGTAGTGAGGACAGTGCTTGGATGGGTTGGGATGTCAGCTGTATATATCGTGTATAGGATGGGCCCCAGGATACTACCTTGAGGAACATTCTTAAAAGGTAAAATATATCATTTAAATTTAATACTGTCCAAGAAAACTCATGGGAATATATTTGAGCGTGACTATTGGGGGGGTTAAATATGAGACCTGGCATTGTTTCCTAACTGCCGCTCCGGTCTTCGCTCTCCGGCGGTTTCCGCTTAACGAGTTGCTGCGGCTGCGGCTTCCAACGCTTAAAGTATCACAACTATTAACGCGGAACTATACATCCACTTTATGTTGTATTCAGGACCATGGATTATGAAAAATGGTGTGGCAAACAAAAAACAAAAATTTTATAAAAGGGTCTTGGATTCAGTACCTGGTAAACACTATAATATTGCTAAGCCAACAGTTGAGCAAGATTTGTCCGAGATATTACTCAACCGCAAGGTTTTTTCTCCAATTAAATTTCTCCTAATAATCTTATATTGAAAGAGAACGAGCGAAAAGTGTTGAAGGCCCAGAAGAATAATTGAAGAAAAGGCATGGGCACAAGAATAGATGGGCGACCCAAGCTGCGATGGCTGGATGGAGTCAATGAGGACTGCAAGAACCTATTAAATGTTGAGAACTGGAAGGCCGCTGCACTGGACAGGGAGGATTGGTCGAAGCGTGTCGAGGGCGCCAAGGATCACTGTTCGGCTGTAGAGCCATGAAAGAAAGAAACAAGAATAACCTTATAGCGGCTGGGTCAGTCTAGGGAGGGTCGCCAGATCCCACAGATCCATTAAACACAAACTTATTTGTGTTTAAACAAAAAACAAAAATTTTATAAAAGGGTCTTGGATTCAGTACCTGGTAAACACTATAATATTGCTAAGCCAACAGTTGAGCAAGATTTGTCCGAGATATTACTCAACCGCAAGGTTTTTTCTCCAATTAAATTTCTCCTAATAATCTTATATTGAAAGAGAACGAGCGAAAAGTGTTGAAGGCCCAGAAGAATAATTGAAGAAAAGGCATGGGCACAAGAATAGATGGGCGACCCAAGCTGCGATGGCTGGATGGAGTCAATGAGGACTGCAAGAACCTATTAAATGTTGAGAACTGGAAGGCCGCTGCACTGGACAGGGAGGATTGGTCGAAGCGTGTCGAGGGCGCCAAGGATCACTGGTCGGCTGTAGAGCCATGAAAGAAAGAAACAAGAATAACCTTATAGCGGCTGGGTCAGTCTAGGGAGGGTCGCCAGATCCCACAGATCCATTAAACACAAACTTATTTGTGTTTAAACAAAAAACAAAAATTTTATAAAAGGGTCTTGGATTCAGTACCTGGTAAACACTATAATATTGCTAAGCCAACAGTTGACCAGGATTTGTCCAAAATATTACTCAACCGCAAGGCTTTTGCCTCAATTTTTATAGTGGTTGATAATGGTTGAAATAATTTAGCTGCCACCGGGACATCACAGACTTAACGCCGGAACCTTCAACGTAGCACTTTACATAAGCTATTCCACTCCCGTATTCAATATACATTATAAAATTAAATACAACAACTCATTAGAAAACAAAATATTAATTACCATTTATTTTTTAAACTTCAATGATGTAAGTATAAATTTGTAGTTCGTAAAAAAAAAAAAAATTAAATGATATAATTTATTTGAGAAAAATGTGTACGTTTGTATGCTATCATCTGGTTTATAGCATGCTGCATAAAATTTCAAAATCTAGTACTTTTTTATCCATTAAGTCCGTTTAGTTTTCCAACATTACGAAAAAAGCCCACAAAAATTATACGAAAATGATGAGTTTTAATAAATTATCAAATGTATGTTGAGCCATTCATCACAATTCTCACCATAACCATATTCCCCTCATCCTTTTTTTTTTTTAAATATAAACACAAGATTGACTGTAATTACTCTATTGCACCGAAAAAATATCTATTCCAAAAGTGTGATCTGTGTGTGTATACTAAATCAAAAGTTGATAGGATACACTGTTAAAAATCAGTAGAAGTTATGTTAGTTTAGTTAAAATCTTTTTAATTCTACCATAATATATGCTCCCTTCTTCATATATGTTACTCTTACTATTGAGTTTATTTTTTTGTTAATTTGAATGGCGGAAGAATAACTGAAAAACAGTTTCATTTTAAGATGATAATGAGGTAATGGTTCGGAATAGAAAATCTGATTACAAATCAGATCTACGGTTTCATCAAGAGGGCAGTGATTAAAATATCTTGGTGTCAGTTAAATACACAAGAGTATTTTATTTCTGATGCTGAATTTGGTCAAGGCATTGAAATTAATTGTATTTTGAGATTTCTCTCTATAACTTCGATGACTCATAGATTCGACCATTATTATATCAGATTCGGTAATGGTTAAATACCTTCAGTACCCTCTTAGTTCCTAAAGGGTATATAATAAGGATTTGAAGATTCTATTATTAGATTTAAGGATAACTGAGAACAGGATTAGGATTACAATTACTTCTTCGTTTCGCAGTCGGAGTTCAACCCTTAGGGTACTGACCACAGCAGAAACGTGGCTATCACAAATCCCTACGACTAAATCAATACTACAATTTCCACCCTGCGGTTAGTGGATTTCCTAGAATTCCAGAAATTGGCTCAATCACCTAGGAGGTTGAAATTCGACCATAAATACAAGATAAAATGATTTTTGTAATTAATTTATATCATTAAAAACACAGTAAATATTATGCTCTGACTCTGTTTACATTTAAACTTAAACTAAAAAAAGCGTACCCACATCCTTCACAAAATAATTTTGATTCTATTCTATTCTGACTAAAACAAAATAGAATATGAAATTAAAAAAAAAACAAACTAAAACAGAATATACATACATCTTGAAAAAAGGTTGTTTAATAAAAATCAGATGGTACTTATTTAAGTGCCAAAAAGTAAATGAAAGAAATACTAAGTCCTTTTCATGAAACAAAACATAAAATAACAAAGTTGCAAGAAAATAGACAAATATACAAAGCTATACAATAAAAGTCACTATTTACTTCTGATAATGATAGCTGATTAGAGAGAATTTTTCAGAGAATTCAGGAGATTCTGGAAAAGCATGGATTTGAATGAAGATAAGGAATAAAGGCGGGAATGAGACGGAGCGGGCGATATCGTGTTTTCTGAGAATGAACTGAGGATTAAAATTATAGAAGACTTGTCTTATTATTAAAATATAAAGCCAACACTTATGTGACAATCACTGAAAACACCTGGCCAGAATTTTCTAGCTGTCCATAGGTTTTCCTCAGTCACTTATAACCGTATTACTTCATGTTTATGGGTGAATATCAGAAAAAGTGGTACAGTAGAATCCCGATAATTCGTATGGTCAAGGGACTGATGATTTGGTACGAATTATCGGGAGTACAAAATAAAAAAACGTACTAATGAAATTTTTTTTAACCCTATTGAACCATCCATCGCTTGCACGAAAGTCTTCGATTCCCATTTTTCTGTGAAAACTCGGGCTTTTTCCCTTCAAATATTACCTCCAACTGGTACATTTGAATTCCTTGCTTGTACGAACCACTTTTTTAAGTTCTCTACAAGTCTGGGAAGTGATTTTGTCCTTGTTCTTCAGGATTGATGTGATCGTGGAACCAGGGACGATGAAATGCTTGGATACGTCAATTAGATTACAGCCACTGGTCACGGCGTTTATGATTTGTTGTTTCTCTTCAATAGAGAGGCTAACGTATTTTGGAGATATGATTACGTGTCACAACGGTAACAGAAACGAGACTGAATTGTAAATAAAAGTGTGATTGTAAGAAAAGCTTTATAAAATTAATAGAACTTCCCCTCTCTACTCCCCCAATTTCCTATGAGAGAAAACAGCACGGATTACTTAGAAAACTTGTCTCTCTCACTCGCTCCCCCGTAAAAAACAATAGGATCTACTGTGCCTCTAAACAATACAAACATATTTGTGTATAAAAATAAACAAAAATTGAGTGATTTCCTAGAAAGGATTTATTCTCATTCTGCTCCCTGGCATATCTGCTTCACTGTTCTCTCCCCCCCCCTTTCGAAAACAGTACTTAGCAACGAGATTTTAGCTGGAAATACGAATTAAATGACGCTGTAAGTGACCTCGAGCATAAAAATAATACGAATTATCGAGGGGTCTGAAATGCATTGATTTTATACCATTTATCGGGATTTTCTCTGGGGACCGGCAAATTTGTACGAATTAGCCGGAAATACGAATAATCGGGATACGAAATATCGGGATTCCACTGTATTTTGAAGAAACAGAAATTACCAAAAAAATATCAGTGTGAAATGGTTAATTTTTTGTCAAGTCATTTAGTTCTCTAAGAATTAAAGATAACCTCTGTCAAAAATTTACTGGCATTTCTTAGGGCCCTAAAACTTGGACACACACACACACATATATATATATATATACAAATACTGTGTACATACCTAGGTATTTACCTACACCACAAAAACATATTGCACCGATAGTGTGACAGCCAGTGTCAAAATAAAAATTGTACATATGAAAATGCCCCGAAATCGTTAAAAAATAATTAAAAAAATTATAGGTTCTATCCCAACACTTGAAACATAATTTTTATCCACCTATGTTGTTAGTTGTAACAGAGTGCAGACAAGAACTTGAGACAAATTGTAAAGATTATTATTAGAACCTTTTTCTAGTGAACAGATTAAGCATACCCCGCGAATTACTGGTTTTTTGAGATCACTTTAAAAAGGAATTCTTTCCCCTGCTTCAACATTCTCTCCCCTGACACTAAAAAAGGCAGTGGAGATTCTACCAGGTGAGAGACTTGGTATATAAATTACTTATTTAAGCATAAGAAAATAAGAAATGGATGAGGATCATGCGAGTAATTAGTGTAAGATGTCGAGGTTACAACATCTAAGATTACAAATAAGTTTGTGTTTAATGGATCTGTGGGATCTGGCTTCTTTCATGGCTCTACAGCCGACCAATGATCCTTGGCGCCCTCGACACGCTTCGACCAATCCTCCCTGTCCAGTGCAGCGGCCTTCCAGTTCTCAACATTTAATAGGTTCTTGCAGTCCTCATTGACTCCACCCAGCCATCGCAGCTTGGGTCGCCCATCTATTCTTGTGCCCATGCCTTTTCTTCAATTATTCTTCTGGGCCTTCAACACTTTTCGCTCGTTCTCTTTCAATATAAGATTATTAGGAGAAATTTAATTGGAGAAAAAACCTTGCGGCTGAGTAATATCTCGGACAAATCTTGCTCAACTGTTGGCTTAGCAATATAACAGTGTTTACCAGGTACTGAATCCAAGAACCTTTTATAAAATGTTTGTTTTTATTTGTCACACCATTCGTCAAAATCCATGGTTCCTGAATACAACATAAAGTGGATGTATAGTTCCGCGTTAATAGTAGTGATACTTTAAGCGTTGGAAGCCGCAGCCGCAGCAACTCGTTAAGCGGAAACCGCCGGAGAGCGAAGACCGGAGCGGCAGTTAGGAAACAATGCCAGGTCTCATATTTAACCCCCCAATAGTCACGCTCAAATAACCATTCGCTATTAACGACACGAATTCCACTAAAGTAACTATATTCCCATGAGTTTTCTTGGACAGTATTATATTTAAATGATATATTTTACCTTTTAAGAAAATAGAGAATGCATTTTCCAGTAGACCCAATTTCGAATAAATACTTTTTCCATAAATTTGAATCATTAAAATTTTTTTCTTCGTTACTTATTGAAACAGCTTAAAGCAAATTGTTCATATTGTTATTGGCAATGATAACTAATTGGAGGTATTGTAATGAGTTTCTTATTTTCTAGTTTATTTAGTCCTTCCGGTGCTGCTACCTATCGGTGTAGACCGAAGAGATTTTGAATCATCCGCAATTCATTTTGTGACGAACTATCGTCATGTGTACCTTATTTTAATAATTTTTTATTTCACTAGAATCCTACTTTTACCATTCTTGAGAAATCCAGCAAACCCCCAATCCTCATCCCTCTATTAAAATCCACCTGGTGCAATGAAGGAGATTAAAGAGATTTCATCAATCCTATTTATCCTGATAAATATCCATTTCAAATAAATAAAGGGGTTAGGAAAGAAAATAAGTTTTTTATTTGGCCAAGAAGCAACTAATATTTTCTGACATTAACATTATTGTTCTTGCGGTTCAGCTCACACCAATTATGCTACGATTTTATGTTTTTTTGATGAATTAATGCAACTACGTTTTATATGGGCTTTTTTTATTTTTTTTTATTTCTTCATTCGAACCTTGGACCTAAAGTCTATAAACCTGGTCACAGTATTGATCGTGGTACTCATTAATCAAAATTTATCAAAATTGATACCTATTTTGTGGACGTGGTGTCCTTTATTTTTAGGGCACAGTATTAATTTCCAAAAATGTCATGAAAACGTGCTTAGGGATCAAGTTTTGTATTTTTTAATCGCTTATAAATTTTTTAATACCTTTGTGTTATCTTTTAATATCCTTTATGTAAATATTATAAGTTTTTTAATGACATTTTTTCGAAATGATCAATTGAAAAACATAAAATTTGTTCAATATAATTGTGATAATCTGTGTATTTAAAAAAAAAATGTATGGTCCTATTCATTATTGTAGCGATAATATCACATATTCACATATATTAATCAGCGGAGATTATAAAGACCTTAATTTTTCCAGAATTCATTTTAATTGAACATGGATCGATTAAATTGTTATTGAAGAAACACTTTCGATCGGCCAATATCTTATATAATTGATTTTGTCATGAAGGAAAATTTATTATTATGGACGCTTCATAATATTTTTATTGGCTAATAGAGGCTTTGAAAGGAAATTCACATCATTAATCCTTGCTTCTCGCTTCAACAAAACAAACAATGCAATCTTACAGGATTCCAATTAATACATAATTATATTATGTTTGTATTATATAGATAATTTATATCTATCATATTTTTTATTATTTATTGTCTTAACAAAAACACTTTGAAAGGACCGTATGTTTATCGGAACGCGGATATTAACTATAATATAAGCAGATATTAACTAGTATAAGCACTTCGGGGTTTCAGACTAAGAAATGCGACAAAACAACTAGACCTTCCTACCAAAAAATCATATTCAACTGTATTCCTAATAAATAACGAAAAAACGGATGAAATAAAGTGGATGGTATGAAATAGACTTTGGTGTACATCGTGTAGACTATTTGGTATATTAGAACCCCAATTATGTTTTATTATGTCTAACTTCAATTCAAAATGTGTAAATATTTTTTTACCAAAAAGACTCCTTAGAACTGTTTCTTGTATCTATTTAAATGAAGAAAGGAAACATGTCACACATAAAGTACTTATGAATCTGGTTATCGGTGTACAGTTATTTAGGTACATAACATTCTCTAGTTAAAGCGGTTCTTTTTGTACATATAAACACATTATTATAATTATCTTGGAGATTGAGGGGAGTTATTTTTAAGACACGAGTGCTTTTATTGTTATTAAAATAAAAGTAAAATGTTCAGAAATAATAATTTGTGTTTATATATATATATATATATATATATATATATATATATATATATATATGTTGATCATTTTCGTCTTTCTTGTAAAATTTAGTCCAGTTGTAGCAGTATTTAAAAGTCGTCTAGTTGCCTTTCTCTAGTTAGCGATTCATACATGGTATTTTTTATAGAAAATATTTGTTAATGTTTAACGATTCCTCCGACGTTCAGCAAAATAAAGAATTTTTTGCCTAAACATTTGTATTGGGACTGGAACAATGAAGAACAACAACCAAGACTGGGAAAAGAGTTGATTAGTTACGTACAGGATACCAAGCTTGGGGACTATTTTGTTAACATACATACCCTGCATTTTCGTATTTTTTCACCTTTATAAATGAAATATTTCTTTGTTTTGTTTGTTATTCAATATTGTTATTTGTTTCAATGTTGAAGTTAATTCTGGATTGAACGGCCATGTTACGACCGACGGAGTATGGAACAATTACACGTTAATGTCATTTCGGTCTAAATTATTTATTGAGCCGAATGGAATTATTGAAGCGTTACATAGCGCCATCAATTTCGATTCAATTATGTAAGCGTGGAATACCTATCCGGTTTGTTATAGCCTGTTTGCCTTCACGGATATTTACCTTTGTTTCCCTTTGTAGCTAGTGTTTTCCCCTCTTTTTTAAAATTATTATTAAACGTTTGTAAGTGTTACGAAGCATTAATAATTTTCATTAAAAAAATATATATTTAGATAATTTCTAAATATAACATATTTGAGATAAATGGTAGAAAAATATTTGTGATTTTTAGGAAGTAAAAAAGGGTTTAATCCAATACTAAAAGAGAAAAAACCTGTAAAGTTTTCCAGTATTCTGGACCTTAATCAGCTGTATTGTATCATCATCATCATAGTCCATCCTCTCAACTGCTCATGCAGGTTTCCTTCTATACAACCTCTACTATTTCTCTTCTTCTGTTCTATTGCAGGCTCCTCTTTGCGAAGCTTTCCTTAACAACCTCTTCCCAGGTAAGTCGGGGTCTTCTTCTGGACCATCTTCGTATGTCATCTTTTCCAACCTGTTATTTTCCATTCTTAAAACATGTCAAAACCACCTTAGACTGTTATCTTCAATGACTTTTTCTTCCTAAGGAATATCATTTCTGAAGCCTGGATCCTACTTTTATAATTGGTGGTTAATGCTCAAGATTCCGAAGAGTATGTTAATATGGGGAAAAAAGTAGATTCGTATACTTTCAACTTTGTGTCCTGTATTGTAACAATTTAAAAAAAAATTAACTTTTTAAAATCTTTGTTTATTTTAAAGCCACTTTTATGCTGCTTGGCTAATTGGACGATGCTACAGTAGGAGATCTAATTTTTGCCTATCCAGGTTTAATTAGGATAGGGATTTTTAACGAGTACCTGACATCGCACAGGCTCGGAACCACCGTTTAATGTCGTTTCAAAATGATGGCATAACTAAGCCTTTTTAACCCTTTAAAAATCCTAGGACCACCTGACGGTCAACGAACCCACGATCTTGGATTAGTAGTTTGTTATGCTAACCGCTGGAGCATTTTATAAATTGTAATGGCATTTACAAGTAATTACGTACTGTAAGATAAAATAATTGACTACTTAATTCATTACTGTAACAAAAATAACATTATACTATCGGGTGTATTTCTTAAATTTTTATACATTTTTTTAAATAATTAGAATAATGCAATTGTTATCAATACCATCCATCCAATCCTAATAGTTATTTGGACCATAATTTAGTATTTATTAGAGGCTATTAAATTTAATGCCTGTCTCAAAAGGGAATGGGTCCGTTTACTATTCTTTATGAGCATTACTATTCCTTTGATCATACATTTTGGCAAGGTAGGTAAGCTTATAGTCCCGCAGTGTCTTAAGACATGTGTAGTCCACGAGGTTTCTTGAAATGCAGTCGTAAACAGTTCAACTGTATTTCCAAATCTTTTTTTATTTTGTTGGTATTGATGGTTAACAGTTCAACTGTATTTCCAAATCTTTTTTTATTTTGTTGGTATTGATGGTTAACAGTTTAGTGTTTTGTTGAATATATAACAAATGATAGCGTCTCTTTATTACCAATTAACGCCGGTCTCTTTTTATTGTTATTTTTATTGTATATGATTGTTTTATTATTTATATTGTATGCCCTAATTAACAGAAATAGGTTCAGCCTCGTGTAATTAGATCCAAGATTCAGTTTATTATGTCCAGGACCGGGACTCGAACCCGGGTCGTCCAGATCGTTAGTCTGGAACTCTACCATTTGGGTAGAATGGTTATGTCATGTGTCAATAAGCACATGGTTATGTCATGTGTCGAGTTGTTACGAATTTATCTAATATCTCTTTTGTAATTTTAATTGAACGGAACAACAGTAGGTATATATACATCAAACCTAAATCATGAGGTTTATAAATTATCCTCAACAATAAGGACGATAAAAATTAAAGCATATCGTCGCTGTTAAAACAACACCGCCTATCTACAACTTTTGGTAAAAATGATTAAATAACGATAACGGACGTATTAGGATCAGCAACATGGCAGAGTATGATTATTTGATACTTCTCTTCAATCTTTTTAGTAATAATTTTTAAAATTGTATAGATAAAAAATAGATTATAAATTGCCAAGTCTACAGTCGGCGCGGTTTTTCTTCTTATAAAATCGCCGAAAGTGTACTTAGGTGGTATTGTTTTGACAGCGACAATAAGCAGCCTCAATTAAAAACCATTATCTGAAATAAAATTGAACTACCAGGTACGTTTATTCAATTAATTTAAAACGTTAAGTTATGATTTAAGCGTTTTAATGTTTTATTTATGAGTTTTTATAGAAAATGTAGATATGCAATTAATTTAATCAATGAGTTCACTAAAGTTAAAACAAGTAGCAGTTCCATCCTATTAGCAGACGAAACTGCTTTGAGTGCACCACTGAATACTTGTGGCGTGGTCGGAGACCAGTGCTCTCAGAAGTGTCTAATGAAATATTAAACGAGCGGAAAGCGGATGGATTAATAAAATATTTAACTTCGCTTTCGGCATCTCCCTCCCACTGACCATTCCTTGAGGGAAAACGCATTCGGTCCAGACGATATTGATCGCAAGCGAAATAATGAAATCTGTTTCGCAATGCAAATTATTTTTCTAGCATTTCATACACGCTACTATAAATTCATTGACTGAAATGTTTAACCGATTTTCAATGTTTAATTCATATTAAAAGTTTAAACCGACTTCCTATGAAATACCTTTTAAAAAGTTATTTTTAGATACTAAAGAATACAGAATCTACCCCGATCCTACTAGCCCTGAAGAAGACCAGCAATGTGGGTTGAAACGTCGGCTTTCCAATCAACATTTTTCCAATTTAAGAGAATTTTTTTGAACTCCATTCTTCCTCCTACATCCTCATAGTAACCTTCAAGGCCCCTGCCACAGATTGATTAGAAAGGGGCAGGTTATATTTGAATCGCTAATTGTTGAAATGTAACTAGTCCTACTTTTGAGATTTTTGTATTTAAAACTTTTAACTGTATAGAGGCAGAAGACATCATTCCACATAGAAGGACACTTATCCACTAGATGGCATGGGCTTGACAAATCCCTTCAATATTTTCTTTAATGGCGATGAGGACAACTACCTAGTCCAAAGGATATTTTTTTTTGTCCCTCTTATAAAAATTTGAAAGAAAACTTTCCAGTAGCCTTTCAGCAGTAAGCGATTCGTTAAGACACCGGACTGCCCACAGAAGACTAAATGTACATCTTTAAAGTAATCAATATATTTTGTAAACGATCGAATAACTGATTTCTTTGTTCACTACTTTGTGAAGAAGTAGAAATAAGAATATAAATATAAAATGTAAAAGTTCCTGCAAAATGATTTATTGATACCAGTTCCTTAGCCTCCTAAAAGCATAGGGAAATTCGTTACTAATGAATTACTTTAAAAATGTAATGCCATGAGTACGGCTTAAGAACACTGATGCGCAAGAATATGGTAGAGATCCTTAATTTTTGTCATAAATCATTCAGTTAGGAAATAAAAATACTAAATCACTTAGAAATAGTCAAATTTGGTTGTTTGTCATAATAAACCCATTCTCAACAAAATATATTAAATGGCATAACACAATGAATTAATGTCGCTTACCAGCTGGAGAAGATACGAACTCGACGAAGAGGTCTTCGCTGGTTCCAATGATGGAGTAGGGGAACTTGCCCATGCCGCAGAAAGTTCCGATCACAGGGTACGTGACGTCCTTTCCGTCGTATATCTTGATGTAATCGTACGGGCAATGCTCTGCTCCTGCAAGTATACATCAGGTTTAGTATACAATAAAAATTATAATGTGGAATCCATTTTGCACAGTTAATGAAATATACAAAATAATTGACTCAGTCCCAACATACCATAAAATATTCACATATTTTTGTTTTTTATAACATATCACAAAAAATTTGAAAATGCAAGCGAAGAGAAACAGTTTTTTTGGATGCCAGAGTTACAACTCTTGTTACTAACTTTTACGAAGACAAAATAATAAATAAATAAATTATTACATCCTAAAAAGGTATACATGAGATTAAAAAAAAAAAACAACACAAAAAACGATACGTTGTGTTTATTTAGAGGAAAAATAATAATTAAAAAAAAAATACTCGGTAGAACAAGATAAGCTTATTATGGATGTGTTTGGACAGTAAACAGCTAATTGTTGAATTTTGAGATATGTTGCTGACTGATGTTGAAGTTGCTTCGAACGCCCACTGCGGAAAAACACGAATATGCATATAATTAACTCCTTCCTCCACAAATATGTGGTTCTCGCCAGCCAACAGTAGGCAACTCACAGAGACCGTGCGTAGGCGCGACGACCCTACAGCTACTCAAGGGAAGGAAATGGCTCGTGCACCTGCTTACTCCGAGCAGCCATAATCCATGGATCTGGCTAGATTAGTTATCCTTGAGCCTAATTATACGATTGTGAGAAGGGGCTATGGGAAGCCTACCGTTGAAAAACATAGTTTCTAGAAACATGAGGACCCCTTATTGGCTCTCTGTGGTCTCATCTGAAAAATATATCTCAAGACCACAAAGCGCGACCAACTGCCTCTAAGGCCTGAAGCGCTAACCCCCCCAGAACAGTCAATATTTTGAAAAATTGTATGAAGTATTATGATAATCCCGTTTACAGAAAAAAATAAAGTACAGAAGTTGTGTGTATATAAAAGCTACCAAGGTTATTAAAAAAGTTCAAGATGAGCATTGTCACTAATAGTCCAAGCAGTCGAAAAGTTAAACCAATTATTAAAAAATGTATAGCATTCTTTTACGATTTCTAATAATGGATTCCTAATTAAAGGTAGAATATCATTAAACATGCAAGGGCATTCATCTTACGGAACATTTTTAATAATTTAAAATGATCGGTAATCATTGTAATGAAGAACGTTATATAATATATGAAGCATTGAGGGGTATCTGTTCCGCAGGTTTTCGCTTCGAGTTGTGTTACAAGTTTTAAGTGTGTATTCGTTTCATTTATAATATTTTCCTAAAATACAAGTTATCATGAGGTTTAGTATTAAAAAGAGGATGTAATTATGGTCATAAGTGAAGAAATTAAGTTTCGAACTGACATTTCGAAGTATCGATGATATATGTTTGTTGAAGCGTTAATTTATAGATTAAATAATTACCAATGTAATAAGGCATTTTCCTTAATTAGATTCAATTTTGGATACTTGTATTTTAAGAAAAAATTAAAAGGGAAATAAATGAAAAGTTAAAACTTGTGACTCAACTCGAAGCGACAACACGCGGAACATGCACTTATGGTTTATACTTCCGATATATCGGGTACAGAACCACTATAAAAATATGAGAAATCAGGAGGTAGAGTTCGTGTTAAGACAAACTGCTTGACTGAACTAGCGAAGCGTGTGAAAAATAGATTTTTTGAAAATGGAGTCATCCGCTTTTGATTCTGAACGCCTCAAGTGTTAATGGTTTTTAGAATATGATTGATAGGCAGCTCAAAGGTTTGAACGGTGAGAGATATAACATCAACAGATTATTGATATATATAATCAATCCATTCAAATCCACACCCACGCTCCAGAGATCTAGCGTTTCATTGGACCCTTTTAAACTTTAATCCGGTCTGCCAATTCGATTCACTTTAATTAAAATACTGAAGGTAAGTTAATCGAGGAGATAGGTCCACACAATTTCAGACTTTCATCCGAAATTCAATTAACATAGAGATTTTTCTACCGCGTTGATTCATTCAGTCGTGGTTCGTTTAACCCCGGTGGTGGGGGGGGGGAGTAGGGTGGGGGAGGGGAGAGTTAAGGCAGAGGCATCCCGGAGCCAGCCGCCAAATTAAAGGCATTCAAATTAAAATTTCAAGTGGCCAGGTTCAAGTATTAAAGTGGAGGGGCTCTTCCCTGTGTTCTCCCATTCAAGGTTCCCCTCTTCCCCGAATAACCCACATTTTCCCTCTATTTCTCCCTCAATAGGACCACCCCCTTTACAAATTAATAAATAACAT
This sequence comes from Troilus luridus, assembly GCA_964056705.1. Classification (NCBI taxonomy): domain Eukaryota; kingdom Metazoa; phylum Arthropoda; class Insecta; order Hemiptera; family Pentatomidae; genus Troilus; species Troilus luridus. The sequence goes on from OZ057412.1 coordinate 178,303,856, forward strand.
AGAAGAAATGAGGGAGGGGAAGCCGAGAGTATGAATAGGTTCGACTAATTTTTAATTAGATTCTATTCAACGATAGAACTTTATTAGTTTTTTTTCGCTCACTAAAAAAAAACAAAACAAACATAATGTCACCTGCGGCTCCCCTCTTGGACTTTGTGGACACCTGAAAAAGGGCTGGGCGGGGAAAACAAGTAGTCGAGGACACACACGGAATACTCTGTTAGGAAATAAACTACAAGCATCAAAAATATTACTGTACTACACTAAATAAGAAATAGTATAAAATTATATTCAACAACTAAAAATAATAATAATCCTATAGGCATTAATAAAAATAAAAATTACAATTTAAAACAAGATTCAGGATCAATACTAATAATGACTAATAAAAATAATAACTATATCATAGATATAATAGACACCATAACTAATAAAATAATAACTAAAAATAAATCATAAATCATTCACCCTTCCATCTCTTTTGTGATCAAAACGTTACGACCAAAAGAAAATATAGATTTAAATTATCATATTTGGTCGGCTCTATCTACAACTGAGTTACCATCTCTCTACCCCCTGTGTATGCTGCCCCCTAGCGGACAGATTTGGCTAATTTCTTTCGCTCCCAAGAGAGAATTTAGAAATCCATGACTAATTTTCCGGCAAACTACTAAGATCGCGGGCTCGTTGCCCGGCAGGTGGCCCTATTTTTTAAAAGGATAAAAAAGTCCTTGGTTATGCCGTCCTTCGGAAGTGACGTTAAATGGGTGCCCCGAGCCTGTACGATGTCGTGTGCTCGTTAAAAATCCCTATCCTAATTAAACCTGGATAGGCAAAATTTAGAGCTCCCACTGTAGCATCGTCCGATTAGCCATAGCAGCATAAAGTGACGTTAAATAAACAACTAAATAACTATATTGTAGGCTAAATATGGGAAATAAGCAAAAACTGAATTCCTTGGTTGGAGGGAAGGGCACTGGAGAATCAACCCCCAAAGGACTGATTGCCAAACCTACTGCTGTACCATGCTTCAAAGCAACGTGAGGTTGGGTGGCACACTCCAGGCTGTCTATTGTTCAGCAAGCAATAAATGTCTACTAGATGATTACATCGCTCGGCCATAGATATACACGGGCGTTCATTCATGAAAAAGAATGAGTATAAATCGATTGATACAATTGATACTTTTCATACAGACAAGTATGAAAATGGTGATGGTTGCCAATGAATCAACTTCTAAGAATGGATCTAGATCAATTCTCAAGAAAATTACAAGCGGATCGAGGCTATTCAATGCCCAACAACCATAAGGTGATGAATAACCGAAGATGAAGAAGATTGAAAACCACTGATTCGAAAATTGTTCACAATAAATGTAATATTCTACAATAAATTAATAATCTAATGGCAATTATTGATATTCCCTTCTAGTTTATTTCTTTACTATAGTCAGATGATGGAATAAAGTATCCATAAATCGCAAAGCATGGATAACATTCCACCCGAATTTCATATTTTAAGGACTGATTGAAAATAGCAATGAACAGAGACCAACCCCATGCGACAACCCCTCTCCCGAAACCTCGGTAACCTAAGATGGCTTTGGTAAAATGAATACCTCCAGCGAACAAAACAACAAAAAAAAAAGCTTTTTATCTCAAAGGAAATGGTTGTTCTAAACCAGTTATTGTTATATTAAATAAATGAGTAAATTTCAAGAGGCATTCAACATTTTTTTTTATTACTCAATAATATTTCATAGTCTTGTTCCTATTGTTTCTTTTGTAATTAAAAATACCTAACTACATGAGATACCAATTGAAATTGAGTTGATTAAATTTACCGGTTTTAAATATGCCGTTAATAAGGCACTGACTGAACCCACGACTTCATGGATGCAGTGGTAAAGGTTTTTTTGACTACTGTTTAATCCTCATTTTTGGAGGCTATTATGGATCCCAAGAACCAGGAATGTAATGCTTTAGCAATAATATGATAAATATTTTTAAAATGGTAAATTATTTTCTTTATTTCCTTTTCTTCCTTCTTCTTAACATGGTGGAGATTTACTTTATTTTACAAAAATTAATGTGAAACAAACATAGCCCTAGGAAAAAAGTTCTTTACAATTTACTCGATCCTGCTTTTGAATCTTTGTATCGATCCTGAAGACGACTCTTCCATTCATAACCGTTAAGAAAATAAAGGCTTATCTTCCTACTAACTAACATAAATAAATTATGTATTCTTAGAGCACTACTGTATTCTTCGAGGCTACCCTCTAGAACCGCATGTACACAATCTCATTGTACCAATAGGGGCAACATGCAAGTGTACCCGAAACCAACAAGCCAATGGAGATGGGAGCTCGGATTGAAACAATGTCAGCAACAACAAAGCGTATTTCTGGAAAGACCCTATTCACATACTAACAACAATATAGGAACGATACGTCTATTGAGCCACTACTGGAGGTAAAAGACGTACCACAGAACGTAAAAGATAACTACACTCCGGTTTTGTAGACAGGGTTAATTTATATATTTTTGTATTAGATTATGTTACGAATTAATTGACATGATTGTAATTAGAAAAGACTCTACAACGTTATAGATCATAAATAAGGCTATTAGTTTATGATATCTGACTACAGAAGATTAATAGATCTAGATAAACCATTTACATATAGGTTGTTATCTTCGGGTATAAAAAGCGGATTTTTTAAGTTTTCAATAAAAAATATTGGACGAGAATGACAGGTTATTTTTGTTTAAACTATGAGTACTGGAGGTAATAAACAATATTTTAGAGAAAACATTTAAAGACAATCATGAGAATTTAAACTTTGTAACTTTAAATAATTTTAAATATCCAACATGCTTCTTCTCCGTCCTGATTAAAATACTTTTCCAACAACTCTTGCCATCCCAAGCAGATGCTCTCTAAGCAAGTTATCATTTGCTTAAACGAATCAATATTGAATAATGGATTTTGTTGTGTACTCTGTATTTATTTTTTTGTTGGTTTGTTTTGTATTGTTTTTATAAAAAGGATATACTATATGTAAATAAATTATAATATCCTAGCTCATGTATTCATTGTTTGTTATAAACGTATTTATTCTCTTCAGTTAGCTTACTAATTTATCATGATTCAATCTTTTTATTCATTTTATTTACTTTTTTTGGCACTTTATAAATACCTTATGATAAGTATTATGTAGTCTTCTGGCCTTATATATATATGTATATATATATATATATATATATATATATATATATATATATATATATAATGTATGTATATATTATAATTATTATGCATCTTTTTCTACTCATATTTGATATTTTTAAGGTACTTAGTCCCAGAATAAAATTACTTTTCTATTCTATACTAAGTACTGAGTAATGTTAGGTTTAAAGTGGCAGGATTGTTTTTACAAGTCTCATTTAACATTGTTTATTACCCTAAATACAGTAAATTCTAAAATAACCAGTCACAATGGACTCCAAAGTTTGGTATGGATATATGCACTATATACATATATAGTATATATATACATATATAGTATATATATACACAGACTAGTAGTCCTGTATATAAACGATCATGTAGTAGAGGAGACTTTTCTAAAAACAGTCATGTCAATTAACATATTGTAATTTAAATCTATGAAGTGAATATTAAAATTAACATTAATATCTCAAAATTGAAAAACTGTCGTGCATTAACAAATAATGAAGGAGCATTCAGGAACGGTATGAGGTAAAACTTTTTTAAAACGGTTTCGAAATTTTCAATAGTAGGGTAATCAGATATAAAACAATAAAAATATTTAAAAATGTTCAAGCAACCACCTTAATTTATATTGCGTAACTTCACTTGGATTTCATGATAAGAATGTTAATCAAAATCATTAGTTTTGAGAATTTTTATATTTTAACGAGTCTAAGTCACTATATTGAAAAATAATGTTAATGTTATTTTAATGTAAATTATTGAGAAAGAAAATTAACAAAGAACATAAAATGTCTACCGTAGCTATTCATTTTTTTATTATTCAGTGAACAAACACTGGATGTGACTCTCCCCCGATACCGGCATGTTTGTGGAGTCTATCGTGGAGTGATGGTCGCCTTTCGGTGGGAGGGTGGAGAAATCGCGATAAAAATATCATAACGCTCTTAGAAAAAAATAATCAAGAAGGAGGGGTCTGTCGAAATTATCTACTTTATGTGCATTATTTATCTGGTTTATGAATATTATTTATTCGGTAGGGAGAGATGGCTAAGTAGGGAATCGATTATTCCAATAGTGACGTTCCCTGAGTGGAGGGAATACAGAGCAGTTACCAGGCTCTCATTAGTAGGGAGCTTTAAAGAATCCTATTGGCTCCATCACAAGTCCTTTCGGCCAATCAACACATCGGATCTCCCCCTCCAAACGTGCACTTGTTAACAATTGGTAACGGCTTCCTTTCGACCTAACGAGTGATAAGAAAAATGCACGTGTCGCCTACACGTGTGTATCTAAACATGTGTACTATGTATAAATTTATTTTTTAAAAGAGAAAACTGAATAGCTTTTAAAATTAAAAATAAGATAAATATAGTTACAAAATAAATACAACATACCAACTTGAGCAGATTCAGTATTATCTGTACAATTATCTATAATAAATACAGAAATGATTAAATTTCACTTTTATTTAATTTTTTTTAAGGAGTGGGGTAGCTGAGTGGGTAGAGCGATGAGTTGCTATGCCAAAGGTTCCCTGTTCGAATCCGGCTCTGGAAGATAAATTATTTAATCTGTTAACTGCTGGGGTTAGACTCCGTTTGATCTGTTGATTTCTATGGGGCTCCCCCAGTCTCTATAAACTGAATACTCTTAATTGGGGGAAAAGCTGTGTTTGAGGGGTATATCGGACAAATCACCTCTCTCTCCCTCCCTCACTCTCTCTCTCTCTCTCTCTCTCTCTCTACCATATACTGAACCCAAGACCATTCATTCGTCAAAGTGTTTCAATTTTTTTTTACATTATTTAAAAAAACGGGTTATCAATTTTCTTTTTCCTAGTAATTCCAAGGTATTCTAATAAACTATTAGAGTCCTCTTTGTGTTTTTTTAAATTTCTAATTATATAAAAATGTATACTAATAAAGAAATTATCCATGAATATTTTATGAATACCATTTTTTTTTTTTTTTTTTTTATCTGACCCTCCTAATTTATTTACAAACTAAATTACAGATAATATTTAGCTAAGTACTATATAGCTGAGGCCTCCTTTTGTGCTGGGGTATTTTAAGGCAATTATGCTCTTACCGCTGTATGCGGCAGCTTACATTATGTGGCTTAGCCTTTGCCTTGGCTTATCAAATGGGGAGGGATTGAATTCCATCAGTGGATGTTGTTTGTTTTAAACTCTATGAAGGGCATTTCTTTTTATGAGAAAGAAAAAAAATGTTCGTTATAAAAAATACGGTAGGAATTAATAGACTGAAAAAAAGATAAAAATTATAAAGCAATTTTTCACAATATTTCTTTCACTTCCATCAATAGTGTTATTATGAACTCATTAAAATGTAGATTTTTGAATTAAAAAAAAAAATCAGTTTGTTAATAAAATAAATGGTGGAACTATCTTAGAATATACACAAGGAGATTATTTTTGGCCAACAAAAGCGTCATCAAGTTAATTTTAATTTCTTTCAACTAAAATTGATAACTTCAAACTATCACGTCAATCAGTATGTGGTTCACTGTTCAGATTCTCGTAATGTTTAACATTTTCCCTTATAGACTTCGTGTAGATATCGAAATGCATTTTCATGATTCGGTTACAATGTTATACTAGGATGAATTTAGCTTAGAGCTCAATTAACTTATTTTGTACATTAAAAATATTTTTTTGCATATTCGTTTGATTTTTCTGTTCAAGCATTAAGATGTCCTAATAAATATTTAGAGTAGAAGCGTAGAATAAAATAAATTTGAAAAAAAAGTTTGCAAGTATAACTAGTATGTTGTTAACATTAATATATTCAGAAAGTGATTAAGATATATGTTTGTATCTAAATAACTAAACGAAGAAGTTGCATGTCACTGGTAGCAAATTCACGGTATTTTAACAGGTGACAGTAGACGTGATGGATATGCCGTTGCATACTACATAACTAACTGTATCCCCGGCTTGTGTAACTGATTGCCTGTCAGTAACTGGAACCTGTATGGAGCAGCTAGTGACAGCTTATTGAATAAGATTCGTTTGAAAGTTCACTTCCACGAAGGCTTGTGGGGTAAAGTCCCTGACAGTATCCGGTGACATCCCTCTTCGTTGCTATATGAATTGAATTTTGTCTATTAGATCAAATTATATCTTATTTGTTAGTGATATGAGAAATTATACATTAAAGATGAATGATTTACTATATATCTATAATAATTAACACGTTCGATTCAATATTGAAGTTTGAGTGCTTATGTACGGTAGTTTCTAAACAGTGATCGCTTTTACTCACGATCAATGAATAATGCAGAATGTTATAAAAATTTTGTTTATGCTGTAAACAATTTAAACTGTAACTAATAATTATAAGGTAAATATTATACTAATGCATGGGATATCGCAACAAATAGACAGTCGATTCAAATAGTTACTTTGAAAGAAAACAAATTTTATTCATTTGGAATGCCATTGAGTAATATTTAAAGACGATTGCAAAATAATTATTGATGTTATTAACTAAGAATTTGATTATTTTCAATATCCACTAAAGTCATAAATCATAAATTTGTCCTAAAGGTGTTGTTTGTTTTTTCCAATTTACTTTTTTTTTTAAGATCAACACGAATATTTAATTATTAATTATTACACAAATATATTGTAATATCTAGGACCGTGGATTATGTAAACAATAAATTCATTTAATCGAATATATTGTATTAGTAAATTTATTGTTTTCATTTTATATATAAATACTTTTATTTTTTCTGTTATTGTATGTCTTGATGTTTTTTTCACATATAATAACTTTTTGTATCTATATAATGTCATCTTTTATCTTTAAAATCACTTTTTTTCTATATTGTACTCTGCAATCTCTTTATTTTTCAGTAAAATATACCACAAATTATGACTCGTTCTCATTCTGAATCGGCACGAAAGTCCAACTGATTTTTTGGCTCCTAAGCCCCTCTGGATAGATCAGGCCACTTCTATGATTGTGTATATTATCAAAATATAAATAAAAAGGCATATTACGTTTTGGTATTTTTATAATTTTGTAAAAGGGTGTATTTTATAATATTATGTATTCAATAATGAGTTATTACTTATTTCATACCATAAACTTTTTATTTTATGACAATTAATATGTAAATGAGACAAAATCCTTTTTATTGTTTTATAAGTGCAGATGCACCTGCGCCAGGTTTTTATCAGTTGTGAAACTTATTTATGAACCTTTCCAAGAGATCAATAATTTACATATATCTCAATAGGTAAGCTCAATATTTTCACTCAAAATGTCATTTCTAATTTTATACAATCGAACAAATCCGTATTATTTGTTATTTGAAATAATAATTTTAATCTTCTACCTTAATCCATAGCTCATTACTAATTAACCCAATGTATCGTCAGTCGTATTGTATAGAATCAGTTCTTTGGGATATACAATTTTTTAGAAGAGTGGAAATTTGGATTTACAATAATAATATAATTCCGATCTTTACATAAAAAATCATAACTACGATAAATTGAGATGTTTTTGGATTCCCTCTTCATGATTACTACCTACAGCAGGAAATTCTGAGGATGGTCTAAACGAAGCATGTTTCTAATATTTGGGGAAAAAAATATTATAGACAAGGTTTTTATGTACAAAAGATAAAAGACATTTTAAGTAATACTAACACGGTATTGTGTCCTTGTTTCTAAAATTCTAATCTTTGTAATAACCTTCTTATTTTATTTTTTTTAATCCCAAACTATATAAAATAAACTATATACTTAAGTCGTAAACTTATAACACGAAGTTAATTAGGTTCCTCGATTTACTACTTCGATGTAATCACATCGAGGTTATACTTGTTAAATGTAACCATCTCGTCTGAGTTATAATTACACTCCATGATGAGGTATTCTAATCGGGCTGAATGCCGTTTCAATTCTGAGAGGTCAATAACTTAGTACTTCGTCTGATTGAGTGTTTGGCCTTCGACTTAAAATGTATTAAATTTTTTTAATGCTTTTTATTTTTATAAAAGGGCGTATAATAGAACTATTCACGACAAAGGAGGGCGTAAACAATTATTCTATAAAAAATAAAATCTAAAATTTATAAAAAAACATTTGGGGAAAGTAAAATTATAAACTCATAGAAATCGTCGTAAATACTATTTACATATTACAAAATACTATCCTTACCACGTATGGGATGACACATGTCTATTATCTGTCAACACTGATCCGGTTATAGCATCCCGTACTCTTCAATCCCATATAACTGGCCATGAAAATTGGTATCAAAACTGGAGGATTAAAATAAATTACCACAAATCTCATCAAATCACCTTTACCCTCCTTCGTAAACCAACGACTTCCGGTCCTCCTATATCGTTTAATAACATCCCACTGATTCCTGCAGAACAGGCTCGGTACTTAGGACTACACCTTGACAAACGCTTAACTTGGAATCCTCATACTAGACTGAAACGATAAGAAACAGCTCGCCGTTTCAGGCTACTTCAACATTTACTAAACAAACGCTCTAAGCTCCCAAATAATTACAAAAGACTCCTATTGTTGACAATCATTAGACCCATCTGGACTTACGGAGTAGAGCTTTGGGGCTACACTAAGCCATCGAATTCCTCTCGTATTCAATCCTTACAATTCAAAATCCTTCGTAAAATCCTCAAAGCTCCTTACTTTGATACGAACAAATTAATCCATAATGACCTTAATGTCCCGGTTTTTGCTGATTTGGCCCGAATCCGATATCAATCTTTTCATGACAAACTTCATTTCCGCTCAAGCCCACCATCTTCAAACCTTCCAACCTCTTAAAAGCCTGATAATCCTCTGAGGCGTCTGAAAAGAAGATGGGCTCGTGACGTTATAAGTTGAACTTTTTATTTGAGTACTACCACTGGGTAGTTTCTCTACTTGCCATTAACTCATGTCATTAACTCATCACATAGCCTATTTACTTGATGTATTATTGTAATACAGTTGTAAATATCAATAAATAAATTAAAAAAACAAAAAACAAAATTACAAAAACAAACAAGCGCTAGATCAAACGATTAAACATCCTGAATAGTTATTAATTATCAATGCTAAGCTTAACCAGTGATAATATTATGCTAACAAACATGTTCCAATCACATTAGTGGTAATGCGACATGTGGCATGATTGAAAAATAAGCAGGTGTATTGGTAATTATTAGTGAATAACTAGTATTTGTAAATATTTTATCTTTCACTAATTGTTTAAAATAAATCAATAATTGTGATTTGATCAGTTTAAATTTATTTTAATCCTCCGAGGCGTCTGAAAAGAAGATGGCCTCGTGACCTTTTGAGTTGAACTTTCATTGGAGTACTAACATTGGGTAGAGTCTCTACTTGTGTTTATTTCGGGACATGACTTATCTTTGATTATATTAACTTGATGTATTCAGTATACAGTTGTAAGTTTCAATAAATACATTAAAAAAATAAATTATTTAATGGTTTTCACTTATCAAATTTTTATTTGAAAACATGACATTAATATCCACTTTATAAAGGGTGGGTGAGCCAAAGAAGGGCCTGTAGGCTCTGCAAGATCCATCCGTGGTTGTTAACATAAATATAAATAACAGAATGAGAAAAAAAAAATTCAGTTTCTTTCTTTTCAAAGAGGAGTGAAGACATTTTACACGCATCTGTTCAACGGAGTAGTCAGGGTCAAAAACGATTAAAAAAGTAGATGAATTAGTATTTTACTAACTATTTAACTTAATATTTATATAAAATATAATAGACAAATAATAATTATATTGCGCATTGTTTTCAGCCGATGTGCACATAATTATTGCTTGATTATAATCAAATAATTTATTTTTAACTGAGATTGCCGTACCAGAAATCGTTACCACATGACAGCTGTGGTTATAATATTATAAGGTTATAATTACGATATAAACGGACTAGGTTTTTCACAGAGAACCGAAAACATGATTTTTATACTCGACGTCCCAGCGACGTCCCAGAATGCCAATATTCCTAAAATGTCCTTATAATTAAAACTGTTATTAGTGAAAAGCCGAAAAATGATTCAATTTTTTTTTAATGTTTCACTTTCGTTGTGAAGCTGGCAGCTATAAAATTGAAAGATTTGGATGCAGGACCCAGATAAACATATAATGGTTGAGAAAAATGTTCCAATACTTTTTTCTTCGGAAACCCTTTGTTGACCGGACAAAAAAAGTTGCCTTTGTTTAGCGCGCTCTAGAGGAGTTTCAGGTTGACCCGAAAATCAATTTAATATACGCAGTGTTGTCCATATTAAATTTGAATACGCTTTTCTTGCTAAAAGTTCGAGCTTTATAATTAAATCCGAAAAAAATAAATAAAAATTCAACATTTTTTGTTGCAGAACTAAGTTTAGAACCATTACTACGTTAAAAGGTTTCGAATATTTAGAAAAATACTTATTTAATATCATTACTGAAACATCCTTTCTCAAACTTGATTCCTGGCTCCCAATATAATGATTAATAATAATACTGTATTATTTTTCAGTTGAAGAGAATTTTGAACATTTGATTTAGTTTCTAAGTAATCTAGTATAATCAATGAGCGGTTATAGGAATCATTCTCTACACTTTTTGTTAATTTAATAGGTTTGAATACAGGAATGGAAAAATTACAACCAGGAGTCCTTAAGTCTCTGAACTAATAACCGTCAACCGAAATACTTGGAAATATTTCGCCTATTCAGGCATCTTCATGATAGAAGAAACTAATAGCTAAGGAAATAAATTAATAAAGCATATACCAACTTCTGAGTCCAACCAGACTCCTGACTGAGAAAATATCTCACCACAGCTAATGCCCGAATGTAACTACTGAATTATAAAAAAAATATAGAACCCAAGTGTACTTCAAGTATTTTATATTTCTCTTGAGATTTTTCTGTTACATACTAATTAATAGGTATTAATTACTATTTTTCATTTATTCTAAATTATAGCTTTGTTTTCAAAAACATGAAATACTTATCATTCACAATAAGTCAAGAAGAAATAACTTTGCTACAACTTTGCCTACTAGTTTATCACCAATCCTAATACATCGACAGTTCCTTAACATAAGTGTTTAATCTTCAGCTCATTTAAGGTACAAGTGCAAGAAAAGTAAGTTCGTAACAGATAAACATCAATGGATACGTCATTGGTCTTATGAACAAAATAATCTATACAATAATGTAAATACATGTTTGTGAATTTTATATTTAAAAAATGTTTTAAATGTTTCAAAATTAACGGATTCTAGTATAAACAATTATTAATTCATAAATAGAATTAAAATAACCACATCCTTTCAAATGTAGTTTATTGTATGCACTGAAATTATACAGAGAATTTTTATTTAATTATATGTTGCGTCTTGTTTAAAACCATTTTTAAGTAAATCACGCGATCCAAAACAATGTTAAGAACTTGTCAGAAGTTGGGGAAAAGCAGAACTCTTGTCCCTAATTATTCTGGGTCACGAAATATTTCTTATCAAGTTAAATTTTTTTCTTATTTTTCGTCTACCTCGTTGTTGGACGACACAGTCCCTAAACTTAAATCCTCTAGTGCTTTGAGTAAATAAAACATTAGAAACATCTTTCAAAAAATACTCTGAAATAATTAAGATTTTTAGCTTATGTAAGATATAAAGAAATGAAAGTACAGAGGTCACATTGAAAAAATATTTAAAAAATACAGCAACCTTTGAAAATCTAAAAATCTAAATTTTTACCACGAAAATTTTTAAACTTTATCCTACTATGGCTAATCAGACGATCCTTTTATGAGACCCCTAAATTTTGCCTATCCAGGTTTAATTAGGATAGGGATCTTTAAAGAGTAGTTCACATCGCTCAGGCGATGGACCCCTATTTACGTCACTTGTGAAGAACGGCATAACTGAGAGTTTTTACTGTATTTAAAAAATCCTAGGGCCACCGATTGGGCTGCGAACCCGCCATCATGGGCATAGCAGGTTGTTATGTTAACCACTATACGACAGGTTACAGTCGTTTTAAAGTTTTCGCCCACCTAAACAACTCCCAAAAATTAAAGTTGTTACTAATAAAGAATAATTCGTAAATGATTTCTGTTGTTGTTAGCAAAGGCTCTTTTGAGGTCTCAGCTCTTTTTTTCTTTTTTTATCACACTTCTATTTTTTATTTTAGTCTAGATGCGACTTTAGTGATTATTATTTTTTTAAATATATTATTTTCTTTCTAGGACTACGTGTTTTTACATGTTTTTTAGAGTTTGTTTATTGACATTTACAATTGTATTATAATAACACAACAAGTAATCATAATGAATGATACCCAATGACATGAGGTAAAGGCAAATAGAGAGCAATCCCACTGATAGTACTCGTTTAACGAATTCTATTTAGAAGGTCACAAAGACATTTTCTTTTCGACACGTCTCGGATAATCGAAGAGGTTGGTAGGTTTGAAAGGGGTTTTGTTTAGGAGTAAATTTGTCGTGAAAGGATTAAATTTTCAAATCTTGTTCGGATCAAATTATGAATAATAGATGAATTATGGATGACTTATTCCTAATAAAGTAAGGAGCATTGTATTTGCGGATACATGTATATGAGGATGTATAAGCGACACTAATTGGAGCATTAGATGTACCTAAATAAATAGGGTTAGGGGCATGGAGCAGGTAGTTTAAATATCCCTTAGGATCGGTACCTTTACTCATAAGACAGAGGACGGCAGTCTTTAGCAAGAAGCGGGCACCTCAACATGTAGACTGTTACACATAGCGAAAGGGCCCCCCCTTTCACCCCTTTGTACATAGATATATAACCTAACTTGTAACTATCAGTACACAATAAATATAATGTTATTCAATTAGATGAAACAGGATCTTACTAAACAACTCCTAGTCAGTCAAGCACGCCAACCTTTGGAAAAGAGTGATATGTGTCTCTCATTCATTAATGATATAGAATTACTATATCTCGAATATAACAATCTCAGGGTGGCATCCCATTTTATTATTTAAATATTATTCAGATCAATTATCTGAATTTACATTGCTTTTCAGGAGATCATTGTTTGGGCAGTGAAGACAATATTGGAATTGTATTGTTTGGATACGAAAGGAATTTGATGGCTTAGTGAAGTTTCAAATCTGTAATTCTTAATACCAAATGGGTCTCAAAATAGTCATGGATTCATGTCCATTGTAATTCATTGAGAACTTAGAGCGTCTGTCTAGTGTTGAAGTAGCTTGAAACGGCGAGTTTTTAAAATCAATTATCTATAGGCATATATGTATTCCTACCTGAGGATATTGGCCTCATGGGACAGGTCATTATATTTTCGCAGCGCTGGCCGTCGATGTTGAACTCCTCGTTCTCAATGTAGAGCTTGATGAAGGGCTGCCGTGTGTTGAGCTTGTAGGTACAGTGGAGGTGGCGTGGGTAAATCCCCGGGTAGGCCGGTGACTGGACGTAGCAAGTCTGCAGCCTGCAGTCCCGGAACACTCGCTCGCAATAGGTCCTGCAAAAAGGAGTACACAAGGTTACTAAGCTTATCAATGCCAAATCATAACTGAAAGGTCATGTCAAATCACATCGTCGATACAAATGCAAACTATCGAGAGTGAAAGAACACAACCTTTTAGGAGAGTCAAACGTATTTTACCATGTCACGTGGTTTAGTACCATAAGGATGACTTTTTATGAATTTTATCGGAAAATTTAGTTTAATCAATAAAAAATCACGTTAATTTGTTTGATTATCTTTCATTTGTGATTCTTTTCTATAACGCACAATTCAATATGTCATAATCGATAACCTGTTTCAAAACATCTTGTTGGCTTATACAATAAACATACGAACATCACATATTCGAAAGTTTGCCTTGGAAAGAATCTGATTATGTTACTTAGTTTTTTCACATTTGTTAGTTCCTTTATTATATATCTTATATTTTATATAATTATTCCATTATATTATATTTATAATTTATAATTATTGTTCTGTGATGTAAAAAGCAACCTATTGAAGATGCCATAATCGATAGTCTTCTTTAAAATATCTTGGTGGTTTTATAAGAAATTGCAACAGCAAACACGCGAACATCACATATTCAATTGTTTGCCTTGGAAACGATTTAAATTTGTTACTATTCAGATAAGATCAAACTTTCATGTTCTCAAATGTTCTCAATAACGATTTTTTTATATGTTACTTTGCTTTTTAATATCACCAAGATATTTGCATATCCGACAGAAGAAATAGTAATATAATAAATACAATTTTCCAAGAATTAAGCTTTGGACACAGTTGCTTCCTCATATACTAATAGAGAAGTAGCTCTTCTCACAGGATTTATTGTAAAATACTGATACTGCATGAGAACCGCTGGGATCTCCTACCGTTCAGCATTGGGTTTGGAGCTCCCTGGACAGTTTGTAACAACTGTAAGTATAAATACTCTTTCAAGTTTCCACGGCCACTATTTATACAAAAAACTTCATTTGTTTGTTCTGGTTTAGACCGTGTCGGTGAATTTTCTGCCAACGTTTCGCCAGACATGCTGCTGACTTCCTCAAGGCTTAATTGAGACTGAATGAAATGAACTGTAAGTATTTTTAATTATTTGACTTATGTTTCTTTATAATATATATTTAATTTGCTATGATTAATTTAGAAAATATAATAATCATTACATGTAAATTACATATTCCTATTTTTTTTTGTATATATGACTGCTAATTTTATTTACTTTTGTCAATACAATTCATTATTTTTATTTACTGAAACTGCGTAAGTATTTTTTATTTCAATTTATAAATACTTTATATGGAATGAAAGAATCGTAATAGCCTCAATACAGATTGCGGCACCTTTTTTGATATTATTAGTATTTCAATAGATCATATGTTAATGAACACGGACAAACAGTATTTTTTAATTAAACCTAAACTCATCTGTAAAACATCAGGTTAGTTTCTATTGATGCATGAGAGTTCGGTGGAATTATATTATATAAAATTAAATGTCTGAAGAAAAGAAAAGACTATAATCATAAAAAAAATAGAATGAGAACATTTTATCACCATGTATATTCAATGAATGATAATGACGACAAAAATAAGCACAAGAAGAAGAAGTAACTTTTCTTAAATGATACTTCGGATGTAGTGCTCCTATGTCTAGAAATATTGGAACACATAATTATTTAATGTTATGAAATGTAGCTAGCAGTAGTTATTCCATAGATATGTTATGGTCTTTTTTGATTATCTTTCGCCTTGATATATCTTTTAATTTTTTTTACGGTAAAAGTATGAGGAAAACGTATTAAAATATGATTAATTTAATCACCAGGGATTCATATTTTCCACTGGTTTGATTTGCTATGAGATCCTTGTACTTTTGAACTTTTGGACTTCAACTCTGGAAAGCGATTCAATGATAACTTTTGTTCTTAATCATTTTCGTTATGACAGGGATTCTTATTGAGGATTGTTTTTCTGGACTTTTGGAATGGGAACATTTCAATAAAAGTTTTTACTCAATTAGAGCCATTTATTTCAGTCGATAGTAATCAGTAGAGTAGTTGAGTTGCAAGGCACTTGGCTACTAGATTTAATTTAACTCGATTTTTCATCATCGTCCGTTTATATATGAAAGGATTAAATAATTTTAACTAAGCGATGTCATGAAATTAAAATTCTTTTAATAAAACTTATTCATTTATTAATATTGAATTAGAAATCACTGACTATATTAAAAAAAAAAAAAAAAGAAGTGGCCGCCATATTTTTACTCCTTCTATTCTTCTAACCCTAGCATTTTTTTTTACACAACCTCATATAATAATATTATATTTATATACAAACAAATAGTATACGTTATGTACACAATAGTGAAACTATAGATAATTAATTTTAAAAAAATAAGTAATTTGACATTATTGTAAGCCTGGATATTTATTATAAAAGGTAAAATATTTTTAAACTGTAAAATGGCACTTAACAGCAAAACTATCAATAGAACTAATGCTTCTATTGCATGTAAATGTACTTATGATATCATTTAACTTAATAATTGCACTGATTAATGCAGTTTTAACTGCCAATCTAAGATACACATATTTGTTTTCTACGAAAAACTTAGGTTGAAAGTATGATACAAGATACGCCTTGGAGAGTAGAATACATTACCCGCAAGACTCTACTTTGGTGCGGGCTGGTTTTCAACAATGGCGGAAATATAGGAGATGGTTATGCGGTATTAGCCTACTTATTGGTTGAAGGGGCTAAAGTTAAATGAAGATACTTTATTGAATAAATACTTTAAGATTTTTATTTGTATGTAGCCTTCTGGCCAGTTATATATTATGTTTCTTTTTCTGTTCATACTTGTTATTCTAAAGGGATTTAGTGCCAGAGTAAAGTTTTCTATTCTAAACTATTATAAAATTCTGTTAAAACTCTGCGTGAACTTAAAGCCATCAGATTCTCTGATTATTATAAAGGCGATAACATTATTATTTAGAACGAGATGATCCGAAGAATCCGGCAGAGAGGACCCGGGTGTAGGGTTTTGGTTATTTCCGTATTTAAAGGAGGCCTCATGCATCATCTGTGACAGGGCGCTCCGTAAATCTCGCTCCATTGTTAGCCTCAATACGACCGAACCCTCTCCCTCTTCTCCGCAATATTTAACCTCCCCTACCTAAGGGATTAATGTTTTTTATCATATTCTTTACTGGGAACCTCAACATGAGCCCTTAGTGGTAGGTGGAGTGGTAGGTTTCCATTCGAGATAACCTATTTCGCCGAGAAATAAAAGATCAGAACTGAGTAAAAAAGAGAAAAGAAAAATTCATGGAGTAAAGAATAAACGACTAATCGATGAAAATACAGTTCATTACGACAGAAAATGAGCCTAATGTTTCTTTACATTATTCTCTTTCGCCGTCTAGAACCACAGGCGCGTGTACTTGCTTCCATATTGGCTTCACTGCACAATCAATGATCTCAGGTAAAAGTCAGATCCTTTGATCTGAATAATAAAATGAGACGCCACACTGAGATCGTTGTACTTGCAACATAGTGATTCTGTATCATTAATGAATAAGAGACATATATGTACCTATTTTAGTACCTACATACCTTACCTATATATTTAGGTACCTAATGTTTTAAAAAGTGTCACATATAGTACTACCCTTACAGCTAAATACTCGGTCTACTCTGAGCTATTATAAGTAACAATGTTATTCTTGCTACAACTGAAAGGTGGAAAAAGCCCACATCCGGGTCTCGGATCTTTCAGGATTCGTGCCTAAAAGAGTCAAGATGCTAGGGATCTCATATATCGAAAAGAGACATTCTAAGTAACTACTTTATATATTTTTGTTACCGTAATGGATATACGAATATGGTACCATCATATGAGTATAATAAATGCAGTGTTATTTTATCTTGAGTAAAACGATATTATAACATTTAACAATATTATAACATTTAACATTTATCTAATATAACAACTCCCAGTCAATCAAAAACGTACATCTTTGAAAAAAGAGAGGGATAACTATTTTAATCAATAACTATATAGTATAACTGTACTTCAGTGTCATCAAAAGATAACTTAAAAAAGAACTGACTTTCAATAAGGAAGTGACCCGGGATTTAAGATATGTTTTTTTATAGTTTAGTATGGTGTCGTTTGATGGCTTTTCTAGTTCTAATGACGTAAAGGGCAAATAACCGCGATTCCTCTCCACACTTAGGTCATGGTATTCTTTGTTTTTTGTTTTGTTCACAGGATAATTTACAGGTTATTTTTTTAATATTTAATACTAGGGTTTTGATTGACTGTTTTTTCTTAATCAGTAATAAATGTATATAAGAATATTACATGTCTGAGTGATATGGAGATAAAGATAGATATGTAGGTAGACATAGAATGAATGAGAGTGTGGGAGTGTGTGTGTGTGTCTGAGTGAGAGAGAGAGAGAGAGCGAAAGAGAGAGAGAGAGAGATATATATATAGAGAGAGTGAGAGAGTGAGAGGGAAATAAAGAGAGATGGAGAGAGAGAGAGAGAGAGAGTGAGAGAGCGAGAGAGAGAGAGAGAGAAATAAAGAGAGAGAGAGAGAGAGAGTCCCAAGAGGGTAGCACCTGCGGCCATAAAACGACGAACCCTCTCATTTAAATATCGGGCGAAGGCGGTCAGTATTTATCGCTAAGCGCCTGCCTGTTTTTAATGGGACTGCTCTAGGTCTCTTCTCCCCTTACCAATTATTCAATATTTAATACTTCCACCAATCAAAATACTGTCAAGAATTTTACAAGTATCATTTCTCATTTTACCCGTAGAATGAAACAAGAACATTTTTTAACCTTAACTTCTGCCCTCTGAGTAGCTAGCGTTTCTTACTCGCAAAATCTACCATCTAATCCTTTCAGTTTTAATTTCTCGCTGCTACCGTACGACAAGTGAAATTGTTATACTAAGTAATCCTTTTCAATAAATTCAAAAACATTACGTACTAATCCTTTACTGACACGAACAACAGTAAATTTCTGTCCGTTCCGTTTGTAAATCAGTGTCCATGTATGCTTCACATCTGTGCTGATCCGTTTGTGATGAAATTTGTTATGGATAATCTCCTGGGAAGTCTATATTTCCAGGCCTGGGGAAGGAGATTAGACTACTTTTTATCAACACACTACAAAGGCGAAGTTTATATAAAACTGTAATCTGATTGACTAACACACCCAGCGGTCAACGCACAGCAGGAACCACTGAACTTAGCATCTTGAAATTTCCAGATAGGTTCTTTGTATAATTTAAGAAAGAAATTTGGATAATTCCACCCCCAAGGGTTTCCTCCTTCATATAATAGGGGTTCAAAGATTGTATGGAATCTGTCAGTTTTGAAGTTAGACATCTGAAATTTTGGATGTACGAGTAACTTATAGTTAAAAAAATTATTTTTTTTATTTAAAATGATCTGTCACGAAACTCCACGCGATATACGAGGGTGGTCTGAAAAGTTTCCGACTTGACAATTATACAAGACATTTTTTCTGAATTTTTTTTTACAAGGAGTTTGTTACAAGGAGACTGTACCTCCTTGTAACTCTACACACTTCATCCAGCGATGCTCCCATCTCTGCAACCGTCCAAAAAATACTCGGCGTTAATATCTGCAAAATAATAGTTCACGAAGTTGATGGCGTCTTCATTTGACGAAAATCTCTGTCCTCCGAGCGCAATTTTCAGATGAGGGAACCATAAGAAGTCGCTTGGGGCTAGATCTGGTGAGTAAGGCGGATGGTTAAGCAGACGAAATTCGTGGATTTTCGCCATGGCGTGTGAGACGGTGCGCTGTCTTGGTGAAACAGGATTTTCTTTTTCTGCAAATGTGGCTGCTTTCTGCAAGTTTCAGCTTTTCAAGTAATGATGCTTAGAATGCTCCTGCAATGGTTTTTCGCTTTTTCAGATAATCGATAACTCTATAAATAACTCCATGACTATCCCAAAAAACAGTCGCCATCACTTTCCCAGCCGAGAGAAACAGTTTTTTCTTTTTTTGGAGCCGGTTCCCCCTTCCACTGTTTGGACTGTATTTTTGTTCCGGACGTAACCAAGTGACTGGATCATTCATAATCCATAGTGAAACAAGCCAGTAAAAATTCAACGAATTCCATTTGTAATATAGGAATGCCAAATCCGTATACAAAACCAGTTATTCCACTCCAGAAAATACAAACTAAACAAACTATTACAATTTTTTTCCTAATTTTTAATTATGACCTCTTCTTCTTTTTCCTCATTACCTCTGGAAAACTGGCAAGAATACTTTAATTTCCTTTGCAGTAAGGGTGACCGGACTATACCCCGCGGTACTGGGTTACCCCCAACCTGGAAAACTAGGGTGATTGCAGAGACCTAGGCGATGAACACGCCTTCTCTCAACGCTAAATAAAACTATATAATATTCAAAGTAAGTAATATTGAAAACAGGAATACAGTTTTTAAATATCAAGATTTGGGTGTACACAAATTGCTGACTAAAACACACGACACACAAATGAATAGAAACCACACAAGAATACATCGATACAAATTTTTTTTATTAAAAACTTCAAATCGTTGAAATAAATTTGAATAATAAAAATACTTAATAGGATTTTTCACCCCGACATTTAAAGATATCCTCTGGTTACTTGAACGCAATGTAATTAATCAAAACATACAAAGCTTTGGGTCTCTTAAATATTATCTAATTAATAATACCTAACCAGTCATAATTTTGAACAAATAATAAATTCCTAGGGATCGATGTTGATAAAATTAAGCACATGCATTGACATCAATCGGATACTGAATAGTGATGATGCCTACATTTGAAAAACTTTGACAGGATAAGCATTTTTCCAGAGTTTTGGTGACAAAAGGCATTATTTCAGGTTTTGTTTGTGTTTATTTCATTGGAATATGTTATCTCAATGTCCGAGTATGATGTCTGTTTGAGTTATTTGATTTTGAAAAAATCTTTTTAAATCCACTAAAAATGGACAGAAGTAGACATCTAGTCTTTAAGTTAGGACCCCTTGAATATATTTATGGAAGAACATCCTTGAAGTTTTTATACGTAATACAATACAATAAATAATTTACTTATTTTTGCTCTGTAGGTAGTCTGTAAATTATTTATTAGAAATTACTTTTCAAGAACTTTTCTTTTTGTGTTTGCTAAGAAACTTACTACCGGAAAAACTTATCAAACTACAAACTTGACCCTCAGTGTAGAATACTAGACAGAAATCATTTATTATTTAAACCCCCGACACGTGTATGCTCCTGCCCTAGGCACTCTCGATCGCCTTAACCGAGTCTTTCCACCTCAGGTCACTGTTATGATGGTACTGAATTCCAAATTCAGTCTGCAATGATTTTGTTAAATACTGAATTTGGTATTAGGCCTGGAATGGTATATCTCCCATATAGACTGCATTAGCAATGGTAACACTATTTTAAAAAGTAAACTAATCCAATAAGTTTAATAATCAAGGTAACTATGTTATAAAGCTATTTAACCTTAAAGACCGAACCTACCTGCTTCGAAGAGATAGAAAAGATTTCCCGGGGATAGAGATTACTGATGAGAACTTCAAGAATGCAACCGAATCAGGATGAAACTAAATGCACCAAACCACCAAAAACTAAAGCCGACGACGGGAAAGAAATACCAAGAAAAAAGAAAGAAAGAAAAAAATAACAAAGCTAACAGAGGATGGCTGAAATAACGTGTTTCTAAGTGGGCCAATAAGGAAAAAAAAGTCATGTTCAAATGCATATATCATTTACACAATAAATCTGTGAGAAGGAGATTTATTATTTTACTTGAAACTATGTTGTATCCTATGGACTATGGTACAATAATATAAATTGTTCATTTTTTGAATGAAAACTGATAAAGCAGAGTTCCGTCGAACCATCTACCTATAAATCCTTGAATTTTTCCCCTTGTCGATCCCGACATTGTGGATTATAAACTCTCCCTGGATTTTTTATACGTAAATTGTCACAGGACGCGAGTATTAAAAGAATGGACCTAGAGGAACGCCTGGAGCTACGACAAGAACCCCTGAGACGCCGGCAATCTAACGCTCGGCCAGACACAATAAATATGTAAAGGAGAAGGCTCGGTAACTGTCTGCTTCTGAGGTCTCTCTAACGAGGCCTCTAGAGGCCGCCCTTGGTCCCGTGGCTGCCTCAGGTCCCGTAGGTGGTTAGCTCTAACCTTATGACCATATTCATGAACCATTGTTAGCTTTTATTACATTTTTTTCGTCAGTTCAGTATATATTTTTAATGTGTAGATGTGAAAGGCAATTATTTCGAACTAGATCGATGCACGAGTCGTTCGAGTTAGGAAATGTTCCAGGATTATGTCGATAGATAACAAAAGTCTATTTAACTGATCTTTATGTAGTTTTTGCGCTTGTTAAAAAAATTACATTGGTTTTTTTCTATCAAATAAAGCTTGCCTACAAAATAAAGTTGAAGTTTTTGGAAAAAGTACAAAAAACTTTGGATTTGTGTTTATACTTTTAACGAGAAGTAGATGAAAAACGAAACCAAGCTAAAATGAGCATAAAAGTGATTCACATTTTCAAATCACCATAAATGGTCCATGTATGGTCAGAGTAGCCGAGCTTATTAAGAACAAACTCCTAGCATTCTTTCAATTGGGCTGAGTGTCCAACAGGCACAGAAGCGTATAGGTTACCATTGTGAAGAAGTACACCTTTCAAACTCCTTTTTGATGAATCGATGAAAAGTCTCCATTCCTCTGGTTCATACGTGATACAAATAAGGGTAGCCACTTTATAGTGGCTGGGTGAACCCCAAGAGGATCTACAGATCCCAAAGGATCCATTACCGGATGCTAAAAGATTAAATAAAATCTGATACAGCCGGATTTGAACCCCAGGATTTAGACAAGCCAAATCAGCTCTCTACCACTGAGGCACACAGCTCCAAATACTTACTATTTATCAAATAAATTAGTTATCCTTATCTTTTTTCATAGGTATAAGTGTTAATTGACTGAAGCTGTTTAATGGGGATTAATAAATGGTTATGAATCATATCAGAAAAATTACCTTTCCTTATCTATCTTTCAAGTTATACTGATCATTGTTACATATTCGCTTATACTTATCTTTCCTTACGAAATGCACTTTTTTCTAGATGGTTACTAAAATATACGTAGAAAGCCCTTTCAACAGATGTCTCTCCATTTTCAGTTAAAACTTTTCCCCCAATTTATCTTTTTTTCAGATAAAATCTCTTGGAAACCAGACGATGGTTTTTTTGAATTATATAATACAACATTTCCTTCACTCGGCGTAGGGAAGTGGCGACCCCATCGCCCGGTCATAGCACCTGAACAGCCACTGGCCCTCCAGGTTGGGGGAACAGTACACTCACACTCACACAGTACACAATACATCACACTACACGCATCCTCACATAACAGACTAAGGTCATCAACAGTACACACCATAGGATCACCTTCCCTAGGTGGCCGCTTAGGATGGGGGAGCGAGTCAGGGAGCTCTGAGGAGGCAGCCCCTCCACCTGACTCGGAGGTCGAGGGCTGACTCCCCTCACTTCTTAAACAGCCAATGTTAAGAATCCTCAAATAGAAGAAGCCGGATTGTCTAAACGGATACGATCTAGGAACAACCATAAGGATTTACGCATTGGATATTGGAACATATTAACACTTAACCGACTAGGGGCTCTACGGAATCTTCTTAAACAACTGGATTCATACAAGGTGGACATAGCAGGAATCCAGGAAATCCGCTGGCTGGGAAAAGGAATACAAGAAATGAATCAGCATACCAATAGTATAGCTGCCATGAAACCCATCACACCTTTGGAACTTGATTTGTTGTCAGAGGAAGAGCCAGGCAACTTGTAAGACACTTCGTGCCATATAGCCCACGTTTAGGCTGCATCAGGCTCAAAGGAAAATTCCTTAACTATTCTATCATAAATTGCCATGCACCAACCGAGATTGCCACAGAAGAGGATATAGACCTTTTTTACAAAGCTCAAGATTGCAAAGCTCTAGACAAATGCCCTCATCGAGACGTGAAGCTAATTATTGGAGACTTCAATGCTCAGATCGGCCAAGAACAGGCATACCAAACCGTTATCGGGAAATATAGTTTACACGAAACAAGCAATGACCACGGGCACCGACTAGTAAGCTTTGCGGCCGAGCAAGGAACTGTAGGAAGCACGCTACTTCAAAGAAGAAACATTCACAAGCAAACTTGGAGATCTCCGGATGGAAAAGTGTCAAATCAAATAAACCATCTCCTCATAAGCTCCAGATACAAATCTGAGCTGGTAAGTAATTTTTCATTTAGAGGAGCCAACATACTGATCACTGCCTAAGTATAGCGAGAATCGGCTCAAAACGTCCTTTCAAGAAAGCCCAGAGGAAAGCAGCCAAGAAGATGTTCAACACTAGGAAGCTAAATGAACCCGAAAACAAGGAGGAGTACCAGCGAAAACTACCAGAGAAGCTTGCAGAAGAACTACGGAAAGCAGGCTCCAGCCTTGATGAACAATGGAAGGGAATTTCTAATTCCATTATGGCAGCAGACGAGGAACCACCGAGACCCAGACCAATAATGCAAAGGTCTACATGGTTTGACGATGGGTGCCTCCAAGCTACCGTGGACAAGAACAGATCATATAAGAGAATAGTTCAAAGGCAAACAAGAACCACGGATGAGACCTATCGGGAGAAGAGAAGGGCCGAGATACGGCTGCTCCTAATAAAGAAAAGAGAATGGGAGAACAAGCGGATGGAGGAAATCGAGAACCTTCGAAGTGCTAATGAATGCAGACTCTTCTTCCAAAGAGTGAATGAAGGAATATGATCCAAACCAAGAGTCGAATGCTGTAAGGATGAGGATGGTCACCTCCTCACTTAAACAGAGGATGTACTCAGAAGGTGGAGACGGCACTTAACAGAACAGACGGTTCAAATGGAAGTCCTGAAGAAGAGGACCAAGCTCTCGCTAACGACGCTGAGCCACCCGACGAGGATGAGATAGAGGAAGCCATCAGGAAGCTAAGGAACAAAAAAGCACCTGGGATTGATCGAATCCAGCCAGAACTCTTAAAATACAGCGAGGATGAGCTAAGGAAGGAACTCCACAACATGATAGTAACGATCTGGGAGCAGGAACGGATGCCAGAGGACTGGGCGATAGCCGTAATATACCCAATACATAAGAAGGGAGATCAGTCCGACTGCGAAAACTATCGAGGAATTGCACTTCTGTCAAGTTTCATAAGATTCTATCAAGTATCCTCTTTGAATGGCTGTCATCCTTTGCTGAGAGACAATTAGGGATTTATCAGGGAGGCTTCAGAAGAGGTAGATCTACCATTGACCAGCTTTTCACATTAAGAATGACACTTGAAAGGTGCAAGGAGCACCAGATCACGACTCACCACCTCTTTGTCGGCTTCAAACCTGGAATTGTACAAACTCTTTGAAGATAACGAGATATACAAAATCATAAAATTGGGAAGACTTCGATGAGCTGGCCATCTAGCCAGAATGAATGATGGCGAGATTCCGAAGAAAGTGGCCACAGACGAGATCTTTTGAACAAGGAGAGTTGGACGGCCGAGAGATGGATGAATAGTGTGACTGAGGACGCTAGGACGCTTCTCGGCGTGCGGGACTGGACTGCTGCACAGGATAGAGCCAACTGTCGGAGGCTACTTGAGGCGGCCCGGCCCGGACTCAGTGACGAGTTGTTGTGCCGGTTATTGTATTGTACATTTCCTTAACCTTCTACAATATAACAATATACACTTAAAGAGGAGAGTATTAAAAATTAATTAGACCACTTAATTAGTAACAGTAACTCAAACCTGCAAAGGATTACGCTAATGAACAGGGTTTTATCGAAATATGAAATATGAATTCAAAGAAAAATATTTAGAATTTCCTAATATTCATTTTTTTTTAGTTTTTATTTAAATTTTTTTAATTATTGAGAAATGTATACCACTGTAATAACATGTAAAGTGACAGGAGACGTATAAATATGAGAGAACACAACTAGACTCAAATACACAAACAACTAACAAGTCAAAATAATTATTTTCGTTTAAGTATAAACATATTATCACTGAAATTATATATATATAAATATATAATTATTCCCTAACTCGTAGAATGTTTTTTCCGGAATAAATGAGGATGATGAAGAACGACTTCTCTTGCTAGTTGGTTAGAGAAGACAGAACTGTGGAAAAGTTAATGTAAGATTAAAGGAGAAATGGATGGGAAGAGTCAGGAAGGTTTTTGTCAAACTTTCAAAGAAATATTGCTATAAATGGAAGCCTCTTGGAGTTTTCTAAAAAAAGGCAGGGTATAAAACTGCGAAGCATTGTAGGTATATAATTCAGGAAGGAAAATTAAGTTGATTATTCTTCAAAAAGGGAGTAATTTAATTGAAGCATTTTATATGAAGGATAAATAAAAAATAGGAGAGAAGTCCGTTGGGGGAGGGGACTTGAATTAATACTTGAGGAAGAAATCAAACAAAGTAAAGTTGTGGAGGCGTTAGGAGTGATTCTTCCTCGACGAAGTCCCCTTCAGTAGCAGGTGCTTAATTCTGTCGAGTCAGCCGCAAAAAATATCTCCTTATCACTTTGATGAAAGGCCATGGTGGCTCCTAAATTTTCTCGGGAACTTTGTTACCATCTTATTCTCATGAAATCATTATTTGGCCTAGTACTAACGCACTTGAGTATTAAATGAATTATATATAAATATTCACAAAAATAATAGGGTGTATAAAAAAAATGACCGTTTTATAAAATCCCAGAGTTCAAAAGTCTGTAAATATTTTAATGCTATTTATTATTTACCAAACTCTTAATAATCCCTTTAGAGCATTCTCTAAGCTTGTTTACTAACACTGGACTTCTTCAAAAAAAGCATCAGTTTAATTATTTATTAAAGAGAAGAAATATGAGTGTCCTACGAAATTCTAGTCATTTTAAGACATTACTGAAACAAATTCACAGCCGCTGAAGCAACTCATGAAATTATTAAATATGAAGGGGGAGGTGTCCTTGACCAGCGCATTGCGTGACGTTGGCTTGAAAACTTTAGCAGTGGAGATACGACCTTGGAAAGGAAGAAGGGCTCTGGGCGACCATTAATGGATATTGATGAGGTTCTGAAGGAAGCTTTTGAATCAAATACGTCCATAAGTACTCGCGAACTTGCCAGGGAGTGTGGTGTGTCGAATGATACTGTTAGTCGCCATCTTCTCTCCATGGGGAAGGTGAAACGGTCATTTTTTTTGTACACCCCATTAGAAACTAGGTAAAAATAATAAAATAAAAAAAAAAATGAAAAATAAAATGGTCGATCCATAATAAATCGTTTTTGAGATCGAACGAGTCTTTATACTGTCCAGAGAGAAAAAATATATCAGTTTAGGGTACAAACTTATAATTTAATTATATTTATTCAATTTACTACCAAAGTTGACAGTATTTTTATCTTGTTTAGTTATAAATTGATGGTTCGAATTAGAAGGTGGAAACATTGGACTGGATAGAAGTCTGATAATTTCTCAAATAATAAGTAACTAATTTTTAGGTACAGGTCTATAGACCCTCATTACAGGTTTTCTTCAGTGATAAAAAGTAAAATATGCAAAACAATTATTAAAAAATAATTAATAGGTAAATTATAAATAACCAAACCAGTACAGCCATGAAAGGTCTTGGGTCCCCAACACTGAAGACTGTACATTCTTCAATTCAGTATCTTACTATTTATAAACTAACAGTTATGCTGGGAGATGACTCGATTGCTCAGTTTTTCTCCCGATTGAGCTTGCCCTATTTATCGAAGAACATACAAAACATGTATAAAGAAGAGTAAAAAAAACTATTATGTAAATAAAAACTGCCATCAAGCAGCTTGAGATACTTGAGGAATGTGCAGAAAAGGTGGGACTACAAATCTCTTTTGAGAAAACTAAATTCTTCTGTTCAAAGACAGATATCACGAGCCTAAGAACAAAATACGGTAAAATCGACAGAGTCCCGTACTTTAAATAAATACCTTGGCGTATTCATCGAACCGACAGGCCTTGAGAAGATCTTGCAGCAAAACCGTCTCCAAAGAAGGTATTAGGGTTAGTTCAAGACATCTACAACAAAAAATGCATGTCTTCTGTCAAAATGAATATTAAATTATGGTAGCTCACTTAAGAATTCAATAACTTGGCTGGACAATTTTCGAAAGGAACTCAAACACGCGAACATATGTGCAACGGACATTTTAGAAAGAGACACCTTCAGACACAAAGTCAACAATCTGGAAGTTACATCAGAGCAACCAAAGCAAAAGCAGTGCAGACAGAAGTGGTCGGAAGAACGTAAACAACCCTACTCAGAGAGAATGAAAGCCTATTGGAAGAACAGGAGGAAACCAAAGAAGGATTGATTGAGTTGTTTCCATGACGTCTTCCACTAATGGGAGAATACGTTAATAATAATAATAAAACACATTGTACTATTCAGTGCCGTACTGTTTCTAAAGCTACAATTATGCTGGGAGATGGTTCGATGTCCTGGTTTATAGGGTACCCACTTTGTAGAAGCTGGGTAAAATCCCAGGAGGGTCAGGAGATCCCACAGGGTCATCATATATGGCTGTTGACAGATTAAACAATTTATCTCTCTTATCTGAACCTGGGACCATCAGTACAGCAACTCAGCGCTCTGTACCATTCTCCTCGGATTGATCAAAAAGATACAATACACATATAACAATAAAATTAAAGTAATTAATAACTAATAATAATAAAAAAATAAATAAATAATAACATATAAGGAATCATCTTATCATATTTCTATTAGCCCTGATAAAGTGAGCCGAAATGTTGGTTTATAATCAATAAATGTTACTATTTAAGAAGTTATTATCACCACCTAGATGAGTACTTTATTATTTATTCAAATCGGATGGCTTCACTGTTCGTATAATATAAAAGTTAATTAATGCAAATGATCATAATTGTATTTGAAAATTCTCTGCTGAAATTTATTATTTCTTGAATAAATATTTGGATCCAACCGATTTGCTCGAACTTGCCGATGGCCCGTTTTACACATGGGAAATTTGCCAAAAGTACCAGCATCTAATACTAAATCACGTTCGGTTTCCCTCCAGCCTGAATTACGACTAAAGAAAGACCAGATTCTAGTTTCTGCCTGGCTCTTGTTTATCGTAAACAATAATTTATCTATATATATGGCTTATATCATGAAGATAAAATGGAAATATAATTATTTTCGGAATAATAAAATGTAAAAAGAAGGGTTTGAAATTGATAATGATATAGTTAGTTTCATTTTTTTTCGATTTTAAGGGGAGAAACTGCTGATGGTTAACGCTGTCAGAATAACAAGATATGAAGCGATTTAT
The DNA here is from genome assembly GCA_964056705.1 of Troilus luridus. NCBI lineage: Eukaryota > Metazoa > Arthropoda > Insecta > Hemiptera > Pentatomidae > Troilus > Troilus luridus. The sequence goes on from OZ057412.1 coordinate 178,333,195, forward strand.
TAGTCTGTTATGATTTTAGTGTTTTATATCATGTATATTTATATATCACAGAAAAATATCTTATACCTGGCAGCAGACATAAAAATACAAACAACGATTGAAATATTATCTACATATTACTCGTCTTCTTCCGACAAGAATCCAATAACATTGTTATTTACATATATAAAGTCAAATCTACCACACCATGGATTGGCCAAGTAAATATAGATTGATAGTAGAACCAAGGGATATTTTTGACAATCAAATGTTAGTATACAAGGTTGAAAATTAGATAGTAATGGCAGAGAAGGAAGCATTGAAGAAAATGGACAGAAGGGAGAAAAATAATACATGGAGAAAAGACAAGGACGTTCTATTAATAAAACGTTGTTAAATACATTCATTAAAATTAAATTTAGAACATTAACATTTTATTTTTGAGAAAATATATTATTGTAGTGTACTTTAATTTAGAGCTCAATATGTTTTGAAGAAATATTTTCCTATTCTGTTTAAGAATAATCCTAAGAGAACTACATTTATGATATGCCAATTTTAAAGACATTAGTAAATGTTAACTGTAGTCTTATCTATGTGAATATTTTATCAAGATTTATGAAAATAAGTAAACTCTGATTAATTTATTTAATTTCCTTTAGAATAGCTATGAATAAGAGTTAGCCACATTAGAATAATCATCGGGGGAAGTACAGTTCATTTTAGTACTGTCACTGTTGTCTTCAATTACTAAGACAAAAATACATACTGTGTTCTTCACATCACTGGCATTTATATTCTTCCAAATAAAGAAAGTAATGAAGAATGAAAAAGAATATACGACGGATCCGAAGGAATAGATTATTCTAAAAAGTATTTTTTTTAAATTCAACAATTATGTTTCACAAAGAATGAACAAATCAATGTTTTTATTATCAAAATACGGACAATTCTTACAAAAATTTATTTGGTAAATTGTATATTAAAAAATAAAAGAAATTTTTGAAACAAGAAATTTCCTTAAAAGCAGCATAGCAATTTCTCAATATTGTTTAGAATTTATTCTCTATCAATTACTTTTGTCTCCTTTCGAGCCATGCCATTTTATGTTATCTTATATTTTACTTTATTATATGTTATAATGAATTTACTTTCTTTTTTCCTTTTGAAATTATAATAATTGTTTATTTTTTTATATGTGCATTTTATTTTATCAGGTGTTAATTCTTCGAATCCGAGACACAAAAATGTATCATAACAATTTTTATTTTTAAGAAACATATGAAATAGTCATTTATGAGTGAAAAAAGCAATAGTGAAAACAAAATACTCTTATTCAGGCAAGGAAGACATAAGATCTCAACACCCTAAGCCAAAACAGGAAAAATAGTGTTACATAGCACACGTATCTCAAAACCGTCAAGTTCGTTGATAGATTTTTGTTTCACTAAGGTGATGGTTTATTACGTTAGTGGTAGGCATGGTGGTGGGCTGTTATGTCTGGTTAGTGTCTTTTTAATATAAACTGTATATATTGGATGCAATACATATTGTTTTTTAAATATGAGAAAAAAAACACACACAACCCCATGCGTGTTAATTTCTTTTCTTATTTCCCTTTTGTTCTGATTATAGTGGGATTTAAAAATCATTGACGGATTTCCTTTATTGTCTATATTAATTTTTAGACTTGAGAGTGGAAATTTTCCATTTTCATTACTATTATGATCTTCTATATTTCAGTATTAAATATATTGTAATGATAGACATCTTTATGCGTATAAATCCTTTTTTTTAATTATAGTTTGGTTTGATATATTTTTAGACTTAAGCTGGGGTTTTTCCATTTATAACTTAAGTAATATTCTTTCTATGTTTATATTTTTATTAGATAGTAGGCGCAGATAGCTTTATGTATTTACATAGATATACCCTGTATATATGTATATACATACGTTAGATACATAGCTTTATGTATATACGCAGATTGATTATAGAAAATTTTTTAGACTTGCACTTCTAAAATAAAAACACCTGAAGAACTTTAGCATCGCAACATGCTCTGAACCTGAAAGGTGGAAAATAAGAAGCGGAATAAAAGGAGTTGGGAAGTTTAGGTAAAACAATATCTCTTTGAAGGGGTTTTTAAATATATCTCTCTCAAAGCGTTCAATCCTTTAAGTCGCACATAATATCCCAAGTTGAGAGGGACAATATTTCACTGCACAGCATTTCAGATAGCGAATCCCGTAAACTTTCCTTTATACTTAGTCGAACTTTTAAGTAAACACACCGTCCAATAAAGAAAGATCTTCTATTCTCCTCTGAAATTTATGCACTACCTTAATAAAACGTGGCTATCATAAATTCAGGCTCGTTTTTTAGATAGACTTTTCTTAATTTGGTCTAGAGCTTTCTTCTGACTAAAGAAAATAAATAATTTTTGTCAGTTTGCAAAGAGTAAGAGGATATTCAAGGTAGTAGATTCAGTTTTAATCATGATTGAATGTTTTCTTTTATCCTTCTTTATTTTTAAACTAATCGTCTATTTTATTATTTAAAAAATATGTGTTATAAATAAAAAAAAAATTATTACTGATAATATTAAATAACTTTATTCTGTCGATATTACAAAATATCATTACCGAATTAAAACACAGTTTAGAAATATCAAGTTTCACTTTTATTTATAGTGTTTATAAGGGAAATGCGCTGGACGCTAATTGGACAATCTTAACTCCACTGGTAGTTTCTTGTTGATCTTGGGGTTTCCTAATCCCACAAGATCTTAACTAATATTTGAGGCAATTTTCTAAGTTGTTGATGATTCGATGAGAAAAAGATCTATATTTTCAGCTTTAGTCTATGGTTGTGTCATGCTTATTTGTTTACTGGAAAATTAACATGTGATATTTATAGAAAGTATTGATTCATCAGATTCGGATGATAATGTAACTTTTTAAAAGCAATGTCCTAAACCTCTTGCTCAAACCGGTAAACATCGTTACTGCAGTATTTATTCAAAATTGAAAAGAAATAGATAATTTTGAAAATGCCGAGTATTTACGGTCAATAGTAATTAGGTTGTTAGATCTCTCTTTTTTTCATCGATTTTTTTCAGTAGAAATTGTTCATTTCCTTGTTATACCTTAGTGATTTTTTTTTTGATATTACAAAATATCATTACCGAATTAAAACACAGTTTATAAATATCAAGTTTCACTTTTATTTAAAGTGTTTATAAGGGAAATGCGCTGGACGCTAATTGGACAATCTTAACTTCACTGGTAGTTTTGTTGTTGATCTTGGGGTTTCCTAATCCCACAAGATCTTAACTAATATTTGAGGCAATGTTCTAAGTTGTTGATGATTCGATGAGAAAAAGATCTATATTTTCAGCTTTAGTCTATGGTTGTGTCATGCTTATTTGTTTACTGGAAAATTAACATGTGATATTTATAGAAAGTATTGATTCATCAGATTCGGATGATAATGTAACTTTTTAAAAGCAATGTCCTAAACCTCTTGCTCAAACCGGTAAACATCGTTACTGCAGTATTTATTCAAAATTGAAAAGAAATAGATAATTTTGGAAATGCCGAGTATTTACGGTCAATAGTAATTAGGTTGTTAGATCTCTCTTTTTTTCATCGATTTTTTTCAGTAGAAATTGTTCATTTCCTTGTTATACCTTAGTGATTTTTTTTCCTGAATTCCGGACTACTGTTTTACTAATGTTAAGGGAACAAATATTTGTTATGGTTGCTGATGTATTTAAATTTTCGTTTGCGAACTCCTTTTTATTATTTATGGATTTAGTGGTCTTCATTGCTGTTTTCTCCTTTATTTTGGTTATTTTAGGATCTAACATTGTTCCACATTGGATTCCATCTTGCTGTACTTAAATTTTCCACAGCTTTCGAAAGTTGGCCAATCGCTGGCTAGATTGGGGATTGTTATTATTATTTCAAAAAGGTAGAGTATCCTGAGATTATATATATATATATATATATATATATATATATATATATATATATATATATATATATTCATATATATGTATAAGATAATCCGCTTTGTTAAATATTACTGAAATAAAAAGCCTTCGTAATTCAACAAGGTTAAAGCATATAAGGGAAAAGGAGCATTATGAAAATCAAATAAAAAAAGAGACAAAAGGGGTTTTTAGAAAAGAGGTTTTTTTTCGATGAATATTTTTTTCATATTTACTCGTGAATCCTATTTTCCAATTATTAAATAATACATACTAAAAATGTATTATACATTTTTAACATATTTTATATATTATTCAATTTATAAAGAATATGAAAATCACCAAATATAGAAATATAAATAAAAAGGTCATTCTCTTTATTTATAAAGGTCGTTTGTTTTGTTCTGTTATTACGACCTGCATGTAGATATACTACGACGACCTGCGGTCATAGAATATCTACATGTTGGCAATATTATTAAATTAAGGGGAAAAAAACACGCATTATTTAACTATATTTTGATTTTTCTTTAAGTCTGATGATTTTTTATGGAATGTGGGTATACTCTTAAAAAATTAGACCGGGTTTCTAAAGTGTAATTTATGTTTCACATAGTTATAAGAGCAGACTGCAAAACTCAATTGGTGCGTAAAACACCGTGGGGAATTAGGGAATCAATAAGACGCCCCTCGTTTCACGCTTCTGGAAGTATATTACACGAAAGTGGGGAGGATGAATTATCGTAAGGTTGGCTAAAGTTGCGGCTTTAATGACGATCGGGTCCGCCGGAGCGCGAACAAGTAAAGCGAGGCAACTAAAGCGATAGGGAAGCGGGCTCACTAAGCCGTGTTAATGTTTCATCTTTGTCGTAACAAGTGGAAGCGACACCCCGGCAAGTCGTGGTCTGCGGTCCAAGCTGTGCCTTTGAAGATATTAATTATTGTACCAGCCAACGGGGAACGACACTTGTTCACTAAGTCCTACAATTGTTCAGGAAAACCGATAACTTAGTATTCTCATCAGATTTTCTAATAAGCAAAACAAACACCACAGTTTGAACTAAGTTATTATTATTATCGAAATTTATTTATATTAGATAAAAACAACTGAACTCTCTTTTTTAAAAATGTATCTATTGAAAATATTTGGAAAGAAGTACTTCATATGAAATGGAAATCACTTGCAACTAAGTTGAAGAAATATTTGAATCACCCAATCTTGCTCCTAAGACGACTACTTTGCTATCTAAATTAACAATCACTAACTAACTAAATTATTATATACAACATGACACACATGTGTGAGGAGGCTCAAGCAAAAACTCTCACTCACAGGCTATTCAAATATTTCAGTCAATATATCTTCGTTACTTTACGCTACATCTATTCATATTAAAAAACAAAGTCCTCGGCCGCGTATGTCTGTCTGTTCGCGGTTAACTCAATAATTACTTCACGGATTTTCAAGCGGTTTTCACCAATAGATAGACTGATTCACCAGGAAGGTTTCGCTATATAATGTGTCGAGGTTTTGTGTAAATGGGTTGGAAATGTTGAAAAAAGTATAGCCGCCTGTGAGGTTTCATCGAAGACGCTGCCCAATATCTCTTATCTATCTATCTATACATATTAATATAAAATAAATTCGTATGTAAAGAAATATTTTGCTTGGTATTAATTGTTATAATATTTACATCAAAAAATACATTAGACAGACAAAACATGTAGGCATAATATATCGTAGTACCCGTGCAAAGCCGGGGGGTTGGGTGGGTCGCTAGTAACTAATAAATCATTAAACAAAGGCCTGAACATACCTCTCGTGACAGAAACTATCAAGAAAAACTAAAAATTATTTCATGACTCACTTTCTGGAGGCACAAACGTACTGGTGCAAACATTACTGACAAAAACATCGCCACATAATAAGAGTGAAACGTCTCTGGAGCTGGGATATTCTACAGAGAGATGAAACACGCTAGGATTGCCTTCAATGTAGGTTTCTTCTTCTACACTTCCACGTAAATCCCTTAGTGGAGGTTTTCAATAGAAAAACACCTATTTATTACTATTATTATTAATTGGAATTCCCAACTGTATAACAATAAAACAAGTAAATAGAACGAATGATACATAATGGCATCTGTTTTACAGTAAATAATAAACTATAATTATATTCGAGGACAGGGTTTGCAAAGATTGGTTTGCAAAGAAGGTTTAAATTGATTTTCAATTCTCCACACCATCCTTAAAAGCCAGTAATATGAATTGAAGGGATGCAATTGGATTTTAATTGACTGATAATACACATTCATCATCCGCATACGAGGTAAAGATAGTATTAGGATGGGTCGGGATGTCAGCTGCATAGAGGATAGGGCCGAGGTTTGAGGAGGACCAGCAGATTAAGAAAAGAGGAATGAATAAACATTATTACGGTTTACTATCAATAATCTGTTCGATATAAAACTAAATGCGAAATAACCACAACTAACTTATCAGCTACTTTTATCTAACCTTTTCTAGTAGTGGTCTGGTAACCTTCCTTATGATACGATTATATATATTTATATAAGAAATCAAATATATTGCAATTTACCTTTAAAGAAATTTAGAAAAAAATATACAACCGGAAGTCCTTGAATATCTTACTAACTCAAATCCCATAAAACCGAAATTTTCAAATCCTAACGGATAGTGTCATGCTGCAGTACGACAAGTGAATGAATTCATTTTTATTTCATAATAAATATATATTTAGCTGAAGGGTGTCCTGAGGTGTATTGATTAACATTACAACCTAAAACGCACATTATAGCCTAAAATGGACTTTGCTGCATTCGGTGTTCCTTTAGATCCCTATGCGAGTGATACCTGGGTGGAGGAAATTTACTCCCGCTATAGCATCGATCGATTAGAAATAGTAGGAGAAAATTACGTTAAACAAACATATTAAGCTTTCGAAAAGAAAAAATACATTTGGGAAAAAAAACTTATGATTTATATACAATATTAATAACCTCATGGTAAATATTTATTTTATAGCATTAAAAATTAAAATTTAGTTACCTTCTACGAAGCTTCTTTAAAAAAACAAAAGTATAATTCCAAATCATGAAGTTGATTTGGGTATGTAAAGCCTTCGTACTCGTTTCAATTATTCAAACGTTGTTTATTCAATTAGATCATAGATATATAGATTTCTATTTCCAAACCACTCTATGAAAATCCGCATATGGTCGTATTCAGTTGAAGTCGGAAATTTGAATTGAACTTTCATTAATGGAATTCAATTCTGAAAGTATTGAAAATCCAAATCACAAAAGAAACTAAACCAATCAAATGAAATTCGCATTCACTAACGAATTAATTAATAATAATTTTTGAAAGAAGCAGGAAATGCATCGACTCAGATTAGGTTAAAGAGGTTGGTTATAGAAGAAGACTAAAGTGAACGATAACGATGGAAAGAGAGATGCAAAGAAGGGGCATTTCATTAAGACTCTTTCCTTTATAAAGGTTTGAGACGATTTAATCTAGTAGGTCATTTATAAACTGAAACATGTTTTCTTATTACACTAAGGGTTTTCTTTTTTTTAATTTACTAATGCCAACCAATATACTTGTTAGTAATACTAATACTACAACACATCTTGACTAACATTTAAATTGGAATCCTCATACAACAATGAATTGAAAAGAAACTGCTCGCCGTTCCATACTACTCCAACACATACAAGACAACTGTCAATAAAATACACATATACATGACTGTTTTAATAACAATCCGGATCTTTATCCGTAGATCTTTGGGACTCCATTTAAGCATCGAATTTACTCATATACAATCCTAAATCCGAAATGGTTTACTTACTTTGTTACGAATACAGTCATCCAAAATGACCTCAATGTCCCATTGTTGCTGATTTAGCCCTACACAAATATAAATCCTTTCATGACAAAACTCGTTTCAAACCTAGCTACCTCTTCAATACTATCTAGCTACTTCTGACAATCTTCCTAGGGGTCTGAAAAGAAGATTACTTCGTGATCTTCTAATTTGATTACTTCCATTGGATATTTTCTCTACTTTCCTTTATCTAATGCCATTCTGTTTACTTGTTGTATTACAATTATTGTTCTAATATAATGCAGTTGTATATTTCAATATTTAAATTAAAAAGAAAGACGCAAGTAGATAAATAGGTTGCCAAAAGAAAAATCCCCAAAACAAAGCATTGAGTCTCCGAAATACTGGAGCAAAAGCAACCAATCGGCGTTTTTAGGTATCCTCAGGACAACTTACAAGGCAATTATATGAAAGAAGACAAAGTGCAGACATTTCATACCGACAGTCCAAAATGCCTCATCAAATATAGACAGCAAGCTTGATCCAAAAAGCTCCACAAATAGGTACATTTTAAAAAATCCTGGAGTTATTTGTCGAATGGAATAGGAGATACGTCTACTGATTGTTTTAGTGTCAGAATTACGGAGACTTATGGTTTTGTTTTGGACATTTTTCCTATTGCAACCTACAATTGATAAATTAAAAAAAAAAATAAGAAAAACATCGAACGATTATTAATGGGATTCATTGATTTAGCTTAAAATCGTAAATAATACCTCTGAGAGGACTATTGGCAACTTGTGAATGCTTAATGACCAGTTGTTCTTTGGCAGACAATGGCAGCTATTCAAAAAACAATGGGACATAATGAGTTAGAGAATATAGGGCGAATGGCGGCCTACTCTATGCTAATGTTGTCACTAATCAAATATCTGTCTCACAAAATATGTTACTGGGCATGTCAGAGATGTTCTACCTCCCATTTTCCATAGAGGGATGTGAACTATTTGTAGTATAAAATAAAACTTTCTTTTAAAAACAGTTTTAGTATTCAGATATGCCACCAACGATCAGCATTGGTAATTTCTGTTTGGAATTTCCATATCCAAAAGGTTCAAATTTATTTTCCTATTTTTACCCAACTAGTAATTTTTAGTTTAATGGGTGCATAAAGTACTTGTGGTGCGGGGTAACTTGTTCTGTAAAGTGCTGAAGGTACAAATCCAGCTGAAACAGTTAAATTTATTAAATCTATTAACCCCTCAAGATAGTATCCTTGGCCCAATCCTTTATACAGTTTATACAGCTGACATCCCAACTCATCCTAATACTATCCTTACCACGTATGCTGATGATACATGTGTATAATCAGTCAACACCAATCCAATTATTGCATTCCAAAGCCTCCAATCCCATATCACTGATCTTGAAGAATGGTGTCAAAACTGGAGAATTAAAATAAACTCTAAAAAATTGCATCAAATCACTTTTACCTTACGTCGTAAACAAATAACTACCTGCCCTTCAGTATCCTTTAATAATATCCCACTGGTGCCTGTAGAACAGATCCGATACTTAGGGTTGCATCTTGACAAACGATTAACCTGGAATCCTCATACGAGACTGAAAAGACAAGAAACCGCTCGACGTTTCAGGCTACTTCAACATTTACTAGACAAACGCTCTAAGCTCCCAATTAATTACAAAAGACTCATCTATATGACTATCATACGACCTATTTGGACCTACGGAGTAGAGCTTTGGGGCTCCACTAAGCCATCGAATTCCTCTCGTATCCAATCCAAAATCCTTCGTAAAATCCTTAATGCTCCTTATTTTGTTAAGAATAAAGTCATCCATAACGACCTTAATGTCTCATTTGTTGCTGATTTGGCCCGAACCCGGTAACTATCCTTTCATAACAAACTTCATTTCCACTCAAACCCTCTAGTTTCAAACCTAGGTTCCTCTTCAATTCCCGATAATCCTCCAAGGCGTCTGAAAAGAAGATGGCCCCATGACTTCTTAGTTGAACTTGTGATTTGAGTACTACCAGTGGGTAGTTTCTCTACTTGTCATTTTCACATATCATTATGTATCGCTTAGCCCATTTACTTGATGTATTTTTTTAATACAGTTGTAAATATCAATAAATAAATTTAAAAAAAAAATCTATTAACCTCCACAAATGAGCAATGTGGCATCTACAAACACTCTTGAGGCTTACCCAGCCTCTATAAAATGGGTAGGTAAAATCAAGTCTACATAATTGGGATGTAAAATCTAGTGGTTGAGAAAGATGTTGGCAAAATCACAACCCCGTACATCCGTCGTCATAAAACGGGTCTTTAACCTTTAACTTTAAAACAGTCTTTAACATCAACTGAACCAAAGAACCTTGGAAGTAGTGGTACAGGCATTTATTTCAAATATATAAAAAAACTCACTTGGGTTCCACACTAAAACATTTCGGCTTTATTAACCATGCAGCTTGAATTTTTTTTCATCGAGCCTCCTTAAATGCAAATAAATTACAGTCCCTCTATAATATAAAAAGCGTTTCACTTTTTATAATTTATTGAAATGATAATTGTATCTATTTTAATAAATACATATTACTAAAATATTTTCTTTGAAATTGCCGAATCCATGTTTAGTAAAATACTTGACAAACGTTTTATAATAAGAGGGGAATAATATAATCCTATCTTATATATATATACAACCGCATATAATCTTCTTAGACAAGAAAACAGGGAGGGCTAAGAAGCAGATATTTCAATATAAAATCCAATCTCCTCGTATGATAAAGTCCCGTCATGAGAAGGATCAGAAAAATGCTGATCAGTGGCCTGTATTAGATTTATCTCCGTTGGAAACAGTCGAGTCCCATCCCATCTCGAAAAGCATCTATTTTATCTCGGGTTTTTTTCAAGCACGAAAGTATTCCCTAGGTAAATTTGGTTATTAATCATGAAGAATTTTGACAAAAGACACATTCATTAAAATCTTTCTATACTAAAAGATTGTACTAAAATGATTATTCTATACGTCATTATAAGATAATTTTTAAAAAGTACATAAAGAAATAAATTTTATTTTAATGATAATTCAAAATATATTACCAAACAGGTCAAACTGTAGGACCTGCTCTACAGAATATTATCCTAAAGCAACATTAATTTGCAATGTTCATACAATTCTAATTCACTATAATCGATGATTTTACGTACATATATTCTACATAAAACTATTATATATATTAACAAACAAATATTTCACGCATATTAATAAAATTTACGTTCAATTTATAACTTTTTGGACTGAAATGAAATTGGAACGAATAACTCTGAAGAGGGTATAGCCCGGCTGTGGCAGACAAATTATTTAATCTGATCACAACCGTGGAAACTGAACACCCTCTTGGGGCTCACACAGTTTCTGTTAAGTGGATACCCTTAAGTGGGGGAAATAACCTAGCTGTTGAGCGTCAAATCAAACAAATCACCTCTCTGCACAACTGTTGTCAAGAGACAGTTCAGTCTCTAGCATGTACTGAACCCTGATAAAGGCCTTGAAAGACATGGGAAGGTGAAGTCAGGAACTATTTTGAGAGAATAGTTATTGGAGCTGGCGGATTTAGTTGGTCCTGGACTTAGTTTTATGGATCAGGCTGTACAAGCAGGGCATCAAAACTGATCAACGGTCTATAAGGAACATAATAATAATAATAAGAAGAAATAATTTAATGATTAAGCACGTAAAAAATGGCTGGTTAAGTTAATATAATTTGTATCACTACAATAATATTTTCAACTTATCATAATAATAAGTTTTAAAAACCTGATAGTGAAGTTCTCTTGAGATTCCCTTGAGGATTATATGAAATATGTTAGAAAGTTTATTATCTACGTTTAAGCTAAATCTACTTTATACTAGACATTAAAACCTTGCTTGATAATGTTATTTGTAATGTATAAAACAGTAGTGAAAATTATATGTGGATTTAACATTCTACATGGCTTAGATAAGGAAGAAGAATGGCATCATAACGGTCTAAAACTTCCAACTTCGTGAGCCGGAATTTTCTTACGTAGAGTATTTTTACTGCATAAATGCATATAAATGGCATTGTTCTTATATTAAAAAAAAAAAATAGCAGCTCAACAAAATTCATCGGTGCACATTTTCGGGTAACTTTGGAACAAACCACAATTTAGATCAGGCACTTATAATATTAATGTTTAAATAATCTAGGCACACTTGTAGAATGAAGAGCTATGCTGACAATATTACTTATTAAGCTTATAATTGTAAGATTTCAACTACGAGACTTAATGTCTAAAAAATAACAGAACTCGGAAAAACCAGTCGTTTTTTGTCGATGGGGACACCATCCATATATGGAGTCACCTATGAATAATGGTAGACTACATAGTAGTTACCATGAAAACCTACTATACCCTAAGTTGGGTAGTTAAAAACCCTTAGTTATGCTATTCTTCGAAGGGGACGTAAAATGGTGGACCAGAGGTTGAGCCAAGTTAGATAATGGTAAATGATCAATACACTTATATGTAGACAAAATTTAGGGCTCCCACTGTAGGATCATCCTATTATCCATTGCAACATAAAGTGACACAAGTAATAGGTGCAGTAGATGAATAAATTTTAATCTATAAGATGTACATTATGTAAAGAAGTTGTCACAAACTACCTCATTTCGTTTTTATTTTCTGTTATTTATTCACTTTTTCTTTTTGGTTTGCTTTGTAATTTGACACCAAATATATATTTTTTCACATTTTATCAATTTTACAAATAATTTGTATTATGTGGCCTTCTGCCCAGATGTGTTTTATGTTTCTTTTTTTTTTCTATTTATATTTGTTATTCTAAAGCGACTTAGTCCGAGAATAAAGCTACTTTTCTATTTTATTCAATACTATTTAAACGATTGATAAATAATATTTATAAACAAATTAAATTATAAATAAATTATTTTGTCATTTATGATGGTATGAGTGGCAAAGTATTGACTGATTTTATTATTTCTGTTATGTTTCGTTAGGAATTTTCCATTTTAGTCCAATTAAGCAGATATAAAATAATAATGATTAACCTTAAGATTCGTATTATAAATTGTATAGTATTGTAAATGTATATAAATTGTAAATGTAGGAAGTTCCTAAAGCCATTATAGCATTTCCTACGAGCTCAATGATCACCGATGTAGCCTCGCTAGTTGGGGCAGACTATTCACTGAAGCATTTAAACTATGCGAGCTGAAGCCTAACAGTTGGCGTGAAATATGTAGCACAACTTGGGCCATAACGCCTACCCTTCAGGCCTTCTTCGGCAATTAAGGAGCTAACACATCTTCTCGAAAATGAACAAATATACGAAATTATTTATGGAATACTACTCAGAATTTCTAGGAGTTAATCACAGCTACTGCCTGGGTATAAATGGTAACCATTCCTGTCCATAGAAATAAAGAATGGATGTGGGAGTTTAATTGCATTCACCTACGGACCATTGAGCTATGGATAGATTGTTGAGTTCGTGACAAGAGATGAATTGGCCTGTGGTGGGAAATCAAAATTAAGAGTGGGAAGTTCATGTAGTTAATGGATAGTTGGAGTGGATTGATGACTTAGGGCTATTGTTAGAGACACTGATTCATAGCTTTAATTTTTAAGACATGTAGCATTAATTATTGAAAAAATGGCTTTTATAGCTTTAATTTTGCGTTTTCATAGCGTTTATAGCTAATTAGGACAACGGCGAGGAATGGGAGTCGGCAAGAGGGGAAAAACCATTAAATTAGCAAAATCACTTGAAACATGTTTATTGTATTATTGATTGAAACTCAACATGGCACATGTTTCTACAGTAGAGTGTCCCATGTTCGGTCTACGATACGTCAATACAAGATTATAGCGACTAAAAAATCTTTCTGCGTCAACACTATTTACAGGGGCCCCACAGAGTCATCAGAGCTGCCTCAGCAAATTCTCTGTAAACAATTTTTACAGGAAAGAGTAGCTGAATTATGTCTACAGCGACTCCATCCCTCACTTGCTCTACAAGCTGTCTTTGAAAATAACTGTTACCTTCCAGGAATTTACTGTCATCAACAGATTTGAATGTTGGTGCAAGCCTACTTTTACAACTTGCTAAAAGAATAGCGTCTGATCGCTGGGCATTCTGGTCTATAATCACAGTAAGTGGATCTTGTGGGGTCTACTTACTCTTGTGGAGCTCACCCATCCTCTATAAAGTGGATATCCTTAATTGGGGGGGGGGGGAATCCTGCTGGGTTAGCATGACTATGTACAACTCAACACCCTGGGCTTAGAAACAATACAATCTTCAGTAGTCATGTACTTAAGTTGTAGTTTTCCAAGGTATGGTAAGGTTTAAATGTTTCGGTCTATTTTTAATCTGCCCCACACCATCGCAAAGAATAACAAGTGTTGAATGAGAAAACCAACAGTTTTCAAGAGAGTGAAAAAAATGTTTCAAGGAACAATTATAATCAGTGTGTATTGTTTTTTTCCCTTGTATATTTATATATATGAATTATCAATCCTAAAGCAAATTGTTATTGTTGAAAATGAAAAATGGGTTTTTCACGAGGTAATTAGCATGTATATCGTCGATTGATTGAAGTAAAAGTAAAAAAAAAGAAATTTTAAGCAGTATTATATTGTTAAATTGAATTAAAATTTAATACCAAGACAAGTAACAAACTTGTAGTTTTAATAATCACTTAAAACATTTTTTTCAATATTGGATAGTGAACCAAGATCGATGCTATGGGTACAATGCTAGAAAACGGACGATGCTATGGGTAGCCATGTTTCATTCATGACTCGCAAGGTATGGGCTTCCAGAGGAATTTGAATGCCTAGGGATGGTCAGAGCGTTACCATCCATGAATCCATTATCCGATACCCGCGAGCCCATCTTGCCTGGGCTATAAACCTTTCAACTGGGTCATTCCCACCGTAGTCGTCCCTAGGCATCGTGTTATTGCCGCCCAAGGGATATCCTCCGAGGGTGTCGCACCACAAATAGGGGATGTGTCTTTATTATACCTGCGAGAATTCGATCTGAGGGACTGGACAGCGGAAATAACCATTTATTACTTTAAGTACAATGTCCTAATATACAAGCTTCATTGAAGATATAAGTTTGGTATTCCAAACACAATTGTATTTGCCAATTAATAACTTTGCTCAAAGAGGAATATTAGTGCAAATCGATTAAAATACTTCCTAACAAAATCTTTGGAGAAAGGTGCACCACAAATTGGGGTTGGTCCGATTATAAAATTTCTTTAATGTCTTTAAATTAAAACAAAATGTTTAACCTAAAAACATAAGTCTTCTTTCTCTTTCACAACACTGGATAAAATAAGCACCCATTCAAATCTTTAGAACAACATTTGTGTAGCAATAATGGGTTTTCGGAAGTGGAAATGGACATTTTATTTCATTGATTCAAATGCTTTAAATAAATATTCTTTTAATGTTATTTTAAATGTCTATTCTAATATAAAATTTGTCGTGGTTCTAAGTGAAATTATTTTTTCATTTTTCATTACTTCAGTATCACCTCCACCCTTCTTCGGAACCTTACTCTCCGGCAATGTTTATTTTATCAGATAACATATATAAAATTTACTCGAAATTTCTTTCAGATCACCGCTAATATTTTGAAACGTTTTGTACGCTTTAATAGCTTCAACAAGTATATTCGTTAAACAGACAGTATAATATGAACTTACCCCGGAAGAACCTGTCCCCTCCTGTTGGGGTAGAGCTCCGGATGTTGTCCGTAGCGGAGGTAGACATCGTACTGCTGCTCCGCCCTCGAGTCGAAGCTGAAGTAAGTCTGGTCGGTGAAGTTGTCTGTGTGAAAGAGCAACTTGACGAAGCTCGTCTCGGAGATGAAGGTCTGAGGCTGCTCCGTCTCACCGCAGAACAGACCTGGGTCTTTGCGATTGCTAAGTTCTGTCTTAGCGTTTCCATCAACGATCTGAAAATAAAGCAGGCAACTTTAAATATCTTAAAGTATAGGAAAACAGAATAATACAAATTTAAATAGATTTAAAATATTACCGTGTTAGCAATTTATTCCATAAATCATATATACCATGATATATATGTATCAGGATAGGTGATCGGTTAACTATAATTAAGCTTTATCTTAGTTTTGACTCAGCATAGTCAAGCTTGGTGAGCCTATGAATGCTTGTACTAGTAAAATGGAACTAGAGTATCAAATATGGTCTAAATATAATATCAAGAATTGAATGTGTGCGAGGTAGTATTAAGTTAACTTCCAGTAACTTCACAATTATTATATCGTCGATGCAAATAAAAAGTACCGAATGTGGAAAAACATATTTTTCGTTTTCGATCTATTGATTTTAGGATATATAGTTAAAATAAAATTCATATGGAGTCATAAATAAGGCACATAACAACGAATGATGACCAACGTCAAATAAAACATAAAATACGTTTGACGGAACTTATGAAGTTGAATGGCCCTTGAAAAGTGGTTGTTTTTTTACCTTCGCTACTATGCATATGCGTTGTTGATGTTTTCTATTTTTTTTAAATTTATATATATTTTTTGTAACTTAAGGTTTTGTTTTTTTTTACAGTAAAAACTTACTTTTTGTTTTTATTTATTTTTATTGACATTGATCTAAACATCAACTGATTTTTTATTTGGCAGAATTGTGGACGGATGTGTGAACTAGGTAAATTATGTTATGCATCTCCTAATAAGACTTTGTACAGTAAATGTTTTTCTTAAGTTTACTATGGAACAAGTTAACTTTATTCAAGACATGTAGTTCAAAAGATGTATCGTTTGGCAGTTATTATATTTTTAATTGTACAGGTGAATCTTTTTTCCTCCCATATCTGTTCATAGTTTTCCGAAGAAAATTATAATCAATGAAAAGTGAGTTTTTCCTATTGATTTCGAATAAATAATGTTTGAACGTATTAATACGGAGAAGTGAAGGTAAAAAAAAATCCTTTAAACAGTGAAAAAAATGATCCGACTGGAGGTCAAAAATAATTTAATAAATAGTTTGACCAATAAAATAATTCAAAAATGAATTAAAAGTCGTTCCCCCCCTCCACCCTGACCATATTATTCCCCGATTTTTTTAAGACCTATATTTATGTAACGTTTTGCAGAAGTTCAACAAAAATACATGTACAGAAATATTAACCTTGTTATATATGTATTAATTGATGGATTTGGGCATTTATAACTTAAATTATACGTTGGTTACAATAATCCATGAGTTTTAACATAATAGGAAGAATGGCTTTGTTTTGCTTTTAATTATTAAATATATCGATTCTATACTTCTTGTATTCATTCTGTGGTGAAAAACAGTAGTACATTTTCATTCTGTTATATATTCATTATATCTACTATCACTGATTGATCGTAAGTAATGAGGATAAGAAAAAAAAAATAACAACTTATTATTATTTTTTTCTCATTCTCCAATTATTGTATTTCTTAACAATTACACCTGTATTTACAATATTATCATATCGTCGCTGACAAAACAATACCGCCTATCTACACTTTGGGCGATTTTACAGGAGAGAGAAAAAAACCGCACCATATGATATAATATCTTTTGTATATCGATTAACTCCTGGCAGTATGTCCTGTCTTAAATTTAAGAATATCATTATTGATGTCAAAAGGAAATTTAATTTAGTTTTAGTTTTGTTATTATTTATTAGTTCAATCAATCTCCCGGCAGACGGTATTGTGGTTGCTAAAGTTGTAAATAAAATTAATAAGAAAAAGGCAGTAAATAATCTATTAATAAAAGAGCATCTATATCTATCCATCATCTATCTATCTGTACCGGTTATGTTTCAATTGATAATTACATCACTGGCTTGCGTTCAATCTTAAAAACTTTTTTTAATAGTGTGTAATTCAACCTGTAAAATGCGTTACCGTTACTAACTCATTTTCACCAAACAATACCGCCTATCTACAGTTTTGACAGCGACGATATCCCTGTGTTAGATATTTACTACATCCGCTGTGTGCAGATTTACAAGCTTAGTTATGGCAATCTATTTATACACTTTTTATTCAGAACTGAATACCGAAAATTCCTCAAAAATGCGGTTCTAGTGGCAGGCATAAAAAAAAATTTCCATCCAAGACCTGAACAGAAGAAAGAAGGCTTCAGTGAAACCATGAGGAAAAGATTGGGCGAGAAAAAACTAAAAAAAAAACCTTGCATCATAGTCGCGTAGTCTTTCATGGCTGTTTCCCGTCAAATAAATAAACATGTTTATTATATATTTATAGTTGTGCTATTAAAATCAAATCCTATAAATGATTAATAACCTGTGATATAAATTATTAACAAACCAGTATATAATATTATAAGTATGCATTCCTTTAAACTGGATAGGATTACACATTATTGCTCACTATTTACAAAAATGTTAAACTTGATAATACAGCAATGGTAATCATAATTTCCCTAGGGTTATTGAGATGATGCAGTGTAATTTTGTTAGTAGCACGAAATTTTCTGAATGTTTTTTTAAAGAACATGAAAAAGTGATAAGTTTGAAAGCATGTAGGGTTGTGACAAAAATAAGTTATGTCAGGATGTCAGAGCTGGCGACCTTAGAACTGTTTTGGAAGGGTGTTGTCAGTATTTCCTTCCCTCGTATATCAGCCAAAAGGTCAAGCATTAATTTTGCAAAGCCCAGCTTACATTGTAAACACATTCCACTAATAGCAGAGGTTACAATGACATATTTACTCAGCTGATTTACGCATAGCTAGCTCAATCGATTTCTCGAATCGATAGTCATTAAAACGAATTGGTAACTCTTGTTGTCCAAACCTTGTTTTGGGTCAAATTTATTAATATTGCCGGAAATGTAGCGCTCTTTAATTTCGTTAAAGATACATTGATACATCAAAATTATTTATATTGAGAGACAAATTCATAAACAAACTGACTATGTCGGGATTAAGAGATTATCAAATTCAAGAAGTGTACAAGACTGAATTTAATCACGTTCATTATTAAAAATGGAACCGAATTATTGTGTAAAAACAATATTTATAACAGTATTATCGTCCATATCTTTATTTTCTGTTACTTATAAGTGACATAAAATAGAGGGAAAATATTTTGATCGTAAAAACTTTACAATCCAAAATTTTCAATGAAAAAAATATGCAAATCCAAACTTTAAAATGGTTAGAATGTACATTTTGTAACCAGCCCGAAAACGGAAGATAAATTTCGTATTAGTTGTAGGTAATGAATGGCCTGGGATGTTAAATAGCTATATCAATTAATTATAGATATATTTTTACAACAATATGATTTATATTGAGAGACACTATAAAACGAAAATGGGAACAGATTTTTCAAGATGAAAAAGCAGAGTACATCAGATGGTGGCAGACAGACTACACCGAGGATACATAAGACAGATCAACGCATATCTAAGTACTCCAGTTTTTGAAAAGGAAGAGTAGATCTCTACTGGGCTAATAGCAAATCGTTGGAATTTAGAGATACTTAATCGACTGAATATAGTAATTCTAAAGAAATTAAAATATGAATAGAATAAAATAATTCTGTAGAATATCTAATATTTTAGTATATCAGATATATATTAGCTGTAGTATATCAAATATATATCAGACCAGCATTGAAGCCTCTAATAGTTTTGTTAGCAGTACAACTGGTTCGAAAAAGAAAAGCAGCATGGAACAGAAATTACATATTTAAGGTAGGTAATATTTGCCTATAATATAAATAATATTTTAATATTAATATGTAAGTTATCAGGATATATAGAATAATGTAGTAAGTAAGGACTAAGCTTGGTTGTCATTAGTTATAAACATTATAGTGTCTATATATACGAGAGGTAAGAGAAATAAAGTTCAGTTGTAACGTGGATGTGTGTCGTCACTCGGCCCAAAACCCCTTTTTTTATTGTTTATCGTCAGTCTAATTATAATATATATATATATATATATATATATATATATAAGTTAAAGTTATCTAAATAGACCGTTGGTTAAGTTAATAGTATTAAGATTAAGATTGTTAATAACATATGTAAACAATCATGTGACTAGATTTACGTGAGAGAAAGTAATAAAGTTAGTTCTATTCTGAATACTGTGTCGTTACTCTGCCCGAAAAACCCTATTTTTACGTATACATTCAGTCTAATTGTAAGTTAGACTGAATATTTATAATACTAACCTATAATACTAATATTTATTATTTTATTATTATAGGTGTTCCAACATGGGTTGCCTCAACCTGTCAGAGCAGAGCTCCACACCTCTCGATCCATCCAATCATCTTCCTGGAGACCCCTACCGCCCATCCCTTCCTGGACTCCCTCCATCCACCTGCTTCTGGGCCGTCCGCGTCCTCTCCTCCCTGGTGGAACCACCATTCAGCTCATGGTTCGGCCAACAATCCATGCCATTCTCTTCACATGGTCGTACCATCTTAGGCGGCGTGCCCCGATTCTTTTATTTGTTGATATATTCACATCCATCCTCTGTCGAATCTCTTCGTTTCTTAGTCTATCCAGTCTGGTGACACGGAGTCACCTCCTCCAGAAATCCATTTCAACCGCCTGTACCTTTGAGTACAGACGGGAGCTCATAGTCCAGGTTTCCGAAGAATAAGTCAGGATAGATTCGACAATGGTTGTGAAAATATTTTCCTTAGACACCTCTGTGTTCCATAGGACCGGATTCAGCTTTCTAGTAGCTTTTCCGGCTTGCTCCACCTTTTTCCTGACGTCATACTCCGACGACCTGGTAGTATCCAAATAAGATCCAAGGTACTTAAATATATTTACTTTCTTACAGGCCTCCCTATCCACCAAAAGCGCATTTGTATCAGGATCTCCAACGGCCATATACTCGGTCTTCTCGAAGTTAATTTTTAAGCCCACCGTTTTGTAGCAGATCTTTAGGGTATATACCATCATTTCAAGGTAGACCTTCCGCTTCGCAAACACGACCTGGTCGTCAGCGAAGAATAAGGATAGTAGCTGTTCGCCATCAATGAACGGCCCAACATCTCCACATTGCTTGTACCAACGTTTCACTGCCTCGTAAAGATATAAACTTTAAAATATAAATATTTATGAAAATGTTGAAATAAACATGGTATGAGCTATAAAATCATATCGTCTTTGGTGCAATAAAAGCTAAAACTTGATGAATTTTTTGGAAGTCCTATGATTGGAGCAATTTTTAGGATTTCCCCCTATCATTATCATGCGATAACCACAAAAATATTTATTATATTTTGGTTTAACACATACCAGGTCTTACTAGCTCACTAGGGATAAAACCTTTTTTCACCGAAATCCAAATAAGCCTTTTGGACACACTGGAAGTTCCTCAGTTACTCTGACTATGTAAATTTTAGTGTACAAATAAGTAAATTGAAGTTGATTTTGAGTGCTTCAATGGAAATTAAGGAAATAATTTAGTGGAATTTGTAATGGTTGAAATTCTAGGTATCGAATTAAGGTGTTCACGATAGTTGTTTAAAAATTCAAATTATTGATGATAAGTTTCATTGCAGTCCGTGGTGTCAAGGATCGTCAAGGCCTTACTTACATTAAAAGCTTATAACTGTGATGTATGAAAACGATGAAATGAATTTCGCAGCTGACCCACGAGATGAATCTCGATATTAGCACTCTAAAAATATATAAAACCTAAAAATATTCTTAATCACTAGAAATATCTCAACCTGTTTTCCATCGCTGATAAAAATTTTCGGAAGTGGGTTACATATTAAAATATTTTAATATTTGATAAAATATTATTGTCCACCGAAAATATTATTGCGATTTACCGTTTCAGGCTACTTCAGCAATTACAAGACAAACAGTCTACTCTTTTAGTAATTACAGAAGACTCTTATACATGACAATCATTAGACCCATTTGGACTTTCGGAGTACAGTTTTGGGGCTCCAATAAATTCCTCTCGTATTCGATCCTCACAATCCAAAATCCTTCGTAAAATCCTCAATGCTCCTTACTTTATAACAAACAAAGTTATCCATAATGACCTTCATGTCCCATTTGTAACTCATTTGGCACAAATCCCATATCAATGTTTTCATGACAAACTTTAATCTCACTCTAACCAACCAGTTTCAAATTTAGCAACCTCTTCAACTCTTGATAATCCTCCGGGGAGTCTGAAAATAAGATGGCCTCATGACCTTTTGAGTTGAATTTGTTATTTAAGTACATCCACGTGGTAGTTTCTCTACTTGTCTTCTATGTATGCCATAATATATCATTCCTGACATTTACTTGTTGTTTTGTTATAATACCGTTGTAAATTTCGATGAATGACTTAATTAAAAAAAATAAAAAATACAATTAATTGCTTAAAATGGACAAAACATTCTTGGATATTGGTCACTTGATCAGTATCTAAGAACGTTTCGTCGGTATTTCTGAATGTGACCTGTCATTCGTAGTTCCCAAATATAGCTTATGACTCATTTATATTACGTTCCAGTAACAGTAGTCACGTTATTGCTACTGCTTTCAAAAATAATATTTCTGTCTCGATGGAAGGTCGATGTCATATATCAACCTCGACCGCATTGTAAGGCGAAAGTATATCAACAATGTGGCTGTCCTAAATTGGCGAATATAGGCCAGTTTTAAAGCCATTTCGCCGTTGAATCAAATATGGAAATAATAAACAAACACACATATGTCATAAACTTTAGCATCAATAATATTCAGTTTCGTTACAAAAAGTATTTTAATCGATCCGAAATCTTAATTTTAATCGATCTTCATGATATTAGATTTATTCTAAATATTAAAAAAAAAAATTGTCGTCGTCACTGAGTCATCTCCAGTACTAAAAAATGTCAAAATTATAGGAGAATGTTAAAAAAACATTTTAAAAAACAGTAGCACTACTTATGAATGGTACCATGACAGTGTATGTTAAATACCATGACAGAATATGTTAAAGATTGTTGTGCAGCTAGGCTATTTGTCTGAGATTATTCGCCAATTAAGGGTTTTTCCCCACGTTATAGATGCTGGGTGCACCCCATGAGATTCAGTAGATGCCACTGGGTTCATCCCTGACTGCTTACAGATTACATAATTTATCAGTCACAGCTGGATTTGAACCTTGAACCCACTTCTGTATAACAACTCAGGACTCTATAATTTAACTATCCCACTCTCTTTTGTACACAAAATAAAAATTATTTTATAAATATAGTACTATAATTAAGTATAGTTCATACTATAATATTGTACTAATAGACTACGGTTGAGTACGTCAATCATTTTTTTCCTTTACGATTTAGCAAGACATTATCAATAAGAAATTAAATTTTGTATTGTTTTTTTCATTGTATGATCTTAAGCCATTTATATATTAGTAACACATTTTGACCTCAGAAAACTCGAGTTCACCTAACCCAAAAATAATTATACAATGCCGACAATTTTTTTTTTAATAGCGGTGAACAAATTTCATTCTTAAAAAATGTATGATCAATCCTTTTTTTCTTTGAGCTTTAGAAAAACCATTATATGAGCAGTTAAATTTTATATGGCTTTATTTTTATTTTCTATTTTATACCTTATAGTATTTATTTTATTTTAAAAAGAAGGTTTGTAAAAGTCATAAGCCTGTCATATAAAAGTCATTTTGTAAACAAAAAAATATTTAATTTCAGAATCAATTGCCATGTCCATTTACGTGAGGTATTATACTTCGTTGTATCTATGGAAGAACATTTTTTTATTTGTTAAACGACTAACTATTTTAGATCTTAATTTACTCTACTTCAACTTGCTGCTAGTTCGTAACCAGGCAACGTACATATAACATTGTTTGTATATCCATTAGTAATGAATCATAAATCAATACTCACCCATGATAGTGCTCTTTAAAAAGACTGAAAAGGAATTTCTGTTACAATTTTAATATAAATCACAGAAATCATGATTTATGGTCAATATTCCAAACATAACTTTGTAGTATCGTTTGTTTATTTGTAAACATTAGGTAATTATATATTTATTCTATCTCTCTATTCACCTATCTTGAAGTAAACTTAGAAATTTTTAAATTAATTTCCCTTGCTATCGTATCTTTATGAATTATTAAGAAGAACTATTTCTTCTATTAACTAAGAATTGTGGTTGCAAGCACAAATCATTTTGTAAGGAATTATGTTAGTTTGTAGTTGTTGATGGAAAATTGAATATATTAAGGAAGATGAGTGTGCCCTCGAATCTTGATAACTCTAGTGCTAAAGCTGTGCAGAGAATATTATAGCCATAGGCCATCGTAATCAAGTTCCTGAGTCAATAATATCTGCAGAGTTGATGGAGGGCATTAACAAAGTTAGGCTCGCACTTTGAGTGCACTAAATTTCCTTTGAGAACGATTCTCTCAATTTAGTAGATAGATAACTATATGGCGTTAATAATTTGAACGTTGAATATGACAACTCAGGATTTAGTTGATTAAAAATTGAAGTTTTTTTCAGCACATTTAAGAAATCCAACAGTTCAGATTCTGTATGATACAAACGCCATTATAACTACCGTTCCTGTCAAGCAATAGCAAGCAATAGGTATTTGTGGCAGAGTGATGATATTACTTCGTTATTCCAACCTCCAACATACTTTCTCATTATCCAATCCTTTCTTACCAACGAGTCATTCACAGTAAATCATAATAATGTCTACTCGTCCATCTTTCCTCATTCTACTAGTGTTCCTCAAGGCAGTATCCTCGGCCCAATCCTCTACACAGCTTATACAGTTGATATCCCAACTCATCCTAATACCTTACCACGTATTCGGATGACACATAAATATTATCAGTCAACACTGATCCAGTTATCGCATCTTCAATCCCATATCACTGACCTTGAAAAACGGCGTCAAAACTGGAGGATTAAAATAAATTCCCACAAATACCGTCAAATCACTTTTACCCTCCGTCGTAAACCAACGACTTCCTGCACTCCTGTATCGTTTAATAACATCCCAGTGATTCCTGTAGAACAGGTCCGGTACTTAGAACTACACCCTGTCATACTAGACTGACACGACAAGAAACAGCTCGTCATATCAGGTTAATTAAAGATTTACTAAACAACAAACTCTAAGCTCCCAATTTATTATAAAAGACTCATATAAATGACAATCATTAGACCCATCTGGACTTACGCAATATAGCTTTGAGGCTCCTCTAAATTCCTCTCGTATTTAGAGGAGGAATTTAGAGGAATTTATTGGATAGTAAAATCCTCAATGCCCCTTACTTGGTTACGAAAAAAGTAATCCATAATGACCTTAATGGCTCATCGGTACTAATTTAGCACGAATCTGATACCAATCTTTTCATGACAAACTTCATTTCCACTCAAACCCACTAGTTTCAAACCTAGCAACCTCTTCAATCCCTGATAATCCGCCATTCTGAAAAGAAGATGGCCTCGTGACCTTTTATGTTGTACTTTTTATTTGAGTACTACGACTGGGTAGTTTCTCTACTTTACTTTATCTCGGGGCATTATTTATTTTTCATTATATTTGAATGTATTAAATATAAAAGATTTAAAAAATAAATAAATTAGGATACATAAATAACGAATATTTTATGTTTCGACAGCTTTTGAAGGGAAATTTTATCTAAGATGGAAAACTGAATCGAAGAAATGGACGGAGAAATCGAGAAATGGATGGAAGAAATTAACATTTTCTGTATGTATAAATTAAATTGCAAAATAAAAGTTGCAGTGTTTTTGAAAACTAGTCAAATGCACGAGTGAAATAGCAGTCTGTTACAAAGAATATAGAGGAAATGGTAGAACTAATTATTACAAACAAAACATAGTTTATTAAGTGCACCATAAAAAAACATAAACCTCTAGACCATTCTCATTGAACAAAACATTCGAGTGTTTCTATCTTGCCAGCTCCACTACTATCTGGAATGTCTTCCCATATGTGATGCTTAATTAAATATAATTAAAATTAATAATATTTTTCAATATTTAGTGATATACTATTATATAGTGAAATTTTATTGTTATCTTAACTTATCAGTTTAATTGTTTTTTGTTTTTTTTTCTTGGTTTAAGTTGGATTTTTAAATGACAGAATAGTTTTTTTTATTTTTATTTTTATTCTCATTGATTACTGTGTAAACACAAACTAAATTTACTATGGGGATTTTGACCCTGGTAGATTCTAATGTCTTGTAGCCCTAATTTAAATGTATATTGCTATATATCTATTAATTATTATATAATTAAAGCCTAAGGTTACACACTTTAACCGAATCGTGGTATATTATGTAAAAAATATTATTCAACAAACGGTTTGTCGGCAACATTCTACCTATCTTCAGAACAGTTGAAAAATTATTTTATTTTTATTTCTTGATTTAGAAACAACAGTTTCCTTGAAACAAGAGATAAAAAAACTTGTGGGTCGTTGGGAACAAATTGGAAGCAGGCAGAAGTAATTTGGAATAAAAATGATAAAGTCAAAGTTTGTTTTTCTTTCATTTGCCTCATATCTAAGGAAATTAAATTTCATCTTTTCCAACCCTATATTTCACGAACCAGAGTTTTTGTTTATAATTTATTTTGTTGGAAGTATAAAGCCTTTTTCTATTACAATTATTTCTAGAAATATTTTTAAAGTTTATTTTTCTACGTTTATTAATAATAGCTTCTCTATTTAGTATAAAAAGAGAGAAATTCCTTGATCAAATGTAAAGTGATGATTAAAACTTGGCAGCTAAGAGACAGCCGATAATGAAAACTAGATAGATATCAATGCCTTAGTTCACAAATGTGTTAAGTGCAAATTCTTCAAAACCAGGTTTTGTTATATAAATAATATTGTAAATTTGTGATCAGGGAGTCATAGATCATATGTTGATATAAAATTAATAGAGAAGCTGTGAAGGTTACCAAAATATATTGTGTGCTTGAACTTGAACTGTATTTCTTGTGTTAAATTATTATCAAATTTGACTCATGTAAAATCTTGTTTTCGGCACTTAACACATGTGTGAACTAAGGCATCGATATGTAGACATGGATAGTCATAATATGGATTTTTTAATGATGATTAATCCATTTGTTTTCTTGTAAATATGTTTTTCTTGTATTTCTATATGTTTTCTTGTAAATATGAAATATATGTTTTATTTTTTTTTCAATTTTCTAATAAAAACTTTTTTAGCCGCGTTTTGCGACTTTTGGCAGGGGATACACTTAGGGGTTCGCGTCAGCAGCATGCTCGAGACTGTCGATTGGCTGTGCATGAGTTATACAATTTTTTTTAATCACCTTTAATTTAAAGATTATAATTCCATTGATGTAAGAATAACTTCATTTGCCTAAAAAGTCGTTTAATCGTCGGTTTCCAGTTGATGCTAATAATATCAATAACTGGTTGAACTTTTCGTTTCCCCTAAAAGATTTTATTTGTAATTTTTAGATGTCTTGTTTTATGAAATGATTGAAAGTACAAATGATCTATGTATTGTTGTATATAACGATGATAATAATGCTGAAAATAAAATAAAATATATGTAAATACATAAACATGGTTTAAATAATATAACTATATTCTAATTATTATTTCAAATAAATTATTGATATTTTCTATTGAGGTTGTGCAGTGTATCATATGTTTTGATTAATAAATAAATTACTTGAAAATGTATATAATTATTATTCAATATATGTGAAAATCAGACTAATGTTAATAATTTAAAATTATGTAGTTAATTTAGGAATTCAAACAAGAAGTTATTCAATACATTTATTTAAAAGTTCTGAGTAATTTTTTTTTTTTTTTAGTGAATATTTAACTAATAACATTCCAGTGAATTATTATTCTTTGTCAAATACTATCGTAAATCCATTTTCTGATATAGGTTGTGTTAGATCGAACAAGTATCGTAAATAGAGAATAATTACATAAGATATACATAAAATATGAACACTGACATTTTCCATAAGAAGAATTGTGAAGAATTCGATCTGATAATTATGCTATCTTATCGAAACTTGAAAATATAATTTATAACTGCTTACCTCTGGTTTAACAAGTTGC
Source organism: Troilus luridus (assembly GCA_964056705.1). Taxonomy (NCBI): domain Eukaryota; kingdom Metazoa; phylum Arthropoda; class Insecta; order Hemiptera; family Pentatomidae; genus Troilus; species Troilus luridus. The sequence goes on from OZ057412.1 coordinate 178,361,252, forward strand.
ATGCATACTGGTTTAATAAGTCAGAAATATGGTCAAGATGAATCGTTACATATTTTAATGCAATTCGAATTATTAAGGTTTTTTTACAGCATTGCATAAAATTAAAATATTACAAAACATTACTCCAAAGCCTTGAGCTTTCAGTATGCGGCAAACATCATGATTGCCTATTTCTTAGTTACCATGTTTTATTTTTATCTCATTCAGCTTTTCTTGTGACTTGAGTACAAAGTTTAAAAATGGATAAGACCTACCTTCGAGCCTACCACTTCATATTTGGAATTGTACTACTTCTAATAGATATAAGTATTAAGGTATTAATTAGAACGAGGGATGCTGACAAAGCAGAAAATATGCCGGTCATTCCAGTGTTCAGTAGCTTCTGGAAATCTAGAAGCTATGGAGTGCATTTTTTCCATTGGAGTGGGCGGTGCCGTTCGATCCATCACCATTAGACCAGCTGGAGAACCTTTCATTACCTTCACCTCTACCTTTTTTTCCTTTACCATATCTATTCCAATCCCATTTCTCAATTTTTTTTTTATATATGGCCTCTTACATTCCACATCCATTTGCGGTTTAATATATCTTTCAAAGGGACAATTTTATAAGTTGGCTAAGAAAAATGATTTTATAAAGAGGTGGCCTACTTAAAATATATGGTGTTAGTGGTAAAGGGGAGCGGAGTGGCTCAGTGGTAGAGCACTGAGTTGCCATGCCGGAAATCCTGGTCCAAATCCAGCTGCGGGCCATGACTTTTATTTAGTCTATTTGCAGCGGGAGATGGATCATATAGGATCTAGGACCCTCCTAGACTCACCCAGCCTCTATAAAATAGTATAAAAATAGGGTACCCAAAATAAGGGGGAAAAATCTGGCGGTTGAGCATGACCTAGGACAAGTCACCTCTTTGCAGAGCTGTTGTCCATGAAACAGTATAGTCTCTAACATGTTCTGAACCCCAGACCCTACATGGGTTGCAGTGATACAATTTTTTTTTTAATGGTATCAAAAGTACAGTAAATGTAAAAAAAATTATGAGTAATTAATTAATAAACGAATATTTATTCCTAGTTCATTAAAATCAATTAAATAATGATATTTTTAACTATAAACTATTGTTTTCGAAGACACAACAAAATTTATTTAAAATCTCGATCCAGTTTGTTGACTCCTAATAGAAAAGTTAGACATATCGAAGAAAAAATACCAAACTTATTTGTTTGTTATTATTTGAATTTTCATTGTTTTTTTAATTTGATTTTACCAGAACACTCATATAAATTATGGATTAGAAAACTCCATTAAGGTGGCATGTTATTTTAAAATGATTTTGTCTGAATAAAGTGGCAATAAATTTAATTGATAAATAGGCTAAGTTATGCGAGTAAAATTGAAGTTTATTTAGTATTATAACATTATTAAATCCAAAATCAGTTATTTTAAATATTTGCTAACAGCCGACATAATGTAAAAAGGTGCTATTCACTATTCACCACTAATCACCGATGAACAATCTGTTTCAAAGACAGAGACAAATCGGTATAGATCCATGGACTATGGCTGATCGGAGTGAATAGGCTTACGATAACCTATACATCGGGGGGAAGCAATCGATCGCTGGACCAAATCTTCGGGTACTCATTGGCATATTGGATAACCACACCACGCTTCCCAATTAATAGTACGGTTTTCACTATTACTCACAGTATTTGTGTGTAGCCTCCTGTAGTCTAACAGGCCTCAAACATCCGGGGGAGAAGACTATATACCGAATCTCGACCTTTTTCTTATATTTAACATTTTCCATGGTTATGTTTGCGAACAATGGACCTGCGAATTAATACTATATATATCCAACTATTTCTAAAATTCTAAATACTAAAAAAAATACCCGATAGAATATTACAGAATAGTATTATCCCGAAAAGATGCTGTTTATGAGTTAAAACTAATGTGCTGATCCTTACCCCGAAAATAAAACATAATTTAAATGTTTTTAATAAATGCTAGTGACTATTACATATCATTTTTAATTTAAACAGAATAAACGTTATTTTATCATCATACTTTTTCTGATAAATATTTCTTGGGGAATATCTTTCTGTCTTGAGAACTCAGCCGCTTTGATCAGCCAAAATTATAAAAAATAACAACAGGTATAATATACCATAAATAAGCTCTATTTTGTATTGATTCTAATAGTTTACATTTGTTTATGAATTTCAGAGCCCCAAAATGATATTATATTTTATCTCGAATATAATAAAATTTATAGTGAAGATATTTATTTATTAAATTATTAAAACTTCATTTGTCACAATTCTTAATTCAACATTTCAAAAAGCACAAATTTGTATGGATCAGGTCAGCTAAATATGTAGCAATAAGGATACCAATAATACAGGACAATAGGAAGGCATTTAATGTTGGATTCATGCAATCATTGGAGTAGTTAACCTTTGAGGGTGAATAGTAGATGTTACAGTTCAATGAGACCGTATTGCTAAATGAAATATTATATATAATAGGTATACAATATACATTGATAATTTTGGTATTGGGAGAGAACTCTATCTTAAAATAAATTAATGAGACGATATTAACAATTATGGTCCGGTTTCCATATTTACATTACTTAAGCTGACATTAAGATCTAAAAAAAAATAACCAAAGAAAGCTTTATTAATTACTTGATAGATAATATACAAATAGAAATATTAATAAAATAATGTAATTAGCATATAAAGAAAGAAGGAAAGAGACTGAAAATAATCTTGATGTATTATACGATATTATATCACTTAATAATTCTAACCGTTAGGTAAATAATTGTAACCGCGAAACAGCCCTTGCAAGGGTACTTCGTTAATTACATAACCAAGTTCTTCACTTATCGTTAACTTTTGAATTTCAATTACTGCCTATTTAGTCGTTGTGTTTTTTATTATTATTTGTTGCAAACATCTGTGAATGAAAAAAACTTGAACGGCTCTTACCAGGAAAGATGGATCCTTAGAAATCGAAGTTATTTGAAATCATTTTTTCCTGAATTTTTTAAATATAAATATTGGAGTTCATAAACTTATCGCCCATGTCTAGAATCCGAAAATTTTTGCAGCTACCATTTGTAAAATTATAAATTGAGATATGTTTAATCGATCGACAGGAATATTAATTCTTACGATATAGATATTGAAAAGAAATCAAAATATAAAAATTAAATGTAGTGATTACATTATTTGATTAGTTATAAATAAAAAAAATCTGCACCACTACAACATTTAGTGGGTCGTGGGCTCAGCACATGGTAGAGTCTTTTCTGTATCTATATATATATATATATATATTATATAGGAAACTATCAAGTGTGTTTAGCTGTGTCTGGCGGTTAGACACGCTAAACCCTCATAACCGTTTCGTATTGCTGGTATTGTCTGGTATAGTATTGCCTGACTTAAGCCTATTTCCAATTAATGGTATACTAATGAACATCTGTTAGGGAATATTTATTGACAACATAAATTTTGAGGTAAAAAATGAATAACAATGCAATTATAAAATCAAGCATTATATAGTTGTTCTTTTTTTTTTTTTCACTGAGATTATTTCTAATTTTATCGATTCGATAACCTATCTTTAGTTGTTTTGTTTTTCTTAGTAAAACCATAATAAGTATCTACAATATTCAAAATTTATCTAAATTTCTAATCAAACGAAAACCTTGGACTTGGCGCACTTCTCTGACACGACACCCAAATGCTCGCCGTTTCAGGCTACTTCAAAACTTACTAGACAAACGTTCTTAGCTCCTACTTAGATACAAAAGGTTCATATACACGGCATAGAACTTTGGGGCTTTACTAAGCCACTGAATTCCTCTCCTACCATATTCTTAAAATCCTTCGAAAAATACTCAATGCTTACTTTCTTAGGAATAAAGTTATTCATAATGATCTTCGTGTTCCTGTTGTTCATTTGTGCATTGTTGAGCATTTGTTGCTGATTTGTCACGATCCCGATACCAATACTTTGAGACTTCGTTCCCACTCAAATCCACTAATTTCAAACCTGCCTATCTCTTCAATTTCTTATAATCCCCCGAGACTTAGTGCTCTAAGTCTCAAAAAAAGAACTGTAAAAAAGAACTGTAAGCTTGTGAGCTTGTAAGTTGACATTGTTATTTGCCTAGTATCAGAGGGTAGTTGCTCTACATGCCATTATCCTATATCCTTGTGTATCATTCATTCTATTTACTTGTTGTATTATAAAACAGTTTTTTAATGGAATAATAAATCACATTAAAAAAATAGTTCTAATTTTAAATATATAACATTTTTCGTATACATAGATGGGTGTGTTTAGTGTGTTATCCAAGTGCTACAAACCTATTCCGGGTTTCAACAAATTATTTATTAGTTATCAGTCTTCGATCGACTCTGGGAGATATGCAGATGTTATGGAATGAAAATCCTGAATGTTGAACGTAATTTTTACAAAATCATCTTCCTCTACAACCGATAGCTTAGAAAAAGTAGTTCTTATCAAGTAAATCAATCAAGGAATGCATTTTAGTGCATACAGAAATGCATTTGTATATGCAAAATCATGATAAAGGACCCTTGGTCATATGAAACGTGAGAGCAATATACTCCCTTGGACAACCTTGCAGGCTGTGAGTGTCGCCCACTCCCCTTGGCATTTGGTCATTTCACAACTGTCCGCTATCCGCTAGCCTTTGCACAACTCCCGTCGCATCTCAGGCCACGCCTTGGTATCTCTATACTAATCAGCTTGCGACATAGCTTGTAGTGCGTTACAGTTCTCATACTATATAAATCAGTTATTTATATAGTTCAGCAAAACAGAAAATAACTTTAAAGTCTGACTAGAAGTTGTTGTTTGTAATAAATAAAGAATTTTCAGCTATTAAAATTAACTTTAATAATTATTTGTTTCACTTAATGTATTAAAATTGAAAAATAAAAAAAAGGCTTAAAGTAAATACTCGCCATGCTTCTACCCTATTCTCATTCAAACCCATGCTTTTCCTACATCTCCTTAATTCTTCTACAGGTGTTCTCTAATCAGTTAGAATTATTAGCTCTTATCTATCTGGCTTACTGTTAAATTTTTTCAATTAAAACTGTATCATTTTTTATATATTTTATGTGTGATTATTTATTGATTTTTCGCTTAATTGTTGTTATTTATTGTTTTTATTTTCGTTTCTTTTTCTTAAATCGAACTTACTTTTTGGTTTTATTTACTTTTTAAGTACTTGCCTAAATGCTTATGATTTTTGTTCTGTACTCTCTTGGCCAGATATACGTTCTATAATTAATGTATCTACACATTTTTCATTCTTAACCCTCAAGCACTGAGGCATGGTCCCTGGGACCTGATGGTTGCCATTTCCATAAATTTCCATCAATACTGAATTTTTGAAATCTCCATATGATTAAGTAATCTCCTTTCTTTTCAGCACCTTATTGAATGTGAAAGTAGAAGGTTGGGTTTTAAGTTTGTTAACAAAATATAAACAACGACTGGTCCCGTGGACAAAACATCAGTACTTAATTTTAAAAAGATAGGAAGCTTTACGACTTTATAATTAATACTTTGTCACTTAGGTTTCAGAATAATTTTCGGTTCAGTCAGTCTCTTTTCTGTTATTCAAATAAAACGAATAATAATGGGCTATATTTTACTCTCTAGTAACAAAAGGAGATGCTTAAATCTCTTAAAGTATTCTTAGTATTCATGGGAATTCTTCAGGTACCATTTTCAAGCATGCTGAAATGTGTTTGTATCCAAGTTTTATTGAATCAATGGTAGCGGAATGTCATACACCATCCATAAGTTATCACTTTTATCATACTCTCACAAAAAAAATGTATTATACTGTATAAAAAAAGTAACTTTAACAGATGATCAGAAGCTAAAAGGAACAGGAATGTATAATGAATAAAGATGAGACGAAGGATAACCACAACTTGCCAAGCTGCTCCATATGACTTTTTGTTTTATTTCTTGGTATAAATTTAAAAGCAGATTAAAGAATATTCCTGACATTTTAGGTTAATCTTCTTATTTTTTTGTATTATTTACAAATTAACATTATTCAATGATACTTTAATATGTTAATTTGTCATGTGAATATTGAGTGAATTGAATTTTGGATTTATGGTATGTTAGCAGCAAATGCCAACTGAGAACCTACATCGTTTCTTAACTGCTATCAATTGCTACAATATTGACAAAATTGATTGATGATATAGTTAATATTATATCTTAATAAATAATGATAATATAATATCAATTATAAATTTAATAGTATATTGTTAATTTAATGTTTATTACTGGCGTTACTAGCGTTGCTGACAGAAAATCCGCCTTTTTCTTATTAGTTTTAATAATAAAAAATATTTCAGCAATCATTTGTATGAATTTTGAAAGTAGTATAAGTCCATTTTTTCATGCATCGATTTGCATTTGAATTTAAATAATCTTCGCATTTAGCAAAGATTCATTTCTAACACTATGCATATATCTCACCTGGGTCAAGTTCTATAGAGGGCATCCCCACACTGGGCAGCGGTAGAGAGGGAAGGGTTATGATGGTGATGTATATATCTAATAAATTTTACTACGAAATAATAATCATTAAAATTACTAATGAGAATTGACGATTTTCTTTCAAGATACAAACTGACTTATACCAATTTAAAAATAACAGCTCATTAATAGTACTGGGTACGATACAATATTTTAAAAATATTGTGAATTTCTTTGAGTAATTTAAGAGGCACGAAAAATACATTTTAGAACCAATCTAGAATCTTGAATTTATAATTTAGGCGTGGTAAAAAGAATTTATTTTGATTAAGAATTAATGCAGATTTATTTTGACCATAATTCCCATTCTGCTTTTTAGTAGGCTATGTTATCCCTTTTATCCCTCAACTCTCATCTTGAATAATTAATTATGTTTCTAAATAATAACAATTTATCATATTAGCAATGAAAAAAAATGTAAAATGAAACAGTGCGATCTTTTTTATACATAGATCATTTTTTTTTTTTATTGAATAACTCTTTAATAATACCTTATTTTGAGGAAACCACTGTACGTAAATAATACATGTTATGATCATATTTGTTCAATTCTAATAAATAATACATATTAATTGTATCATTTTTCATATTTTTTTTATTGGGTTACTCTCTAAAACACACTTAAACTAAAATGTGACTTTCATATAAATTTAGGTTCATCTAATAACGCTATTTTTCAAGGAACTGAAAACATGTGTTTTTACCCATACGTTGGAAGGTCTGAAATCTTTGGGGAATTCAAGTGTTTAATATTGACTAATAAATACATTTTTATTAGAAATATTTGTTTGCTTCAATTCCACTGTTAATATTATTGAGAGTTATTTTTTCTATTCTGTGAAAAAAAAGTTTATTTGCAATGGGCAGATTTTATTGTTCTAACTTTTATGCGCGTTTAACCACATCCTTCACTTAGATTAAACCGTAACTACTGTTCAGTATTGCGGTGGTTGCATAACCTACTCTACATCTTTATCTATAATATTTAAATGACTACCGAATCTTAAATAACTTGAGAAACTAGCGAGTGCTGGTACTCAAATAATTATTCGAACTAAGAAGGTTACGAGACCGTCTTTATTTTAGATGCCACACAAGTTAATCAGGAATTGCAAAAGTAGTTAAGCTTTGAAACTAGTAGGTATGAGAGGAAATTAAGTTTTTCGGAAAGGACTGGTATCGAGTTCGTGACAAATCACTCCGAATACGACATTGGAGTCAGTATGGATGAATTTACTCGTAACGAAGTAAGGAGCATTGGGGACCCTACTAAGTATTTTGATTGTAAGTATTGGATAAGAGACGAATTCCATGGATTAGTGGATCCCCAAAGCTCTACTCCGTAAGTCCAAATGGGTCTTATAATAGTCATGTATTTTGAAATTAATTAGAGCATTTATCTAGTAAGTGTTTATGAAGCCTGAAACACTAAAACAGTGCTATATTTTGTGTAACAGCTTAAAGGAATCAGGAACAGTGACTTTGTGATATGGCAATTTCACAAATTCTAACGGATCTAGATTGACTATGAAAAAATAGTAGACCAAACAAAAAATAGATCTTCAATCTGTTACTAGAAAAATTCTATTAAGCAACAGAACTAATAATGTGCTGTAATGAAGAGATTTAGTTTATAGTGATTTAAAATAAACCGGGTAAAGTTTTCCATATAGCCTATAAATAAGAATCTTGAATATACAGGATAAAAAATGATGGAGACTGAAAGTGGTTGTAAGATAGAAGGCGATAAATAGTAGAGGAAGGATGGGCGGAGGAGAAGGTCAGGGCCGCCTGCTCCGGTTTCTGGGCTCATCCTTTGTGTCCTTATTTATATATTATCTTACACATCCGCCTCCTCTCTTGTGTTTTTTTTAAATTTATTTATTTTTCTCTCTTTTTTTGTTGGACCCGCAGTTTTTTTATTTCTCTTTTGACCTTTCTCACTTACGGCATCCGTTACTAATTAAGTCCTTTTTTTTTTGTATACTTCTTTGAAACATTTTTAAATTATTCGAAGGTAAAAAAGTTGACATATCCATGATTTAATTACCGTTTAAATTTCTTTAGGTGAAAAATAATAAATTACGATTATTAATTACTTTAATTTGTAAAAAATGCATCTGATTTTAAGACAGTATTTGGTATTCAATACTGTCTTAAATATCAATTTTAATTATAATGATGATATGAAATTGTAAAAAAAATATAATTAGACAGAATATAATTTTCCGAACCTTGGAAAGTTTTCCTCATATTGAGGTTTCTTTCAACCGATCATCTTAGTCAACCAAAAGTTCCGTTTTTCATCTATGTTTTATATCTTTCTCCCTCTTACTATTCACCTTTTCTTCCACGCCATTTTCTCCTATCAGCTCTCCCATATTTGAAAATTAAATTGAGCAAGCTTAAAGCATTATAAAGTGAAGTAAAATGAAATTGAAATATTTAGGTGGAAAAAAACGATTAGACAGTACACTTTTTTCAAATTTTTTATTCCGACGACACTTCTCACAAGGACAATCGGGATCTTGGGAATAACTGCCACGAGTAGAGTACGAATGCTTCATTGGCATATGGTTATTCTTAATAATACTCTTTCAACATTTAAAAACCGGCATATGAACAACATATATACTTTGAAAAATTTCATATTTTAAATTTAGGATTTCTATATTTAATAAAGATCTCTATAATGTCAAAAGGCTGCAATAGTCAATTTAATTGTGTTTTTCGTTGGTAAAAACATTGTTAGTTAAATGTAAAATTATTTCACCTTGTTTTTATTCATACTTCTTTTTAATTAATTTAAAAGAGATTATCAATCTTATTTTTAATTTATTTTTAGAAAGAAATTAAATTCCTATTTTCTCTTGTCCCAATAATATGTTATATCTATAAACACGGTGAATAAGTGGTTAAGTCTAATTTTCTCTAAAATGAGTTTCTTGTACTTAAGTAAGCGGAATCGAGTTATTTTCGTAGTCCACAAGGGGCTAAGTAAGGCATTGGCTTGAAAAGGAGTTATTGTTTAGATTACAACTCCATTTAAATCCAAAAACTACAATAACGATACGATTCCGGTTATCTCAAAGCAGTTAACTCTCTCTGGACAAAATCCGACTTAATCTCTAGTTCACCGGGGCTGTAGATATATCTTATAATAATTTAATATTTTTTATTTTAAAAATACTAATATATTAATTTGATAAATTTAAATAATTACTAACCTATCTTTTAATTAAGTGATACCCCCCTTTTCTTTATAATGTTCAAATAATTAAAAAGAATGGCGAGACAGCCAATCGCCTCCGGGCTACACAGTTCCGTTTGAACATTCTCCACGAACTGCTCCAAAAAGATAAGCCGTAGAAATAATTTAAATTAATATTACAAAACCGTAAAAAAATACAGGTTTGTGTGATTTCATAAAAATAGTTACAAGCTCATTGTAAATTTTACTAAGCTGTATTTAAATTATTCTTCAAATAGAATCACCTAAGAAAACATCAGCAATGGTGATTTTTTGCATTGGATGTTTCTTGGATGATTTGGAATAGTTGTAGATATATATATATATATATATATATATATATATATATATATATATATATATTTGTAATATTTTTTTATTCTATTTTATATGTATATAAGTAATAAAACGGAAATCTGCATTGCCATACATATACTAATTAGTAATATTATTAAAAATACTAACGAAAATGCTATACAAATCAAAATTTGTTATGGAGAAGCTACAAATAAAAAATAACATATTCATTAGAGCCCGTATATAGAACTGGTCCACACAGGGCAGGTTCTGATTTCGAAATCTTTCCTTAAAACATCTTTTTTACTGACCTTTCGGGATTACTACGAAAAAAACCCACAGTCAAACAACTCCTCGAATATCACCTTTAACATTTAACTTGATCCAGTTCTAGAAATACACTACTCATTCGTGACAAAAATTAATATATTTCATAATCTAAAAAATTAATGAATAATTTATATTTTTCTAGTGGCACATTTCATCTTGATATAGATTAATCAAACTCAAGAATAAATATATTCCAGATTTGTATAAGGCCAAATAAAGCCTTTGATGTTACTTGTCAACATCACATATGTAATATGTAAATTATAAATGTTAAAATATGTTTGTATTATCTAATATTACTTTATAAAATAGCTAAACATATATAATTTTAATATTGAGCAGTTTTGGTTTTGATAAATATTTCACGTGCATTAACAATCAATCCATAACCGTACTTATCTATACTTGGAAAAATATATAGTGTTATGGTATATCCTTATACATATACCCTCGTCGATGTCTTATACTTTCATAAAATATATAAATTATAAATAAAACATATAAGTTACAAATAAAAGATAAAATACGGAATATATTAATTAACAAATAAACTAAGCCATTAATAATACTCAACACAGTTTTCATACAAACCATAAATATATTTTTTAATCTACAAAGCAAAGCTTAAATACAAAAAAATCATATTTTATCTAATGGATGATACTCAATATATCAAAACAATTCTAGGCGGTACTCATTTTATTACAAAAACCTTACTTCCTAATCTCATATAATCATTTTTCAGAAGTAGTGAACCTATTACAGTTCGAGTACTGTAATAATGTAATAATACTGATTTTTTTATTTATTTTACTATACCCATCAGATTAGTAGACCACGACCAATAATGGACTTTTAGTTGTTAAAATAAAACAAATAAAATACTCCTTCAGAAACCAGTTAATACCAGGGCATTCTTTTAAAAAAACAAAGAAAGATTATTAAGACTATCAGAAAATTTTACATGACTCATTTAATGGATAACTTTAAAACATGTCAACAAATTTCAGTACAACTATTCTTACGAAAGCATACAGTTTCAATTTATAATAAAAATAAACCAAACAATTATGAACATGCTAAATGAATAATTCTTTGACTTAAATCCTTCAGTTATAGTCCATCCAACAGCATAGAAAAAATTATAAAACTGAATAAATTTTTTTTATTTTATCATTATCTGCTTTGTATTTATCATATATTTATCTGTATTTAGCTAAATTGACACGTACATACTATTTTTGATCTATTTTTGACGTATTGAAATATGTTTATTACGTTAACGTATAGGCCCTAATAAGTTTCATTATATATTCATTACTGAGGACCTAAAACAAAGCTATAATTAAATGTTCCTATTGTATAAAGTTAAAAGAGAGTTAAGTAAAGTAAATAAAAAAAAAAAAAGAAAAGTTTTACAAACGAATAATTGAAAAAAAATAAATACAAACCAACAAAAGCTCATTAGGTCTGTTAAAATTTGACAAACAAACAGTTAATAATATTTTGAAAGAAAATGGTTGACCTTGATAAAAATTGTGGTAGAAAATGGTCCGAGAAGAGGAATATCAAGAATATTTATTCAGTAGCCAACGTTTCGACCCACTCTGCAGGCCTTCTTCGATTAGAACGTTAGAGAGTGATGTGATTACAGCTTGGATGGACCTTTCGCCCTCCACCCCCCCCTGCCCCCCCACGATAGCCCTGAAGAAGACCTGCAGAGTGAGTCGAAACGTTGGCTAATGAATAAATATTCTTGATATTCAGAGAAATTTATTGACCTTCCACAGTTAATAATATTTGTTTACGAGATATCTTAATCTGCTTAGACAACCGTAATATGGCTTTAATAAAAACCAATTGATGAGTCTATTTATTGAATGCAAACATTACTACATTTACTAGACCATGTGTATTTTTATTTAATTTAAAAAACAGTGATATATTTTGTATATCAGCTTAAAAAAGTCAGGAACAGTGTGTTTTTGTTTGGCATATTTTAAAATTTGTTTATATTTTATCTGAAAAAAGTAGTTCCTTGATCCGTGGCTCAGTGCTGATAAAATATTACATCACTATCAACTATGTGTGTAATAGAGAGATGTTATATGCAAGTTGTCTTGTTTAATACAATTTCAATTACGATGTTATCGCCTTGAACTCCACAGATTACAGAAATGGCAAACAAGGACATACAAGATATATTTATTACCCATCGGGTTATTTCACCGATGCATAATTCTGAGTGCATTAGCAGTCCATTATGCGGAGGGCGATACAAGACTGAGCTGGGGAAGTGAAGATTAGGAGCTGCGAAGCTGAAGATAAGGGATTGCAGGCTGTGACTTTCGATAAGCTCGATATTTATTCGATGTGAGTTAATACATACTTAACAATCTTGACTTCGATTCTGACCAAATGTTAGTAATATCTATTGTAATGTAGATTGTGATGTAGAAGATCGATAAATGTGAAAATTTTAACAAAAGTTTAAATTTTTGTAAAGAGATCTATAAATAAGTATATATAAAGGTACTTATATATATATATATATATATATATATATATATATATATATATATAAATATGTGTATTGTATGTGTATGAAATAAAAAGGTATTTATAAAGTTATCAGTTTTTCGTTTTGGGAGAAATTTCTAAATATCACTATTTTGGATACAATACCTTTCAACACTTGTAGCTAGAATATAATTAAGATGTTCAAGATAAAAAGCAAAACTTTTTCACTCGTATGTAAAAAATAAATAAAAGTATATTTTCAAAATTAGGAGTTTTACTGCAGAAGAGTAAATGATATACAGATAATAATTACTAAGCAATTACTGCAAATACCTCTTATATATATATCAGGAAGTAAATAAAGATAACTATATAGTGCATAACTATTACACCATCCCTCACATAGAGGTATTATAGTGTTAATAGTGGACTGAGAGCCGGGAGGGATGACAGGAAGATAATGTAGTGCTAACTGGGACATCGCAGGGGAAGGGTTCGCCTCAATAGGCTTCCGCTCGTAAATCACTTCGCAGGTAAGCGATTCAAACCGTCCGCGAAGTCCGGGCCCAACAATGGCCCTTTCTCTTCTAATTAACCAATATGCTAATTCAAAGCGGTATTAGCTCATGGCAAAGTCAAAATTTACCCCGTCTGTGAGGGGCAAAGTCACCCTGAAAAAATCATTAACTGACAACGAGAAAGAAGTGGATCAAGTTTATCATAAAACAAAATCAAATTACATGCACAAATATTGGATCTTTTAATATAAGTGTCCGTTTATATTATTTCTATAACGCAAAGTGGGATTTTAAAATTAACTGACTTCTGGTGTTTACTATGTGTTTACGTTCAAGAGAATATCTTTTATGGGATATGGTACATTTCTGCTCTGGTGATGGTGGACAGTATAATGTAAAGAGTGAAGAATTGAAATAAAATTCCTAATGATTTGTATCTTATAATGATAACAGGAATAACATAATTGTAATTACGGGTTATACGTATTCATCTGGGTGGTTGCTGTCTTCATCATACTCGGCTGGCCGTCTGCTGCGGGTTCTACTCCACGGTGGCCTAGCTGTTCTCTTCTTCTTGTTCTACACTAGACGGAGAAGTAGGCCATTTTGTACCTAATTGTTGGCCTAGGGGGTGATAGAGGGCTCTGTAAGGAGGTAGAACAGACAGAGTAAGGAGAATGGTTGTTTTAGATTGAACACCGTGTTCATGTTTACAGATTGTATTGTTCATTATTTAAATTAATAATATTTTCTAACACAAGAATTGAACGAGCATTCTTGTTTTGTCCAAGAGTTTAAACTTGGACACTACCACGGCATTCTAAGAATAGTGTTGTACCGAATGGACCATTCACCATGGATGGATGGATGGATGGATGGATACACGACAAAGACCTCAAGTGTCAAGACTTGGAAGAAACTAAACGAACTGGATTACGAAATACTGCCATGCTCACCTTATTCGCCAGGAATATCTCCAACGAATTTCCATCTGTTCGGAAATTTGAACAATTTTCTACTGAACAATATTCAAAATGATTCTCAAGTCAAAATTGCATTTTCAGATTTTACATTCAAGCACTGGTTAGTTACTCTACTTACGTTTGTCACTGGACATGATTTATATTTCATTATATTTACTTGATGTATTCTGTATATATCAAGTTGTAAATTTAAATAAATACATTTAAAAAAAAAAGATTTTTCTTAATTTCCGTTGTTTTATTAAATAATCATTCCTTTGAAAACGTGTAATTCATATGAAATGGTCTAATTGAAATTCCGGTATATAAGTTTTGCTTTTAGTACATTTAAACAAAGTTTCTAAGAAATGCATAATTACATATAAATGCCCATTTCTACCAAGTAAAACTTAATTTCATAGAGCCTGTATAAACTAAAAGCGAACACACAATGTTATGTAGCTTTATTATAATCCCTTACAACGTTCTACATAATACTATTATGTAAACCGATAGGCCGTTCTCAACAAAGGTGAGATAGGCACGAATTGATACGGCAGAACAGATTCCGTCCTTAGATAGGATCGTAAAAGGGTCAAATCACGATGCAGTCTATCATTATACAGAGGTATAAATCTATTGTAGAGTGTTGGGGAATGAAATTTAATCTTGCCTCTTACGTCAAACTTTTACCTTCTTGAGTTATTACCCCTGTGGGACTACAATGGACCGGGTTGTGATTGGAGCTAATAACGTTTGATGGAGTGAAGCGAGAGGTAAGAAAGGTCCCCCTCTACTCCACTCACTATGATAATGACCATCATTTGCATATAATACCTGAGGGCACTCCGGCTAATTGCGTCAGCCGGCAGGTAGAAGTATCGCTCTCCGCTGCCGAGTTTCATTAGCATCGACATACGTGTTTTAGATTTCAATAATCGATTAAAAACTGTTTCAAGGTTAGAAACTCATCTTCAAATTGTGCCAATTTAATAGCTTTAAGTAAGGAAGCAAATTTGTTTCTAGTATTGAAAATTTTCAGAATATAATTGAAGGGGTTAAGTTTTAAAAATAAATTTAAGCAACCATAGTGATGTTTAATTCATATTTTGGTGTCAGTATTGTTTAATGTTTATTCCTTATTATTTAATTCCGCTTCATGAAACTATGCTAATCGGACGAGGCTCCAGTGGCAGTCCTGAATTTTTCTTATCCAGGGATAAATCCTGATCTTTATCGAGTACCTGTCACCGTAAAGGCTCAAGACTGCCCTTTTATGTCTCTTCCGAAGGACGGCATAAAGAAAGATTTTTCACCCCCCCCCCCCCCCTTCCCCCCTTAAATAAATCATAAGGCTACATGTCGGGGTGCGAACCCAGCGAACCCTTTATATGTTGAGGTTCATTGTGGTTTACCTCCCAACTTGCACCTATTTTATATTAATTTCTATAAGAGTTTAAAGCTTAAATAATATATCAGGGTCAAAGTAAAAAAAAAAAAAAAAAAAAAAAAAAATCAACTTTACATCAGAGAAAGTTAGTCAATATTAATTATGTTATAAATGCTTTATATAGATTAATCTAAAAAAGTAACATACTTGACCTTACAATAGACTTTCTTTATTTTTTATAGCAGACGAATTATATCTTCAATAAAATTTTTTTTTATTTCTACCCGGAAGTACAACATCCACTGTCACTAAAAAATTGAAGTAGATGTTAGTCCATAAAATAACTTACTGAAATAAAAAGGTAAATGGTCTAAACAAAAGCAAACAATTTGGGACATAAGAAAATAAGTTGGGAATTGCTATGATGATGGTTCCGGGTTCAAATCTTATTGTTTTTTTTAGATAAATTATTTAATCTGTTAACAGCTACAAATGGACCCTGTGAGATGTACAGATCCACCTTAGGCTCAACAGCCTTTATAAAATTATTGGTGTTCTTTACTTGAGGGAAAGACTTGGTAAAACCGACATTTCGGACAAATCACCTCCGTGAGCAACCATTTCTTAGAAACATTGGAGTCTCTACCATGTACCGAACCCAAGGCCCTACATTGGTTTTACTGGTAGAGTTTTATTATTTTTATTTTTTAAGGAATTAATAATGACTACCAATAACATCGTCAAAGGTATAGGAAAACAATGAATAACAAATCTCCACTGTGTTGAGTGTACTGTATGACAATATTTAAATGTTTCCTGCGATATTATAGTAGATATAAAGCAATAGACCATCAAGCATAATAAAATAAATTAGAGATCTCTAATAACCTAAATACAGTGTATATACAATTGCACTGTGTCCAACAATACAAACAATACACAGGTGGTTAATACAGAACGATATTTGAAGGATTATCATCCTACGCATTCCTCTTAAAGTTAATTAAATGCAAACAGTATTAATTAATTAAATTAGTATTACTTCAGAATGCCGGAGTTCGTGGCAAATATTCATTTTTCATTAGAATACCTTTTCATTCCTTTTCAATTTCGGATTATTTTAAATATTCGTCGAAAATCCCACATTATTTAACAAAAAACGATTTGTTTTAATAATGCCAGAATGTATCCTCATATATATAATGAAAATAGAACAACTCAAAAACTGTGTTACTGCAAAAGTAAGCATTAATCAAAGTTTACGTTTTACAAAAATATTAACTTTATGTGGACGAAACTAGTCTAGAACGACAAATTTACTAGTCTGCATATACGTTTACTATTCTAATTCCATTAATTACCAGATATTAACTTCGTAATTGTAATTATAAATTTTAATATTTAAAATATTAGAGGAGAATATGGGGGCTAGTATTAAAAAAAACAAATATCACTACAAGCCATGGTAGAGGCTGTAATGTTTCTAGGACAATGATTTTGTTTATTATTGGAAAATATGATATGTTCGCTCAACGGCAAGGATTTTTCCCCAATTAAGGGTACCCACTTTATAAAGGCTAGGTGAGCCCTAGAAAGGTCCTAGTTCTCATTGTATCCATCTCTGGTCGGTAGCAGATTAAATAAAATCCAGCAAGCAACTGGGATTTGGACCCAGGATATTCAGCAATACTCTACCACTTAACCACTCCGCTCCCCAAGTTTACTTCCCTAACTCTTCGATATAATTAAATATTAGGTACGTAATAGAGAATGGTGTTCGAATGTTGGCCAAACCGAGTCCTGGATTGGGTTCCACCCGGGAGGAGAGGACGCGGACGGACCAGAAGCAGAAGGATGGAGGGAGTCCAGGAGGAGACGGCTGGTCGAGGACTCCAGGAAGAGGATTGGATAGATCGGGAGACATGGAACTGTGCTCTGAGCAGTTGAGGCAACCCTTGACGGAAAGGTCTAATTTTAAGGTATTAATTTCGTAATAGTGACTATAGTTTTATATTTACCATACTGGAGGAATATTGGAATCAATAATAAAAAGAAAATTACCTGTTACACTGCAATCCATATTGTGACTTTGAAAATGTAACTAGAGTTATTTCCTGCGATACATCCTCGACATTTGGAACGAAAATAATTAAATAATCAAAAGGATGTAGACTGGCACACATGTTAATTATAAATTAAAATGTTTAAGTACCAATCAAGTGGCTACATGTTAATATAGCGTTAAAACTATAACTTTTGCCCATAATTTTAAATCAATTCGTATAGAAATCGTTAAATATCTCGATACATGAAAAAGTGGACTTATACCTTTTTCAAAAATAAAACTCAAATATTACATCACGGATACAGGGGATGATAATTTCGCCGCTTATAAAATGTGCTCTAGATTGAATACAAATTAAATATAAGTTCATATTTTAAAGTGAAAACGATTCATATATCTCCCCTTAGTTTAAATTAACTATTGAATAAGTTCCTTTGAAAAAAAAAATGGTAATGTCCGATCTGTGGCGAATGAAAAGCAGACAAGGCCCAATCGATTGTTGGCAACGAATTCGGCAAATGGAGGTCTTCAAGGTAAGGTCGCCCATTTCTAATTAACAACAACCTCATTTTGATATTTATTTATTCGATTCTTCTCGGGAGGCCAAGTGAATCTCATTTAAATATTTGTTAAAAAAATATTTAGTCACAGAAGGACATTTCTTCCCCTCAGGATCCACTAGAAATGTGTATATTAATACTTTTATTGTCAACCGAAAGTATCGTTCTATTTTCATTCATTTATCTTCAAATAATAATTAAATGGAAGTCTTAAGAATTGAATTATTTGTCAATCCTGAAAACCCGTTGATACTACAATGAATTTAATTGATTATTTATATTATAAAACACAACTGTAATGTTTTATCTAGTATAATAATGTTTAGTTTTAATATTGCTTAATAAATATAGTTATAACTCCTACTAATTTCATTAATGTAATAGACAATAATTAATAATCATAAAGATAACATTAATTAGTGTAGAGCACAATAGCATTGAATTTTCTAATTTTATATTGGTTAGTTTTAATAAAGATATCTACTAACTACTAAATATTACGAGTAAAGATACTAAAGTAACTGTTCTATTTCCAGTTTTTTTACTAAATCAAAAACTCAAAAGAAACATTAATTATTAGTTAGAATGCAATAGAAAAATGTCTTAAAACTGAGAAAAAAAAACAGTCAACGTTTAGCCTATTCATATATCATCTGAATTATATTTTAAAAAACATAAGGCGAAATCATAAGTTTCTAAAATTCTGCAAACAAATCTCCCAGCACATCTCACATCATCAGCCCAAACATACTCATCAAATAGAGATCTGATGATGGCTAAATTAAAGAAACGCTGACTGGCTGGTTTTTCCAGTATTTTAGAGACTTGAGGTTTTTATTTTTTTCTGTTGTATTATAATTATTATTAAAACTAGAATATCCAACTAAGATTGTTGTACTTCTTTCTAACAAATTCTCCTCGACAGCTAGAATTTGCTATTAATTTTCTTATTGTCAAGCAATTGAATAATTAATAAAGTAATCATTAATAACCAATAAAACATTATTCTATTTATTTGAAATAATATATTCTGGGATTATAGCAATTCATAAGCCTTTTAATTTTAATTATGTTGTATTTAAATTTAATATTTTACTCGCAATTTGTATTATACATCTACGCAACATAGTAATTTATTGTGAAAATTGAATATATGATCCTTCGTTGACTCTCATCCGTATTAATTAACAACTAAATTAAAATTTGAATCAATTTGTTGAATTATTCAAGCAATATCCCCGTCTGTATCTTGAATTTTAAATTCGCTCATTAAAATAAATCTCTGAAATACATATTTAAAAGAAATTCGTTAATATTTAATGATGTATTTATTTTTACAAATTCTAATAAAGTACCATTTCGAATTTTACAATATTTCCGTAAATTTGTTTTATTTACTTAAATTAATAGTATTACCATTCAAAATTCGAGATGTTATAAAAATTGTATATTTTAAGAAGAATAAGATCTGTTACAGCCTTTAAGTAAATCTAAACATTCTAAATTTTTTTTTTTTGGATTTTCTAGTTATTGGTCGTCTTACTGTACGAATGAAATAACGAACCTACGTACATAAATTAGAGATGGTCGAATTGATATTTTAGTTGAAGTCTGAAAATAATATAAGCTTTTAAAGATGTTAACGTAAATGCTAAAATACTAAAACTCAAGCCAGATGGCCAGTTTATTAAATAAGTATAGTAAAAACAATGCGCATGATTACATGACTACGATACTGTTATCTGTTATAATTTATATGTTGCTATGGGTATGTATCGATTTATATGGTTATATATTAACCGATATATTCTACAAGACTCCTATCCGGCCTTATTGCGAAAGCTTTTTCCATCAACCTTATGTAGAGCAGTCCATCGTGTATCTAACTAACTGCGTCTGCTCGCTGTCAACTGATTTCAGAACTGGCCTTAGCTAGCAGCTTCAGTTTATCTCTTATACATTAATTAGGCCACTTATTTATGGAACTGGATCGATTTATGATGAGTGTATCTGTAAAATAAACTATCGAGTTATCTTCTATCTTTTCTTCTATTTACATTGAGATAACTTGTATAAAAAATGACTTAAAGAGCGTATTGATTTTTCGCGAGCCGTTTTCCTACGTAAGATGGATACTGTTAAAATGGGATTTTCACATTTTTTCTAGAGAAGTAGAGGTCAATCAACTATTAATAATCAATTTTTATTATAGTTCTGACTAGAATATCTGTACATCAAATATTACATACCTGAACAAAACGGTTTTAAACCATTGATGCAATGAATTGGTTTTTCTATTCACAATAAACTCCAGATATACAATACACAATTGTTTTGAATTTTATAAACCAAATATCCTTTAAAGGCTGAATTCCGAATATTGCAAATATATTTAGCTAAGAGAATCATCCAAAAAAATATTCCAAAACTTAAACCTATTTATAAATAATAAAATGTACGAAATCCATGGCAATAGTCCACAGTTTTACATCCTATCATTTTGGTTCATAAAAATATATTCCGTATATATCTATATCAAATCCTCAGTTTAATACTTAGATCGCAACATCCGTCTAACAGACGGATACAGTTTTCTTTTTGTCACTAATAGCACTGGAAGTCAACTCCGGAGTCTATGCGGCTAAAAGAGTCTCAGTTGGGAATGCATCCAAGTCCAGTCAACGTCAACAAATCGTTTCTACAACGATTTTGCTCTTTACAGTCCTTTAACTCCAAGTCGCTACATATGACAGACGGATATTCTAGATAAGCGCAAATTTTTGCTCGTCTCACTGTCGGATATTCCAATAAATTCACTATTTTAATATATCCGCTTCTTAGACGGATATTCCAAATTAGTTTTTTTCTAAATTTTATACATTTATAAATTAAAATATACTTTTTAAACATAAATTAGAGTCTTTTTAACTAAAAACATTAATAAAATAGATCCCACCTCTTCAAAGTACCTCACCATCTTCATCTTCCAAGTGATAAACTTGAAGAAATAAAAAATTGCTGGTTTTGCCCTAACCAACAAAATAGAAGAACA
Organism: Troilus luridus; assembly: GCA_964056705.1. NCBI lineage: Eukaryota > Metazoa > Arthropoda > Insecta > Hemiptera > Pentatomidae > Troilus > Troilus luridus. The sequence continues at coordinate 178,382,814 of OZ057412.1, forward strand.
GCATACAAATGCATAAATTGCCAAACACCGTCTTGTCTAGAATGCTCAAAAAAGTTGTGCAATGACTGTCAAATCAAAATAAAAGAAATTACTCGAAGTCAAATGAAATACGTCGCTGTTCTTAACCGAAATCATTACGTGCAATTTTAAGAATTAAATTTGATGGCCCCGTGACTTCTTAGTTGAACTTATGATTTGAGTACTGCCAGTGGGTAGTTTCTCTACTTGTCATTTTCACATGTCATTATGTATCGCTTAGCACATTTACTAGATGTATTTTTATTATACAGTTGTAAATATCAATAAATAAATTAAAAAAAAAAAAAAAAAGAATTAAATTTTATGTAAATATTATAAAACAGTTATATTATATTATGAATACATAATTTATACATTAAATTAATTGTATTTTTATTTTGTTGGACATCTTGAATATTGATTGATAGCATGATTGAAAGTTTGAGTGGAAGGATTGCTTTTCTTCCACTCAAACTTAAAAAAAAATTAATTTAATTTAAAAACAAAAAAGGAAGTAAAAGGCAAAATCAGTTATGTATACACATTTTAGCATGTGCAATCGATTTTTATTGCAATATGACTGTTTTTCCACTCAAACATGGAATTATTAGGTGTTGTTATAAGTATTATAACGTAATAACTTGGTTTGAGTGAGAAAAATTAATAACTAACGCACATTCGGAAGTTTTAAATTACTATCCGTCCACTAGACGGATCTTCCTCTAAACACCATAAAAACAGATGTTCCTACGTAAGTGTTAATCCCAACAATTAATCAGTTTAACAAGATGTCGCTTTTAAAACTTTTACTCTGATAAAGAACAATACATTTTGGCTTTCCATTATCGCCTGATCCGCCACAATATGGAACTCACTACCAATAAATAATCGCCATTATTTTTCCCAATCTTCATTCAAACCCATGTTTTCCTCACACATTTCATCAATCCCCAAACAGATGCTTGCAGACCAGTTAGAATTATGAGCTAATATCCATCAAAAGTAACTAATTACTTTTCCTTTTAATATTTCATTATCTTTTATCTTTAAGCTGTTTAGTTATTATTTATTGTTTTATTTGTTTTCTTATTAATAGTTATTTTATGTTTTTTTTTTTGGGATAACATAATGTTTTGGTTTTTATACATTTTTTATAATAAAAGCAAAATATAAGTAATTAAATTAAAAGCATCTGATTCGGTGTATACATCTGTACACAAAGGACCCTGAATGAAATGAATTCATGAATTTATTATATATTTATAAATAGAATGGAACTTAGCCACTAGCTAAAGTATATCTAGGTTATACTCACTAAAATAGATCACGGATAGTCTTGTATATTCATCTGACTTGTTAAACCAGTATGCATGCTAGAGGCAAACAGTTATAAGTATTACTTTTCAATTTTTAATAATAGAGTATGAAAAAGTACCTGATCATGCTGATATAATGTTTATATGTTGTGAGATGCTTATGTAATCATTTTTTTAGTTTATTCAGATGTTTGTTTGATATAATGAAATTCATCAGACAAATGGATTTACGATAGTTTATGACATATAACACTAACTCACTAGGCTATCTGCATTGAATATTCGCTATTAAAAAAATACCAAAAGATTGAAGAGATCCTTTGGTTTTTTATGGTTTCGATGTTTCATAACATCAAGAACAATTTGTAAAAGTTTCGATAGGACTATAAGGTAATGCAATTACAGTCCGTTTAGGCCGAGTTTCCTAAAGTAGCTGGTAATAAATATCTTACAAGATTGGTCCAATAACAGGCTGCCGATCTGCGCTGTAAATCTGCAACCGAACCTCGCCCGTCGGAGGAGGTTAAGTATAAAAACATCGAGAGCGACTCCTGATTTATAAACATAGGACCGTTTAAATGCCCGAAGCCACTATTTCATTACCGGGAATATTAACGAGGCTACCACACCCACCCACCGTCTTGAAGGAGCTAGCTTGATTTACGAGAGGCAGTGCAGATTGGCCAAGTCGCTTTGTCCCATTTAGCTCATGAGCTGATTTTTCTATATCTATATTGTTATTTTATGCTGATAAGGCTAATAGTAAACAACATAAAACACACAACGTTTAGAACCAAAGTAAATAATAATACCTAAGAATAATAATAGGTTACCTTGTGTGTGTATATATATATATATATATATACAAAAAACTGGGGTAATGTTAAATAATGATGATATTTATATCGAAATTTATTATAAACCTAAATTATTGTTATAAAACTGTTAATTTTTATTAAAAGGAGGACAAATTAAGTGGTGACGAAATGAAATTGCATTCTATAGCAAAAATGCTGGTAACCTCCCTTCAATATTTTTTGGTTATATATATGAATTTATTATACAAAAATATGATACCTCAAAAGTTTTGATACCGGCATTCTCTGAAGCTCGTAAATAAATTATTCTCTACCAATAAGGAACCTGATAATCGGCGGTATAGTATTATACAACTTAAAGGTATTGAAAGTCGATTATCTGTATCGATATGCATCTTACATCCCTATCAGATTATTATGTTCATTGTTCCATAACTACTAATTTAAACGGTTTCTCCACTTGAATGAAATAATTTCAATAAAACCTGCAGGACTACGTCCGATGAATGGTCTTGGGTTCAGTAAACGGTAGATTCTGTACTGTTTCTCGTTCAATGGTTGTGGAGGGTATTTGTACGAGATCACGCTCAATGGCCGCGTTTTCTCCCTGTTATAAATAAAAGGAACATATTTTATAGAGACTAGGTGAACCCTAGAAAGGTCTCCAGATCCCACAGATTGATAAATAATATATCTGCTAAACTAGATTTGAACCCGGTACTTTATGTCTTAAACATAATAAGGTAAAAATAAAAATGAGCGAAAAGTGAAATACATAAAATAAGTATTAGAATGCAAATGGAAATATCCATAAAACAAAGTATACAGTAAAAACGCACAGTCAACGCTTCGCAAAATCAAGAATCATAAGGACCTTTTTAAAAAAAATTAATTTATTGAAATTTACAACTGTATAATAGAATCTTCTTCTTTATCTTCAAAAGGCGCTTTGGTCCATGGAGGACCTTGGCCTCCAAAAATTTCCTCCACTTTGATAGATCTTCCGCGGCTCTACTCCATGTTCTCACCCCAAGGAGCCTAAGGTCTGCTTCCACATCGTCCTGCCATCACATTCTATACCTGCCTCTTCTTATAGATGTATAATAGAATACATCAAGTAAATATAAAGAAAGATAAATAATGGCACGATATAAAGGCAAGTTGAGAAACTACCCAATGGTAGAACTCGAAAATACTGGATATACACCTAAATGAAAATCAATGAAGATCAAATACAGAATATCTCACATCAACATTCTAAAAATATAATTCGATAAGAGACAGCAAACCTATCTACATTACTAAAGGAAAACAATTTTTTTTGGCTTCAGTTATTATATTGAAATTATTTATATCTCTCTGTTTTCTTAATAAAATCCGAATCAATTTCAAAAGGTTATTGCTGAATATATATTTTAAATAGGATGCAATTTACATTTTAAGTTACAATCAACATTGTAACGGCTTTAAAAGAATGGGATAAAAATTTAAGCAAATGGGTGTAATAATGGCTAACAGCCACCTCCATAACTTACTGTTCGCTGATGACCAGATAATTGTCACTCAAGACTGACAGGATCCAGAATACACGATACGTAAACTGTGGGAGACATATAATAGTTGAGGCCTAAAACTTAACTTCAGAAAAACTGAATACATGAACAGGAGGACCTTGTTGTTGAAGGCAATGTCATAAAAAGAGTAGATCGTTTAAAATATTTGGGCACTGTAATGGAAAGAAATGGAACATCGGAAAAATATATAAAACAAAGGATAATTACAACCCTCAAAGCAATTGGTATCCTTAACTCGGTTCTTTGGAGCAATAATGTGACGAAAGATATCAAGAAGCTCATATATAAGTGGAAGCATATTGATATATAGAGCAGAGACCTGAAAGATAAGCGCGCTCTAGGAAAACAACTATTTACAACTGAGATGGACTCTTGGAGGAGAGCTGCCAGAGTATCCAAACTAGAAAGAAGGACTAATGCTGAAATTAGAGAACGAATGCAAACTCGACAAAACATCCTCCAAAATATAGAGACAAAAATATTGGTATGGTATGGTCATCTCATATGAATGAAGGAAGAAAGTTCGCCCAATTTAATTATCATTTGGAGTGTTGAAGGGAGAAAACGGCGAAGAAGACCACGAAGAACATGGATGGAAGGAGTTGAGGAAAGGATGCAGGACCATGTTATGAAAGAAGAATATATACAAGATAGCATACAATAGGAAATTTTTTGTTGAAGGAAACTCAATCTGAGGAAAACCTTAGAAAACACTTTACAAGAAATGCAGAAAATGCAGCACACGTTTCACTAACAGTCCAAACCAACTCACCAAGTAGAGATAGAAACCTTTCACGAATAACTCGAATTAACTCTACTGGTGGAGAAAAGTTGCTGTATCTACTTTATGAGTCGGTTTGGCCTGCTGGTGTAGGATGTGCAGCACTTTGTCTTCTTTGATGTGATTTCCTTTTGAAGTATTGTCCTGAGGATGGCGGAATAGGTGAAACATCGACTGATTGTTTTTATTCCAGTATTATGGGGACTCAATGCTTTGTTTTAGGGATTTTTCATATTGCAACCTATTTATATTTTATTTTTTCCCGTATTGTTATTTTTCTTATATAAAAATGAGCTATCGATAAATAGTCGATTGTGAAAGAGCCTTCGAAATTGGAGATGGTGTGTTGGGGCAGTGTGGAGGCAGGCACTAGCGGAAGGGAAGGTGGAACTCTGCCAAAAGAACCTGGAGAGGCCTTGCCTTGCCAAGTCCTACCTCCCGGGCCTCTGATATCGCTCCATCCAGGATTAATATGTTATTCCTCAACTTCCGTCTCATCTGATTTATAGGTTTGAAGTATAGGGTTCGACGAACAAATATATCTTTAAATAAAAAACATGCTCTAGTTAGAACCAAAGTAAATAATAATAAGGCCTAGTACCAATAAAGGGATAGAAGCCGTGAAAAAAAATAATTTTGCTAACAATCTGAAATTTACAGCTATAGTATACTTTATTATCGCATAAGTCTATAGCCCATTTTTAGTACATACTACATCCTAATGTTTAGAAAAAAAACAACATTATTATTAGTACTCTAAAATATTGGTTTGTTTATTTAACGTCACCTTATGCTGTTAAGACTAATCGGCCGATGCTACATTGGGAGCTCTAAAGTTTGCCTATCCAGGTATAATTAGGATAGGGATTTTTAACAAGTATCTGACATCGTACAGGCTCGGGACCCCCGTTTAACGTCCCTTCCGAAGGACGGCGTAACCAAGGATTTTTACTCCCTTCAAAAAAAATCAAAGGGCCACCTGCCGGGCTACGAACTCGAGATCTGGACCATAGTAGGTTGTTATGCCTCCACTGAACCACAGGTCCCCCCACATTTTTTTGTTATTAGAAATTGCCTTCAAGCTACAGTGCTTTGATAGAAACGGAGCAGTAGTAAGTTACCTTTTTGTCTTCGCATATTCTTGCCATTTAGAGATTCTTTAAACCTCACATTCAACTACATGCAATTTTTGAGAAGCGAGGGAATGGTTGACTGGAAGATAGACGTAAGGAAGAAAATAGTGGGGGGTGCAGTCAAATAAAAACACTAAATAAGTGGTTACTTATTTAATTATGTGCCTAAACTTATTAATTAAATAAGTAACCACTTATTTAGTGTTTTTATTTGACTCCACCCCCAACTATTTTCTTCCTTACATATATGCAATTTTCTTTAGTGACGCGTAATTTCGGTATTTTCAGTGAACTGGAGTATGTTTTACTAAGGTTTATTGTTGAAAAATCAATTCCAAAGTGATGTACTCTACTTAAAAATAACAAACCAGAGAATATTTAAGGCGCTAATAAAAAAAACAACAAACTAATAGACTAATCTAAAAGACTAAAAAACTAGTTAGATTTTCTACCTCCACCAAGAGATTCCGATGACAATAACTATAGTCAATTTAAAAATAAATTGAGCAAAAATTCAAAAAGAAGCATAAATTACACAGAAGATGCCACACGAAAAATTCTCAAAACAAATCAGACATCATCAGGACAGAACCAAAAGAAAAATCACATAAAAGACGACAAGTATTGATACCAAATTTACAGGATTTTGGTTTTGGGTTTATTTTTTTTAAAGACACGTGACATTTATCTACTACGAAAAATGTTTTTATTGACTATATCAGTTTTATTGTTGACTAAAAAATGTAAATCATTTTTAAATGCAATTACAAATAAGCGAATAGCTTTGAAATTTGGAAACAGTCAACAATACGAGCAGGGGAATATGGAAGAAGCTAGTTCATTTATAAAATAGTATAATTTTTATGAAAATATACAGCTATAATTAATTCACATTTTAATAAAATCTTAATGAAAAAATGATTCCGTACATTATTTTTTAAGTAAAAAATGAAACCATTTCACAAATTCATGTTTTCATAACCGAAAATGTTTTTTTTTTCACTTTTTTAGAAATTCGACTTTTATTTTCCTCATAAAATTATTTTTAACTACATTGCCTGGCGGAAGAGGATAAGACCACACATCATTTACAACAGAGTAATGGCATCAGGAAAGACGAGAAAAAAAAGAAAAAAAAAGGAAAGAGAGAAAAGAGAAATAATTAAATTAAAGTAGAGAGCGCAGGTGGCATAGCTAGTTTATGTCCACCATCTCCTTATCCTTATCTCTTCCCTTCTTCACCTCTTCAATGAATAAAATTATTTTTTTAATTGTCTCCTTTCCTTTAAATGGTATTTTATTGTAGGTAGCTCATCCGGATTCGTTGCCTGTACTAACTCGCAAAGTGTTGATTATATAACTTATTTTTCCCTATAAAGGACGGCTAACTGTGTTTTTTATAACTGAGTATAATTTGAAAAAAAAATTTATTAATACAATAGTAATTTTTTCTAAGTACAAGTAAAAATACAAAATTTTAATAAAATTATATATAAAGTCGCCTTTTCTGAAGATTTTGTTAGAGGTAAGAAACTCAATTTACGAGGGTAAGTCAATATTTATCCGCAATTTAGTTATATTTATGTTTATGTTGGTAGTACTGTCGTTTTGCGTTGATGACGCATGCTTTGTTTATTTTTTTTTATGTCAACGCAAGTTTCAAGCTGCTAGGTTAGTTTCGTTATCGCTGTCGTGCTGTTAATTAAAGCTGCTCCCATTTTTTTTTGCACCAAAGAAGAGCAACGTTCAGTGATCCGTTTTTTGATCAGCGAGCCACACCGGAATGTCTAAAAATTGAAATACTGAAATACACTGCTCAAAGGCTCCAGAAACTCTTAACTTTTAAGTACTGGCTCATCCTTCATATAATCCCGATCTTGGCTTTTCTGACTATTACTTATTTGTTCCACTCAAAGTGAGCATTGAGATGCCGTCGATTTACCTCGGACGAAGCAGTGAAAGAAGCAGTGCATTCCTGGCCCGCAGCTCAACGAAAACCTTCTTTTATGAGGGCATCACGAAGCTTGAACAACGATGGGCCAAATGCGTTGAAAAGAAAGGGGACTATATCGAAAAATGATGTTACTGTAAGTTTCATAATTGACTACAATCAAATTTTATAACTATATTGCGGATAATAATTGGCACCTTCGTATATGTATTTTTATTTCTAAGCATTTAGATAAACTCAGAACGCCAATGATCCGGGTGGAGGCAAAATAATTTATTCCTTGAATAGTGATAAACTATTTATTAGAAACCTACTTTTTGACCCACATTGCAGGTCATCTTCAGGGCTTGTAATGTAAGTCACAAGTATGCAGGTGAACTTAAAAGAAACCGTGATGCTTTTAGGTGTACCCCACTTTTAGGTTTTTGTTTACCTGAAAGATTTTTTGTTTTAGGTACACGTCCATTCATGTGACCTACATTACCAGCTCTTGCAGAAGACCTGCAATGTGGGTTGAAGCGTCGGTTTATAATAATTGGTTTATCACTATTTAAGGGATTTATTCTTTTAATTGTGGGGATCATGTCCATATGACATATCAGCACAAATGTTGACACTAAGCACAAACTTGAAATAGTGCAGCCTCTACTACTCAATATTCTTAATGAGTTGTAGTGATACAAACTTTTTTTTTGTTATTTGTTTTTTTAGCTTCTAAATTCAGATTTCAAATTACTATCCTTACCACGTATGCGGATGGCACATGTTTATTATCAGTCAACACTGATCCAGTTATAGCATATCATACTCTTGAATCCCATATCACTGAACTTGAAAAATGGTGTCAAAACTGGGGGATTAAAATGAATTCTCACAAATCCCGTCAAATCACTTTTAACCACCGTCATAAACCAATGACTTCCTGTCGTTTAATAACATCCCACTGATTCCTGTTGAACAGTGATCCCTGTATTCCGGCACTTAGGACTACACGTTGACAAAACAATAACTTAGAATCCTCATACCAGACTGAAATGACAAGAAACAGCACGCCGTTTTAGGCTACTTCAATATTTACTAGACAAATGCTCTAAGGTCTCAATTAATTACAAAAGACTCATATCATGACCCACCTGGACTTATGGAATAGAGGTTTGGGGCTCCACTAAACCATCGAATTCCTCTCGTATTCAATTTTTACAATCCATAATCCTCCGTAAAATCCTCAATGTTCCTTACTTTGTTACGAACAAAGTAATCCATTATGACTTTAATGTCCCATTTGTTGCTGATTTGGCTCGAATCCGATATCAATCTCTTCATGACAAATTCCATTCCTACCCGCTAGTTTCAAACCTAGGAACCTCTTCAATTCCAGATAATAGTGGTTTTCACGACAACCTACTATGTTCAATATTGGGGGTTTGCAGACATGCAGATGACCTAAGGAATTTTTAAAGGGTGCAAAAACTCCTTGGTTATGCCGTCCTTCAGATGGGACATCCCGATCCTGCGCTGAATAAGGTACTAGTTAAAATTTCCTATTTTAATTAAACCTGGATAGGCAAAATTTAGAACTCCCACTGTAGCATCGTCATAGTGGCATAAAAGTGACATACAATTAACTAATAATAAACGACAATATAGATATTCGATTTCTTTATATACTTAATTAACAGTCAAATATGTGAGGGGGCTGCAAGAGTGGTTACAACTAACATTTTTGGAAAAAATATGTTTGAAAGTTAAAAAATATTTCGATAAATCCTTAACCTTTAAAATTTGTATCACAACTCTTTCTTGGGTCTGTATTGGGTATATTTTAAATATTGAGAAAAAATGATTTTAAATAATATTCTATGTGCAAAAAAAAAAGTGATAGCACTCAATTCTATAAAAATGAATTAAAATCATTTCTTCTCTTTTTCCTACAATTTCAATTTAAGATCAGGGTATAAATTGCAAACGGAAATGAGAGTAAAAGGCGCAGTCCAGTGATTAGCTCAGTTCTATGTATATATTCACGCCTAAGAACAACACAGTACTGACACATATTTATTTAAATTCATGCGTGTCGTTCGCTTATTTATTAGACAGTTACAAGGAGGCTGTTGGGAGTAAGTGCTTCAATGAACTCTTTGTTGAATAAATTTTTTTGTATGTAAATCGCAGTTGCTTTAGCAGCTCCGCGAATTATGTTGTAATAGTGAAATCGTCATTGACAAAATGGGCAGGCCCATAATGGACCAGATTGTGTAACAGGTGTAACTCTACTATTTAATCAATGCTCTTTTATATAACAAGAATCCTAATTAAAAAAAAGTCGAAACAATTTGCAATAAAAGCGCTATTTCAATTTAAAAGAATTTTTATGTTTCTCGCAATAACGATTCGAATCCACCTGTACCAAAAATCGGTAAGTCCAAAATGGGACCGGAAAAACCTGTCTGTGAAGATCCCCAATCCTTATTTGGGCACATGACCTACAGAAGGCTACCGACATGGGATTAAGGTAGAAGATGATCCTAAATAAATATTGAGGAAGGTTATACATTTCGTAGAAGCCGTTTTATTTATTCGTTCAAAAGTTCATCTATTATTTTTTATTAAACAAAATTCCTTTTTCCTGTTTACTGAAATGAATAAATCACAAACCAAACATGCAATCCTACAAGAATAAAAGAAAGGTTAGGTGTGTTCTGTAAATGTCTAACTGTTTGAAATAAATACTTTAGAGCTTCATTTCCTGCTCTTCAAATAAAAAAAAAGAACAGGAAATTATGTAAAAATAAAATTAAACCAGGTTTTATATCAATCCCTAATTTAACTTCGGTGAATAATCCAACTGTTTGTTAAAAATTATTGTTATCAAAAATAATTTAATAATCGACCGAAATAATTTAAATGAACGGTTAACAGTATTTACTAATAATACACAATGTGGTGGGTGACTGTTCTAGATACTTTCTTACAGAAAGTTTGCTTTACTTTGAGAGTGTCATTATATGTACTTTGTCACATCTATACAATGTTTAAAGAATTACAAAATATATATTACGAAATGAATGAATATCAATCGTATTAATCTTACCTTATAATGCATTATGAATAATTGGTTTTTCATTAGGGAAAAAATCACATGAGTATTGAAACGAAAATGAATGAGGCATAGCATAAGATAACCGAAAAAAAAACTTACATATTATGAAGAAATAATCGGATCTGGTTTACAAAATAAGTCCATTATTTAAAAATAATTACCACAAAAATAAATTATAAATAATATATTGACGTATGTCAACAAGATCCTAATTAAAATAAAGTTAAATGAACATTCTTCCCCGTGTATACATCGCAAAAATTGCGAGAACACGGAGATTAAGGATCGGTTAAGAGGGATACTACCCCTGGCAGCTCAGTGGCTTACAGCACTGCTACGGAGAAGCAGACGACCCGGGTTTGAATCCTGCCCAGGGCAAATCTTTTCTCTTCAAAACAAAAATTGATAAGCGGTATATCATTCCTAAATTCAAACTACTAGCATTCTTACCAGTCTGAAGCTGATTGTGTTATAATAATAATATTTATTTAATAAATCATAGAAATGCTGTTAGGCACATATTGTATCTGCGATCTTATTTGGAAAACCTCCCGTAAGGAATTCAAAGAAGTTGGAGAAGTTTGTCATGTTTCATATTATGAAATATTAATTGGACCAGGGAAGAATAAACATAATTCAGTCAAATTGGAAAATATTTTTTTAAATATTAGCTTGGCTAAAAATTATTCATTCACGTATTCCGAAATCGGTAGAGGCGATAATATTCCTGCAAGAGATAGGAGGCGTGCCGTAACAAGCACTATCACGATGATCTATATGTCGCTAGAAGCCGCACCCTCTCTCTCGCTCCGGATAAGGCGTCAACTCCACCTGCACAGCCCATTTCGGCAGCCACTGGCCGATGTACGTCCTCTCGGGAGTAGGCTATTATAGCTAGTGATATTTTTATCTTGCCAACGACAGGCTGAGACAGCTGGCCTCAATCTCTTGCATAATGAATCCCTGCCGTTGGAGCATATTGATTCGAGACACATCTAATGGTTACGTAAGTCATTTGACGCTGATTGGGCTAACAAACGAAGCACCGTTTAGAGCTTGACATATCCTGCTCCTGTCGGGCATATCTAACTTCGAGAATTTCAGCTTGGCAAGCGTCTAGTATGAACTCTTTTTGACGATTGTAGTTGTTGCAGTGCTAGCATGTGTTATATTCATATTCAGCGATGAAGTACCTTATTTATGACGTTGGGGGAACACATAACAAATGGCCTAAGAACACTTCTCAATAATGAAATTTTGTAATCAACATAAAAAATAAATGACCTAATTTTGAAATTTTACTTAGAATCTAGTAATCTGTAGAATACATATATATGGTGAAGGATGTGGAGGAGGACCTTCGGATGTTGGGTGCCGGCAGATGGAGAAGGGCAGCAGAAGACAGGTCGGAGTGGAGGAGGATCACCGAGGAGGTCCTTGAAGGACCATAGCGCCGTTAGATAGGATAGGATATATATATTGCAAGTTACATATATAAGGATAAATTATACCTACTACAGATTATCGGAACTAGACTTTACTCTCCGAAAACTATCCCCTGGCAATACACGTCATGTCTTTTTAAAAATGTATTTTGTATTTTCTTATGTCCCCCTCAAACATAAAAACTTGGTGATTTGTAGAATCAGCATAAGTGACAATCATTTTTTTTCAAATGTTTACTCTAATAACGACAGTAATTTTTTCCTTCCCATTTTATTTAAACAAAGTTATAATTTCATTATTTGCGTGAAGAAGATTATTTTAATAAATATAAATTAATTGCAGTATAGAAGAAATGTATTTGTTAATAGATAAGTATATTACTTTGTCCATTGCTACAGAAAAATAAATTAAAAACGAGCTACAACAACAATTGTCAGGAAATATTTTCTTTTTTAAAATATTTTTTGTAATGGATCGTATGGGATCTAGGACCCCCCTGGGGCTCACCCAGCTTCTATAAAATATTATAAAAATAGGGGACAAGTCACCTCCTTGCAGAACCGTTGTCCATGAAACAGTACAGTCTCTACCATGTAATGAACCCCCAGACTTGTTCACGGTTCGTAGTTGTACAGGTTTTTGTTTTTGTTTTTTTATATTTTTTTAATACCGAATATCAAAATTGAATTGTTTGTTAACTATTCCGAAAAATATTATATTCTCGTTTCACCCACAGGGCGTAATTTTTGGGTTCAATAGCGTAAAATTATTTTGAGAGGCCTGGTTCCACTGATTCAACAAGATCGTTCTACTGAGTACATATCTCCTAAGTTTAACTGAGATAAGTGAGATAATTTAATAATTTTAAAATTATTTATTAATATTTAATGTAAAATATTTGCATATACAATAAATCATCCTTTATGAGACAAAGGATGTCTGTAAACGTTGCTGATTACAAATATGGATTCATCACTGGTAAGAATACACTGCCCACTATGGCAGCTCGGGTAACTGGTTATACAGCTCGTAACCTTGTGGGCTAATTTGTAAATAACCGTTCCCTGGGGTTCATGACTCGCTGTTACACTATATCACGTAACTGGATACTTGCCTATATAGGTCACTGGTGTACTGTAACGTCTTAGAGACAAAAAAAAACTAAAGTAGCATAACCTTTGAGACAAAAACAATATGCAATCGGGGTATAGGGTTACGTTTCATAGAACCTGCTAGTAGTCGAATTAAATTTCATATGACAGACCTATATGGAAAATAAAATTTGAAACTATTATTTATTGATTTTTTTTTAAATTTTATCCAAGGCTTATTATAATTATTTTGTTACTTTAAACGATTACAGAAATATTCAAAATTATTCTCCCTTTAAATTGTTATGCTAACTATAAATGAAGTTTTCTTCTATTGCTTTTATTTCATATATATATATATATACAAAAATATCTATCATAATAGGAATACAAAAAGAAAGAAGAAACTCTTTATGTAATAAGCGAAGCTACAAAAGTCATGATGTATAACGCAGTTAGCAAGAGAAATATTTTATTTACAAGCAATGTCCTTCTCAATAAAACAATATTGAGCTACTACCTGGTAAGGGTTAAAGTTTTATATAAATTGGTGTTTAATACTCACTATATAATAGGTTGCTGATCTGCTATGCTAAAGGTTTTGGATTCAATTCCGGTTGTGGAAAATAAATTATTTACTATACTAACAGCCCATGATGGACCCTGTAGAGTCTTCAGAGCTCCCTCTGGCTCACACAGCCTTTATATACCAAGAACTATAAAGCATGATTTCGGACAAACCACTTTCCAGCAGAGTACAGTCTACACCATGTACTGAACCTAAGACCCAAGAAGTTACTACTTTTAAAGAAGTTTGAAACATTAATAGTCTAAATGTTTCGTATACTCTAGTTTTAATTAGTCATTAACAAAGCAATAATTTTAAGCAAGATGTAATAATTTTTTTAAATGAAAAAAACCTGTAACCACTACAACCCGTGAACGAGTCTGGGTTCAGTACATGGTAGAGAATATACTGTTTCATGGACAACGGTTCTGCAAGGAGGTGACTTGTCTTAGGTTACGCTCAACAGCCAGGTTTTTCCCCTTATTTTGGGTACCCTATTTTTATAATATTTTATAGAGGCTGGGTGAGCACCAGGAGGGTCCTAGATCCCGCATGATCCATCTCCCGCCGCAAACAGACTAAATAAAAGTAACTCCCTGCAGCGGGATTTGAACCAGGATTTCCGGCATGGCTACTCAGTGCTCTACCACTGAGCCACTTCATTCCCAACTTTTTTTTAATAAAAATTAGTAATAATCTTATTATTTCAGGTGCGTGCAATATTTTAAAGAATAAAATAAAATAATGATTTTAAAAACTAGTATATACTTCGAGATATTTTTTTTAATTCCTTAGATTTTTATTATGGGTTAAAAAAAAACAAACAAATAGATGAACTTAAAGATGACATGGTAGCCGAAATATTGTAACTATGGTTTAAAAAAAACTTCTGAGCCTATAATGATCCAATATTTTGAATATTTTACCTGTTTAAAACAGCATAATTAATTGAATATTAAACAAGAAAATAATAAATTTCATTTTTTTCTGCTTAAAATATGAACAATTAATTCACTTACAAAAGAAATTAAAAACAGGACCTTAACATTATTTTTCAGTATATGTATGTACTTAGTAATATTAATTTTCTTTCATAATAATTTAACTAAACAATAACAAAAAAAATATTATTCAGGCTACGTAAATCTGAATAAAAATGAAGTTTTCAGAGGCGTATTATCCCTTGGCCTCCTTACATAAGACAAACGATGTGTCAAAGAAGTAAATTTTTTTTTATATTTCAACGTGGGCTGCATACAGCATATTTCATAATCTCAACAGCCACTTGACATTTATTTATGGGATTTTACTAAATTTATTGAGACATCTTGAATTCCAATCCAGAAGAAGGCATTTCACACGTAAATATCCCTAATTTAAATTCTTACCTATAATAATGTTGAAAGTCTTCATCTCGAAAAAAAAAATGTTGCTTGTGGAAAAGACATTGTATCAATGCTTACATGTTTGATTTATACGTATTTCGAAGGTAAATCAATTCGATTAAAATGTTTATATTGTAAAGAATAATAACTTAATAAAATAGTGAACTTTGTATAATAGCAACAAATTCAAATCATTTGCAATTTAAATTTTGCTCATTTCATATAATAATAAATCTTGGCGAACTTGATGCCTTGAAATTCGACGACTGTTACCAAAACCAAAATCCTTAATGCAATTCTCGCCAGCACTGTCTGTCCTAGGTTACTTAGCAGTCGACTAGATCTCATTAAAATTTGAAAATTTCTTTGTTTATAAACCCCCAACTTTAGATTACATCTCAACATTTCTGAGCGATTACGTGTTGTGTAATCTCCTAAATTCTCCAGTACTCATCTTTCTTCGAACCCAATATTCAACGCAGCACGTTATCATATTGAATCATAAGACGTTCATGCTTCAACGTAACCGGCCACGTTTTTCAACCATAAAGAGCAGCTGGATAGTTTTATAAATTCTTTTTTATTTTTTATTTAGGTACAAAAGGGAGCGTTGTTATTTCTTGACTGATTAATAAACAATTTCTGCCTTGAAAAGTCCCAGGATTTACTCTTTATTTTTTTTTTTTTTATTCCTCCGAGATTTATTTACAATATATGGAAATTACAAATATAATAAATAGATGCAATGCTGCTATATAAACTAAAAGCCTTTTATTACCTTTCGGTACATCGTTTTTATTTTATTTTTTTCTAGTTATCAGGGACCTCAATTACTTAATCTTTTCGAGAGGTTCAAACTTAGTACCTCCTTTAATATAATTTGATATAACAGAATAATATTGATATTAAAAGACCAATAATTTGCTTATATTTCACTTTCAAATCGTCATAACAACTTTTTTATTTTATTTTATAGTAGAACATTAAACTTTAGCAATATTGAGTTATATTAGATTTAGGTTCTTATTTCCATAATCGTTTTATTAAAAAAAAAATTATTCTCATTTTAAACCACAGGACAAATATAAAATTTATATTATAAATCTTCTAAATATATAGAGAAAAAATCCTACACGGTAAAATCGCTGTAAAATTTTTAAATATATAACTGGTATTTAAATTATATAACTTTGTTTATTAACATTCCAGGAATTCAAAGAAATTTCAATAATAATTTAGATAAAATAAATATTTCAACAAAATTATAAACTAAATACAGCTCTAGTGGAAATTAATACCAATCTGTCTTCATTAAAATTGTTTTCAATTGTTCAAAATTCAGGTTCCATAGTGAAGTGATGTTAATTTTAGTACTTATGTAAGTAACAAAATTGAAAATGAACTAAGGAAAAAAACAAAACAAAAAGAAAACGTACCACTTCAACCAATGAAGGGTCTTGGGTTACTCGGTAGAGGCTGTACTGAGGCAATTGTACAGGAAGGTGATTTGTCCGTGATTACGTTCAACCGCCTGGTTTTCTCCCCAATAAAGGTACCTATTTTATAGAGGCTGGAACTTAGATTGGCTTAGAAATAAAATAAATACAAAAAATGTAGAATAACAGTAATCAACTAAAACTGTTTTACTATCAATAATGGAAAAATATATTTTTTTTTGAGATTTTAGCAATGTCGAGACTGCTGCCGAGCACGTTTTATATTTTACTTCAAGGCCTGCTTAAATAGTCTTAATGGAATTATTTATTATTTTTTCAAATTCTTTGCAGTGATTTTTATATTTCATGTCTGTATATTATTCAAAATATCAAGCCTTCTAAAAGTAAAAAGAATAAGATTCATAAATATCTTTCATTTTCTAACCATTCACCGTGACGACTAAAATAAAAGATATGCGTAAGATACGACCGGTACTTCGAAATATTGTTTTCGATGATATTTGTAAAATTTGGCAATTATAAATAAATCTATGAAAATACAAGCTAATATAAAACGACAAAGGAGATCTTGCAGAAAAACGAGATTGGAAATTCGATTGGTCGAGATATCGACAATGGGGGCTTAATTAACTGAAGATGGTTCATTAATTGGAAGTTGAGAGGCTCTCGAAAGAGGTCTGCAAAGGACAACAGGGGAAAAAACCTGAAGAGGGCTGGCATTTGATGAAAAAAGGTAAGAAGGAGGAGCCAATTTGGCTAAGAGCAGGTCCAGGAGGACATCATAATGTCAGGGTCGCCCGCTCTTCTTCCCTTACAGCTTGTCCCACCGAATCATTAGGTTCCTCTCAGGAGTGGCTTTCGGTTTAATTCCTTTTTGATCATTTCCTTCTCTATCATCCTGTAAATTTATTAGTGAACATTAGTGCAGATGACTGGCCTTGGAATTTATTTAACTAAATATTAAGTTAAAGGATAAAATATTTGAGTGATAACTTATATCCAAGAGAATGTGTAATAATTGCAACAATAACATTTTTGTTATAGGCACAATAAAACTACGCGATGTGATATATGTATTTATGGGGGAAATAAATGAGTGTTTACCAGTTTTCCTTCCATAATTCAAAATAAAGCCTATAATAATGATAATACTCTTGCACTGTACTCCATAATAGTCCAGACATCCTCCTTATTAATTGGAGTGAGAAGAAATAAAACATTATTGATATTGCAATCCCTAACGACAATAATATCAATTCAACAGAGGGAGAGAAACTTCGCAAACATCAGGAACAAGTGAATAAGCTAAAAGAACTATACCGTAAGGAAAACGTAGTGATATACCTATTATAATTTCCACAAATGGATTGGTCCCTAAATCCACAGTGGAGGGGAACGAGAGTCTGGGACTTCCGATTGATGCTTTTAGAGAGGCTCAAGGAGCAGTTCTCCTAGACACAGCCAGGATCATTAGGTAATTTATGTACATTTGAAAAGGAAAATACAAAAACAAAAACAAATAACTGCAGATGGTTGCACTTATCCCCCATCACTGTTGTGGACCCGCTAATGCGAGAAAAAATAGATGATCATAGTAATAATAATCTCCTAGCCCGGGATCGTAAGTAAACTTCTGAACGTTTGGAGAGAAAAAAACAAAAAAACTAATTACTAGAGATGGTTAGATTTGTCCCCGATATCTGATTTGAACCTGCAATCGCGTGAAAAAATAGAAATATAGTAAAAATAATACGAAGCCGATCCTAGTAATCTCTGCTTACAAACTTCCAATAATGGACCACTACCCAAGCCAAATCCACCAGTTTACTCTTAACGCAATCATCCCACCTACGCCTTGCTCTACCCATAAAAGTTTAAAAGGTCGGCATAAGGCTTATTAACTTTTTTGAAATTCATTCGTAACCTAGTATCTTAATCCTCGCGACGCTATAACTTCAATAACATTAACCGGGTTACATATTCCGCAGTCGGCGTTGTGTGATCTAAATTCTCCATTTATCTCATCCTTTTTCGGTTTGAATATTCTACGCAACATCTTTTTTTCGAACACCTTGAAACGTCACCCATCCTTCAGGGTTAGCCGCCTTTTTTCACATCCGTAAAGTTAGAAGGATGATAGTTTTATAGCTTCTGATTTTAGTTTAAGGACGCCAGCTTAGTAATGTTGGAACCGAATAATAATAAGCATTTCCTGCCTTTAATTAATCCTTTATTTCCTCTTGAATTTCGTTTTTCCTTGTTTCTATGGACCGTAAGTACTTAAGCTTCTCGACATGTTCAACTGAATCCCTCTTACAACAACAATATAGAGCATGAACTTATATTAAATAATTTAATATTTCAGTATGATTAATGTTATATATTTAATTTAAACTTGAATAAGGAATAAAATAGTTGTTCACCGATAACAATTACTTATTACTTCCTACAAATATTAACAGCATAAAGGCAGAGGGATTGAAGGTTTAAAGGGAAAGAGCGTGGTGGAATTTTCCAAAAAACCAACCAGTCTTATGTTGGTTTTTCATGGAAAGTCAACCCCTGAGGTGAAACTATCACGCACGACTTGTATAAATTTATTAAACGACGAAAACTTTTTTATCTATTGATAAAAATGAGAGACAGTAATTTATTTGGGTCTAAATGGTTCAAAGAAATAGATTGAGTCAACATCTATCAATATGGGCAACTTTTTATTATAAAAAAAACGTACCAATAGAATAGAATAGAGTAGAAAAATAATTTTATTCTGGGACCAGGTCCCTTTAGAATAACAGAGAAGAACAAAATAAATGACTATATATCTGGCCAAAGGCCTACATCAAAATAAAACAATAATTACATAATATCCTGAAAGTAAATAACTAAACAGGAATGTTTTGTATGTAGAGAATAAGAAAATGTGATACAAAATTAAAATAAAAGAACAGACCAATTTACAATAAAAAGAAATAAGCTTTTGGAAAAATAAGTAAATAAATAATAACATCTGATAATAAAAAAAACAAAGAAACAATGGCATTATTATGAATGAGGAATATTTACAGTAGTTCATCAATCGATCAATTTGAATATATCTATAAATTATATATTGATTATAAAGCATCTGATTGGGAATTAAGAAGATGTAGGAAAAATTTGTATTTAAATGAGGTTAAAGAAGACGCATGGCGGATTTCGAGAGGAAGAGAGTTCCAAAGAAAGATAGAACGGGCTAGAAAGGAGCGCCCTACTAGGAAGTTTTGGTTCTGTGGGACCGGATATAGAGATCAGAAGGGCGAGATCTTGTGCCCTGGGATTGGATAGAGGATTTGAATTGCAGGAGACTATAGATATAAGACGGATGTTGTGAGTTGATAGTTTGATATCAGAAATAACCAAGGAAGTAAAGTCTACGGATAGAAGGTAAAAGCCACTTTACCCCAGCGTACCGGCGAGACACATGAGACCTCCTCGGGGCGTCGAAGACAAATCGAAGCGAACAGTTCATAATTCGCCTCAACCCCTCCTCGAGCCTGATCGAGAGGCCACCATATGCCACACAACCATAGTCAAAGTGAGGAAAGATGTGATGAGGAGCTTACGTATGGGTAGTGTTAGAAGATGCCTGGAACGGTGAAATAACTTTAGAGAGCTTATTGCTCGGCGGGAAATTTGGGAAATGTGGCGTTTCCATGAGAGGGATTGGTCGAATATGATCCCGAGGTTTT
The DNA here is from genome assembly GCA_964056705.1 of Troilus luridus. Lineage (NCBI taxonomy): Eukaryota > Metazoa > Arthropoda > Insecta > Hemiptera > Pentatomidae > Troilus > Troilus luridus. The sequence continues at coordinate 178,403,183 of OZ057412.1, forward strand.
TAACAGAGGGACTGAAGGCAATAGGGTGATCATTTAAGGTTAATTGGGGAAGCGAGTTGATAGATTTAAGAAGGGTGCTGGAACCAATTAGGATGGTCTGAGTTTTCGCGGCATTCAACGACAGTTCATTCAAGTTTGCCCAGGCTCTGATCCTATCTAGGTCACCTTGAATTTTGTTTAATGCAGCTATTATCTCAGATGGAGGAAAGGACAGATAGATCTGGGAATCATCGGCGTACAGATGGTGGGAGCAGTGGAGGATTGATTTGGGAAGGTCATTAATGTAACAGTTGAAAAGGAGTGGGGAAATACTAGAACCCTGTGCCACTATTGTGTTCAGCTGTAGGAAAGAGGATAGGGGTTGATTAGGGATGGAAACTGCTTGAGTCCTATCCGAGAGGAAAGCTTTTACAGAACTGTTGGAAAAGGAAAGAGATTTTAGTTTAGAGAAAAGGATGTAATGGTTCAGCGAATCGAAAGCTTTTGACAAGTCGAGTAGAATTAATACTGTTAGTTTTTTTTCGTCCATGGCAGTATGCATGTCGGTGGTTATTTTAGCGAGGGCAGATTGAGTGGAAAAGCTAGGCCGGAAGCCTGATTGAAGTGGATCAAGGAGTTTGGACTGCTCAAGAAAATTTGACATTTGGGATTGAACTATTCTTTCGAGGGGTTTGGAAAGGTTAGAGAGTATAGAGATAAGCCGAAAATCATTTGGGTTTGAGGGATTGGGTGATTCGTTAATAGGATGGACTATTGCTTTTTTCCAGGAGGAAGGGAAACTGCATTTTGAAGGGAAAAATTGTAAATGTAGAGAAGAGCAGGTAGAATTACACAGCTTCAAAGGTTTTTGCGTGCATTGCATGGTTGGGACTGTTTCTAAGCGAACGTCTGTGCAGGGGAGTGATTTGTCCGAGACCACGCTTGACCCCTAGTTTTTCCCCAATCTGGACTTGAACCTGAGGCCTTCAGCTTATCAACACAGTGCTCTACAAACCTACCTACTCCCATTCCACTTCATTAGCTTGATACAACTATTGTAACTGGAAGTGAGATCTATGGAGAAAATCATAAATATGGTTTACCCAGGAACATAAGAAGTTGAAACAGGCCAGTGAAAAGAAGTTGTAAAACTTATATTGTTTTCCTTTCGTCAATATATTGAACATTGATAGTTTCATCGTGATTTCTAAAAGAACGGGTATCTTGACGGAATGTTCTTGTAGTCCCTTTCATCGAAATTAGAGTTCTTTTCTGCTTCCATTAAGATAACCATTCTTAGGCCATCAGAAATAATAATTTATTTATCAATGTCACATCTCATAAGTCAAGCCCATTGCAAACCTGTAGAAATAAGAACTCTGTTTTTTTCAGTAAGGATAAGTCTTCGAAAACAAATCGAATTCTTTATTCCATAATAAATATTGGTTTAGGCCAGTTGATAAAAACACATAAATAGGATTAATACTAGATAAGAAATAAGATTAATAGATATTCTGAATGGAGAGAATTTTATAGGTTTATATAATTTTGTAAGTAATGCAGGTCGTTATAGACATTTTTTAATTTCAGAATTTAATTATTAATGTCAAAAAGAAATTTGATTTAAGTTTTCTTGTTGTTTAGTAGTTTAATCAAACTCCCGGCAGACGGTATAAGTACCATGCTGTGGTTGCTAATGTGAAAAATAAAATTAAAAAAGAACAGTTGTAAATAATTTAATAAAGAGCATTTTATATCTATCTATATCTATCTATCTACTAGATAAGAAATATTGTAATGTGTGTAGATCGTAAACATTAAAAGTCTTCTCCACTGCGTAGAATAATAGGATAACAACCAAATTAATATAAGAAATACGAAAGATTTGATAGATAACAACAATGTAATACAAAACACAACAATAATTGATCGAACCTGGATAAGTGGAATACAACTATAAGTGGTACAAAACTTGTTGTTTCATCATGTCCCTCTTAACTAAACTCTTTAACAGGAATGTTTCCACCTCTATAAGTGGAATCAATTTTTGTGTAAATTGCCTCTGTGAATGGGACAATTTTTGTATTTACCTCTATTAGTGGAATTTACATTACTACATATGTACATACTAAGAATAGATGGGTTTGTTTTGTTTTGATTGGTACGTAAAGTGTAAACATCAAGCGCATGTTTACATTTTAAAACACAGCTGATGATGATGTGCAAATAGAATCGGAAACAGATACTCTCAGACTTCAGCCACAGGATTGGGGAAAAGTATTTGGAGATACCTATGAGAAGCTTTTAACATTTATACAGTATGTTCACATGGATGACAAAATTATAACAGCAGGAAAACTGAATGATGAATAAATCCTAGAAAATCTAAAACTCCAGGGTACCAAGAAGAAGAAGAAGCCAAGAAAATGCAGAACTCAGAAAGGCTACTCCTATCAAAAATGCTAATTATCAAAAATGGTCCACTAAATTGTAATATGAAGTCGCAGATTTTTTTTTTGAAACGAATAAAGGAGCTGATGATGAAATCTTTGATAAATTATGACAGAAAAAAAAAATTAAGTGCCGAAAAAAATAAGAGAGTACTTTCACTAATACAATGGTACATATATGCATAACCTGCATAGTTTTATTTTCATATTACAAAATTATGTAATAATATAATGATTGTTTAAACATTTCATATATGTATGTTTTAAGTGTGTACTGCATACACAGATAATAAATTTTTACATTTATACAAATTACCAGGTGTTTGAGAAACTCTTTTAGTGGTACATGCAATCTTAAAGACCTGGATAAGTGAAACCTTGTTTAAGTGGAATATCTCTATAAGTGGAATTGAAATCCTGTCACCAAGAGATTCCACTTAACCAGGTTCGACTATAGTAATATACTATAATACTAATATAGTATATGAGATTGCTATAAATTACATAAAGCAGTAACGGAAAGTCTTTTGTAACAAATTATGCAAAAAATGAGTCAAATGCGTGATATAATATGCGAATGTTATTTTGATATAATTAAACAAAAACTTACTCTAGCTTCAGATATTTCCAAAGTAAATGAAAGTTTAAGAAAATATGGGAAAAATAATTTCCCGCATATTAACCAAACTAATTAATATTAGTGGGTGGGCCCTAATGAGTTCCGTTTATATTACTGAATAAAATTTACTAGGAAACCATCGAATTATAACTTGAGTTCATGTGAAACGATGTTTTAATTATTAATTAAATTAATTAATGGGGAGCCCGCAAAACAACATCCAATTACTAGACACATTTTTTATTATACAGTCACATTTTTATTATAATTATTTTCACCCGAAACCTAAAATCAACATTTTAAACTTTTCTACTTAAGACTCCTGAATTTTCCATTCTAGAAGTTCAGGAGGAAATGGAATTCTGTGTATTCGAATACCGGACACTGTAATGTGAGGGAAAAAATTGAGAAGATCCGTAGAAATGACGTTTCATCAGGGGGGAATGAGGCCGAAAGGCATTTTCAAAGGAAATATGAGAGGAATTCGTATTTCTCTTCCCTCTTTTCGTTTGTCATTCATTTTCGCCAAAATAATTCCCAAGGACGCCGAAGCCCGAAAAATATGGGTTTTATGGAATCGCAGGTATGTCACGAGCTGCCTTCGGAGTATACTGTTATCTTTTTTGTTTTACGACATCAGTGAAAACTTGTTATTCATCCGGACATTCATTAACGTTCAGAAATATGGCATTTTGCAAATTTTTGTTGGATTTTATAGCTGAAAATGTAGTAAGTTTCAACATGAAACAAAATAATATTCAGTTATGTCTTGTATATCTATATTATTTGAATCAGTCATTTGAGAAACACCTCATGTCCATTTTTGGCCAAAATTGAGTTAGACATATTAAATTGTTGGTTGAGGCCAGACAAATCCAATACGCATGGTTGGGAAATGTGTATATATTATTTGAAAAATAAAATACTGATTTTTATTAATAATTTGAATTGTTTTACCTTTTATTTCATACCTGATAACATATCGTTTAGTCAGTCGTTTGAGAAACAACACATCTCCTACAACGTTTATAATTTTTTTAAATATAAAAATAAAAATAAAAATAAGCTTACCAATCTCCTGTAGAAACATATTAAAAAATTCAAAAAATATATGATGCTTAATTATGTTTGATTTCCCGAAAATTTACTTTTTTGGATATGAGATGTTTCTCAAATTGCCGATTCATTTGTATTTCAGAGGTTATTTACGATGTATTACCTGCGAATAAATAGTCTGCAATATACAAATACACCAGTAAAACAAAATTTGTACATTCTAACTGTAATTTATTAAGCATATGCTTTAAATACAAGTAAGTTAAAAAAAAATAAAGGTGGAAAGGTTGGATTTTATTAGATTTAAGTTATTTTTTATCATTAGATGATGATAGTAATGTTATTTTGTTGGTGATTGTGATTTAGAAGGTCACTATGGACTGTTATTCGCCATTATTTTTAACCTGAACACTGATTTTTCTGATACTGATAATAATTTCTTTCTTATTTGTTTGAATGGAAATTTTAATATACAAAGTGTAATCGTAAAATGTTAATTCTAGAACCCTTCAGCCAAGGTTCCTTATAGCAATGCTTTTCCTACATATTCGATGTATACATCTCCATTTTATTATCTTGAAAAAATCCATTTGATGGCCTTTTTAACCTAATTCCAATTTTATAATTATTCTGAACTTCTGGTAATGGATGTATATCTTTCAAATACATATATGCTATGATTAAAGTGTTATCTTTATATTAAAGTGTTGTTTTGTTCATTTTGAATTTAAAATAACATAATTAACGAGAAAAAAGCACTCAATTAACTTTATTATCTAATAGACAGATTTAATAAGCCACAAGTACTTTTTTTTTATACAGGAAATATACGGCACACGTGATGTTTCCTAATCTTCTGCCAATACGTTGAGATTAAACAAAATACATTTAGAATATAAAAACAAAAAATAATTAAAAAAGACGGAAAATGAGAAAAAAAGGAGGAAAACGATACTAATAGCTAAAATGACAATACAGATGAATAAATAAAACGTTAACAAAGCATATTGAACTGAGATACCTTTTTTATATTTAAAGCACATCGTTATAAACTTATTTTCAATAATTAAATATTAAGGCACTATGATTCATATTGTTATTTTGTGATATAACATAAGGATGCCAAACAGTACAGGGGTTTGGTATCAATCAACTACCAGCACTCAGTCATTATTTCATAAACAGTCACACGTACGTAACACTGTATACATGTTGGCCCTAGGTTCTCCTGTTAACAAATATTGATAAATGTGTAATAATAATAAGTTTATTAATTGTTTAAAGCCTAAAATTATTTTTATTTAAGTACTTTAAATTATATCTAATTTTAATTAATTGTGATTCAACATTTTACAAAGTGTCATAGATCCGCTTGTTCTAGTACATTAGTACTTTATTAAAAAATACTTCCTATTTACAGTTACTAAATACAATTTGAATTATTATACTTTGCGTTTGAACAAAAAAAAAAAAAAAAATGAGTTTCGTGAGTCATTTTAAATAGTTATTCTTTTGCTTCAATACTTCCATATGATTCTGAGGTTGGTACTTTCTTTAATTATTGAAATGTTCATCATTTACAGCATTACCAATACTAATTTCCTCCAAAATATACATAGACTACTGCATTCTAAACAATATCATATCGTCCTAAGGTCCTACGTTGTCTAAATACATTACTGCATAATAATGTTTATATTGTGCTTGGTTGGTGGAATATGTGGAATTGAAAAAAGTATAAAAACCATTTGGGTTATTTTATAGGGGTTAGGTAATTGTTTTACAGTATTTGGTAAAATTATAGTAACGTTAGATGAGTATTACGTAACGTTGTAATTACTTAAGAATAGTTTGATCATTTCTTAATGAAAATAGTATTAATGAATTGAATTTTTATTTTTCGTTATTATAAATTGCTTTGCTATAAAGTTCAATTCACTGTATCTTTTATGATAATAGTTTTCCTATTTTTTTCAGGTAATTGTTAAATTAATTAAGTTCTAATTGGTTACATAAATGATCAATTAAAAATAAAGACACCATTTAAAATGATGGGTAAATCATTGGTTTGGATTAATTATTAAGATACTTAGATTTATGTAAGATTAAATAAATATAGAAATAGATAAGACATTGGAATACTGTCTTTTTTGAATTTCTAAATCAATGATGGATTGAATTATTTTAATTTAAACTTTGTAAATTTAAATTATTAACTACGGTCTGGGTTTTACATGTACTGACGATCCGAACAATAACTTTTATATTTATTCTTTTTCAAGTAGTTTATTATTAATCAAAACATATGATGGGCGGAACAAGCTCAATAAAAAAAATCAATAGTTTAATTGAAATCATAATTTCATAATATTAAGTATATTGTTATATTATTTACACCTTGTATTTGTATTTACATCCATTCTCTTTTCTTTTTAAACATTATTATCATCATTTAAGTTCAACAATACTTAGATCATTTTAACGTTCAATCATTTCATAAAACTAGACATTTAACTATGACGAATTAAATCTTTTAGGAGAAACGAAGAGTTCAACTAGTTATTAATGTTTTAACTTGTTATTAGAAGAATTGCACTACTATTTACTAGTTAAAAATAATTATTCTTATATTAATGTAATTCTAACCGTCAAACTAAATAAAGTAAATCGTAAAACTCATGTGCAGGCAGATAAACATCGCCAGTTTCGCGCAATACGTCACTAGCATGTCGCACGTTCCGATGACGCGAGCTCATAAGATTTTCGCCTACCGAAAGTCGCTACACGTGGCTAACGAAGTTTTCACTTAAAAACGAAATTCCAATCACTACAACCCTTTATGGATCATGTATTTAGTACATGACAGAGACTGTAAAGTTTGTAGGAGTTACGGAGGTTGTGCAGTTAAAATAATTTTAATTACTTTAGCTCTAAAAGATATTATGTAGAAGAAAATGAACTTTAAAATGTGAATGACCTTTTATTATAAACTAGTTCAACTTGTCAGGTCCGTGGAATGATAGACTTAACGCCCACCTGAAGATCCCTGATAAATATTTCTAACGCCTAACGAACCGCTCAGCTATGGACGGTCGTTGCTCAAAGTGTTTTGCCCAGGAGAGATATTTATGCGGGCTCCGGCGGCAGTTGAAGGGGCTGATGTATGGAAATGGACCGACCCGGGAGGGAATTTCAATAAGACTTATCAGGGCGAAGAGAGAATTGCGTTAGTCGTTTATATAACTGAGCGCGGTGGGAGTTATAGGTCAAGTGGTCCACCTTCAATTGAAAGGTTAGTTTCGTCGGGATCCATTAATAGATCTATTGATCCCGCTGCTTAGGCTATTATTGGCTAATGATGAGATATGATGACTTGGAACAACAGACTGTGTTATCCGACCTAACATAGCCTGCCACATATTAAATCATCTTGTATACGGTAATTAATTATTTCACAAAACTTGTACTACACAATTATCCGGAAAACAAATACTTCACCGATCGATATCAAAACTATTAAAAACAAACATTATAAAGTGAGAAACCAAGTTGATATATATATATATATATATATATATATATATATATATATATATATATATATATATACTCATCGCTGTATCCATCTGTAGATCACCCTTAACTTCCCCTAACTTAACTAACCCCTATATTAAATTGGTACATGCTCGGCAGTTCCGCGTTGTAGAACAGCCTTTACATCCTTTTGGGTCTCATCCTTTTTCGATATGAATATTGAGCGGTGAATAGGGGAAGAGCTTTGAGTTGGTGTGTCAAGGGTCTCGGGTTCAAATCTGCCTGTGGTAGATAATTCATTTAATCTGTTAACAGCCTGGTATGGATCCTGTGAGATCTGGAGACACTCCTGGGGCTCATCCAGCCGCTATATGTGGATAATAAGATGGTCAAGGGCGAATGGAACAGGAAAGGTTACCGAGTAACGTAATGAAGGGACGCCCAAACGGTAGAAGAGGAAGAGGTAGATCCAAGCTGGGGTGGCTGTAAGGTGTCGAGGATGCCGAGCTTCTGGGTTTGAGAAGATACAGAAGTACAGCAGATGATCGGTCTGTGTGGAGGAGAATAGTGCCGCCAGTGATATATAGATAGACAATCATCGAAAAAAATTTCAACCGTATCGGAAAATAGTTGTGAGATAAAAAAATTGTAAACATTTCTTTAGTCATTAACAGTGAACTTTTAAATCTAATCTTTAACTGAAACTTATAACAAATTAATAATTAATTAGAAACGATTGTTACAATCTAAAACTGTTGATGATAAACTTGACATTAACAACTTCAAAAAAGTATTTAATGAACGATCATCAAATCGATGAAACCCGAACTCTTGTTCATCCAAGGAAGATAGAAATTATAAATATGTATAGATATTTAAAATAATTTGTTTTCCAAATCTTTTCGCCGACATTGAATACAGGTTATTTAATAAACGAATGACGAAATAATGTGTTAAATTGCTCATGAATGCTGAATGGACACTTCTCTGCTGCAGACGTCTTGAAGCTGCTGCTCTTAACCTAATTATAATGGTAAACATGTTCTTACGAAATTAATGAGGCGAAACCGGATATTTTTTGCATCGCTACGAAGGACTCATTTTCCTCTAAAAAACATATATATTTCGAAATAAATATTTATTTCAATATAGGTGCATCAATAAATCTTAACTATCTAGGGCATCCTGAATCTTGCTGCTGCAGTTATTTTATATACAGTGCTATAAATATAAAGTGCATGATTAATTTAAATTACTTCTTTCAATGCCATTTAATTTAATCGAATCCAAGTCACTTAAACTTTTTTTTCCATTGGGTAACTATGTAACGTTCAACCGCTAAATCTAAACATAGTCTTATCAATTATTTTTTAACATAGTTTTCTTCCACATTGGAGCACTTAAATTAATCTATCTACATTATAGTCTTTGAAATATTAACTATGATGAATTTGTGTCCTCCTCTTCTGTTACCGAAGCTTCTTCATTTTTTCAGCCCTTTCTCCATCCGCAATGGTGTATTGATTCCGAGCAATTGTTTTTAATCTACGTCTCGTATCCCTCTTCAGAACCATATTCTATATTCTGTCTGAATATTCTCGCTTTGTTAAATTTATCTCTTTTAAATTATCCTAGACCTCTGTGAACCAGTTGTTCTTGATTTTATTTAAACGTCTCAATTAATATAAATTACCTTTTTTTACTTATATTATATAAATTTACTTTTTTTAAACTTAAATCAAATTATTTTAAACCATTCAAATAGTTAGCGTGATCCAAAAACTAATAATACATTTATAGTGATTGTTGCATCAGAAACTTTGATGTTGAGATCCTTCTCAGACCTATATGAAATATAATAATGTATGCTTTCAATATTACTAAAACTAGTAAACAATAAGGAATTAAATATCAAAATAAACAAAATCATTAAAAAATACACACTCAATAATCAGCATTTATTACAAAGATGTTCAAACAGCTTTAGGAAAAAAAATTAGTTGTCAGAGAAGTCTATGTTCTGTTTACGAAACATATTTATTAGGAGGGCGTTGTTACAATATGGTTTACAACCCGAAGAAGATATTAATTATGAATAATAAAAAATATTTATTTAAGAAACTATACAAATTCCATTTAGCACATATTGTTCCGAGGACGATAAAACTACTTTTTTACGGTGCAGATGCATTCACTCTCATCTTTCCCCATCCCCTAATCCTAGTGAATAAGAATTCAAATCGAATTTTCTCCAAAATAGATTGCTTTTACTTATTAAGGTGGAATCGGGTTATTTTTGTAGAAAATAAGAGCCTATGTCAGCAGTGGCTAGAAATGGAATTGTTCCTTTTATTATAACTTCATTTCAAGTCAAAAATCACGAGAATAAGACGATCCCTCAATACAGTTAACTCTCTCAGGACAAATTCGACATATCCACTTATTCACTAGGGCAGCAGACAGATATATTTCCTCTAAAATTAAGAGGACTGACTTGTGTAAGTTTTCACTATCATTATGCTACTTAAAATGGCATGTGCCAGTAATTATGCTAAATTAAGTATATTATTAAAAGTAGCATTTCACTGGCTTTGATAACTATTTATATCAGCACTCAAGCATGTTTGGACTCGACGTAAAATTGTGTTTCCCAGTCAAGTATATACTCGTTAAAGATCCCGATTCTAATTATACGTGGATAGGTAAACTTAAGAACCCTCTCTGTAGCATGGTCCGATTAGAAATAGCACTATAAAGTGGTGTTAAATGAATATACAAAGAACAGTTATGGTATATTGTATTTTATTTATTACCCTATACATATTTCACTACAACTAAACCTGAAATTATAATTCTACTAAAAAAAATAAGATTAGTAAAAAATGGGGTTTCTCCAAAACGTAAGCAATCATTTCAGTGGATTATTTTTGACTAAGGTAGAAACCAATTGTAGGTGGCTTACTTATTATAGTTCCCTGCAAAATCTGAATAATAAAGGCTAATAATCCAAGTTTGGATACTTTAATTATATGCTGTATAACACATATACTAAAATTTTTCATTATTATATTTTGAAAAATATCGGTTAAAAAGTAAATGTTTGATTAAAAATTGATTAAAACGTATTATGTATTATATAAAAAAAACTATAGTATATTATATTAAAAAATTACAGATTTTTGGAGAAATTTAAAATTATGATTTAAATAGTAAAAGTAATTTAAAATTTTAATAATTTGCTTGTAATATTACTTATAATATTGGCAAATACGATTTCCCATTGAAAATGATTTTCAGAATAAGAATCTTTCATTTTAATAATAACTATTAAATTTTAGTCTTGAAAATTGAGATCTGATGATCGAGGGTCTAGCCCGATGCATCAACCCACAAATCGGAGGACCAGGGTTTTTATTTTGGGTTCTCCTTCTCCTAGACAAGTTGCATTCTCCTCGGTTTTGAGCATTGTCTGCTAATCGCAGGCCATTTTGCATTACTCGAGGCGCACCACTTGGGGGCGGCCTACACTATACCCCTTTCTTGAGATCTTGCCAGGGTATCCAGACCAGACTAATACCGAAATCAGATAGCGAATGCAAACTTAACCGAACGTACTTTAAAATCAAAATAAAAAAAAGATTGGAATGGTATGTATGGTGATCTTAGAAGAATGAAGGAATAATGGTTGTCCAATTTAATTTCCTATTGGAGTGCTGAAGGGAGGAAATTAAGGGGAAGGCAACGAAAACGCCATGGGCTGAGAGAGGAAGATAGACGGAATAGAACATAATTGAGAAAATAATTAAAGAAAACAAAAAGATCTTCAAAATTGTAGCAATATCCATCATATTTTACTTAAGTTATGGAAGTGATGATGCCGTTAATTTTTAATGACATACTTGTAAAAACTCTCACGAAATGTAACTTAATGTGATTTTGTATACCCACTTTATTAATATGCATGGAGGTAAAGATGTCTTCCTGTAACCGGTGATACCTGTACTCAGTTACCCGTTCATGGAAACGGTTGTAACCTGTATCTACTTAAGTAGACTCCGACAAGAAAGGAAGAGGGGTTATTAATGAAGTAGAAACCCATAGCGGGAGGAACCGCATGGCATCATAAAAAGGTAACCTGTTATTTATTAATACGAGAGAAGGCGGGAACCCAATTGGTGCCTAGTCTTCCCTGCATTATTTAGCTCTCTGCCTGCGGCCGTTCCCATTAACAAGTCATAAACAGCTAATGTAAATAAATTTGCCCCGCTCTTGAAAATTCTATTGCCAAGCCTTTTTAGACCTTTCATACGTTTTACTCCCTGCTTACCCCAGTACCTTCCTTTTCTTCCTTTTCATGAACCCAAGGGAAAATGTAAACATGGAATCGGGTCGCCTTTTGGTATCTATAGGTTACAAAAAAAAAAGAAATATATTCGAAATGCACAGCTCTCTAAAACAATAAACAGAGGGAGTCTAAGAGATCTGAGAAACGAGAAAGACTTTATGCATTACTCCCAAATAGTTATCAGAATACACTTAATATTAATAAGAAACTAGAAAGGGGAAGTTTCTTAGCAATATGATATTTTTTCAGTAAAGAAGAGATATTCAGAACCCGTACATATTAAAACACAAAGACCTCAGCCTCGTTTTTTCGCGGTAAGCTCAAAAACTACTGCACGGATTTTCATGCGATTTTCACCAATAGATAGAGTGATTCAACAGGAAGGTTTACGTATATAATTTATCGAGGTTTTGTGTAAATAGGTTGGAATATAACAATAATTGTCGAAAATGTTGGAAAAAGTATCGCCTCCTGGGAGGTTTCATCGAAGGAGCTGCCTAATACTTTTGTCATATAACATAATGCATGGTGGAATATTCCTCTTTTATTGATCTACAAAAAAGTCAGTGATAGCATATATCTATATTTTAAGGATAGCTTACTATACCAATTTTATCTTCTAAAGAAATTGATCACGTGCAATGCGGTATTTGGAAAGCTATTTAGATGAGTTATATTATTAATCCTTATCAACTTCTATACTTTAGTTACCTTAAGGATTTCATGGGAATTATTAGAATATTTTATACCATATAATTTAATCGAGTATCTTACGGGTTATCGCAAAAACTTACTGCGCAAGAAAATAAATTCGAACATAAAGAAATATTATGATTTGTTTTTATCTTTATAATATCTACATAATAAAATACTTTAGACGGATAAAAAATATATGGCCTAACGTCTTACTTCCCCTCCAAAGTAAGACTATTTCAATTATTCTTATAAATTAAAGCCTTTAAGTATGACCAAATCCGCCATATTCATCCGTATAACCCTCAAAAGCGTTTTGTATTGCGGGTACTGTATAACCCCAAGTCCATTACTGAACGTTATCGAAGAAAATTTACATCTGATACTGAATAGTTATAGAGGATATTTAGACTTTATACTTATAACTTGTAAAGGAGATAACTAAAATAGGTAAGTAATTATGAAAGGCCTACATTTATAAAAAAAATTAATACATAATAATTTATAATAACATAGTGATAATAAAATAGTGAATAACTACGAGAAAAACAAATTGAACATCCAGTTATTATTAAGTATATACAGTCTATTAGAGATAACTAATTTAAGGAATTAATTATGAAAGGCCAACATTTATAATAAATTAGACAACCAAAGTGTGAATAACTACGAAGAAAACCAATAGAAAATCGAGTTATTATAAAATATTACACTACTTATTTTCACTTTATTTTACTAATGCTAAATTTTAAAAAATGTTTATATATTATTCAGTTATTAAAATTTACCATTAGACAGGTCTTTCCTACAATCGCTTAAGATCAATTTAATCCTAATTTATATTAATTGTAATTAACCATTTAATGTTCAATTATTAGCATAAATGATTTATAAATCAGATAAAGAACAGTAAATTTACAATGAAAAACAGAATAAATAAAAAACAAAAATAAGAATTTATGTAACATTAGATAAAAAAATTAGTTGACAGACAACATTTGTAGTATATTTACAATTAATTGAATAAGTATTGGAGATTTAAAATATTCATGGGCAATATTTCTGTTTCCAACAACCTACACCGTGAACACATTCGTAACATCCAATTAAAAAAAAAATCTTATACTGGAATTCTTCATTTTCTTCTTTGATTTCCACTTATGCCATTTTTAGCGTCGAGGAGCTTACATTTTTTGCGAGGCTGTTTTGTTAACTTTGAATATTATTTACAACCACGCGGGTTATTAGCCCAGCGATGAAGGCCCCGCGTCCTCGGGACAACTGGCCTCCTGAATATTTATAACCCTTCAGGAAAAAGGGTGACCGGCCTATACCCCTAGTACTGGGTTTCCCCCAACCTGGAGGACCAGTTATATATCTTTAAGGGCAAGACTACATTTGAAATCAAAAAAATTAATTTTTTTAATTTGAAAATAAAAATATTATTGTTTTTTTTTTTTTTTATGATAGGATACACATAAGTAAGTTATATATAAGTAACAACTTAGCGGGATATATTCTTTCCGAAAACGCATTGTGTCCGGAATTGATGAAGGAAATGTATTTTCCATGCGACCTACAATTATAATTAGTTGCAAATTATTAGTAATATGTAATTATTAGTAAGTATTATTAGAAATATGACTACAATTCCTATTTAAATTTTCTTACACCACTAGGTGCTGGCAGTGCTATGGATGCCAGGTACAACTTTTTAATTTAATTGCTTTCTCTTCACTGTACGTGGGATAACTGAAGTTTCCTTTTACTCTCTTATTGTAAGGGATGAATACTAGACAGAACAACTGTACCGAAATTCATCTTTGGTATTTTTTTTTTTCAATATTAACAACAATATCTGACTGCCATCCAACGGACATCATAGCGCCCGGGGAAATTGTGTTTTGTATTTAATAAAAACTTGTGTTTTTTCGTTATTGTGATGAATTGACCTGCTACCATATTCATATTTTTTTCTTTAAAGACAGATGGACCAACACAGAAGGGGAAACCCGGCAGAGCTAGCAATGCTTTGCAGACTGAGCCCTGCGCAATCCGGACTATGATCTTGTGACGGTTGCAAAACCTTGTGCGGCCACAGAAGAGGCGGGGTTCCTGAATTAATGCGCTCACCTGGCCTGTCCCATCGCCGGTCGCGCCTATCTCTTTCCCAACCCAAAGCGGCTTGAGCAGTCCGCTGTCCTCTAACTCATACACTCCCTATAGTTTGTCAAAGCTGCACCAATAAGGCCCATCTGACGTACTTTCTCCTCTTTGAAGTTAGTTAGAGTTGTTTATACGCTTGAGATGGACTTGTAACATTTTGGGATCAGTGAAATTCCTAAAAAGTTAACAAATGCTAGATAGACCGTTCCCGGAACCATATGTAAGGTTATTTGATATCCTGAAAAACCACAAAGCAATTCCCGACAGAAATACAGCCTCGTCGCTCACATGCCGGGTTGCTGTGAGTTGCCCCCAGTAGGCTTAGGGGCCTCAGCTATTCCAAGGTTGGGTGATGAGGAATCCTGCTAACGCTCTGTATTAATAATGAATAAAGTAGTTGTTTTCAATTAATAAAAGTTCAAGATTCAAATAAATTATTAGCATTCTAAAGTTATTTTGTAATCAGCTAGTTATAGATAAATCAATTAGTTATGAAATATTATTTCGTATGCTGTGTTAATTATAAAACAGGTATTAAGATTGCTTAGTTTAAAAATAATCCAGACAAATAAAAACATCTTTTTGGGGTACAAAACTTTTTTTCAGGTGGTTTAAATATTTTTTTAAATATTCGTTCAAATTAAGAGATGTCTTTCGAAATTTAGTATAACTGATCTTATTTTATTTTTAATATATATATATATATATATATATATATATATATATATATATATATATATATATATATATATTATTTATAAATTGAAATTCTAAACTTAAAAGTAATTCGGTTTCAAATCCTCAATTTCCCAAAACTGGGTCTCAACATTATCCAAATAAAAATATCTTTATTTTCATAATATGCACCGACAATTCTTCATAAATATTTTTAACAATTATAATGGCTTTTTATGTAATAATTCTGGTTTTGTTTTCATTTTATTGTTTACAAGTACTTCACACACTATTTCTGCAAGCAGATTCGTAGTAACCGCTGTGAAAATCTTTGTCATAGTGGCATAGTGCATACACGCGTATAACCTTGGTTTAAAATTTATTATTATTATGAACAAATAATAAAGTAATATTCATATCGAAACTGAAAATATGTTCATAAGTAAAAAAAACAGATTGGCTGTTTATATCCGTTTCAGCAGTATGAAATTTAATTTGCTAATTAATTATCTGAATATCCATGAACCCATTAATGGTTCATCCTAGCATTTTTGTAAATTCTTAAATTGTGAACATAAAATATTTAAAAATATTATTCAAGAAATTCTCTCTTCATATATCATAAGATTTTTATATTACGAGTACAAGCGCTTTTTAAAGCTGAAATAGTTTTGAAAAATATATCTAACAGTCACGAATGGCATAAAGACTGGTTATTTATATTGGGTTTTTTGGGTTCTATGTACCATTGAATGTTACATCTCGAAAATCTGTTATTTATTTAACCATGGTTCTTATTAAACAAATTAGGAGGTTGATAGCAAATATTTATTTACTTATACCAGAGACTTTATTTTCAAAGACAGGGAGACAAATGCTACTTGAAGTTACGAACGGCTTACAAAGTAAAGCTCAACATAAGGAGTTCACTCACAGAATATTTTAACAAATAAGAATCTCTATAAATAAAATCCTCAACCTCTTATGCTCCTAATTTACCAGCGTTACACTGACTTAACGTTGAAAAAATATGCGTACAAGTTCTTGTCTACTAAAATTAATGAATCAATATATTTCTCAATGAAAATATGAAATTAATATCACTCAGTTTTTCTTACAAATATTAAGTAAAATAAAACATTCAAGGTATTTCTGCATTTGAACAAAAACGTGGTTTTTTTTTATGGGTTCATTATATTATATTTGTGTAAATTAACTTTGCTCGTTAGCAACTTTAAGTTTAGTAAGTAACTTTAATAAAATGTGTAATAATTAGACTGATAAAAATTACAAACTAAAAAGGAAAAAAAAATAACTTTAGCGGTAGTAGGAATTTTGGGATAAAAAACAACAAAAACACCTAGAAACAAATAATCTTAATGCTAAATGGAACTATATTTTCTTTCATACGTCTTGCTTTATGATCTAAATCAATTGGGAGAAGATTGTTTGATGATGTTTATGCAACGTCGAAAGAAGACATGGCAGAGCTCATATGTAGTGTAGGCAGACATAAATTTATATTTTTATTGGCTACGTGAATTGTTTTGTTTTTTTAAAAAGGACATGCACACTGTTTGTAGTCCATCCAGGCGTACCGTCAACGCATCTTTCATTTACGATTCTGTAATTTTTATACTCAAGACTTTAGGTCTAATATGTTTGTAAACATGTATTTATTAGAATAGAATAGAACAGAAACTTTTTTCTTGGACCAAGTCCCTTTAGAAAAACAAACATGATCAGAAAAATAAACATAATATATATTTAACCAGAAGGCTACATAATATTACAAATCATGAAGTATTTAAAAAGTGCAAAAAATTACTATGTGAATATATGTATTTTGATTGTGTTTTGTTATTCATTGGATGTGACAGTGGCAGTATAAGATATGAATGTGTGCAAAAGGACTGTTAATCAATTGTTTTGATTTTAGGTATGATTTACTTTATATTTATCATTTCATAATCTGCATTATCTGTCTAGGCTATGTTTTGGTTTTGTAATTGATTATACCTTATTAGTTGTGTAAATATTAGATTTATTGAACTTTTTATTTTATAAATCCTTAAAAAGAAGTCATATAATCTACTTTGATTATTTTTATAAATCATACGGTTGGGTCCCGGTACATAATAATGTTCTTGTACGCTTTGCACTACATGGGTATTATATTATTCTAATCACGAAAGCTTACTTTTCTACATACTCACTTTAGAAGTTAAAATATATGTTTAACTATTATAATATCCATAGTATAGACCTTTTTATTTACTAAATAAATCTAAAAGCGGTGAGGCATGCATAATGTATAAGGTGAGATAGCTGACTATCTGAGCTGCCTATCTGATAGTGTTCCCTAGGGGTGGCAAGGATTAGGATTAGGGGCGGCGAGTCCTTCCTTCACTCAACTGTCGTTTAGATTTTATCCTTCACTTGAGGAATAAACATAAGTAAAGGGCTTTTTAAACTTCTTTTCTCTGGTTCGTTTACTAATGTGACTTTTAATAGGTAATTATTGAAATATTTTAATGTATAATTTTAAATTTTAATATATTTATTTACACCGAGGACGAAGAAGGACGAAAAAACTCAATTGTTAACAACAATTATAAACAAATTGAGATTGTAAATAAGTTCAAATATCATGTAAAAATCATAACTTGGAATGTAATTTAAAGATCCTCGATACAATACAGAACAACAGAATGAAAAAAGTACGAATCACTTGCCCTACATATAAGAATAAATATCTCTCAATGAATGTCCAATTCGAACATTATGGTTCTGTAGTTAAATCTGAAGCAATTTATGCTAGTGAAACACTATTTAAGTAAAACTAAGTGAAACACCGAAGGAACCACAGCTAAACTAAAAAAAAGTAGACAGAAGAATCATGAGGACAATAATCAATAAAAAACATGAAATAGACGGACTATGAAGATTGCTGCCTAATGAAGTTGGAAATAAATCAATAGTAGGTACAATGAGCAGAAGAATTGCCTTTTTCAGTCATATATCAAGATTATCAGAGACCAGATTATTAAAACAATTATTTAAATACTTTTGGAAAAAAAAAATGAAGAAGAAGTGGTTCATAGAGGTCCACTGAAAAGAGGCGAAGATTTTGAAAAGTGGGTATACGAGAATTAAATCAAAAACAGTTGCACGGAAACAATACACCATGAAGAAATGGCAGACAGGTCTGAAAGATTGTAGAGGTTTTGGGAACAAAAGAGGACACAAACATAACATTGTGAAGACTATAATTGATCAATTGAAGTGCTCCATGTAGGCGTACACTATATGAAAAAAAAGAAGAGTAATCATGCCAGTTAGGAATTCGAGAAGGATAGCACTCAGGATTATTTGATATAGTGCCTCAATGCACGTGAACTATCATCCAGCTTCTGTTAGATCTTTCGAAACTTTAGTACTCTGTAAATAATAAGTTATATTTATGTTATTCTTCAATAACCGCATCCTGCTTGAAAAACTTGATCAAAATGGAATAAAAAAAATTAAATGGTCAATTTAAGTAGTGAAAGTTAAATAAGTGGCTGATATGACATGGATGTCCCATTATACCATAAAATCTGCCGGATAAAAGTAGAAATAGAATTCCAATTTAAAATTTTTATTAGTACCATCAAACTTGTGTTACACCGGATTAATCTTCAATATTTTATAGTTTGGTATCAATCATAAATACATGTCATTCATAAATATTTTACCATTTTTTTTTAATATCTGATATTTATCAAGAGAAAATATTGTGTGCTACTGTAATACTCTTTAATAACTTTAGCGGAATGTTGACTTATTGAACGGAAGCCAATGAACCTCAGAAGAGTAAAACAAAGTATTGCTTTAGGATCAGATATCTAAGCCTACCTAAAGGACATTTCTACTTTTTTTCACATTGAAAAATTATGTAAGAACCAGGTTATTAGATCGTACGCAACTTATTGCAGGCCCAAGTTCAAGGGAGCTTATTCTAGTTAGACAACTAGTGGTTGCCAGCTATATAAGCCGAAGTCAACTAAACGAAGTTACAGTTCCCAAGCATGACTCCACTAGTAAGTATCTTATAGGAAAGACACCATATGCTTGTATCAATATTATTCAATGCGGACGACTCATATTAACTTTCACCCTCACAGGTACTCCTCATCGCCACCGCAATCGGCTTGGCCTCCGCCGCTCCACAGTACGGCTACCACGCTCCATTAGCAGTCTCCCACGCTCCAGTCGCTTACGCCAGACCACTCGCTTACGCTAGGCCTTACGCTGCTCCAGTCGCTGTTGCACGACCACTTGCAATCGCACGGCCTTTAGCCGTCGCTCGACCACTTGCCGTAGCACATGCTCCGGTAGCCATAGGACACGCCCCTAGAGTCGAACCGTACGACCCACACCCAGCGTACTCCTTCGCTTACTCCGTCAACGACCATTCCACAGGAGACTCCAAGCAACAGCATGAATCCCGTGACGGAGACGTCGTCCAGGGCAGCTACTCCCTTGCCGAACCGGACGGTTCCATCAGGACAGTAGAGTACACCGCTGACCCAGTCAACGGATTTAACGCCGTCGTCCACAGGGAGGCAGGAGCACACCCCGCTCCAGTAGCTGTCGCTCACGCTCCAGTCGCTGTAGCCCACGCTCCAGCATATGCTCTTCACTAATCCACTAGTCTTCAATTGTTATACTTGATTAATTTAGCCTTTAACGCTAACTGTGTGTATTATATTCCTATGGACTTTGTGATGTTTTATATCATAATTATTAAATGGTTTTACAACGAGTAATAATATTATGTTTTTCTTTCATGAACATACATTTATATCAAACCTTACTTTATAGAGATACAATGTTTTCTAGTAAGTCCAAAATAATTTTGAATTTTATGGCTGCACCTGAATCAATATCAAACTAACCTGATGTTGTTAAAATCTGCTTTATTTCCTTCATCGAATCATTTAGAGCATTAGTACAATGATTTATTGTTATAAGTTATGATTTATTGTTAAAAGTTTATTCATTTTCAACATTATATTCGCCACCTATGTCCTACCAATCTTTCAAAAGAACAACGACACAACTCTAAAAATACCAAAGAAATAGGATCGTGATTGTAGTAGTGAAGCTTATAAATTTAGAAACGACAGATCTGATATTCAATTTCAACATTATTTTTACTTTGAGTTGTATCATAAGTTAGAATAAAATTAGTTTCAAACTTTTGAAACTTGCCTAATGATTTGCTTTACCAATACACAAATTTTTATTTTTGTTACTATCAGATTTAATTTTTACGAGACATAGAACTTCAAGTATATCAATTTATAAACTAGAATTTTTGAGTTCTGACATTTTTATTTTAAAGGAGCGATATGTCAGTAATATTTAAGGCGTTTCATTTCAAACCCGGTTACATCCATTTTCAATATTTTTTTCATATTTGCTAACAATTCACTCGAGACAATAATTACCTTGTTATTTTCCTTGTTTTTAAATCTCATTTAATATAAAAAATAAGTTGTATATACCAGACTTTGAATCAGAAAATATCGATATCGGGCTAGTTTATGGTTGATACAAAATAAATAAATCAATAAAATAGACATTTTAAAAACTTCTTCTTCATCCTCTAGCTCCTGTGTCCGCTAAGCGTGGAGTTGCCCTCTCGGTCCATCGAGCCCATTGGTCTCTGTACCCTGGAATTCTTCTCATCTCCAGAATGGTGAAATGGTGAGTCCCCTAACTCCATCCAGTTTCCCAATGTAGTCGAAGTACATACATCTGGGTCTACCACGAGGGCGTCTTCCTTCCGGTCTAGCTTCAAGAACCACCGGGCCTTTCGGGTATCACTCACTTTTCAGACATGCCCAAACCATTTCAATTGCCGCTCTTCCAGGATGCCCCACACTGATCTTACTCCCAAATCCTCGCGAATCCTGTCATTTCTTATACAGTCCCTCCTGGTCCGACCAACTATCAGTCGGAGGAATCTCATTTCCGCCGCTGCCATCCTGCTTACATGTTTATCGAGGGTTGTCCAATTTTCATATCCATACAAAAGCACTGGAAGGAAAGCCGATTTAAATATCCTAATTTTGGGATCTCTGTTTACTTCATGTTTTCCAATGATAGTTTTGGATATCTGGTAGCACAGTCCATTGGCCTTAATCGCCCGATTTAGAACATCCTGGTATATTTTACCACTTTTGCTCATGACTGTCTCTAAATATACGTAGGTGTTCGTTATTTCTAGGGGTTTTTCGTCACATTTTAAAACCAAATATCTTTAATTAATATAATTAAACAATATAGATACACAGTTTTAATTTTTCATACATCAAAATTTTTCATTAAATGTTTAAATTTAACGTTTGATAGGAAATGGAATCTTTTGGTATAGATATTTAAAAAAATTTACGGTTTTGAAGCAAACACATCTAATACGTCAATTCTAGCATTAAAAACTTGGGAAGAAAGTTAGATAAATATGGAAATATGGTAAAAAATGAGATCACCTTATGTTCAAGACGATGGATTAATAATACCCCGAAACATCACATGCCATGCATACAAACATTTTTATACTTCCTCATTGTAGGATTCCTAATGAATTTCTATTCTCTATTTCACCTCTGATTTCTCTGGAATTCCTTATAAAATATCTGAAATTGACAAATCTGGAAATCTCCCAATAATCATGAGCATGAAGTAACTGCCAATTTATCTCAAATATAACAAGAATAAATAACAAGTATTTTTGATTTTATTTTTTTCAAAACACATTCCATTAACATCGAAACCAAACGAGACTATAATACGAGGAATTGTGGCGATTTAATCGAATGTAAAAAAGCAAGTACCAAATCTAGCAAATAGCAAGTGATTACATTATGTACTATTGTTAATATCTGTTTTTATTAGCAATAATCGAAGGAATAATAAAAGTGAGACTGATTGAACTAACTATTAAGTTAGTTTGTACTACGACTACAACTTTAACGTATATCTCAGACTAATACCAAACTACTTATATATATATATATATATATATATATATATATATATATATATATATATATATATATATATATATATATATATAGGAGAGGTTGAGGCGAATTATGAACTGTTCGCTTCGATTTGTCTTCGACACCCCGTGGAGGTCTCATGAGTCCCGCCTTTACGTTGATTAAAAGTGGCTCTTCTATCCGTAGACTCTATTTCCTTGGTTCTTACTTATATCAAACCATCAACTCACTACATCCATCTTATATTTATAGTCTCCTACAATTTAAATCCTCTATCCAATTGAGCGTTCCTTTCCCGCCCGATCTATCTCTCTTTGGAACTCACTCCCTCTCGATATCCGTCATGCGTCCTCTTTAACCTCATTTAAATTCAAACTTTTCCTATATTGTCTAAATTCCTAAACAGATGGTCTATAATCAATAAATAATTTATAAATATATTCAACTTAATCGATTGATGAATTACTGTAAATATTCCTCACTCATATGATATCATTTTTTATATTATTAGATGCTATTATTTATTCACTTATTTTTCTTTAAGCCTATTTCTTTGTATTGTAAATTTGTCTGTTTTATTTTTATTTTATTGTTGTATTACATTTTCAAATTCTGAACCAAAACATATCAGTTAGTTATTTAATTTCAAGATATTATGTAAATACTGTTTTATTCTAATAATGTAGTCCTTTGGATATATATATATATATATATATATATATATATTTATTTATATATATTTATTTAATTTTGTGCATTTCTGGTATTCTTAAGGGACTTGGTCTCAGGATAAAATTATTTTTCTATTCTATTCTATTCTATATTTAAGACTTACAAACCAAAATAAAATAAAAAGTTTTTAATTTTATTTAACATGCTTGGAAAACATTGAGAAAGGTTCGAGGTTTAAAATATATTAAGGTTTATGATTTATCATATTAGGGCAGATTCTAATGTACAGTTGACAAACTATTGAAGCCTCCAGGAGTCATGCTCAGTTCCGTAACACGAGGATTCTCGGGAGGGATTCAGTGGGCCACCAAAAGTTTTTAGTCTTTAAAACCCGATATCTCACCCAAGACACATCACCAACTTGATAACTAAGATTTATAACTTTATGGTAACTTAAATAAGGTGGGGAAACTAAATAAAAATATTCATAAATTTATTAAAATTCAAAATAATGGCAATGCTTAGTAAAAATATAGATATATAAAAGTATAGTATAGAAAAAACATCAAATTGGGGATTTACATCTCCAGCTGCTCATAGATGTCACATCGGCGTCCTTTTGATCGGATAGTGAAATCATACAGCATTCAAAAGTAATGGAAAACGTCGGTACAAAATAAACGTGCCAAACCTAACTCCCCGATTTCGACGCTCCTTAGCCCATTCGCGACGACGATTTTTTTCGAACACGGTCCCGAGGTGTTTTTTTTCTCTTTATATTGTTCATTTTTAATCCTCGCGTGGTCGCAGCTTGTTATGCAACGAGAGAGTTCGCGTGGATGACAATAGTCATCCATTCCTTTTCCCCACATTTATGATTAATTTTTGGTATTATTTATTGTAATTCTGACTTCTAATATAAAAAGGTATAAAAATGATTACATGTGTGTGTTTAATATGTAATTATTAAGTGCTAGTACCTGCACACTGCTATTAACAAATCATTGCTAAAGAAAGTACAGTTTCCCTCTGGTAGTTCTCGTACTATAATCGTCAAAGCGGACACATCGCATGAGAAAACGAAATCTATGCTCGCTAATTGCCAAGTTACATGAATAGTCGCGTGGAGGACAACTATCATCCAGAAAAAAATAAACCGCACCTCTCTACTCCGGAGGAAAACACCTAGTATCTGTTTGGTCTAGGCTTCCTCCAAACTCCTTCCGCGAAGACTCCTGGCGTCCTACCCTCGTCACTTCCGAAACATATACACAAGAGCAGATCAAATGGGTGTGGATGACTATTGCCATCCACGCGACTACTAGAGGGTTAATAAAAAAAAACATGTTTACTATGGATATCACAGAATTTGTAAGTGAATTCACACAAATAAGAGCATTGCACATCGGGGGTGCAGCTCGCTCTTCGGAAAATTTTTATTGTGAGGAGCGGATTGAACACCATCTGTACAATGTAAGGTAAAATGAAAATACATCATTAAACAATTTATAAACATTCATTTCAAAAATAGCTAGATAATATTAAATCGTTATTTTGCTTTCAATAATAAAGAAGAGAATATAGTGCAAAGAAAATCTTTAAAAAGTAGTAAAAAGATTAAAAAAATAGTTTTTAGATTTTTGGTACACAGTAAAATCAATGCCAAATTTTGTTTTCCTGTACTTTACAGATTTTATTAGTACAAGAAAAATCTTATTTCGACGACTAGTTTACTCAAAATAACTGAAAATAGCACATTACTGATATTGCACACACAGTGTGCAATCGGTCTCGAATGGGATAAGTCACAAACATTAAGGTGTGAAAATCTCAAGCACATAATCAGGTATAAAAGTCCAATTAGGGCTTTTATAATTTCCAGTATGTTATTTTTTTTACATTCACAGACTAAAACATTGTGACGGAATTTTGGAATTTTTAGCGACTTGTTTCAGCATGGAAGACGAACAAAAGGTGTGTCTATACTGACGTGAAAGCTTGGTAAAATTGCCGTAATGTTTGTGTTTCATGTAGAATGTGTTTGTTTGGGACTCACAGGCATCGTCGTGGAACTCAAACAAACAAAACGGCGACGCTAATTATAATTACTCCAGTATTATTTTATTTTGACATATGTGTTCGAGAAAAACTTTCACAGTTCGACGATATACGATAGACATGCCTTCGGGGTCTATATCGGTAACCACCAAAATCCATAGACAGACACATTAAGTTACCAGAGATTAATATTCGAACAAACAAGACATACCCCTGGAGTGAAAATTTAAATGAAGAAAACCATTTTGCAACTACAAGAAAACTCAGCATGATATGTTATGATGGAGGATTTGATTTAATAGCAACTGAAGTGTTATTACTCGTCGTAAAAGAATTTAATATTTATTTAAAAAAAAATAAAACATCATAAAGTCCATAGGAATATAATACACATATTTAGCGTTAAAGGCTAAATTAATCAGGTATAACAATTGAAGACTAGTGGATTAGTGAAGAGCATATGCTGGAGCGTGGGCTACAGCGACTGGTGCGTGAGCGACAGCAACTGGAGCGGGATGTGCTCCTGCCTCCCTGTGGACGACGGCGTTGAATCCGTTGACTGGGTCAGCGGTGTACTCTACGGTCCTGATGGAACCGTCGGGTTCGGCGAGGGAGTAGCTGCCCTGGACGACGTCTCCGTCACGGGATTCATGCTGTTGCTTGGAGTCTCCTGTGGAATGGTCGTTGACAGAGTAAGCGAAGGAGTATGCTGGGTGTGGGTCGTAGGGTTCGACTCTAGGGGCGTGTGCTATGGCTACCGGAGCATGTGCTACGGCAAGTGGTCTAGCGATGGCTAAAGGCCGTGCGATTGCAAGTGGTCGTGCAACAGCGACTGGAGCAGCGTAAGGGCTAGCGTAAGCGGGTGGTCTGGCGTAAGCGACTGGAGCGTGGGCAACTGCTAATGGAGCGTGGTAGCCGTACTGTGGAGCGGCGGAAGCCAAGCCGATGGTGGCGGCGATGAGGAGTACCTGTGAGGGTGAAAGTTAATATGAGTCGTTCGCATTGAATAATATTGATACAAGCATATGTTCTCTTTCCTAAGAGATACTTACTAGTGGTGTCATCGTTGGAAACTGTAACTTCGTTTAGCGTACTTCGGCTTATATAGCTGCTTCAAAGCGATCTCTAGTTGTCAAACTAGATTCAGCTCCCTTGAACTTGGGCCTGTAATAACTGATTACGAACTAATAAACAGGTTCTTAGTTAATTGTCCAAGGTGCAAAAAAGTAGATATCTCCTTTAGGTCCGCTAAGATATCTGATTCTAAAGGAACGATGTTGTCTTACTTTAAAGCTTCTTGTTATTATTGAGTACTACAGTCGCACTAAATATTATATCATGATAAAAATTGGATTTTTAAAAATAAATAAAATATCATAATACAAAATACTATTGATAATCAACAAATATTTATATTATAAATCTAATATATTACATTTTAGGTTTTAGATATCAAATTACGAAATATACCTACGTGATAAACATCAGTCACTAATTATACTTTGTCTAGATATTCTGGCCATTTAATCTGGTTTTTTTTCATTCAGTTTTATATTCAAGTTAGTCAAGGAGGATGCGATCAATAAAGAACAACATAATAATGTAATTAATTATTTACTAAAAACGAAATGAAATATGACCCCTATTCTAGGACCGACCTCATAATTAACAGGGAAGTGCTAAGTCGCTTCATTAAAAGTTGAAATTTGGCTTAATTTATATGAAATAACAAATATCGTATACTGCAGCTGATAACGCAGATGTGTAGATTGTTAGTAGGAGGAGACCAGGAAGAAGGGGGCACTTCTGGCTGCAAAATTTAAGGCAATCGTTTTGCTCAATAAAAAAAAAATTGATAAGATAGTATTGTCAGTATATTTCTTTCATTATATTTTTTGTTTTTTGATTTGCTTTTCATAAAATTTGTATATATATAACAATCAATTGTTTCTCTCTCTATAATTATGTCATTTTCATTTATATCATTCTAATATATTACATCATTGTTTTAATTTCTTCATCATTTATTAATTTAATTGTAATAATTAATTGAAGATATTATATTATACACTAAGATATATTAGGTTATATATCATTCCTGTATAGTTCTTTATTTCTTATTCCTGCATTGTTCTGTATTATTCTAAAGGGACTTGACTCAGAAAAAATAAAGCCTTTATTATTATCATAAAGTTCGTTGAAAATTAGAAAAAGGTACCAGACTATTCTGATACTCACAAAGACGCATCATATATTAAAATAATAATAAACATCACAAACATCCTGACTAATCTGTTCTGAAGATCTCATAAGGGCCAGAATAACAAAAATCGAAAACGAATAAAACTGTAGCCAGGGAAGTATTTCACAACAATTTATATAAAAAAACTCTTTATATTAGGAATATTTCTAATTTAAATTACAGATTAATAAAACGAAAAAATCAGCGAGAATCTTTGAAAGTCAACTATATCGAATGAAAATTGTCCTTTAGTATTTGAGGAACATATTAATTTAGAGTAAGTCAAAGGCGTGGTAGCCAGGTTCTTCATCCAACTGAGATTACTTTCCTCATACCATCTTGTGTCGCAAAGCTTTGGAGAGAGTTTAGATTACGCGTACAAATAGGTCAATATGATTCACCGATTATTTTAATAATTCGATAAAATTCCCGATGACTTTCCTCTCACTCTCCCCCAACCTGCAAGTCTCAACCGTACGTCAAATAAATATTAACTTTAGAATAGCTCAACTCAACAAATAACCGAAGTTAATAAGTATTTTCAATAACACCAATGAAGAAATTAGTTGTAAAAAAATATGTTGCAGGAAACTGATTTTATTTCAACTTAATTAGGTACAGAATAATTTATTTCTATAAATAACCAAAATTATTTCAAAAGCACATTTTCGCAAACGATTATTAGTAATTTAGGTTGCTTTTTGTTATAATTAATTGAATGCTACGTTTAATATACATTATTTTCATATGCCCACTTAGAATCGCGCAACAACTTCATTTCTTTTCTTTTCTCTGTTGGAGTTATCTCTGTATCCAATGTTCCATCATGCGTTCTCTAGCTTGTTTCCTTTGATCTACCCTTCTCTGGTCTTTCTTCATGCTGAAAATTAATTCAAAGTTTCAACTCACTTCTTTCTACTATGTGAGACTGTGACGTGAAACTTTTCTAAATCTTCCTTAACTTCTTTAGTCAATTTTATTGTGGTCATCTCCAGAAATAGTGATTTGGTCAATATATGCTTGTTCATTCTGTATTTGACTGTATATCGTCGCTGTCAAAACAATACCGCCTATGTACACTTTGGGCGATTTTCCAGGAGAGAAGAGAAACAGCCCCGAATGTAGTCTTGAAAAAAAATTGTCAATTTTTTTCAGAACTTTTGAAGAGAAGTGTCAATAAATCATACTCTGCCATTTTGTTGACCTTAATACGTGCCTTCACAAATACAGCTTGTAGAATGCGTTATCATTACTAACTCATTTTCATAAAAAGTTGTAGATAGGCGGTATTGTTTTGACATCGACGATATATTATAATGTATGGAATATATGATCAAATATAATAGAATTCGAATTTTAATATTTTTATTTATCAATAATATCTTTATCTTGATATTTTATTTCATTTTAAATATCAGATTTTTATCAAGATATAAAATACTGTGGTATAACAAAGAGCTACAGCGAAAAAGGTGATAGTGACAGGAGACCAATGAACTTTCACCAAGTAAAACAATATTTTGCTTTAGGATCAGATATCTAAACGTACCTAACGGATATTTCTTCTTTTTTGCACATTGAAAAATGATGTAAGAACTTGGTTATTAGATCGCACGTAGCTGATTGCGTAACCAAGTTCAAGGGAGCTTATTCTAGTTTGACTACTGGCAATCGCTTTATATATAAGCATACGTTCTATAATCAGAGGCACAGTTGACAACCATGACTCCACTTGTAAGTACCTTTTAAGAAGGGTAGAGCATACTTATATCAGTATTAATAGCAAACCATTCTTATCCACCTTCACTCTGACAGGTACTCCTCGTCGCCGCCGCCATCGGATTGGCTTCCGCCGCTCCACAGTACGGGTACCACGCTCCATTAGCAGTTTCTCACGCTCCAGTCGCTTACGCCAGACCTCTCGCTGTTGCTAGACCACTCGCCGTAGCCCATGCTCCAGTTGCTGTAGCCGCTCCGAGAGTCGAACCATATGACCCACACCCAGCATACTCCTTCGCTTACTCCGTCAATGACCATTCCACAGGAGACTCCAAGCAACAGCACGAGTCCCGTGATGGAGATGTCGTCCAGGGCAGCTACTCCCTCGCCGAACCCGACGGTTCCATCAGGACCGTAGACTACACCGCTGACCCAGTCAACGGATTCAACGCTGTCGTCCACAGGGATGCTGGAGCACACCCCGCTCCAGTTGCTGTCGCTCACGCTCCAGTTGCTGTCGCTCACGCTCCAATCGCTGTCGCTCACGCTCCAGCATATGCTCTTCACTAATCTATTAGTTTTCAATTGTTATGCCTGATTAATTAAGGCTTTAATGATATCTGTGACTGTTATATTCCTATGGAATTTGTGATGTTTTATGTTTAGATTAATAAATATTAAATGGTTTTACTGGAAGTAGTAATATTTCTGTTTTTCTACGGTGATCATGTCTATGTATTAAATCCTCCGTAATACTCTAAGAATAAGACGCTATGGGTACAATTCACTTTATAGAGGTACTGTTCACGCTTTAGGTATAGTTAATTTTATAACCGACCTTTAACCGGAAAAATTGTCAAATTTATTAAAATCCTGTATGACAATGCATCAACCCAAATTTCAGTATTGATCAACTTTCGGATGATATTGACATCACCTTAGGACTTTTACAAGGCGAAAGTCTGAGCCCAACCTTGTTTTTG
This sequence comes from Troilus luridus, assembly GCA_964056705.1. Taxonomy (NCBI): domain Eukaryota; kingdom Metazoa; phylum Arthropoda; class Insecta; order Hemiptera; family Pentatomidae; genus Troilus; species Troilus luridus. Next base: position 178,433,426 of record OZ057412.1, read on the forward strand.
CTATTTATCTCCGACCTATACAATTCTTCCATGACAAAGGAGCAGCAGGTGTAAGGATAGATACCTTACACTGACTATGGTTCTTCTAGCATACGATATCATCTTATTAAACAATAGTTGGTATGGAGCACAGAAGAACATAAAAATATTACAGGAGTATTGCAGTAACAATTCTCTTACATAAATGTAAACAAATTCAAAACTCTTGTCTTTCATAAATCTCCAAGGCTTAAACAGCTCAAACCGTTATACTGGCATGATAAAAAATTGGAGAATACAGAAAGGTATACTTAATTGGGAGTTCCCTTCACATCATCCGAAAAATTTAAACAATCATGTGAACACTTTACTCAGAAGTCATATGTGGCATCCGCAAGAGTCATAGACATACTGAAAAAAAGGAAAAGTGACTCTTGGGAAACCAAAAAAAGCTTTATTTGACTTAATGGTTTCAGCAACACTGCTTTACGCTTCTGAAGTATGGAGCCACAATTATCTTGAGGCAATCGAAACGGTCCAACTTAAATTTCCAGAGCGCCTATTTGGTTGGCCCAGGAATACGCCAAATTATATAGTCCGTCTCGAAACTGGAAGAGAACCATTAAGCGTGAAAGTGATAAAAAATATGACAAATTTATGGTCCAAGCTCGAGTTTATGCCAGATGAGCGACTCCCAAAACTTTGTTTTTATATACTTAAATCATTAGACAAGGATAAGCCTGACATAGACTTCAATTGGGTGTCCCAATTTAGAGCAACAGCCGAGCTAAATGCCTTTGCAGAAGAGGTCCCATACAAACCGTTCACCATACAAACGGACTTCTTTGATAAAAAGACGACATACTGGAAAAAGCACATAACCAATATTTCTCAGCCGACATTCAAAGAACTCTAAATTCAACTATCTACGCTTTATATAGAATTCTATGCAGTCACAATTCTCCCGACCCCGAAACGTACCTCACATTCAAAGTTCATATAAAGAAATTGAAATGTGTCAGCCAATTAAGGGTTGCTAATCCAGAACATATGAGAATCCATGGGAAAAACACAAATTTTTTGTTCATGAATAAGAAGAAACCTGTACATCATGCAATCAATTTATCTACAATAGTCTACATCACATTCTCCTTCACTGCCCAGCACACAATGAATATAGACAACAATTTTTTCAACACTTTATCTTAGAAACTTCTGATAACCAAAGTATCCACGCTATCCTGAATATCGACAGTGTAGATAAGTTACATAAAGTGTATTATTACATGATGGGAGTTCAAAAAGTACTAAATTGTTTATCATTGACTATTTCCTATTAAGTGTTTGTTTTTAGTTTCTCTTTAAAGTGATATTTTGTTTATTTATTTTTATTGTTTCCATCATCGCACCAGTAATTGTTTATTCTTTAATTTGTTAGTTATGTATGGAAAACCAGAATGTACTAGTAAATTTTATTTTTGAAATGATATGTACATAAATTGTTAAAATCATAATATTGTAATTTATAGCCAAGCTGGGCTCTTGATTTGAATGGGGAAGCCCCCCAAAACAAATAAAATTTCTATCTTCTATCTATCATTTTATAACCGAACTTCCACTTTCACATTTAATTAGTTGCTGACAAGATAGGAGGCTACTAGGTCATACGGGTGATTCTCATTATCGGCAGGGTGGGAACTTTCAGGAAATGGCTACCATAATGTCCCAGGGACCATGTCTTAGTAATTTAGGCTTAATTCTAAACGACCTTTGCTCAAACAGGACAACTCCAGTCCTCATGTTTCACTACAGGCAGTGTAGAATTTAAACGAGCTGGATCACAAAGTCATCCCACATCCACCTATTCACAGTACCTACGTCCCGCAGATTCTCATTTGTTAAGAAAATAGGGCATCTTTAACATCGTAAACTTTTTGAAAATGATTCCAAAATAAAAAAATGCATTTTCAGGCTTTATTTCATCACATACGAATTCTTCAAATTTTGGATCGAAAATTTTATTACACGTTGGAAAAAACTGTGGTAAATATTAATAAAAAGGTTTTGATTTCATCAAGTTTTTATATTATAACGTTTCTTTTAAAACGACCCAAAATTATTAATTTTTAAGGAAATTATCGTTAGGGTCAGGAAAGATAATAAGGTCAGACTTACAATAAATATTCGAAATGCTAATACTGCTCTTGTTGTAAATGTTTATGTTCCAGAGATAAAAATGGAAGAAAGAGGGGAGAGAGCGAGAGAGAGAGCAGTTAGGGACAGCGGTTGCAACCATTAGGCCGAACAGGGCCCTACTAGAGCTCTATCTCTCTCTCTCTCTCTCTATTAGTCTCTATACTCTTCTCTAACAGACCCGGGTTCCCACGCTTCTAACGATACCCCATTGAGTTTATGTGTCTTACAACTCTCGTCTCGCTATAGCAACAAATACTACGGAAGGAATCGGTAATGGTTAAAGTTGGATTTAGGAGAGCCATCACAAGAACTCTCGAATAGCTTAGAAATGCAAAATCACTATGAATCGCTTCTGATAAACAACGCTTTGGTTGGCATGGTTTTGATTCCGCTTTCTGTGGAGTGGGTTTTTACATATTAATCTTACTCCTAAATTTGTTACTCTTCATCCAGACTTTCTGAAATGCCTATTTTTCCTTCTTCCAAATATTTCTTTACTTAAATACTCGGAGTATTGTTTGTGAGAAGTAACGTAGTCCATTAGAATACGTATGTTACCTGAAACCCCCCATGCTTCTTCCTTATCCACATTCCATTCCATGATTTTACTATATCCACTATATTTCCAAACATATCTCTAATCAGTTATAATTAATAGCCGATAATTATTTATTTCTCAGCTTATTTTAGATATTTATTCTAAGGTACTTGTACTTAATAATATACTTCTTGTTACTTTAGATTTGTATTCAATTTTTTTTTCTTTACCATAATATACCTTTTATTTTATTTTAATTTTCAAGTACTTATGTAAATACTGAATCATTCTTGTAATATTCTTGACCATAGTTCCATTCTAATCTATGTATATCTAAAACCAGCGTTCTGAAAATAAAATAAATTAAAACGAGTAATATCAATGGGATATTTCATAGTAAAAACATAACAAAAGGTTCTAATCCTCCTAATAATAATTACTTTTATATGCATTTTCTAATTAAAAAAAATTCGTATCACGTTTCATGGAACTTCCATCACAATCCATATTTTATGATTTTTTGATGGTGCTTTGCATTTGGGCATGAGGGGGTTTTATTAAGTATTTATTTATTACTGGGCTCTACAGTCCTTGGAAAACAATGGCCTCAGCTAATTTCTTAAATTTTTGTTAAGTGTACATTGTGGACTGTTTCCAATAAATATCGTAGCTTGCGAAGGTTTATTCCAAAACTGACAAACAATAACTAAAAATTAATAAAATCCACTAACTACAAACTAACACATTTTTTAACCGAACATGGACATACCAAATCATACTTACAAAGAATTCACATAACCAACGACAATACTTGCTCAATAGACAATGAAGAACATACATTTAAACGCTTAATATATGACTGCCAAATGTATGAAGGGCAAAGGTCGAAATTAATTATCCCCACAATATTAAGAGGGAAAGTTTGGTCAGGATCTGAATATGATCTATGTAATACATTTCGACCCGAATTCACGAAATTGATATCTATTTAAGAATTATCTTACATTCAATGTAAAAAATAGGTAATCATTATTGTAATTCTAATTTTAGTTATAGTTTTAATTTAATTATAATTTTAATAATTATTAATGTTATTATATAATTATTGTAATTTTAATTTTATTAATTTGTAACATCATATAAGTAATAATCAATTTTTTTTTTTACATATGTTATAGTAATAATATTTTGTAAATATAGGATAATATAGTAATAATATTAATAATATAGTAATAATACTAATAATATAGTAATAATATTTTGTATATATGTTAGAATTACCAATTGTTGGTAAAGTTTATTGTAAAAACGAATTTAAAAGGGACATAGTATACTCAAGTAGGGAATTTGCCAACAAATAAACGGTCCTTTCAAAGGGTTACTTTGAAAGGAAAAAAAAAAAGTAAACATTACAATAATATCCAAGTAATATAAGTAATATTAGCTAAAATATATAACGAACGGATCAAATAGTGTAAATTCAGTTTGGCAATAAATAGCAATAATTAACTACCTAACGGTTAACTCCTTGAGGCTACGATAACGGCTTCATTCACCACTGCCTACTAATCACTGATTTCCCTGTGACAGCTTGCTCGTCTTATTTAGTAAATGGCATAAGAAAAGTCATCGGATCTAAGAGACAAACCTTATAAGAGATTAGGGAGGTAAATATTTATCGGTCTTTCGATAAAATGTACAACTAATATTTTAAGCATAACTTGAAAGTATTAAATTTCGCTAGAAAAACTTACTAAAAAGAATCATCTCTTTTTATATCTATTATAATTAAGAAATATTAAGGTAAAATTAATGATTCTTAAAAAGAAGAAAGAAAATTGATTCTGTAGTGTAATTTTCATTTTTCTTTAAACAATACCTATCGAATTTCATATTAAGTTAAACAATGAGAAATTAGAAAACGTTTTGTTCATTCTTGTATACTTTTGAATTTAATTCTCAGTAATTTTTTACAGAAAATATTTTAAGGCCCATGAGCTATGAGGTCAATTTTAACTTTGCTTGCTTTCTGTTTCTCAAATTTCCTGTTGAGTATTTATTCATCAGAATACCAGCCCTCGATAACTTCTGATATAATCCTTTTCAAAGCACAACAAAAATAACTCCTTTTTTTCTGCCAATATGCAATCTACGAAATATTGGTTCCGAAGAAAAATGGATATATCTGAAGAAGTATATGACCAAATTAGACATTGAGTTTCCCAGGAACTATGATGTAGTCAGTCTATTACGGCTAAACAATCTCTACAGGATTACATCTTAATGTTCCTTAATTTTATATCCTTTATAATGTTAAAACATTCGAATTTCAGACACATTCTCATCCTACAGAACTGGGAAATGTTGTTAAAACTTCAAACCTCGAGTAGAATTTCGACGCGGTTCTTTTTAAAATGAATTAAAATCCTTTTATTTCCACGACGCCTTATTGTTTTCAGTCTCACGACGTGTTGAGTGTATGAAAGTTAAATTTTCTGTTGAACAAATGTCTTATTGGAAAATTGAATTAAGTATTTTTAGTAACTTACGAAAGTGTCTATGGTTTTCAAGTTGATTCTATAGAGGCAAAATACCTGAAAAAAAATATACAAAAAGTATTAGTATTTCATTAAAATATTTAATTAAAACAATAAAGATTCTAAAACATAGTCTACTTCTAAAAAGAAAAAAAGAACAGTTAAAATTTATAATATGAAATAACAAAAATCATTAACCCATTCGAGACTGATTGCACACCGTGTATGCAATAATAGTAATATGCAATTATCAGTTATTCTGAGTAAACTCGTCGTCAAAATAAGATTTTTCTTGAACTAATGAAGTCTGTAAAGTACAGGAAAACAAAATTTGGCATTGATTTTACTGTGAACCAAAAAATCTAAAAACTTTCCGAAGCCTTACATGTAAAATACTATGAATACGCACGCAGCGTTACTTGCAAATCATATTTTCTATTTTATTTATGAGTTACATTACTTTATTATTTTTAGACATTTTTCTAAAAATTTAATTCTCGTTTATGTTATTTTTTTCATTATTCAAGTTATTTTTTTTAAAATGTTTTAAAAATTTTCTTTGCATTATATTCTGTTCTTTATTATTGTAAGCAAAATAACGATTTTATATTATCTAACTATTTTTGAAATAAATGTTTATACATTTTTTAATGATGTACTTTCATTTTACTTTACATTAGACACATAGTGTTCAATCCGCTTCTCGCGAATTTCCCGAGGAGCGAGCTGGACACCCAATGTGCAATAATATTATTTATGTGAATTCACTTACGAATTGGGTGATTTCTATAGTAAACATGTTTTGTTTTTTATTAAAAATGAAGAATAAAAAGAAAAAAAAAAGTTCGCTCCTGGGGACCGTGTTCGAAAAAAATTGTAGTCTCGAATGGGTTAATCGACAACCTTAACATAATTGATATAAGTAAAAAGAATAATTTATTTGAATAATTGTATCCTTATTAGGTATAGTTTATAATATTCTCAAATGGAATATGACATCAATGGTTTTGTGAATGCAGTTTTAAAAATTTGAAAAAAATAGAAGTAGGTGTTGCATAGGATATATGAACTACTTTTTAAATAGTTTTTTGTTGTGCTCGATCTGTAGAAATTATAAACAGATTTAAAAAATATTTGGCAAAAATGCCAAAATAGAAATTTGCAACTCAAAAAGCCACTGTTCATTACTTTTTAAATTCTTTACACATTTTTTTTTCTTACCCTCCTAATTAATTTTTTACACAATATAACACTTGTAAAGCAAATCGGAGTAAAAATGTGAGTTTAAATTTTTTATACTCTGATTGGCTTTACACAAAATATAGCACTATTTTTTAATTTAAATGGAAACAAATCGTATGGGTTTGAAATTATTCGAAACTTAAATGTATTCTCAACTAAACTTGATATTATTCCAACATTTTTATTTTAGAACTGTTACTTTAATACAGAGAACGCAAAGAAAAAAGATATAGGATATTTATCTACAAAACAAACCATCGATAAAACTACAAAACATTTTAAAGTGGGTATATATATATATATATATATATAACACATGAAACTTTTGAAATTTATTTCAAGAAACTATGCCAGAGAAAGCTGTATGATATTAGTATCAGATTTTTTAATATATAAGGAAACATTATCAATTCCGCAGTTATACTCTGTAGCCCCAAAACGGATAATCGGAAAGTGTTTTGCGCACTCAAAGGCAACTTTAAGAACTTGTTCCATTACCAGTAATTTATTTATACATACCATAATTTTGTAATTCGACTAAATTACCATTAAGATGAAACAGAATTAAACTCTCACATATTTACCATCCACCTTACATAACACAAGTGCTAAATCACAAATATTACGAGCTTGGGTAACTATGTTATATTGCTAATTGCATTCATATTTCTACAAGCCCGTTTAGGAGCGTTAGTTTTCGAAAACAGGTTTATATTAACTTGTAATTGTAATGAATCATTTAGCTACTTTAAGTATGCGAAGCTGATTCGCGTATTAGATAAATATGTTCTTTTTTCTTTATAACTTTTTAACCGGGGTATTATGCAAATTGAATAAATCAACGTCTCATGAAGAAAAAATTGAGTTCCTCTATTTTTTTATTTTATTTTTTGTCACTGTTAAGAAAATACTGTAACCAGGAAAAAATTTGGGTCTTCAAGTATTAACGGATTAATTCATTTATTAATTTCGAAGTAATTTCTGTATGTAAGTTTATATATTTGTTCTTCTCAAGACGAAACAAAAAGTAAATTATCCAATAAGAATGAAACGAATGAAAACCAACTGCCACTTTGGAAGTTGAAATTTCGCATTTCCTTTCTTGAAGTAAAGAAATATAAAGATAAAAATTATTGATTTCCCTATTATAAAATAATTGAGAATATATACGGTATCAATTTATGCATTTTCTGACCAATGTTTATATATCTGATCGAAAAGAACTGATTCATGTTTATAAATGCGCTGTATGGGTTTTCAATTTTAGTTTTTAGTTCGTTCGATTTATTGTTATTAATGTTGATCAGTGTTCCCGAATATTTATATTTGCTATACTCGTTCGATTCTCCGATTTTTCACTTATATTTTACGGCTAGGAGTTTTGGTGAAAACGAGTAATTTTGATTAGCCAAGATTAGTATTCAAACCTTCCCAATTCAAGTAATCACTCAGCCTCTAATATTAAATTGGGTAACATTTACTTGAGGAAACCTGGGGTTTGAGCGTGATTGTCCTCGAAACAAGACAGTCTCTACCATTTACTGAACTTAAGACCTTCATGGGTAGGAGTGGTACAGGTTTCTCTTTCAGGAAAACATTCAGCGCATCGGATGGGAGAGAGACAAGACCCTACAGGAATTGAGGCAGCTGAGTTGGGACCGGGAGGCTTGGCTGCATTGGGTTGAGTCTCCTTGTCTTACTCGTTTGCAATGGCAATAGACGAAATCAAAGAAGAAGAAGGCTCGATGCAGATACGTCCAATATTTTTTTACTCACTTGCATCCACTAACCACCACCCCAACTCAAATCCGCCAGATCACTCTTACTCAATCCTCCCATCTACGCCTGGGTCTACCCCTCTGACGCTTCCCAGTTGCTACAGGGCTTATATACTTTTTAGCAATTCGTTCTTCACTAAGCACTGCAACTTTACATGCAAGCCGTAATACTCGCGACCCTATCACTTCAATAAAATTAACCGGGTACATGCTTTGCAATTCTGGGTTGTGTTGTCTCCTAAATACTCCAGAAGTCTACTTCATTTTTGGAGCGAAGATGCATCTTATTTTTTAATACCTAAAGACCTTTATCCATTAGTGTTAGTGGCCAAATTTTACATCCGTAAAGAAGAGTAAAGGATGAATGATGGTTGTAAACTATGATTTTTGGATTTCCTGCCTTCAATCGTGCTTTAATTTCAACTACAATGAAATAAGGAACATCTTTCCATTTTCTGCTACTGACCATATTCTTAGTCTTATTCGAATTTACTTCCAGCCAAGGCATTCATCAACGGTTTTTTATTTAGATGTATAGTTTTTATAGAAAGACGCAGTTTTTCGTAGATATTATTCATTTTTAATTACGAAAATATAGTTTTTATTTCTTAAGTGATAATTTATAAGCTACTAGTTAAGAAAATACACTAAATAAATTTATTAATTAATATACGGTGGTAATGCAATATAAATTATTGCACATTACAGAGGATCTGGAATAACAAGGACCATGCGACATTTCATTTGCCGGTTCTTGTACTGGTCGTCCCTGCGAAGGACGCCAACAAATTCCTCCTCCGTAGGTTACGAAATTGGAACTCATACTGTGCGTCGTCTGTTGACGTCAGCTGAGACCGTATTTATGAGGTTACGGGATATACAATTCCCCGTTATTACCTCCAGATATATTAAATTTTATTTATTTTCTCAAATAATATAATGAAAATATCCTGACCTTTCCCGATTTTTATGGAAATCGGGTCCTTACAAGGTCGTTGTTCGTGCAAAGCGTGAGAGTAGATTTTGGTTTTAAAGTGTGCGTACCGGTTTTACGGCCGGTTCGCATTATCTTCAATGACATGGTACTGAAGTATATAAGAGGATGGCCTAATATTAAAATTAAAATGAAAATATATCACCCTTAATGAATGTCTATGTTATCTACAGTTATTTTACATATTTACAGTCTTTTCACTTAGTATACTAATATAGGTTTGGAAATGTCTTTAGAATGAAGAAAAAACAGGCTGGCAAACTTACAAGAGTAAAATTCATGGAATATGATCGATTGGAAAACCATAAAACACCTGGAGGAAAGAGTTAAGGATTTCTCAGTAAAGAGAAATCTAGAATGAAACAGGAGAAGATACATGGTGGAGGATCGCACCGCGTGGTCTGTACAGAAGGAAATCTTTTAATGCATGATCGGTGGAAAGGAGGGAATATGATGATGAAGATACTAACATTGAAGTAAGAAGGAATATTGTAATGGTTAAATAATGTCCAAAGATCCAAGTCAAAAGTTGAATGAAGTTGATATCATACAAAGACAGCTATAGTAAATTTAAGAACATGAAAAATTCTGCTCTTAATGGTTGGTTAGTTAATTGGTTTATTTATTAACGGCATACATATCTAGACCATTAATTAATTCTCGATCCATTAAACAACATAGCTACGATCTAAAAAACAAAATTGTAAAGCTTAAAGGCAGGCCGATCTAATTTTAAAAACTATACAGCTCTTCATTTTATTGTTCTCCAGTAGATATTTACTGTTTTAGTAGAGGTTCCCAGATCTGATTGTAGTTCAGTTTAATATTTTTTAAAGTTATAAGTAAGGAAGAAAATAGTTGGGGGTGCAGTCATATAAAAACACTAAATAAGTGGTTACTTATTTAATTATGTGCCGACGTTTCGACCAACTTTGTGGGTCATCTTCAGGGCTATAGGAGGCTGGAGCAAGACTAGACGCGGCCTAACTCAAATTATTTTTGTGTTGTTTCTTAGTTTAAAAAATTTACTAATATTTTATAAGAATATATGTCTTAATTTTATTTCACTGCATTCTCTGTCGGTTGGTTGTTCCCAAATTTGAGGCGTAAAACAGATTGGTCATCAAGGCCTTAGTTTAGTATAATCGTTTTTAGTAACAACTTTTATAAAACCGGAAAACAAGAAGGAAACATGTATAAAATAAAGTTAGATATTCTTAAATGCATGCAACTGCACGTTTATAAATTTAATTATTCTTAACTGCATTCTCTGTAGAGTACTAGATGAAATATTGAATTAATGTATAGTTTTTTTTTATTTTTTCAATAGATTCATTCGATTTTTTTCATTTATAATCATTGCTAAATTTTGTGTAACGGCTTAAGCAAGTCTGGAACAGTGCTTTGTGATTTCCCAATCTTTAAAAATATTGATAATATAACTGATCAAGCACGACAAAAGACCAATCAAAAATCGGTTCCTAGATCATTTGCTAGTCAATATTGCATCACTAAAAACGTATTACAATACAAGGATAATAATTATAATATATTCTATAATTGCTTCAGTAGCTTTATCCTAGCATGGGTAACTTTGTCAGCCCAATAACAATTCTAAGGCTATAAACATGTTTTGTGAAAATCCAATTTCGTTGAAATTGCAACTTGCAACGGTGTATCCACCAATAATATAAGACATTTTGAAAAGTAGTTTCAACTAGATAAGTTTTATTGTTTATTCCTAATCAAAGTATCAATATTAGGGAAGAAATCCGTTGACTGTAAGAACTAATGTAGGATGGAAATAGTTGGGGGTGCCATCAAAAATTTACACAATAAATAAGTGGAAACTTATTATATCTCATGTGTGACAACGTTTCGACCTACTTTGTAGGTCTTCTTCAGGGCTATGAGAAAAGAAGAGGGCTTTGTTTTTGTCTGTTTTTCCCATAGCCCCGAAGATGACCTACAAAGTAGGTCGAAACGTTGGCACACATAAAATATAACAAGTTTCCATTTATTTATTGTGTAAATTTTTGACTCCACCCCCAACTATTTCCATCCTACATATATCAATATTAGACATGATGTAGTAGAACTTTAGCCCGAAAATTCCATATTAGTGTCGGTTAAATTCTTCTTTAATAAGGTACTCGTTTATTCTGATAATCGATAAATTCAATAGCAACTTTTAAACCATCTTATTTCTTGTTAAATATGCTTTAAAAAAACAATTTTTTAAATGAATTTCGTATGTTTGTTCGTAAGGTACTGATTCAGTCGCTTATTTCTAGATATTGACTTCATGATTAGTTTGAATAGATAAATTAGATATTATTTTAACAGCTGTTAATCATAACTGTAGGACCTACAGATCTGTCGAGGTTTACCCACCCTCTTTAATATGGATATCCTTAATTGCATCGGTCGAGAGTTATCTCGGCCAAATTAATTCCTTCCCCAACCTATACCACGTGCAACTTATTACCCTTCAAGGTTCGTAGTGGTACAGGTTTTTTGTTAGCTTGATGTTTCTGAGTAACATCAGAACAACTCGAGAAAGACACGTGTCAATAATAAACCAAGTAATCATTTCGAATACAAGGTTGAGAGTGAAAGGTCAAAATTGAATCCACCCTACATTCGAGATTGTCATAATAGCTTAAGGAATCAATGGAGTTATTAAGGACAACCGACGAAAAAAATTCTTATCTAGGGAAGATAAGAAAAAAAAAGGAACAAAGCCAATCATTTTTTAAATAAGACATTTCGCTTTCACCGGCATCAGAGGTAATTGAAGAGACACGGCGGACCCTGTTGGTAAAGTTTAATCGAAACATGAATATTAGGCGAGCGAGCTGGTTCAATGACTACCTTATCGTCCTAGGAGATCCTTATTAACGAGACTAACTCTAAATATTTATAAGTCTCTGCCTCAGAGCGAGGGCTGAGAACATCTTAGATCTTTGTGAAAAACTTATGGGATCGATGGATCTTCTATAATTGCTAAGTCAGACATTAAAAACTGCCCATAGCCAAATCATAAAAATTCCGATCAAAATCTTATCTAGATGAATTATTTTAAAACTGATTCCATAACATAATGGAAGTATAGAGGTTTAAAAAATACTCTTTTATTTATAAATCAGTAAGTTATAATAACAGAAATATCGATCTTTCCTATTATCTACAATTTGGTCCTAAGTAATTATTCTTATTAAAATTATCATACATTCTAGACACCGATACGATTTTGGAAATTATACAACTACTCGTTTAATAGAACTACAGTAGTTACAAACTTTAACATACTTTTTAGTCTAGATACCCTGAACGGAAATCGGATAAACAGGAATAAATTAGGTGAGTTAAAGATTGGGCCCTTCAAAATTTTAGAAAAAGTATCGGATTCAGATTACAGAATAGATGTAGGACATAAGAATCAGAATCAAATCTTTTCCATATCACAAAACTTGTACCAGTACCGGACTTAAAGCACGAAGAATGAAGATTTAGAGAGAATAGCGATATTAAAACGATAAGGTTATTCACTCCGAAGAAAGGATGTGTAAAAAACATACACTAAACGTCTTTCATTGGAATGCGACAGATAAGGTTACCATGGTAATAGCTGTGAGAGAAGAACCGGGTTAGGTTATTCCTATCTGTGTGTTGTTATTTAGTTTAAAAAAAAAAACAGTTTTGTAAGTAAAACTTTGAATGTTGTTTCTTTTATTACAGGTAATACCTTTTAAATCAGTTACAAGAAACTATTGTTATAATATAAATAAATTTATTTTTTTACAGAGAGAAACTCATTTTAGTTTTATTCGATACCCACTAAATTCAGTATTTGAATCAATCAACATTATATATTTTTATATATACGAAAACCCTTTTTGTGCCTAGCAACGAATCGAAAAACCACTTGTTTATTCTGTTGTTGATCTCGATCAACTGAATTATAAATATTTTTAGAAATATACAAATTAAAACCATTTTAATTATTCCCCACTTCTTAATTATTTTGAACCCCCCTAGTGAGCCCTTTAAAATATAAACACCCACCCACCTAGAATGGTTATGACATACTGCTTATTTTGCATTAAATAAAATAATTCAATGCATAATGAAATGCTTTGTTTTTGTTTATTTTAATTTTTTTTTTATTGATAAAAAATAAATTACAGTGGAGCGTCGATTATCCGGACGTTCAATTAACGGAACAGGTTTTTTTCCAATGTAATTTTAATTAATTTGATCAGATCATCCAGTTACCTATTTGTATTGTTAAAATTAATGTTATTTTAAATAAAATTTGACGAAAAATAAAATGATTTTTTCCACGAACATCAGTAAGTGGGCCCTAATGATTTCTCGGAAACAGCAAAAAAATGAACTTAGACTTCAATACGTATTTGTTTACTAACAACTGTAAACCTATTCATTTGGTTTGTATTTATTTTTTAGTGAATTTCGATTATCCGAAATTTCCATTTGATTTAAAACACAATGTCATCGTTAGTGTAACAGCTTAAAGAAGTCAGGAGCATTGGCTTTTTAATTTGTATATTCCTAAAAATATTTATAATTTGGTTGATTGAGCACCACAGAATAAACCACAAATGGTTTTTCGATTCGTTGCTAAGCAATGCCAATTAAATACTACATGGTCACTACAACAACTACAACTTTTTTTATATAATGCAGAGATCTTTTTGTTTCACACCTATTTGTTAATAATCTATAAAAATACAATAAAAAATGTATGACATTTTTTCCCTGAAAATAAAATTTTAGTGAAATAATATTGACAACAATACTGTTCGTAATGTTTTTGTTATGAATTCAGCACTGTAAATTGTTCATTTATATTTCAGCGTCAAGAGTCGAATTTAAAATAAGGTTTATGAGGCATATTACGTCTAGTATTGAAGAATTATAAGAATAGATGTGAATACGTTGAACATCAAGAAGCATATGACGACGAATTCTAGCCTGGCAACCCTAGTTTATAGTAAGCTTAAACCTATTTTATATTTTTTCAATGTGATGTATAAATTGAAAACGTTGTTTTAAAAAACGGATTGGCCGTTTTTAATACCACCTCGTACGTGACTATGGCGAAAAATTAAATACACTTTGTTTTTGTTTACCATGTTTGAACATAATTTTACATGATTCAATCTTTAAAATTCTTAAAAGGATATGTGCAGGCAGTGATTCACTTATGTAAGATTGAAATATACATAAAGGAGGGTCTGCAGGTCCTAGAGGGTCCAATGTACGGTTGTTAACAGATTAAATAAATTTTATGTCACAGATGGATTTGAACGGGGGAACCTTCACACAGCAATTCAGAGCTCTTCAAACTGAGCTATCCCGCTCCCTATTTTAATTTATTATAATTTTTTAATGTATTTTTATTCATTGTACACGGATTTACAATAGCTTTGGTGATCACTGTCGATATAAATAATACAGAAACTCGGTTTTCCCGCTCGTGAACAAGCTAAGCAGAAGCTTATTGGAGAATACCGTGGATTTTTTATGTTCAATTTACATACATGCATTGATTGAATTTGTGAACGGTGAATTTATTGACTTTTAAACTTATTAAAAAAACCTTTACAATTAACAACACAATGTATTCTGCCAATATTTTAAAATTAGACAAACGTTTTTTGTAGTTTTCTTTCATGGATATGAAGTTGACATAGTTGAGTTATACATTCCCACATACAAATTTGTTATCCCTTAGAAGTATCATTTTACTAAAAAAAATGAAAATATTATTTCTAAGCCTTATTTCGTCTTCCAACTATAAATATGACAAATAGAATTTTATATAGATGGAAAGACTGTTACAAACGAAAAATATTTGCTGTTCTTATAAACGCTATATTAATGAAATGATTTTATTACCCGCAATAACCTCACCTTAAAATCTATTCAGAGAAAACGAAGATTTTCAGTAATCACTGGAAATGCAAAAGAAAAATAATAAAAAATTGGCTGGGACACCTGAGAACAGGAAGATGATCATCAAAAAGGACGAAGTAGTGGGGGAGAGGACATCCTTTGTCTTTTTTTGATTTTGAGGCTCGGGTATAAATCCTTCGAGGATCCTTTCTTCTGCACTAGTTCGCTCTACACAGCAACAGACACACACACAATGGCTTTCTCAGTAAGTATATCAGGGGTTTGGTGATATAAATGTAGGAAATTTTTAATATTACATATATGTGAATTCTTGAGAAATACTATTACTAGGCATTTTTAAAATATATTTATTTTATCTAAAGTTCAAACAGATTAAATTTTATATAAAAATAATTTTAAAAAAACTATCTAATCCAATATGTTTACATAAAAATATCCAATTTAAAATAAATTTATTATGTAAAAACAGGAACCCGTGATTGACATATTTTCGAATATTAAATTTACTATTATCCCAAAAGCCTAAAACGTTTTTTGCCTAGAAAATTTTAAATTTTGTTAGTTATAAGCTAAAATATTTCAGTTTAAAGATTAATGAAGTTAAAAATAAAAACATATTTCAAGCTTACTGATCCCGATTCAGACAATGTCTTCGAAAACTAAAACTAAAAAATATAATTAACTTCAATATAACTACCACGGTTTGACAGACCACTCTCTAAGATGTAAGTAATTTATAACAGATATTAAAAACATATCAATATGAAGGTTTGTTATATTGGTACTTATAATATCAAGTTTTTATATTATTTAAAAGATATTTTAAAGTTTACTAGTAACATGTAAATGTATAATATTTGTTGCCAATTGCAGAAGGTTGTCATCTTCGCCGCCGTCGTGGCCTGCGCTTTCGCCGCTCCCCAGCTCCTCGCCCGCGAAGACGCCGAATACGACCCCAACCCAAGCTACGACTTCAGCTACTCCGTCAACGACCCTCTGACCGGAGACGCTAAGCAAGCTTCCGAATCCAGGCAAGGAGATGTCGTCCAGGGCAGCTACTCCCTCGTCGAAGCCGACGGTTCCAGGAGGATCGTCGACTACACCGCTGATGCAGTCAACGGATTCAACGCCGTCGTCCACAAGGAAGCTGTCGCTGCCCCAGCTAGAGCCGCCGTCGTAGCCCATGCTCCAGTCGCTATTGCCCACGCTCCAGTCGCTGTCGCTCACGCTCCAGTCGCCTATCACGCCCCAGCTTTCGCCTACCACTACTAAGTCTCCAATCATCATTAGTCTGTTGTACATAATGGTTGTTAATAAATATTAAGTTTTTTACCGCACTTAAATGTAATAAATCTAACCTTAAATCCTTCAAAACTCCTTGATCCAACGCTCTATTATGCCAGGTTGCAATAATGAAAACCATTTTAGCAATCCCGCCTCATTTTTTTATAGATTTTCCAAGCAAATTGAGTCTATATATTAGGATTTTATAATCTCATTTTCCTTCTTCTTTTCAAAGAGTCTTGCTTGCCCTACGTACTAATTTCAATTCTTCCTTTCACTGTACTGATTCTTTCTGTCCTCGGACACCTTCGCAGTTGTTACTTATTCCAGAAACGAATGAGAGAGAAACACATATTTTATTGAAATATAACAATCTGCCACTTGTGGGCAATAAGTAATAGTGCTAAATAGCTTCCAATCATTTCATAAAACAAATAAAAAATGAAATAAATACACTATTTACAATTTGCTTGGGGTTCCCGTACTAAGCTTCTTCCCTAGGAATGAGGGTAAAGCAAGAGTCCGGAAGGCCCCTGCCCCCTTTCCCTGCCGCATCACTGGCATTAAACGCAAATGGAAGCTGGTCAAGGGCGCCTGACATACACACACACACACAGGCCATGAGTGGAGAATTCGGCCAGTGCCAGTACTCCAAATAACAATACTACAACAGGTCTCGGGGCCATCGACGGTGGGGTGGGTTAAACGGATTTGTGGAAATGGATAGTGACAGAGCCCAGGGATTGGGATGAAAGGCAAGGTTTTCGTGAAAGTTTGAGAAGGAATGTTGAGATCATTATGGAGAGTTTTGTTGGAGACTTAGTATGGAGCATTGACTATTATTCTTAGGACTTTATATTGAAAGGGTTGAATACGTCTGATATTCGATTTTTTTGCGGTCCCCCACAATTCCAGTCATAAGGTCCAAATAGGTTTGATGATCGTCTTGTATATTAGAACTTTATTGTCAATTGAAATATGAGAGGTCCTACATAGTAATCTGTATATTAGGCAGAATCGTCTGTTGAGTTCTTATCTTTTGAGTCTGGTATGTGTTATTGGTCCATGTAAATCTTTTGTCTAGGAGGAAGCCAAGGTATCGTACTGTGTCGGAAATAGGTAGGTCGGTTTCATTGAATTGGACAGAAGGACATGTTCTCCTCTGAAGTGCAAAGGTCGGGTGTTTGCTTTCATCCTCATTGACTTTGATACCCCATTGGTTACATCAAATTTCAATTCTTCACCATGAAAAAATAAAGAAGATAACTGGATCTTCTTTTTTCTTCCCCGGAGACCTTCCATTCTCACGATCCTTACCCTAAAAATTTCTCTATCTACTGTGTAATTTTTCCTTCTTTCTTCATCCTGAATCCAGTTGTTGATCTTTTCCCTCAAAGGTACCTGCATTTTCTTTCTGTTAATCTGAATCAATCCATTCTGAAAATATGTCTGAAAATAACAATCTTGATACACTAAATAACGAGAAAATGATACACTTTGATTAATCATCATGAAGTATTGGTGTATTGGTGCTTCGTTTGGAGATTATTCATTTTAGTCATCTGATGCTTTCTGATTTTCAGGTTTTCTGTCATTGAAATATTTAATTTGTAAAAATATTTTAAATTTATAATATTCAAGTTCATATCAAATATTCTTCTAGGACAGAAGTGATGCTAAGGACTACATCTTTACAATCGTTCAACTCGGAATCCTCCATACTAGAATGAAATGACAAGAAACTGCTAGCCATCAAGCTCATCATTTACTAGACAAACGTTTTGATCCCTCATTTTGTTACAAATAACACAAATGTGCCTCCTAAAAGACCTATTTGTACTTACGGAATAGAGCTTTGGCTCCAACAAATTCCTTTTTTGATATTAGAATCCAAAATCCTTCGTCAAATCCTCAATACTCCTTACTTTGAAAAAGCACTTAGTGCCCCATATGATTCTTAATTGGCCTGAGAACCATACCAATGGTATCTTGAAAAACGTTATTCCCAATTAAACCAAATAATTTCAAACTTATTATCTACTTCAATTTCCTGTAAACCGTCTGACAAGACGATGGCCTTTCTTGAATTTTATTTATTTTTTATTTAATAAAGTTATTTTATTATTGATATTTGCATCAAATATTGCTACTACGTATTATATTTATTTCCTAAAGTTAGTTTCTGGAATAACCGCACGAGGATAATACCATATTCACTGCTGACAAACTTATTTCAGTTATTCCTTAGCAACAAAGTACTATTGTTTTAGCATATCCAATTGTTTTGATTAGGAAACGGAGTGGCTCACCCAGGCTCTTAAAGTGGTTACACTTAATACGGGGAAAATTTACCAAAAAAAAAGGACAAATTACTTCCATGCACAACCGTTGTCCAAGAAACACTGAACCTCAAAACCTTCATAGGTTGTAGTGGTAAAGATTCAATTGTTTTGTTTTCTCAGTGTTTAACTGTTTTTACATTATTTTGTTCCATTACATTATTATTGAAAACATTTTCAATATCTTATTCAAAGATATATTTCATTATTTATCAAATTTCCATTTGTTATTTTCTATTGGAGTATTACTAAACATATCTTACTTTTCTCCAGACAATTATTTTACTATCAAACTTTATTATCAAACATGACCTAGCCCAAACCGTCAGTTTTCATACTACTTAAGTTACGTTTACTGAACTATGATCGTTTATTCCAAAAATATAAAAATGGGGTCTGGAATGAATAAAAATACCAACAACGCTTAATCATCAAGTCATGGAAGTGAAGAATAAATAACTAATGTAATGTTGCATTACAGAATAACTAGTTTGGTTGATATTCTTACAGTGGATCATACAATTAATAGATATAGAATATTTGCGTTAAAAATTAAAATTTATTAACAACCATTATGTACAACTTGACAGACCAATGATGATTAGAGACTTAGTAGTGGTAGGCGAAAGCTGGGGCGTGGTAGGCGACTGGAGCGTGAGCGACAGCGACTGGAGCGTGGGCAATAGCGACTGGACCGTGGGCTACGACGGCGGCCCTAGCTGGGGCGACAGCTTCCTTGTGGACGACGGCGTTGAATCCGTTGACTGCATCAGCGGTGTAGTCGACGATCCTCCTGGAACCGTCAGCTTCGACGAGGGAGTAGCTGCCCTGGACGACATCTCCTTGCCTGGATTCAGAAGCTTGCTTAGCGTCTCCGGTCAGGGGGTCGTTGACGGAGTAGCTGAAGTCGTAGCTTGGGTTGGGATCGTATTCGGCGTCTTCGCGGGCGAGGAGCTGGGGAGCGGCAAAAGCGCAGGCCACGACGGCGGCGAGGATCACAACCTTCTGGAATTGGTGATTAATAGTAGTGTGCTGTTAGTAGTAAAATTAGTAATCATTAATTATGATTTTGAACTCAAAATTAAGGCATAGTACACTAAACAAAGATGTATTTAATGAATAAAAAATGTTAAATATATATTTTTTCCTTTTGCGTGTACTCATACCTTTGTGGGTTAGAAATAAATCCTAAGTACTGTTGCGTTGGACTTTCCCCCCACAGTTGGTCATTCATCTGCTCAATTATCGGATAAAGTTTGTTGGAAATATATCCCCTCTGTAATAATTACTGAACTCGTTAAATATATTAACGAACCATTTCGCTAATGATAATCATGACGGGAGATATTTCATAATAACGGGTTTTAATATCAAAATATATTTTGCTATCATTAATTCGGAAATGTAATACCTCTGGATGTATATATTGTTTACATCAGCATTTAAAACCGAAAAGGTGAATTCATAATGATTAATTTCATCTACAAGATTTCACTAAACATTGTGAACCGTAGAGAATAAAGGGCGCTGTAAACCGTATACTATATTAGATAGATACAGGATGCATATTAAATGTAATATATATATTTAGATTTAAATTTGTACTACTAGAACCCATAAAGCTACTACTATTTGTACTACTACTACCATCTTAAATAGTAAAGATAGTACTGTAAATAAGCCAACAAGTATATGATTAGTATAGGAAGGAGAGAACATGCTCTAATGCCAGGAATTTCCCTTAATGAAGGATACATAATTTATACAGGCTGAGTGGGCCCCAGGAGGGTCTGGAGAACTTATTTCGAACACGGTGGCTACAGCTCTGAACGACTCAGCGCTTTTTATAAAATACTTTATGTAAATATGATAGTTTTATGACTATGAAAAGCCAGATATACTTACGGAGAAAGCCATTGTTAGTTTGTCTGTTGCTGTGTGAAGCGAACTAGTGCAGAGGCAGAATTCTCGGAGGATTTATACTCAGCTTCAAAATCCAAAAAGGCAAAAGATGAAGACGATGCATCCCCACTCCTTTATGGGTTTTGATAACCACTACCTGGTTTTATGATTTGAGAATATGAATACATTATCATATATATTGTCCCTAAAACGAAGTTCCTGAATTCAAAATTAATAATAAAGAACAGTTTGAAAGTTCTGACAGTCCGGACGTTTCAAATGGTAACGCGTTGTTAGAGTGACTGCCTTAAATAATGCTAGAATGGGTGGGCATGAAATGCTTTGGGAAATTTACATTTTTAAATATTATAGAATACTTTCAAAGATGTAAGTATATACAATGACCATAAAAACGTGCGTATATTGAATACATGTTTTAGACAAACGATTTTATATTATTTTAAGATTAAAAATATTTTCACTTAAAGTATTAAGGAATAATAAGTATAGACAATTATAATTGTTTTACAATTTATAGTTTTTAAGTAACTGCTTAAAATCAACACCAAAAAGTGCTCTACTTCCATATTTTTTTTTACCTCAACCTCTGTAACCCTCAGGGGGTTCAGTATATGGTAGAGACTCTCCTGTTTCTTATACAATGGTTGTGCAAGATGGTGATTAGTTTTCAATCACGCACAAACGCCAGATTTCCCTCTTGTTTAGGGGTCTTACTGTATAGAGGCTGGGAGCGCCAGGAGAGTCCTAGATCGCGTAGGATCCGTCTCCGGCCGCTAACAGATTTAAAAACCTGCCAGCGAGCGAGATTTGAACCCATGACCTTCGGCATGCCAACTCAGTGCACCAACACAGAGTCACTCCGCTATCATACTTTCATCTACTAATTAATAATATAATTATAATAGTTGGGCATTTTAAATGGTAGTGGTATGAGTAAGAAACAAAGACCAATGTTTTTGCCTGGAGATGATTAATCCGTGTTGATGGTGAATTTTGTTATTTACTATATCTGAAAAACATATCCTTTTTCATGCCAGTATTGGTCTGTGAGTACTTGGATTAAAAGCTGGAGTTCGTTCTATTGAGGCATCACAACAGATTTTTAGAAAGGTCAAAGATTTCCATCCGCCTATCATTGTTTAGTTTTCTCCATGATCAGCCGTTGATATTTTTTCACTACCACCTTAGAAAATTGCTTTTTCTTCTCTGACTTCCTCTTATGCCATTACTAGCGTCGAGGATCTTAGAAATTTTCAAATCCGAAAATGGGAATCAGAACAACTTTTTTGCTCGCTTGTCAAATTTCTTATTTCCCTTATCGGTTAAATAAGCATGTATCTCTTGCGGATGTGTTGTATTTTATTTGTATAATACGATATTTATTAATTTTCCGAAACTATCTACAGTAGATTCCTATTTAAAGCAATTTATTTCTTCTAAAGACTGAAAAAATAATAAAAACCGGACGGATAATGTATTAGCGAATTAGTAAAGAAAAAGCAAACAAGTTTCATATTTGATTTTTGCTTAATGTGTATCATATTGATTCGGAATAGTGCTTTATAATAATATTAACCCTCCAATGGTACGGTGAGCTATGAGGACATAAATGGTACCCCACATCTTCACATACCCCAAATTTTTTTTAAGGTTTGAGGTGCTATGGTATCAGTGCCTCTCTACTCATCAATAAGAACATAATTCTAATACTGTAACATGACTTTATTCTTTAGAAAAATACATTTTCAAATCAAACTTTTCATTAAAACGCAGTATAACTTCAAGTAAATGAAAAATGTCCAGTAAAAGTAGGTAACTTTCAGAATAAAAATAATTAATAAATAAAACTAACATTAAATTTTTTAAGCAAAATGTAGTCGAAAACCAGTCTCATGAATAAAACACACTCAATTGTCATAACAAGATATGCAATAGTGAACAGCTTTCAGATGATTCGAACAAATAGATTTTTTGCATCTAGTACAAACATTTTTCTTTTTCTTATCTGCACTACGAGGGCAAATATTGCACCTTCTCGTATTCTGAGGTGGTTCACACAAAGATGTAGGGGTCTCATCACCAACACCAAGCATTCCTCTCATTTCTGGTCGGAGCCCTCTGGGCAGTCTTGCATTCTTTTTGTTTCTTATTGTTGGCATTTTAAATTAAGGGTGTTCGGTACTGATGGGGGTGTTCATAACTAGTGATTTTCCCTATATTGATGGAAATTTATAGTCGAATAAATAGCAATAGATAAGAGAATTACTAAATGAAGGAACATCTATTACAAAACGCGGTAGAGTACATGGATGGTGCTGTGGGGTCTTCGTCAACCCTTGAGTAAAGAAACCCTCTCGCCCACAGCTGGAATACGACTGGCAGGACAGGTACTTAAAGTCTTAACCCTTGGAGATAATTTTGGGGCATGCGTGTGCATTTCAAAGCATCCTGGGGTCGGCCCTAACCCCACCGTACCTTTTAAGGGCTAAATTGTGCAACAATGTTAAAAATTTTATTTAACAAACATTCATAACTACCAATTATAATTACAGTATTGCATATATGCATATACAATAATTATTAAAATTATTCTTAATATTCCCTCATGATTTGAGTACTTATATTCATTATATTGCATCTATAATTATATTTGAGGTGATATGACTTTAATGTATATCGCAATCAGTAAAATGAAATTTAATCAATAACAATTAATATTGGAATCAGGTGATATAAAATATGGGCCATTAATCCGGATAAGGATCAAGGAGAGATGACCTTAGGCGAAGATATCGGGCAGGTATAAAAGAGCGGCTGCTAATCCCTGCTTCAGTTTCTCACAAGCTCTCAAACATGGCACGTATCGTGAGTATCCAACCGCATTAAGTATTATAGTGGTATTAGCACAAATAGTCTTAATTAAATATATCAAAATAATATTTCTCTTATTAAACTCTACTTCTACTAATTGCCTCCTCTTGCAGGTACTCCTGATCGCCGCCGTCTTCGGTGTTGCCTCTGCTCAGCTCATCGCTAGGGCCCCCCTGGCATACTCCAGACCCCTATCCTACTCCAGCCCTCTAGCATACTCCAGCCCCCTAGCCTATGCCAGGCCATACGCCGCTTATGCTGCTCCAGTCGCCACCGTAGCCCACGCTCCACTCGCTGTCGCTCACGCTCCACTCGCTGTCGCTCACGCTCCACTCGCTGTCGCACACGCTCCAGTCGCAGTCGCTCACGCCCCAGTCGCTGTTGCCCGTGCTGCCGCTGTTGACGAGTACGACCCACACCCATCCTACTCGTTCTCCTACTCCGTCAACGACGCCCTCACCGGAGACTCCAAGGGACAGACTGAAACCCGTGATGGAGATGTCGTCCAGGGCAGCTACTCCGTTGCCGAACCCGACGGTTCCATCAGGACCGTAGACTACACCGCTGATCCAATCAACGGATTCAACGCTAATGTTCACAAGGACGCCCCAGCCGCCCACGCCACTCCAGTGGCCGTTGCTCATGCTCCAGTCGCCGCTGTGGCCACTCCAGTTCTAGCCGCCCGCGCCGCCCCAATCCTCCGTGCCGCCGTCGCCCGCCCAGCCATTGCTTACTCAGCCTACGCCCCAGCTTACACCACCGCTCTCCGATCTGCCCTCCCAGCAGTCAACCATGCTTCCGTCACCATCCACTAAGCGTTATGTTAAATAAATTATTTTAATCAAATAAAGTTTTTTTATTACTATCTATCCTTGTGTAAGTCTCATATGATTATCATTGCGATCAGTAAGCATAATTAATCATAATATTAAAGAACTTCGATTACTTTCGAACAAATCATTTTATTTATCTCAAAAGTAACCGTATATACTATTTTTGTATATAAATAACCGTATATTCTTGTCTCGCAATGTCATGAAATAACTTACTTCCCAAAATTACTTTCAGAGATTCCTTGTAAGTATGAGTTTCCTTATTGAAGTGTCATTAGTTGATTCATATATAAATGCAGATAGTACGTTGTGCAATTCGTATATTGAAAAACATATATTGGGAAAGAGATTCCTGTGTTCCCAGTCAATTCCTTTGAAAGTTTTTTTTCCCTCATTTTTTTTTTTGGCCCTCACTTGAATTTCTTTAAGCTTTTCGGGAAGATACTGTTCATCAGGCATCACTTATATGAATAACTAGGAAACATATTTTAGTTAGATGGAAGACGGGTTTATGTAATTATAAACGTGATGAGATAAAGGTACGTTTAATTGTTTTGAATACTATCTAGTACTTTTGTTAGGAAAAATTAGATGAATCATTATTTAAATAAGAATTTAAACCTGAAGGAGTTTCTATTGATAAAACAAGTTAATTATTGTAAGGATAGGTTTCTCCTAAATATATTGTTAAAGTGTTCATGGGAATTTAAAGCATTATTATAAAAAGATTTAATCATTTTTCATAGGAAATATATATAGTCTAGTACCAATAAGGACCAAACCTAAGCATTAAAAACAACAATGCTTTAATGCTCTAAGACACTGATACATTCCGAATCGTACAGCATGCCCAGATATATGTTCAGAAAAAACGCAGGGGTTCAAAACCGGAAACAGACACTTAAGGCGTTTGCGATCAAAACAGGACTCCAAAGTTTCAAAAATAGATTTCTTCTTATTTTTTGCAAGTTTAGTCAAGCGTTTTAGTTTAAAGCTATACTTTGGCGCTTTATTTATCAAGGTCTCAGAGCGGTTACGAAGCTTAAGTCTATAATTATAAAATTCCTTGACTAAACGTATAGTCAAAACGTTTATTCAAGCGAAAAAATCGATTCTGAGTCTTGTGAGTAATCCGTTTTTGATCCCAAAGGACTCATTTATTTGTTTCAGTACACAATGGAAAAAGGATAAGTAAAAATTATCATTTTAAATGTTTCGTTATTTATTAGCATATATATTTGAGTAGCGTCGTTTAAGAGTAAGTTTTTGAAATAGTAAACATATAATATGCTGGTTCAATTACTATAGGCATCACTAAATGATCTTCGCTATTCAAATCGAACAAGTAATTAAAATAAAAGTAACAGATGTGTCCAAATGTCCAAACACCGCAATCAAATAGAAAAATGGAGTTTATGAATAGAACATCTTAAAGGTAAGAGTATTACAGTATGAAGTAAGAATGGTCAACTTTCCAATTGATTCATAACAGGCAAATGTTGGTGTATGGATGATAGGAGATGGCGAGGTCCAAGGGATAAATTATTGCTACGTAAACAAATTTTAATTTCGTGGATGGTAGAATATTAACAAAGCAGATATTGATAACAGAGATTTACAGATACAAGGTTTTAAAAAATAAATATATATATATATATATATATATATATATATATATATATATATATATATATATATATATATATATATTGAACGTTGTATGATTAAGTTTCGAAAATATTATAACACTTATTAAAGATTTAAAATTTTACATTGTACAGTGCATGTACATATGTCGGAAAATAATTATTATTGATGTGTTATGAATATTTACACAAATACATCTATCGTACAAATACGATAGATGTGAAGAGCAGGAATTTTGGATACAAAATTACAAGTCTCAATCCCCGTTTGGAGCTGTCCGAATTCGAGATTAAATCACTGACAAAGGTGAAACGTGAACAAATAAATATTAAGGAAAGTATTGAAAACAAATCAGAATAAAATAATGGTTTAATAATCCAGGAAATAAAGACCAAATAAATGGAACACCTTAATTACAGATAAATAAATATGTCTTTACAATATATATCATGAAGGTTATGGTGTGAATATTTCTATATTTTACTATTTGAGAAAATCCTGATAATTAACAATTATATTTTGGTTTAATAAAAAATATTGAATCTGTTATAAATTTAAACATTTAAATATATCTATTAGCAAATCTAACATTCCCAAAAAAAATATTAATGTTCAATATTAATCACCTGCAGGTGTGATGTTTGTATAACGAGGTCTTCTTTCTCAAGCGTCAACAAATCCAGCTAGTCGAGTCGATATCAATGATGTGATCGATGCGGTCTATAATCGATAGGTAATCGATGTAGGCTATGATCGATAGGTGATAGCGAAAGGCGTAGAACCGTTCAACTCGACAAAATATCATTAACTGACTGCTCCAGATGATTACAGCGTGTACTACGGTTGTTCACAGTAGACAACAGGCACTTGTTTATCCATTTATGCCATATTCGTATACTAGAGATAAATAATATTTTTCCTACACTTAACTGCCTATTATCTTTTGTGCTGAATACAATACTTTTTTTTGCTTTCAATAAATAATATACGAAATAAACACAAAAGAAAAAAAAACTTTACTCCAACAATGGGGAATTAAATCGTCATGGGACACAAAACAAGGGATTTTACTTAAACTTAAAAATAACTACTCTTTTAATGTTAAGGGCCCTTAACAATGATGATTGTTATATTATGGATGTATGATATGAATTCAAGTTTTAGTGATTATTCTAGTTTACAAATAACGGGAATAATACTGTAACAAGTCTAATTGCGTTAAAAAAATTAACATTTATTAACAACCATTATGTACAACAGACTAATGTGATTGGAGACTTAGTAGTGGTAGGCGAAAGCTGGGGCGTGGTAGGCGACTGGAGCGTGAGCGACAGCGACTGGAGCGTGAGCAATAGCGACTGGAGCGTGGGCTACGATGGCGGCTCTAGCTGGGGCAGCGACAGCTTCCTTGTGGACGACGGCGTTGAATCCGTTGACTGCATCAGCGGTATAGTCGACGATCCTCCTGGAACCGTCGGCTTCGACGAGGGAGTAGCTGCCCTGGACGACATCTCCTTGCCTGGATTCGGAAGCTTGCTTAGCGTCTCCGGTCACGGGGTCGTTGACGGAGTAGCTGAAGTCGTAGCTTGGGTTGGGGTCGTATTCGGCGTCTTCACGGGCGAGGAGCTGGGGAGCGGCGAATGCGCAGGCCACGACGGCGGCGAAGATGACAACCTTCTGTAATTGGCGTGCAGGTGTTAAGACTATATTCTCAAATTTGTATGGGATTTTAATAAAATTAAGATGACTCACTATAAAGTACAATTAAATATGTTAGTTTAAATGGTATTAAAATTCTTAATGGTTAAATTATCCTTCTAACCATGCATGAATGATGTACCAAGTTTGTACACGGTATGATATTAAGATGTCAGATAAAATAAGTGTTCCGTGAATACATTTCTTTTATATCTCTCCTACAAAATAATAATGTAAGAATTTAAAACACCTAATTTTTCATTAGAGGTATTGGAATGTCCATGTTAGTTAAGAAAATAATTATTCTAACTTAGGGTATTGAAATTATGTTATTAATTTTTAGAAGCTTGAACTTCGCATTATGTCTAT
The DNA here is from genome assembly GCA_964056705.1 of Troilus luridus. Taxonomy (NCBI): domain Eukaryota; kingdom Metazoa; phylum Arthropoda; class Insecta; order Hemiptera; family Pentatomidae; genus Troilus; species Troilus luridus. The sequence continues at coordinate 178,461,597 of OZ057412.1, forward strand.
AAAACTTCAAGTTCAAACATATTATGACATGATACAAATCAAAATATGACTACTAAAAAAAATTATAATGGAATATCAGATATGTCGTTCCTAAATTAAAAAGCTGCTACAACCTAAAATATTGCTACTGAAGGCTTAACTCAATAATGCTAACTTTTTACTCATGTCGTTGTTCTTTTGAAGGAGTGATATGTTCTTTAACTTGTACAATTATTGATAAAATTAGATACAAAATATTTCGTCTTTGAAAAAATGGTTAAACTTGAAATATATTTTAATGGACATTTTTTCTATTAAACACGATGATATGCATTTCTTTAAAAGAAGTCTATAAAAATATATTAATTTATTTAATAAGAAGAAAAATCTCTGTATTTCGAAAATGAATGTTTCACGTAGACATCAGTAACGGTGTTGATTACACAACGGTACTTTGATATATACTGCCGATAGCATTTAGCAAAAACAAATATTATAGACAATTAAGTTTAATATCTCTTAGTTAGATACAACATGTACTCTATATACAATAGAAATATGTAATTTTTTTTTCAAACTAATACTTACGGAGAAAGCCATTGTATGAGTCTGTTGCTGTGTAAAGCGAAGTAGTAAAGAGGAAAGACGCAGCCAAGATATATATACCCAGTTTCAAGATCAAAAAAAGACAAAAGACGTCCCCACCACTTTGTGATGCTTTTGGATGTCACTACCTGGTTTTATCATTTTGGAATGTGAACGTCATAGCTTAAATGAATTTCTGAAATTTAAAATTCATTTCTGGAATGATGATATAAACTAAGAGCATACCACTCTCTGTTTCCACAATGGGAAATGTAGTGGTACATTGAAAACAATACGATATTTTTAGATTAAATGTGGAATAACACATAATGACAATGATTGAAAGAATTATATAAAACAACATCGTACAGAAGAATGTCAGTTCCTATTTTGAACATAATTTACGCCTGAGAAATTATTTTATTTTGCTGCTAAATTCTCTGTGTTTAAGACTTGCCTAAGTGTTTTCTAATATTAAATCAGATTTTAAATGATTCTACTTCTTTTATTTTGTATTGCACAACTTTAAAGTATCGATAATTTTTTATTATCATTATTCCCTCCTTTTCTTTTTGTTAGAATACATATTTGACTGATAAATTGAATCCTAATTGTTCATGTTAAAAATTTATTTTAAAGTTAAAAATTTATTTAAAAATTAATATATTTTTTTTATGACAGTAGTTTCCTATTTGTTAGCTGGTTTGTTTCAATCTCCAAAATTTCTTTTACTCCCTGAAGGTCATACGCTGATGCAACCAATCACTGTTAAAATCACCTCTTAAACCAAATCTACCACACCCCTACTTACATTCCGTCATTCTTCTTGAACATTTACGCTTATGTATTTTCTGTTTTTTTGTCGTCACTGATACCAACAACGTTAATAGCTCATCTCAATATTAGTGATTAAATACATTAACAGAATACACGTTATTGCAGCTTATGTAACCTTCCATATTTTCTATCCATTTTTGGACCAATACATTATTTTTTCTTAGCCCCAAGGGTTTTAACTTTGATATTCTCTTTTTCTACAAAAGAGTTTTGAAGGGATGTCTTGTCCTATACTTTGTACATATTAAGAGGTAGGTGTGGAGTGGAAATGGTTTTTCTGTTTTCAATTTTCTGTCTTCATTTTCCGGTGATGGGGTTTTCCGTGTCATGTCGTAGAACCAATAGATTATCAGCACCGAAACTTCAAGAGGTTTTATTCGTTACAATTAGCCGGAGCGCTCCACGCAACAGAAAATTAAGAGGATAACAGTCCTATAAAACAAGCCTCGTTCTTAATCAGTCTTTAAAACGTTTTTAGTGATTTCCACCCATAGTTTTTTAATTATAATTAAAATATTAGTGGTATTATACTTTAATAAACGTTCTTTTATGTTTTTTAATCTTAAATTTTATCAATCTGTAACAGTACTATGTTCTTTGCAAGATAGATTTTAAACTTGTTTCAAATTATTATATTGAATTCTATATGTTTATCATCCATAAATTAATAAAGGGATATTCTGGTGTTGTTACAGCTAAATTTCATGTTTCAAAAAAATTCCATTTTTCGTTTTGCTAAATATTTAATTTTTCCAAGATACTATTTGAAACTGTTATTAAAAAATTATTAATTTTCGCAGGAGATAAAGAAATAATTAGGTATTCGGGGTGTGAGCAAGAATTAAACAAGAAAAAGCATTCCAAACAACATATGATTCTCCAATGGGGTTAATGAGAAATCAGATTTTCGTATATACTATTTAAGACATAATGATATAAATAATGAATAAATAAATTTCTATTGCGATAATTCGTAAGAATATTATAATATTGATAATAAGGAAAACATAGAATACGATGGAAAATAATAATTTCAAATTTTGATTTTAATATAGTACTAACAATAAATAATGTTCATGCTCCATAGACAATGTTTCAGTGAATTGAACTAACATACACTAAATTTAATACAACTAAACTTAATCACTACCAATAAATATTGGAATCAGATGAATTCGAAATGGACCATTAATCCGGATAATGATCAAGGAGAGATGACCTTAGCCGAAGATATCGGGCAGGTATAAAAGAGCGGCGGCTCATCCCTGCTCCAGTTTCTCACAAGCTCTCAAACATGGCACGTCTCGTAAGTATCCAACCGCATTAAGTATTATACTGGTATTAATGCATATAGTCCTATGTAAAGAAACAAACAAAATGATTATTTTACTAGGTACAATTGTACTAATATCCTTCTCTTGCAGGTCCTCCTGATCGCCGCCGTCTTCGGCGTGGCCTCTGCCCAGCTCCTCAGGGCCCCCCTGGCATACTCCAGCCCACTCGCATACTCCAGGCCTCTCGCCTACGCAAGGCCCTACGCCGCTTATGCTGCTCCAGTCGCCACCGTAGCCCACGCTCCACTCGCTGTCGCTCACGCTCCACTTGCTGTAGCTCACGCTCCAGTCGCTGTCGCTCACGCCCCAGTAGCCGTTGCTCACGCTCCAGTCGCTGTTGCCCGTGCTGCTGCTGTTGACGAGTACGACCCACACCCATCATACTCCTTCTCCTACTCTGTCAACGACGCCCTCACCGGAGACTCCAAGGGACAGACTGAGACCCGTGACGGAGATGTCGTCCAGGGCAGCTACTCCGTGGCCGAACCCGACGGTTCCATCAGGACTGTAGACTACACCGCTGACCCCATCAACGGATTCAACGCTAATGTGCACAAGGACGCCCCAGCCGCCCACGCCACTCCAGTGGCCGTGGCTCACGCTCCAGTCGCCGCTGTGGCTACTCCAGTGCTGGCCGCCCGCGCCACCCCAATCCTCCGCGCCGCCGTCGCGCGCCCAGCCCTCGCTTACTCCGCCTACGCCCCAGCCTACTCCACCGCTCTCAGATCTGCCATCCCAGCAGTCAACCATGCTTCTGTCACTATCCACTAAACTTTAAGTCAAATAAATTATTTTAATGAAATTAATACTTTGTTTTCTTCCCAAAATATTTCTTTCTGTCACATACCTTCTCACTTTCTTCTGGTGAGTATAGCTACGATTACTTTATATTGCTTCATAAATTCATAACATTGTATACTCAAAGTTTAATTTCATAAATTTCAAAAAACCGAGATTATTATATTTATTTAGTTTTTAAAACATTAGTTGTTTTTTTTGCTAAACGGGCTACAAAAGACTAATACAGGTAGCATGTTTTTTTTGCTCCTTCTTTCTTCTCCTCTAAAAATCCCTCATTTTCTCTTTTGGTTATCTTCTTGTCTCATTCGACCTTCTCTCATGTACTTTTTTCGTTCTCTCTTCCACAAGAACACTAATGTTTTTCTGTCGGTTCCAAAATCTCTCTCAGCCCATGTAAAAATAAGTTAGACTTATTCTATTAGTGCCTACGTTTCAACCTAATTTTTAGGCCATCTCCAGGGCAGAGAACAAAGAAAAAAAGAAAAAACAGTACTACGTGAATTTCCATTTTTCGTTTTCAACTTTTTCGTATTAACCTCTCCTGAATCGAAATAATAAAGTTGAAAAGCTTAAAGAACGAACAGATGAATGAAACTGTTGGAGATAGATATTTGCCAGGTTAATTACGACAACCAACAGGAACTTTTCATAAATATCTGGAATGCCGGTTTCAACAGAGCCAAAGAAATCATTGATTCCTTTATCACTATTCATTTTTATTTTTATTCAAATTAGATTGCAATAAATCAATGCTATTGAAAAATTGAAAAACTCAAGAGGTTTGAACACGGATTTTTACCTTATGTGTATCTGAACATGGCAAAATATCTGAATAAGTAAATTACTTTTATAAAGGTTTCATCATTCAGTAGCATTTAATTTTAAATAGGACACGTTTAGTGAAAGACTGTTGTCTCGGAATGAGTAAACTTAAACATTACATTTTTTGAAGGTTTTAATAGTTTAATAAATAATTCTTGTTTGCTATTCAAACAACTTATTAAAATTAAATATAAACTATAATCAAAAATATATGGAGAACTAGAAGCTCATGATTAGAATACCGTTAGAGTAAGAGAGAACTAAGAAAATGGAATCCAGGAATGGTTTGTTAGCTAAAAGAGATTGTTGAATAGATGGTTAGCTGGAATAGACATTTACAGATAAAAGGTTTACAAATATAAAATTCAATTCCCAGGAAAGCAAAAACTCTGAAAAATAAAATAGAGATTAGAAAATGTCTTCAAAATTTAAATTTCGTAATTAAAATGCACATATATTGGAATATATTCTGTGGGAAAATGAAATGGCCTCTGCTCCGATGGATCGATGGAGTGGCGGCGGATGCCCAGGTCCATCTTGGGAATCTGCCATCGGAGAGCAGTCTGCGACCAATAGAGAAACAATAGAGAAGACTGGCGAACCAAGCTGCAGGAGGCCTTGACTCTACAGGAGTTGTAGCGCCACGAATGATGATGATGAAAAATGAATATGGATATTGCTAATTTGTAATATATACTTTACCTACCATTTATATTATTATGGAATTTTTTACACTTTACAATATTGATTGTAGTCTAAATTATAATAAATATTAATCGTTTTTATAATAAACATAATATTAAAATGCTAGCTAAAGCAAATATAAAAATAAAATTAGTGTTATCCATAATCATTTTTGCGCAGTTTGGTAATATTTAACCTATGCGGAATAACTACATACATAGTTGAGAAAACGACCAACTCAGGATCAGAAGGATCAAGGGGCTAAGTGAGTTATATGGAGACCTAACGATATCGAGCTTCATCAGGATTCAAAGCATCAAGTGGCTGGGCCACTTATGTAGGATGGGCGAAGAAAGAACAGCTAAAAAGCTGTATAAAGGAAGTCCGGATGGAGTAAGATCTCGAGGAAGGCCCAAAGATGGAAGGATGCCGTCTGTATAGATCTGGGGCTGAGCAAGGTCTCCATCACTCGAGGAGGCGATCGGGACGATTGGGGTAGAGCGCTTGAGCAGGCCAAGGACTTCTTTATGGGTCTGTCGCGCCAATAATGATATTGAATTTTATAATGGTCGATTCTTATCGGTTGTAAATAAGGGAGTAATATTATGAAAAGGCTATTTGCATTAAAAAATAACATTTATTAACTTCAAATTTCAGATTGTAAGGATCCATATGAGGAGTTCGATGGGGCCAAAGCCTCACTCAGTAAGGCTAGATGTTATAAGCCATGCATGTGAATTATTTGTAACAAATTTGGGACTTATAATGATTGTCTAGTAAGTGTTGAGAAGCCTGAAACGGCGAACCGTCTCTTATCGTTTCAGGCTGATACGAGGATTCCAAGTTCATCGTTTGTGTCAAGTCCTAAACCACCGGTGCTAGAAGAAAATCATATTTTAACTTAAATACCATAAATTTGAAACATTTCTACATATGAAATATTTTAGAGACAAAATACCTGAGAACTATAATGTATGCTAAAGGATCAGATGACGGAAATTAATAAACCCCATACGACGTACTACTAGGGTTGGGCGATAGTCGATTGTTAGCACTATCGATAGACCGATACTATCGGCTGAAAAGTATCGAATAGTACCAATAATTTTTCGATAGGGGCTTCTTGAGGGTAAAAAAGATCACAACTATCGATAGGCCGACACTATCAATAGTGACCATCGATAGTCATGATCTATCGCTATTTCGAAAGTAACAATCGACTATCGCCCAACCCTACGAACTACAACGCAGGACCACCGTGATTATTAGTCTACGTGTATCGATTTCTCGTTATTTAGTGTATCAAGATTGTCATATTATCAGAATGGTAGGTTCCCGGGTAACACAAAACATTCAGGTATCACTGAGAGTAAAACGCAACATCCTGGATTCAGGAAGTACTTAAAGAACGATTTAGAAACGAATGAGGAACTAGACTGAGGCTTTTTGGATAATTATTATGAGTGTGGAAGGATTCCAGGAAATAATGAGAACTGTGTAGAAGTAGTCCGAAGACAGACAGAAGTACTAGAGGATAGGAATTATGAACAAGCTTCTTCGAAAAGAAAAGGGAGAAAATGAATATTTAAAAAAAAATACGTTATAGTTTAAATTTGATTGCGAAACATGGACAAAATATAAGATAAGATTGCTATTAGTGTTTTCATTAATGCAATTTGAGAATAATGGAATGTGAGCATTAAATTAAACGTTGAATTAAGGAGATTTGAGGTTAGATTTATTACAAATAAGTGCGGTAAAAAACTTAATATTTATTAACAACCATTATGTACAACAGACTAATGATGACTGGAGGCTTAGTAGTGGTAGGTAAAAGCTGGGGCGTGGTAGGCGACTGGAGCGTGAGCGACAGCGACTGGAGCGTGAGCGATAGCTACTGGAGCGTGAGCTACGACGGCGGCCCTAGCAGGGGCAGCGACAGCTTCCTTGTGGACGACGGCGTTGAATCCGTTGACTGCGTCAGCGGTGTAGTCGACGATCCTCCTGGAACCGTCGGCTTCGACGAGGGAGTAGCTGCCCTGGACGACATCTCCTTGCCTGGATTCGGAAGCTTGCTTAGCGTCTCCGGTCAGGGGATCGTTGACGGAGTAGCTGAAGTCGTAGCTTGGGTTGGGGTCGTATTCGGCGTCTTCGCGGGCGAGGAGCTGGGGAGCGGCGAAAGCGCAGGCCACGACGGCGGCGAAGATGACAACCTTCTGCAATTGGCGATTAATAATAGTGTGCTTTCATGTATTAGTGTAAGTAATTATTATGTACCAAGAATTTATATAAAATTTAAATCTATTTGCGATAATATATAAATTTTTATATAATTTACAAACTTTAAGTCATGAAATGATTGAACAAACTTAGAGTACGAATGCAATTACTGTGATTTTAGGTAGATAGCGCTGTAAAACAATGGCACAAACTATTGCCAAATCATGTAATCTGAAATTACATGTTTTTCTTTACGAAAATATACTTACGGAGAAAGCCATTGTGTGTGTGTCTGTTGCTGTGTTGAGCGAACTAGTGCAGAGGCAGAATTCCCGGAAGATATATACCCGGCCTCAAAACAAAAAAGACAAAAGACTCCCCCCACCTCTTCGTGATGCTTTTTGATGCCACAACCTGGTTTTATGATTTAGGAATGTGTGAATACATTAACATATACAGTATTTCTATTAGATCAGGATTTTAGATTCACTTTTCCTTAGTAATGACAAAAAAATATCATCAAACTACTTTACGTCTCACACTAGTTAGAAATATGCATACTTCTTAATGGGTATGATTTAATTATCATAAACTACACAACACCATACAAAAATATTATGAAAAAAAATATTTTTTAAAACATTAATTTTGCAAAAGAACATATTAATTTTGACATTGAAAAATTATTTTTACTAATTTGTTTACTAACATTTTAATGACACTACTTCCGTTCTGTATCCTGTAGTTTACCAATTACTATTTATTGAAGTATCTTTCACCTTTTCTTTTTCATTTCTATTTTGGTAGAATATAGAATTTGTCGAAATTATTTCTGTGGCTTGGTTCTTAAAGGGCCAAAGTCAAAAATGCCAAAAGGGCCACTTAGATATTTTAAAAATGAATCAGAAAACACTAGCAATGACATGGGCTGACATTATAATGGCAATACAACCTATTTTAGTTTGTTATTAGGCATTGGGCTTTTTAGAATTAAAGATTTACTAAATCGGAAACTTTTGATATAAATAACACATAATTTGAAAAAAATTTACATTGGCCCTTTTATAACCAAGCCACAGATTTGTTCCCTTTATATCCCAATATTAACACCTTTACTGAAATTTTAAAGTATCTTCTGGAAGGACAAGTCGTTAAGTATTAATATTAATGCTTCTTGAATTCGTGGTCTATTTTTTAGCAAACTCGATAATTTTTTGGTGAGTTGTGCAGCGGTATGTAAAATTTAATGATGAAATAAAAGGCTTAATGAAACCAAAAATACGGCGCCGTTTCCACAATTATGTTCATACTATCCCCTGCCTAAGTATAAGTGTCCAATCTTAAATGATCAAGGCCATATCGTTGTTCTTACTTCAATTATATGACATGGTTCACGATCTGCGATTCAGCCTGGTGTATCTCCTTAATTCTCCAGTAAACAGAATATTTTAATCCATGCCTAATTTACTATAATATTTAAAATTCCCACCCCTTACATCAAATTAAATAGGAATGACGAACTGCAAAATGGAAAGGTTCATTTCGGAATAAAACTTAAGCTACTCAGGATTCTATCAACTCGAATTTAATATAATGATTTTATTCGAATTTTACTAGATTTTTATGGTAGCGAAACTAAACGAATTAAGGTAGGAAGATCGTTCAGAATCCTGGCTAGTTGTTTCATATAGCAACAGTTATATATTCTTTCCAAACTTAGTATTATTCTTAGTAACATAGTATCACTTTTTATTACAAAAGTGGTGCTTTTTGTTCCTGCGTGCTGAATGAATTTCTATGAATGTTAACGCTTCCTAGACTTGGTTAAGTTACAGTTGGACTCTGTATCCCTCTGTCCAGACGATGGCTTGAATATTTGACCAAAATTTTGTTACAAATATAATAAGTTAGATTTGTTTGTGTATAATTTATTGAATGAACCTCCCCCCCCAACCCCCCTGACCATTTTAAACCTAAATAAGATTTACCCAGTCAACTATTTTATCATTGATAATGCTTCTTATTTACTTATTTTCATCACCCTTATTTCTTTGTCAATTTTCCTTAAGCAATGCAGATTAAAAGGAAGATCAAATTAATTTATTTAGGTTCTGGTTTGAACAGGTCGACCGACCATTCTCACATGCTGACTCCCCATCATATCGCATATCAAAGATTAGTAATGCTTAATCTATCGGCATATTTTTGTGTTCAATAAATTATTTTAGAGATTCTAGATTTTTAATACTTTTTTCAGAATACAAGCTTTTTGAATAGTATCGACAAATTCTTTTTTTGGAAGAATAACTTGGTCACAAAACCAGAGAAATATGAACGGTATAAGAAGTAAAGGGCTCATGCCAAAAATAGGGTTATAGGAGCCAAAAGGATACCCTGGACGGACGTCGGACGAAAGTTGGAATCTGACTTTCATCAGAATCAGAAATTATTCAACCTTGTACTGAGAGGAATGAGGAATGAAAGAGAACCAACTTAGAAGTTTGTAAAAGGCAAAGAAAGAAATATTATCATGTATAACGAACGAATAACGGAAATGTGGAAAGAACATTTCCAAGAGCTGCTGGAGGAAAACGCACAGATTCTACACGTAACTGAAGAACAGGGAGATGGAGATCTGTGGGAGGAAGAGAATTACCCTGGAGTGGACGAGAGAAAGCCCTGCTAAGCATGAAGCTGGGATAATCCGCAGGTTTTGACGAAATGAATCCTGAAATGTTAAAATATGTATGATTTAAAGGAACGGAGATTACGCTTCATTTAATAAATTTAGTTCGGAAACAGAAAAAATTCCGAAGGATTGGGATGTGGCTATTATAGTCAATTCTCTTGAATCTCTTCGGATTTCTTAACCGAAGAGAAGTAGAAAAGGAAACGAAAGTGGCTGTAATTAAGTAAACATTCCCCCCACCAACACCAATCCAGAATACAAGCAGCAGAAATGAGATTTCCCAGGAAGATGGAGGGCAAAACAAAAAGAGACCGAGTCCGGAACACCACTCTAAGGTCGAACCTGAATGTTAAAACAGCCAACGAGCTAAGAGAGGAAGACAGACTGAGATGGCTTGGACACCTCCTGCGGATGGATCCTAGCAGAATCGCTAGCTAAACCCACGAAGCCAAAGTGGAGGGAAAACGAGGAAGAGGACGACCTAGGAAGAAGTGGGAAGAAGATGTGAGGTAGAACTTTGAGAAGAGGGGATTGCTTTTGAGCTGAATAACACAATTGGTAGCTGGCCGACCGGCAGAACTGGAGAAGGCTGTGCAGAATTCCTCCTCACACTGCATTGGCGGTTATGAGGATTGATTATGATGATGATGATCAACTAATTCTGTATTTCAAGAACATAAAATGACCGATTCATAACTTTTAACAGCGTACGACTTTCCCAAGCAATACACGCTTCAAATTCCAATAAACTTAAATAATTATGCCTTGCAAAATATACGTTGGCTTTGTGTCTGTTTCTATATATGGTACAAATAAAACTTTTTCTCAAAAATATATAGATATATACGAACCTGAAATTTTGATGGCATTTGAGACCGATGTTTCTATTATCAATTACTTCATCCGCAAATTATATAGATTAGCCAAAGGCTTAAACCACCTAATTTTTATATTTCTATAATGGCTAACAATTTTTTTATTAAACTCTTCCTGTCAATATAGAATAGTGGTACATGAAAATGATCGTTCATAAAAAATATTACGACATGGTTAATTGAAAGGTTGTACATAAAAATGGATTTTAATTACATTTAAAGTCGTAAGTGATATACTATTTCGGTATATTCAAAGGTAGACGTTAAAATCATCTGAGCTTCGATACACTGGATACTCTGCTTTTTATGCACTGGAAAAGCCTAGAGGTTCAACGTTTGGTTTGTACAGGCAAAATTAATTCTAGCCCTTAATATCAGCGGCAGCTTCTTAGTAATAAATACTGAATTAAAAAGTTGCATGGAAATGACAAAAACCCAACTGAGTTAGGTTGAAAGATGATTGTTGAAAAATGTCCACCATTCTTAAGGCATAATTGTTGCCTATGATCTGCTGTCGCTGCAATAGTGCTTGCACGATCAGCTTAAAACTTTCAATGCGAAGAGCGTTATATAATGCTTTGTGAGTTTCGCGCCGGCAGGAGAGCATTTTAAAAAAAACAAAAAAAAACTGTACCACTACAACCCTTGAACGGGTCTGGATTTCAGTGCATGGTAGAGACTCTACTGTTTCATGGACAACAGTTCTGGAAGGAGGTGATTTGTCCTAGGTACCGCTGAACCGCCAGAATTCCCCCCCTTATTTTGGGTACCCTATTTTTATAACATTTTTTAGAGGCTAGGTGGGCCCCAGGAGGGTCCTAGATCCTATATGATCCATCTCCTGCTGCAAACAGACTAGATAAAAGTCATGACCTGCAGCGGGATTTGAACCAGGATTTCCGGCATGGCAACTCAGTCCTCTACCATTGAGCCACTCCACTCCCTATTGACTTAACAGTTATGTCAATAATTGATTATTCGTAAAAGGATTCTAATAAACAGGGATCGAATTTAAATTTTCTGGTTGGCAGATCAAATCAAACTCAAATAACAATATTTTCGAGGTTGATAATGTTAAAATTAAAACTGCTATAATTGTGGTTCTAAAGTCGTATTTTAATTGAACCTATTGACCAGTCTTGAGTTGTATTTTAATCAACGAAAGTAATTTTTCGTTTCCAAGTACTACTTCCCTAAGTGTCTCTGTTGATTAAAACTTTCAAACTTTTTAAGCTTTAACTTTTAAAAGTATAATCAAGTAAATATTTTCAATATTGTTCGGCTAATTTTCTGTGCGAAGAGGAAGGAAAAATAAATGTGATGAGACAATTTGCGTTAAAAAAATTAACCTTTATTAACAACCATTATGTACAACAGACTGATGCAGACTTGAGACTTAGTAGTGGTAGGCGAAAGCTGGGGCGTGGTAGGCGACTGGAGCGTGGGCAAAAGCTACTGGAGCGTGAGCGATAGCTACTGGAGCGTGAGCAACGGCTACTGGAGCGTGGGCTACGATGGCGGCCCTAGCTGGGGCAGCGACAGCTTCCTTGTGGACGACGGCGTTGAATCCGTTGACTGCATCAGCGGTGTAGTCGACGATCCTCCTGGAACCGTCGGCTTCGATGAGCGAATAGCTGCCCTTGACGACATCTCCTTGCCTGGATTCAGAAGCTTGCTTAGCGTCTCCGGTAAGAGGGTCGTTGACGGAGTAGCTGAAATCATAGCTTGGGTTGGGGTCGTATTCGGCGTCTTCGCGGGCGAGGAGCTGGGGAGCGGCGAAAGCGCAGGCCACGACGGCGGCGAAGATGACAACCTTCTGTAATTGGTTAATATTAATGTTCTGTTATGTATAAGCGTAAGAAGAAGTAATATATTAAGATAAAGAAAGAACTATAAAACGTTGATTATAATTCAATGAACTTCAAGCATCATTCATCATCAGTATCACTGATTAACAAGAAAAAAGGTGAATCAATATCTACAGTCTAAACATAAGTCATATCATTACTCATGTTTTTATTATAAAATCAAAAAGTAATAGCTTTTACGTTTCCAATTTATTCATTTTACGATTTCGCAATATTCTATTCATAATTTTCATAATTCATTTATTATGCTTTATTTATTAGCGAAAGAGTTTGCGATTTTGAAAAAAACACTGCAAATTAAGATTATTTAAAAAAATAATTCGAAATCGCCGCAAAATCGTGGAATAACCAAAGGAAATGTTCCTTTGTGTAGCGGAAGACTCAGTAGCAATTTGGCAAAGATCGATAGGTCAGCGTGTAACTTCTTGAATACAAATAAAAATATGTGATACATCAATTCTTAGTGAAATCTGTTATATATCATTCAGTGAATAATAAATTTTGTTGAAAACATATTCTCTTCACGGTTTATATTATTGACGTTATATATTAACGAACGTTTTGCTAATAATAATCGTTGCAACAGATATTTCATAACAAATGGGCTTTAACGAAATATTAATATAACAATTCATTTTATATAAGGAAATTTCTCAGTATTTAGAAATGGAAAACTTGAATGCTTACAGAACAGTTTATAATTTGAATTGAAGGGTGTATTTAACAGGACCGTATTATTTAACTATTTGATAAATATAGAAATATGTTTCACATAACATATATATAAATATATATATTATGTATAATGTATAATATACTTACGGAGAAAGCCATTGTATGTGTCTGCTGCTGTGTAAAGCGAACTAGTGCTGGGTCAGGATTCTTGGAGGATATATACCCAGGTCCAAATCAAAAAAGACAAAAGATGACCAACCCCACTACTTCGTGATGCTGGTTGGATTCCCCTACCTGGTTTTATGATATAGGAATGTATGAATACATTAACATATATATTATTCCTGAAATTATTTCCCGAATTCGAGTTTTCAGTTTCAAAAAATTAGTGATAAAAACCTATTCCAAACTATAAATATAATCTATACTAAAATAATTGTTAGATATAAAGCACATTTTAAATAGTAAGATAGTAAAATAGTAGAATCATTTTAGATCTTTTCAAAACATTACATTTTCATTGATATCATATTAATGCATTGTTTTTATTTATTTATTTTTTTATGGTGCTCCCAAAACTCTAATTGTTAGATCCACAGAAGTAATTTTAACAAAATTTCTACTTCTGTTGATTTTGTAGTTTGCCATTTCTGATTGGAAAAGTTCAAAACATCCTTGTTCATTTATTTTTCTCCTTTAGGTTTGGTCGAATATAGACGTGAATTGACCAAGCGTGGTTTACGCACCTAAGTTAACATTAAGACTTGAAATTATAAGTACTGTCTAAAAGACAAGTATGTTAGAAAAAAATTAATTTAATCTTGTTCACAAAATACTTAGTCGGTCAAAAAAGTACACCCATAATTCTCAATTTTGTTGGCTGTTAGGTTATCAACCTCGAAAATATTATTTCAGTTTGAATTGACCTGCCAACCAGAAAATTAAAATTCGATGTCATTGATCCCTGTTTATTAGACTCCGTTTACGAGTAATCAATTATTGACATAACTGTTAAGTCAATCCTCCCAATTACCCTTGGGTATACTTCAGGGAGCATGGCAGTTTGGAACCAAGCCCTGAACGGGTCAGCAGGCGCACGAGGGCCTATATATTTTCCCCGTATCATTCCGTCTCCGAGCAGCTATTGACATCCTGGAAAAACAGAATTCTATTCCCGAAAGATGCACAAGAGTTATCACTCATAAACCTGGTCTTTGTGAGTTACCTCCGGAACCCAGACAGGTCTCAGATGTGCGAGAAATCGGAAAATGCTTCAGGAATACCAGAACTTTATTTTAACTCATGATGTTTGGGTTTGTCATATGCTTACAAACTTTTGCTCACCTTTTTTGTGTCTCTCCGATCCCTATATTTTTTTTACTTGTTGTATATTGTATGATGTTACGCTCCGTTAACTCCTCCTTTGTTTTGCTCATTGTCATCACCGACCGTTATTAAGCTATTGGAAGTCCTCTTCCACGACATTCGGCCATTGTTGGCAACTCTTCTTCGTACCCCTCCAGCTTGAGGATACAGTATTTTCCCCTATAGTCTAGAACTATTCAAGTACTAATATCACCGTTTTAGGATACTAAAGAAACACAACAAATTATCTCCCAATTATAAAAAAAAGACAGTTATACATTCCTCTTATATTATATTATGTTTCTTTTTCTATTCATTTTTTTTATTCTAAAGGGACTTACTTCCAGAATAAAGTTACTTTTCTATTCTATTATTTATCATTTTATTATAAGACTTGGCTGGACTTACGGAGTAAAGCTATGGGCTAGAATAACCGTTAAATTCCTCATTTATCTAATCCTTAGAATCCAATATTCTTCGAAAATCTTCAATGCTCTTTACTTTGTTTCGAATAAAATCAATTATAATGACTTTTGATTTGACCCGGACCCGATATTAATCTTTTCATGACAATCCTTGTTCCCAATTAACTTATATTATACCCTCCCATCCTCTTCTTCTTCTTCTTCATCGGCGCTACAACTCATCGCTGAGTCCTGGCTTCCTGGATTAGTTTCGCCCATTGGTCCCTCTCTCTTGTAATGGTTCTCCAGCCAATCCAAAAAGAGCTCTTCCATTGTCGTCAATCCCCCCCATCCAGCGCAATCTGGGCCTATCAACTCTTCTTTTCCTTCCAAGAAGCTTCAGCATAATTTTGTTGGTTGAGTTACTCTCGTCTATCCTAGCCACATGACCCACCCATTTTAGACGCTGAATCCTAATGAACCGTTCTAAGTCCGTATCATTATGTATGATATAATTTATGTATGATAATGCCAGTTCTGCATTACTCCGCCTCCTCCAATCGTTACCTGAGTATACTGGTCCATGAATGCGACGTAGTACTTTTCTTTCAAAGACGAGCAGCTTACTTTCACCTGGTTTGGAGAAGCTCCAGATTTCTGCCTCGTACGTGAGGACTAATAAACGCCTTGTACAAAGTTGCTTTTGTTTTCCTTGAGATTAAGCGAGTACTGAGATACCGCTGCAGGCCAAAGTAACATTTAATTGCAGTCAGGATCCTCCTCGATATTTCTTCTGACAAATTGTTTTCGACATTTAGTTGGGAGCCCAGATAAACACATTGTTGGACCGTTTCGAATGTGCATTCACCAATCGAGTGGATGTGGAGCAATTATGCCAGCGACTATGTACTTGGTTTTGCTCTCATTAATAGTAAGTTCCATCTTCCGCACAGGCTGTTCAAGGGCCAGAAAAGCCTCCTTTAGGCCGCGGAGTGATCTCCCGATGATATCAATGTCGTCTGCATATGGCAGGATTTGTATTCAAGCTCCCTCTTCCTTTCCCGTAATTCCCTCGAGGCTTCTGAAAAGGAGATGGTCTCATGACTTTCTAAATGTTATCGGTTATTTGAGTACTACCAGTGGGCAGTTTATCTCCTTGCATTTACTTACTATTCATTATAAATCAGTCATAATATTTTCTTGTATTATTTAATATAGTTATGATTTTTAATTAAATTGTATGTGTTGTAAAGATTATTTTTAAAAAATTGTGATTTGTATCGATAAGGAACTTCATTCAAGTTTACTCACATTTTGAACCTTTGAACATTAAATTGTACTTGAATTCTTTTACCAAGAATTTAACAAATTCCTGAAGATAAAGAAGCTGCACCTTGAGACGACCTGGGCTGGGACGCTTCAAGGCCCGCCTTACCGGTATTGGGAACATCTTCGCTTCATCTATTTTTCAAGAATCTGCATAACCAGACTGTTCCATCTCTGGAATGTTGGTACCAATGGCCTCTTTCTTGAAATATACTCAAGGAGAATTTAATTACTAAAGAAAGTATTTCATTGATTTTACATCCACATAAAGTCCATAGTATAATACAAAGAACAAAAGATATTTCAAAAATATTGCTAAATCGTATGTTTCTATCTTTAATTATTAGTTAAATATTTTAAAATCATAGATACAAATTTTTGCTATACAATACCGAAGCCTTCTGGTATTTTTACAGGAGTCTGTGTATTTATAATTATATTTATAATTAGAAGCGGGGTAGCTTATTGGTAGATCACTGGTGCTGTTCCTGAGGTCTCTGTTTCAAATCCGGGTTAAATAAATTATATAACCTTGTAACAGCCGTAGATGGGTCCTGTGGGTCAGGAAACCCTCCTGGGGCTCACCCAACCCCTATAATTGGGTACTCAAAATAAGGTGGAAAATCAGGCGATTGAGCGTGATCTAGGACAAATCAACTTCCTGGATAACCGTTGTCCTAGAAAACAGTACTGTCTCTGGCATGTACTGAACCCCAGACCCTTTCATGGGTTGTAGTGGTACAGGTTTTTTTTTTCTACAATCGAAACCTTCTGCATTTTTGAAATAGTATTTTTTTCTCCTATATGGATTATGACATTTATAGATAAACTTTATCCATTTTTTTAATATTTCTATAAGTCAAAAGTGCTTTTTCTAGGTTACGTATTTATTTAATAAAATAACAAAAAAAAACTGTATAACTGCAATCCATGAACAGTAGTGGGTTTAACGCATGACATTAACCGTGCTAGTTTTAACCAACTTCTGTGGCGGCATATTTAACCAAGAAACTGCTCAAATGCCAGGCTAATCCTCAAATTACGAGTTTTAACGTACCTGTGAAACCGAAGAGGTTTTTTAAATCCCAAAGTAAATTCAAAGTTGTTAAAGGTATTAGTATCTACCAAAGCCCGTGTCTCAGTAGCCGAGCTCAGTAAATTTATGCGATTAGTTACACCGCTTCTTATTATAATTAGATATTTAAAAAATATAAAGAAGAAGTACAATACTGTAGTCAAAATTTGCAAAAAAAAAGGGATGGTAAAGGCGTGGATATTAAAACAACCTGAATCTGGACCTTCCTACTCTGAATTGGAAGGTTTTGACCTATACTAATACACCAAACTTATGTAAAGTAAAAGCATTCAATATTAAAACCCAAAACAAAACTATAAAAAGGAAGGCAGTAAGAAGAAAACGTGTATGTCCGTATATATGCAGGTGAACATATAATTATCTTATTAAATTTTTATGTAATTAAAGTATTAACAATTTTCCAGATGTATTGTATTGCATTCCTATTAGTAAGTCAATTGATATGTTAGTAATGTGAACGCAGGGACCTGTAATGATTAGCCTTTCATATTACGAAGACGTTCTTCGAGATCTGTAGGTTAACAATAAAACCAAAATTTTTCAATCTATACATTTTTTTTTTACGTTTCGGTGGTGATTCGTCTTGCTCTCCAGGGGGCAATGTGCGTGTATGAGCTATTATATGGTGGAAAAGGAGACAAAGGAATCCTCCACTAAAAGGAAACCTCCACTAAACCTATATAAATAAATTTATCAGAAATTTGTCTGTTAAAATCATTTTCTTAAGATAATCAATCTATTTACAAATGACTCTGCTAATGGAAGCGTGTGGTTATTAAAAACAATTCATTCAAACAACATACCTGAACATGTTTCTCTTGTAGAAATCAACAATGTTTGTCTTTAAAAAAAAAAAAAGTAATGATTTTCATCTATCATATGTTATAATTAATTGTTTGCTATATTGGCTTTAGGGAAAAGTCAGATCCTTTATCTGAATATATTTGATTACTAAAATGGGATGCCACCCTGATATGCAAACGTTGTGCTTAATGTATAGTAATTTTATATCATTAATAAATAAGAGACATAGCCCTCTCTTCTCCAAAGGTTGACTGACCAGGAGTTGTTAATTAAATAAGAATAATTATTTAAAAACATTATTATTGGTGCTGATCATGGTTACAAAGATTTAAGATAACTTCTACTTACAAAGAAGGAGGACGCTATTTGTGACTGGTTGATTCTCGACCATCGCTCCATCCAGCTCACCGCACCTTGAGATAACCACTTCATCCCAGCAACTGCCCTTATCTATGAGCGTAAAGGTAATGAACCCTAAGGGTCATTTTGCACTGCCTGGCCGAGGCCCCTTAACATATTTACTTAGGTCCTCCTAATGTCTCAAATAGTCACATATTGTATAAATGTTTCTTTTTTTAAACTTACATTTTTAATTATTATAAACTCGATTTATTATTTATAAATCACAATAATCGATTTAAAATGAATAAATTGATCTTTCCTAAAATAGATATTTACGATCTTTCCAACGATATTCTAGTGTTACTACTTCATCATACAAAATGTATTCTTCTTCTGTTTAGGTTCGAGTAAATATTATATCTTTACGAGATACTTGAAACTATTAATAAAACTAATTTTTAATCTTGTAGTTCCTGTGAATCATGTCAACCCAAAGTAGATGAGAAAATATATATTTTTATAAACAAAAATAAAACAAGTAAATTCCCTCCAAGTTGATTTTACCCACTAATAAGAGTTATAGCTAGAAACCGAATTTTCAGAAAAGGGAAAAAAATAATGTTAAAGATAAAAATTGCGATCAATCGTTATAATCACTTTATTTGGACAGTATAGTATGTAATTACTTGTAATTGGAGTGTAAATTACTCACAAATAAAATTAGATATCATATAAAAATAATTTAAATAATTCTAATTTTAAAAAACGATTTATTAATATTGATATTATTAATCCTTAGATAATGGTTCAGGGTATTTGATTATAAATCCCTTGCAAACAATATAATTTAAATTAATGTAGATCAGCTAATATCCAAAACAGTCGAATTCCATGATGAACCATTAACCCGGATAACGATCAAGGAGAGATGACCTTAGCTTATGATATCGGGCAGGTATAAAAGAGCAGCGACTCATCACTGCTTCAGTTTCTCACAAGCTCTCAAACATGGCACGTCTCGTGAGTATCTAACCGCATTAACAGTTATATTTTCATTAATACAAGCAGTCCTAAGTAGAGATACTACATAAATATTATTTTACTAATAATAACTTTACTGATTCTCTCCTCTTGCAGGTCCTCCTGATCGCCGCCGTCTTCGGCGTAGCTTCCGCTCAGCTCATCGCCAGGGCTCCCTTGGCATACTCCAGGCCCCTCGCCTATTCCAGCCCTCTCGCCTTGGCCAGGCCCTACGCCGCTTATGCTGCTCCAGTCGCCACCGTAGCCCATGCTCCAGTTGCTATCGCCCACGCTCCAGTCGCTGTTGCTCACGCTCCAGTTGCTATCGCTCATGCTCCAGTCGCTGTTGCACGTGCTGCCGCTGTTGACGAGTACGACCCACACCCATCCTACTCCTTCTCCTACTCCGTAAACGACGCCGTTACCGGAGACTCCAAGGGTCAGACTGAGACCCGTGACGGAGATGTAGTCCAGGGCAGCTACTCCGTTGCTGAACCCGACGGTTCCATCAGGACTGTAGACTACACCGCTGACCCCATCAACGGATTCAACGCTAACGTGCACAAGGACGCCCCAGCTACCCACGCCGCTCCATTGGCCGTGGCTCATGCTCCAGTCGCCGCTGTGGCATCTCCAGTATTGGCCGCCCGCGCAACTCCAATCCTCCGCGCCGCCGTTGCCCGCCCAGCCCTTGCTTACTCCGCCTACGCCCCAGCCTACGCCACCGCTCTCAGATCCGCCATCCCAGCCGTCAACCATGCTGCTGTCACCATCCACTAAATCTAGTCTCTAATAAATTATTTTAATCAAATTGTTATTTATTTATTATTATTTAACTTTCATTAGCACTTGCGCATCCAGCAAATTTGATCCAAGTTTAATTCTCTTTGCTTTTCTACTGGAACATCAAGTTTTGGGATGGAAATGCCAATAGTTGAGTAGTTTTCTTGGCAAGTGTCTTTTTAATCTTTTCCTATTATTACATTTTCCTATTAAGTCTAGGTAACAGGGAGTAGGAAAGTCGAAGAACAAGAAGATTTTGGTGATTTTATGTCGATGAGTGAAATGTTATGTATTTGTTATACATATGTGCTTTTATAGTGGGAATGTTCATGTCGTTGTGTATGGTGTGATTCGAAATATACTATGGTGCCAAATCAAATTTTTAAATTATTTTGTATTTCACCAAAATATTTATGGATAAACGAAGTCAAATTCAAGTATTCTGCGTATCGGATTAGTATTGGAATATACTATCATTTAAGAGTTTACCAAGAGTTTCATATTTTGCAACTGAAACTGTAGCCACCAAATTCTTCTTCCTAAATTTCCCAATTTATATTATAATTTTAAAGCGAACAATAATTATTGGATATTTAACTGTAAAAAAACATAATTAGTTATTTATTTTTAGAGCTGCGAATAGTAGATTTCGGTTTCTATTTCAAACATTTTTATTAATTTACGGCACCAGCCTAACGCTACTTCTCTCAGATTTGCTATTCCAGCCGTAAACAACGCACTCAAGTGCAATCACCATCCACAAAATTTAATGTTGAATATGTTATATTAAATAAATTAATATTTTTATTATTTTTTCGAAACATAGGCTTTTGGAACAGCACTTAGTACCCGAGTTGAGTAGTTCCTAATTATGTATTGCTTTTAAATTTGCTTCTTCAATATACTCTTCTGTTTAATCCAACTAATAGATCCTACAAATATTTTAATATCTATCTACTCTACAATAATTTCCTGAAAGGACCAAAGCACCGAATTCGATAAGAATTTAAAATATTCTGCATAGACAGTATCCCATTCAATTTGTAAGATTTTTAGACCGTTATTACTAAAATGAATCAAGCGTCCTGAAACAATTTCTCTGTTTTAATACTTCTTGTACTTGATCTCATAACTCCTTATTTGTTTTTTGTTTTTTATTTCCAGCTTTGGCTTTTCAGGAGGTTTTGTTTGTATAATAATGCTTAACTGGAACTCGAATATAGTCAACATTACTTACTGATTAAGTTGGAAGACAGTTTTTTTTTATGAATATTTGGTGCATGGATCGTCCCAAGATAATTATGTTAATTATTAGTTCAATTATTAATTATTCATTTCCTTCAAGATAGAGACGAAACATGGCAATACAGCATAAATGTTGACAAATCATCTCCTATATATATCGGTTTCTACTTATCTTGACTGTTATGGAAATATATGTATATATATATATATATATATATATATATATATATATATATATATATATATATATATTTTTTTTTTTTTTGTATTTACAAATTGCACTATACATCAAATATCAACCTTCAATGTATGTATGAAATAATTTTCAAAGACTGATTCTGAAGACATTACTAGTAGTAAAAAGTAAAATTCGTTGTTTTTCTTTTTTTGAAGTCAAAAGAACGAAAACAAAATTACAGCTATAAAAAATAAAAATAAAATAATGTAAAAAAAGCTTTCAATACAAAAGGAACTCTTAAAATATAATGATGCTTTTAGATTGACAATTTGTGTTTTTACATTTTTTTAGCCAACGAATTTAGTTTAGAGACCTTTCAATCGCAATTCAATATCTATTTTTGACTTTTCAAAGCACATAGTCAATTATCATTATTGCACACTCTCTGACAGGATTAGCCTAACCGACTATTATTGTCTTAACCATTTATTCAGTACAGTGGCCGAATTAACTGCTTCCTCACCTTCTTCTGTAATAAATCAGACGTTTGTGAACTCCCTCGTCCCCATGTTCTGAATATAGGAATCAATATATTGCATAGACCCTTCATAATTCGTTGGCTGACCAAGAGCTTCGCTTTCTTCGCAGACCCCTTATGATTCAACTGAGGATAGTTGGTGTGTTTCATCAAACAAATTGTTGATCATATATTGAAAATTAAACAGATATGTGCTCAATCATTTCCTCCAGTAGAAAATGTGATAATAACACACGCTTAAAATATTTTAAAAATCAACGAAACATACTTTGCAAAAATGAATAGGGTATTACTAGTTTTATGGCATTTACTCTTCCGAAGACTTTTATTATTAACTCCATTAATATATATATATATTTTTTTTTTCACTGCTGTAAAATGTAATCAAGGGATATCGGAAAGTGGCATGAATAACCCTTGTGGAGAAACTACCCATCGGTAGCACTCCAAAACGAAGCTTAGAGAATGAATTTGGTTGTTCATTTGTATATATCATTACATAATATAGGTCCAAGATTACGGGTATGAAAATAGAAATGATTTAAAATGGAGAAATGTTAAAAAAATATTGGCAGCTAAGACCTTTTATTTTGTTATTCTTCCTCAATAAATTTCATACAATAAAAAACATTATAATTTCTATCAAATAATAATTCAGTTTATAATAAAAATGATATGATAATGCAAATCATGGAAAGCCAATATAAAATCTACAATGTTAGCAGTGTCCCTATTCATTTTTACGCAGTTTATTTCATTAGTAATAAAAGCCTACACCACGACTTTCATATCCCCTTCGTACATCATCTGATATCAACAGAAGTTTTCAAATTCCATATGAACTTATCCAACCACCCAAATCCTCTTGTTCAGTCCTACACCTATCATCCTTAGAGTCCATCCCAGAGGTTGAAGCGGCAATAACCTAGATATGTATTGTAAATATGCCGTTGGAATTCAAGAAGTGGACAGCTTCTCCAGCGTCTCACGCAGCTCCTGCGGTGCACTTACTCAGTCTCTTCGGGCTCAACAGTGACGCAGTTGGATAAGAAGCGCTGTGATCTCCTTTGATCCCGCTTTGCTGTCCACGCGTAGAGGGAGATCCAAAAGGAAGCGTGTAAATAATAATGTATATAGTTTGTGTATTCATAAATCACTAATATTTAGTGTCTGATTTTTATTAATTTTTCCCCTTTGTATTGGCCAACTAGGGACCACGTGACAATTTCAATTTCTTCTCATTTGTTGCTTTCTTTACCTCAAATATCCTTTCACCCTGTCTCTTCTTTCTTTCTTTGAACCATATTTCGCCTGTTCTGTATTTATTGCTTGTTCCCTGGAATCCCAAGCCTATAGTTAATTTCGTTTCCCAGAGATATTTAAATATCTGTTTTGACAACTTATCGTCATCCATTCTGCATAAATGGCAGAAAAACACCAGTCTTCTATTCCTTATTGTTGCTGTTATTTTTTCTGTGCTTTGATACACCTCATCATTTATTCAGTCAATAGTTTTTATTATTATAATTTCATTAGTGGATTAAATTAAAGGGAAAATACGAAAACGAAAAAAAAAGTTTTAAGCGACAATGAATTCAATTTTTTTTAAAGGAGTACGCAACGCTCCCATTTACACCCCTGTTTTGCAAAAATGATAACAACTATTCAGTATAGATTTATATGTATTTAGGGTTTTTTCTTAATAATTAAATTCATTGACCCTAGTTATAATATATTTATATATATATATAAAACTTTACTCTGTAGAAGAATACAATTTTAATAGCACATGAATTTTTGATCCAAATTGTACTACTTAAATATGAAATACTATAAGATAGATCTGTAATATGATGGAGTATATTACTTTTTTTTTATGTTTTGAGGAAAAAATCACGTGGTTTATAGATATAATTAAAAAAACCAAATATGCCTATTTTTTGATGGGATATGGATTAAATATGCAATTCTATACTGCTTTGGAGGTGCTCGGCATCTGAGGTTCATATATCGTAAAAGCTTTGTATGGCTTCGAGAGTCTTCATAATAAGCCATAATATCAACATTTAATTGACTCATAAAGAACAAAAGTAATTAATGGTTTTTTACAATAAACAATAACTGACAAAAATAATAATATCGACTATTTTCATTGAAACTAATGAAGCTCTGACCTAGTTTATGGCCTGTGGGAATCTTCGGTGCTATTGATGGGTCCTAAAGGTTATAATGTTGGATCCTTTATCAATACCTAAAAAATAAAAAATAATATAAGAAAAAAATACATAGTACGTAACACCACTGAATAGAATATATTTAAAACGTACGGTATTCGCCATTTAGAAAATAATGTTTATTTGTTCGTAAAAAAACTGATCTATGATAATCTTCTGGTCAACCTTAACATTAACATAATCAATAAGATACATAAAATTTATATAATAAAATAAAATAGATAAAATATAAAATCAATAAAATAGATAAAATTTTTGTTCAGTGAATCTGAAAATTTTATTGACAAAATACTTGTAAAAGATAATTGTAACCACAGTTTGTTCCCTAAGATTTAGTACAATACTTTTCGTATAAAATTATGAAAATATTTAAACTATTAAGAAATAAAAAAAAGGACAGATTGATATCGCTGCTTTATCTTTGGGAATATTTAAATCCTTTGGTTTGACTTTTGAAAGATCTTTCAAAATAGGCAGATTGATTTCATAAACAGTGCAAAAAAAATCCTATCATATTCATATTTTAAAAATTTTAATAAAACTTATAGCATAACTTAGATGATTTGAATTACATATTGAGGTTTTTCTATGAATTTTAATCTGACATTAATATTAACCTCTTTGTATGATTCAGTCAACTATCGAATACAAAGATCAGAAGATTCATGAATCGGATAGTCATCTAAGAAAAAATAATGAGATGACGAAGAGCAGGAAAAAGGATCGGGACGACCTTAGCTGAAGATGTGGAGCAGGTATAAAAGAGCGGCGGCTCATCCCTGCTCCAGTTTCTCACAAGCTCTCAAACATGGCACGTCTCGTGAGTATTCGATCACATTAACAGTTATATTTTCATTAATACAAGCAGTCCTGAGTGGAGATATCTATATAAACATTATTTTACTAATAATAACTTTACTAATTGTCTCTTCTTGCAGGTCCTCCTGATCGCCGCCGCCTTCGGCGTGGCATCCGCTCAGCTCCTCAGGGCTCCTCTAGCATACTCCAGGCCCCTCGCCTATTCCAGCCCCCTCGCCTATTCCAGGCCCTACGCCGCTTATGCTGCTCCAGTCACCACCGTAGCCCACGCTCCAGTCACCGTCGCTCACGCTCCAATTGCGGTTGCTCACGCTCCAGTCGCTGTAGCCCGTGCTGCCGCTGTTGACGAGTACGACCCACACCCATCCTACTCCTTCTCCTACTCCGTCAACGACGCCCTCACCGGAGACTCCAAGGGACAGACTGAAACCCGTGATGGGGATGTCGTCCAGGGCAGCTACTCCGTTGCCGAACCCGACGGTTCCATCAGGACCGTTGACTACACTGCTGACCCCATTAACGGATTCAACGCTAATGTGCACAAGGACGCCCCAGCCGCCCACGCCGCTCCAGTCGCCGTGGCTCACGCTCCAGTCGCCGCTTTGGCCACTCCAGTGCTGGCCGCCCGCACCGCCCCAATCCTTCGCGCCGCCGTCGCCCGCCCAGCACTCGCTTACTCCGCCTACGCCCCAGCTTATGCCACAGCTCTCAGATCCGCCATCCCATCCGTCAACCATGCTGCTGTCACCATCCACTAAATGTAGTTTCTAATAAATTATTTTAATCAAATTTATATTTACGTTTTTGTTTCCCTAATAATATCTATAATTTCGTCGACTTGCCGAATTTATTAAATTTACCACATGGTTAATACAAAAATTAACTGATGTAAAATTTAGAAAACAACAAGAATAAAAGATGATATGAAATCAACGGACATATAAAAATTCTAGAAAGTCGTGGATAAAAATATAAAAGCTACGAAAAAGAATTATACAGAATTTGGCTGTACAAACAACCGTGGGAAACTGTTTTGAAAAAAATAATAATCAAAGTATTAAATATGTACATAAAGATAAAGAATTGTAAGTATTTGGATTGTAATATAATATTATATTAACTAATTGGATTGTAACTTAATGTTTCTTCGATATATGACTGCATCCCAACTGTTGGGTACCTAGTTGTGAAGCTGTTAAAATGATCCAATTTTAAGATTTTTTTATTGCTTTATTTTCAAAACTACAGCATTTACATTATTTTAATAGAGTAATATATTACAAATGAAATTATTGTTAAAAATACAGAATTGTTCTGCTTTCTAATGATTTAAGGATTTCCTATATATCTATCTACAATTTAAGAAGAAATTCTTGTTAATTTTTCAATATAGAAGTTGAGAAATTTATTTGGTACTTCTATGAATGAAACGTTTTTTTACCTTTATACTTGATTTTTGTAATATAATGTGTCTTTACCAAAATATTGCTGTTTTTAGCGCATATGATCCAGATTCCGAAAGCTGTAACGTGATCGGAAGATGAAAAATACTCAGTTAAAACCGAGTAACTTGGATTTTGATTTCGATGTGATTTTTTTAGAATACGGATAAAACCATACGTATAAACCAGATTATGATAAGATGGTGGGCTAAGTAACGATGTACTATACATTTGATAGTTTTCTACAAGTGGCTTTTTGTATAGTGAGGCAGTAAACACGTCCGCACTACACACTATTGTAGGAATTGTGATAAGAATTAGATATTTGTATGAACTAGAAATAAAGAAATACATGTTTTTTTATTGTTTGAAAATTGACCCTGAAAAGTGTAAAATAAGGGATATCGTATCATGTTAGGTTAGAGATGTGAATTTAGTAAGCAGGTTTTACATTTGAATATAATAATAATTGTACTCATGATTTTGCAAAATAAACCCCTAGATATAACAGTTTTCGATATTATATGGTGGATTTTAATAGAAAACTTATCGATAGTTCTACTTTTTGTATAGTGAGGAAGCAAACAGGTTCGCACTACACACTATTCTAGGAAGGGAAGTTAAGGCCTATCCAAGATGGTTTGTTGGATGGGAAAGGATTCTTTCAATCGAATTGTAAAGAATCAAAATTTAATGTACACAGTTTGTCATTTTCGGGAACGGCGGAGGTTGACAACCACAAAAAAAGGAAATTAATTCCCACTTTCCGGTCACGGCTAGCTGCAAAATGGATTCTCCAAGACTTCTGGGTTTTGAAATTCTTCCCAAAGCAAGGAAACTTTCGATCCCAACTATAAGACTACGGAAATGATATTAATCATTTATTTCCTTGCGGTATTCCGGAGTCTGCTGTGGTATTGTCATAAGTTGCGCCGCCTTTTAGTGACAAAGACCTAAATTGCTGAAGGGAAGCGGACTTTACGCCTATCTCCAAGAATGATTTCCCTCAACTAGAGATCTGAGACGATTAATTATCCGAGCTTTAAAGAGTTTGTATTTGAATTAAAGCGAAAGTGGACACAATACTTTTCAATCTCGGAAGAAGAAACCATGGAAATGACTGATTATATGAACAACCCCTGAAAATGGCTTAGAGTGAGGAGTTTAGAGACAATATTAACGTGTGTGATAATCAAATATATTTAATATTCTCAAAACCCGTTTTGGCGTAAGGCAAGGAAGGGTGTCCCAACAAATAAATACTTGTCATCTTCGAATGAATATCACGCAGAACTCAAGGAATGGACTAAATTGTGTGCAGTGGCTTTAAGGCAGAAATACACAGATAAAAAAATAACGTAAACATTATTTTTTTAAATTTACAATTGTATTAAAATAGGTAATACAGAGTAAATATAATGAATAATACATAATTTCCATGAAAGGATTGATATCGAGTATGGGTCGAATCAGCAACAAATGGGATATAAAGATCATTATGTATGACTTTATTCTTAACAAAGTAAGGAGCATTGAGGATTTTACAAAGGGTTTAAGATTGTAACGATTCATAAGGAGAGAAATTCGATGTTATAGTGGTGCCTGAAATTTCATTGAGTCTTCTTTAATTATTTGGCAGTTATTATATACTTTTAAAGTTTCCACTGAATACATTTCGATAATTCCTGTATTTTCTGTAAATTTTGAAAACCAAAAGTAGACGTTTCTGAATAATATTGATCATTATGAAATCCATTATTACAAAATCAACAAAAAAAATATGTAAGGTTCATTCATATCATTGCAAAAACATGAAATTAAATATAACCCACAACGCATCCTATATACTCGACTATCCTGAAATTCAAGACTGTCATGTCATCTGTATCGTGTTTCAGAGTCGGTAACAGGTTAGCAGACGATCCAAAATTTAGCCTAAGCAGTCTCAAGGACATGGCTGGCTTTCTGACCTTTCGCAAAGGATGACCTTTTAAAATATGTGATACAGTTATATTTTTTATTTTTATTTTTTTCTTTAACCGTTTCTTCCCGTAAAAATTCAAATAATTTATGCCCAACTCATTTATTACTATTTTTATTGTTATATGGAGAAAATAAAGCCTAGTTTATCATTTAAGTTAAAAATATATACATATATTTACTACGAAGTTGCATTTATATACAAAATCTTCACAAGGCAAACACCATGGATGAAATTCTGGAATGCTTTACCTTTATATGTTGAATATGGAGAAAATAAAATGAACGCTTATAGCGTTCTATTAGAAGTAAAAAGCTCTGTAGATTTTATTTAAGTTGGATTAATTTTTAAGAAGCTGAAATATTACGTATAAGTTTTTCCTTCGGTTCTTGAGTTTCAGTCAATACTTACTAAATTATTGATGACGTCGTACTTTTTGGCGAAGTTTCGAGACTATAATATTTCCATATTGAAACCAAATCGATGACCAAATGTTTTCAACGACAACACTCAATCAATATATCCACACAATATTAGCATCTCAGTTACAATAAATGTAAATCTCAGTTTATAGATTTTTTATATTGATATGTGTTATTATTGT
Source organism: Troilus luridus (assembly GCA_964056705.1). Taxonomy (NCBI): domain Eukaryota; kingdom Metazoa; phylum Arthropoda; class Insecta; order Hemiptera; family Pentatomidae; genus Troilus; species Troilus luridus. The sequence goes on from OZ057412.1 coordinate 178,491,147, forward strand.
ACAGGTCTATTGATTTGGTAATGCAATTGAAAACATTTCATCATCAATTTGGCGTAATTATAAGCCATATGATTTCTCATTTTTATGTATTAATATATATTTGATACCACTTTGATATAGGTTACAAGAAGTAGAAGTTTAAAATAATGTTCAAATTAACCAACACCTGAAATCTAAACCTAAATAAATTTAAAAATGAACCTCAAGAGTTTATTATATATTTTGGGGTCGAACAATTCTTCGTCTTAGGAATTTCCAGTAAGAACTTTTCATCAATAATAAAATTATTTATTAATAACTTTATAATCCATTATCTTTCTTGACTCGATCACTATATACGAGAATAACTGTCAAATTAATACATCAAATTTAAACGTGAACTAGCTGGGCGATAGTAAATCGAAAATAATACATACTTTTTTTATTTTCTTAAATAATGAGAAGCTCTTGAAAGAAGAATGGAAGTGATCCATAATAAAAGTCGAAAAAATATAGTATAAAAATTTGTGAGTATTTATTATATTATTAATGCATGGTATTATCAAACCTGACATTGTTTGTTTAATCGTATTCAACATGGGCAACATAACATAAATATAAATTTAACTCCACTTAAAAACTAATATACCGTTCTTCTGTGGACTGGTCAAATATTTTAATTTGTTCGATAATTTTAAATCAGTAATTTTTTTTAATAAGATATTCCAAATGCTTAGCCAATTTTGAAAATATTATATTAATAGTAAAACTATTCAGTATTGTGCTAGTTGAAGTAATGATAACTATTACGTTTGGTTATATAATCCAGATATCATATGAAGAATTTGCCATTTTTATTTGTTTTCTCGATGAAGCTTATTTCATAATTCATTTTCAGTAATAAATTTTATAAAAATCCATCCGGAGTACTCTATACTCATCGATAGAAATTTTGCCAGTATTTTATCCATTGATGAACTTGCTCAAATCCATCGAACATTTAAATCGATGAACAGATGGATACAAGATATAATAGTTACAACTAACAAGCTGTTATTCATTTCTTTAAAACCAAAAGTTACCGGATAAGTAAATTAATTTATGTTAGAGTTTTGTCCTGCTAGTGATGAACTTGAACTGCTTGAAAGAATTATTAGCTTTCTTATCCTCACACCCATTGCTGCCCTTATGCAGTCTAATTGAATCCACGGTTGAATTCCATCGATGGAGTTATTATTGAGTTTGAAGACATACCTAGTGATCTCTGTGTCATACCTGTTGAATATAAACTGACCCATACTTTTCTCCTCAAATGGAAAGTATCGATGAAAAATGATTACTATTAAGACAACATATTGATTCAACATTTCTAGAGGAAAGTTGTAGGAAGATACAATATACTATAACATTATAAATGAAACTCTTGAAATGCATGATTCTAATCACAATCCTTAATAAAATCATACTAGAGAAACTATTACGATACTAGAAATAACGGCAGTGGGAACACGGAATTGCGGAATAAGTTCATCGAAAACGAATGAAATTGGGAGATGACCTACAGAGAGAAAACTAAAATAAAGGTTATAAACAATAAGGTTTTGTACCTATCTAGTATATTACATTAATGTTATCGAAACCCGCGTTGCCATAAGCCAAGAAAGGATGAATAAATAAATAACTCTGGCAAATAAGTACGACACAAGGAATATGAACTGTATTTGGGTTTAAAAATCTGATTTTCATATTCAGTCCGGTGCAAAAGTTTTTTTATTTAAAAAAAAATCTTGTACGCAACAGATATTGAAGTATTTAGGATCCACTGCTCAATTTGAATAATTGTTGATGAGTTGCTTTTATAATATTAATATATTTAGCAGTGCGTACCATATAGGAAATAATTATTATTATAATTATGAAATACACAAATAAAGAAAAGAAATTCATAAAATTAGATGTATATCAATGAGTAAAAAAACCAAGAAATCATTTTAATATAAACCGATTTATTGTCATATTAAACATATTTGATCGTAGTATCAAGAGGATTATAAATGTATAACAGTTGTTATAATCTATCTCTGAGATCAAAAATAAAAATGGATTAAGAGACAAAAGCAGTTGGGACGACCTTAGCCGAAGATATCGGACAGGTATAAAAGACCAGCAGCTCATCCCTGATCCAGTTTCTCACACGCTCTCAAACATGGCACGTCTCGTGAGTATCCAACCGCATTAAATGATATATTGACATATGTAAAGATGTTGGTAGTAATGATTATTTTACCAAGCATAATTATACTAATTGTCTCCAATTTCAGGTCCTCCTAATCGCCGCCGTCTTCGGCGTGGCCTCCGCTCAGCTCCTCAGGGCCCCCCTGACATACTCCAGGCCCCTAGCCTACTCTAGCCCACTCGCCTACTCCAGCCCCTACGCCACATATGCTGCTCCAGTAGCTACCGTAGCCCACGCTCCACTTGCTGTCGCTCACGCTCCAGTCGCCGTTGCCCACGCTCCAGTGGCCATTGCTCACGCTCCAGTCGCTGTTGCACGTGCTGCCGCTGTTGACGAGTACGACCCACACCCATCTTACTCTTTCTCCTACTCCGTCAACGACGCCGTTACCGGAGACTCCAAGGGACAGACTGAGACCCGTGACGGAGATGTCGTCCAGGGCAGCTACTCCGTTGCTGAACCCGACGGTTCCATCAGGACTGTAGACTACACCGCTGACCCCGTCAACGGATTCAACGCTAACGTGCACAAGGATGCCCCAGCCGCCCACGCCGCTCCAGTGGCCGTGGCTCACGCTCCAGTCGCCGCTGTGGCCACTCCAGTGCTGGCTGCCCGCGCCACCCCAATCCTCCGCGCCGCCGTTGCCCACCCAGCCCTCTCTTACTCCGCATACGCCCCAGCTTATGCCACAGCTCTCAGATCCGCCATCCCAGCCGTCAACCATGCTGCTGTCACCATCCACTAAATTTAGTTTTTAATAAATTATATTCATCAAATTAATATATATTTTTTATTTCACCAAATTTCCATGAATATGTGCAATATTAGCACACATCTGAACAATATTGGCATATTTTTTCAAATTGGACATTGTATCATTTGAAATAACATTTTTGTATTGTTAACTAATATTTCGAAATTCGAAATTCTTTAATACAAACATTTCAAAATTGCTGTTTTAGAGTAATAATAATAGAAGAACAATTGCGTAGGTATTTAACCAGAAATAGTTGTGATGAGTTACTATCTACCAGTTCTTTTAAAATTATTTTTTAATAGTTTCTTTACGCTTGATAAATCATATTCGTTAAGAAGAATTATCATGAGGATTTCCTCTCTTCGCCTTCATTTAACAAAGGTCATATTAATTGAATCCGCAATTATTATGAATAAATAAAAGAAAAGATAGAAATACCTACAATTGTTTTTATTTTAGAATTTCGGATATCATATATTTTATTGTAATAATGATTGAAATATTAGTTTTGATAACAGAGAAAACCCAAAACTTAAAATTTACATTTAAATAAACGACTAGATGCAGATGTTTTCCATCAAATTATATAGGTCAATACTAAAAATAACTGGGTAAATTTTTAAAAAAATTTTTAAAGCTGGGCGTAGGAAACGTTGATCAGAAACAGTTAAACAAATAAAGTATGCACACACATACGACAAAGCCAGAATATAGTACAAAAATCACACTAAGAGTTTTGGCAATGATTTTTAATAAAGAAGTGATGCTATGACATGATTATACTTTCAAATACTTGCCAATGTCCAAAATAATGATGACAAGTTTTACATTTTTTCTTAGTTGTTAAGGAAACGTACTTCATTAACAAAATATAACATATTAGAATTCTACAGGGTGTTTCAGGGTTAAACTGAAAATTTGAACTAAGGACCTCAAAACAAGAAAAAAAAATCCTGTGAAGGTATGTCCGCAATCGCTTTGTTTAGGAGATATTCACATCTAGAGATTTCATTGTTACGAATTATTTATGCATAGTAAATAAATAAAACTTATTTATAAAATTTATTTGTTCCAACTACTTTATTTATTAAATGTAAACCATTAACATTCATATTAAATGTTCAAAGTGATTTCCTTGAGCCTTCAGACAAGCTCGGCATCTTTCTTCAACAAAAGCAGTAGCAGAACGGGCCTGGATATATGTTATTGTTTCAGAAGACTCAATTATCCTTCTGCGTAAAGAATTAAGGTCATTCACTGGCCTTGCATAGACTTTTTGTTTAATGTCACCCCAAACAAAAAAATTCAGTGGTGTCAGGTCTGGAGAGCGAGCAGGCCAAGCCATTGGTCCTGCACGGCCAATCCATTGATTAGGATAATTAGTATTTAGCCATTGTCGTGGAGCTCTTCCGTAATGTGGAGGACAACCATCTAATTGAAACCAAATGTTCCTTCGCAGATGTAGTGGAATTTCTTCTACTAAATCGTGGTAATCATTCTTAAGAAATTCCAAAAATGTGTCCAGATTGAGTCGAGGTGGTAAGGAATGCGGGCCTATTAAAATATTGTCTATTATCCCGAACCACACATTGCACTGAAACTCGTACTGAAAATGATGCTGACGAATTGCAATCCCCATGCAACCAGAGATGATTATTTTTCTTTGGAAATAGCATGGAATATTTACGACGGGCAGCATTGGCATTACCATTGCAAAAACCGTACACAAACACCATATCGGCATATTCAGCATTAGTATAAATGGAAGGCATAATGAGTACTCCGCGAAAGCCTCAAACAATCTGATAAATGTTATTGATAGTTCAATTCTTATTATTGTTTGTTATTGATGTTCTATTGCAAACAGTATTAATCCTAAAGTCCATAGTTTAAGTACAGTTAGGGAGACAAGGCCATATTACTATTCTATCTAAATTTATCTCCTAAACTAAGCGTTTGCAAATATACCTTCGTACGAAATATTTTTTTTCTTGTTTTAAGGTCCTTAGTTCATATTTTCAGTTTGGTCACTGCTGCTGTTGAACAAAGATGCTAAGCCTGTCTGAAGGCTCAAGGAAATCACTTTGAACATTTAATATGAATGTTAATGGTTTACATTTAATGAATAAAGTAGTTGGAACAAATAAAATAAATTTTATTTATTTACTATGCCTAAATAATTCGTAACAATGAAATCTTTAGATGTGAATATCTCTTAAACAAAACGTTTGCGGACATACCTTCATAGAAATTTTTTTTCTTGTTTTGAGGTCCTTTGTTCAAATTTTCAGTTTGGCCATTTAACCCTGAAACACCCTGTATACTACACTAGTTTGATTGGAATCGAGTAGAAAGTTTTTTTTTAAATAATAGATGTATGAGCTAATGATAGTGTTGAAGTATCTAGGAATTATAGAATTTTTTATGATATACCGTTCTGTGGTTAACTATCACTTTACATCAATAAGGTAACAGTGATATTTTCCAAGTATTTTTCAATCCTGTAAAAGGTGGCAAACACCTTCTGATTTTTGGTACAGATAATATTCTTAACAACGGAGACTGGTTCGGACGGCTTATATTTCGAAATAAAGTAGCTTTAAAACAACATTCAAGAAAAATAAAACATTCATAAACATAAATGCGGGTGTAGGTTTCGAATTGATTTATAAACAATAACTAAACCTAAATAAATAAACAATTAATTTTATATGTATGAAATTAAAGTTAGCAATAAACTTGAAAAATCATCCAAAATTAAGCATGTCTGTTCATTACTTAAAATAGCACAACCTCTTAAATATTTCAAATTACCGCTTCATTCGAATACAAATTTTGTCAGATATTGAAAATAATGTATCGCTGCTGGTAAGAAATTATATATTCATACACACAAATTATATATTTATGCATATATTTTGTTGGGATTATGTGATAATCTGATTTTTTTATGGCTATGAATGCCTGAAATTATTATTAATTTTTTTTTAAAGAATATGGAACATGTTAATCTTTAATATGATTATTAGGTATTTCTTTTTCACTACATTTGAACATTATTGACTTAATATTTTAGAGATACCATATATTCTGCAATGCGAATCGTTATACATTTTTGGCTATATTTTATATTCTTTGGGTATATTCAATATTTTTTGGGTATATTTAATGTTTGGCCTCTGAACTATTTTCTCCAAGTTAAATTCAGAAAGTTCATAATTCCAATTCGTGATATAATTAAAACAAAGCTCAAAGTATTGAGCAAAATTAGAAATATTATAAAGCGATAAGCTTTAGTATATTCTCCCTATGAATTAATACACTTTTAAACCAAGGTTTCTACAACAAGTATGTTCAGACTATATAAAATATATAAGATATTTATATACTTAATAGATTTATAGACTATATAAAAACAGTTATTTTTATGGGATTACCTGCAAATCCATCGATATATTTTAGTGACGATTACTTAAATTAATTAATTTTAGTTATTTGTTATAATCTCACTTTATTAGTTTATTTTTACTCTTAATCAAGAGTTCTCACTACCTCTACCAAATAATACAACATTTTAATTAAACGACCTAGAAATTCAAATAAGAATTTTACTGAAAGAAAACTACCTAAAAATATCTAATTCATGATAATGTATATCTCTATATTATATGAAAACTAAAATTTCAACATGGTATTTATTAAATAACATATATAAATATTTAAAATTTATTAAATATATACAAGTCGAGCTGTTTGGCTCAACAACATCACTGTGTAGGCTTCAATATAGAATAATATGGAGAAGCTACTTAGACCTGGTTGTTTTTTAGGAAAATGACATCAATCTCTCTCTCTCTCTCCCCACCCCTCCAATATCTTTGCTTTCATGTGTTAATCGTATTAGAGAGTTTGACACTTTTTTTATTTATGAATCTCAATTTCATTCCTTATACTTTTAAATTAAAATTAAATACATTTCATTAAACATATATAATTAATTATTTAAAAATCCTTATAATAAATTGATTTTAAAGTATACAAATCTTTATTCCAAGTATATGCTATATATTTCAGTTCTATTTAATTATGTATATAGTACTTTTGTTAATGTTAATCTCTTTATTTAAAAAATCCAAATTGCAGGTAGGATATTATTGACTATCCTTTGTAAAATGTAAATTAAATAATTTATTAAATCTATCTCTATGTAATAAATTTGCAAACATAACTTGGCATTAAATAAAAAATTAAATGAAGTAGGTTCTAAGAAAGAAAGAGGCGGGTGAGCTGGATTGAATGAATGATGGGTAAGGGTATTCACTTAAGATTTACAACAAAAAATCAGCAACTTAGTGTATTAATATAGTTAGTATATTAACATATTTAGTATTTTAACATAATTAGTATATCAACATAATTAGTATATTAACATAGGCAATTAGCAGAATCGTAAGAGAGTATTATATATATAGTCATAAAAAGTTCCCATACAAAAAAACATATAATAAATCGACAACGATAAGGAAGATAAATGCATGCTGAGTTATTACAACACTTATCTCGTCCATCATTATCGTTAAATAATTAAATAAATAAAATCTAAAAATATATAATACTACTTTCATTAAAACCTTTATTTTATCGAATTTCAATAACGTCAATTTAATATGGATATTTTATAATTGCATCAATTGAATAAAAAATATCCTATTGATTTTTAGAAGGAAGAACTAATAGTAAAACTTATATAAACATGATAATTATAATTATATACTCGTACATAAGTTTGTATACATGAAAATCTACAAACAAAACAGATATAGCTAATGTGAAAGCACCCAAAACTCAATATGAAATGCGACAATATGAAACTTTACAAGGGCAGGGGCGAAGCTGAGCCGCTATAAAGGCGGGGCCGACCCTCCCTGTACCAGTTACTCTTCAGTCCTCAGCCATGGCACGTCTTGTGAGTATTATCAGATATCTTTATCTATCGTGAGTGTACTTGATATTGTTAAGCATTATATAATATATACATTATATAATATATATTTCCAGGTATTGCTGTTAGCCGCCGTCTTCGGCGTTGCCTCCGCCCAGCTGATCTCTCACGCTCCACTCGCCTACTCCAGACCCCTGGCATACTCCAGGCCCCTCGCCTACGCTAGGCCCTACGCTTCTTATGCCGCCCCAGTAGCCACCATCGCTCACGCTCCATTAGCAGTTGCTCGCGCTCCAGTCGCTATCGCTCACGCTCCAGTCGCTGTAGCCCACGCTGCCCCTGCCCTCGCCGTTGCTCCAAGAGTTGAGGAATACGACCCGCATCCATCTTACTCCTTCTCTTACTCCGTCAACGACGCTTCCACCGGAGACTCCAAGGGACAGCACGAGACCCGTGACGGAGATGTCGTCCAGGGCAGCTACTCCCTCGCCGAAGCCGACGGTTCCATCAGGACCGTAGACTACACCGCTGACCCAGTCAACGGATTCAACGCCGTCGTCCACAAAGACGCTGGCGCTCACGCCGCTCCAGTAGCCGTCGCACACGCTCCAGTTGCTATCGCTCACGCTCCACTTGCTCTCGCTCATCCTCCAGTACTCGCCGCAAGGGCCTATGCTCCAGCTTATGCCACTACGCTTCTTCATCATTAATTTTTTTATTTGTAGGTAATAAAAATTTAAAAAACTAAAAATATGATTATCTCTATACAACCCTTAATAACTTATCCATCTCACTCATGGATTTTTATTGTAATAATTATGGGTGTTATTGTAATAAGTCTTATCCAATATTATGGCCCAGGTTGCCAGTTGCTAAACCATTTGTCCTGAGCGACTACATTACCGAAAAAATTGTAAGTAACTCCTGCACATCAATGTGGTTTATGTAAAAGTAAGGAGGTCATACAATTTATAGAATATATATAGACCTATGTAGAACATAAAATCCTTTAGACCTATTCTGCTGACAGGTTTGTTCGCTATTACAAAAAGTACTATTTATTTTATGATCTTATATTTGCTCAGTGCTGAAGTTTCAATGCTAACTTGGGATTCCAGGACACAAACAATAAAAGAACAGCCACAAAGTGGTCGGAAGAAAGAAAATCGAGACCTGGTGAAAAAATGAGAGAATATTCCAGGAAAATAAAGCCACAAATGAGAAGGAAATGAAATTGCACGTCTTCCCAAGTTGACCAAAACGAAGGGGGGGGGGGGAATAGTTTACATATATATCTAATTTTTTTAATTTTGAGCTATATATTGTCTGACGGGTCTATCTGTTGAATTAGTGTAGCTCACGTTAATTTTTCTGGGTCTTTGAAACACACTGAACTTTAGGATCAGGAATATATAATCCTGTTATAGAGTCTTTTTCGTCTATTTAAATTTTCGTATAAAAATAAGAGTAAGTTAAAAAAAAAATACTTAAAATCAATTTATTGTTATTATAACCCATTGACACCTATATCTTTATTGTAAGAAAACTTAAACCTTAAAATTAATAAATATGAGTATATTTTATATTTAACTATTCAAAAATGTCCACCAATCCAAAGTAAGTGACAACGTTTTACTTAATTTGCAACTTCAAGTACTAAAATTTAGAGAAATATTATCTCAAAATCCTAATAAATGAATATTCAAAACGTACTTGACGATATATTGTATGATAGTCGAATGTGACAGAAATATTAAAGTGTTAAAAGTCAGGGTGGAGGCAATGTATTGATTTTTATACTGGAAACTGGCGTATCGTCGTTAAATATTAAAATATCACGAAGCATGAGATAAAAGCAAATATGAGATATAATGCAAGAATAACTTCAATTGCGGTGCTTTATATTTATTTTTTATTAATATTATTTTTCCTAAGGATTGGCTCGAATTGAGGTATCCTTCAACCAATAATTTCCTTTAAATCGTTTTTCTATTTTCTTCTATAGTGAATATCTTTCTCCCTCAGACCATGGTCGTGCATACTTTCCACAATTCCTTCTATCCATCGTTTTTGTGGCCTTCCTCGCCGTTTCCTCCCTTCGGCATTCCAATTGAAAAATAAATTTGCCAATCTTTCTTCCTCCTTTCTTCTGAGATCGCCATATTCCAATTTTTTGGAGGACATTTTGTTGAGTTTGCATTCGCTCTCTAATTTCGGCATTAGTCTTTCTTTCTATCCTGGATACCCTGACAGCTCTCCTCCAATAGTCCATTTCAGTAAGTAGTTTTTTTTCTAAAGCAGTGCTTATCGCCCAAGTCTCTGCTCCATATAACAATATGCTTTCTATTATGGACTTATGATATAACCTTGTCATCTTTCGTAACATTATTGATCCAAAGGACCGAGGTAAGCACACCAATTGTTTTATCTGTTTTTCAGACGTTTCATTCCTTTTCATAACATAGCCCAAATATTTAAAACTAACAACGCTTTTTATTATATTTCCTTTAACAATGAAGTCCTTCTTATCAGAAATGGTCATTTATTCAGTTCTGCTGAAGTTTATTTTAACTATAATTTGTATCCCATAGTTTTTGTAGCATTAATCCTCATATTCTAGAGCGATAATCACCTGGTCATCAGCGAACATTAGTTTAGAAAGATGGCTGTTACCTATTCTTTCTCCCATTTCCTTACATTTTTATCCCATTCTTTTAAAGCCATCCCAATGTAGATTTTGAATAGGAAGTGTGACCTAAAGGAGCCTTGCAGTTAGCCTTCACTAGTCGAAAATTCTAGTGACATGTATATGATAACTATAAATATGTCATGATAAAAATGATATATGATAAAAATATAAATTTAAAATATACCTATTTTAATTTGAAACTAGTTGTTTCTAGATATTGATAGGTCTATAAATGACATTCTTTTGAAGTACTTCTCCAAAGTGTTATTATAAATGAAATATATGGATGACATATAAATAATAGAAGGTAAACCGACAACTAGGAGAGTATCAAGCAGGATTTAGTAAGGGAAGGCCGTGTGCCGAACAAATATTAAACTTTTAAAAAAAGTAATAGACATGAGGAAAATCTGGAACTTGAAATATGTGGTTACTTTCGTGGATTTTAAGAAAGCCTACGATTCAATTGACAGAAATGCACTAATTGACATTATAACGGAATTAGGACATAATAATAAAACAACTGAAATAATTAAAGCAACATTAACAAACACAACATCATAGTAAAATTTAGGGATGAATTCTCAAAAACCTTTTAAAATAAATTCAGGTGTAAGACAAGGAGATGGTTTGTCACCTCTGCTTTTCAACTGTGCATTAATGAAGAAAGTACGAGAATGGAGAAAAGCCATCAATACTAAAGGTGTTCAACTAGGAAGAAATCCAAATAAAATCACTGTAGATTGTCTAGCGTTTGCAGATGACATGGCGTTAATTACCGACCCACTGGAAAGTGCTCAAGAACAAATTAGAGGATTAAAAAAAGCAAGCAGCTAAAGTAGGACTACAAATATCATTTGAAAAAACAAAGTTCATGACAAACATCAGTGATGTCCCAAAAAATATGACAATTCATGCCAACACAATATGTAAAACAAATTGCTTTAAATACTTAGGAGAGTGGATAACGAATGACAAAAAGAAAAAGACAGCCATAGAAACTAGAGTGGACAAAATGGAACGGATGTTTAACAAAAAACATGACAAAAAAAATATATATTACAAAAATCTTTGTCCTGGAACACGAAATTGAGACACTACAAAAAGTGGTCAGACCTGAAAATTTGTATGCGGCAGAAACACTTAAACTAACAAGAACTGGACATCTCAAAAAACTAGAGCTGAAAGAAGAATTTTGAGAAAAATACTGGGAGCTAAACGAAATAAAAATGCAGAATACAGGTTAAGACCAAACAGAGAGCTATATTTGAAAATTGAAAAACTAACTGACATAATGAGGAAAAGAAGGCTGCAATGTTTTGGTCACATCTACAGAATGGATGACAACAGACTAACCAAGCGCATCTTCAACCTTCTGAGCAGTTACAAATCTAAACCCACATGGTTCATTGAAAAATGTTGGAATTAAAACAGATACAATCAAAAACAGAACACATTTTAGAGGAGCAGTTCAATGGGCACGGTTTCGGGAGAGGAAGAAACCAACAACTAGAAGAAAGTGGACTCCAGAAGAGAAAGAACAACACTCTCGAAGGATGAAGGAAATTTGGAAGCAAAGGAAATCGAACGCAATGAAAAGTAACCAAAGTTGATTCATCATACCCTCCAAATGGGTTATTCAGGGGGGGAAAAATAATAGAAGTTAATTAAAGTTGAAATATTGTAGATAAAAAGATTATTGAGAAAACAAAAAATAATATTGAGCTAAAACTATAAAATTCGAAAAAACTAATAAGAAAAAAAATCGATAAACTTAATTTTCCCTAAGCTACTTAATCATTTTATTTCATTTTTACCATGTTTTTAAAAGAATTTTTATGCTTCTATTTCCTTACTGTTCTAGTTTTTACGTTATTTTAGCTTATTTAATTTTAATATTTATATCATTAACACAATTATCTTTTGCTTTGATAATTTATCTGTTATCGATTTGTTATTTTTACTTTGTATTACTTATTACATATGTTTTAGCTTATCTATATCTTCTATTTGTCTTAGTAATTTTTTTGTATATATCATATAACTTCAGCCTTGCTCATAGCTCCTACATATGTTTGGACCGAAACGTTGGCTAAAAAAAGCAATACACTGACTATCTATTCAATCGTTAATGACGAAATATTGATGGCAAAATGAATAAATTTGGAGTCATTAAAAAATAATAAATCTAATCGTATAATAGTAACCGTTAACTACGTCACACTTAAAGGATATAACTCAAAAACATATGCACCCATCTAAATATAGATATTGGGACGTAAGACCTGATAATGTGCAAACTGGTATTTGGGTTCAGGTGACATTAGAAGCTATCATGTTTAGCCAAAGGAGTCGTGTGATGTAATCTCAGGCATACCGTATCTTTTTATTCAAGGTTGTTTTTCTTGTTTTAAAATGGAGCATTCAGATTCAAATATATAATATGTTTTAATATATATTTAATTAAGTTTAATTAAAATATATTAATATATATATATATATATATATATATATATATATATATATATATATATATAAATTAAGATTCAAATATATTTAAAGTTTAGAAATAGATAAAAAAGTACTATATACAAAGGAGTATTTAAATTATACTTTCTTGGAATAAAACCAATTTTCCCCTATACAATTTAATTCAATTTAATATTAATTTCATTAACACAAATATCTTTGGTTAAATATATTAATGAAGTATATTCAAATAATTTTAGATTACCAATCTTGAATATAACATTGAGAATTCGAACTAGGTAAACATTTTTCCAAATAACACATTTTATTATGAAAATAATAATAATTTCTTCTCAGCAATAGTTTTCCCGGAAAAAAGGATGCAAGCAAATTTTCGGAATTCAATTAAAACTCTTTATCTGCATTTCTATATTGACCTAAAGAGCTTTCGAATTTGGTTAATAATATCATGAGATTTGTAATAGCATTAAAAAAGTCCACACCTCAAAAAAAATTCCAACAAAATGAAAGTTTTCAAAATACGGCATCCCGCAAACACTCTACAAGGGCAGGGGCGAAGCTGAGCCGCTATAAAGGCGGGGGCGGACCCTCCCTGCACCAGTTACTCTTCAGTCCTCAGCCATGGCACGTCTTGTGAGTCTTATCTCATATCTTTATCATTTTTGAGTGTTCTTTATATAAAATTAAGGATTATATATCATTAATACATTTTTCAGGTATTGCTGATCGCCGCCGTCTTCGGCGTGGCCTCCGCCCAGCTGATCTCTCATGCTCCACTCGCCTACTCCAGACCCCTAGCATACTCCAGGCCCCTCGCCTACGCTAGGCCCTACGCTTCTTACGCAGCTCCAGTAGCCACCATCGCTCACGCTCCATTAGCAGTTGCCCGTGCTCCAGTCGCTATCGCTCACGCTCCAGTCGCTGTAGCCCACGCTGCCCCTGCCCTCGCCGTTGCCCCCAGAGTTGAGGAATACGACCCACATCCATCTTACTCCTTCTCTTACTCAGTCAACGACCCTTCCACTGGAGACTCCAAGGGACAGCACGAGACCCGTGACGGAGATGTCGTCCAGGGCAGCTACTCCCTCGCCGAAGCCGACGGTTCCATCAGGACCGTAGACTACACCGCTGACCCAGTCAACGGATTCAACGCCGTCGTCCACAAGGACGCTGGTGCTCACGCCGCTCCAGTTGCCGTAGCTCACGCTGCTCCACTCGCTGTCGCACACGCTCCACTCGCCGTGGCTCACGCTCCAGTACTCGCCGCTAGGGCCTATGCTCCAGCTTACGCCACAGGGCTCCACGCTCCAGTCACTACCCTCTTGCATTAAGTTTTATTAATGCATTGTAAATAAACATTTATTTAAAATATAAATATATTTTAGCCACCTATTGTTCTGTTGTTATCTATTCCTAAATCTTTCAAGTGGTTTTAAAATTTATACAAAATTTATAAATATAATTTATTAAGAATTTTGCAGATTTTTTTTGGTTTAATTATGGTACTCATTTTATGAGGTATTTTATAACTGTTGACAACATATCTCTTGCAATATGTAATACATTAAAAACCATACAAATAGGTTTATTATATTTTTAAGTTCAACTTAGCTGTTCAATTTTATGATTAGTCGGAAGTAAAAATTATTATTAAATTATTTGTATTGTTCTAAATAGTTATTAATGATTTACTCCTTCCTGTCTTTACCTTATTATGTATAATAACTAGAATTCAATTTCTGAATTTGAAAGATTTTGGAACAAAGTGGTGAAATGTTTTTTATAAATTCTCAAACTATTTAAATTCGCTTGTTGATATTTATTGCTGATAACTTCTCGGAAACTATCTTATAACTGTTATACGTTACACACGAACAGATTTTCTGTACATCTTAGTCGAGGGTTAAATACAAACATATACATAATTATAGGAGTGTATCAGAATTTAACCATTGTCGAGTATCATTTTGATCTTTTTGTTTAATTAAGTATATTCTTTATTTTTCTCCTGATAATTGAATTGGTAAAATATCTATTCTTATTTGTACATCAAGTTGCTTTTGATACTTAATACTGCTATTTATTATTTTTCTGGCGTATTGTAACAATTATTTCTCTTTTGACTTGTTAGTCTTGACTTATTCCTACTGGGTTCTCCTCAACTCAAGCCCTGGTAGCTTAGTTGGTAGAGTACCGCACTAGAGATTGGAGGACCCAGGTTTGAATCCCAGTCAGGACAAATCTTTTCTCTTCAAAATAAAAAGAACTGAATTTTTATTACTGAAATTTTTGTTTAAAAAACTACATATTTTAAATCAAGAAGACTTCACACTTTATATTTTTATATATACACATTACATATTATATTTCATATTGAAAATATATATAATTGATGGGTTTGATGACATTCTACTAGAGTTAATCTTGAACATTTGTCCATGTTAATTTGGTGAGATGTTCACATGTATGTTTCAATAATTAAATACTTGAAGCATTTTAGGGGGCTAACTCGTCATGTGTGTTCGTCTAAAAACACTAAAAACGGTAACTGGCTGCATTAAAACCGGATATCTATTAAATTAATCTGGTGTAATAAAAACTACTATAAATAAATCTTATCTTCAATCTCATATGAAATGATAACGGTTTGGCGGTCGCAGATATAAAATATACACTGCTAACAGTTTTCCTTTACATTGTATTATTTTTTATGGTTTCTAATTAATATGGTCGAACTACTATGGTGTACCAAGATAGCCTTATAATACAATGTTTTTCAAACCTAATAAAACTTATAAAAAAATATGATAAATTTTGACTGGTCACCAGCACATTTAGGTATTACGGGTAATGAAATGGCCGATAGAGTAGGAAAAGAAGCTCTCGTTTTCCAGTTCGCGGTAAAGCTATCTTGACCTCATCCAAGCTAGCGCGACCACTAAGACAGGACGTACTACAAGAAAGGAAGGCTTTGTGAGACGATAGACATCCAAATAAATTGAAGGTTATAAAAACTGAAGTAAGACCAAAAAGCAGATCTTGTTGTATCATCCGAAGAGTGGAAGTGATGCTTACACCACTTAGGATAGGATAGAACCACCAACATTTGAAAAGAGCAACGAGAACTAAAAATAGAACAAAACTTTGAAAAAATGTGCCTTTTACAATAGAACAATATAAAAAATAGGACTACCTGCCAATAAATCATAGGTTTTTTACTGAGTAAAATAAGTTAATAAGGCCATAGACTTCCTATCAAAAGAAAGAATAATTAAACATAACTAATACAGTTATCTTATCATTTTTATTTTATCTAATTATTTTTAGATAATTATCTTATATTATATATTAGCTTTTGCCCACGGCTTCGCTCTCGTTGAATTTGGCCTGCCACATAAAGTTTCGTGACTTATCATTTTAAATAAATAGTTTAAATTGTTTTGTTATAAGTTACTCGTACATCCATAAATTTCAGATGTGTAACCTCAAAACTGACGGATTCCATACAATCTTTGAACCCCTATTATATTAAGGGGGAAATCCTTGGGGATGGAATAATCCAAATTCCTTTCTTAGTGCTCATTTAAGCTATACAAAAAACCTATCTGCAAATTTCAAGAAGCTAAGTTCAGTGGTTTCTGCTGTGCGTTGACCGCTGACGTTGACAGCGCGCTGGGTGTGTTAGTCAATCAGGTTACAGTTTTATATAAACTTCGCCTGTGTGGTGATAAAAAGTAGCCTATGTCCTTCCCCAGGCTTGAGATTATCCATATCAAATTTTCTCACAGACGGAACAGCGCAGCCATGAAACATACATTGACACTGATTAAGAAACGGGACGGACATAAGTTTACTCTTTTTCGTGTCAGTAAAGGATTAGTTGTGTTTTTTTAATTTCTAAAAAAGGATTAGTATGTAATGTTACTGAATTTATTGAAAAGGATTACTTAGTATAACGGTTTCACTTGTTGTAAGGCAGCAGCGAGAAGTGAACTATGTTACTTGATTTGTTTTGTTCAGTGAAAATATGTAGATTTTGAGAGTAAGAAACATGTGAGCAAGCATACAATCTTACCCCCCCCCTTTTTTCACTCCCTTAGGGGTAGAATTTCGGAAAATCCTTCCTTATCGGATGCCTACGTCATACAAAAAACACACCCTCCAATTTTTAGGTTTCTACTATCTACGGTCTTGGCTGTGCGTTGATCCCTCAGTCATTCAGGACAAAGCATTTTATATGTATAGATTATTAAAATTAAAATAAAACCAAATATTTCTTTATATACGAATTTATTATCTTGCACGTTAGATAATTGCACGGGATTAGGCAAGCAGCGTCTTCGGTGAAACCCATCGATATTCCAACCCATTTACAAAAAAACCTCGACAAATTATACCTAAACCTTCTTGGTGAATCACTCTATCTATTGGTGAAATCCCCATAAAAACCCGTGCAGTAGTTATTGAGTTTACCGCGAACAAACGCGGTCGAGGACTTTGTTTTATAATATGTATAGATTTTTTGGGTTTATTTTATTTTAAAAATTAATAAATATTTTCTTTAATTCAAGTACTAGTTTCTGATTGGTTTCATTTATTCCCCAATCTTAATTTTTCAGTTTACAACAAGTAGGTTTTACGTTTCAACTTTAAAACATACAATCAAACACTACGTATGAGGTTGCTTGATATGTTTATTAATTTAATGTTTCCTATCACTAGCGATTAACCAACTTGATAGATTAATAAAATAATTGTTTTAGAATAATTCAATGTAAAGACTGTATTAAATGGATTTTTGCCGCATCAACTTGTTGGTAGTTTGTGATGTAACTTTTCGGTTTTAGATCGCTTTCCTCGTGAATTTAATTTTAAATTATGTGCTTAAATATTTGTTATTACTGACACATAGTTGACTTGTACACAAACAGCTATTTTTTTGAATTTCCTACAGATATAACTGGCAAATTAAAAATAATATATATATTTTCCAAAATATTATCAGTTTATAAGATAAATCTAAATTATTTTTTTTTTTTAAATTATTTTATTGAATTGTACAACTGTAATATATACATCTAGTACAAGGGCTGTATGAATAAATAAATACATGAAAGGACGTGTAGAGGCACTACCCATTGGCAGCACTCTAATTATATTTCTATTATAGGAGGTCTCGAGGCCATCTTCTCTTCAGACGCCTAGGAGGATTGTCCGGGATGGAATTGGAACCAAGGATGAAAACTAGTGGGTTTGGATGGGCCTGGATAGGTATCTGGAATGGGCTAAATCGGTAACATATGGAACGTTCAGGTCATTATGGATGGTTTTATTTGTGACAAAATAAGGAGCGTTTAGGATTTTGCGAGGATTTTGGATTGCAAGGATTGAATACGAGAGGAATTTGATGGTTTGGTGGAGCCCCAAATCTAAATTAGGCGCCTTATAATAACAGGTAATTTTTTTTTTAAATAATTTTAGTTCTATCGAAAATTATTTTACTGATATATCTTGAGGAGGTTCACATGAACAATCCAATACAGCTATCAGAATAAATGAATCCAGCTAAATACAACCCTACGAACCCCTGGTTATGTACCATTTGAGATAACATAAATACGACTTTAGTGGAGTACATGTAATAATTTTGCTTTATTTCTGATCAAAGCAATTATTTTTTATTAATAAAAATAACAGTAAGTATAATTTTAATTGTTCATATAAATCATCATCATCAGATTTTACTTTATGATGATTACAAAAATGATTCCACTGGATTTTCGATTAGGTGTGATCATGGAATTTAACATCAGGATTAAATATTAAATATTTGTGTTTATATATTGATAATATCTATTTTTCTATTGCGGGAAGGTAAATATTCAACCGCTTTAACCATAATCCTCGTCCACGATCCACTGCATTACAATATAAATATAAAATTGATTATATAAAAATTTAAAAAAGCAAATGATATCATCAACGATTACATTTACGATTCATTTTTAAAAATATTTAAGTACGCAAATAAAACTGTCAACTTTGTATTGATTATATAAACAAAATATATGAATTAGAAGTTGAGGAAGTGTATTATAATTATTATTCAACTTGATTAACCTTTTTATATCTTATAAATACAACAGTACTTTATTTAGTGATTTAAATAAAAATCGAATGTTATGTTGTTATGTTAACTTTGAAATAAAATACATATTATGCTTTATGTGATGTAACTATTATCATATTCATTCACATCAAGTATTATCACAACTAGTTCGAACGTTCAAGGAAAAGAACTAGCTTTTTTTTTTTTGATTCGAATCATTCGAAATAAGCCATGGAAAAAAATTTCAATTTTATATAGGTATAATAGAAAACATCATAGCAAATTCAGACTCAAATAGATGGACAAATAGGGATTATTAAGTGTTTAATGTGTATTAAAAGTTCCAAAGAAATACTAAAAGATCTTAATTAATGATATCCGGACATATCAATAAACATATATAAATTGTGAAAGTTCCAAAATTTCGACAGGAGATGCGAACTCGGGACAAGGGCAGGGGCAAAGCCAAGCCGCTATAAAGGCGGGGCGGACCCTCCCTGCACCAGTTACTCTTCAGTCCTCAGCCATGGCACGTCTTGTGAGTATTATCTCATATCGTTATAATGTTTGAGTGTTCTTTATATAAAATTAAGGATTATATATCATTAATACATTTTTCAGGTATTGCTGATCGCCGCCGTCTTCGGCGTGGCCTCCGCCCAGCTGATCTCTCATGCTCCACTCGCCTACTCCAGACCCCTGGCATACTCCAGGCCCCTCGCCTACGCTAGGCCCTATGCTTCTTACGCCGCTCCAGTAGCCACCATCGCTCACGCTCCATTAGCAGTTGCCCGTGCTCCAGTCGCTCTCGCTCACGCTCCAATCGCTGTTGCTCACGCCGCTCCAGCCCTCGCTGTTGCCCCCAGAGTTGAGGAATACGACCCACATCCATCTTACTCCTTCTCCTATTCCGTCAACGACGCTTCCACCGGAGACTCCAAGGGACAACACGAGACCCGTGACGGAGATGTCGTCCAGGGCAGCTACTCCCTCGCCGAAGCCGACGGTTCCATCAGGACCGTAGACTACACCGCTGACCCTGTCAACGGATTCAACGCCGTTGTCCACAAGGATGCTGGTGCTCACGCCGCTCCAGTAGCCGTCGCTCACGCTCCACTCGCAGTGGCTCACGCTCCACTCGCTGTCGCTCATCCTCCAGTGCTCGCCGCTAGGGCCTATGCTCCAGCTTACGCTGCTGGCCTCCACGCCCCAGTCACCACCCTCTTGCATTAAGTTTTATTAATGCATTGTAAATAAATATTTATTTAAATTACATATTTGTGGTAGTTATTCCTTAATATATATTCACCTGATCTTTGAATGTTCTGGGCGCTTTAACTACATTATTTATTGATTATTTAAACTATAATAACCCATATATTAAATAATTTTTTTTTTTATATTCCATAATCATTCTCAAGTACCATAGATGAGAATGAAGAATTCAAAGTATTCTAGTATTTTTGCGCTTTACAATTTTTTTAAAAATATTTTATAAGGCTGATACTGCTCAAACTGTATTATAATTGGTTGTTGGAAATTTGTAGGTTTTTAATGTTACTTCGACTCTAAAATAGACAATATCAGTCACTACCATTTCTATCCCTATAATTATTTTTGAGATAAAAATAATTTAACATTTAGGTGTTTTCATAAAAAAGAGTTCGTTTGTAGTTTTGAACTATATGAATATAAATGTTACAAATATATAATAATAATAATGATATAATAACAAAAATATAATAATTATTATAATAATATAATAATACATTTATATCTACTTTCCAAAATTCAAAACAATATTTCCATTAATAGTCTTGAGTTCCAAATTTTATTGATTTCATAACAGTTCTTTTTAGAGCTTGAAATAAATTGCCTTTCTCGGTTTAAAAATGTTTACATAAACTAATTTTTTATCTAAACACTAATAGACAAACATTTGTATAGCCTTAATGATTACTATGTCTATAGCTGTAAAAGAAGAGACATGACATTATATTTAATTGGTAATGTTGTATAGTGGTGTGCATTATGAAAATTAGCCAGATATATTGACCTTTATATAGTTATATCTTTGTTTAAGACGTTCTCGTACATATTTCTCGAAAACGTTACTCGTTTTTTTTGTTTTGTTTATTGATTGTATTTCTTTCGTTTAGAACAATTGAGTCTGCGAACGAAATCGAAAACCTAATCATCGATTTTAGACTTTATTTCATTACAAAACCCTGATTTTTTTTCTGGGATTGACAATTTGAAAACACGTAAGGGAAAATGTATAGAAAATGAAGGCCAATATTTCCCGTAAAATTGTTTTGATTTCATATATGTTTTTAACTAATTAACGATTTTTTTTAAAACGAAAATTTCACTAAGACCGATCAAATATTAATATTAACAGAAGTATTATGCAGTGTGAAAGACTTATTGATTTTTTAAACTTATATTTTATCTTTTCGTATATTTACAATTTTTTTGTTATTATTGAAATCATTCCAAAGCAACCTAGTTCACAATATACAGAAAAAGATTAAACATTAAAATAAAGATGTTATATAAAGTTTATTTTTCTGCAATTTTTGCAGAATTGCTTGTAATTCCAAATAATATTATACTTTAAAAAATATTAGCACAACCCTTCTTTTTTCTGTAACAGAATTCATCTAAATTACAATGGACTGGAAGTTTATTTAACATCATTCAAGCCGTTTTAATAAGAAAATCATTCCAGAAATTATGTGGCCTGCAGAAGGAGGCTTATAAAAAAAAAAAAAAAAATCCAGTACTACTACAACCCGAAAGGGTCTGGGGCTCAATACATGGTAGAGACTGTACCATTTCTTGGGCAACGGTCGTGGAGGGATGTGATTTGTCCTAGATTACGCTCAACCGCCAAATTTTCCCCTTTTATTCTGGGGACCCACTTTTTAGAGGTTGGGATAGCCCCAGGAGGATCCTAGATTCCATAGGATGCATTTACTGCTGCTAACAGATCAAATAAAAGTTTTGCCAGCAGCGGGATTTGAACCCAGGACTTTCGGCATGGCGACTCAGCGCTTTACCACTGAGCAACTCCGCTCCCCAGGCTTATAATAAATTAATTTAAAAAACCGTCCTTCTCTTACGGTAAAACCAGTCAGTCCAATACTGTTTGTACGTTCCCTTAAACAATATAATTAATAAACCTTGGGTATTGGGTTTGGTTAGGGGTGGCTCAGATGGTTTAGTATTGTTCAATCAATAAGTAGAAAGAGTCTAATGATAAAAGCTATGTATCTTAATTAAGTTGTAGTATACGCCCTTTTAGTGCGAACCGTCGATAAATCGACTCTTTATTAAAGCGTATAAATTTCGGAGCGTAGGAATATCGACTATTGCGCTGTTTGATTTTAGGTATCGATCTGTGGGGACGTGTCGTAGCAGTAATTAATAAGGTACTTTTTTTCAAAAATCCTTTCGCAATTTATGCAAAATGTGTGAAAATTAGCTCAGCACTAAAAGGGTTAAAATTAAAATAAATGATTCAGAAATAAGTTATAGCCTCAGAGTATGTTCTACAGTCCATTGTACATGAAAGATTTGTACTAAGGATCTAGGTGGTACCTGCCAAGATAATTTGACAGGTTATACAAGTTAAGGATTGATACAAGTTACAAATATAGCTTTAGATAAACCGATCATTCTTTGTGCCAAGTATGAATTTATTCAACATTCAAATGTATATTTTGGATAGTTAGTACTCCTCAGAAAATCCTAATATTATTAAGTAGTCAGTTATTCCATTTAGCATTTCCATATAATCTTTGAAATTTGATTAACAGGTGCGTCCAATCTTCTAAGTGGGGGTTTTCGAATAATATGAAAAGGGAAGAATGGTCGTGCAAAGCTATTTCAGAATCAGCTTTTCCAGAAGAGGTATAATTTTATGCCCCATTCGACAAAGAGCATATTTCTATAGTAAATATAACTGCTACAATATCAATGTTTTATGAAGAAACAATGCCTAAGAATGGTAATCGCATAGTTTACAAAAAAAATAATAATATGGCTAAAATGAAAGTATTCAGTAACATCTATGTTTTCCAGATACTAATTTTTAAGCATGCTGATCATTGAGGAATAGATAAAGACAGAAAATAGAGTAGGTAAAATATATTTAAAACTTAAATAAATATTTATATACAATACATTAATAAAACTTAATGCAAGAGGGTGGTGACTGGGGCGTGAAGGCCGGTGGCGTAAGCTGGAGCATAGGCCCTTGCGACGAGCACTGAAGGATGAGCGACAGCGAGTGGAGCCTGAGCGAAGGCTACAGGAGCGGCGTGAGCACCAGCATCCTTGTGAACAACGGCGTTGAATCCGTTGACTGGGTCAGCGGTGTAGTCTACGGTCCTGACGGAACCGTCGGCTTCGGCGAGGGAGTAGCTGCCCTGGGCGACATCTCCGTCACGGGTCTCGTTTTGTCCCTTCGAGTCTCAGGTGGAAGCATCGTTGACGGAAGAGGAGAAGGAGTAAGATGGATGTGGGTCGTATTCCTCAACTCTGGGGGCAACAGCGAGGGCTGGAGCGGCGTTAGCAACAGCGATTGGAGCGTGAGCGAGAGCGACTGGGGCACGGGCAACTGCATAGTTTGAAGGGTCCAAGACTCCACCTTTAGAAAGACACTCTCTGAAAAGATCTCGAAGGAGAAGGAGCGAGGAGACGGAAGGAGGCCGGCGAACAATGGCGCGCGCAGGAGTATCCGAAGGCGACCAGGCCGAAGACCTACCAAGGACGCAATCTACCCCTGTTTCACAAGATAAGTTGTAATTGAAGTTCTGTATCTATTTTATATATATATATATATATATCTGAATCATTAATCGTATTTCAAGTTGTATGAATAAAGTATATTTATTATAATTCTTTTGATGCTTTTAAGCCCAAACGCACTATATATTTATAAATAATATTTTGATGGTTTAATTGAACAGGAAATTGGTAAAGACACAACCAACCTCAGGAAAAAAATCCAAGGAAGAATAAAGTTAGGACGTTTGAAGAAATAATAATTTGAGTAATCATCTTAAATGATTACTCTGGCATCCCAAAATCAATTAGAATATAAAAAATATATTATACGTCTATAAAACATAGCACAAATGTATATAAAAAATAAAATAAAATAAAGGAAGAGTAATCGCATGACTAAAAGTTAGGGAGAAATAACTGGTTAAATAAATATAACACGTTACTTTTTCTATCAAAGGGACTAGTTGTTCAGTACAGAATCTAGTTTTTTACATCAGGTTTGAAGGGTGGTATCACGTAGGTGGCGGGCGTCAGCCGCGATGCACTCTTGAAGGCGTAGCCTGAAGTTTTCAACCGCTGTTCTGCGCGTTTCGATGGCTATTGTTGTAACTTCATACTGTTTATATTATTATTCCCCTCCTCATGTTTGATTGATTTTTCTCTACATGAGAACCTACATAGGGCCTTAACAAAAATAAGGGAAAAAATTAGCCGAATTTCTCGAGCCGTTTTCGAGTTTTGCGCACATTTGGCGATTCATTTTTATTTATATAGATATACAGCTGGGAACAGAGTGGTTTGTATGGGAAAAGAAAAGTGTTGTTTTTATTATTTCCCTGGTCATTTTTAAATGATTTTTCTCTACATAAGAACCTACATAGGGCCTTAACAAAAATAATGGGAACAAATTGCATAATTGGTCGAGCCGTTCTCAAATTTTGGGCTTAGAAACACATTTGGCGATTCATTTATATTTATGTAGCTAAGATTCCAGTTATTTATTATATGATAGGTACTGTACTCGGAATCTATTAGTCCTACAGAGCCTGCAGTTTGGCTCAAATTGTAGAAAGTTTAATCTACTTTTAAAATAGTTACTTCTGTTTTTTTTTTGTTTAAATCTCGCGAAAAGATGTCATGAGTTTAGCCCATCATCTGGCAGTAAAAAACAATATCACCCGTAACTTTTCGTCAAAAAATGAAAGTGCGGGTAAAGATTGGATAAAATATTTTTTAGAGTGGTATTTGGAGCTACTGTTTCGCCACCCCACAGGACCTTCATTGGCAGGGCTAGGGGATTTAATATAGAAAGTGTGGACCATTTCTTCAATCTGTACGAGAAATTGATGGATGACTGCATGTTTCAGACTAGAAAAAAATTATCCCTAGGTTATAATTCTGTGACTTTATAATGAAAGGTTCAGCGAATCCGTATTCAAAATTACTCAATTATCTTATTAATAAGTACGGAATAATTACGGATATTGACATAAAACTGGTCAATTTCACATTAGTATTCTAGTTTTTTCTAATATTTGCATTATAGTAGAGATTAAATACTTAAATTTAAATACATACTTTTTATTATAACTTCATCTCTTCACAAAACTAATTCGAAAATTATCCTTATGTATATTTGAATTTTCATACAATCCCAACCACAAAAAGGTAATTGATTTTATTAAACCTAATATATATTTCATAATAAAACTCAATCACAAAATATTAAAACAATACAACAAATTCAGTAGTTGCTAGGAAATCATCAAACAATATTTCAAAAAATTGCTTTACCTCAATAAATGTCCAAACCTCTAAAATATAACAAGCAATTTTTCAAGAACAACAAAGAATTTCGAGAAGAACAAAGAACAAAGAAGAACAAAGAACAAAATAACAAAGAAAATACGAAAGAATATCGAGATATGGCGGAACTACCATATGTTCAGGTAATTCTTTTAATTTAATTAATTTTAAGGTGTAGGTATACATTGCTAATGCTTGTGTCATTATATGAAATAACTATTATTCATATAAAAAAACCATTAACACTTATCCGAAATAATAAAGTGATTTCAATTCTATTTCTGTAAAGTTCGTTTTGTATTGGGTGGCCTTAGTACTGCGCTTGTGGGGGCTCAGTCTCACGTAGCCTCACTCCATTATAGAATTATAATATTGTTACGGGCTACTGGGTGTAAAATTAACTAAACTATTACTTAATTCAAGAATCTAATATTTATTAACAAATTAAAAAGAATACAATGAGATGATTTAAAACAATTAAATTATTAAACTAATATCAATTTACAATAACAATATTCTACTAAATATTATCTAATTTCTAAGATAATAAGATATTGCTAAAACTAAATAACTAAACTATTTATATATAAATTTGTACAAATACAATAATATTACACTATAGTTTACAATTACAAATTAACACTTACAGTTCGCTAACTAAAGTCCACCGACCGCAGATGAAGTAGTAACCTTATAAAGTATTATTAGTTTTAATCATAAAAATTAAATCATTTTTTCTTAAAAGAAAGAACTATATCATTTCTTATTTTTTTCACATTTGTATTTTAATATAATAATTTAAACGTTTAATTTCATAATTGTTTAGAGTAATTTAATTTAAAAAGTAATGTTATTTGTTTAGTTATAAGTGTAATATTTGTTGTGTGAAAACATATGTTATAAAAGTGAAGAGAGAAAAACAAAAGAGAGTCGAGCGGCTTTTGTTCGCCCGGCTTGACCGAGCCAGACAGTGTTGACGCGACCCCTTAGCCGTGCACATCGTATGCTCTAGAGGAGCCCAAAGTTGTGTTTTGTGAATTTTAAGACAGTGTTGACGCGAGCCCTTAGCCGTGCACATCGTATGCTCTATAGGAGCCCAAAGTTGTGTTTTGTGAATTCGAGACAGTGTTGACGCGAGCCCTTAGCCGTGCACATCCTATGTTCTTTAGGAGCCCAAAGTTGTTTTTGTGCATTTTAAGACAGTGTTGCCACGAGCCTCTTGACGTGCACATCGTATGCTCTATAGGAGCCCAAAATTGTTTTGTGTGAATTTGAAGAAGATACTAATTTGCTGCCCACCTGCAGGTGTAATTAGTTTAAACTTCGTCATAGATTCGACCAATTCGAATTGACCCAGTCGATCCACAGTTTATTACACTTATTGCACGGCCACTAATTGTCACTGTTGCTCACTAAGCACTTATTACAGACTGATACTAACTCACTGTAACTCACACGCACTATCACTAGTTAACGACTGCTTATTACTACTGGCTTATTACTGACTGGGCTTATTACTGACTGCCCGGCCAAAACAGCTCGCCTTTTTATATAGGCAAGGGAGATTGGGGTGGGGACACCTAGAACATTCCACGCAGATCCCGATGAGTCTAGTCTACCTTTGATCCCTTCCGGCTTAATCCCATTGTTCGCCTAATCCTCTCAGCCGGTCCTCCTTCCCGCTCTGACCGTAACAATATCAAGTTACATTTAAGTAACTTAATAATTCATTCATTCAATGAAAACCTATTTCCAGTCGTTTTTTGGCATATAACTTTATTATGTGGATACGTTTCGACTAATTTGTCATTTACAATCCATCAAGAACTTCATTAACATCTCAGAAGACTTATAAGTCATCTTTTTTCTGTAAATTATTAATTACATAAATCACAACAATATAACAAATATACATTTCTTAAAATCGTCCATAAATAGAAGTAAGTATAGATACCTTTTTTTATTATTCATGCCATTAGCTAAAATCTTTTCTTGGAGGTCGATTGTCCTCCATGGTCCTTTTGTTAATATTTTAAACTTTGGTCTCTATTTTATTTATATTTACATACTAAAATCCTTCTCATTTAAATCTATCATAATTAAATTACAAATCAAGAAAATTTTTTAATACGTAAAATTTATTAAGTTTATTATTTTATTTTTAATATATTTTTATAGGTTCTTAATTTAAAAAATCAGATAGGACTGAAATTGGGATATCTAGGTAACTGTTGGGAGGTTATAGTGCTAGGTTATCTCTCTGTGTTTTTAAAGTGAACATCCCATTTGTTATTTTGTTTTTAACTTCAAAATAACTGATGCATATGATTTGCTAATTTCTCCTCCCTCTTTCCTATCATTCACCACATTATCTATTTTGTCGCTGATATATAATGCTTCAAGGAATCGTCTTTTAATTATATTCTTTTCTCTGTGTAATACCCTTGGCTTATCAAAATTAAAAGTGTGTAATTCATTTTTACAGTGTGTTGATAAAGCAGTATTAGTTTTTGAATTAGGTTTTAAATTATTTTTATGGTGATAAAATCTATTTTTTAAATGTGTACTAGTGTGACCCACATATTCTCTATCACAATTGTTGCAACTCAGGTTATATATGACATTTTTATTCTCTAAAAGTGGTATTTTATCTTTTTGGCTATATATTATGTTTTTTATCGGGTTTCTTGTTTTATACGCCAATTTTATATCTGGGATGTCATAATTTTTGAAAGTTGGTGCTATTTTTTCAGAAAGATTTTTGATGTAGGTTATGCTTCTATAATTTACTTTATTATGTTTTACTTCCTTATTCGGTGATTTAGTGACTATATGGTTTGTGCTATTATTGATTTGCGGATTTCTATTATTATCTTCTGTATGAAAAAACTTTGTAATTTTTGTTTGGGATGGTTTAATTATTGATTTTTTATTATTATTGTAAGCAATTTTTGAATTATTGCAGGATTCTCCTGGAATTAAGTTAATTTCTTTATTTATTGACATGCTGTTATCAACTTTATTCCTAATAACTTTGTATTGCTTGTGCCATAATTCGTTAATGAGTTTTATCGGAAAAGCGTTGCTTAGGAGGATTTTGAAAATATTGTTTTTTGTTTCTTTTAGATATTCGTCATCTGTTACTTTAATTGATCTGCTAATTAAATTGAGAGCTATATTTTTAATTTGATGCTTCGGGTGGTTTGAGAAAAAATTAAGTAGTCTATTGGACGTGATTTCTTTTTTATACCATTTAGTTGTTATAATATTATTACTGGGGTTTCTAATGATGGTGATGTCCAAGTAGTTCAGTAAATAATCTTTTTCTATCTCTCGGGTAAATTTAATATTTTTGTTTTGTTCGTTTAAGATTTTGTTGAATTTTTCTAATGTATTTTTATTTGTGATTATTAGAAGATCATCTATGTATTTAGAGATGAAAATAGGGGGGTTGTTTAACTTTTGTAGACTATTTTTTATGATATGATTAAGCACTATTCCGGACAGATTGACTGATAGTCTACCTCCCATAGGTAAACCTGTTGTTTGTTTAAAATACTCTTTTTGAAAGGTGAAAAACCCATTTTCAGTACATAATTTTATTCCTTCTAAAAAGATTGTTTTACTTTTTATATTTGTGTGAGGTTCTATTTGATCCCAATTATCATTTATTAGCTTATATGCTAATTTTAAAGGGATATTAGGAAACATAGAGACTACATCTAAACTTGCAATAATGTGATCTATTTGTAGATTGATGTGGTTTAGTTTATTTTTTAATTCTATTGCATTTTTTATATCATATTCATTATTATTGTTATGTTGATCTAGGGATTTATTCAAGTATCTGGCTAGGTTGTCTGTTGGGTTGTTTGTGCAATCTACTATTGGTCTTAATGGATAATTTTCTTTATGCATTTTAATTAAACCATGAATTCTAGAGGTGCGTTAAAGTAGTTATTAGATAATTTATTTTTATGTTCTTTTTCAATAAATTTATATTTAATTAGTTTATCTAGATATTTGTTTACTTTACTGTTAAGTTCATTCATAGGGTCGTTTCTTATGCTTTTATAATTGTCTTTATTATTTAATAAATCCAACATTTTTTGTTGATAATCCATTTTAGTCATTATTACTAGATGTTTACTTTTATCTGATTTAATGACACACAGTTCTTCATTACTTTTAAAAAAGTTTTTTGTATTTAAGAGGTCGTTATTAATTATTTTAGTAAATTGGTTCATTGTATTATTAGGTTTATTTTTATCTTTATTTAAATAATTTAAAATGTTTTTGCTAATATTGTTTCTTAAGCCATTTTTGTGGTTTTCAGGGGTATCTAAATTAGTGATTAAAGTTTCAATTTCTGCTATCATTTGAAATGTGTTAGTTTTCTTATTGTTCGGGTCATAATTAAAATTATCTCCTAAACTTAACAGATTGATAATGTTATTTGGAATTGTTACCGATGTTAAGTTAACCACTCTATTATATGTATGTAGATTGTTGTAATAATTGAATATATTGAATGATTCATTTGAGTTATTATTCAGATTTTTAGAATAGATTGTAGTCTTATATTTATCTGAGTTATTGTTCTGATTATATGGGTTTTTAACGGTTGTTTTATTAGGTTTATTGGCTTTAATTTTAATGTTTATTGTTTTTATATCTTTTATTGTATTGTTCCATTTTTTACACGTATTCCTGATTAAAGTATATAAATTTGGATCTAGATTATAGATTTTATCTAAAATTCAAAAAAATTAATGAAATGAGTTTTCCTCACTCCATAATAGAATTATAATATCAAGTTACATTTAAGTAACTTTTCAAAAAAATTATGGCAATTTTCTTTTAAACTTAAAAGGTTGATATTGCATTAGCAATATCAACCTTCTAGGCTAACTAATGAAAACATTTATTCCAATTTACCAACTGAAAGTTTATACAGTTAACGGGTATAGCAACATATTTATGAAAAAATATAATTTTTTTAAATAATTGTTTTAATTTTTAAATATTTTAATTATGAAGAGAAAAGATTAAAAAAATTAATGCAATAAAATAAGGCCTTCTGTAACCTCCCTTGTGTCATTAGATGAAATAACTATTATTCATATAAAAAAACCAAAACATTACTATTCCAGTTTCTAAACCAATGTTAGTCAATACACCATGGAGAGCACTGTTTTGTGCGGAATGAATTCTTGCTTTATGCTTATTAAAAATACAAAATAAAATATTTAAACATTTTATTGCCTGTTATTACTTATATTATTAACCTTCTTCTATTCCCACAATCAAAGAATATATCATATTATTTCAAATGTCAGTAAAAAACAAAACAAATGCGATCAATGAAGAAAATAGTGAAAATCAAGAACTAACTATTTTAGAAATCTTGTATTTTTGAAGAATTTACAAACTCAGTTTACTTGCGTTTCTCAAATAATATCAATTAAAAAGTTGCAATAGAAGTTTATTTAAAAATAAACACGTTATATTGAACAGTTTTTTTTGTTCTATTTTTTTATAAAGCTTCTCAAGAGAATCAGAAAGAATTCAAAATTACATTTTAAAAATGACTAGAATTATAAAATTATACTTAAAATTATTTCTAGGAATATCGCGATATCTTGATAAATTTCATCGTCATTATCACAGATAACTGCATTTTGAAGTTGAAGGTCGGGTCGGTCTTCTGTCAGTCTTTAGAATAAATGTTTTACTGGAGCCTATCCGTGACTGCCTCGTATCCGCTATTAATTATACCTAAAAGCACTCTTCCGTTCAAATACGTTCTGTAGAGATGTTACCATTTGACATGATTTCTTCGCATTCTTGGTATATTCAATGTGCTCGCCTGTGACACACGCTACGATTTCAGACCGGGCCTTGGTATCACGTGCATTAGCTTACTTATTCCCCTCCGGGATTTCTTCCATCTTCACCACATCGAGGACACCTTACTCCTCTACTAAACTCATCAGTCTAAATTTCCATATGGAAAAATTTGATCAACTTAAACCCATGAAATTAGGTAATTGGGATCCTAGTTACTGCCTAGAAATCCTTCCACCACAGCATTGAGGCTTAGCCAGGCTCCTTTTCCAAAGAATTCATGGTGTTCTCGACGGATTGATGACGTGGGAGCAGGGACTGAAGGTCCAGCAAGTGGTTTAATAGGGCAAAACTGATTGCATTAGCAGGCAACCATTCCTGCTACTGGATTCAGTGATGCGAACCATCCACTATAAAAAATGGGTAACGAAACCACTGGCAGAACCTCATGGGTGGTTTGGAATCCTGCCTATCTCCTAGGTAAGATTTTCTCCTTCTTTTACCTCCTCCAAGTTCCATTCTGCTTCGAGTTGTTCTACCTCAGGATCTGCATTTTTCTCTGCACCCCCATCTTTGTCGTCCCCTGGAGTCTTCCCAATAACCAATCGATACACTTGTTGTTCTTCTCTTACATATTTATTTTTTATATTCATGAATATGATGAAGAGCAGAGAGCTGAGACTGTCTCCTTTGCCCATCGAGAAGTATCCTGTCACTTTTAAAATTATCTTACTTAATTAAGCTATTTTATACTTGTTTTTAATTTATAATTTATAAATAAACTAGCGGACCCGACAGACGTTGTCCTGCATGATATTTCTAGCGATTAGGACATTAAACAAAGTATGAAATGAAAGAGGAATAATATAATAATTTCATTATTCTTTATTTTGAAATATCATCAATTATTCTAAACACAATTCGTTAAAATCAATGCAGTTTGTTTAATTTTATCATAATGCAAGTTGTTGAACAATATTTTTAGTCATAGGAGTATAAATGAATAAACTTGACGATTTTCCAACGCTGGAACAGGCAGAATATAAATGGCCAAGTGAAAAGACCAGATTTTCTAGATCCAACCCACAAATCGACATTGTTTGAACTTGTGACTTATTGATAGTCATGGCAAATGCCAAGCGAATTGGAAATTGCAGACGTCTGAATAGAATGGGTGAGTCTGAAGGAATCGTTGGGATTCGTGGCAGGAGAGCAACTTCACCTTCAAATTTGCCGTTCAAAATTGTAGCTTCAAGAACATTCCCCATAATTTTTTTAATGGCTAATCTTGTACCGTTGCATAGCTTAGGTGCACTAAAATTCCGAAACAAAATGATAGGTAAGACAATATTAAATCGCAAGTTATGTGGTGGCATTCCTGGTAAATCCAGCGAATTCAAAAATTCAACAGGATAGTTGACTGCTTCGTTAGGAACGGTAACAGTGTCGATCGATTTGAACAATATATCCCCGGCAATGACTGTTGTATTTTGAAGTTAATAGCGTCAACATCGATATTTTTGCGGCTAAAATAGCTCGTTCAAGAAGCCACGCATGGTTAATATAATTTTGATGAGGTTCTTAAGGAAACTGATGAGCCATATCCGTCCGCAAGTACTAGCAAACTTGCAATGGAGGGTGGTGTGTCGAAAGATACTGTTGTCGTCATCTTCTCTCCATGGGGAAGGTGAAACGGTCATTTTTTTATATACCCCATTGCCAATCGGTAGTTTATCTAATTGTCTTTATTCATGTCAATTTGTACTTTTTTTTTATTTGTACGAATACAGTTTTTAATTTCAATGAATAAATTGTAAAAATAAATAAAATATATGGTAAGATCTCGCTGTTGGCTGCCTCTTTGACCAATAGATCAAAACATCCTTTACCCAAGTGTCGCTTCATCCATTTCACTTCGACTGATTCAACACTCAACAGTTGCAGTATCTTTAATCTAATTTCCTCAGTCAGTTGTTGTTAATTAAAGTTCAATTTATTCGATTACGTTCATCTTGAATGCTGATCTATTAGTCTGCCTCAGAACGCGTTCTAAAGCTTTTATAACAAGTTTTTCGGCCTGGTTAGGCATGAAATCACCATGGACCAAACCAAGTACAAACAACATTTACATTATCTTTGCTTCGGTACATGTACAATGATGTCAGAGTAACCTGAATTCGCCTGTATCATCACATGTGTTTATGATTTAAGACGTAGCCATTGATTTACTATGAATGGCCAGTTCTATATCTTCATTTTGTACTTATAACTGTTTTTAGTCAGCATATATTTATTAATGCTGCCTTCTCTCATATTCTTAAATTTTCACCATTCCAGTAATCTTAATACCAGGGTCACGTAAAGTGAACTTAAGTCCTAACAAACATTTATTGTTATTCATTTATATAACATTAATAACCTTTCAATTCCCTGTAGTGTATTTAAGCTTCCCTTTCCGTCTCACTGGTTGGTACTAAATTCAGAAAGGTAAACATCATACACTATTCGTGGTTCAGGATGGATTCGTAAATTTCTTTCTATACCTACAACCTTACTGAGATCCTTATTGATACCACCTTACCACCATACTGATAATTGGTTCGGGTGACTTATTGCAGATGATGCCCACAGTTTTATATCATTTTGTATTCCTATGTTTTGGATTACGACATGTTTTATCAATCCTGCTTAATTTCATGTTAAGTAATATTTCAAATGGGCGTTGTTCTATTTTTAGAGGTTATTACGTCTAATGACTATTCAGATATTGAAGTTTAATCCTCCTATCTCACCGTACCAAACGTAATACTGTATTATCCCTTAGTATCAATGTCGTAGCTTAACAATGTAGGGCCTCCAAGGTAAGTCAATGTCAAGAGCACTAGCACACAGAACGTTATGAGTAATGGATATGGGACTTCCATGGACAATATTCCATTAGTTGTTGATGTTTTAGGAATTGTTTTGGTTTAGTTTATAATTTTTATATGAAACAATTTATTATCATTACAAGTAGGTTTTTGGGCAGTTATACGAATATTTGTCTATAGACGTATAGACTAATTTAAACACTTAAATTAGTTAATGAATAAAAATGAATCATGAACATTACAGTATTTTTTAATAAAAAACTCATTGAATAAATATTTTATCTCTAAGGTCTAATGTTTACCTCATACTTTAAAGAAATAAGATAGCAAAAGTTAAAAAGAATAAGTTACAAGTAACGTTGATTGAGCGTTGGAATGATGATCCTAACCTACACTTTCAGAAATCGCATTGCGAATTTCCAAAGGGTCTTTTCGGGCAAGGAAATCGAGGAAATGTGCATTTGATAATCTTCAGATCTAAATCTAGGACCCATGTATAAGTGACGATAAGAACATGGCTGACATCAAAGCAAAAGGTTATGTAATAACGGTCTCCCGAGGAAACTATGATTCATAAGAATTGGGTCATTTCTCTCAAATATAAGACATATCTGCCTCAAATCATAACAGAAGCAACGATATTCATAGTCAACAGATCGAAAATAAATAATTAATGGATCTTCCAAAAGGTTGTTAAAAAAAAAAATGTATTTGTATACATATGTAAGTATACGTAGCGTATCAATTGTGCAATAGCTTTTAAATTTTAAAAGATAGATAGGTACCATTTGCTTATATAGTTTTATATATGTGTATTTATATATATATATATCACACCAAAGTAATATGATGCGCTATATTCAAGCCTGAATAGTTACAAGAAGTACAGAATTAAAGATTATCAAGTCAATGAATATATACTCCAAATGATAAAAATGTGAAAGCTCCGAAATTTCGACAGGAGATGAGAACTGAGAACAAGGGCAGGGGCGAAGCTGGGCCGCTATAAAGGCGGGGCCGACCCTCCCTGCACCAGTTACTCTTCAGTCCTCAGCCATGGCACGTCTTGTGAGTATTATCTCATATCTTTATCAACTTGAGTATTCTTTATACATCTAAGCATTACATATTATTAATATATTTTACAGGTATTGCTGATAGCTGCCGTCTTCGGCACGGCCTCCGCCCAACTGATCTCTCACGCTCCACTCGCCTACTCCAGACCCCTGGCCTACTCCAGGCCCCTTGCCTACGCTAGCCCCTACGCTTCTTACGGGTCTCCAGTAGCCACCATCGCTCACGCTCCATTAGCAGTTGCCCGCGCTCCAGTCGCTATTGCTCACGCTCCAGTCGCTGTAGCCCACGCCGCCCCCGCCCTCGCCGTTGCCCCCAGAGTTGAGGAATACGACCCACACCCATCCTACTCCTTCTCTTACTCAGTCAACGACCCTTCCACCGGAGACTCCAAGGGACAGCACGAGACCCGGGACGGAGATGTCGTCCAGGGCAGCTACTCCCTCGCCGAAGCCGACGGTTCCATCAGGACCGTAGACTACACCGCTGACCCAGTCAACGGATTCAACGCTGTCGTCCACAAGGACGCTGGTGCTCACGCCGCTCCAGTTGCCGTAGCTCACGCCGCTCCACTCGCTGTCGCACACGCTCCACTCGCCGTGGCTCACGCTCCAGTACTCGCCGCTAGGGCTTATGCTCCAGCTTACGCCACCGGGCTCCACGCCCCAGTCACCACCCTCTTGCATTAAGTTTTATTGATTCATTGTAAATAAATATTTATTTATATTATAAATCTGCTTTAACTATTTGATGCTCCCTATGTGATCTATCCATAAATCCTATATAGTTTAGATGCATAATAATCACTAATTGGTTAACATGTAACTGTGTACCGAGCTGTAATTGGAACAACAAATTATTACATTAAAATAAAGAGTTATCCTATTTTGTTATCAAATGATTAATTAATGGTAAAAATAAAATTCCTCTTACATTTTTTATACACTACAGCTTATATACACGAAATTATATTTAAGGATTAATGGTATTACTTCTTTTTTCTGTCCATTAACAGATTTTGATCGAGTTTTTTATTTCAAAGGTAGAGCATAATTGAGATGGAGGAATATCATGAAATAAAAAAAATGTGCATTTAGCTTGGTGATATTGATTGTTAATAAGTTTTAACAACATTGTAGTTGAGATGTAGGGGTTGATTCGTAGTAAAGTTAGAAAAGTCAAACAAGAATTTTCTTTCCAAAATTCAAGGACAGAATTCTTAAAAGTGTGTAAAATACTTTCGTATGAGTTTTATATTTTATAAATTTCGGTAAGATAAGAATAATACCGATTCTTAATCAATGTAAAAAAATAGGAATAATCCTTTTATAAACATAAATTCTCATATTTTATTTTACTTGTATTTAACTGTACTATGAAATGTACATTCATAGGAAGACACTAATATTTTCCTAGTAAGAAAAAATATTTTTAAAGAAACAGAGGATGTGGGATATTTATAATTATATTAAATAATATTTTAATGTTATCAAATAATAGTTTAATATAATCGAAATATTGGTTCAGCATGTAAACATAGCGTGCATTAATATAAACTGAAGTGAAATCTAATTTTAAGAATATTTATTTATACAACTATATCTATTTAAACATAAATTTTCACTCTACAACCACTTAACTAAAAAAAAACTTCAACTCAAATAACTGAGAGTTTCTGTAATGTTTTAAATAAAATAGAAAAAACTGAACACATAAGAACCACATGAAGGTAAATATGAAATAAATACATTTTTTTTTTTTTAATACAAATATTTTTTCTTATTACATTGCACCTTTGAATCTACCTATAAGCCACTTTCGATTCAAACAAATTGAAATTCAAAATGTGTTGTTGATTTTCAAGGCTGGAGAGTGTAATTAGAATTCGAAGTGAATCCTATTCAATAATTCGTTCAGAAAAACACCTGATTTTCCACAGTCCTTTATATTTATAACAAATTTACATATTCATTTTTTTTAAAATTATTTAATTGAATTGTACAACTATAATATATACATCTAGCACAAAGGCTATTTGAATAAATAAATACATGATAGGACTTGTAGAGGCACTACCCACTGGCATCACTCTAATAACATTTTTATGATACAAGGTCCCGAGGCCATCTTCTCTTCAGACGCCTAGGAGGATTGTCTGGGATGGAATTGGATGCAAGGAAGGGAACTAGTAGGTTTGGATGGGGCTGGAGTTTATTATGGAATGATAGGTATCTGGAATGGGCTAAGTCGGTAACATATGGAACGTTAAGGTCTTTATGGATGGTTTTATTTGTGACAAAATAAGGAGCGTTTAGGATTATGCGAAGGATTTTGGATTGCAAGGATAGAATACGAGAGGAATTTGATGGTTTGGTGGAGCCCCATAGTTCAATTCTGTAAGTCCATATAGGTCTTATAACAGTCACATAAATAAGTCTTTTGTAATTGATCTGAAGCTTTGAGCGTTGGTCTAGTATGTGTTGAAGTAGTCGGAAGCGTCTAGCTGTTTCTTGTCTTTTCAGTCTTGTGTGAGGGTTCCAATTAAGACGTTTATCTAAGTTGAGTCCTAGGTAGCGAATCTGTTCAACAGGGATAAGTGGTGTACTATTAAAGGATACAGTAGGACAGGAAGTCATGGGTTTTCGGCGAAGGGTAGAGGTAATTTGATGGGACTTGTTGGGATTAATTTTAATTCTCCAATTCCGACACCATTCTTCAAGGCTTGATAAATGTGATTGAAGGGATTCGGATGCAATATATGGGTCATTATTAACTGATAACACACATGTGTCATCAGCATACGTGGAGATGAAGATGTTAGGATTTACATATTCTAAATTTTATTCGAAAACAGGATGAAAGGATCAGAAGCCCAGCGGCCTGCACAAATAACAGCCTAATTACTTACTATAGAGTTGGAAGAAAGTAATTTCGAGTTGCATTACTGAATGATGTTTAGTTAGTTTCGTTATTCTACCTTATTTTTCTTCGAGACTTGGTATTCGATACCATTAAATTCCTACAGAAAATAATTGCAATCTGTTCATGGGCTGTTTTAAAGGGAAGGGCCAACATAAGCTTTTTCTGTATATTTTAATTTTAATTTTCAAAAAAATAAGACGATAATATTGATTTTACATCTCCTATATTTTGACATAGAATAGAATATATTGACATGAAAGTGTGGACAGAGGGATACTATTAAGGCCCTGCAGTCTCTAGGAATACTTGACAAGAAGATAAAGTTGACGAAGATGACCCAAGAAAAGACATGTTGCAACGTTAAAACAAGAGTAAGCACCTCAAACAGCTTTCAGGTCAACAGTAGTTTAAGACAGGGGAATCGTTATCACCGGTACTATACAACCTGGCACTAGAGGTTGCCATTTGTAGCATAAGGACGAACCCGCATGGCACCACTTACACCACTACAGCATATGACATGTGCAGATGTACATTTGGTCCTACCTGTACTGTAATCATCAAAGGTAGAACCAAAACAGCCTTAGCCGGAGCTGTAGGAGAATTCATGAGAGCAACAATAGACTTGGGACTAAGAATAAATATTGAAAAGATTAGATATATGAAAACCTCTAGACAGGACCAGGAGAGGAAAGATATTGTTGATTTAGGTGAAACCATGTTTCACAGGTGATGTATGTTTAAGTACCTGTGAGAATTAGTGGCGTAAAACTACAATTTGAAACTATGGGAATTAAGGTAGCTTGAACCAGATATTTCTTTGCCCTGCATAATGCACACCGTTACAAAAGTCTTTCCAGGAAAGCGAAGCTTTTGTTGTATAAAACGATAACTAGACCGGTAATAATTTTTGCCAGTGAGATCATTACTTCAACCAAGGAAAGCAGAAGGGCTCTTCTGGTTTGAAATATAGTTAGTTATATTAAGAGAATAAGATGGTTAGTTCTTGTTGATAGAATGGTGCTAAATGTTGTAACAGGAAAACAAATGTGCAGACTTTAGGCGTCGGTGGAAGGATGACATGGGAGATGATTCAAAAACATGGGAATGTCGCGAGGAATGGGGAAGAATTTTTGTTTATGTCCAGGTTCTGGCTTGAGTGTAGCGCCCAAGAGCGAGTAAGTGAATTTACATTCAAGCTATAAACAGACTGAGACACAATGAGGCATGTAAGGCTTACTGTGTTGATTATTTAATGGAACGCAGATGTCTGATTTGTTTATTTAATAAGTCGTTCTGGACATTTTTTACTATAAGATTAACCTCTAAAGTTAATGATGAAAAAAAATAAAAGCAATAATTGAATCTAGTTGTCATATAACGGTGGAAGAGATTTCTAAATACTTAACTATGTCGCAAATAGAGTATTAGACTTGATTGGGTTTCCAAATAATTGAAGGAAATTCACGTAAGAAAATGATAAATATTTGTTGTACCAATTTCAAAAATATTGCAATCGACTCTTTTTTTGAAGCAAATAATTGTTGGTTTAAAAAAAAAAATAGATCGTCTATTCTGAAAAAGATCGTGGGTTAAGTATAATGAACGAGTGAAAAGCATATCAGCATAGCTGAAGTGGATTGGGAAAAGTACATGGTAGAGACTGACAAGTTTCTAAGACAACGGTTGTGCTAATAAATAATTTCTCAATGAAGAGTACCTATTTAAAGGAGGCTTGGTGAGGATCAAAAGATTCTGCAGATTCTACAATTAACATATTAAATTTGTTTTGCCTCAAGCAGAATAATTAGCTCCACTACTTCCATTGCTTGTACAAATTTATATATAAAAGGTATCGTAAGGTGATTCGGAAAAAGTATTTAAAAAACTTGCTTTAATATTTTTAATTTTTCTTGAATAAAATTTTCGTTTCAACAATGACGATATTTTCTATCTCTCGGATGCGCTTATCTGAGATTAAACCTTGCATTCATTACAATATTAAAGTTTAAATATCAGCATAAAGTTTTCAATTTTATTTTTGAGATAGTTACGCAGACACTATGGATTGGATGCAGACTGTATTACATCGTTTTATTGCAGTTATAATATAATATTTGATAGTTTACGAGTATTTCATTAAATGATTTATTAAGACAAATATTTTTTATATTTATAAATAAAAATACAGAATAAATAATCATAATGTCTATTATGTCTGATATTACTATTATTTTCAGAAAAATTGATTAATTGTAAAAACACAAAGAAAACAATACTTTCTGCAAATATATTGAAAAAAGAACATATCAGAATAATTAGGGATTTCAATTCATAGAAGGAAAGGAGAAAATAAATGTTTAAAATAACTCATAAAAATATTAAAATACTTCAATTACGTCAATATAAAAATTCTGAACGAGAAAGTTTGCAATATTTCGACATGAGATGGGAACACTTCCCAAGGGCAGGGGCGAACCTAAGCCGCTATAAAGGCGGGACCGACCCTCCTTGCACCAGTTACTCTTCAGTCCTCAGCCATGGCACGTCTTGTGAGTATTATCTCATATCTTTAGCAGTTTTCGGTGATACCACTTAGTATTATGTATTATTATTATATATTTTCAGGTATTGCTGATCGCCGCCGTCTTCGGCGTGGCCTCCGCCCAGCTGATCTCTCATGCTCCACTCGCCTACTCCAGACCCCTGGCATACTCCAGGCCCCTCGCCTACGCTAGGCCCTATGCTTCTTACGCCGCTCCAGTAGCCACCATCGCTCACGCTCCATTAGCAGTTGCCCGTGCTCCAGTCGCTCTCGCTCACGCTCCAATCGCTGTTGCTCACGCCGCTCCAGCCCTCGCTGTTGCCCCCAGAGTTGAGGAATACGACCCACATCCATCTTACTCCTTCTCCTATTCCGTCAACGACGCTGCCACCGGAGACTCCAAGGGACAACACGAGACCCGTGACGGAGATGTCGTCCAGGGCAGCTACTCCCTCGCCGAAGCCGACGGTTCCATCAGGACCGTAGACTACACCGCTGACCCTGTCAACGGATTCAACGCCGTTGTCCACAAGGATGCTGGTGCTCACGCCGCTCCAGTAGCCGTCGCTCACGCTCCACTCGCAGTGGCTCACGCTCCACTCGCTGTCGCTCATCCTCCAGTGCTCGCCGCTAGGGCCTATGCTCCAGCTTACGCTGCTGGCCTCCACGCCCCAGTCACCACCCTCTTGCATTAAGTTTTATTAATGCATTGTAAATAAATATTTATTTAAATTACATATTTGTGGTTGTTATTCCTTAATATATATTCACCTAATCTTTGGATGTTCTGGGCGCTTTAACTACATTATTTATTGATTATTTAAACTATAATAACCCATATATTAAATAATATTTTTTTTTATATTCCATAATCATTCTCAAGTACCATAGATGAGAATGAAGAATTCAAAGTATTCTAGTATATTTGCGCATTACGATTTAAAAAAAAATATTTTATAAGCCTGATACTGCTCAAACTGTATTATAATTGGTTGTTGGAAATTTGTAGGTTTTTAATGTTACTTCAACTCTAAAATAGACAATATCAGTCACTACTATTTCTATCCCTATAATTATTTTTGGGATAAAAATAATTTAACATTTAGGTGTTTTCATAAAAAAGAGTTCGTTTGTAGTTTTGAACTATATGAATATAAATGTTACAAATATATAATAATAATAATAATGATATAATAACAAAAATATAATAATTATTATAATAATATAATAATACATATATAATAATACATTTATATCTACTTTCCAAAATTCAAAACAATATTTCCATTAATAGTCTTGAGTTACAAATTTTATTGATTTCATAACAGTTCTTTTTAGAGCTTGAAATAAATTGCCTTTCTCGGTTTAAAAATGTTCACATAAACTAATTTTTTATCTAAACACTAATAGACAAACATTTGTATAGCCTTAATGATTACTATGTCTATAGCTGTAAAAGAAGAGACATAACATTATATTTAATTGGTAATGTTGTATAGTTGTGTGCATTATGAAAATTAGCCAGATATATTGACCTTTATATAGTTATATCTTTGTTTAAGACGTTCTCGTACATATTTCTCGAAAACGTTACTCGTTTTTTTTGTTTTGTTTATTGATTGTATTTCTTTCGTTTAGAACAATTGAGTCTGCGAACGAAATCGAAAACCTAATCCTCGGTTTTTGACTTTATTTCATTACCAAACCCTGATTTTTTTCTGGGATTGTCAATTTGAAAACACGTAAGGGAAAATCTATAGAAAATGAAGGCCAATATTTCCCGTAAAATTGTTTTGATTTCATATATGTTTTTAACTAAATAACGATTTTTTTAAAACGAAAATTTCACTAAGACCGATCAAATATTAATATTAACAGAAGTATTATGCAGTGTGAAAGACTTATTGATTTTTTAAACTTATATTTTATCTTTTCGTTTATTTACAATTTTTTTGTTATTAATGAAATCATTCCAAAGCAACCTAGTTCACAATATACAGAAAAAGATTAAACATTAAAATAAAAATGTTATATAAAGTTTATTTTTCTGCAATTTTTGCAGAATTGCTTGTAATTCCAAATAATATTATACTTTAAAAAATATTGGCACAACCTTTCTTTTTTCTGTAACAGAATTCATCTAAATTACAATGGACTGGAAGTTTATTTAACATCATTCAAGCCGTTTTAATAAGAAAATCATTCCAGAAATTATGTAGCCTGCAGAAGGAGGCTTATAAAAAAATCCAGTACTACTACAACCCGAAAGGGTCTGGGGCTCAATACATGGTAGAGACTGTACCATTTCTTGGGCAACGGTCGTGGAGGGATGTGAGTTGTCCTAGATTACGCTCAACCACCAAATTTTCCCCTTTTATTCTGGGTACCCACTTTTTAGAGGTTGGGATAGCCCCAGGAGGATCCTAGATTCCATAGGATGCATTTACTGCTGCTAACAGATCAAATAAAAGTTTTGCCAGCAGCGGGATTTGAACCCAGGACTTTCGGCATGGCGACTCAGCGCTTTACCACTGAGCCACTCCGCTCCCCAGGCTTATAAAAAATTAATTTAAAAAACCGCCCTTCTTTTACGGTAAAACCAGTCAGTCCAATACTGTTTGTACGTTCCCTTAAACAATATAATTAATAAACCTTGGTTATTGGGTTTGGTTAGGGGTGGCTCAGATGGTTTAGTATTGTTCAATCAATAAGTAGAAAGAGTCTAATGATAAAAGCTAAGTATCTTAATTAAGTTGTAGTATACGCCCTTTTAGTGCGAACCGCCGATAAATCGACTCTCTATTAAAGCGTATAAATTGCGGAGCGTAGGAATATCGACTATTGCGCTGTTTGATTTTAGGTATCGATCTGTGGGGACGTGTCGTAGCAGTAATTAATAAGGTACTTTTTTCAAAAATCCTTTCGCAATTTATGCAAAATATGTGAAAATTAGCTCAGCACTAAAAGGGTTAAAATTAAAATAAATGATTCATAAATAAGTTATAGCCTCAGAGTATGTTCTACAGTCCATTGTACATGAAAGGTTTGTACTAAGGATCTAGGTGGTACCTGCCAAGATAATTTGACAGGTTATACAAGTTAAGGATTGATACAAGTTACAAATATAGCTTTAGATAAACCGATCATTCTTTGTGCCAAGTATGAATTTATTCAACATTCAAATGTATATTTTGGATAGTTAGTACTCCTCAGAAAATCCTAATATTATTAAGTAGTCAGTTATTCCATTTAGCATTTCCATATAATCTTTGAAATTTGATTAACAGGTGCGTCCAATCTTCTAAGTGGGGGTTTTCGAATAATATGAAAAGGGAAGAATGGTCGTGCAAAGCTATTTCAGAATCAGCTTTTCCAGAAGAGGTATAATTTTATGCCCCATTCGACAAAGAGCATATTTCTATAGTAAATATAACTGCTACAATATCAATGTTTTATGAAGAAACAATGCCTAAGAATGGTAATCGCATAGTTTACAAAAAAAAATAATAATATGGCTAAAATGAAAGTATTCAGTAACATCTATGTTTTCCAGATACTAATTTTTAAGCATGCTGAGCATTGAGGAATAGATAAAGACAGAAAATAGAGTAGGTAAAATATATTTAAAACTTAAATAAATATTTATATACAATACATTAATAAAACTTAATGCAAGAGGGTGGTGACTGGGGCGTGAAGGCCGGTGGCGTAAGCTGGAGCATAGGCCCTTGCGACGAGCACTGAAGGATGAGCGACAGCGAGTGGAGCCTGAGCGAAGGCTACAGGAGCGGCGTGAGCACCAGCATCCTTGTGAACAACGGCGTTGAATCCTTTGACTGGGTCAGCGGTATAGTCTACGGTCCTGACGGAACCGT
Source organism: Troilus luridus (assembly GCA_964056705.1). Classification (NCBI taxonomy): domain Eukaryota; kingdom Metazoa; phylum Arthropoda; class Insecta; order Hemiptera; family Pentatomidae; genus Troilus; species Troilus luridus. The sequence continues at coordinate 178,536,082 of OZ057412.1, forward strand.
CGGCTTCGGCGAGGGAGTAGCTGCCCTGGACGACATCTCAACTCTGGGGGCAACAGCGAGGGCTGGAATGAAGTTCTGTATTTATTTTATGGCAAGCCTCTATATATATATATATATATATAACTTAAGAGCTTCCGGACACAGAATGTAAAAAAAAAAGAAGAAGTTGTGTACTACTGGGTGTAAAATGGACTAAACTATTACTTAATTCAAGAATCTAATATTTATTAACCTAATTTTCTACATATTATGAAATAAAAAAGCACTTTATATGTTTGACCATTATATTAAATTAATAACACTTATAATTAAACATTAAGTAAGGTTAAGTTAGAGTATGAGCCTAACAACAACTGCTGCAATCTTCTGGCCAGGGCTGGTTGCCATGGATACTCCCAGTGCTGACTGTATTAGGAATATGACAGTCTCCCCTCCTAATAAGAAATCACTCACAAGATACCCGGTATAGTACCGGATCCCCATAACGTTCAATAGGTCTATGAGTGCGGACAGGGCGAGAGAAATGTAGTGGAGGCGGACTTGGTTGAACAGGAGATTGAGCACTGGTCTCAGCTTGAGGAACTTGAGGTACACTATAGAGTTGTGGTGGAGCTGGATCAAATGTCACTGTCTTCTTTTGAACTAATGAAGAACGAAGTTGATTAATATGTCGTTTGATAATTCTTCCAGAATCAAGTTTGACAAGATAATGACGAGTCCCCAGTTTCTTGAGAATTTCACCAAAGTGCCAGATTGGTGAATTATTGACATATACTCTTACTTGGACTCTCTCCCCCTCGAATAGTGAACGGATGTGTGATGGTTTACTTGTGGGCTGTGGATGATAAGGAAACAAAGAGTCAAGCCGTATCCTCATCTTCCTATGTAGGTACAATTCAGCAGGTGTGTTACCACAAGCAAGCGGTGTAGCACGATAACGGAGTAAAATATGCTGTAATTTAAGGTGTAATGGAGTAGAGTCATTTTGATGAGCTTTGAGACGATTCTTTAGAGTCTGTATATTTCTTTCAGCCAGCCCGTTGGTCGCAGGATGCCATGGAGCAATATATTTTTGAAAAATACCACGCTCGGTACAGTAGGTATGGAATTCATCACTCTGGAAAATAGAATGATTATCACTAACTAGAACAACTGGATACCCATGTGAAGAGAATATATTTTCTAGTAGGCTGATGGTACTGGAGCTGGTAGGTGCGTTTTTAGAGATTCGTACTTCAATCCATTTTGACTTCGCGTCCACGCAGACAAGGAAGTAAGAATTTTGAAATGGTCCCGCGTAGTCTACATGAACTCTTTCCCAATTATTTTGAGGACATTCCCAAGGGTGAACAGTAACTTTAGGGGGGTTAGATTTGATTTGGGCGCATGTCTGACAACTTCTAACCAATCTTTCAATGTCACGGTCGATTTTAGGCCAAATAACGTACCGTCTTGCTAGTTGTTTCATCTTAGTAATACCCAGATGAGTTTCATGTAATTCATTTAAAATTATTGATTGCAATGAAGCCGGAATTACAACTCGATCTTTACGAAACAAAATACTAAAGAAAGCGCCTCGCGATCTAATTGACTATAATTTTGTTCAGAACATGTAAGAGAGCGTGAAGCATAAGCTATAGGGTGTTCAATGTTGTTAATAATGTGACTAAGAACTGCAGCTATTCCATAAGGGCTTGCATCAGTTGTTAAGACTACGGGTAAGTGAGGGTCAAATGGTACAAGAACTTTCTCACTGCACATGATGGACTTCAGTTTGAGAAATGACGCTTCACAGTCAGATGTCCAGAGCCAACGTTTGTTTTTCCTCAAGAGACAGCGCAGGGGATATGAAATAGAAGAAAAATGAGGTATAAATTTTGAATAATAAGTAACAAGACCTAGATACTTTCTTACTTCGTCAGTATTTGTGGGTCTAGGCATGTCCTGAATAGCACGTACTTTTTCAGGTGATTTTGTAATTTTATTGTGTTCAATAACATAACCAAGATAATCAATTTTTTTAACAAAGAATGAACATTTTGATTTATTAACATGTAAATCGTAATCAGATAATCTCTGTAAGCAAGCTAATAAGTTAGTAGTACATTCTTCAATTGTCGTACCATGAATTACAATGTCATCAAAATAAGCCTCAACTTTTCGTAAGCCATTGAGTATCTGACTGAGGATTCTATTGAATTCAGAGGGTGCAGTTTTAATACCAAAACTTAAACGGTTCATTAGGTAGGTACCTCTGTGAGTAGATATGGTCTGAATTTGAGCACTTTGATCGTCTACTTTAAGGTGCAGGTAGGCCTTGTAAAGGTCAAGTTTACAAAAATATTTAGAACCTCGTAAACTATGAATGACATCATCTATCTTGCGTATAGGGTGGTTAGCTTGAACTAATCTTTCATTAACCCCACATTTGTAATCAACGCATAGGCGAAGGTTTTGGCCATCAGGTTTTGGAATACAAACAAGGGGTGATCCCCAGTCACTGGTAGGTACAAGTGTAATTATACCTTGAGCTTCCAATGAATCAAGCTCTTTATCTACTTTTTCCTGAAGAGCATAAGGAATAGTTCGTTCTTTAGTAAATACTGGTTTCACGTTAGTGCGCAATTGCAAATGTATTTGGAAATCCGGAACACAACCAATTTTTTCCTCAAAAACTTTTGGAAATTTTTCAAAAATATCTTGAATAGAATGAATTTGATGTGTAGAATAAGAACGAGTAAGGTTACTCGCAGTTTTCTTATCGATGCGTTTAAGTTCAATTCCAAGTCCTCGTATCCATTGTCTACCAAGTAGTGCATCATGACCGTCAGGTACGATATGTAAGTCACCTGTTATTTGTTTACCTTCATATTGAATATTTAGAGTAACTTTCCCAAGTGGTTTGACAATGTTCCCAGTGTATGATCTGAAAGCTAAGGATGATGGTTGAATAGGAATGTTTAGGTTGAGCATATTAAATTCATTCTCAGAAAGAAGTGAATACTTGGCACCTGAATCCACCTCAAATGTTTTTTGTGACCCATTCAAGAGAACAGTAATCGTGTATTTATCACTGTCGGTATTAATTTCATACAGGTCAATAATTTCACAATTTTGAATATGTACCAAATCAATTTTGTCAATACCATATGTAAATGAAGAAGTAGAAGGTTCGTGTTGAACATTTGAATTTTGATTTTGATTTTGAATTGAATTTGTATTTTTATTTATCTTAGTTTGAATACAAACTTTAGAAATATGACCAGTTTTGTTGCAAAAATTACATTTTAATTTAAGTCTATCAAGACGACAATCAGGTGATATGTGGTCATTTCTCCCACAACGTAAGCAACAATTATCTAAACCTAAAGATTTTAAATTGACATAATGTGAGTTTCTAGCTCCTGAGTTAGACTTATTGTACAATTTATAAGACTCACGTGACCTTGGGCTGTTGTGGTCGGTAGGGCGGCTGGACGTTTTGTGAATATCCAGGGTTTCGAACTGAGGACTAGAAGTTGTGCTGCTGGTTGACGCTGCTGCTAATTCCTTACATTCAATCCGGGAAGCTTCAAGAGATGTTGCTTTTTCCACAATTTTGTTGAATGATGTTTCATTTGATTGTAGTAGTTGTTCTCGGATCCAATTGTCTTTAAGCCCTCTAATAAATTGTGCACGAAGGAAAATATCAGCAATGGAGAGAGATTTCTCACAAGGACAGGTAACATTGAATTCACAGTCGATAATGTCACGTTGTAGAGATGCAACATACTGTGGAATATTCTCATTATCATTTTGATATATGTTAAGGAAATAATGTTGTGATGCTACCTTGCTCTTTTTTGGTAACAACATTTGTTTAAGAGACGAGACCAAATCAGTGTATGGCAGTTTGTTGACCGGCTTATGTGGGCCCAATAGTGCTGCCAGATTATTATAATGTTCTGACCCAATAGATGCGCACAGGAGTTGTGCTTTTTTCTCAGTCGTAACATTTTTCAGAGAGCAATAGTTTTGAAATCTCTCTAAATAATTTGTAAATTTTTCTCTCTCTGCATCAAAACGTTCAAAAGGATTTAGACTAGAACTAGGGTTACTTTCCTGTGTAGATTGCTGGATAGATGAAATCAGATTTGACATGGTGGCATTGAAGTTCTTCATAAATTCCTTGAATTGATTTGGATCCATCTTGTATCGTATTTATCAGCAGGGCTTGAATGAAATTATGACAAAAAAAAAACTTTTACTTTTTTACCTCGTCGCCAACTATTATGAAATAAAAAAGCACTTTATATGTTTGACCATTATATTAAATTAATAACACTTATAATTGAACATTAAACATTAAGTAAGGTTAAGTTAGAGTATGAGCCTAACAACAACTGCTGCAATCTTCTGGCCAGGGCTGGTTGCCATGGATACTCCCAGTGCTGACTGTATTAGGAATATGACACTACATTGCCTAATTCATTTTTAAAAGTTGCAGACAACTTGCTCAAATCAGTTTCAAACAGAACGTCATCTGGATTTTCCCCTAACTCTACAAAAAATTGACGCAAGCGATGTTGCAGTACACTTTTATTTCCGGAAGAATCCAGATCACGTTCTTATAATTCCCGTTTTAAATCCGCAACTTTTAAATCCATCAATTTAAGACTTTGAGAAGCCATTTTTCAAACAGTAGCCCAATTATTACAAAATGCAAGACAAAATAACAACAATTACACAAAATCCCACTTCTGACACCAATTTGTTACGGGCTACTGGGTGTAAAATGGACTAAACTATTACTTAATTCAAGAATCTAATATTTATTAACAAATTAGAAAGAATACAATGAGATTATTTAAAACAGTTAAATTATTAAACTAATATCAATTTACAATAATAATATTCTACTAAATGTTATCTAATTTCTAAGATAATATACAAATAATATAAGATATTGTTTATACTAAGTAACTAAACTATTTATATAAATTTGTACTAATACAATAATATTACACTATAGTTTACAATTACAAATTAACACTTACAGTTCGCTAACTAAAGTCCACCGACCGTAAGACTCTCCAAATATGACAACCTGCCACACAGTTTATTACACTTATTACACGGCCACTAATTGTCACTGTTGCTCACTAAGCACTTATTACAGACTGATACTAATACTAACTAACTCACACACTGCCACTGACTTATTACTACTCTTATTACTGACTGCTTCTTATTACTGACTCTTGGCCCGAACAGCTGTCCTTTTTATATAGGCAAGGGAGATTGGGGTGGGGGCACTTCTCGGAAGGACGAGGACCACCTAGACCGACCCAGGAGGATCTACGCCATTCTATAATCCCTTCCGCTTAATCCCATTGTTTGTCTTATCCTCCCAGCCGGTCCTTCTTCCCTCTCTGACCGTAACACTGCCCCCTCCTTAAAAGTGCTCTGCCCCAGAGCATAGTCCGGAGAAATCGGGCAGCTATGAGCTACTACGGATGGAGACGCTTTTCCTTTCCAGGGGTTGAACGTGCACACCAATATGGCGACTCCAGAGTTGGCGAATGTCTGTTCAAGCATGTTCCTAACAACCTTCCACTCCAGGCCGTCATATCCACAGCCCAACTTAGGGATCGCGAGCTTGGTGACACGCAGTCTCAGAAGCTTACTCCGCAAGTCGTCGAGGCTTCGCCGCAGTGCGTCGTATGTGGGCTTCTGATCAGTAGCACACTTGGTAACTAAGTAGAACAGGTGTCGTCCTTCGTGCGTATGGTGGAGTGCTTTCCCGACGCTTGGTCCTTGGCGTTCCAGTTCCTCAGTTCCAGCAAACTTCTTTCTGAAGACCATTGCAATGCCTCGGGAAGTCCTCAGATCTTCGGCGACACAATGGGCCAGAGAATAGTCCGCGGGTAACGAGAAGATATCTCTGTATACTGTCTGAGTTATTCCACGGGAACCTTGTACCTTAGGTTGTGCAACTGATACCTTACTGGTCTCCACGTTGTTGAGATACCTGACTTGCTGGTCTTTTGTCGGGCCATGGTCTCCTTTGTATGGGGCCAGTCTATTAAAATGGACTACCCTGGGTTTTCCTTTTGGCTGCTTCCTGATCCTATAGATGACGTCGTTTATCCTATTGATGATCTCAAACGGGCCATCCCAGGAGTTCTGAAGTTTAGGTGAGTAGCCTCGCCTTCTTCGAGGATCATGTAGCCAGACCAAATCTCCAGGTTGGAATCCACCTTTCTCTGCCCTGATGTCGTAACGCTCCTTCATTCTGTCACTGGCTCCCTGGATGTTTGCACGAACCTTCTCGTGGATATTATCCATCCGCTTCCGTAGATTCGTGACGTATTCCTCTCTGTTAACTTCCTCGTCTGGCTTGAACCCGAATTTCAGATCACAAGGCAAACGAAGTTCTCGGCCGAACACCACATTTGCAGGGGTCTGCCCCGTTGCTTCATGGACTGAACTCCGGTAGGCTAACAGGAACAAGTGAAGATACTGGTCCCAGTCTCGCTGATGGTCGGAGACCACTTTAGACAAATATCGACCCATTGTCCTGTTCATGCGCTCCACCATGCCATCCGATTGAGGGTGAAGAGGTGTCGTCCTGGTCTTCCGTATCCCCAGTGCTTCGCACATCCCGGAGAAGACTGCAGACTCAAAGTTTCTTCCCTGGTCAGCGTGAAGTTCCATGGGTACTCCAAACCGGCTGACGAGGTGCTTCACAAGTACGTCTGCAACCGTGACTGCCTCTTGATTCGGAAGGGCATACGCTTCCACCCACTTAGAAAAATAGTCCATGGCCACGAGAATATATCGGTTACCTTCGTCCGTCACAGGGAAAGGGCCAGCGATGTCGATCGCTATCCTCTCGAACGGTGCTCCCACGTTGTACTTCTTCATAGGGGCCCTCTTTCTTCTTGTTGGTCCGTTAGAAGCCGCACAAGTCGCACAACGCCTGCACCAGTCCAACACATCGTCCTTAAGGTTTGCCCAGTAAAAGCGTTCGCGAACTTTTTCCAATGTACGGTGAACTCCAAGATGGCCGCCAGTTACACCGTCATGTAGTTTCCTAAGCACTTCGGGCACTTTCTTCCTTGGAACGATGAGCTGTAGCCTACGCTGATCTCCTTCCGCGTTCTCCAATGCCCGTTTCAGCAGCCCGTTGTCCACTACAATGGAGTTCCATTGGGCCCAGTACGTTTTTACATTCTTCGACATTGGAGCCACATCCTGCCAGGTCGGTCTTCCTCGCCCCGATATTTTCCATTCCTTTATTTGTTTTAAGTCCGGGTCCTCGTCCTGTTCCTTTGACACCTCTGTGTCTCGCCAACTGTCGATAACAACCGTTGTCCTCAATACTGTTCCCTGCTTCTCTTCTTGTTGGGAACAATGCCTGCATTCTTCATCTTCACATGGTCTTCTTGACAGCGCATCCGCATTCCTGTGGCTCGTTCCAGAACGATGAGCAGATTCAAAGTCGTACTCTTGAAGGCGCTCGATCCACCTCGCCACTTGTCCCTCCGGTGACTTGAATCGCAGCAGCCACATTAGAGCCGCGTGGTCCGTTCTCAGCAGGAACCTCCTTCCGTATAGATATTTATGGAAGTGCTCTATGGATTTTACTACTGCCAGAAGCTCTTTCCTTGTGACACAGTAGTTGCGTTCCGGAGCTGAGAGTGCTTTGCTGAAATATCCAATCACCCTTTCTTCTCCGTCTTGAAGCTGAGAGAGGACACTTCCAATGGCGATGTTGCTGGCATCTGTGTCAAGTATGAACTTGCCCTCGGGACGTGGATAGCTCAGAATAGGAGCACTACTCAATTTGCTCTTCAGCTCCTCGAAGGATGCCTGGCACTCGTGATCCCTTTTCTCCTAGGTTAGCCTGGTAAGAGGTTTTGCGATGTTAGCAAATCCTTTCACGTACCTCCGGTAATAGGTGCAGAGCCCGAGAAAACTTCTCACCTGGTGCTTATCTCGAGGTACTGGCCAGTTTGTGATCGCTGCTATCTTCTCTGGGTCAACAGCAACTCCGTTATCTGACACAATATGCCCCAGGTAGTTGACTTGCCTTCGGAAGAGATTACACTTCCTCGGGTTCAACTTTAGGTTCGCTGCACGCAGACGTTCGAAGACCTTCTCCAGATTCTTCAGATGGTGAGCGAAGGACTTTCCCAGCACAATAATGTCGTCTAGGTATACCAGGCATACCTCCCAAGAGAGACCTCTTAACACGTTTTCCATCAGCCTCTCGAATGTGGCAGGAGCATTGCAAAGCCCGAATGGCATTACTGTAAACTGCCAGAGCCCAGTGCCAATTGAAAACGCCGTCTTCTCTTTATCCTCAGGTGCCAATCCAACCTGCCAATATCCACTGCGGAGATCCAAAGTAGAGAAGAGTTTACACCCCTCTAGGGTGTCCAGCGTATCGTCAATCCTGGGAAGCGGATAGCTGTCCTTCTTGGTGACATTGTTCAGAAGACGGTAGTCTACGCAGAACCTCGTTGTGCCGTCTTTCTTCTTCACCAATACAACAGGAGACATCCAGAGGCTACTCGAAGGCTCAATGACACTGTCAGCCGCCATCTCCTTTATAATCTCCTCGGCGTCCTCCCGTTTGGCTAACGGCAGCCTCCGCGGAACCTGTCGGATGGGCTTCGCATCCCCAGTGTCAATCTTGTGCTGGACGATATCCGTTCTGCCCCGTGGTCCTAGCAACCAGTACGCCGCGTCCAACCTCTTGTTGTTCGTGCCTTCCAGGATCGAGTAGTGCACATTGACCCGCGGGTAGATGCCCTTCGACCGTCCCATGCGTCACGATTTGGCTCCGTGCAGGTAAAGCGGTGTCTTCTGGTAGCAGCACTCGAGCGCAGAAGTCCTTTTCCTGCCGAAGTATGACTTCCTCGTCTCCTAGCGTCATCACACCTCTCGACATATCCAGCTTGATCCCGTATGTGATCATAAAGTCCATACCCAGTATGACGTCCTCATCTATATCTGCCACGAGAGCGAGGTGCTTCAGATGTTGGCCCCCGATGTGGAAGGTGGCATCTATCTCCCCGTAGACCTTGGCTGGCTGTCCCGTTGCAGTCCGTAATGCCCAAGTGGTTGGTATGATCTTCTCAGCTGGAAGTGTCTTCGAGTTCAAGATCGTCATGCTCGCTCCGGTATCCACTAGAAGACTTCGCAGCTGCCCGTTCACCATCCCATCAACGTAGAAACTGTTCGTTCTGCATCCTATCGACGCAACTCTGATGGTCTTCCTGGGGGTTTTGACGTTACGGGTTGGACATTTGCTTCTAGGATGTCCAAGCTGGCCGCAGCCCCAACAGCGTATCTCCCTCTTATGGGTCCTGAGAGCATCCAACACTTTCGTCACAATGTCTTCGATGCTAGGGACCACATTAGGTTCCGCTTCTGCTGCTCGAACTCGCGCATGGCCCCGTACAGACTGTCTAACAGCTTCAAACTCCATGGCCTGAGATAATGCGTCTCCCAACGTTTTCGGCCGGGCGAGCTTCACTGCTTGTTGTGTCTCTGGGTCCCGAAGTCCATCCAGGAATTTGTCGACAGCCAAACTCTCGTAGACATAGTCGGTGACCGATGGGTAGGCGTTCCTCACGAGCCGGGCAATATCCGCTTCAAATTCCTGCAGCGTCTCGTTGTCCTTCTGGACCCTGTTTCTTAGCTGTGAGCGATATAGCTGGTCCATGTGGCGGTGGCCGAAACGCATCTCCAGCCTTCTAATCAGCTTCCCGTAGTTAGACCGCTCCGACATGGGCATTCCCTGCAGCACTCTCAAGGCGTCTCCACGCAAGGTCAGGAACAACGCTGAAGCTTGGGTCTCCTGTGACCACCCGTGGATCGAAGCCGCTGTCTCGAAGAGAGTCATGTAGTCCTCCCACGGCGTCTTTCCGTCGAATACTGGAATGGTATTGTGAGTTGGTGGCGCCCCAGCATAGGCAGGCAGAATGGTGTCACGATGGCTGCCCTCGGAGGAATGGTCGGTATCGTTCGTCGGTGGGTTGCTCTTACGTCCCTCGAGAGCTTCCATTCTTAGCCTAATTTCGTTCACTTTTTCTCCTAGCCTAGATTCTATATCAGCTACTTTATTATTTACATCGGCTAACTTATTATCTACATTAGCTAACTTATTATCTACATTAGCTAGCTTATTATCTACATTTTCCATTAACTTAGTCTCTAGTGTGCCTAACTTAGACTCTAATGTATCCATTAAATCATTTTTTACAGTACCTAGCTCATTTTTAACAGTGCTTAACTCATTACCTAGTTCATTTTTAACAGTGCTTAACTCATTACCTAGCTCATTTTTAACAGTGCTTAACTCATTACCTAGCTCATTTTTAACATTGCCTAATTCCTTACCTAGCTTATTTTCTACATTGCCTAACTCATTTTTAACACTGCTTAATTCATTACCTAGCTTATTTTCTACATTGCCTAATTCATTTTTAACACTGCTTAATTCATTACCTAGCTTATTTTCTACATTGCCTAATTCATTTTTAAAAGTTGCAGACAACTTGCTCAAATCAGTTTCAAACAGAACGTCATCTGGATTTTCCCCTAACTCTACAAAAAATTGACGCAAGCGATGTTGCAGTACACTTTTATTTCCGGAAGAATCCAGATCACGTTCTTATAATTCCCGTTTTAAATCCGCAACTTTTAAATCCATCAATTTAAGACTTTGAGAAGCCATTTTTCAAACAGTAGCCCAATTATTACAAAATGCAAGACAAAATAACAACAATTACACAAAATCCCACTTCTGACACCAATTTGTTACGGGCTACTGGGTGTAAAATGGACTAAACTATTACTTAATTCAAGAATCTAATATTTATTAACAAATTAGAAAGAATACAATGAGATTATTTAAAACAGTTAAATTATTAAACTAATATCAATTTACAATAATAATATTCTACTAAATGTTATCTAATTTCTAAGATAATATACAAATAATATAAGATATTGTTTATACTAAGTAACTAAACTATTTATATAAATTTGTACTAATACAATAATATTACACTATAGTTTACAATTACAAATTAACACTTACAGTTCGCTAACTAAAGTCCACCGACCGTAAGACTCTCCAAATATGACAAACTGCCACACAGTTTATTACACTTATTACACGGCCACTAATTGTCACTGTTGCTCACTAAGCACTTATTACAGGCTGATACTAATACTAACTAACTCACACACTGCCACTGACTTATTACTACTCTTATTACTGACTGCTTCTTATTACTGACTCTTGGCCCGAACAGCTGTCCTTTTTATATAGGCAAGGGAGATTGGGGTGGGGGCACTTCTCGGAAGGACGAGGACCACCTAGACCGACCCAGAAGGATCTACGCCATTCTATAATCCCTTCCGCTTAATCCCATTGTTTGTCTTATCCTCCCAGCCGGTCCTTCTTCCCTCTCTGACCGTAAAAATACTATCTTAATCTATAATATCACTGGATATACAAGTCTTATACCTAAACTTTATTTACAATGACAACAAAACAAAACCAAACCAAAAATTATACTTCTACCTATCGATATATATAAAAAAGAAGTATCCAATAACAAAATGAAATACATACAATTTCAAGATCGGGCCTCCCCTGCCGGAACCTTCAGTTGCTCGATATGAACAGTTCTCCGCTTCCTGGGCTCAACCAGACTCTGGATAGTGACAAGATTGTGCTCCCTAATCGTAATCACTTTGAATGGTCCCTCGTACCTAAGGACCTCCTTCGCGCGATTCGACACTATCTTCCTATAAACAATCGTTCCTATTCTGATCGTCCCCATGATATCCTTCACCCCCGCATTCACACGCGCTACTCTCCTACTCTTTTCCGCGGTCATTCGTCCATGCGCCTTACCCCAACGTCTTTCGAGCTCTAATCTGTTTATATTTAGTTGTTCGGCCATGCCCTCGTCCACAACCGTATCTCCCTCGTTTCTCCTTCGTGCGCGTAACCCAAAGAGAGCTTCAAAAGGGGAAAACCCAGTCGCCATGTGGATGGAGTGGTTGTATGCCGCTATCGCTCGAGGCATCGCGTCGTCCGCTTCCAACCCTTTATCTACGTGGAATACTCGGAGATGTTCCCCCAGCGTATTATGGAGGCGTTCGACCCCTCCCCTACTTTTTGGATGGCCAGGCGTGTTCCAATGCCACTCTATTCCCAACCGTTTCATCTCCTGTCGCAGGAGCGCGTTATCAAACTCTCTGCCGCCGTCCGAGGAGATCGTGTTCGGCACTCCATAAAACTGGTACCACGTCTGTAGGGCGCCATTCACCGCCGCTGCCGACTTCTCTTTTACTGGATGGGCCATGGCCGTCTTGCTGAAGGTGTCTAATATCGTAACCCATTTAAATCCTCTCCACGTAAAGGTATCTATTTGGAGGTCTGTCAGCGGTACCGTTGGTGTCCGCGTCTCGGTCTGTAAACCTACGGGGGGGGTGGCGGTCATATTTAGCCGTATGGCAAATGCGGCAGTCCCTTATTATCTCTTCCACCGTCTTCCGCATCCCCACCCAGTAGTACTTCCTTTTTAGAGCCGCCAACGTCTCATGAATACCTCTGTGGTTGGTCTTCCCTTGGTGATATGCTGTCGTTACCTCCTTTTGTTGGTCCCGATCACGAATAGTCTCCACCATTAATCGGCATCGGATAAACATCCGATCTATACCTATCTTCTCAAGTCGCCACAAGTTGCGAATTTTCTCCCACACCGTCGCATTGCCAACATACAGGTAGGTACTGGGTCGCTCCCACTTTAGAGGCATCCTTCAGCGCGCGACATATTTGCTCTTCCCGAACTCCAGGTTGTGACCAAATAGTGATTATGGAGTGCTTGTCGTATTTGGAAAACTCCATTTTTACAAGCCCTGTCGTCCTTGTTTTCCAAATGACCTGCCGGGATTTGTTGTTGATAAGTCCTCGACTTCCTCCATCTCAGCCGGTCTCTCATCTCCTGACTCATCATCCGAGGTTTCCTCACTGCCTTGGAGGTCGTCCACCCGTCCTCCTTCTCCATCTGGTGTCCATTCCCTCACGAACCGTTGCAGCTCCCCCGACGCTTCACCACCCTCCGCCTCTAGCACATTAACCTGTAAGGCACGAGAGAGCCAGTCAGCCACAACATTGTCTTTTCCCGGTTTATAGACCACTTCCAGGTTGTACTGGCTCAGGATCTCTTTCCATCTTGTGACTCGAGCCGAAGACTCCTTCAGATTGCCCACCCAGAGCAACGGACGGTGGTCTGTATGCACCTTAAACTTCCTGCCAAATACATATGGCCGAAAGTGCTGGACTGCCCATACGATCCCCAATAATTCTCGTTCGAGCGCACTGTAGCGAGATTCCGCGTCTGTGAGTCTCCTACTCGCATATGCCACGGGTCGGTCCCCCTTTTCACTATCCGGCGATAAAACCGCCCCCAGTGCATATTCGCTGGCGTCTGTGGTGATCGCGAACGGCTTAGTGAAGTCTGGGAATGCAAGGATTGGCTCAGTTTACAACTGTAGCATGCACCTTCTGACCTTTTCTTCGATTTCTGGCGTGATCTTAACTGTGCGCCCCTTTCGCAACAGTTCATTCAAAGGAACCAAGTTCTCAGCCATCTCCGGTACAAAACGTCGATAATAGTTGAGAGTTCCTAAGAGCCGTCTGATTCCTTTAACGTCGCTTGGAACCACCATTTTGCCGATTGCCTCGACTTTCTTGCTATCCGGCCGCACACCTTCCTCTGATATCGTGTGGCCTAGAAAGTTGATCTTCCTTTGCCCTAAAATCGACTTCTCTCTTGAAAGTTTTAACCCGAACTGTTGAATTCGATTAAAAACCCGTCTCAGGTCCTCGACATGCTGTGCTTCAGTTCTACTAAAAACCAGTAGATCGTCCATGTACACTTGGCACATATTCTCGTCTAGGCCGCGTAAGAACTCATCCATTAGTTTCTGGAACGTTATGGGCGCGTTTTTAAGACCAAAAGGCATGCGCGTAAATTCGTAGTGCCCCCTTTCGAACGTAAATGCTGTCTTGCACTGGTCTCTAGGATGCATCCGTATTTGATGGTACCCAGATTTCAGGTCAAACGAGCTAAAAATCGCCGCCCCACCTAACCTATCCAGGATATCCTCTAATCGCGGGATGTATATGGGGGGGGGGGTACTTTTCGTCCAGCGTATTGTCGTTCAGTTGTCGATAGTCGATCACTACCCTATAGCGTCCCTCAGTCTCGCCCTCCATGGTCTTCTTCTTTACAGCCCATAAGGGGCTATTAAAGGGCGATTTACTATCGACAATTATACCCTGTCTCTTCAACTCCTCCAGCTCCTCCCGGATGTGTGTTCTTAATGCCTGAGGGTATCTTCTTTCCTTTACATACGTAACTTTTTCTGACTTTAGGTTGATTTCATGCAGTGTTTCTCCTGTCACGCTCAGAGACTCCCCTTCGCGAAAAAAGATGTTCGCATATTCCTCCATAACCCTTGTCCTCCACTCCCTGTCCTGGGTAATCGCCCCTACACACCCCACATCGCTCCTCACGTCCTCCACGGTTTTGTATTTCTTTTTCCCGATTTTAATTAGCCATTCACCCCCTGAATTACGCAATTTTGCCCCTAGTTTTCTGAGTGTGTCACACCCCAGAATCCCCCCGTACTCCCGCGCCATGTTCTCTACCACATGCAAAGTTACTACCTCCCCCTTCTTTCCCCATTTATCCAATTCCCATTCTATTTCTCCCTCCACTGTACAGGGCCCACTCAAAGTGATTAGTTTGCACAGGCACTTCCTAAACTCTGGTTCACCCTTCCCTTTAAATATGGTTCTTAAACTACCCCTACTTACTAAACTACACGAACTCCCCGTGTCCACCAGACATCTCCACCCCTTACAAAATTCTATTATAGGCAACCGCTCACACTTCTTCACAATAGTATTTACACTTAAAAAGTTGCCCCTCCGTTCACACCATCCTCATTCTCTCCTTACCTCCTCGGTTCTCCTCCCTGCACTCCGCTGCCTGCTTTTTCCTCCGGGGTTTGCTCTGCCGCCAGGATCGCTGCCTTCCGTCTCGGATCCTGAAGCCTCGGAAGATCCAGATGATTCGGATGGCCCTCTGTTCCTCCTCCATATCCTTTGCGTATTAACCTCCATCGGCTCTCCCCGATCATGTTCCTTCCGCCTTATGTATGGGCATTGCCGTCCCATATGCCCTTCCGTGTTACACTCGTAGCAGCGCGTACGTGGGCTCTGGGCTATCAGATGTCCTGTCTTACCACATTCGTGACATCTCCTAGCATCTTTTCTCCCATTCCTTCTATCTGTGAACTACCTCTTCTCTCTCGGTGCCCTTTCTCTCCTGCCAAAATCTCTATCTCTTCTTCTCTCCGGGTCTGGTCTGGTTCGATTCCTTCCAACCTCGTTTCTACGATACGAAACTCTGCTCCACCCTGGTTCAAACACTTCTCTTTCCTCCTCGTCTCGGGCACTTATGTCCATCATCTCCTGAGCGCATTCCACGAATGTCTTGTCCCTGGGAAGACCATCCTTTTTCCCCGTATCCCTGGCCAATTGTACTTTGAGGACTGTGGTCATGAACACCATCCAGCCCTCAACTGCGCTTGTTTCCATTATTTCCCGCAGCTTATCGTTAATTTTATTTAACTTTGCCAGGAGTCCTGCAGCGTACTGGCCGTTCGACTGGTTCGTCCTCTTCACTTCACGAAACATCTGAAGCATATCCTCTTCGGGAGCCCATCGCCCTCCTCCATACGTCTTCTTTAACCTCTCCTTGATCACCGGCCATGACGTCTCTTCATCAGCCTGGATTAAGTTCAGGACGCTCCTCCTGACCCGACGTGCCAGGGCCACTCGCAATCTTCTAGCGTCCGTTTCTTCTAAAAGATCCACGGCCACCTGGGATTGGATACTGTTCATTATTCCGTCCCCGCCTTTAATGAAGTGGTTCAGTTCCCCGATATCACCATTAAACTTATCCAGATCGGAGATCTCTCTTCTGATATCTTGCGCGTTCGCCTTTTTTAGCTTCATCTTTTCCAGTTCATTCGTCTCTTGAGCGATTCTGTTTGCCTCTTGTGCGGCTATATCCGCTCGCGCCATCGCTAAAGTAGTCGATGGATAAGGCGGGAACTCAGGGTTCGTCTGTTCTGTTTGCTCTGGCTCCAATGTCAACGTTGCCGGTCTGAGGATACTCTGTCCCTGTTCATTCATGTTAGACTAATTTGGATTTTCTTTAAAAAAAAAAAAAAAATCTCTGTTTTTTCGTGAAGAACAGAGAGAAAGAAAGAGAAAGAAAAAGAAAAAAAAATATTCTTACTGCGCTGCTAAAACGTTCCCGGGTTTCGGCACCACTTAAGAGCTTCCGGACACAGAATGTAAAAAAAAAGAAGTTGGGCTAGAAATAACTCTCACGAAGGCTGTTTAAACACTGACTTTATTCATCTATTAATCCTCTATATATACTATTTACAATGTGTGTTTACAATGGTTTGGCATTAGTGGATATACAGGTATTAGTCTCCTCTTAACTTATATATATATATATATATATATATATATATATATATATATATATATATATATTTGAATCATTAATCGTATTTCAAGTTGTATGAATAAAGTATATTTATTATAATTCTTTTGATGCTTTTAAGCCCAAACGCACTATATATTTATAAATAATATTTTGATGGTTTAATTGAACAGGAAATTGGTAAAGACACAACCAACCTCAGGAAAAAAATCCAAGGAAGAATAAAGTTAGGACGTTTGAAGAAATAATAATTTGAGTAATCATCTTAAATGATTACTCTGGCATCCCAAAATCAATTAGAATATTAAAAATATATTATAAGTCTATAAAACATAGCACAAATGTATATAAAAAATAAAATAAAATAAAGAAAGAGTAATCGCATGACTAAAAGTTAGGGAGAAATAACTGGTTAAATAAATATAACACGTTACTTTTTCTATCAAAGGGACTAGTTGTTCAGTACAGAATCTAGTTTTTTACATCAGGGTTGAAGGGTGGTATCACGTAGGTGGCGCACAGTGGAACGAATCCCGCATTTGTTGGACATTGGACCAATTCTCTAATAACTAAATTTGTCCTTTATTTTGATCTTAAATTATACTTTATACTTCTTCTCAACAAAATCCATAGATAAATTAATTGTAAAATTGAATCTTATATGAAAAATTCTGAATTGAAATATAAATTTTTCTAAAAACTCATATTTTAAAAACAATCCACTGTTTGAGGTAATGCATTAAATTAATAGTGCACCTACTGGAAAAAAAACTCATCCATAATAAGTTATTTTAGGCAAATAAAACTTGGGATTATTTCAAACGTCTGGGATTTTTCGGTGAAAATTGGGGGATAAAACTAAAATAATCAATTGCGAAAATCGCTCAAAATCGCCCAAAAAACTACCTTCACAGTAAATAACTAGAATGTTTGAAGTTTTTTTTCCATTAGTCGGATTCTGCTACTAGGTGCTATTTTCCGAGAAAATGATTTTTTTCGGGCCTTGAGAATTAATTTAAAATAATTTATGTTGATATTGGGGTCTACTTTTCCCAAGTTTTCTTTTGTTTTCCAATGATTCTTTACATTCATTTATCCGAATCCTTATCTAACATAATAGTATTAACAATGAAACTTAGTTTGTGTGTGGTATTTGAACGATATATGTGTAATGGTGCACATAGGTGCAATAGTCCCTACAACAAATCGTCAAGTTTTTAAATTTTTATTTGTTTATTTTTTAAATTTTTATTTCGTTATTTAAATAAAACAATTTTATATAGGCACCTACATTTAATATAATTTTGATGTATTAATTATACCTAGTAAATTAACTAACAAAAGTAATTATCAATTATTATATTAATTTTGTTTAATAATTAAATTATTTGGTTTGTTACTTTTTCCTTTGTATAACTTTATTTAATACCTATGTATCTGTCTTTCCATAGAATACTGTATTGTACCCATTCTAGTAGTATATAGGTAAATTGTTAGATAATAAATTATCGAACATCGAAATACCAAATCTAGAATTTTTACACGTTTCCCCTAAAATGTTTGAACCTGTTTACCATATAATTAAATAGTCCATTCAAAAAGCTTTAAACCGTAGCAATAGCCTTATTCTAGGAGAACCAGAAGCGGAGATATTAATGAATGTCCAGTCCTCCCTAACGCTCGTTCCACTGTGTGGCGGGCGTCAGCCGCGATGCACTCTTGAAGGCGTAGCCTGAAGTTTTCAACCGCTGTTCTGCGCGTTTCGATGGCTATTGTTGTAACTTCATACTGTTTATATTATTATTCCCCTCCTCATGTTTGATTGATTTTTCTCTACATGAGAACCTACTTAGGGCCTTAACAAAAATAAGGGGAAAAATTAGCCGAATTTCTCGAGCCGTTTTCTAGTTTTGCGCTTAGCAACACATTTGGCGATTCATTTTTATTTATATAGATATACAGCTGGGAACAGAGTGGTTTGTATGGGAAAAGAAAAGTGTTGTTTTTATTATTTCCCTGGTCATTTTTAAATGATTTTTCTCTACATAAGAACCTACATAGGGCCTTAACAAAAATAATGGGAACAAATTGCATAATTGGTCGAGCCGTTCTCAAATTTTGGGCTTAGAAACACATTTGGCGATTCATTTATATTTATGTAGCTAAGATTCCAGTTATTTATTATATGATAGGTACTGTAATCGGAATCTATTAGTCCTACAGAGCCTGCAGTTTGGCTCAAATTGTAGAAAGTTTAATCTACTTTTAAAATAGTTACTTCTGTTTTTTTTTTGTTTAAATCTCGCGAAAAGATGTCATGAGTTTAGCCCATCAGCTGGCAGTAAAAAACAATATCACCCGTAACTTTTCGTCAAAAAATGAAAGTGCGGGTAAAGATTGGATAAAATATTTTTTAGAGTGGTATTTGGAGCTACTGTTTCGCCACCCCACAGGACCTTCATTGGCAGGGCTAGGGGATTTATTATAGAAAGTGTGGACCATTTCTTCAATCTGTACGAGAAATTGATGGATGACTGCATGTTTCAGACTAGAAAAAAATTATCCCTAGGTTATAATTCTGTGACTTTATAATGAAAGGTTCAGCGAATCCGTATTCAAAATTACTCAATTATCTTATTAATAAGTACGGAATAATTACGGATATTGACATAAAACTGGTCAATTTCACATTAGTATTCTAGTTTTTTCTAATATTTGCATTATAGTAGAGATTAAATACTTAAATTTAAATACATACTTTTTATTATAACTTCATCTCTTCACAAAACTAATTCGAAAATTATCCTTATGTATATTTGAATTTTCATACAATCCCAACCACAAAAAGGTAATTGATTTTATTAAACCTAATATATATTTCATAATAAAACTCAATCACAAAATATTAAAACAATACAACAAATTCAGTAGTTGCTAGGAAATCATCAAACAATATTTCAAAAAATTGCTTTACCTCAATAAATGTCCAAACCTCTAAAATATAACAAGCAATTTTTCAAGAACAACAAAGAATTTCGAGAAGAACAAAGAACAAAGAAGAACAAAGAAC
This sequence comes from Troilus luridus, assembly GCA_964056705.1. Classification (NCBI taxonomy): domain Eukaryota; kingdom Metazoa; phylum Arthropoda; class Insecta; order Hemiptera; family Pentatomidae; genus Troilus; species Troilus luridus. Next base: position 178,555,756 of record OZ057412.1, read on the forward strand.
AAAATAACAAAGAAAATACGAAAGAATATCGAGATATGGCGGAACTACCATATGTTCAGGTAATTCTTTTAATTTAATTAATTTTAAGGTGTAGGTATACATTGCTAATGCTTGTGTCATTATATGAAATAACTATTATTCATATAAAAAAACCATTAACACTTATCCGAAATAATAAAGTGATTTCAATTCTATTTCTGTAAAGTTCGTTTTGTATTGGGTGGCCTTAGTACTGCGCTTGTGGGGGCTCAGTCTCATGTAGCCTCACTCCATTATAGAATTATAATATTGTTACGGGCTACTGGGTGTAAAATTAACTAAACTATTACTTAATTCAAGAATCTAATATTTATTAACAAATTAAAAAGAATACAATGAGATTATTTAAAACAATTAAATTATTAAACTAATATCAATTTACAATAACAATATTCTACTAAATATTATCTAATTTCTAAGATAATAAGATATTGCTAAAACTAAATAACTAAACTATTTATATATAAATTTGTACAAATACAATAATATTACACTATAGTTTACAATTACAAATTAACACTTACAGTTCGCTAACTAAAGTCCACCGACCGCAGATGAAGTAGTAACCTTATAAAGTATTATTAGTTTTAATCATAAAAATTAAATCATTTTTTCTTAAAAGAAAGAACTATATCATTTCTTATTTTTTTCACATTTGTATTTTAATATAATAATTTAAACGTTTAATTTCATAATTGTTTAGAGTAATTTAATTTAAAAAGTAATGTTATTTGTTTAGTTATAAGTGTAATATTTGTTGTGTGAAAACATATGTTATAAAAGTGAAGAGAGAAAAACAAAAGAGAGTCGAGCGGCTTTTGTTCGCCCGGCTTGACCGAGCCAGACAGTGTTGACGCGACCCCTTAGCCGTGCACATCGTATGCTCTAGAGGAGCCCAAAGTTGTGTTTTGTGAATTTTAAGACAGTGTTGACGCGAGCCCTTAGCCGTGCACATCGTATGCTCTATAGGAGCCCAAAGTTGTGTTTTGTGAATTCGAGACAGTGTTGACGCGAGCCCTTAGCCGTGCACATCCTATGTTCTTTAGGAGCCCAAAGTTGTTTTTGTGCATTTTAAGACAGTGTTGCCACGAGCCTCTTGACGTGCACATCGTATGCTCTATAGGAGCCCAAAATTGTTTTGTGTGAATTTGAAGAAGATACTAATTTGCTGCCCACCTGCAGGTGTAATTAGTTTAAACTTCGTCATAGATTCGACCAATTCGAATTGACCCAGTCGATCCACAGTTTATTACACTTATTGCACGGCCACTAATTGTCACTGTTGCTCACTAAGCACTTATTACAGACTGATACTAACTCACTGTAACTCACACGCACTATCACTAGTTAACGACTGCTTATTACTACTGGCTTATTACTGACTGGGCTTATTACTGACTGCCCGGCCAAAACAGCTCGCCTTTTTATATAGGCAAGGGAGATTGGGGTGGGGACACCTAGAACATTCCACGCAGATCCCGATGAGTCTAGTCTACCTTTGATCCCTTCCGGCTTAATCCCATTGTTCGCCTAATCCTCTCAGCCGGTCCTCCTTCCCGCTCTGACCGTAACAATATCAAGTTACATTTAAGTAACTTAATAATTCATTCATTCAATGAAAACCTATTTCCAGTCGTTTTTTGGCATATAACTTTATTATGTGGATACGTTTCGACTAATTTGTCATTTACAATCCATCAAGAACTTCATTAACATCTCAGAAGACTTATAAGTCATCTTTTTTCTGTAAATTATTAATTACATAAATCACAACAATATAACAAATATACATTTCTTAAAATCGTCCATAAATAGAAGTAAGTATAGATACCTTTTTTTATTATTCATGTCATTAGCTAAAATCTTTTCTTGGAGGTCCATTGTCCTCCATGGTCCTTTTGTTAATATTTTAAACTTTGGTCTCTATTTTATTTATATTTACATACTAAAATCCTTCTCATTTAAATCTATCATAATTAAATTACAAATCAAGAAAATTTTTTAATACGTAAAATTTATTAAGTTTATTATTTTATTTTTAATATATTTTTATAGGTTCTTAATTTAAAAAATCAGATAGGACTGAAATTGGGATATCTAGGTAACTGTTGGGAGGTTATAGTGCTAGGTTATCTCTCTGTGTTTTTAAAGTGAACATCCCATTTGTTATTTTGTTTTTAACTTCAAAATAACTGATGCATATGATTTGCTAATTTCTCCTCCCTCTTTCCTATCATTCACCACATTATCTATTTTGTCGCTGATATATAATGCTTCAAGGAATCGTCTTTTAATTATATTCTTTTCTCTGTGTAATACCCTTGGCTTATCAAAATTAAAAGTGTGTAATTCATTTTTACAGTGTGTTGATAAAGCAGTATTAGTTTTTGAATTAGGTTTTAAATTATTTTTATGGTGATAAAATCTATTTTTTAAATGTGTACTAGTGTGACCCACATATTCTCTATCACAATTGTTGCAACTCAGGTTATATATGACATTTTTATTCTCTAAAAGTGGTATTTTATCTTTTTGGCTATATATTATGTTTTTTATCGGGTTTCTTGTTTTATACGCCAATTTTATATCTGGGATGTCATAATTTTTGAAAGTTGGTGCTATTTTTTCAGAAAGATTTTTGATGTAGGTTATGCTTCTATAATTTACTTTATTATGTTTTACTTCCTTATTCGGTGATTTAGTGACTATATGGTTTGTGCTATTATTGATTTGCGGATTTCTATTATTATCTTCTGTATGAAAAAACTTTGTAATTTTTGTTTGGGATGGTTTAATTATTGATTTTTTATTATTATTGTAAGCAATTTTTGAATTATTGCAGGATTCTCCTGGAATTAAGTTAATTTCTTTATTTATTGACATGCTGTTATCAACTTTATTCCTAATAACTTTGTATTGCTTGTGCCATAATTCGTTAATGAGTTTTATCGGAAAAGCGTTGCTTAGGAGGATTTTGAAAATATTGTTTTTAGTTTCTTTTAGATATTCGTCATCTGTTACTTTAATTGATCTGCTAATTAAATTGAGAGCTATATTTTTAATTTGATGCTTCGGGTGGTTTGAGAAAAAATTAAGTAGTCTATTGGACGTGATTTCTTTTTTATACCATTTAGTTGTTATAATATTATTACTGGGGTTTCTAATGATGGTGATGTCCAAGTAGTTCAGTAAATAATCTTTTTCTATCTCTCGGGTAAATTTAATATTTTTGTTTTGTTCGTTTAAGATTTTGTTGAATTTTTCTAATGTATTTTTATTTGTGATTATTAGAAGATCATCTATGTATTTAGAGATGAAAATAGGGGGGTTGTTTAACTTTTGTAGACTATTTTTTATGATATGATTAAGCACTATTCCGGACAGATTGACTGATAGTCTACCTCCCATAGGTAAACCTGTTGTTTGTTTAAAATACTCTTTTTGAAAGGTGAAAAACCCATTTTCAGTACATAATTTTATTCCTTCTAAAAAGATTGTTTTACTTTTTATATTTGTGTGAGGTTCTATTTGATCCCAATTATCATTTATTAGCTTATATGCTAATTTTAAAGGGATATTAGGAAACATAGAGACTACATCTAAACTTGCAATAATGTGATCTATTTGTAGATTGATGTGGTTTAGTTTATTTTTTAATTCTATTGCATTTTTTATATCATATTCATTATTATTGTTATGTTGATCTAGGGATTTATTCAAGTATCTGGCTAGGTTGTCTGTTGGGTTGTTTGTGCAATCTACTATTGGTCTTAATGGATAATTTTCTTTATGCATTTTAATTAAACCATGAATTCTAGAGGTGCGTTAAAGTAGTTATTAGATAATTTATTTTTATGTTCTTTTTCAATAAATTTATATTTAATTAGTTTATCTAGATATTTGTTTACTTTACTGTTAAGTTCATTCATAGGGTCGTTTCTTATGCTTTTATAATTGTCTTTATTATTTAATAAATCCAACATTTTTTGTTGATAATCCATTTTAGTCATTATTACTAGATGTTTACTTTTATCTGATTTAATGACACACAGTTCTTCATTACTTTTAAAAAAGTTTTTTGTATTTAAGAGGTCGTTATTAATTATTTTAGTAAATTGGTCCATTGTATTATTAGGTTTATTTTTATCTTTATTTAAATAATTTAAAATGTTTTTGCTAATATTGTTTCTTAAGCCATTTTTGTGGTTTTCAGGGGTATCTAAATTAGTGATTAAAGTTTCAATTTCTGCTATCATTTGAAATGTGTTAGTTTTCTTATTGTTCGGGTCATAATTAAAATTATCTCCTAAACTTAACAGATTGATAATGTTATTTGGAATTGTTACCGATGTTAAGTTAACCACTCTATTATATGTATGTAGATTGTTGTAATAATTGAATATATTGAATGATTCATTTGAGTTATTATTCAGATTTTTAGAATAGATTGTAGTCTTATATTTATCTGAGTTATTGTTCTGATTATATGGGTTTTTAACGGTTGTTTTATTAGGTTTATTGGCTTTAATTTTAATGTTTATTGTTTTTATATCTTTTATTGTATTGTTCCATTTTTTACACGTATTCCTGATTAAAGTATATAAATTTGGATCTAGATTATAGATTTTATCTAAAATTCAAAAAAATTAATGAAATGAGTTTTCCTCACTCCATAATAGAATTATAATATCAAGTTACATTTAAGTAACTTTTCAAAAAAATTATGGCAATTTTCTTTTAAACTTAAAAGGTTGATATTGCATTAGCAATATCAACCTTCTAGGCTAACTAATGAAAACATTTATTCCAATTTACCAACTGAAAGTTTATACAGTTAACGGGTATAGCAACATATTTATGAAAAAATATAATTTTTTTAAATAATTGTTTTAATTTTTAAATATTTTAATTATGAAGAGAAAAGATTAAAAAAATTAATGCAATAAAATAAGGCCTTCTGTAACCTCCCTTGTGTCATTAGATGAAATAACTATTATTCATATAAAAAAACCAAAACATTACTATTCCAGTTTCTAAACCAATGTTAGTCAATACACCATGGAGAGCACTGTTTTGTGCGGAATGAATTCTTGCTTTATGCTTATTAAAAATACAAAATAAAATATTTAAACATTTTATTGCCTGTTATTACTTATATTATTAACCTTCTTCTATTCCCACAATCAAAGAATATATCATATTATTTCAAATGTCAGTAAAAAACAAAACAAATGCGATCAATGAAGAAAATAGTGAAAATCAAGAACTAACTATTTTAGAAATCTTGTATTTTTGAAGAATTTACAAACTCAGTTTACTTGCGTTTCTCAAATAATATCAATTAAAAAATTGCAATAGAAGTTTATTTAAAAATAAACACGTTATATTGAACAGTTTTTTTTGTTCTATTTTTTTATAAAGCTTCTCAAGAGAATCAGAAAGAATTCAAAATTACATTTTAAAAAGGACTAGAATTATAAAATTATACTTAAAAATTATTTCTAGGAATTTATTGTATAAATTTTCGGTTATGACGGTCGTAAAACAATACAAAATTACATTTTTAAAATGACTAGAATTATAAAATTATACTTAAAATTATTTCTAGGAATATCGCGATATCTTGATAAATTTCATCGTCATTATCACAGATAACTGCATTTTGAAGTTGAAGGTCGGGTCGGTCTTCTGTCAGTCTTTAGAATAAATGTTTTACTGGAGCCTATCCGTGACTGCCTCGTATCCGCTATTAATTATACCTAAAAGCACTCTTCCGTTCAAATACGTTCTGTAGAGATGTTACCATTTGACATGATTTCTTCGCATTCTTGGTATATTCAATGTGCTCGCCTGTGACACACGCTACGATTTCAGACCGGGCCTTGGTATCACGTGCATTAGCTTACTTATTCCCCTCCGGGATTTCTTCCATCTTCACCACATCGAGGACACCTTACTCCTCTACTAAACTCATCAGTCTAAATTTCCATATGGAAAAATTTGATCAACTTAAACCCATGAAATTCGGTAATTGGGATCCTAGTTACTGCCTAGAAATCCTTCCACCACAGCATTGAGGCTTAGCCAGGCTCCTTTTCCAAAGAATTCATGGTGTTCTCGACGGATTGATGACGTGGGAGCAGGGACTGAAGGTCCAGCAAGTGGTTTAATAGGGCAAAACTGATTGCATTAGCAGGCAACCATTCCTGCTACTGGATTCAGTGATGCGAACCATCCACTATAAAAAATGGGTAACGAAACCACTGGCAGAACCTCATGGGTGGTTTGGAATCCTGCCTATCTCCTAGGTAAGATTTTCTCCTTCTTTTACCTCCTCCAAGTTCCATTCTGCTTCGAGTTGTTCTACCTCAGGATCTGCATTTTTCTCTGCACCCCCATCTTTGTCGTCCCCTGGAGTCTTCCCAATAACCAATCGATACACTTGTTGTTCTTCTCTTACATATTTATTTTTTATATTCATGAATATGATGAAGAGCAGAGGGCTGAGACTGTCTCCTTTGCCCATCGAGAAGTATCCTGTCACTTTTAAAATTATCTTACTTAATTAAGCTATTTTATACTTGTTTTTAATTTATAATTTATAAATAAACTAGCGGACCCGACAGACGTTGTCCTGCATGATATTTCTAGCGATTAGGACATTAAACAAAGTATGAAATGAAAGAGGAATAATATAATAATTTCATTATTCTTTATTTTGAAATATCATCAATTTTTCTAAACACAATTCGTTAAAATCAATGCAGTTTGTTTAATTTTATCATAATGCAAGTTGTTGAACAATATTTTTAGTCATAGGAGTATAAATGAATAAACTTGACGATTTTCCAACGCTGGAACAGGCAGAATATAAATGGCCAAGTGAAAAGACCAGATTTTCTAGATCCAACCCACAAATCGACATTGTTTGAACTTGTGACTTATTGATAGTCATGGCAAATGCCAAGCGAATTGGAAATTGCAGACGTCTGAATAGAATGGGTGAGTCTGAAGGAATCGTTGGGATTCGTGGCAGGAGAGCAACTTCACCTTCAAATTTGCCGTTCAAAATTGTAGCTTCAAGAACATTCCCCATAATTTTTTTAATGGCTAATCTTGTACCGTTGCATAGCTTAGGTGCACTAAAATTCCGAAACAAAATGATAGGTAAGACAATATTAAATCGCAAGTTATGTGGTGGCATTCCTGGTAAATCCAGCGAATTCAAAAATTCAACAGGATAGTTGACTGCTTCGTTAGGAACGGTAACAGTGTCGATCGATTTGAACAATATATCCCCGGCAATGACTGTTGTATTTTGAAGTTAATAGCGTCAACATCGATATTTTTGCGGCTAAAATAGCTCGTTCAAGAAGCCACGCATGGTTAATATAATTTTGATGAGGTTCTTAAGGAAACTGATGAGCCATATCCGTCCGCAAGTACTAGCAAACTTGCAATGGAGGGTGGTGTGTCGAAAGATACTGTTGTCGTCATCTTCTCTCCATGGGGAAGGTGAAACGGTCATTTTTTTATATACCCCATTGCCAATCGGTAGTTTATCTAATTGTCTTTATTCATGTCAATTTGTACTTTTTTTTTATTTGTACGAATACAGTTTTTAATTTCAATGAATAAATTGTAAAAATAAATAAAATATATGGTAAGATCTCGCTGTTGGCTGCCTCTTTGACCAATAGATCAAAACATCCTTTACCCAAGTGTCGCTTCATCCATTTCACTTCGACTGATTCAACACTCAACAGTTGCAGTATCTTTAATCTAATTTCCTCAGTCAGTTGTTGTTAATTAAAGTTCAATTTATTCGATTACGTTCATCTTGAATGCTGATCTATTAGTCTGCCTCAGAACGCGTTCTAAAGCTTTTATAACAAGTTTTTCGGCCTGGTTAGGCATGAAATCACCATGGACCAAACCAAGTACAAACAACATTTACATTATCTTTGCTTCGGTACATGTACAATGATGTCAGAGTAACCTGAATTCGCCTGTATCATCACATGTGTTTATGATTTAAGACGTAGCCATTGATTTACTATGAATGGCCAGTTCTATATCTTCATTTTGTACTTATAACTGTTTTTAGTCAGCATATATTTATTAATGCTGCCTTCTCTCATATTCTTAAATTTTCACCATTCCAGTAATCTTAATACCAGGGTCACGTAAAGTGAACTTAAGTCCTAACAAACATTTATTGTTATTCATTTATATAACATTAATAACCTTTCAATTCCCTGTAGTGTATTTAAGCTTCCCTTTCCGTCTCACTGGTTGGTACTAAATTCAGAAAGGTAAACATCATACACTATTCGTGGTTCAGGATGGATTCGTAAATTTCTTTCTATACCTACAACCTTACTGAGATCCTTATTGATACCACCTTACCACCATACTGATAATTGGTTCGGGTGACTTATTGCAGATGATGCCCACAGTTTTATATCATTTTGTATTCCTATGTTTTGGATTACGACATGTTTTATCAATCCTGCTTAATTTCATGTTAAGTAATATTTCAAATGGGCGTTGTTCTATTTTTAGAGGTTATTACGTCTAATGACTATTCAGATATTGAAGTTTAATCCTCCTATCTCACCGTACCAAACGTAATACTGTATTATCCCTTAGTATCAATGTCGTAGCTTAACAATGTAGGGCCTCCAAGGTAAGTCAATGTCAAGAGCACTAGCACACAGAACGTTATGAGTAATGGATATGGGACTTCCATGGACAATATTCCATTAGTTGTTGATGTTTTAGGAATTGTTTTGGTTTAGTTTATAATTTTTATATGAAACAATTTATTATCATTACAAGTAGGTTTTTGGGCAGTTATACGAATATTTGTCTATAGACGTATAGACTAATTTAAACACTTAAATTAGTTAATGAATAAAAATGAATCATGAACATTACAGTATTTTTTAATAAAAAACTCATTGAATAAATATTTTATCTCTAAGGTCTAATGTTTACCTCATACTTTAAAGAAATAAGATAGCAAAAGTTAAAAAGAATAAGTTACAAGTAACGTTGATTGAGCGTTGGAATGATGATCCTAACCTACACTTTCAGAAATCGCATTGCGAATTTCCAAAGGGTCTTTTCGGGCAAGGAAATCGAGGAAATGTGCATTTGATAATCTTCAGATCTAAATCTAGGACCCATGTATAAGTGACGATAAGAACATGGCTGACATCAAAGCAAAAGGTTATGTAATAACGGTCTCCCGAGGAAACTATGATTCATAAGAATTGGGTCATTTCTCTCAAATATAAGACATATCTGCCTCAAATCATAACAGAAGCAACGATATTCATAGTCAACAGATCGAAAATAAATAATTAATGGATCTTCCAAAAGGTTGTTAAAAAAAAAAATGTATTTGTATACATATGTAAGTATACGTAGCGTATCAATTGTGCAATAGCTTTTAAATTTTAAAAGATAGATAGGTACCATTTGCTTATATAGTTTTATATATGTGTATTTATATATATATATATCACACCAAAGTAATATGATGCGCTATATTCAAGCCTGAATAGTTACAAGAAGTACAGAATTAAAGATTATCAAGTCAATGAATATATACTCCAAATGATAAAAATGTGAAAGCTCCGAAATTTCGACAGGAGATGAGAACTGAGAACAAGGGCAGGGGCGAAGCTGGGCCGCTATAAAGGCGGGGCCGACCCTCCCTGCACCAGTTACTCTTCAGTCCTCAGCCATGGCACGTCTTGTGAGTATTATCTCATATCTTTATCAACTTGAGTATTCTTTATACATCTAAGCATTACATATTATTAATATATTTTACAGGTATTGCTGATAGCTGCCGTCTTCGGCACGGCCTCCGCCCAACTGATCTCTCACGCTCCACTCGCCTACTCCAGACCCCTGGCCTACTCCAGGCCCCTTGCCTACGCTAGCCCCTACGCTTCTTACGGGTCTCCAGTAGCCACCATCGCTCACGCTCCATTAGCAGTTGCCCGCGCTCCAGTCGCTATTGCTCACGCTCCAGTCGCTGTAGCCCACGCCGCCCCCGCCCTCGCCGTTGCCCCCAGAGTTGAGGAATACGACCCACACCCATCCTACTCCTTCTCTTACTCAGTCAACGACCCTTCCACCGGAGACTCCAAGGGACAGCACGAGACCCGGGACGGAGATGTCGTCCAGGGCAGCTACTCCCTCGCCGAAGCCGACGGTTCCATCAGGACCGTAGACTACACCGCTGACCCAGTCAACGGATTCAACGCTGTCGTCCACAAGGACGCTGGTGCTCACGCCGCTCCAGTTGCCGTAGCTCACGCCGCTCCACTCGCTGTCGCACACGCTCCACTCGCCGTGGCTCACGCTCCAGTACTCGCCGCTAGGGCTTATGCTCCAGCTTACGCCACCGGGCTCCACGCCCCAGTCACCACCCTCTTGCATTAAGTTTTATTGATTCATTGTAAATAAATATTTATTTATATTATAAATCTGCTTTAACTATTTGATGCTCCCTATGTGATCTATCCATAAATCCTATATAGTTTAGATGCATAATAATCACTAATTGGTTAACATGTAACTGTGTACCGAGCTGTAATTGGAACAACAAATTATTACATTAAAATAAAGAGTTATCCTATTTTGTTATCAAATGATTAATTAATGGTAAAAATAAAATTCCTCTTACATTTTTTATACACTACAGCTTATATACACGAAATTATATTTAAGGATTAATGGTATTACTTCTTTTTCCTGTCCATTAACAGATTTTGATCGAGTTTTTTATTTCAAAGGTAGAGCATAATTGAGATGGAGGAATATCATGAAATAAAAAAAATGTGCATTTAGCTTGGTGATATTGATTGTTAATAAGTTTTAACAACATTGTAGTTGAGATGTAGGGGTTGATTCGTAGTAAAGTTAGAAAAGTCAAACAAGAATTTTCTTTCCAAAATTCAAGGACAGAATTCTTAAAAGTGTGTAAAATACTTTCGTATGAGTTTTATATTTTATAAATTTCGGTAAGATAAGAATAATACCGATTCTTAATCAATGTAAAAAAATAGGAATAATCCTTTTATAAACATAAATTCTCATATTTTATTTTACTTGTATTTAACTGTACTATGAAATGTACATTCATAGGAAGACACTAATATTTTCCTAGTAAGAAAAAATATTTTTAAAGAAACAGAGGATGTGGGATATTTATAATTATATTAAATAATATTTTAATGTTATCAAATAATAGTTTAATATAATCGAAATATTGGTTCAGCATGTAAACATAGCGTGCATTAATATAAACTGAAGTGAAATCTAATTTTAAGAATATTTATTTATACAACTATATCTATTTAAACATAAATTTTCACTCTACAACCACTTAACTAAAAAAAAACTTCAACTCAAATAACTGAGAGTTTCTGTAATGTTTTAAATAAAATAGAAAAAACTGAACACATAAGAACCACATGAAGGTAAATATGAAATAAATACATTTTTTTTTTTTTAATACAAATATTTTTTCTTATTACATTGCACCTTTGAATCTACCTATAAGCCACTTTCGATTCAAACAAATTGAAATTCAAAATGTGTTGTTGATTTTCAAGGCTGGAGAGTGTAATTAGAATTCGAAGTGAATCCTATTCAATAATTCGTTCAGAAAAACACCTGATTTTCCACAGTCCTTTATATTTATAACAAATTTACATATTCATTTTTTTTTAAATTATTTAATTGAATTGTACAACTATAATATATACATCTAGCACAAAGGCTATTTGAATAAATAAATACATGATAGGACTTGTAGAGGCACTACCCACTGGCATCACTCTAATAACATTTTTATGATACAAGGTCCCGAGGCCATCTTCTCTTCAGACGCCTAGGAGGATTGTCTGGGATGGAATTGGATGCAAGGAAGGGAACTAGTAGGTTTGGATGGGGCTGGAGTTTATTATGGAATGATAGGTATCTGGAATGGGCTAAGTCGGTAACATATGGAACGTTAAGGTCTTTATGGATGGTTTTATTTGTGACAAAATAAGGAGCGTTTAGGATTATGCGAAGGATTTTGGATTGCAAGGATAGAATACGAGAGGAATTTGATGGTTTGGTGGAGCCCCATAGTTCAATTCTGTAAGTCCATATAGGTCTTATAACAGTCACATAAATAAGTCTTTTGTAATTGATCTGAAGCTTTGAGCGTTGGTCTAGTATGTGTTGAAGTAATCGGAAGCGTCTAGCTGTTTCTTGTCTTTTCAGTCTTGTGTGAGGGTTCCAATTAAGACGTTTATCTAAGTTGAGTCCTAGGTAGCGAATCTGTTCAACAGGGATAAGTGGTGTACTATTAAAGGATACAGTAGGACAGGAAGTCATGGGTTTTCGGCGAAGGGTAGAGGTAATTTGATGGGACTTGTTGGGATTAATTTTAATTCTCCAATTCCGACACCATTCTTCAAGGCTTGATAAATGTGATTGAAGGGATTCGGATGCAATATATGGGTCATTATTAACTGATAACACACATGTGTCATCAGCATACGTGGAGATGAAGATGTTAGGATTTACATATTCTAAATTTTATTCGAAAACAGGATGAAAGGATCAGAAGCCCAGCGGCCTGCACAAATAACAGCCTAATTACTTACTATAGAGTTGGAAGAAAGTAATTTCGAGTTGCATTACTGAATGATGTTTAGTTAGTTTCGTTATTCTACCTTATTTTTCTTCGAGACTTGGTATTCGATACCATTAAATTCCTACAGAAAATAATTGCAATCTGTTCATGGGCTGTTTTAAAGGGAAGGGCCAACATAAGCTTTTTCTATATATTTTAATTTTAATTTTCAAAAAAATAAGACGATAATATTGATTTTACATCTCCTATATTTTGACATAGAATAGAATATATTGACATGAAAGTGTGGACAGAGGGATACTATTAAGGCCCTGCAGTCTCTAGGAATACTTGACAAGAAGATAAAGTTGACGAAGATGACCCAAGAAAAGACATGTTGCAACGTTAAAACAAGAGTAAGCACCTCAAACAGCTTTCAGGTCAACAGTAGTTTAAGACAGGGGAATCGTTATCACCGGTACTATACAACCTGGCACTAGAAGTTGCCATTTGTAGCATAAGGACGAACCCGCATGGCACCACTTACACCACTACAGCATATGACATGTGCAGATGTACATTTGGTCCTACCTGTACTGTAATCATCAAAGGTAGAACCAAAACAGCCTTAGCCGGAGCTGTAGGAGAATTCATGAGAGCAACAATAGACTTGGGACTAAGAATAAATATTGAAAAGATTAGATATATGAAAACCTCTAGACAGGACCAGGAGAGGAAAGATATTGTTGATTTAGGTGAAACCATTTTTCACAGGTGATGTATGTTTAAGTACCTGTGAGGATTAGTGGCGTAAAACTACAATTTGAAACTATGGGAATTAAGGTAGCTTGAACCAGATATTTCTTTGCCCTGCATAATGCACACCGTTACAAAAGTCTTTCCAGGAAAGCGAAGCTTTTGTTGTATAAAACGATAACTAGACCGGTAATAATTTTTGCCAGTGAGATCATTACTTCAACCAAGGAAAGCAGAAGGGCTCTTCTGGTTTGAAATATAGTTAGTTATATTAAGAGAATAAGATGGTTAGTTCTTGTTGATAGAATGGTGCTAAATGTTGTAACAGGAAAACAAATGTGCAGACTTTAGGCGTCGGTGGAAGGATGACATGGGAGATGATTCAAAAACATGGGAATGTCGCGAGGAATGGGGAAGAATTTTTGTTTATGTCCAGGTTCTGGCTTGAGTGTAGCGCCCAAGAGCGAGTAAGTGAATTTACATTCAAGCTATAAACAGACTGAGACACAATGAGGCATGTAAGGCTTACTGTGTTGATTATTTAATGGAACGCAGATGTCTGATTTGTTTATTTAATAAGTCGTTCTGGACATTTTTTACTATAAGATTAACCTCTTAAGTTAATGATGAAAAAAAATAAAAGCAATAATTGAATCTAGTTGTCATATAACGGTGGAAGAGATTTCTAAATACTTAACTATGTCGCAAATAGAGTATTAGACTTGATTGGGTTTCCAAATAATTGAAGGAAATTCACGTAAGAAAATGATAAATATTTGTTGTACCAATTTCAAAAATATTGCAATCGACTCTTTTTTTGAAGCAAATAATTGTTGGTTTAAAAAAAAAAATAGATCGTCTATTCTGAAAAAGATCGTGGGTTAAGTATAATGAACGAGTGAAAAGCATATCAGCATAGCTGAAGTGGATTGGGAAAAGTACATGGTAGAGACTGACAAGTTTCTAAGACAACGGTTGTGCTAATAAATAATTTCTCAATGAAGAGTACCTATTTAAAGGAGGCTTGGTGAGGATCAAAAGATTCTGCAGATTCTACAATTAACATATTAAATTTGTTTTGCCTCAAGCAGAATAATTAGCTCCACTACTTCCATTGCTTGTACAAATTTATATATAAAAGGTATCGTAAGGTGATTCGGAAAAAGTATTTAAAAAACTTGCTTTAATATTTTTAATTTTTCTTGAATAAAATTTTCGTTTCAACAATGACGATATTTTCTATCTCTCGGATGCGCTTATCTGAGATTAAAGCTTGCATTCATTACAATATTAAAGTTTAAATATCAGCATAAAGTTTTCAATTTTATTTTTGAGATAGTTACGCAGACACTATGGATTGGATGCAGACTGTATTACATCGTTTTATTGCAGTTATAATATAATATTTGATAGTTTACGAGTATTTCATTAAATGATTTATTAAGACAAATATTTTTTATATTTATAAATAAAAATACAGAATAAATAATCATAATGTCTATTATGTCTGATATTACCATTATTATTTAAAGAAAAATTGATTAATTGTAAAAACACAAAGAAAACAATACTTTCTGCAAATATATTGAAAAAAGAACATATCAGAATAATTAGGGATTTCAATTCATAGAAGGAAAGGAGAAAATAAATGTTTAAAATAACTCATAAAAATATTAAAATACTTCAATTACGTCAATATAAAAATTCTGAACGAGAAAGTTTGCAATATTTCGACATGAGATGGGAACACTTCCCAAGGGCAGGGGCGAAGCTAAGCCGCTATAAAGGCGGGACCGACCCTCCTTGCACCAGTTACTCTTCAGTCCTCAGCCATGGCACGTCTTGTGAGTATTATCTCATATCTTTAGCAGTTTTCGGTGATACCACTTAGTATTATGTATTATTATTATATATTTTCAGGTATTGCTGATCGCCGCCGTCTTCGGCGTGGCCTCCGCCCAGCTGATCTCTCATGCTCCACTCGCCTACTCCAGACCCCTGGCATACTCCAGGCCCCTCGCCTACGCTAGGCCCTATGCTTCTTACGCCGCTCCAGTAGCCACCATCGCTCACGCTCCATTAGCAGTTGCCCGTGCTCCAGTCGCTCTCGCTCACGCTCCAATCGCTGTTGCTCACGCCGCTCCAGCCCTCGCTGTTGCCCCCAGAGTTGAGGAATACGACCCACATCCATCTTACTCCTTCTCCTATTCCGTCAACGACGCTGCCACCGGAGACTCCAAGGGACAACACGAGACCCGTGACGGAGATGTCGTCCAGGGCAGCTACTCCCTCGCCGAAGCCGACGGTTCCATCAGGACCGTAGACTACACCGCTGACCCTGTCAACGGATTCAACGCCGTTGTCCACAAGGATGCTGGTGCTCACGCCGCTCCAGTAGCCGTCGCTCACGCTCCACTCGCAGTGGCTCACGCTCCACTCGCTGTCGCTCATCCTCCAGTGCTCGCCGCTAGGGCCTATGCTCCAGCTTACGCTGCTGGCCTCCACGCCCCAGTCACCACCCTCTTGCATTAAGTTTTATTAATGCATTGTAAATAAATATTTATTTAAATTACATATTTGTGGTTGTTATTCCTTAATATATATTCACCTAATCTTTGGATGTTCTGGGCGCTTTAACTACATTATTTATTGATTATTTAAACTATAATAACCCATATATTAAATAATATTTTTTTTTATATTCCATAATCATTCTCAAGTACCATAGATGAGAATGAAGAATTCAAAGTATTCTAGTATATTTGCGCTTTACGATTTAAAAAAAAATATTTTATAAGCCTGATACTGCTCAAACTGTATTATAATTGGTTGTTGGAAATTTGTAGGTTTTTAATGTTACTTCAACTCTAAAATAGACAATATCAGTCACTACTATTTCTATCCCTATAATTATTTTTGGGATAAAAATAATTTAACATTTAGGTGTTTTCATAAAAAAGAGTTCGTTTGTAGTTTTGAACTATATGAATATAAATGTTACAAATATATAATAATAATAATAATGATATAATAACAAAAATATAATAATTATTATAATAATATAATAATACATATATAATAATACATTTATATCTACTTTCCAAAATTCAAAACAATATTTCCATTAATAGTCTTGAGTTACAAATTTTATTGATTTCATAACAGTTCTTTTTAGAGCTTGAAATAAATTGCCTTTCTCGGTTTAAAAATGTTCACATAAACTAATTTTTTATCTAAACACTAATAGACAAACATTTGTATAGCCTTAATGATTACTATGTCTATAGCTGTAAAAGAAGAGACATAACATTATATTTAATTGGTAATGTTGTATAGTTGTGTGCATTATGAAAATTAGCCAGATATATTGACCTTTGTCTAGTTATATCTTTGTTTAAGACGTTCTCGTACGTATTTCTCGAAAACGTTACTCGTTTTTTTTGTTTTGTTTATTGATTGTATTTCTTTCGTTTAGAACAATTGAGTCTGCGAACGAAATCGAAAACCTAATCCTCGGTTTTTGACTTTATTTCATTACCAAACCCTGATTTTTTTCTGGGATTGACAATTTGAAAACACGTAAGGGAAAATCTATAGAAAATGAAGGCCAATATTTCCCGTAAAATTGTTTTGATTTCATATATGTTTTTAACTAAATAACGATTTTTTTAAAACGAAAATTTCACTAAGACCGATCAAATATTAATATTAACAGAAGTATTATGCAGTGTGAAAGACTTATTGATTTTTTAAACTTATATTTTATCTTTTCGTTTATTTACAATTTTTTTGTTATTAATGAAATCATTCCAAAGCAACCTAGTTCACAATATACAGAAAAAGATTAAACATTAAAATAAAAATGTTATATAAAGTTTATTTTTCTGCAATTTTTGCAGAATTGCTTGTAATTCCAAATAATATTATACTTTAAAAAATATTGGCACAACCTTTCTTTTTTCTGTAACAGAATTCATCTAAATTACAATGGACTGGAAGTTTATTTAACATCATTCAAGCCGTTTTAATAAGAAAATCATTCCAGAAATTATGTAGCCTGCAGAAGGAGGCTTATAAAAAAATCCAGTACTACTACAACCCGAAAGGGTCTGGGGCTCAATACATGGTAGAGACTGTACCATTTCTTGGGCAACGGTCGTGGAGGGATGTGAGTTGTCCTAGATTACGCTCAACCACCAAATTTTCCCCTTTTATTCTGGGTACCCACTTTTTAGAGGTTGGGATAGCCCCAGGAGGATCCTAGATTCCATAGGATGCATTTACTGCTGCTAACAGATCAAATAAAAGTTTTGCCAGCAGCGGGATTTGAACCCAGGACTTTCGGCATGGCGACTCAGCGCTTTACCACTGAGCCACTCCGCTCCCCAGGCTTATAAAAAATTAATTTAAAAAACCGCCCTTCTTTTACGGTAAAACCAGTCAGTCCAATACTGTTTGTACGTTCCCTTAAACAATATAATTAATAAACCTTGGTTATTGGGTTTGGTTAGGGGTGGCTCAGATGGTTTAGTATTGTTCAATCAATAAGTAGAAAGAGTCTAATGATAAAAGCTAAGTATCTTAATTAAGTTGTAGTATACGCCCTTTTAGTGCGAACCGCCGATAAATCGACTCTCTATTAAAGCGTATAAATTGCGGAGCGTAGGAATATCGACTATTGCGCTGTTTGATTTTAGGTATCGATCTGTGGGGACGTGTCGTAGCAGTAATTAATAAGGTACTTTTTTCAAAAATCCTTTCGCAATTTATGCAAAATATGTGAAAATTAGCTCAGCACTAAAAGGGTTAAAATTAAAATAAATGATTCATAAATAAGTTATAGCCTCAGAGTATGTTCTACAGTCCATTGTACATGAAAGGTTTGTACTAAGGATCTAGGTGGTACCTGCCAAGATAATTTGACAGGTTATACAAGTTAAGGATTGATACAAGTTACAAATATAGCTTTAGATAAACCGATCATTCTTTGTGCCAAGTATGAATTTATTCAACATTCAAATGTATATTTTGGATAGTTAGTACTCCTCAGAAAATCCTAATATTATTAAGTAGTCAGTTATTCCATTTAGCATTTCCATATAATCTTTGAAATTTGATTAACAGGTGCGTCCAATCTTCTAAGTGGGGGTTTTCGAATAATATGAAAAGGGAAGAATGGTCGTGCAAAGCTATTTCAGAATCAGCTTTTCCAGAAGAGGTATAATTTTATGCCCCATTCGACAAAGAGCATATTTCTATAGTAAATATAACTGCTACAATATCAATGTTTTATGAAGAAACAATGCCTAAGAATGGTAATCGCATAGTTTACAAAAAAAAATAATAATATGGCTAAAATGAAAGTATTCAGTAACATCTATGTTTTCCAGATACTAATTTTTAAGCATGCTGATCATTGAGGAATAGATAAAGACAGAAAATAGAGTAGGTAAAATATATTTAAAACTTAAATAAATATTTATATACAATACATTAATAAAACTTAATGCAAGAGGGTGGTGACTGGGGCGTGAAGGCCGGTGGCGTAAGCTGGAGCATAGGCCCTTGCGACGAGCACTGAAGGATGAGCGACAGCGAGTGGAGCCTGAGCGAAGGCTACAGGAGCGGCGTGAGCACCAGCATCCTTGTGAACAACGGCGTTGAATCCTTTGACTGGGTCAGCGGTATAGTCTACGGTCCTGACGGAACCGTCGGCTTCGGCGAGGGAGTAGCTGCCCTGGACGACATCTCAACTCTGGGGGCAACAGCGAGGGCTGGAATGAAGTTCTGTATTTATTTTATGGCAAGCCTCTATATATATATATATATATATAACTTAAGAGCTTCCGGACACAGAATGTAAAAAAAAAAGAAGAAGTTGTGTACTACTGGGTGTAAAATGGACTAAACTATTACTTAATTCAAGAATCTAATATTTATTAACCTAATTTTCTACATATTATGAAATAAAAAAGCACTTTATATGTTTGACCATTATATTAAATTAATAACACTTATAATTAAACATTAAGTAAGGTTAAGTTAGAGTATGAGCCTAACAACAACTGCTGCAATCTTCTGGCCAGGGCTGGTTGCCATGGATACTCCCAGTGCTGACTGTATTAGGAATATGACAGTCTCCCCTCCTAATAAGAAATCACTCACAAGATACCCGGTATAGTACCGGATCCCCATAACGTTCAATAGGTCTATGAGTGCGGACAGGGCGAGAGAAATGTAGTGGAGGCGGACTTGGTTGAACAGGAGATTGAGCACTGGTCTCAGCTTGAGGAACTTGAGGTACACTATAGAGTTGTGGTGGAGCTGGATCAAATGTCACTGTCTTCTTTTGAACTAATGAAGAACGAAGTTGATTAATATGTCGTTTGATAATTCTTCCAGAATCAAGTTTGACAAGATAATGACGAGTCCCCAGTTTCTTGAGAATTTCACCAAAGTGCCAGATTGGTGAATTATTGACATATACTCTTACTTGGACTCTCTCCCCCTCGAATAGTGAACGGATGTGTGATGGTTTACTTGTGGGCTGTGGATGATAAGGAAACAAAGAGTCAAGCCGTATCCTCATCTTCCTATGTAGGTACAATTCAGCAGGTGTGTTACCACAAGCAAGCGGTGTAGCACGATAACGGAGTAAAATATGCTGTAATTTAAGGTGTAATGGAGTAGAGTCATTTTGATGAGCTTTGAGACGATTCTTTAGAGTCTGTATATTTCTTTCAGCCAGCCCGTTGGTCGCAGGATGCCATGGAGCAATATATTTTTGAAAAATACCACGCTCGGTACAGTAGGTATGGAATTCATCACTCTGGAAAATAGAATGATTATCACTAACTAGAACAACTGGATACCCATGTGAAGAGAATATATTTTCTAGTAGGCTGATGGTACTGGAGCTGGTAGGTGCGTTTTTAGAGATTCGTACTTCAATCCATTTTGACTTCGCGTCCACGCAGACAAGGAAGTAAGAATTTTGAAATGGTCCCGCGTAGTCTACATGAACTCTTTCCCAATTATTTTGAGGACATTCCCAAGGGTGAACAGTAACTTTAGGGGGGTTAGATTTGATTTGGGCGCATGTCTGACAACTTCTAACCAATCTTTCAATGTCACGGTCGATTTTAGGCCAAATAACGTACCGTCTTGCTAGTTGTTTCATCTTAGTAATACCCAGATGAGTTTCATGTAATTCATTTAAAATTATTGATTGCAATGAAGCCGGAATTACAACTCGATCTTTACGAAACAAAATACTAAAGAAAGCGCCTCGCGATCTAATTGACTATAATTTTGTTCAGAACATGTAAGAGAGCGTGAAGCATAAGCTATAAGCTAAAATGAAAGTATTCAGTAACATCTATGTTTTCCAGATACTAATTTTTAAGCATGCTGATCATTGAGGAATAGATAAAGACAGAAAATAGAGTAGGTAAAATATATTTAAAACTTAAATAAATATTTATATACAATACATTAATAAAACTTAATGCAAGAGGGTGGTGACTGGGGCGTGAAGGCCGGTGGCGTAAGCTGGAGCATAGGCCCTTGCGACGAGCACTGAAGGATGAGCGACAGCGAGTGGAGCCTGAGCGAAGGCTACAGGAGCGGCGTGAGCACCAGCATCCTTGTGAACAACGGCGTTGAATCCTTTGACTGGGTCAGCGGTATAGTCTACGGTCCTGACGGAACCGTCGGCTTCGGCGAGGGAGTAGCTGCCCTGGACGACATCTCAACTCTGGGGGCAACAGCGAGGGCTGGAATGAAGTTCTGTATCTATTTTATGGCAAGCCTCTATATATATATATATATATATATATATATATATATATATATATATATATATATATATATATATATATATAACTTAAGAGCTTCCGGACACAGAATGTAAAAAAAAAAGAAGAAGTTGTGTACTACTGGGTGTAAAATGGACTAAACTATTACTTAATTCAAGAATCTAATATTTATTAACAAATTAGAAAGAATACAATGAGATTATTTAAAACAGTTAAATTATTAAACTAATATCAATTTACAATAATAATATTCTACTAAATGTTATCTAATTTCTAAGATAATATACAAATAATATAAGATATTGTTTATACTAAGTAACTAAACTATTTATATAAATTTGTACTAATACAATAATATTACACTATAGTTTACAATTACAAATTAACACTTACAGTTCGCTAACTAAAGTCCACCGACCGTAAGACTCTCCAAATATGACAACCTGCCACACAGTTTATTACACTTATTACACGGCCACTAATTGTCACTGTTGCTCACTAAGCACTTATTACAGACTGATACTAATACTAACTAACTCACACACTGCCACTGACTTATTACTACTCTTATTACTGACTGCTTCTTATTACTGACTCTTGGCCCGAACAGCTGTCCTTTTTATATAGGCAAGGGAGATTGGGGTGGGGGCACTTCTCGGAAGGACGAGGACCACCTAGACCGACCCAGGAGGATCTACGCCATTCTATAATCCCTTCCGCTTAATCCCATTGTTTGTCTTATCCTCCCAGCCGGTCCTTCTTCCCTCTCTGACCGTAACACTGCCCCCTCCTTAAAAGTGCTCTGCCCCAGAGCATAGTCCGGAGAAATCGGGCAGCTATGAGCTACTACGGATGGAGACGCTTTTCCTTTCCAGGGGTTGAACGTGCACACCAATATGGCGACTCCAGAGTTGGCGAATGTCTGTTCAAGCATGTTCCTAACAACCTTCCACTCCAGGCCGTCATATCCACAGCCCAACTTAGGGATCGCGAGCTTGGTGACACGCAGTCTCAGAAGCTTACTCCGCAAGTCGTCGAGGCTTCGCCGCAGTGCGTCGTATGTGGGCTTCTGATCAGTAGCACACTTGGTAACTAAGTAGAACAGGTGTCGTCCTTCGTGCGTATGGTGGAGTGCTTTCCCGACGCTTGGTCCTTGGCGTTCCAGTTCCTCAGTTCCAGCAAACTTCTTTCTGAAGACCATTGCAATGCCTCGGGAAGTCCTCAGATCTTCGGCGACACAATGGGCCAGAGAATAGTCCGCGGGTAACGAGAAGATATCTCTGTATACTGTCTGAGTTATTCCACGGGAACCTTGTACCTTAGGTTGTGCAACTGATACCTTACTGGTCTCCACGTTGTTGAGATACCTGACTTGCTGGTCTTTTGTCGGGCCATGGTCTCCTTTGTATGGGGCCAGTCTATTAAAATGGACTACCCTGGGTTTTCCTTTTGGCTGCTTCCTGATCCTATAGATGACGTCGTTTATCCTATTGATGATCTCAAACGGGCCATCCCAGGAGTTCTGAAGTTTAGGTGAGTAGCCTCGCCTTCTTCGAGGATCATGTAGCCAGACCAAATCTCCAGGTTGGAATCCACCTTTCTCTGCCCTGATGTCGTAACGCTCCTTCATTCTGTCACTGGCTCCCTGGATGTTTGCACGAACCTTCTCGTGGATATTATCCATCCGCTTCCGTAGATTCGTGACGTATTCCTCTCTGTTAACTTCCTCGTCTGGCTTGAACCCAAATTTCAGATCACAAGGCAAACGAAGTTCTCGGCCGAACACCACATTTGCAGGGGTCTGCCCCGTTGCTTCATGGACTGAACTCCGGTAGGCTAACAGGAACAAGTGAAGATACTGGTCCCAGTCTCGCTGATGGTCGGAGACCACTTTAGACAAATATCGACCCATTGTCCTGTTCATGCGCTCCACCATGCCATCCGATTGAGGGTGAAGAGGTGTCGTCCTGGTCTTCCGTATCCCCAGTGCTTCGCACATCCCGGAGAAGACTGCAGACTCAAAGTTTCTTCCCTGGTCAGCGTGAAGTTCCATGGGTACTCCAAACCGGCTGACGAGGTGCTTCACAAGTACGTCTGCAACCGTGACTGCCTCTTGATTCGGAAGGGCATACGCTTCCACCCACTTAGAAAAATAGTCCATGGCCACGAGAATATATCGGTTACCTTCGTCCGTCACAGGGAAAGGGCCAGCGATGTCGATCGCTATCCTCTCGAACGGTGCTCCCACGTTGTACTTCTTCATAGGGGCCCTCTTTCTTCTTGTTGGTCCGTTAGAAGCCGCACAAGTCGCACAACGCCTGCACCAGTCCAACACATCGTCCTTAAGGTTTGCCCAGTAAAAGCGTTCGCGAACTTTTTCCAATGTACGGTGAACTCCAAGATGGCCGCCAGTTACACCGTCATGTAGTTTCCTAAGCACTTCGGGCACTTTCTTCCTTGGAACGATGAGCTGTAGCCTACGCTGATCTCCTTCCGCGTTCTCCAATGCCCGTTTCAGCAGCCCGTTGTCCACTACAATGGAGTTCCATTGGGCCCAGTACGTTTTTACATTCTTCGACATTGGAGCCACATCCTGCCAGGTCGGTCTTCCTCGCCCCGATATTTTCCATTCCTTTATTTGTTTTAAGTCCGGGTCCTCGTCCTGTTCCTTTGACACCTCTGTGTCCCGCCAACTGTCGATAACAACCGTTGTCCTCAATACTGTTCCCTGCTTCTCTTCTTGTTGGGAACAATGCCTGCATTCTTCATCTTCACATGGTCTTCTTGACAGCGCATCCGCATTCCTGTGGCTCGTTCCAGAACGATGAGCAGATTCAAAGTCGTACTCTTGAAGGCGCTCGATCCACCTCGCCACTTGTCCCTCCGGTGACTTGAATCGCAGCAGCCACATTAGAGCCGCGTGGTCCGTTCTCAGCAGGAACCTCCTTCCGTATAGATATTTATGGAAGTGCTCTATGGATTTTACTACTGCCAGAAGCTCTTTCCTTGTGACACAGTAGTTGCGTTCCGGAGCTGAGAGTGCTTTGCTGAAATATCCAATCACCCTTTCTTCTCCGTCTTGAAGCTGAGAGAGGACACTTCCAATGGCGATGTTGCTGGCATCTGTGTCAAGTATGAACTTGCCCTCGGGACGTGGATAGCTCAGAATAGGAGCACTACTCAATTTGCTCTTCAGCTCCTCGAAGGATGCCTGGCACTCGTGATCCCTTTTCTCCTAGGTTAGCCTGGTAAGAGGTTTTGCGATGTTAGCAAATCCTTTCACGTACCTCCGGTAATAGGTGCAGAGCCCGAGAAAACTTCTCACCTGGTGCTTATCTCGAGGTACTGGCCAGTTTGTGATCGCTGCTATCTTCTCTGGGTCAACAGCAACTCCGTTATCTGACACAATATGCCCCAGGTAGTTGACTTGCCTTCGGAAGAGATTACACTTCCTCGGGTTCAACTTTAGGTTCGCTGCACGCAGACGTTCGAAGACCTTCTCCAGATTCTTCAGATGGTGAGCGAAGGACTTTCCCAGCACAATAATGTCGTCTAGGTATACCAGGCATACCTCCCAAGAGAGACCTCTTAACACGTTTTCCATCAGCCTCTCGAATGTGGCAGGAGCATTGCAAAGCCCGAATGGCATTACTGTAAACTGCCAGAGCCCAGTGCCAATTGAAAACGCCGTCTTCTCTTTATCCTCAGGTGCCAATCCAACCTGCCAATATCCACTGCGGAGATCCAAAGTAGAGAAGAGTTTACACCCCTCTAGGGTGTCCAGCGTATCGTCAATCCTGGGAAGCGGATAGCTGTCCTTCTTGGTGACATTGTTCAGAAGACGGTAGTCTACGCAGAACCTCGTTGTGCCGTCTTTCTTCTTCACCAATACAACAGGAGACATCCAGAGGCTACTCGAAGGCTCAATGACACTGTCAGCCGCCATCTCCTTTATAATCTCCTCGGCGTCCTCCCGTTTGGCTAACGGCAGCCTCCGCGGAACCTGTCGGATGGGCTTCGCATCCCCAGTGTCAATCTTGTGCTGGACGATATCCGTTCTGCCCCGTGGTCCTAGCAACCAGTACGCCGCGTCCAACCTCTTGTTGTTCGTGCCTTCCAGGATCGAGTAGTGCACATTGACCCGCGGGTAGATGCCCTTCGACCGTCCCATGCGTCACGATTTGGCTCCGTGCAGGTAAAGCGGTGTCTTCTGGTAGCAGCACTCGAGCGCAGAAGTCCTTTTCCTGCCGAAGTATGACTTCCTCGTCTCCTAGCGTCATCACACCTCTCGACATATCCAGCTTGATCCCGTATGTGATCATAAAGTCCATACCCAGTATGACGTCCTCATCTATATCTGCCACGAGAGCGAGGTGCTTCAGATGTTGGCCCCCGATGTGGAAGGTGGCATCTATCTCCCCGTAGACCTTGGCTGGCTGTCCCGTTGCAGTCCGTAATGCCCAAGTGGTTGGTATGATCTTCTCAGCTGGAAGTGTCTTCGAGTTCAAGATCGTCATGCTCGCTCCGGTATCCACTAGAAGACTTCGCAGCTGCCCGTTCACCATCCCATCAACGTAGAAACTGTTCGTTCTGCATCCTATCGACGCAACTCTGATGGTCTTCCTGGGGGTTTTGACGTTACGGGTTGGACATTTGCTTCTAGGATGTCCAAGCTGGCCGCAGCCCCAACAGCGTATCTCCCTCTTATGGGTCCTGAGAGCATCCAACACTTTCGTCACAATGTCTTCGATGCTAGGGACCACATTAGGTTCCGCTTCTGCTGCTCGAACTCGCGCATGGCCCCGTACAGACTGTCTAACAGCTTCAAACTCCATGGCCTGAGATAATGCGTCTCCCAACGTTTTCGGCCGGGCGAGCTTCACTGCTTGTTGTGTCTCTGGGTCCCGAAGTCCATCCAGGAATTTGTCGACAGCCAAACTCTCGTAGACATAGTCGGTGACCGATGGGTAGGCGTTCCTCACGAGCCGGGCAATATCCGCTTCAAATTCCTGCAGCGTCTCGTTGTCCTTCTGGACCCTGTTTCTTAGCTGTGAGCGATATAGCTGGTCCATGTGGCGGTGGCCGAAACGCATCTCCAGCCTTCTAATCAGCTTCCCGTAGGTAGACCGCTCCGACATGGGCATTCCCTGCAGCACTCTCAAGGCGTCTCCACGCAAGGTCAGGCACAACGCTGAAGCTTGGGTCTCCTGTGACAACCCGTGGATCGAAGCCGCTGTCTCGAAGAGAGTCATGTAGTCCTCCCACGGCGTCTTTCCGTCGAATACTGGAATGGTATTGTGAGTTGGTGGCGCCCCAGCATAGGCAGGCAGAATGGTGTCACGATGGCTGCCCTCGGAGGAATGGTCGGTATCGTTCGTCGGTGGGTTGCTCTTACGTCCCTCGAGAGCTTCCATTCTTAGCCTAATTTCGTTCACTTTTTCTCCTAGCCTAGATTCTATATCAGCTACTTTATTATTTACATCGGCTAACTTATTATCTACGTTAGCTAACTTATTATCTACATTAGCTAGCTTATTATCTACATTTTCCATTAACTTAGTCTCTAGTGTGCCTAACTTAGACTCTAATGTATCCATTAAATCATTTTTTACAGTACCTAGCTCATTTTTAACAGTGCTAACTCATTACCTAGTTCATTTTTAACAGTGCTTAACTCATTACCTAGCTCATTTTTAACAGTGCTTAACTCATTACCTAGCTCATTTTTAACATTGCCTAATTCCTTACCTAGCTTATTTTCTACATTGCCAAACTCATTTTTAACACTGCTTAATTCATTACCTAGCTTATTTTCTACATTGCCTAATTCATTTTTAACACTGCTTAATTCATTACCTAGCTTATTTTCTACATTGCCTAATTCATTTTTAAAAGTTGCAGACAACTTGCTCAAATCAGTTTCAAACAGAACGTCATCTGGATTTTCCCCTAACTCTACAAAAAATTGACGCAAGCGATGTTGCAGTACACTTTTATTTCCGGAAGAATCCAGATCACGTTCTTATAATTCCCGTTTTAAATCCGCAACTTTTAAATCCATCAATTTAAGACTTTGAGAAGCCATTTTTCAAACAGTAGCCCAATTATTACAAAATGCAAGACAAAATAACAACAATTACACAAAATCCCACTTCTGACACCAATTTGTTACGGGCTACTGGGTGTAAAATGGACTAAACTATTACTTAATTCAAGAATCTAATATTTATTAACAAATTAGAAAGAATACAATGAGATTATTTAAAACAGTTAAATTATTAAACTAATATCAATTTACAATAATAATATTCTACTAAATGTTATCTAATTTCTAAGATAATATACAAATAATATAAGATATTGTTTATACTAAGTAACTAAACTATTTATATAAATTTGTACTAATACAATAATATTACACTATAGTTTACAATTACAAATTAACACTTACAGTTCGCTAACTAAAGTCCACCGACCGTAAGACTCTCCAAATATGACAAACTGCCACACAGTTTATTACACTTATTACACGGCCACTAATTGTCACTGTTGCTCACTAAGCACTTATTACAGACTGATACTAATACTAACTAACTCACACACTGCCACTGACTTATTACTACTCTTATTACTGACTGCTTCTTATTACTGACTCTTGGCCCGAACAGCTGTCCTTTTTATATAGGCAAGGGAGATTGGGGTGGGGGCACTTCTCGGAAGGACGAGGACCACCTAGACCGACCCAGAAGGATCTACGCCATTCTATAATCCCTTCCGCTTAATCCCATTGTTTGTCTTATCCTCCCAGCCGGTCCTTCTTCCCTCTCTGACCGTAAAAATACTATCTTAATCTATAATATCACTGGATATACAAGTCTTATACCTAAACTTTATTTACAATGACAACAAAACAAAACCAAACCAAAAATTATACTTCTACCTATCGATATATATAAAAAAGAAGTATCCAATAACAAAATGAAATACATACAATTTCAAGATCGGGCCTCCCCTGCCGGAACCTTCAGTTGCTCGATATGAACAGTTCTCCACTTCCTGGGCTCAACCAGACTCTGGATAGTGACAAGATTGTGCTCCCTAATCGTAATCACTTTGAATGGTCCCTCGTACCTAAGGACCTCCTTCGCGCGATTCGACACTATCTTCCTATAAACAATCGTTCCTATTCTGATCGTCCCCATGATATCCTTCACCCCCGCATTCTCACGCGCTACTCTCCTACTCTTTTCCGCGGTCATTCGTCCATGCGCCTTACCCCAACGTCTTTCGAGCTCTAATCTGTTTATATTTAGTTGTTCGGCCATGCCCTCGTCCACAACCGTATCTCCCTCGTTTCTCCTTCGTGCGCGTAACCCAAAGAGAGCTTCAAAAGGGGAAAACCCAGTCGCCATGTGGATGGAGTGGTTGTATGCCGCTATCGCTCGAGGCATCGCGTCGTCCGCTTCCAACCCTTTATCTACGTGGAATACTCGGAGATGTTCCCCCAGCGTATTATGGAGGCGTTCGACCCCTCCCCTACTTTTTGGATGGCCAGGCGTGTTCCAATGCCACTCTATTCCCAACCGTTTCATCTCCTGTCGCAGGAGCGCGTTATCAAACTCCCTGCCCCCGTCCGAGGAGATCGTGTTCGGCACTCCATAAAACTGGTACCACGTCTGTAGGGCGCCATTCACCGCCGCTGCCGACTTCTCTTTTACTGGATGGGCCATGGCCGTCTTGCTGAAGGTGTCTAATATCGTAACCCATTTAAATCCTCTCCACGTAAAGGTATCTATTTGGAGGTCTGTCAGCGGTACCGTTGGTGTCCGCGTCTCGGTCTGTAAACCTACGGGGGGGGGTGGCGGTCATATTTAGCCGTATGGCAAATGCGGCAGTCCCTTATTATCTCTTCCACCGTCTTCCGCATCCCCACCCAGTAGTACTTCCTTTTTAGAGCCGCCAACGTCTCATGAATACCTCTGTGGTTGGTCTTCCCTTGGTGATATGCTGTCGTTACCTCCTTTTGTTGGTCCCGATCACGAATAGTCTCCACCATTAATCGGCATCGGATAAACATCCGATCTATACCTATCTTCTCAAGTCGCCACAAGTTGCGAATTTTCTCCCACACCGTCGCATTGCCAACATACAGGTAGGTACTGGGTCGCTCCCACTTTAGAGGCATCCTTCAGCGCGCGACATATTTGCTCTTCCCGAACTCCAGGTTGTGACCAAATAGTGATTATGGAGTGCTTGTCGTATTTGGAAAACTCCATTTTTACAAGCCCTGTCGTCCTTGTTTTCCAAATGACCTGCCGGGATTTGTTGTTGATAAGTCCTCGACTTCCTCCATCTCAGCCGGTCTCTCATCTCCTGACTCATCATCCGAGGTTTCCTCACTGCCTTGGAGGTCGTCCACCCGTCCTCCTTCTCCATCTGGTGTCCATTCCCTCACGAACCGTTGCAGCTCCCCCGACGCTTCACCACCCTCCGCCTCTAGCACATTAACCTGTAAGGCACGAGAGAGCCAGTCAGCCACAACATTGTCTTTTCCCGGTTTATAGACCACTTCCAGGTTGTACTGGCTCAGGATCTCTTTCCATCTTGTGACTCGAGCCGAAGACTCCTTCAGATTGCCCACCCAGAGCAACGGACGGTGGTCTGTATGCACCTTAAACTTCCTGCCAAATACATATGGCCGAAAGTGCTGGACTGCCCATACGATCCCCAATAATTCTCGTTCGAGCGCACTGTAGCGAGATTCCGCGTCTGTGAGTCTCCTACTCGCATATGCCACGGGTCGGTCCCCCTTTTCACTATCCGGCGATAAAACCGCCCCCAGTGCATATTCGCTGGCGTCTGTGGTGATCGCGAACGGCTTAGTGAAGTCTGGGAATGCAAGGATTGGCTCAGTTTACAACTGTAGCATGCACCTTCTGACCTTTTCTTCGATTTCTGGCGTGATCTTAACTGTGCGCCCCTTTCGCAACAGTTCATTCAAAGGAACCAAGTTCTCAGCCATCTCCGGTACAAAACGTCGATAATAGTTGAGAGTTCCTAAGAGCCGTCTGATTCCTTTAACGTCGCTTGGAACCACCATTTTGCCGATTGCCTCGACTTTCTTGCTATCCGGCCGCACACCTTCCTCTGATATCGTGTGGCCTAGAAAGTTGATCTTCCTTTGCCCTAAAATCGACTTCTCTCTTGAAAGTTTTAACCCGAACTGTTGAATTCGATTAAAAACCCGTCTCAGGTCCTCGACATGCTGTGCTTCAGTTCTACTAAAAACCAGTAGATCGTCCATGTACACTTGGCACATATTCTCGTCTAGGCCGCGTAAGAACTCATCCATTAGTTTCTGGAACGTTATGGGCGCATTTTTAAGACCAAAAGGCATGCGCGTAAATTCGTAGTGCCCCCTTTCGAACGTAAATGCTGTCTTGCACTGGTCTCTAGGATGCATCCGTATTTGATGGTACCCAGATTTCAGGTCAAACGAGCTAAAAATCGCCGCCCCACCTAACCTATCCAGGATATCCTCTAATCGCGGGATGTATATGGGGGGGGGGGGTACTTTTCGTCCAGCGTATTGTCGTTCAGTTGTCGATAGTCGATCACTACCCTATAGCGTCCCTCAGTCTCGCCCTCCATGGTCTTCTTCTTTACAGCCCATAAGGGGCTATTAAAGGGCGATTTACTATCGACAATTATACCCTGTCTCTTCAACTCCTCCAGCTCCTCCCGGATGTGTGTTCTTAATGCCTGAGGGTATCTTCTTTCCTTTACATACGTAACTTTTTCTGACTTTAGGTTGATTTCATGCAGTGTTTCTCCTGTCACGCTCAGAGACTCCCCTTCGCGAAAAAAGATGTTCGCATATTCCTCCATAACCCTTGTCCTCCACTCCCTGTCCTGGGTAATCGCCCCTACACACCCCACATCGCTCCTCACGTCCTCCACGGTTTTGTATTTCTTTTTCCCGATTTTAATTAGCCATTCACCCCCTGAATTACGCAATTTTGCCCCTAGTTTTCTGAGTGTGTCACACCCCAGAATCCCCCCGTACTCCCGCGCCATGTTCTCTACCACATGCAAAGTTACTACCTCCCCCTTCTTTCCCCATTTATCCAATTCCCATTCTATTTCTCCCTCCACTGTACAGGGCCCACTCAAAGTGATTAGTTTGCACAGGCACTTCCTAAACTCTGGTTCACCCTTCCCTTTAAATATGGTTCTTAAACTACCCCTACTTACTAAACTACACGAACTCCCCGTGTCCACCAGACATCTCCACCCCTTACAAAATTCTATTATAGGCAACCGCTCACACTTCTTCACAATAGTATTTACACTTAAAAAGTTGCCCCTCCGTTCACACCATCCTCATTCTCTCCTTACCTCCTCGGTTCTCCTCCCTGCACTCCGCTGCCTGCTTTTTCCTCCGGGGTTTGCTCTGCCGCCAGGATCGCTGCCTTCCGTCTCGGATCCTGAAGCCTCGGAAGATCCAGATGATTCGGATGGCCCTCTGTTCCTCCTCCATATCCTTTGCGTATTAACCTCCATCGGCTCTCCCCGATCATGTTCCTTCCGCCTTATGTATGGGCATTGCCGTCCCATATGCCCTTCCGTGTTACACTCGTAGCAGCGCGTACGTGGGCTCTGGGCTATCAGATGTCCTGTCTTACCACATTCGTGACATCTCCTAGCATCTTTTCTCCCATTCCTTCTATCTGTGAACTGCCTCTTCTCTCTCGGTGCCCTTTCTCTCCTGCCAAAATCTCTATCTCTTCTTCTCTCCGGGTCTGGTCTGGTTCGATTCCTTCCAACCTCGTTTCTACGATACGAAACTCTGCTCCACCCTGGTTCAAACACTTCTCTTTCCTCCTCGTCTCGGGCACTTATGTCCATCATCTCCTGAGCGCATTCCACGAATGTCTTGTCCCTGGGAAGACCATCCTTTTTCCCCGTATCCCTGGCCAATTGTACTTTGAGGACTGTGGTCATGAACACCATCCAGCCCTCAACTGCGCTTGTTTCCATTATTTCCCGCAGCTTATCGTTAATTTTATTTAACTTTGCCAGGAGTCCTGCAGCGTACTGGCCGTTCGACTGGTTCGTCCTCTTCACTTCACGAAACATCTGAAGCATATCCTCTTCGGGAGCCCATCGCCCTCCTCCATACGTCTTCTTTAACCTCTCCTTGATCACCGGCCATGACGTCTCTTCATCAGCCTGGATTAAGTTCAGGACGCTCCTCCTGACCCGACGTGCCAGGGCCACTCGCAATCTTCTAGCGTCCGTTTCTTCTAAAAGATCCACGGCCACCTGGGATTGGATACTGTTCATTATTCCGTCCCCGCCTTTAATGAAGTGGTTCAGTTCCCCGATATCACCATTAAACTTATCCAGATCGGAGATCTCTCTTCTGATATCTTGCGCGTTCGCCTTTTTTAGCTTCATCTTTTCCAGTTCATTCGTCTCTTGAGCGATTCTGTTTGCCTCTTGTGCGGCTATATCCGCTCGCGCCATCGCTAAAGTAGTCGATGGATAAGGCGGGAACTCAGGGTTCGTCTGTTCTGTTTGCTCTGGCTCCAATGTCAACGTTGCCGGTCTGAGGATACTCTGTCCCTGTTCATTCATGTTAGACTAATTTGGATTTTCTTTAAAAAAAAGAAGAAGAAAAAACTCTAACCGTTTTTTCGTGAAGAACAGAGAGAAAGAAAGAGAAAGAAAAAGAAAAAAAAATATTCTTACTGCGCTGCTAAAACGTTCCCGGGTTTCGGCACCACTTAAGAGCTTCCGGACACAGAATGTAAAAAAAAAGAAGAAGTTGGGCTAGAAATAACTCTCACGAAGGCTGTTTAAACACTGACTTTATTCATCTATTAATCCTCTATATATACTATTTACAATGTGTGTTTACAATGGTTTGGCATTAGTGGATATACAGGTATTAGTCTCCTCTTAACTTATATATATATATATATATATATATATATATATATATATATATATATATATATATATATATCTGAATCATTAATCGTATTTCAAGTTGTATGAATAAAGTATATTTATTATAATTCTTTTGATGCTTTTAAGCCCAAACGCACTATATATTTATAAATAATATTTTGATGGTTTAATTGAACAGGAAATTGGTAAAGACACAACCAACCTCAGGAAAAAAATCCAAGGAAGAATAAAGTTAGGACGTTTGAAGAAATAATAATTTGAGTAATCATCTTAAATGATTACTCTGGCATCCCAAAATCAATTAGAATATTAAAAATATATTATAAGTCTATAAAACATAGCACAAATGTATATAAAAAATAAAATAAAATAAAGAAAGAGTAATCGCATGACTAAAAGTTAGGGAGAAATAACTGGTTAAATAAATATAACACGTTACTTTTTCTATCAAAGGGACTAGTTGTTCAGTACAGAATCTAGTTTTTTACATCAGGTTTGAAGGGTGGTATCACGTAGGTGGCGCACAGTGGAACGAATCCCGCATTTGTTGGACATTGGACCAATTCTCTAATAACTAAATTTGTCCTTTATTTTGATCTTAAATTATACTTTATACTTCTTCTCAACAAAATCCATAGATAAATTAATTGTAAAATTGAATCTTATATGAAAAATTCTGAATTGAAATATAAATTTTTCTAAAAACTCATATTTTAAAAGCAATCCACTGTTTGAGGTAATGCATTAAATTAATAGTGCACCTACTGGAAAAAAAACTCATCCATAATAAGTTATTTTAGGCAAATAAAACTTGGGATTATTTCAAACGTCTGGGATTTTTCGGTGAAAATTGGGGGATAAAACTAAAATAATCAATTGCGAAAATCGCTCAAAATCGCCCAAAAAACTACCTTCACAGTAAATAACTAGAATGTTTGAAGTTTTTTTTTCCATTAGTCGGATTCTGCTACTAGGTGTTATTTTCCGAGAAAATGATTTTTTTCGGGCCTTGAGAATTAATTTAAAATAATTTATGTTGATATTGGGGTCTACTTTTCCCAAGTTTTCTTTTGTTTTCCAATGATTCTTTACATTCATTTATCCGAATCCTTATCTAACATAATAGTATTAACAATGAAACTTAGTTTGTGTGTGGTATTTGAACGATATATGTGTAATGGTGCACATAGGTGCAATAGTCCCTACAACAAATCGTCAAGTTTTTAAATTTTTATTTGTTTATTTTATAAATTTTTATTTCGTTATTTAAATAAAACAATTTTATATAGGCACCTACATTTAATATAATTTTGATGTATTAATTATACCTAGTAAATTAACTAACAAAAGTAATTATCAATTATTATATTAATTTTGTTTAATAATTAAATTATTTGGTTTGTTACTTTTTCCTTTGTATAACTTTATTTAATACCTATGTATCTGTCTTTCCATAGAATACTGTATTGTACCCATTCTAGTAGTATATAGGTAAATTGTTAGATAATAAATTATCGAACATCGAAATACCAAATCTAGAATTTTTACACGTTTCCCCTAAAATGTTTGAACCTGTTTACCATATAATTAAATAGTCCATTCAAAAAGCTTTAAACCGTAGCAATAGCCTTATTCTAGGAGAACCAGAAGCGGAGATATTAATGAATGTCCAGTCCTCCCTAACGCTCGTTCCACTGTGTGGCGGGCGTCAGCCGCGATGCACTCTTGAAGGCGTAGCCTGAAGTTTTCAACCGCTGTTCTGCGCGTTTCGATGGCTATTGTTGTAACTTCATACTGTTTATATTATTATTCCCCTCCTCATGTTTGATTGATTTTTCTCTACATGAGAACCTACTTAGGGCCTTAACAAAAATAAGGGGAAAAATTAGCCGAATTTCTCGAGCCGTTTTCGAGTTTTGCGCTTAGCAACACATTTGGCGATTCATTTTTATTTATATAGATATACAGCTGGGAACAGAGTGGTTTGTATGGGAAAAGAAAAGTGTTGTTTTTATTATTTCCCTGGTCATTTTTAAATGATTTTTCTCTACATAAGAACCTACATAGGGCCTTAACAAAAATAAGGGAAAAAATTAGCCGAATTTCTCGAGCCGTTTTCGAGTTTTGCGCACATTTGGCGATTCATTTTTATTTATATAGATATACAGCTGGGAACAGAGTGGTTTGTATGGGAAAAGAAAAGTGTTGTTTTTATTATTTCCCTGGTCATTTTTAAATGATTTTTCTCTACATAAGAACCTACATAGGGCCTTAACAAAAATAAGGGAAAAAATTAGCCGAATTTCTCGAGCCGTTTTCGGGTTTTGCGCACATTTGGCGATTCATTTTTATTTATATAGATATACAGCTGGGAACAGAGTGGTTTGTATGGGAAAAGAAAAGTGTTGTTTTTATTATTTCCCTGGTCATTTTTAAATGATTTTTCTCTACATAAGAACCTACATAGGGCCTTAACAAAAATAATGGGAACAAATTGCATAATTGGTCGAGCCGTTCTCAAATTTTGGGCTTAGAAACACATTTGGCGATTCATTTATATTTATGTAGCTAAGATTCCAGTTATTTATTATATGATAGGTACTGTACTCGGAATCTATTAGTCCTACAGAGCCTGCAGTTTGGCTCAAATTGTAGAAAGTTTAATCTACTTTTAAAATAGTTACTTCTGTTTTTTTTTTGTTTAAATCTCGCGAAAAGATGCCATGAGTTTAGCCCATCAGCTGGCAGTAAAAAACAATATCACCCGTAACTTTTCGTCAAAAAATGAAAGTGCGGGTAAAGATTGGATAAAATATTTTTTAGAGTGGTATTTGGAGCTACTGTTTCGCCACCCCACAGGACCTTCATTGGCAGGGCTAGGGGATTTATTATAGAAAGTGTGGACCATTTCTTCAATCTGTACGAGAAATTGATGGATGACTGCATGTTTCAGACTAGAAAAAAATTATCCCTAGGTTATAATTCTGTGACTTTATAATGAAAGGTTCAGCGAATCCGTATTCAAAATTACTCAATTATCTTATTAATAAGTACGGAATAATTACGGATATTGACATAAAACTGGTCAATTTCACATTAGTATTCTAGTTTTTTCTAATATTTGCATTATAGTAGAGCTTAAATACTTAAATTTAAATACATACTTTTTATTATAACTTCATCTCTTCACAAAACTAATTCGAAAATTATCCTTATGTATATTTGAATTTTCATACAATCCCAACCACAAAAAGGTAATTGATTTTATTAAACCTAATATATATTTCATAATAAAACTCAATCACAAAATATTAAAACAATACAACAAATTCAGTAGTTGCTAGGAAATCATCAAACAATATTTCAAAAAATTGCTTTACCTCAATAAATGTCCAAACCTCTAAAATATAACAAGCAATTTTTCAAGAACAACAAAGAATTTCGAGAAGAACAAAGAACAAAGAAGAACAAAGAACAAAATAACAAAGAAAATACGAAAGAATATCGAGATATGGCGGAACTACCATATGTTCAGGTAATTCTTTTAATTTAATTAATTTTAAGGTGTAGGTATACATTGCTAATGCTTGTGTCATTATATGAAATAACTATTATTCATATAAAAAAACCATTAACACTTATCCGAAATAATAAAGTGATTTCAATTCTATTTCTGTAAAGTTCGTTTTGTATTGGGTGGCCTTAGCACTGCGCTTGTGGGGGCTCAGTCTCATTTAGCCTCACTCCATAATAGAATTATAATATCAAGTTACATTTAAGTAAATTAATTCAAAAAAAATAATGAAATGAGTTTTCCTCACTCCATAATATAATTATAATATCAAGTTACATTTAAGTAACTTTTCAAAAAATATTACATTTTCCTTCGTGAAACCATTTAACTTATAAGGTTGCTAATGCAATATCAACCTTGTAGCCTCACTCCATAATAGAATTATAATATCAAGTTACATTTAAGTAACTTTTCAAAAAATATTACATTTTCCTTCGTGAAACCATTTAACTTATAAGGTTGCTAATGCAATATCAACCTTGTAGCCTCACTCCATAATAGAATTATAATATCAAGTTACATTTAAGTAACTTTTCAAAAAATATTACATTTTCCTTCGTGAAACCATTTAACTTATAAGGTTGCTAATGCAATATCAACCTTGTAGCCTCACTCCATAATAGAATTATAATATCAAGTTACATTTAAGTAACTTTTCAAAAAATATTACATTTTCCTTCGTGAAACCATTTAACTTATAAGGTTGCTAATGCAATATCAACCTTGTAGCCTCACTCCATAATATAATTATAATATCAAGTTACATTTAAGTAACTTTTCAAAAAATATTACATTTTCCTTCGTGAAACCATTTAACTTATAAGGTTGCTAATGCAATATCAACCTTGTAGCCTCACTCCATAATATAATTATAATATCAAGTTACTTACATTTAAGTAACTTTTCAAAAAATATTACATTTTCCTTCGTGAAACCATTTAACTTATAAGGTTGCTAATGCAATATCAACCTTGTAGCCTCACTCCATAATATAATTATAATATCAAGTTACATTTAAGTAACTTTTCAAAAAATATTACATTTTCCTTCGTGAAACCATTTAACTTATAAGGTTGCTAATGCAATATCAACCTTGTAGCCTCACTCCATAATAGAATTATAATATCAAGTTACATTTAAGTAACTTTTCAAAAAATATTACATTTTCCTTCGTGAAACCATTTAACTTATAAGGTTGCTAATGCAATATCAACCTTGTAGCCTCACTCCATAATAGAATTATAATATCAAGTTACATTTAAGTAACTTTTCAAAAAATATTACATTTTCCTTCGTGAAACCATTTAACTTATAAGGTTGCTAATGCAATATCAACCTTGTAGCCTCACTCCATAATATAATTATAATATCAAGTTACATTTAAGTAACTTTTCAAAAAATATTACATTTTCCTTCGTGAAACCATTTAACTTATAAGGTTGCTAATGCAATATCAACCTTGTAGCCTCACTCCATAATAGAATTATAATATCAAGTTACATTTAAGTAACTTTTCAAAAAATATTACATTTTCCTTCGTGAAACCATTTAACATATAAGGTTGCTAATGCAATATCAACCTTGTAGCCTCACTCCATAATAGAATTATAATATCAAGTTACATTTAAGTAACTTTTCAAAAAATATTACATTTTCCTTCGTGAAACCATTTAACTTATAAGGTTGCTAATGCAATATCAACCTTGTAGCCTCACTCCATAATAGAATTATAATATCAAGTTACATTTAAGTAACTTTTCAAAAAATATTACATTTTCCTTCGTGAAACCATTTAACTTATAAGGTTGCTAATGCAATATCAACCTTGTAGCCTCACTCCATAATAGAATTATAATATCAAGTTACATTTAAGTAACTTTTCAAAAAATATTACATTTTCCTTCGTGAAACCATTTAACTTATAAGGTTGCTAATGCAATATCAACCTTGTAGCCTCACTCCATAATATAATTATAATATCAAGTTACATTTAAGTAACTTTTCAAAAAATATTACATTTTCCTTCGTGAAACCATTTAACTTATAAGGTTGCTAATGCAATATCAACCTTGTAGCCTCACTCCATAATATAATTATAATATCAAGTTACATTTAAGTAACTTTTCAAAAAATATTACATTTTCCTTCGTGAAACCATTTAACTTATAAGGTTGCTAATGCAATATCAACCTTGTAGCCTCACTCCATAATATAATTATAATATCAAGTTACTTACATTTAAGTAACTTTTCAAAAAATATTACATTTTCCTTCGTGAAACCATTTAACTTATAAGGTTGCTAATGCAATATCAACCTTGTAGCCTCACTCCATAATAGAATTATAATATCAAGTTACATTTAAGTAACCTTTCAAAAAATATTACATTTTCCTTCGTGAAACCATTTAACTTATAAGGTTGCTAATGCAATATCAACCTTGTAGCCTCACTCCATAATAGAATTATAATATCAAGTTACATTTAAGTAACTTTTCAAAAAATATTACATTTTCCTTCGTGAAACCATTTAACTTATAAGGTTGCTAATGCAATATCAACCTTGTAGCCTCACTCCATAATATAATTATAATATCAAGTTACATTTAAGTAACTTTTCAAAAAATATTACATTTTCCTTCGTGAAACCATTTAACTTATAAGGTTGCTAATGCAATATCAACCTTGTAGCCTCACTCCATAATATAATTATAATATCAAGTTACATTTAAGTAACTTTTCAAAAAATATTACATTTTCCTTCGTGAAACCATTTAACTTATAAGGTTGCTAATGCAATATCAACCTTGTAGCCTCACTCCATAATATAATTATAATATCAAGTTACATTTAAGTAACTTTTCAAAAAATATTACATTTTCCTTCGTGAAACCATTTAACTTATAAGGTTGCTAATGCAATATCAACCTTGTAGCCTCACTCCATAATATAATTATAATATCAAGTTACATTTAAGTAACTTTTCAAAAAATATTACATTTTCCTTTGTAAAACAACTTATAAGGTTGATATTGCATTAGCAATATCAACCGTGTAGGCTAACTAATGAAAAAATGTATTCCAATTTACCAACTGAAAGTTTATAGAGTTAACGGGTTTGATTATTATAATTATAATAATTTGTGTAAAGGACTCTAGCTAAGTTCCCATGTCCGCGATTCGCGTAAAGTGTTTGTGGCGATCGCGAGATTGAAATGCCCCCTACGACGAGTTTGACATCGCACCCGCAACTGAGTGGATCAAATTTTTGCACATGGAAGTTTAGACTGATGAGTTTACTTGAGGAGTAAAGCTACGTCCACACTATATGAGACGTTTGCTAGGGAATAGACGAGACAAACCTTAGTCCGCCTCAGCAACGGCCGAGGAGCTGCGGGATCAGTCTCCTCTAGCGTCCACATTACTATTCCAGTTTCTAAACCAATGTTAGTCAATACACCATGGAGAGCACTGTTTTGTGCGGAATAAATTCTTGCTTTATGCTTATTAAAAATACAAAATAAAATATTTAAACATTTTATTGCCTGTTATTACTTATATTATCCACCTTCTTGTATTTCCCACAATCAAAGAATATATCATATTATTTCAAATGTCAGTAAAAAACAAAACAAATACGATCAATGAAGAAAATAGTGAAAATCAAGAACTAACTATTTTAGAACTCTTGTATTTTTGAAGAATTTACAAACTCAGTTTACTTGCGTTTCCTAAATAATATCAATTAAAAAATTGCAATAGAAGTTTATTTAAAAATAAACACGTTATGTAGAACAGTTTTTTTTGTTCTATTTTTTTTTAAAGCTTCTCAAGAGAATCAGAAAGAATTCAAAATTACATTTTAAAAAGGACTAGAATTATAAAATTATACTTAAAAATTATTTCTAGGAATTTATTGTATGAATTTTCGGTTATGACTGTCGTAAAACAATACAAAATTACATTTTTAAAATGACTAGATTTATAAAATTATACTTAAAATTATTTCTAGGAATGTCGCGATATCTTGATAAATTTCATTTATCTTCTGTCAGTCTTTAGAATAAATGTTTTACTGGAGCCTATCCGTGACTGCCTCGTATCCGCTATTAATTATACCTAAAAGCACTCTTCCGTTCAAATACGTTCTGTAGAGATTTTACCATTTGACATGATGTCTTCGCATTCTTGGTATATTCAATGTGCTCGCCTGTGACACACGCTACGATTTCAGACCGGGCCTTGGCATCACGTGCATTAGCTTACTTATCCCCCTCCGGGATTTCTTCCATCTTCACCACATCGAGGACACCTTACTCCTCTACTAAACTCATCAGTCTAAATTTCCATGTGGAAAAATTTGATCAACTTAAACCCATGAAATTCGGTAATTGGGATCCTAGTTACTGCCTAGAAATCCTTCCACCACAGCATTGAGGGTTAGCCAGGCTCCTTTTCCAAAGAATTCATGGTGTTCTCGACGGATTGATGACGTGGGAGCAGGGATTGAAGGTCCAGCAAGTGGTTTAATAGGGCAAAACTGATTGCATTAGCAGGGAACCGTTCCTGCTACTGGATTCAGTGATGCGAACCATCCACTATAAAAAATGGGTAACGAAACCACTGGCAGAACCTCATGGGTGGTTTGGAATCCTGCCTATCTCCTAGGTAAGATTTTCTCCTTCTTTTACCTCCTCCAAGTTCCATTCTGCTTCTAGTTGTTCTACCTCAGAATCTGCATTTTTCTCTGCACCCCCCATCTTTGTCGTCCCCTGGAGTCTTCCCAATAACCAATCGATACACTTGTTGTTCTTCTCTTACATATTTATTTTTTATATTCATGAATATGATGAAGAGCAGAGGACTGAGACTGTCTCCTTTGCCCATCGAGAAGTATCCTGTCACTTTTAAAATTATCTTACTTAAATAAGCTATTTTATACTTGTTTTTAATTTATAATTTATAAATAAACTAGCGGACCCGACAGACGTTGTCCTGCATGATATTTCTAGCGATTAGGATATTAAACAAAGTATGAAATGAAAGAGAAATAATATAATAATTTCATTATTCTTTATTTTGAAATATCATCAATTTTCTAAACACAATTCGTTAAAATCAATACAGTTTGTTGAATTTTATCTTAATGCGAGTTGATGAACAATATTTTTAGTCATAGGAGTATAAATGAATAAACTTGACGATTTTCCAACGCTGGAACAGGCAGAATATAAATGGCCAAGTGAAAAGACCAGATTTTCTAGATCCAACCCACAAATCGACATTGTTTGAACTTGTGACTTATTGATAGCCATGGCAAATGCCAATCGAATTGGAAATTGCAGACGTCTGAATAGAATGGGTGAGTCTGAAGGAATCGTTGGGATTCGTGGCAGGAGAGCAACTTCACCTTCAAATTTGCCGTTCAAAATTGTAGCTTCAAGAACATTCCCCATAATTTTTTTTATGACTAATCTTGTACCGTTGCATAACATAGGTGCACTAAAATTCCGAAACAAAATGATAGGTGAGACAATATTTAATCGCAAGTTATGTGGTGGCATTCCTGGTAAATCCAGCGAATTCAAAAATTCAACAGGATAGTTGACTGCTTCGTTAGGATCGGTAACAGTGTCGATTGATTTGAACAATATATCCCCGGCAATGACTGTTGTATTTTGAAGTTAATAGCGTCAACATCGATATTTTTGCGGCTAAAATAGCTCGTTCAAGAAGCCACGCATGGTTAATATAATTAGCTTTTAAATCTGGAAATATACTTTCAATCAAAACATCTTTCGTATTTACCATGTTGCAGAAATTTTCTGGAAATTTGATGCATTGTGTGTCTCCATGCAATGGTCTTGTTCCGTTTCCAATGTTGAGTAATTGCTCGGAGAATGATAGTTCCAATGGATCCTTTTGTAGTTGAACACGTATATTTGTGCTGAGACGTAGTGTACTGACATTTCGCTATAGATATGATTGTTTTATACATGCGTTAATTTCATTCACATATGCAGCGCGTGGAATGACCGGCAATGACTGTCTATAATAACCGGACAGCAGGAGTAAAGTACCACCGAAAAGCCTGGTGTTATTATTTAGATCTTTCATCAATCTATGCCAGAGGTCTGGAGTAGGCGAGAGGAGCGTGAGAGATCAGCTGGGCGGAGGCCACGCCAAAGGCGGTGGCGATCAGCAATACCTGTAAAATATATTAATATTATATAATGCTTAATAATATCAAGTACACTCACGATAGATAAAGATATCCGACAATACTCACAAGACGTGCCATGGCTGAGAACTAAAGAGTAACTGGTGCAGGGAGGGTCAGTCCCGCCTTTATAGCGGCCCAGCTTCGCCCCTGCCCTTGTCCCCAGTCTCCTTTCGTTTTATTTCACATTTTATATATGTTTATTAATATATTTTGGAATTCATTATTTAAGGTATTTGAATATTTTACTCATTTGTCCAAAGCTCTGCAACCATTTTGATACTTATTTTAAACTGAGTTAATTGAATGTTATGAGATATTTTTATTTTAAATTGTTCTTCTTATACATATAAACTAAAAAATAGTAGACGCTGGGTAATTTTTTTTTTTTTTACTAAAAAATATATTCTTTCTATATTTATGTATATTTTATGAACATGTGTAGGTAGGTATGTTTTATATTCCTTACATAATGTATATATATATATATATATATATATATATATATATATATAATATATTTTCCTCACTAAGGTAAACCCATTAAAGGGTGATTTAGTATTTGTATAAATGTCTCCAGTTTTGGGATGCATTAAAAACAATTGCGTACTTATATATTTTTTAATGAATATTGGTCATAAGAAAAATAGTGAAAATGATTTGAGAAAAACTAAGAAAAAAAGTTATTACATTGTATTTTGTAAAAAATACAAAATAAACATTATCTGGCCCAACGTGAAGAACCCAGATAATTTCTTTTCAATCAGCCCATCATTATTGTATTAGAATGTGTTCAGATATAGACCATTTATCATGATTGATTACTACACATTTTTAGTAATTTATACATCCGTCTTTATTTGAATTGCACTTGCTACTTATAAAATTTATGAGCTATTGTGTTTTAATTATATTTTGCGTTACCGTATTACACAAGTAGTCTTATTAAGGTATATATCTGTTTTATATTGTCATGTATATATAGTTTAACTGTATTGATTGAGTAATTCTTAACATTCCACATTGAGTTCCATGTTTTATTTTACTTCTTGACAACTTATTTTAACTGAAATATTGAAAAAATAGTTTAAGATGGTAAGCCACCATTTCAGGCTACTTCAACACTTATTGGACAAACGCTCTATTAATTACAGAAGACCCATATACCTGGCAATCATTAGACCCATCTGGACTTACCATATACTACTAATCATTAGACCATCTGGAATTAGTAGAGCTCCACTAAACCACAGAGTTCCTCTCGTATTCAATCGTTACAATCCTAAATCCTTCGTAAAATGCTCTATGCTCCTTACTTTGTTCATAAAAAAAGTTACCCATAATGACCTTAATGTCCCGTTTGTTGCTTATTTGACCCGAATCCGATACCAATCTTTTCATGTCAAACTTAACACCCACTCAAACCCACTAGTTTCAAACCTCGCAACCTCTTCAATTCCTGATGATCCTCCGAGGCGTCTGAAAAGAAGATGGCCTCGTGACCTTCTAAGTTGAACTTTTTATTTGAGTACTAATGGGGTGTATAAAAAAAAATGACCGTTTTATCAAATTCCATAGTTCAAAAGTATGTAAATATTTTAATGATATTTATTATTTACCAACACTTAATAATACCTTTAGAGCATTCTCTAAGCTTGTTTACTAACTGTTTGAGCAACCTCGAAATAGTTATTGGACCTTTCGATGAGAGCTCCGAAATGGATAAGGATAATACATTTCTGATTAAATTATACCAGATCGCATGTCATTTGTCATGTGTCAATTGTAA
This sequence comes from Troilus luridus, assembly GCA_964056705.1. NCBI lineage: Eukaryota > Metazoa > Arthropoda > Insecta > Hemiptera > Pentatomidae > Troilus > Troilus luridus. The sequence goes on from OZ057412.1 coordinate 178,600,574, forward strand.
CCTTTTATTAAACTAAGAACATAAATCAATTTTCATAAATTAAATAACCAATAATTTTGATAATGAAAAACCAATTAATTAAATTAAAAGAACAATTTAAACGCTTTTATAATGAGAAAATGAAGATATTAAAGTTAACTAAATTACAAAGAACTAATTAAAAACAAAAGAAAACAATTATTATTTAATCTTACGATAGTAAATTTAACTCAAATTACAAATAAAATCTATTACAAAATAATGAATGTTTATGCGGTTTTCTGATTGCAATGATATAATAATGAAAACTCTTATCTGTCTGTCGAAGTAGTTTTCAATAGATGGTAGATTCTCGGCAGGGCGAGCTGGATGTTGAGATGACAGAGGATTTTCGTCGGGAGGGCGAGCGAAGATGATGAAACAATAGAGGTTGAGATGATCGACTGGGTCAATTCGAATTGGTCGAATCGATGACTTATTTTAAACTAATTACATCTGCAGGTGGGCAGCAAATTAGTATCTTCGTCAAATTCACACAAAACAATTTTGGGCTCCTATAGAGCATACGATGTGCACGTCAAGAGGCTCGTGGCAACACTGTTTTAAAATTCACAAAAACAACTTTGGGCTCCTCTAGAGCATACGATGTGCACGGCTAAGGGCTCGCGTCAACACTGTCTTAAAATTCACAAAATTGAACTTTGGGCTCCTCTAGAGCATACGATGTGCACGGCTAAGGGCTCGCGTCAACACTGTCTTAAAATTCACAAACCACAACTTTGGGCTCTTCTAGAGCATACGATGTGCACGGCTAAGGGCTCGCGTCAACACTGTCTGGCTCGGTCCAGCCGGGCAAACAAAAGCTGCTCGACTCTCGAATGAGTATTTATTCTACTCTTTTGTTTTTCTCTCTTCACTTTTATAACATATGTTTTCACACTTACTACAAAAATTACACTTATATCTAAACAAATAAAATTACTTTTAAAGTTAAATTATTCTAAACAACTATGAAATAAACGTTTAAATTATTATAGTAAATAAAAAATATGAAAAATGAGAAAAGATAATGTTCTTTCTTTTAAGAAAAAATGATTTAAATTTTTATTATTAAAACTGATAATACTTTATAAGGTTACTACTTCATCTGGCCTTAACACTAACAATGGACTTGAAAAAACTAACAATGAACTTAAAAAAAACCTCAGTTTAGTTATTTATTTCAAAGAAGAAACATGAAAGTGTCCTACGAAATTCTCGTAACATTACTGGCGTTGGTTTGGAAACTTTTTCAGTGGAGATACGATGTTGGAGGGGTCCAGACGACCATTAATGGATATTGATGAGGTTCTTAAGAAAACTGATGAGCCAAATCCGTCCACAAGTACTAGCGAACTTGCAATGGAGGGTGGTGTGTCGAAAGATACTGTTGTCGCCATCTTCTCTCCATGGGTAAGGTGAAACGGTCATTTTTTTATATACCCCATTGCCAATCGGTAGTTTATCTAATTGTCTTTATTCATGTCAATTTGTACTTTTTTTTATTTGTACGAATACAGTTTTTAATTTCAATGAATAAATTGTAAAAATAAATAAAATATATGGTAAGATCTCGCTGTTGGCTGCCTCTTTGACCAATAGATCAAAACATCCTTTACCCAAGTGTCGCTTCATCCATTTCACTTCGACTGATTCAACACTCAACAGTTGCAGTATCTTTAATCTAACTTCCTCAGTCAGTTGTTGTTGGTTAAAGTTCAATTTATTCTATTACGTTCATCTTGAATGCTGATCTATTAGTCTGCCTCAAAACACGTTCTAAAGCTTTTATAACAAGTTTTTCGGCCTGGTTAGGCATGAAATCACCATGGACCAAACCAAGTACAAACAACATTTACATTATCTTTGCTTCGGTACATGTACAATAATGTCAGAGTAACCTGAATTCGCCTGTATCATCACATGTGTTTATGATTTAAGACGTAGCCATTGATTTACTATGAATGGCCAGTTCTATATCTTCATTTTGTAGTTATAACTGTTTTTAGTCAGCATATATTTATTAATGCTGCCTTCTCTCATATTCTTAAATTTTCACCATTCCAGCAATCTTAATACCAGGGTCACGTAAAGTGAACTTAAGTCATAACAAACATTTATTGCTATTCATTTATATAACATTAATAACCTTTCAATTCCCTGTAGTGTATTTAAGCTCCCCTTTCCGTCTCACTGGTTGGTACTAAATTCAGAAAGGTAAACATCATACACTATTCGTGGTTCAGGATGGATTCGTAAATTTCTTTCTATACCTACAACCTTACTGATATCCTTTTTGATACCACCTTACCACCATACTGATATTGGTTCGGGTGACTTATTGCAGATGATGCCCACAGTTTTCTATCATTTTGTATTCCTATGTTTTGGATTACGACATGTTTTATCAATCCTGCTTAATTCCATGTTAAGTAATATTTCAAATGGGCGTTGTTCTATTTCGAGAGGTTAATACGTCTAATGACTAGTCAGATATTGAAGTTTAATCCTCCTATCCCACCGTACCAAACGTAATACTGTATTATCCCTTAGTATCAATGTCGTAGCTTAACAATGTAGGGCCTCCAAGGTAAGTCAATGTCAAGAGCACTAGTACACAGAACGTTATGAGTAATGGATATGTGACTTCCATGGACAATATTCCATTAGTTGTTGATGTTTTAGGAATTGTTTTGGTTTAGTTTATAATTTTTATATGAAACAATTTATTATCATTACAAGTAGGTTTTTGGGCAGTTATACGAATATTTGTCTATAGATGTATAGACTAATTTAAACACTTAAATTAGTTAATAAATAAAAATGAATCATAAACATTACAGTATTTTTTAATAAAAAACTCATTGAATAAATATTTTATCTCTAAGGTCTAATGTTTACCTCATACTTTAAAGAAATAAGATAGCAAAAGTTAAAAAGAATAAGTTACAAGTAACGTTGATTGAGCGTTGGAATGATGATCCTAACCTGCACTTTCAGAAATCGCATTGCGAATTTCCAAAGGGTCTTTTCGGGCAAGGAAATCGAGGAAATGTGAATTTGATAATCTTCAGATCTAAATCTAGGACCCATGTATTAGTGACGATAAGAACATGGCTGACATCAAAGCAAAAGGTTATGTAATAACGGTCTCCCGAGGAAACTATGATTCATAAGAATTGGGTCATTTCTCTCAAATATAAGACATATCTGCCTCAAATCATAACAGAAGCAACGATATTCATAGTCAACAGATCGAAAATAAATAATTAATGGATCTTCCAAAAGGTTGTTAAAAAAAAAAAAATGTATTTGTATACATATGTAAGTATACGTAGCGTATCAATTGTGCAATAGCTTTTAAATTTTAAACGATAAATAGTTACCATTTGCTTATAAAGTAATATGATGCGCTATATTCAAGCCTGAATAGTTACAAGAAGTACAGAATTAAAGATTATCAAGTCAATGAATATCTTATATACTCCAAATGATAAAAATGTGAAAGCTCCGAAATTTCGACAGGAGATGAGAACTGAGAACAAGGGCAGGGGCGAAGCTGGGCCGCTATAAAGGCGCGGCCGACCCTCCCTGCACCAGTTACTCTTCAGTCCTCAGCCATGGCACGTCTTGTGAGTATTATCTCATATCTTTATCAACTTGAGTATTCTTTATACATCTAAGCATTACATATTATTAATATATTTTACAGGTATTGCTGATCGCTGCCGTCTTCGGCACGGCCTCCGCCCAACTGATCTCTCACGCTCCACTCGCCTACTCCAGACCCCTGGCCTACTCCAGGCCCCTTGCCTACGCTAGCCCCTACGCTTCTTACGGGTCTCCAGTAGCCACCATCGCTCACGCTCCATTAGCAGTTGCCCGCGCTCCAGTCGCTATTGCTCACGCTCCAGTCGCTGTAGCCCACGCCGCCCCCGCCCTCGCCGTTGCCCCCAGAGTTGAGGAATACGACCCACACCCATCCTACTCCTTCTCTTACTCAGTCAACGACCCTTCCACCGGAGACTCCAAGGGACAGCACGAGACCCGGGACGGAGATGTCGTCCAGGGCAGCTACTCCCTCGCCGAAGCCGACGGTTCCATCAGGACCGTTGACTACACCGCTGACCCAGTCAACGGATTCAACGCTGTCGTCCACAAGGACGCTGGTGCTCACGCCGCTCCAGTTGCCGTAGCTCACGCCGCTCCACTCGCTGTCGCACACGCTCCACTCGCCGTGGCTCACGCTCCAGTACTCGCCGCTAGGGCTTATGCTCCAGCTTACGCCACCGGGCTCCACGCCCCAGTCACCACCCTCTTGCATTAAGTTTTATTAATTCATTGTAAATAAATATTTATTTATATTATAAATCTGCTTTAACTATTTGATGCTCCCTATGTGATCTATCCATAAATCCTATATAGTTTAGATGCATAATAATCACTAATCGGTTAACATGTAACTGTGTACCGAGCTGTAATTGGAACAACAAATTATTACATTAAAATAAAGAGTTATCCTATTTTGTTATCAAATGATTAATTAATGGTAAAAATAAAATTCCTCTTACATTTTTTATACACTACAGCTTATATACACGAAATTATATTTAAGGATTAATGGTATTACTTCTTTTTCCTGTCCATTAACAGATTTTGATCGAGTTTTTTATTTCAAAGGTAGAGCATAATTGAGATGGAGGAATATCATGAAATAAAAAAAATGTGCATTTAGCTTGGTGATATTGATTGTTAATAAGTTTTAACAACATTGTAGTTGAGATGTAGGGATTGATTCGTAGTAAAGTTAGAAAAGTCAAACAAGAATTTTCTTTCCAAAATTGAAGGACAGAATTCTTAAAAGTGTGTAAAATACTTTCGTATGAGTTTTATATTTTATAAATTTCGGTAAGATAAGAATAATACCGATTCTTAATCAATGTAAAAAAATAGGAATAATCCTTTAATAAACATAAATTCTCGTATTTTATTTTACTTGTATTTAACTGTACTATGAAATGTACATTCATAGGAAGACACTAATATTTTCCTAATAAGAAAAAATATTTTTAAAGAAACAGAGGATGTGGGATATTTATAATTATATTAAATAATATTTTAATGTTATCAAATAATAGTTTAATATAATCGAAATATTGGTTCAGCATGTAAACATAGCGTGCATTAATATAAACTGAAGTGAATTCTTATTTTAAGAATATTTATTTATACAACTATATCTGTTTAAACATAAATTTTCACTCTACAACCACTTAACTAAAAAAAAACTTCAACTCAAATAACTGAGAGTTTCTGTAATGTTTTAAATAAAATAGAAAAAACTGAACACATAAGAACCACATGAAGGTGAATATGAAATAAATACATTTTTTTTTAATACAAATATTTTTTCTTATTACATTGCACCTTTGAATCTACCTATAAGCCACTTTTGATTCAAACAAATTGAAATTCAAAATGTGTTGTTGATTTTCAAGGCTGGAGAGTGTAATTAGAATTCGAAGTGAATTCTATTCAATAATTCGTTCAGAAAAACACCTGATTTTCCACTGTCCTTTATATTAATAACAAATTTACATATTCATTTTTTTTTTAATTATTTTTTGAATTGTACAACTGTAGTATATACATCTTGCACAAAGGCTATTTGAATAAATAAATACATGATAGGACTTGTAGAGGCACTACCCACTGGCAGCACTCTAATAACAGTTTTATGATATAAGGTCCCGAGGCCATCTTCTCTTCAGACGCCTAGGAGGATTGTCTGGGATGGAATTGGATGTAAGGATGGGAACTAGTAGGTTTGGATGGGGCTGGAGTTTATTATGGAATGATAGGTATCTGGAATGGGCTAAGTCGGTAACATATGGAACGTTAAGGTCTTTATGGATGGTTTTATTTGTGACAAAATAAGGAGCGTTTAGGATTATGCGAAGGATTTTGGATTGCAAGGATAGAATACGAGAGGAATTTGATGGTTTGGTGGAGCCCCATAGTTCAATTCTGTAAGTCCATATAGGTCTTATAACAGTCACATAAATAAGTTTTTTGTAATTGATCTGAAGCTTTGAGCGTTGGTCTAGTATGTGTTGAAGTAGTCGGAAGCGTCTAGCTGTTTCTTGTCTTTTCAGTCTTGTGTGAGGGTTCCAAGTAAGACGTTTATCTAAGTTGAGTCCTAGGTAGCGAATCTGTTCAACAGGGATAAGTGGTGTACTATTAAAGGATACAATAGGACAGGAAGTCATGGGTTTTCGGCGAAGGGTAGAGGTAATTTGATGGGACTTGTTGGGATTAATTTTAATTCTCCAATTCCGACACCATTCTTCAAGGCTTGATAAATGTGATTGAAGGGATTCGGATGCAATATATGGGTCATTATTAACTGATAACACACATGTGTCATTAGCATACGCGGAGATGAAGATGTTAGGATTAACATATTCTAAATTTTATTCGAAAACAGGATGAAAGGATCAGAAGCCCAGCGGCCTGCACAAATAACAGCCTAATTACTTACTATAGAGTTGGAAGAAAGTAATTTCGAGTTGCATTACTGAATGATGTTTAGTTAGTTTCGTTATTCTACCTTATTTTTCTTCGAGACTTGGTATTCGATACCATTAAATTCCTACAGAAAATAATTGCAATCTGTTCATGGGCTGTTTTAAAGGGAAGGGCCAACATAAGCTTTTTCTATATATTTTAATTTTAATTTTCAAAAAAATAAGACGATAATATTGATTATACATCTCCTATATTTTGACATAGAATAGAATATATTGACATGAAAGTGTGGACAGAGGGATACTATTAAGGCCCTGCAGTCTCTAGGAATACTTGACAAGAAGATAAAGTTGACGAAGATGACCCAAGAAAAGACATGTTGCAAGGTTAAAACAAGAGTAAGCACCTCAAACAGCTTTCAGGTCAACAGTAGTTTAAGACAGGGGAATCGTTATCACCGGTACTATACAACCTGGCACTAGAAGTTGCCATTTGTAGCATAAGGACAAACCCGCATGGCACCACTTACACCACTACAGCATATGACATGTGTTGATGTACATTTGGTTCTACCTGTACTGTAATCATCAAAGGTAGAACCAAAACAGCCTTACCCGGTGCTGTAGGAGAATTCATGAGAGCAACAATAGACTTGGGACTAAGAATAAAAATTGAAAACATTAGATATATGAAAACCTCTAGAAAGGACCAGGAGAGGAAAGATATTGTTGATTTAGGTGAAAACATGTTTCACAGGTGATGTATGTTTAAGTACCTGTGAGGATTAGTGACGTAAAACTACAATTTGAAACTATGGGAATTAAGGTAGCTTGAACCAGATATTTCTTTGCCCTGCATAATGCACACCGTTACAAAAGTCTTTCCAGGAAAGCGAAGCTTTTGTTGTATAAAACGATAACTAGACCGGTAATAATTTTTGCCAGTGAGATCATTACTTCAACCAAGGAAAGCAGAAGGGCTCTTCTGGTTTGAAATATAGTTATATTAAGAGAATAAGATGGTTAGTTCTTGTTGATAGAATGGTGCTAAATGTTGTAACAGGAAAACAAATGTGCAGACTTTAGGCGTCGGTGGATGGATGACATGGGAGATGATTCAAAAACATGGGAATGTCGCGAGGAATGGGGAAGAATTTTTGTTTATGTCCAGGTTCTGGCTTGAGTGTAGCGCCCAAGAGTGAGTTAGTGAATTTACATTCAGGCTATAAACAGACTGAGACACAATGAGGCATGTAAGGCTTACTGTGTTGATTATTTAATGGAACGCAGATGTCTGATTTGTTTATTTAATAAGTCGTTCTGGACATTTTTTACTATAAGATTAACCTCTAAAGTTAATGATGAAAAAAAATAAAAGCAATAATTGAATCTAGTTGTCATATAACGGTGGAAGAGATTTCTAAATACTTAACTATGTCGCAAATAGAGTATTAGACTTGATTGGGTTTCCAAATAATTGAAGGAAATTCACGTAAGAAAACGATAAATATTTGTTGTACCAATTTCAAAAATATTGCTATCGACTCTTTTTTTGAAGCAAATGATTGTAACGTAACAGTAACGTTAATTGAAAAAGATCGTGGGTTAAGTATAATGAACGAGTGAAAAGCATATCAGCATAGCTGAAGTGGTTCGGGAAAAGTACATGGTAGAGACTGACAAGTATCTAAGACAACGGTTGTGCTAATATTAATGCATTGTAAGTAATATTAATGCATTGTAAATAAATATTTATTTCAATTACATATTTGTGGTAGTTATTCCTTAATATATATTCACCTAATCTTTGGATAATCTGGGCGCTTTAACTACATTATTTATTGATTTTTGAAACTATAATAACCCATATATATTTATTAAATCATATTTTTTTTTATGTTCGATAATCATTCTCAAGTACCATAGATGAGAATGAAGAATTCAAAGTATTCTAGTATTTTTGCGCTTTACGATTTTTTTTTTAATATTTTATAAGGCTGATACTGCTCAAACTGTATTATAATTGGTTGTTGGAAATTTGTAGGTTTTTAATGTTACTTCATCTCTAAAATAGACAATATCAGTCACTACTATTTCTATCCCTATAATTATTTTTGGGATAAAAATAATTTAACATTTAGGTGTTTTCATAAAAAAGAGTTCGTTTGTAGTTTTGAACTATATGAATATAAATGTTACAAATATATAATAATAATAATAATGATATAATAACAAAAATATAATAATTATTATAATAATATAATAATACATTTATATCTACTTTCCAAAATTCAAAACAATATTTCCATTAATAGTATTGAGTTCCAAATTTTATTAATTTCATAACAGTTCTTTTTAGAGCTTGAAATAAATTGCCTTTCTCGGTTTAAAAATGTTTACATGAACTAATTTTGTATCTAAACACTAATAGACAAACATTTGTATAGCCTTAATGATTACTATGTCTATAGCTGTAAAAGAAGGGACATGACATTATATTTAATTGGTAATGTTGTATAGTTGTGTGCATTATGAAAGTTAGCCAGATATATTGACCTTTATATAGTTATATCTTTGTTTAAGACGTTCTCGTACGTATTTCTCGAAAACGTTACTCGTTTTTTTTGTTTTGTTTATTGATTGTATTTCTTTCGTTTAGAACAATTGAGTCTGCGAACGAAATCGAAAACCTAATCCTCGGTTTTTGACTTTATTTCATTACCAAACCCTGATTTTTTTCTGGGATTGACAATTTGAAAACACGTAAGGGAAAATGTATAGAAAATGAAGGCCAATATTTCCCGTAAAATTGTTTTGATTTCATATATGTTTTTAACTAAATAACGATTTTTTTAAAACGAAAATTTCACTAAGACGGATCAAATATTAATATTAACAGAAGTATTATGCAGTGTGAAAGACTTATTGATTTTTTAAACTTATATTTTATCTTTTCGTATATTTAAAAATTTTTTGTTATTAATGAAATCATTCCAAAGCAACCTAGTTCACAATATACAGAAAAAGATTAAACATTAAAATAAAAATGTTATATAAAGTTTATTTTTCTGCAATTTTTGCAGAATTGCTTGTAATTCCAAATAATATTATACTTTAAAAAATATTGGCACAACCTTTCTTTTTTCTGTAACAGAATTCATCTAAATTACAATGGACTGGAAGTTTATTTAACATCATTCAAGCCGTTTTAATAAGAAAATCATTCCAGAAATTATGTAGCCAGCAGAAGGAGGCTTATAAAAAAATCCAGTACTACTACAACCCGAAAGGGTCAGGGGCTCAATACATGGTAGAGACTGTACCATTTCTTGGGCAACGGTCGTGGAGGGATGTGAGTTGTCCTAGATTACGCTCAACCACCAAATTTTCCCCTTTTATTCTGGGTACCCACTTTTTAGAGGTTGGGATAGCCCCAGGAGGATCCTAGATTCCATAGGATGCATTTACTGCTGCTAACAGATCAAATAAAAGTTTTGCCAGCAGCGGGATTTGAACCCAGGACTTTCGGCATGGCGACTCAGCGCTTTACCACTGAGCCACTCCGCTCCCCGGGCTTATAAAAAATTAATTTAAAAAACCGCCCTTCTTTTACGGTAAAACCAGTCAGTCCAATACTGTTTGTACGTTCCCTTAAACAATGTAATTAATAAACCTTGGTTATTGGGTTTGGTTAGGGGTGGCTCAGATGGTTTAGTATTGTTCAATCAATAAGTAGAACGAGTCTAATGATAAAAGCTAAGTATCTTAATTAAGTTGTAGTATACGCCCTTTTAGTGCGAACCGCCGATAAATCGACTCTCTATTAAAGCGTATAAATTTCGGAGCGTAGGAATATCGACTATTGCGCTGTTTGATTTTAGGTATCGATCTGTGGGGAGGTGTCGCAGCAGTAATTAATAAGGTACTTTTTCCAAAAATCCTTTCGCAATTTATGCAAAATATGTGAAAATTAGCTCAGCACTAAAAGGGTTAAAATAAAAATAAATGATTCATAAATATAAATAGTAATAGGCTATAAGTTATAGCCTCAGAGTATGTTCTACAGTCCATTGTACATGAAAGGTTTGTACTAAGGATCTAGGTGGTACCTGCCAAGATAATTTGACAGGTTATACAAGTTAAGGATTGATACAAGTTACAAATATAGCTTTAGATAAACCGATCATTCTTTGTGCCAAGTATGAATTTATTCAACATTCAAATGTATATTTTGGATAGTTAGTACTCCTCAGAAAATCCTAATATTATTAAGTAGTCAGTTATTCCATTTAGCATTTCCATATAATCTTTGAAATTTGATTAACAGGTGCGTCCAATCTTCTAAGTGGGGGTTTTCGAATAATATGAAAAGGGAAGAATGGTCGTGCAAAGCTATTTCAGAATCAGCTTTTCCAGAAGAGGCATAATTTTATGCCCCATTCGACAAAGAACATATTTATATAGTAAATATAACTGCTACAATATCAATGTTTTATGAAGAAACAATGCCTAAGAATGATAATCGCAAAGTTTACAAAAAAAAATAATAATATGGCTAAAATGAAAGTATTCAGTAACATCTATGTTTTCCAGATACTAATTTTTAAGAATGCTGATCATTGAGGAATAGATAAAGACAGAAAATAGAGTAGGTAAAATATATTTAAAACTTAAATAAATATTTATATACAATACATTAATAAAACTTAATGCAAGAGGGTGGTGACTGGGGCGTGAAGGCCGGTGGCGTAAGCTGGAGCATAGGCCCTTGCGACGAGCACTGAAGGATGAGCGACAGCGAGTGGAGCGTGAGCGACTGCTACAGGAGCGGCGTGAGCACCAGCATCCTTGTGAACAACGGCGTTGAATCCGTTGACTGGGTCAGCGGTGTAGTCTACGGTCCTGACGGAACCGTCGGCTTCGGCGAGGGAGTAGCTGCCCTGGGCGACATCTCTGTCACGGGTCTCGTTTTGTCCCTTCGAGTCTCAGGTGGAAGCATCGTTGACGGAAGAGGAGAAGGAGTAAGATGGATGTGGGTCGTATTCCTTAACTCTGGGGGCAACAGTGAGGGCTGGAGCGGCGTGAGCAACAGCGATTGGAGCGTGAGCGAGAGCGACTGGAGCACGGGCAACTGCATAGTTTGAAGGGTCCAAGACTCCACCTTTAGAAAGACACTCTCTGAAAAGATCTCGAAGGAGAAGGAGCGAGGAGACGGAAGGAGGCCGGCGAACAATGGCGCGCGCAGGAGTATCCGAAGGCGACCAGGCCGAAGACCTACCAAGGACGCAATCTACCCCTGTTTCACAAGATAAGTTGTAATTGAAGTTCTGTATCTATTTTATATATATATATCTGAATCATTAATCGTATTTCAAGTTGTATGAATAAAGTATATTTATTATAATTCTTTTGATGCTTTTAAGCCCAAACGCACTATATATTTATAAATAATATTTTGATGGTTTAATTGAACAGGAAATTGGTAAAGACACAACCAACCTCAGGAAAAAAATCCAAGGAAGAATAAAGTTAGGACGTTTGAAGAAATAATAATTTGAGTAATCATCTTAATTGATTACTCTGGCATCCCAAAATCAATTAGAATATTAAAAATATATTATAAGTCTATAAAACATAGCACAAATGTATATAAAAAATAAAATAAAATAAAGAAAGAGTAATCGCATGACTAAAAGTTAGGGAGAAATAACTGGTTAAATAAATATAACACGTTACATTTTCTATCAAAGGGACTAGTTGTTCAGTACAGAATCTAGTTTTTTACATCAGGTTTGAAGGGTGGTATCACGTAGGTGGCGGGCGTCAGCCGCGATGCACTCTTGAAGGCGTAGCCTGAAGTTTCCAACCGCTGTTCTGCACGTTTCGATGGCTATTGTTGTAACTTCATATTGTTTATATTATTATTCCCCTCCTCATGTTTGATTGATTTTTCTCTACATGAGAACCTACTTAGGGCCTTAACAAAAATAAGGGGAAAAATTAGCCGAATTTCTCGAGCCGTTTTCTAGTTTTGCGCTTAGCAACACATTTGGCGATTCATTTATATTTATGTAGCTAAGATTCCAGTTATTTATTATATGATAGGAACTGTACTCGGAATCTGTTAGCCCTACAGAGCCTCCAGTTTGGCTCAAATTGTAGAAAGTTTAATCTACTTTTAAAATAGTTACTTATGTTTTTTGTTTTTTAAAACTCGCGAATAGATGTCATAAGTTTAGCCCATCAGCTGGCAGTAAAAAACAATATCACCCGTAACTTTTCGTCAAAAAATGAAAGTGCGGGTAAAGATTGGATAAAATATTTTTTAGAGTGGTATTTGGAGCTACTGTTTCGCCACCCCACAGGACCTTCATTGGCAGGGCTAGGGGATTTAATATAGAAAGTGTGGACCATTTGTTCAATCTGTACGAGAAATTGATGGATGACTGCATGTTTCAGACTAGAAAAAAATTATCCCTAGGTTATAATTCTGTGACTTTATAATGAAAGGTTCAGCGAATCCGTATTCAAAATTACTCAATTATCTTATTAATAAGTACGGAATAATTACGGATATTGACATAAAACTGGTCAATTTAACATTAGTATTCTAGTTTTTTCTAATATTTGCATTATAGTAGAGATTAAATACTTAAATTTAAATACATACTTTTTATTATAACTTCATCTCTTCACAAAACTAATTCGAAAATTATCCTTATGTATATTTGAATTTTCATACAATCCCAACCACAAAAAGGTAATTGATTTTATTAAACCTAATATATATTTCATAATAAAACTCAATTACAAAATATTAAAACAATACATCAAATTCAGCAGTTGCTAGGAAATCATCAAACAAGATTTCAAAAAATTGCTTTACCTCAATAAATGTCCAAACCTCTAAAATATAACAAGCAATTTTTCAAGAACAACAAAGAATTTCGAGAAGAACAAAGAACAAAGAAGAACAAAGAACAAAATAACAAAGAAAATACGAAAGAATATCGAGATATGGCGGAACTACCATATGTTCAGGTAATTCTTTTAATTTAATTAATTTTAAGGTGTAGGTATACATTGCTAATGCTTGTGTCATTATATGAAATAACTATTATTCATATAAAAAAACCATTAACACTTATCCGAAATAATAAAGTGATTTCAATTCTATTTCTGTAAAGTTCGTTTTGTATTGGGTGGCCTTAGTACTGCGCTTGTGGGGGCTCAGTCTCATGTAGCCTCACTCCATTATAGAATTATAATATTGTTACGGGCTACTGGGTGTAAAATTAACTAAACTATTACTTAATTCAAGAATCTAATATTTATTAACAAATTAAAAAGAATACAATGAGATTATTTAAAACAATTAAATTATTAAACTAATATCAATTTACAATAACAATATTCTACTAAATATTATCTAATTTCTAAGATAATAAGATATTGCTAATACTAAATAACTAAACTATTTATATATAAATTTGTACAAATACAATAATATTACACTATAGTTTACAATTACAAATTAACACTTACAGTTCGCTAACTAAAGTCCACCGACCGTAAGACTCTCCAAATATGGCAAACTGACCCACAGTTTATTACACTTATTGCACGGCCACTAATTGTCACTGTTGCTCACTAAGCACTTATTACAGACTGATAATAACTCACTGTTACTCACACGCACTACCACTAGTTAACGACTGCTTATTACTACTGGCTTATTACTGACTGGGCTTATTACTGACTCCCCGGCCCAAAACAGCTCGCCCTTTTATATAGGCAAGGGAGATTGGGGTGGGGACACCTAGAATATTCCACGCAGATCCCGATGAGTCTAGTCTACCTTTGATCCCTTCCGACTTAATCCCATTGTTCGCCTATTCCTCTCAGCCGGTCCTCCTTCCCGCTCTGACCGTAACACTGCCCCCTCCTTAAAAGTGCTATGCCCCAGAGGATAGTCCGGAGAAATCGGGCGGTTATGAGCTTCCCTCGATGGAGACGCATTTCCTTTCCAGGGGTTGATCGTGCACACCAATATGGCGACTCCAGAGTTGGCGAATATCTGTTCAAGCATGTTCCTAACAACCTTCCACTCCAGGCCGTCATATCCACAGCCCAACTTAGGATTCGCGAGCTTGGTGACACGCAGTCTCAGAAGCTTACTCCGCAAGTCGTCGAGGCTTCGCCGCAGTGCGTCATATGTGGGCTTCTGATCAGTAGCACACTTGGTAACTAAGTAGAACAGGTGTCGTCCTTCGTGCGTATGGTGGAGTGCTTTCCCGACGCTTGGTCCTTGGCGTTCCAGTTCCTCAGTTCCAGCAAACTTCTTCCTGAAGACCGTTGCAATCCCTCGGGAAGTCCTCAGATCTTCGGCGACACAATGGGTCAGAGAATAGTCCGCGGGTAACGAGAAGATATCTCTGTATACTGTCTGAGTTACTCCACGGGAACCTTGTACCTTAGGTTGTGCAACTGATACCTTACTGGTCTCCACGTTGTTGAGATACCTGACTTGCTGGTCTTTTGTCGGGCCATGGTCTCCTGCGACCACCCGTGGATTGAAGCCGCTGTCTCGAAGAGAGTCATGTAGTCTTCCCACGGCGTCTTCCCGTCGAATACTGGAATGGTATTGTGAGTTGGTGGCGCCCCAGCATAGGCGGGTAGAATGCTATTACGATGGCTGCCCTCGGAGGAAAGGTCGGTGTCGTTCGTCGGTGGATTGCTCTTACGTCCCTCGAGAGTTTCCATTCTTAGCCTAATTTCGTTCACTTTTTCTCCTAGCCTAGATTCTATATGAGCTACTTTATTATTTACATCGGCTAACTTATTATCTACATTAGCTAACTTATTATCTACATTTTCCATTAACTTAGTATGTGCCTAACTTAGACTCTAATGTATCCATTAAATCGTTTTTTACAGTACCTAGCTCATTTTTAACAGTGCTTAACTCATTACCTAGCTTATTTTCTACATTGCTTAACTCATTTTTAAAAGTTGCAGACAACTTGCTTAAATCAGTTTCAAACAGAACGTCATCTGGATTTTCCCCTAACTCTACAAAAATTGACGCAAGCGATGTTGCAGTACACTTTTATTTCCGGAAGAATCCAGATCACGTTCTTCTAATTCCCGTTTTAAATCCGCAACTTTTAAATCCATCAATTTAAGACTTTGAGAAGCCATTTTTCAAACAGTAGCCCAATTATTACAAAATGCAAGACAAAATAACAATTACACAAGATCCCACTTCTGACACCAATTTGTTACGGGCTACTGGGTGTAAAATGGACTAAACTATTACTTAATTCAAGAATCTAATATTTATTAACAAATTAAAAAGAATACAATGAGATTATTTAAAACAATTAAATTATTAAACTAATATCAATTTACAATAACAATATTCTACTAAATATTATCTAATTTCTAAGATAATAAGATATTGCTAATACTAAATAACTAAACTATTTCTATATAAATTTGTACAAATACAATAATATTACACTATAGTTTACAATTACAAATTAACACTTACAGTTCGCTAACTAAAGTCCACCGACCGCAGATGATGTAGTAACCTTATAAAGTATTATTAGTTTTAATCAAAAAAATTAAATCATTTTTTCTTAAAAGAAAGAACTATATCATTTCTTATTTTTTTCACATTTGTATCTTAATATAATAATTTAAACGTTTAATTTTATAATTGTTTAGAGTAATTTAATTTAAAAAGTAATTTTATTTGTTTAGTTATAAGTGTAATATTTGTAGTGTGAAAACATATGTTATAAAAGTGAAGAGAGAAAAACAAAAGAGAGTCGAGCGGCTTTTGTTCGCCCGGCTGGACCGAGCGAGACAGTGTTGACGCGAGCCCTTAGCCGTGCACATCGTATGCTCTAGAGGAGCCCAAAGTTGTGTTTTGTGAATTTTAAGACAGTGTTGACGCGAGCCCTTAGCCGTGCACATCGTATGCTCTATAGGAGCCCAAAGTTGTGTTTTGTGAATTCGTGACAGTGTTGACGCGAGCCCTTAGCTGTGCACATCGTATGCTCTAGAGGAGCCCAAAGTTGTTTTTGTGAATTTTAAGACAGTGTTGACGCGAGCCCTTAGCCTTGCACATCCTATGTTCTTTAGGAGCCCAAAGTTGTTTTTGTGCATTTTAAGACAGTGTTGCCACGAGCCTCTTGAC
The DNA here is from genome assembly GCA_964056705.1 of Troilus luridus. Lineage (NCBI taxonomy): Eukaryota > Metazoa > Arthropoda > Insecta > Hemiptera > Pentatomidae > Troilus > Troilus luridus. The sequence goes on from OZ057412.1 coordinate 178,617,326, forward strand.
GTGCACATCGTATGCTCTATAGGAGCCCAAAATTGTTTTATGTGAATTTGAAGAAGATACTAATTTGCTGCCCACCTGCAGGTGTAATTGATTTAAACTTCGTCATAGATTCGACCAATTCGAATTGACCCAGTCGATCCATAGTTTATTACACTTATTGCACGGCCACTAATTGTCACTGTTGCTCACTAAGCACTTATTACAGACTGATACTAACTCACTGTAACTCACACGCACTATCACTAGTTAACGACTGCTTATTACTACTGGCTCATTACTGACTGGGCTTATTACTGACTGCCCGGCCAAAACAGCTCGCCTTTTTATATAGGCAAGGGGGATTGGGGTGGGGACACCTAGAACATTCCACGCAGATCCCGATGAGTCTAGTCTACCTTTGATCCTTTCCGGCTTAATCCCATTGTTCGCCTAATCCTCTCAGCCGGTCCTCCTTCCCGCTCTGACCGTAACAATATCAAGTTACATTTAAGTAACTTAATAATTCATTCATTCAATGAAAACCTATTTCCAGTCGTTTTTTGGCATATAACTTTATTATGTGGATACGTTTCGACTAATTTGTCATTTACAATCCATCAAGAACTTCATTAACATCTCAGAAGACTTATAAGTCATCTTTTTTCTGTAAATTATTAATTACATAAATCACAACAATATAACAAATATACATTTCTTAAAATCGTCCATAAATAGAAGTAAGTATAGATACCTTTTTTTATTATTCATGTCATTAGCTAAAATCTTTTCTTGGAGGTCCATTGTCCTCCATGGTCCTTTTGTTAATATTTTAAACTTTGGTCTCTATTTTATTTATATTTACATACTAAAATCCTTCTCATTTAAATCTATCATAATTAAATTACAAATCAAGAAAAAATTTTAATACGTAAAATTTATTAAGTTTATTATTTTATTTTTAATATATTTTTATAGGTTCTTAATTTAAAAAATCAGATAGGACTGAAATTGAGATATCTAGGTAACTGTTGGGAGGTTATAGTGCTAGGTTATCTCTCTGTGTTTTTAAAGTAGAACATCCCATTTGTTATTTTTTTTTTAACTTCAAAATAACTGATGCATATGATTTGCTAATTTCTCCTCCCTCTTTCCTATCATTCACCACATTATCTATTTTGTCGCTGATATATAATGCTTCAAGGAATCGTCTTTTAATTATATTCTTTTCTCTGTGTAATACCCTTGGCTTATCAAAATTAAAAGTGTGTAATTCATTTTTACAGTGTGTTGATAAAGCAGTATTAGTTTTTGAATTAGGTTTTAAATTATTTTTATGGTGATAAAATCTATTTTTTAAATGTGTACTAGTGTGACCCACATATTCTCTATCACAATTGTTGCAACTCAGGTTATATATGACATTTTTATTCTCTAAAAGTGGTATTTTATCTTTTTGGCTATATATTATGTTTTTTATCGGGTTTCTTGTTTTATACGCCAATTTTATATCTGGGATGTCATAATTTTTGAAAGTTTGTGCTATTTTTTCAGAAAGATTTTTGATGTAGGTTATGCTTCTATAATTTACTTTATTATGTTTTACTTCCTTATTCGGTGATTTAGTAACTATATGGTTTGTGCTATTATTGATTTGCGGATTTCTATTATTATCTTCTGTATGAAAAAACTTTGTAATTTTTGTTTGGGATGGTTTAATTATTGATTTTTTATTATTATTGTAAGCAATTTTTGAATTATTGCTGGATTCTCCTGGAATTAAGTTAATTTCCTTATTTATTGACATGCTGTTATCAACTTTATTCCTAATAACTTTGTATTGCTTATGCCATAATTCGTTAATGAGTTTTATCGGAAAAGCGTTGCTTAGGAGGATTTTGAAAATATTGTTTTTAGTTTCTTTTAGATATTCGTCATCTGTTACTTTAATTGATCTGCTAATTAAATTGAGAGCTATATTTTTAATTTGATGCTTCGGGTGGTTTGAGAAAAAATTAAGTAGTCTATTGGACGTGATTTCTTTTTTATACCATTTAGTTGTTATAATATTATTACTGGGGTTTCTAATGATGGTGATGTCCAAGTAGTTCAGTAAATAATCTTTTTCTATCTCCCGGGTAAATTTAATATTTTTGTTTTGTTCGTTTAAGATTTTGTTGAATTTTTCTAATGTATTTTTATTTGTGATTATTAGAAGATCATCTATGTATTTAGAGATGAAAATCGGGGGGTTGTTTAACTTTTGTAGACTATTTTTTATGATATGATTAAGCACTATTCCGGACAGATTGACTGATAGTCTACCTCCCATAGGTAAACCTGTTGTTTGTTTAAAATACTCTTTTTGAAAGGTGAAAAACCCATTTTCAGTACATAATTTTATTCCTTCTAAAAAGATTGTTTTACTTTTTATATTTGTGTGAGGTTCTATTTGATCCCAATTATCATTTATTAGCTTATATGCTAATTTTAAAGGGATGTTAGGAAACATAGAGACTACATCTAAACTTGCAATAATGTGATCTGTTTGTAGATTGACGTGGTTTAGTTTAATTTTAATTCTATTGCATTTTTTATATCATATTCATTATTATTGTTATATTGATCTAGGGATTTATTCAAGTATCTGGCTAGGTTGTCTGTTGGGTTGTTTGTGCAATCTACTATTGGTCTTAATGGATAATTTTCTTTATGCATTTTAATTAAACCATGAATTCTAGAGGTGCGTTAAAGTAGTTATTAGATAATTTATTTTTATGTTCTTTTTCAATAAATTTATATTTAATTAGTTTATCTAGATATTTGTTTACTTTACTGTTAAGTTCATTCATAGGGTCGTTTCTTATGCTTTTATAATTGTCTTTATTATTTAATAAATCCAACATTTTTTGTTGATAATCCATTTTAGTCATCTTTTATCTGATTTAATGACACACAGTTCTTCATTACTTTTAAAAAAGTTTTTTGTATTTAAGAGGTCGTTATTAATTATTTTAGTAAATTGGTTCATTGTATTATTAGGTTTATTTTTATCTTTATTTAAATAATTTAAAATGTTTTTGCTAATATTGTTTCTTAAGCCATTTTTGTGGTTTTCAGGGGTATCTAAATTAGTGATTAAAGTTTCAATTTCTGCTATCATTTGAAATGTGTTAGTTTTCTTATTGTTCGGGTCATAATTAAAATTATCTCCTAAACTTAACAGATTGATAATGTTATTTGGAATTGTTACCGATGTTAAGTTAACCACTCTATTATATGTATGTAGATTGTTGTAATAATTGAATATATTGAATGATTCATTTGAGTTATTATTCAGATTTTTAGAATAGATTGTAGTCTTATATTTATCTGAGTTATTGTTCTGATTATATGGGTTTTTAACGGTTGTTTTATTAGGTTTATTTGCTTTAACTTTAATGTTTATTGTTTTTATATCTTTTATCGTATTGTTCCATTTTTTACACGTATTCCTGATTAAAGTATATAAATTTGGATCTAGATTATTGATTTTATCTAAAATTCAAAAAAATTAATGAAATGAGTTTTCCTCACTCCATAATAGAATTATAATATCAAGTTACATTTAAGTAACTTTTCAAAAAAATTATGGCAATTTTCTTTTAAACTTAAAAGGTTGATATTGCTAATGCAATATCAACCTTCTAGGCTAACTAATGAAAACATTTATTCCAATTTACCAACTGAAAGTTTATAGAGTTAACGGGTATAGCAACATATTTATGAAAAAGTATAATTTTTTTAAATAATTGTTTTAATTTTTAAATATTTTAATTTTGAAGAGAAAAGATTAAAAAAATTAATGCAATAAAATAAGGCCTTCTGTAACCTCCCTTGTGTCATTAGATGAAATAACTATTATTCATATAAAAAGACCAAAACATTACTATTCCAGTTTCTAAACCAATGTTAGTCAATACACCATGGAGAGCACTGTTTTGTGCGGAATGAATTCTTGCTTTATGCTTATTAAAAATACAAAATAAAATATTTAAACATTTTATTGCCTGTTATTACTTATATTATTAACCTTCTTCTATTCCCACAATCAAAGAATATATCATATTATTTCAAATGTCAGTAAAAAACAAAACAAATGCGATCAATGAAGAAAATAGTGAAAATCAAGAACTAACTATTTTAGAAATCTTGTATTTTTGAAGAATTTACAAACTCAGTTTACTTGCGTTTCTCAAATAATATCAATTAAAAAATTGCAATAGAAGTTTATTTAAAAATAAACACGTTATATTGAACAGTATAAAGCTTCTCAAGAGAATCAGAAAGAATTCAAAATTACATTTTAAAAAGGACTAGAATTATAAAATTATACTTTAAAATTATTTCTAGGAATTTATTGTATAAATTTTCGGTTATGACTGTCGTAAAACAATACAAAATTACATTTTTAAAATGACTAGAATTATAAAATTATACTTAAAATTATTTCTAGGAATATCGCGATATCTTGATAAATTTCATCGTCATTATCACAGATAACTGCATTTTGAAGTTGAAGGTCGGGTCGGTCTTCTGTCAGTCTTTAGAATAAATGTTTTACTGGAGCCTATCCGTGACTGCCTCGTATCCGCTATTAATTATACCTAAAAGCACTCTTCCGTTCAAATACGTTCTGTAGAGATGTTACAATTTGACATGATTTCTTCGCATTCTTGGTATATTCAATGTGCTCGCCTGTGACACACGCTACGATTTCAGACCGGGCCTTGGTATCACGTGCATTAGCTTACTTATTCCCCTCCGGGATTTCTTCCATCTTCACCACATCGAGGACACCTTACTCCTCTACTAAACTCATCAGTATAAATTTCCATATGGAAAAATTTGATCAACTTAAACCCATGAAATTCGGTAATTGGGATCCTAGTTACTGCCTAGAAATCCTTCCACCACAGCATTGAGGCTTAGCCAGGCTCCTTTTCCAAAGAATTCATGGTGTTCTCGACGGATTGATGACGTGGGAGCAGGGACTGAAGGTCCAGCAAGTGGTTTAATAGGGCAAAACTGATTGCATTAGCAGGCAACCATTCCTGCTACTGGATTCAGTGATGCGAACCATCCACTATAAAAAATGGGTAACGAAACCACTGGCAGAACCTCATGGGTGGTTTGGAATCCTGCCTATCTCCTAGGTAAGATTTTCTCCTTCTTTTACCTCCTCCAAGTTCCATTCTGCTTCGAGTTGTTCTACCTCAGGATCTGCATTTTTCTCTGCACCCCCCATCTTTGTCGTCCCCTGGAGTCTTCCCAATAACCAATCGATACACTTGTTGTTCTTCTCTTACATAATTATTTTTTATATTCATGAATATGATGAAGAGCAGAGGGCTGAGACTGTCTCCTTTGCCCATCGAGAAGTATCCTGTCACTTTTAAAATTATCTTACTTAATTAAGCTATTTTATACTTGTTTTTAATTTATAATTTATAAATAAACTAGCGGACCCGACAGACGTTGTCCTGCATGATATTTCTAGCGATTAGGACATTAAACAAAGTATGAAATGAAAGAGGAATAATATAATAATTTCATTATTCTTTATTTTGAAATATCATCAATTTTTCTAAACACAATTCGTTAAAATCAATACAGTTTGTTTAATTTTATCATAATGCGAGTTGTTGAACAATATTTTTAGTCATAGGAGTATAAATGAATAAACTTGACGATTTTCCAACGCTGGAACAGGCGGAATATAAATGGCCAAGTGAAAAGACCAGATTTTCTAGATCCAACCCACAAATCGACATTGTTTGAACTTGTGACTTATTGATAGTCATGGCAAATGCCAAGCGAATTGGAAATTGCAGACGTCTGAATAGAATGGGTGAGTCTGAAGGAATCGTTGGGATTCGTGGCAGGAGAGCAACTTCACCTTCAAATTTGCCGTTCAAAATTGTAGCTTCAAGAACATTCCCCATAATTTTTTTTATGGCTAATCTTGTACCGTTGCATAGCTTAGGTGCACTAAAATTCCGAAACAAAATGATAGGTAAGACAATATTAAATCGCAAGTTATGTGGTGGCATTCCTGGTAAATCCAGCGAATTCAAAAATTCAACAGGATAGTTGACTGCTTCGTTAGGAACGGTAACAGTGTCGATCGATTTGAACAATATATCCCCGGCAATGACTGTTGTATTTTGAAGTTAATAGCGTCAACATCGATATTTTTGCGGCTAAAATAGCTCGTTCAAGAAGCCACGCATGGTTAATATAATTTTGATGAGGTTCTTAAGGAAACTGATGAGCCATATCCGTCCGCAAGTACTAGCAAACTTGCAATGGAGGGTGGTGTGTCGAAAGATACTGTTGTCGTCATCTTCTCTCCATGGGGAAGGTGAAACGGTCATTTTTTTATATACCCCATTGCCAATCGGTAGTTTATCTAATTGTCTTTATTCATGTCAATTTGTACTTTTTTTTTATTTGTACGAATACAGTTTTTAATTTCAATGAATAAATTGTAAAAATAAATAAAATATATGGTAAGATCTCGCTGTTGGCTGCCTCTTTGACCAATAGATCAAAACATCCTTTACCCAAGTGTCGCTTCATCCATTTCACTTCGACTGATTCAACACTCAACAGTTGCAGTATCTTTAATCTAACTTCCTCAGTCAGTTGTTGTTGGTTAAAGTTCAATTTATTCTATTACGTTCATCTTGAATGCTGATCTATTAGTCTGCCTCAAAACACGTTCTAAAGCTTTTATAACAAGTTTTTCGGCCTGGTTAGGCATGAAATCACCATGGACCAAACCAAGTACAAACAACATTTACATTATCTTTGCTTCGGTACATGTACAATAATGTCAGAGTAACCTGAATTCGCCTGTATCATCACATGTGTTTATGATTTAAGACGTAGCCATTGATTTACTATGAATGGCCAGTTCTATATCTTCATTTTGTAGTTATAACTGTTTTTAGTCAGCATATATTTATTAATGCTGCCTTCTCTCATATTCTTAAATTTTCACCATTCCAGCAATCTTAATACCAGGGTCACGTAAAGTGAACTTAAGTCCTAACAAACATTTATTGCTATTCATTTATATAACATTAATAACCTTTCAATTCCCTGTAGTGTATTTAAGCTCCCCTTTCCGTCTCACTGGTTGGTACTAAATTCAGAAAGGTAAACATCATACACTATTCGTGGTTCAGGATGGATTCGTAAATTTCTTTCTATACCTACAACCTTACTGATATCCTTTTTGATACCACCTTACCACCATACTGATATTGGTTCGGGTGACTTATTGCAGATGATGCCCACAGTTTTCTATCATTTTGTATTCCTATGTTTTGGATTACGACATGTTTTATCAATCCTGCTTAATTCCATGTTAAGTAATATTTCAAATGGGCGTTGTTCTATTTCGAGAGGTTATTACGTCTAATGACTAATCAGATATTGAAGTTTAATCCTCCTATCCCACCGTACCAAACGTAATACTGTATTATCCCTTAGTATCAATGTCGTATCTTAAGAATGTAGGGCCTCCAAGGTAAGTCAATGTCAAGAGCACTAGTACACAGAACGTTATGAGTAATGGATATGTGACTTCCATGGACAATATTCCATTAGTTGTTGATGTTTTAGGAATTGTTTTGGTTTAGTTTATAATTTTTATATGAAACAATTTATTATCATTACAAGTAGGTTTTTGGGCAGTTATACGAATATTTGTCTATAGATGTATAGACTAATTTAAACACTTAAATTAGTTAATAAATAAAAATGAATCATAAACATTACAGTATTTTTTAATAAAAAACTCATTGAATAAATATTTTATCTCTAAGGCCTAATGTTTACCTCATACTTTAAAGAAATAAGATAGCAAAAGGTAAAAAGAATAAGTTACAAGTAACGTTGATTGAGCGTTGGAATGATGATCCTAACCTACACTTTCAGAAATCGCATTGCGAATTTCCAAAGGGTCTTTTCGGGCAAGGAAATCGAGGAAATGTGCATTTGATAATCTTCAGATCTAAATCTAGGACCCATGTATTAGTGACGATAAGAACATGGCTGACATCAAAGCAAAAGGTTATGTAATAACGGTCTCCCGAGGAAACTATGATTCATAAGAATTGGGTCATTTCTCTCAAATATAAGACATATCTGCCTCAAATCATAACAGAAGCAACGATATTCATAGTCAACAGATCGAAAATAAATAATTAATGGATCTTCCAAAAGGTTGTTAAAAAAAAAAAAATGTATTTGTATACATATGTAAGTATACGTAGCGTATCAATTGTGCAATAGCTTTTAAATTTTAAACGATAAATAGTTACCATTTGCTTATAAAGTAATATGATGCGCTATATTCAAGCCTGAATAGTTACAAGAAGTACAGAATTAAAGATTATCAAGTCAATGAATATCTTATATACTCCAAATGATAAAAATGTGAAAGCTCCGAAATTTCGACAGGAGATGAGAACTGAGAACAAGGGCAGGGGCGAAGCTGGGCCGCTATAAAGGCGGGGCCGACCCTCCCTGCACCAGTTACTCTTCAGTCCTCAGCCATGGCACGTCTTGTGAGTATTATCTCATATCTTTATCAACTTGAGTATTCTTTATACATCTAAGCATTACATATTATTAATATATTTTACAGATATTGCTGATCGCTGCCGTCTTCGGCACGGCCTCCGCCCAACTGATCTCTCACGCTCCACTCGCCTACTCCAGACCCCTGGCCTACTCCAGACCCCTTGCCTACGCTAGCCCCTACGCTTCTTACGGGTCTCCAGTAGCCACCATCGCTCACGGTCCATTAGCAGTTGCCCGCGCTCCAGTCGCTATTGCTCACGCTCCAGTCGCTGTAGCCCACGCCGCCCCCGCCCTCGCCGTTGCCCCCAGAGTTGAGGAATACGACCCACACCCATCCTACTCCTTCTCTTACTCTGTCAACGACGCTTCCACCGGAGACTCCAAGGGACAACACGAGACCCGTGACGGAGATGTCGTCCAGGGCAGCTACTCTCTCGCCGAAGCCGACGGTTCCATCAGGACCGTTGACTACACCGCTGATCCAGTCAATGGATTCAACGCCGTCGTCCACAAAGAAGCCGGTGCTCACGCCGCTCCATTAGCTGTCGCTCACGCTCCACTCGCTGTCGCTCACGCTCCAGTCCTTGCCGCTAGGGCCTATGCTCCAGCTTATGGTACCACCCTTCTCCACCATTAATTTATTATTTATTTTTAGGTAATAAAAATTTTAAAAAACTCAAATGATGTTCTTTGTAAGTGACGCCCTCTTCATTTTTATCAATGCATTATAAATTAGTTATTTATTCAAGTGTAAATCAGATTTAGTTCATACATTTTTTTCAGATATATGCTTTAAATCCCATTTTAATTCCTATAATTTCTATCTTTCAGTAACCTTTAATGTGGGGTCAATAATATTGATATAACTCATGGCATAGTTTCGTACTTTTTCAGTATCTTCAATTATTAATACATCAAAACAATGACAATATCATAATTGATTATTTATCTAACAGTAATACTATTTTATTGTGCGGAAAGATTTTTTTGTATTCAATATATTCAATTTTTTTTTTTAATCTATACTTGACTGACTTCGGGAAATAAATTTTGACGCCATTAAATGAAACCAATACCTGAATATTGATTACATTTGTATTTTTTTTTATGATGATCCATATAAAAATCTGGGGTACTCTGACAAGGTATGTTGAATATCCGCAATATTTATGGCTTAACCGGAACTTGAAGGCAGTGTTGTATGGATCAGGGTGATGGATTGATCAATGCCCGATTAACAGCGAAGAAAGCAAAAATGAGCTTTATCTTATGTTTAGTATATTTAAGTCGTTGCAGTGGTCAAAAACTGCCATATTATTCCTATATTTTTAAGTTTAATGAATTATTAAGGCTGGAAGTAGATGCGCCGATATAGCATTTTACCGATTTCGTTCTCTCTTCAAGATTACAAAATAAATTTGTAGGTCCAAGTACTTGCTTTAGGACATCCTCAAGAAAATTTATTTAAACAAAAGATTCCATGCTTTGTCAATAAGTACATACATTTAGGACGTGTTCATTGTTGGATTTCGATAACGCAGTTCAAGCATTCGAAAAGAGTCGAGGTTTTATCGTATTTAACCAGTAAGCAGTTATCTCAAAAATACTTATAGGCTTTCAAAAGTTAATTCTATGTTTTATTTAATCTGTCATGAGATGAAGAACGGCAAAGCTTATTCGTTCTTCGTTCAAAACTCATACTCCAAGTAGAAAATGTTAAACTTGAGGAAGAAAGCGCCATAGGGGACGTAAGCAAATACTGACTATTAGCAGTGTTATAATTCATTTAATATGTCAAGCTATCACATTTTTAGAAATACTAACCTGATTTACAATAAACTGACTAGCCAGAATGCAGATCATCTTAATTTTTTTTTGGCAAACATCCAGTAATGGGTACTAGGGCCTTAGCGTAAGTGCTTCTCAGCTATTTTGTTGCTTGGGAATATAATTAAATCTGAATAAAAAAAATTAAATAAGATAACCATTAATCACAATTTCCATAATTACCACAAGTAATGGATTTTTCGTAGTGGTAAGGATGTCTAAATCGATAAAGTTCAAAAGATATTAATAAACTTAATTTAAAAGTAAGTTTAACGTAGAAATATATAGACAGAGTCTTACAGCGATTTTATAGATTATTAAGTTTAAGAATAATTTTTTAAAAAATCTATCGAAATACCGTTTATGATAAAACTACGGTTATACTTGCTTTATTTTTCTATAGTAAAGAATATAATTAAATTTGTATATTAGCAACATTAGTACCATACAACATCATTATCCAATGATTTTGGCAATGTTAGAAATATCGCATTTTCAGAATTCGGTTTTCCGTCCTTTCGTTTTAGAGACCCAAGTTTCCTAAAAACTAATTTTTCTATAAGTCTGGGTTAAGACTAACTCCTAAATTGCTGAAAACATTGGCTATTTTCAGAACGGTATACGTTACCTTAACAGATAAGTAAAAATGTAATAGTTAGTCAGAAAAGAAATTTGGTTTTAATAAAACATGATTACCAAAGCTAATGTCAGCCAAGAGAAAAGTAGCAGAAAGCATTAACATTTCGTAGGAAAAAAAGAGCATCTAACTAAATAAGAAGTATAAATATTAAAAATAAGATATCAGATATTAAAAATAACATAATAATTAATAGAATATAATAATAATATTAATTTTCTTATTTCTTATTAATCTGTATACTGAATACATCAAGTAAATAAAATGGAAGAGAAATCATGTCCCGAGATAAAGGCAAGTAGAGAAACTACCCAGTGGTAGTACTCAAATAAAAAGTTCAACTTAGAAGGTCACGAGACCATCTTCTTTTCAGACGCCTCGGATGATTATCAATTACAAGCTTAGAGAATGCTCTAAAGTGATTATTAAGTGTTGGTAAATAATAAATAGCATTAAAATATTTACATACTTTTGAACTATGGAATTTGATAACACGGTCATTTTTTTTTTATACACCCCATAAAACTATAAAACCCCATAGTACTCAAATAAAAAGTTCAACTTAGAAGGTCACGAGGCCATCTTCTTTTCAGACGCCTCGGAGGATCATCAGGAATTGAAGAGGTTGCGAGGTTTGAAACTAGTGGGTTTGAGTGGGAATGAAGTTTGTCATGAAAAGAATGATATCAGATGCGGAGCAAATCAGCAACGGACGGGACATTAAGAATCAGTGGGGTGATATTAAACGATACGGGAGGACAGGAAGTCGTTGGTTTACGACGGAGGGTAAATGTCAAAACTTTGTGGAGATTTGTGGGAATTTATTTTAATCCTCCAGTTTTGACACCAATTTTTAAGGTCAGTGATATGGGATTGAAGAGTACTGGATGCTATAACTGGATTAGTGTTGACATGTGTCATCCGCATACGTGGTAAGGATAGTATTAGGATGAGTTGAGATGTCAGCTGTATAAACTGTGTAGAGAATTGGGCCGAGGATACTGTCTTGAGGAACACCAGCAGGTTGAGGAAAGAAGGATGAGTGAGTAGACATTATTATGATTTACTGTGAATGACCTGCAGGAGAGGTAGGATTGGATAATGAGAAAGTATGAAGGAGGTAGGAATTTACGGAGTTTGTAAAGCAACCCAGATGGTGGCAGACTCGGTCGAAAGTCAGTTCAACATCAAGGAAGATCGCTGGACAATACAATCTACGTTCCAAAGCTGATGAAACAACATCTACCACACGATGGCATTGCTGGAAAGTGGAGTGGGATTTTCTGAATCCAAACTGGTGATCTGAACAATAAAATTAAAAATATAATATACTTATGGAACATTACCATCATTTGTTTTTAATTATGTGATAGTTTAAAGGTTCCGATTTTGAAGAAATTGTTATAGTTCAGGATCCATGGTCCATTTTTGCATTTGATTACTATCAAGCTGATTCTTAGTGAATAGCTTCGTTTCGATAAGACGCCCAACAATTTCCTGTTCAAAAATTCTCGATTGTTGTAGCTAACAGAGGTAGCAAGGATAAAATATGTCGATTTGATAATTCTCAAAAATGTATTGCTAACTGGATTTTTTTTTTAAATCTCAAGATAATTATCTAAATTATTTGAAAAAATATTTGTCCTACAAAATGTATGGTTTGATCAAAGAGTCCCCTCCTTCCAATATGTATCGATAACGAGGTCATCAAAAATGATTACTAACCAGCTGATTTTTTTTACTTTTTTTACTTCGTTATCGATACATATTGGAAGGAGAGGACTCTTTGATCAAACCATACACTTTGTAGGACAAATATTTTTTCAAATAATTTTGATAATTATCTTGAGATTTAAAAAAAAAAAACCTAGTTAGTAATACATTTTTTAGAATCATCAAATCGACATATTTTATCCTTGCTACCTCTGTTAGCTACCACAATCGAGAATTTTCGCACAGCAAATTGTATATATTCACAGCATATATAATAAATATATTTTCTATATTTACGCAATCTTATTTAAGTAAATTTAATTATTTTTGCATTAGCAAGCAAATTTTAAAATTTTATAATCATTAAACTAGCAATACACTATTGTTGAATTAAAAAGAAAATGAAAAAAACTCACATTAAACTAAAAAAATATTTTTTTAAATGATTTTCCGAACCATATAAAAGACATTTATCTTACATTTTACATTTATATTTTTATATCTTTGTGTAATAATTCCTGTGCATTTAATTTATGTATACATTGTAATAATTTCATTGTTTATACTTTTTCTATAATTAAAAAAATTATTGAATAATTACCTGTAGTACAGTGTAATGTAGTGCTTAAACATTAGCATACAGAATATATTTCAGGCTTGCTATTAATAGTAACAATATAAAATAATAGTATATACTACTGCTCTTTTTCTTATAAACCTTTTCTTTTTAATGAAGAAAATGTTCCTGGTGGAGGAAAAAAATCCTTAAACAGTGAATTAATTGTTATAAACCGAAGTTTCGAACTAAGTTGCAGATATTCTTCAGAGGTTTGCAAGTATGTTTGGTTACATGTATGAGAGTGAAACCTAAATAACGATAAATAAATAATCATACATTATTATAATGGGTTTTCCTGAAGGAGAACAATATTTAAGAATAAATAAATTCCCTGAAGGTTGGTCTTTCAATAAATAGTTTAAGGAATTCTATTTTTTACCTCAACCTGGCCCATTTTATTCTCCATATCCATACGGTCACCTAATTATAACTAAATATCCTTCTTAACTATTAATAATTATACTTATCGTTTAATTTAGATACTTTAGAAAATTCCTCTCGGTTTATGACAGAAATTATTCATAGTAAAAATTATGTAACTGAGTCATTAGAAAACTATTCCTGTCTGCACCAAAGAATGAAAGCAGTTAATGTACACATAATCAAATACTAATCCGAAATGGACGAAGCGAGAGAGACAATCATCCTCCAGTATAATTATGAATCAGAAGTAGAGGGGGCACACCGGGGTCAAGTTCAAGGGGTCCTCAGGGGACCTGAGAACATTCGGGGGCTATATAAGGCGGCGACACCCATCCTGGCTCCAGTTTGTAGTGAGCTCTCAGCCATGGCACGTCTTGTGAGTACTGTCTTAGTAACTATATTGATATTATTTACCGGTAACGTTACTTATGTAACTGTTCCATGTCACTGTTACAGGTACTCCTCATCGCCGCCACCATCGGGTTGGCCTCCGCCGCCCCTCAAATCGCTTACCACTCTCCACTCGCTGTAGCCCACGCTCCAGTAGCGTACGCTCACGCTCCAGTCGCTGTTGCCCACGCCGCCCCCGCCCTCGCAGTTGCCCCTAGAGTTGAGGAATACGACCCGCACCCATCCTACTCCTTCTCATACTCCGTGAACGACGCTTCCACCGGAGATTCCAAGGGACAACACGAGACCCGTGACGGAGACGTCGTCCAGGGCAGCTATTCCCTCGCCGAACCCGACGGTTCCATCAGGACCGTAGACTACACCGCTGACCCAGTCAACGGATTCAACGCCGTCGTCCACAAGGACGCTCCAGGTGCTCATGCCACTCCATTAGCTGTCGCTCATGCTCCAGTTTCCGTCGCTCACGCTCCACTTGCTGTAGCTCATCCTCCAGTACTCGCCGCTAGGGCCTACGCTCCAGCTTACGCCACCGCACTCCACGCCCCAGTCACCACCCTTCTTCACCATTAATTTATCAATTTTGTATAGGTAATAAATTGTATATATTTCCATTATTCATTTTATTTTTATTACCCCGAACTATTCTAAGATTACACTAATGCTTTATGCCAATTTATCTTATATCATAAAAACATGTTTTTCTATCATCAGTAATTAATTTTATTCATAACTTTTAATCGTGATTTTAAAAGAATAATGCTCTTGAATTAGAAAAGCAATACAGTAGAATCCCGATAATTCGTATGGTCAAGGGACTGATGATTTGGTACGAATTATCGGGAATACCAATTATCGGGAGTACAAATTAAAAAAAACGTGCTAATGAAATTTTTTTAATCTATTGAACCATCCATCGCTTGCATGAAAGTCTTCAATTCCCATTTTTCTGTGTAAACTCGGGCTTTTTCCCTTCAAATATTACCTCCAACTGGTACATTTGAATTCCTTGCTTGTACGAACCACTTTTTTAAGTTCTCTACAAGTCTGGGAAGTGATTTTGTCCTTGTTCTTCAGGATTGATGTGATCGTGGAACCAGGGACGATGAAATGCATGGATACGTCAATTAGCTTACAGCCACTGGTCACGGCGTTTATGATTTGTTGTTTCTCTTCAACAGAGAGGCTAACGTATTTTGGAGGTATGATTACGTGTCACAACGGTAACATAAACGGGACTGAATTGTAAATAAAAGTGTGATTGTAAGAATAGCTTAATAAAATTAATAGAACTTCCCCTCTCTACTCCCCCAATTTCCTATGAGAGAAAACCGTACGGATTACTTAAGAGATTTCTTAGCAAACTTGTCTCTCTCACTCGCTCCCCCGTAAAAAACAATAGGATCTACTGTGCCTCTAAACAATACAAACATATTTGTGTATAAAAATAAATACAAATTGAGTGATTTTCTAGAAAGCATTTATTCTCATTCTGCTCCTTGGCATATCTGCTTCACTGTTCTCTCCCCCCCCCCCTTTCGAAAACAGTACTAAGTAACGAGATTTTAAAGCTGGAAATACGAATTATATGACGTTGTAAGTGACCTCGAGCATAAAAATAATACGAATTATCAAGGGGTCTGAAATGCATTGATTTTATACCATTTATCGGGATTTTCTCTGGGGACCGGCAAATTTGTACGAATTAACCGGAAATACAAATAATCGGGATACGAAATATCGGGATTCCACTGTATTACTTCTTCAGCAAACTGTCTTTTAGTTTCAGTTCTATTATATTATTTAGTTGATCTTTCCAGTATAATATAATAAGTATGGCATAGTTCTAATAAGTATAGTTCTTTAATTTTCTTAATGTTCTAAAATACAAGTTACTTTATACAGATAAATACATATTATTAATACGGTACAACTCGTGGTTGAAAAATAAATTAAATAATTTAGGACGGTCTTTTGTGGGTGGTCTATATCATGCATCCAAGCGATTCCTTTGAATTATTTTTTAGATAGTTAAAAACTTTTGCTATAACAAACATATTAAATATCAAATATCTTCATGCATAAATTAAATGTAACGTTTTTTGTTATATCATTGATATTTTAAAAGATACATGTACGGCCGATGAAAGAATATATAGTATAAGCAAGAATATGTTCCCGGTGTAGGTAAAAAAATTCTCTTATATAGGAAGAACTGTTTATTTGTAAGCCGACGTTTCGACCCACATTGCAGGTCTTCTTCAGGGCTATTATAGAAGGATTACACTTGACACTAAACTTTTTTATTCTAAAAGCCTTATATTTCGGCAATAACTTGTGACAATTGCCAGGACTATGTTTTATTTAGTTTCTTAAAGACTCTGATAGAAGTCTCAAGACAACGATAAAAAGTTTAATTAGGATATTAATTTCGATTCACATTGTTCTTATCTAATTCCAGTAATATTAATAAAATCAATTATTAAATGATAAAACATGTCGAAAAAATAGACATCGAAAAATACACTTTCAACCATAATTGATGCAAAAATAAATGGACCAAAAAATAAACATTATAGAGCATTCGATGAGAACACGCTATGTAGGACAAATGAGTATTAAAGGCCAACCACTAGCGAGTAGTTGAGAAACTCGAATTCATTACCACACCCTTCCCATTACAGGTAGCTTCTTTATAGTATACATATATATTTATATTACATACATATATACATAAGGAAAAATAAAAGCAAATGAATTCGTTTCAAAAAATAGTGGTCCACTTGTACTCAGGTATACTACCTCTTGGATCTAGGATGCTTCGTAAGAGCAGGTTTGTTAGTGTTCTTTCGTTTCCCTCGTGCTTATCAAAATTTGTCTCCATCTGATTTCCTTCTTTCTTGTCCCTAGGTCTCTTTGGAACTTCGTTCTCTGACATTACTTTTCGCTTTTCTATTTTTTGTTCTAAATAGTTCTCAGGTTTTTTCTATCTCTAATATGTACTTAAATAAACGAAACAAACATAAATAAGCTGTTAAGATAAGGAGATTAAGGTATTTAAAAAAAAAAAATTTAAAATCATGCATACCTGAGTGCATAAAAAATATTGTTACAGTTAAAATTAGCCAGTTAATTGTATTGAGGGAAGTGTAATCGAAACATTCTCGTATTTTTTTATCTAAATGGGTTTAAAATAGATTTGTAATATAAGCAATAACTCTATTTCAAGCCATTCAAGACTTCGAAAACAACACGATTAGGCATCCCTAAAAATAAAAAACTCATTTTGAAGATAATTCTACTTACTACTTATTCACTAAGCTGTAGATATAATCGGAGTAAATAGAAATCAATTATAAGCTTGTTCAATACAAGGCATGACACAAGAAATTATTATTTATTATAGAATTTATAAATTGGTTTAGCCTGATGTCAAACCAGACCTAGATCTATCTACTAGTGTATGTTAGCTGTAGAATACTATAATCTTTAATCATAGACAAAATAAGTGAATTTTGAGCTTTTATTATACAACAGAAAAACAATTACAACTAATTTTTATTTTTGATTACGAAAAATTTTTGTTTATGTTTTAGTTTATGCTCTCTTTTAGTGACTAAATATAATTAAAGTAAACAATTTTTGGAAGATAAAGAATTGAAGAGATAGATAAAATATGTTTGGAAGTAAATAGATAATAAAATCGACTTGTAACGTGTTGATGGCGGATTTGAAAATGTTGCTGAACCCGAAAGACTTAATAACAGGAGCTATGGAGGAAGTGGAGTATACCATGACATTGTAAGTAGCTCTTCCTAGCTCCTAACCTCCTGCCACATCCGCAGCAATAGGACGCAGCGCTGCCTGCACGTTCCAATGGCGCGGCTTACAACTCATCCAACTCCTTCCTCCACAATTTTTTCATCATACTTGATTTCAATGCAATCGATTGTATAACATTTTGCAGAGAGGAGCCGATTTCATGGTTAATATGTTATGAATAAACTCAATTTAAACTTAACAAGTACATGAATGAGCCTGGAAACTTAGACTAAGTGAAAACATTGATTGTAATCCAAGTGACCAGTGAAATCTTAAATATATAATTTTACGTAATAAAGAACGGAATCACTATATTTTTTTTATTTTCCAATTTAAACTATATTCCAATTATGATAATTATAGTAACATCCCTGAATCTATTTTTTGCGCATCTATACCTTGAGAAGATCCAATAACGGGTACATAATGACTTATGAAAAAAAACATCATATAGTAAAGCAAGATTATAGATAATGAACATCACAGTATATATAATTAATAGCTAATGAATTTAATAGATCAACAGATAATAAATAAATCATTTCTATTATTTGTTTTATATAATGAATTGAAATTTAAATAAAATAATAAAATACATAAGACGCTGATATATTTAAAAGCTAGAAAGTTAATTCAAGAAATTTAGTAAGAATAGTCGTCGATAATGCATTATTACATACTAGCATGCATTTAACTATTAACTGCTGTTATTGTTTTTTTACTCTCTTTACTTGGTTAATATCTTATCATGATTCCTACTTTTTATTTAATTTCTTGCCCCAGTCATCTGACCAGAAATATATAGTCGTATATGTATATATTAAGTTTCTTTTTCTGTAATTCGACTTAGTCCCAGAATAAAGGTACTTTTCTATTCTATACTATTGTGTGTCCTCAGCAGTAAAAGAGACGTTAAAAAAATTCAAATAAAAAAGAACATATAAAAAATAACACATTTCAAAATTATATACCTATATATTAGGTAATGTCCTCACATGCGATGTAGCTATCTTTTTTCTACCTTGATATGCAGTCACTTTTCGATAGCGATCAAATATCATCCAAAATCCAATCTAAACTATCTAAAACCTTTTCTGAAATGCTCAACGCTCATTATTGTAAAATTGTTAACAATACTTAGCTTCAAATCGAATAAGGATATAGACTATAGAGGCCTAAGCCACGGGCAGTACTTACTTTTCTTGGCATCATGAACCCCGTTCTCGCTAAAAGCTGATACTTTCTTACTTGCTATTCGATTACTGATAGTAATAGGAAATTTTCCACAAAATCACCTTTTATAGAACTGCCGTTAAAATGTTAACAACGACACTTTGTTAACATAGTCAATATCATTTCTTACCGATCTTTATAAGGCCTCCATGTCCCGAACTCCATAGATAAAATATCCAGATGTACAGTGCTATATGTGACACTATCTGGAATACATAACCCTAGGAGTACCTAAATAAATAGGGGAACGGCCATAAAGGAGCTAATTTAAATGTCCCATGGTTCGTTTGTCGGTGGTCAGTGGTCGGTGGTTAGTAGTTGGTTCGGTTGTTGTAGGAAATGCCACCCTTTTTCTTTCTTTGTAAGTACATTTATAATTTAACATGTAAATATGACCACCACCAGAAGAGAGGGATATGTTCCATATAACGATCTCAGGGTGGCATCCCATTTTATTATTTGAATATTATTCAGACCAAATGATATGACTTTTCCTTGAGGTCATTGCATGGGCAGTGAAGCCCATATATAGATAAGGGCAGAGATAAATATCAGTTATTTAGTAGTGGCTGATTCACCAGTGTCTTTCCCACCGACATAATTTCGGGTTCAAGGACAGAGATTAATCTGTCCAGATCCATGGATTATGGCAGTTCGGTGTCGGGTGCCGCACAAGGACCTATTCATATTTCCCCGAAGCAGACCGTACTTAGATCAAACCTTTGTGGCCCTGGTAACCTCCTGGAATACCACATCACACTTCCCAATATGTTTACAACGGAGAAAATGAACACTCCTATGCAGGTGGAGATGATCATAAGCTAAATCTCAAACTCATTTACCTGGAGGGTACCATGCACATCGGTTAATTTTGATTATTTATTGCAAGAGGCTTATCCGGTTCGGTCACCAATATTATTATTATGGTCTATATTTTCTTCTCGCATTTGCGGGTTCAAAACAGAGATGGGGGACAAGTCCAACCATCTGCAGTTATTATTTTGGTTTTTATATTTTTCAGCTCTACACATTCAGAAATTTTCTAACGATCCTGGCTGTGTCTAGGAGAACTGCCTGTTGAGACTCCTTTAAAACCTCGACCGGAATTCCCAGTTTCTCAATGCCCTCCACCGTGGATTTAGGAACCAATCCATTCGTGGAGATTATAATAGGTGTTACCACCACGCTTTCCATATCGTATAGCTCTTTTAGCTCAGCCGCAAGTTCCTGATACTTCCGAAGCTTCTCTCCAATAGTTGAGCTCACATTACTGTCGTTAGGGATCGCAATATCAATTATACTTGCTTTCCTCTCACTCGACTTTATAAGGAGGATATCTGGCCTATTATGATGCACAGTGTGGTCCGTTATAATGGACTCATCCCAATATAATTTAAGGGGACCTTTTTGTAGTAGTCTAGTGGGTTGGTACTTATAATATGGTGCCTTTACATCTAGAAGGTTGTATTTCACCGCCAGGGCTTGATGCAAAATTTTGGCCACATTGTTATGCCTCTGAAGATATTCAGTGCCAGCCAACACTCCACATTCACCAGTGATGTGTTGGATTGACTCCAATGTAGCCGAGCATAGCCGACATTTATCTGGCGTTGATGAGTCTTTTAAAACATGCCTTCTATATGATCTGGTGGCGATAACTTGGTCTTGAATGGCGATAACAAATGATTAAATATGGTAATTATTATTATTATACATACCACGATATGCTATATATATATCATTAATTATGAAATTATTTTGAAACCATTTCTAACACTTCGTTTTGGTGTGTCGTGTATGTAAATCGATTTATGCGATAAAATGTAATCTGAATTTTTGGCTTTTAAGTCTATTAAAAAAAAAATGAATTAAATCTAGCTTTTTTATTTTATATAAAAAATAAAACTATTCCTGGTAATTTAGGTAAATAATAAATAAACTAGAACTGAATCATTGCATAAGTTTGGCATGAATTAATTAATCGGCATAGAGAATACTAGTTACGAAACTAGTACGGTAAAGATTTAAAGGCCAGTGGCATTTTATTATATGAGAACAACCTTGTTGAACATCTGAGCGTTGCTTGACCGGTGTGTTCCCAGGTACCCTACTCAGATTCACGAACCCGATAGAATATTTATTAAGTGTTTTTTATTATTATTATTTTTCGAAATGGTGGCAGAGCAGTGAGGTTCTGGATTGAGACATAGGGTGTGGTTCCCAACGCCTTCATGAAACCAGTTGCAAATGTTGCGATCTTATATGCTAGAACTAAATTTTGACTTTAAGTGGTATAATTATTCGGTTTAACACCAACGTCGGTGCTATGGATTTTTTTGATTTTAATCATTATATGTTTGTAAACTTTTGATAAAATAAAATAAAATAATTAGTTTTATTTTTTTAGATCGTCGAACTCTTCTAGTGGGTGAGGCCTAAAATTAATTAGGTATAATAGATCTTCTTGATAGATCATTTTAATTTTCTTTCGAGTTTTCAAATAGATATGAATATATTTAATTCAAATGCATTTGTTAAGAATATTTTTTTAGCTTATACTCGTATCTATTAGATTTCAAAATTTATTTCTATAAAGACTTTTCTAAAGATTACTTATTCACATACCACTGAATTATAACAATACAACAAATAAATATACTGAATTATACATAATGAAATGAATAAAGGCACGTAAATAGACTACCCAGTGATAGTACTCAATTAACAAATTCAACTTAAAAGGTCACCAGGTTATTTTCTTTTCAGATACCTCGAAGGATTATCAGGATTTGATGAAAATAAAATTCATCATGAAGGGACTGATATCGGGGTCGGGCCAAAACAGTAACAAATGGGACATTGAGAGGATAATGGGTGACTTTATTCGTAAGAAAGTAAGGATTGAAGAATGATTTTGGATTGGATACGAGAGGAATTCGATGGCTTAGTAGAGCCCCAAAGCTCAACTCCGTTAGTCACAGGTCTTCTAATAGTCATATAGATGAGCCTTCGACAATGACTATGTTTTAATTTTAATAATATGTTATCAGTTATTAACATGTTGCTAAAATGATTTATTAATGAATAAAATGGCCGCTATGATGAAAAGACTATAATAATAATCATGAAAAAATAGCAAGTAAGAGATTAATTAGCGAATTTAAACTGTCAAATTATTTTTAAAAAAAAAGTCGCATTTAAATTAAAATAAATCAATGATCAAGCCCTAATTAAAGGTGAGTCCTGTGACCAAATTATTAATGAAGAAAATAGAAAAATTAATCGAATGGTGAATTTGTGCAAAAGAGCAACGATATAACTCAAGAATTGGCATTTTTGTATTCATTGAATTCAAAATTGATATAAGCCTCCATAATTATATTAGATTTCCATTTTTCTTTGTTTGAATAATGTCATATTTTGAGTTGTATCTTGTTTGATTTATGGGGAAAATACCTATAAATCAAATGTTTCTAATGGATTATAAATGAATTACAATAAAGAATACTTTGGTGTACCCGTACCCATTTTTTATTAGCTCACATGGAACTTCCAAATAGCTCTTTTAGGTTCTTTTTAATTATGTCATTGTTCTTTTAAAGAAGAGGTATAGTGGTTCAAATATAAAAAAATATAATACAATAAATAAAATATAATTTATATCTTAAATATTAATACTAATAGTATAATTAAAATTTAAAAACTCTACGAAAAGAGGGGATAATGGAAACGTAAAACAAAAATGTATTTAAGACGAATTTTCACAAACCAAAACATGATAAATATTACTACATAAGGTATTTCAATTTATTTAAAGTGGTACTCATATTAAATGATGTTTCTGAAGATGAATAGATTTCTGAAACTTTGTAGATTTGAGGAAATTAAATAAGAAATTTGAGGATAGCTATTTACTGGGTATACAAAATAACATTGTGTTAAAAAAATATATACTTACACTGTGGCAATAAATTGATTTTCATTGATGTTTACAGTTAGTTATTTACTTCATTGATTTAATAATTTCTAATACTCTAAATGGTAGTTTTTACAGTGGGCATATAACTATATTCCTGAAATTGTTCTCTTTATTTAATTTATTTTATGGTGAGGAAGCGCAAAAGTTATGAAAATATAGTGTTCAAAGTACACATGAAAAGAATATCTTATGAAGCAACGCTGGCTCTTTTATTTCACTTTCTCTTTGTGTTGACACGCCAGATAGAAGATTAAACTTTTCGCCCCTTGGAGTAACGAGACTCCTTTTTTTGTTACACAAGCCGCATATTTTATATGTAATAAAATTCCATTTGATTACGAATAAATGGACAAAATAAACACTTAAATATATCATTACCCAACTTTATTTTTTCATTACTACCCATACTTTTAAATTTCTCGATAAAACATCTAATAATTAAGAAGGCAAATAAAACAATCAAAAGTTAGGAATAACTGTAATTTTTTGAATTTATAAATCTAATATAGTCTGAATTAACTAAATTTCCAAATTTAATATTGGAGTTATTAACATAAGTCTGGTTTTCACATCTATTGGCACTGCGAGCTATAATTATATACATTTTTAAGTAGTTAATATATTAATCAAAACATGTGATGGGCTGCACAAGCTCAATACATCTTAATGGAAATAATAATTAGTGTACAGTTGTATTATTTAGATCATTCAAATATTGTGTATTTGCATCCACTAGAAACTTAAGACTAGATATTTATATATGACAAATAAAATATTTTTGAGAGTTTAAAAAGTTATTAATGATTTAAGTTATTATTAGAATAAATTATCTATTAAACGATCTTTTAGTTAAATATTATTATCATACTAATCAAATTCTAACCTTTAAGCAAATGTTATAACTCATAGACATGCCGCAACGCGTTACCAGTCTCACTCAACACGTTATGAGCATGTCGCGAATGTCGGTGACACGAACCCATAATTTTTTCCCCTACCGAAAATCATTAAAGTGGCTAAAGAAGTTTTCATTTCAAAAATGCAAATATTTCTGAAATAAAATGATCGTTTAATATAAATTACAAACAACGGTTCCGACTCACATATCTTTTTATTAATTGTACTTATGATATTCAACTAAAATTGTATATGCTTAAGCATTAACGACGAAAATTGTACGTAAAAATGTGTTTATGTTTACACAGCGATAATAAGTAAAACATAATATGATCGTAATGTTGGGATATTAACAAATGATGACCTATCACTAAATTTGAATTAAGTCTAGTTCATTTGGCAAACAAGACATCTGAAGTGACAAGAATTGTGAAAGGCATCGACTATAAATCAGATAAAGAGATATATCTTGATACATAAAATCTCGGAATAACATTTAATTCGATCGACATGCAAGAGAAGGACAATATTTTCCATTTAATATGGCTTAAATTTGGAAATGATTACACATAACCAAAGATGAGATCAATGGTAAATTGAGGGTAGTGAAATTATCTAAATTAGTAGTTTTTTTTTATATTGAGAAAACAGTTTAAAATTCTTACTAAATAGTAATTATTTTGTTTTACCGTCATATTTTCACAGTTTCTTTGAATGTAGATTAAAAGAATACGTGAACAGTAAACAATTTTCAATGTTTAGCGTAAAACGCTATCCATTTTTCCAAGTCAAAGTTTTTAAAAGTAGAATTTATAGATACAATTGGTGTATAGGAACTTGACTGAAAAAGTACCATGAAAGCTAAGCGATGTTTTACAATTTATATTTAAGATAATATTTTTAGTAATAACAAAATCACTCAATTTGTTTGTTGTTTCACAATAGAATCCTTTTTGAACAACTGTTTTGAATTTATTTAATTATAGGGAAAAGTTATTGCAATATTTACAATCAGCTTATGCATTAAATTGGTACTAAAACAAAATTAAACCCTCAAAAAAGAAGTTCCTGGGACAGTTACAAGTTTTGCAATTCAATGTCTTAAATATATCCTGGCGATCCGAGGGATATGAGTTTAGGAACCTGATTGAAAAATGTTACACGAAAGCTAAGCGATCGTAGTCAGTATGATTACGAAGAATTAAAAAAAAAAAATAATGATATGTGTTAGTGGGTTAAATCAGCAGAAACATATCACGCAATTTACTCTAGACTTTTCATCAGCGTTTTCTCAAAATCACGTTTTCGACTTAGTGAACTCGTATTTCAATTCTAAACCAGTGGAGAAACTGGTTCGGTTTGCAGTTGTATTATTATTAATTTAATAATATATATTATATTATTTGTTTCTATATTTCCCTAATTATCGCTGTGAGCATTGCAGATCTATTTTTTTTTTATTTATACTTGGGCTATAAAAAAATATATATTTCTAGTCCCAGGGTATGGATTTTATAAATAAAAAAATGGTTTCTCGATATAAAAATGTTCTAAACTATAAACATGTTATATAATAATAATATTATAATAAACTTATTACAAGAAGTAGCTCAGTGCCTTATACACTGTCCTTTCCATCTAATTTTATTAAAATATGTGTTTTTGTTGGAAGATTTACTCCCTTAAAAAATACAAAAAGCAAGATGCTTAAATTATCCCACATATGTTGACATGATTCTTTTCACTTTGAATACCAACGTAGAATACCTTTTAGTGGTTTGTTTATCTTAAGGCCGCTGCACACGGTCAGTTTGGTGTGTTCATTTCTAACTGTCACTTCTAACTGAAGGCAACATTCGCATCCACACGCCCACTTCGGTGTGTCAGTTCAATGCACTACCCATTGCACGTGCCAGTCCCTCTTATTGTGTTTTGTGTTATGTATTTAACATATTAAACACAATTCTGTGTGTTTACATCTTGTTTTCGGACGATGAATTGTTATTTGTATATAGTGCAGTGGCTTGTGTTATTTCCACTGACATTCCTTCCCTCTGAACAGTTCCATAAATTCTATAAAAAAATCTTTGCCCCAAATAACTATATCATAACTCAGTAATAACAAAGACACAAAACGAAGGAATACAGACGAGGTCAACAAAAGCTATTGAAAGGGTGATGTGTATCCAAACGAAACCTGTACGCATGCTCAGATAACTAATGTGACCAACTGAACTGACGCGACGGTACACACGCTCACTGCGGACTGTCGTCATTTCGGTGTGTCACGCCGAAATGATGAATTTTCATCAGTCCATCAGTCCACTTTTTCGATGTCAGCTCACATAAATTTAGCATACACACGGTCAGGTCTGTGTGTCAGTTCTATGTGAACACACCAGTCTGACACATCAAACAGACCGTGTGTAGCCTTTATGATTGAGAGAAAGAAGACAGCTATAAGTTATGGTATGCTTTAAAATCCCAAATTAATAAGTTAATGAAATTTTCAAACATAATATCGGAAACTAATAAAAATTTTGAGTATGTACCCTAAACTAAAAAGAAGTAAACTTTTCTTTGAAAAAGACTAGTATAAAACCTTATATCAATAATTTCACATACTAATTTGTAAAAATGTAGATGAACTTTACAATAATTTTAAATCAATGAAATGTTTCTACTCCGATTATTTTGTTTCAAAATGTGTTGGAACTTCTTATTCAGTCAAAAATATAAATTTTGTTGAATTGTTTTTTGTTTTTTTTACTAAAAGTATTTTAGTAAAAAATATATTACTACATAATATATATATATTATTACATTATAATATATATATATATATATATATATATATATATATATATATATATTATTACAGCTTGGACGGACCTATCGGGCTCCCCCCCCCCGCACCTCCCCACGACAGCCCTGAAGAAGACCTGTAAAGTAAGTCGAAACGTTGGCTAATTAATAAACATTTCTCCACATCTAAGAGAAATTTATTGACTTCTACCCGGACCATTTTCTTCCACATAAAAGTATTTTGTGTTGTATACAACGATAAGTATTTAGGGATGAATTATTTTTATATAATTAAATATGTATCACTTAAAATTTTATTAAATGTTCCAAGTTCGAAAATGTATGGATTCTTAAGACAGTGATAATGTTTTCATGATAGAACGACAAAAGGAAACGTATTTTTGGTGTGCATGTTGAATTATTTAAATTTAAACTTATTATTATTACTCGTAAAGCTCACAAAATGGAAGACGCTAAGTAAAGATGGTTCACGTTTGGGACTTCTTGTTCTTCTTATTTGCCCAGCCGGTTTTCTTTCTTCGCTCCATTTTGTTCCAGTTCTCGGCGATTTATCTCTGGTTTAACCTCCCATTTTTCATCTTTAAGTTTACAATTGTTGTTTGTGTTCATATCTTCATTAGTAATTTTGATTAATTCCATGTCTTTCTTAGTATTTTGGAGACATTCCCATCCATTACAAGGTATGCTGCGTATTTTACTATTCTTTTTGTAAGTCTGTGATCGGGAAACCTCATTATGTAGCTGTAGCATTTAAGACGACTTTTCCTCATGTCTATCCCTATGTTCGAATATTCTTCAATTTTAGTTTCAAAGTTTTCTGTAATCTATACCTTTCTTCGGTCCATCATGATCCCAGAGTTTTCATTTCCCCTTTTCTTTTTTTAAAATTTTCATTTCCTTATCTGTTTTTCGGTTAAGTGTCAAAATTTCACTAGAATTTAACATTTTGGGTAAAATTACCATATTATAAAGTTTAATTTTTGTAATTAGAGATATACATTTTTTAGTGTAAAGGTTTTGCACCAACCCTAGGCCTCTACGTGCTTTTTGTATTTTTTCTTGTCGTGGATATTTTTCGAAAATATCTTCTCGATATATAAAGGTATCATACCCTGTTAATTTCTTCATATTTAGTTTATAATTTATTGTTTAAATAAATAATAGGAACTTATTATTTAATTGCTCATAATAATGATTCAGTTATAAGCAGCTTGGTTCCAAAGCTCGGAGGTCGCTGGAGGGATGATTTGTTCCTCATTGTCATCTACAACCGCAGACTCGGGAGAACTTGGGAACAACACGGCACATAATGCGGCCTTTAGAAAGTGACTGTAGAGGGCGATAAATTACGAAGGGTGTCAGGAGAGAGTCAATGGGACCGGAGCTATGAAACAAGACAAGTGCAAACAGTTGTGGCCAAGATAGGGCGCGGTGACCTTACGCAACTCAAACAATATCCAGTCTGCTGGGCACCAAATGAGGGAATGTGACCTGGCAGCTTGTGGGTGGGCCAGAAGTCAGTAAGTGGATCTAAGTTAGTCATAAATGATAGCCAGATCTAAATCATTTATTAATAGTTTAATTTCCAACTTTAAAAACACTTACCTTTTTCTTTTCAAGCCAAAAATTAACTTCAAAATTAATCAAATATTTCATTTCATAGGGCAGAAGATCGCCTCGCAAAAAATCGAAGGAAGAGAAGGCCAGTTGATCAAAAATCCAAACGACTGATTAACACCGATAATTCTAATCTTCTTGTATATTATTATATTGTAAATATAGATTTTAAATTTATAAATCAAAAACATAAAATATGTAGATCCTAAACTCAATCCCATCAATTAGCGTTTCTTATTCAAATTGAAACAAACAAAAACAACGAAAATATAGAAAAATTGGGGAAATGTTGTGAAACTATACTTTTTTATATTTAGAGCTTTTTCTGCTTATTTCCAATGAATTTTATCCAGGTAATGTTATGTGTTTTCATAATTCGTTTGAATGCGAAATTACATCGATAAATCACGAGCTTCAGGAATTCCATATTTGGTTTTGTAAAGCAAGTAAATACCTTCGAAGCCGAACTCTAAATACTCTTCGTTGTAAACAGCATTCCGCATTTGGCAAAATAATGCAATATATTAAAAAAAAAGAATGTAGGTATCGAAGGTATAGTTGTTTTTTGTACGGGTTGATATAGCTTTAAAATATATTTATTGATAGGTAAACGTAGTTTAAAACAACACAACATGAAATTTACCTTATGTTTTTATTCATATGAATATATTGAATAGTTGCAATAAGTATTTGGTAATGGATGAAGTATTCCAATCGATAAACTAGTGTCATTAAGTAATTCGAAGTTGGGAGCTTTTTTAAAGTATATCTTTAATTTTATGGTGGTCCTTCTATACTGATGATACTTGAATTTGCGAAATATTGATGTGTTTTTCAATGTTATTATTTTGTACCTCTTTTGAGTCTTTGCTTTCCTATATTAACCCTCCTAATAATGGGTGAAAAAAGTTAAATTAATAACAGGTGGGGTTGCTGGAGGACCCCATATTTTTCTGTCATCAGCTACGATGATATCATCCTTATAAGAGTCATTGCTTATGATAATGATAGAATGGGACTGTAGTAAAGTAATATCAATAATTTTTGAACTATCAAAATGTATAATTTTATTTATTTTGAAAACAACTCATTTTCATTAACTGAATCATGGGTACAGCGAATTTTTTTCCGAGTTCAAGTTCAAAAAATCGTTGTTAATAAGCCTTTTTCCATTCCATATGTAGATCAATCCATAGACGAATGCATTTACTGCAACAATGTCTATCAGATTCATAAAAAGTTCGAAAGGCCCCGTTTAGTTTGTCGCTGAAAGGTACCCTCACTTATCATTATCAAGGGCAATGATGTCAGGCTTTTTCTCAATATCATTTTTGAGAATAATAAGCAAATGATATAAATTCTGCAAGTAGAGTTATGAAAAATCTAGTCCCCCCCCTACACTTTCTCCCTTTATTTAGTAGGTACCTAATTCATCTGAGAAATATCAAGGAACTGACATCAAAGAATTCATAGCTTCTGAACAAAGGATGAAAAAGAGAGAGAATTCCAACGAAAGAACACCAAAGCTTGAACGACATCCAGAAACTATTTACTGAACTACTATATAATACATATTTACGGCGGTAATTGGAACCCACACCGGCAGACTGACGCTGTATATGCAAATATTCTTCTAGCAAAATATATAAAGAGCCTGAAAAGGCATAGACTGTGACTTGGGCGATCTGAAATGAGGCTAACTGTATCGTAACTACCAGGTGATGTCGTTCCGGGACCCCATCCTCTTTTTTTGGAAACACGTTAATCCACAGTAATTTATTTTGAGTATGAAATTCGTTAGAGCTCTACTCTTTGTGTTACATATAGTCTAAGGATAAATGTCCAAGTCTCTCGTTAGAATAACTTTGTTTTTGACTTTAGGAGAGTTAAAAATATGAGTTTGGGGTCGCAATCGACCACACCCGGTATTAGGAGGGTTAATAAACTCATTACCATAAACAAGCCATTTGCCCATCGAAAAAGTGTTTGATATAATCGCTTATGAATAGGCTACAAAATAGGAATTATTTTCCATTTTAATATTTTGCAAGATTAATGAAACGTTGTGGTTTTGATAAAATTGAGCTGTTATTTTTAAAAGTGGTATAAGTCCATTATTTTATATCCGTGATAGCAAAAGGTTTCCATTTGAATTATTCTAAAAATGTGGGCAAACGGGAAAATATTTTTATTACTTAGCACTTAGCAAAGAGTGGAGTTTTAAACGTATATACCTTTCAAATTTAGGTACGATATAATAATCCGAATAATCATTTAGAAAACTAAACTATTTTTTTTAGATCAAAATATACATAAACTACTTTAAAAAATAACTCCAATTATTCCTAATAAAAATTTAATGTAAACAGAAAAAATGTTTGTTAAACCATTATTTATTCTTGCCAACTCATTTAAGCAGAAAGATTTGACTTATTTTTTATAGAGGATTAAAGTCTTGCCTGTTGATTCCTAGCAAAATATTTATTATCTATAATAAGCACTTGTTAATCCTCTTTTTACAAACTGTGTTTGTTTTTTCCCAACTAGGCATACAGATTTTAGGATAATTTTAACCGTGGCCATGGAAACACGCGATTTCCGAACGATTTTTTTTTATCAGTACAAAATCGGTCATTCCGCTACCCAGGTAGCAAGAAATATTAATCAAGCGTTTGGTGAAGGAAGTGCTAATGAAAGAACCATCCGTCGTTAGTTTACAAAATTTTCCTCAGGAGATACGGCATTAGAAAATCTGCCCCGTGGACGGCCTCAAACATCAATAGAGGACAAAGATCTTAAGAATGATGTGGAAGAAGACCCTCGTAAAACAGTCAGAGGATATGCATCAGAGCTAGGCACAAGTCGTAAGACAATTTCCAGGCCTTTAAAATTGACCGGAAAGGCAAAAAAGCTCGATTCCTGGGTCCCAGACGAGCTACTTCATGATAACGCCCGACCTCATGTATCAATACAGACAGTAAATTAAAGGAGTTGGGCAATGAAGTCTTACTACACCCCCCATATCCCCCTGATCTATCCCCTGAAGACTACCACTATTTTCGGAGTTCGGACAACTTTTTGGGAGAAAGAGTGTTTAGCAATGATTTAGACATTAAAAATGGATTTTCTGAATTCCTTTCATCATATGACTAAACGTTTTTCAAATCTGGGATAGAAAACTTGGTAAGCCGTTGGCAGAAGTGTATCGAAAATTATGGTAAATACTTTGAATAAAAAATATGTTAGATTTGATCTCAAATTTTTATTTTCTTCCTGGTTCTAAAAACGGTCATTTCATGTCAGACAACCCAATATCAAATTGGCCCCACTCAAGTTTAAATAATAATAACATTATTTTATAAACTTACTTTAGCCATTTTACATCCTTTGATCGAAAATCTTATAAGGTAGGTCGCGATTCGTGAAACCACATTTTTATTTCAGTAAATAATAAAATGGTATTGTTACCCTGTAGTAAAAAAATAAACGTACATAGCACGTACATTAAAAAAAAACTCTGTTAAAAATTGATGGACTTAACCCAAATGTTTTCCTTAGCATTGATTTGTAAATTTTATCACTGTCCCTATCACACTGAATAATAATAAACAACTAAGTTAATATGATTGAAAATATAATAATTTGGAATGAATATCCTCTGTTATAATTAAAGTTAAAAGTTATATTGATAAGATAAATTTATTATGAAAGGTATACACTTTGATTGAATATATTAATTTAATATTAACAAATCAACGTGTTACTTATCATTTTATTAAATAATGCCATCTTCAAATTCTGGTCAGAGTTAAAAAATAAATCTAAATAAGCACACACACACACACACACATACACACACACACATACACACACACACATATATGCAAATACATACAGACGTTGGAGGGTTTATTAGATAGAAATAATGATCACAAATACAATGAGCTCTACAATGTTCTGTGTAAATCCCACACAAGCTAATAAGTACACAGTCATGAAAGCCAAATAATATAAGGTCAAGTTCAATGATGAAATTATGTGACCTCAGAATACAATGGGGTTGCTATATAAGAAGGCATCGCATAACCGAACCTTACTTTGCAGTGAGCTCTCAGTCATGTCACTTCTTGTAAGTAATTCAACAGTGTATATTAAATATCGTTATTAATAATCGGTTACCTTATTTAGTATCCGCATTGTCATTACAGGCACTCCTCATCGCCGCCACCATGGGACTGGCCTCCGCCGCCCCTCAAATCGCTTACCACGCTCCAGTAGCCTACGCTCACGCTCCAGTAGCCTACGCTCACGCTCCAGTAGGCTACGCTCACGCTCCAGTCGCTGTAGCCCACGCCACTCCAGCCCTCGCTGTTGCCCCCAGGGTTGAGGAGTACGACCCAAACCCATCCTATTCCTTCTCTTACTCAGTTAATGACGCCGTAACCGGAGACTCCAAGGGACAGACTGAATCTAGGCAAGGAGATGTCGTCCAGGGCAGCTACTCCGTCGCAGAAGCCGACGGTTCCATTAGGACCGTAGACTACACCGCTGACCCAGTCAACGGATTCAACGCCGTGGTTCACAAGGACGCTCCCGGCACTCACGCCGCTCCAGTGGCAGTTGCTCACGCTCCAGTCGCCACTTATGTACACTAAATCATTCATTATTTATAATTAATACATTATTTATACAGCTTTCTGTCGTTTTTATTTCCACCTGACAATTTTTTTCTTATATCTGATATACTGAAAGTATTTTAACATTGAAAAGTATTCAGTGTGTCTTAAGCTTAAACTAGATTTGTAGAAGTTTATCCAAAGACCATGATTGGAGATGCGAATGCGAGAAAACATTTCTTTTTCTAAAATTAACTATTAAATATTATGATTTTTAATTGTTTCGACAGTATTTTTGTCTCAGTACAAGCTAATATTATGGTGTTATTTAACGTTTTATGGGTGTATAGTGTCAAATCATCCATTTTACAATGTAAGGATAAATCGAAATTGGATAAAAACTCGAAAAATGGTATAGCGGTGCGAATTGTGATATGAAACAAAATCAAAATACGAAGAATGTCAAAAAACTAATTAAAAAAAAATGTGACAACTTCAGAAATGATTTATTTATTAATAAGGTTCGTATTTTTCATTAGGGATATGAATAAATACAAATAAAATATAAATATACATCTTATAATTTTTACTTAATTTGTTTGTTGGATAGTTTGATACTAAGGTTATGATTCCATTTTGGGTGTTTGCTGAATTGTTTAAAAATAACTCTTTAACAGCCTGACCTTCCACCTTTTCGCCGTGGCTGCAGATATAAAACAATATTTATAAAGAAATATTTAGTACATAATGTATACTTTACCATAGTATATTGTAACGGATAGGGTAAAAAAAAGTTTCATTAATAAAAGCATAGATTTTTTCTATTATATAAGAATGGGTCATTTTACGCCTACCGTGGGGAATAAAATGCATCATTCCAATAATCTGTGCTAATCATTGGCGGTTAATCGTTGCTTTTCGGTATGTGGTCCTAAGATCAACTAATCAGGATGACTTTGAGACATCGATAACATAATTGAGTAGCCCCTGGACTATAATAAATAACGGGACCTAGCAATGTTATGATAATGCCTTCCAAGAGATGCGGACATTGCGACAGTCCAGGACACAGTGTGCAAATGTACACCGGCATCAAGGACGAAGCCGGGGTGGCTCGTATCTCTGGACCTACTTTCTCCCCACGCCTCGGCCAGTTAGCATTTAGTACGATATTACTCACCTGGGCGATATAATTGCCTCGGGATAATTATTTCATTGCATCTAGAAGTACAATAAAATAATTCAATAATCTTTGCGTAAGATATAAGACTTAACTTATTTTATTTAAAAAAAACACACAAAAAAATTACAACCGATGATAGGTCTTGGATTTAATAGCTGGCAGAGTTTGAAATTTATCTATGTCTATGGTTGTACCAGTTGATTCCCGCTAGACCGCATTCATCCTTCACTTTTCTGCCAATTAAGGGTAGCCACTTTAAAGAGGCTGGGTGAACCCTTCAACGCGATTTACACACCAAGCTTACCCGTGCCTATTTTTTTTTTTTTAATATAACTAGATTCAGTCTAAATAATACTCTAATAAATATTCTAATATATATAACATATATTTATAAAAGGAAAATCTCTAATATGGTCTAAATTAAATTGAAGTTATGCATTTTTACTTTGTTATAATACTACATTTTATTAAAATTTAAATAATATATGTTTCAAAATTACTTGCTAAAGGATTAAATATATACATAATTGATCTCAAACTTGTTAAAATTAATGTTAAATAATAATTAATTTATAATCTAATAATAAGTACCAAGATATTTTCCCCCGTATTTACTTTTATAATTTTAGTTTAACAAACAAGTTTAAAAATAACTACGTATTTCAGCGAAATGATGTTTTTGGGAAGGGCATACATACAACAAATGCTAATTTCTGAATTTGAACTTCCAAAAAATTATTTTAAAGTTATGAATAAGGTATTAAGGATTCAAGTTAAAGGCAAAGATGATTTGTTATTTCCATTTCAAATAGATTGGTTTTTTTCTCCTAATTTATGTCAGATGTAGAATAGATGTATTTTAGCACAATAGATAGAATGTTTAGACAGTTCTGGATGATAATAATGAATAATGAAAAAAATATTAGAATGAATATGTGAGACCAGGAATACAAGAACAGTAAGAGAAAGTGTACAAGAAAAAAAAAAAAGGAATCATCTAATTCAATAAACAACCAACCATATAGCACATGATAGGCGGCAGAGGCCCAGGTCCTGATAGGGCTACAGCGCCCGATGGTGAGTGATTCCAAAACTGATAACAAAATATATAACTTCCCGATATACACATGTAAGTAATAAACCAAATTGAAAAATAACACTAATAACAAATTTTCTATAAAAATGCAAATGAAGTAAAGTAAAATAAAAAACTCATAGCAATAGAATATGTGCAAAACAAGTAAAATAGATATTCATTGGGACCAGATAAAACAGTTTAAAGGATATTAATTTAATATAATTTTAGATACAGAATAATATAATGGGTTAACCAGATTTTAATCTTAGAATAATTAAATATTTAACAAAAATAAATTGTTTTGATATTCAATAATGTTATTATGAAGTAAACAATCATCTAACTAAGCAAAATAATGAAAAATCTTAGCATAGAAAAATATTTAATTTTCATAATTATTATTGAAGTATGCTTTTTTATAGGTCCTTTCTATTAATTATTTAATTGTAATCTCAGAACTACTACAATAAATAAAACTATAATGCTACAATAATATTTTAATATTAACATTTTCGATTGCCATAATTTATCTTTAAACTATATATTTCCTGTATAAAATTATAATATGTTATTATTATTTGCGAATGTAATTAAGCCTTTTTTGTGTGTAATTTAATTATTGAATTTTAAATATAGAGTTTATTTAATACCATAAAAATTAATATATCAGAAACTGTGCAAAGCTCAAAGACAAATAAAACATTATTTAATGGAACGGTCAGACTAGGTAACGAGGTATTTCGTTATATGAGATTGTATTTGTATTTTGTATTTCAAATTGAAACATTTTACTTATTTTTAAACTTTCAAATCGTGAAATTCATGATTTCATGATTAAGTGCAATGTTGCATTTTATTCTTTCATAAAAGAGCAATGCGTTAACAAATACACAAACGTAACAGCAAGAAATAAAATTAATAAATAAATAAAAAATGGGAGTGCCTCGAAATTCAGACAAAACCATACTATTCTACCAGGACCGAAAAATGGAAAGGCGATATCAGGAACCTCAAGTTCAAGGCAGAGACAGCGAGGCGACCTCAGATCACATTCGGGGCTATATAAGAAGTGACCGCCCATCCAAGAACCAGTTCGCTCTGAATTCTCAACCATGTCACGTCTTGTGAGTATCAGATATTACCAACTCAGTAACAGTAACACTAACAGGTAGCATTATCTTATGAATATCACTATCCTTTGTTACAGGTACTCTTGATCGCCGCCGTCTTCGGCGTGGCTTCCGCCCAGCTGATCTCTCATGCTCCACTCGCCTACTCCAGACCCCTGGCATACTCCAGGCCCCTCGCCTACTCCAGACCCCTGGCATACTCCAGGCCCCTCGCCTATGCTAGGCCCTACGCTTCTTACGCCGCTCCAGTAGCCACCATCGCTCACGCTCCGCTCGCAGTTGCCCGCGCTCCAGTTGCTATCGCTCACGCTCCAGTCGCTGTTGCCCACGCTGTTGCCCCCAGAGTTGAAGAATACGACCCACACCCATCCTACTCCTTCTCCTACTCCGTCAACGACGCTTCCACCGGAGATTCCAAGGGACAACACGAGACCCGTGACGGGGATGTCGTCCAGGGCAGCTACTCCCTTGCTGAAGCCGACGGTTCCATCAGGACCGTAGACTACACCGCTGACCCAGTCAACGGATTCAACGCCGTTGTCCACAAGGATGCTGGTGCTCACGCCGCTCCAGTAGCCGTCGCTCACGCTCCACTCGCTGTGGCTCACGCTCCACTCGCTGTTGCTCATCCTCAAGTACTCGCCGCTAGGGCCTACGCTCCAGCTTACGCCTCTGCCCTGCACGCCCCAGTCACCACCCTTCTTCACCATTAATTTATTATTTATTTATAGGTAATAAAATATAAAAAATATAATGTAGTTAATTATTTCAAAATAATCCATTGATCGTTCAAGAAAACTGATAATATTATCTGAATGTTTGTTACTTGAAGGCTACAAACATCATAAATAAAACTGACAGATTACTTATATTCTGTCTGTTTTAGAAGAAGAAATATTAATAACTTACATACAATGTATATTACAGATATTCATTACAATTATAATACACATATAGTATTATTGATCTATAATAAGCATCTTTATATATATACATTTCACAATTTTATTTGTGGCTATGAATATGTAGTTAGCTAACTATTATTTGATAGTTAATTAATATAATTTAAACACTGTATTTGAAAATGGGCATTTTAATATAAAAACAATAAAAAAATTAAAAAAAACAGAATAGTTAAAATTAGCTCGAACATTATTATGAAAATATTGAAATACTGAGACGAAACGTTTAAAAGCTACAATAATATTTAAAATTATAAAGCCAAGTCTGTATTTTCAAATGTTTTAATGCCTTATTGTTTTTAATAAAGGATTTTAGAAAAAAAAAAGTATTCTTCTTTGAGTACAGAAATGCTATATATAAAACTTCAGTAGTTCTAAGATTAACCTATCAGTATTTCCTAAAACTGCTACATCAACATTCATATTAACGGGGGTCCCGAGCCAACAACGTACTGTCAGGTACTCGTGTCTAATTATAATCCCTATCCCAATTATACCTGGAAATGCAAAATTAAGAGCTCCTAATGTAACATCGTCCGATTAGCCTTATCAGCATAAAGTGACGTTAAATAAACATGTAAACAACATTAATATTTTAATTTAAAGTATATCTGTCGTCGTTTTTCGCTATTATTCAATTAAGAAAAGTTTATAAACGAGTCAATATCACATTTTTAATGAAAATTGTTTTTACATTTATTCTTTTTTTCACAGATGGATAGCTTCCTATGCGGAACGGTTTACCAAACGCACCTGCATACAGTTTATTTAGACTATTATTCATTTAAAGCAGTTATAATATAATTTTTTATATAATAACTTATTAGGGTATCAACATATCCTAAAGAGCAGCCTCTTCAATTTAGATAACATTAAAACTTAGCCCATATAGAAATTTTAATTTGTTCCTGATTGATCTGCGTTATTTTTAATATAAATGTATATTAACGAGTTTCAAGAGTTCCTCGAAAAGATAGAAAGGGTCACTTTTTGTATCCTTAAATGGCATTGTACACATCGTAATAAGCGTCATGTTATTAAGTTGTATAATAATACACCCAGAATGAATAAAGGCATACTTATTTTGAAACATGATTTCCTCTACACAGTTTAAATTATCATCTTCACAGAAGACCGCCAGAAGACCGTGTTCACAATAATAAAAGAATCAGTAATTGTCATAGATACTTCTGAAACGGTATTGGGTGTGGATCATGAATTAAGGCTAACACTCAAAAGTAGGAGTGAATGACACACATCTGACTTATAGATAGTTAAAAGAATGATGATTACCAAACAGCTATAATGCACTCATACATTCATAAATTAAAGTAATAACAGCTGATTCATTTCTGATTTATTAAAGTATAAACAACATACAATATTATTGATTAATAATATTCTGTGTAAAGTGTTATACATTCATATAATATACAACAATTAAATAAACAGATTAAAAAAAAAATGTATTTTCTTCGAAATGAATGAGTGAGTCTTTACATAACGGTTCATATACATAAAGTACAAAAAAGTGTTCTTCATGTTTCTAACTTGATGTGGAAGGACACGATTCTATTCTAAATCCATTAACTACAAAATGCATTTTGAACAAATATATTATGTAAGCCTTTATAGTTATTGAAATTACTTAGGCCTTCGCCAAGTAAGCGCTTGGACGGTAGAGAAGAATTGTTGTTTTACCGGGAAATGGCGAGTTCCGTTAAAAATGTGGGTACATCTTTTCTATCTACTACTAATCGTGAGCAGTAAACCTCATTCAACCAGTGCGCAGAGAAGATAAAGCAATTAAGTGAAAAATTTAAGACCTGTCTTCTCTAGTCGGCACGTCTTACGCTTGTTGGTGTAATCAAATTTTCAACAAAATCTAAGTAGAAACTTGAGTTATATCTCTCAACTTTACTTTTTATCTATTATCATACTTATACATATATCATACTTATATATATATTATTTATCTATATATCTGTTGATTAAATACAAATGTTTACACGTATTTGTAATTGTATGTTACATAGATAACTGTTAATAAACTATAAAATCCTGCAGGTTAAAAGAGGCAGAAATGGACACTTATTTCGAGGAAGAGATAGAACGAAGGGCAAGAGACCCGGATTACATATGGGATGATATTGAAACAAGCTGGAAATTAAAATGCTGTTGGAAGCTGCTGCCTTAGTTTGTGGAAAAAGCAAACCAGCATCTGGTAACAAAAGGACCGCCTGGTAGACTGCAGAAATCAAGTGGGCTATTCAGGAAAAGAAAATATTG
This sequence comes from Troilus luridus, assembly GCA_964056705.1. Taxonomy (NCBI): domain Eukaryota; kingdom Metazoa; phylum Arthropoda; class Insecta; order Hemiptera; family Pentatomidae; genus Troilus; species Troilus luridus. Next base: position 178,657,195 of record OZ057412.1, read on the forward strand.
TGGAGAAGGTATCTTGAAACCAGATCCCAAGAAAACTACGAGCAATATAAAAAGAAAAGAGCCGAGGTAAAACAAATGGTTTTGAATGCTAATAAGAAAGCTTGGAAAGATTTTGGCCACAAGATGAAGACTGATTATAAGGAAAACCAAAAAATTTTTTATAAGGTCATGAAAGGGCTAAGGAAAGAAACAGCTCCATTGCTAAAAGACAAAGAAGGAAATATTCTACGAAAGAATGATAAAGTTATGGAAAGATGGTGAGAATATTTCGGAGAATTGTTGCAAGAAGGTAGCCTCGGATGTGAATCTGGCGGGGAGATGGTGGAAGAGGTGTGGGAAGAGGACGACTACATAAACAAGGAGGAATTGGAGGATGGTGTGACAGATATGAAACTGGGGAAATCAGCTGGAATAGATTAAATATCTCCTGAGATGTTGAAACACATGAGTCATAAAAGACAACAAGTTATGCAACACCTATTTAACTTGGTCTGGAACAGAAGAAGGTTCCCAAGGAATGGGAGATAGCAGTCATAGTTTCAACCTTTAAAAAGGGAGATAACAGGGACTGCGGTAATCGTCGAAGCAGGATTCCCCCTAAAGGGAAATTTGAGGGTACCCTAAAAAATTTACTCCAAGATCCTTGAAAAGAGAATCAGAAGAATGGTTGAAAATAACCTGGAGGAGGAACAGTATAGATTCCGTGGTAATCGAAAATTCAGGATCACATTTTCGCCATGAGACAAATCCAAGAAATGGTCTTGGAGAGAGGAAAATAACTGTCGGTCTGCTTCATAGACCTAATAAAACCATTCGACAGAATACAGAAAGGAGATGTCCCCAAAGCCTTAAGAGAAAATACTGTGGACACAGGACGGTGGAGGTCTGTATAGGAAAAACAGGAATGTAGTCAGATTCTCTAATAACACCTCAAAAGAATTCGAGACAACTGCTGGGATTAGACAAGTTTGCAGTCGCAGTCCACTACTGTTTGTTTTGGTCCTGGATTCTGTCATACAAACCGAAAGGAGAAATTCAAAGAGTTTCACCTAGGGTATTTCAATCTGACTCTAATGGCGGTTGCTGATGATCTCATTGTGTTAGCAGATCATGATAAAGGTTATCAGCACAATATTAGGATACTCCAAGAAGAGCTGAAGTTTATAAACATCAGTATCAACCCGGCAAAAGCAATAGTAATGCGGAAAGAAAGAAAGCCAAGCAGAGCTATGAGAGTGATCACAGTTAATGGAGAAATAATTGAACAGGTAAGTTATTTCAAATATCTAGGAGCGCACCTGCAGAAGAGTGGCTACATCGATAGTGAAGTAACAGAGCGTATTGGGGCAGCAAGCAGAATGTTCAACGCCGTGAAAAGAGGCTTCTTAAACCGCCGTGAGGTGACAAGAAAGACGAAGATGGCTGTTTTCTAGTCTACCTTTATTCCGATCATGACGTACTCCTCAGAGTCATGGACTCTAACAACCAACCATAAATCAAGGCTTCAGGCTACCGAAATTAGGTTTCTTAGAAAGGTGGAAGGGAAAACCAGAAGAGATCGAGTGCATAGCAAAGCAATAAGGACACATCTGGAGACAGTTCCAGTCACTGAACTAATAAAGCGGAACTGGCTCAGATGGTTTGGGCATCTGTTACGTACGGAGCCAAGCCGCACAGCAAAATGTGCATACAATGCAAGATTAGAGTGCAGGAGAGGAAGACCAAGACTGAAGTGGGAAGACGGTGTGAAAGAAGCTTTTAGGAAATATGAATGGATTGGAATAGAAGAAGTGTGCTGGTACAGAACAGAGACAACTGGGTCAAGCTCTATAAAGGATCTGCTCATACTGTTTAGGCGGAAGGCGAGGATAAAAGATTAGTATGATGATGATGATGGATATGATTTTCATTCATAAATTCCGGTATAATGTGTTTTAGAAAATATTACATACAACTCAATATCGTGTTCCTTTCATTTAGAAAGTAAAACCATGGCATCCAATACATTTTTTTTTTTCAATTTTATTAGTCTTATTTTAAATATGTTCATAAAAAAGTTATGTTTTTATATTTATTACTTATAAATAAACAATCTTATAGTTTTAGTAAATAAAGTTATCATTTAGCATAATTGGAGAAGCAAAAGTAGTACGCCGTCCAATATACGGCTAGCGCCTGGTCGTGTTATCCTTAACGACTGGGAGGTTAATTAGTTTTTTTTAAATTTTTCATCTTAATGATTTCGTATCACGGAATTGTATCGGGGCTCCACTGAAAGCAAAGGGAAATTATTCATCTATTGCACAGTGATGAACAGTTTTTACTGGACGTTTCTACACCATATTAAAACTTCATCTTTGGCAAAATTGTTCCTCTATTCTCTATACTTGGAACAATGCAGGGCTTTTGGATTATGCAGTGAGATCGGATATTTACTTTGGAGGTCAAACCTCTGGACTTTGAGTTGTTCAACAATATGCGTATGAGAAATACCTATGCTTTATATAGGTATGAGAATTACCATTTCTAGTGATTTTATATCAAGAAAAAAAAATATATATATGAAACAATCTCTACTCGTGTTGTCTTCCTCTGAGTATGTTTGTGTTCGCCTCAACCTGGAATTACCCTAAAAGCTTACTAAAAGCGGAACATTAAATCGACTTCAGATAGCAGATAGTGTCATTAGAGTTAAACCAAGTTTAAGAGGTCGAATTCCATCGTCAAAAATAAAATCTGTACCACAATAACCCATAAAGGGTCTAGAGTTTAGTAAATAGTAAAGATTGTACTGTTTCTTGGACAAAGTTTGTGCAGGGAGGTGATTTGACGGAGATCACGCTCAACCGCCAGATTCACCCCCTATTTTGGGTACCCATTTTATAGAGGCGTTGTAAGCACCAGGACGCACACCCTAATCATACATACCCGACCGCTAACAGATTAAATTAAATCTGCCAGCAGCACGGTAACTCCGCTCGTGAATGATGTCAGTAAAGTATGCGAAAGTGCCATGAAGACTGCAGCGGGAGAATAAGGGATATAGTGGATTAATGTAGGCGGAGAAATGAAAATCTGAGAAATATTTTCGTTTTGTTCGTATTTGTTCACAAGATGTTTAGATAATCCCACATCGGCTAGGTAAGGAGTGAAAAGTAATTTATAAACAGTTTTTTGCCTTTGATGTTTGCTTGAATAAACAAGTATTTATCGTAATTCAGCATTTTGTTATTGTATTATTCCTGGCCTATCAGTCGCCTCTTTGTCCTTAATCAAAAGGAAATATTTCAATATTTCAATGTGGACGATTATAAGAAACTTACTGATGTAGAAATGGTTGAGTGGATATATCTTAGAAGAGTGTAAAATGGCCTAGGGTTAAACTTTTTTATTTGTGGCAAGGTTTAGACATGCGTATTAAGCCAACTCTTAACCCTGATGAGGGACAAAAACTTGAGCACAAAAAGTAGGCACAAATAAATAACCTAAACTTATTTTGTGTGAACCATTTACTGACTACACCCCTGACCATTTTAACTCTTCCAAGATATATCCAGTCTACAATACTATAGTCAGCCACTATAACAAGCAAATATACTGGGCGGAATGATACATAATGGCATTGATAAAAGCATGTACAGAAATTACCATGTGGTAGTGCTAAATTTAATTTAGAAGTTCATGAGGCCATCTTCTTTTCAGTAGCGTCGGGTTATCGGGAATTAAAGTAGTAACCAGGTTTGAAACTATTTCTTTTGGTTTGAGTGGGAATAAAGTTAGTCATGAAAGGATTCATATCGGGTTCGGGCAATATCAGCAACAAAGGAACATTGAGGTCATTACAGGTTACTTTATTCGTATCAAAGTAAGAAGCATTAAGAATTTTACGAAATATTTTGGATTGTAAGGATTGGTATTTGGTGAGTAATTCGATTGCTTAGTGGAGCCCTAAAGCTCAACTCCATAAGTCCAAACAGGTATTATTATCCAAATAGTTATCTATATGAGTCTTCTGTAAACAGCTTATAGCTTTTGTCTAGTAAGTGTTGAAGTAGCCTGAACGGCGAGCTGATTCTTGTCTTTTCAGTCTAGTATGATGATTCCAAGTTAATCGTTTGCCAAGGCGTAATCCTAAGTATCAGATTTGCTCTTCAGATATTATTAAAGGATAAGGTCAGGAGCAATAATTTAAAAACAAGAACATAATTATGATACAAAAATTTTAAAGTCAAAATGCGTGGGGTGCTTGATGTTAATTCTTATAAGTACATAACTTATTGACTGATATAAATTTGTTAAAAAAGTAGACCCATTTTGAAAATATCTTAAAAAGCATGCCACGCTTGTTTTTTTCGATAAACTGATTTCTTTTGCTCATGACCCTATTCTTGTTTTGTTTCCGATTAAACCGTTTATTATATATCATTATTTTTGTAAAAAACAAACAAAAAAAACGTTGGTTGATATTATTTTACAATACTCGGATTTTCTCATAACTATATCTCACTACTTTTATTCAGTTTTATTGTAAAGTTTCAGCCATACGTACGAACTTCTAAATAAAAAGAGTAAAAAAATATGGGTATCCTGACTACCAGTACATGGTATAATAGGAATTTTAATAGTTTGAAACATTAACTTGTCTTGTGCCAAATAATTTCAATTACGTTTGGTAGGTCAATGAAACCAACAACAATAAAACCAATTAATGGATATTCTCAAGTGGTATCTGCCGAATTCCTCTCTGGCCAAGCTCTAATTGATATTAGATACCGAATTCCGAATGAAATTTTATTTGAGAAAAGAAATCTATAAATTAAAAACGATTTTTAACTTTTGGCCATACTATTTTACTAATTTACTAAATTAGATATTTAATGTTGGATGCGATACGGCGCAGTTGCAAATATAACATAAAACAATAATAATAATTTATAAAAAAAATATGTTTTATGAACTTCTGCCCTTCGAACCTTCTCGCAGAAATATTTTGATGGATAATAAGTACTAAGTTAATTGAAAACTTTTTAATTAAAAATGTTCAAGAAATAATAAAACTTCAGTTGCTGAAACTAGATCCCGCCGACATTGTTCTCGGAAAATGGAAAATGAAAATCTAAGAAGTTCAAAAGCATTTTTTTTTGTATCCTTGAGATAATTTCCATCAAGAAAATAGATATATAAAACTGTATTTCTTTAAATTATTGTATACGGGTGTGAAAATGGTCACTAAATTGAAGGGACAAACAACGTATTCGATGATAAAGTGATGAGATTGAACAAAACGGAGTTAGAGCGATAGCATTGCTAAGATTAATAAGGTTGGAAATTTGTTGAGGTTTGGAACGGACGAATTCTTAAAAACCTTATCAGCACTGAACCAATTGGTGAGCGTCTGAGGTAGACCGAAGCGTAGGAGGGAGGACTTCTGAAAGTAATGAAATAAAACTTGCGGGTTTGGATAGTTTGGGTTTTTCTAAACGAAATGTATAAATTTAAAAACGTTAGCAGTTATGAAGTCATAAAACAATGCTAATGAAAATAAAAGTTGTCGGAGATAGAAGATCGGCTGGGATTCGATCCTGAACCTTAGGGAGCTAAGCGATTTATTATTTTTGTATTTAATTGTGGTTAGTTTAATGATTTTGTTGATAGAAACAACTAAAATTAAAGCCATTTTTCACTATGTGTATAATTAAACCTAAGGTCTTCACTATTGTGGTTTTAGTATTTTAAGTTGAGAGAAGTTTATGAATAAACAATGAACATTTAAATATATTATGGGATTAAGGAATTAATTTTTCGACTATTATCTGACTAAATATTTGAAAAATTCCAAAAGCTGAAAACATACCCTTATTAAAATTTACCATAACTAAATAATTAGCAAAATCTGTTATAGGTCACGAATGAATAGGGGTGCAACATATATATACAGAAGAACCCAAGAATTTGTTTTTGTTTTTTTTGGTGATTCATTTATTGACCATATAAAACTTCGTAAAGCATCTTTAGTGAAAAAATCCCAACTAAATAATAAACCCTGAAGGATATTAACTACATTCCCAAATCCCTAATTATTGAGTAATTTTGAATAAGAAAAATTAATGCACGAAATAAGAACCTGCTTTCATAGATATAGTAATTACCGGGTCAGGTTCAAGTGAGTAGGAGCTAGTTTGACCAGATTACTCGAAGCTCGCTATATAAGCAGGCACCACCCTACTGATCGCCAGTTACCAGCTAGCTATCAGACATGGCACCACTTGTAGGTATCTCTCAGTGTAGAGCCAAATAGTAACATGATATGATATAAAATACTATTTAATAACAGGTTCTTCAATAACTGCATTACCGTTACAGGTACTCCTCGTCGCCGCTACGCTCGGCCTGGCCTCCGCCCAGTACGGCTACCACGCTCCTGCCGCTTATGCCAGACCTCTCGCTTACGCTAGGCCTTACGCTGCTCCACTCGCGGTAGCACGGCCACTCGCTGTTGCTAGACCATTGGCCGTAGCCCATGCCCCAGTTGCTGTAGCTGCTCCGAGAGTCGAACCATACGACCCACACCCAGCATACTCCTTCTCTTACTCAGTCAACGACCATTCCACCGGAGACTCCAAGGGACAGACCGAGACCCGGGAAGGAGACGTCGTCCATGGAAGCTACTCAGTGGCCGAGCCAGACGGTTCCATCAGGACCGTAGACTACACCGCTGACCCAGTCAACGGATTCAACGCCGTCGTCCATAGGGAAGCTGGAGGACACCCCGCTCCAGTTGCTGTAGCACACGCTCCAGTCGCTGTAGCTCACTCTCCAGCATATCTGCACTAGACTGTTACTTTTTACTCGACTTACCTGTTTGCCTTGGGTTATGAATTTCTACCCAAGGGTTTGTAATATATAATAATCCTATGGTATTATTTTGTAATGGGTGTTAAATATATGTTTTGTTTAAAGTTATGTTTTCGTCAATACATAAAAATTATCCTAATTCAATATTATATTTATGAATATTACAGGAATTCAATTTTTTTAAATAGTTGCTACGAGGTTGGAAAACTGATTCTGTAGCATTAGTTATGTTTATTAACTATTTACACTATGAGTAATGCATACAACTACCTTAGACTGGGGGATATGTAATTATTCACACCGACCAAAATAACACATTGATTACGTGTTGACGTTCCGACCTAACATTTAACAAAATATGATCAACAATATAATGCAAAAGAAAGTGAAACAGTTATAAAGGCATAAATGAGTAATTATTCCGTAGGTAGTCGCTTCGAGTAACAAGATTTAATCTTTAATATTTTCAAAAAATACAACTTCTAAATCATGAGGTTTAGAATGGGATGGAAAATACTTCAGTAATAATTTCATCTAGAAATGAATGTCTCAACAATAATACGGATATATTATATATACTTCGAAATGCTAATTGAAACTTTTATCTGAACGAAATCTATTTATCACCGATAATAGCATTCTGTTTTCCATACCCAAGCTCATGATAACTTTTATCTTACAAAAAAAATTAAAAATGAAACTAATAAACCGTTAAAACTTGTTGTAACTCAACTCCAACCAGCGGAATAATAACAAAAATATTTCTTATTTTCATGAAAAATTTTTCTTTTAATAATAATAAAAAAACAGAATGAGATAAAACTAATCAATAAAGACATGTACGTTAAAAAATATGAATTCACTTCAATAATGAATCGTTGGGAATGTGCAGAAAGGGAATTCAGTTATTATATTTCGTCGTGAAATTATTATTTATATTTGCTTGTCCAATATTGGTTTGAGGAGGGAAAAGGGTGAGTTCAGAGTCAGCATATTTATAATTATATCGATTTGGAAGAATGGGAATCGTTCGAGAAATTCATGCAGTAGCGATCGATAAAAATCTACCTTATATTAAAGATCTAAAATTATATATGCTATATAAATCCTCAAATACTATAGCTCTTAGAAGAGAATCCCAGCTAGAATAATGTTATGTTCACTGACTGGTCGCACTTCTATTGGTGCAGTGATAGCCGAAGAGTCTTCAGAATATATGGGAAGCTTACAGTGTACAGCTCAGTTCATGGTTCCTCCAGTGCTGTTTGTAGGTGTCCTTTTCAAGGCGCTCACTGCATCACATTCCTCTGAGCTGCTGGTGGCTGCAACAAGTCTCACAGTCGGCTCATAAAGAGGTATAAAATGTAAAGCTAACTTCATGCAAACGATTATGGATAGTGTGGATGTAGGCCTAACCAACCTTAACCTGGATTGAGGATCTGGTGGGTACTGTGGATGAGGTTTCTTCTGGCAGCAGTGACTATTCCCATCCAGTATTTGTATTTTGATGGAAGTTTTTATTTTTTCAAATCATTTAATTAAACTTTCTGCAGCCAATATTATAATATTTTTTATCTTAATATTAATGCAGTTTATAGTAAAACTTATATAAAAATACCGGACAATGTAGATAACAGGAAATTAGCATAATTCCTATTAATTGTCACACAAATTATAATTGTTCAATGCTGTTATCAATTAACATTTTTCTTCTAGCTCATTAGTCCTTGAATGAATTAATCAAGCTTTGACGTCTTTAAAATTGCTTCAATTGTGGGAGGCAATTCAAAATAACGAATGATAACAAAATCGGGATACAATGTAGTGTTGCAGCTAAATATCTACATATCATCTCCATCCAAAATTCAATAAGACCACTGGATAGCTAAAGGATCAAAGAATTTATTACGATAAGTGAGGATTGTGACGCTTTGCGCGCGGAGGAGGGGGGAGCGTTGCCAATTAGAGGTAATTTTACCGCTAATCGCGATTTCCATTCATCATAACTTTTGACACAGAGAAGCTACGACGTTCGTTTAAGCTCCAATCGTCAGCTGACGTTAAGATCTGTCGATTGAATGTAATCATTAGTGTAAAATAGTGATAGTGAATATAATAAAGCGTTAGAATAAAAAAATATATTATCAAAAGTATATACTGTCGGCATGTACGCGTCGAAAAGCCAAATCCAAATACAGGGATCGCATACGCTTGGAAAGAGCTTCTCATGAACGATAGAATGGTTGCAATAAAACACCATATGACCGAGTCAAGTAGTGCCAAAAATAACTAGTTTATGGGGATTTGAGTCGCCTCGGATATGGTCAGGCGTCTCCTACAGTCAGAGATATACGAGATGAGCACTGGAGATCGCCCCAACGTCCGTTGCCAACACTAGTATAAAAGTTAGTGTAGTTCAGACGTTTCCTGGTCAGCGTCTTTTTATGCCTATCACCGCCATTAATGCACAAAGCTTGATCACGCACTCAGAAAAGATCTCTAGCGATTCCATCAGTCGATCTGATTAAGTGATAATCGGCGAGACTTGGATGGAAAATTCCATGCCAGTGAATGTGTCTGGCTTTGATCCGAGATCATATTGTAATACCGGTGAGCGTAGAAAAATTCCAACTACGTCAATAGTAGAGGTATCATCATCATCAAGCCTCAAAGCCGGTGGAGTCGCCATATATCGTAACATCAATAGCTTAACTGGTTGTAAGAGAGTTAAAATTGACGTTTCGGATGTTTATTTGGAAATTAAAGACGCAAAACCTGGCGACGTCTGTCATGTAAATGTAAAAACCTACGAATTCATCCTCGGGTGTGTGTAAATCCATCCGGGCAAAGCGTTAGCAATGATCAGACTTATAACATAAATTAATCTCTATCAGTTACGAACGATATTAATATATTCCAAAAACATCACTAAAATTATACCAGATTACGAGCCTGATCTTACTACACTAATTATCATGGTCAGAGACAATGCTAATGTTTCTCAAGACCGCTCATTGCCCGGCTTCATGCTCAGAGAGTTCACTTTATCTTACATCGAAACTTCATCAGTAACGTTATGTAATACCAGGTAATGATTTAAAATTTACCAGAAACCTCGATGTATCTCGCATGGCATTTTTGTCGTATTTTTCGTATCACAGACCTATAAATGCATCCTTTACATCAGTATTGAAGTAATAAATCCTCCAAAATAAATGGGAGAATAAATTAATTTTCTTCACTGCGACCCCAACCATGCCTTTTTTTCGTCAAATTCTACTTAGCAAAGATGTGATTCGTCCTTATTTTCTTATTAAAAAAATCAATTGAAAAAACACACATACAAAGTAACGAGTATATGGAAAATATGAACTAAAACAAAATCTAAAAATTAAAAACTGTAGAATCTATAAAAATTACTTTATAAATTATAAATACGTTAGTATTTATGTATGTAGAGTTAATGAAAAAAAAAACACAATTAATTAATGTTCTTAATTATAACTATTCAAAAATCAATGTATATTTTATAAAAAGAATTATTTAATATTAACCAAACAATAATATGTATTTAAAAAAACAATAAAATATAAAATATAGCTAAATTTTCAATAAATCAATAATCCATTAGTTTATAAGTAACATTAAAATCAAGTCAATCCATGTTTTAATTTTATTATTTTTTTTCGCATTCTACGTATATGTTGTTTTTTTAAATGAAAAGAAAGAGTATTGTGGCCATGTCTATTATGACCGTCCTTCCTGACTAAACATCTACCTTATTCCAAAATCTCATTGAACATCATTTACCATAAGTTTCTTAGAAAAGTGTGAAATAATCAATGATGCAGACAATCAATTTTACACAAACTATGTTTAACTTATTTTATATGAGCCTGAGTTTCAGCCATAAATTTAGGCCATCATCAGTGCTGAGAATAAAAGATAACATAAACAATTATATAAATAATGCAGTACCTGAGATGATATAACAGGTTATATAAACAGTAATGACAGGGATGACAAAAAAGAAATACAAAGAATGAACCTTAAATTAAGAAATAATTCATGAAAAAAATTAAGAAAGGAAAGAAATCTAGACAACACTAAAACATAGATAATAAAGATACTATACTTTAAAATTTCAAGATTTTGTTAAAAAATATAATGGTTACCATGTCATTAGTTAAAGAAGAATATAGATAGGTGCTATTAAAAAGATAATAAAACATAGATAATAAAAATAGTAAAACTACAAGAAAAATGGTTTCTTCACAAACAAAAAATAATACCATGCGAAATACGAAATGAGATCGGAATAGATACTATTAAAAGGGATATGAAGCTTTGTGAGGGTTTTAAATGAAATTGGAAAACATTAGTTGTAATAATCGTTTTAGGAAAGAGGACACTAACAATACTAGGAAGGAAGATAATAATAATACCAGAATAGAAGATATCAGAGGGATGTAGGGTACAACTGTAACTGACAACAATTTACTGAACTATTCAAAGTTATAAAAATCGTTAAGTATTACCTACCTACCAACTAATAAAAGTACATATAAATATTTAAAAGAAAATTAGAATAGCAAGCATTATAAAAGTGTATTCAAATTCAGGGATTTTTTAAACCTACATACTTGTATTTAGAAATAAAGAGGATATTTGAAAATAGGAGATATATTAATAGTTAGTTATATTAATAGTTATATATTATGACGCTGAGTTTATTAATGGTGCATTAACCAGAAACGTATAAATAAAAATGAGTGAACTAATGACATAATTGACGTAATCATTAATGTTTATCTTACTGATTACATTATGTAACAAGGAGTACAAATAAATCAGTTCATAAAAAGAAATGAAACCGTAAATCTTAATATCTTAGCGTTAATACACTACACACTTATGGGTAAGTAATTCAATGAAAACTTGACTAAGTTAAAAAAAGGCCAATGACTCAACCAAAACAATATTATTATAAAAGCATCATACATTTAAGTCTAGGAGAGTGATGTTTTTTCGCAGCCTGGATAATTATATAAGATTCCGTTCATTAGATGGTATGGATTGATTGCGGGCCCAAGTTCAAGGAAACTGAATGTAGTTTGACTAGTGGACGCCTTAAACCTGCTATATAAGCCCGTAGCGAACAGAGCTGCTACAGTTCACAACCATGGCTCCACTAGTAAGTACCTCTTAGGATAGACAGCATATATCTATACAATTCAATGCGAACGGTTTTATTAACTTTTACTTCGCAGGTACTCCTCGTCGCAGCCACCATCGGCTTGGCCTCCGCCGCTCCACAGTATGGCTATCACTCTCCATTAGCAGTCGCCCATGCTCCAGTGGCTTACTCCAGACCACTCGCCTATGCTAGACCTTACGCTGCTCCAGTCGCTGTTGCACGACCACTTGCTATCGCACGACCATTGACCGTAGCCCATGCTCCAGTAGCCATAGCACACGCTCCTAGAGTCGAACCATATGACCCACACCCAGCATACTCCTTCGCTTACTCCGTCAACGACCATTCTACCGGAGACTCCAAGCAACAGCATGAATCCCGTGACGGAGATGTCGTCCAGGGAAGCTACTCCCTCGCCGAACCCGACGGTTCCATCAGGACCGTAGAGTACACCGCCGACCCAGTCAACGGTTTCAACGCCGTCGTACACAGGGAAGCTGGAGCACACCCCGGTTCAGTTGCTGTCGCACACGCTCCAGTAGCAGTGGCTCACGCTCCAGTCGCAATAGCCCACGCTCCAGCATATGGTCTTCACTGATTCATCAGTTTTCACTCGCCTGACCTGAATAGATTAAGTTATTTTTGCTACCCAACCTGTATGTAAATATGTTATATATGTTACTACGGAAGTTTTGATATAATAATTAAACGTTTTTATTGTTATAAGTAATATTTTATTTTTCTTTGTTTGTCATTTGACATCAATTCCTTGATACCATTTCCGGATGTAAAATTTTATGAACTTTATTTTTTAACATGCTTGTTATATTAAATATCACACCAAATGTTTCATAGTTGGTAGAGTAAACATAGGATCAATTCAGTATATTCTTTAAGAAACAATTTTTGGAATTATAAATATAAAGTGTATTAATTTTTTTATGGCACGGAAAGTTCTGGCATACGTCATTAGACCATAACTCAAAATATCTTTGGTAGTTTTTCCGAATTTGAGAGTCATTCCTAAAATGATTTGGAATGGGTATATTAATCGTGAAACTGAATATTTATGCTGGAGGAAAGTAAATATTCAACCATGTATAGCTTACGAGATATGGAAGGGATATGCCTTTACATTTTTTTTTTTTACATTAGAAATCCTTAATATTTATCAATTATATTTTTAATATCTCATGATAGTTTAATAAATTACTTCATATTAATACATGAATATATTTTTTTTTTTTTATTTAATTCAATGATATTTACAACTATAATGGTATTATATCAAGTAAATGTGCAAAAATGTATAATATGACATGAAAACACTTGTGGAGAAACTACCCATCGATAGCACTCCAATTATACATGAATATGAATCTCATCCATGTTAAGAAATTACGAAACATTTGGTTCAAAAATAATAAGTTGTTAAATAAAAACAAAAAAATTACACTTGGATCCGAATTAAATAAATTATTGTACAATCTCACTTTAGTCGAGAGAGAAGATAGTGATGATCGGTGAGTAGAGACTACTTTCCAAGAATCTTCTACGTAAAGGATTTTTTCTCAGGGAAATGGTAATTCTGCAAGTATGTATTATATTTCAGCATGATGAAGTATAACCATGGTAAACATATATAAATGTAAAGCATATCTGTTATTTAAATTTCCTTTCAACAGTTGCTACACCTTAAGATCAGAAATAGGTAACCGCATTTTATTGGTGAATTTATTATTATACCATTTTTCTGTAATGCGAATCAATGTTTTGTATATCTGAGTTGCTTTCCATGATTCTTTTGTAAAAATGAATTATTCTAATGAATAGTTATTTATATTCAGAAATATTTAATTGGTCCCGTTAAAGACTGGATATGTAAAACATACACATCCAGAAATACTCGCGAAATTAATCGCAAATTGTTAATTTTTTAAATCAGTTATTATTATTGATTCACTAAAATTATGCCTCATGAGGATTTTTGTGTCTAGAAAATTAAACCACTCGCTTTATTCTGTAAGAAAATTTTCCAATACGGCTTGTAATATGAGCGTGTTGTTCGGATCTAATTTCATAGAATCAAAGATTGATTAAAAAAAACAAAACATTATTTTATTATAGAAATAGTAAATTCTCTATTTATTTTTTAAGTATGAAAATATACAATATTTTTATTTAACTTTATATTCATACTTATCAAATTACTCATTGTATGTTTTATTTTACTTGCACATTCCTGTTTTACTGCGTATTTTCTATACAATAGAGATTAAGTTTTAATTGAAGAACGTTCATTGTTTTAAATAAATTGTTAAATGTTGTGAAAAGTACATATATCGGGAAAAATACTTATTATAATAATCTATTTCCTATTTATTTTTATAACAAACTTTTTTTATTTAAATATAATATTGTTAAAAAATACCTTCACTATATAAATTTATGTCTGTGTATCCAAATCCATCACCAACCCAAAACCAGCTTAATTGGCAGTACGCCTTATAACATACATGCTTCATACTTTAGTCAGGAAAGCACCATTTTTGAACTTAAAATTAAGTGTTTTTTGCGTACCCAGATTTCTTTTATTGCATCCATACATTTGATTTACGATTACTTGAATAAGATAATCATAAAAATTTGTATGAGAAAATATGTGGTTTTCTGGCAACTACAAGCATATGTGATTGAAATATATCATTTTCAAACCTCATTTTAAGAAGATCCTGCATCGAGTATTTAAATGAGAATATTTTAACACCATAAATGAATATACCTATATGTAACTAATGTATTTACAAAAATATATTACTAATATTCTGAGAAAAAAATTAAGAACACCTAATAGAATATTGCATGGAGGCGCCCATACCACTAAAGCCAGCTTATTGACAGTATACCCATGTAAACAAAACATGTATATAATTAAATGCTTTATTACAACAAATGTTCATCAATATTAATATGTTAAGAAAACCATATTTTTTCGTTAAACACGAGCAGTAATTAGAATTCCATAACTGTGGTTTTATTTTTAAAATGTTCTATGAAAAATAAATGATCAAAGTAGCTGAATAGCGAGCAAATATCCCAGTATCATCTGATTTGGCTCAGAGCTTACGGATATTATTCGTGAATAAAAAACGTTACTCTCGAAAAACAAACTAATAAGTGAATGATCGAAAATAGTTTCGAATTAGGAGAAAATTAAGAATTCATATGAAATAATATATTTAAAGTTTGTAAGGTTTTTAAGATTCAGTCAATAATTATAAAATAATAGTTTGACGATGATTCAAGCTTTCATCCTGCTCAAAAACTGGCTTGTAGTGAAATACAGTAAATACTTATTGACATTAAGATAACAAACTATATATTACGTAAATTAAACATTTTATTTGTATATTCATTTAACATTACTTATGCTACAATGGCTAATCAGACAATACCACAGCGGTCCTAAAATTTGCCTCTCTAAGTATAGTTAGGATAGGGATCTTTAACAAGTACCAGTGACAGCAATGTCTAGGGTCTCCCATTTTACGTCCCTTCCATTACCAAGGATTAAAAAAAACTAACGGCCATCTTCCGGGTTGCGAACCCGTTAATTTTGGTATTTTGAGCTTGTCATACTAAACGCTACACCACAGGTGATCCACATTATAATTATATAATGAATAAAAGACAATGTTAATACATTTTTCCAAGTATGAATACATGACGAACTATGCTTCGCTAAATCAATTCATATACGTGTACCGTAACAAATACTGCTCAAGACTTGGTAAGAGGTCAAAGGGTATAAAGATTGCATTTTTGAATATCATAGGCCAACACCTTAGTTTACATTCAAATTTTAATAGTACTTTCATATATGTACTTGTATGCATGTATATTACGTCTTATATTTCATTTTAGGCAAATAATTTTTTTCTAAAACATCTTTCTAATTAATCATTTTGGGTCAATACCAGGAGAAAGTTTTACGTAATGTTAAAATGAATAATAATCGAACCATCGTTCATTATTATTACAACTGAAAATGTCCCCTCAATGTATTTTCATTTCATATGCCAGATTACATAAATCATAGTCGAATTGCATACCAAACGGTTGAATAAGAACCTGTTTATTATCGTAGCTCCAGACGTGTCTGGTTCAAGTTCAAGTAAACAGAATGTAGTTTGACAGCCGCTTGCTCTAAGTCGCCTATATAAGCCTCCCCTAGCCTCTCTACAATCAGTATCCAGCCATGACAGGACTAGTAAGTATCTCAGTGTACCGAAAGCAAATAATTATATGAATCTGGTATATTTATATTATATCTTATTTACTTATTTGTTTAGGTAATTCTCATCGCCGCCATTTTTGGCATGGCCTCCGCCCAGTACGGCTACCACGCTCCTGCCGCTTATGCCAGACCTCTTGCTTACACCAGACCACTCGCTTACGCTAGGCCTTACGCTGCTCCAATCGCTGTCGCTCGACCACTCGCTGTTGCTAGACCACTCGCCGTCGCACATGCTCCAGTAGCAATAGCACACGCTCCTAGAGTGGAACCATATGACCCACACCCAGCATACTCCTTCGCTTACTCCGTCAACGACCATTCCACCGGAGACTCCAAGCAACAGCATGAATCCCGTGACGGAGACGTCGTCCAGGGCAGCTACTCCCTCGCCGAACCCGACGGTTCCATCAGGACCGTAGACTACACCGCTGATCCTGTCAACGGATTCAACGCCGTCGTACATAGGGACGCTGGAGCACACCCCGCTCCAGTAGCTGTCGCTCACGCTCCAGTCGCCATTGCCCACGCTCCAGCTTATGCTCTTCACTGATAAATCAGTTTCCACTCGTCTGATCTGAATAGATTAAGTAATTTTTGCTACTCTACCTGTACTTAATGTATTATATATGTTACTATGGAACTTTAGTATAATAATTATACGTTTTTATTATTATTAGTGATATTTTGTTATTCTTTGTTGACCACGCCTATAACATATATTCTTATTAAGATTTCGGAGTGAATAATATTTTATGCTTATAGTTTTTTAATACAATAATACTTGTCATATTAAATATCACACCAGAGTTACTTATCTTACTGGTTTATACTTATCCGAGCACAATTCTTATCAATTCAGAAAGTTTTTTTATAAGAATATTAGTATTGGGTATTAGTTATTTTATTTTATATTTTTACACGACACAGATTATTGTGCCGTATCCAAATGCCTAACAAATTTTTTGTAGTTTGGATATTTGTTACTTTGGTCTGAGGAAACAGCTTGGTGGCCGCATACTCTTTCGGTAAAGTTGCATCTGTACAAGACCGTCATTCGTCCGTACTGATGTATGGCTCGGAAACCTGGACAACAACCAAGGCCTGCGAACAAGAATTCCTCCTGGTTGAGCGGAAAATCCTTTACAAGATATTTAGAGGAGTGCTGGTGGATGGAAACTGGAGGAAACGCAAGAACCAGGAGCTTTATGACGCATTCAAAGAACCGAATATTGTCCAGATCATACAACTGGGCAGATTGCTCATAGTTGTAGAGCATGTGGCTCGCATGAGTGAAGAAAGATTTGCCCAGGAAGCTGCTGAGAGAGCTTCTATACAGGACATGAAGGTGAGGAAGACCCAGGCTTAGTTGGAGTGACGGAGTGGAGCCTGGTGCAGGGAACATCCTTGGTGTGCGCAACTGGATGGCAGCTGCTCAGAACCGCGACGGTTGGCGGAAGCTGCTGGTGGAAGCCAGGACTCATAACTGGGTTGTTGTGTCGAATCAGTTAGTTAGTTTGGACATTATTCGTAAAACTATGAGTTTAGGCTGAAAAAAATAACCAGATGAATTCACCACAGTAAAAATAAATATTAAACCAAGTATGGCTTACATTCAAATATCCAATTCAAATATTAATTACAAACCGCATTTCATTTGCAAAATTATATATTTTTATACCAAATTGTTTAATTAAAACTCAATGTCCGTATCTCAGATCACCACATCTCAGGTGTACATCCCGTGTTTCTTTTGGTAAAATAAATTATATTAATGTTCAGATTTTATTATTTGGCATTCTTAAGGACTGCCTAAAGTACACATATCTAGAAATACTCTCAAAATTTCGTTTTATTGATTTAATTTTAGTGTTTTAAATCAAAAGTTAAATGTTGTGAAAAGTATATATCGGGAAAAATACTAAATATAATAGTTGACAGATCTGTTTTTATCAATATTTAATTTTATTATTATAGGACAACATAAATTTGGCACTAAAACTTTTAACATCCTTATTTCAAACTAATGGCAGGAAGGCAAATACATTTTTCAGCTAAATATTAGGTAGGAAATCTCTCCTAATTTCCCCATTCCCAGTTTTTCATAACATCCGTATATATGCTACATGATTCCTTGAAATAAATAGTCATAAAAATGCGAAGGATAAAATACTATATGTGATATTCTGACAGCTAGAAGCGTATACGGCTCATCTACGTCGCCTTCAAACCTGATTATAAATTGACTCTACATCGAGTGTAGAAAAGTGCAAAGCGACGGCTTTGGCGCAATAGGTCGTATCCCCTTAACAGTAAATATTACAGTGAGACAATATTCAAGATATATTTGATATTTTTTCATAAAACTAAATACAGAATCTAAATAAACGGAGATTTTTCTGGTATTCAAACAAACAACGGGATTACTCCGTTTTTTATCTCTTTTTTTTATTTTCTTGAAGCTCACTTTTTGAATTGGCCGTTCTCTTGACTAACGTATTTTCGATTCTGGTTCTAAAATTTAGTTTTGTTGCTTTCTTCTTTGCACTAGTTTGTCCATTGTTTAGTGTTTCCTGTTTCCGTTCCGATTCGTCTGATTCTGTTTTTTGCTTAGCTTTCTTACTTCCTTTATTTTTATTCCTTTGGAATAATTTGTTCATTGCTTACTGTTTCCTGCAATACGAACAAATTAAAAGTAAGGTTAGGTTGTGAGCTCGAATTTTCTCTCAAAAAATGAATCAATAAAATCGATTAATAAAGTTAGCTCATGATATTTTTTACCTATAAGATAAAATCATACACTCACCTTTTAACGGTAACACAAAAACAGTTCAAAATATTTAAATAACTTCACTTTTGCAGTGTTTTTGATAGAGCACTGACACTTGTCGAATCATAACGAATGTGAAGAAGCCATAAGCCAAGCAAGATTAAAAACTCTCCAGAGAGTTACAAGGAACTCACTTGAACTGAGAACTGAGTTTATAAAAGATGAAATGATGATCCTTTGACCTCTTACCAATTCTCGAGCAGTATTTGATATGCTACCGTATATGAATTGATTTATCGAAGCATAGTTCGTCATGTATTCATAATTGGAAAAATGTATTAACATTGTCTTTTATTCATTATATAATTATAATGTGGATCACCTGTGGTGTAGCGTTCAGTATGACAAGTTCAAAATACCCAAATTAACGGGTTCGTAACTCGGAAGATGGCCGTTAGTTTTTTTTTAATCCTTGGTAATGGAAGGGACGTAAAATGGGAGACCCTAGACATTGCTGTCACTGGCACTTGTTAAAGATCCCTATCCTAACTATACTCAGAGAGGCAAATTTTAGGACTCCCGCTGTGGTATTGTCTGATTAGCCATTGTAGCATAAGTAATGTTAAATGAATATACAAATAAAATGTTTAATTTACGTAATATATAGTTTGTTATCTTAATGTCAATAAGTATTTACTGTATTTCACTACAAGCCAGTTTTTGAGCAGGATGAAAGCTTGAATCATCGTCAAACTATTATTTTATAATTATTGACTGAATCTTTAAAACCTTACAAACTTTAAATATATTATTTCATATGAATTCTTAATTTTCTCCTAATTCGAAACTATTTTCGATCATTCACTTATTAGTTTGTTTTTCCAGAGTAACGTTTTTATTCACGAATAATATCCGTAAGCTCTGAGCCAAATCAGATGATACTGGGATATTTGCTCGCTATTCAGCTACTTTGATCATTTATTTTTCTTAGAACATTTTAAAAATAAAACCACAGTTATTGAATTCTAATTACTCCTCGTGTTTAACGAAAAAAATATGGTTTTCTTAACATATTAATATTGATGAACATTTGTTGTAATAAAGCATTTAATTATATACATGTTTTGTTTACATGGGTATACTTTCAATAGGCTGGCTTCAGTGGTATGGGCGCCTCCATGCAATATTCTATTAGGTGTTCTTAATTTTTTTCTCAGAATATTAGTAATATATTTTTGTAAATACATTAGTTACATATTACATATAGGTATATTCATTTATGGTGTTAAAATATTCTCATTTAAATACTCGATGTAGGATCATTTTATAATGAGGTTTGAAAATGATATATTTCAATCACATATGCTTGTAGCTGCCAGAAAACCACATATTTTCTCATACAAATTTTTATGACTATCTTATTCAAGTAATCGTAAATCAAATGTATGGATGCAATAAAAGAAATCTGGGTACGCAAAAAACACTTAATTTTAAGTTCAAAAATGTTGCTTTCCCGACTAAAGTATGAAGCATGTATGTTATAAGGCGTACTGCCAATTAAGCTGGTTTTGGGTTGGTGATGGATTTGGATACACAAACATAAATTTATATTGTGAAAGTATTTTTTAACAATATTATATTTAAATAAAAAAAGTTTGTTATAAAAATAAATAGGAAATAGATTATTATATTAAGTATTTTTCCCGATATATGTACTTTTCACAACATTTAACAATTTATTTAAAACAATGAACGTTCTTCAATTAAAACGTAATCTCTATTGTATAGAAAATACGCAGTAAAACAGGAATGTGCAAGTAAAATAAAACATACAATGAGTAATTTGATAAGTATGAATATAAAGTTAAATAAAAATATTTGTATATTTTCATAATTAAAAAATAAATAGAGCATTTACTATTTCTATAATAAAATTATGTTTTTATGTTTTTTTTAACCAATCTTTGATTCTATGAAATCAGATCCGAACAACACGCTCATATTACAAGCCGTATTGGAAAATTTTCTTACAAAATAAAGCGAGTGGTTTAATTTTCTAGACACAAAAATCCTCATGAGCCATAATTTTAGTGAATCAATAATAATAACTGATTTAAAAAATTAACAATTTGTGATTAATTTCGCGAGTATTTCTGGATGTGTATGTTTTACATATCCAGTCTTTAACGGGACCAATAAAATATTTCTGAATATAAATAACTATTCATTAGAATAATTCATTTTTACAAAAGAATCATGGAAAGCAACTCAGATATACAAAACATTGATTCGCATTTTTCATGACAGAAAAATGATATAATAATAAATTCGGTTACCTATTTCTGATCTTAAGGTGTAGCAACTGTTGAAAGGAAATTTAAATAACAGATATGCTTTACATTTATATATGTTTACCATGGTTATACTTCATCATGCTGAAATATAATACATACTTGCAGAATTACCATTTCCCTGAGAAAAAATCCTTTACGTAGAAGATTCTTGGAGAGGAGTCTCTACTCACCGATCATCACTATCTTCTCTCTCGACTAAAGTGAGATTGTACAATAATTTATTTAATTCGGATCCAAGTGTAATTTTTTTGTTTTTATTTAACAACTTATTATTTTTGAACCAAATGTTTCGTAATTTATTAACATGGATGAGATTCATATTCATGTATTAATATGAAGTAATTTATTAAACTATCATGAGATATTAAAAATATAATTGATAAATATTAAGGATTTCTAATGTAAAAAAAAAATGTAAAGGCATATCCCTTCCATATCTCGTAAGCTATACATGGTTGAATATTTACTTTCCTCCAGCATAAATATTCAGTTTCACGATTAATATACCCATTCCAAATCATTTTAGGAATGACTCTCAAATTCGGAAAAACTACCAAAGATATTTTGAGTTATGGTCTAATGACGTATGCCAGAACTTTCCGTGCCATAAAAAAATTAATACACTTTATATTTATAATTCCAAAAATTGTTTCTTAAAGAATATACTGAATTGATCCTATGTTTACTCTACCAACTATGAAACATTTGGTGTGATATTTAATATAACAAGCATGTTAAAAAATAAAGTTCATAAAATTTTACATCCGGAAATGGTATCAAGGAATTGATGTCAAATGACAAACAAAGAAAAATAAAATATTACTTATAACAATAAAAACGTTTAATTATTATATCAAAACTTCCGTAGTAACATATATAACATATTTACATACAGGTTGGGTAGCAAAAATAACTTAATCTATTCAGGTCAGGCGAGTGAAAACTGATGAATCAGTGAAGACCATATGCTGGAGCGTGGGCTATTGCGACTGGAGCGTGAGCCACTGCTACTGGAGCGTGTGCGACAGCAACTGAACCGGGGTGTGCTCCAGCTTCCCTGTGTACGACGGCGTTGAAACCGTTGACTGGGTCGGCGGTGTACTCTACGGTCCTGATGGAACCGTCGGGTTCGGCGAGGGAGTAGCTTCCCTGGACGACATCTCCGTCACGGGATTCATGCTGTTGCTTGGAGTCTCCGGTAGAATGGTCGTTGACGGAGTAAGCGAAGGAGTATGCTGGGTGTGGGTCATATGGTTCGACTCTAGGAGCGTGTGCTATGGCTACTGGAGCATGGGCTACGGTCAATGGTCGTGCGATAGCAAGTGGTCGTGCAACAGCGACTGGAGCAGCGTAAGGTCTAGCATAGGCGAGTGGTCTGGAGTAAGCCACTGGAGCATGGGCGACTGCTAATGGAGAGTGATAGCCATACTGTGGAGCGGCGGAGGCCAAGCCGATGGTGGCTGCGACGAGGAGTACCTGCGAAGTAAAAGTTAATAAAACCGTTCGCATTGAATTGTATAGATATATGCTGTCTATCCTAAGAGGTACTTACTAGTGGAGCCATGGTTGTGAACTGTAGCAGCTCTGTTCGCTACGGGCTTATATAGCAGGTTTAAGGCGTCCACTAGTCAAACTACATTCAGTTTCCTTGAACTTGGGCCCGCAATCAATCCATACCATCTAATGAACGGAATCTTATATAATTATCCAGGCTGCGAAAAAACATCACTCTCCTAGACTTAAATGTATGATGCTTTTATAATAATATTGTTTTGGTTGAGTCATTGGCCTTTTTTTAACTTAGTCAAGTTTTCATTGAATTACTTACCCATAAGTGTGTAGTGTATTAACGCTAAGATATTAAGATTTACGGTTTCATTTCTTTTTATGAACTGATTTATTTGTACTCCTTGTTACATAATGTAATCAGTAAGATAAACATTAATGATTACGTCAATTATGTCATTAGTTCACTCATTTTTATTTATACGTTTCTGGTTAATGCACCATTAATAAACTCAGCGTCATAATATATAACTATTAATATAACTAACTATTAATATATCTCCTATTTTCAAATATCCTCTTTATTTCTAAATACAAGTATGTAGGTTTAAAAAATCCCTGAATTTGAATACACTTTTATAATGCTTGCTATTCTAATTTTCTTTTAAATATTTATATGTACTTTTATTAGTTGGTAGGTAGGTAATACTTAACGATTTTTATAACTTTGAATAGTTCAGTAAATTGTTGTCAGTTACAGTTGTACCCTACATCCCTCTGATATCTTCTATTCTGGTATTATTATTATCTTCCTTCCTAGTATTGTTAGTGTCCTCTTTCCTAAAACGATTATTACAACTAATGTTTTCCAATTTCATTTAAAACCCTCACAAAGCTTCATATCCCTTTTAATAGTATCTATTCCGATCTCATTTCGTATTTCGCATGGTATTATTTTTTGTTTGTGAAGAAACCATTTTTCTTGTAGTTTTACTATTTTTATTATCTATGTTTTATTATCTTTTTAATAGCACCTATCTATATTCTTCTTTAACTAATGACATGGTAACCATTATATTTTTTAACAAAATCTTGAAATTTTAAAGTATAGTATCTTTATTATCTATGTTTTAGTGTTGTCTAGATTTCTTTCCTTTCTTAATTTTTTTCATGAATTATTTCTTAATTTAAGGTTCATTCTTTGTATTTCTTTTTTGTCATCCCTGTCATTACTGTTTATATAACCTGTTATATCATCTCAGGTACTGCATTATTTATATAATTGTTTATGTTATCTTTTATTCTCAGCACTGATGATGGCCTAAATTTATGGCTGAAACTCAGGCTCATATAAAATAAGTTAAACATAGTTTGTGTAAAATTGATTGTCTGCATCATTGATTATTTCACACTTTTCTAAGAAACTTATGGTAAATGATGTTCAATGAGATTTTGGAATAAGGTAGATGTTTAGTCAGGAAGGACGGTCATAATAGACATGGCCACAATACTCTTTCTTTTCATTTAAAAAAACAACATATACGTAGAATGCGAAAAAAAATAATAAAATTAAAACATGGATTGACTTGATTTTAATGTTACTTATAAACTAATGGATTATTGATTTATTGAAAATTTAGCTATATTTTATATTTTATTGTTTTTTTAAATACATATTATTGTTTGGTTAATATTAAATAATTCTTTTTATAAAATATACATTGATTTTTGAATAGTTATAATTAAGAACATTAATTAATTGTGTTTTTTTTTTCATTAACTCTACATACATAAATACTAACGTATTTATAATTTATAAAGTAATTTTTATAGATTCTACAGTTTTTAATTTTTAGATTTTGTTTTAGTTCATATTTTCCATATACTCGTTACTTTGTATGTGTGTTTTTTCAATTGATTTTTTTAATAAGAAAATAAGGACGAATCACATCTTTGCTAAGTAGAATTTGACGAAAAAAAGGCATGGTTGGGGTCGCAGTGAAGAAAATTAATTTATTCTCCCATTTATTTTGGAGGATTTATTACTTCAATACTGATGTAAAGGATGCATTTATAGGTCTGTGATACGAAAAATACGACAAAAATGCCATGCGAGATACATCGAGGTTTCTGGTAAATTTTAAATCATTACCTGGTATTACATAACGTTACTGATGAAGTTTCGATGTAAGATAAAGTGAACTCTCTGAGCATGAAGCCGGGCAATGAGCGGTCTTGAGAAACATTAGCATTGTCTCTGACCATGATAATTAGTGTAGTAAGATCAGGCTCGTAATCTGGTATAATTTTAGTGATGTTTTTGGAATATATTAATATCGTTCGTAACTGATAGAGATTAATTTATGTTATAAGTCTGATCATTGCTAACGCTTTGCCCGGATGGATTTACACACACCCGAGGATGAATTCGTAGGTTTTTACATTTACATGACAGACGTCGCCAGGTTTTGCGTCTTTAATTTCCAAATAAACATCCGAAACGTCAATTTTAACTCTCTTACAACCAGTTAAGCTATTGATGTTACGATATATGGCGACTCCACCGGCTTTGAGGCTTGATGATGATGATACCTCTACTATTGACGTAGTTGGAATTTTTCTACGCTCACCGGTATTACAATATGATCTCGGATCAAAGCCAGACACATTCACTGGCATGGAATTTTCCATCCAAGTCTCGCCGATTATCACTTAATCAGATCGACTGATGGAATCGCTAGAGATCTTTTCTGAGTGCGTGATCAAGCTTTGTGCATTAATGGCGGTGATAGGCATAAAAAGACGCTGACCAGGAAACGTCTGAACTACACTAACTTTTATACTAGTGTTGGCAACGGACGTTGGGGCGATCTCCAGTGCTCATCTCGTATATCTCTGACTGTAGGAGACGCCTGACCATATCCGAGGCGACTCAAATCCCCATAAACTAGTTATTTTTGGCACTACTTGACTCGGTCATATGGTGTTTTATTGCAACCATTCTATCGTTCATGAGAAGCTCTTTCCAAGCGTATGCGATCCCTGTATTTGGATTTGGCTTTTCGACGCGTACATGCCGACAGTATATACTTTTGATAATATATTTTTTTATTCTAACGCTTTATTATATTCACTATCACTATTTTACACTAATGATTACATTCAATCGACAGATCTTAACGTCAGCTGACGATTGGAGCTTAAACGAACGTCGTAGCTTCTCTGTGTCAAAAGTTATGATGAATGGAAATCGCGATTAGCGGTAAAATTACCTCTAATTGGCAACGCTCCCCCCTCCTCCGCGCGCAAAGCGTCACAATCCTCACTTATCGTAATAAATTCTTTGATCCTTTAGCTATCCAGTGGTCTTATTGAATTTTGGATGGAGATGATATGTAGATATTTAGCTGCAACACTAAATTGTATCCCGATTTTGTTATCATTCGTTATTTTGAATTGCCTCCCACAATTGAAGCAATTTTAAAGACGTCAAAGCTTGATTAATTCATTCAAGGACTAATGAGCTAGAAGAAAAATGTTAATTGATAACAGCATTGAACAATTATAAAATGTGCAACAATTAATAGGAATTATGCTGATTTCCTGGTATTTATATTGCCCGGTATTTTTATATTAGTTTTACTATAAACTGCATCAATATTAAGATAAAAAATATTATAATATTGGCTGCAGAAAATTTAATTAAATGATTTGAAAAAATAAAAAGTTTTATCAAATTACAAAGACTGAATGGGAACAGCCACTGCTGCCAGAGGAAACCTCTTCCACAGTACCCACCAGATCCTCAATCAAGGTTAAGGTTGGCTAGGCCTTCATCCACACAAACTATCCATAATCGTTTGCATAAAATTAGGTTTACATTTTATACCTCTTTATGAGCCGACTATGAGACTGCTTGTAGCCACAATCAGCTCAGAAGAATGTGATGCAGTGAGCGCCTTGAAAAGGACACCTACAAACAGCACTGGAGGAACCATGAACTGAGCTGTACATTGTAAGCTTCCCATATATTCTGAAGACTCTTCGGCTATCACTGCACCAATAGAAGTGCGACCAGTCAGTGAACATAACATTATTCTAGCTGGGATTCTCTTCTAAGAGCTATAGTATTTTAGGATTTATATAGCATATATAATTTTAGATCTTTAATATAAGGTAGATTTTTATCGATTGCTACTGCATGAATTTATCAAACGATTCCCATTCCTCCAAATCGATATAATTATAAATATGCTGACTCTGAACCACCCTTTTCCCTCCCCAAACCAATATTGGACAAGCAAATATAAATAATAATTTCACGACGAAATATAATAACGGAATTCCCAACGACTCATTTATCAGCAAAAATAACTTAATCTATTCAGGTCAGGCGAGTGAAAACTGATGAATCAGTGAAGACCATATGCTGGACCACTTGCTATCGCTCGACCTTTAGCCGTCGCTCGACCATTGGCCGTAGCCCATGCTCCAGTAGCCATAGCACACGCTCCTAGGGTCGAACCATACGACCCACACCCAGCATACTCCTTCGCTTACTCCGTCAACGACCATTCTACTGGAGACTCCAAGCAACAGCATGAATCCCGTGACGGAGATGTCGTCCAGGGAAGCTACTCCCTCGCCGAACCCGACGGTTCCATCAGGACCGTAGAGTACACCGCCGACCCAGTCAACGGATTCAACGCCGTCGTACACAGGGAAGCTGGAGCACACCCCGCTTCAGTTGCTGTCGCACACGCTCCAGTAGCAGTGGCTCACGCTCCAAATTACAATTAAGATAGGATATTTAACAAGTATAAGACACTGCACTGGCTCGATTCCGCCATTTTACGCCCCCTTCAAAGGCGGGATATTTTTTTTTCCTTTAAAAAATATCGAGACAACCTGCCGAGCTATGAACCCGTGACCATAGGCCTAGAAGTTTGTTATTTCAACCACTACACCACAGAGGACCCACATTATAATTTCACAAAAAACAATATTAATGCATAAATTGTAGTTACAAATTTACGAAGGAATAATTTTTACTAATT
Organism: Troilus luridus; assembly: GCA_964056705.1. Taxonomy (NCBI): domain Eukaryota; kingdom Metazoa; phylum Arthropoda; class Insecta; order Hemiptera; family Pentatomidae; genus Troilus; species Troilus luridus. The sequence continues at coordinate 178,685,228 of OZ057412.1, forward strand.
CCATCAATATATCTGCTATTTTTACTAAATTGTGACCGTGACAAGTTTGATTGTTTACTTTTATTGTTCAACTAATTTTAAAAATTTTTAGTTTATTTTTTAATTTTTTTTTTTATGATTTTTTACATTAGTAAAATACAGATAGAGTTTTGTTAGAAATAATAGTACATACAAATAACAGAATAGTAAACATACAGAAAAAAAAAGAAGATAATTATAATACTAAACATTGTAATGAAGGTAAAATCAAAAATATGGCCATGAGTCAACACTAGATCAAAATATGGAAAATTCTTATAATAAAACTTATATAATTCAAAAGTATTATTTTGTGGGTAAACAATCATATATGTATCAATGGGTCAGAGCTATTCTATTACTTAGAGCTTTATATTTAGAGGGATTGATAATATCAATGTTGTGTTTAGGATTCAGTACTATATAAATATTGTGATCGTGTGAACTTATATATTTCTAGGTTCTATATAAAAACGACAGCACAAAAAGAATGTTGTTTAAATCGTAACGTGATTCATTTAAGCATAGAGGTCAATTGTCTTCAGAATTAAATCTGTTTTATTGGCGTAAACAGCTATTTGTTTGCTGAGGGAAACTCTAATTTGGCTTAGGAGTCTTATTCTCTCTACAGGTAAATCTGAGTCAGGTATGGCTTAACTAAATTTCTACAGAATATATTTTTGTACAAAACATTGTACTGAGAGCACAGAGCTCTTTTTGCACCGTGATCCCATAAACTTTCTTTGTATTTATTTATCATTTCATTATTATTACACATAAGTATGATTTTCAACTACCAGTTGATTGATGCTATTTTAGATAATAATTTTTAATATATTAAGAAGGGATAGGAAATCTATTCGTCCATCGTTTACTGAATTAGTAAATGAGTTAGAAGAACTCAAAGATATTCTAAATATAAAAGTTCATTTTTAATATATTTTTCACCAATGGTTGTTAAAAATGGGTAAGAGGTTAAAAGGTGTAACGTTCGTGTTTTTTCAATGTATTTTTTCAGACAGTTGGTTGTTTCTAATTCAAGGCGTAAAACCTGCACGCCATCAACGGATTAAATATGACTATATCTGTGCCTCGTAGGTAAAGGACACTATCTCCGCAAAATAGGCAATATTTTAGATAAATAGTTATAAATAAATATTATAATCATTACTTCCGATTTCTTATCAATGACAATGGCAATTTAAACAATTTTCTTTAAGCTGTTTCTATAAGTAACGAAAAAACAAATTATAGTAGTTCAGAGTAATGGAAAATTGGCTTTCCTGAACAAATAGCAAATTTACAGTAAGGCGACTTTGTGTTCTTTATCTCAGGGATATATTTACATAAAGTATGAATTTAAATACCTTGTTTAACCTCATTTTAACCAAGCTTTGCGGACTGATTAATATAAGCAGTTTATCAAAAGCAGTATCGACCAACTCTTGTACAAAGGGTTTGGATAACGATAAGAATTACGAACGAACTCTGCGAATGCATTCATGCAGTTTATTTATAGTGACAACTCACTGACGATCGAAAAATCGTATGTAATATTATTAAATAAATATTGAAAACTATTCTCATTATCGACATTTTATTCCAAATGTTAAATTACGTAAATCACAGTCAAATTGCAAATCGAACGGTTGAATAAGAACCTGTTTATTATCGTAGCTCCAGTGTCTGGTTCAAGTTCATGGAAACAGAATGTAGTTTGACTGCCGCTTGCTCTAAGCCTCCTATATAAGCCTCCACTAGCCTCTCTACAATCAGTATCCAACCATGACAGGACTAGTAAGTATCTACTATTTACGAAAGCAAATAATAATTTTATCTCTTTGGTTCATTTCTATTATTTATCATTTATTTAAACAATTCCAGTTACTTCTCATCGCCGCTACCCTCGGCCTGGCCTACGCCCAGTACGGCTACCACGCTCCTGCCGCTTACGCTAGACCTCTTGGGTACGCCAGACCACTCGCTTACGCCAGACCACTCGCCGTAGCACATGCTCCAGTAGCCATAGCACACACCCCTAGAGTGGAACCATACGACCCACACCCAGCATACTCCTTCGCTTACTCCGTCAACGACCATTCCACCGGAGACTCCAAGCAACAGCATGAATCCCGTGACGGAGACGTCGTCCAGGGCAGCTACTCCCTCGCCGAACCCGACGGTTCCATCAGGACAGTAGAGTACACCGCTGACCCAGTCAACGGATTCAACGCCGTCGTACATAGGGACGCTGGAGCACACCCCGCTCCAGTAGCGGTCGCTCACGCTCCAGTCGCTATTGCCCACGCTCCAGCATACGCTCTACATTAAACTTAATTTACTTTTCAAAGTAAAACCTGAGTCGATATAAGTTACGAATTCTATCCCATCGATAGGAAAAACAATCTAATCCTATGGTATTATGATATCTAATGTATTTTGTATAGAAGAATAAATATACGTTATGTTAATTATTATAATTTCGTTTTTCTTTAGCAATGGTCCTTATTGGACATTTTTTCAGTCAAACATTTATTTATTTGTATATACTAATGTTGGTATATAAAATGAATGGAGGAAAATACAATCTGTCTGTTCAAATTAGAAAATAAAATGTTGGTTGTTGTTTTGATTTTAGGGCGTAAAACTGATGTTGTCTTCATAACTACACACAAGTAAAAATTATAAAAGAAAAGGTTTAAAACTTTTAAATAGAATAAATCAAAAGCCAAATAACTTAATAGATATGACTAATTTAAAGGAACTGAGTTTAAATATTACTCTGTTCAATTTAAACTGGAAATTTAACAGAATAATATTTAAACTGGAACTAAGTGTTTTAAACATGCTACAAAAATGTTTTTAAAAAAAAGCGGTAATAAAAGACTATGAAAAAATTGAATTTCATTTTATTCTCGTTCAACTTCTGCTTATAACAGCTGTTCTGTCTTCAACAGTTATGCTTACATATTAAATATTTATTTGCGAATGATAAAAAAAATATACTTGAAACTGCGTTTTAAAGTTGTATAGAGAAAAAATTAAACAAAGCCAATTTATAACTAAATGAATTTAAAAAAATAAGGAAAACCCTTGACTTCCTGTCCTACTGTATCCTTTAATAGTACTCCACTTATCCCTGTTGAACAGATCCGCAACCTAGGACTCAACTTAGACAAACGTCTAACTTGGAACCCTCACACAAGACTGAAAAGACAAGAAACAGCTCGACGCTTCCGACTACTTCAACACATACTAGACAAACGCTCAAAGCTTCAAATCAATTACAAAAGACTTATTTATGTTACTGTTATAAGACCTATATGGACTTACGGAATTGAACTATGGGGCTCCACCAAACCATCAAATTCCTCTCGTATTCAATCCTTGCAATCCAAAATCCTTCGCAAAATCCTAAACGCTCCTTATTTTGTCACAAATAAAACCATCCATAATGACCTGAACGTTCCATATGTTACCGATTTAGCCCATTCCAGATACCTATCATTCCATAATAAACTCCAGGCCCATCCAAACCCACTAGTTTCCATCCTTGGTTCCAATTCCATCCCGGACAATCCTCCTAGGCGTCTGAAGAGAAGATGGCCTCGAGACCTTCTATAATAGAAATGTAATTAGAGTGCTGCCAATGGGTAGTGTCTCTACACGTCCTTTCATGCATTTGTTTATTCATACAGCCTTTGTACTAGATGTATAATATTACAGTTGTACAATTCAATAAAATCGTTTAAAAAAAAAAAAATAAAAAAAAAAAAAAAAGTAATCATTCAAAAAGAAACTTAAGAGACAAAAATGCCTTATGTCTCCAAAATACTGACATTCTCAGGGCAACACTTCAAAGGGAATTCAAAAATGACAATGTACAACACATCTCACACCAACATTCTAAACATACTTATCAAATAGAGACAACAACTTTGTCAATGGCTTTTTTTTTCCTGGTACTTTGGAGGCATAAGGCTTTGCTTTATGGATTTTTCTTATTGGTACCTATTGAGTGATAAAAGTAATCGGTTCAAATCAAACAGCAAAAACCGTTTTAAACCTTATGGAAATTCTTTTCGGAAACAACCAATATACAGGAATAGACATGTTAGTCAATTGAATTTCATTTTTTTTTTATAGGGGCGGTTTGTAATAGCAGTTGTTGCTTTCAAATATTTATCCACTTCTGTTACTTTCAAATGGTTATCCACACTGGTCCAAACGTTGAAAAATTGGTTATTAAAACCATCATTAAAATAAGCAACCGCGCTGAACAAGTCGCGACAACGTCATGAGGATCAAGTCTCTGAGATCGCAACGTAAGTAACGATAGTCCAAGATTGCGATACGATTCCCTAGAGACCCTACCATCATAGGATTCACATACGAAGAAAGTTTTAAAAAACAATGGAGTCGTAGGCATATCCATTGTTTTCTTGTGAAATGATTTATATCTACCTATATCATTCGAATCCCTCAAGAGAGTTTGCTTATGTCGGCCAGAAATAGAAGAACTTATGGAAATGAGTATTTTGAGGTACCTTTTGTGATAAATACTTCTTTTATCTAAGTTTCTATGGATCTATAAAACATTAAGTAATCACTTGCAGTGCGATTCGGACTATCTTAAACATTAATTCGAAAAAATTTCTTCTTATTATTTTCTTTTTTTGTATTGGCCTATTAAGAACCAGGCCATTTTAACTGACTTTTTTTGATATTTGCCAAATCCTCCCTCATTCGTTGCCTGTGCTGCTCCCTTCTTTCTTCTGTCCATTTTTTTCTTGTCTTCAGCTTTGGCATTTCTTGAAAATCAACGTAAGTACCTAGTTTAATCCTGAGAAAATTGCTTTTCAGAACATCCATCTCCAGTAAATGTTTTTCTAGTTCTTCAATACCCGGCATGTTTGGTATTTTTTTCTTTAAAAATACGTACAAATTCAGTCCGTGAATCTAATAGGCTCATTCTTTACTAGTGATCATATATTTTTGGAACATATTTTTCTTAAATTACTTAATCTTTTTCATATTTTTTCTTTTTTCATGCCTTTTTAATTTTGTTTTGATTAATGTTGTCACTTTTATAGCATACATTTAAATAAAAAACTTTTTTACCGATTTTTTAATTTAAACGATACCCCAAACAGCAGTATTAGGATGCGGAAACAAACGGAATATAGCTTTGTACACTGCAAATGAACTCCTGTAGAATATAGGTCCTATTTCAACGCCTCATTCCATTTGAAGATATAGAAAAGTAGTCATACAAATTTCTGGGTCAAAAGTGAATATTTGTTCCAGATATTTTCCCTCAGAAATATTGAAAAGTGATGAAGCAATTCTCGTAACAATGCACCTCCAGTTCCTAGAGATATTGAGGCTGGCTATACCATATTTGAATAAAAAGTATTGAGGCTGTGGTAAATGTTTCTATTTGAAAATGTAAACAAATAATCGACAAATTGAGAATGTCATTTAGGTCAACAACTCTACAGTAAGCTTCCTTGAAGAATAAATTTCTTTCTCATGAACCTGGATATTTATCTAATAGAGGTTCCCAAATATGGAGAAGATGGAGGAATATAAAAAATACTACATAAGGGTTTGTTAATTGAAATACAATTTTATAAATAAGATCACAAAGGCAAGGAAAGTAAATAAGTTTACCGATCAATATTTTAACATTTCTAGATTAAACGAATACGACATCGTTACATTGGTTAAAAAACATAAGGGTATTAAAAACATTTCTGCCAGCTGTGGATCAAAATACTGGGTCCTTTTCTTCATTGCAGTTATAAATAACTATCTACGTGGCAAAGGGATATAATTATAACATAAAGAACACAATACTTCCTGGTAACTTATTAGACTTTGAATCCTGAGATCTAATAGAAATACTGAATCAAATTTTAAATTTGCTACTACACCAGGAATTAATAGGAGGATAAAGTTTTAACATTGTGCATAATACATACTACAGTGAAATATATTTCAAGAATATGAAACACTGAGAAAAATTATGGTAGGTGATTTTTAGCATCATTTCAACATCGCGATACAATAATTATTGTATTATTGAACTTCAAGGAAATTCATTAGTGGTCATAGATCGACCAAAAGAGGAGGAGTAGAACCAGATGTAAAGACAAACCCAAATACAAAATATCGAATTTCTGTGGCCAATGAATTTTGAGTGATGTGACATTTTATAAAATATAATTAGAAAATATACAACACCTTAACCTCTTCGAACTCGACGTTCCACTCGTTTTGTTGCAACAATTTGGCCGCGAGGTTATCTTTAGTATCGTAGCCTCCTCAGGAATATTTTTTATTATAAATTTTGGCCTCTTCTTTTTTGGTACATATGATTCTAAATTGGAATGTGAGAACGAAAGTTCATCTAGGATCTTTTCTATATAGTAAATCTTTGGCAGGATAGTAAATCCGACTATACAATTAATAAACCTTAGTGTGTGGTTTTAATGTTAGAAATACCAACTTTCATTTCCCGTGGGTTGATCTATTCTTTAAAAATTTGTTTCGTGTTTTGGGGGGAACTATTTTCTAATTATAATTTTGTGTAAACTTTTGGTTTTATCGATTTTTCTGTTAACTATTTCGGAATAACATTGAGCTTTACTAACCTCTGGTGAAGATGCACTAACTGGAATTTCAGCATGCCCCTGTCTTCTTTCTTCCATATATATATATATATATATATATATATATATATATATATATATATATATATATATATATATTACTCCTTTAAATTCTCGTCTTTTACTGAACCCAAAAAAATTTAAATTTAATGATTTCACATATTTTTAATTTAAAGATGTAGTATGTATTAAAGATGAAATGAAGTAATAATCGAAGTATTAAGATTTTATAATTAATATCGAACCATTACTAGAACAAGTTTGATATCGATATTTATTAGCCGGTCAAATAGAATAATTTATAAATATAATATCAAGAAAAAATTGAATAGAAAAAACAAGTAAATGTCAACTAAAAACCAGTTTAATGAGATAGTTAGTTATGAGTCAAGTTGAATTGAGGGTGCTTTAAGTCCCGTATATAAAGTCACCAACTCCCTAGCTTGTTACAGTCTCCAGTTATCATCCTAACATGGCACTTCTAGTAAGTACCCAAACATATTCAAAATTGAATTATAATTTTTCATTTAACACAAATTACCTTTTTGTTATTGTTAATAAAGGTACTACTCATCGCCGCCATCTTCAGCATGGCCTCCGCCCAGTACGGCTACCACGCTCCTGCCGCTTACGCTAGACCTCTTGCGTACGCTAGGCCTTATGCTGCTCCAGTCGCTGTCGCTCGACCTCTTGCAGTTGCTAGACCACTAGCCGTAGCACATGCTCCAGTTGCTGTAGCTGCTCCACGTGTCGAACCATACGACCCACACCCAGCATACTCGTTCTCCTACTCCGTCAACGATCATTCTACTGGAGACTCCAAGGGACAGCACGAGACCCGGGAAGGAGACGTCGTCCATGGAAGCTACTCCGTGGCCGAACCAGACGGTTCCATCAGGACCGTAGACTACACCGCTGACCCAGTCAACGGATTCAACGCCGTCGTCCATAGGGAAGCTGGAGCACACCCCGCTCCAGTCGCTGTGGCACAGGCTCCAGTCGCTGTAGCTCACGCTCCAGCATATGCTCTTCACTAAAGTAATTTTAAAAGAACCTTGCAACTCTATCTATATGTAATATGGTATAATCCTATGGTATTGTACACTACAGAATATGTTTTGAAAGCTTTAAAAATACATTTTGCTTATTGTTTTCTTATTCAATAAGTATTCCTACCAAAAAGTAACCTTCTTCATAATTTTAAGTTTTAATTATTATCATATAATTATTTGGAAATTACACGAATTCGACTAACGAACAATAAATAATAATTTCCATATGATTATTCTATCGAAAGCGTAATATAATATGGATATATTATAAAACAATTCTAAGAAAATGATTTAATGTTACTTTTATGCATTATGTAATTAAAACCCTTGTTTCATTATTAATTTCGTGTCTGTTTAATTTTAATTTTAATATAGTGCTGTTAATAATTTAAATAAATCTATTAAAACGATATATTATAATAAATTAAAATAAAATATGCCCAACTTTTTTAGAACAGCTTAAAATAATAAAGCAATGGGGCTTGTAATGAGTATATTTCAGTTTTTACATTTCCTTTGGCAACTTTTACATGTAAATCTATATCTTCTCCTATTATAACAGCAGTTTTTGGATAATGACAGTGGGGGTTGGATAATGCGTGATGAATTCCTGGAACCTGTTATGACAAGGAATCCTCCAGCTCCGGAGGAATTTATTAACACAATATTCTGCAACTGCAAGAATGGTTGTGGTTAACAATGTGGGTGTAGGAAAGCAGGGTTGCAGTGCTCTTTAGCTTGAAGCCAGTGTAATGGGCAAGCTTGTCTTAATGCTTCACCATATCAGAGTGATATTAATGAAGACGGTACTTTTGACCCCGAAATCCTGGAAGAAGTGGAGACAAATATCGTTGAAGAGGAGAACACAAAGGAATTTGAAATTTTACAGCGACTGAAAGACGACAATGAAGAAGAAAATTGAAATTAGAACTTGTAGTTCTTATTATTATTAAATTTTTAAATTTCAATTCAACGTTCATAAATGTATGAAATGGTATTTTTCAATAAAAACATTAATTAAACATTTAATTATTTTCATTTTATTTAGTAAGAAAGTAATTAGTATAAATAAGAATAGAATTAAATAATAATTAAAGTATTTCCCTTAATAACTTTATAATTACACGAGTAGGAAAGTGTTATTAAATGAATAGATGCTAAATTATTGAAAAATGTATTAATTATAACGTAATAGTTAATAAAAAATGCAAACTATTTAGAATTATATAATAATTAATAATTTATAAACTTTATACGGCGTGTTTTTAATCGGGACTACAGGTTGACCTCGAATGATACTCTAAATAGTTAAAGACTCCGCGCGCTCTGCCCTCTATCTCGAAAATGGTTCAAGATATTAAAAAAATGTATTTACAAAAGTTGTAGAAAATTTAATCTTCTACAATATTTATAATGAATACAAATAGCATAAAACCAATTGGAAACGAGGTATTTGCAATAAATATGTAAAAAATCGATTTTTTTACGTCAGACCTTGGAATATCTGTAGTCGTGGACACCCTACGATAAGTAGGTTTTGAGACAAGTTTTAGGGTGCCAAAATAAAGTTGGATACAACTTTGTAGCCGACTATCTCTCATTCCGAGGTGAAACCCCTAATTTTACTGGACTATTAGTTATATTATCCCATTTAACAAATTAAAACAGTCTGTATAAAATTTATTTTTATTAAAGTATTTATTACAGAAAAACCCAGTAAAACTTTAATTATGTGTTTAAAACAGTTAAATGGAATTATCTAAAATTAGTTATCTTATTCATTCTCCATCTTACATGTGATTTACAGGTCAATTTGCTACGTAATTTGGACTCCTAATTTATTTACTAAATTGGGTCGTTTGGAGCTAGTTATAAAGTTAACGCAGTACTATAAATATAATATAATTACAGTAACCTCAAGATGATAAATAAAAAACGATTATATTATGTGCTTTTCTTAAGATGTGTACAAATACGTCGACTAACGAACTATTAGTGGTCGTTTTAAAATTATGGTCTTAAAAAAGTCAAAAATAATTAAGCTTCCTTTTCTATATCTTCAAGCATTAAATGTAATTTAAGGGCTAGATTATTTTTCCCCTTTCCATTTGAAAATTAAAAAAATACAAGCTTGATTTGAAAAGAGATATTTTTCCAGGTAACGAAGAAAGAACCAACAAATACTTAGAACAATAGCCTTGAACAGATTATTCAGAAGAAGACCTTGATAATCTGATACTCAAAGAAGAAATGGGAGGGTAAAACAATGGACAGTTTCAATATTACATAAATAACTCCAAGGAAGCTTACACCAAAAGAAAAACAAAAGTCGATCATTATATGTTATAATATAAAATTACTAAAATGTTTGTTAAGAATACCTCATACAGAGGTATATTTAGTCTTATATCCCTATAGAGGAAATTTAGAAACGTATATGATAATTAACAGTAAATAATCGTATAAAATGGGTCACAATAGAAAATGTCATATATAGCTCATTGATAGTCTGAACTTAAAACTATTTATTTAATCAATATCTTAAAAAAAATACTTGTACCACTAAAAACCATGAAAGGTCTCTACTGTTTATAGAACAACGGTTGTGCAAGCAGGTGATTTCTCCTCAACCACCAAGGTATTTCTCCTTAGTTAAGAGTACTCACGTTACAGAGGCTGTGAGCTCCGGCTGTTAACAGATTAAATGATTTATCTGCCAGAACCGGATTTGAACCCGGTAGGTTCCTTGGACACTGTAATAATGCGCTCTACGACTGAATTTACCCCCTACCTGATTACAGTAGGACTATCATACTATGAAAGAACGACTAAAGATAAAACCATTTTCAGTATGTTAAAATAGTGAATATTTCAACATTGGAACACTCAGTGATCATCGTCTCTTATAATTAATTAGGTCATCAAATGAGACATTAAATAATTACTTCCCAGTGAGAATTGATAAACGAATGTTGATCATATTAAATTAACATTCATTAAAAAAAAAAAAAAATCTGCGGATAAGATCAAACACAATATTAAAAAAAATGTTTTGGGTTCCTCTAAAAGAAGAGTGAATTACGAGGGCAGCTAGTGTATAATGCCAAGGCTGTGAGGATCCTGTTGGCCTATAAAAGAGGGAAGCTCCGCAGGTAACACCAGTTTTTAACAAGCTCTCAACAATGACACGCTACGTAAGTCATATATTTGATTTGCTTGGTTCTGAAATTTTATAAAAAAACTAGTATTTCCAACATGTAATATTGTTTCCTCTTGCAGGTCCTCCTGATAGCCGCCGTCTTCGGCGTGGCCTCCGCTCAGCTCCTCAGGGCTCCTCTGGCATACTCCAGGCCCCTCGCATACTCCAGCCCCCTCGCATACTCCAACCCCCTCGCCTATGCCAGGCCCTACGCCGCTTATGCCGCTCCAGTCGCCACCGTAGCCCACGCTCCACTTGCCGTCGCTCACGCTCCAGTCGCCGTCGCTCACGCTCCACTTGCTGTTGCTCACGCTCCAGTCGCTGTAGCCCGTGCTGCCCCAGTTGACGAGTACGACCCACACCCATCCTACTCCTTCTCCTACTCCGTCAACGACGCCGTTACCGGAGACTCCAAGGGACAGACTGAGACCCGTGATGGAGATGTCGTCCAGGGCAGCTACTCCGTTGCCGAACCCGACGGTTCCATCAGGACCGTAGACTACACCGCTGACCCCATCAACGGATTCAACGCTAACGTGCACAAGGATGCCCCAGCCGCCCACGCCGCTCCAGTGGCCTTGGCTCATGCACCCGTTGCCGCTGTGGCCACCCCAGTCCTGGCTGCCCGCGCCGCCCCAATCCTCCGTGCCGCCGTCGCACGCCCAGCCCTAACTTACTCTGCCTACGCCCCAGGCTACGCCACCGCTCTCAGATCCGCCATCCCAGCCGTCAACCATGCTGCTGTCACCATTCACTAATTTTTTAATCAATACAATAATAAGTATGTCTTAAGCCAATAAAATTTATTTATCTGTACTTTTGTTTATACTTTTACATATCCATATCCTTATTACTACTTTATTTAAATTTATCATCTTGAATATTTGTAATACTAAAAGATTTGAGCATAATCTATATGTTCTTTTTTTAATCATATGGGGGACGTTTACCAATGGAACACATTTGCTTATCAGGTAACTTCCTTCCTTACACCAAGAGGACATTTTATGGACAAAACAATACAAAAGACTAAAAGTAATTGGTACTTGTAAAATGTTTCTAATTATTGATGAAGCAAACCAAGAGTTCATGCATACTTTATATTGAAAACTTTACAGAACTGAATATATTTTCAGTTCCTAGAGATTTATAGTTTTTTTTAAATGATAAACGACTGTTCAGGAGCGTGTATTGAAAATTTAAATACTGCCGCTGGTCATTCCTGTCGATAGGGAACTCACAATCTAGTAGCCCTTGAGAGAGGTGGGGGATATTGCGTCTCCACACCTCGGACGCATTGAGCTGTGATACTTCCGCCAAGACGACGAGACGAGAGAAACAGTCTATTGTTCAAATGCAACCTGTCGTCATTAGCAACTAGACGCTCCCAACTAAATGATAGATTGGAGGTAACGATTCTCAGGAAGTGAACGCGACCAAACAGTATGTTCCTTCTCATTAAAATCTTTACATCTTCCGACCAATGATCACCATCTGAGTTCGCCGAGTTCCGCAACTGTAGAAATCAAATACAGTCGTATTAATTCGCCGTGTTGCCCAGACTCAGTTCAGACCAGATTATTAGTGCACTTAGACTATTCCAAAACATACTATTACTGTTGTTTTTGTTTCTTATATAAAATTATATTCATTGTGTTCTTTTCTCTTTGTATTACTACTCCTTTTTTCTTTTAACTTTAATTTAAGATTCATTTATTTTCTCTGGCCTAGTTATAAATATTATATGTGATTGTGCATTAGTCTTGATAACCCCACGTTTCAGCACCTGGAGTAGTTTAATGAAAACTTCCCTGCACTAATCATAAACATTTTTTAGTCAAGTTAAGAACAACGACTATAAAATGTTCAGAATAGTAGATTGTAACGACTCAAAATGCAACAAGGCACTTATTAGCCAAGGAAACATCGAACAACCTCCAATAGTTTGTTCCTCGCTGAATTTTCAGGTAGAACATGCAATTTTCGTTTTGCCTTAGTATTTGTATTACCTTTTTATAATTTTCTTTCCGTCATGGTGATGCCTTAATAGGCGAAATATTGACAAATCCATTTTTTCATATTTTTAGTTTAGAGAGTTTGGTCGTTTTGGTTGGAATCTTTTTAAGATTTTGTTCTTCTATATTACTTTTTTTAATTACCTTATTTCGAAAACCTTCCGTAAATTCAAATAAATAATCCTACTCCTATAATACATTTTTCCCCTTCGTTTCGTGCCAATTTCAATTCCTCCTCATTTGTTGTTTTATTTTCCTCCAATACTCTCTCACCCTTTCACCATGTCTCCTTTTTCTTTCTCCCGACCACGTTGTACCTGTTCTTTTTATTATTTAAAAGACACAATTATAATTAGATAAATTATTAACTATTAAATTTTCCTCACAATTCTTCTCTCCAATACTTCTAGTTTGTACCTACAGATGAGTATTCACTTACATAGATAACTACATGATCATTCACTTGCAAGGAGGCATTCTGGCTTCACCACTGTGGTATAATGTCTTATTTTTGCATTTTGCACATTTTATGGTAAATATTTTTTGTTATTCCATAAGCTCTTTCCATTATGTGTATCCTTCTAAGATATTTTAATTATATATCTAGTATTATAAAAATATACATTTTGATACTCATTTTTGCCAGAAATGATCCGAAATAAAAAATTATTTATATATATACATATAACTTTTTTATTTCGATGATTGACCAATAAATATTGATATAAAAACCTTAGATATAAGGCTTGAATAGTGCTGGGCGTGTTTAACGGTTTCGAAATTGCGATGTTAACACTTTAAACATTAATTTTCACCATACCACCAGTACGTAAAGAAAATTAAGAGAAAAATGTCCTTTCTTTGAAATGTTATCGTTTCTTATGAATAATAAGAAATCCTTTAATCAATTCCTGTTATTCCGTTCCTTGCTCAATAGATCAATAGGCCAGCCTCCCTATAGGGCTATCAATCTAATTTTGGGGGTCGGATGGGAAGAGATGGAGGTAGTTTTACCTCCTCGCAATTTATATTTCAAGGGAACACTAACTCCAATTGATCACTTAACTTAGGCCTAATCAATTAGCGTGACATCTCTCAGGATGTCCTTCCTGGTCGAGTTATAACCTTCCGGTTTTCTCTCTTTCTGGCTCAGCGACTTTCTTAAGTTTTCTGACAACTTAATGTGTAAGTATAAATTAAATAGATTCAAATGGAGATTATAAAGATTTAGGTTGAATTGGCCGAAATTTAAGGAGGAAACAGAGTGTAGATGAAGTCTTATTTATATCATCGTCAAATAAGATTAAAACTCTAGATTAATTATAATTTTTTAATCATTCCTTTAATTTTTATTATTGAAGAGAAAAGATTTGCCTCCAGCCGGGATTCGATCTCCGCCTCACCGTGGCGAAGTTTTTTTCTCTTCAAAATAAAAGTATTTAAAAATTAAAGTCATGTATGTCAAAAAGATCCTAAAGTTAAAAGTAATGTTCAATGAACATTCTTCCTCGTGTATACATCATAAAATTCCTAGAACACGGGGGATATGGGATCGGTGAAGAGAACAGATTTGTCCTAGGTGGCTTAAATGGTTAGAGCGTTGCCACGGTGAGGCGGAGATCCGGGTTCGAATCCCGGCAAATCTTTTCTCTTCAAAATAAAAATATTTAAAACTGTAAAATTTTAAATTTAATAAGCTTATGTATAATTCTATAAAATTATGATAAAAGTTAACATATAATTATGAATTAACATTAAAAGACGTTTAAAACCTATCGGTTATCAAACTCAATTAATGTAGGCGTTGCTGAAACGAATCTACATTTGTCTTGTTGTTTTTTTCTAAGGGTTTCCTCTGGCTGAGGTTTCCTTTTTTTTTTTAATATAGAAGTGATTTTTTGGAGATGATTAGGATTTGTTTCTTTCCCACGTTTCTCATATGTGCTCTTAACCCAGCCCTTTTCTGGTGTCCGGAAAGTCTAAATGAGGAGCCGCAGGTAACACAACAAATCATGCACTAAGTAGAAAAAATGCCTAATTGTTTAGTGATTGAGGTAGAAAGAAAAAATATTTAGGGAAATCTCAGAATCTGGACTTTGTAAAATGTGAAATGAATGAAAGCGAAGTTAGGGTTGAAGCAAAGTTTAAGTTAGTAAATGCTTGTTTGTTTTATTTTCAATAAGTTCTTTGTTCGTGCTGAATGGGAAGGAACCTGGAGCTGTGAAATTCAATATCTACCATATTTTATAATTTTCTTTTAAGGTCGCGAAACGGAGCACTTTAGTTAAAAGAGGAATTCACTAAGTGAACCCATTGTTATTAAACTTCTTAAGTAAGACATCATAAGATATAAGATAACTTCTTACATTTTTTTATTAAAGTGACAAATTATCATGAATAACTAAATATTTTCATATATATATATATATATGTGCGTTTGTGTATCTATTTAAGTTCGCTTGTATTCTATTAGGTTATAAGTTGCAAACTTAATCAGTTGCTCAGATCATGGAAGGTGGTTAGTTGCAAGAGGGTTTTATAACTTCAATCACATATTGAAGTAACATTCGATAATTATCGACATTATAATTTGGTGCCTACTGGTTATGGAGTAACTTATTAGATAGATCAAAAGAAAATTGTTGACAATTTATTTTGTCATATTGGACTATAGAAACCTGAAAATGTACAATTCCATTCTCTAACAGCATGCAAAAGGTAGAGAGAGATTCCAAATATTACCAAGTGTTATTAAAAAAAAAAAAACTGTACCACCACAATCCACGAAGGTCTTGGGACAGTAATGGGTAAAGACTGTTATTACTGTTTCTAGAACACCGATTGTGCATGGAGGGCATTTGTCTGAGATCACGCTCAACCGTCAGATTTTTACTTCAATTTTTAGTGTCTACTTTATAGAGGGTAGGTGAACCCCAGGAGAGCCTGCAGATTCTAAATAGCCGATCCAATGTCGCTAACAGATTAAATAAATCGTCTGCTACAGCTGGATTTGAACCCGAGACCCATAGCAACTCTGTACTCTATATACTGAGCTACCCCATTCCCAAAAATAATAAAACATCATAGAGAAAATGTTTTTTTGATCCAGCGCTTTTTTTCTTAAAGAGGTATTATAATTATTATATATTATTATCCTGTATATTCAAAGCTATAAAATATAACTTTTATTATAATTTCTTATTACTAGTATTCAATAATTATTTGACTAATATTAAAATATATACATGCTTTACCATTGCATTCTTATAGATTGACGAAAAAACTCGGGATAACACCGATATTTGATAAAAATTGTACAGTATGAAAAACGAAGAAAACTGGTTGGACTTAGTTAAAGCACTCAGGTTTAGTTGTGCGAGGTATGAAGATGAAAATTTTTTGCTTTCAAAAGCCACAGTTATAACCTAACCAATTCTATTTTTATTAATTCAGAGTGGCCAACACGAAAGAAAAAGATAAAAACATCTTCAATTATAAGTCTGAAATTTAAGCAACAGCAAATATAGTTAATTTGAGAACATATTGAAGCAAGTGAAAAATCTTATTGAGACGAAACCGTTCCAAAATATTCTGATGACTATGAAACTGAAAGTCTCACCAAACCATCTACTTCTTGAAGCGACAAGAACTAGTGGCACGAGGCAGACATTGCTCCAGTTGCGAAAGTCCAAAATACTACCTTCCCTAGCTCATACTTTATCCTGTCGTCCGCTCAGGTACTTCAAGAACCAGTTCAACAACTAGCTAAAAGACAACATAAATTATGAAATTTAATTTACTTATGCCGATTATTTCATTTAAAAAATAACCATTTATACAATATCCCGTTTTTTAAATTTAAAAAATAAACTGTGATTTTTGAATTTTTCAAAAATAATTAAATACTTTCATGTGTCATATTCAATTCATCTGTTAATTGTATAGGTAGAACGGGTCAAATGTGTTCACCATGACAACCATACCTCAGATGATATAACTGTCATTTACTAAGAAAAATAACGCTATGTAATATATTATAATATTATTAAATTTTAGATATATGATAGAGGAATTTATATTTACAAAAGAAGAGAAAAACACTAGTACAGGAAAACATATTCAAATCTGTTTTCATAATGTTTTATTTTTTATATTTTCAATTATTTAAGTTAGTTCGGGATGCAGGGCCTGGTCACTGACAAAACATTGTAATAGGATCCTTGAAGTATGGGAAAGAAAAGTCCTGCGTAAAATATTTGAATCTATCAAAGCGGAGGAAAAGTGGAGAATCAGGTCCAATAAAGAGCTAAGGGACTTACACGAAGACCCCGATACAGGGAAAATCATCCAGCTCAAAAGACTACGATGGTTGGGGCATGTGGAGAGAATGGGACCAACGAGAACTCCAAGAAGGATGATGTACGAGATGCCGAATGATGGTTCAAGATTAAAAGGGAGGCCCCGTCTCTGGTAGCTCGACGATGTGGAGGGTGACCTGAAGGCGATCGGTATAAACCGCTGGAGGCGCCTTGCGGCGACAGAGGCGAATGGCAAAAGAAATCAGCAGAGGCCAAGGCTCTCCAAGGACTGTAGAATAGGGTGGGTCAAAAAAACACATCTTTTATTTCGAAGGTTTAGCGCGCGGTCTTTATAAAAGTTGCGAATTATATAGACAAAAAAAAAATATCAAAATCGGTTGACATATTCCGGTCGCGCATAGGCCCTAAAATTTCACAAAATATGAAAAAACTTCATTTTTTTTTTTTGAAGTAGATGTTTTCGTAATGTAATAGTTTGTAACGTATTTAAATACAGCCTAAAAACAATGTGTTTTAATTTGGTTTAGGTCTGTTGATATCTTCCGGTCACGCATAAACCCCAAAATTTGCCAAAATATTGAACAAATTTTCGGCCCACCCTAATTAGTCTATTTGAAAGTGTTTAAAAACACTAGAAAAAGTTTAAAAATAAATCGTTCATCATCATTATTTATTTATTTTATGGTTGAGCACAAGCTCAAATCAACAACTGTCGCAAGAAAAAACGTAGAAATTTAATTTCGTGAGCTAACCTGGGTTTAACTGTGATTTTAACAAAATAGAAATACTAATATTAAATTGGGTCATTAGCCTTGGAGAAACCAGTGGATAGATTTTTAGTTATAATTTTAATTTTTAATTATATATCTTCAAACATGATACATCACATAAGATTGGGAACAGTTGTTCACAAAAGTACATTATTACTAATAATGATCACAAAATATAAGAGTAAAACATGTATTTGCCTAACATGAAATTCATAACTCATCTCTGCTAAAGAGCTGCATTATAGTTAAATAAATAAGCTGAGATTATAAACACAACGGTGTTAATAATAGACGACACACACATATATTTACACAATTGATATCTATCATCCCAAACTGAGGCAAAATTAATAATTATGTTGCCTATTACGGTTATTTCTATAATACAATAGTTATTATTTTTTTACTAACAACCACGGGCCAATAACATTAAGAACTATGAATCAATACAGCATTAAATGAAATTACCTTTTTCACGAATCTTTTGCTCTAATCGTGGTTGCTACTTCAGAAATAACAATAATATTCGGTTTTAAATTAAATAAATGACAACCAAATCTAACTTAATAAACTATTACATTTGTTCAACAAAATAATTCACACTTTAATAATATTTTATATTGTATAAAAATTATTTGTAGGTGTTTTATAAATTACTTAGCTATTCTATAGTTAATAATGTTATAACAACAACCTCTCGTAAGTATGTTAGAGTGTGTTTTATATATTTTTTATATGATTACCTTTGAATATTTTTTTCCTAATTCAACACGAAACTATTTGTAGGTTGAGTAAAATAATTGTCGCTGTTCAATTTTATAGGAATCTCTAGGTCGATAAAGTGATATCAGGCAAGTGACATTTAGCCAGGAGCGGGTTGATCAGATGTCGACCACGTTGTGACAAACAGGATCGGTAACTTGAAGAAATCTGCAAATGATGCTTGAAGCAATCCCAATAAGGACAAACGATATTATATTGGTGTATGGATTTATGTCTTGTGACATATATATTATTTTTATTTTATTTGATCATATATAAAAATTTAAAAAAATTGTATAAATATGATAGCAGTATCCTTAGTATATACAACGATGGTATGAAATCTATCCTATTTCATTTTAATAATATATTAATTATAACAAAGACATTATGCTCTTGACAGTTTTGGTTTAAAATCGGAGAGATCGTGAGATCGATGGTAGAGCCTTGAGATTGCCCCCGATTTTAATGACAGACATATAGAGCGTCCTGCTTGCTACTTAAAAATGTCAATGCTGCACTCCGAATTCGCAATCCGTAACCGGTTTTCAGACCAGCGACTCTTTTATCCACTTTAATGGCGGCTAAAAATAGATACAGATTTCAATGTTGGGATACTAAAGAGAATTTTTTATGAATGAGAATACGCGGTCTAAAGTACATTTTGAGCGTAATCATGACCAGATTAACAAACTTGCCAAACCAATAATTCGAATAGTACTTGATTTTTGATTTTTAGGTACTGAATATTAATATTCCCAATTCGTAAAAAAGTATAATTTTTGTTATAATGAAAACTTATAGAAGACGAAGAAACATAAAATAGAAGTTCGTTAAATAAATTATAAAACTAGAGATATTAAAATGTTTACATATGGTCTAAGGGCTTCATGGTGTCAGGGATTTTGTCAGTTCCAAGTCATTATTAAAATAAAGCATATTTGTATAGAGGGCATGTAAATTAAACATCAAAGGCGATTCATTTATTTAAACTAGATTAGTTCAATGATTTATTAGGAAACCTTTTTCTAGAGAAAACAAAACAAAGAAAGCATAAGGGATTTAGGAGTAAAAGAAGGTTGTACAGAATACTTTATATAATTTGAACATCTAAAGAACCAATTATTGAGTATATTATCATCTTTAAAAATAAGGAAAACATCAGAAGAAACACACCTAACAGGAGTGAATATTCAATACGCCAAATAATTGATAATGATAATAATAAATTCTTTATTTATTCTGGGACAAATATATTTATAACAATAATACTAAACATAAAATATGATCTGTGATGCATTAGAATTCATTTTTTTTACAAATTGTAATTATTTAAAACAGTAAATTACATTTAAAATATTTTTTTTATTATTAAATTATTATTTGTAATAAACTATAAGATTTTTTAATAAATTGTTAATTTGATGAAAAAGTATAGGGTTCAAGAAAATAAAAAGATAACAACATTGTTAAATACTTTTTTTTTAATCATAGAAATATAAAAAAATTGTTATTTAACAAAGTAAATTAGTATCATATTTTTTAAAGGTAGTGAAAATAGAAATAAAAAAGTCTCAGTTTAAGCCCAGAGGAAGCTTGTGGCATGGCCAGCGAAACGTCGGCAAAGAATTTGACCACACGGTCGAAACCAGAAGAAAGACCTGCTGAATGGATTAAAAAATATACATATTTAGCACATTACTATTTAGTGCAAATTAACGCCTTGAACGCGTGACAGATACCCCAATTTGACCCGCAATACAGATCAGTTGTGCGGGTATCCCTAACTATATTATTTGAAGGGATATAAACTTGACTAGAAAGAAAGAGTTTGATTCTTCAGTAGAGACATCATATCTTATTCTTAAATGTTTAGACATGTTCAACTTGTTTGAATTTTGAGAAAGTCATCCTTTCTCCTTTATTTGATACTGTAATAATTTCAATTTCTTATATGTTTTTAAGATATTTTTTCGACAGAAATAAATAAAAACATATGAAGTGCAAAGATTAAATTGAACGATATATTATTATTAATTTAAAAAAAAGCAATTGACAATCTATATTTTAATTACCGATAAATGCCCTTTTTATTCTTTCAGCTTATTCAGCCATTTTGATTAAATATTAGCATCAGTACTGCAACTAGTGTTAGTGTTTGAAATTAATATATGCAAATAATGAAAATGAAACAAAACATGTTTGATTTAAGCTCCCACTATTTCATCATTTTAAATAGAAAAAAAAATCAATTTAATCTATAAAACGATATGTAGGATGGAAATATTTGGAGGTGCAGTCAAAAATTACACAACAAATAAGTGGATACCTATTATATTTTATGTGTGCCGACGTTTCGACCTACTTTTTAGGTCATCTTCAGGGCCAAAAGGAGTGGCTGCTCGGTGCAGAAGGTGTAGGAAGCACTCCTATTGGCCCTGAAGGTGACCTACAAAGTAGGTCGAAACGTCGGCACACATAAAATATAATAGGTTTCCACTTATTTGTTGTGTAATTTTTGACTGCACCCCCAACTATTTCCATCCTACATTAGTACCTACCAGTCAACGAATTTCTTTCCTACATGTATAAAAACGATAAATATTATTTTCTTTGCCTCATCATCGGTGTGCAGTTGATTACAATTATAATATAATTCTATACTATTCCGTCTCTACAAAACTTGGACTTCTATAATATTCAAATTTTTTTAATAGGCGAAATCATTTTTATTTTATCAAACTATAATCCTTTCTAATAAATCTTACAGACTGATTATTGAAGTTTACCTTGTCTCCTTCGATTTAAGTTTACAAATTATACTAAAAATAGGGAACTAATAAAAACAAACACCATTCGGAATGCTTAAACGCCTTTTAAACGTCAAATACAAAAGACGTGACCAGCAACAAAGTTCAGTAATGCGGGTCTAACAAACTACACTGTTTGAAGGGAGAAGGAACAAGTATATTATATTATATATTAACCAACAAATAATTATCAATGAAATGAGACTAATTTTTATTTAACATTTCTTTCCGATTATGTCAAATTATTTTTTGTTATTTGTATTAGGAAAAGCATGTAAGGTGTGATAATCTATTAAATTGGATTAAAAATTTTTGATAGGTGAATATTTTCTTTAAAACATTTAATTGTATAATTGATATTCCTCCTTCCGTTAAAATATTTTTTTACCTGAAGTTTTCTATTTTAGATATATTTGGGTAAGACATTAGTATCAGTATTAAATCTAATATTTTTTGAAAATAATGAAAACAAAAATTGAATGTTTAAGTATGAAACTAAAATATAGTTTTATTTAAAACTAAAACTTCTTCTATGTATTAATTATATTTTAATATTCTCGAAACAAACATCATAAAACAAGAATAGATCATAGAGAAGAAAGTGGATGGAATCTACCTTACCTTTTCTTAAAACGTGCTACTTGGTAAACTCTTATTATAAACTGCTGAAGTTAATTCGTGCAGCACTTACCTGAAAACAAAATAAAACAAAAATTAGTGAATATTTTGAAGTAATATTTAATTAGCTTAAATGTTTATTTAATTATATGTTTACTTGTCAAATGAGTGTAAGAATTTTTAAAAGATTGTTAACCCAAATAGTCTATTCCACTTTGGCAAGGCATGGTGTGTCATTATAAGGAGTGATTAGATATAACAACTCAATCTGCATAGCAGGGTCAACCTGACAGCTCTCTCTCACTTAAATATTGATGGCTCATTGTTCAGCCAACCGAATATTATTATTTAGCAAATGATGATATGCAGAGAAATGTTTTTGTTTGAATTCAAAAGTCAAATTTGAAATTAATCTTTCTATTCTATACGAATAAAACCAAGTTCCTCAAAATAATTCAATAGCATAATATCTGGCAAAAGCATAATCTTCCTTAATAATCAATTATATATAAATTATCATATATTATATATGTATCTGATATAAATTCGTGAAGCTATATTTGGTGGTTTCATCTGAAATGTCCGTTTTCAAAGGAAAGGTTATTTAGTAAAAATTAGTTTTTCTATACATGTTTCCCGTTATCATTTTATCAAGGCCAAAACTGAAAGAAAGTCTGTATATGCGTTTTTCACTTGAGATAATTTTCAAGATTTTAATCATAATGTAAGTTAGGTACATTTTTGAAGGGTTCTGTTGGAGATAAGATTATTTACTGGCGAATAAGGTGCATTATGTCAATATTTCTGAAGTAAATTGTGAATATGATGGTATCGCCTTTGATTAGGAGGGAGAAATGAATTATTCCTACCATAACACAAAAACCAAAATTGTTTGTTTCCACAAATCCACAGCCATATTTGATGGCATACTAAAAAATATAAGTTCAATTTTTGTGATTTCATGTGAAATTACCCAATAAATGTGATTAAAGCTACAATATTATAGGTAAATTATGTTAATATAAGCTGTAGTCTAGTTAATTAAAAAAAAGAAATTGTTGCTTTTTCATAAACAATTACTTGCGAAAAACTTATTTTTTCACCAAAATAATTATTTGCGTTCAGTGATTATTTCAGTGTTGAACACTAAAGTAGCATTGATGGCTTTCCTATGTTTTACATTTACAACCCATGAAGGTTCTTGGGTTAAGTACATTGTAGAGACAGAACTCTATTTAAGACAGCATCGGAACATCCATAAATATACGTGGCACCAACCAACAGTGAACATGTATCCCATAATAGATTATGTTATAACAAAGCAGAGTACCTCCATGGTGGTGCACTCTCCAAGAAACTGGAGAGGAATATAATGTAGAACCGATCATTACTTCCTTAAAACAAAAATAGGATTTCCTTGGAAAAATAAAATGTCTTAAAGACAAACAGTCCAGAGGAAAAAATAGAGGATGAACCAATGGAAATTCTGTTACTGCAAGATGACAAGAGGGTTGTAGCAATGAAGAATTTTTCAAAACTTTGATAAAACATTTGAGGGAAATTCTACTCAGATCTATGAATGCCATAAAGGAATACTGCGGAAGATCGGTACCTAAGTATTAGGATCCAAAAGAGATAGACATAGATAAAGTAACAAATGACTAATTACCTTATAGAATTAATAAAAAATAAAAACTCTGGCCATTTATAAAGCTATTAAAAAATAAGTCTCCAAATAAATCGTTCGTTTAAAATGAAGAATGGAACAGACTTTGTGCAAATATTAACGGTCGAATAGGATATAAATGGTCAGCAATGGCATGGGTGACGCTGAAGACTATGAGGGCTCACAGAAGTAACGCAGAAGTCAAACCTCAATCTGACCACCATACACGAATGGAAAAACTAATTCAATGGCCTCATGAACGAAGACAGAGACTCATTCAGGGAAGACTTCAGCTGGGTGTATGAAGGGACAGATATGACTGTTGATGAGGATCAGGTCGAAAATGAACTCAAGCTAGGAAAAATTAATAAAGCACCAGGGCCAGGAAGATGTAATCTAGAACTTCTCAAATATGGAGGGAAGAAAGTGGCAATACTATTTTCAAAAATGTATAATATAATACTGAGTGGTGACCCAATACCAAAACAAATGAAGATCGGTTACATTAGCCCAATCTATAAAAAAGAGGACAGAAAAAAATGTGAAAACTACAGAAGAATCTGGGTTACTAACCCTTTTGCCAAAATATTAGGAAAACTTATGAGAAATGAATTAGAGCATGTGTTTAAGGGTTCAGAAGACCAATGTGGATTTACAGTGGGGAGATCATGCATTGACCATATATTCACCCTATGGCAATTGTTGGAGAAACATCAAGCCGTTTCCAGAGACATTCAACTAATATTTATAAACCTGGAGAAAGCATATGATAGTGGCCCTCGAATGCCTCTAAAATTCAAATATTTAGATAGGTCTATAAGCATCATAATGGAAATGTACAAAGGAAACACCTGCCAGGTCTATATTGGACCATATCTATCTGAGCCTTTCCCAACCAGCAAAGGTTTGCTCCAGGGACGTTGGGCCTCTCCTTCTCTGTTCAAGATTTATCTTGGTATTTTCTGAAAACAAGAAGAGGGAAATGCAAACCCATGGGGATTCAGTTGAAAGAAAATGTGTTTCTTTATTACCTATCCTTCGCGGATGAGCAGGTTGCTCAAGACACAGAAGATGCTCGACAGAAGAAGTTTAAATGAGGAATACCAGCAATGGGGGCTAGTTATTAATGCTGAGAAAACGGGACACAGGGCAGCCAATAATGATTTAGAACTGAACCAAGAAGGGGTCCTAGAAGTTAGACATTTTAAATATCTTGGCTCCATAATTGAGATAGATGGTGCATGTGATTTGGAAATAAAAATAAGAATTTCAGATGGTAAAAAGGCCATATCAATGCTCAACTCGGTATTATGGAATAGAAACGTTATCCCTAAAACAAAAAAAATATATATACACTAATATATTATAAAGCATCATGACATACGGATCAGAAACTTGCACGTTGAAAAGCAACTTCAGGAAAAAACTCCTAACTACAGAAGTGGACAACTGGAGACGAGCGGCGGAAATATCCAGAATGGACAAAGTATGAAATGCTTGAGAAAGCATGGAGAAAAAGATGGAGGCTGAAAGAACCATTCTATAAGGTATTGAGAAAAAAGGCCTGAAATGGTATGGGCATTTGAAAAGAATGCCTGAAGGATGACTACACAAAGAATTCTACCAATAGGAAATTAGGGGAACAATAAGACGAGGAAGACTAAGGAAGACCTAGGGATAACGAAGTGGAGGAATCCATGATGGGTCATAGTATACTGGAATAATAGACCTTAGATAGGACATTATGGAAGAAAGCTATGAGATCAATAGCTTAAAGAAGCCCACTATTAGTTGAAACTCCTGTGAAAAAAAACAACAGCCCATGAAGGTACTAGGAAACATTACTCCGGTTGTGCAACGAGAGGATTTCTCCGAAATCAGTCCTCTCTCCTAATTAAGGATACCCACTTTTGATTAAATAACTTTGAGGCTGCTTCGGGATCTTCTCTCAACACTAGGACGTCATTAAAATTCGAAAAGTGTCTATAGTCAATCATCATCCACTTTTTTCATCACGTGCTCGTGAGTGAGCCTCATATGACTCATTCCTCATACGAGTGAGAATGACTTCATCCCTCCGTGTCAACTTTAAATTTCCCTAAGGACGTTTCACGTATGGTCGCCTTGGCTTATTACCTCGCAAATATCCTACCAATCGTGACATCCACTTTGTCTGATCCAAGAGATCATCCTTTATAACGGATGTGGCTACTTGGGAATTTCTATGTTTTTATTCTTGCTTGTATATCGCCATTTTCATTCATAGTGATTCCTAATGACTTGAAATGTATCAAAACAATAGATTTTCAACACTATTTGTAATTTCCGATAATTATCTGGCGTATAAATTTTTTTTATCTGAGGGCGGATTCTGAGTCTAAAAAAATAACCATAATATATCATATACGATATAGATCAATATCAGAAACAGAATGCTTGATTTTATAAAACTTATTAGCAGGAGTAAATGGATTTATTGCAAATAGGAGATAATCGTGCTGTCAGAAACGATAGTACTTCCTATGTCTTCGACTGTTATGAGTCATTTGTACAAATCAAAATCTATTCGCAATGATAGGTTTTGAATTGTTTAAAATTTTGTTATTTTATAGTAAATCGCTGCGTATATATTTTTTTTTTACATTTGGAGTAGGTAGCTGCTATTGATTTGTTTCTGAAGTATGTTGCTTCATAACAAAGGCATAAGGTTGCAATTATGTGTACTTTAACCTATCCTTTAAAGAAATACAAACATCCATCTGGCTAAAATATAAAATTGAGCTGTATCACCTGATATAGAGAAAATAAAAAGGAATAATTCGGGTTTCTTTAATTATTCGTTTAATTTTAATAATACTACTGTTTTAATTTTATCTGAAAGTGAAGGTTCGTATGCTTTTACGAGAAAATTACTAACTGTACGAGAATTTTGATTTCAACAATGACCAAGAACATTTTTGGTGAGCCTAGTCTTAGGGTTGTCAGTATCCTTTATTTTTTAAAAAAGGGAAGAACAAGTGGAAATACGGGACGGATTTTAAAGTTAAATAAAATGCAAGGAACCTGAGAGTCCCTATCCAATAAATAACTCAAAAAGCTAATGATGGCAGTAGTATTATTGTTGATTAAAAGCAACAATAATAAATACTAAAAAAAAATGAATCTCCGAAAAATATACTTCTCCAAAGCAATAGAAACGTGAATAGTGTATAAATAAGACACTTTATAATCAGGGATTTGTTTGTTACCGGATGTGTGATTGCTATTTGTTTTTCATAGGAAGCGACAGTTTAAAATCTTGAAGAGCAGAAAAGGGTTGTTAATCTGGAAGAAGAAAATCAAGTCAAGAGGAAGAAAATAGCCCGAGTGGGGGTAAAAAGAATTGCTATTAAGTAGGGAGAATTGTTTATTAAAGAGCCAACATTTCGACCCACATTGCAGGTCTTCATCAGTGCTAAATATACAGAATAAAGACAAATAAAATTACAAATGGTAAATATTAAAATTAAAATACATGAGCATCAAGGTATCTGAGTGATGGAAAAGAAAGATAGTGGGGGGGGGAGAACCTAAGATATGTATACAAAGCAAGGGAGATAAGTGTAGTATATGCATTAATAAGTGAAAAGGAAGGCAATACAAAAAGTAATAAAGAATGAAATCAGTAATTAAGATAGAATAGATAAAGATTGAATTAGTAATAAAGATAATAATAAACAAAATAATTCATAAGGTAATAAAAGTAAAAACAAAAATTACATATGGTATATATTTTTTTTTTTTTTTTTTTTTTATTTATTTATTGAAATTTACAACTGTATACAAAATACATCTAGTAAATATAATGAGTGAATACATTGACATGAGAAGACAAGTAGAGAAACTACCCAGTGGTAGTACTCAAATTAAAAAGTTCAGTTTAGAAGGTCACGAGGCCATCTTCTTTTCAGACGCCTCGGAGGATTATCGGGAATCGAAGAGGAAGCTAGGTTTGAAACTAGAGGGTTTGAGTGGGAATCAAGTTTGTTATGAAAGGATATATACCGGGTTCGGGCTAAATCAGCAACAAATGGGACATTAAGGTCGTTATGGATGACTTTATTCTTAACAAAATAAGGAGCGTTGAGGATTTTACGAAGGATTTTGGATTGTAGGGATTGGATACGAGAGGAATTCGATGGCTTAGTGGAGCCCCAAAGCTCTATTCCGTAAGTCCAAATGGGTCTAATGATTGTCATGTAAATGAGTCTCTTGTAGTTAATTGGGAGCTTAGAACGTTTATCTAGTAAATGCTGAAGTAGCCTGAAACGGCGAGCTGTTTCTTGTCGTTTCAGTCTAGTATGAGGATTCCAAGTTAAGCGTTTGTCAAGGTGTAGTCCTAAGTACCGGATCTGTTCTACAGGACTTATAGGGATGTTGTTAAACGATACAGGGGGGCAGGAAGTCGCAGGTTTACGACGGAGGGTAAAGGTGATTTGATGAGATTTGTGAGAATTTATTTTAATCCTCCAATTTTGACACCAATTTTCAAGGTCAGTGATGTGGGATTGAAGAGTACGGGATGCTATAACTGGATCAGTGTTGACAGATAATAGACATGTGTCATCCGCATACGTGGTAAGGATAGTATTAGGATGAGTTGGGATGTCAGCTGTATAAACTGTGTAGAGAATAGGGCCGAGGATACTGCCTTGAGGAACGCCGGCAGATTGAGGAAAGAGGGGTGAGTAGACATTATTATGATTTACTGTAAATGATCTGTAGGAGAGATAGGATTGGATAATGAGAAAGTATGTAGGAGGTAGGAATTTACGGAGTTTGTAAAGCAACCCGGGGTGCCAGACTCGGTCGAAAGCCTGTTCGACATCAAGGAAGACCGCTGGACAATACAATCCACGTTCCAAAGCTGAGGAAACAACATCCACCACACGATGGCATTGCTGAATAGTGGAGTGGGATGCTCTGAATCCAAACTGGTGATCTGGGATAATGTGATTTGCATTTAGGATGGGGTACAATCGTTTCAGGATGAGCTTTTCCAGGATTTTACCCATTGATGGTAAAAGTGAGATAGGGCGGTAAGAGGATGGGTATTCCGGTTTCTTTTTAGGTTTAGGTATCATTTTCACGACGGATAATTTCCAGAGGTTAGGAAAATATGTAGTGCGGAGTATAGCATTATATATGTAGGTGAGGAATAGAATGGCTTTTCTAGGAAGATGTTTTAGGATGTGAATCGTGATGAGGTCGTGTCCAGGAGCTTTGCAAGGAGGTAGTCTGTGAATAATGTTCGATATTTCTGAAGGATGGAATGCTTTGGGAGGAGGGGTCATTTGAAGGGGAATATTTAACTCTCTTTGTATATATTCATGGTGAGATGGATTCATGATATCAGGATGAGGCTGGAAAGTTTTAGAAAGGAATTGACCGAACAACTGTGCTTTCTCTTCATCAGATCTTGTCCAGTCATTGGATTCAGTAAGGAGTGGATGGTTAAAGTCTTTGAAGTGAAGGATCTTTTTGGTGGTCATCCATAATGATTTGTCAGAAGACGTTAGATTTTCAGTTAGATTCGTTAACTTATGTATTTTGAATTTTCTAATTTCTGCTTTTAGTTGGTTAGTCAATTTAGTATAGATAGATTTATCTGCTGGGTACCGAGTTCTATGCCACTTCGTCCTTGCTCTGCGTTTTTCTCTTAATAAGGTACGAATATGCTCTGGGAGGTCAGTCTTCTGAGAATTGTTAATTTTATGATTTGAGGTATTATCGCTTAAAGTGGTTTTTATTGATGTTGTAAGTTTTTCTATCGCTGTATCAATGTCTTGTTTTGTCTTGAGTGAAATTTTTAAGTCCAGTTTGTTCTCCAAATCATAACAGAAGTTGTCCCAGTTTACACGTCCTGTAATCAATCTAGGAAGGGGAGGCTTGGGAACGAAACTTGAATGTAATAAAAGGAGAACTGGGCTATGATCTGATGAAAGGTCGTCCAAGGATTTGATTTCGGTTTGGTTGGAGGAAATCTGGGATGTGATAAATATGTCAAGGATGTCGGGACGTTTTTTGATGGATGTAGGCCAATAGGTGGGGTTGTTTGGTGCCAGGATGGTATAACTCTTTTTGGATGTTACAGTAGACAGGATATTTCCTCGGGAGTTGGATGTTCGACAACCCCATCGTTGGTGTTTAGCGTTGTAGTCCCCTCCAGCAATGAAGCGCGGACCAAGAGATTGGAATAAGGATTCAAGAAGGTTATAAGAAACGGAAATTCCGGGAGGACAGTATACAGCTGAAAATGTGATATGGAAAGGACGAGCTGTTATGGTTACTGAGGTTGATTGGATAGCATCAGTAGGAATGGAAGGAATAAGGGAATGGGATAAGTTTTTATGAACGAGAATACAAGATCCGGCATGTGAAGTGTTGTCTGGGTGGTCTGATCTGTGAGTGATGTAGTCTCGTATGTAGAAATATGTGCGGTGAGTGAAGTGTGTTTCAGTAAGTAAAGCAATGTCTATTTGGTTGTCGTGTAGAAATATATCAAGTTCATCACGGTGAGTATGCAGTCCATTAGCATTCCACAGAACGATAGCTAGGGGCTTCACGCTCATCGAGGGTAATTAAATGGGACTTCGGTTAGGATTCTCGTGAGTAGGTTGATGAGAGGACTGATTGTCTCTTGAAGGTCTTTCAGGAAAGATGACAGGATAGAATTTATGTCGATCGGGTTTTGGATTTGGAATGGATATGAGACTTGAGTTTGATAGGGATAATTAACAGGTATAGGAGGGTTGGCTGGGGGGTGTACCCGAGGTGCTTGATTCTCATTTAATTTTTTATGAACTACAGATTTCGTTTGGATGTTGTGATTGGAAGGGAGAGGATTTGGTTGTTGAGGTGGTAATTTGACCCGTAAGGGTGTATGGTAGGGATGAATTTGTTGACGCGAAGGTTGAGGATTGGGATTGGCTGCCTTGGGCTTGAATATGGGTTCCTGAGGCTTGGGTTGGGAGGTCCGTGGTTTGGTGAAGGAATGCTGAGATTTGATTTGGGAGGTTTGAGGCGTCTGAGTTCGAGGCTGCTGCTGAATGCTTGAGGTCCCCAAGGTTTTGTTGTCCGCAAGTCTATCTGCAGGGTTTACGGTGGTATAGGGTTGTAATACGGTTGGTCTAGGCAATTCAGGAAAGGTGTCAGTGTTGTCAACTTCAGGAGCCTGCATTGAGCTTTTCTCTTGACTTTTTAGTTGATGATTCCTGGTTCTAAGACGTTGAAAGTTTTTATGGACTGAACAGCCTCTATAGTTCGCTGGGTGATCCTCACCACAAAGAGCACATTTTGCAGGCTCGTTTCTCGATTTCTGACAAGTGTCAGATGAGTGTTGTCCAGCGCATTTAACGCACATAGCTTGGTGATGGCAATACGTCTTGGTATGACCTAAGGCTTGACAGTTAGTACACTGGACTACAGTATTTTTACGCCTAGGTTCTTCAAATTTTACAGTTGAATATACCAGTCTTATAACTTGAAATATCTCTGGGTTATTACGGGCTGGTTCAATTTCGACAAAAAATAACGGAAGGGGGTACTTTTCGGTGGGATGAAACACTGGCGAAATATTTCTTACTTTGTGACCTATTTCTTCGAGATCACTTTTGATTGCTGTTGTGGGCGTTGAAGAGTGTAGTCCTCTTAAAACCACTCTGTACGATTTATCCTGTTTTAGTTGGTAACAGTGAAAATCATAGTTCTTCACTGTAAGATGATCAATTAGTTTTTTGTAAGATTCTTTGTTGGATGTATTTATTTTAATGTCTTTTACTCTAGAAAAGCATTTGAAATTAGTTTGCCCTATAAGTTCAGCTATTTCTTGAGCGAAGTTATAAAAATTTGTAACATTTGTGACAAAAATAGGAGGAGGGTTAGGGTCAATGAACCCTTGGTGTTGCTGGTTCTCGTCACGATCGCTTTCTGTAGGCCCAGGGTTGCTACTAGTTGAGGCGATTGGAGATTTGTTAGAATTGACTGCAGTAGTTTTGCTGCGGGTTATGGGAGGCTCCGGTGTTTTGTTGGATTTTGTCACTGGCTTTTTTGATACAGCCGATTTATTTTTTTTCGTGTTGGGTGAGTTGCCCGCTGAGCCAGGGGTTGCCTTTCTCTGACGTTTTTGGAGTGTCCTTCGTTTTAAGTATTGCGAATCGGTCTCGCTTATTTCCGAAAATGGAGTCTCTGCCTCCGAAACTTCACTACCCGAATTGTCCACTTGCATGTTGAACATTGAGTAATTATTCAGTTAAAATAATTTATTAAATCTAACACAGTCACTATAATATAAGAAATAAATTAAAAAAAAAAACTTTCATATTTAAATAATAATAATAAAATATATACATATGTTTAAAAAGAATAGAAAAGAAAAAAGGAAAAAAAAAAAAGTTGACGAATGCGGGATTCGATCGAGAGGCTGGTTGCCAAGCCTTGACCGTGAACTAGAGGAGGTAAATATATGTCTCCTATAGGGATTATTGGCCACGTTGCCGAGCTTCAGCACCCGGTCACCAATTTATTTACTGAATTTTACTGTTTAATGCAGTCACTCACCTCACTGATCTTGAATAAATGTCTTAAAGTACTTATAGTTTCTTCTGACACAGTTTGGAGATATTATTTTGAGAACTATTGTTGTAATAATGTAACAAGCACAGAGCGATTTAACGAGTTAACACTAGTTGCGGCCATGACACTTGGACTTATGGTATATATTAAAATTAAAATATGTAAACAGTGAGAACCTGAAATATATATACAAAGCAAGGATAATAAATGTAGAGTATTAATAACTAAGTTACAAAGAAGGTAATGCAAGATGTAATAAAGAATAAAATAAATAATAAAAAAAGGATAAGGTAATAAAAATAAAAATATAGTAACAAGAATAAATAAGGTAATACAAAAAAATCTAATAGGGATGGCGAAATACAAATTGACAATGGTGGGCATGACGAGTTCATATTACATTACATTATTGACGCGACAGACTCATAAAGAAGTCCTTGGCCTGCGCAACCGCTCTACCCCAATCGTCCCGATCGCCTGCTCGAGTGATGGATACCTTGCTCAGCCTCAGATCTTCACAGACGGCATCCTTCCATCTAGCTTTGGGTCTTCCTCGAGGTCTTACTCCATCCGGATTTCTTTTATACAGCTTTTTAGATGTTCTTTCCTCGTCCATCCTATATAAGTGGCCCAGCCACTTGATGCGTTGAATCCTGAAGAAGCTCAATATTATTAGGTCTCCATATAACTCACGTAGCTCCATGTTCCTTCTGATCCTGATTTGGTCGTTTTCTCGAACTGGGCCGAATATTTGCCGAAGAACTCTCCTTTCGAATCTATTCAGCTTTTCCATACTGGATTTATTCAGTGTGCGGGTTTCACCAGCGTATGTCGCTACTGGCCTAATGACGGTTTTATATATCATCTTGGACTTTAGGCTAAGGAGCTTACTTCTCAAGAGCTTTGATATCCCAAAACATGCTTTATAACCTGATACTATCCTGGCTCTCATTTCCTCCTCCTCATCCAAATTCTCGTTTATACGGATCCTAAAGACTGGAACGAGTTGACACTCGTTGGAAAGTGTATCTTCTAAACGTGTAGCTATGAGGTGGTCGGTTTTTTTTACTATTCTTTATTACCATGACCTTGGTTTTCTCCTTATTCACCTGAAACCCCATTTTTCCAGCTTCCACTTCCAGCCTCTCAAAAGCTTCTTTTAAGATAATCAGCGGTCTTCCTACTAATACAAGGTCATCAGCATATGCAATAATACTCAGACTACGGTTAAACATGGATCCCTCCATCAGTAATCCTGCCCTTTTAATGACACTTTGCATTACAAAATTCAATAGTAGAGGTGCCAGCGAGTCTCCTTGCCTAAGTCCTGTACTAATCTTAATTTTTTCTGTGATTGAGTCATTTACCCTTACGCTGCAAACTGTGTTTTCCATCGTGCTCATTACCAAACGCACCAACTTGAATGGAACACGTATTTCGCTCATAGCTCTGAAAAGCTCACTCCTGAATATTGTGTCGTAAGCCGTCCTGAAATCTATGAACAACATCCACATTGTATTGTTGAACTCCTTAATTTTTTCACACATCAGTTTGAGGGAAAACATCTGATCTATAGTAGATCCGTTAGGTCTAAAGCCTCTTTGGTATTCTCCAATATTTCTCTCAACATAGGGAAGTAGGCGGTTATACAGAGTTATCGAGAATATCTTATAGACAGTATTCAGTAGGTTTATCCCTCTGTAAATTTCTGTAGACAGGCACTATAATAGACTCTTTCCACTCTCTCGGTATCTGTCCCTCTTTACATATTTGAGCAATTAGTCCCTGCAGCTCTTTAGTTAGAGCATTCCAGCTGCCTTCAGGAACTCAGCAAGGATACCATCTGATCCTGGTGACTTGTTATTTCTCAGCTTGATAACAATATCTTCTATATCCTCACCATCTGGCGGTACTGCTTCGTATTGGCTATCATACGAGTCACATTCCAAAACACTCATTTGTTCCTCTGTCTGGCTTAGTAGTCCTTGGAAATAATTCCTCCATCTCACTTGGACGTCCATCTCAAGCACCAGTAATTGCCCCTCCTCATTTTTCACCATGCTCCTTCTAGAGCAGTAACTGGTTTTACACGACTCCACTTCTTTAAAAAATGTGTTGGTATCGTTGCTTCTTCTTTAGTTTTCGATATCTTTTGCCTTATTGTATAAGGCTTTCCTTTTCTTCCTGGTTAATATACCAATAAATATAATTGAGATGGAGAAATAATGGGCATAATAATGTTGTTGATGAAATAAAATTGTTGATGAAATACATCTTCATATGATATTTAAAGTGTTTGGGAGCCCTAAAAAGGGACAATAAGTACCAATTGTCAGATTAATACAACAAAAACAACAAAAATTGATAGGAAGTTTGTGGAACAGACAATGGATGGACGTGAACCAAATTATTTCTATAGACTAAAAGTTTTTGAAAACAGCAAGATGTCGAAAAAGTTCAGGGGCTAGTTAACAAGGTTAGCTCTTCCCGCAACATGTCCGTTCATCGAAATGTAGTAAAACCTTCGAAACTTACAAAATCTTTCACGATTGGGTTAATGTAATTTCCCCCTTCTATTATCAGAAATATTACTCGGTTAAATGATTCTTACAACAACACTGATTTCGTAGAACAATAAAATTGTCTATAACGAAAAATGAAACACCAAACCTTTTCATTCATTTCATTTATCCTGAATAAAATTAAATATATTTACACAATTGTATATGCATTACATCTCAACATTTAGTTACTTAATTTCTAACTTTTCGAATAGTAACAATCTGATGCTTATGGATTTCGACCCTCATTAAATCCACGTTATAGTTCATTATTTTTTTAATTTTACATAATTAAAACATTAAAAATTAGATACTTCTTTACCATTAACAAAGAGCGTATTGTATGTTTAAAAATAAAGTTTGTATATAAATACTGTAGTTCAGAAACAAAGTTTATATAGAACGATTTTTTTTCATAACTGTGACATGTAATGGACATGGAAAAGGAAATAAGTAAAAATAAAAACAAATTTTTTTTTTAGAGAAAAGTTAGTAATTAACCACATAGAATGAGGAGTAAGTCAAAACTGGGAGGGGTTTAGTTTCTATGAACGGAAATATTTTTCATTTCGAACTTTCATTTTTAGTTTTCAAAACGTTGTTTTCTTCTCCTGCACATTACCTTTTCCATGGTAATGCTTCAATTGTTGGACATAACGCATGGTAATCCATATCTTGGTAGAGCCACTAATTAAGTATTTACTAATATTCTGTTTTATTAAGATATATAATTGCTACCCGAACTTAAAATGATGCATAAAGCTATATTGAGTTATTAATTCGTTACATCAACCAGTTTACATACAGAAAACTGAAACTATAACTCCATATTTTATTATATTACTGTACAAATAAAAATATAAATTAGAGCTCTATTTTTTCTATCTGTTACATTGGTTTTCATTGTTTTGTAATAGCAGTTTTGATGCATTGGACTAAGAGTGGGATTTATTTTGATTCCAGAGTTATTTCGATTTACCAAGAACTCATTCCTTGCAAATATTACAATATAAGAAAACAAAGAAATCTTTTTTTCCCATCAGTTTATATGATATTATCTTCTTGGCCTCTCATTTCGTTTGTATTTCTTTCTTTCTTGTACCAATGAAAAACAAGATAGGATTATGTATTAGTTTACAACTATAATATTAATACAATATTATGAGCGAGAATCCTGCATTTAATTGTTACCCATAAATACAGAAATTTAGGGTCTATGATTGTTTGAGCGTTCTTTTTTTATACTTACAACTTTATTAGTATAATTATATAACTACCATAAAAGTTATGATTTAAAAATTATAGTAGTGCTACTTTTGATTAGAATGCAACAGAAAAATCCCGAAAAGTCTTAAATATTTAAAATACATTTATAACAAACCAACAAAGTTTGTCTACGAGGATGACACTGTTTGATGAGGTTGGTAAAACTCATGATGTGATGTGTGTTCCACATTATCTTTTTTTGATGTGATTTTTCATTTGTTGCATATACTGATGAATGAAAGATTTATGTCTCCTTTTGATTTTTGATAAATATTGTATATTTTATTCTCCTTTTTCATAAACTACGATTGTTATATTTTACAAATAGGATTAAAATAAACAGTTTGTATTTAGCAACGAATTAAAAATTAGCCTGGTTTTATTTCGTCTCCAGTTATAATGAGCTTAAAATGTACTAATGTCGAAACATTATCTTGCAAAAGAAATGTATCAAATCTGAAGTTTCAGAATCGTTCCAATTAATTAAATAATACTATATTAATTTGTAACCCTTTTCACCTAAGTTTTTTTTTCATTTCAAATAACATCGAACACTTTAAACTTACAACATGCAAATCCGTTTAAAACATAATATAAATATTATACTTTGTGTAAGATGAATGTTTAAGGATTCGAAAAATCTATTTTAGAGAGGAATATATGTTTTGAACAAGGTTATTTGAGAGGTCATCAAAATCAAACCGAACTAAATGTCAGTAGTTCGATTCCACAAAACATATATCAATTATATTGTATTCTCGGTATGGAGTTTTATTCGACAATGTTATATCTATTATTTCTATCCCTGATTTTTGTAACCTTTTCGGTAAAGATAAAGTATACAATTGTTAACATCCCGATCTTGTATTCCGAAATGTAAAAGCAGACGACCTTATTGCAAAAGTCGGATTTGATCCAGGTGGGGGATTCTTGTATATATTTGTAACCAACTTGAGCATCTTCGTCAGTTCATCTTACTACAACAGATCGACATGGCTCACCTGGTAATTATGAAAAACTATTATATTAATTACCTTTTATATAATAGACATTAATATTATAAAATAGATTCTAGCAAATAAATTTTGAACTTTTGGTAAGAAATAGTATTTAAAACTAACTTCAGGGCAAGGATTAAAAAATCCATAGTTACGCCGTCCTTTGGAATTCACATAAAATAGGGATCACGAGTCTGAACGATGTCAAGTACTCGTTAAAAATCCCTATCCTAATTATATCTGGATAGGCAAAATTTTAGGCTCTTTAAGGATTCCCACTATAGCATCGTCCGATTAGCCATAAATAAACAAAGATTAAAGATTATTTTTGCAGAATTTGTATGCATGATTTATTTTATCAAAACTTAACTATTTTAAAGGCTATATTACTGCATCATATAAAATAAAAAAGTGAAGGCGATCGCGTGTGTACTTTCGTGTGACCTTTAAAAAAATGCAATACCTTCCTAAAAATAAAACCAAACCCGACTTCAAATTGTCTTTGAATTTGTTTTTTGTTCAATAGAGGAATGTACCAACAAGTGAGCATTCCTTACGAGGAATCCCACAAAATAAGACCCTACTGCCCCTTTCCACATTTACTAAATAAAAACCATCCAAACAAAAAAAAAAGTCTGACTTATTTTGTTTAATTTATTGACTGCTACCTCTGACCATTTTACGTTTTTCTTCCAAAAAAAATAATTTTACGGTTTGATTTAACGATAGTATCACCCATATGATACTATGATCGTCAAACGAAGCTAAGCCACTCCTATATATTTTTAAGGAGTGCACATTTATGATATGATATAGCTCTTTGTAATTTGGTTCCTAATCTATTACCTATTAAATAATTTCTTATTTTAATGCTGTTTATTTTTCATAACCCATCATTAAAGCCGTGACTATTCGCGGTTATATTTATTATTAATAATCATTTAGGCGCTTTAAGCACCTGGGACTTCCATGTACGAATTTACAAATTTTAAAAATAAAATTGGTTTTGAACAATTGTATGTGGTTATAAGTTTTAAGACAAATTTCATCCAAAGGGAATTAATTGAGTAGTTTTTGGTTTCAAATGAAGTTGTAATATAAGCAATTACTCCAATCAAGCCAAGATCTGAGTTAGCCACTTATCAACTATGAGTATGACACGATTCCAATTCCTTAAGGGCTAGTAAGAAACTTCGGAAAGAATTTGACTTAACCAGATATTCACCAGTCTTGCAGTTATATAATTTATATAGAAATGGAATAGATTTTTTAAAGAAAAATATAATATATTCACAACATGAATATATCTACAGCCCCTGTGAATATCTGCTTACGCCGGATTACCTCCAAAATGAGTTTTTTTGTAGTGAGGGAATTTTTTTTTTTTCGAAATCTCCGTTTATTCAAAAATAATATTTACATTACAATATATATATATATATATATATATATATATATATATATATATATATATATATATAATACTAATAATAATATAATACATATATACACTAATTAACTACAGTCATTTTCTACCTGTAGGTATTTTAAGTGTTTACAATACATGAGTCCGCTAAAGGCGGATTCTCTAAACCGGCACAAGGCCGCTGATTTTACTTAGACAAAGCAGGGAGAGACCGCATGTAGTGAGGGAAGCGGAATCGTTCTTGTTTTTGTAGTGAATTTGGGCTCATACACGCATTGTTTGTAAAAGGAGTACTTGCTAATATTACAACTCCATATTAAGCGCAAAACTAAGCGAATGTCACGATACCGCTTCCCTCAACACAGTTAAATCTCTCCGGACGAAATTCGAGTTAACAACTTATTCATCGGGGTTGCAGATATAACAGCTGGGTAGAATTCACAAGAGACCAAGGGAACTCTACAAGGAGTTTAAATTTGTCTCTGTAAAATATCAGCAATTATTGTTTTTGTTTTCTTTATATGATATAACAATAATTTTTCTTTGCGCAGGTCGCTTTTCTCACCCTCGCTCTTGTCGCTGCCTGCAGTGCCGC
Organism: Troilus luridus; assembly: GCA_964056705.1. Lineage (NCBI taxonomy): Eukaryota > Metazoa > Arthropoda > Insecta > Hemiptera > Pentatomidae > Troilus > Troilus luridus. Next base: position 178,724,590 of record OZ057412.1, read on the forward strand.
CCCACAGCTCATCGCACACGCTCCAATCGACGAGTACGACCCAAACCCATCCTACTCCTTCTCCTACTCCGTCAATGACGGTCTGACCGGAGACTCCAAGGGACAGACTGAATCCAGGCAAGGAGATGTCGTCCAGGGCAGCTACTCCGTGGCCGAACCCGACGGTTCCATCAGGACCGTAGACTACACTGCTGACCCAGTCAACGGATTCAACGCCAACGTCCACAAGGATGCTCCAGCCGCCCATGCCGCCCCAGTCGTAGCCCATCTTTAATTTTTTTTCAAAAGTGTTAACTATGTGTACAGTTGTTAATTAATAAAAATTTATCGTTAAAATATTTGTTTTTCAAATAATTTAGATTAGATGTGCTCAAAAATATATTTCAAATAACCCAAAATACCAACAATAGTCTATAGCAAAGCAAATTATACCTATTTATAGATTCTCATGATGTGGGAGTTATAAAACAATGCACGAAGCCAGTTATTAACATTTATCTTATTCCCCTTCTTCTGAGTCCATCACAGAGGTCTATACTGAATATATGCCTCTCCTGTCAAAGCCTTATCATGGACAACTTTCCAATATCTCGCTATTCCGCCAAGTGAATCTTCTATCTCCCGCCTGTGTCTCATTAGCAACCCAAGCCCCAGTGTGTTCTTTAGAATTCTTAAAACGAGCCCGAAAATCCTTAGCTGATGATTCTTTATTTTTCCCTTGCATTCTTCAGTTCCTTGTTGATTCGAGCTGCGATGTTCCTCACTCATTCTCTTCTGGTCTTTTATTTGATCCAACAGAGGTGGCTTATCACCATTGCCAGAAGTTAGCTTCTATGTTTTGCTTTTTAACGCTGAAGACTGACTTGATTAAGTTAACATTAGCAGGAAGGCGTTTTTATGAATCTTTAATTTTATTGATTGTTACTGTTTTCTTTCCTAATAAACTTTCTTTGTAGAATTGAAACATCTCCCGGCCTCTCCCGTTTTTATTATACCCGAAACCTTTTGAAAACCTAAATTCATAACGAAGAAACGCCTATAATGAATCACTATTGGAGCCTGAAGTTGGGGCCGATCCGAATGCAGCAAGCCCAAAAGCAGTAACACGAGACAATATCAGTGGTGGAGAAAGCTGGTTCAGGTGGCAAAAAATCTAAAGACCAGTATAGTAAAAAAATATCGAAGATGTAAGACCAACGTTATATGTAGCTTAGAATAAAATTATGTAAACATTTTTTTTAGTATTACTATTTTATTTAATTTTTTAGTATCAGCTTTACATTTCGGAAATTAGGATATATCTTATAATAATAGTTTTAAAAGATAAGTAATATTTATGAGGTTAATTGTTGTAAAATTAACATTTGTCTTTATTATCTTCTCTTGGTATTTTCTTAAATAATTATTGTATCATCTAGATAATTTTATTATTTATTAGTTTTTTTATTTTTTATATAATTTGCTACAATTCACAAAAATTATATGCTGTACCAAATAGACCAGTCTCAAACTTAAAACCATTGGACAAATTTGAATGTACAGAATCATAATATACAATGAAAGAAAAAAATATAGAAACAACTTTCAACATTTTTTTATTTTTTTTTATCAGTTATTTCATTTTATCAATCTAGATAAAATATCGATGAAGATTACCTACCATGTAATGCGCATAGACGAATTCGCTTGCATCCCAAACTAAGCACCGCTGTCAGAAAAAAAACGGACAAGTTGTATTCGATTTTCGATAATATATATATATTTATGAATAAACGGAAATGCTTACCAAATATAATAGACGTATTATCGCATTTCTAAACATATAAACCTTGAGGTGTTTTCGATTTAGTGGCCAGTGAAGTTTAAATTAGATGCTTAATCAATTTAGAGAAGATGATATGTCAAGTTAAATAGGCTACAGATGAAATATGATTTTCCTTATTAAATCAGATATAATGTCATGTATCTCGTATGACATTGCTTATTGAGGAGTTCACTGCCATTACAGGACAAGGTTACTCCCTGGGTCTAGCCAGGTGCATTCACCCTTATCCCTCCCACATCTCCTATCCGTGTATATGTAGCTGTAGAATTAAGAGATTTTGTCTACTGTTAGAGATAGTTACCTATAGATCACTAAGACTCGTAATGTAATCTGTACTTCTGTTTAATAAAGTACTATTTAAGACTGACTCTCTTCTCGACTTCGATAACTGTGTGATCTGGCCTGAAGAAAAATGAGCTCTCAAGGAAGATTTTTTTACTATAGTGTGACTAGATTCTGGGTGTAGCCAGATAGTAGTTTCAGTTGGTGTTAGAGCCAATCAATTATGAAAATTACATTTTTTTCTCTTTTTTTGGAATCGTGAATCTTATATTATTGTGTAATTATTTTTTCAATTATGATTATTATTATTATTATTCGTTGGATATATCATTTTTTTTTTAATATAGTAATGTTTTGTTTTTGATTTGAGGATGTTTTGGGTATGTTTCTTTCTCAAGTTTCCCATATATGTCCTTGACTGTACCTTGTATCTCAACCAGCTCTTTCCAGGTTAACACAAAATCTAAGAGCGGAGCCGAAGGAAAAAATATCTTGTGAAATGTGTTCATTATTTGAACTATTTAAGCGAGCTGCCCTATCGGCTTCCTGGTTACTAGAATTAGCCATCACCTTGAATATCGTATTACCATGTTTAAACTATGGTATGGCTGAAATTAAATTATACAAAACGTAATTGGAGTTCCAAATAATCATGAATTAAAATAACATTCGGATAACCTATGTATGTGGTACAAAATAGATCAGACACAACAAATATAAACGTATATTATTTAATATTTATTTGGACAGTATTCTGAATTATTTCATCTCATTGGATGAGCTGATTGGCATCAAGTAATCAATCGAGGGCCACTCACAGCAAATGCTAATTAAATCATAAATCATTAAGCCAGGTCGTTTCTCATTTGATTACTAATACCCGGGACAATTGGAGCTTATTTCGAGTTTATAATGATTGCAATCCAAATATCCTTTCCGAGGATTATTATTATTATTATTGTATTCGAGTACCTTCATAAATTGCTGAATAAAGCTCGACCATCCCGGTCAAATTTCTAGGACAATACAATCACCAATTTAAATATATTTTCCTTATACTGTAGATATGTAATTTATGCTTAAAAATAATGTCAAATGGTGACTAATAAAGTGAGTAGATGATTTGTATTATACAAAGACTTAAAACATTTAGAATTATGCAATTGTTCCGTTTTCTGCCAATTCAGCATGATTTGAATACACCAACTAATTGAACTATTCAGAACCCTTTTTTCTGAAATTAAATAACTCAGATATGAGAGGACAACTCTCTTTTTCCGCTAAAACTATAATGCTGGTCTTATACGAATATATTAGTGGTAAATATATATTTTTTGGAACCATTTTAAGATACAGCGTAGATTTGTTATTAGGTACGCTCTTATGTGTGAATATGGTGTAATGTGATGAACGTAAAAAAATCACCAATTCATTATTTCTTACGCTCAGCCTAATAAAGAAACTAATTCATTAACGCGAAAAGGATCTGTATTGAATGATAATGTACTAATTGATACAAATAACTGCAGATGAACATAAAATCTCAATGACTCAACTTCATAAAATACATATTACTTATTTCTTACATTATATTTTCTGATACTCACTTACCGAAAAATCGTGAATCTACAATTTCAAACCAACGAACGGATTCACATTGCTTATACAATGAATATGATTAATAGCCTTATATCATAGTAAACTCTGATAAAATTATGATTTAAGACCCAATGTATGATTATTGAACAATTACAATTTTTTTTTCACGGAACGGCCTTAGAGACTAAGTGAATATCATTTATTATTTTCACTTCTTTTCATACCCCTCCTCTCCTCCCTTCTTTCTTCCCATCTTTTCCTCATTCTTTCCGATTGTTCTTTCCTAATTTCCTCGGTCCACGGTATTCCTTTTCTCGCATCTCTCATTCCAACAAGGACCTTAATTTCTTTTAGTCGTTTCCCATAGGCATCCCTATCGAAACAGTCTTTGTCTGTTTTTTCAGTATCTCAGTTTCTTCCTCCATCTGTTTGATTTAACCCCAGCTGGTTATATACAAGTTAAGTGCCATAGCCTGGTAATAGTGAAGCTTAATCCTACAAATAATGTAAACAACTCCCAGATCCTATATATAGAGGATTACTTGATAAATAAAGTCAGTGTTTAACCAGCCTTCTAGTGAGTTGTTTCTTTTCCCAATTACTCTTTTTTTTTTACGTTTCGTGGTCCGAAGCTCTTAAGTGGTGCCGAAACCCGGGAACCTGATAGAAAGTCATAGTGAGATTATTTTTTTTTTGTATGGTTGTTATTTCATTTTTTTTTTCTCTCTCTGTATTTATCTCTTCTGTAAGAACACGTAAAAAAATTCTTGCATCATTATGAATGAACAAGGACAGAGCATTCTTAGGCCTGCTACATTGACGCTAGAGCCTCCACAGCCAGAACAAGCGAATTCGGATTTCCCGCCATATCCTTCGACTACCCTAGCAATGGCAAGAGCAGACATAGCCGCACAAGAAGCGAATAGAATAGCTCAGGAAACGAATGAGTTAGAGAGAATGAAATTGAAAAAGGCTAATGCACAGGATATAAGGAGGGAAATCTCCGACCTGGAGAAGTTCAATGGTGACGTTGGCGAGCTTAACCACTTTATCAAAGGTGGAGATGGAATCATGGTCAGCATCCAGTCCCAGTTGGCGTCAGACCTGTTAGAAGAAGCGGATGCTAAGAGATTAAGAGTGGCCCTAGCACGTAGAGTCAGGAGGAGCGTCCTAAACATGATCCAAGCTGATGAAGATACCACGTGGCAGGTAATTAAAGAGAGGTTGAAAAAAGCGTATGGAGGGGGGCGATGGGCCCCAGAAGAGGACATGCTCCAAATGTTCCGGGAAACGAGGAAGCCTAATCAAACAAACGGTCAGTATGCCGCAGGACTTCTCGCGAGGTTGAACAAAATCAACGAAAAGCTTCGAGAGGTGATGGAAACGAGCGCCGTTGAAGCGTGGATGTTATTCATGACCACGGTCCTAAAGGTACAGCATGCTAGGGACACAGGAAGGAAAGATGGGCTACCCAGGGACAAGGCGTTTATCGAATGTGCTCAAGAGATGGTGGATGCAAGTGCTCGCGACGAGGAAGAAAAGGAGGTGTTCGACTCCGGGTGGAGTAGAGTATCTTATCGCAGGAATGAAGTAGGGCGCTATAGAATAAGACAGGACCTAGGAAAAAGGAGAGACGGAGAAGTAAATAGAAAGGAAAGGTTACCGAAGGAAAGAAGGCAGTTCACGGATAGGAGGAACGGGAGAAGAGAGGAGAGGAAGTGCCATGAGTGTGGCAAGACGGGACATCTGGTAGCAAATTGTCCACGCACCAGATGTTACGAGTGCGGGATGGAAGGGCACATATCCAGACAATGCCCATACATCTACCGCAGGAAAGAGGCATACCAAGGTGAGCCGATGGAGGTGAACGCGCAGGAGGTGCGCAAAAGAAGGTACGCGGCCAGGCGAGGTGATGTTTCCAGGGACTCGACTACCGCATCCGGATCTTCAGAGACAGAAGAGGATTTGGAGAGCAGCGGAGGCGAAGGCGGCTGGAGTAGCGGGCGGGACCGGCAAAGGAAAGCAGCTCAGGACCGAGGACAGCGCCAGGCACTAACGGTGAGACGTAAGCAGACATCGGTATGAGGAGGGTGCTCGCAGAGTGGCGACCGAGCTTGCACCATTAACAACATAACAGGTAAGCTCAGAAATTGGTTGCCTATTATCAAGACAAAACGCGGTGTGAAGTGCCTTGTGGATACAGGGAGCTCGAGCACCCTGGTGTCAGAAGTAGTGATAAAAAATTTATGCGATAAGGGGAAGGCACTTCAGATAAAAAAATGCGATTGTAGGCTACTTACGTTGGGTGGGCCGTGTGAAGTGGTAGGCGAAACGGACATTGGTCTGAGCGAGTGGGGGAAAACGGGGGCGAGTTTGCGGGTACATGTGGTAGCGAGCATGCCAAGGGAGTATCAGGCCATAATCGGGTGTGACCTATTAAAGAGAGTAGGCGTTGAAGTAAGAAATATACACGGCAGATGGCACGTGAAGTTAGGGGGCAGGTCGTTCGCATGTCACCGCGCTGTTAGAGGCTCGCGAGTGGGGGCCGTAAATAAGGCGGTAGAGTGGAGGAAAACACTACTGAAAGAGTTTCGGGACATTTTTTATAAGGAAGGGGAAGTATTAGGTGTCACGGGTAAGACGGTACACGAAATACCCCTAAAACAAGAAAAAATTACCTACGTGAAAGAGAAGCGTTACCCCCAAGCGTTGAGGCAACACATCCGAGAGGAGTTGGAAGAGTTAAGTCGGCAGGGGATCATAGTTAATAGTTCATCCCCATATAATAGTCCCCTGTGGGCGGTCAAGAAAAAGAGTACGTCGGGGCAGGAGAAATATAGGGTGGTTATCGACTTTCGTCAATTGAATGAAAATACTAAAGACGAGGCATACCCGATTCCCCGCTTTGACGACATCATCGACAGACTTAGCGGAGCCACGGTGTTTAGCACACTGGATTTGAAGGCCGGATACCACCAAATCCGCATGCATCCGAAGGATCAGGCAAAAACGGCTTTCACGTTTGAACGAGGGCACTATGAGTTCACCAGAATGCCGTTCGGGCTGAAGAACGCTCCCCTCACGTTTCAGCGGCTAATGGACGAGTTTCTTAGGGGTATTGATGAAGGAATTTGCCAGGTCTACATGGACGATCTCCTGGTGTTCAGTAGGTCGGAGGAAGACCATGAAAAGCATCTACGACAAGTATTCGCGAGGATCAGAGAATTTGGGTTGAAGTTGTCCCCGGAGAAGTCTATCTTGGGTATGGCTGAAATAAATTTTTTAGGCCACACCGTGTCAAGAGACGGGGTTAAGCCGGACAAATCTAAAGTGGAAGCGATCACCAAGATGGCAATACCTCGCGATGTGAAAGGTATAAGGAGACTGCTGGGAGCTCTGAATTATTACCGGCGGTTCGTACCGGACATGGCACGATACTTGGTGCCCATTAACAACTTGTTGAAAAAGGGAGCGCGGGTGATTGTCACACCCAGTATGGAGGACAATCTAAGACGTTGTATGGAGCACCTCAAGGAGGAACCGGTGTTAGCTTTTCCGGACTTCAATAAAAAGTTTACGGTGACCACGGATGCCAGCGAATACGCCTTGGGTGCAGTGTTGTCGCAAGACAGTGAATGCGGGGAACGGCCCATAGCTTACGCTAGTAGGAGGTTATCGGATGCCGAATCAAGATATAGCGCGCTGGAGAGGGAACTATTGGGCATCGTCTGGGCAATTGACCATTTCCGGCCATACTTATTCGGAAGAAGGTTTCGGGTTCAGACTGATCACAGGCCGCTACAATGGGTAGGACAACTGAAGGAGTCGTCGGCACGGGTGGCGCGCTGGAAAGAAAGGCTGAACCAGTACTCGATGGACGTAGTCTACAAGCCCGGCAAAGAGAACGTCGTCGCAGATTGGCTATCAAGGGCGCTGATGGTGAATGCCATAGAAGAAGACGTCGCGGGGTCGTCCAGAGACATTCGCGGATTTCTCCAGGATTGGTCGCCAGAGCGCGAAGGGGAACAAGCGGCAACAGAAGCAGCAAGGGAAGAGGGGTCCTCCGCCAGGGATAGCTCTACGGATGAGAGACCGGGTGAATTAGAAGAAATTGACGAGATTGTCAACAACAAACCGCGCCAAGTAATCTGGAAGACGAAGACCGCGGGCATGCTGTCGATAGAGTACCTACGGTACGGGAGATCACGGGTAAACGTAATTTCGTCACAACCGGGGGTCAGATTGGATTTGGTATGTAAAGCCCTTAAGGACGCGTCGAAGCCAGGTCAGACATACTATTTATACGTGGGGAATGCCACCATATGGGAAAAAATTAAGCAAGTATGGAAGACGGACCAAATTCCGGACCGCGTCTTTATTCGATGCAAGGTAATGGTAGAAACCGTTAGGGACGTCGAACGGCAGAAGGAGCTAATAGAGGCGTATCATCAGGGTAAGACCAACCATCGAGGGGTGAATGAGACGCTACAGGCGCTAAGGAGGCGGTATTATTGGTCGGGCATGCGGCGGTCCATCCAGGAAGTTATAGGGGCGTGCGAAGTTTGCATGACTACGAAGTACGACCGGCACCCACCGCAAGCCGTAGAAGAGGAAACACCAACGGGCGATCGGCCACTCCGAGATCTGCAAGTAGACACCTTCACCTGGAGGGGTTTTACGTGGCTAACGGTCATCGACATTTTTAGCAAAATCGCCATGGCTCACCGGATACAGACTAAAGAAGCCGAGTCAGCGTTGTCAGCCCTCCAAACGTGGTTTATGTTTTATGGAGTACCAGACAGTATAACATCCGATAAAGGGAGGGAGTTCGACAACACAATTATGAGCGAAGAAATGCGTAAGTTGGAGGTCACGTGGCATTTCAACACTCCTGGCCACCCGAAGGGTAGGGGAGGAGTAGAGCGTTTGCATGGGACTCTCGGTGACCACCTTAGAGTGTATCACGTTGAACAGGGGCTGACGCCTGATGTAGCGATGCGAAAAGCGGTTGCGGCCTACAACCACTCAATTCATTCGATAACGGGGTTCTCTCCGTTTGAAGTGCTTTTTGGGGTGCGGGGGCCCAGTAGAGATTTCGAGGGTACCGTAGGGGACAATCCGCGAGCTCGCGAAATCGTGGCGAACCATGTGCGGGTTCGAGGGTCCTGGGAGAAAGTACGGAGAAAAATTTTGAAGGAAAAACGAACCAGGGTGACGAGGGAGAACACAAGGCTACGAGACTGCGCGGGAGAGTTAAAAATTGGGACCGTAGTATACCGGCGGATTGGATCCAACAGGGGTAAAGAACCGCGGAGATATGAGGGGCCATTCCGCATCGTCGTCATAAGGGAGCATAACGTGGTCACGATAGAAAGCGTAGGGGACCCAAGGAGGCGGCGGACGGTTCATATAGAGCAATTGAAGTTTCCCTGGGGATCTGGAGTGCCTTCGCCTGTGCAAACGGAGTAAAATGTAAGAACGAGGAAGTTTTTTTTTTGTAAACAAAGATAATGATTGTGTTTTGTTTTTTTTCCTGTTTGTTTGTTGGGCTGTTGTGTTCTGTTCTTTGCTTTTATACTGTGTATACATTTTTTATTTTTTTTGTTTTTTTGTCTGGGAGCTGTAATGCTGTACAGGAGCGAGCTCTACGACTTGCCAGGCGGGTCACTTAGTTTCCAAAAGGTGTCTGGAAACTGGAGGGGGGGAGTTAAGTGCCATAGCCTGGTAATAGTGAAGCTTAATCCTACAAATAATGTAAACAACTCCCAGATCCTATATATAGAGGATTACTTGATAAATAAAGTCAGTGTTTAACCAGCCTTCTAGTGAGTTGTTTCTTTTCCCAATTACTCTTTTTTTTTTACGTTTCGTGGTCCGAAGCTCTTAAGTTACAGATAGTTGTATCCTCTCATTTTATAGAAGATTTCTCTATTTATTCTCTTTGGGTACATCCTCACCATTGGTCCGTAGAACCTATAATCTTCTTATTCTTATTTCTGTACCTATAGTCTTCATAAGCTTCTTTGGGCCTTAAATTCTTCATATTCTTCTTCTTTCTATCCCTAACATTTTCCTTAGGCCGGGGAGGAAAGCGGATTCCCTATTTATTGTATCTTCATATTTATCATCGGATTTTTTCATTATTTATAAATGTACACTGTAAACACTATTAACAATGGTCTTTAGTGACAGAATATAATATTGCATAAGAAAAAAAATTTGCTGTTCTGTAATTGATGCTTTTTATTTCTTCGTAATTAAAAAAATAATACAAATGCAAAGTAATTCCTGATTGCAGTAAAGTCGGTGACCAGCGACGCCTAAACAATGATTTGAATAAACATATCACAGGAAAATTAGACTTTCCTTCTGTAGACACCTATGCAGAATGAACCTTACATGTTTTACCTAGAAGACTTTTCAAATATTTCTAAAAACCTAAAATTAAAGACTATATAATTTTCAGAAGTAGAAAAAGACATTGAGGAGCAACTGATTACTCTAACAGATTTTATAGAGTGATTATCTCTCAAGGTAAATTGTTACAAATCTATGGGTATTCAGGAAGTACCTAAAAAGAAGACGCGTACCACTTGAATAAAACAAAGAAAGGGGAAAAAATAGTGTAAGAATGAAGGAAATTGGTGGAAGAAATGAGGAAGAGAGATGAAAAAAGTAAGTAGAGTCAAGTGTTTATAAAATTTAGGAAAGTATACAAACCAATAATCTAGTTCATTGATAGATTTAGTTATCATTCGAATGGAATTGGTTAATAGATAAAATACAATGTGGGCTGAAGTTAAAAGTCGCAATAGTCTTCAGGAAAAAGAACTTGATGGAACTGGAAGATTGCAGATGTCAGATAGAGTAGAATATAATAGAAAAACAATTTTATTCTGGGACCAGATTCCTTAGAATAGTGGATATCTACAAAATGGAATAAAGATCCACCTGGCCAAAGGGCAATATTATTAGAATAATAAAATAATTACATATTAACAAGAAAATAAATTTAAAATAAAATGTATGTTTTAGTAGAGAATAAAAAATAATAATACAAAAAATAGCATACACATTTGAAATAAAAATAAATAAGCTGAGAGAAAAATAATAAATAAATAAAAGCACGTAACAATATAAAAATTAATGTCAATATAAGTGAAGAATATTTACAGTAATTCATCAAACAAATCTGATATATATGAGCTTTTTATCATAACTTATTAATGACCATTTGTTTGGGAATTTAGGAAATGTAGGAAAAGCTTGGATTTGAATGTGGGTAAAGAAGATGCATGACGGACATCTAAGGATAGAAAGAGGAAAAACATAATATTTTTATTAGGCTTCTCATACCACACATTAATCAGGATATCCTTGAAATTTGTGGAAGTAAAGGCTTAGAAAAAAAATTTAATTAAATATCACAGTTGATCGAACGAATAGATCTATAGAAAATAAGTTATAATGCTTACTAAGATAAGTATAACTTTATTATTTTCGAGAAAAAAACAATTGAAATGCTTATGACTATGTTAGAAGTATAATTAAATTATATTGAAAGATTTTTAAGGAGTTATAATGAAGAAAGTTTACTACTTTTAATAAAGGGCCAACTAACTTCCAATAAAATCAAGCTTCAAAGATTTCCCTCTTGTTTTAGAAAGCCTTGAATTTTTTTTTTATTAGAGTTAAAATTTCAGCCAACCTTTAACAAATAAAAAATTAACGTTTTCTCCAATGTCAATTTCAACTTATGTAATTTAGAATGCACAGTATAAATTCAGATACTATGTAATTAATATATTTATTAATAAACAGTTTTAGTAAATTGGCAATTTAAGTAAATCATGGTTTAAATTACAAAATTTATATTTGGGCATGTTTTATTCACTGAGAATAATATGAATGTTTATTAAATCTTAAGGGATTTAATACATATTCTATTACAGTATTTATTTTAAAATTTGACATTAGATTAATTCAACATGAGGCAACAGTGATAGAGTTAAACTAAGTTTAACATACGATGTGACAAATTTGAAAAATATAAGATTTTTTAAGTAAGAACACTTAAAGAACTTTTTTCCTTAAATTTGTAAACCTTAATTTTTTTTTAAGTTTAAGGAAGCATACCAAAAAGAATCTTAAAACACCGAGAGATGTCAGCACCTCTTAGAAAAGAAAACGGCTCTTGGGATGTGTCGGACGAGGACAAATCTGAGCTTTTCGCCGACCATCTTTCTTCCGTGGTTACGCCACATACTGACTTCACAAAAACAGAACACGAAATATCTGTAAATAACACACTTGACGTTCCATTACAGCTAACATTACCTCCGCCTTCATTCACTCCAACAGAAGTAGCACAACTAATTATACATTTACCAAATAGAAAAGCCCCGGCTATGACTTAATAAATGCTGAGGTGCTCCAGCAAATGCCTAGGAAAGCTCTAGTGTTTTTTCCCGAAAAGCTCTCTGTCCAAGCAGTCTTTATCCTTGATTTTTAGCCTATCCACCTCCTCTTTTATTTGCTTTACATATCCACCTATACACTTGTAGCTTAATACTTTATCAACGATTTTTTTGTTCAGCCTCCCATTGTTCATTCTTACCATGTGGCCGTAGAACCTCAGTCTCCTGGTCCTGATGACTGTTTGAAGATCTTCCAATTTTTTGTATATTTCTTCATTGGATTTTCGCCTGTACCCCTCTTGTGTTACTTTGGGTCCATAAATCCTCCTCAGAAATTTTCTCTCAATCTTAAGGACTTTCTCCAGACTTGGAAGGCTGACTATTGATATTGTTCCCATACCATACAGTATTACTGGTCTTATTACTGTACAGTAGTGTCTTATTTTTGCATTGGAGGACAAATTTTTCTTGCTATACATGTTACAAGTGGCAAAGTTCAGTCATTCCAGTTTGGCTATTCTTTCTTCCACGGATGCCCTATCTGTTCCGTCGTTACATATTATCTCCCCTAGATATTTAAACTTTTTCGTGACTTTTATTTGCCCATAGTTTGTGTTAGCATCCTTATATTAATAAAAAAAACGCTAATCATTGAATCTTAAACTGAACTTAATGTATTCGATATTCAGGAAAAACTCCAAAGATTTAAGATGGAAATTTAATACGTACAGTTACTTACTAAAACCAGTTTGGACTTATGCATTACAAATTTACGGCATCGCTAAACAGACTCACATTAAACGACTGCAAACTTTTCAGTCAAAAGTAGTTAGAGTTATCACCAATGCACCATGGTAGGTCAATAACAAAACTTTGCATACGCACTTAAAAATACAAACGGTTGACAAACACATACGAACGTACTATAAACGATTTCAAGAAAAACTATAAGGACACCCAAAACTAATTAATACAACAAATGGCCACGACTCTAATGCCTGAGGACACTGGGAGGAGACTAAAAAGGACGTGGATGAGAGATCTATTACAGTAGAATATTAAAGCAAGCCAATGCTGCTCTTCGTCATGCCTTCCATGTCATTCTGTATTATTTTCCAGTCAGCCAATCCACTGATTGTCAATTACTTGTATTTGACAGGTGTGGATAAAAATATAAAGAGAAAAAAAAATGTTTAAACCTTAAAAACTGAGTTATTCGATTTAAATCATGAATTGAACAACAACCACATTCCTTATATTTATTTTAAATTCAAATGTTCTTAGCATGCTATTTTTATGCTTGTAATTCTTCAATTACTGAAAGAATATTTAACGTGACCAATTCTATAATGGAAAAGTCGTTCTATATCTCGTATTAATACGATCACTAGGAGGAAAATCAAATAACTATAGCTAAATCAAGAATATAACGGACAACATCACTTTTATTTATTTTTATTGAGAATAAGAATGTAAGCAAATATCTTTGGGATCCTCTGTATCATTGGGTATGTTTCGTATAATCAAATTTTAGTTATAAGAAGAAAAATCACTACTAACAATCACCTTATTAATATCTAATACATATAAATATCACAGATAAATTTATAAAAAGACAGCTACAATTCTACGGACACCTATGTCGGATGGATGAGAGCAGACTCAATAAGAAAATTTTTAATATTGCCAGTGCTAGTAAATTAAAGTCTAATTGGATGAAAGTGTTACGATCAGAGGGGCAGAGGGGCCGGCTTAAGGGATTAAGATAAGCCGGAAGGGATCAAAGGTAGACTAGACTCATCGGGATTTGCGTGGAATGTTCTAGGTGTCCCCACCCCAATCTCCCTTGCCTATATAAAAAGGCCAGCTGTTTTGGCCGGATCAGTCAGTAATAAGCAGTCGTTAACTAGTTACAGTGAGTGAGTATCAGTCTGTAGTGAGTGAGTTAGTATCAGTCTGTAATAAGTGCTTAGTGAGCAACAGTGACAATTAGTGGCCGTGTAATTAGTGTAATAAACTGTGTGTCAGTTTGTCATATTTGGAGAGTCTTACGGTCGGTGGACTTTAAAGAGCGAACTGTAAGTGTTAATTTGTAATTGTAAACTATATTGTAATATTATCGTATTTGTACAAATTTATATATAAATAGTTTAGTTATTTAGTATTAGCAATATCTTATATTGTTTGTATATTATCTTAGAAATTAGATAACATTTAGTAGAATATTGTTATTGTAAATTGATAATAGTTTAATAATTTAATTGTTTTAAATAAACTCATTGTATTCTTTTTAATTTGTTTATAAATATTTTTTTATTTTTTTAAAAATTATTTTATTGAATTGTACAACTGTAATAAATACATCTAGTACAAGGGCTGTATGAATAAATAAATGCATGAAAGGACGTGTAGAGGCACTACCCATTGGTAGCACTCTAATTACATTTCTATTATAGAAGGTCTCGAGGCCATCTTCTCTTCAGACGCCTAGGAGGATTGTCTGGGATGGAATTGGAACCAAGGATGGAAACTAGTGGGTTTGGATGGGCCTGGAGTTTATTATGGAATGATAGGTATCTGGAATGGGCTAAATCGGTAACATATGGAACGTTCAGGTCATTATGGATGGTTTTATTTGTGACAAAATAAGGAGCGTTTAGGATTTTGCGAAGGATTTTGGATTGCAAGGATTGAATACGAGAGGAATTATATGGTTTGGTGGAGCCCCATAGTTCAATTCCGTAAGTCCATATAGGTCTTATAACAGTAACATAAATAAGTCTTTTGTAATTGATTTGAAGCTTTGAGCGTTTGTCTAGTATGTGTTGAAGCAGTCGGAAGCGTCGAGCTGTTTCTTGTCTTTTCAGTCTTGTGTGAGGGTTCCAAGTTAGACGTTTGTCTAAGTTGAGTCCTAGGTAGCGGATCTGTTCAACAGGGATAAGTGGAGTACTATTAAAGGATACAGTAGGACAGGAAGTCATGGGTTTTCGGCGAAGGGTAAAGGTAATTTGATGGGACTTTTTGGAATTGATTTTAGTTCTCCAATTCCGACACCATTCTTCGTGGCTTGATAAATGTGATTGAAGGGAATGGGATGCAATATATGGGTCGTTATTAACTGATAACACACATGTGTCATCAGCATAGGTGGAGATGAAGGTGTTAGGATGGGTTGGGATGTCAGCTGTATATACTGTGTAGGTTAGATAAATAAATATTAGATTCTTGAATTAAGTAATAGTTTAGTCCATTTTACACCCGGTAGCCCGTAACAAAAGGAACCCAATAAGATATGAAATTATTTAAAATCTCCAAAGATGAAATTAAGAATAGACAACAATTCAGGAATATGATCAGGAACAAGAAAATTGAACAAGACTCAAGCAAAGAAACAGCATCGAAAATGTGGACAGAGGATAGGAAGAAAAAACACAGTGAATTAATGAAGAGGCGTTGGGAAGAAAGAAAGAGAGGAAAAGCAGTGAAGCTGTAATTGATTCAAGTTCTAGCGGTCTCCTAATGGGAAATATTTGACAATAATAATAATAATATATACATATATAAACAACAAAGCGACAATATAAATATGTACGTATACAGACAGCAAGTTTTAGCGAGTTTATCACACAAAGAAAGCAGTAATATTATGTTGCTCCAATCTTTACTTCTTATCCTTGGCGGTTGTGTCTCTAATTCTTATAGGTATAGTTTTATGTTTTAAATAATAATTCAAGGGAATCAAATTTCAAAGAATATACTCATTAATCTTATTTTCTGTGTATGACAATGCCGTCCCATCGTTGTATCATTACTGGAAGAGCTAGTTCGAATAATTGACTTTCTGCTGTACTTAAAACCACAATGAGCATCATAATTATAAATCACAGACATAAAACATTCTTAAATGAATTTACAACTTAAATTTAGGTACATTAAAAACAACACTGATTTCTTTTATTATTAATTCAAAGCGATATTTATACAAAATCATATTTCGATTCCTTAATAATACATCCTTCAAGATTTTTTTTAAAATGAAAAAAAGCGAAATTTGTCGAAATGATTTTATATATACACAATATCCATAATATCAAAAACCAGTTTCGTCAATATACACATGCATCATAATTTTTTACCCTCTACTGACCAGGATATTTTAAAAAAAACTGGTCATCTGTCTGATGGTTCTTATGAGTCTGTTGTTACCTAAGTCTTGAATTTCCACTTCGGGTTTAGTTAAGTGGGGGTGAAACCTTTTATATATAAATCGAACCAGGGAGGCGTTACACCATCACCAAACCCAAACTCACTCTCAAGACATGGCTCGTCTGGTAAGTAGCAACATTACTTGATTTCTTACATAATTAATTATTTAACGGAAGTTATCATATATAAAAAGGAGAGGAGTGGCTCAGTAGTAGAGCACTGAGTTGCCATGGCGGAAATCCTGGTTCAAATCCCGCTGCAGGTCATGACTTTTATTTAGCCTATTTGCAGCGGGAGATGGATCATATAGGATCTAGGACCCTCATGGGGCCCACCAGGCCTCTATAAATTATTATAAAAATAGGGTACCTTAAATAAGGGGTGGGGGGGGGAATCTGGTGGTTGAGCGTGACCTAGTTCAAGTCACCTCCTTGCAGAACCGTTGTCCATGAAACAGTACAGTCTCTACCATGTACTGAACCTCAGACCCGTTCACGGGTTGTAATGGTACAAGTTTTTTTTTAATCATATATAAATTTATTTGTAAATTTGTTATTTTATGTTATAATTTTATTACCGTATATATTTTTAAAACTTCCAAATTATTTATACTTTTTATTTGAATACAGTTTTTTTTTGCTATGCTACTATCATTATTTTGTATTACTAATATTTCAAAATACAAATTCATTACAACTAACCTTCTTGAAAATAATGTTCATGATCTTCATTTATACAGAACCTAAAGTAAACCACAAGTTACAAAACAGGATTCTATACTCAGCATAAACGTGGATGTACAACACTTTTGTTGCATAGTCCCGGTACTGATAATTATATAGTATTAGAATTAAAAAAGTGGCTTCTGATTATCGGTATTTTAAATCAGATTGGATATTTTACGTTGTGAACTGCACAATATCCTATAGTACAATGTACTGTGCCACAAAATCAAGAAAAATCAACGGTTTCAAGCCATTCAAATTTGACTAATACAGACTTCTTTTTTTTTCTGTAACATTACAACCCATGAACGGTCTTGAGATCAATATATGATAGAGACTGCGCTGTTTGTGGTACAACGGTTTTCCAGATGTTGAATGGTCCGAAATTACGCTCAACCTCCAGGTTTTCTCCCAACCGAGAGTACTATAGAGGCTGGGTCACCCCGGGAGGGTAGTCGGATCTTACAGAGTCCAAGGACGGCAGTTAACAGTTTAAATAATTTATCTGCCATAGTCGATTTAGAACCCGGAGCCTTCAGCTAGCAGCACAGAGCTCTACACACTAAACTGCTCCGCTCCCTAATACAAACTAATTGTGACCAAAAATCATTCTATAAATTAACCATTGATTTTTAAAGCGAGACAACTCTATTTTATATTATTCCTAGACATTTACTTTTGAAGTCAACAAATTTGAAATATTGTTGACGAAATTAATTTCTAATAACAAATGTATACTGATATTGAAATAACATTGATTTCTGATTGAATCGAAATATAATCTTATGATAATTTTAAGTAAAATTAAGCTTTATTTTATTTTTTTAAACAAACTGGAGTTTTTTCATTTTCAAAATTAACGGCTCAATTATCCAAAGCGACTGTCACGACATTAGCATAAGTGATTGATTTTTCTATAATAAAATGCAACAATCAATGATTTGATGTTTACATTTACATTTGTACTTTATGATGTTTAACTTCTCCAAAAACTAAATTCCAAAGTAATATTATATAAAAAGTGAACATTAAAAAAAAACTGACCATGAGTTTTCCATTTCATCGCGCATACATACTGTAGGGTATTGCCGTCTGTGCAATTATAAAAACTTTGGCTGATTCATTAACCTTACTTATATTTCCTCCAGATAATAAAATAAACCTTGAGTTCGTGCTGTTCACTAGTGGGAAATTATGAAATAATTCAAGGATAAGTTTAATTAATGAATCACTCCAATTGAAAGTTGAAAACTAATAGCTTTAAATGATTATTTCGGATACAATTATACAAACATTATTTTAAATACAGAAAAATCCATGAAAAAATAAAGAAAAATGGTAACGGTGGAGGAAGTATGAAAGTAAAAGTGATCTATACGTGTTTTTAGACTTCCTGATAGCCCATAGGATCGATCCCAGCTATAAATTTAGCATTTTATCCCAATCCGATCAAGACTTAATCCGGTTTCGCGGCTATCCCGTCTCAAAAGTCAACTTTCCTTTCACCTCCTTAGATTTTATGATGGAACAAGTCCACAATTTATTTATAAATACTAGATGAATAAACTCAAAGGATTCATGTACTTTAAATATGTTTCGGAACAGCAAGATTTCTTAAACCAATGTAATAATGGTTAAAACTTACCGCATATACTACGTAGGAAATAAACGTACGTAATATTTATAGACCTAACAGTGCAAACAAATGATTATCATTATCATCTATTTCGATTTTTTTTTCTTTTTTCTTTTTAATTATCAAGAGGCAGAAAATAATATATTTTTTTCAGGGAAAAAAACTCTTCTTTTAATTAAAAAGTATTTTATGGAAGAGGTTTCCAATTCATGTTAAGAAAAATACTGCTTTGTATGTAAAATATAACTTAATTTTACCACTAAACATGAAACATATTGAATTTTCAAAAGTACATTCAAGAAACACTAGCTGTACATTTTTAATTTTGGTTTTGAATTAATAATGTAGAGTAAATTTGTTGAAAAAAATATACAAATGTCAGTTTTCACATAATATATATGTGATCTTCTATTTCAGACCACCCCTGATGGGTTTTTGAATTAATAATATTTTTTTGCATAGTTTTATGTTAATATTTATTTCTGTGGGAAAGGGTTTATGAAATGGAATTATTACTTCAAATATATTGAGTCGTTTTCTTTTAAATTAAATGGGTTTTTTTTTAATTATTGTGTCATGAAAACTCTGAAGCATCTGAGCATAAATTAAAAAAATGTGGTTTTTGGAAAACAGTAAAAAAAAAAAAATTATTACAACGACCCACGTGTAATATTTGGTTCACTGTATGGTTGGCCGAGATTCGCCCAAGAGTTTTTTTCACCAATTTGGGTTCCTCAGTTTATAGAGACTTGATGATTCCTAGAGGTCTGCCGATCCCACAGGGTACTTGGAATCGTTGTAGTATGTTCATATGTTTTTGTCAACCTTAGATTTTTTTTTAAGTCAGTATGCAAATTATCTAACAATATTTAATTTATTTCTAAAAATTGCAACTATTTGTATTTACATTATTATTATTGCAATAATAATAATCTTCACTAAATTGCAGGCTTTATTGGCTGTATTGGCCCTGATGGCAATCGCTTACTCCGAGGCCCAAGTTCCTGGAGACCTCTACGACTCCAACCCACAGTACTCTTACTCATACTCCTCCAACGACCCAGTGACCGGGGACAACCACGGCCAGACCGAGACCAGGCAAGGAGATGTCGTCCAGGGTAGCTACTCCCTCGTCGAAGCTGACGGTTCCAGGAGGATCGTCGAGTACACCGCTGACCCAGTCCACGGATTCAACGCCGAAGTCCGCAGAGCATGAGAATCTAGTCCAGGCGTTGTCTCATTAGTTACCTGAATACTATGTCAAGTGATATAGATATATAAGTTTTGAAAATACTACTTGTTTTCTTTGTTAATGTTTTTTTTAGTTGATAATAATCTAAATAAAGATAATTGAAATAATTCATTTTGTATATATTAAACCAATATTACTTCTAACCAAGGAGCATGATTGATGATTGAGTACTTAAAATAGTTAATGGCGAAACATAAAAAAAACAATCGATTCCGAAACAAAAGGAATAAAGAACTTAAGGACCTATAATACGATTATGACATAATATCTTGTATTAAAGAACCATGAATCAGATGGTTAGGGCACGAACATGGAATGAACAGAAAATGGCTCCCTAAGCAGATCCTAGGAGACCCAGAAGTAAAACCTTCACATTCACTCAGAGATATTGCCATAATGCAGAGACGAATCTCCTAATTCATCTTACTCACCTCCAATATATTTCCATCTGTTCGGAAATTTGGACAACCCCTATAAGGGTGAAACTTTTGAAAATCACTATCAAGACAAAAACGCATTTTCAGATTTTATTTTTTTTACAAAATCGTGATTTTTTTAGTTCTTGGGTAACGCGGTTTAAAGTAAGAATACACCCCCACTCTGGGTTTAGAGGACTATACTAATGTTACTAATAGATTATAAATCTACAAGAAATTGATGGATACAAGTGATGAAGTCAAGATGTAAATAAAAACTGTATTTCCACTCAAACCGACTAGTTTCAAACCTAACTACTTCTTAAATTCCTGATAATCCTCCGAGGCCTCTGAAAATAAGATGGCCCATGACCTTCTATGCTGAATTTGTTATTTGAGTACTACCACTCCGGTGTTTCTCTACTTTTCTTTATCCATGGTATTTTGTATCATAGCTGCCATTTACTTGTTGTATTGTTATTATACAGTTGTAAATTTCAATGAATAAATTAGTAAATAGAAAGAAAGGTAAATTATACATGTATATAGATGGTAAGATAAAATATAACGATGTTAATTACTGATTATGGTTGATGAAACACCTGTGAATGGCATTCTTCATTGTGTGTGGCTTATGACATGCTACTCTGCTGGCTTTCTGTTGATGGTTCTACTCCTTATTAAGGTGATATAAAATGGCAATGTACAGAGAACATGTGCTTAGTAGTAGAAGCCGACAATCTTGTACTAGTTGTTAGCCTAGGGAGAAAATTGATGTATCTGCCTCTGTTAAAAATGAGAATCTGAACAAGGAGTTGCTTTACCCGATGGATAAATTGTATAAAAAATTAGGGTAAATATTTTGAATAAAAATGTTTTGATTTCATAGAACAGTTTTACTATGAACGTACTTTTCACATGAAAGGAAGTAATATAACGTTTTAAACCCCAACTGAAATTGCTTCAATTGTAGTAATGTTGTAAGAAACATATGAAGTCCTGTTTATCCCTCATAACCTGCTGGATCCAGGCGAAAATACGATCAGCTCAAGAAGACGCAATCTTTAGATGTGAAGGATCAGGGAAACTCCTCGAAACTCTGAAACAACTTTCCAGCAAAGATGCAGATAACTCCGAAATGATAACTCCCCCTCGTCTCTTCCCACCGCCCGTTCTTTCCTCTTCTCCCGAGTCAATGGGAATCTCTGAAATCTGAATTATTTCGTAATGAACATGAGAAAGTTGGAATATCTTCCAATGTTGAAATTCGTTTGAAGGGACTCATCTGTAACCGGAATAAACTTAGATGAAACAAATTGAATATTCAATTTTCTCTGGTTCTGACAAGAAATTAGTTACTTCCAGAGGGAGTTAAAATTAAATTGCTTTTGTTGAAGAACATTGGAAATTGTTTTGAGAAAAAACAATATTAGATTCGCACTTGGTTTTCATTTTTATTTATATAGATATTTTTTTTTATACAATTTCAGATTTCTTAGGATATTGTGACTTCGTAATAACTTGAATGAAAATTCCGAAGCATGAAATGAATTGGAGCACACACGCTCATAATAAAAAAAAACTAATATAGATATTAGTTTTTAAGTTGTTTCGTTACATTTGTTTAAACTTTTATAATTTAAATAATAACGATCCTTACTTTGTTAAGAACAAAGTGATCCAAACAACTTAAAGTCCGATTTGATACTGATTTGGCCCAAATCCGATATCAATATTTTTATGACCAACTTTTGTTTTGTTTCGCAATTTTGTCTAACGCCACACTTTTCCGCCATATTTCTATAGTTGAAGAAATGAAAAATTCAAATTCGGAGTTATCCGATGTTGATCCTGAACAACTCATTTATTAATTTTAAATAATAATAATTATAATTACTATTATTCCTAATTCTACTTCTAAGACTAACTCTTCATTGATTGCTCCTTTTTTTTTTCAAGTAGGCAATCCTGCAAAACATTCCTCACCAAGCAGACTTCTCTTCAACCTTTTTGAAACATTAATAATTTTACTAATGTTTTTATTTTATATGTTTGCTACGATTTTATCGCTTAAATTGATTAAATATATTTAATTTAAAAAAAAAACCTGTTCAGTAAATGGTAAAGATTGTACTGTTTCATGGAAAACGGTTCTCCAAGGAGGTGAGTTGTCCTAGGTCACGCTCAAACGCCAGAATTTCCCCTTATTTTGGGAACCCTATTTTTATAAAGGCTGGGTGGGCCCCAGGAGGGTGCCAGATCCTATATGATCCATCTACCGCTGCAAACTGACTAAATAAAAGTCAAGGCCTGCCGCGGGATTTGAACCAAGATTTCCGGCATGGCAACTCAGTGCTCTACCACTGAGCCACTCCGCGCCCTAAATAAATTTTGTAGCTGGTAGTATTTTTTTTCTCTACACAGATTCCTGAATTTACCTCCACTTTCCTATTTATTTATTAAAAGAATAAGAAATTATAGGAAAAGAAAGATATTTCGAATAAGAGCTTTTCACAAAAACGCATATTTTTAATACCTGTTTGGTTCAAATAAATATTTTCAGCAAACTCTAAAATCGTATAATAATAAATAAGAATGGCATTAATTTTATTAAATATGTAATATCGGCAAAATAAGCCCGCTAAAAGTACAACATTACATTATCCGATTTTACATTTCTTTTTAAAGATTTATAATATTTAATGAACACATATTTTATATATTAATGTGAAAAGGGAAAAAGAGACCTTAAATAAATGTTAAGCTAGTGGAAAAATTCCACCAAAAACCCTTAAGTCTCCAAACTGTTATTCTCTGTCTACCCTGAGGATGCCTGAATGGGCGAAAAGCTGGACAGATATTTTCAATTTCTGTTTTAGTTTGGGGACATAAGGGCTTTTTTTTGGAATGTTTCCACTAGCTTAACATATTTTATATATTTATAAAATATTCATGTAAACTTAAGTACTCTTTAAGATCAGACTGGATCATCATTCAAATGGTACTTGAGTACCAATTTCTCAGATTCTGTTTCTTCAAAATATCTTTAGTATTGTTCATTTTAAATTAATGTGCGGGTCTTATGGTTATTAATATTAAAGTATGGTAAATTTGAACTAGGAATATTTTAGGAGAAATATTTAACCCGGTTGAAAACAAAATTCCAAAAGGAGTGATAGATGCCTTATAGGCCATTGGATAGCTGAGGATACCGAAAAGCCTTGAGGCTAACCAATGACCCAAATTATATTGTATATTTTTGGGCTTTAGAGGCTTTTAAACGCCTACATTCGTTTATATCTGAGTATCCAAAATTTATTAAATAGTTTTATTTTTTTTATTTCCTTTTTATTGGTAAATATTCAGTTTTCAATAAACTATATCCTCGCTAACATATTACTTCCATGATTTAGTCTTTAAAGGTTTAGATGTAATCAACAATAAATGTTTACATATACGAATGATGGGAAGATAAAATTCACTATTTTATTACAATATATAAAGATATTTTTGAGAATCTCCTTGTCATTACATTGATAATGAAATTTTTGTAGTAAATGTAAATTATTTTATTGGTTGATAATAAAATCAATGCTTGCTGAGTCAATAGGCTGTAACTTTTCTTAAAAAAATATATAAAGGTTTTTGTTTTTTAGAGGATTATTATAGTATTTCAATTAAGGTGTTGTTTAATCTTTTGAATATTTCTTGGGGTAATTGTAAGAGTATATTCATGACTTCAATCCTTTTTTTTCTTTTTCTTTCTTTTATTTCTTCGCCAATAAAAAATAAATAGCATAGATACATTTTTTTGCCATTGGGTACATAATTCCAATTACCACTCACGGACAAAGAGTCAACCAACATAAGCGCAAATAAATCGGAAGAAACAAACAATTGTAACAAACAAACGGATAACAAACAATTGTAATGAATTGAAAAATGACGCATATATTTTATCTCCTAAAAACAAAAAAACTATAATTTGAACAATTATTTTTTAAATAATTATAATATTTTTTGCAAAGGAATACGGTGATACCAATCTAATCAAAATTTAAAACTCCAATAATCCTATGAGGATCACCCAAAACATTTTAACACCATTTTTTTCAAACATCTTTCATCTATGTTCCATATACCTTTTTTTGTTTAACTTTTTCAATGCTCCCTTCTCTGACATTTCTATCCACTTATCAATTTTTTATGGAAACTTTTTTTTCTTAGTACCATCACTTTGTTCTATTTTCGCTTTTTCTAATTCTATTTTTACTTGGATGTGGTCGATTTGACTTTTTTTTATGTAAGTAACCATTATATTGTTTGGTGAAGCCTGTTTATATGCCCATAAAATTTCATTTTTTGTTTTCTTAGGTCTGATTCCAGGTTTGAAATATTTTCTGAGGTGATCAAAGACTGTGTTCGGTATATTTTATCAGTTAATTTTGGGCCTAAGATCATTCTTTTGTATTTTTTCTATGTCACATTTTGTGTGAAGTGTTTTACTTGCATAAAGTGCTACTGGTTTAATTACAGCGCAGTAGTGCCTGACCTTTGCTTTGGTAGATATAGTATGTACATTTCACATATACCTTTTCACTATGCAGCTTTCTTTCCTTCTGTAGGTCCCTTATTCTCACCTAGGTATTTAAAATATATTATATTATACATGTATAATTATTCTTCTACAGATGTCCTGCCAATAATAATTGATTTATTGTATACTGTTAAGAAGCTTTTAGAGAACAGAAACGA
Source organism: Troilus luridus (assembly GCA_964056705.1). NCBI lineage: Eukaryota > Metazoa > Arthropoda > Insecta > Hemiptera > Pentatomidae > Troilus > Troilus luridus. Next base: position 178,749,703 of record OZ057412.1, read on the forward strand.
TTGCTGAAAAGTCGAAACGACATCGAGGCGAGGTGTAGCATTTGACAGCTAAAGCCGATAGGAGGACTATATTTCAGAGCAAATGAAAATATTTGACAACTGGGCAACAAATCGCTCCATAGCCAACCTATAGCTGTCGTGTTTTCAGCTAAAGCTTGACCTAGATTTTGCGGGGGGGGGGGAGGAGCTTTTGTCTCTTGTTTAACTGCGAGTGGCGATCCATCATCTCCATCCTTGCGGTCTTCGAAATCTTCAATACAGCGCTTTCGGGGTAGATAACTACCGGGAGAGTGATTATTGGTAAATTGGAGTTGTTACATTACACACACATCAAAAAGTGTATTTACAAAAAATGTATGTATATTATATAATATATTGAAAATATTAAGATTGGTCGAGTATTTTCCATGAGTTTTGAATAATTATTATATATATATATATATATATATATATATATATATATATATATATATATATATATATATATACATATATATATATATATATATATACATATATATTTAAATTAATAAAAAAGAGTAAAGCATGTTATGAGACATAAAATGCTTGTAAAGACAAGTATGAAACATTCCGAACTAAAAACTTTAAGTCTCTAAGGACTTGATCTCGGACAAATTATCTCCCTGCACAATCGTCCTGGAAATAGTACCGCCTCTACTATGTGCTGAACCCAAGATCATTCATCGGTTGTAGTTGTACAAATTTTTTTTTTTTTAAATTAGCCGCTGCGAAGTATTCATTATTTTCTTTTCCAATGGTATTCATTGAGTTGTTTGGAAGTTATAAATAATTAAATAGAACTGATATTATTTTCATGCAGAAAAAAAGGTTTTATTCTAAACCTTTCAAGTTGTGCTAATCACGCTTAAAATTAGCTTAAACTGGTGTCTCCTCACAATATGCCTGTTGGCTAGATTCGATATTATAGTATGTGGAAGATTATTTACAATTATTCCTACATTAATTCTGAAAAATTACTAACTTGAAACGATCAAAATTTTATATTCCAGGGAAATAACGATATAGATAAAAAGTCCACAGTCCAAACATGCACAGACAGTCTAATCGAATACTTCGAATATTTAATAGATACTATACAAATATCTCCTATTCATTACTTAGAAGGTGATTACCTATTTTTGCAGCTATTCAAGAGTACCATTTTTACTTGGCTGACCAAGTTTCAAATTTTTTCAGAACTTAGATTCAATGAAAAACCTGCTTTAAAGTTATCTACAGACCCTGACACGCACCTTATACATTCTTTTATTTTAACGGCTCTTACCTAGGATATGTTCAAAATTGTTGATAGAACCAATTAAATATGACAGAAAAATTAGTAATTCCATAATCAGCACATCCTAATTATTTAAATTAGATTTAAATAGGATTAAGTAATTTATTCCTAACTTAATAATTTTCATGTCCTACTGTGATATATAAATAATAGGAATTTCTTCATGTTTATTTTTTTTTTAATTGAATAAAAATAATGATCTTAGCAACAGGTTGAAGCTTCTGATTGGTTCAAATTAGTGTTACAAGGTAAATGGAGTAATAAAGGGTTTTATAAAATTTGCTTAGTTTAGAATGAACCTAATATTTAATCAATTATCAAAGCGGGATGAAAAATTCAGTGATGATAGGCTGGGTACGGGTCGTGGACTACTGGCTGTCTGAATGCCCTGTCTGCGAAGTGGGTTGTCTCGCCAAAAGCTTCCTTCCGGACGACGGCGTTGAATCCGTTGACTGGGTCAGCGGTGTATTCGACGATCCTCCTGGAACCGTCAGCTTCGACGAGGGAGTAGCTGCCTTGGACGACATCTCCTTGCCTTGATTCGTACTGTTCCTTGGAGTCCCCGGTGACAGCATCGTTGATGGAGTAAGAGTAAGAATAGGAAGGGTTAGGGTCATAGGGTTCGTCGGATTGTGGAAAGGCACCTGACCTGATGACCTGTCCGCAGGCTAAGGCTACGGCAGCTAGGAAAATGATAACCTGGGAAATATAGAAAACAGGTATATTCATTGTGCCTATAATTATAGTTTAATTTATAAAGTAATTATCATCGTTATAATAGTAAGCCAAATGAAATAAAAAATACCTATCGATTATTAATATTAATATTGATATCTAACTAATTTTAACATGTTTTGAAAAAAATATATAAATTTTATTAAATGAAATTTAATACTTCTCTAGGATACTTTTCGTCATTAGTGCGATGTTCAGAATTTTTTAAGCAAAATTTATATGGTGTTAATATAACAAATTCACCCAAGACCTCAAGCACGATGTCCGGCAGTTGGATTTTTTTGGAATTTTTAAAGAAAGTTTCCTGGTCATAATGTCAGGCACTCGTTAAAGATCCTTATCCTAATTCTATCTCGGCAGGTAAAATTCAGGACCTCCAATGTAGCATCTATTAGCCACAATAGTATAAAGTGATGTTAAATGAAGTAAGATACAAACAAAATGAACTCCCAAGTATCACGCTGAAAACCCATGCGTTTCACAAAGTAATCTTAAAAGGTATTGGTAAATATCTACCTCTGAGGAATGTCCACTCAATTAAAAAAGTTATGAAGACTAACGGTGTTTATTAAAAACAGTAATTATTAATCCATGCAAGACACAACCTGACAATGAAAGCGACTAGTCATCATATTCCACCTTTCATTTAAAAATAAACCCACATATTCCTATACATATACTCCCCATTACCATATATCCATTAGGCTATTAACATTATAATATTTATTGTTTTCATACCATGTCTTGTAGGGCATGATTATATATTCCTTGAATACTTTGAACCTCATTCCTTACCTTGAATGCCATGTCTGACTCTGGAAGAAGTTGGAAACAACTGTGTCTCCTCTTGAACCTGAAGAATCTTATATACTAATGAAATCCTCCATTTTGCCCTTGGGCTAAGACATTCATTTTTTTGGCTTTTGACCTCTCACTTTGTGATATAAAGATCATATTTCGAGATATCTGACAACTGTTTGTTGGAAGACTAACTTTCTGAATTTATGTTTTTGCTTGACAGTCTGTTTTCACAAAATGCATAATATTTATGCATATTTTTGAAATCTTGGAAAATCTATACTGAAATATGGATATATATTACAATTCAGAAAGGAATATAAAATATATTTCGATATTAGTTGATTTAAATGAAATTAATTTGAATTAAAGTCGGTTAAAATATTTAATTTAAAATATAACTCTACTTCACAGATTTATTATTCTGGTAATAAAACATTATATCTGAATACTATAATATATAGTTTATAATACAATGAACAATTGTCATTTATGAATCATACATATCATCAATAATTTCACCCTATATAAATATAAAATTAATTATATTATCCAGAGTAATTAATTAATATATTATTTTATAAAAATATTACGTCAGTAACCTATGATCAATAGATTAACTGAAATGGTAGATGTTTTTCATTCTATAGAAGATTATTTTGAACCTAGTAAAATACATTAAGTTGTACCCTTTTGAATTGTAGACATTCGGTAATAAAGCTATATTCTGACCTTAATTTGCCTCATTTTTAATGGTTAGTCAATTTCATTGATTGAAACTTGTTTTATAATTTTTTTTTTCTACTTTGAATATATCTATCTGAATCGTACTAATTCAGAGATTTTTAGAATCACATCAAACTTCTATACAAATGTGAATTTTCATACGCCTCTTAATGAAGATTTGACATCACTAATATTTTTACTAATACTAACGTAGTAAATTAGAGTAGTATGTACTGAAATTTACTTCTACGATTCATATTTATATATCCTGCATATACCTCTAACATATACCATGCACAGATATATTGATTGAATGATGCATAAGACATTTTGTCAGAAATTTTTAAGTACAATATTTGTATTTACATTGTCTTTTTTTTAGTAAGTATTGACAGTATTTCGAGAAACGAAGAAAAAAACTTGTATATGTATTAACCATGTTCAAAGAAAATATGATCAACATTTTTTAAATAATTTATTCGTCATTAAATTAGAATATAATGTTACATATATACAGTATCTCATATATATATATATAACGTTAGAATTTATTGTGAATCTTAGATATTGGACAGAAGTCCCAAAAGTCAGACTTGAAATAAAATATAGCAGAATTTTGAATGTTAGTTTTCATTCTGTGAAAAATTATCTTCAGAAAAAATATACAAATACACACTACATGTATAGCGGTTTTTTTAATGCTAATATGTATCAATTAGATTTAGGTTTAACTCTATATAAATTAACTTATTTGATTAGAACACTTTACAATTAATAAATTTAACTATATATACTTAACATAAAATGATTTTCAAAAAGAAAAGTATGAATTTAATGCATTTTATCAATAAATTTTATGTATTTTTTTCAACATAGGCGGTTCTTAATTTACTGCATTTAATAAGGCCGGTGCAATTTTTAATTCAACTGACAGTAAATCTAATTACCTGTATAAAACATTAGTAAAAAGTACCACTGCAATTAATGTTGATATTTATTACTAAATTCTATTTAATTAAAAACTAATTTTTATGTTTTTATTGAGAAAGTGAAAATGAAATGTGTCGTGTGGGAATCAAAAAGAGAATCATGAGATGATGGGAGGTGGATTACAATAGCATTTAGAATTGTAAGTTATTTGATTTAAATTTAAAATAAAACAATACAAATGAAAATAAATATACTTTGAATTAGACCACTGTAAATACAGAAACCAATTTATACCAGGGAAACGCCAAAGCCCCATTTGTTGTTTCTGTATTAATTAAAAGATTAACCCATGTGGTTGAACACCTTTAAATAAATAAATAGAGATATCTAAATTAAAATAAGGCATAAAGCTTTGCATTACCACATTTATTTACTTAATTTAAAAAGTTTTTAGCAATTAAGCATTTTTCAGGTACTTCAGCTTGTGTATATGAAATAACTATTTATGATCCATTAGATATGCTATGGGTAATAAAATAAATTATAAAGAAGAAAAAGGTCTTTAATCTCCTACAGGCATATTTGAACCTGGGGCCTTCGGCAGCCTTTATCACTGAGCCACTGATCTCTCTATAATTTATTTAATCTAATCAATAAAATAGAGCCAAAACGAAACATTAATATTTATTAGAATGCAGATGGAAAAAAAAAACAAGCAAAGCCTTATGTTTGAAATCTGGAATAAAAACAAACAATTACCAGTCGACGTTTCGCTTATTCAAGCATTATCAAGACACAAAAAAGAGTAAGATCAATCACATCTCAAAGAAGAAGTGCAATACATCCCAAGGAATAACCGCCCAATTTTTGGTATAAGTATAAGTATGAGGATCTGTCGTAACTAGTAGGACTTATTTCATTCCGCTAGGTTATTGGATTGTCCCTATCCAGAAAAAAAAATTCTTTTGACAATTTTTTATTAATTTGGAATTAAAAATACCAATTATCTCAAATCTTCACCCTCTTTCTTACGTTTGCTTTTTAAGAGATCTCCGCCTAGGTGTCGAAATAACCCGACGAGATATTGGGTTGTAACATATAAAATGTCAGTGAAGGTAAAAATTTAAATTATTAGCAAACAGAAATATAAAACAATACTTTTATTAATCAAATTAGGATAATTAACTTTCAATACGCTTCTCCCAACGTGAAACAAGCATTTCTATCCCCGCTCTATAGAAATTAGAGGTGTCAAGGAAGAAGCGAAGTCTTGGAAGGTCGATTTCAGAGCATTTTCGTTGTCAAAATTTGTATTCCTTATAAAATTATCCAAACAACGGAATAAGTAAAAATCAGTTTGAGAAAGGTCCGGAGAATATGGTGGGTGGGGAAGGGCCTCTATATTCAGCTCCTGAATTTAGACCTCGGTTAATTCAAGTGGTACCCTTATTTCGAGCTTTTTTGTCTTACCAAGTTCCTTATGGTGCCTGGAAACAGTCATGGAGCTTGCTACAAGTTGTGAACCTAATTCACGGTTGGTTCGGGAAGGGCCCGCTTCGACCAGATCTTTCAACTTTTCGTTGTCCAGCTTAGTCTTCGGCCTACCAAGTTCTTTGATGGTAAGGTCATAATCCCCAGACCGAAATTTTTCAAACCAACGGAAGATTGTTCTTTCGCTCACTGAATCTTCACCGTAAGCATTATTAATGTTTGGAACGCCTCCCTGAAGCTGTGGCCAAGTTTAAATTAGTAAAGAAAAATTATACGAATTTCCGCGGGATAATATTCTTATTTATTTTTAAAACGTTCCTTCACTTTCAAAAGGAAAAGTAAGACTGATTATATAAAAGGATTAAATGATCTTTCAAACTGTATACATAACATAATTGTTTGTGTACTAGTAATCTAATCCCTAATGAAAAGAAAATTAAACTAAACATTCGTTTGTTTCGTAAATACTAAATACGCCCTAATACTAAATTGCATTCACACATACATGACATACATAGGGAACCATATTGCACCGATATTTCTGAAGTGCTCCACATCGATATAGCCCTGCGATATTTTTCATCTCGATATATCAAGATTCACAAACGTTTCACGTTAGTAAATCGAAAGGCAATGTGCGCCGCCATTGACGAATACACAATTGTCAAACACACTTTCGTTCATATCGTTTCTTTCGTTCTATTTAATCTAGAAACGATCGTTCTATCGATAAAATTTTATGATCATCTTCCATTCCATTTTATCGATCGTCGTTAAACAATACAGTCGTTATTTCTTATTTGATTACAAAAATATTCACTAGAAACAATTTATATGCCAGAACAAAGTTTTTTAGTTCAGCTTGTAAAACGTAAGTTATACAGTCTCAGAAAAAAATCTCATTTTTATATATTTGTTATTATTGAAGTTTCTTCTTGTCGTAAATTTGTTTCATTACAATTTTAATATAAGTTATTGAGAACTCGCTCATTTAGAAGATAGAAGTTCTTATCGCTATTATAATGAAATGAAAATCAAATACGTAATAAATGATATTTACTTCTGTGAAGGGAGGATGTGAAAAATATATATTCTGAAAGATACAAACGAGATATCAGGAAATTTATGGCCGTGTTTTGATAAAATCTGTAGAATAATGGCTTTCTTTCTCATTCCAGTGGCTGTCGAATTTACCAAAATTTTTCTCCTTGTTTTCCAGCGGGGCTCGGATCAGATGGCCAAGGTCTAGGGGCTAAAAAAGTTGAAATATGAGAGAGCGAGCCAACTCGGGGTGCCTCCTGAGTTTTTATACTGCACTGGGTTTCTTTGTTTGTAGCAGTCACCGGCAAGATAAAACAGCGTGTACCGGATTGGGGGGAAGGATATTGTAGAAAAACACAATAGCTTCATTTTTCAGGATCTTCGAGGAATCAACATATTCCGGTGTAAGATATTCTCCAGGGACAAGGTTTGTTCTCCAGGGAGCTTGTTATATAAACCGACTTTTTGGAAGTCAGATAAAACAACTATGATACCACGCACGATACACACTATTTAATTAAATTTTCGAAAACTATAATCATGTTTCTCATCTTCACACTGGTATCAATTTAGATTAGTTATCTATACCATTTTGATTATAATATATAATATTGTTGTAGAAAATAATCCGTAATTTTACAATTAAAGAAGATTTTCATTATATATAAAATGTTGGCATTTATTTTAAGTAGAGGAATCGACCTATGATTGATCTTCATCTCTCGATTATGGACTAAGAGGACAAAAGAAAATTTAGAGATACTTGATCTTAAACAGGTTAGTGAAAATAAAAATATCATCCTTTTTTTTTAATATGTAAGAGGATAAGAACATTTATCGACTTCTTCAAAAACTATCAATACTGCTTTCTGTTTTATTTTTAATTCCGAATCCTTAAAACCTATTTAGGATTCATAAATTGAGAATAAATTGGTCTCTTCGATTTCTTTTAATATATGTCTTATTCTCTTTTTTGCTTATTTACGTTTTTTTTCTTTATCGTTCTTTCACTTTGAAATCTATAATCTAAGTATTAGTTACACTATCGACCGAAAATTTTCGAATTTCATTACATCTGCATCCAATATAATCTGTAATATTCTTCTTTTCTCAGTGTTTCTTATGTAATATATATTTAATGATACGTATTAATGTCTGTAAAGATATATTTTTATTCACTTACCCATTCATCTTTTTGTGGATCTAATGGAACTAGCTTGGAAAGCTTACCTGAAAAAAAATTATTAATTATTAGTGAACTTTCTTAATTTAAAACCTGGCCTAAAATTAGGTCGGAAAGGATTAACAACCAAGTTGTACTTATTATAGGCAAATTATTGGAAGAAATCTGTTCCTAGTATTTTAAAATTCCCATCATGGTCCCAGAATAAAATTATTTTTCGATTCTATTCTATTCTATTCTAAATATTGAATGCAATTTAACGCTCCTATTCTGTTGTAAGTAACTTTGATGCCGATTACACAAACATATTTTTTATAATTGTATCAAAACCATTTAAATCAAAACACCCACATTCTGTTAAGCATTACCATAAATTGTCTATTGAGGAAGGTATGATCGTAAAATAGTATTTTTACCATTAATCCAGAAAAGTATTAAAAAGATTATAACTACAATGTTGGGATCTAAGATTCTTTTTGTAGGGTTTATATTAAAAAATCAACTCGAGAGAGTACTTTGTGCCTAAAGGCGGACTATGCCCAATTTTACTAATGTACAAATTTTCAGTTAATTGTCCTACGTTAGGTACTAAACCTTAATATAGAGGAACACTGGTATTATTCTAGAAATCTAAGTTCAGTTTACTGTAATTGTTTATTACCCCCTCCCCCTATTTACCCTATTAAAATGTGAGAACCCACTTAATATTGTTTTGAGGTATTGAGTATTTTGCATTCAAGAAAATGATGAGATTTTTTTTTTTTTTATTTTAGGTTTGTTTTATAGATACAAACAATTATTTATAGCTTATAAGAAAAATATCTTCTTATTTCACTGTGTCTAAAATTACGCTTTAAAATTATAATGTTAAACATTTATTTAATATTAATAAAATTTAAATCCTTTTAAAATTACGCTTTAAGTGCTCAAATGCCTCGTTAAGTGTGCTTGTTTAATTACATTAGATAATGGAAGACATATACTCATGGTTGTTGTATATATTTCACTTAACCAAAAAATCAAAGATATCATCTCATTTTTACACCGTAGTAGTACAGTATAAGTGGTTCAAGAATTTTTAATTAGATCAATTATCCATGATTTTAGCTGGAGACTTTAATGTATATTTCGCAAAAGATGAGTCAGCACCGTTGATTACGTTTCTTTAACAAGATTTTCAGTTGTATATTAATAATAATCCAAAGGATTCTACAACAAGATATGGCACAACACCTCCATAACGTTAAAAGTAATACTTTCGTTGCTTATTTTAGTTACTATCGGCCTATTGTAACTTTGATACCATCAGAAACATCATCGAGTGTTAATATTACATAATAAATAACTGAATTGTAATTTTTTTTTCTATTATTATGGTCTTTTATGTATATTTTTTAATGCAAAAATAATATTACTTTTATCACATAAATCTAAAAAAATCTTGTATTCCCTTCCATTACATCTTTTTCTTACACTTAAATAATTAATTCTTTCCAAATACCATTCAACTTTTATGTTTCACATCTATCAGGCGTCCCGCGACGGCTTACTTTTTTTTTATTAATAGAGAGTTATTTGTAGTTATAGTTATAAGGATATATAGTTACCAACAAATTATAATTGTACATTATGTAATACCCACAACAAGCGACCACAAAAACCAGAATTAAACGAAGTATAGCGATAAAAAAGAAAAAAAAAACAGTAGGGCGTAAAATATTTAAGTGGTGCCTTAGCCGGCAGACAAATAAAGCAAGATTGCCCACTGCAGTGCCCTACTTCGATAAGAGTTCTTCTCTTTTTTAAATCCTTGTTTTGTAAGGCTTCGCTTGTAGCTCGGCGCCTTGGTCTTACACGTCTCCTCTTCAGGTCCTTTTTTCCAGAAGAAGTTTCATGTTAAACCAAGAAAGCAATAATTCCATAGTAACCATTCAGTAATGTACTGAGCGTAAGTTCTAAGATATTCTTATGGGAATAAATCGAAACAAATTATTAAAATGAATAAATCGAAAGAAATTTAATGATAGTTATTTCAAAAACTTTTTAAAAAGTAAATTCAATTTACATAAAGTAAATTGAAATAATGATACATAAGGGCACTGATGAAGGCAAGCGAAGAAACTACCCGGCGGTAATATTTGAATAACAGATTATACTTAAAAAGTAATGAGGCCACCTCATATTAAAGCACCTTAGAGGATCGGAGAAGTAATGTTTTGAAACTAGTGAGTTTGGGTGGGAATAAAGTTGTACATGAAAGGATTGTTTCGGGCCAAATGAGCAAAAAATAGTACATGGGTAACAAAGTAAGGGGGAATAAGGATTTTACGAAGAAATTTGGATTGTAAGGATTGGAAACGAATGCGATGGCTTAGTGAAGCCTAATATCGTTGATGTCAAAACAATGCCAAAGTACACTTAAATCGCGCCGAATTGGCAAGTATAATCTACTTTTTATCTACTATTTTGGAACTATTACTAAAATCATTGAAAAGAACTACTAATAAATCATACTCTGCCATGTTGCTGACCTTAAATGTTACCGTCACCTATAGTTGTAGATAGGCGGTATTGTTTTGACAGCGACGATATAAGAGTGTTTTGTGATTAATTGGGAGCTTTTGTCTAGTAAGTGTTGAAGTAGCTTAAAACAGCGAGCGGTTTCTTGTATTTTAAGTCTAGTATGAGGGATAAAGTTAAATGTTTGTCAAGAACCTATATATTGGATGTGTTCTGTAGAAGTCGGTGGGATATTACTAAAGACTTCTGGAGGACTAGGAGTAATTGGTTTCCAACGAAGTGTGAAGGCGGTTTGACGGGATTTATTTTTATCTTCCAGTTGTGAAACTATTCTTAAAGGTCAGTGATATGGGGTTGAAGAGTGATATGGGGTGTAATAACTGGATTGGTGCTGACTGATAAACAATATATCTTATCAACATATGTGGTAAGGATAGAATCACGATGGGTTGGAATGTCAGCATTATTTTCCAAAACTAAATATTGAATAAAAACAAACAATTAAAGTTCATGATGTGTTAATCTAAGATTAGTATTATCGTATCTAGAAGTTTCTCACTACATGGAGTATCCTACTCTAGAGATTCTCCATTAGAAGCATTCTGGAGAGTTTCAGGGAGAATCATATCTACACACACCACCTGTTCATTGACTTCCGAATGGCTTATGATAGTATAGTATATGAAAGAGGAACGAGCTGTACAAGGAGCTGCTGGAAATGGGAATACCACCGAAGCTGATACGACTGGTTAGGGCTACGATGAAGAATGCCTTGCATTCCTTCTCTTCAATTAAGCCTTTGAAAGGGCAGTGCGGAAATCTGGAATACAAATTGGGGGATCTATATTCAATAGATCTTCTATGATTTAGGCCTTCGCCGATGACATAGATATTGTGGTAAGAACCCCTACAGATTTAGAAAATGCTTTTATCAGTCTCCAGATAGCAGCAGCTAGATTGGGTTTAGAGGTCAATGAATCAAAAACCAAATATATGCATGTAGGCCCACAACTGAATGTGCATGAACCATCGCATTTTATGGCTAGAGGCTTTAAATTTGAAAGGGTGGAGGATTTTGTGTATCTTGGATCGCAGGTGAACGCGGATAATGACATAAAAGCAGAAATCCATCGCTCAATTATGTCCTCAAATAAATGTTATTTCAGGTTGCTGAAGCATTTTCGAAGAAGGGCTATTTCTCAAAACACAAAGGTGCATTTGTATAAGACCCTGGTAAGACTAGTTCTTACTTATGCCTCCGAATGCTGCATATTACCCAGTTAACAGGAAGCCCTTCTCCTAAGGTTCGAGAGGAAAATTTTGAGGAGAATTTATGGTCCAGCTTGCACCAATGGGATCTGGAGGATAAGGACAAACGCTGAGGTAACAAAACTCTAAAAGAGCCTAGATATTTTAAGGGTAATAAAAGTAGGCCGGCTTCGATGGGCAGGTCATATAATTAGAATGTCCCAGGATCAGATTCCTAATGTGGTCCTAGACGAATGGATTTATGGGACAAGAAGAGTGGGAAGACCTCGGCTCCGATGGGTCGATGGAGTGGCGGCGGATGCTAGGTCCATCTTGGGAATCCGCAATTGGAGAGCGGTGGCAACCAATAAGGAAGACTGGTGAACCAAGCTGCAGGAGGCCTTGACTCTACAGGAGTTGTAGCGCCACGAATGATTATGATGATAGAGTATCCTACAAAGGGTGTACACTACTGGTTATATGTTTTGAATAGACATTTTTTGTAAAAAGAAAATTCTTATAAATTCGTAGAACTTCCCAATCATTCAATACGACCCTTAACTCCAAATAAGACCAAGGAGGCGAGGACCACATAGACCAAAGGCCTAATTTTATAAAATTACTACACATTCTACATCTATAGTGTTCAATATTTATCGACTTCTTAGTATTTATTATCAGTATTTTTTCTAAGCTAAGAAATGTACTTGTAATAAAGAAAAAGCTAAAGTTTTTATCCAATCTTAAATCACTATCCACAACATAGAGCCTGGGTGAGCCCCAGGAATGCCTCCAGATCCCAGAGGGTTCACTCATGGCTGAAAGGAAATCAATATTTTCTACAACCGGTTACTAGTCAGGGGTCTAGAGTATTGTAGTATAAATCACTGCTTTACCACGATCCCATCACAATCTTTTTTTTAATATTCTTAATCTACTATTTGTTGATATCTTATTATCGCTTACAAATTATCCTTTTCATAATGGCAAAATGCCACCTTTAAATCCCTATTGTGGGGATAAATCCCATTTATAACTTTTATTTTCAGTGACTATTAGCTTTACTCTAAAGCATCTATGTGACTCAAAGGACCAGTAAAATATTTCACTGGCATCCTATCCCCTCCTAAAAAAAAAGTCAGTCAAATAAAATTAGTTTGCCACCCATTATTTTTAAGAAATTCTATTTTTCCGCTTAAAAAAAACAAACTAATCTGATTATAATATTTTAGAAAACATTTCCGCGCACGACCTTCAAAAATAATACTAAAATATGTATATAGGAATATTTTATACTTATTAAAATATTCACCTTGAAAATTCCGAAAATCTTCAAATTATTTTACTACCAACAAAAAAATTAGTAAAGCGGATAGAATATTTATGTCTTGTTATTTTCCAGGCATGTTTATTACCCATAATAAAGAGGAAAAAGCCAAATTAAGAAGAAGCGTTTAACCTTGGACCTCTGTTGGGTAGGGACATCATAACCGTCAGAGGACTGGAAGAACGGGTTTTGTCACATGTTCGCCTCATGACCAATCGTGGGATCGAGCCGATAACCTGGTCACTATGCCTATTAATAGCGACATCCCGTTCTTACGGGAAAGGATGAGTAATAAAAGTATTCAACGGTAACTGAATAACTAATCTAAAGGACAGGAATTACATAAAAAGTGATATCAATATACTTTTAATTTTAAATATTATGTAATATGCGATTTAGACTGTGATTTAACGACCAAGAATGTTCTTTTGAGGCTAATGCATTCATAATACCTTTTTCAGCAATTTCTAAACTTAAAAGCGAAGCAATTAATACTGCTGAGAAGAGTTTACAAGACATAACGAATTAAGGACTTGTTCCCCTGAAGAATTATTTTGCTTATTAAAGTGTACGAACTTGAAAGATGTAAGTAACTAACTAGCTCGTCTTACCGACCTCATAACACAAGGATTTAACGATAAAAATCATACAGGCATGCTTATGTTAGATCTCGAAAAAGCTTTCGATACAGTTTGGCATTACAGTCTTATTTACAAATTAATCTTGCACAAATTTCCTTCATACCTTATACATATCATATATTTCTTCCTCTCTAATAGACAATTCTATGTTCATATAAACACTTCTAGATCCAAAGCACTTCCCTTACCCGCTGGACTTCCTCAAGGCTCCTGCCTATCCCCAATCCTATTCAAACTGTTCACAAAAGTAACCACATCGCTTTACGCAAACGACACCGCATTATACACAGCATCATACATAGGCAATACAATAGTAAACCGATTACAACAATATTTTTAAAAAATCCATAAATTCTGTCTAAAGTGGAAACTAAAAATTAATCCAATAAAATAGGCCGCCATAATCTTCTCAAAGCGCAGACCTAACATAGGTCATCTTAAAATCCGAACACATCCCCTGGTCTAAATCCGCAACATACCTCGGTCTAATTCTAGATAAGTCCTTAACATTCACAGAGCATATCAACAGGAAAACCGAAAAAAAAACATATACAAAATGTTTCACTAATTCAATAAAAAATCCAGGCCAAGCCCTAAAAACAAACTTATCATTTACAAAACAGTAATCCGCTCATTGATAACCTATGCCTCACCTATATGGAGTTCAACCTGCGCCACAAATTATAGAAAGTTTGAAAGGGTACTAAATCTATGCATGAGGATTATTAATAATTATCCCCGCTACACGAAAAGACGGACTATGCTTAGAGATCTTGAACTTCCCATTATAAAACAATATGTTTCAGCCCAAACAAAAGCATACTTCGAAAAAACTCCAGCTATTAGCAACTATTTGCAGGTATTATTATCTAGTTATCTGTATTTATTTTATAGTTATTTCTAATTGTTTACTTAGTTTCTATTTAATTATTATTATTATATTTATTTACTTTAATATTGTAACTTTTATTTATCTATTTTAATATATATATTTTTTTTAATCGGGTTTTTTCTACATTTTTCCTGCTATTGTAAAACTTATTTATAAAAGATAACTTTACTTAATTAAAATCACTGTTCTTTAAACATGTAAAGGTAGTCCGGAACATGTATTCACACTTATGCTGCTTGTATATGTAAAATTGCAAATAAAGTTGTTGTTTTATTGTTTTTGTAAGTAACTAAGTACAAAAAGCTAAATTGGGGGAATAGTTCATTTATCATAAGATAAGATTTTGAAAATGTTTTCCGTGCCCAATTAATGGAGATTGTTCTATAAGTAATTTTGATAGGAGTTTACTTTTGGGGTTTATAAGACTGTGTCTGTTTTTAAGATATTCTTGCGTGTGTAAGTGTGTACGTGTATCAAAACAATTTCAAACCAATTTTATATAAATTTTATGTTAATAAATATACATTATTTATTAAATTTTTTTTTGCTAAAATATTAATATATTTGGAATGCTAGAATTACAAAAGATGTAAAAAATTTCACATGGTATTTGTGCAATAATATGATTGATTAATAGTTTGTATGTTTTTTTATGCTTATAAACAGATATTCCTTAATTTGTTTCTTCAGTCTGGTAACTCTCTTATTTTATTTTAAAACTTCTTATGGAATCTGATAATAATGCTGATAGAGTGTTTAATTTGTCAGAGATTGAATGTTTTCTATAACTATTTGATTGCTTCGTGTATATAATTCAGTCGTGGGTATTATCATTTATTTGAACATGTTCTACCAAATAAACCATTTCAGGAATAATTTGTGACTAGTAGAAAGATGATAAATTGTCATTCGCAAATTATTAATTTAATGAGAGAATTATGATTACAGAATTACAAGTTATAATATAATTTTAAAAATTCAAGCTGTTAAAAAATCATTATAAACTTAAATAGGCTTTGAGATTTTTTATTAAACTATAATTTTTTAAACTAACGATGCATTGTTATAAAAAATAAAGGCACTTTGGTCTTACCAACAACCTATCAAATCAGTTTTTATGGTTCTACATCGTAATACTATGCTTGAGAAAGGGCAACTAGAGACAGTAGTAACTATTAGTTTTATTTCGTTCGTTCCACCATTCACATATAAAAAAACAAAAATTACTCTCATTTTGTGAAAAATATAGTGCCCCAAGCGAATAGCTTTATTACATACTAATTAACTTCATTATAAGCTAACCAGTGTAAATATAAATGCAGTTATGACCTTGGTAACTAGAAACATCTGTAATAGTGGAGTTTAATACATTTTCTGTTGTAATTGCGCTTAAGTGAGTGTATATATTCAATGTCACTAATAAATTCCAAATCGACTGTACAGAAGTTTTATTAGCTAGTTTTCAATTTAGCCCCAACCGTTCAACACCAATCCTCAATGTTTAACGAGTTGTTACAATCACCTGAATTGCTGTAAATACTCAGAGATCATGTATAATAATGGTTTATTTGAATCTTGTGTTTACTTTATTATATATTTAACATAAAATCAAATAATGTTTTACATGCAATGACGAGAAGTATTGGTCAGGTATAGGGAGTAAAAAGTTCTTTTAATTTTTAAAATACATAACTGAGTAACACAATCATTTATTTCGTATACAGGTAATATAAAAATTGCTATTATGGAAAAAAAAAATGTAACGTGGAATTGCTTACAATATTTATAATCAGAAACATCTTGGGCCATCTGATTTTAAAAATATACACACTGATGAATTTAAAAAAATGAAAAAATATTTAAAGAATATAAATACATTGAAGAAAAAAAATCTAAATATTTTAAAAGAATTTGTTAAACGAATGAACCGAACTTTGAGTAGAGGAAATTGAAGAAAATAATTGGTTCGCTCTAAAATTGGACCATTTTTCAGATGTCAAAATGCAGTTGACAGGTGAATATTAATGTTTCAGAATAAAAGAACAGCAGTTATTCATTTGTTTACGATTCTATACCATGATTCCTTACAGCATCTCTACAACGAGCATTGTTCCTTTAAAAAAATAATAATAATAACTCTTATCGTTGTCCAAACAATTTAACTTATCGCGCTCTGCCAATGTCCTTCCACTCAAATCAGCCCTGTCACAAACAGGCAATCCAAATCATTATCAATGGATGAATAAAAATACTACACCCCAATGGCAGCTGACCGTTGATGCCCCTGCCTCCGATTGGGCTAATCTCCCGATGACACCGCCAGAATATTTATCTCCTCATTTGCCATCGCGCCGTCACTAAATCCATCTGGCCGATGGGACCAATGCATCACGTACCTTCGTCAATGGGACCAATCCAACTTTACTGAACAAGATTTGCTTTCATATTTCCATTTCCAATGTGTCGCTAAATCGACATCAAGTCATAAGGATAAATATTTAAAATTTATTGAGGTGTTGGAATTTTAAAGTTGTTCTGCTTATCAAGGAACGAAATTAATGAGGAATTGACTGATGTTAACCGAAACATTGGTACGATGGTAGCATTAAAGGAGGTGTTTCCGTTTTGAGTTTAGAAGATAATCAGTAGAAGAGATTTTATTATTCAGGTTCACTAGTCTTTTTTTAAGTATTTTAAACATAACTATAACATAAGTTTTTTATTATTATGTATTATTACTATATGCATGAGCTTATTTTAAGCCAAGAGTTATCTTATGATCGATTTAAGAAAATAATTTACATTAGTAAACATATATGTATTGAAAGTTTAGATAATTTCCAATTACTGTTTAGTCGTGTAAAGTCAGGTACATATTTGTAAAGAGTTTATGAGAAAGAAAATAGTCAGGGTGGAGGTACAAGAAAATTCTCTTAAGTAGGGAGAACTGTTCATGGGAAAGCCAACGATTCACCCCAGATTGCAGGTCTTTTTCAGAGCTAAATATAAAAATACAGACAAATTAAATTATATATGGTAAATATTAAAATAGTATCATCGACGTGTCTGAGTGATAAAACAGAAAGACGAAGGAGGGACCCTTTTATCACTCAAATTTTATGTTTTGTTTAATTTATTACCCAGATACCTTGATGCCTATGTATTTTAATGTTATAATTTTAATTTAGCACTGAAAAATACCTGCAATGAGACTCGAAACGTTTGTTTTACAATAAACAGTTCTGACTACTTAAGAAAATTTTTTTAACATCAACCTGGACCATTTTTTACATGTATAAATAGTCAACTATTATAAATCAGTATGTAAGTGTGTTGTGTGGTGTGGTTTACTATTATCGTAAAGTTTTATTTTTAAACTATATTTTTGTATTGATTAAATGGTATTTTAATTGGTTTAATTAAATTATATTTCATCATCATCATAGTCGTTCCTCTCTGCAGTGAGAGGTTTCTTTCTGTATAGTTCGGACCACACTGTACGATCTTCTGCCATTTCTCTCCTTCTATTCCATTCCAGACTTCTCTAAGCGAAGCTTTCCTTAATGCCATCTTCCCAGGTATGTCGGGGTCTTCCTCTGGACCTTCTTCCTTCAACCTTAGCCTCATGTTGGTTGGTATGTCATCTTGGCCAGCCTATTATTTTCCATTCTTAAAACATGTCCAAACCAACTTAGACTGTTTTCTTCAATGACTTTTTCCGCAGGGTCCACTCTGAGGCTTGATCTAATGATCGAGTTGCGAATTCGGCCTCGTCTTGTTTTTCCCTCTATCTTCCTTAGGAATCTCATTTCTGAAGGCTGGATCCTACTTTTATATTTGGTGGTCAACGCCTAAGATAAATTATATATTTTGGATTAATTAATATTTCAAATGGTCTATAGAAATGACTTAAACCCTAAACAATTCAACAAATTTAAAAATGTGCGTGTAAATGCATTTAGAGTTTCAACTATTTGAATAAGAAATTGTGATAAGGAGAGCAAACTAAACACATTCTAAAAGCAACTAACACTTAAATTCCAGATAATCTCAATTAAAATTACATTTACACAGGTTCAAGATGTCTATGTTTTTTAAACTACTTAAATGCTTGGAATACTTGTAACGGAGAGCCTCTATAATTGCAATCCTAAATGTTTGTAATTAATTGACACATTTATTTGGCTTTTAATGAAATATTTAAACTTTTTTTTTTTTTTTTTTTATTATTTAATTCAATGATATTTACAACTATAATGGTATTATATCAAGTAAATGTGCAAAAATGTATAATATGACATGAAAACAGTTGTGGAGAAACTACCCATCGATAGCACTCCAATAAAGTTCTATAGTAGATGATCTCGAGGCCATCTTCTTTTCAGACGCCTCGGAGGGTTATCAGGAATAGTATGGGAAGCAAGTTGAGAGACTAGAGGATTCAAGTGTGTATGGAGCTTGTCATGGAAGGATAGGTATCTAGTTTGGGCCAAATCAGTAACATATGGGATATTAAGATCATGATGGATGAGTTTGTTTGTGACATAATAAGGAGCGTTGAGGATTTTACGAAGGATTTTGGATTGCAAGGATTGGATACGAGATGAATTGGATGGTTTAGTAGAGCCCCAAAGCTCAACTCCGTATGCCCAAATAGGTCTGATGACTGTCATGTAAATAAGTCTTTTGTAATTAATTGGTAGCTTAGAGCGTTTGTCCAGTAAGTGTTGAAGTTGGCGAAAACGTCGAGCAGTTTCTTGTCTTTTCAGTCTTGTATGAGGATTCCAAGTGAGACGTTTATCCAGATGGAGTCCTAGGTAACGTATCTGTTCGACCGGGTTCAGTGGTGTATTATTAAACGATACAGTAGGACAGGAATTCGTAGGTTTACGACGAAGGGTGAAGGTAATTTGATGGGATTTGTTAGGATTTATTTTAATCCTCCAATTTTGACACCATTCTTGTAGGTGTGAGATATGGGATTGAAGAGATTGGGATGCAACAAATGGATCCTTATTAACTGATAACACACATGTGTCATCAGCGTAAGTAGTGAGGACAGTGCTTGGATGGGTTGGGATGTCAGCTGTATATATCGTGTATAGGATGGGCCCCAGGATACTACCTTGAGGAACACCGGCAGACTGGGTGAAGAGGGAAGAGTAGGAACAATTATGGTTTACTTTAAAGGTTCTATTACTGAGGTAGGAACTGATAATAAGGAAGTAAGTTGAAGGTAAGAATTTACGGAGTTTGTACAGCAGTCCTGGATGCCAGACTCGATCAAAAGCCTGCTCTACATCGAGAAAAGCTCCCGTGCAGTACATTCCGCGCTCTAATGCAGATGAGACAACGTCCACCACACGATGGCATTGCTGGATGGTGGAGTGTGATGTTCGGAAACCAAATTGGTGATCTGGGATTATTTGATTGGATTCTATGATAGGATGAAGACGTTTCAGAATGAGTTTTTCAAGTATTTTCCCCATTATGGGCAAGAGAGATATAGGACGATAAGAGGATGGGAGTTCTGGTGGTTTTTTAGGTTTTGGAATCATCTTAATTATGGATAATTTCCAGGAATCAGGAAAATATGTGGTGCGGAGTACGGCATTGTATATATATGTAAGGAGTAGGATCGCTTTCCGAGGAAGGCGTTTTAGAATCTGGGATGTGATTAGGTCGTGTCCAGGGGCTTTGTTGGCGGGTAATCTATGAATAATGTTTGATATTTCGGAAGGATGGAATGCTTTAGGAGGAGGGGACAACTGAAGAGGAATACTTAATTCTGCTCCAATGCATTCAGAGTGGGTTTGATTAAGGATATCTGGATGAGGGTTAAATGTTTTGAATAGGTGCTGGCCGAAAATTTGTGATTTTTCTTCATCAGATCTTGACCAGGTTTGGGATTCGGTTAAAAGTGGATGGTTGAATTTTTTATAGTTTAGGAGTTTTCTAGTGGTATTCCATAAGGATTTGTCAGTAGTACTGAGATTTTCTGTACGGTAATACAAATTTTGAATTTTGAATGTTCTGATCTCTGATTTTAATTTGTTGGTCAGTTTGGTATAATGGCTCTTGTCCGATGGATATCTCGTGCGGTGCCACTTTGCTCTTGCCCGTCGTTTTTCTTTTAATAACTCGCGAATATGAAGTGGCCAGTTATTCTGTTGATAATGATTTTTACTTGGTAAAGTGTTATATTTTATATTGACTTGTATTGCTTCTGTTAGTTTGTCTATTGCAGAATTAATGTCTCCTTTTGTTTTAAGCGGAATTTTGAGGTCTAAATTATTTTCTAGATTTGATCGGAATTTATCCCAGTCTACACGTCCTGTAATCAGTCGGGGAAGAGAGGGCTTAGGAATGGGAATCGAATGCACTTGAAGCAGAACTGGACTGTGATCAGAGGAAAGGTCATCCAGGGATTTTATAGCAGTTTGATTGCAGGAAATCTGTGAGGAAACAAATATATCTAGAATATCTGGACGTTTTTTGAGGGATGTAGGCCAATAAGTAGGGTTTATGGGTGCGAGGATAGAGAAACTATTAGAGGTTGAAATTTGGGATAAGATGCTACCACGGGAATTGGATGTTCGACAACCCCATCGTTGATGTTTGGCGTTGTAATCTCCTCCGGCAATAAACCGCGGTCCGAAGGATTGGAATAAGGATTCGAGGATGTTATAAGAAAGGGGGATACCAGGAGGACAGTATACAGCTGAGAATGTTATATGGAAAGGACTAGTTGAAATGGTTACTGATGTTGATTGAATGGCGTCAGTTGGAGTAGAAGGAATAAGAGAATGTGGTATAGATTTATGGATAAGGATACAAGAACCGGCATGTGCTGTATCGTCAGGATGATCTGATCTGTAAGTGATATAGTCTCGTATGTAGAAATGCGTGCGGTGAGTGAAGTGTGTTTCAGTAAGTAAAGCAATGTCTATTTGGTTGTCGTGTAGAAATAAGTCAAGTTCGTCACGGTGAGTATGCAGTCCATTAGCATTCCACAGAACGATAGCTAGGGGCTTCATGCTCATCGTGGGTAATTAAATGGAACTTCGGTAAGGATTCTCGTGAGTAGGTTGATGAGAGGCTTGATTGTTTCTTGAAGGTCTTTCAGGAAAGATGACAGGATAGTGTTTAAGTCGATTGGGTTTTGGATTTGGAATGGATATGAGACTTGAGTTTGATAGGGATAATTAACGGGTAATGGATGGTTGGCTGGGGGTTGTACCCGAGGTGCTGAGTTTTTCGATGTTTGATGAACTACAGCTTTTGTTTGATTGTTGTGATTGGAAGGTTGTTGAGGTGGTAATTTGACCCGTAAGGGTGTATGGTAGGGAGGAATTTGTTGACGTGGAGGTTGAGGATTGGGATTGGCTGCCTTGGGCTTGGATATGGGTTCCCGAGGCTTGGGTTGGGAGGTCTGGGATTTGGTAAAGGAATGCTGAGATTTGATTTGGGAGGTATGAGGCGTCTGAGCTCGAGGCTGCTGCTGAATGCTTGAGGTTCCCAAGGTTTTGTTGTCCGGAAGTCTATCTGTAGGGTTTACGGTGGTATACGGTAGTACTACGGTTGGTCTAGGCAATTCAGGAAAGGTGGCAGTATTGTCAACTTCAGGAGCCAGCATTGTGCTTTTCTCTTGACTTTTTATTTGATGGTTTCTGGTTCTAAGATGTTGAAAGTTCTTATGGACTGAACAGCCTCTGTAGTTCGCTGGGTGACCCTCACCACAAAGAGCACATTTTGCAGGCTCGTTTCTCGATTTCTGACAAGTGTCAGATGAGTGTTGTCCAGCGCATTTGACGCACATAGCTTGGTGATGGCAATACGTCTTGGTATGACCTAAGGCTTGACAGTTAGTACACTGGACTATGGTATTTTTACGCCTAGGTTCTTCAAATTTTACTATTGAATATACCAGTCTTAAAACTTGAAATATCTCTGGGTTATTAGGAGCTGGTTCAAGTTCGACAAAAAATAATGGAAGGGGGTACTTTTCGGTGGGATGAAACACTGGCGAAATATTTCTTACTTTGTGACCTATTTCTTCGAGGTCACTTTTGATTGCTGTTGTGGGCGTTGAAGAGTGTAGTCCTCTTAAAACCACTCTGTACGATTTATCCTGTTTTAGTTGGTAACAGTGAAAATCATAGTTCTTCACTGTAAGATGATCAATTAATTTTTTGTATGTATCTTTATTGGATGTATTTATTTTAATGTCTTTTACTCTAGAAAAACATTTAAAATTAGTTTGTCCTATAAGCTCAGATATTTCTTGAGCGAAGTTATAAAAATTTGTAATATTTGTGACAAAAATAGGAGGAGGGTTAGGGTCAATGAACCCTTGGTGTTGCTGGTTCTCGTCACGATCGCTTTCTGTAGGTCCAGGGTTGCTGCTAGTTGAGGCGATTGGAGATTTGCTAGAATTGACTGCAGTAGTTTTGCTGCGGGTTATGGGAGGCTCCGGTGTTTTGTTGTTTTTTGTCACTGGCTTTTTTGTCACAGCCGATTTATTTTTTTTCGTGTTGGGTGAGTTGCCCGCTGAGCCAGGGGTTGCCTTTCTCTGACGTTTTTGGAGTGTCCTTCGTTTTAAGTATTGCGAATCGGTCTCACTTATTTCCGAAAATGGAGTCTCTGCCTCCGAACCTTCACTACCCGAATTGTCTATTTGCATGTTAAACATTGGATAATTATACGATTAAAATAATTTGAAATAAATTATTAAATCTAACAGTCACTAAAAAATAAAGAAATAAATTTTAAAAAAACTTTTCATATTTAAATAATAATAATAAAAAATATATATACATATGTTTAAAAAAAAAAAAAAAAAAAAAAAAAAAGTTGATGAATGCGGGATTCGATCGAGAGGCTGGTTGCCAAGCCTTGACCGTGAACTAGAGAAGGTAAATATTGTAAGTCACCTGTAGGGATTATTGGCCACGTTGCTAGCTTCAGCAGCCAGTCACCAATTTATTTGCTGAATTTTATTGTTTAATACAGTCACTCACCTCACTGATCTTGAATAAATGTCTTAAAGTACTTATGGATTCTTCTGACACAGTTTGGAGATATTATTTTGAGAACTATTGTTGTAATAATGTAACAAGCACAGAGCGATTTAACGAGTGAACATTAGTTGCGGCCATGACACTTGGTACTCTTTAAACTTAAATAAGAATTCTTTAGAACCAGTGGAGTTTTGTTACTATACTTATGGCAAAACATTGCTGATGTAATAGAAGCTTTTTTTTGTTTATTTATTTAACATAATTAATTCTATACTGCTATGACTATTTTGTTTGAAGTTTTGTCTATTCAAAAATAATTAGGATAGGGTCCTTAACGAGTAGCTGGTACAGCACATGCTCAGGATCGCCAAATTACGTCTTCTCCGAAGGACGGCACAACCAAGGTTTTTTACACCCTTTGAAAAGTACTAGGGCGATTTGCCGTGCTGAGGACTTCCCATTTTGGGCATAAAAGCTTATGCTTACTACTACATTACAGGTGATTCTAAATTTATGTAATTAGTTATTTATTACACCTTCTTTTG
This sequence comes from Troilus luridus, assembly GCA_964056705.1. Taxonomy (NCBI): domain Eukaryota; kingdom Metazoa; phylum Arthropoda; class Insecta; order Hemiptera; family Pentatomidae; genus Troilus; species Troilus luridus. The sequence goes on from OZ057412.1 coordinate 178,774,118, forward strand.
TGATCTTTATAAAAGGAACACAGTATAGCTTCTAACCCAAAAAAAAATATTTTCTTTAGTAAATAAGAGTATAATTTTTCCATTGCCATATTTCTTATTTGGAAAAATAATCAATGATATGAATATCTTTCATCTTATTTCTGATATTGTGGTGTAAAAATCAATGGTTGTTCACATTCAAAGGAATGTTGATTCACGAATTTTATATATGCATCAAATAAATTAACACTAATAAGAAAAATTTATTCATGGCGGAAGATTGTAAATCTGCCTGGGAAAACAGAAATCCAAATATGGAAACCGAGATTTTTTTTTACCGATATATCTCGTTGATATTCACTATCACAACCTTGTAGCCATCATAAACACGAACTTATGGAGCTATGGACTTGTGGCTTCGATAAATGTTCAATAAAATATCCTGGACAACTGTACGCCATATCTGTTATAGGTGATAAGACTTCCAGAGAGATTTAAAGGTTAGTTTAGAAGCTTTAGCATATTTTCTAACCTCACTGGCCAAATGTCATTCCTCTACATCTGTCAGGAACCGTTGCCGCAATCAGCGCTGAAGTACCTTTCGTAAGCTTGATGTATGGATTAGGATAAGCGGCGTCATTCTTATACATCTATTTAGCTCCCGTTTTTAAATGTTTAACACAAGCTTCCAATGTATTACCTTTAAGACTAAAGTTTAAATTAAATCTCAGTACGCAATTATTCAGTGTTTATTACATTATTATTTTGTTAAAATAACTTTTACATACTCTTAATAAAGTTTAAAATAAGTCCTAGAAGTAGTTTTATACCTTTGAGAATAAATAGAAGTATTAGAGAAGTTTGTTATAGTAGCGACGTAGACTATAGTTGGGCATGAAATCTATATTAGAATATGATTACTATTTTTTATAACTGTTTTTTATGTTAGGGTCTTCAGGATACCAAGATATTGTTCATATTTATTCCTTCTTCTTCAAAAAATATTTATTTACACATCATACATGTTACTTGTCACTCAGGTCCAATTTGAGCCAATTTTCTTTTCCTTCGTGTCATAGAATCCTACCATTTCCATCAATATTTACCTGTACCTATTTTGTAATTATTACTTTTCTTGAAGTTCATTGGGCCATATATTTATTGTTGTTTAAATATTCTGATATTCTGATGATACACAATATACACGAGAATTGACCATTGGTAAGCTACATATTTTCATAAAAATACTATGTAAAATTAACTGCGCTAGAAGATAATGGATAATGAAGAAAACACCTGTAGGTACTTGTTTCATTGGTGTAGTTAATGATTTATATATTTGTATTAATTATTTAAATTAAATTGTTTTAATCTTTGAAATGAAATAAAAAATAGGCAGACTACGTTATTACAATGAAGACATTTAAAAAATAATAATAATCCGTTCTGTGTCTTTCCTAATTACAGCCATTTCCGTTTAAAGACTAAAAATCTGCATTAATAACATTAGAATATATAAAGTACTCCCTAGAAGAACGAATGAAGGTACAACAATAGACAATCAAAGTTTTAAAATACTTATTTCGAATCATACCAGCATATTTTGTCAGTCATTTAAAACAGTTTATAATTAATTTATAAATATAATTTAATTAAATAGAACATTTATACATTGAACTAAATGTTTATCTACATACATATATGATATGTTATAATTAAATTTATTAAAACATCATCTCCTGAGTTGAAAACTGAAATATAAGTCGCAAACATCTCAATTACTGAAGCACTCTAACGAACCAATTAATTAGTCGAAGCACTACCCTTTTTTTATTTCAAACAGAACTGTGAATATTTGAAAACTTTTAGCTGCCTCGGGAAAAAAATAAGGAATAAGACAGTATATATAATTTATTTGGAATGTCCTCTTGGAAGACGACCAGAAGAAAAAGAGTTGAAGGACATCTTCTTTCGAATGGTCTCGACCGATTCCTGTCGAAGTCATTGCCAACCATGTCCCCAACTCCAGGATCATAAAACGATTGTCCAGGAAAAAGCATGCAGTTTTCTTCTTACAGATAAATCAGATTATTAAGCAAAGTAGCCAGAGATTCAAAAAATGATATGTTAATTTTTGAAGAAGGAGGGAGTTGAAAAACTACCAACACCGTCAAATGTCATTTTAAGATTACTAACCAGCTGCTTTACGAATATTACTGATCCAATTAATCATATTTCATCACTATTGATTCTAAATTTTATTCATACCAAAACATATTGATTTCATAATTTATAAAGAGATATATTAAAATATCATAATACAACAAACAATTAGTGTATTTTAAATGTTGAGCTTTATTAAAGTAAAAAGAGGAATGTATTAGCTTTACGATATCAATAAGTATCCCGAAATCTTGATTTTGAAAAAAAAACGAGAAAAACAAATCTGTTATGTTAAACATTTTTAAAGTCAAAGAACATACTTTGAAGTCCTTTGAATACCAAAAAAACGTAACGTACATAATTTGAAAAATATTGGCTCGAAATAAACTCTCTTGATTATGGATTCACACACACACATATATATATATATTTTTTTTTTTAATATGTCGAGGGCAGTTTTAGATTATTCAGCCTACTACACATTTTGCATTATAATTTTTAATACATACTGTGGTATTAGTCAAGATAAAAAAACCTATAACTGATTAGAGGTATGACCTTTAGCTCAATAAGCTAATATCTATTTATTACAAAAACCTATGGTAATCACTCGGTTTGCTCGATATTGCTTAAAAAATGAAACTTACTAAAAGTATCATTTTAAATGAAACCGGCCAATCAATAGCAAAAACAATGATAAACATGAACATTTACCTTTTTTATTTATGACCGGTATATGATGTAGTTGAGCTAGCGAAATATATACTCCCACTGGTTCTCTCACAACTTCTTGAAGGAAGTAATGTGCGCAATCCCGTTAATGTAAAAATAAATAAAGTTTAGGGAGCGGACTGGTAGACCTATGAGGCTTGTGTCTCAGTGATAGAGAGAGCCCTTCCGAAGTTTCCGTGCCGAACATCCTTGGTTCAAACCGGCTGTGACAGGTTTTATTTAAACGGTTAAAACCCGGGGTGGATTCTTTACAATCTTGGACTCTCCTAGGGCTCACTCAGTCTATATTAAGTGGGTACCCAAATATGGGGAAAGTACCAGCATTGCGGGCTGAGGGCGATCAGTACAGTCTCTAACACACACTGAACCGAAGACTGCAGTAGAACATGTATATAATATTTTTTTAACTGATGAGTATTGAAATTGTTGTCTTGAGAACTGATACTTATCTTCGAAATACGTATTAAACAAAAAAGATTAATAGAGAAGAAAATAGTCTTGGTGGTGGTTAGAGAAAAAATTACTTAAATAGGGTTGAACTATTTATTTGGAAACCTACCGACTCAAATTGCAGGTCGTCTTCAAGGTTTCTAATTAAGACACAGGAGAAAAAGTAAAGAGATTTATAGTTATATTTGTATAAGAATTATGGTCAACAAAAATAACGAGTTCAACTAATTAGGTCACGAGACGCCTCGAATCTTCTTTTCAGACGCCTCCAAGTACTAACAGGAATTAAAGATGTGAATAGGTTTGAAACTAGTGGGAGCATTAAGGATTTTACGAAGGATTTTGATTTTTAAAGAATAATGGCTGGATATAAATTAATTGTTCGTATGATTAATATACTCTTGTTTATTTGTGCTTGAATGCGTAAAACCGGTAGCTCATCAACGCCCTTGGTTTATTCCATTTTATTTCAATCGGTGTATAAAACGTTTGTATATATTTTAGAGAGATATGTCACACACCCACAACGAAAGCAAGAATAGAACAGATGGTTGAGAAAGTAATAGGGTAATTGCACATCAATCCTTGGTTTAGTTATTTCAAACACTTAAATCTTTATTTCAGCATTACCCTGCTTGTATAGACTAGAATATTTCAATTTCAAAATGTGAAAATTTAGAAAAACTTCATAGCTTGATTTTTGAAGTTTGATAAATAAATCCAAAGAAATATCAATGCTCTAAATGGCTAGTTAGTTAATCTTGAATGATCCCTTTAACATAGTTCCCTACTCTAACATTGGAATATAGTAAGTGCTTCATGTAATGAAGCTAAACTACTTCCATAAAGTCCAACAAAGCGGTTGGTAAGTAGCGAAGTTATGGCGACCCGACCGTTAGGCCGGGAGAAGGTTGACCACAACTCCTGCCCGCTACACTACTTTTTCTTATTGGCCCCATGTTGCAGCTCGGGCGACATTTGCGAAAGGTCAGAACATCCCACCTCCCTAGGATGTATTTTAGGAGGGCGCCAAGGTGAGCCGGCTATCTCAGGCTATGTCGGGGAGCATCTGTCGTCCATCTCAACTCGAAGAAGAAGAAAAATGTCGACATACCAAATAAATAAGACATCGAATATTATCAACTATCCAACTGTAGGTTAAATAATTTATTTTTTCTCATAAATAGTCAAATATGTATTTTTTGTTCATTCTAATACCGTTTTTAAGTTTGCTCTTGGAGTAGAGCTTTGGGGCCCACTAAACCATCAAACGCCTCTCGTACCCAATTCTTACTATCCAAAATCTTTCGTCAAATCCTCAATGCTCCTTTATTTTTTACGAATAAAGTCATCCATATTGATTTTATTTATTGCTGATTTGGCCCGAATTCGATATCAATCTTCTTGTGACAAACATTATTCCCAATGAAACACACTATTTCAAACCGTTGGATTCGCTAGTCGTAGTGTAGATTTATAAGTACAAAAGTCTAAAAACTAACAAACCCTTTAGGCGGACATCCATTTTCATGCCTTAATAAAACCAACAACTCGAACTGTGGGTTGAAATATAATTGTTCATATGTCATAAAGGTATTGTAATACATAACACCTCAAGTTCCAAACAATTAAAATACGTTAAACTTTCATCATCTTCCTAATACGAAAGCTCAACTCATCCATATTATTCTTCTCAAGAAAAAAATGTTGGATTAAAACTCGATCACCAGAGATCTTAGCGTTTGACATTTTTTTAAAACAGATATTGCGACTTATGTGACCTTAACTACTCCTCTCAGGGTTTCAGGATGGATGAAAAGTTTGGAAAATTCAAACATACATTATTCATTTTATCTGTTAAGTAATATAAAGTAATTAAAACGTATTTCAATTAAAGTATTATTACGTTTTTGGCTTTAAATGGTAAATTTTAATGCTCAAAGAAATAACAGAAAAGCTGGCTATTCATAAATGCAAGAACTTCAGAAATATTGTTAATATGATTTTGTATGAACAGCGTGAAAGTTTAATGAGCATTAAACCCATCTACAATAAATCACACTTAAAGCAAAACGACCTTTTAAAGGAGAACCCTAACACAAATCTTCAAAACCATATTTATATTTCCTGCATTTTCTGACCCTGTTCGCCAAGAATTAACCTCTTGTTTATTAAACATTTTTTTTAAACATAAACAACAAATGACTGATTATTAATCAGGTTTTAATTGATATGCTACAGCTGATATGATGAGCTGCTGAGAAGAAAAAGCAATACCTTAGATTTCCTGGTTTGGAAACAAGTTCGAGATTTCTGGTTGAGGCTAGAGCGGGTTTTGGAACTGGCAGGGAATAATCTATTGCTCCCCGAATACCTAATGGCCACTCTTGCCCGTAAAACATTTTAGATTTATAAGGGTCCGATCTCTTATGGGTAAATAGTAGGTTTAGGGGCGTTCTTTCGCGGTAGAACTCAATTTTATATCCTAGGATCTGGGTTAATATTTGATAGGTAAATACAAATGTTACATTAGTCAGTAGTTATTTCTTTACGGATCATAATTGTTATTGACACAGCATATTCCAAATCAAATATAGTTTTTAGACTGTAATTGTTATAATAGCTAACAGTGGAAAAAAAAAATATGTTGGCCTTTCCCTTTTATTTTATTAATCACTTTGTTAAATAATGATGCCTGTCCCCATAAATTATTTTATATGCGTTAATGATACTATTAATTATATTTTCATAGTAATTAAACGTTGTTTTTTATCGATTTTTTAATAGATAATATAAATGTATAACATTTTGTATTCATGGACAAAAGGGTCAGACATTTTTATAAAATTAGAAACGGGCAAATTGGCTAGGAACTTTATCGGATGTAATTTAATATAGATGTGATATAATATATTATCACTATAAGGTTATTGCTGTAATTTAAAAACGGTTTATGATCTTAACTAATAAAACATACATAAATATAATAATGGTTTTAGTATAATTAATAATAATTATGAAATTCAACAATTGTCTCTTTGTCAATAGACACTTAATGCCATTATATATCCTTACTAGGCCATGACATCCAGTTTATCGTTATTAATAAAATTCAAATCGGCGTAGATTCAGATTAGAGTACGCTGATGTTGAACAGACCCAATGTTTGCCACTTCAAACTTTTTTTATTTGTGTTAATAATATCATTAATTATACTTTCATGATTATTAAAAAGTTACTTTACAGTATTTGAAATATAATATTATTATTAGTAGATATAAGTGTTATTAGTAACGGGCAACCTGGCTTAAAACTCTGTCTGATATAAATTTATAAAGAGGTTACTAGGGAGTCATCTGTGGTGTTGTGGCTAGTCTAGAAAGAACTTACTATTTCCAAGCCACCGAATGGGCTTATGATTTTGTATAGAAAGTAAAAAGACTTTAGTATAGCTGCCCCCCGCATAAGATGTAAAATGGTAGTTGCGAGTCTGTGCGTTGTTATGTATTTCTTAAAAATCTCAATTAGGATAGCCAAAAATAAGAATTCCAGTGGAGCATTGTCCGATCAGCTATAGTAGCACAGGATGACGTTAAATAGGCAAACAAACAAGACGTGACATTAATAAATTAATTAATGATAATACTTTAGGGTTATAATGTGATATATAAAATATCATAACTTATGTGCTTGTCCCTATAAATAAGAAAAGTTACTTTATATAAGTAGTACAGCATTATTTCTAATAAATTCATTAAAATTTGAGGAAATCATATATATATATAAAAACAAAATTTGTTTGCAGTTAATAAGCCATTTAATGTTTTCACGTGCGCAAATAAATAATAAGGTATGTGTAAATTATAAATGATAAATATTTTAATTATGGTTTATGTTTAAACAACGAATTATCTATGATATTAACATGTCACTCAGTTTATTTCTGGTACTAAAATAATCAGATTATAGTAAATCAGGTACTAAAATAACTATATAAAACATCGCACTATATCTTTCCTAGCCCTGAAGATGGCCTATACCTTAGGCCGAAACGTTGGCATATTTTTTATTTATTTATTGATATTTACAACTGAATTACAATAATACATCAAGTAAATAGGCTAAGCGATACATAATGACATGTGAAAATGAGAAATAGAGAAACTACCCACTTGTAGGTAGTACTCAAATCACAAGTTCAACTAAGAAAGGTCTTAGTTGCCTTAGGCCATCTTATTTTCAGACGCCTCGGAGGATTATCGGGAATTGAATAGAAAGCTAGGTTTAAAACTAGAGGGTTTGAGTGGAAATGAAGTTTGTTATGAAAGGATAGATAGCGGGTTCGGGCCAAATCAACAACAAATGGGACATTAAGGTCATTATGGATGACTTTTTCTTAACAAAATAAGGAGCATTGAGGATTTTACGAAGGATTTTGGATTGTAGGGATTGGATACGAGAGGAATTCGATGGCTTAGTGGAGCCCCAAAGCTCTACTCCGTAAGTCCAAATAGGTCGTATGCTGGTCATGTAGATGAATCTTTTGTAATTAATTGGGAGCTTAGAGCGTTTGTCTAGTAAGTGTTGAAGTAGCCTGAAACGTCGAGCGGTGTCTTGTCTTTTCAGTCTCGTATGAGGATTCCAAGTTAATCGTTTGTCAAGATGCAACCCTAAGTATCGGATCTGTTTTACAGTCATAAGTGGGATATTATTAAAGGATACTGAAGGACAGTAAGTCATTGGTTAAGGTAAAAGTGATTTGATGCGATTTTTGAGAATTTTTTTGAATTCTCCAGTTTTGACACAATTCTTCAAGATCAGTGATATGGGATTGGAGGCTTTGGGATACAATAACTGGATTGGTGTTGACTGATAATAAACATGTTTCATCAGCATACGTGGTAAGGATAGTATTAGGATGAGTTGGGATGTCAGCTGTATAAACTGTATAAAGGATTAGGCCAATGATACTACCTTGAGGAGTTGGCATATTAAAAAAAGTTTTGCTTAATTTGTGTTAGCTTTGACTGCTGTCTTGTGCACTCTCTGACCACTTCAATCCAATATTAGGATTATCCAGCCAACAATTTTCCACTCAAAGAGAAATGTTTTAATATTCCTTTAACAAGCAGTTTAGCATAGTTTGTTGTAACAGTACCCTCAGCAGTCCTTAATGAGTTCAATTCCGATTATTATACATCTTAATGGAAGTTGTGAAAGTTTAGTTCTTGTTATAACTATAAGCTTGAAAAATTAGGACAAATGGTTTTGATTCTTTGTTAATAGATATTTAAGGTAATGCCGTATTTCTAACAACACCAGGAAAGACGCTTTACCTAACAGGTAACCAACTTATTCCTATCATATTGAGAAGGTAATGTTTTCATGAACATGGAAATGAATACCTATATTTGATCTTACTGTATCGAATTCGAAACGGCGCAGATTCAGACTAAAGTACACTTTATCCCACACTTTCAACCTCTAAATACAAATAACACTGAGAAGACCATTCAAATATCTCGATGTCTCCAAGAAAAATACAAGGGTCACCTTAACACTCAAATAAAAGCACACAAAATAGTTTTACCACAACTCAACTATTTTAACCTTCGGGCGGGCGCGGCTAATCTGTGAGATGATATCGATAGTTTTTGAATGATTATGTGCGAAATTTTCCCACTTGAAGGAAGCGCGATCTAGTAGCTTCCTAACTCCCCACTCCTAAAGCACTGGTAATATGGTTCTATCTTCAGTGTGCCTTTGGTCTCGGTACGGAATAAATTAATCTGACGGATGAGCCGCGCCCGTTCTAGTAAGTATTTTCTAGTTACAGATTTTTGTGAAAATTATTTTTCATTTGCTGCCTTTCATCAACAATCTTTAGTATACCTAGCTTTGACCCTTTGAGTCATAGTACTATTTCTTATTTCAGGTACTATCTGCCAGATGAACTGCGCCCGTTCATGTCATTTTGCTTGTATTTTTCAGGTAAACATGGCTTCAGCCTCAAAACAGTCAATCTCGATTTTCGATTTACAGAGTCCCGATCACATGTCTATTATTCATGATAGTCTTTTCAATGAACGTGACGATTCGCTTGGTGCTGAGGACAATGGAGATGAACCAGACTCAGATGCAGAAGAAGTAATTGAGGAACGGGATGGTGATTCAGAAACTGGTCAAGGCGGCGATAGCTCTGGAGAAGAGGAAGCCCCTCTCCAAGAATTTTACTTGGGTAAAGATAAAGAAAGTAAATGGTCGAAAAGAAAACCTTCAACAAAAGTTCGACGGACGGGGCACAATGTATTGTTGTGGTTGCCTGGTACCATTGGCGATGCACGAAAAGGGAAATCCCCTTACGAATGCTGGAACTGCATATTTACCGACTATATAATTGAAATGATCGTGAAGCATACAAATATATATGTTACCAAAATTCAAGGACGGTACAAAAGAGAAAGAGATGCGAAAGCTACTTACGTGATAGAATATACAAGTTTTATGGGATTGCTCTATCTAGCAGGTGTTCTGAGAAAGATAGAGCAATCCAAGAAGTAATAGACAGTCACTAGAAGAGGTTTGGAGTGAAGACGGATATGGTGTTGAACGGTTTCATTTGACAATGAATTTGAAAAGCTTACAATTTTCTAATCAGTTGTACGCGTTTCGATGATATAAATACAAGAGATACCAGAAAAAAATACGATAAACTGGCACCTGTTCGTGAATTGTATGACTTATTCGTTGAAAATTCTCAAAAAAGTTATTCAGTTGGAAAATACATTACTCTTGATGAAAAGTTGGAAGGTTTTAGAGGAAGATGTGGATTTATCCAATATATTCTGTCAAAACATAATAAATACGGAATAAAAATTTAATAAATGGTGATATTACTTGCTATTTTATATGTGATACACAGTGAATACTTCGTTCCTACTATATTAAGAATTTGTTCCTTTCTTCATTTTAATTGTGATTATTACCTATAAGGATGAATAACTTGTAATAAGACTGAATTACTTAATAATATTTTGTTAGCCAGTAGTTTTTATTTTATAACTATACAAATGTCAAAATAATGTTTTTGTAAATAAAATACAGCAAAGTTAAAAAGAAATAATTTACTTTTATATGCTTTCCTACAAGTCAGACTTGAAATAATGTTGGAAATCTCGTAGATGAGGCGCGCCCGATCGCGTAAGGATTACCACCGCGCCCGCCCGAAGGTTAATTATTATACTGCTCACATGATGAAAACATATAATCGTTATCATAAAAGCATTTGAAGTTGCGGTATAATGCCGTATTATCAGGTTTGATATGACAGTTACATATATAGTTCATGTCTGATCTTGGAGTGCATCAAACAAACGTTTTTTAATCCCTGCAGGATGTACAAATTGTAAGTAAAAATTAAAAATGAATCTCGAGGTTTACTGTAAACTTTGTGTCATATTATCGAGAGAGCACTATCTCAGATTAATTGTTGTATAACATAATTTTCTTGAAGGAAAATTCGGCAAAGGGGTGGAATACCGTAGTTCAGCACCGTTTACCTTCTAAATATGGCTTCAATAGGCGGCAGTGGGCAGAGACTAGTCTGGTTATGATTACGCTAGCAAAAATATATATAAGCGGTTTTTTTCCAATAAGACAGAGTTCGAAGACATTCTAGGTGAGAAGGTCCCGATCCGAGCAAATGATGAATTCTGAAGCTAGAAGTCTTCTACATTGTTATCTGAACATATGTTATTGGTTGAACGATAATAGTTTAATTTGATAATAGAGCCTAAATACCAGTAATGACGATCAAATATTTTGTATCTAACTACTCGGTCGCTAATTTGATACAACTGTGTATTTTTTTAATTGAGCATTGGATTGTAGTTAATACTACTATTACGGTTATTATTATGGACATTTGATGGGTTATATTTTGAGAGGAGTAGCAGGTAACGTAAATATACCGTTATAAGTAGCATACATAGTCTATTTATATTTCACATCATATCCCTAGACAGAAATAGGATTAAGACGTATAAACTCCATTCAGAAATGAAGGAAACAAATCAATGTGAAATTGCAAATAAAATAAAGTAGCAGAGGTGTTGCGAATGTAACTGGAGCAAGCCATAAAATATAAACACGAGCATCGACCTTACAAGAACGTTTGCTGTCGCAAGGCCGAGATATAGAGCAAGTTCAAGGCTTGCAACTCTCGATGCGATACGATAATAATATTGTATATCAGGAAGTAAAAAGTCGAGGGGTAAAAGTGACAATATGATTATGTAGTCTGATATTTATATTTATATCATGCATCATGTTGTAGATAAAAAATTTAAACTGTTCTACAGTTCGTAAGTATGATTCCTGAATTATTACTCCCTACTGATTTATTCCGGGAGGGATATCAAACAATAATATTGTCACAAATTTGTCTTATTCCATATACATCTTTCTATTATATAAAAATATATTTAGAAATATAATATTTAATACGCATAGCTACCGATCGAGGAACTAGTTTCTTTTAGTCTTTTGTTCTGCTCGATCAGTTGAATAATAAATATTTTCTAAAATTTGGCAAATCACAAGCCACTGTCCCTGGACTCTTTAAGTCGTAACGCAAAAAAAAGCAATTCTTATAAAAATTTGTCTGGAATAAATGGATTGCATCAATTTAAAAACCAAAAGAAGGTACATTTTATTCTAATTATTTGACTTTAGGACTGTTATTTCAATGCAGAGAATGCGTGCAATAATACAAAGGCAATGCATGTTTGTTGTTAACAGTTAAAACTTTTTTTTTATTTCAAAAAACTAAAATATACAAAATCCTTTATTTCATTTAATGCTAAATATTAAATATCTCAAAATAATTTTATGTTGGTACTGATATTTTACATTTTTGGATGGTGCAAAGTAGGCACTAATTTCTAGAACTATATCGGTGGGCCTCTATTAAGATGTTGAGTAGCTACTGCAGTACAATGGGGGTGTTGCAGCCCGCTGGTGGATAGAGCACTATAGTTAAAATATCTTTTTAATTTAAAATAGTAAATATATAAATAAAGTAAAATAAATTTAATTAAATGTGGCGTTTCTGGTCGTATAATAAAAATATGATTATAATATTTCTTGGTATAATAACTATTCGGGATACACCGGGAAGTAATATTCCCACAGAAAATACTAAAAACTTCATAAAATTAAAAATTATATATATATATATATATATATATATATATATATATATATATATATATATATATATATATAAGTTATGAGTGAGAGCTGGACAGTATTATTGCTAATTCCACTCATGCAAATGTAAACACTGTAAAACAGATAAAAGCAGGATTATCAGACCAAATAAAGCAGTGTGTTTCCAGAAGTCAACCAGTGTGTTTCTTTATAACCTTTTTCATTCTTTTTTTTTATTCGTTTTCGTGCGACATCCCTTAAGTGGTGCCGAAACCCGGGAGCCTAGGAGAAAAGAAGACCCGTGGTAAAGTAATTTTTTTTTCTTCTTTCTTTTGTTTTTCTGGTTGACTTCGATCATTAAGGAAGAATAATGCCCGAACCCGGATTAAGCGATATCCTAAGACCGGCATTGCTCACGGTGGATCCTCAACCACAACCGATTCCACAACCGCCACTGGAACCACAGGAGCCTATAAATCCGGATTTTCCGATCCTACCGTCGACTACTCTGGCGATGGCACGCGCAGACCTTGCTGCGAGGGAGGCCAACCTTTTAGAGCGCATGAAGCTACAGAAAAGTAACGCGCGTGATTTAAGGAGAGAGATTAGTGAATTAGAAAGATTCAACGGAGAAGTAGGGGAGCTCAACCATTTTTTAAAAGGAGGGGATCGGATTATGTACTACATCCAGGTCCAGGTTGGGGCAAAGGATATAGAGGAATTGGATGCTACCAGGCTAAGGGCAGCCTTAGCGTGCCGAGTCAAAAGAAGCATCCTTAACCTTATTCAGGCGGACGAAGAGACACCCTGGCACACGATAAAGGAAAGGCTGAAGAAGGCATTCGGAGGAGGTCGCTGGGCTCCGGAGGAGGATATGCTCCAAATGTTCAGGGAGTATAGGAAACCGGGGCAATCACATGGACAATACGCGGCAGTACTACTGGCACTGTATAACAAGATTACCGAAAAACTGCGCGAGATAATGGAGACTGAGCAAGTGGAGGCAAGAATGGACTTTCTGTCCCGGATACTAAAAGTCCAGCTGGCCAGGGAGACGGGAAGAAAGGACGGATTGCCAAGGGATAAGACATTCCTGGAGTGTGCTCAAGATATCGTAGACTCGAGCGCTAGAGAAGAGGAGTCAAAATACAGTGAGGTAGGAGAGACAGGGTGGAGCAGGGTCACCTACCGTCGCCCAGAGGCTAGCCGGAGCCGCCCGAGATGGGATATGGGAAAAAGAAGAGATCCCGAAGGACATAAAAAGGAGAGGCCAGGTGCACGGGATAGGCGACCGGGAACAGAGAGGAGAAACGGGAGAAGAGAGGAGCGGAAGTGCCACGAATGCGGGAAAACGGGGCATCTGATGGCTGAATGTCCCCGCACCAGGTGTTTCGAATGTGGAGGAGAAGGACACATGGTGCGACAATGCCCGTACTTATACAGGAGGAGCCAGTTACCAAAGCCCGAGCCCATGGAGGTAAACACTCAGAGGCTGCGGAGAGGTCCCGGAGCAGCGAGGAGAAGCGACTCTTCCGGTGAAGAGACAGAGATTTCCGGAACATCAGAAACCGAAGGCGAAGGACCAGGGAGCAGCGGAGGCGAGCGGTATAGGAACCGGAAAGGCGTTCAGAGACGGACCGGAGCAGGGGATAGCAGGACAGCGGCTTTCTGAGGGGAGTGTCTGCAGAGAGGCGACCGCACCGAGACCTGCAATAGCGTGAGAGGTAAGTCCTGCTGGTTGCCAATCATTAGATTAAGAGGGGGAGTGCAGTGCTTGGTAGACACGGGGAGTTCCAACACCATTGTAACAAAAGGAGCGTTAGAAAAGTTGTACGGGAACGAGAGGGTACTCCAGGTTCGTGAATGCAAATGTCAATTAATTACTCTTGGCGGGCCTTGCAAAGTAGAGGGAGAGTCAACTATTGAGATTGATCACTGGACGGAGAAGCGCGGGAATCTGAATGTTCACGTAGTGGGTGAGATGACCCGGCATTACCAGGTAATAATAGGGTGCGACCTATTAGAGCGGGTAGGAGCGAGGGTTAGAAACAACCGAGGTAGATGGGAGATTAGAATCGGATCGCGCACATACAGCTGTAGAGGGATTGAAAGGGGTCCGGAAACTCAGATAGGCGCGGTAAACAAAATCGAGGACTGGAAGGGGGAGATTCAGAGGGAGTTCCGCGATATTTTTTTTAACGAGGGGGATATTTTAGGGGTGACAGGCCGGACGGTTCACGAGGTTCCCCTGAAGCAAGATAGAGCTACGTACATTAAGGAACGGAGATATCCTCAAGCGCTTCGCTCCCATATCCGCGAGGAATTAATGAGCCTTAAGCAACAGGGGATCATCGTTGACAGCACGTCGCCGTATAACAGTCCCTTATGGGCAGTTAGGAAGAAAAGTATACCAGGGGACGGGAAAGAACGGTACAGAGTGGTGGTAGACTACCGAAAACTTAACGAGAACACCATAGATGAGAGATACCCGATCCCGAGGTTCGAGGATATTTTAGATAGGCTGAGCGGAGCGACGATCTTTAGCACGCTGGACCTCAAAGCAGGATACCACCAGATTAAGATGCACCCTCGTGATCAGCATAAGACCGCGTTTAGCTTCGAGAGAGGGCATTATGAGTTTACGCGTATGCCGTTTGGCCTAAAAAACGCCCCGAACACCTTCCAGCGCTTGATGGACGAATTCCTCAGGGGTTTAGGAGAATCGTTTTGCCAAGTCTATATGGATGACCTCCTCGTTTTTAGTAGGACCGAGACGGAACACATTGAACATCTACAAAAGGTCTTCGCCAAGATTAGGGAGTTTGGGCTCAAGTTGTCGAAGGAGAAATCGACTCTGGGGCAAGAGCAAATAACGTTTCTCGGTCATAACATCTCTAGAGAAGGGGTCAAACCGGACGCGACGAAAGTGGAAGCGATTCGCAAGATGGCGGTGCCGCAGGATGTTAAGGGTATACGTCGCCTTCTGGGAACCCTCAATTACTACAGGAGATTTGTCCCGGACATGGCAGCATATTTAGTGCCTCTCAACAGGTTGCTAAAAAAGGGGTCGAGGATTGTCATCACGCCGGCCATCGAGGACAACATTCGAAGATGTATGGAGAGGCTTCAAGAAAAACCCGTGCTTGCGTTCCCGGATTTTCAGAAACCCTTTGCAGTAACCACGGATGCGAGTGAATACGCGTTGGGGGCGGTGTTGTCGCAGGGAGAGGCCGATGGGGAGCGTCCGATAGCGTATGCAAGCAGACGGCTGACCGATGCGGAAACAAGGTACAGTGCGCTGGAAAGGGAACTGCTTGCGATCGTGTGGGCAGTGGAGCATTTCCGACCATATATCTTCGGAAGGCAGTTCCGTGTTCACACTGACCACAGGCCGCTCCAATGGATAGGGAAGCTCAAGGAGACCTCGGCGAGAGTGTCCAGATGGAAGGAGTTCCTGGCACAATATAACATGGAGGTTATATACAAGCCAGGGAAGGAGAACGTGGTAGCGGACTGGCTGTCTCGGGCCATTACAACAAACGCGGTAGAGGAAGTGGGCGAATCGTCGCGAGACGTGCGGCAATTCCTCAGTGAATGGACACCGGAGAGAGAAGGAGGCGAGGCAACGGGAGGACCAGAACCACCATCCGACGAGAGCTCCACAGAGGACAGACCAGAGAATATGGAGGAGCTGGATGAAATCATCAATGACAAGCGGCGTCAAGTGATTTGGAAAACGAGGACATCAGGGTTACTGAAGATTGATTTCGCTAAGTACGGGACGCACAGCGTTATTACGGTCTGGTCACAGCCCGGCGTTGGGGATGATCAAATTTGTAGAGTCCTCAAAGATGTGTCGAAACAGGGGAAAGTTCACCACATTTATGTAGGAAACGCCACGATCTGGGACAAAATCCAAAGGGTATGGAGGTCTGAGCGTATTGGGTTGGACCGCAGTTTTATTCGTTGTAAACGAATGGTGGAGACAGTCCGCGAGGAGGAACGTCAGAAAGAGGTAACCCTAGCTCATCACCAGGGAAAGACGAACCATCGTGGGGTATCGGAGACGTTGATGGCGTTACGGCGTAGATACTTTTGGGTCAACATGAAGAGAACAGTGAGCGAGATCATCGGGACCTGTGAAGTGTGCCTACGCACAAAATATGATAGACATCCGCCGAAGGTCATGCAGGAAGAGACGGCCACAGCAGAAGCGCCCCTCATGGATTTACAAATCGACACGTTTACCTGGAGGGGATATAAATGGGTGACGATGGTAGATCTATTTAGTAAGGTAGCTATGGCATACCAAGTACAGGAAAGATCGGCGGATGCGGTGTTAGGGGCGCTACAGCGTTGGTTTCAATTCTACGGAGTACCCGAACAGATATCATCAGACGGGGGTCGAGAGTTCGACAATGCGGCGATTCGGGAGGAGATGCGCGTGTTGGACGTTAGGTGGCACCTCAACACGCCGGGACACCCTAAAAGTAGAGGCTGTATCGAACGCCTTCATAGCACCCTAAGCGAGCACCTCCGGGTATATCAAGGGGAGAAGGGACTTGAGCCAGACGCCGCTATGACTAAAGCCATCGTCGCGTACAACCACTCGATTCACGCGGTTACGGGGTTCTCGCCGTTCGAGATACTTTTCGGCTTGAGGGAGCGTCGGAGAGATTTTAGAGGGACCACGGACGATGAGAAACAGATGGTGACAAACCGCATGGAGATGCGCGTCATGTGGAAAAAGACTCGCGAGAAGATTCGAGCCGAGAAAGCTAGGAGAGTGGCGCGAGAAAATCTGGCAATGCGGGACGCGACAGGGGGAGTGGCAATCGGGACGATTGTCTACCGGAAACTGGGGACCAATAGAGGGAAGGAGCCATCCAGATACGAAGGGCCGTTCCGGGTGACTGTCATACGGGAGCATAACGTGGTTACCATCGAGAGCATGACCGCACCCCATAAGCGAAGGACGGTTCACATAGAACAACTAAAGATACCGGCAGTAGAACCCCCGGTTGAGACGCGTACTGGAGTATCCTCCCGACAGTAAACGGGTACGGAAACTTATACAAGTTCTCGTATCGCCACCTGTAATCCCGTTGATAGGAGAGTGAAATAAGATTTTTTTTTTGTTGTTTGTTCTGTTGTCTGTTTCGTATTCCGACAGGATATTTAAAAGTTATGTAGCTTGTATTATGTATTTTCTTTCTTTAGTTTGTGGTTTTATTGTATATAGATCAGTGAAGTGTGAAGTGACTAGAAAAATTTTTTTTTTGTACAGGTTCTTTTAGTTCCTAAAATGTTACTATCCATTTCTGTTATTGGGAGAAGTTATGAGATTCTATTTTTCTTTGTTATATTACAATTTTCTCTATTTTATTTTTACTCTGTACATATGAGTTTCCGAGGATTGTTCGGAAACTGGCAGGGGGGAGTTATGAGTGAGAGCTGGACAGTATTATTGCTAATTCCACTCATGCAAATGTAAACACTGTAAAACAGATAAAAGCAGGATTATCAGACCAAATAAAGCAGTGTGTTTCCAGAAGTCAACCAGTGTGTTTCTTTATAACCTTTTTCATTCTTTTTTTTTATTCGTTTTCGTGCGACATCCCTTAAGTTATATATATATATATATATATATATATATATATATATATATATATATATATATATATATATGTATATTCAAAATATATATATATTGGTTTCTACTTGACTGTTATAGAAAATAATATTCTGATTCTGGAGTTCCAGCCAGAACTCCATTAAACTTAAATTTCTTAACTGTCTGGAACTGAAGAATCATTATTTAGATAGCAAATATGCGTCATAAACCTAATGGTGGTCAGGAGCTTATAAAATTACATGATGTGAACAGAAATAATATTTTTCGATTTTCATTGTTATATTCCATAGGTCCCTTGAAATATAAATTTATATCACTTATTAAAATTTGTGTGACAAAAATTATCTAGAGATGAACTAATCATTCTTAATGTTAATGTTAAAAAAAAAGAATTTTTATAAATAATACTTCATATACACAATAGTCTTCTGAAAAATAGCTGTATTAAGCTTTGCTTCTTAAACGTTCAAGCACAGATAGACCATTTTGGTTTTATTAAAATATTAAAATCTTTGTTATAAATCAAAAATAATTTTTTTTTTATTTATTTATATTTTATATTGTATTTACTTATTTATATTTTATTTCAGGAATGAAGTGACAATGAACAGTAGCGGTATATTCCTTCCTTACGTAGATAATTTTTAACAATGATAATCCGTTTTTTTTAAAATTAGATAAAACTTATGAAATCAGCAGAAAATATTATTAAAACTATAATGAAAACGAATTAGAAACCTGGAGCTTCCAAAATGTGGTTTATTGTTAGTATTAGGCTTTCAGATTTGATCTTGAAGGTAGATAATGATCGCAGTGCCTATGGCCAGATAAGAGAGGGTAGGCAAGAGAGATACATGTATATTCATAGATCTCTAGCAAAGGGAAAGCAACTGCTTCGAAAGCAAACTTAATTTCCACTTTCATTAGCACCTCCTTCAATCATTTCACTTAAAATTCAAATTTTTGACATTTGTTGCAATTCCTTACATTTTACATAACAACATCTTTTATGCATTTATGATTCAGGCTCAAACGTTTCTTTAATAAATTCAAAATTGTTATCCATTAAGAAAAAATCTATCAATAAAACAGAAAACACTATTAACTTGAGGACGGTTAATGTAAGAAAAACTGTAGTAGTAGTAAATCTAAAGATTAAAACGTTTTCTATTGTAAAAATGTTAATGTTTTATTCATGAATCTGATCAAGAGAGTTTTAATTACGATTATTTCATTGGCTTTGATTCCAAACGAAATTTGTCATCTGATTCAAAATGAAAAATTGGAAATTATAACAACAAATCAAAACTAAACATACGAGACTTGATGTATGTTGAGAACGGAAATCGGATTAACTGGAATAAATTGGAAGAATAAGAAATTGGACTATACAAAATTTTAGAAAAAGTATCGATTTAATATAGAGAAGAGGTGTATGACACAAGAAATCAGAGTTAAATTTTTTCCATAACAAAAAACGTATACAAACACGAAGCATACATTTTTACGAAGGATATCAAGATTAAAACGATTAAATTAATCACTCTGAAGGGAGGTGTATAAGAGGCAAATCAAAGAACTTTCATTTGAATGTTACTGACACGGTCATTTCTGGGATATAAAAACCGGGAAGGTTATACTCAGATGTGTTTTGTATCGAACAGTTTAAAGAAAATAGTTTTGTAAATAGCGTGTGGAATATTGTCTATTACTGGCGTATATTACTTTACAGCTACAGTTGTGTAATTAAATGAGTTTTAAGAAAAATATTGCTATTATATAAATAAATTTACATATTTTACATAGAGACTCAAGGGAGAGGAGTGGTTCAGTGGTAGAGTACTGAGTTACCATGCCGGAAATCCTGGTTCAATTCCCGCTGCAGGCCATGATTTCTATTTAGTCTGTTTGCAGTGGGAGATGGATCATATAGGATCTAGGACCGTCCTGGGGCCCACCCAGCCTCTATAAAATATTATAAAAATAGGGTACCCAAAATAAGGGGGAAAAATCTGGCGGTCGAGCGTGACCTAGGACAAGTCACCTCCTTGCAGAACCGTTGTCCATGAAACAGTACAGTCTCTACCATGTACTGAACCCCAGACCCTTCATGGGTTGTAGTGGTACAGGTTTTTTTTTTTTTTTTTTTTTACATAGAGACTCAGCTTAGTTTTTATTTCGACACACCAAATTTAGTATTTGAGTATATCAATCTATCAACAAGACATACGATTATACAATTTTATAAACCCCAATCTTACTATAATAGCACGTTTTTATATTTTTAAACAAACTGATTTTGTTTGTTCAG
Source organism: Troilus luridus (assembly GCA_964056705.1). NCBI lineage: Eukaryota > Metazoa > Arthropoda > Insecta > Hemiptera > Pentatomidae > Troilus > Troilus luridus. Next base: position 178,794,598 of record OZ057412.1, read on the forward strand.
TCAGACCGTTATAATATTAGTCCAAAGGCCAGTAATATTGATTAAACCACTTGGATTAGTGACACTGGGATAATAAATTGCTTTGGAACGAAGGTATAGTTTATATTAGGTTCGATTCTCATCCGGTCCAATTATTAACTCTTCATTGGTGGTCCCGAAAAATGGGTTCTTAATAGCTCGACAAAGGTTAAACATGAACCTTCAAATAATATGCCTTTAATTATAACAGTAATAACTATTATTGACTATTTAAAATTTTTGATTAAACTATTCATAGATATTTGTGTTTAAGAGAGGTTCATGACTTAGAACTAGAAATCAGTTATGTAGACTTTTTTAAAAACAGAAGAAAATTTGGAGAAAAATTAAATGTCATAAAATAAAGAAATTAAAGGGTTATTATTGTGAAGGCCGTGTGATTGCTTAATTAGTATCTGTAATTATAACAATTGATTCTAGTTTTAAAACTGAACTATCATTAATTGTTACGTTATATATTTTCATCATAATAGTTTGATTCGTTTTTTTAATTTTTATAGTAACTAAACTATAGTAATAAATTGTATTATTTATTATTTTTTGTTATTTTAGTACAAGGCCGATAAGAAACAAACCCTTGTAAATTATTACAATATTGCTTATATAAACTTACCCATTCACTCTTTCCATAACATAATAAATTTATGCATGAATAGTTCTTGAAAGTTTGTAATATCGACAATTATACTTCGTTCCCAAATATAAACATTTTAACTTAAAATATTACTATTGTAAATTTTGAAAAAAAAAAGTTCAATTGTCTTAGTAGCAGGAAACATACATCACTCCTTCAAAGGGACGTCATAACTAAAAAAAAAACGAATTATTCATTATATGTAATTAGAAGTTTGTCCAGATGAGCAAAAAAATTAAGAATTTAGGTAATGGTAAAGTTAAGAATTCCTATTGGAATTATCGTATTGAAATTCTTTGGTTAATCATTATAAAATTTTAAAAATCTTGAAACTTTTTTATTTTAACTTATGTCATCATTTCTATAAAACGTAAGATTCAAAAAGGAAACAACTCAAAATATAAAAAAATAAAACGCCAGAATACCAAATGATAGAAATGGAATATCAGATATGTCGTTTCTGGATTGGAAAGCTTCAGCCAATCCAATTGCTGCTATAAGCTTTATTAAAAAATGGCAATTTTTAAGTTATGTCGTTGTTCTTTTGAAGGAGCGACAACCAGCAATGTGAATCAAATGCTTTTGTTAAGAAAGGGGACGTTTTTAATTAAATTATGTTAAATAAAAACAACTTTTATGATTGTTAAATTTAATTAATAGTGGTCGTAAATAGAAAAAGTAGAATGCGTTCTAAAGTGGTTAGGCTTTAACTTAGAGGTCATCCAAACATAGATGAATGCTTAGTCCGAATTATTGTGGACAATGCGGTCAATAGGAAAAATTGATGATGTAAAAACTGAAAGGTCCATTTCTTCACAGTGTGTGTCATCAACGACTCTTTCTTTTGTATTTACTGCGAGGTCGAACATTGTAACCAATAAAAGAAAATTTATCAATCAAATGAATTCACAATCCTTAGTACTCATTGATGTTTAGATGGCTATAACTCAATTACAGTTGCAAAATTATTGAAATTTACTCATTTTATAAATAAAGTTAATTAAAAACCGTGGAAGAATTTCATATTTCTTAAAGTAACATAAATGTAGCTCACCATGCCAGATTACCTATTATCATTGTTACCATATATCGAGGAAAATATATCTTTTAATTCTTTTGAAATTTATATAAGTCATACAAAATACTTACATATACCTAAACGAATATTAGTGTCACAGACATTGGAAATATCGAAAAGAAAATCAACCGAGCTGGCGCACTGAATTAGTATTGGCACACTTGTAACGTAAAAATCTAAATATCATAAATACAATCTGAAGAAAATTTCACTTTTCACTTTTCAAGATGACGAAATACCTTTTTAAACGAAATGAAGGAAAATTCACTGTTATTAGTTATGTTACATAGTAATATGATACATGATAAATTGCTTAATTAGTATTTTAAAATGGTTTCATTCACCAAATAATACTCTACAATTTCACTTATGCTGTACTTTTCACTGATAAATTTTAAAAAATTGCTTAATTAGTATTTTAAAATGGTTTCGAACGAGGATATTAAAAAAAAAGTTGACTTATTCATATTTCTATTAGTAGTAGTACCGTCTACCAATTTTATGCTCCCAAAATTTCAGGTTCAGGACCAAGATAAAATCACGTACTACTCATGTTTGTTGCCCAAGGTTTGATTATGAGAGATAGCCAGCATGTACTTTTTGATTAAATTAAAAGATAAAATGGTACTTATGAAATCAATGGCCGATTGTTTTGAACTTTGGAAACTAAAGGTTCAGGAAAGCAGTTGCTTGCAACGAATTAATCTATAACTCTTCAACAGAGTACATTCACCATATAATACTCTACAATTTCACTTATGCTGTACTTTTCACTGATAAATTGTAAAAAATTCAAAAAATTAGGCAAACATTTAATGCGCTACTAATAACATTTTTCATTCCGAGTCATATAAATGAAATTTATATCACTGGAGATTAAATTTAAATCATTATCGCTCAAAATGGCAAACTAATTGCCTAATAATCAGTTATTAAAAACAAAATTCGAATGCATTAACAAAAATAAGCATGCTGAAGAATGCGATACATTTTACTATTATATCTTTTCCCAATATGATATGAAATATATTTAATTAAAAAAATAAATGAACTACACGGTTGCTCACTCATCCTCAGTTTCTAACATAAGTGGTAGAAAAGCCATATAAGGTTAATAAAATAAAAAAACATACCGAAAAATTTAAAAAATATTATTAAATACATAGATTAGTAATTAGAAACGGAAAAATATAAAATTAACAAAATATTGTAAGAAAAAAATGAATTTTATTTAAACATTGATGTATAGTTAAATTAATTTTAAGTTCTTTTACAAATATACATATATAAATAAATTATCAAAGGTTAATTTCGCTATATATCATTAATTTAATTTCGTCTACGACATCTGTGTTTACAAATTACAAATAGCCCAGACCTTTGGCATTAATAAAAACCTTACAACAAATGAAAGGGATAAGAAGAGATTTTTTTCCAAAGGATACACGAAGGCAGGAGAGAGAACAAAAGCTGCGGGCTAAAGACAATAGTCAAGTCTGTGATGTTCCATTTTCTTTGAGTCTGCAAAAAGGCTTTCCTAGTTTTATTAAATAGAATATTTTCATTTACTCTATTTATAGCACCTACACCCCATGTAACAAACTGATATGAAATTGATAATAAAAATTCTAATAAAATATGTAGGAACATTAAAAAAATATATAATTAATTGCGAATACTATTTCTCATATTTTTAACAATAGAAACTACTTCTATTGATAAAAATATGTTCTAAAACTATTTCTATTTTTAACAATTATATTTTTAATTTACTTTAAAAAAAAATACTGGTCATTAGAAAAACTAGCGAGCGTATTTCAAAATAAAGGATGTTTTTAATATACTTGGATAAATAAAAAGGGGATAGTTAAATATATATTCTGAGTTCAACTGAATAATGTTTATGCTACAGTAACATTAATGTATGGGCTGGCATGATTGAACAATGTACAGCGACGCCCATTATGCTCGGTATTCAGGTCTAACGCATCTCGTTAATATTTAAATTAAATTTTATAATTAAACATTCTATTAAAGTTGATTAAGTAATTATAGATGTTTGAAAGGCGGAGATAAAAATAAATATTTTAGTCATGTAAACAGACTAATTCCTATATAATATATTTCAGCCTGAATTTTAAATTTTAAATAGCAAAGACTTTCAACATCTGGCTATTTATTGAGGAGGTTCAGATAGCTGCTCATTTAATTTCAGCTTATCTGAAATCCACCCCTAAATTAAGAAATAAGTTAATAAAAAAAAGAAGAAAAAATATGTTAGTTTAAACGCTCAAGAAAGAGGTAGAACTGTGGGTATTTGTACAAACAGAACAATCCATATTATCGATAAATATCACTTAAGCATTTAAAAAATCAATTATTTTTATGACGATTATCGCCCCATCATTTTTTTTGTTTGTTTGAATGATTAGAAAAACCGGTTCAATCAAGTATCATAGGTGTTGATTATATTTTAAAAATTTCATAAAACAATTCTCTTCATAACCATGAATGTGAAACTATTTTATTTGTTTCAGAATTTAAATACAATTTGTTAGGGTTATTCTTATTTCCTATTTTATTCAATATAATGTTTGTTTTTTTACAAGAACTCATTTTATCAGTTTGTTGTCTTATTGTAAATGTGGTGAAATATACAAGTTAAATTTGTTCCTTTGAAATTGTTTTTCCTGAAACACTTTTTAAGTTTGGAGATAAGCATTAATCGAAAAAAGCAAGGATAAATACGCATTACAATATAGAAATTGTAAGATAAAATTAGAAACATGTGTAAATTCATATCTATAATAAAATATCAACTATTGGCAAGGGGTGAAATGATGGGAGTTGAACAAGGTCATGAAGCGCTCCTCCGGGTCAGTATATAAAGGCAACATCTTCTCACTTCTTCAACTTAGTCCTACCATGGCTTTTAAGGTGAGTACGTCTAGCTTATACATAAGGTTATATATATATATATATATATATATATATATATATATATATATATATATATATATATATATATATATATAGAGAGAGAGAGAGAGAGAGAGAGAGAGAGAGAGGGAGGAGAGAGTGTTAGATTGGTAGATAGATATAGAATATATATCTTATGATTGCCTCCTGTTAATTTTAACAATCAATAGTTAAAACGGGTATTTGATGATTTACACATGTTAAAAGACCTATACTAATAAATAATTTTATATTTATTATATTGATACCTATATCGCTCAAAATATTGTTTATATTTGTATTATTGAAGTTTAATCAGTTCCATTCGTATAGGGATAATCCTTTAATATATATAGTAAAGCTTTGATTTTACCCACGCCGATTTTCCGGATGCTCAATTAACCGAAATGGCTTCACGGGAAAGATAGAAGAAGGGATCGACATACCTTTTAAAATAATTTTGAAGAATATTTTTGCAAACTATGTTTCCTAAAATTATTAATTAATACTAACTGATATAGGTAAAGTGTTTAGATATTTAGTTACTACTAAATTAAGCCTAGTTTTAATATAAAAAAAAATATAATAAATAAGCTTTAAATTTAAAATTTATAATGTAAAAACTGATGATCGAAGAAAAAATTGGTTTATGTATGTATAAAATATTCCAGTGGTTTCCATAACATCAACTAACGAAATTTATATGAAATTTTTATCAATTCGTGGATAAGTAAAAAAAAAAAAAAGAAAATTTATTTTGTTTTGTCTTTTTCTTCCTCCTTGTGTCTTTCAGCGTGGAGAAAGACACTATGAGGAATAATTAAAATCAGAAGAAATTGAATCGCGTTGACATAGAAAAAACAGAAATTAATTAACCATATCAATAGATTAGAACGAGGAGTAAGTCAAAACTGGGGACGGTTTAGTTTAAATGGAGGTTGGTAAATAATAATTTTCAATCAAAATTTAATATGTCATTAAACAGTTTTTTGATTCTCCTGTAGAATTACATTTTCACTACTAACTTCCTTTTCCATGATAACGCCTCATTTATTAATGAATACGTATATTCATTTCAGAGAGGCTAATGAGTAAGATAATATAATTCAAACAAATTATCCTTGTTTCTGTAAAGTAATACACTTTATTACTAATTACCAATGTAAATAGCATTTTGCTCCTTATCAAGAGAAAACTAAAAAAGGTTTCTATTATGCTTTAAACAAAATGAAAATATGGTAAATTTGTATGTGGAATATTATCCCAAACGTAACCCGATTAGTCAGCTGCTAGAGAGCTGTTTCGTCAGTGTCGAATTATCAAAACCTTCTCTAGGAGTCGGGGGGACATTGTCTGTTAACTTGTAATTTTGAGTTATGCTAATCTTCCAAAGGAGCGATATAATTATTATTATAGCCCCTTGGCTAGGTATGTATCCTTCTAGTATTGTACTTATTCGTTAGTCTAAAGGGACCAGGTCCCGGAATAAAATTATTTTTCTATTCTGATCTATAAATTAAGAAGTGAGTATGAAAATCAATTGCAAAATATTTAAACAGCATTTAAAATATTAGTTCATAATGACGTATATAGGCTGTATATATTATATGATGAACACATAATATTCCATACTAAAATTGCTTTAAAATCAATAGCATAGAAACCATTAAACAACATATCTATTTTCTTATTTCAACATTCTTCCCTCAGGTTGTTGCTTTGCTTGCTGTACTGGCCGCTGCCCAGGCTCAGATCCCGAGGCCCGGTTTAGCTCCTGCACCACTGGGTTATGGTGCCGCTGCACCATACGCTTATAGAGCCGCTGAACCATACGCTTACAGAGCCGCTGCACCATACGGTTATGGTGCCGCACCATATGGTTATGCTGCACGCGCACCATTAGCTGTCGCTCGTGCACCATTGGCTGTACCTCGCGCACCACTGGCTGTTGCTCGTGCACCATACTCCGCAGCTGCCGATCCCTACTACGATCCTAACCCAAGCTACGACTTCAGCTACTCCGTAAATGATCCTGTAACCGGAGACTCCAAGACACAGTCTGAGTCCAGACAAGGTGATGTCGTCCAGGGCAGCTACTCCCTCCTCGAAGCCGACGGAACTAGGAGAGTTGTAGACTACACAGCTGACCCAGTCAATGGATTCAACGCGGCTGTCCGCAAGGAAGGTGCTGTAGCCCCAGCTCCAGCCGCTGTTCCACTTCGAGTCGCTGCTCCAGCTGCTCTTCCTGTTCCAGTCGCTGCCCCAACTGCTGTTCCTCTTCCTGTCGCCGCTGCAGCTCCACTCGCCCTTACCGCTCGAGCTTACGCTCCTTTGGCCGCCAGGGCGTACGCCCCCCCAGCAGGCGTTGCTAGTACCTTCACTTCTCCATACTCCTCATATGCTTACTAAATATTATGTGACTCCTCATAAATAAATTTTTAAAAAGTATATTATCTTATTTATTTTATGGAATAATTATTATTTAATTTTTTTTTTTTTTTTATTTAATTCAATGATATTTACAACTATAATGGTATTATATCAAGTAAATGTGCAAAAATGTAGAATATGACATGAACACTTGTGGAAACTACCCATCGATAGCACTCCAATAAAGTTCTATAGTAGATGATCTCGAGGCCATCTTCTTTTCAGGCGCCTCGGAGGGTTGTCAGGAATAGTATGGGAAGCAAGCTGAGAGACTAGCGGATTCAAGTGCGTATGGAGCTTGTTATGGAAGGATAGGTATCTAGTTTGGGCCAAATCAGTAACATATGGGATATTAAGATCATGATGGATGAGTTTGTTTGTGACATAATAAGGAGCATTGAGGATTTTACGAAGGATTTTGGATTGCAAGGATTGGATACGAGATGAATTGGATGGTTTAGTAGAGCCCCAAAGCTCAACTCCGTATGCCCAAATAGGTCTGATGACTGTCATGTAAATAAGTCTTTTGTAATTAATTGGTAGCTTAGAGCGTTTGTCCAGTAAGTGTTGAAGTAGGCGAAAACGTCGAGCAGTTTCTTGTCTTTTCAGTCTTGTATGAGGATTCCAAGTGAGACGTTTATCCAGATGGAGTCCTAGGTAACGTATCTGTTCGACAGGGTTCAGTGGTGTATTATTAAACGATACAGTAGGACAGGAATTCGTAGGTTTACGACGAAGGGTGAAGGTAATTTGATGGGATTTGTTAGGATTTATTTTAATCCTCCAATTTTGACACCATTCTTGTAGGTGTGAGATATGGGATTGAAGAGATTGGGATGCAACAAATGGATCCTTATTAACTGATAACACACATGTGTCATCAGCGTAAGTAGTGAGGACAGTGCTTGGATGGGTTGGGATGTCAGCTGTATATATCGTGTATAGGATGGGCCCCAGGATACTACCTTGAGGAACACCGGCAGACTGGGTGAAGAGGGAAGAGTAGGAACAATTATGGTTTACTTTAAAGGTTCTATTACTGAGGTAGGAACTGATAATAAGGAAGTAAGTTGAAGGTAAGAATTTACGGAGTTTGTACAGCAGTCCTGGATGCCAGACTCGTTATTTAAAATTAATTTCATATTAATAGGGGTTTAAACCCTTTTTATTATGTCAGATTCTAACTTTTATCGATTGTACAAAGCGTGTAAATAACATTCTTTTAGAACCGAATAATACACTACAAAATTGAGACTTTAGTTTTATTCCGGAATATCTCACCGGACAAATGCATTCTACATTCCTGCAATTGTAAATTGTAGGTTTTGGATGTTTGTATTTTTAGCTTAGTTAGTGGTGTAATTAATTTGAAATATGAACCTAAAAAAGCAAAGTAAGGTATAAAGGATTTGAAACTTTTAAACAATTAATAATTCCCGTTTCTTAGAACCTAGAATATTTAGTTTGAATATTGAAATGTTGAAGTATTAAAATAAATTATTCTTCAATTTCTTATTGACGCTTAGTAACTTGGGTTGTCAATGTTTTCTCCATTTACATTTAAATTTCACCCTTTTATATTTGTATGCCTTTTACTTCTTGTAATTATTTGAGATTCGTTTCTCATATTTTTCACAGATAAATTGTTGTATTGTAGAATTTCTTCAAAAATGTAGGTGATGGTTTGATGTTTATTGGATATTATGCATTTTCTCTTCTTAGTTTTGTTAGCTGATTAGGTCCCAATCTTACTTCCCAAAGCTGAACAAATAATGTGAGCATAATACAGATGTAGTCCTCCAATTTATTATGAGTAATGGTTACTTATTGCTTCAAGCTATAGGTGATGACGTTCCTTGACATCTTGATTGACAGCTTCACGCTCCTTCATACACAAGTGCGTTTGTTTTAGGACGACTGCCATGTTTTTGCATATGCTTCTAGATTTGAAACTAAGACATACTAATACTTTTTAAATGTAAAGATATAGAGATATTTTTAATAATTCAAAACAAAGAAAGAAAAAATAAGTATTAAAATTTGTTTCAGTCAATCTGCAATTTCCGGAAACGAAGAAACGGATGTAGCAGTATCAGAAACCCATCCAATCAAAGAAATAATACAATCATATACTATACCTTCTAATTTATTTTAAATTATACTAAAAAAATCTCGAGTGAATCGCAAAATACTTGGACCTCGTTGGAGAACAACATTTGATGGAAAATAACTACCTTTTCTCTCCTAGCCTATTATACAAGGGGTGATCGTTACACGTCCTGGGATGGGACATTGGCTGTTCAACTATGAATACCTGATGACTAGAAGAGATCCAAAGAGTGTCCCCTGTGTAAAGAAGCACAGTTCGTAACATCTTTGAGGATTGTGGGCGAGATCAAACAATATATCAGGAGCACCACAAAATTTGTTGATAATATTAGGATATTATAGTTAATATGAACCTATTAATATACTTATTGTTCTATTTTAGTTTATGCCGCTATGCTGATCCTTAATACGATCCTAACCCAAACTACGTCTTAAGCTATTCTGTAAACGATCGAATCACCGGAGACTCCGTTAATTAGTTAATTATTCAAGTTATATACATAAACTTATAATATAAATTTCTCAACACACCTTTCTTCCATTTTGTTTTTAGCAAGACAATAATAATGAATTAAGTTTTTTCTAATTAAGAGGGCAGGAATCACCATCAGCAGTTCTTGCCAGGACGAAACAGCAGCATTAAAAAAACTAATATTACATATGCATTATCTAGAAATATACATGAAAATATCGAGAAAAATTATCACACGAAACAGAACAAAAATATTTTTTTCAAAATAAAAATAGATTGCTTCATAACATGGGGGAAAAAGATTACTCACTAACAATGTGAGTTTGTTGTATACATTTTATGGGTTCATACACTTAATAGGGAAGGAAAATCTCCTAAACAAATGACTAAAACACATTCTGGAAATGGAAATGGATGATACAGGACCAAGATTTTCTTTCACGTTCCTTCTATGTAATAATTTTATCTTTCCTTCTTATCATTTTTCTTCGTAACTTTTTATCTCAACAATCCATTTTTAAGTTTCTTTAACAACCATTATATTCCGAGTAATGATTATTTTATTAATTTCCAATGATAATCTTACGATGTTCCCTTCAAAACTGTGTAGTGCTTTAGTGTGTTTTATTTATTATTGTTACATCGTCAGGTAATGGCCAACTTTTATGTGTTTATTAAAACACCATAGTATCAGTTGAATTTCAAGATTACTAATCTGGAAGAGTTGCACAAGTACACCAAATCTATATTAACATATTTCTGTGATTTATTTTTTATTAACAGAAGGTATATATATTCTAAGTAAAGAATGAGCAGAACATATTTTTCAGATAAAAAATACATTTTACATTTCGTTTTTAGTATCCCAGATTATTGAAAATCCGTTCATATGTGGATTTAAGGTTGTTAAACTACACACTTCTTAACTTGTGTGTGATAAGGTGATGGCATCGATATACCGTAGTGAGATATTGAATATGAATTTAATAGGAATAAATATCAAATACATAACTTTATTTATAAACACTATTTATTGGTAACATTATGATAAATAGAAAACTTAGTAGACATAAGAAGAGTATGGAGAAGTGAGGGCATTGCCGAATGCTGGGGCCGCGTACGCCCTGGCGCCCAAAGGAGCGTAAGCTCGAGCTCCAATGGCGACTGGAGCTGGGGCAGCGACTGGGAGAGGAACAGCAGCTGGAGCAGCGACTCGAACTGGAACAGGGGCTGTGGCTACAGCACCTTCCTTGCGGACGGCAGCGTTGAATCCATTGACTGGGTCAGCTGTGTAGTCTACAACTCTCCTAGTTCCATCGGCTTCGAGGAGAGAGTAGCTGCCCTGGACGACATCACCTTGTCTGGACTCAGACTGTGTCTTGGAGTCACCAGTGACCGGGTCGTTTACGGAATAGCTGAAGTCGTAGCTTGGGTTAGGATCGTAATATGGATCGGCGGCAGTTGTGTATGGTGCACGAGCAACAGCCAATGGTGCACGAGCGACAGCTAAAGAGGCAGGTGCAGCGTAACCATATGGTGCGGCACCATAAGTATATGGTGCAGCACCGTAAGCAAGGCGTGCTGGAGCCAAAGCAGGCCTTAGGATCTGAGCCTGGGCAGCGGCAAAGGCAGCGAGTAGTACAGCAACCTGTGGAAGAGCAGGTTGTTATAAAACTAAATGAATTAAATTATTGATTATTATAAAAAAAATAAAACATATTGAAATTTAAATATAAATTAAAGCAATTTTGCGAATAATGCATAATTTTGTTGATAAATTGAGGTAAATCTACATATGTTTATTGAAGTGATACGAGCAGATTGTCTGGTCGGATTGCTTCGCTACTAACTCATACAGCAGTGTTGATTAACTATATTTAATTATATTAACTATATTAAAATAATATTTTTTTTTTACTTCTTTTTATTTATATAAATATATCTGATATTTGAAATAAATTAGTACTGAAGTTTATCTTTTTACAATTTCTCACAATGAATATAAAATAATTTTTGACTCGCTATTATGACAAATATTAGAATTCTTAAAATCAATTTAAAAATGAATAATGGATATAACTAAAAATACTATAGACTACAATCTAGAGTTGTTAAGCTATTTGTAACTAACTAAATTTAATAAACAAAGAATAAAATCGACTGTTAATTACTAATTGTTATTTTATATCCAATATTTATTGTGACAATTATGATTTTGTAATTTACATTTTCTTTAGGAATTATTAATATACGTTTAAATAATGTTTGTTTCTACAGTAATATTACATTAACTTATAACTAGTTTTAGCTCCGTTACAAACAGTGGTAGATGTACTCACTCTAAAAGCCATGGTAGGACTATGTTGAAGAAGAGAGAAGAAGCAAGCTATATATACTCAGCCTAGGCACTGCTCCATGACCTTGCGCTATAGGCATCACTCCATCCCTTGCCATTGGCTAGATAATACGTAAACCTTATATAGATATTAAAAAAACCTGTAGTTTTTTTTGTCTATTTATGAACAAATAAATAAATAAAAGTAATATTAACATAAAAACAATTTATGTGCGCTATTTAAAGAAATAAATTAAATGAACATTTTGTTTTTAATATCGAAAATTTTTTTTTAAAATATAGAACTTTATTGGAGTGCTACCGATGGCTAGTTTCTCAACAAGTGTTTTTTTTTTAAATGTCATATTGTTCATATTAGCTGATTTACTTGTAATATTATTATAGTTGTAAATATCAATAAATTAAATAAAAAATCAACTGGAGAAAGTTGTACTACAATATTTAAAAAATTAGTAAGCCTTATGACTTATAATATTTTAATATTATTGCTTTTATCTGTTTATTTGTATTTATATAAAGTATTTACTCATGTTGAGGAAGCGGAGTGGCGAAAAACTGACCAATCTGAACAGCAGATACGAAATATGCATAAAAAACTTTTACATATAATATATAAGTATTATTGTTTTTATATAATTATTAAATTATTTGGGAGCGAAGAGGCTTAGCGGTAGAGCACTGAGTTGCGATGCCAAAAATCCTGATTCAAATCCCGCAGTTGGCAAGACTTTTATTTAGTCATTCAGCAGTCGGGGGTGGATCATATGGGATCTAGGACCCTCCTGGGGCTTACTCAGCCTCTATAAATTGGGTGCCCAAAATAAGTTGGGAAATCTGGCGGTTTAGCATGATCTAGGACAAATCACCTCCATGCAAAACTTTTGTCCATAAAACAGTACCGTCTCTACCATGTACTGAACCCTAGAAACGTTCACGGGTTGTAGTGGTGCAGGTAAAAAAAAAAGTTATTCATGTTGCAATATTTTATTTTACCTTTGTAAACCGTAATGGTCGTAACGGTGACTTAATTATTTCATCTATGGTCTTCACTATACAACTGAACTTTTAAAGTAAAATTTATTCCAAGAAGGCATATTAATTTCTGTCTGCTTTGAGTGTTGGAGTTGAAAGTACAAACTAAAATGATGTGACAATGTTATAATTTTTGTTCTGCTATCACTTTATTGTATATGTACTATAGAATACATATAAATTGCAGTAATACAATTTTAGCAACAGATAGTAAAATTAAATGAACTGTTGTATATTTTTTTAAATGCGCGTACTCGCTTAAGAAATATTGAAAATCACAAATAATTTTAATTTTCTTTAGTTTTAGTTTGATAATTTCTGGTTTTGGTAGCATCTTCTAACTGTATAATTAATATTTGTGTTTCCTGCCCCAATTTACCTTAGATCCCTTCCCTCTATATTAAATTTATGCAAGGTAAACTATTGATTATTCCCATCCTATGTAAATAGTAATTTGAGATTGTAGAAAGATGAATATCTACCTAACTTATCCTAATTATATCATCCAATTGCTAAACAAACTCCATTTTAACGAGATTAGGAAAATTCTGAGATACTTGCAGGATTTCTGCACATATTAAAATTCTGATATATGTTTTATATTATGTTTCATTTATCTGATTATCGATAGTTCTATCTGAGTATCGATAGACATCAAAAGCTACGGAGAAAACAAATCAGGAAGTCTTCAGTAGTAGGTACCCCATCTTACCGATTATTAATTTTTTTTTTATATTAGTACAAGTAATTAACCAAGTGATTTACAGATCAATGTTTTATTATTGTATAGTGTTTCAAAAAAATACGTGAGTAACATAAACAAATTAAAAAAATTTAACTTGTTTATGGAACACTATAAATATAAGAAAAATCATTAGCATGACTTTGAAAATAGAACAATACTGTTATAGAATAAATCGGCAAACCAAAACATACTTTAAACAAAATATATTAAGAAGTAAGTTGTAATTTTACAAATGATTTTATATGTAAGATGTATGGAATATGGATCCTAAAAATCCCCCCCCCTCACGGGTTGTATTGGTACAGGTATGATAAATTTTATTTTCCAACTAATTAACTAACCAAGAATAAAAAGTTTTTATATAATATCAACATGCAATCTACTAATTGTCATTTTCTATATTTGAAAGTTAAAAAAAGAGACCTATATCGAATGCTATACAGTTCATGTAAAAACATTCTATGTTATAACCATTTAGAAGTTATTTAAAAAATATATATCTAACGACAAATATCTGAAAATACCTAGTACTTCTTAAAAGGGATTTAAACCTAAAATTACATCACGTTCTGAATTGATCACGTCTTAGAGAGCTTTGAGGGATTTTCATATTTTAACAGGCATAATTATATATTCAAGCAAAACTCTATTCATAATATCTAAAATATATTTTTTATTTTAAATACCTCATAACTAATTCAAATGGAACATAATATAATTTTGCCTCTGTAACATCAATTTATTCCTTTAAAGAGGACATAAAAAGCGGAAAGAGGATCTTAAATACGATGAAATATTGATGTAATATGAATAAAAACAGTGGTGATTTTTATCTTCTTTTTTCAATATTAAGACACTAAGAAAAAGAATATTTAAATTTTTTCTTTTAATATCTACGGAATAAATTATAGAAATTTTGTTTTTAATAATTGAGTATTTATTTAGTAAACAATTAAATTACAAGTCGATTATTAATAAACTTTTAGTTTAGAATTCAAAATGGTTTTTATTTTTATTCAAACCTTCTTCTCCTTCCTATAACTTTTTTTTTTTTTTAATAATTCATTTAATAAATTTCACAACTGTATTAAAATAATACAAGTAAATATACTGATTGGCATATATTAAGATGAAAGACAAGTAGAGAAATGAGTACCCAGTGGCAGTACTCAAATAATAAGTAAATCATAGGATGTTGATAGTTGGGGGTGCAGTCAAGAAAACACGCAAAAATAGGTGAAACTATTTTATTTTAAGTGCCGACGTTTGCAGTGCTACTATGTAGGTCATCTTCAGGGCTATGAGAAAACAGACAAAAACAGAATAGACTGTAAAAATACATAAAATAGAGGTACAAAAAAATTAACAAAATGTAGAGATATAAAAAAAGTGAAGGATATATAATGAAAGGATATATGAATAAAGATGATTACATGGTAGATGTATAGAAAGGTGATAATGCAAAACAAAATACAAAGAGAGCAATGAAGTTAAACAGAAAAAAATAAAATGAAAAAGATATAAATATAATGAGTATGGACAACTTAGTATAATAAAGATAGAAATGTATTGCAAAGAAAACAATAGTATGAAAATAGACTCATGGGGAGTATCATATGTGAAATGAAAGAACATGAATTAAAAATATGATACCTAAGAATACATAGAGAAGAATATATTATAGAACGTAAAGAAAAGGAATCTAATGTATGACAGGCCGAGAAGTGAAATATAAATAAAAATTTTTTAAATATAAGTATCAGATGTTATGTAAAGGTATAAATGTTATATAAAGGTATATACTATACATTATATAACAGATGTATCCAGGTATACAGATATTATATAGAGGTATACATAAGGTATGAAGTTATATAAATAAAGATGAAAGAATACAAGGAACAATACATGAGAGATATAAGATATCAGTAAGTGAATAGAGATATATTATAAAAAATAATGATGTTCTGTGAACATGAACTCTTTAATTAAAACTATTTAATTAAAACTATGATGGATGCTAAAGTGATGATGGGAAAACATTTTAAAAAAAAACATTTAACTCCAACAATCATTTTCAAGGGACTAAATCACACGAAAAACTAGTGACCTTGAAATTGTAGTGGCTTTCTTGTTTCTATCAAAATGTATATATTTATTACAAACCTTTACTTCTGTTAAAAGCACTTAGTTGGAAGTTTATAATAGTAAATATTAGAATGTTGGCGAGCGCAATTCTTTTAAAAGACAAAAGTGAAATATAAAATTGCTTTATATATCTACAAATTTGATTAATAAATATTTCTTCATCAGTTTTCATTTATAATTTTTATTTTTTATTTAATTTAAGCATTATTCATTATTTACTATATTGTAGAAATCTATGTCTTAGAGTAAGCGCTTAATTAATTATAATAATATTCTTATTAAATTATAGCAATTTATGCTAATATAGCATTTCTAATATTTTTTCTTTATTTTATGACACCTGGCAGATAATTACAGATATCTATAAAATTTAGATTACGTCATGACAGCTATGAAAAGAAGCGTATATATATAACCAGGGATCTTGGACCCTCTTGGGGCTCACCCGCCCTCTATAAAATGGAATCCCAAAATAGGCAAAATATGGCGGTCGAATCGAGATGTAGGACTAATTACCACCCTGCACAACCTGTGCCCAAGAAACATTATTGAACCTGAGACCCTTTACGGGTTGTATTGGCACAGTTAAAAAAATACATATATAACTAATTAATAAATCTTTTATAATTAATTTCAATTCTACTGTGGCTGGATTGAGTGAGTTTGGTTTTATTTAACCGAAGAATTCAGAACCAGGATGTAGAATTTCATTTGATGACTACTTTGTCTTTCACGTCTCTTAATCTCGAAATGATTTTTTAAAGGATAATATTATGAACTTTAAAGCTACGTTTTGTCCTAAAGAACCAAAATAAATCGGTATTTCTATCATATTTCTTTTTATTAAGTTCGATTAAAATTTTTTTTCTTGTAACATCATAAGGATATAGAGGAATATTCCACTATCTGAGAGATCTAACCATGACGTTAGTAGGCAAGGGGTAAGATGATGAGAGTTGAACAAGGTCGTGAAGCGCTCCTCCGGGTCAGTATATAAAGGCTACATCTTCTCACTTCTTCAACTTAGTCCTACCATGGCTTTTAAGGTGAGTACACCTACTTTGTACATAGGCTTTTATATATATATATATATATATATATATATATATATATATATATATATATATATATATAGAGAGAGAGAGAGAGAGAGAGAGAGAGAGAGAGAGAAAGTAATAGATTGATAGATACATTTAGATATATGTCTTATGAATACCTCATTTTAATTTTATGAATCAATAGTTAAAATGGGGATTTGATAATTTACAAAATATTATACAACAATAAACTTTTAAGAAAGGATCCAGGGACGGTCAACATGGATATTTTCCTTCAGATCTAAAATTCTAAAACTTTGCAATACTTACGTATGTACTTTCTTTAATTTTTAAAATCAAGTAGGATCCAAGTAGATGCTTTTTAGACGGCTGTTTGTTAAAAAGTGAAGTTTATTTTAAATCTTCAAGTTATTCCCACTTTATCTACTATAATGAAAATATATTAAAAATAAAAACCTGTTGCCTTTGAAGTAAATTGCCAATTCCAGTATTTATATATTGATTAAAAAAAAGATGTAAAAGTAGATATTTCACCATAGTTATAAAATGAAAAGAAAACCAAAAAAATGTCGGAACAGTGAAAAGTATGGAATACCTTTTCCGATCCATAAATAAGGGCCGAGAACGGATTGTAATAATTATTGTGAAATATCACTTTTGGGAAAATAGAATACAATGACTGATTGTTAATCAGTGTTAGTAGAATTCAAAAATGTTTACGATTCCATCGACATGCAGATGCATCATAATATTCTGATTGAGCAGGGAAATAACGAAGAAGTTAGGGAACTAGAATGGAAAATGTGTGATTTTATATCTTCAAGTTTAAAATCAAGTTGAATTTGCACTTATTTTTGTTTTTTTTATTTTTTCTAAATGCCGCTACCCTCGGTCAGTTTGATGTGTCAGTTTGGTGTGTTCACATCGAACTGACACACCAAACTGACCGTGTGTACGCTAAATTGATGTGAGCTCACATCGAAAAAGTGAACTGATGGACTGATGAAAATTCATCATTTCGGTGTGACACACTGAACTGACGACAGTCCGAGGTTAGCGCGTGTACCGTCGCGTCAGTTCGGTGTGTCACATTAGTTATCTGAGCATGCGTAAAGGTGTCGTTTGGATAGACATCACCCTTTTAATCGCTTTTCCAGACCTCGTCTTTATTCCTCGTCTGTGTGTTTGTTATTATAGTGATAATATGGTTAGTTGGGAAAAAGACTTTCTTTTAGATTTTATAGAACTGCTCAGAGGGGAGGAATTTTTGTGGAAAGTAACTTCAAAGGACTGTCATAACAAGCAATAAACAAACAAAAAACTGCACTATGTAGAAACAACAATTCGTCGTCCGAAAACATGATGTAAACACAAAATTGTGTTTAAAATGTTAAATACAAACCACAATAAGAGGGACTGGAGCTTCCAAGGGGTAGCACACTGAACCGACACACCGAAGTGAGCGTGTGGATGCGAATGTTGCGTTCGTTAATTTGAAACTAGATTATGCAATTATAAAGGTTACCCAGACTATAATAGTTTTGGATCTCGGTAGTAAACTTTCCGTGCTAGGTTTTCCTGATGATTTGGTTCTGGTGTCTGAAGATGAGAGAAGCGCTGAGCTGATTTTACTAATATTTTTTTGTAGTCATTTAACTGTTACATATTTTCCAACTACTATAAGTTCATTATAGATATTTTTTTAATACTTGATGATTCTAATTCCCGACTATCCACAGATTGCTGCCTTTCTTGCGGTCCTCGGTGCTGCTCAGGCTCAGATCCTGAGGCCTGCTTTGGCGCCATCACCACTTGGTTACGGTGCTACACCATATGGTTACGGTGCTTCACCTTATGCTTATGGTGCTTCACCTTATGCTTATGGTACAACACCATACGGTTATGCCGGACCTGCCTCATTAGCTGTCAGTCGTGCACCTTTGGCTGTCGCACGTGCTCCTTTAGCTGTCGCACGTGCACCATTGACTGTCGGTCGCTCGCCATTGGCTATTGCTCCTACATCATACGCCACTGCTGCCGATCCCTACTACGACCCTAACCCAAGCTACGACTTCAGCTACTCCGTGAATGACCCTGTCACCGGAGACTCCAAGACCCAATCCGAGGCCAGGCAAGGAGACGTAGTCCAGGGCAGCTACTCCGTCGCTGAACCCGACGGTTCCATCAGGACCGTGGACTACACCGCTGACCCAGTCAGTGGATTCAACGCTGCCGTCCGCAAGGAAGGTGCTGTAGCCCCAGCCCCAGCCGCTGTTCCAGTTCGAGTCGCTGCTCCAGCCGCTGTTCCTTTTCCAGTTGCTACTCCAACCTCTGTTCCTGTTCCAGTCGCTGCTTCAGCTCCAGTCGCCATTGCAGCTCGAGCTTACGCTCCTTTGGGCGCCAGAGCGTACGCAGCCCCAGCACTTGTTGGTAGTTCTTTCACTTCCCCATACTCCTCATATGCCTACTAAATGACTAATGGATTAATGATGCATAAATAAATTCCTTAAAAGTTAACATATGATTTTTTTTATTGGGAATACCCTCATGGCTGGATTCATTTATATCTGAAAATCGAAAATCTTTCTGAAGAAGGAAGTAAAAATAGCAATAATTTTACTTTAAATATATTTAGGTGATCATGCTTTCATTGAAGTGTATGATTACTAGGTCATTAATTCTAATGAGAAAGGTAAGTTATAAATTTTAAGGAATAATTAAAATTACGTTATTCAAAAATATATTATGAAGCACGCGGTTTTATTACATGTTTCAATAGTTGGCCTTTCTAATCTCACTTGAAAACTTTATTGAAACAAAAATAAAAAAACAAAGACGGGTGAGAAATTAAATTTACCAGCACCGACTTCATTCAACTATTTTATGAAAGTTTAAAGTTGTTAGAGAGTTGACACTCGCCCAACTATTTTACAGTCTTTCTCGTCTTCCCAGTCGACACAATCATAGTCTTTAATTCCGTTGGTGAAGTTTGAAGAAACTGTAAAGATTCTAAAATTGGTCTATTTTTATTCATACTATTTATTTAAAGAATAGAATTAATAAAATAAAGAAATAAAATAATTTAGTCGTCAGAATATTCTCTCACATCTCCTATTAGGAGAAACAACAATTTAAAAATAATTGATTTATTAACAGTCCTTCCAGCAGAATCCCTGACAAACTTAGAGAGATAAATTCCACCAAATGTCAACATTCTTGGCCCCCAAAAAGTAATAATAGCAATGCATCTCTTGCCAAAATTTGAAAGAACATCTGGAGGTTGCTTCTTAAATGCATAAAAGCATATCATATTTTTGTTTTATATTAATCAAAAATCGTTCGTAATATCCTTAATGCTCCTTAGTTTGTTGCGAATAAAGTCATTCATAATGACATTAATGTCCTATTTGTTGCTGATATGGCCCAAAACCGATATCAATCCACGACAAACTATTCCCACTCAAGCCCAATAGTTTCAAGCTTAGCTCCCTCTTCAATTCCCGATAATCCTTCGAGGCGTCTAGAAAGATTACCTAAGTTGAATTTCTTATCGGAGTAGTTCTAGTGGTTAGTTTCTCTATTTGCCTTTATCCAGGCCGTTTCTATCATTTATTATATTTACTTGTTGTATTGCTATTATACAGAAGTATGTTTTAATAAATAAAATTACAAAAAAAACAAACGACAAAGCTTACCGCTTGTCAATCAGTATTACTCTTATTATATTATATATGTTGATCTCATTTCCTTTTGGTCAATTCACTAGAAAGTTCATCAGGTTTATTCATTTAGCTAATAAATTTCAAATTATTTGACGTCTTAGCAGTTTACGCAGATGCCAGGAAATTGACAAAATTTAGATGATAAATGACTCGATTCGGTTCAGTTTTTTTACTAATTGAACTAAAATAAATGATTTAAAAAATATATACCGTAGTTAATTATTTGCATTTCTTAAATAGATTCTCACTATCCTGGAATAAATCGGTATAAAAAAATATTTAAAAAAACATAAAAAATATTAAACAAGGTTTTAATTGAAATCATAATAATGGATAATTCAAAAGTTTTTTCGAACAACAATATTTATGTCTTTGAATATGTGAAAATAGAATAACAAGAAAATGCCTTTTTATGTAATATTGTGTATATATTTAGGCCGAATAGCTATAGCCGTATAAATTTACTGGTAAATTAGTAAACAACAACTCTGTATATAGAATTTCCGTAGAATTGATAACAACTGTAAATGTTTAAGGGTACAATTGAATTTATTCAACATGAAAATCAGTTGTATTTAGCTTAATACATTTGATATACTAGATTATATAAACGATGTATTTATTCCTCATCTATATATAATTGAGGAAACATCAAGCGAATTTATTCTGACTTTCGAAATTGCGTAATCATATCTAACAAGAAACATGAGTTTCACCCAAAATATCAAATATTTCATAATAATAATTATACATTATATTTTATGTTATGTAATCTTGTGAAATTTCTGAGATTTCAAAATATTGACACACATTTTAAGTTCATTCAAGTCTCTCAGAGTAGTCTGGATACCCAAAAGCTCATCTAAAAAAAATAATATAATAATAATAATATATCTCCTAAAGGAGACGGACCGTCTTATGAGTACAACTCTCACACAAGAACGGGCCCACCACCCATTATCATCGAAAGCTCGCCTGTACTTGCTCAGGAGAGAAGGGGGACGTGGCTTGATAAATATCGAAGAAGCTTGCCGCAAGCAGGAAGTGGCCCTACGCCGATATTTCCTCACAAAAACAGATGGAGTTTGTGTCAGTATTTCAAGGATGGATTCTGGTCTAACTGCACTAAATCTAAGAAGAGATGCGGAACCAGTAGTTCTTACAGAAAATGAACGGTTGACGGTAGAGAAAACAAAGTCTTTACATGGTAGATTCTATCACAAATTAAACGATAGCTCCATTGACAATGAGGTGTCAGTTGATTGGTTAAAGGCTGGCAAGATGCTCTCCGAGACAGAGGGGTTTGTTATCGCCATTCAAGACCAAGTTATCGCCACCAGATCATATAGAAGGCAATGTTCTAAAAGACGCATCAACGCTAAATAAATGTCGGCTATGCTCGGGTACATTGGAGTCAATCCAACACATCACTGGTGGATGTGGAGTGTTGGCTGGCACTGAATATCTCCAGAGGCACAACAATGTGGCCAAAATATTGCATCAAGCGGTCAAGTTCAACCCTCTAGAGGTAAAGGCACCATATTATAAGTATCATCCCAATAAACTTCTACAAAAATGTCCTCTTAAGCTATATTGGGATGAGTCCATTAAAAAAGACCACATTGTGCATCATAATAGGCCAGTGCATCAATTTTACTCCCTTTCCTCCTTATAAAGTCGAGTGAGAGGAAAGGAAGTATAATTGATATTGCGATCCCTAACGACAATAATGTAAACTCAACTGTTGGAGAGAAACTTCGAAAGTATCAAGAACTTGCGGCAGAGCTTAAGGAGCTATACCATATGGAAAGCGTGGTGGTAACACCTATTATAATCTCCACGAATGGATTGGTTCCTAAATCCACGGTGGAGGGCATTGAGAAACTGGGAATTTCGGTCGAGGATTTATAAGAGGCTCAACAGGCAGTTCTCCTAGACACAGCCAGGATCGTTACAAAATTTCTGAATGTTTAGAGATGAAAAATATAAAAATAAAAAAATAATAACTGCAGATGGTTGGACTTGTCCCCCAGCTCTGTTTTGAACCCGTAAATGCGAGAAAAAAAAATAATAAAGACATTATTTATTCTGGGACAGGTCCCTTTAGAATAACCATACAGGAATAGTGTAAAAACTAAAATGTCTTAGAGTAAAATATATGACATTACAATAATAAATTACAACTGAGATTAATGGATCAGGAATAAAAAATAAAAAAATAATTTACAAAAATTTATGAATTACCTCCTAAAACAATAATTAAAGAAAGCTATTTCTTAAAAAGAAGAAGCAATAAAGAAAATAGAAATAAAATAACAATAATTATAAACAGAGAAATAATTGACAGTTACATATATACATATATAAATACACCTACAAATTTATGGAAACAAAACTACAACGAAAAAAGAAATAACATAATGAAATAAAAAAAAATAAAACTAACTATGATAACTATAAAAAATAAAATAAGCAAATATAAAAATATGTGACCGGAAGTGGGAACAGCCAAATTAGTAGAGAAAGAAAATGTAATTATTTTCACACCTCACTCACATACAATTATACAGATATACACTATAATAAATACATCATCCATCCATCACTTATAAAACTTTAATCTCAAACTGAACAAACTATTTCCGATTTTTTGGGAATTCTAAAGAAATTAGGTGATTGAATAAACGGGATTTAAAGGTTGAAAGATTGTTGGAATGACGAATGGAAGAAGGCAAAGAGTTCCAAAAAGATGAGGATCGGTTAAGGAAAGCTCTGTCAAAAGCTGCTGTTCGGTGGGATGCTGTATGTAGAACTGAGAGCCGAGAACGGGTGTTACGGGAGTGGACTGCGGTTTTGAATTGAAGATCGAAAATGTATGATGGTCGGCGGGATTGGATAACTTGGTAAAGGAAGGAAGCTAGGAAGTACTTACGGCGATAGGAAGGGTAAAGCCACTTCAAGTCTTCATAATATCGGGTGACCGGGACATCTGTCGGGATCCCAAAGATGAAACGAACGAAGCAATTAAGCAACCGTTTTAATTTTGCCACGATATCCCCAGAGATGCCCCCATTCACTGTACAACAATAGTCCAAATGAGGGAAAATTAAGGAAGTTACAAGGAGTCTACGGATTTCAAAAGGTAACAGATGGCGAAGGTAATTCAGCCGCTTTAAGGTGGAGAAGGTACGATGGGAAATTTCCGAGATGTTGTTTTTCCAGGAGAGGGTTTGATCAAAAATAATTCCAAGGTTTTTAAAGGTTGGGTAGGATTGGATAGGATCATTGTTTATATTGTTTAAAATTCGTTGAATATTATTAGTTGACATATATATGAGGAAGAAAATGGCCAGGGTGGAGGTAAAAAAATTCTACCTATGTAAGAGAATTTTTTTACCTCCATCCTTTTAAACAAAGAATAGGTACTAAAAACCTGGGATCGTGAAACAGCGATATCCCTGCGATGTTATACCACGTATAACACTAAAATGTATTTCCTAAAAGATCAATTTTATGTCATAGATAATTTGTAACAATTTTCTATTGGTTATAGAGTAATAAAGAATGTTATCTTTTTGTAAGTTTTCTTTAATTCCTAAATCTATTCTCAACAATATTCTTTCTTTTATTGTATTGTTAACGTCTTACTTACTATAAGATGATTAACGAAAACAATTATGTATCTACTAGCTGACCCGGCCACGCGTCGCTGTGGCTGTTATAATAGTTTAAAAAAATATTAGTTAAAATTTGTATTTTAAAGAAATAATGAATGAATGAAAAAATGTATATAATAGATTTTTGATTTCACATTTTATTCATCTTATATCAAACTATAGGATGTAAAAATTAACTTAGGGGTATGAAAAATTACATCATATTCTCAGACCTACTGAATATACACAATAAATTTCATAAGAATCGGTCAAGTCGTTTCGGAGGAGTTATGTTACAAACATGTGACACGACAATTTTGTATATTAGATTCCGGTAAACACTTAGTATATTGGAACTTAACTGACGATCTGTTTGACCTACTGCATATGGGCTCAAATTGTAGCAAATTTAATCTACTTTAAAAAAGGTTATTATTTTTTTTTTTCCTTAAAAGCACCAATTAGGAGATAGAGGCCTAAAACTTTTATGGTTACTATCTTGGAACGGGAGTAGTTATCCAGCTTTGTGATATATTTGCCCTTTGATTTTAAAACTTGGCATGAATTGAGCAGTCACAATTTCTACACCAAAATACGTCATTTGGAAGCATGAGTTATATTTCCTGATTTTCGATAAAAAATGCTTCGATTCAGCGGTAGATCCAGCAAGTAGAGTTTTCAATGGCTCTGGTGGTGCTTCAAGTTGAGGCAATTTGATTTTTCCGCCAGCGCAACACATCCCTTTTGTTTCGTTATTGAACCTCAGAGCCTGGCAGTAGGTACAGACTTGACTCATCTGGCCAATGACAACATGCTGACTTGAACTATAATCAACAGCTGGATCGTACCGGAATGCAAGACGATTGTATTGCAGATTCAGATCTGCTGTTCTTTGGATTCGAGTATTAGCTGTTCTCACCCTATCACTTTCATTCCGTTGAGAACGAACCAAATCTGTTGCTGCAGCACGCGACTGCCGTGCTCGCAATCGTGCATCCTCACGCCTAGCTGCTCGTCTTTCTGCTGGTTCCGCGTTACGCATCTGGCTGGTGCTAAGTCTGTTCCTCTCTTGTACAGTTGCTCGCTCTTCCTCAATCATATTTGAAAGCCGTTTTCTCTCTCCTTCTGCGTGGCGAGTACGACGACCCAAATACAATTACCTGCGAGGCATTATTTCGATTTTCACTGGAATAGAAGAAAGAGATAAGATTACAACCCAAAAACCAACGACCTCGATTTTTTCTTTGGATTATCACCTGTTTCATTTATAAATAAAACTGTTTAATTATAAAAAATAATAAAATACGTAAAAAATGTTGGCTGATTAATTTATATTAAAAACAATTTTTATCTCACTTTAATTGCATTTAATGTGAAAAATGTATGTAAACACTTTTGTTTGTCTCGGCGAGCTGAAAAAAATTAAACCTCGAACGTGTCGATAAGACAAAGTTGATAAATTCAGCATACATATATGCGCAGTTAGGGTTATGTTAGTAACGTGAAAAATAGATAAAAACAATCATTGGAGCGTGTTGTACATCATGGTAAAATTTTAGCTGAATCGATGCAGAACATTTTGAGTTTTTGAAGCATACACAAAACGAACTTAACATTTTTATATATATAGATAATCACAACATGTAGCCAAGCGATTCAAGTGTGAAGTGATATCAAAGGAAAAACCAACCATATCCCAAAGTGGACCAATGAAAGAAGAGGGCCTTAAGTGAAGGAGTACATGAGAACCGGAAGAACAAGTAGTCATGAATGCATCGCGTGGTATCATAAAAGACCTGTAACACGTATAAAAATAATAGTTGAATTTACATTTAGTTATGAATATGTATGACGCATGCAGTGCAATACTTGTTTTTTTTTATATATAAAACAGTAGAAGTCAAAAGGGAACAGTACCATATCATAAAATATCCGGCAGACGGCTACGGTGGGTTCAAATGTAAATAAGTACATAGATTACAATCCCTAAGATATTATGACACTACAAGATGAATCGAAGTAAATACAGGTTTCATTCATTGGTTAAATAATCGATTATCTTTTGGTCGATTCATTGATTGACACGTTTAGGTATCAATTAGATGAATACTCCATACCCTTCATGTTCGTTAAAAAAATCCTTCAGCCATTTTTCATGAAAATTACTGCATGCAATGATTTAGTTTTCTGAATACATAATTGTATTCAATGCTGCGTGTTTATTTGAACAGAACCCTCGAGATGTGGGTGAATGCCCATTTCCTCTTTTATTAGTTCAAAAGATCTCTTATTTTTTCAGGTCCTCTTCGCCCAATGATGTAATGAGGGAGAAAATTTCAACGCGGTCTATTGAAACGGATTAGTTAACATGCCGTTTCAAAGCATCTTTGTACCGATCTTCTATTTCAAGTCAAAAGATTCCTTAGTTTCTTGCTATTCCGCTTGAATAAAAAACGATAAATGTAGAATAAAAATTAAAAGAAATAATTTTAATTAATGTAGTCCCTACATACATTCGTTATCTAAATGAAATATAAAGAAATAAACTAAATATCAACATATATATGAGAAAATTGGCTATTTTGAATAAAAAATACTTGTATTAATATTATTGCAATGAATAAGTTTATTTGATCGAATAAAATCTTAATTTATTGATTTTATTATGTAATCAAAAAACGAAATGGCTTAGATTGTATTCATTTTTTTAATTAAAGTTTTAATAGATATATACATCAATAATACTTTTAATACTAATACAATATTGATTATAAATGGGCCATTAATGTTCCAAATTTAAAAAAAATTCTTTGAGCGATGACTTTTGTAACTGGATCACATAATAACTTGTGTCTGAAACTTATTCGAACAGCCAAAATACTGTAGTCAAAAAAAGAGGGAAAAAGAAACTGTGCAAGAAGGATTTCCGAAAGAATGTAAACTATATTATATATATTAACTGCAACGCTGGATAATCTACAGTATGTTTACAATCACTACCGTGTCCATTATGTTCGAAAATCGCTTTTATATTATCCGAAATATAAAATATACTATAATTGATTCGCAAGCTCTAAAATAATTAAAAAATGAGGACATTTTAAGCAATATATGCAAACAACTTTTAACATTTTTAAGTGATTCATGACGTAATTGGTTCATAATCTTTGATTCAGTTCCTTAAAGTTAGTAATTTTTCTAATTATATAAAACATTAGAATGTGCATCAAGTAGTTTGTATAAAAAATGATAAACAAGGAAAATTCTTACTTAAACTGTGATAACATCAAATTATTTTATATCTCTGATATAGAGTGGAGTGGATTTTTTGATGAACAGAAGTATTCGAAAGGTGGTATGGACAATAGAATTAGCATAAACAAACTTAAACCAGTAACCGAATATAACAAAAGGTAAAAGAACTCTAACGGATTCGCAAGGATGACACTGGCCTTGGCAAGGTCACAAACGACCAAGGGTGGGTATATAAACCGCAGCAAGGGTAAGCAAAGGCAGTCCAAAAATGGCTTTCAAGGTAAGCATTCTTCAATGGTATCCACTGCTAACTATTCTCTTTTTAACGGCTTGAAGCACTTACGTTATAATTCAATTAACTTTAAAAAGTATCTGATGAAATTTTATTATGATTTTTCTAGATCGTAGCTCTCTTGGCTTTCGTCGCCGCCGCCAACGCCCAGGTGTTTAGGCCCGCCTACAGGACCTATGCTGCCGCTCCAGCTGTAGCCTACCACGCTCCAATCGCTTATGCCGCCGCTCCAGCCGTCACCTACCACGCTCCAGTTGCCGCTGTAGCTGCCAAACAAGATGAAGAATACGACCCCAACCCAAGCTACGACTTCAACTACTCCGTCAACGACCCTCTGACCGGAGACGCTAAGGGTGCTTCCGAATCCAGGCAAGGAGATGTCGTCAAAGGCAGCTACTCCCTCACCGAAGCCGATGGCTCCAAGAGGCTCGTCGAGTATACCGCTGACCCAGTCAACGGATTCAACGCCGTCGTACACAAAGACGGTGGAGTCGTCGCTAAAGCAGCCCCCGTGAAGGCCGCTCCAGTCCTTGCCGCCCGCGCCCTGCCCCTGGCCGCTCGCCCAGTCCTCCGTGCCGCCGCCGCCCCAGCCTACATCACCAGCTCCTTCTCCTCCCCCTACGCCACCTACGCTTACTAATTTAATCTATGCAAAGTATGACCTGATATTTAAATTTTCATAAATAAAGGGTTCCAAAAAAATTACAAATATAGTTCTTTATGTCGTTTACCCAATTTAACATTAAAAACATAATACGAGTATAATAATTAAAATTGAAGAGCTATTTTGTACAATTATTCTAACAAGCGGTACACTTACTAAATTATTCTAGATAATCTACAAACATGAAATGTTACATTGTATAATGTTAAATGCACTTATGATTTCCATTTTCTGCCTTTTATAATCCTAATTCTATTTTGTATATGAGTTGAAACATTCGTTTCTTAAAAGGTCAATTTTGGATAATGCCTAATAACCTATGTAATATATTTAGTACCAGGTCAAAAATAATTGAAGATTATACAAAGAAAGAAATTTCATAGAATAAAACTTCATTTTACATTACAAAATCCGGAGACAAAGGCACTTTTCGAAGAAGAACTAATCATCGGCTAAATGCTTTTCATATTAGACCTGTAATTTCAGACCTACCTTCTATTTTATATTAAAATCAAACACATGTTTAATTATAAGTAATTTATTACGTTTCTCAATAATTCATAAACGAATTGCATATATGCAAGATTGAAAAATTGATAAACACATTCATGTTATAAAAACATTATTAATAATAATAAAACTGATAGATGGAATCTATATTTATATCTATAATAAAAATAAAAAAATAACGAGGATCGGATACTTTGAACACTTCTATGTTTACCCTATAAACTTTTCTACTTTTAGCATTTTTTTAATAATCTGTTAAAATTTATTTTTCTAAAGATGATGTAAAACAGATACAACTTTGTTAAAAAATTAAAAAATATGTTTACAAACATCTATGAGTTTAAAAAAAATTGTTGTAGTTATAGAAATTAAGGTAGTTTTTCATTACAGGTTATTCAGGAAATCCAAAAGTGATATTCGATGTATTAATACTCGCAAGTTTTATATGTGAATATTTTGATGAATAATACCTACAAAATACTTAAATAAGTTCCAAAACTTTGTTCAAAAATATATCATGTTGTAGATTAATCGCATGTAAAGATAAGATTATGACATATAGGATCCTACCCTTCCAAAAGTTATGATGAGAAAAATAGAATACTTCGAAATGTGGATACATTTAAAAAAAAATTGGAAATAAGATTGTGATAGGGAAGAGATATCATATGTATCATTAATGGCATGTAAAGATAAGGTTACGGCGAATAGGCTACTACCCTTACAAATGTTATGATGAGAAAAGCCTTCTATATATAGAAAGATATCCAGAGTGTCTTTGGTTGATAAGGTTACGAACGATGAAGTTTTGCAGACTCATTTAAAAACAAAATTAAACATGGAAATAATAATCAGGGAATCATATTATTTGGGCCACATTATAAGAGGGATGAGGCATCAAATGCTGCAGGTAGTCATACAGGGGAAATCATAGGAAAGCACAGCATTGGAAGAAGATGGATGTTGAGGCTCCGCAATCTGAGAAAATGGTTTAAATTGTTTCGTCAAACTACATCTTCAGAGCAGCAGTCAAAAAGCATCAAATAATCATGACGATTGCCAACCTTCTTTAGAAGACGTCACCTTAAGAAGAAGAAAGATGAGATATTTTTCCAAGTTTCTTGGTGATACCTAACTTAAAATAGTCGATTACAATATATTTAGTGATCATGCTAGACCATCATGAGATCTAAGGAGCTTTCTTGTTATAACAAAATTATAATTTGTTGTATTCCCGACTAAGGAGGGTGTTCAGTTCGAAGAACGAAGTAAAAATTTCAGCCCACTCTTCAAACCACAGCAAAAGGATATAAATAATGGATGGGTATCATTATGAATACAATGTGTATGCATTTTTGATTAAATAGCATATGAGATAAAAGATCTATGTAAAAATCAAAGCACTGATGCGTACCACAACGTTTGTGCACATCTATTTATTCTTTAATTCTCATTTGCAACTGTGGAATTGCGCATCCTGCACGTTTGATCCAAGTGTTATTCTCTTTACTTTTCTACAGGAACATCAAGTTTTGGAATGGAAATATCAATAATTATGTAAGTCTCTTGGCCATTGTCTTTTTAATCTTATCCTATAAATTCCAGGTAACAGGTAGTAGGAAAGCGGAAGAACGAGTTGATTTGGGTGATTTTGTGTCGATGAGTGGAATGTTATGAATATATTATTTTATAGTAAGAACGTTCATGTCGTTGTGTATGGTGTGATTCGAAATATACCGTGGAGTATTGACAATTTTTCTGAGAATATTGGACTGTGAATTGTTTGTATCTAGTGTATGTGGATTTCTGTTGCTGAACCCCAAAGTTCTGCTCCATATGTCCAAACGTGTTTTGCGTAGTATACTGTTATAGTTTATTTCTACAGTTCCTTTATCATACGGTGATTGGTAAAAATATTTTCTGTGCTATAAGAAAATCATACCCAATTTATTATGATATCTATGTAATTTAATATGTTATATTGATTTATGTAAAACAATAAAATATTAAATTAAAAAAGAATTCATTAATATTTAAATATATAATTAGATGCTTTTATGCAGCAATGGGATTAAGAAATTAATAAGGAAACAACAGACTTAAAAACTGATGTTACGGTGGGAAGGCTAAGGTTCTATGGACACATGATGAGGATGAATCCTGAAAGACTGAAAGACTGAACCATAAAAATTTTCACCGAATCCACTGTCACAAAAATGCAACGGGATATTTCAAACAACTTAGGGATGATATGGACCGAATGAGGCTAACAGACCGAGATTGTTTTGACAGAGATGAATACAGAGGGACGCTCAAGGGAATAAAGGTTCTTGTGGGAAAAAAGCGCCCCAAAAAGGGTCTTGTGTGGTCTGAGCAGAGAAAACTTAGGCACGCGGAGCTGGTGGATGTGGATGAAAGTGGATGAAGAGGAAGCATTAGTTGTGATATTCGCGTGGTCTTTAAGGCCTTTTCGTGGAAAAAAAAAATTAGATGCTTTAATTTAAATACCAGTTGATGTTAATGTCCATAATTTAAAATATTTTTCCCATTGCCATTAACATAAAATATAAATTTCTTAAGTTCTATCTTTTTTAAGAAATTTGATTATTAATGTGGTTATGACTAGATCTTGAAGTAACGAGCCACATTCAATTGCAAAATCCTAATGGAAAAACCTAATACGTTATCCATTTACCCTAATAGGCAAATATATAATTATTTAATTGGTCCCACTTTACTCAAATTACAAGATAGAAGTTGTCGTTCGATTCAGAATTCTTACGATGATGAAAATAAAGATTCTCTCAAATCTTATTAATGTAACACAAACAAATAAAATAAATGTAATAAACATCAAATATAACGATGAAAGTGTTCTTTTAATTGACATGCGCTTTCAATAAGAGTTTTTCCCTATCAAAGATAGTTTTATCTGGAATTTCCACTATATACCAAGACCGTTCTAGCTATTTTCAGTAATTAAAAAAAAAACAAAACAATCTTACATTATTTCAAAAACAACCAATGAAGGTGAAGAGTTGTATATATTCATGCAAAAGGGTTGCAATTATCTGATTCCCTTACAAAGGCTTGATAAATATTTGATAAATAATATTATGTGTTAATTGTACTTATTATAATCAAAAGATCGTGTTATCTATAGTTATCAATGCAATCTACTGCATATTCATCCATTTAAAAAACACGAAAAAGTGCATTATGTAGTTCTTTGCATTAATAAGTACAAATAATCTAGTCTTTTGATTAGAATAAAATGGCATAATCATTGAAAAGTTAAATTTGACTTGAAAACCTTTGAAAATCACTACATATTCATCGATAAATAAATGTCTGCATGTTTTAATACCAAAATGTAATAAGGGAAATCCTTGCCTATTATCCATCAATTCCAATGTCTTGATGTTTGTTGAATATAGAAATATTGACTGATGGAGAAAAAGACAGAACCTCTTACTTAACCTTGGCAGTCATCCAAAAAATCAAATATTTCAGAAAGGTAAACGTACTCTTACGGTTTCGCGAGAATGACACTGGCCTTGGCAAGGTTACAATCGAAGAAGAGAGGGTATATAAACTTGAGCAAGGGTAGATTACGGCAGTCCAACAATGGCTTTCAAGGTAAGCATATCACGAATCAATCCACAATTAACCATTTTATCATAGAGAAATATTGAAGCATATAAAATGCAATTAACTTAACAGAACAACGATATTGGATAACTTCATAATGATTTTTTCAGATCGTAGCTCTCTTGGCTTTCGTCGCCGCCGCCAACGCCCAGCTGTTTAGGCCCGCCTACAGCACCTATGCCGCCGCTCCAGCTGTAGCCTACCACACTCCAATCGCTTATGCCGCCGCTCCAGCTGTCACCTACCACGCTCCAGTTGCCGCTGTAGCTGCCAAACAAGATGAAGAATACGATCCCAACCCAAGCTACGACTTCAGCTACTCCGTCAACGACCCTCTGACCGGAGACGCTAAAGGTGCTTCCGAATCCAGGCAAGGAGATGTCGTCAAAGGCAGCTACTCCCTCACCGAAGCCGATGGCTCCAAGAGGCTCGTCGAGTACACCGCTGACCCAGTCAACGGATTCAACGCTGTCGTCCACAAGAACGGTGGAGTCGTCGCTAAAGCAGCACCCGTGAAGGCCGCTCCAGTCCTTGCCGCCCGCGCCCTGCCATTGGCCGCTCGCCCTGTCCTCCGTGCCGCCGCCGCCCCAGCCTACATCACCAGCTCCTTCTCCTCCCCCTACGCCACCTACGCTTACTAATTTAATCTATGCAAAATATGACCTGATATTTATATTTTCATAAATAAAGGGTTCCAAAAAATTTCAAATATAGTTGTTTATGTTTTTTACCCAAAATTTATCAATAAAATACAATACGAGTATAATACTTAAAATTGAAGAGCTATTTTGTACAATCATATTCTTTTGTACACTTACTAAATTATTCTAGATAATCTACATACATGAAATTGTATAATTTTAAATGCACTTATGATTTCCATTTTCTGCCTTTTATAACCCTAATTCTATTTTGGATATGAGTTGAAACATTCGTGTCTTAAATGGTCGATTTTGGATAATGCCTAATAACCTATGTGATATATTTAGTACTAAAAAAAATTTAGAACTAGACCGGCAGTTATATCTGTTTTTCTGCAGATGTTAGATTTACTATGATACCATTTAATCTGATGCATATGTAGATATCCCATGGAAGAAAGATAATTATCTAAGTTTTATACTTATTATAAATATTGCTATTTCATAAAAATAAAACCACACAATAACATTTACCATTTACATTTACACATTTACGTTTGATTGCATTTACCATATTTCTTAAGTTTAATAATTCATCGATTAACTTCTTTTTCTTTAAACTGAAATATTAGTTTTCCAATGAATATAGATGGAAAAAATATTTATATTTTTAAATTATTCAACATTACGAGGTTATTCTTAATAATTGAATGCACTAAGATTATTGATTTTTTACATCTAAATGATGACAGTTTTTAGAATTAAAAACACATGTCACGAAAACAATAATTGAGGCGTTAACATTGAAGAGGGCTAAAATTGCCGAATAAGGTTTTTTTTTCACTGAAACGATTTTCACAGTTTGTTCAACTATTCTGTTGCCACCAGCGGCATCATGTGACATTGCTCAAACCTAAACTAGACGAGATAGGAACTTACCTCCTTTTCAACGCTATTAGTCTTGGAACATAGAATCGTTTCAGTGGAAAACAACATTTCTGACAATTTTCGCACTCACCTCCTTTTCAATGTCAATCCTCAATTGTTCCGAGGGTACCCAATCTTTTCAACAAAATAAGATTATTAATACAAACTTTCCAGATGATGCAAAGATTCGATTTAAAACTTTGTACAAGACACATATAATAATAATATGATGTTATAATTTTTATGCTAACCACAAGACTACATGTGACCCATCGCTAGATCATTTCCATGTTGGAAATCCTGGCTCAAATCCCGCTGCGGGCAAGACTTTTATTTAGTCTGTTTGCAGCCAGAGATGGATCATATAGGATCTAGGACCCTCCTGGAGCTCACCCAGCCTCTATAAAACATTATAAAAATAGGGAATTCAAAATAAGGAGGGGAATCTGGCGGTTGAGCATGACCTAGGACAAGTCACCTTTGTCAGAACCGTTGTCCATGAAACAGTACAGTCTCTACCATGTACCGAACCCCAGACCCGTTCACGGGTTGTAGTGGTACAGGTTTTTTTAATATGATTTTTAGATTATTTTATATCAACATTCTTTGGATCACTAGAAAATAAGGGGTTTATTCTTCTCTTTAACCCTCCGTCGGGCGCGGCTGGCCTGAGAAGCCAGCGAAACACATTTTTACACACCCCTCCTTTAATTCGCTTCTCAGAAGGGCCTCCCCTCAGGTAGTTTCCTATCTCATGATAGTGCGTGGGGCCCCACACATCATTTTACTGTTGGCCTTCACTTGACATCCCTGTACTCCTCGTGGCTTGTGAGGCCGATTGCGCCTGATTGCGTTATTATTTTGAAGGTGAGTTTTTCAATATATTTCTATTTCAATAGTTTCTTTTATTCAAAGTAAGCCGGTTTTGTGCGGTAATTTGTTATTATATTCAGAAATTAGTGATATTCCTGCACTGGCCTCTAAGGCCGGGTGGGCCCGAACACGTTACATTCTTAGCTAACTTAAGTTTTCTCGTCTTTTTTCTAGATTTCCTGCTGAAATGGCTCGAAAAGTTTATGATTTTTCCAACCCTAAGGATGTTGCTGAACTACGGAGCATTCTAGAGGATGATTCTTATGATCCTGCTTTGGTAGAATCAGTATGGTAGATGGTAGATGGTAGATGATCCTGCATTGAACGGTTTAAGTTTCTGAATCAACTGGAGACCAGAAGAAGCCCGAGGTAATCACATTTTACAATGCGACCAAAGGTGGAGTTGATACAGCAGATAAAATGTCAGCTACTTTCAGTGTAAGCCGGAATACTAGACGGTGGCCAATGGTTATATTTTTTACCTGTCTGAACGTGCCCCGCATAAATACGGAAGTTATTTCAATCGGGAACGGCTTGGAACCTCTAAAAAGGAGAATCTTCCTCAAAAGATTGTCTCATGAACTAATGATTGGACATCTAGCCCGGCGAAGTCTGAACACAAGTGGAGTGCCAACTCAGTTGCAATTGCGGTTGAAAAGGCTTTTACCTCAAGAAGAGCGTGATACTACTTCCACTCTACATCCCAAAAGACGAAAATGTAGTACTTTATGAAATGAATGAAACTGGATTTATAAGGATGACAAATTACGAATGACAAAATTGTCACGATCCAATCTGCCTAAACCACATAAAACCCCTGTGCCACAGCTGTTATTCAACTGCTGATAAGGAAGGTGCAACATAGGTTTCTCTCCACGACATCGGCTAAGAATGATGACCCCACAGCAGAAGACATCATTTATCATCTTTTTATATATAGTTTTTTACTTTAAAATAATTTATTTGTCCAATTTTAAAAAATAATGTATGTTAAATTAGCAATAATCGTTATTTTAATTTAAGCTTCATTTTATAAATAAACTCATGTTTTTTTGTTAAGTGTGGTAAATTTACTTTCCTTTGATCCTAGTAAAGTGATTAGGTCCTAAACAGGATTAGGGAGGAGAGTGGAACAAAAATATGTGGGTGGCCTCTCAGGCCGGCTCCCGATTTTGTTTCGTTTGGAGGTGCGCCTGACGGAGGGTTAATATAAAAAGTAACTGAATGATAAATATGGCAAATATGGCATTTACTTTTTTAAATCCAATGGGGTAATTTCACTCCATCTTATATGTACAGATTCTATTGCAATTTGTTCTTCGGATAGTTCTATAATTCAATTATTCATTTTGAATAATTAGAATTTGCCACATTATTCATATGTGCCGATGCCATCCTCTGTCCTTTAGCAGGTGCGCAGTTGTCTAGTGTTCTACTGTAAAATATAATGTCAAAATGGCTCAATGGCATATGATGTATGATTCCAAAACCCTCGGATTTTTTTAACTATACATATCTATACAACGTCACAGAGGAAGAACATGTAAAGAAAAAATAATATTCTAATTTGAGTGGCTGGAATAGAATAATTCAGTCGTTGGTCTTATAATACAATTTAAATCCCAAGAACATAGTAAGCAAATATAGGCTTCTAGGAGTCGCGAACAAAATATAATAAATCATATTATATTATCACATTAAATCATTTCTGTTTTTAGTTTTGGAGACTTAAGGGCTATTCGTTAGAATTTTTCCACCGTCTTAACATTTATGTAAGGTCTCTTTTTACCTTTCCCTTTTCAATAATAATAAATCATTTTTTTATGGATAATGGTTAAAATTCAGTATATTATCTAAAGTAATATATTACTGTAGGATAACAAATTTCTGCGCTAATTCTACCTATAAAACCAAATACGGAATTATTATTAATCAGATCTCTGCCGTTAATTTGAAATTTATTGCGGTGTAAAAATGTGTCCATAATTATTACAGACACTGATCACGCTTCTCATAATGAAGATACTCAGAGTGCGACATTATCGTTGCAATTAACTAATTTTCGGCGTAATTCTAAAAACGAAAAAGATAATATGCTCTACCATAAGCAAAACCTTCAAATATCAAAGTAATAAATAAATAAAAAGATAGGCATTTTATATTATTACATAGGCATTTATTCAAATTCAGATTACAAATCAACGAAAACCATTAAATTTAATGGTTATTAAGTAAAAATTTAATTTAATTTAGTTAAAAGTAAATTTAGTAACTCATATATCTTTTATGCTCGGTCATAAGGGCTTAAGTCAAAATTTTGAATTTTTCAGGAAAGCCACAGCAACGTTCAAAACATTATGTAAAATCTAATTATCGATATTATTTGTTTTTTGTTATTTTTATAAAATGATATAGTAGTAATTCTATTTGAAGGATACATTTATTTCTTGCCTGATCATTCCTGATTCTGTATTTTGGACTTATTATTACTTAAGCCCTTTTGACTGCACAACTCTTTACTTTGAAGCTCGGTCATTAGGGCTTAAGTCAAAAATTATAATTTTTCAGGAGAGCAACAGCAAAGTTCAAAACATTATGTAAAATCTAATATTGATATCATATGTTATTTTTATAAAACAATATAGTAGAAAGTCTACCCGAAGCATACATTTATTTCTTGTCTGATCATTGACTGACTGCACACCCTTTTGACTGCAAACCTCTTCCTGAAGTAATTTGGCTTTAGTTACACAAAATAAGCTCACTAAAATTTCAATTGCAATGATAATAATTTATTATAATAAATAAATAATTAAATACCACTTATAAAAATAATAGCAACTCATTTCTTTTTTAATTTGGGATTTTTAGTCTTTACCAGAAGGAAAAAAATAGATCAGAATACAACCTCTGAATATGGCATTATAGTTGTTTATTAACGAAGTCAAAATTACAATTTAGGAATTAACAAGGATTTAATTTGTTTAACATTTTACAGTTTAACTGCTTAAGCATGTCAGGACATACGCAAACCATAGTTTTGGCATAGAATAATTTAATTCCAGGAAGGAAGTTATAAACTTGACTTAAGGCTATAATATCAATTGGCACAGCTAACCTATTTTTAAAATTTGACTTAAGACCTTAATAACAACAGGTAGGTCTGATTTCGTCCTATAATATTAAAACATAGTCTCCAAATGCTCAAATAGTGACTTAAGCCCTTATGACAAAGACATAATGTAAGATAGACAGTAATTTTCACTGATGTAATAGTGAACATTTTTACTTACTTATTCCTTAATCCTTGATGGGACAAAGTTGTTTATTGAATATGGAAATACAAATAATGATCACCTGGGAACAGAGAATACAACTTTATTATTCTTGAAAATTGTCAAAAAATCCGAATTTTTCAGAGGTGATCGAACCCTGACAACATCGCGAGGATGACACCGGATTTCTCAAGGTCACAAACGATAAAGGATGAGTATATAAAGCGGAGCAAGGGTAGGCTACGGCAGTACAACAATGGCTTTCAAGGTAAGCATACCGCTAAGTAACCCACTGTTAACCATTCTAGCTTTATCGAAGCTTGAAGCACTTAACTTGATTCAATAAACTTCATGAATAATAGGATGTAATTTGCTAATATTTTGTTTAGATCGTAGCTCTCATGGCTTTCGTCGCCGCCGCCAACGCCCAGCTGCTGAGGCCCGCCTACAGGACCTATGGCGCCGCTCCAGCAGTAGCCTACCACGCTCCACTCGCTTATGCCGCCGCTCCAAGAGTAGCGTATCACGCTCCAATCGCGTATGCCGCCGCTCCAGCCGTCACCTACCACGCTCCAGTTGCCGCTGTAGCAGCCAAACAAGATGAAGAATACGATCCCAACCCAAGCTACGACTTCAGCTACTCCGTCAACGATCCTCTGACCGGAGACGACAAGAAACAGTCCGAATCAAGGCAAGGAGATGTCGTCCAGGGCAGCTATTCCCTCACTGAAGCTGATGGTTCCAAGAGGACCGTAGAGTACACCGCTGACCCAGTTAACGGATTCAACGCCGTCGTCCACAAGGATGGTGGAGTCGTCGCTAAAGCCGCCCCCGTGAAGGCCGCTCCAGTCGTGGCCACCCGTGCACTTCCATTGGCCGCCCGCCCAGTCCTCCGTGCCGCCGCCGCCCCAGCCACCAGCTCCTTCTCCTCCCCTTACGCCACATACGCTTACTAATTTAATCCATGCAAAATGTGACCTGATATTTATATTTTAATAAATAAATGGTTGCAAAAAAAAAATACCAGTTTCTTTGTTTATTTATTTTATTCCTTTCTTTTCGAATAATTTTATTTGCTTATGATGTAGCAGTACACTCTGCTATTTGTTCTAGGAATCGTTTGCCGGCGCAGTAATGTTGTATATTATTGTTGTTTTTTTTTAGTAAACTTTACAAATACATTATTACCCTTAAAAATCGTACGATACTCGCCATTTTTTATAGCCTTTCTACTCTAGTGTGGTTTAAATTACTTCTTGTTTTTATCGATGTGCGCACCAGTAACCAGCAAGACCTAAGAAAAAAAAAACAATTCAAAACGGTATGATTTTAATCAACCGAATTAATTCATTAATATCTTATAAAGTTTTCTGTTTATAATAAATAGTATTTAGATAATAATGTTATCTCTTTACAAAAGCATGGGAAAAGCAAACATCAGTGATTCCTTAATCTCTGATGTTAAACATTTTTTTTTTTTTTTTTTTTTTTTTATTTAATTCAATGATATTTACAACTATAATGGTATTATATCAAGTAAATGTGCAAAAATGTAGAATATGACATGAAAACACTTGTGGAGAAACTACCCATCGATAGCACTCCAATAAAGTTCTATAGTAGATGATCTCGAGGCCATCTTCGAAGTTAAACATATCTACCATAAAAGCATATGTCAAATAAAATTCGGATACAAGCTATACCGTAAATTTCCAAGTTCTATTGGACTCCTTCAAGGATGCTCTATGTCTTCAACCCAATTAAAAATATGTATTTAAGGTGCTACGAGTGAGAAGCCAGGGATATTCAGAAGGATGGGGCTATGTTTTCAGATGTCTAAGTCATCATACCACAGGACATTAATACGCAGAATACATGTGTGTGAAACTCATGGAAGAATATAATGACTGGAATGAAGGTGAACTTTTAAAAGACTGAATATTTGGATGCCGAATATCTGTGATCGGTTACAGATTAAAAATGTAACCAATTTTAAATATTTAGAATATGTCCTTTAAAAAGATGGAACATCTGAAGGGGATGTATACCGAAGAACCAGAAAAGGAAGAGAAGCTATCGGGATGCTTGATTCTGTACTGTGGAGTAATGTCATATATGGCTGTGAAACATGGAAATTGGGAAAGGGGAAGCAAAGAGAAACTTCTAGTTGCGGAGATTGACTTCTGGAGAAGAACAGCCTGAATAACTAGGCGTGATAGGACACCCAATTCAGTAGTACGAGAGGTAATGGGTACTCACAGTACCATTCTCGAAAAAATCACAAACTATCTAATTGGCTTGGACAGTTACTGAGGATGGAGAGTAATAGAATACCCGAAATGACCATGGATCGGTGACCTGCAGGAAGAAGAAGAAGAAGAAGCCTGCCTATAATTTCATAGATGAACCCTGTATCCCCAGGGAGGTCCACCAGAATATGACCTTAATGAAGAAGATGCATTTGACAGGAAGTACTGAAAAAAATGTTATCCTAAAATTTTGTTGGAGAAATCCCCAAATTTGGGAACTCTTAATAAATAAAAACAAAGTAGATTAATATACCATCAAAATGATGCCAGACAAGAAATACCTAAAACTAATACATCTGATATACTAAATTCATTATTTTTTCACCATCATTAAGCATACATTAGATACACATTATTTTTGTATGTCTATATAATGCTATTTTAATTAGGAATAAAATAAATCTAAATTTATATTTGAAATGACAATTTAAGGAGTTCCAGACCTATAAAATTAATTTACTAATTAAAATTTTCCACTTCTTTTATTACTACATGGAAAATTGGAGTACTTCATGGACTACTTCAATAATGAGGTGATGCTATTATTAAACAATAAGAAGCATGTTCTCTAATGTTTCATTCCATTAAATGAAATTTAAAAGAACGAATAAAGAAAAATTATAATCTTTAAAATTTAAAATTTTAGTGGGGAAAAATTTGTTCTAAAAAATTTCAATGCTTTATAAAACTTCAAAATTTATAAAAAAT
Source organism: Troilus luridus (assembly GCA_964056705.1). Lineage (NCBI taxonomy): Eukaryota > Metazoa > Arthropoda > Insecta > Hemiptera > Pentatomidae > Troilus > Troilus luridus. The sequence goes on from OZ057412.1 coordinate 178,836,140, forward strand.
TAATTTCTAAAACTGACTGAGTAATCATAATAATGAACCACTACTTCAAATACTTCTTCCGAACAGTGAAAGAGCGAACACTCCACAGAGACTAAAGGTTTTTAGGCTTATTCTTTGGAATGTTCCAAGTAAATTATATATGGAGTTGGCTGTTGTACTTTCTGAAATTGGAAAATTATAACATATAGTAGTAGAAAAGCAGCTCGTGATCAATTCGGATTAACATGAAAAAGGGTTAGATTAGATAATATACTGTTTATTATCTGAAGATGCGCAGATTCCACTTCCTAAAATCTTATGTAAAAAGTCATAATTTCGAACTACGAAAACTCATAGTTACTTAAAAACGAAGAATTTAATTGTTTTCATACGATAGAATAAATGATGTATTATTTACTCTCCCACTATTTCAAATTTTGGAAAAATGTGGAAATGAACTACTAGGCAATGAAATTTCCAAGGTTTCTTAAAGTTTTTTTAGTTTCTGTAATTAAAAACTGCAAAGAAGCAAAAACCTTACCTATTGGTTATCGGAAATTAATAATCTAACAAAAGAGTTACTTTTAAACTTACCTGTTTGGTTTTTTTTTTATTTGTAAGAACGTGAAATGATATCAGGCAAGATCGTAGTTTTCCAACAAAACACTTAAGACGAAATATGCGAACAAGTGATGAGTGCCTGGCAGTTTAGGACAATCCCAAGGGTTTTCTATTACCATCATTTTCTACTCTTTCTATTTAGGTATTATCCTTCAAGTTACGCCCCCAAACATTTTATGTGAGGAGGTCAAGTAATAATTTCTGGACTCATAGTTTTCATATGATTTTATTTTATTGACAACAAAAATTAATGAAGCTGTAGTTTTAATGAAATGTAGTAAATGTCTAAATCAGTAAGATAATTGAAAAAAAAAACACAATCTATTGTAGATCGAATACAAATTTTTAAATAACTTTACTTAGGGGGTCGGATTTGTTGAGAGTATGGAAAATGATCTTTTTTATTTTATTTTTTTAATTACTCATAAAACAGAACCTACATTTTGAAAATAAAGTAGAATACAACAAGTCCTCAATAGTAGAACACAAGGAGAGGAATAAGTCTTATTTTTCTAATGATAGGCGATGTATAGGGATCGGATTTTTAGGCATTTAAAAATGCCAAATATTTAATTAAAATATGCATTTATTTTCGTCAAATATGTGATTTTCTTAAAATATTTTCAGAAATATTTAAGTAAAATGGGCATTTTTTTTTATGGAAATTGATTTTTTTTTACAACTTTTAATGATTTGACAAAAAAGGAACATTTTTACAATTTATAATAATAAATGATGTGTTAAATTTTCAATTTTGAAAACTTTACTCTTAGGAGGACTTAGGAACGTTGAAAGCAAGAAACGCGCTTGTCACAAGCTGTGAAGTACAAAATGTCTCCATCACTTCGAAAAAGTTCTGTTGGAAACTCGCGAAGATATTTAGCAACCAGCTGTCTGTTTTAGGCCGATGTTCGTGGCATTTCACCCAAAAAAGATTACACTAAGTGACCGAACGATCGGATACTTCAACGAACGAGCTGAAAGAAAATACAACGATGCTTCACTAATAAGTGCTAGTCACTGTTTAGAAGCATTCTCTGTAAATTACAATAACCATTATACCTACTGCGATTCACAGCCCTACAGCATGTGGTTCACAGTTCCTGTCAACAACCTCCAAATTATGAAAATATGCCCAAAATGAAAAATATGTGGAAACAGGTACTTATTTTTATTAAATATGTAGAAATATGCTTTTATTTTGATCAAATATGTATAAATATGCAAGAACATCCAAATATGTGAAATAAAAGTAGGCTCAAACGGCTTATAAAGTGTCAGTATGAACACTTCTAGTTGAAAAACGTCTGTAAATTGCTTAAAATAAAATATGGAAATACATACAAATCCGAACCTAATCGATAACTTAAGAGGTTAAAAAAAGCGAAATTATAGTAAAATTAACATTTTCAGGTGCCTTGCTGTTTATAATCTTATTTAAAATAATATAATAATATAAAATACCGAATTTGAGAATAATAATGTATTATGAATCTACATCTACAACAGATCCTTATTTATTATTAATTTCTAAAGGTAATTAGAGTTTGGTCACGGGATCGAAATATTTTTGCAAAAACAAAATTAAATGATTTGTTAAAGACATTTGAAATGATACAAAAAAAAAATACAATGAGCAGTATTAGCAATCAATAGTACCAACAGCAACTAGCTAGGTACATCTTGGATTATTTTATTTCGCATGTAATATCGAAAATGCAAACAAAGAAATATTAACAACGATTAATATAAACAAATTGTTCATACCGTCGTAACTATTAATAAGGATACATATAAATCGCTAAATATGTACCAGTTATTTGAAAAAAAAAAGTTTCTTATTAATGCCTTAACTTCGTTTGTTCTCGGTAACTTGGTTTTTATGAAATATAGAATTTGGCCGAAATAGAAAGAATGATTTACTTGACCTTGAAGATCAAACAATTAACGAAATTCTTCAGAAAGGTAATCGAACCCTGAAGATTTCGCAAAGATAACACCGGCTGTTGCAAATCCACTCAGAATATCATAACATGTAATATTCTAATTTTATTAAAGCATGGGATATATAAATTAAGGTGTAGATTAGAGTGGATGTTTCTGCATACAGAAATATTCGGCAGGTCGAAAAGGCAAACGAATTTGCATAAGCTTGTGCGTAAACCAGTTAACCGAATATAACAAAAGGTAAAAGAACTCTAATGGATTCGCGAAGATGACACCAGCCTTCGCAAGGTCACAAACGGTTAAGACTGGATATATAAACCGTAGCAAGGGTAGGCTAAGGCAGTCCAACAATGGCTTTCAAGGTAAGCACACCGCGAAGGAATGCAATGTTAACCAGTTTATCATTATAAAAGCTTAAACCATTGCATTACATTTTAATTAACTTAAAAAATAATGTAATATAATGTTGTTTCGTTCCAGATCGTAGCTCTCTTGGCTTTTGTCGCCGCCGCCAACGCCCAGCTGTTTAGGCCCGCCTACAGGACCTATGCCGCCGCTCCAGCTGTAGCCTACCACGCTCCAATCGCTTATGCCGCCGCTCCAGCCGTCACCTACCACGCTCCAGTTGCCACTGTAGCTGCCAAACAAGATGACGAATACGACCCCAACCCAAGCTACGACTTCAGCTACTCCGTCAACGACCCTCTAACCGGAGACGCTAAGGGAGCTTCCGAATCCAGGCAAGGAGATGTCGTCAAAGGCAGCTACTCCCTCACAGAAGCCGATGGTTCCAAGAGGCTCGTCGAGTACACCGCTGACCCAGTCAACGGATTCAACGCCGTCGTTCACAAGGACGGTGGAGTCGTCGCTAAAGCCGCTCCAGTGAAGACCGCCTTTGTCGCTCACGCTCCAGTTGTTGCCGCCTCCCCAGTCATCGCCGCCCGCGCCCTGCCATTGGCCCCTCGCCCTGTCCTCCGTGCCGCCGCCGCCCCAGCCTACATCACCAGTTCCTTCTCCTCCCCCTACGCCACCTATGCCTACTAATTTAATCAATGCAAAATATGACCTGATGTTTACGTTTTCATAAATAAAGGGTTGCAAAAAAATACAGTCTCTTTGTTCATAACTTTTACCATAAAACCTTTAATTTTCCAGGATTACTAATATTTTTATAATTCTCATTCTTATTTTTTTATTTTTATAATTTTCATTCTAAACCAACATGACTGCTGTTTTTACAAGATGATGTAAATTAAAAAGACAGACTATTTTTTACAATTTATTTGTAATAATAACATTTAGACTACTAGTCCTATAAAAATAATCATACCTAATTACTTAATTAGGAATTCGACAGGACCTGAATTGAGTTGTATCTATTAGTTTAATACCTGTGCAGTATCAAAATATTTAAATTTTTAATTAACTATATTGATTTTTTTTAAACTTAAGAAAAATTCATAAGAATTCTGCCCTCTTTTCTAAAATAAATTGCTCTGTAATGGAGTTCATTGTGTTTATATTCAAGTAAACTATTCCTCCTACAATATTCACTAGAATAAGTTTACTGAAATATTTCTATTTCTATTTTTTTTTTTTTTTTTGGAGGGGGGGAAAATGTTTTTTTCTTCTGGACTCAGATTTTAAGCAAATTCAGTTTAAATAATAAAATATGTCCACAGCGTCCTTTACATGCTTATAATTTTTAATATGTTTTCGATGGTAAATAAAGGAATATTTAATTTTTTTACGAAAAAAATTAAACTTCCTTGACTGTTTGTTCCGTATGAAACATGGTGAAAATTGAAATATTTAAGTAATATTTTTTTAAGTAATGAAATTACTTACATTTTTAAAATTTTAAAAAACAGAATACAAGAAACTGCATAAACAAATACAACTATTTAATTTTTTTTCTCCTTTTTAAATATTAATACTTTAAAACTTAGGCTACAAGAATAGAAGTTTTTCCCATCAATATTGCTCCTTCCCTGCTTCAGATGTACTATACCGCACGACAAATTCTTCAATCCTTGTCTTGCAACTACATTATTTGGTTAATTTGATCAAAAAAATAATTTATGTTTTCCGATGATAGTCGAATCTTTGGAAAAAAATTATACTTATATTTTTTACAAGAACTATCCATCCATAGATTATCTGTCAATAAAATATTACTTACATTATTACATCATTAAGGATTATTCTAACTATAAACGAAATTAACGAATTTGAACCACGACTTCTATTCATATTTTCGTTTTATTTTATCTCAACTCTAATCAAAAGTAGCTTACATGAAATTATACTTCCGGTCATCCGTATCCAAAATGAAAAAAAGTTGATTTAGTTTTAAGATAGTTTTATAAATTTTTAGATAGTTGATTTTTAATATAGTAAAATAATAAATTTAAATTATTATGAACCCATAGAAACTCCTTTATCAACATATAGTAATGCTAATTAACATTAGCAGTAGGTCTTACAATTTTGTAATGTGAAAATATCGTAGAAAGAACATGTAACCTGTAAATAAAGTTAGTAATCACAATATTAATATGTTAAGTGAAAATTCCGACAGAATGATATATCCAGTAAATACATCCAGTAAATATAATGAAAGATAAATCATATCCCGACCTACAGACAAGTAGAGAAACTACTCGGTGGTAGTACTCAAATAAAAAGTTCAACATAGAAGGTCACGAGGCCATCTTTTTTTCAGACGCCTCGGAGGGTATAGAAAAATTAATTTAAAACCTATCAAATATTTTTTAAATGAGCAATAGTAAAGTACCTATTGTAATTTGTAATGGGCCAACAAACTTTTTCTTAAAAAAAGATAAAAATCCTGTATTAGTATGATTTTAATTTTACGAACTCCTGAATAGTCATTATAATTTTGAAGTAACATGAGACTTTCCTGTAAAGTTCTTGCAGTTTCAATTTACAATATCTCCCTATAACCTTTTCTGATTTAAAGAATTTTCGAAACACTAAATATCATAAGACTGGTTCATATTTAATCAATTTTTTTACAGATATATCAGATAAATGGCCTTTTTTTTAATCTTTGACTACATTTGTTTATCACTGTAAAGTAAATTTTTAAATACTTTTAATCCTAAACCAGTTTTAATACAGAAATAAAACGTTTTTGAAATATTGAATTCAGAATAATTATTGATTAAAAAAAGCGTAAAGGTTGTTGACTAGTTTCGATGATTTCAATAAAAAATATTAGCACGTATGTTATGATAGGATAATAGAGAAAATAAATTAAAGAACAACATCTACCCTCGAATTGGAAAAAACCGTCATTTTTGCAATAAATATTACAAATACAAGCAAAAATGATTGCGTAAAAGCAACAAGAAATTAAAATTTCTTTTTATAAATTGAAGAATATTTTACAAATGAGAAATGTCAAAATAAAATCTAAAACTTTGTTATTTCGTTTTATTAATGTTTTTTTTCTTTTAACGAAGCAGTAATTTTAAAGATTACATTAATAATTTTAATGGTTACTTTAAAGAGGGAACAGCAATCATCGTACTCTAATAGAATGGGTATTTAAAGCACTCTCAAAAGTGTTAGTTTTTCTAGAAACATAAAAACGTTGAGGTACAATATATAAATATAATCATAATTTTTTTTTTTAAACCCTTTATTTATGAAAATTTAAATATCAGGTCATATTTTGCATAGATTAAATTAGTAAGCGTAGGTGGCGTAGGGGGAGGAGAAGGAGCTGGTGATGTAGGCTGGGGCGGCGGCGGCACGGAGGACAGAGCGAGCGGCCAGGGGCAGGGCGCGGGCGGCGAAGACTGGGGAGGCGGCAACAACTGGAGCGTGAGCGACAATGGCGGCCTTCACTGGAGCGGCTTTAGCAACGACTCCACCGTCCTTGTGGACGACTGCGTTGAATCCGTTGACTGGGTCAGCGGTGTACTCTACGGTCCTTTTGGATCCATCGGCTTCAGTGAGGGAGTAGCTGCCCTGGACATTGTCTCCGTCACGAGATTCGGAAGCTCCCTTGGAGTCTCCGGTTACTTGGTCGTTGACGGAGTAAGAGTAGGAGTAGGATGGGTGTGGGTCGTACTCGGCATCTTCTTTGGCAGCTACGGCAGCAACTGGAGCGTGGTAAGTGACGGCTGGAGCGGCGGCGAAAGCAACTGGAGCGTGGTAGGCAACAGTTGGAGCGGCGGCATAAGCGAGTGGAGCGTGGTAAGCCACAGCTGGAGCGGCGGAATAGGTCCTGTAGGCGGGCCTCAGCAGCTGGGCGTTGGCGGCGGCGACGAAAGCCAAGAGAGCTACAACCTGGGTTGCAAAAATTATTTAGAAAGTGTAATTTCTAGATTTACTACAAACTATCAAAGTTAGTAATGCATTAAACCATATCATTATAATATGCACAATTGTCTTGTGTATCGAAACACCACAGAACACATAATCAGTTGAGATGTACCTACCTTGAAAGCCATTGTGTAAGTGCCTTCTAAATTCTCGCTCCGGTTTTTATATCAACCTTAAGGGCAACCTTGCAAGGTCATTGATGCGAAACAGGTGATGCTGATGCGTCGTATTCTTTTTTTCCCCTCTTTATATACGAAAATATATGTATATTTTCAGTGGAATTCTAATCACGTGGTTGAAATTAACTCTAAAAAATAAATTTTAAAATTAAAATTTTTAATTTTTCTATTTAAATTTAATTTTAGTACATATTTTTATTATGTATGTGTCAGGTTGCTCAGATTTTGGTTTTATAAATAACGTATTTTAAATGTTTCATGATTTTTTTATTTTGTTCTGTATGGTATTTCATAGTGAAACACATGGTGAGGTTGTGAACTGTGTATTTTTTATTTATTTAAAGGCCGATATTTTATCGGGAAATTCCAAAATATATCAAAGCCAAATCGTGTGTAAATAAATTAAATCGCTAATTGACTGGTATTCTCATGTACATTTTTTTCTCTTTCGGAATAAAATAAAAGTCATGACTGTACGTTAAAGTGATTTAACAACGCATTTAAAAAAAAAATTATTTTTTTTATTCGAATTGTATTATGAAAAATATCCTTTACTACAACCCATGAAGGGTCATGGCTTCAGTACGTGGTAGAGACTGTCGTGTTTCTGGGACAACGGTTACGCTAGGAGTTGATATGTCCGGATACATTGGATCACTCTCAACCACCAGGTTTCCCCCTACTAAGTTGAAGCACTTTATAGTGGCTGAGTGAGCACCAGGTGGATCTCTAGATCCGACAGGACACATCCTGGGCTGTCAACAGATTATATAAACTATCTGTCACAGCCGGTTTTGAACCCGGGAACTTTGGCATGGCAACTCAGCACTCTACCGCTAAGTCCGCTCCTTCGAATTTTATATTAACATGCACAAATACTGAATCTTTAATCGATACAAAATATGTAATATTAACATTTCTTGTTTATTCATGATAAAATATTTATAATTGAATCAGCTAATTGAAATTCCAATAAATTCATGAAAACGAAGCAATTTTTGATAAAAGGCCTAATTAAAGAGCTTTTGATCCGAGAATTCATTGAATGATTTATCAACTGCCGCCTTTCATGCTGTTCGCTCAACCCTTCAGACCTTTAAATGTAATAAGCTAAGTCCATCCTAAGCTAACTGCACAGAAAATTACCTTAATTGCATTAAATTATATATGATAATATAATATAAAATATTGTACTCTAATTGTAATTATTTATGTATAATTGTTAAAACTATACTACTATGCGAATATCGCTCCTTCGAATGAACAACTTCAAAACTTACAAGTGGACAATGTTTAGTTAAGAATTTTGAGTCGTATCATGTTTGAATGGGAATAATAATATAAATTTTAAAAAAAATTCAAGCTTTTAAAAATTTTCCAATGGCATAATATAAATAATTTCAATAGCATCAAATCAATAGGAATGGTTTGCTTTACCATTACCTAAATTTATATTATTTTAATTCACAAGTGTCTATATTGAAAAAATATTTTTTTTTAGTTAAGCCATTGTTGTTTTGAAGCAGCGATATCAACGGCACAAAATTCATTAACAAGCCAAATTGACATGTCCTCTACAGACAGATATGGGATTCATATGAAATTTGGTGTGAAAATATGGGGTATAATATTTCATGGTCGCAATTCTGAAAATAAAAACCTAAATACTAACACGGTTTTGGTTCCGGGATTATTTTCGGAAGCCAAAAAACTTTGAGGATTCTTTTCACTTATAATTTGAGTGGAAAAATTGTGCTACTAACTAAATGATTTTCTCTCAGTGTTGGAGGAGTGTGACATCATAATAACGTAGTTGTTTTAGTTATAAAAGTGTTTGTAAAAAAATTTAACAGAATGGAATATACTCATATATTCCTTCAGCTTGTAAACACAACAAAATATCTCAAGACTGAAAATTTTCTGATAGCTCAGTAAGAATAAGATTATTTTTAATTAGCAATAGTAAACTGATTTTTAATTTCAAGTACACTTTAGTTAAGAACTTACGGTATCTTAAACTAATTGTAGGGATTTAAAAGAATTTGTTTGAAATGTGGAAGTACTTATAGCCTACTTATATATACGAATCTAAATTCCTAAACGTATAAGACCATATATTGAAGAATACTTTTTAATTTGATCTATAGTGCCTTCGATGGGACCTTAGCGGAGGTTTTCAAAATAAGAGCACATTAAAATATGTACCAAATGGCATTTGTATTATATAAACTATTTAGTTCTATTATTATCCCATGTATATCTCTACCCCTCTATCTCTGCAAAAGTCACGTAAAATTTAAAGTAAAAGAATCTTCTTTCAATATTGAAACCGTGTTATGGATTTAAAACGTAATTATCATAATGTTAATAAACCAAACATTACAATAATAATAAGATTTCGCTTTTGTAATCTAGATTAGGGATGGGTAAGGTTGTATCTATCTGATGATTTGAAGCTGATATCGAAAAGTAGTAGATCCAAGGACCTGATACGGTCGAAATGTGCCTGATACGAGTATCTGTTTGATTCTTACTTGACTACGCAAGTCAAGCGATGGGGTGTGAGCTCCTACCAAAGTCACCCCGCCTCTCTCTAGATACTTGTATCAACTGACTAGTCACTATCAACTACTAGTCAGTATCTACTACTATCTCTACTCCCGCATCTGATACCTGTTGACCAGATAGATACGAGAGTAAGAATACTTTGTGATAGTATTCTACAAAAAGTATTCTTTGTATTCAAGGCCTTGGTTGTTAGAAGCATCATCTATTCAGTATTCACGAATATATTCACTACCTCATGATATTTATTACTATAAGATACGAATCAAAACTGGCACATTATTTTTTTGTATTTACTTTGTGAATCAAATTGTGGGATCTAATTTACCATATAATATAGTTCTTAAACATTATATATATTTGTACATATTTTTATTATTATTATTATTATAGGCGTTCCAACATGGGTTGCCTAAACCTGTCAGAGCAGAGCTCCATACCTCTCGATCCCATCATCTTCCTGGAGACCCCTACCGCCCATCTCTCCCTGGACTATTTGCATGCCCACATCCACCTGCTTCTTGGCCATCCGCGTCCTCTCCTCCCTGTTGGAACCCAATCCAGCACTCGGTTCGGCCAACATCCAAATACCATTCTCTCCACATGGCCGTACCATCTTATACGGCGTGTCCCGATTCCTTAATTTGTTGTTATATTCACATCCATCCTCTGTCGAATCTCTCCGTTTCTTAGTCTATCCAGCCTGGTGACACGGAGACACCTCCTCCAGAAATCCTTTTCAACCGCCTGCACCTTTGAGTACAGACGGGAGCTCATAGTCCAGGTTTCCGAAAAATAAGTCAGGATAGATTCGACAATGATTGTGAAAATACGGCGTTTATTTTCCTTAGACATCTCTGTGTTCCATGGGACCAGATGCAGCATTCTAGTAGCTTTTCGGGCTTTAGGGTATACACCGTCATTTCAAGGTAGGACCTTCCGTATCGCAAACACGACCAGGTCGTCAGCGAAGAATAAGGATAGTAGCTGTTCGCCATCAATGAACGGCCCAACATCTCCACATTGCTTATTCCAAGGTTTCACTGCCTCATGAAGGTATATCTTGAAGAAAGTGGGTGACATGCTACACCCTTGCATCAATCCCTTAGTATCATGAAAAGGGTCCGAAAGGTGGTTACCGCATTTAATCTGATATAAGTCGTTGGTGTATAGGCGTCTCACCACCTTTATCAGAGCACTACTAATGCCTGCTCCTTCAAGTGCTATCCATAACCTCTCTCTAGGCACATTGTCATAAGCTTGTTCCAGGTCTATAAAGGCCATGTGGAGTTCCTGCTTCATTACCTGGGACTTCTCAATAAATTGATGTTAAACAAAAATATTGCCCGTACATGACCGTCCAGCCGTGAATCCCGCTTGTTCCTGAGGGGTAGAGTACGCTTTTTTTAACTTTTCCCGGAGCTGCCTACCAATAATCCTGGCAATCGAACTTTGAGCGCAGATCCCGAGATTATTCCGGGACACGTTTCTGTCTCCCTTTTTATATATTGATGATATCACTGCCCCTGAGGACAAGGTTGATCACCTGCGTCAAAAGGGTTACCAGTTTCGCGCTACCAGCTTTCAGGAGCTCCATAGCAATTCCGCCCGGTCCCGGAGAAGTCCTAGTCTTCGCCTTTGATAGGGCCCGCTGAACATCACTCTCATCCACTTCTACCGGTTCCTCCGCTTCTACATGCTCAGTGCCATTTTTCTGGGAGGCAAACTGAGGTCTATTTTCGCTTAGAAGGGTTCTGTAATGATTATCCCACTCCTTTTCCTTAATGGGAGATACTAAATGTCCATATTGTAATGTACATATTTAAATAAATAAATTGTTCTATAATTTTTGAGCTTGAAAATTTTATTATCTCACTATAACGGTAGAAACTTAATATGTTTTTACATCTACTTTTTAAATATAAATTGGTAAAAAATTAGCCTTAAATTGTTATAAACAAAAGTGAACCTAACAAAATGATTGTTGTTGAAATATAGCAATAATAGATTTCTCAGCTAACGGAGACTAATCTACTGAAAATAAAAATAAATAGAATGAATAAACAAATCGCTTAATTATTTTTCTTTTAGTTTCTTTTAATTATTATTTTAAGTCTATATGTAGACTGTGAAATTTTTTCTTAATTTAATAATTTGAAGTAAAAATTCCTTTTTTTACATTATCATACTATAAAGTAAAGGCAATCGACATAGATGATTGAAATCGGGTGCAAAAAAAAATGTTCGAAGAAATTGATAAATTGTTTCTCCAGTTTTTTACTTTCAACAGTAACAAATTTTACATCGTTTTAAAGAAAAAAAAAAGCTTCACAAAATTAAAAAACACCACCGGAACATTACGAGGATTATAACAGCTATACGTTTTAAAGAGTTTAGCGTGGGGCGGCGGACAGACAAATTTTGTATTAGAATCTTTTTTATTTGTATTTTTAACAATTTGTGTACAATAATAGATATCCGTGTCTTGGAACGTCAATAGCAAAAGTTTGAGGTAGGGTTAACAACTATTTTTTTTTGTTCAATTCCATAGCTTTCAAAGCATAATTAACCAATAAAAAACATTATTTTAATCATTTCATGCCCTGTGCCGGTTACTATTTCGGTGAATAATTCTTTTTCCTTTAAAAATTATAACAAAAACTGACCCCCTAAGAAAGGCTCCTGTGTAGCGTATTCGAGGAGTAAGAGTCGTGATAGCTGTATTCAACTACACAAATATCAAGTAAAAGTATCAGATACAGAAAAGTATCAGTATCACTTGTATTCAGATATAGAAAAATCTAGTATCTACCCATGACTAACCTAGATTGGAAATTCGCATTATTAAAAACTACCTTAGAGACCGTATAAGTCAGTTCATTTTTTTCCTAGCAACGACTTGCGCGATGGACCGTAATTAATAAAGACAGGACTTTATAATTGCTATGATCAGAATTTTAATAACTATTTAAATTTATTAAAAGACCTCTTATATTAAAAATATTTTTTTTTGAAAAGCACTCTGCTCTTAAAATAAATGAATGCAAACGGAGCAAAATCCCACCGAAATAATGAAGAAATCCGATGCTTCTAGAAAACTGAATTTGTTTGAGAATGACCTACGTTATAAATAAATCTATAAATTATAAATATGATGTTTGGTGATAATATAATAGTAAAATCTTCTACAGTGCAGAATTATAACTAATGTTGAATCAGTATTTATTATATGAAGAGATGTGGGAGGTTCAATACCTATATCATAATTTGGCTGAATGTTAATGTTTTAAAAATATGAAAAAAATCATTTAAGAAATCAATGACAGTGATATTTTGCGGTTGTGCTTCAAATATAAGGTGGGCAGTTTTTTTAATTAATTTATTTTTTTGCACTTTAGTCTAAGATATTGAAAATTAATGGTTTCAGTTTATAATTTGCTAATATTATAATGATGGGTATTATAATTTTGATGAAATCATAATATATTATCTACTCAAAAACTGCATTACAATTTGGGGATCTCTTATTTACCGGTTTTTAATGAATTCAGGAATCTTCTTCACAAACAGCTTTAGTACCTTCTTAACCTTCGATATAGCACCCACCAATATTCAACATTCCTTTAATTTAAAATTTAATTTTTGATGTCTTCTTCTTTATAAAAATAATTTTAAAAAATTTTATTTGCCTACCTGCAAATGCTTCAAAAATAAATCATGCACTACTGTTTTGGTAAATGATTTTAATACATAATAAAAAATATACTATTTATTTTAAATTATATGATATTTTATTACAGCAAATACTACCTCTCAGCTATCGCTGGTTAAAGCGTACCAGAAAAAAAGAAGAAACCTTAGTGAACGGGCTAGTTGTAGGCGTTGAAAATTATTACTAATTATGCATTGCCCTATTTTTGAATACACATGATATATATAAAGTTAAATAATTTGTCTAAACCTCACTTGTCTCACTTGGTTATAACTATTATATATAGGTTAATTAGTCACTCAAAATAATCAGTAATAATAGTGGGTTAGGGCACCATAAGAATAGCAGAAATTGCACCCTTGGACAACTTATAGCACCAATTCTGATAGTCTGCTGCCTTTAATCTGACTCAATTAATTTTCATTGTAGAAAATTAACTGATAGGTAATATATTAAATTTTTTGAAATTTAAATAAAATTTTCATTTTATTTGAAATACTAAAATAAAATTGAAAAGGGAATGTCAGAAATAAAACCGAATCCCATTATTTTTAAACTCTTTTATTGATAAATGAACAAATAACTTCTACCAAAAATAACGTTTAAGAGATACATAAAAAAAAAAAAAAACCTAAACTACTAAATATGGGGTATGGGGTACAGTACATGGTAGAGACAATACTGTTTCATAGACAACGGTTGTCCAGAGAGGTGATATGTCCTAAATCACGCCCAACCGCCAGATTTCCCCCTTATTTTGGGTACCCACTTTAAAGAGGCTGGGTGAGCCCCAGCATGGTCCTAGATCCTATATGATCCATCTCCGGGTGCAAACAGACTAAATAAAAGTAACTGCCTGCAGCGGGATTCGAACCAGGATTTTCGGCATGGCAACTCAGTCCCCTACCACTGAGCCCCTTCGCTACCATATACAAAAACATCGAGATACAAATACAAATAAAATTAAACATAAAATTATTCAGTTTTCTAAAGTCAATTCTAAAAGGATTAACAACAAAATTAAACCTTTCCGGTTTCCATACAAATGTAATGAAAATACAAAAGATAAATACACAAATTCCATCAAAATGAGTATGAATCTAAAACAAAATAAGTTAAAAATTTAATGGGCTCGTAATAAATTATTTAATAGTACAATAAAAAAGAAAATTTCTTTTTATCCTGGGTAGTGAATTAATGGTTCTCGGTTGCTTTTATTAGACAATCCCTATGAATTTCAGAGTTCCAAAGGCCGAGTTGTAAAATATATATATATATTGTCATATAGATGCTTCAGAGAATTTTCAGCGAAATCAACACACAAACCGTAATGGTGATCAAATAAAGGTCGAAATCAGAAACAACATAAAAAAGGATTAAGTTCTAAGTATGGACCGTACGGGTCGCACTCAGAGACAATATGGTGAGGTAGGGGCTTTTATTAAAAATCAAAAGACGCAACAAAAACATAAAAAAATTAAAAACCCAAAGCTATTAAACTTATTAGACTGCTGATCCCCCCTCCTTTAAGATTATTTAAAAAAACAACCTTTTCCTAGCGTCATTTATTTTCTATTCATTTATTTTTATTGAAATTAAATTATATAAAATTATTAAAACAAATGAACATAAAAAATTATGAATCATGAACTATATTGAAATATAATATAAAAGAATGTCAAGTCATGAAAAGAAAAAAAGAAAATTATGGCTATCGATATAGAGAAGCATGAGAACGATACAACAGGATTTGGTCGTGAAGATGGTCCTATTGGTCACGAACAAAGGGTGTGAACCCAAGGCCAAGATCCAGATGAGTATATATATATCCCATCCAGGGCTCTCATCTCCAAGTTCTACCATGGCATTCAAGGTGAGTAGATATACAAATATTACCTAAATTTTGTTTTATATCACATCTTTTTACTAAGTTATTTAGTATGATTCTTGAAAATTTCAAGTATACTTTTCTTGCCAAAAAAAAAAAAATAAAGTTATTTAGAGATGAGTTATAGACACATATTATAACCAATACCGGTCTTATTCAATTTTATTTTAGAGATAGGAATATTTTTCAATGTCAGTTAGTGTTATAAATTATTATATTTATCTCAATTTTATTTTAAAAAGTCTGAAATTCCAAAATAAATCACCTTAAAGAAAATACTGTCCACAATAATTAGAATCCTTATTGAAATAATTTTGGCTAAAATCTTTGATGGCACTTGAACAGTCAAATAAGGTCATCATTTAGAAGTGAAGGTTCTTTAGGCTTGTATATCTAAAGACCCAAAGCCATATAAATGTTACATAATAGAATACCCGAATAATAAAATTGAAATTTTCTTAACTTATTTGTATTTTATTTATACTAAAATGTTCCCCTCCCCCAAAAAAAAATAAGACGAATATAATCGAAATTGTTGCATGTAATGTTTCATAAAATTCTTCATTGCTATCCTGACTTGATATAGAAACTTTACATTTTATTAGAAATTTTCTCAACTTTTCTTAGTACGAGACTTAAAACTGAAGTATATATCGTCTTAAAATAAAATTTACATTACTGCTTAATTCATTTTATAGTCGGAAACTCGGTAGTAGATATTATATGATGGATTTGCGAAATGATATCTCTTAGAAAATGTTTTTTATTTGATGAGAGAACTCTTCTATCAATAGTTTCACTTAATGCTTGAATTAATTACAATTCTTAAACTGGTAATTTCATTTGGTAAGAGCTAAGTAAAAATGTATTATTATTTTTTTAATTCAATAGATTAACTGTTTCTAAACAAGCAGTAGTTTCAGTTGGAATAAGTTGAATTATTTTTCTTTAAAGAATGAATTCATGAATTGAGATTTCATTAAAAATAAAACTAATTTTGTTTTAAAGTATGATTTTTAATGTTTTCGTTCCTTCCAGATCGTAGCTCTCTTGGCTTTCGTCGCCGCCGCCAACGCCCAGCTGCTGAGGCCCGCCTACAGGACCTATGGCGCCGCTCCAGCTGTAGCCTACCACGCTCCACTCACTTATTCCGCCGCTCCCGCTGTAGCCTATCACGCACCATTAGCCGTTGCCGCCGCTCCAGCCGTCACCTACCACGCTCCAGTTGCCACTGTAGCTGCCAAAGAAGATGCCGAGTACGACCCACACCCATCCTACTCTTACTCTTACTCCGTCAACGACCCAGTAACCGGTGACTCCAAGGGAGCTTCCGAATCCCGTGACGGAGACAACGTCCAGGGAACTTACTCCGTCGCTGAAGCCGACGGTTCCGTCAGGACCGTAGACTACACCGCTGACCCCATCAACGGATTTAACGCTGTCGTCCACAAGGACGGTGGAGTCGTCGCTAAAGCCGCTCCAGTCAAGGCCGCCATTGTTGCCCACGCTCCAGTTGTTGCCGCCTCCCCAGTCATCGCCGCACGCGCACTCCCATTGGCCGCTCGCCCAGTCCTCCGTGCCGCCGCCGCCCCAGCCTACATCACCAGCTCCTTCTCCTCTCCCTACGCCACCTACGCCACCACTTACTAAACCCAAAAATCAAGCCTAATGTTTATATTCTCATAAATAAAAGGTTTTAATAAACAAACAGTGTAAATTTTTGTTTTGTTACCACCACGGCTCCGAAATCTCTAAATGTTGCACAGGCTAACGATGAAAACACTTTTGTACTTAAAATTCCTGATTCCTATATTTTTTAGGACGCTGAATCTAAATATGATATTAAAAAAGCTGTATCACCAACAAATTCCTCACATTTTATAGCTAAATTTATTAAATTAAACGATTTTTCAAGGATTGAACAGCTTTAATATTTAAAATTAATAACTGAAAAACTTGGTCTAATGCTGTGGATGAAGTTGGTTGCACTGCTAAAACACATTTGCTGACCAAAAAGGTTGATTCTTTTTTCTGTTAACAGCTGATGCTTTGTTTGCTGTCAACCTCACTAACCTCACTTTTACGTTTCCTTTACATGGTTAAGAAGAGAGAGCTACAAATTTCCAAGTTTTTTGAACAAGAAGGTGATTTAGTGTACTGCTCAGACATTCCCGGTATGATGAATGAGTTTGTTATTGAATACAATATGGAAAACTGGAGGTTGTTTATTGATTCATCGAAAACTGTGTTAAAGGCTATCTTATTACACAATAGTAACATGCACACATCTATTCCTGTTGGTCATTCTATACCTATGAAAGAAAACTATAAAAACCTAGAAACAGTGTTAAATCGAATAGGCTATTCTGCTCATGGTTGGATAGTATGTGGTGATATAAAAATAATATACACTTGGTTAGCAAGGTGGTTTTACCAAATTTCCATGTTTCTTGTGGGAATGGGACAGTAGTGATAGGGATCAACATTAGTCCAGAAAGAACTGGCCTCTGAGGAAGTCTTTAAAACCTGCTGAGAAGAACATTCTACGCAAAAACCTCGTAGATCCAAAAACCGTCCTTCTACCACCTCTACAAATAAAGTTAGTCCTCATAAAACGATTTGAAAAGGCTTTGCCTAAAGATGGACCGTGTTTCAAGTATCTCTGCCAAAAGTTTCCAGGTCTTTCAGAAACTAAACTAAAAGAAGGCGTCTTTGTCGGACCTGACATTAGAAAAATGATGTTTGATGTTAACATTGAATCCGCAATGACCTTAAATGAGGAAGAAGCATGGGTATCATTCAAGCAAGTCGTTACAAAGTTCTTGGGAAATGAAAAAGGTCCAGAGTATGTTTCTATTGTAGCTAACATGTTACAGAAGTTTAAAAAGTTAGGAAGCTTGATGAGCCTGAAACACACGTTGATTACTTCCCGGAAAATTTGGGAGATGTTAGTGAGGAGCAAGGTGAACGTTTTCACCAGGACGTTAAAGTGGTGGAAAAACGCTACCAGGGCCGCTGGAACACCAACATGATGGGGGACTACTGTTGGTCACTTCACCGAGAAGTTCAACAAGCGACTCATCGTAGAAAAAGCTACACAACAAGCTTCAAAGAAAAAAGAGAAAGAAAGTATAGACCAATTCTAGTTGACAAGTGAAACCTGTATTAGCACATTTTATCACTGTTTTAAGTTGCCACTGTAAATACAAACCATGCTTATGATGTAACATAGTGTTTCATTAATTCCCCCTTATACCGTGTAGGTGTTTTTACAATATAATATAAAGCATATTGCTGGAAAACTATGGGTGATACAAAAAAACTAAAGCCAGATTTAGATTCAGCACATAAAAATCTATAAAGATCAACTATTAAAGTTAAAAAGTTTTGAAGAAATGTTTTTGGGATGGCCTGTGTTATCTGTTCGATGCAAGAATTCCCCAAGGCTGTGCCTTACTTAAGGTCCTCTACGTCCTGTACACTGCAGACATTCTCAAGACTCATTCCACCTTCCTGGCAACCTTTCCAGATGACATGGCTATCCTTTCATCACATACGGATCCAACAATACCCTCACCCAATTTCCAAATACACCTATCTCAGATCGAGCAATGGTTCTTGGTAAAAATGTACGTACACACACATGTACTTAATGTTTATATTTCGTCACAGATCCTGTGGACCAGTCTCATTTATTGACATTTCTTTACCCAGATCTGACACAGTGCGATAACTTTGTTTCAGCTTAGACCAAAGACTAACAAGGAACTTTTTAAACTAACTATACTTAAAAGACAAAAACTCAACAGAAGATTCAACCAAGTACTCAGATCACTAAGCAAGACTTCTCTACTCTCGATCGAAAAAACTACTAATTGTTGTGAATAAGGCATTGGAGTTCTGGCAGTGGCCATCTTCTCCAATGTTGTCCTGAGCGTCTGCGGCACTAGTGATCTTATTCAGTCTTCATTAGTCTCAACAATGACGCGGCTGTAAAAGAAGCGCTGGGATCTCCTGTGGCCTTGCTTTTCTTTCCACACGTAAAGGGTGTAGCTAGGCATGGACCTAGATCCCTAGGGCAGGGTGTAAATAATGAATTTAGTTTGTGTGTTCAGAGATCACTAATATTCATTTCCCTTGAGTGTGGAAGATTGTACTGATATCTATCTAATAAAAAGATTTTATAATTTTTTCGGACCAGAAATGCTAACTGTAAATAAACACAAACTGAATAGCTATTGTATATAGGCATAACGAAAGAATAATATCATATATTAAGTTTGTTATGATTCATACCACTTAAGTTTAGTGTTGACACTCAATTTCAATTTCTTGGATAGGTCGGGGCAAGTGGGCGCACTTTAAGTTTAATCCCCTCACAAATGTGTTAAATGATACTTAATTGACCAAAAACAAATAGAAAATATTCTTCCGGTATTTGATAACCAAACGACAGTTAATTTGCGTTATTATCTTTTAGTAGAAAAATTATATACGAAAAAATTATATAATTTTTATTATATTCATGTTATATATATATAATTTTTATAATTATAAAAATTATACAAAGCGCACATTACGTGGCATAAGTTTGCACATCTTGGATTAATAGCAATATACACTAAACAAGATTTTATTGATATGATTATATATTCAACAAAATGTTAAAAAAAACTTTAATTTAGTTACGTAAAAGTTAATATCAGTTGTTTTTTGCAATAATTGCTTATGAAATTCACACCACCCACACTCTAATTGGAACAAGTTGCATGCAACCATTCTCGGCATTTCCTGCATTGAATCCAGTCCTCTTCCAGTGGTTCAATGAAGTACTCTTTACACAATTTGTGTGTTAAAAAAAATGTACTACAAGTAAGGATAATTATCTTTAACAGCCCTTTCCTTAGAGCAGCTTCAGAGACTCCCAACTGCTTAGAGTCTTCTCTCTTCGACAACCAAGCGTCCAAGAGCGGTTGGGTTGTCTTAAACTTCTATTCGTGCAAATCGTTGGATCATTCTTCGTTTTATAAGTTCATAAAACATAATGTACGGTAAGTAAATGAGTACGAATAACACGGTATTATTTAAGGCAAATATCGCCACTTTTACACTTATCCAGGTGTTAGAAAATTAGGACTAAAACACCTTTATTCTGTGGTGTGAATAATAAATCTTAAATAAAAGTGTAAATCTAAAACAATATCTTCGGGCATGAGTTCTTGTGCTTACTCTTGCCCCTTCAGTTTTTTTTGTACTTGTTAAGAGCCGTTGATCTCTGTGTGCTTCAATAGAACTAAACGATCTTATTTTTGAGGGGAAAACTGAATGGCTGTTGAAACAACATAGAATTTAAATGGTTGAATGGTTGTAATTGATATAGCTTACACTATGTGCTTAAATGTAATATTAAACGAGCTGTAAGAAGCTCTTACGCCACTGTTAGCTGAGTAATCACATTGAAAAAACCAAACAAGGTGTTAATGGTGTAGGCACTTCATGCATCGGCTGACACTCAGTGGTACAAACTAGCACAAGTAGAAATTCTCGCTCTGCGTACTCTTACCCCGTGCACACTCTTGCCCCGATCTACTATAGTATCTGATAGAATTTACATAAAACATAGTTACTGGTTGGGTCAAAAGAATGATTTATGTAGATATCAATCAACATTGGTTCCAACCATCTTCTTATTCTCTTTCTTATAACACTCAATAATCTTCCTATTTATTTCCACATCTCTGTTTTTAACCATGGATTAAATGTTAAACAGTACCTGTCCTAGAATAACCATGTTTCACAAGCCAACCATAAACCCAATTCCTTCCTCAAACATTTTTATGTCCTAACGAATCCTATTCGTTCATGGTCTCTTTAATAATATTCCCTCACTTGTCATTATGGTTGTTTTGTAGACATTATCAATCATATAACAATATTGTTTCATTAGATTTATATTCGAATTTTTAAGACGTTGTTACGTTTGTAATTGATGATAGAAATGGAGACCCATTTGTTTATTTGAATGAGAAAATACTGATTGAAATTAAACTAAACAGATCTGGAATCATTACGTTACGCTTCAAAAAATATCCGACGATAAAATATAAATGGATTAATTATACTATATGCCTAACACACGGAGCTATCTATAGTTTTTATAATATCCCTTAATTACATTTTTTTATGTATAATTGATATGGATAAAATCAATTATCTACGATACTATCAATCGTTTACTTCACAATTCGATAGATATATGATTTCATTTCTACTTCGAAAACAACAATGCGTTAGGGAAATGTGTTGTTGTCTACAGTACTTCAATAATTGTTTTAGCTAAACCAACATCAATATTATATATATATGTTCATCCTTAGCTTCACAACAAATCTCAATTGTTTAAACAATAATGATGTCTGGAACTTATGAAAATAACTGAATCCTATATAAATAGTCACAAAATAAGTATCATATACCAAAGCCCTCAGCTACTCTTCATAAAAAAAATCATGCTCCCCATTTTCCCATTCCAACCCTTACGTACCTATTTGAAACATCATTAAGCGATAGTATTCTAATATTTAATTATATCCCCGGACTCTAATGATCAATTTCTACATTTGTATCTGTTCGTGTAAACTCACACCATGTATTCAAGGAATACTCATAAGGTACGTATACCTAGGATTTTACCATAACGTTTTTGACGAAAATAAAGGAGGTTGTACTTCATATCAGTTTACTAGATTTTTTCTGATACGATTTTTCTGAAAATGACACAAACGATTTGTGTAAGATTCGTCACAATAATTAATACAATTAAATTAAATATGCCTGTGAGTGAGCTAGAATCTAATCATGATTGACATAGTCTGGTTGGTCTAGAGAAATCCATCCTCCGACTTCAACAATACATGCATACCTCCAACGTTCCTCCTAACAGTAACTTCAACTTTTTATATTTAAGATAGATAGTTGGATTTGATTGTTGTTTATAAAGAGATTATAAGTATAACATATTTAAAATTGATAATTCAATTAAGATGAACGCAGAAGGAGTAATTTCGTATAAAAAAATGAATGTAAGAATGTAGAAAAATTATATGAAGAATATTGAATAATATTCTACATTCTTATAGGATAATAATAATGTCTATAAGAATATAGATGTATAGTTGTATACTTATTATACAACTAAAAGCAAATGATTTTAGTGAATTAGATATAAAATCGTTGAAGCTAATCTATACTGAGGACAAAATATTGATTGTTGTTAATGTTTCTGTTTCTATAGGTATTGAATTATGAAAAAAAAAAAATGTTTCTTTGGAGAATTAATGGAATTATTTTGAAAAGTAAATATAAACTTCAAACAGTTTTTTTATTTAAAGGTATTTAATGAAAATATAATTCACCACATTTTTTTTTTTTATTTGATGTCATCTTTGGTAGAGTATTTATGGATGGGATGAGGAACTGCGTTATGCTGCTCATAAACGAGAATAAAAGCAAGATCATGCATAATGGAAGAGACAACCTAGAAGTTAGGATATTATGCGATGGTGATCCCATAGGTAAAGGAAATATATATATATATATATATATATATATATATATATATATATATATATTGCTATGTTTATACTCATAAAATATATATTTAAGATTCTGATTAATTTTGGGATGGCAGAGTAATCATTACTATTTCTATAACTTAGTCTTAATTGGATTCTTTTCCGGAGATCTGTTCTTGTGTTTACTAATTTACCGAGTATTTAAACCTTTAATATATTATTCATAAATAAATAGTGCATCTGGGTAAGCACCAAAGGAATTATAATGGTTATTGTTTATTATTTCAATTTGAAATAAGATTTAATATTCAATACAGATATTTTTAGAGGTAAACTAAATGATTCAGATATAGATATATCGGACTGCCATAAAATACCTTACAGGAATTAAACACTTATCTGTGATACAAGGGTACATCTAGAATTCTTGGTGGGGTGTGTCTTCCGGTCTCCCCGTCATCGGATACTCCTCTTTCCGCGTCGTTCGCCGCTCCCTTCCTCTTCCTCAACATATGTGTAGCGAGTCACCTTTTTCAGTGGAGTCTTCGTCCCCCCTTTTCTTATCTCTCCAGTCACCTTGACCATAAGGGTGCCATAAGGGACACCCTCCTACCTGCGTGACATACTTCTCGCAAACCAACATTGCTCTTTGTCCAAGACACAATTCCTTTCATGATGCCGCCGGACAATACATAGCAAATTATATATTATATATATGTATGTAGGTGTGTGTGTGTCTGTGTATTTTGGCCAGTTATAAGCCAGTGTGG
Source organism: Troilus luridus (assembly GCA_964056705.1). NCBI lineage: Eukaryota > Metazoa > Arthropoda > Insecta > Hemiptera > Pentatomidae > Troilus > Troilus luridus. The sequence goes on from OZ057412.1 coordinate 178,859,731, forward strand.
TAAAATAGACTAGAAAATATTAAATCGGCAGATGAAACCCTTGGACTTTACAATCAGATATTTTAAAAAATGATATGTAAACAGAAAGTAAGTAAAGAGGCTAAATAGTTGCGTGATAATTAATATTCTCAAACACGTATTACCATAAATAAATTAAATAATCAATTATTAGATGCTATTTTATTTATTTATTTTTTATGTTTATCGGTGTTTCAATTTCACTTGCCATCAATATCCCATTAAAAAAAATTTAAATTTTAGTTTTAGTTTATATGTATTTCTGATTATGTCAATAACAACTTTTCAACATTGAATATTTATTGTCTGTAATGTTGGTAATTACTATCCATTTTGACAAAATATTTTTATAAAAATCTGAAACATGGGTTTTTAAACGTAAAAATAGTGTTTTTTGGCTTGAGTGATTATTATGTAGTTTTATCTGATATTTGTAATGTTTCTTGATAATGTATAACTATTAACAGATCGTTAGTAAAATTCGGAAACGGATCATTGTATAAAATATTAGTAGTTTCTATTAATACAATGATTTAAATGTTCCGAAAAAATAGATAAAAAATTTGCAAAATCCTAGTGAAATTAAATAAAGTTGGTGTAATTCAATGAATTGAGTGATGAATGTTTCCTCTATGTTGTAAGCTTACTAATTTCAATAACTGCCAATTATGATTGAATAATGAAAATCATACATTTCATTGTTGAAACCATTTATTTACATTTGATTATATACAATCAGATCAGTCTAGTAGGCATAGGTAGCGTATGGGGAGGTGAAAGAGTTGGAGATGTAAGAAGGTATGCTGGATGAGGCATGGACGTAAGGATGGGAAGCGTAGGAGAGACCAGCGTGGGAAGCATAAGAGAGACCACCATGGGCAGCGTAGAATGGGGTAGCATAGGCGGCGTATGAAGCTGGTGCGTAAGAAGCGAATGGAGCGTGGGCGACAGCAGCGACTGGAGCAGTGGCAACGGCTACTGGAGCAGTACGAGTAGCAACTACTGGAGTGGCAACAGCGACTGGAGTAGTACGAGCAGCAACTACAGGAGTGGCAACAGCGACAGCCTTAGCTGGGGCTGGAGGAGCGACTCCAGCTTCTTTGTGGACGACGGCGTTGAATCCGTTGACTGGGTCAGCGGTGTATTCGACGGTTCTCCTGGAGCCATCAGCTTCGTTAAGAGAGTAACTTCCCTGTACGACATCTCCTTGCCTGGATTCGGAAGCTTGCTTAGCGTCTCCAGTCAGAGGGTCGTTGACGGAGTAGCTGAAGTCGTAGCTTGGGTTGGGGTCGTATTCGGCATCTTCGCGGGCAACGGTCTTAGCAACGGCTACTGGAGCAGCAGATACAGTGGCGACTGGGGCAGCAGCAACGGTTTTGGCAACAGCTACTGGAGCAGCGGAGTAGGTCCTAGCAAAAACTGGTGATGCAACGGAGGCAACTGGAGCTGCAGCGTAAGTCTTAGCGAAAACTGGAGAAGCGACAGCGGCAACTGGGGCAGCGGCGTAGGTCTTGGCGAAAACTGGAGAAGCAGCTACGGTAGCGACTGGAGCAGCACCGTAGGACCTAGCGAAAAGTGGAGCACCAGCAACTGAAGCTACAGGAACTCCAGCAAAACCAGCGTAAGATCCGGTGAGACCATATGACCTGTATGTTGGAGTCAGGAGCTGGGAGCTAGCCACAGCGAGGACGGCGAAGAGAACTGCTACCTGGATTTTATCAATACCATAAATAATTAAAATTAAAAAACAATATGCAAAATATAGGCCACGGTTCATTTTTAATAATCAACCTAACCAATGTTTTAGTTTCTCATTAATATATAAATTTTAATAAAGCAAAACTTTAACAAACTGATAACCCTACAGATGTTGTGGCATATTAGAGGAATTAGTTAGAAGAGACGATAAAATCAATATATTTTACCTAGTGAAAAGTTAGGAATCTCAGTTGTCAGAAATAAAAGTTTAAGGTCTCTTGCAGCCATATAATCGTTTCTTGCAAAAAAGGATTGGGTGTGTGTGCACGTCTTTTAAAACAGAAACTGGAAGCTATTGCTTCAGTTTAATAGCCACAATCTATTTGAAAATGGAGTATGAAGTATTTCCAATTCAGACGAATTATATTAAACAGCTTTACAAAAATTCTCATATTGATTGTAGTTAAAAATCTCAACTAGTGATATTCGAATAAAATTTGTATAGCACTAGTGGATGAAACTGGTATCTAATATCATTTTTTTATATTCCACGAAAGTGCAATCTAAATAAAAGCCACTTTGTGCATTTACAATTTTTTTCGTATGTAATATGTTTAATTTTAAAATTTAAGATATTATAAAATTTTGAAAATTTATGGAAAACTAAACCATGGAGAACTAAAAAGGTTCTTCTTTCACTGCAATAACTTTAACAAAATTGTTAGGGAATCTATTAATCTACCATTTCTTCTGATTTCGACCGTGTCGTCAGATTCTTCTGCCAACGTTTTGCTAGACATAGTGTTTGTTACCTTACTCAGGGCTCAATCTGAAAGTCTCTGAGCCCAGCGAAAAGTTAGCATAGAATTTGACGACATGGTCAAAACCAGGCGAAATACTTGATGAGTGGATTCAAAATGTTAAATATGACAATTGTATTATAAATGTAAAGAGAGTATTTAAAATTATACTTATTAATCATTACACAAATACAATATTTGAATCAATAATTAATTAAGTCAAGATAAAATAAATTTTATTTTATAAATAATATAATTCATAAAATATATTTTCCCCTGATGGTGTACTCACCTTGAATGCCATGGTTGAAGTTGCTGATGGGGATTTCTGAGCGCCTTTATATACTCCTCGACTTCGCGACCTTCAGACAGGACATTATTTTTTTTTAACAATCCCCCGGTCATCGGACCCCAACTTATTCAAAAGGGAAAACCTTGAAAAGAACCCGAAAGATATGAATTTATAATTTATTAAATAAATTCGAACCTGAACGGTTAATTAAATAATCAAAGAGTGGGTTCAAAATCGTATACCCATCAAACAAATATCAAAATTACCGAAATAATTAATAAATTTTTGTTGTGTGCTTGGTAAATTTATAGATTCAAATTAAATAACTACTAATATATAATAATGTAAACATGTATAAAAAAAGCCTGTACCACTACAACCCGCTAACGGGTCTGGGGATCAGTACATGGTATAGACTGTACTGTTTCATGGACAAAAATAAAATTCAAATATAAATGATTACTTGTACAAATATAAATGATTGACTTGTCAGTCTGACGGTTCACCGAGCAGCCACTCCTATTTGCCCTGAAGATGACCTACAAAGTAGTTGTCGAAACGTCGGCACAAATAAAAAATAAGTATTCACTTATTTATGTGAATATTTTGACTGCACCCCCCCAACTATTTCCATCCTCCATAAATGATTATAATTTTAAATAACCATCTATAATATTACAAATAACCGAATAAAAAAACTAACATTGATGGCAATTTTATCATATTATTACTTAATTGCATTTTATTTATAAAACTTTCCAACTGTATTAAATTATACTTCAAAAGCTTGTATTCAATTGCATTCAAATTAATACATAAAAAGGGTTAGGTTAAAAACATGTATATAGTACATTATAATTGCTAAATATTTTAGTATCATTAGATATAATTTTGCTACTTTAATTATTTCGTTTTCCTTCTATTGTATGCTCGGAGCCCATCAGCCATGCCTCTAGGATTTTTTAAAGGAAGTAAAAAATCTTTGGTATTGCCGTCCTTCGGAAGGGCTGTAAATTGAGGGTCCCGAGCTTATAATTGAGGGAAAATCCCTATTAAAGCCAAAATGCCATGCTCCAACTGTAGCATTGTCAGATGAGGCAATGAAGTTTAATGTCATTAAGTCACATTAAATGAATAAAGAAATTATTGTTTTCGACAGCAACAATAGAAAAAAAGTTGGTGCCTTATTTTGTTCCGTAAAACAAGTTAGTTTCTTTTACTTTTTAAATCATAGAGATTTAATGATTATGAAAACTATTTGTTCTTATCAACGTAATGCAAAATAAAAATATATTCTAAGGATGCTGAAATGAATTTATAATATTTTTCTGAAATATCCCTACGAAACTTCGGTGATTGATTCACCCAATCCAGATTATTTTAAAATACTTATGTCAATTGTTCAATTAATTATATGTTTCTAATACTGGCGATAAATGAAAATAGTTTTAATTTTTATTAACTAGACACAATGACTGTAGTTCAAATACTAAAAATGTTTTGAATAGCTGAATAAAATGTCATTTTTGGAATAATTTACGTACCTGTTCAAAGCAGTGAAACTGTATGAGAAATGAACGAATCGCATTAAGTAAGAGTTTGGGTCTTCAAAATAAATTATGGAGTTTTAGGACATACATAAAAGAATACTTCTTAACAGTCAAAAAGTGGAATCATAATTTTACATTTATAAAATCTGATTTAGAGAATGTATTTTATTATCAAATTGTATTTCATTCACGAAAATGCAAATGCTATGGGTAGGGATCAAAAATAAATACTTAAACAGGGAGCAGCTGATTAGAAACGAACTTTTCAGGTCTATACAAGGGCTGAATAAATAAGGCACACGCGCAAAAAAATAAATAAATAAAGATCAAAATGAAAAGAAGCAGAGTTGCCATGCCGGAATCCTGATTCAAATCCGGCTGCAGGAAAGACTTTTATTAAGTCTGTTTGCAGCCGAAGATGGATCCTATGGGATCTAGGACCCTCCTGGGGCCTCTATAAAATGTTATCAAATAGGGTGCCCAAAATAAGGAGGGGGAAATCTGGCGGTTGAGCGTGATCTAGGCCTGGTCACCTCCTAGCAGAACCGTTGTCCATGAAACATTACAGTCTGTACCATGTACTGAACCCCAGACCCGTTCGCGGATTGCATTGGTACAGGTAAAGTAAAGATAAACAAAATGAAATAATTGGGACAAACAAAATAGAAAAAGAATTATTTATTTTCAAATATATACAAAAGTATTAGGAAAGATGTTAATAACAATATTAATAAAAATAATATTTTACCGTATAGATAATATTAGGGAATATTTTTGTTCATTTAACGCTACTTTTTGCTGCTATAGCTAATCGGAGGGAATATTTTTTTAAATATTTATTCCATTTACTTCGAGTGCCAGGTCAAACTTACAGCAGATCGGCTACAACTTTACAATCTTGTCTGAACTAGTAAAACTTATTAATAGTTTTTGAATATTTTTGTTTTTTAATTGAAAAGTTCAAGAAATTTAAAAAAATATAAATTTTAATATATTTAGCTAGATACTAAATTCTTTGTATCTGGACTTGCTTTACTTTAAAATAAATAGTTGAATTATGAAACCGATTGGTAACTTCAGGTAGCAGTTAAATGGTATTAAAAAAGTAGTAGCTTAGAAATCGGATAAGAAATTTTTTTTAAATAATTTCTACATACATAGACACACAAATATATATATATATATATATATATATATATATATATATATATATATATATATATATATATATTGTTTATGGTTCTCGAGTTTCAGTCAGTTATTTCAACTTCTTAGGCTTATATATATATATATGTATTCTTTATAATATAACAAGATTCTATAGGATACTTTAAAACCAAAACGTTAGTATGAAAGGTACTGACCAGTCCTAGGAAAACAAAATCTACGATGTAATAAATGTAATAATAAGTCAGATAGTAAAACGGCGCTAATTACTTTTTTGTTTTTGCAATTCCTGACTATTTTACGTTATTTAATAAAGGAAATCAATGTTTTAGTAAGTTACATAACATTAAATTCTTAGTCAAAAAATCACAACTACATAATTATTGAATATAATTAAAGTATATAATTTGAATTAATGGCGATATTTCATGTCGGGATACAAATTTTACTAGAGAATGACGCTTCCAATTCCTAAAATAGTTTTCTATACAATTTATATTGTCAATATTTCATTCAAATCATAGGTTCCATCTATTGACTTCCTAATTGAAATAAATCTTCCATTTATATATCCTCGAGTTATTTTTATGTTGTATTTTAACAAGTATGTATCTAGAATCATAAATAATAATGTATCACAGACTTTAGTTAAATAATTAACAGATAAATAATTATCTATCCTCACATCAATTATAAGTTCAGTCTATAAAAACCAACTGATGCTAGCATAAAGTATAGATATTCATTCAGATACACATAGATAGCATAATAATTAATTAATAAACGCGAAAAGCTGATAATTAAATATTGTAAGTGTCTGAAAGAGCCAACCAATTTAGGATATTTTTTTAAGTAATATATTGTATTACTTGTATTTTTAGCCTCGGAACTCCTTTTTATTACAAGTGTGCTTTAGCATTTTTCTATAATCAACAAATTAGAAAGAACAATAATATTACGTTTACACTCATCTGTAAAAGAGGATGTGTGACATGTATCGGCTATTTTAGTTACAATGTATTTGATTTTTAAAATATTAATGAATTATTTAAAAATACATTTAAAGGTGTATTTAAGTCATTTAAGGCACACAGATATTGGCATGTGGTTATACTTTGTTAGTTAATTAAATAAAAAAATGTAATGGTTATTTATTGATTAAGAACAATAAATTAAAAGAAATAAAACAATACAAGAAGGGCGGGGAAGTCAAACCACCTTTCAAGGAAAACTTGAAAACAGGAAAAAAAATGGGAGGAAGTCTTTTAAATACGAATGTACATGAATAAATGAAAAGAATTCAAAAAAATTTTGTGAGATGCAATAAAATAATTGATACCTCCCGGAGATATTTTTGTCGTTCTCAGGACCTCTAAAGATACCGATGAAACTTATTGTATGTTCACAGGAAAATCAACGTTAATTTAGGTTGTTATATATCTTAACCAAACAGTTCTTCATTAAATAAGACGCTAATAACAATAAAAAGATCCATGTATATTATTATTGTTTACGAATATGCGACCCTATCAAATTATTATTTTGTAGTGCTCATTAAACAGAGCCCGTACCATTTTTTAGTTTAATCTATCATAAGGTTGTACTAGGGTAAAAATATTTTATAATGTCAATACTATAAATATTTTCTTCAATGATTGTATTTTTGTAGTTATTTAACTACTATATAATAGGAAGTCTACAGTTTCTAACCAACGGTTGTGCAAGAAAGAGGTTTTGCACGGATAAAATTAAAGTGACAGATGTATTCCAATGAAAATTACACTACCAATTTTATCCATCCTGCCGAAAGCAATGTTTAAAACACTAAACTGCTATTCATAAACGGTCACATGATATAGGAGTTTTAGTAACCATACTAAAAATCATGAATTTTTTTATTTAGTTACCATATATATTATTTCCTTCAAAACATTCGTAATTACATTAAAAACATTATTATCTATTCTAATAAAAAAATGAAAATGTAATGATAGTTGGGGCAGTACACACAAACCTTTTTTTAAGATTCGGAATCACTTTTTAAATAGCAGATTTACATGTTTACGGGCGTACAAGGAAATCATGTTGTGCCCACTTGAGATAAATTATAAAATATTTTACGACAAATTTTGGCGTGATCGTAACGTTAGAAGAAAAAAGTTGTATTAGGCATATCATTATAATATCACGAAAAGACTACCTGCGACATCCCAAAAAGTTCTTAAAAAAAGAAAAACTGGCATTTAAGAACATTTATATAAATAAATATTTATGTATATAAAAATGAATAAATTTGCTATAAATATATTTCATGAATAAATAAATTTATGAACAAATTGACAATTTATTTTTGAGACCTCGGCAGCTGTCATCTCTGGCCAACAGTGAGAAGTAGGATTTGGGAATCCATTTGACATTAGAATTGAAAAATGTTCATGTTAATCGTAAAATAAACTTTACTAACTATATTAACATGTCTTAACAAAGCAGTTTTTTACAATAAAGAGTTTTGGTTTAAATAAGGAAAATTAAATTAATTTTGATAATATCAAATATTTAATGATGTTATATGAAATAACGTACAACTAAGCTATTAAAAAATAATTAACGTAATATATATTGTCATAGTTCAAAGGGATATAATTATAAATTGGGTGACGACAAAGTAGTTCCTGAAAAACTAAGGGAAAACGAAAAATTCTATCTATGAAGGAATTTAACAAATTGATAAGTAAAAAAAAGTTTAGTTTGCAGTAGAAAAGAGGAGAATGAATTTCGACATTTTGAAAAGCCAATGCTCGAATAAATCAATGGAGGAATGGATAATTTGTATTCTACCAGGATATTATAAGCTGATCAAGAATTATAGGTAAAAATACAATAATAAAATAAAATAGTACGTATAATTATGATTTTATTTTGAATGATACTAATCGTCAATTTTTAAGGTAATGTCAGCTAAATACGTTGTTACACTTCTAATTATCTTCCAAAGATTGTTTCAGGCCACTTACACTTAGTTATCACAGACACCAGAAGCTAAGAATATTTCTAATAATATATTGGCGTATTATAAATAATTATTTTATTTTACTTTATTTATAATAGTTGTGATAAATATATTTAAAGTGTGTCAAATACTATATTTCAGCTGATCATACAACATATATTTGAAATCTCTTCTCTACAATCAAAATTGTAATTTCCGGATACAAGAAATCGTTAGGTATATGTCACTGCTATTTTTTTTTACGATATAATTAATGATTTTCAATTAGACATTTAAGATAAAGAATATAAAATTAAATTAAAGACAATACAGGTAATAAAAAATTGAATGGTCGATTACTAAAATGAAGTATTAATTTTAATTAAGAAATGAAAATATGTCAAACTGCACTATTCAACGATGTGAATAATTTTTTTTCTTTTATAAATGAAGAATGCAATAACCTTTTAACATCTCTGTATATTAAAATAAAAATAGAAAGCAAAAAAGTCCACTTGATATTAATTAGTTAAAATTTGTTCTGTGAAAACCACGACAAAATAAATTAGATTGAATACATAAGTGAATTGAAACACTGAAATTTCTTCGGCTTCTATTTTGAGTCGGCAATGATTGAATCAAACATGTAGATGGACCGTATCATCTTTTAAGATCAGGTAATCTGAAGAAAAGTGATATTCTTTATCATTAAAATTATTTATATTACATTTTTATTCTTTTATTACAATTAAAATTAAGTATATTATTGTTTCCTGTTGTGCTTTTTGAAGTTTGGTGAGTGCTATTTAAACTTTCAATTAGTAATTCCCACTTGGGGTCTGGTAACGTTCATTATGATTCAGTAGTTGCTTTTGGGTCTTGGAGGTGGTGGGATCGTTCCTCTATATAGTGTCTTCCTGTATTTGGAGGATAGGAATTAATCGCATTTTTTTACTTTCGCTATTATCTGACCCGAAGATGCCTGAATGGGGAAAATATTGAAAAGTATTGTTGTTTCCTGTTTTAGTTTTGAGACGAAAAACTTTTTTTGTCGTTATTTTATCTTATTAGAGCATTTACTCTTTAATATTACATGTATAATCCATTATTATTGGGAAAACCTTCATTGATTTTCAACAGTCTGAAGAGGTACTGATAATGGATTAGACTGAACATGAGGATTCTCTGAGTAACGAAGTAATTTCAGGGGTTTCCCAAATAGTCCAACTTGCTATCTATACGACAATAGGCTAACTTAGTAATCCCCAACTTGGCTCCCAACTTTCCTTCTGTCCCCGGGCCCATTCACGGCCTTCCCTAATTTATTTGCCTAACAGTCGCAACTGCCTGGCTTGGTTTGCCTCCAATATGCAGCAATAGGGTCCGATTCGATCAAGGGAAACATTTGACATAGGAAATAGTAATGAAACTGTGCAGTATTTACTTTGATGTAAGAGAGAAACCCAAAGACATCGTGAGATTTGGGAAAATACATATTACTAAACTGTTTCTCGGTAAGAAACCTGTGAATGCAATTCAGTAGCTTATATGCAAAGTTATACCAATGTCTGATGTATTTTTTCTTCATAAGTATTCTTTTTAATAAGACTTGAAGGAAATTGAATTCAGTAGAGAGTTTTCTTTGTGACTGTTTTGCAGGTAAAAGATTTACCCGAGTTCCGCTCAACCTCTAGACTTTTTTCCAGCTAATAGTGCCCACATTATAAGGCAGGATGAGTCCCAGTAGGGTTCTAGATACCACATGTCATTATAAATATAGTTTTATATAGAGCAGGGGACTAAAGAATATCATTATTTCCTCACCAATAGGTTTGTACCTGAGCGAACAAGAATAATAGTAAGTTTAGTCTACGAGGTGCACACAAGATTTTATTCCCAGATGGAATGTAAGAAGACAAAGATTTAAGTTTTAACAAACTATTTATTATTCAATGAATACCTCTAATTTATTAAATTCACTAGTAAAAGTTAAAAGTTCAATTTGTGCAATTTTAAATAGTGAACTTTTCAGAAAGAATAGCCCAAACGTAGATGCCGTAGATATTCTAGTCTCTGTATTGCCTTTAATTAACAAAAACAACTAAACTTAATTTTTTTAATAATTATTTAATTGAATTGTACAACTGTAATATATAAATCTAGTACAAGGGCTGTATGAATAAATAAATACATGGAAGGACATATAGAGGCACTACCCATTGGCAGCACTCTAATTACATTTCTATTATAGAAGGTCCCGAGGCCATCTTCTGTTCAGACGCCTAGGAGGATTGTCCGGGATGAAATTGGATGCAAGGATGGAAACTAGTGGGTTTGGATGGGCCTGGAATTTATTATGGAATGGTAGGTATCTGGAATTCGGCTTAATCGGTAACATGTGGAACGTTAAGGTCATCGTTTTATTTGTGACAAAATAAGGAGCGTTTAGGATTTTGGATTGCAAGGATTGAATACGAGAGGAATTTGATGGTTTGGTGGAGCCCCAACTAAACTTAATGGCACACATTGACAGACTCACCAACCTAATCATGACTTCTTCTATATGTTGGACTACAATATTTTAGTAAATTAACTTGACATCTTTGATTCTAATTCCCTAGGAATTCTTTTATACGTTATAGCCTAGTTTATAACATCCTAACTAATTAAGCCAAAAACCCATGCTTTTGTAACAGCTGGAGATCAAATAATTAATTTTTCGGTGTCAGTATTGACCTCTGAAACTCACTACACTGTTCACTATTTTCCATTTATATGATCTTTAAAATATTATTATAATTTTCTGAAAACATCGAAGAAGATACTTCAATCGTCATAGTTCGATTGGTATATCTTCTTTATTTCTTTGGTGAAGTTTTCTAACTCTATGTATTTTCGATTGGTCATTTATAATTATTCTTTTATGTCATTTTTACACCCACGCTGTACCGCATCTAACAAACTTGTCCTCATTTTTTTCATCTCGATTAGGAGAAATACGAAATTTTCGATAACTGATTTATAGTTTCTTTGCAGATTATTCTGTACAGCACGCAGAGATGAGGAAAGCGAAAGAACAAGAGGATTTTGGTGCTATTGTGTTAACAAGTGAATTGTATACTTGTTGTGTGCATATGATTTTAAAGTCCGAACGTTTACGTCGTTGTGTATCGTCTGATTCGAATTAAACTAAGGTGGATTTTTTGGAATTTTTCATCGTGTTGTTTGTATTGTAACAGTTATTAGTTAAGTATTGTAGAACAGTAGATAGAGTCGTATGTCATGTGAAGATCTGTAGTCCAGAAGATGTGATAATCGTTTGTCTTCTTGTCGTCTCAATTTTCTTATTTTCAAGTCTTTTGACCAGGGATAAACCGAGATAACGTACTTATTTATTATTACGTAATAGAAATTTATGCTGAGTAGGAAGCGAAATATATACCATTGCTTTTTCTATCTAAATGACATTTGCAAAAACTAATTCAAATAAATGACTCGCAGATATATGTATACCCATAAACAGAAAGATCCCACATTCTCATCGGTCATGGAATTCAGAAACGGCGTAGGCTTTGGCAATTTGGAAGAGTGGCTAAATTTCGCACATCAAGAATTTTGTGCGTGTCAGTATAAAGACACCGAATTGATTTTAGACAAATGTTTATGATTAGCCTAAGATCAATCCAAACATCTGTAAATGTAAACTTATTTTTTATCAAACAGTACCTAAAAACCATTACATGCCATTACCTTATGACACCTTGTGATCTTTTCAACTGATACGGTTGCAAACACCTTTCAAGATATAGCAAACATGGAAGCCATTAAGAACCAGACGATACATATTCAATGTAATTAGTCAGTTCAATGTGGTAATACAAAAGGGTTGAGAAAGCCAATTTAAAGGAGATGTAAGTTTTTTTAACTTTGATTTCATTCAAAAGAATTTCAATTCAAGGTTTGAATTTATAATTAAAGATGTTTTTATTTGTTTTTCTGTTTGTTTTGAGTACTTTTATTAATAGGCATTAAGTTTAAAAAATAAAACATCATAGAAGTTATTTAAATAAATCTTTTTACAAGCACTGCGGATCCTACGTTAATGTTATAATTTGGAAAAGCTACTTAGGCCTAGTTGTTTTACCAAAAATTCACCACTCCTTCACCTTTATGTTATCGATCTTTTGGAAGTAACAAATTATTGTCACTAGTGAACGATTCCACTCTAATATCAAATAATTAGTTATATTTTACCTAATGGAGAAATGATTACCGAAATATTAAATAATTTAATAAACATCGTCATATACGAATTCGTATCAATGTTGAGGATATTTTCTTCCAAATATATATCAAATATTTTCGTTTTATTTATACATCTATATTTTAATTTGGTTTATTAAAATATTTTCTTTTTTTTTTTTCATTAATTATAATTTTATTTTCAGTTATTTTGTTTATAAATATATGTCAAATTTGTTTGTAGAAGATTTTTTGAGTTTGTGGAGAGTAAAAAGTCTCTCCTCATATACATTGTAAAGAAAAGGTTTCCAATATACAATAAAAATTGGTCGTAAGTTATTGAACTTGGCTGAAAAAGGTTGTCCAAAAGGATTGTTGAGAAAGAAAAAGACACCCCCTTTTATCTATTAAATATTTAATAAACATAACTAATAAAGAAATAAATAATAAATATGATTCATTGTTTTATATATATATATATAAAATATATATATATATATATATATATATATATATATATATATATATATATATATATATATATATAATACTTTTACTTTAGAGTTGTTGAAGACTGGTATTCAGAACAGTACCTGCTAATTTCGGTAGTCCCCTCAATAGTAAGCTTGTTATTTCACTAAATACAGGCGTGTTTATTTGCTCCTCCTCAAGCTTACCCTATATGTTTACTTTACTAATTAGGGGTTGTTTTGAATTTACAGTGAAACAACTATACTCCCCTTCGTGCAATATAAAATTTCAATTATTCTATTATATTAAATGGGATAAACAAATTAGGAATTTGATCAGGAAAACAACAAAATATATAGTAAGCAAATTACTAATAAGAAACTAATTTATAAGAAGCCACTAAAAATGTTTTGTGAAGCTTATAATTCTATTAAACTAGTGCAATTAGTGATTTATCAATAACAACTTTAAGTTATTTTCACATCAATGGAGGATTCAGATTCGATTTATAGGAGTTTGAAAAATTAAAATTATAGAACTAGACATTGCTCCATGAATATCTCATGACAAACAAAGAACCACCTCAGTTTATAAGGTTTTATTTGATTTGAATATTTGACACTGTTCTTATCCCTGAGGAATGAATTCTAAGGTATTAGGCGATAATGGGTTTTATATCAATATCATAATATTTATTTAAAATACCGGAACATTTCAGGTTATTGACCAACTAATATTTCGGATAACTTTGTAATCCAATTTAATATCAAATTGGCGCTGGTTTTCTTCACAAACATTTATTTTAATTGTATTTTTATTCAGTTATTTTATTTTATTTTTTTTAATATTCAAAATGAACATTAAGTAATAAAAAATATAATAAACTGAAAAATAGCAATAATATGACATAAAACTTTACAGCAATATAATAAAAGTTACAGTAAAAATTAAAATAAATAAATAAAATAAAAAATCTCTTTTTAATAAAAATGAGAGCAATAATAACCTACCATCAGCAGTTTTTTGCTCAAAGAATCATACAACATCTGAATAAAAGAACAGCAAACTAAACAGTAAAACTGGCATACATGAATCATTACGGGATGTTTTCATGATATTGTTTTTAAAAAATCTCTCTTGAATTAGGTAAATTCATTATATATATGTAACCTTGAGCTTTTAGAAAGAGGCAATCACTTCTGTGAATGGGTTCTATACATTACTTTTTCAATCATTTGAACCATTCAATATTAAGTTAACAATCGAAAGTAGTTTAGCCATGGGTTATATAGTAAATTGTAAGTGATAAATAAAGGATAATAAATTAATATCGAAATGACAAATAAATTTAATATTCTTTAATAACAAATATTTTATTTAATAAAAACATCAATACTAATATAAAAGCACTATTAATTTAACTTTCGATTATTTTTTTCATCGAGCATTTTTCATTTTATTTTATACATTAGCGAATTGCTATTTACGAAAAAAAAATATATATATAATCTCAAACTCAAATCTTCACCACCAGTAATAAAATAACAAAGGAGAATGCTTAATGGTGTTTCTTTAAAAAAGTAATAGATTTGTACTCATGATTGATTTATGCCTATCTTAAAAAATTAAATTAAAAATTGGCTCAGTAAAATTGAGACAGTTCAATATCTTATCCTAAAACATATGGCCTAGAAATGGCCAGGGTCGGCTGAGCTATTGTGGCAACTGGAGCATGCGCGATCGTAAATGGTGGACGAGCGACGGAGATTGGCGTCGGAGCAAAAGCTATTGGCGGTCGTGCGACTGCTATCGGTGTTGCAGCGACAGCAACTGGAGGCCTGGCAATGGCGACAGGATGCGCTGCTGCGGTGTCCTTGTGCACGTTGGCGTTGAATCCGTTTACTGAGTCAGCTGTGTACTCCACGGTCCTCACTGAACCGTCAGGCTCGACCAGGAAGTACCTGCCTTGGACGACATCTCCTTGTCTGGATTCGGTATGACCGTGGTTATCCCCGGTGACCGGGTCGTTGACGGCGTATGAAAAGGAGTAGGACGGATTAGGGTCGTAGGTGTCATAGGTCGGGGCAGCGACTGCGACTGGAGGTCGTGCGATGGCAACGGGAGAAGGTGCGAATACAGCGGGTTGGTGAATCACTCTCGTTGGCGTGGCAAAAGCAGGAACTGCGTGCACCGGAGTGGCTACTGTTTGGACTGGCCTGAAGAGTTGACCGATCGCACAGTTGGCTCCAAGAACCGCGAAAAGGATAACTGAAAGCTTTAACACAAATTTCTGAGATATAAGTATAAACTTAAGATAGTACAATAACATTAAGCCATAATTAGATACAATGTCTAAACCTTAAGTATTGTAGAGGTTAATTATGCAGCCCCGGTAAATCAGTGGTAAAACATAATTTTGTCAAGAGTAAGCTAATTCTATTGAGGAAAGCGGAGTCGTGTCATTCTTCCATTTTTCGGTTTGAAATGGAGTTGTAATATAACAGCCCCTTATTCGCAACGAGATAACACGATTCCGCTTTGCCAAAAATAAAAAATAAACTTTTGATAAATTGGAAAATTAGCGTTGACCGGAAAGGTAATGTGGTAATTGAGGGATAGACTGAGAAGTAGTTAAGAGAATTTTTTCAAGTAGTAACCCAGGTCAATACCCAGGTATTGGTAAACCAGGCGAATGGTAGCTAGTAAACAATTGGTGTTATCGGCCTGATCCTTCGGGTTTCTAAACAAGTTATTGTCATAATTATTTATTATTTCATACCATCCAGATTCCCCTGAAATCAAACAAACATACCAAAAACAATATAATATAAAATTAAGGGAATGGAAAAATAATTTACTGATTTAAGAATTTCCTGACAGCTCTAAAGGTGTTTGGCAGAACTGTCATCTTTATTAATATTAAATTTTATATCATTATTATTATTTACTAAACAAATAAACGAGGAGTATGGGGAAAAAAGGAATCGTAATATACCGCAAGTTTCAAAGTATCTTGTTAATTATAATTTTTATTTTGCACAAAAGATTTCAAAAAAATAAATATATATGATTAGTCTAATACTCTGTTTTATTCAGTTGTAATTTTATTTTTTTAGAAGAACAAGGCACAAGATTGATGCGAGAGCTCAATAAATTATGTTTCGTTTTTCGTTTTAAGGAAGAGGTATCGTTTGAGCATAGACTGCTGAAGCTATTAAGAAATGTGGAACCAATTATAAAACTTAAAATTAAAGTTGGGAAAAAACAGATTAATCAATCAATCATTTTTAAATACGCCAGTTTTCAACTTGTTCATTCTTGCGAAGTATTTGAGGAAGTCGTAAGTCAATAAATTAAAATCTTAAGTTATATTTTTGTTTTTCTTTTAGTTTATTAATTAATTAAAAATCTTAGGAAAATTGTTATTAATTTTGATGTGAATTATCTACAATTATACATGTTTTAAATGTCAAGGAATTTTACCATGTTTTACCACAGTGATATTTTCCTTTTTAGAACAGTATTTAATTAATAGGAAATTCATTTTCCTTATTGCTTTTACTAGAAAAAAAACAACATTTATTATCCCTTCAAATTGAAGTTAAATTTCGAATCATATCACAACACATTACACCTCAACACACATGTCAAGTCCAAGTAACTAATTGATTAAACATATAGAAATAGAAATTTCCAGGAAGAACATAGAAATAGAAAATAGATAAATTTTAACTATTTAAATAAGATATTTTAATAGAGAAAATATAAAAGGAATGAGTTTAAATATATAAATCCGAAACGATTATATTTTCAACTAACTGCAATTTACATTTTCAGCTAACACCGAAGTAAAGAAAGGTAATTTCCTAATTACAAACCTAATGGTTATTTAAACAAAAAATTAAAATTAGTTAAATTCCAAATTACGCTTTCCTTAAATATTTAATATCTAGTTTTCTTTGTCATTTAAATGAACTATTTCTACATTCGACCTAGAATAATACAGTGAAACAAGATTTTCTCTAAAAAAAGAAAAAGAGAAATGTTCATTTTAAGAAATACAAATTTCTTCCCGTGTCATGTTTAATTTTTTTCATACTTTTGGATATATTTCGATGATTTTCGATGTTCCTGCCAAATTATTACTCTTGTTATTACTGTACCAAAAATTATTCAAAATCAACTCCTTCCCTCAAAATGCACTGGCCTAGCTGTCCTCGTCATTTCTAGTTTAACCATGCAATAATATAAGATAATATTGCTATAACATATAAAACTTTCTGCATAAAAACACCCATTTTATGAAATTAAAATTTTTTTCCGAGTCTTATTTATTTTGATCTTACTTTTGGATATTAATTAACAATGAACTAATTATAATACAAATATTGTCTGTTGATACTCAAACCATAGCGGCTCATTATGAATGCAAAAAAAATGTGACAAATTATTACTCTCGTTGTTGCTGTACAGTTCTAACACGATAAGGTACAGAATGTAAAACTGTCAAAGACGATACTTACAAGATGTCCGTTCATGTTAAGGCAGTGGACTAGTGCCATGTAGCCCGGAGGTGTGGTTTTTATACATCGACCTGAATATTAGATTTTCGTCACCCAGCTTTCTCCCAAAGGCTACTCGCGGAGCATCCCTATGATGTCACAGGTCCCATAAAGTTCTGGACAGCACCGGAGGTTACGCAGTTCCTGAGAATTCAGGTGTATCTTACATAAGGAGAAGTCATCACTCACCCAAATATCAGGTGGAAAGGGCGTAAGGAATTAATTGCAGAAGGATGTCGAAAATTAATGTCACTTAGCCTTTTAAGGAGATGCGTTACCACAGGAGTATCTGAACTTTAATTCAAAGAGTCCGTTAAACAGGATGAATGTTTTACGATCGGAGTCCTAGAATATTTCTATGTTATTTATTAAAGCACAGTCTCCCTACAGGCCGATTTCCCAGTTCATTATCCCGAGACGGACCATGGAATCAGTCGGAATTTAGACACATCAAGCGATTTGAAAAATATAAACTGTACAAAAGTTATTATGCTATATCATAATGAAAGATTCAATGATAAAATCACATTTCCAAAAAACAAAAAAAACTCTATAAAATGATATAACTTTAGCAACCAGAACGCTTGTGTTGTAGTTTTGTAAATTAAGTCTAACCAGTAATCCAATGTCATGAAATATAGCGTAAAGTTATATCTTTCTCTCTCTTTCTCTCATAAAACAAATGTTTGGAATAAGAATCTGAGGTATAATTGCTGATGAAATTCGCCTCATGTTGGATGACTTGGACAAAGAGAAGCTGATATTTTGGAATCAGATCTTGATGACGAAACCTACACCGAACGTGATCACTATACACCGTCCGAGCTATAAGACACTGATAAAGAAAAGAAAATGATTCGAAATGAGAGTGGCTAGTTTATGAGAAGAATAGATTCAAATGATCTGAACCTGATAAGGGAGTTTGAGCTTCATCACACAATATTCTGTATAAAAAATATAACAAACCCATATGCTTGAAGTGCTCCTAAAAACTGGGTGTCAATTGCTTAAGATAGTGACAATTTTAATTTTTAAAAGCATTTATAGTTTCATAACAGTTTCTTTAATTGTTGACAATCAAAATTAAATATATAGTAATTAATTTGTTGTAAATACAAAAGTTTTAAAACATGTAAGTTTTAAATTTTACTATTTCCTGTATTGATCTTATTTGTTTTTTTATTTACTGAAATCCGATAAAATATCATATATTCAATTTTGTATGCAATGCAAGAACGCTCATGTAAGTAATAATAAAAAAATGAAGTGATTTATTTATTTATTATTTTGTTGATATTAATAGGTTTTTAAACCAGGTTTCAGTAATAGCGTAAGGAAAAACTATGTCTGTACCAGAAGGTTAACTATCCATGTACTGCCATAAAATGAATCTAGAAATTAAGAATCATTTATTTTTACTTTTCAACAACGATTTCTTTTAATGTATTTAGGGACGTTCCCGAGAATGAAACTATGCCAAAAAACATTGTTTTTAGAATCAAATGGTTTTTCTTGAATCATTGTGTTGCATTCCCAAAAGTCACTGTAGAGAGCTAATCGAATATTTATAACAGGATTGATAAAATATAATTTTGGAAGAATGTTATCTTGAATCAATGTTCCCTTTATTGATCCGTAATTATGAATTTACTACAATTACGACAAACTGTCTAATTAGCAAGACTTAGATCACTTATACCTTCAACAGTTTTGCCCTGAAAATATATTTCTGGACTACAATAAAGTTATGAAAAATATTATTTATCTGAAAAGGTCATAACTTTCTGTGAAAAAAATGAAGCAGTAATTATTCTAACATCTAGCACAAGTGAAGTTTAAATTGATGATTTTTACATTCATGGAGTTATTTCGAAGCTTGAGAAGATATCGAACATGTTGTGGTATAGAAAATTCAATAGGCCAGAGTTTGTGCTCGCCAAGTTTTACCAATCTTGGACAAAACAGTTGCCAAAGAATCCCCTTAAACTCGAACACAAAACCAGCCTTCGAGGAAATTGGGACTTAAGTTTATGTTAAGAAGGTTCGGCTAGGTTCAATTTCAGTGGGGCTCTGTGATTGTATCCGAAGAAATCGCATCTTCTATTTGAAGATATAAAGAACAAGATAAGGCGTAACTGAGGCACAAATGTTCAGTATTTACTGCATGAAGTCGTTGAAAAGAAAATAAACATACAGGTTAAAAATTCGGATTTACAATGCCAAAATAGCTAAAAACAATTGTTTATTTTTTTTAACTATAAGACGTTGCAATTAAAAGTAATCCGAATTATCTAGTAGAGATAACTCAAAATGTTCAAAATCATACAGGAAAAATCTTTAACGTGGAAAATAGATGTTGGTTATTCCAAACCCATTTTATTTTGTTAACATTTATAACATAAATAAATATAAAGTTATTTTAATCCTGGGTTACACAGATAGTCTCTAAATTTAATTTATAAGTTTGTTTATTTAACGTCGCTTTATGCTGCTGTGGATAATCGAACGATGCTATAGTGGGAGCTCTAAATTTTGGCCTACCCAGGTTTAATTAGGACAGGGTAGTTTAACGAGAACCTGACATGGACCTCCATTGTACATTTTACGTCACTTCCGATGGATGGGACCTAGGATATTTTACTTCTTTAAAAAATAATAAGGCCACCTGCGAACTCACGATCATGGTCATATTAGATTGTCATGCTAACACTACACCACATTTAACCCTAAAATATTATAATTAATACGAAATAACCTTAGTTTTTATTCTAGCTATTTATACTAATTCTAAAACTATTTTTTTTTCCTCTTTATATTTGCATCCACACCTGTCAAATAAAACAATGACAATCAGCAAATTGGCTGAAAGTAAAATAAAATACAATGTCATGAGCAGCATGAAGAAGAACAGTAGCCAGCGGTACCTCTACCTTGGTTTGATTCGATTTCCTATGATAACAAAACCCTCATCCAGGTTCTTTTTAGTCACCTTCTCAGGCATAAGAGTCCTGGTCATTTGTCCTGTCAATGGGTTTGTCCATACGTGTTCGTCAACTGTTAGTATTTTTAAGTCAGTATGCAGAGTTTTGTTATTAACATACCATGGCTTTTGTGACAAGTCTGAGTACTTTTCATTGGAAGGTTGGTAGTCGTTTTCTGTGAGTCTGTTAAGCGATGCCATAAATTTGTTATGCATACGTCCAAACTGGTTTTAGTAAGTAAGTGTACGTGTTTAATTTCTATATTGATTCTAATTTGGAGTTTTCACTAAATATCGAATACATTAAGTTCAGTTTAGATTCAGCGTTTTTTTCTTAATATGAGGCCCATGTCATTCTCCTATCAAATTTTAGTCCATTTTAGTTGTTGGTGATAATGGCAGTGTCGTCAGCATAGGTTGCTGTCAGTATGTCTGGCTTTGTGGAATGTCATATAATATTATATATTTGTATAATAGCGGTGCAAGTATTGATCATAGAGGAACACCGGCTAAGATCGGTCTTATTGAAGATACCTCTGAGTCCTGTCGGACTGAGAAAAACCTCTCTGCAATAAATGAATGAAGAATTAAATAATAAGTATGTGGTAGTACAGTCTTGAGCTTAAAGAGGCCCTGGTTCAGGACCTTGTCGAACACTTACGGCGACATCCGGAAACTCTCCAGTTGCATATTACTTCTGCCCTAGTGCTGTCGATTGGTAGTCAGTTTCTCTGCGTAATTGTTGAGTTGTCGAGTGTGATTTTCAAAAACCGAATTGACGGTGAGGGATTATATTTTTTTCAGTCAGTAATTTTAATGATCAGGGATAAAGTAATTTTTCAAAAATTTTGAACAAATGGAGAGTAAACTAATAGGTCTGTATAAGGAAGGATTGCTAATATCTATACCTTGGTTTTTAATCCTGGTTAAAATAGAGTATTTCCACTGTATAGGAAATTTTGTTGTTCTAACTATTGAATTATAGATTGTCGTCAGGAACACTAGGGCTTTCCTAGGCATTTGCTGGAGTACCTCAGCACTTATTAAGTCATAGCTCCAATCGTCTGTCGAAAGGGATTTAATGTAATTTTTGTAGTTTGACCTGTTAAATTTGCTAATTTGGCGTTCCAGTTAATTATTTAGTTTGTTAAATGTCCGTCTGTCTTTAGTTTGCCAAATTTTACGAGCTCTTCTCTTGTCCTAGATCAGATTTCTCATATACCGCGGGTAGCTTTGTAAAATATTTGGTTTTCTATCCGTGGGTTTCGATGATAACCGTCTCGTACACTTTTAGGGAACTTTTCCACTGTCTCCTCTTGTTCTTCATCATTTAAAACTAATTTAAACTATATATGAGTCAATAGCCTTCATTGTTTTTCTTAATCATACTGTTATTTTACTTTTTAATTATTAGTTTTTAGTTTAATTATGTAAGAGCTTTTACCAGTTCTTTAAGAGCCAGTAGCAATTGTATACAATTTTTATATTTACATTATTCTTTCATTAGGACATATAAAAAAATCTGTTAAAAGCATAAAAGTTGTTCAAACTTATTAATTAATAGCTTTAGCCAGCGACTTCGTCCGCGTATACTGGGGCGACCTGTGGTCTAGTGGTCAGTGTAACAAACTACTAAACCCAAGATCGCGGGTTCGTAGCCCGGCAGGTGGCCCTAGGATTTGTTAAAGGGAGTAAAAAATCCTTAGTTACGCCGTCCTTCGGAAGGGACGTTAAACGGGGGTCCCGAGCCTGTACGATGTCAGGTACTCGTTAAAAATCCCTATCCGAATAAAACCTGGATAGGCAAAATTTAGAGCTCCCACTGTAGCATCGTCCGATTAGCCATAGCAGCATAAAGTGACGTTAAATGAACAAACATCGTCCGCGTATAAGTCGAAAATGGTTCTAGTAGGATTTTTACGTTATTAATTTTGTGTTTTTATAATTATATAAATTATTACGTTCAAATGTTTGAATACTTATAAAATATAACAATCTTTATTATAGTGTAGGGATTTGAAGGTTAAATAAACGCGAAAATAAAATAAAATTATGTTATATTTTGTGAACACGAAGCTCGGCCTTAAATGAATTCATCTTCCATAAATAATGTTAAAAAAGTTAATGCAGAATTTGAAGTAGATTGGACCGCGATATCACGTTGTCCCATACAATCTTTTCCCCCCTTTTTCACCCCCTTAGTGGTAGAAATTTGGAAAATCCTTTCTTATAGGATGCCTAGGTCATACAAAGAACACACCCTCCAAGTCTTAGGTCTCTACGATCAGCGGTTTAGGCTGTGCGTTGATTAGTTAGTCAGTCATTCAGGACTAAGCATTTTAGATGTATAGATTTTACATATTTTAATCAGATTAATTATGCTCGATGAAATTCAATTTCATTATTGGAACGCGAGAGGGATTAAAATTACAGACAAATAAAACATTTTCCTCATATATATTTCACTCAATGTATATATTACCACCCGTGTTTATCTGCTTGATGAAGTGACTAATTATCTCACAGCCTGTTTAAATAAACTCTTTTTATGTATTAACTTGAATGCAATTGAAAACATGCTTTTGAAGTATAATTGAATACAGTTGGAAATGTTTATAAATAAAATGCAATTAAGTAATAATATGAAAAAATTGTCGACAATGTTATATTTTTTTATTCGCTTATTTGTAATATTATAGAAGGTTATTTAAAATTATAATAATTTATATTTGAGTTTTTGAGGGAACGGAATGGCACAATGGTAGAGCACTGAGTTGCCATGCCGTAAATCCTGGTTCAAATCACGCTGCAGGAAAGACTTTTATTTAGTCTGTTTGGAGCCGGAGATGGATCATATGGGATCTAGGACCCTCCTGAGGCTCACCCAACCTCTAAAAAATGTTATATAAATAGGGTACCCAAAATAAGGGGGGGGGGGGATATGGCGGTTGAGCGTGATCAAGGACATGTCTTCTCCTTCCAGAACCGTTGTCCATGAAACAGTACAGTCTCTACTATCTACTGAACCCCAGACCCTTCATGGGTTGTAGTGGTACTGGTTAGTTACATTAGGGCCTTTGAGGTGGTGGGGTGTTTCATCCGGTTAGTGTCTTCCTGCTTTTGGAGCTATACTGAGACCCTTTCATGGTGGTACAGGCTAGGTTATTTTTGAGTTTTATTTAATAATTAGTTTCAGCTTATTGGGCATTATAAAAAATTTATATCCTCACAAACCATTTATTTGCAACGAATATATTTTTGTATTACATTCTAAATATAATTAGTTTTGTCATATATAAAATACATTTTTAACAATAAATATAAAGTAAAGATAAAATATTTGAGTTTTACGACTATAATTATTCCTTTAAATCATACCAATATTGATGAAGATTAGAATTAAAGCATTTATGGTGAAATTTTAATGGAATAATGCGTACTGAACCGTAAAATAAAAAAAATAATAGGTACGTGGCTAAAACATTCCAGAAAACAACAGTGAAATGTTTTCGCTTGGGTTGATTATGAATATTTGATCATATTTACTCCCTTCGGAAGTTATTGCTTATTTAGATTACCATATAGTTTGGTCTTATAGACAGCCAATTTTTAACAGAACTACAATTTTACGAATAGGAGTACGAGTTTTGACAAAACAGCAAAATAAAAAAAAACGTAATTGTGTATTCAAATATATCTATGTGTAAAAAGAAAGTATCCTTTATCATAAAAATTAGTTAAGTCGTAAATGGAAACCATTAGATTACGTCAATGATAATATTAATTAAATAATAATTCAATTATTAATTAATGGAATAATTCATACTGTTAGCTAAATAACTTTTTTCACTATATTTTATTGATTTAATAAGAGAGATTATTTTTGTAATCTTTTGCTATGTTTATTATCACTATTCCAAGTTAATGAGTAAATGAGTTCATATTTACTATTATTTATAAAATTAATAAAACGCTATAAGCTAAAATTAAATCGCAACAGTAACGTATTAATTGATTAGACAATCTATTTATTTATTACAATATTGAAATGATTTTCATATTTAAGCCTGAAAATAATCATTACCTCATATTGGATTCACTTGTAAATGTGAAATATTTAAGTTGTCGATAAAAGATCGAGTTATGAACTAGATGACGAGGATGGTCTAGGTGGAAATGTTTTATTAAGAACATTCTTCCAACTCAATACCATTAGAGTATAGAGTATATAGTGTACTCTACAGCCAGTGTAGTAGAGTAGATAGCCTACTCAGTGGAGCACTAGTACTATCTACCGGAATTCGTAATAACTAACTGTTTTATATTCAGGTCTAAAGTTCGTAATCATTGGAATAATTTAAACAAGTTTTTACTTAAAATAAGTATTATTTTAATTATTGAAATAATTAAAAATGTTGTATATTAAGTATATATTGCTTAAAATTATTGTTCTAGTTTTTTTATGCACGTTATAATCAAAAAGAGAATAATAAAACCCAATTTATCAATTTTAATAGATCCCGGAGCATTACCATTACATCAAAGCTGTCAATTTTCGTTTGCTAAGTTCACTAAACAAATATACAAAGTTTGTATTATAAACCCACTGGGGCTTCATATCAATCTAGGTCTAATATGATTAATATGAGGTAATATAAATTATTAATGGATTAGTAAAAACTTCTCCAGATTGGCAGAATTATTTAATTTAATTTACATAACATAGGATTATTTAAAAGAAATAAAATATTTCCAATAATAAACCATTGCTACCCGAGAAAGGAGGATGAGATTTGAGGCGGGATCTAAACGAAAATCTCCGATACTGGGCGGAGAGAAAGGTACATTCACTTCGAAGTACCCCAAAGTTGGGGGAAACTTAAAAAAAAAATACGATTTTTAATTTCCGATTTATCAAACGGAAATTGAAGTCTCTGTTGTTCGATCGGAGCACAAATCCGCATGACAGATTGTCACATTACATTGTTCCCTAATGGTCGGTACCATTTCCATTATTGTTCTCAATATTTGCCTCGAATTCTTGGAGGGAGATTTAAAAAAGCTACTTTGATAACATATGTTGATTATATCCAGTTCCTTATAACTTCCGTAAATCCAGCAAATAACATAAATATATGCATTTTTCAATGCATATATGTTTATACATTTATATATGTTTATGTCTACATATGTCTATGTGCCAATCTCGAAAGGCACCGGATACTATGCTGCCAATTTGCATGAAGGTTTACATTCTTCATAAAGAAAGCTAAGTCTTAGAGACTACATACACCACGTGTTGTCATCAATGATTTCCTCTCATGGGATTATCAATTTCTCCATCTCAAATAATCAATTAGTAAATATACAGTTGTTTACAAGAGCATGCTGTAGGGAACTGAGAGTCGTATCATCTTACATTGTACGGACTTAATCCATGGGTCCTCAGCCTCTATAGAGTGAGTTCACTAATTAGGGGGGGATCTAGTGGTTGAGCGTGATCTACAACAAATCACCCCCTTACACAACCTTTGTCCAAGAAACAATACAGTCTCTATCATGTACTGAACCCCAGACTCTTCATGGGTTGTATTGGTACAGTTTTTTTTTTAATTTTATTTATTTTATGAAAAAAAATGAAGACAAAACAAGCTGCTTCTATGCACAATGTATGTAACTGTCAAATGAGAATAATATTATAGCACACAATACTAATTTTCTCTGAATAATTATACTACAACATTACTTAGCCTTTCCCCATGACCTATGGCTTTACATATGGCTCCTTCAAAGGAGCAATTTCATAACTTAAAAAACTAATTTTTCAATATAGGTGAATTTGAAGGCTCCATGTAAGTTATAAGGGAAATTTTGGTATTGGTAAAGGAAAAAAAATTCTATTATTAACCATTAGGCAATTTTCTAAAGCTTGAAACTTTTTAGATTTCAACTTATGTCATTATTCCCATAAAACTTTAAGTTAAAACATGATAAAACGAAGTTAAAATACGAATTTAATATGATACAACTTAAAATAAAATATGACATTATTTTTTTTTAAAAATGATGGAATCGGGATATCAAATGTGATTCCTAAATTAAAATGCTTCAACCAATACAATTGCTACTAAAGGCTTAACTCTAAATGCCAATGTTTGAGTTGTTTTTGTTGTTCTTTTGAAGGAAATGTGTTTGTGTGTTATAGTTATACAATAGTTTGCATTTTTCACGAATAATGAATGAGAATTAAAGCTGTTAAAAAAATATTTTTAATACAAAAATGTGCTATTTAAATAATTGATTTTAAATTATAGGTATGAAAGTGCAGAAACTACTGATTTCTAATAGGAGTTGTGAAAGAGGCTTTCTTTAAAAGTAGACTTATGGGATTTTGACCTATAGAATAGATAGATAATAGGCAGCTCACTCTAACAAGTGGGAGGTTTTATTTATCTGAGTGGTCATTAAAAAGTGATACAGAACTGATACTGATGTTAAGCTTAAGTATAAGGCATCCGAATAACAGAATAGCCACAACTATGATAAATCAAATTTATCAATGGCTTAGGACTAATCTCAAGATTATTTAAAATATAGGATTGTGTCTATAAAAAAAAGTGTAGCAAAATAGGAAGAATATGTGGAGCTGAATGGTGTTTGGAGACAAAGAATTTAAGCTTATGAAATTAACTTAAAATTCATTTTGATAGTGCCCTAAAATTCCAAGTAACTGATGCATTATAAATCAATGAAATAAATAGTTAATTTAATAAATCAATTAATAAAGTAACTTCATGAAACCAATAAAAAACCTGTACCATTACAACCCGTGAAGGGTCTGGGGCTCAGTACATGGTAGAGACAGTACCATTTCATGGAAAACGGTTGTGCAGAGAGGTGATTTGTCCCCCTTATTTTGGGTACCCATTTTATAGAAGCTGGGTGAGGCCCTGGAGGGTTCTAGATCCTATAGGATCCCTATCCAGCTGCTGAATAAAATAAAAGTCTTGCCTGCAGAAGGATTAGAACCAGGATTTTTGGCATGGCAACTCAGTGCTCTACCATTGAGCCACTCTGCTCCCTACATAAAGCCCTAAAACTTGATAATATATATACAAAAGAAGACTGATTAATATTACTAACATTAAAACTTAATTAAGATTTTGTAATTTTTCAGCAACCCTAGGCCATCTCCAGGCATAACATTATTCTATAACATAGAGAACTATAGGTTTATTTAAAATATAATATAATATAAAAAGTATTTATAATAAATATGCAGAACAACTATCGTGTTTATTTTTTAATCAAGCCATCCTGGACTGAGTAATTAATAAGCTGGCTAAATATCATTTTTCATTAATAATTACTTTTTGCACTTTAATTTGTTTAGTGATTTCAGCCTTACCAGCTTATTTATATTACTTTGAAAAAAGCGATGGATTAGTTATTTTGTCCAGTTTGGACTTTATAAAATATATTACAGTTTTCTATATATTTTTTTTTGGTGGGGTTCATTCCATATGTATTATATAATAATATTGTTCAATATGTAATTGGAAGAGCTTATAAGGGTCTCTATAAATAGTCCTAAGGACAAAAAATTATATGAAATTTAACAGCTTTCATTTACGTTAAGCAATTTCACCTTGTGATATTAATATTTTGAAATAATATTTCATTATGAATTATTTTTACATTAACTCTCTACTTTTAAATTAGTATTGATTCACACAATCCAAATCAAAAATTAATTTCAGCCTACTACTCTACTCCAAAAATAAATGAATAGGTTTTTTCTATGATTTAAACGAACTTTGCTTTTTAGAAAAGTCGTTCACAATAATGAAACAGTATTCACTTGGGATTTTATTCCTATATATATATGTTCGATAACCCATTGGGTTAAATAATAACAAAAAAAATATTACTTAATAAACCACTTGTTTCAAAAACAAAAACAAAAATTGGCACCACCTTTACCCGAAAAGCACATATTTTTATATAATAAACAATAATTATCACTACTCCATGTGTTTAATTTTTGTTGGTTTTAATGAAATCATTTTTGTTAGTGACCGATTAATGCATTTGCCTAATTATCGATAATTAAATGGTAAATATTACATATTTTAAAGCAAAGAAATAAATCAGAATTATTATTTTTTTGTAACATTTAACTATTCATTTGCCTTCCTAAAGTTTTGTTAAAATACCCTAATATTTATTCTTTTATACTTTATAACTGCATATTGCTTATTGAAAACAAATGAATTGTGAAAATGAAAGAACTATTACTCAAAATACTAATATTTATTTATTTTATCTTATATCCATTTATTTACATGATGATTAGACATCTTTCTCGAGACCTTTAAATTTAAAGAAATAAATGCAGATCAGATTTTAGCATCAATGAATCTCATGAAAAATCATTAAATAGGTAAAATTTTCTTATTTTATTCTTCAAGAAATGGAAGTTTTGTATTTTTTTTTTTTTATATTATGTATTTTAGTAATATATTAATCCATCCAGAAAGCAAAAAAATGAGAAATTTTACTTGAAAAAGGATACCTTTTCATACACCAACTAAACTATTATTTTCTCAATGGGAAGTGAGGATTTTTATTAGATTGACAGATTAAAAAAAGAATTCTTGAAGATAAATGTGGGTATAAAACCTTTGAAATATGAAGCGACGAGAATTAGAAAAAACCTTGGCGAATTGACTTATTACAATCAAAGACAAAATTTTAAAACTTGTAATACCTGGTTGCACTTCTGATCAAAAAGTGTTATTTTGATTTTTAAGTGAACAATGAAATAACAGAATGTTTACACCAATTAGTTTCCAAGATAGGAGAGACTTGAGAACGAAATAAAGAGTAATTGGATACCTTTAACAAATGGAACATAACAGAATTAGGACCAAAACCTAATACAAGGTAACAAGTAAGTCATTATATATGAATAGGACAGGAGAGGATGCCCTCAAATCGATGGGAAGATGAGCTAAAGAAAGACTTCTAGGAAAGAGTCCACCCACTCAGTGGAAATTGACAGTGCTGCTGGATTTCCTCCATACACTTTATTTGAGATTCAAAGAAAATTTATTGTGAATATGATGTTACAATAAATTGAATATAGTTAACAATTTCTATAACAATACTAATAACAATTTTTGAAAATCACACAAATATGAAATTATAAAACCTATTTTTTAAATAGATTTAATCATTAATTAAGAATAACTATTGGAACATTAAAATTCTAACTATATTTCTTCAAATAAATTCTGAATATTACAGGGCAATAAAATCCATTTTGAGTTTATGGAAATAGAATTTGAACAAAAATTCAGTGTTTGCACAAATAACTAGCATTAAATCAAGTTTATTAGCAGTTCATCTAAAAAAAAGAAAAAGCTTATATTAAGTACATATTACGGGTAGCATCAAAAACTACTTATTAAAATTCAATGTATCTATCAATTTTTCAAATATTCATCATCAATAAATGAAATAAAAATAAATTAAAAAAAAGGAAATAACATAATATAAAGCTTAAATCAATGATGAGTTTATGAAAAGCATATGAAGTATAAATCTAATTACAAATAAGATAACAATAAACCAAGAAGCCAGAGACTGGCTATTCTAATTAAGCATAAAATATATAAGTATTTCTTTATGAAAAAAAAAACCTGAACCACTACAAACTTTGAATAGGTATGAGGTTCAGTACATGGTAAACTGTACTATTTCAAGGACAACGGTTGTTTAGGGAGGTGATCTGTTCGAGATCACCCTCAACCACCAGATTTTTTTCCTTATTTTGGTTACCCACTTTATCGAGGCTCAGTGAGCCCCAGGAGGGTCCTAGATCCTATAAGATCCATCTCCTACTGCTGACAGACTGAATGAAAGTCTTGCATGCAGCGGGATTTGAACCAGGATTTTCGGCATGGCAACTCAGTGCTCTACTACTGAGCAACTTCGCTCCCTATTTCTTTATGAATAAAGTAAAATACTAATAATTTATTTTGAAAGAAAATGGTTGACCTTGATGAAAATTGTGGAAGAAAATGGTCCGGGAAGAGGTCAATAAGTTTCTCTGAATATCAAGAATATTTATTCAGTAGCCAACGTTTCGACCCACTCTGTAGGTCTTCTTCAGGGCTGTAGCAGGGGGGGGAGAGCCCGATAGGTCCCTCCAAGCTGTAATAACTCTCGCTTTCAATCAAGAAGAAGACCTACAGAGTGGGGTTTTCTTCCACTAATAATTTATTGTGTAATATAATTAAATTAAAGCCATGGATATAGTCTATTTTTTAGTTATGCCTTATACTGAACCTCCAACCTCTCGCCTTATACTGAAGGTCCATGATGGTTTGTTTACAGTTTTATAAATATATCTATATATATATATATATATATATATATATATATATATATATATATATATATATATATATATATATAGTATTAGGTTCAGTTATTTCATGTATATTTATTTTCTTCTATTAATGTAAATTTGTTTTGATAATGTTTGATTGGCCTGAGCCGTTTGAATATTGTGACAAAGGTTTGACAGAGATGTTGCCATTTTAAATTGAAATTAGTAAAAATATTTCTATAGTATAATAATTTTTTACACTAGGATTATATTATTATTTAACATTTAAGAAAATTAGGAACATTATAATAAAAATAATTTTTAAAAAATTTTTTTAATCATCAATTGAAAAGAAGGATCATAATTAGAAAGATAGATCATTTTTTTTTTTATTTATCTGTACCTATTATGGAACAACTCTTTTTACCAATGTAGTACATACTGCAACAAATGTGACTTTAACGTTAAAACACCAGGGAGTAATGAAAGAAAAATAGAAGTACCAAGAAGTTGGGAGCCATGCATAATTTATGCAGAATGTTTAATTTAACATGGTCAGTCCGACAGGATAAACACAGGAAACATTTCCCTTGCTTAGCTTGCAATTTTAATTATTCACTCACTAACCTCTTCTATTTAGAAATTTAGACTTTAGTATGTAATAATGTATACAGATGCTACAAATAATATATACATATATGATCATTCAGTGAATCAAATAATTGACTGTATAATGCCTTACTATTATTATTTTTTATTGGGAGGAGTAAAAAAGGAAGAACTAATTATAAATTAAAATAAAATAAATCCTTAAGCCTTATAACAACTACAAAAGTTATAGTTTTTAAATACACTGTGAAGTACTTTTTTGATCATAACCTAGAATACACACAACCAATAATATCATACCTTTTCTAGCCTAAGAGTTTTGCTTTAATTTTAATATTTTGTAACAGTTATGTTTTATATACCTATCCCGCACTTTAAACAATTCCTCAGAAAAGTTATAATTTCAGGCCTAGGGTTCAGTACACGGTAGAGACTGTACTGTTTCATGGACAACGGTTCTGCAAGGAGGTGACTTGTCCTAGGTCACGCTCAACCGCCAGATTTTTCCCCTTTATTTTAGGTACCCTATTTTTATAATATTTCATAGAGGGTGGGTGGGCCCCAGGAGGGTCCTAGATCCTATATAATGCATCTCCTGCAGCAAACAGACTAAATAAAAGTCAGTCATGGCCTGCAGCGGGATTTGAACCAGGATTTCCGGCATGGCAACTCAGTGATCTACCTCTGCGCCACTCCGCTCCAGAGACTTAGTAACAACCCCCAGAATTATAGATTGTGCACCTTCCAATCAGATACACTGTACAAGAGAATGCCCTTGGTTTAAAGGTGTTCATGGAGCATAATAAAATGAGATCGTTCCATGGACCTTTATTACTTATTAGTTTTATAAAAAAAATAAATTAAAGAAAATCCATACCACTACAACCCATGAAGGGTCTTGGATATAGTACGAGTGCATGGTAGAGAAAGCACTATTTCTCGGACAATGATTGTGAAGGGTGGTGATTTATCTGAGATCACACTCAACCACCAGGTTTTCCCACATTTTGGGTACTCACTTTATAGAGGCTGAGTGAGACCCAGAAGGGTCTATAGATCCTACAGGAACACACTTTGGCTGTTAAGAGATTAATTAATTTATTTGCCACTGATGGATTTGAAAAAGGAACCTTCAGTATACCAACTTGCTCTCTATTCAATGACCTACTTCTCTCCCTTCACAAGAAATTAGTCAAAAATCTAAAATTCGGTCAAGTTATGGTTTTCATACTGATAAAGAGTTCATACTAAGGAGTTATGAACCCCATTGGTTATTCATGACAACCAAAAGCTAACTTGCTCCCTTAACGAAATAATAACAAATTCTGCTAATTGAATATCCTTACAAAAAATTAAATTATTATGAAAATTGTTTGTAATATAATAGTATAATATTAATATAAAATACTTTTTGTTCCCAAATTACTTTTTTTCGTTTGGGACCTGGAACCAAGATGACCTTTTATAGCCTGATACAGTCTTCTTGCAGGTTAATTGGAGATAAAAGTAAAAAAGGCCTGGAGAGGTCGTCGAACGCTGTTTTTTCGAGACTAGCTTAAATGGTACTATGGCTGCACAAGACCCATAATAGTTTTTTGATCCACAACCAAGCTATTTTGGGCCAATCCGACGGTTTACTTTTTTTTTCGGGTATAAGGAAAGTCACAAAATGATCTTTACATAAGATTATGTCCTATATTTCTTGATCAGCCACAGAAGAAATATTCGGGAAGCTATTTGGCATAATAATAACTTATTAATAAACGTTTAAGGAAAGTGAAAAAAAGATCTTGACAGAAGAATACGCTCTTTTTCTTGATAATCCTATGATGAAATTATCGGAAAGCCAACAACTCAATTGAAAAACAACTTGATTCATTATTGAGGCGGATAGAATAGGGTCTATAGGTTCGGTTGGTGTGAGATCACTACATTAGGCTGATTAATCTCACATAACCGGGGAGGGATAATAAACTTGAGAACCTCGGGAAGTGTGGTTTTCCCTTTTAGACGGTTATATGACCCAGTATTTTGGTTATATGACGGTTTATGAGTATTTTGTAAGTAATTAATGGAGCTTAGAGTGTTAGAGTGTCTAGTAATCGTTGAAGTAGCTTTTAAAATATTCGATAAAAAAATCTATTGAATTTTGATTTTCCAAAGCTGGGTTGTATATTTAAACACAATCATATACAAAACTATTCTCATTATAACTAGATCTTTTGAATTTGAAAAGGTCACATATTACATTACTTATATACCAGTAGTTTGATATAAATCCTATATCTTTTTAGGGGATAAATATTCCCAAATCAGATATTTGTATTAAAAATATAGATTGATTTCCCAAATCCCAACAAGAACAATAAACAAGTCACTAGAAATACCTGTTATACTTAAACGAAAGGAGGTGGGAAGCGAAGATGTTGCAAACCGACTGGTATATAATCTGCGAGTGCGAGTCCAGTTTACATCATTCCTTTGGATTTACATTCCTATCATCATCTCTGATCATCATGGTCTCCAGGGTAAGTGTAGAATATAAAATTTATAATGATAACAAAAATTATTTAAAACATCAAATGATTGAAAGAAACTTTACAGTTCATTGATTCCATATGCATGTAGCATTTACTTTACATTAGACTTAGGGGAAAATATAAAAAGGAAAACATAAAATTTAGTTTCCAATACTTTTTTTAATGAATTAAAAAAAAAAATTAGACTAAGAGCTAACTATGTTGAGTTTTGGAAATAGTTATGGGCGCTTAGTTTTAAGTCTAGAAACTTTTAAAAATAAAAATGCCATGCACAATCAAATATAGTATGAAAGGAGATAGTTAAAAAAAAATAATTTTTTTTTAGATAAAATCGCTCATAATATGTATAGAAAGCAGTACTTCTAGCATTATTTCCATTTCATCACTTTGTAGAATTCCTAACAACTTTATCTTTGACCAGAAAGATCATTATTATCCCATGGATTTAGAAGATAATAATATGTTTTAATATTCCATCTAATATCATTGAAGAGGTCACCTGTGGTGTAGGGGTTAGCATGGCGACTTCTAGGGCAGCTCGGCAGTTTGCCCTTAAGGGAACTTAAAATTCCTTGGTTATGGGGTCCAGAGGAAGGGACGTAAAATGGGCATCCCTAATGTAAGATCTCTATCCTAATTATACATGGCTAGGCAAACTTTAGAGCTCCTACTACAGGATCGTCCCACTAGCCATGAAATGATTAAAATAAAACTATTACTGACCAGGGTAAAAAATATTGGATTTTTATATTATTCTAATACTAGATTAATCCATCAATGTAATCAAACAAACATATTTGCGTATTTTACTTTGTATATAGGTACAGTTCCTTCCCATGTTAATCTCGTTTCTTCAAATAAAATTTTGTTCTTTTAAGACATTGCAGTAATTTTTAAAACTATTAGTACTGATCTCTTCGTTCCCAGTTCAAGACCGGCTGTGGTAGTTGACTTATTTTTCGATTATTAGCCGAGAATCAGAGATCTTTTAACCCTCCTAAGACCCACCCTTAATTTTTCAGCCACAATACTTGTAAGAGTACAGTTCTTACCATATACTGAACCAAGTAACTTTCTTGGATTTTAGTGGTGCAGGATGTTTTTTTATTTTAGTATACGTAGTACATTACAAAGAAAAAAATGGTCCGGGTGGTGGTCAAGAAAACTTTCTTATTTTTGCTAAGCCAACGTTTCGACCCCCATTGCAGGTCTTCTTCAGAGCTAGTTTGATCGGTGGGGGTTGACACTTGATGTAGTATTGTATAAACTATTACATATATTTATCATATGTATTTATTGTAAATATATTGTGCAATACATAGCTGCATATGTAATATTAAAACTACTTTTTTACTTTTTTAGTACGTCATCGTCTTCGCAGCTGTGGTCGCCGTAGCTTACGGTC
Source organism: Troilus luridus (assembly GCA_964056705.1). NCBI lineage: Eukaryota > Metazoa > Arthropoda > Insecta > Hemiptera > Pentatomidae > Troilus > Troilus luridus. The sequence continues at coordinate 178,895,450 of OZ057412.1, forward strand.
AGATCTTGGCTCACGCTCCAATCGAAGAGTACGACCCACACCCATCCTACTCCTTCTCCTACTCCGTCAACGACGCTCTGACCGGAGACTCCAAGGGACAGTCTGAATCGCGTGATGGAGACATCGTCCAAGGAACTTACTCCCTCGCCGAACCCGACGGTTCCATCAGGACCGTAGACTACACCGCCGACCCAGTCAACGGATTCAACGCCAACGTGCACAAGGACGCTCCAGCAGCTCATGCTCCAGTCGCTCCAATCTATGGTTAGAAACTTATTCAACATCGAGTTGTTTTTTTTAATTTGTAAATAAGTTATTTCTCCAATCCACAAATGCCAATAGTTGTTGTAATGCCAATATATATACAAAATAAAACTCAATAGAACGTTACTTTCAACCTGTGTAATCATTCAAGACATATCTCCTCTTTAAACTTTAGATAGATCCAACAATATTCTACTATTTTTATCGCAAACGTAAAATTTTACTATGATATATCGAAACGCTTATTTAAGAGAAAAATCAGGCGGAGTTCAGGCTCAATTGGACAAATCACCTCCCTCCACAACCCAAGGCTCATAATAGGCCGTAGTGCTAGATTTTTTTTTTATTTTAGAGATTTAAGGCTTTAGTTTTAGAAGTTTTCCAAATCTATTCTAAAAAACACTTACGCCACAACTCAATATTACGACTTACTACAAACTAAAGCAACTGATTGCCATTATTTGAGAGGCTGGTCTATAACATATCAATATGTTATTATATTATGAAGAGCAATATATATTGTTCCAACAATATCAATGATGATTATGTTAAATCACTTGAAATTATTGGAACATTTTATTCTCAATTTTTTTAAATCCACACCAAAGTAATAATTAAAATTGATAACATATTTCTTGTTTGCATTATTATGCCAGCCGCCAGGTGTTTGAAGGTCGCAGTAGAGCTGCATTTTTGATATGTTGTAAGTGCATGTCTGAGTTGTTGAAATCCAAGTTTGCAACTGAAAAACGGATGGGAAAACTTTTGGTGGCCGAAAAACATCGAAATTTTCGGAGTTAATTCAGTTTTTGGCCTTTATCTCCTTATCGGTGGGTTTTCGATAATGAAAACATTGGTGACCATTTTTAATGTAAATTAAATTTGCTACAATTTGGATCCAACCGCGGCTAGATTCTGAGTTACCCTCTTTTGAAAATTGGTTAATTTTATCCAAAAGGTTAAAATTTTAAGTTTTGGCCTACTTTCGTGAGGAACACCGGCCGAAGGAGTGATCCTACGTTGAAAGTCATGAGGAATGAAGCTGTAATAAATTTAATTAGCTTTAATTTATTGAATTAAATTAATATAGGTCGTTTTCACGATACACCATGCTAGTTAATTAACTAATAACTGTCAATCAACAGAAAAAAGGTAAACATATTTGGAGGTCAAATACAGAGAAAGGATGAAAGAGCAATTCCTACCACTGGATTATTATAATAAGAAAATCTCCAAGTGGCGCCTGCTAAAAGGTTCTGGGAAATATTTTTCTCATCTGTTGTCCATAAAGGATTCAGTTTGCTAGCTTTTTAAAAATTAAATTTATAATTTCATTTTTTAGTATCCAAATTACCAGATCTCCATCCCTCTTACGTAGTCATTCTATGAATTTCGCCATTTCCTTATTATTATTTTTTTAGTCCTTATTCAGGACACCACCAACGACAATTCATCATAAAATTACTTATTATTAATGGTGATCAGTAACAGAGACTTGATGAAAAGAAAAGGAAAAATGTAAAGTTATTAATTATCTTGTAGTGTATAACAAGCTCCTGACATTGCAGAGCGCTGGGACCGACATATTAAGTCGACTCCGAAGGACGGCATAGCCAATGATTATTAACTCCCTTTAAAAATCCTAGGACCTCCTGCCGGGCTGTGATTTCTCGATCATGCTTATAGAAGGTCAATATGCTAACCTCTACAGGTGGTCCCTGTGAACGTAGCTGTTTGCTTCAACCCCCTTTAATGAAAATTATTTTAACAATCCTTGCTTAACTGCAGTAAGAAGTACAAAGCATGCTGCGTGTTCTATTTTGTCTGAATATGCATTCTAAATTGGTCAAGTAGAGCATGTTCAGAAATGTTAAAGGGCTCTCGTTAGAAAATGGGTGACCTCAGAGCAAGGCGCGGGTGGCAGGTATACAAACCCACTTCATCCCCAGTAGCCCATTCTGTTACCCGCCCGTGTAAAACCCTTTCTACCAGTACACAATAGTAATACTGTTAGCCCTGACCTTGTTAAATAGCCCTCAGTTCTCTTGTATATGTCAGAAAAAGAAAATTGTTTGAATTATAATAATGTGATGAATAATTTTATTTCGTATTTAACCGTTGGTTTACGATTTATTTTTTTCTGGTCTTACGATTTTTATAACAGTGTGAAAATTCTTAGCTAATCTGTCCTTTCAGAGAGGACGTAAAATAAGTGCCTCGAGCTCTATTAAAAATCCCTATCCTGCTCGTATCTGGACTCCCTCTGCGGCAACCTGTGATTAGCAATAATAGCCAAAAGTGGCCATTAATGAATAAACACCAACTATTTCTATACTTTTTACACAACAAGATAATTATTAACTTTACGTTTTTCCTTTTCTTTTCATCAAGTCTCTTTTGCTGATCCACCAGTAGTAATAAGTAATTTTATGATGTATTGTCGTTGGTGGTGTCCTTAATAAGCTAAAAAAATAAATAAGGGGATTGCGAAATTCATAGAATACCTATGTAAGAGGCATGGATATCTGTTAATTTGGATAGTAAAAAATGAAATTATTTAATTTTCCTTTGCACCTGCGCAATTGCGCATTCAGCTAATTTGATCCTAGTGTTTTTCACTTTGCTTTTCAACATGATCTTCTATATGATGATGGAGTAAAAATATCAATAGGTGAGTAGGTCTCTTGGGCAATGTCTTTTTAATCTTTTCCTATCAAGTCCAGGTAACAGGGAGTAGGAAAGCGGAAGAACAAGTGGGTTTGTGTCGATGAGTGGAATGTCATGAATTTGTTATGAATATACGATTTTATAGTGGGAATGTTCATGTCGATGTGTCTGGTGTGATTCGAAATATACCATGGTGCATTAACATTTTTTCTGAGAATTTTGGACTGTGTTGTTTGTATCTTGTGTATGTGGGCTTTTTTTTGCTGAACCCCAAAGTTCTGCTTCATATGCCCAAATAGGCTTTAGTATACTATTATAGATAAGTTGTTTGTTCCGTAAGTCAAGTGAAGATCTGTAGTCCAGTAGATGTGATAGTTGTTTGTACCGTCTAGTCAGTTCTTGTCCTTTTAATTTTGTATGTACGTTCCATGTAAGTCTTTTGTCCAAGTACAGTTCGAGATAACGTACATAATTTTTGGAAGGTACTTCGTCGTTGTCAATTTTGACTGCTGGACACACGAAGCTTTGCGTAGAGAGAATGTTACATGGCTCGATTTTAAGGCGTTTATTCTGATTTGCCATTTATAGAAACATTTTTCTAAATTTAATAAATGATTTTGATGAGCTATAGATGCTAGGTTTGGGTCTCTGTAAGAAGAAATAATGGCTGTATCGTCAGCGAAGGTATATATGTTGGTGCAAGGATCCTCCGGGATATCAGAGGTGTAAACAGAATAGAGAATAGGGCATAAAACACTGCCTTGCGGTACACCCCTGTATTGAGGAAAGAAGGAGGAAATCGAAGAGTCAACGGAAGTACAGAAGAATCTGTCTTGGAAATAAGATTGAAGAATTAAAAAGTATGTAGGAGGTAAGTGAGGTTTTATTTTCCAGAAAAGACCCTTGTGCCAGACACTATCAAAAGCTTTTTCAATGTCGAGAAAAATCGCAGACCAATATTCTTTTTTCTCAAAAGCGATGGATGTTACACCCACGATACGATAACACTGTTGTACAGAGGAGTGATAAGACTGAAGTGATAAAAATGAAATTATAAATTTAATTTTTAAATAGCTAGCAAACTGAATCCTTTATGAACAACAGATGAGAAAAATATTTCCCAGAACCTTTTAGCAGGCGCCATCTGGAGATTTTCTTATAATAATCTAGTGGTAGGAATTTCACTTTCATCCTTTCTCTGTATTTGACCACCAAATATTTTTACCTGTTTTCTGTTGATTGACAGTTATTAGTTAATTAATATCGATATATTATAGTAGAATTTAATGTTTGCGATAAAAATAGTAGAAAATTGTTGGATTTATCGAAAGTTTAAAGAGGAGATAGATCTTGAATGATTACACAGGTTGAAAGTAACGTTCTATTGAGTTTTATTTTGTATATATATATATTGGCACTACAACAACTATTGGCAATTGTGGATTGGAGGAATAACTTATTTACAAACTAAAAGAAGCAACTCGATGTTGAATAAGTTCTAACCATAGATTGGAGCGACTGGAGCATGAGCTGCTGGAGCGTCCTTGTGCACGTTGGCGTTGAATCCGTTGACTGGGTCGGCGGTGTAGTCTACGGTCCTGATGGAACCGTCTGGTTCGGCGAGGGAGTAAGTTCCTTGGACGATGTCTCCATCACGCGATTCAGACTGTCCCTTGGAGTCTCCGGTCAGAGCGTCGTTGACGGAGTAGGAGAAGGAGTAGGATGGGTGTGGGTCGTACTCTTCGATTGGAGCGTGAGCCAAGATCTGACCGTAAGCTACGGCGACCACAGCTGCGAAGACGATGACGTACTAAAAAAGTAAAATAGTAGTTTTAATGTTATATATGCAGCTACGTATTACACCATATATTTACAATAAATACATATGATGACAAATGATTTACGTCCCTTCCTCTGGACCATATAACCAAGGAATTTTAAGTTCCCTTAAGGGCAAACTGGCGAGCTGAGAACCCGCAACCTTAGCCATATAAGTTGTCATCCTAACCCCTTCACCACGGGTGACCTCTTCAATGATATTAGATGGAATATTAAAACATATTATTATCTTCTAAATCCATGGGATAATAATGATCTTTCTGTTCAAAGATAAAGCTGTTAGGAATTCTACAAAGTGATGAAATGGAAATAATGCTAGAAGTACTGCTTTCTATACATATTATGAGCGATTTTATCTAAAAAATATTTTTTCATACTATATTTGATTTTTATTTTTAAAAGTTTCTAGACTTAAAACTAAGCGCCCATAACTATTTCCAAAACTCAATATAGTTAGCTCTTTGTCTAATTTTTTTTTTAATTCATTAAAAATAGTATTGGAAACAAAATTTTATTTTTTCCTTTTTATATTTTCCCCTAAGTCTAATGTAAAGTAAATGCTATATGCATATTGAATCAATGAACTGTAAAGTTTCTTTCAATCATTTGATGTTTTATATAATTTAGTTATTATTATAAATTGTATATTCTAAACTTACCCTGGAGACCATGATGATCAGAGATGATGATAGGAATGTAAATCCAAAGGAATGATGTAAACTGGACTCACACACGCAGATTATATACTAGTCGGTTTGCAACATCTTCGCTTCCCACCTCCTTTCGTTTAAGTATAACAGGTATTTCTAGTGACTTGTTTATTGTTCTTGTTAGAATTTGGGAAATCAATCTATATTTTTAATACAAATATCTGATTTGGGAATATTTATCCTCTAAAAAGATGTAGAATTTATATCAAACTACTGTTATATAAGTAATGTAATATGTGACCTTTTCAAATTCAAAAGATCTAGTTATAATGAGAATAGTTTTATATATGATTGTGTTTAAATATACAACCCAGCTTTGGAAAATCAAAATTCAATAGATTTCTTTATGGAAATTTCAAAAGCTACTTCAACGGTTACTAGATACTCTAACACTCTAAGCTCCATTAATTACTTACAAAATACTCATAAACTTCACTTTTATAAGAACCATTTGAACTTACGGAATAGAGCTATGGGCTTCCACTAAGCCATCTAAATTCTCTCGTATCTTTTTCTACAATCCAAAATCCTCAATGCTTCCCGCCTTGCTACGAATAAAGTCATCCTTTATGACCTTAATGTCCGATTTGTTACTAATTTAGCCTGAACTCGATATCAATCCTTTCATGACAAAACTTATTCCCATTCAAACCCACTACTTATTTTTAATTTAATTTTTTTTTACTTTGAAATTGTAAAATACTATGCCACGAACCGTGAATTTAGGGTTGTTTGGATCATAATGAACATATTTCAGAAGAAAAATCCTCTCGAAATAATTTTACATACTTTACGCCATATCTCCCTAGTCTGACTGAACATTTATGCACCTCAACACACTGACCGGTTTGCGAGATTCGTTCATATTTATAACGTGCATTTTTCCGTTGAAATCTTTAATCTGGAAAATGTTAGAATTACGATACTTTCCAAGTCTGTTTATTCTATTTATAGAGAGGTCAAATATTATACAAATATATTATTACATAATTTGTAGGCTGAAAAAAATAAAATTATATAGGAAGTGATATCGATATTTTACTCTTCGGGCTACTTCTAATTTGTTTGAAAGAAATGTTACGAGCACTAAAATTATATGAATTAAATAAATTTGGAATTTGATAAGTTCATCCATTTCATGAGCCGAATGGATTAGTGGAGCTATGGTAAGATGACTAATAGTTTCCAACTACCAGAGGAATTCATTCAGCAAAACATATTTCATTTTCCATATCAGTTGGATCAACGTAATTGAAAGTTGGAAATGATGGATCTGAAGGAAGAGGTGGCCGAGTTACCTAAGTCTATTGCAAGGATTAAGCAGAGTCTATGTCGGTAAGTACTTGGATTCGTGACCGCTCGGGTCGTATAACCGTCTACAAGGGAAAACCACGCTTCCCGAGGTTCTCAAGTTCATTATCTCTCCCCGGTTATGTGAGATTAATCAGCCTAATGTAGTGATCTCACACCAACCAAACCTATAGACCCTATTCTATCCGCCTCAATAATGAATCAAGTTGTCCTTCAATTGAGCTGTTGGCTGTCCGATAATTTCATCGTAGCATTATCAAGAAAAAGAGCGTATTATTCTGTCAAGGTCTTTTTTTCACTTTCCTTAAACGTTTCTTCGTAAGTTATTATTATGTCAAATAGCTTCCCGAAAATTTCTTCTGTTGCTGATCAAGAAATTTTCATAATAATTTAATTTTTTGTAAGGATATTCGATTAGCAGAATTTGTTATTGTTTCGTTAAGGGAGCAAGTTAGCTTTTGGTTGTCATGAATAACCAATGGGGTTCATAACTCCTTAGTATGAACTCTTTATGAGTATGAAAACCATAACTTGACTGAATTTTAGATTTTTGACTAATTTCTTGTGAAGGGAGAGAAGTAGGTCATAGAATAGATAGCGAGTTGGTAAACTGAAGGTTCCTTTTTCCTTGCCATCAGTGGCAAATCGATTAATTTAACAGCCAAAGTTGGTCTCTGTTGGATCTATAGACCCTTCCGGGTCTCACTCAGCCTCTATAAAGTGAGTACCCAAAATGTGGGAAAACCTGGTGGTTGAGTGTGATCTCAGATAAATCACCACCCTTCAAAACCATTGTCCGAGAAGTAGTGCTTTCTCTACCATGTACTCGTACTATATCCAAGACCCTTCATGGGTTGTAGTGGTATGGAATTTATTTATTTTTTGTTTAGACTGTATCGTATCAAAGGTCCAAGGAATGATCCAGAACAGTATCATCATACTCATAAACATATCATTATACTCCATGAACAGCTTTAAAACAAGGACCCAATTCTCTTGTTCAGTGTATCTGATTGGGAGGTGCATAATCATTAGTTCTGGAGGTTGTTACTAAGTCCCTGGAGCGGAGTGGCTCAGTGGTAGAGCACTGAGTTGGCATGCCGGAAATCCTGGTTCAAATCCCGCTGCATGCCATGACTTTTATTTAGTATGTTTGCAGTGGGAGATGGATCATATAGGATCTAGGACCCTGGGGCCCCACCCAGCCTCTATAAAATATTATAAAAATAGGGTTCCCAAAATGAGGGGGAAAAATCTGGCGGTTGAGCTTGACCTAGGACAGTCACCTCCTTGCAGAACCGTTGTCCATTAAACATTACAGTCTCTACCATTTACTGAACCCCAGGCCCGTCTACAGGTTGTTGAGCATTTGATAAGAGCAATAAAAGCACTTAACTGAAATACTAATTTTATTCTGCCAAGCTATTGTTATATGATTTTATATTTATGTTTAATTTATTGTATCAAATCAAATTTATTTTATCAAATTCTGTTAAAGATACGTTTATAGGTTACTATTATTCGCAAGAGCTCCTATTCCAATATTAAATTATTAAGATTTCGGTTCAAATATTTTATTTGTTTAATGATAGGTAGCTATTAAGTTATCATACTTTCGCTGTAAAAGACATTATTAGTGTGTAGTTTTACTTCATTATTATATTATTACTTTTTGTTTTAATTGTTTAAATTAGTTGTTACAAGGATATTTTTTAGTCTTTTAATAAGTACTCCTAGTGTTTAATAATATAATATTGAATTTATAAAATAGTTCAAATTTATCATTAGTAAGTATTTACATGTATTAACAAACTATCGATCTCAGATACTTAAAGAAGCAGAAGGTGGCCAGATGGAAAGCTCAGAGCTGATAATATATAGGCCAACCGGGCAATAAAAGGTATTAAGATGCAAAGGAAGGTCATGAAGTTCTCAAGGACCTGTCACATCTTAATATTGTATTTTGAGCATCATATCATATAGGTTCTTAATTCTTCAGCTGCTATCAAATTTATATTCTAATCTGATAAATAATGGAAAATAAAAGTTATGGAGCGCAAGTTAATATTGCTTTATTATAATTAATTTAGTTTTGAATTAGTAATTTTGTTTTAAATATTCTTAGGTTTTACAAGAATAACCTAGATATGAGATTAGTATCATATAAAGCGATCGAGTTGTGGTTTTTATAGTTTGTTGTAGAGAAGTTGGTTTTTGCGGTGACGTGGCTTAATGCCAGGTTTATTATATTTATCAAATTTATCTATTACTCGACGTCACTCATTTAAGATTTTAGTTTTTTTACAAATAAAGCTATCCAGATAGACATCCTGACAGAATAATATCAGTATTTCAGTTAAGTGCTTTTATTGCTCTTATCATATGCTCAGGAAGAAACGTTCAGTAATCAAAAACATGAATATTTCATCGAGGAGAAGAGTTACACTACCACACCTCTGGATCAAAATAACATACTTGATATGGACAGCGTATGAATTATTTGTGAGCCAGTTAAACTTTAAATAAGGGTCAAAAAATTATGCAGAATCAACTTGAAATCCTGCTATCGCATTACACAAAGTAATAAATATGAGTTATGTTCACGCCATTGCCCGTTCTTTGTAAAATAAATTAATTTATATGTGAAATAGAGTCGAAATCACGAATTACCCTCTATCTAGTGGATATTAGTGGCAACTAAATCTTCCAGAGTTAAGATCGCGGTCTATTTTCCCTTTCTCTTTTTATTATTGATTTGGCCTCCGTACTGGACAGCCGCCTTATTAGCTTCCAAATTTTGTTCAAGGCAGTTGCCTTCCAGTTTTTTCATTTTTATATTTTTTCATTAAAATATTTTTATTTGCCCTTTTACTTGCAAATGAGTGTAAATTCAGCCAGAGGAATTCTCAACCGATTGGCTCACCACTCGAAAGGCGCCGCCTAACTTTCTCTGGACAGGCAAATGCATTTGGAGGCCCGGGGAGGTTTTGCCTGCTCAACTTCATGATCTACTACCATGGAAAGTCAATTTCATTTAATTGGTTTAGATTTCTTCTTACTATTATTTTTTTTTTCTCTATACAATTGCGAACCTTATTCAAACTATAATTATATAATCTATTCTATTCTACAAATTTATCTCAAATTTTCCAATTGTGAATAGTACGAATTATTAAAATGCGATTTGTAATTTACTAATTTTCAAGTTTTTTACCCACAACAGGATCGTTGGACTCAATTTTCATTGAGCTCAAATTGTTAATTCTATTTTTTTTTTATTGAAAAACTTTTTAACCAATAGTAAGTACTACAAATGGCTGATCTATTTTGTAACAAAAATGAAAATAGTAAGTTACTTACTACACAAAAACTATACATGCAGGCTAAAGCGAATAAAGCTTTAATGTAGACGACATGATACAAACCGAAATAGGAATATTATTTGAAGCATTAAACCTTTTGGACCAAAAATAATTTAAAATACAAACGAGTTCAAGTTCAAGTTTATTTTAATTCAAAGGGAATAAATAACCTTTAAAATTCTTTATAAAGTTTATAAACTGTACGTGATAACTTTCTTGAAAAACTAAAATATTTTTTACCTCTCGCCACATCCTGAGCGATGTATTGAAATTGTGCTAAAAATCATCACTCTTGATATTTAAAAAATTATAATCTCACCTATTACAATTCAGGTGATATTATAATATAATATAATTTTATAAGTAATAAGTGATAATATTATTAGTAATAAGAGATAATGTATACTTGATGCGTCACACACTGCTTTTGATTTAGAATAACTTTTCCCTTGTTGAGCTATCGATTTATGGTTTAATTGGTATGAAAGGGAGTCGTGTTTAGTCCACATGACATATTTTAAACTGCTAAATGGAAAACAAAAGGCAACCGCTCATGGACTGATACAATACAATGTGTTCAGCTTCCCGTAAATACATTTATCGGAAAAAGTTCAGTTCAAAGAGTTTAAATTCCAGAAATGTCAACTATCAGCCGCCAAATGAAAGAACGAAATTTCAACCTCTGAAATGTGAAATATTCGTTTCCTTCCTTTTTCAATATGGAACAATATGTTGCTATCATTTTCCTAAACCTAATACCGAATTACCTTAGATAAATAATCGTGATCAACTAAAACTTGATTGATAAAATCTATAATATTAATAAAAATAATATATCCATGGAAAATATTGGGATCAATTAAGGGAGATAATTACGGACGATCCCATATCCAGGAACTCTATACGCACACAGAGAAAGGTGCTTCACTTAGGCTGGAACCTCAGAATGCTCCGGGTTTTCACAAATTACCAAAGAGAAAATCCGGCTTAATTTGGACTCAGGAGAGAAAGCAAAAAGCAGAAACAGAATGAAAATGAAAGAAAATAACGGTTTTAACTGATGCTATCCGTAGTGGTTCGAGGGTTAAAAAAAAATAACTCTAATGATAATTATAAAAGGCTTAGTTAACACGAAGGTTCTATTCCGATACCACGAATTACTGTTTATAAACTTCGATTCACAAATTACCACTCTTGGGGCAGCCTGGGTCTTGTGGTTAGCAGAACAACCTATTAAGCCCAAGATCCCGGGTTCACAGCCGGCAGGTCACCTAGGATGTTTTAATGGGAGTAAAAGATTGTCACAGGGGTTCCGAGCCTGTACCATGTCAGGTACTCGTTAAAGATCCCTACCCTTATGTACCTGGATAGTCAAAATTTAGAGCTCCCATTGTAGCATCGTCCGATTTTCCGTAGAAGCATAAAAGTTACATTAAACAAACAAAGCCAATTCCGTAATATCTCCATATCGCAATCGTATCAAGCTCTCCTATATATCCCAGTTGGCTCATCCCTAACTATATTGATAGGAATTCGGTTGTTAATAAACCCAAAAACTTTACAAGCTCTCCTAAATAATCAGATATGAAATGATATTATAATTTTCTATAAATTGGGATCCAAGAACGTTTGATATATAACGAAAGGTATCCACAATATCTTGAAAATGAGTCGTTTCTTTCTTAAATATTTCTAGCCGTCCCTGCGTGGAGTTTCCAATACCGTGTACAGCTATTAATAGAGATAAATGGCAACATTAAAGATTAAAATAACCTAAATATAACAACGTTTAAGAAGTACTTCCAATACTTAATACTTGTTAGTATAAGCATCACATACTTTTATTCTAGATAATAATAAACTACTTAACTCGTGGTATTATTTTAACTTTGGAACCAGGGATCCAAGGTTTAACGTAGTGTTAAATAAACAAGCGATTTATAATGATAAAATTATATAATTCATCAACAAAAGTAAACAATTAAGATTTACATAATTTAATATAGACCGTCTTGGTTTATCCGCTCAAATGGAATTATCATGTTTTCCAGTTTATTTTTGTGTTAAAAAATATTCAAATCGCATTTTTTTCATGATTATCCATAAAAAAGGAACAGGATTTATTTAAACTGAGATACTTCCAAATGAAAAGTATTGTTTTAAATAACTAAAAAAATGGAAAACATATTTTTATCGTCAAACTAATAATGCTATTATAAAGGTTCCTTATTGGTGTATCCATTATTGAGGAAAAATAAACAAATATTATTATTTATTATAAACAAACGCTATTAGTAACATTTTATAAAATTTAAAACTGTATAGATAAATGAAAATCGAATATTCATTTTAGTATTAAGGCAAAATGCCAATATAATTGTTAATTGATTGACTACTGTAATTTATATATTAAAAAAAACTTGGATTCACAATAGTAGAATTTTAAGCTCCATTGACAAGTTGACAGTGTACTATAGAACATCATTTATAAATAATTTTTAAAGGATTTTCTCATTATGCTTTATGGTTAGATGTTAAAGATTTTTTTATTGTTCTTTCAAGACATTGCAGTTCATAATTTTTAAATATACAAGTATATATTTTCTGGGTTGGATTACTAATCTCTTCGTCCACAATTCAAGATCGGCTGCGGTAGTTAAATTTTATTTTCAATTAATTGCCGATTGAGAACTTTAGACCCTCCTGAGACATACCCAGCCTCTTTATATTTTATATTTCAGCCACAATACCTTCTTGTAAAAATGATGGATTTGTAAGAGTATAGTTCTCACCATGTCCTCAGCCCAGTACTTTTCTTGGAATTTATTGGGACAAGATGTTTTTTTGATTTAGTATAATGAACATTATTTCATCTGTATTGTAAATATGTGGTATTATCTATACCAAAATATGTAATATTAAAACTAATTTTTTTTTAGTACGTCATCATCTTCGCTGCTGTGGTCGCCGTAGCTTACGGTCAGATCGACGAGTATGGCCCATCCTCCTCCTCCTCAGACAACGACGTTCTGACCGGAGACTCCAATGAGCAGACTGAATCCCGTGATGGTGATGTCGTCCAGGGGAGCTACTCCATCGACACCCCAATTGTTCCGGCCCCTACGGTTAAATCTGGGTTATTACATGTTTCGTTGTAGTAAATAAATTATTCATTACAGTCAAGTAACTCTTTTTACTGATTTCAACCTCAATTTTTCTTTCTATTATATATGTTTTATAAGATTGCCAGGAATCGCGTAAAGAAAACCTATTAAGTACATAATTTAACATGATATTTTATAAAAGGGTCATAATTTTGTATTTTTGCATTATTAATAATTTTGGGAATTCTGGAAAGAATTCTCATTAGTAATTTTCTATATTATTTGTTTTATAATTTCAAAATATCTTTCATTAATGATTGGAAGAGAAAATATCTTTCATTATCATTATCTCAAGTTCTTTTTTATATTTATACAGCTTAAAATTATTTATTATCTTTATTCTTCGCCTCACTATCCATTAATGAGAGAATGCGAAGTATTCATAACTACCTGTTCTTCCAGTACTCCTTCATTCGTTCCTCTCTTCCTGTCTTTCGTCTACTTTGGTCTTGGCTGTTGGTGCTGTCTCCTGTGACATCACTTCCCAATTGTATACTTTGTGTCCAAAGACGCTTTTGTCGTTGATATCCTTTAGAGTCTGCCTTGTATTTTTGAGATTAAGTTTGACGGTAGTATCCTTGGCCCAATCCTTTATACAGTTTATACAGCTGACATCCCAACTCATCCTAATACTTTCCTTACCACGTATGCTGATGATACATGTGTATTATCAGTCAACACCAATCCAGTTATTGCCTCCCAAAGCCTCCAATCTCATATCACTGATCTTGAAGAATGGTGTCAAAACTGGAGAATTAAAATAAATTCTCAAAAATCGCATCAAATCACTTTTACCTTACATCGTGAACCAATGACTTCCTGCCCTTCAGTATCCTTTAATAATATCCCACTTATGCCTGTAGAACAGATCCGATACTTACGGTTGCATCTTGACAAACGATTAACCTGGAATCATCATACGAGACTAAAAAGACAAGAAACCGCTCGACGTTCAGGCTACTTCAACACTTACTAGACAAACGCTCTAAGCTCCCAATTAATTACAAAAGACTCATCTACATGACCATCATACGACATATTTGGACTTACGGAGTAGAACTTTGGGGCTCCACTAAGCCATCGAATTCCTCTCGTATCCAATCCCTACAATCCAAAATCCTTCGTAAAATCCTCAATGCTCCTTATTTTGTTAAGAATAAAGTCATCCATAATGACCTTAACGTCCCATTTGTTGCTGATTTGGCCCGAACCCGCTATCTATCCTTTCATAACAAACTTAATTTCTACTCAAACCCTCTAATTTCAAACCTAGCTTCCTCTTCAATTCCCAACAATCTTCCGAGGCGCCTGAAAAGAAGATGGCCCCGTGACCTTCTTAGTTGAACTTGTGATTTGAGTACTACCAGTGGGCAGTTTCTCTACTTGTCATTTTCACATGTCATTATGTATCGCTTAGCCTATTTACTTGATGTATTATTGTAATACAGTTGTAAATATCAATAAATAAATAAATAAAAAAGTTTGACGTGTGTCATCTTGGTTCTTCAGGAATATTACCCTCTGTGATATTACAAATTTTCTCAAACTCATTATTTTTTTTTAAATTTCAATAATCGAGTGTACACACAGTTACATATACTAATTACATAGATATTTAGTTCAGTGGTTGATAAAATTTTACGATGAAGGAAGAAACAGAATAAACTATCCGGTCGAATATGGTCTAAGGTGTGGTCAATAAAATTATGTTCAACACTATGAATTATAACTTATTTATTACATACCGACGTTTCGAGCTAACACCAAGGTCATCGTCAGGCCTGATGTATGAACAAAATGACATCATGCGTGCATAAAGAAAGCCTATAAAACAGATAATTGCTATAAATAACTTCAATGATAAAATAATGAAATATCATCGAAGGTGATTCATTGCAAGATGATGTGAGAGCGGAACTGTTATAGAAACGGGAAATGTCTTGATTGGATTTCACACGTCCGAAGCTGAACAGAGGTTAAGTGATAAAATCTTAAAGATTTCTTGATGTGCAGAGATGCTGATCAAGTCTTGATTGGTTTAAGAGTCTGGTTACTTCAACGTGTTAATAGAGTGTTGATATAAAGTTAACCCAATAATCTGCCTGTCAGTAGCTATTTTTTATTTATTCAATTTTTTTTTTTTTACTTCCAAAAGAATATTTTATTACATTAAAAGCCAGATAATTTTTTTGTTTTACATAATTTTGAAAATAAAAAAAATTATTAAAAGGAAAAAAACAAAAACAAAATCAGTCTCAAGACAGTTGTCGTGTGAAATGGTTGATATTCAACTTTTAATTTATCGTCGCTCTAACCATCTTCTTCACACTCGAATTTCACCAGTAAGAGACATTCAGTTACTTCAAACTCAATTACATATCGAAGCATCAACTCATCACTATCATGAACTCGACTCAACACTTTTCAAGAACTCAGTTGATATTTCATTATCTTATTGATTTATAGACCATTAATATTTTTTGTTTTAAGACTTATCCCTTTTAGTAAATAAGTTTAGGCTAGGAATAGCCGATCTGGAAATAAAGAGAATATAAAAAAAGTAAATAAGTTAATTTTATTTTTTATGTAAATAATTAATTGTAGATACTAGCTTAGTGCATTTCATTTTTCATAAATGACAGCAGATTAACGTATATTTTCCGTTATTTCATGTGAAAACGCTAAACTTGGTAGGTAAATTGCAAATAAAGGTAAGGTAATCTATCCCATCAACAATTCTCGTGACAGAGAGCT
This sequence comes from Troilus luridus, assembly GCA_964056705.1. Taxonomy (NCBI): domain Eukaryota; kingdom Metazoa; phylum Arthropoda; class Insecta; order Hemiptera; family Pentatomidae; genus Troilus; species Troilus luridus. The sequence goes on from OZ057412.1 coordinate 178,911,521, forward strand.
ATATATAAATGTATACAAACCCTGGAAAATTGACAGGAAGTCATTTGCACGAAGAAAGGAATTAACTTCACACGCTGAAACCTCAACATTATGCCATCAATTTCAGGCTATTAGTCACGCTATTTCGTGTTATTTTGTCACCCAAACTAAATGAAATGGATATTTTTAAATGAAAATTAAAATAATTTCTAATGAAAATGAAGTAAATAGAAATAATAATATTTTTTTTTTTTTGTCAGTCAGAAGAACGCTAATAAAAATAATATTATTTGTAGTGTTAGTAACTTTTTGCACTTATTGCAGATGTGGCCAGCCCAAATAATCTTGCAGGTTGCATATAAAGTTATGTTACGGTCAGAGAGGGAAGAAGGACCGGCTGAGAGGATTATACGAACAATGGGATTAAGCGGAAGTGATTATAGAATGGCGTAGAGCCTTCTGGATCGGGCTAGGTGGTCCTCGTCCTTCCGAGAATTGTCCCACCCCGACCTACCTTGCCTATATAAAAAGGCCAGCGGTTCGACCGGCCCGAGTCAGTAATAAGCCAGTGATTAATAAGCAGTGAAGTAATAAGCAGTCGTTAACTAGTGGCAGTGCGTGTTAGTTACTGTGAGTGAGTATCAGCCTGTAATAAGTGCTTAGTGAGCAACAGTGACAATTAGTGGCCGTGTAATAAGTGTAATAAACTGTGTGGCAGTTTGTCATATTTGGAGAGTGTAACGGTCGGTGGACTTTAGTTAGCGAACTGTAAGTGTTAATTTGTAATTGTAAACTATAGTGTAATATTATTGTATTTGTACAAATTTATATATAAATAGTTTAGTTATTTAGTATTACCAATATCTTATATTGTTTGTATATTATTTTAGAAATTAGATAACATTTAGTAGAATATTGTTATTGTAAATTGATATTAGTTTAATAATTTAATAATCTCATTGTATTCTTTTTAACTTGTTAATAAATATGAGATACTTGAATTAAGTAATAGTTTAGTCCATTTTACACCCGGTAGCCCGTAACAGTTATATATCTCTATATTAGATTTAGACATTTCTTTTGGAGTGAAATTAAAACATAATCAGTTATTATTATTTTGTTTATTATTATTTTTCCTTATTAATATTGCTCTGCAAGCATAAATAGTAATAATAGTGATGAAACTAAACGCGCAGGGTGATTGTTATAATGATTTCATCACAAAATTTCGATTGTTGATTTTCGAATATATGAATGCCAGATAACGTACAGAATGGTTTTCAATACCTTGGCCATTACAAAATGAATTTAGATTGTAAAGTGTGATGAACATTGGAGGAAAAGTGTTTAAGGTAGACCGTGGGTTGTAATAGGGTGTAAGAGTAAACTACAAACCTAAAGCTTTCTTATTTATATAAAATAAAATTATTGTTTGTACATTGATCTCAGTTCTTCTTTTATTACCTTGAAAAAATATTCGTTATCATAGCTAAGCTTCAAGAAAATATTTTTTTTTAAATCGTTAAACAAATTAATATTTTTGCAAGATTTTCTTCTATAATAGAGCTACTTATAATGACCAAGGTGCCTCGATTCTGTTTGCAATCGACAGATAAATATTTTCAAATAAATTTCTCTCTAGTGAAATGCCTATTCAACTACACCTTCCCATATGTTTCTGGAATCCACAATTCATGGATATTAACCTCCAATAAGTTTCATGATTTGTTTACTTTTTATTTCTATGTTAATCGGATATGGTCAAATAATCATGGCTAATTTTATTCGGCCATTTGTGTTCCCAGTTAATCTTTCTTTGGTGTTGGTCTCTTTCTGCTTCTCCTGTGGTTTCCTATGCTTGGGATTGCCTTCTTTGTCTTCAAGTCATAGCCCAGGTCTCACTGGCAGGATAGTTGAGGGTGATTATGGTTATGAGGTTTATTATAATATATTACATCTTAAACCTATTCTGTAAGTTCATTTTCTCCTAATAGTTTTGGTTATGCTGCTTATGGATCCGTATGCAATAAAATTCCTGCTTTTTCAGTATTTTAGTGGTATTCGACTTCTATAATCTATCAAATAATTGTAGTTCTACAAAACAGGATAAACTCCTTTGTTTTTTTCAAGGACTTTTTTTTTAGAACTGCCTCATTACTCATATCGGATCTTATTTACTTCTTCGAGGCCTGAATCTATATTAAATGTTTTTCAGGAATCTCTTGATGTCTCTTTTTAGGCTGTTCTTTAAAAACCTTTAGGATTGAAAGTTCATCAGATAACCTCATTCACATTTAGTTACTCTTATCGTTACGTCAGTCGTGTATGGGATTATACACATCCATTATGTGGGAGAAGTACTGATATTCTGATTATCTTTAAACATTATTGAATTTCATTTTATGTGTTCATAAAACTAAGGAAATGGTGTAGAAATCTGTCGATTAAGCTACCTTCTTGCACGAATGACCTTTTATTGCCATTTAAGTTAGACGCATTTTGCTAGAAGTGGTAGGATTTATAATGACAATAAGAATAAATCTGCAAAGGAAGAACGTTAACGTTTGTATAATTTAATAAAGATACACTCTTAAGAAAATGTTATCTTTTTAACGAATAGTTTCAAATGAATGTCAGAAAAAATGCCTATTAGAAAGGTATTTAAAGTATTCTGCTTCATCATAATTTTTTGTATTGATTTTTTAAAAAGAATAATTAAAATTAAGGAGCAATGTTTTTTAAGTGAAAAAAATGTTAACTCTCATTTAACGCGAAGTGAACCAAGTTTGTAAATTTCAAAGATTAAATTATATATTTATCTTTCGTTTCGCCTAATTACGATTTTTTTTTTAACGGTTATGCCGCAATATAGTAATAATAATACAAATAATAAAAGAATAATACATTATTCATTTTCACTTAAGAATTCCACACCCTGGCTAGATGAAACGTAAGACCAGCCGACATTTTGGAAAGAGACACCTTCAGACACAAACTAGACAAATGGGAAGTTGTATCAGAGCAACTCAAACAAAACAGTACAGACGGAAGTGGACGGAAGAGCGGAAACAAGCCTTTTCGGAAAGAATGAAAGCCTATTGAAAGAACAAGAAGAACCCAAAGAAAAATTGATCGAGTTACTTCCTTAAAGTCTTCTATTTCTGGGGAGAATTCGCCAATAATAATAAAAATAATGTTACGTTTATAAGTAATTTGTATATTTTAAACTCTGAATTGTAAAAAATGTATTTAAAAAATGTGAAGAAATAAAACTGAATGATTTTTAAAAATGATTTGGTCTGTCATTTATTGTGTTTTCATTCCTGCATATTCACTTCCTGTGTAGAAAAGGCCAAAAAAAGTCGTTTCCCTACGTTTGTCTACCTTTTTTTAACAATTCACCAAAAGTGAATGTCCACCACCTACTTATTCCGATCACCGATCCAGTTTGGGAAGATGTCCCCATCAGAAGACCAGTAGGATGAGCAGGGATGTTGCAAACACTCTGGTATATAACGTCAATCGGGTGTCAATAGCGGCAGTCTTCTCAGTCCAACCAATCCAGCACCAACATGATCGCAAAGGTATAGAAGATTTTGAATTTATTAATTACATTTTAATAATTTAAATCAATATTAACCCCATAAGCTGTAGATAATGTTTTTAAAATAAATTTAAGATGATTGCTATTTCACCGTTCTAATTACTATTCTGAAGTAATTATAATTCGCAATGGCAAAGTTTATATTGATATTATTTTCCATCAATGTACAGTAAGCCTTATGATTAATTCGTATTCTATTCAAGTTTCGATCTATTTAGCAAATATTCTAATATATGATTGACCTTATTTCTTACCAAATGAATAAATAAAAGGACCCGAATTTTAGTACAAAAATGTTTAGGTTTGATTTTAAGGTCAATTTAAAAAAAACACGGCCAATTATCATTGATAACTTCGTGCTGCATGTTCTGTCTATATTTACAGAAATTATTTATTTAATGATAATGACTATAAGTACGAAATTCGGTATGTAGCTACTAATTTGTGCTAAGACAATTGAGTGGATCTGTGATGAGGAAATATTTTTAATTTTAAGCCTTGGAAGCAAGATACTATTAATTGTATTTTCTATCCAATTAATAATAATTGATATAAATAAACATTACCTTTACGCAGAGAGGGAAAGAGAGAAAGGATGACCATCACAAAACTTGTGGGTAAAATGTTTATTTGGACCTGTGCCACTATTTCCCCTGGTAGAGTCTGTATCGTTTCTAGGGAGGTGATATACCGAGATCAAGCTCAATCACTAGGTTTTTTCACAAATTAAGGGTACCCACTTCATAGACGCTGGGTGAGAGACAGAATGTATGTTCCATTCTTGACTGTTAACAGATTAAAAATTTTTAACCCGGACCTTCTGCACTCCAACTCTACACACTGAGCTAACGCACTATCGAGTGTTAATGTGGAGTAAAACTAATCCATGCTTTATGATGAATAATATTGATACTACCTGGTATACCTGGAAATATTTTGTTACCTAAAATTGATCTATTTATTTAAAAAAAGTTTGCCTTTTCTTAAAAGGTTTTTCACAAAGTCATAGTAATTCTAACCGAAAGAGAGTTGGAGGTGTAGCTCGGAGCGCATCACATCAATGGCGTAAATTGACTCCAATGTATCGGCTGGATAGATAGATATCCTTAATTGAGAAAAACCTTCCGGCTGTACGTGATGTTGCTCGAATCACTTCCATTCCCAACCATTGGTTAGCTACTGTGTAGTGAATACCAAGTTCTAATCCGAGATCATAGATGGGTTGTAATAGTATAAGCTAACCTATATTTTAATAATATTCTTTTTGTATTTGACCTGAAACATGACTAGGATACACAACTACTTTTTGAACATTATCTAAATAAAGAACACCAATTTCAATAAATATTACTATTTTCAGGTAACTCTCATCGTGGCAGCTCTGGTAGCAGTCTGCAACTCTCAGCTCATCGCTCACGCTCCCATTGACGAGTACGACCCACACCCATCCTACTCCTTCTCCTACTCCATCAATGATCCCGTGACCGGAGACTCCAAGGGACAGACAGAGTCGCGTGACGGAGACATCGTCCAGGGAACTTACTCCCTCGCCGAACCCGACGGTTCCATCAGGACCGTAGACTACACCGCTGACCCAGTCAACGGATTCAACGCCAACGTGCACAAGGACGCTCCAGCCGCTCATGCCCCAGTCGCTCCAATCTATGGTTAGGATTTAAGGAAATTATAAAAAATGTTGTAAATAAATTATTTTTGCTCCAATAATTGTTGATAATTATAAAGCCTTTTAATTCAGTGAAAATATTGTTAAGCATACACTGGTAGGGTTTGTAAATGAAGTACAAACAGCATGGCAAGAACAATCTGACTAGACAAAAATCAGTTCACAATCTTGTGCTATTTAGTAAAATCAAGAAAAGTCAACAGTATATTCTGGAGAGGTCACAAGTGATGTAGTGGTTAGCATAAATCAGGTACAGAACCCTGTAGGAGTTCTTAAATTATATTTTATTAGGATTGTTTAAAGGGATTATAAATTCTCAGCTATGACGTTCTTTGGATGAGGAAGTTAAATGATGTACCCGAGTCTATGTGGTGTCAGATACTCGTTTGTTTGTTTGTTTTTGCTTAGAGGCGTAAAACCCTAGGGTCATCAACGCCTATAGATTTTTTATTTTTTATAACTATTTATCTTTAAAAAAAAAAAAAAAATAATAATAAAAAAAAAATAATAAAAAAAAAAATAAAAAAAAAAAAAAAAAAAATAAAAAATAATAAAAAAAAAAAAAAATAAAATAAAAAATAAATAAAAAAAAAGATACTCGTTAAAGATCCCTTTCCTCATTAGAAATGGATAGGTGAACTTTATTACTACCCCTACAGCATCTTCCGATTACCCATATCACCGTAAAGTGGCATTAAATCAATACACAACTATTGTTGGCTGAGATAAATATATTCTTTTTTATATTTTTAATTCCTATATTAATCCATCAATGTAATCAGAGAGTAAACAAATGTTTCTGAAAAAATAACAGTCAATGTTTCCGCTCATCATATAGAATTCCATTCGAAGGTTGTCCATGGTTATCTAAATTCCCGACCAGAACAAATTTTTTCTCTTCAAAATAAAAATATTTAAATAATAAAAAAAAAAAATTATTTTTATTTTGAAGAGAAAAAATTTGTTCTGGTCGGGATTCGAACCCGGGTCCTCCGCATCTCTACATTTGTACAGGGGATGTGGGATCGGTGAAGACAATGGATTTGTCTGGCCTGGTTACGAGCCCTGGTAGCTTAGATGGTTGAGTACCGCTCTAGAGATGCGGAGGACCAGATTCGATTTCCTGCCGGGACAAACCGTTTCTCTTCAAAATAAAAATATTTAAATAATCACATTAAAAAAAATTGGTGTACGTCAACCAGATCCTTATTAAAGTAATGTTCAATGAACATTCTTCCCCATATGTGCATCGCAAAATTGCTAGTGTTGGGGATTTGGGTTCGGTGAAGATTTGTCTGGCCTGGTTACGAGCTCTGGTAGCTTAGTTGGTAGAGTACTGCGCTGGAGATGTGGCAGGACAAATCTTTTCTCTTCAAAATAAAAATATTTAAATATTCACAAAAAAATAACAAATTATAAATATGTAATTGACATTCGGATCCCAATATAAGTATTGTTCAATGAACATTCTTCCCCATATGCACATGGCAAAAATTTGAGAGCTGGGGATTTGGGATCGGTGAAGAGAATAGATTTGTTATGGTAGAGTACCGCGCTAATGATGTGGAAGACCCGGTTTCGAATCCCGGCCAGGACAAAAATTTTCTCCTCAAAATAAAGATAGTATGAAATAAATGATTCATTAAGTACTTGAAATGAATACTAGTCCACAATTATGTATACTCGTATAATTAAAGAGAGTAAACAATTCTTGGTTATGACGTCCTTTGGCTGTGGAAGTAAATTGGTTATACGTGATATATTCATGATGATGATTATTGCTGATTATACCTGGATAGGGGAAATTTAGAATTCCCATTTTGGTATCGTCCATCTGGCCGTACTAGCGTAAAGTAGCAATACATTAAATGATTAAACATACAAACATTGTATTGTGGAACATTGTTATAGTAATAATTATTGACAATAGTTCGCAAAATGCCACTTAAATGAACAATATCGTTTTGTTGATGGCTCATCTCAAGTATTGTATGAGAGTATACGAAGCCTGGTGTCAACAATATTAAAGACAAAAATGCATTTTAATAATCTAAAATTAATAAATAAATTTAGCTCTGTATTTAAGTAAGTCTTATTCTACCTTTACCGTTTTAAGATTAATAATACCATTTCAAAATTTAAGTCAAAAACAAATTACAAACAATTAGATACATAAATGGACTATACAACGAAGTTATTTAGTTAATTAACGATGCATACGGCTATCATATATTTTTAAAAGTTTAATATGGCTTAACCGCTTAAAGTTTTAATAATGTTCGGTGGAAAATGTCAATTTTTCAATCTAATTTTACTTAGAATAATTAAAGCGGGAGTTTGAACATGTTCGCAGTTCCTCAAAATTTAGCACTAACTTCCTCAGAGCCTTTAAGCCCTCTTAAAGCCATTACATAAATCATTGCTTAATAATGACATAGAGGCCCTGCTACAAATACACGAGGAACTTATTTATGATGTCACAGGAATATAATTTTTGTTTACGACTATTGCCATAAAAAATGGGTAATCAATAGTTTATTGCCAGTATAAATTGTTTAAACTATACCTAATATTCACACATCAGAGCATCGAATATTCAAACGTTTAATTATCTGATCTGGTTTAGAAAAAAACGTACCAGGGGGGGGGGTCGACATTGCAAGACCCAGAAATATGCCGGAAGAGTAATTTCTCTAAAATTAGATATTCTATTATATGCATAAAAGATACTCCGAAGCTATAAAGAAGAAGTCAAGACTGAAGAAAACTATTATTAAAATTTACTTTGAGTTACAACGTAAGGATATTGAAGGTAAATATTTATTTTTAAACTACGTACATATGTAATCCTACATAAAATACACAATTAAGAAACGTGGCGATTGTTTGGAATTTTCCATTTTTCTTATGAGATTATTGATTATCCGAACTTTTGAAATCCGAATCACACTCAACTACATTACTACGGATAGTCTACGCTGTTAAGTTTTTAATGTATGTTTTGATGGTCTTCTGATCTACCAAAAGTCTTTACATTTATTTTATTCATCCAGAACTAAAGAAACCAGTTATTTTTTACTTATGGTTTGCTTAGAAAATAACTAATGTAGTGCAATAAGGTAATAAAAAAAATCATTTTCTACCTTTCATACTGGGTTCATATTTTATTTAATCAAGAAACTATTATTGAAATAGAAATAAGTAGACGAAGTTCAACTTTTGAAAATATTCATTTTTATTTTTGTATTATCATTTAATGCTAATTAGATATTAATATGGTGATATTTATATATGGGTAAATCAATAAATCGATCCTTATTTGGTTCATAATAAATTATTATAAAACGAAATATAGGCTCCAGTGGATACCTCGTTAGTATTGGGTATAGTTTTGAACATGTTAAAAAATTATGAAACTTGCCAGAATTGTAAAAAAAAAAAAAAACACAACGAAAAAAATCGAGAACGGTAAATAACGGTTATTGGTCGCTCGGAAAAGTTTTCCAACCCAGAAGTCTCAAAGTAAGAGTAAATAAAGCGATACTTCGTCTAGCTATCAAGTATGTTGGGGGAACATGGACCCTAACCTAGCAGCAACGGAGATTTCTGAGTACTTGGTGGACAATGATTTTTAGGAGAGTGTATTGCTCAACCAAAGAAGGAAATCGTTTCCATGCCAGAATAAGTAAAGAACATAAGGACTTTACTAGGAACCTATTACTAGTGTCTTGTATTAAAAAGAAAAGAATGAGAATAAGATAAAAACAAGTTTGTAAAGCAGGAAGTCCAGAAGGAGGTAGAGGAAGAGGCATGCCTGGAGTGCGATGGCTGGAAGCTGACCTTAGGCTCCAGGGAGTAAGAACATGGAGATGAGCCGCGGAGGATCTTTCGGAGCGGTGGAAAATTGCCGAGGAGGCCAAGGACCTCAATGGTAAACGTAAAAATTTAATTTGGATATGCCAAAATTATAACATATCTGTATCTATTTCTTTATATAGTATCTCTTCTTCTTTGATTCAATGTAAATACTATACGTTACTTTATTAAAAAAAATAATGTTATGTAAAAAAACTGAAATATTTCAAAACTTTTGCTTCTAATGTTTAATCCCCTTCTTTTGCTTATGTTTAATCCACACACAAAATTGATAAATGCTTCTACAAACTTGTTTTGTTTGCTTTTTCAAACCATCCAAGGATATAAATATTATTAATTAGGTTTTAACAGCGCGTTTAAATTGTATCCAGCATTAAAATAATGTTTAATGAAAGTAATTATGAATATTTTGAAGGATGTATTTGTGGTAATTGATTTTTCTGTAAGCAAGATGAGACCCATCTCACATCATTTAATACTTCATTAATTTTTCTAATACTATATACTAGCTTTACTGTGAGATAAACTGTCCATGTTCTGTTGAAATGTGGAATCTATCTTTTGATATGTTTACTTAAGGAACTAGGTAAATAAAGAGTGTTGAGTTATGAAATGATGAATCTAAGACATTTAATGTTTATATTTTTTATTAATTTTTTTGGGAACCGACCAACAAAGTATTATGCAGATTTTTTTAATCATTTTTTAAATATAACGTTTTTAAATTATTTTAACTTTTTATTAATTTGTACTTAACGTTGTAAAGAATTGTTTCATTCAGATCTTAACGCTGTATCCAAGAAAAGAAATCAATGAAATGAAATTTGTCTTGTGTTATACGCATTAAAGAAATGTTTAAACAACGTTCATAATAAAGTTAGGAGGATCTATTTTTTTTTCTCTGGTAATAAATATATAAAAGGCAACTTTGCATTTTATAACTTTAATACTTTTATTGATAATCTATTTGTACAATTGGCAGAATTACAATGAAACTATAAATATATATATAAATAACAATATTTGAGAAAATGTAAACAGATTTATTACATGAAAATAGTATTATCAGCACATACATGGCCTAATTCATCCTTATCACAAAATAAGTTAGAAATGGTGTTACTGGGGAGTTTTCAATAAACATGATGCAGGTACTTAGTTTCTTTGTGATTTGTATGATTTGTCACATTTAACATTTCATGTGGCATAAAAAATAAATGAAGTGGATCTGGCCGTATTTGTAACTGACCATATAATGTTTTTAAATAAATGTGAACTTTATGGATAAACTAGTTAAGAGAAATTAGTTTTAATGATAGAGAGCTTGGGCACCATAACCAAGTGGACTAGAGAGTCCATATGGAGAATGGGCAATAGCAACTGGAGCGTGTGCGACAGTGGCTACTGGAGCGTGGGCCAGAGCGACTGGAGCGGCGTGAGCTGCTGGAGCGTCCTTGTGCACATTGGCGTTGAATCCGTTGACTGGGTCAGCGGTGTAGTCTACGGTCCTGATGGAACCGTCGGGTTCGGCGACGGAGTAGCTGCCCTGGACGACATCTCCGTCACGGGTCTCAGTCTGTCCCTTGGAGTCTCCGGTAACGGCATCGTTGACGGAGTAGGAGAAAGAGTAGGATGGGTGTGGGTCGTATTCGTCGACTGCAGCATGGGCGACGGCTACTGGAGCGTGTGCAACAGCGACTGGAGCATGGGCAACAGCAAGTGGAGCGTGAGCCACGGCAGCGACTGGAGCATGCGCAAGAGCCAGGGGTGAAGAATAAGCAGCACCGGGGAAGTATTGAGGAGCAGCAGAGGCTGCTGAAGCTAAAGCTACCAAGGCCAAAATTTTCTGAAAAGGAACATTATCTAATAGAATCAAGGCAATAAGGATATAATCATCTACAAAAATCCTGAAAAATTAGTTGATTTCCAAGCATATGCAGGAGGAAATGTATTCAGGATATTTTGTTACAGTATGTAGGAATCCCTTTATATATTTAAATATAAAATGGATGGTTAATTTTAATGCAATCATTTCTATCTTCCTTAATCGGAACCGACTGTGACTAATTATTTATCCATGCTGATATTTCTTTTTTAATAGTTTTAAATATTTAAATACCATCGCAAGCTTCGTACTTCCTATCATCATGCCCTCCAAATAAATTATCTAGGTGACTATAACTCCAGGCTACCATTCCCTTACAGTTGATCCTTCTTTTTAATGAAAAACTGAATATCAAAAGTAATTCTACCCTTTTTGAATTTAAGGTAGTCGAATAAGTACTAAAAAAAAAAAATCAATTGAAAAGTATTAACACGTTTCAGTCGTCCGATGTTAGAGATTTTCAGAAGACGAACATTTTTTTAACTACAACTAAAGGCCCGGCGGATAAGTGGTTAAGTCGACATTCCTCCAAAATGAAATTCATGTACCTACTTAAATAACCTGGATCATGCTATTTTCGTAATGAATACGGGACAAAGTCAGGCTTCGATTTGGAAGTTAATCTTTATATTACAACTCCATTTCAGGCCAAAAACTACGATAATGATACGATTCTGCTTCTCTCACATTAATCTCTCTTTAATAAAATCGACTGAACAAACTATTCGCCGGGGCAGCAGAAATATAAACCAGATAACTATTTTTAACGTAATTATATCCATCTACATCAATTTAGAATGAAACATAATTAAAGATTATGTTTTCAAGTCCAACCATATTATGTAGTTTATATAGTATATATTGATGAATTATCATATTAAAAAAGTTAATATGTTCTAATGATAAATAATCATTAGAAAGAACCTTATTTTATCCATTTAAAGATACATTATATATAAATATATTAGTGAAAATGTTTTAGGTTTTTATCAAATAAAAATTAAGATAATAATATTTTTTAAACATGTTGACAATAAAACTGCTATCACTAAACGAGTTGTGTTCATACTTTTCTGACAACAGTTTTGGCAAACAGCGTAGGTAATTACGTTAAATGGTACCGTTCTGAATACAGAGTACAATAATTTTACGTAAGAAAATATTTAAAGTTAATAATGCTTTGAGTAAATGTAACTTGTGTAAATCATACAATACTTAGTAAGTGAAATATAATTTCCAAAAATTTATATCCAAGTTAAATATAATTGCTTTATTTCAGCTAAGGAATTTAAAAAAATGAAAATAGCTTGTTAGAAATAAAATATTTGTGGCGTTCAAGATTAAAAGTTAAAAGCTCCAAATTCCAAAAATTGGCTTTTTCATATTTTACGTTACTTTAGTGTACAATACAATGCTGTTCAGAACGGGACTAAAACCATATGAAATACGCTGTAAAAAGGTCATGTTACAGAAAATTTATTATAATACAGAATTTATAAAATTTTGATTATTACTATGAGACGATAGCTTTTTAAATACTTTAAAAATATAGTCAAAGTTAATAATTATCTATAATAATTCTTCGCAAAATTAAGTTTAATATATAATTTTGCAGCTAACTAATATGAATGCTTACCACGAACATGGTGATGATTGTGCTGGAATCTCGATTCTGACTTCCAAACGTCCTGGGCTGGGTTTTATAGGGAAGCAAATGCCCCACCAAAAGGAGGGTCGCGTGTGGCAATCTGGAACAGTATTGGGAAGGAATCCTCCAAATTGTATCTGGGGCAACTAAATCACCAGGAGACCCTGCCTCTGGCTTTGCCGGACAGGTCGCAACCTAAGCAATCTCTTCTTCGGTTTTTCAGGGTCTTTGTTAGGAGGAATAAAGGGATTAAAAAACAAACACCGCTTAGGTATGGTAAACTAGGCAGAGGTTCGATTTCCCAACGTACCAAACGTGGTTTGAGTGGTGATTATACATACTCAATCAATCAATGTGAGTACATATATATATATATATAAACATATATATCATAATACTGTTCATGCGTATGGTATGTATCTTTTACCTATATTTAATGCATTTCCAATTTCAAACAAATCCAGATTATATTTTTAACTTTAATCTTGCATATTTATTCGACTATATGTATATTTCATTTTAAATAGCATAAAAATTATTTGGATATTCACGGTAATAATAATAACACTGTGATAATGATAATATATAAAATTGGGAATTTTGAAATATTAACAAAATATTTAAACCTGTTTAATTAAGATTTTCTCTTCTTATATTTTGGCGTCACCAAATTTACTTCGCATGTATTTGAATGCTGGTTTATTTGAATCCTTGTTAAGAGCCTTCACAAAGTTTTTAATTAGTCCCAATTTAATAGATAAGCTCTTCGGGAGGTCGAGGAACAGGCAAATCGGTTCCGGGCGATACAGAGGCGATACGTCAGGGTATACCACGCTTGGTTTCTTTTTTCTTGATATCAAGCAAAAGTAATAGTCATTCGCATGATTGGTAGGTTCCCTTCACACCATTGGAACACCAAAAGAAATGAACGTTCCTTTTTGTTTAGCAACTTAATCAAATTTGTGTAGCAAGTCTTGCAACTAAAATGCGGTACACACGATTTGTCTTGGTATTTAATTTTAATTCCAAAATAATGGAAGTAAGCAGTTTTTAAACGTAAAGCATCTTTGGTTAATATGGGTCACCTCACCACATGTGTATGTAGCAAAAATTGTCTGCACTATTAACACATTAACGCGACATAATGGAAACTAGATATTTCACTAAAAATATCAACAAAAAAACTATGACAATTTCACGTTTTAACTGGCAAACAAAACAAAGTCAGCGTTAGACGGAACAAGCAAATAACAAATAATAAAATTTCCGCGGGTAATCCCTAAATATTTATCTATCATCATTTATGTGATAAATCCATCGCGCTAACCGCTATTATATTAAATATGGCACAAATGAACAATAAGAGCTAACTATATATTTCAACTTGTATATTTATCTCCAGCGAGTGAAATACTATCAATGTAGTACATTTTCATGTAAACGGCAAATTTGATGTAGACCAGTGTAATCTGCGAACGAAATCTGGGTAAAGAAGAAATTATAAATGCGCAATAAACATATACAATATAAATTCATGTACTCTTTTTTCTATAACTTAAAATTAGGTGATTGATTTATCTTATCCGAACAATTATTTACAAGTAAAGACGCTGAAATTAATCAAAGTAATAAAATTCTTGCTTTTCGTCATAATTTTTGGCAATGCCATTCTACAAAATTATTGTTTTGGTACTCATTAAATGAAGAACGTTCTATTCTTTAGTTAATTGGTCATAACTGCACATAGAATGCACATTAGGAACAACAATTAATCATTATTGCTCGATAAAATTCTAAATTTCCTGGATGAGCAATAGTATCCTTACTATAGATCTTTATACTAGCTTTGTGAAATTAAATTTATTAAATCTATGAATCCTCGTTTTGCTTATATTTTATTTTAAAGTTGTTTTATACATTTATATTAGTGTATTTTCCAAATTTTATTATGGCCCTCAAGAAAACCTCAGCACCAGCTGATTACTTCCTTAAGTAAAGTTTTTTGAAAAAAATGAATGTGTCTAATATATAAGTTTCTGCTTATTGTTATACGGACAACTATAGGTTTTTTATTATTTTATTATTATTGTTAAATGACTGAAAAATATATTAGTAATAAAACGTGTCGTTGAGATGAATAGCCATGGCGTGGATTGAGGAAAAGATAGTTGAAAGGGAAGATATAGATGGGCAATCTAGAAGCGACGACAGGAGAACTATACTACACCTGTGGCGACTAGGTATTTTACTTGCTCTCTCTCCCTCTCTCTCTCACACACACATATTCTTTCTTTCTCTCTCTCTCTCCCTTTCTCTCGTACACACACACACACACACACAAACACTCTCTCTCTCACTCTCTCTCTCTCTCTCTCTCTCTCTCTCTCTCTCTCTCTCTCCCTTTCTCTCGTACACACACACACACACAAACACTCTCTCTCTCACTCTCTCTCTCTCTCTGTCTCTCTCTCTCTCTCTCTCCCTTTCTCTCGTACACACACACACACACAAACACTCTCTCTCTCACTCTCTCTCTCTCTCTGTCTCTCTCTCTCTCTCTCTCTCTCTCTCTCTCTCTCTCTCTCTCTCTATCTATCTATCATTCTATCTATCTATCTCTCTTTCCCTCTTTCTCTCTCTCTCTCACACACACACAAACACACTCTTTCTCTCTCTCTCTCTCTCTCACACACTCTCTCTCTCATACTCTCTCTCTCTCTCTCATACTCTCTCTCTCTCTCTCTCTCTCTCTCTCTCTCTCTCTCTCTCTCTCTCTCTCTCTCTCTCTCTCGCTCTCTCTCTCTCTATCTATCTATCTATCTCTCTTTCCCTCTTTCTCTCTCTCTCTCACACACACGCAAACACACTCTTTATCTCTCTCTCTCGCTCTCTCTCTCACACACTCTCTCTCTCATACTCTCTCTCTCTCTCTCTCTCTCTCTCTCTCTCTCTTTCTCTCTTACTCTCTCTTTGTCTATACAAACTGTCGTTAGTGAATTTAGAACTGGACTCCTTTAAGCTAATAACTACATCAGTCGTCTAAACTTCAGTAGTGCTACAGTATACTCTTCATCTAGCGTTATGTTTGTGCTCATGAATATAAACATTTATATTTTGAAGAGCAAAACCCCAAAAGAGACATAAAATGATGTAAAAATGTTAAGACAATGGCGTAAAAAATTCAACCAAATATCCTAAAGTCTCTAAAATAAAACAGGATATAAAAATACCAGTCAACATTTCGCGCATTTGGGCACCATCAGGACATAAAGGGAGTAATATAAAAGGTAAAAATTACGAATAGATCACACATTCCAAACGCAGCAAGACACTATTCAGAGAAAACACCCTACTACCTTCATGGTCCAAAAGCACCTACTAAATCATAAGGAAATTTACTAGACCCTTACTGGAAAAGGATAGATAAAATTGTATGTACATGTATATATGTTTGGAACCCTCTAACTTATTGATCAAAGGATAGTAAAGTTTCCAAGTAAATAAGAATAAACTACTCTAATAAATGGATTACACTATAGGAGCAGTAGCTAATGGCGTCGACATAACAAACAAAGTAATTTGCTGATATTGGAGCAGAACCAGAAAACTAGTTATAGTATTACCTCTCTATAAAATAACAATTCTAGTCCCCAACTCCACCAAACAAACGGAATATAGTTACTTAACTAAGAGTTACAACAAATAGTCACAACAAATTTAATCCACTCTCAAATGATGGCACGAATTTCATTTTCAAGTTAAAAAAGAAAATTTTCGAAAATCATATTATATTTGTCTACATCCGATGTGAAGGGTGTAGTTTAAAAGGTCCATGTCAAGTATATTCAGGTGAAGGTTTTCTGAAAAATATAGCTCGAAAATTTAAGTTATGATTTTTGTAGGGTTTCATTTTCGGATCTAACTTTCAATTACTTACATAAACACCCAGACATTGTACAAGTCCTAATATAAAGTATTATCTCAATAATTCAAATCATTGAGAAATCATTTTTTTTTTTCGTTTTACAATTTTAATTACTTTCTCATAAAACCACACTAAATATTTGTACTATACGGTTGTGGGTTTATAGAAATTACATTTTTCAGTAATTTATAAATATCCATTAATTTTAATAATTAATTTATATTTAATGTTCTAAAATTGTTAAAAAATTGAACGAGTGCTTTTTAATGCAAAATTTTTATTGCAATGTAAAATTGCAATAATTACTTATACAAGAATAAATAGATCTACAATTTAAAATTTATATTAATTGTCGCAATTAATAATAATTATATTAATACATATATATTACTTTATTATTATTTTAGGAATGAAATATCAATTGTTGATTATAAAGTAACGCTATAAATAAATACCATAATTAAGGTTAGAACAGAACAGGCCAGAGCAACATTTATGGCTCTACGATGCTGCCTCTGTAATAAGAATCTAGAATTTGAAGCATCAGGGACACACTGGTTTTCTATGTTTGATTGTAAACTAGACTTCATTAAAAAAATTAGAGACTTATGTAATGCAGCTACTGCAGAAAACATCTTGGACAAGAAAAACATACGACGAGTCATTGCTGAATCATGAGTAAAATTGCAACATAATTATTTTTAAGGTGCGTAAAACAATGGATGTACAAAATGTCGAGCACGTTGTGAGAAACAAGAATTATGAATTAATTATTATACCATGTAGGTAAGAAGTAACAGAAGATTAACTTGGTGTGCTAAGAAGTGAATTTTGTTGACTGATCAATACAGATAATTTGGTAAGCTAAAGACGAATCAGAAGAGCGATTATCAAACTTCTTAAGGCAAAACAATGAAGAACAATTTAAATCAACAATGTCGGTTTAAAAATGAAATTAAATTGTTGAGTCAGCTTAATTCAACAAAATGTAATAAAGTTTTCATGACACTTTTAACTGAAACATATACTTTTCTCTATACATAATGCGGTCTTGTAGAAGTAAAATCTCGGTTAAGCACAAATCTTAATGCTTACTAAGCCTTTAAGCGAGACAAGAACAGGGGAGCTGGCACCTATCCCAGTTGGTGTTAGTTGGTCCCTACAGCATTAGCTTTCTCGGGAACGAGCAAATTCTAGGTCCTATAACCTCTAATAAACCAGAAATTTCTGGGGATAATATCCCTCGAAATAAAATAAAATGTCAGTGATATTTATATATTTTAAAACTATGAGTCAGTTATTTATGACGTGATCTATAATTATACGTGAATTATAATTCATGTCTGAATTCTAACTTTTTCCCATAGTTTATTTTAATATTTATAGAGAGAATATTCAACTATGTCCATTCTATTATAGAATCAAATAAAACATAATTAAAATTTTATATTACTTTTCATAAAGAGATGCTGTGCTTAATAAAGTGAATACAAACTGTCTTTCAAAAAATGAATTTTCATTACTTTATAGCGAACTTTGAGAAATGCCCAGTTTTTCGTCAGTGATAACTTAGTCACTGAACATTCCTGCAAGCCATTTGTTTGGGTTGTGGAGCAGGGTAGCTTAGTTACTGATCTTTTAGTCCAGATTGCGAATTCAGCTGAGGCAGATAAATAATTTAATCAGCTATCTTTGTTCTGGGTAAAACTTGGAATTTCAGCATTTCATGAGCAAATGAACTCTGTCAAAACAATACCGCCTATCTACAACTTTTGGTGAAAATGAGTTAGTAACGGTAACATATTGGTTGAATTACACACTACTAAAAAAAGTTTTCAAGGTTGAACTCAAGGCACGCATCTTATATATCGGTTATCTATAGTAATATGTCTAGGAGCTGAATGATATATGCACAAATTAATTTTGAATTTAAAGTTTAATGAAAATAAAAAGGACAACTTGGTAACAATTGTATTTCAATGTGACACTTTTATAAGTTTTTAGTACATATTAAAAAAAATGTATGTCCATTGTCGTTCCTAATACATCATTTAAATCAAAACGTAAACTAATGATACGCATTTGAAAAACTATACATACATAGTAAAATTATAAGAAATACTTGATTATTGTGATTTAGTTACTGTCATGTCCATCTGTCAATGGCATGATCGATGCGTTGGTTGCTGGCTTCCTCATGGTCTGTTGGCCCTCTGAGGTGGTATCTACTCCATGATGGATGAGGTGCTGTCTCCTACTGTACTGCTTGTCTAGTACTTGTCCTGTACTGTTACTAACTGGCCATTTTGTGCACCAGTTGTTGGCCTATGAAGTTACAGATGGCTCTGCCTGTGTTGCAAGGAGGTAGAGAAGGTAAAGTAAGAAGAGGGACTGTTTTATATTGAACAATATCAGTTCCATTTTCTGAGTTCAATATTTGAAAAGAAAAAAAAACCTTTTAAGCTTCTTTTTTTTATTTTGGTGCCATGTCCCGTTGAAGTTAAATCAGGTACACATAAAATATTTATAAACGGTACAACTTACTTATCCCTCGTTAGTATGCATAAGAGGATATATATATTCACATTAAATAATGCCAGTTATATGAATATGAAATATTTAATAGTTATAATGTATGCAAGGCATGTATATATTTGTTCAGAGATATCACCTGAATACTATCGAGGGAGTACCTAGAACGATATATCAACTTCTGCATTCAAGAAGAGATATTAGTTGTATAAATTTAGTGACAGTTAATCTTGGCCAATGGTACCCTAGGGTACGCTAATAGTCTGGCTTTATCACAATCAGATACACGCCCGCTTGAATAATATATAAATATTTTACTACATCTTAGACGTTTTATCCTTAACTGGCATTGATAATTTGAATTAATAAATAAATTATTAAATTCATTCTGACACCATATTCCTAAAGATTCACCATTAAATCTCGGACTAACATCCTTGAAACAGATGATAGAAAATAATCAAAGAAAGTCTCATACTTTTTATATTACTTTCATTCTAGAATAAACCCCTGTTGTTTGTTATCATTTCCCCGCTTCAAACAATGAAACAGTTAATGGGTTTGATGCAGAAGACACAAGTTTTACATTGGTGATGAAAGTTCAGTTTAGAATATTTCAGCGAATTTCCCACAAATCAGGAACATAATTTTCAATAATTAATTTAAAATTATTTCATCGTTGATAGACATTACGGTTGAAAGACACATTTTTTTTTAATCAGCTTTTGACTAATTTGATTCAGGTTCCGACAAAAAGTTCCAATTGACTCAGTCAGGCGTTTCAAGTATACCATTCCATACAACCACAAGTTACATACCAATTAATATTTAAAAAAAAATTATTTATTATCATTGTTATATAATTATAGTATTTTTAAAATTATTGTTTGCATACATTAAAAAAGTGAAGTATTCAACGAACCCCTAATGTGCCAATAATGAAGTTTTATTTTCGATTAATTCTAAAGGGGTTGTAATTTTTTTCAAATTAACTGTCTAAAGCTTAGGTTAAGTAAAAAACTTGTTAACGAGAAACTATCAACCTATAACCTATCAAACAATATATCTTAAGTTGCTTACTTACTACTAATTACTATAAAAAATATTCCTATATTTTAGTATTACTATATTTTATCATGGCACATTTACTAAATATGATTGCAATTTTATTTATGCAATCCCTTTATGCATTTGTAGGGAGCGGGGTTGCTCAGTGGTAGAGCGCAGACTTGTTATTTCAAAGGTCCTCGGTTCTTATTCCGCTCGCTGGCACACTTTTATTTAATTTGATACAGGCCGGGGATGAATGCTATGGGATTTAGGACCCTTCTGAGGCTCACTCGGTCTCTATAAAGTGGGTTTCCATACTAAAGCGGGAAATCTGGGGCTTGAGCGTGATCGAGGACAAATAATCTCCTTCCACAACCGTTATCCATTAAACAGTACAATCTCCACTATTTACTGAACCCAAGACCCTTCACGAGTTATATTGGTAAAGTCTTTTGTTTTCTTTTTCATGTATTTGTTCCGAAAAAAGTCATGAACCATGTCATGATCTTGATTAATAAAGTATAAAAATGGAATTAGATTATGATGATTCAAACTATGGCAATATAGATGCAACTAGAATAAATAATTAATATAAATAAAACATCATGTTGATAATGACCCTCTAAAGTGGTGTTGTTGATAAGAAAAATTATGTAACACACATGTAGTTCGAAGTGCGAGGATGAACACAAAAGACAACAAACTGATACTAAGGTTTGGATATTCATGGTAATATTAATCTGCGGACGAAATCTGGGTAAAGAGGAAATTATAGATGCTCAATAATTATTTCCAATTAAATTTCATGTACATTTTTTTCTATAACATAAAATTAGGGGATTAATTTATCTTAACCAAGCAATTCTTAGTAAAGACGCTGAAATTAATCATAGTAATAAATCCTTGTATTTTTGGCCATGCCGTTCTACAAAATTATTGTTTTGGTACACATTAATAATATAATAATAATAATAATAAAAATATTTATTTGAGAAATTATACAAATACTATTTGGCACATATTGTATTTTTAATGTTCTTTGGAATACCTCCCCTAAGAGATTCTCGTGAAAGCGTGAATGGGGAGGTTTCTCCATTGAAGGCACTCCTAGCGTGGTACATCTCACGGTAGCAGATCCCTGCTCCAGAGACGTTTCAGTCTCCTTGTCGGATTCTGTGGCAATGTGTCTGTTAGTAGTGATTGTACCAGTACGTTTGGATGTCCAACAAGTGAGTCATGAAATTTTTTGTAGTTTTTCTTGATTGTGTCAGTCACGAGTGGTATGTTGAGGTATTTGTATAATGGTTTATCAGTTTTGTAAATGGGACTATGTGTAATATAACGAAGGGATTTCGATTGAAAAATTTGTATGGTCTGTATGTGGGATTTTTTGTACTTGCGAGGCGTAGGTCCATATTGATTTAAGTAGCATGTTGTATATTGTAATTTTATTTGTTAGTGATAATTTATTTTGTGATGAAGTAATCGTCTAAGAAGTGAGAGTCGGTGATTCAATTTTTTCTTCAAATTAGTTACGTGTGATTTCCAAGTCATTCTTCTGTCTATTTTGGTACTCAATAAATGCCGAATGTACAATTATTTAGTTTAATTTATCATTAGCTTATTTATATATTATTTTCTTTCATCCAAATAAATTTCTTGGATGAGTATTCGTACGATAAATCTTTTTACTTTCTTTGGCCGTATAAATGCTAAAATTGGTTAATTTGTGTACACATTACTTTGATTTTTTAATATTTTGGTTTTTGTTTTTATAACTTCGGTATTTAGTCACAAAATATTTAACAATATATACCGCTATATGAGGAAGTATAATATGAAAATAATCCTGAGTTTGATAATGGAACAGGTGGAGCAAACCCTCATCGGATTTCCCTGGGACTTTTCCTGAAAAAAGAGAAAGCAAAAGGAGATAAGGCACTTTAAGTCAGGGGAGGTGAAAGTGATGATCCTTAGTAGACACATCTCCTGAAGGCCCATCCATATATATTCATTTCATATATATTACATCAGGTATTTAGAGAGTATATCTTGAAAATATACAGAATATTCCGAAAGACTAAGTAGTATAAAGCATATTTTCTTTTAATGTTAAAATATTTTAAATTCATTTATAATTACCATTAAACAACAGATCTTCTTAATAAAAACTAATACTTTGGAAAAGACGGGAATAACCACTTTTTTTAATCCATAAATTTTTATCGCTATAATGCGTCAACATCTTACACATCAGTTGTGAGTTGCATTCTTTGTTTCTCTTTACAAAATAAATTATATAAATGTATATTTATTTTCTTAGATTTATTTAATTGGTTCAGCAAAGAACAGCACAGCAAGGTATGTATAAATCTTTTATAGTAAATGTTCTCCAAACAAAATTATAAAAAAAATAAAATAGTAACGTTAGTTTCAAAATAAGTATAAATGGTTGAGTTCTACCGTAGACTGCAATCTTTTCGTTTTTGGCCTCATTGAATGCAATACTAGTATTTTTAAGATTTTATTTTCCACAATGTTCTCTGATTACTAAACCGTAGTGGCAACGACATATCCATAAGTAGATCAAATATGGCTTATTTTACAGCATTATTAAATAATAATAAAATATTTTAAATAATAAAACCAGTGCATTTTTTCTTAAGCTAATGCTAACTAATACTATCTTGAAGTAGATGCTTGTGGTCTAGTGTTTACTATTACAGACTTCTGTTGCCAAGATCGTCGCTTCGTAGCCTAGCAAATGGCTTTAGGATTGTTAAAAGGCAACAACAATCCCTGTACCACTACTACCCGTGAATGGCCTGGGGCTAAGTACGTGGAAGAGACTGTACTGTTTCTTGAACAACTAATGTGCAGGAATGTGATTTTGGTTGAGGACGCCTGTGCCTCAGGGGTCCTAGAACCTATGGGATTCTTCTACAGCCGCTAAAAGATTAAAAAAAGGTCTTGACAGGAATGGGATTTGAGCCCAGGATCTTCAGGATGGCAACTCAGCGCTCTACCACAGAGCCTCTCCGCTCCTTAAGGATTTTTTTAAAGGGGATAAAAAATCCCTACCCTAACTGTACCCGAATAGACAACATTTAGGACTCACACTGTAGCATCGTAGCATAGTAGTATAAAGTAATGTTAAATTCATAAGTAAACAAACGATTTGTCAATTAATTTGTGAATTAATAGTCGCAGTAAATTAATTGCAAAGATAAAGTCATGGTATTTTTATTTTATTACACGTATACCTAGAAGTTCTCTTTTAACCCCCCTATCCTATTTAAAGCAGTATTTACAGCTGTCACAACAATTGAAGTTCAAGCTGTCAAAAAATCAAAACAGTAATCTTTGACTGCAGCCCTTGACCAAGTCAATCCATTATTAGAATTATCCAGTGAACTATTCTCTTCTTAATAACCTTTTTACTGCTCATTCTATTCTAGGAGTAATCCTGGCGGTTCTGGAAAGTTAGTGCTGACAATAAGATAGATATCTAACTCTAAGGATGACAATAAGAAAAAATTTAAGCTTATTTAGTAAAATTGAAGAGTGGCGAGAGAGAGAGAGAGGATCAGTTAAAACAAGTAGTAGCTAATTGAGGAAAAGTTAACATTGACTCTAAATGGGCATGCGGTAGTGCTCTTCTCTTCTGTCGTAATTAGGCAAACTCTGCAAAACATTTGTTTAGAGAACTAATTGGTATAAATATCCCAGTCCATTTCACTTTATTAAAAAAACATGGTCCCCTCCCTTAATTCCGCTTCTTTCCTTTATAAAAACAATTAAATTGTTATGTCTCCATTCAGGCATAACGGTATAGGAATTAACTTTTAATGTAGACTTTTTATTACAACAAAAAAACAAAACATGAAAATATCTGAATAAAAATAACTTAATTCCAACAACAACAATATAAATGACAACTTTTATAGCCTAGCTAAAAAATGAATATTAAATCTTTTATTAACCCAAGCTATGGTTGTTGGGTAACTAACTCACCTAATAAAACAGATAATTTGATGTTACCTGATTCATGACCAGTTTTGCTGAGGGCTAGTTAATGAACGTCACAGACCAAAAATATTCCTAAAGCGAATTCAGCAATATATATTACAGTTATTACAGCAAAAGCTGTTGCTTTAGCAATGTGACGTAATGGTAAATGTTTGAATTTGAATTCACTCTGTAAGGAGGAAGAATAACCATGTCAAAAGGTCGAATATACAAATATCTTGACTATGTTAAAAAAAAATGTAACAGTTAACGAATGCTGGGCTACTATATATGAATATTTATATATTTTTAGTGATATTGAACAGATATAACATGAATAAACAAAAGACTTTTCTTATATGACCTAACTAGATTTTAATTATTATTATTTTTTTATTTATTAGATTTAACTAGATTCTCTACTTACTAGCTTTCTTTACTTGTCTAACAACATAATTTATGGAAGCTATTCACACCATCTCCTCCCCACTACCTAATCTCTCTACTTCCTAATCTTAAAGCTAGTATACATACATGTAAAGGAAGATGGTAGGTCAAGAAATTTTACACTGCTGACAATACTAAAGCATTGATGAAACTTCCTTGTTACAAAACCATGTTATTAACCAATTTACTTTATGTAATTGGTCGGTGACTTAAAGGGAATATAAAAGAAATACCTCCTGTACACAAGATATAACCTATTATACCTAAATCTATTAAACTACAAATCAATGGTTCATAAAATGAGTCTAAATCGGACTAAAATGAGCCCATTGACGGTGGGTTTCGAGTTCCCTTAGGTCCACCCCGATAGGTAGCAGCACCGGTTGGGTGAGATAACCGATAGACCTTATTTTCAGTATTCTGTATATAGTCACATACAATTAAATACAGAATACTGAAATGTACATTGAACACAAATCGTCAGTTTTTTTTTAGCATGATTACATTACCTCCAATTTCATTTAGTGAGTGCCAAAAGCTCCAGTTTTAAGTAAAGTATAATTTCCGATTTACTTATTGTAATAAACATTTATAATAACTTAAATTTTATTAAAAGTATTCCAGTTTATCAATTACTTCATTTAATGTTATTTGCATTAAAGGCGTTTGGTTTCAAAACCGGCTATATCCGTTTTAGGACTGATCAAAAACGATTTAAAAAAAATAATAATCAATTTAACAAATTGTTTTTCGTTATTTTGCTAGCAATATAGGTCAAACAATAATTACTGACAGTTTTTTATGATATCTTTTTTTAAATCTCATTCAAATATAAAAATATGTTCGATATACTTTGATCAGAAAATTTCGATATCTGGTTAGTTTATGGCTGATAAAAAAAAATAATAAAGTGGACATTTTTAATGACAAATCACTTTAATCAACATAATTAATCATTATTTATACATAATTTTGATTTTTCATAAATCAGAAATCTTCATTAAATATAATGGATGTAATTACTTTTGTTAGGAAATGGAATCTTTTGGTATCGATTTTTGAAAGATCTAGATTGTTTTGAAGCAAATACATCTAATATACCATTTCTGGCACTAAAAATTTATATAAAATATACATCATTGAACAAATGGATGAACCTAATTTTGAAACCAAACGCCTTTAAAAAAAATTTGTATTTAGGACTACATACAAATTTAACACGGCTGTAACTGTGAGCCACAGCTTGTTGGCAATGTGAAAGCATGAGAAAAATGCAAGTATATCTTGAAAGTAAAAAATATTCATGAATTTAAATACATGACAAGTTCTTCAAGACAGTTTATGACCTCCCACTGATGAGAAAGATACTGTATCTAAGTGACTACATGCATAACGAAGATGGTTCGAATCCCGTTAAGACAGATGTAGCAGTAAAAGTGGAAAAAAAGTATTCCAGGTAATAAATTAAGATCAAAGCGAGAGATGACCCGGGCGTCCTTGATATTTCGGAGAACTCTGGAAATGTCACTCGGGAACTGGTCCTCAAGAAGAGCCTTTATTTCGAAACAGTCCGCTGCCTTAACCCAATACCTCCTCTCTGTTAATATCAGGGCTTTCAGCTTCAGTTATATGTAATACAACCTATTAAACTACCTAAACGTAGATCATTTTCCACTATTTTATACGTTTAGTGAATGTACAAATTAAAATTTTCCAGTATATAGTACATCACACCTTTTAATTTTCTATCCCCCAAAATGAAAATAATAAAAAAGTTCACTCATGTTATTAAATATTACATAATGGAAAGATTGACTGGTTTTTTTTCTATACAATGATAAATAATTAGCTCTCATTTGTATCTTGAATCATACAAATGTCATGATATAATTTCAACAGTTAAAGAATAAAAGTCATATCATCACAACTTTCCACGAAATATGCCCATTCATGAATTATCGTTAGACTGTCATTTAAAAAAAAAAAAATTATTATTTGGTGTACCAATATATCCCATACTCAAAATAAACCATATAATTGAAAACAACTGTGAATACGACTAGAAGTATTCTTTATTAAATGCTGAAAGAAATATAAATATACGAAATGTCTTTTTCCATTCAATTTTTTTTTTCTAAACCTACAATATATTTACAACAAATATAATATTACAATATATTATTAAACACAATAACCTTTTTTTTCTATACAATTTTTTATTCTGACCCTACTTTATTTACAAATTACAAAGTATGTATGTATCAAAGTATTTTTTTCAATACAAAGAAATTAATTTTATTTTAATTTCCAGTGATTCTAAAACATTCATTTGGGAGTATCGGTATTTTTTAATAATTAGTTTTACATATATAACTAAATGGTAGGAAAGTTAGAAATGTTTTACCGTGCCTTCGGTGATATAATTAGGATTTTTAAATTTTAAGGTGTAAAAGATGGATAAAATAAATTATTAAAAATGTATTGATTATTTATTTATTTACTTCTGTATTAATAAACTTTACATCAGTTTATATCAAATTATTTCTAAATTTTAGTTTTCATTCACCAGTGGCGTCACGCAAAGCTCCAAAAAGGGACAGTGGGAAGTAGATAAAACAGGTCCTTCAGGGACAACTGGTTCGAAGCGAAACCTTGTCCCATCCAAGGTTACAAAAATGTTTTATTACTACTATTCACAATTATTAACTGTATAACTTACAATATTGAAGTTAAATTATAAGTTGAACCATTTTCTAAATCATTAAAAATAATAGTGTTTTGAACGCAAATTATTTGATTAAATAATGGTAACAATGGTTGACAACGTTTTCTTCTCAAGAAATCTGATATGTGAATCTAGTCCAGTTTTTCTTACTGAATTCAGATATGTAGTCTTCTAAGTTAAACATATAGTTAAGTATCCGAATTTGCAATCTGCACCTGTAAGACCTGTCTTACAGGATTAACAGTTCCCTGTACCAGTATATGCAGAAACGACCTTAGGTGATAACTCTGAATCTGACCTGACTGAAACTGAAAATGCCTCAGATGACAATAAAAATGATCAAACATATGAACCCAATATCTGTTCATCAGAACCATATTTTCCCAATCAGAAATACCTTAATGACCTGATTCGGGATTTAAATCTGTCTAAACAGAGGTTTAACTTCCAGAATCAAAGGATGGTATCTACTCCAAAAAGAAGTAAGTTTGTTTGTTCATTTAACGTCACTTTATGCTGCTATGGCTAATCGGACGATGCTACAGTGGGAGCTCTAAATTTTGCCTATCCAGGTTTTATTAGGATAGGGATTTTTAACGAGTACCTGACATCGTACAGGCTCGGGACCCCCGTTTAACGTCCCTTCCGAAGGACGGCGTAACTAAGGATTTTTTACTCCCTTTTAAAAAATCCTAGGGCCACCTGCCGGGCTACGAACCCGCGATCTTGGGTTTAGTAGTTTGTTACGCTAACCACTAGACCAAAAAGAAGTAAGAATATATAGTTATTCTGGCTGCCACAGTGATTTCAATGACTACTGCTCTGAAGAAAATGCTAATGTTTTTGAAGTGATATTTGTTCAGTTATGGAAGCTTTTCGGCTTCAACAACGGCCAGATAAGTGGCGACTATTCAAAGATTCGTCTAAAGTTAGTTTGAAGGCTGTGCTGCTATATATTGGCAATGAACTTCCATCAATCCCTGTAGCGCATGAGGCTGATATGAAAGAGACATAACAAAATATGAAACTAATTTTAGAGAAAATACAATATGGAAAATGTGAATAGAATATATGTGACGATTTAAAGATCATTGTTTTATTGCTTGGTTTGGAACTTGAGTTCACCAAATTTTGATGTATTTTGTACCTCCGGGACAGCAGAGATAGGAAGTCTCACTATGTTACAAAATCATGGCCTAAACGTGAATCTCTTATCCCTGGGAAGAATAATGTGTCATATGTTCCGTTAGTAAATCCTGAAAAAATATTGTTACCTTCATTGCATATTAAGTCAGTAGTAATGAAAAATTTCGCCACAGCTATGGATAAACAGTCTGATGGATTCTTGCAATAGAAATCGAAATTCCCCAAAGTCAGTAATGCTAAACTGAAAGAAGGAATTTTTAATGAACCACAAATCCGGTCATGAATGGTTGATGAGCATTTCAAAGGACTGTTAAATCCACTGGAGAAATCGGCCTGGCAGTCTTTCAAGTGTTTATGTTTCAATTTTCTTGGAAACCATAAAGCAGAAAACTATCGTGACATAGTGACTCATCTTCTGCATTCTTATAAAGCTAGCGGATGCAACATGTCTTTAAAAATTATCTTCTTGGACTCTCACTCAGACTTCTTCCCCGAAAATCTTGGAGCTGTGAGCAATCATCAGCAAATTTCTACTATGGAAAAGAGGTACGAAGGCAAATGGAATTTCAATATGCTGGCTGCCTACTTTTGGACCAAGAAGAGAGTCGTTCCAGGTGCAAAATATGTCCGAAAATCACTATCTAACACTTTCTAGGTAAGTCAGAATGAGTAGTTATTATTTTGAGTTATATCTATTTTTTTCAAATATTATAAAAATTCAAATGAATATCACACAAAACTCCTGCCGGGTGGAGAAAAACCAAAGTTGTATTTGAATTCAGCACACAAAATACTCTAGAAAATATTATTTTAGTGTGAAAGTAAAAAAGTTCATTTTTGTCGACTAGTGTAATCTAATCATTTATGTCACACATTTTATCTATCCATTATTTTAATTCTTGAACAAAAAATCTGGGATTTTAGTTTATTATTACACATGCGGGTTGTTGATTTATACTTCTTTAAATAACCTGTTGTTGTTGTTTTTTTATACAGAAACTATACACAGGGATTTTCACTTTAAATCCTATAAGTCCGTCAGTTAGTAGCAACGGAAAAAAAGATACTATGTTAGTTCACTAGAAATTATGACGAAAATTGAAAATAGAAATGTAGGCATTTCTTATTAAATTATATAAATCTGTCAGCTTGTAACAACGAAAAAAATGAATATTCATAATATCTCAGTTTACTAGAAACTAAGATGGAAATTTAAAATTAAATATTTCCTGAAAAGTCCTAAACATGTAACAATTTTCAATCATTGTTTTAGGAAATACTATCCTTCCATCATTTTGTAAGATTCTTATAACAACAGCCATTAGGTACTATTTCAGATAGTTGATAATTACGAAGTTATGTTCTTTAATAAGTGTTGCAGAAATCTTTAATTCATGGGGTTAGGATTATTCGGGGGAAAATCCCAATTTATTTTATAATTAATTAAATTCATTTTTTACACAATCATTTTTGTCAGAAGTGGTAGAGAATGGTCAATTATAACTACACAGTTAAAATACGTTTGGCGATACGCACTAGTTTAGAATGGACCTTGAATTAGTTTTCTCTCTCTCTTGAAAAGTTGTATTTTTCACTATCGTTACTTTGCATTCGTATAGAATTTATGAGGCATTCAGGGTCAAATGTGGATTACTCTCAAATTGAGTTTTTCACAATTCTTATGATTTTAGTCCGGTTCATTTTTTTTTCTTGATCCCTTGGGTTTGAACTTTGATATTTTGTTCTTCTACAAAAGGTGTTTTGAAGGGTTCTCTTAGCCTGTACTAGTCCGGCTTTCAACTTGACGTTTCAGGAGCATGAAGCGCTCCTAGGCTAAACAAACGGAAATATGAAATAGTCAATTTTTGAAATTATAAGTGATCCACTTTTGATCTTGAACGCTTCACACATAGTGAACAATCGAGCCCCCCCCCCCCCCCCGAATCGATCCCTTTAATTTAAAATTAATTGAGTGGCATAAGTAACATCACAGTTCCACAAATACTGTTTAGATTATTTACTTTAAGTACGATAACGTTGTTGTTTTTTAGTTATTATTGGTAGGCGTAAAACCCTATTCAATTTATTTACTCACGAAAATGCATTTTCTTCTTTACTGTTACTTTTCCAACTAATTAATATATCAGGACGCCTTAGTTTGTTCCATTTTTGATTTTTCGATTTACTGGTATGAAATTTCGAAGGTCTGACCAAAATGTTGAATGATAACAGTTGACCTTGTTTGCATATGTGGAAGAGGTCCGGGCGGGCGGAAGTCAATAAATTTCTCTTTGGTTTATTTATTCTATTAGATTTATTTTCTCTTAGAATAAAAAATTGTCAGTATTTTGCATATTAAGCCCCGAAGAAGACCTGAAATGTAGGTCGAAACGTATTTAATAAACGTTTCTCCTTATCTAATATATTAATTAGTTGGAAAAGTAGCAGTAAAAGAAAAAATGCATTTTCGTACGTAAAAAAATTGAATTAAATTAGATATGTTGAAATAATTAGGATGATAAATATTAATTATCCCATATACTTATAACAGCTCTTAAATTTACAAAATATGTGGTTAGATTCCATGCTGTTTCTATCTAAAATGGTGACAAAAAATTATGTTTTTTTTTTGCCAGACAATAGGGGATAAAAACCTAGATGAAAAAACATGAAGCTGCGGAAACTAAAAAAGGTTACGAAAATATAATGTTGAAATGTTGAATGAAGCCATAGGAAAAAGAAGCGATATAAATCTTCGCTTTAACGGAAAGAAAAAATGGTTAGTTTTTTGTTTTAAAACTGCATAAAAAAATTGAAATGATAATAGAAGGAAATATTTCTATCTCATGCTACAAAAGATATTTTTTTTAATTGAATAGTTCATACTTGATTTTTATATTTATAAGGGTTCCAACCAAACTTAAAACATAAATGTAAATACTAAATATGAATCAATTTACATTAATAAATTTAGTGTGTAAATTTCAAACAATCATTCTTTCAAAAAATCGTTATTAAGTAATATTTTTTTCTAAAACTGTTGTTTGTCTTGTAGAAAATCGAACGATTGTTCAAAACCGATATCACGTTATCATACTGTGGGACAAGCACGGCTTTTCGGAGGCACTTGGTGACAATGAGGCTACCATCGCGTTGGTCTTTCGGTTTTCGAAAGCACATCGCCTACAGTCTCAATTATAACTCAAACAGTATCTAATTTTTTCTGACGTTCTGTTTGAGTGTGTGTGATTTCGCATATTTGTATCGCTGACTAATAACATTTATTTTATAAAGCGAACCATAGGTGTTGAAGACCTGAGGGTTTTACGCCCTTAAATACCAACAAACACCCACACAAACGACCACAACAGACTTCAAGTAAATAACGAAAACAGTATAGGAACTGTAATGTTACTTATGTAACTCAATTAATTTTTGAATTAAAGGGATCCAACGATTTTGACTAAACTCGACAGTCCACTGTTTGATGTGTGAAGCGTTCAAGATCAAAAAGTGTATCACTTCTAATTTCAAAAATTGACTATTTCATATTTCCGTTTGTTTAGGCTAGGAGCGCTTAATACTCGTGAAACTTCAGTTTCAAAGCCGGAATAGTACAGGCTAAGAGAACCCTTCAAAACACCTGTTGCAGAAGAACAAAATATCAAAGTTCAAACACAAGGGATTAAGAAAAAAATGAACCGGACTAAAACCATAAGAATTGTGAAAAACTCAATTTTATAGTTATTAACATACCACTTTTCAGGAGAGTGAGAAAATTTATTCTAAGCCAGTGCGTATCGTCAAACATATTTTATCCATGTAGATATACATTGCTTTTGGGCATTATATAGGACTCTTAACGAATTTTATATCAATTATCAAATATTTACAAAAAAATAAGCGTTTATTTCACATTTCAGGCTTTTGATTTGAAAATCGGGTACATGTATTATATTCAATTTTTTTTAGTTTTTAATGGCAGACGCAATTTAATAGATGTGCTTGTTTCAATACCGTCTTGATCCTTCAAAAATCAATACAAAAGATTCCATTTCCCATTTAAAAGTGGTAACATTAAATGAAAATTTTTAATTCATGAAAAATCAAAATTGTGTATAAATATTGTTTAATTATATAAATTGGAGTGTTTTGCTTTTAGATGTTTCTACTTTATTTATGTTTCATCTACTATAAAGTAACCAGATATCGATATTTTGTGATAAAAGTTATTATATCGGGTAATATAATACTAATAGGATCGGGAGGCATGGACCATTTGAGGCAACTCTTGTCGGAACGCCTATAGTAAAACAAAAAAGTAAACATTGCTTTCTATAGTGAATATACCTCACGCATGAATACAATACCCGTGATTAAACATTAATAATTTATGGAATTAGAGTTATTCGGGAAACTCCTGATATACTAAATTAATAATTTTTGGAATGGTAAAATAAAATTTTAGTCAGACCTTAGTATTTTCTTATCAATACTCGGAATTGCCAAATCAGAAGCAAACTAAGGAAATATTATGTATGAATTAGTAGGAAAAATAATAATAAATAACAAAATTAATTTAAACAATTTAATTCTAAATATGTTGAAAGCATTTAAATATGAATAAAATAGAAATTAATTATCCCGAATAATTAATCACGTACTCATATTAGTGTACTTAGATGGATTTATCGTTATATTTCTTGCGGTTTTGTAGTAAAACTATTATGGACTGATATTAAAAACTGTTGTAGTAACAATGAATATAACTTAATATTAATTTAATAATGACGATATTTAACTGAATAAATGTAATTACTGATTATACATACATAATGTTTGAGTTATATATACCAAATTGAGTTCACTACCTAATCACTAATTATTACTAATATTACTAATTAACTTGATAACATATAATTATTTAATTCATATGATCTTTGAGTATTTAACTTCTGACTTTCCCATCACCGTAATGCTAATTTATTTATACGTTTAAAAGGAAAACGTTGTGCGATTATATTTAGGAGGTGGCCCTGTGACATCCATTCTAATTTTAAAATATCCTGACCTTTTACGGTGTGTTGGGGCCAACTTTAAAATAAGCAACATGAGCAAGTGCTGGAAAAAGTAATTGAAGGGTAAATTTTAGAAATTACATTATTTTATATGGTGTTTAGTGCTATACTCTATGGGCCTTTCGAAAACTTTAAAACTGAATAAAAAGTTGATAGAACATTTTAACACGATGATTTATTTAAATAGTTAAATAAATATGGAATAAATGGAAATAAAGACAAAACAGAGGCATGGCTAAACGTTTTAAATGTTGTGAAAATTAAAAATTAAAAGTGAAATGTTGTTTAATTAGTAATTATTATCATATCATCCTTAGCCCTTATTATTTATTATTCTTATCACTTATTAAACTTACTAGAATAATTAAACATATTATCGTTCCATTTGTATGGATTAATTATAAGTTTACACAATTATGATAGTTACGATAATAACTTTGATTTTTAATATTTATTTTATAAGCTTCTAAAGTTTTTCCTTTTTCTTTTTAGGTTAGATTAAATTGACATTCATTCTTCAGAATTTTTGTCCAGGATAGTAAGTAGGCTACACCTCGTGATTAATGTTCTAAAGTAATGATTTGGGAATAGAAAACTATTTTAGCACAATAAAGTTCAGTACAATCAAATGATTAAATGAAAAAAAAAATATGAGACCACTGGAGAATTTAGTAGATTACACAACGCGGAAATGCGAAGCATGCATCCAGTTTATAATGTTGAAGTGATAGCGTCACGAAGATTAAGATGCGCTTGTAAAGTTGCTGGGCTTAGTAAAAGTTAATCAGCGCTGTACGTGTAGGAGGAAGGAATGATCAGGCGGATAAGGATTTGGGAAGTGGTCCAAAGACAGAAGTTTGTAAGCAACGATTGGTGGTAGCGGCATTGTGCCTTCAAGCTTATTGTTACTATAATGAAAGGGTTATAATTAGATATTTTGCTAAAATCAAAATAGCTACAGCATTTCTTGTCTCTTAGTAAATATTTTCAGAGATGAAAAATATGAGTTGAGTCAGGAGAATAATGGGTAATTTGCATTTAGAAATGATTCTGAAAAGACAATCAAAATTTTATTTATGTTAAGATGTTTTATCTAAAAATAGTAATTGATCCCATGATCAATACGATTTTCTTATAATACAAAACATTTTCTTCTTATGAAAAAACCTTCCCTACATTCCAGGCCATCATCGGGGAAGAGGGATGAATCGCCAATCATTGATAATTTAAGGTTGTTAGATTTTTAATTTGATATTGTTCCGTGATTGATCATATCTCAAAGTTTATGAGGGTGTCAGTTATATTGATATGTGTAT
The DNA here is from genome assembly GCA_964056705.1 of Troilus luridus. Lineage (NCBI taxonomy): Eukaryota > Metazoa > Arthropoda > Insecta > Hemiptera > Pentatomidae > Troilus > Troilus luridus. The sequence goes on from OZ057412.1 coordinate 178,946,424, forward strand.
TCGTCATTTATTTCATAACATGAAAGTATGAAGTAACAATATCAAAGTATGAAGTTCCTTGTTAAGAACAGTTCCAAATAGAGTTCGAAAAAAACACATGTTCCTGACGCCTTCTCTAACAAACCGCAATAAATCAGACAGAGCCAACCCTTTCCAGTTCGGGGAAACACAGACATCAATAGAAGAGTGCAGCTGTATGTAGCAGCCAGTGCTTTATTGCTCCAATAATATCCAAGAAGGGGAGGAGGGCATTAATGTAGCGAGAATGATCTAGGGTCACTGTTCCCTGCACCTGCTTCGTTCCTCCGACCATAAGCTCCGTCCAGACCCTTCTGGAAGGAGGGAGAATATTGGGCTGGGTGTTGTTACGTGGATGGAGGGGAATCATGGAAATGGTTGTAGAAGTTGGTACAAGAAAGGATAAATTTTAGACATAACAAACATTTTACACTATGAAACCTTATATAAAATGTTTGGTATATGGGAGAGGTAATGGAAGCCCCCCCCCCACCGATAGGCAGAATACCCCGTGGACGCCCTAGAATCCTCTATGAGGATTATATCCAAAGAATGGGAGGTAAAACCCTGGCTCAAATGAAGAGGAGTTGTCAGGACCGGGAAGAATGCCTCCAATGGATTGAGGCCCCTCTACGCTAAATGGCACATAGGAGGTAGCAAAGAAGAAGAAGTATATGGGAGATTCCATGCTAACAGTGTTTATTAAAGTCCTGTATTGTCTGTTTGTTTATTAATTTAACGCCATTTTATGCTGCTAAGAAAAGAAAGGGACGCTGCTAATCAGTGGATGCTGTAGTGGAAGTCCTAAATTATATATTCAGTGTAGAGATCTTTAACGCATCAGATTGGTCTGACTGATCACTTTCAGGAAAACTAGTATTTTGTTGAAATTTAAGTTTATACAGTCAAACTAAGTACATAAGGGGTTTGGGAGATAGAGAGTAATGACAGAATAGCATTTGCATTAAGTATATTTAGGATTCAAGCGGAGAAATTACATGAACCAGAAATTTGCTTTTTTCTTGGTAACCTCTATTTTTTTTTCATTTATTAATATGTATTGTAATAATGAGCTCTGATTTAATAACGAAGATTAGAAGGATTGAACCATGAAAACAGGCATGGATCACATCCACACGAACACTTTGCGTACAAGTGTTTTTACTAACAACAATATCACTGAAAGTTTGCGCTTTGAGCGAGGTAGAAGGACTAAAACGGTTCTTATAATTACATTTTTACTACACACACAAAGACAGGGAATTAAACTGATGATCCATGACTGATACATGACTATCCTCGTCTTCTTCGTTCGCGTTAAATTATTTTATACGCAACTAACGGGACATAACTATGGCATCAGCTAGAAGCATCTTTTCTCATCAATTAGTTTAGACCATTCAGAGTATATTTATGCTTCAGATACATAGTTTATTTAACAAGTTAAGGTGTTTAGCAATAAGCACTATGAATAAATGAATATTTAAGGGATATTGGAACATTGAAAGTGACAGTTTTTTTTTTATTCAATTATTAACTGAATTTCAAGATCTGAAAAAAACTATTATATTTATAAAGTTAGCAGAAATTGATAGTAATTTATTCTAATAGACCCTTCCCTAAACTCCTTATGGCAATCATATCATAGCGATGTTGGGGTTTTACATTGGACACCCGGACGAAGGGAATGCGGGCATTTAGCTGGTCGCTGAAGAGGATCTGTGGAGTGTCGGAGAGTGGTCGAGTCGTTAGGAGCCATTGTCCACTCACTGGCCGCAGAATGTAAATTGTCAACAGTTCTGTTTAGCAATGGCCGCTTTCAATGTGCTCGTAATGAAACCACTCGTCGATTGTTTGCTATGTCCTCTATGCTCTTCGGTTTAGAGCGCCTATCTCAATAAGCATTAATTGCCGATTCGAAAAACAATGATCCTGGTCAGAGGTGAAACAATTGTGGAAATAAACGCTAGTTAATGAACTTTACTGACCAATATAATGCTGAAGTGTATTCAGCATAAATAACCTTAAAGTAAAACTATATCCGTTTCAAAATGATATGGTATACGATACACGGCATGCTACGAAAATCAAAAAAAATAATTAATAATATAACTTATTTTATATTTATCATTCTTTTGATGGTGATAATTTTTAAATATTTTTATTTTGAAGTGAAAAGATTTGTCCAGGCCGGGATCAATCGTTTTTCTTCAAGACAAATCTTTTCTCTTCAAAATAAAAATATTTAATAATTTATAATGATTTATCAATTACCCTAAGTCATATTTTTTATGTCCATATTATACCTCACACCTTAATATCAAAGCAGGATTACACTCTGACTTATCAATAACGCTCAGAGATGAGAGTAAAGCTTTTTTCTATTTTTTAAAATCATCTAACTAGCCCGCATGAATATAACATTAAAAATCTCTCACTCTCTCTCTCTCTCACTCTCTCTCTCTCTCTCTCTCTCTCTCTCTTTCTCTCTCTCTCTCTCTCTCTCTCTCACTCCCTCTCTCTCTCTCTCTCTCTCTATATATATATATATATATATATATATATATATATATATATATAAAACCTATTTTAGTAGATACAACTGCAAAGTATCGGTTGTGGAAAAAAAAGTTTTCGATTTCGATTTATAACGATTGGTCTAAGATTTACGAATGTTATAGCGAATTTTCGAACTTCCATTCACCTAGTAAAGTGGTCGAATTTCCATTTCAAAAGTAACCCCGGCTCTCTTGAGTTGACAAGTGTTGGTTTGACAAGTCACCACCGAGGCACCCGGTAATGGCCTTGAAGATGGCCTACACCTTAGGCCGAAACGTTGACACAGTTTTTTTTCCTGCACTCCATCACAGATTCAATCCATCATTAGAATTCTTGTAATATTTTTAGCTATTAAGCTCATTGTTATTTATGCAAATTCATCATTATTGATGATTTTATAACTTAGAACGTAAAGAGCTTAAAGAATTGAATCGAAAGGGATGTTTATGAGAGTTATTTTTTGTTTAATGAAGACGCGAAGCAGTAATGGCGCTTTCATAACTAACGAAAACTTTACAGTTCATGTATTGCAAGTCTTGACTTTATTGCCGTATACTTCGCATGAAGATTTCAAGTTAGGAGTTTGGGAAAATAAAGTTTTTAAGTACTGGATACTTTAAAATAGATAGCTGGAATTTTATCAAACTCCTCCCTTAGCCTGTTTATCAAGTATTGAAAATAATTTAATTTTTCTCTTGTATTTTATGTTTGTTTAAAAGAAAACATTACATTTCTTAAGATTTTTAAATGTGAGCGAAAAACCTACTGATAAAATCTCCATCGGAATATACAAGACTTACCGACCGCAACAAAACCCTCATTGGATTTGCATAAATTGATCTCAAACACAAAAAGACTGCTCAACAAAGCTTAAGCAAATAAAATGCGGAACAAGGTCATGAATATTCATATCCTTACTAATCCTGGCTTTGAATTTTTTTCAGATGAAAGTCGAGCTAAGGGAATCTGTAGCTTTAGATTCATTAGTATCAATTGAGCAAATGTATAAACGTTCCACAGCAAATGTTTTTCTTAATTTGAGATCTCACTTCGTAATTGAGGAGGAAAATTGTATTGAAAAACTCTTAAATCGTTGAAACTAAACTTTGCCATGAATATTAACTACCGTCCATTATTTAAAAAAAAACACATCGACAGTGATAACCTTGCCTGAATAAAATACAATTGAATTCAGTGTCTTGATATCTACTATGTATACAATGTTAATTACAAAATAAATCTTTTCTACATGCCGTTATTTTTTCTCACTAACAGAAAGTTGATTAATTTTAAAATAATCTACTTACTGAACGAATATCCCAATTGATAAATGAAATATTTCTTACCTGAAAAAGAAGAAAAATGCATGTTATTCAAAACTGTGAAAACCATTTATTTCTATAAATGTCAAATTTTATTACTGTATACATAAACTAATAGTTATCTTTTTTTTTTTAATATATAACTTAGTTTTACAGTTTTCTGATTTCGTAAGCATTTCCAAGGAATTACCCCCAAAATTTTTTTTTTTAAACTATCATAACAATGAATATCATTAAAATAAGGGATGATAAAATACGTGGTAAAAGATTTCCATTGCACTATATATATATATAGTCAATTTTAAGATCTTATTATTCCACTTTATATGTAAAAATCAATATGTAAGAATCAATTGAGAATATAGTCTTGAATTAATTTACTTTGTAATACAGATATACACAATATATGTACACATTATAATATACAAAGTAACAATTATACAAATTGGAACAAGGTGAGTTCTTCCGTGCTAGTAAACTATAAAAAAAAATGAATATTATCTGTAAAATATATGAGTAAGCACAAAAGATTTTGATAAATTAACTTTAAAATAAATTATATCCATTATGATTGGGTAGTTTTTAAAAACTTTATTCCAAATATATGCTAATGAAATAAAGAAATTCAAAATATATCACAAAATTTAAGAAAATAAAATTAAGAATACAGATATCACAAATCAAAGTAGTAATTTAAAAATTTCAAATTGTTTCAAATAACATTTTTAAATTTAATCAAAAATTATTAATTTAAAATAAATAATACTTGAGAATAATGAATGTATAATTATGAGGAAATAAACGAATATTAATATTAATAATCGACTTATATATCGGTTATATAAACTATGGCATCGGTGCATTAAGCACGTACACACAGCAAAACAACTGCATTTTTTTGCAGTGAAAACATCTTAATAATATATAGATATCCATTGAAAAAGGAAGTCCGGAAAAATGTTTATAATTAATTAACTGGAAAGCATTTTTCTTTTTTTTTCCTTTGCCTAAAAAAAAAATTAATAATTTTGCCATAAACATGACATGCATTTCTGCAGCGAATTTCGGGGGCTCAGTATAGGCTAACTTAAGTACCTTTTTCGGAGCATTATATAATGCGCCAGTGAATATTTCGATTTTACGCATATGTTTAATTGAAAATTAACGCAGCAGTAATAAAAATTGAAAAACTAAATATTTAAATGTAAATGGTTGACTGGATATATTCTATATAAAATAGCGTAAAATTGTCAGGGGGAGTGCAGTCAATGAAATACACAAAATAAGATTGAGTAATTTTAGTGTACCTTAGGACTTTAGGTTCAGTCCATCTTCAGACCATGAAGAGTTAATGATTATTTTGTATAATATATAAAATCATTGGATGCACCCTTACATGCAGAAATATAATTCTTTAAAGTTGAAAAATTGAACGAAAAGTGTATTTTCTATCTTAATATTATAAATGGAATAATACAAACATTAACTAAAGCTAAAACCAACCACTGTTAAATTACTGAAACAGCTGATCCCGGACAAATGAACATTCAGAAAGAAGAGCGGTCGAGAAAGGCCCCCCTCCAGAGATTATTATGTAATTGAGGATAAAATAAGGCCGTTAGGGAAGATTTAATTAAGATTGCACTAACTAAGATTGTCCAGGTCATCAATTCCACTAACGACCGTCGAGGAATTTTCAATTTACCTCTCAAATATATTCTAATTCTAACCGAGTTTGTTCTGTAGCATAGTACTCCTACATAAGGCTGATATGTATATATATATATGTAAGTATATGTTCTGTCATGACGTTTCATAACTTCTACATTATCATAAATCCGTAAAGTGTCAGAATTTTGTCAGCAAAAGCAGTCCAACTATGCTACAAAAAAAAAAATGTTTCTCATGAAGCCTGAAATAATTTTGTATTCATAAGGAAAAAAATAAATATAAGAAAAACTTAAGAAATTACAAGATAGTACAATATTAACTAGTTAGCGAGGTTCTTGCATTGACAGACAAGGGCTCCGTCATTATTTAGTTTAAGACACCTTGAGTTTTTGTCGTAAGACGTAACGAACGTTACTTAATGAATTGATTACTCAGGGGCGCTAAGTATCTTCACTAAAATAAAAAAAAATTAATATTGAAGGGGAAAAGGTGGAAAGATACTTACAATATATGTTAAGACGTTTGTGGAAAAAACCCAACCAAAAAGGCTTATGCCTCTAATCTAAACCAGGAAACAAAGTTTGACAGCTACAATTGTTTCCTGTTTTAGTTTAGAGAGTTGATGCTTTTTGGTTGGAAATTTTTCACTAATGTGTCAAAAAATGTTTAGAAAGCAAAGCCTCTTTACAGTCAGTAAAAGTTTATAAATTGTTTATGAAAAAGAAAATTATTGGTTTATGCAATGTTATAAATTCTCTGGGTTAACTCGATAATCATTCGTAACACTTAGTAACTGTTTGATTTGTCATGATTTAAGGCATATTTATTAAAACAATAAACTGGTAATGTCACTTAATATCATTCTAATCACATGATATATTAAAAATAAGCATATCTTGTGCATCCCATCACTATATACAGTTAAACAATACTGGTTAATTTGTTTGGAAGTTATGAAAGATTATGTTCTCTACACATATTTGTACAATCACTTTAATAATGTTGATGTGAGATGTGTTATATGCGGTCTCCATTAAAAGGGTATCCCTTGAGTTGTGGTTTTTAGTTCAGAGAAACTACAAGAGAACTAAGAGTAGAGAACTGGGGCTAGAATTAATTCCAAAGGGTGAATACAATGGCAGATGATGAAGGGTGCAGAATGGGAACTCAGCATTAAATGAGCGCGGGGGGGGGGGGGGGGGAGAATGGGTTCAGGGTGGTTCTACCGAGTTCTTCTAAATTCTTCTTGTATAAAGGAAATATCAAGGAGGTAAAATTGCGTTGACCAAAGCGAAAAGTAAGTCTTAAATACTTTATCGATAATGTTCTTATGTAGGCTACATTTAGAGTTATGAAATTATGGTAATAACTCACTCACTGTTCATTCAATTTTACCTATTTTTGGGTTTGAAACAAATCCAAAATGATTATAGAATGAATATACTTTATACTTTGTGTCCATGTATTAATGATTTAATACATATTTATGAATTATTTGTATAGATATTATCTACTTATAAAAATATTTTCATGTTATACCAACTCTTGTACTGCTAATTCAAAAGGACCAAGTACCGTAACTCTTTGATATGTTTTGCTCTCATAGATTGTATGATTGGACTTATGTCTAAATATATGAAAATGCTTCTGGAATGATTATCAAATTTTTTTTTAACAATAGAAGGAGGTATAACTATTCACAGTCAAATTAAAAGTTCAAAATAACAAAATAGTAAGATAGAGCAGAATAAAGTAAGATAGAGTATATATTTGTATATATATATATATATATATAAATAAAATAAGGAATGTATTTAATATCAAAAATGGATGGAGGGTAACTTTTTACATCGGATTTAAACTTTATATAGTTGGTCAAATTTCATTGTCAATTCGAAGAATTAAGGAAAAATCGTAAGAGTAGTATAAGAAGTATCAAAGATCACTAAAACTTTCAAATAGTAAAGCTGTGGCGGATAAAGATAAATGATAAACATATGTTTTCAGTCAATGCTTCCAATGCACAGACTCAACCAACCACTTATTCGCTAATACTGAAAATTCATGGTAATTTTAATATACAGTTTCATAGAAAACAGATATCTACTATTTAAAAAATATATATATATATATCGACTTAAATGATAAAACAGATGTTATTATACATTTATTCTATTATTTAATTTTCACTCCTAGGGTTTGAAGGTTAATATTTACTACCATACTTGTGACCTACACTATAAGGTTTTTTTTTATGTCCTACATTTTTATTAATTATATTTCCTAGTTTCACCGTATTTTTTATTATCACCCTTCTATTTTATCTACTATATATTACATTTATTTTATTATTTTACTTACCTATTATTATTGTACTTAATTTTATTTACACAATGTTTTTATCATTTTTTTCTATTAAACTATACCCCATTGTTTTAGTTAAAAATTAAAAAAAAGTTTAAATCGATTTAATTTAATTAGTTAACCAACAGTTTCAGCTATATACACCATTTTGTTGATTACAATTATTGCAGGTTTAAATATCTTTGTATCTTGTCCATTCAGCACTGAAGAAGAACTGGAATATGGGTTATAATTTTCTAATAAATAGTTAGTTACGATTTCAGGAATCATTTTTTATCTCCATACGGACCATTTTCTTCGCCATATTTATACGTTTAACTTATAATTATTCAAAAGTTAAGACAAATAAAACCAAATACTCGATTTGAAAACTTATTACATATCACATTTTTATTTTAACTTAAACTATGGCTTGTAAGTCAAATTATATTTTTTCAATTGTTTCATAAATCTGAATTGTTTTTCTAATTTAATTTAGCTACGAATTTAAACTAGAAGTGTGTACATTATAGTTATAAATTAAGATGATTTTTTCATAAGTTCAGCACATTACTACTCATGTTTATAAAATTAAACTTAATTAATGTATCGAAAAAAGCACACTGTGGCCTACTTTAGAATCTAATATTTTCATTAATATTTAAAAACTGATGGGGAAGAAAATGCTCCTGGAAAACTTCGTGATCCTCATGAAAATATGCAAATTTTCCGTCTAATTAAGACTGACTTGGCAAATTAGCATGGGTTAGTGTATTAAGTGAATTCTCGCTCAAAGTTATGTGTAACGGGGATAAGTTTGACGCTGATTCGTATCGTCATTATGTTCCAGAACGGGATGTCATGGGATTCACTTATTACTTCCATCATTCCAAGTTTTGGATCATTCCATGTCAAATCACTTCCAAAAATGAAAAATGTATGGTACACATTGTAGTCCCAGTAAAGATAAAAAATATGTATCAAATATAGAAAAAAATAATAAGATATAGAAATATAGCAAAACATAGAAAAAATAACAGAAACGATAAGGAAAAGAAGATATTTTTTAGATATCAATACAGAATGGATGACAACACGCTGCCTAAACAGATCTTTAAGTATTCATGGGAAAAGATATTAACTACAAAATATATCTGAGAACTTAAAAAAGATTTATAAATACACAACATAAAAGCAGAAGCACCACCACAGATGTTTTCAGAAATATAGTGTCAAACTCTTGATTACGGGGTAAAATCAATAACAGAACAGGCACGAAGTCGTCAAAAGAAGGAAAAAAGAAACATAGGGAAAATATGAGAGAGTATTGAAGGAAAGAAAACAACAAATGAGAAGAAATTCAAATTGGTACGTAGTCCCTAATAGGCCAAAACGACGGGGGAGGGAGATAAAAAGATTAACTTATGGTATCTGTATAAATATCTTATTTTTTAATTATATAATAGATATATATAAGCCTTATATGTGAAGAAATAAATAAATCGGTTATTAACTTTGTTCCATGCTCTGATCGATGCCTTTTAATACATCTTGCAGTATCTCCCTTTAATAACAATATCATACAGATATAGGCACCCACAGCTGACAAATCTGACCAAGAAATAGAAAAGTGGTATTAAAACCTATATTTATTTATTTATTTATTACTGGGCTCTACAGTCCTTGAAGAGCCTTGGCCTCTGCTAATTTCTTCTGCCATATAAACCTACATACACTCATCAAATTAACAAAAAAAAGAAAAGTTAACTTTATAACCGGCGATTTCAACACCAACATTGGCAACGATAAAGTAGTAGATGTAGTGGGAGAATATGGTCTAGGGGTGACATACTTATTGAGTTTTATCAACTACACGAAATGCTAGCCACTAATAACTACTTCAAGTTACCACCAAGAAGACTCTACACATGGTCATCGCATCAAAGCCCAAAATATAATATAGTCCAGAATCAGATTGACTATATTCTTATTCACAAAGGAGCACTCACAAGTGTTATATCTATATCCAGGAGCTGATATAAACTCAGAACACAATCCAGTAGTTGCCAAAATACAGTTAAAATTGAAAGTACAGAAGAAAACAAATTATAAAGGAAAGCCGGATATCAGATGGTTACAAGATCCAAAACCAAAGGTAGGAATGACAGAAAAATTTAACACACAGTTGACGAACTTCAACAGTAAAGAATGAACTACCAAGAGTATTCAGAACTGCTGGAATAACATTAGGAATGTACTAACTAAAGTCACAAACGAAAACATACATCCAGCTTCAAGAGTAGCAAAAAAAAAGAATGGATAACTGACAATATTCTACAAATGATTGAAAAAAGAAAACTACTGAAGGACAGAAATCCAAAATAATACATAAAACTACATTAATACATAATACATAACAAAAAAATTAAATTTAAAATTAAAACAGTTAAAGAAAATTAAAAAGGGATGTCTCTCTGCCAGAAATCTTTGAAGAAGGTCCCAAAATCCTACGCTAAGGGCTTAAAACCAACAAAAGTCGAGGCCCTGACAGGATATATCCAGAAATATTGAAATTAATTAATTGTGACAATATGAATCTTTTAACAGCTATTATTAATAAATATGACTGTTAAGGCCAGATGAAGTAGTAACCTTATAAAGTATTATTAGTTTTAATCATAAAAAAAAAAATTAAATAATTTTCGTAAAAGAAAGTTTGTTTATATTTACTTATTTTTCACATTTTATTTAATATAATAATTTAAACGTTGATTTCACAGTTGTTTAGAATAATTTAATTTAAAAGGTAATTTTATTTATTCGGCTACTTAAATGTTATGTTCGGTCAGTACTACTATATATAGCAGAATCATAGACACTCGCCATCCCTGCCAGAAATAAATTAGAGGCTTGCAAGATGCGGACTTACCGAAGGATATTAAAAACTCCCTGGACCGACCATGTAACAAATAGACATGTTCTCGATCATTTAAACCGAGAAAGAGAATTACTCCATACCATCAAGGTCCGCAAAACATCTTGCCTAGGATTTATTAAGGAATCAAAAGTATTTTCTGTCGCAACTGATCATACAGGGTAAAATTGAAGGAAAACGCGGAATTGGAAGAATAAAGCTCTCTTGGATCAGAAACATAAGTTATTGGACGGGTTTGAACTATGAAGAACCGATCAGAATAGCAAAAGATCGAGACAAATTTGCCGAATATATACATACTTATATATATATATATATATATATATATATATATATATATATATATATATATATATATATATGTATATTATTTAAATAACGGAATGTACTATGCTAAAAATGGTTTATTAAATTTATCTTTTTAAGTTATTCATTTTAATCCAACATAGTCGAAGTAGATCTTATCCTTATCTCAATTTTGAAACATGTAAAGTTGAGATAGAAATATGTATATCGAGCTGGAGATCCACAGCCCTTCTGATCTTCCCAATGATAGAGTTGCATTATAGAATGCAAAATATTTCTCACTACTGCTCAAAACCACCCATTGTTGTCTGTATGGTTAAAAGTCATAAGGGATAAGATTAAAGAAAATTAGAGTTAAGATACTTCCATAAAATAAAGATATAAACGTTGCATGGATCCCTCCGAATGGCTTAACGTCAAAAGACGGCATAATAAACATCCTCAGAATCGGACATATGAAGCTAGCTAATCTCCATCTACTTTTAGGACTTTATCAACCAACCTAACAAAGTTGTGATGATACAAAACACAGTAAATTTTAATATAAAAAGTATCAAATAGAAAAGAAAACTTGAATGTCGAAACATGTCAACCGTTCAAAGAAAATAATAAGTTACAGAAGACGAGTATGTGTTTAAAAGCTAAAAAGTCAGTTCAAGATATTCAAGAACAGTCCCCCCTTGCAGTCGAAGTGTCGTTAATCATATAGGTTATAGTTTATTGTAAGGTATTTAATTACAGAATCTGTACTATATACAGCTTATGTTAATATAGGCCAACCCCTTTAGAATTAATCTAAAAAAAAAGTCCAAAATTGGTGTCTAGTCGTACACTTTAACTGGATGAACGGAAGACACGTCAAAATGACGGCATAGTTTCACACATTTATTGATAAGACCGGGCGCGGGTGCAGCACAAGGCTGGGTCTTTGTGATATCTTCAGTCAAATATCGACACGCGACCGCATCACTTCGGGAACACTCTACCACTCTTTGTTTTGAGGCGTTGCCTTCTTTCTGAAAATAGCACTTCAAAATGACGAGTGTTCTGCCTGCACCAGTTCATTCAATTTTTGGTTTGAAAAAAAATCAATACAATCACTCCTTATAAAATGAATTGAAGTACTAAATAATTATCATTGTTCATACAAAATTCATTCAGCATGACTAAACTTTTTGGTTTTCATACGGCAAAATCCTGAAGTTGTTTTTTTAGGAATATACACATTAGTATTTTGCCACAATAACAACCAAGGGGGGATCCAGGATTTTTTCCTGGGGGGGGGGGGCACAACGAGCAAACGGGAAAAAAATCAACAATAACTTACAAATTAACTTGTAATATCTATAGAAAAATTTCAAATGTTTATTAAAACAATAGTTTCACTCATGTTCTTTCTGCTATTTTAACCACTATGATTATGTGATTTGCCTATAATTATGTTCTATAATCGATTCTCCACAGTACACAAAAAACTGTCTGGGGGGCACGGAAGCACCTGGATCCGTCCTTGATAACAAGAATGGAAATATATTTTTTTATTATTTGTTTTTTTCAAGGAAATACTATTGTTTTTTTGCAACAATAACCACTTAATTATGTCAATTTATTTCTATAGAGCGTTTATTATTATTTCAATAAGTCATCATGTTGCATTAGAACCTTTTATGTTATTAGATCGTAAAAAATAGAAAATACCAAGGTACTTGAAAAATTAAGTCAAATAAAAAATAAATTTTTTTTTTTCTAATTTTGACTTTTTTAGCCCCTATCGTACGAAAGTATAGTGATGTACCACCAGTAATCAATTGAATAACCTTAATAATAAATATTATTCGAAAATGTACTTTGTTTTACGCAAGTTATGCAAGCATTCTCACGTTATACGCTGATAGCCGACATTATGACTGATGTTCCGTTCAACGGGTTAAAATATATGTAAAAAATATATATAAAAAATGGAGGAGCTAAATGATGTCTGCACAGACAACTTTGAGACGACTACATTATCATGTAACCCTTTTATATGAGTTTTTAGTACAGAATAATAGTATATTGATGTACATCGTCGTTCTTTAATGCATTCTGTTAAATAAAAAAAAACAGACGAAAAAACGAGTTTAAAAATAAAATAATCTTGAATTACAGCAAGAAGAAGAAGAAGCAAGATGAAACACTTTAGATGTGTTCTTGACATGTTGCATCGCTAGTAATTTGTGATATCGAATATATTTAAGAACTAAAGTGGTGTTCGCTTCTGCCACAGGCGTTGCCCTAACCTTCTAAGCAATTACGGTCTAAAATCTAAAATCAATATAAACCAGTAATTACAGATAATTGAAAAAAAAATTATTTATAGTCTAAAATCGATAAAGTTCAACAAACGAGTAAAGCCCGAGGAACCGGAAATTCCCTTATTAATAGCAATATTTGGGATCGATAGCAGGCGAAGGGTTGCTAATATAGGAGGCATTGGAGGATAGGAATTGTTAATATAGGAGGCATCGGAGGATAGGACCCTTTAATTAAAAGCATAAATAGAAAAGGCCGTTCTACCTGTCACGTTTTTGATCATTATGTAGATGAGGGGGGGGGGGGTGGCAAAGTTGCCCTGTTCCAGTGTGCCATGCAGCCATGTTAGCTATTTACATAAACACAAGCAACATCAGTCACACCGCTGGGGGTTGGTTATAAATTGCACCAATGGCAGGGCGTGTCTTATTCCTCGTAGGCCTCTGTCCAATGGCGATACACATCTAATGGCCTTTTCCTGTTTCCCGCTGGAATTTGAATAATCAATTCTCGAATACAATATTGTTTCAAATGAAAATTTAATAAGTAATAGTTTAAAAAACACGATTTAATTTGAATCAAAATTATATAAGTTTAAAAAGAGTATTTTTATTTTGAAGAGAAAAGATTTGTCATGGGCGGGATTCGAACCCGGGTCGTCGAACCTGATCCTATATCCCCGCGTTCTCGCAATTTTTACGATGTATATTACATTATTAGTATATATGCCATCTAATGTTCGAATTCCGGCCAGAACAAATCTTTTCTCTTCAAAAATAAAATTAAAATATTATTATAGACAATAAATAAAAATAAAAATAAAATAAATAAATAAATAAAAATAAAATAAGAATATTATTATAGACGAAGAATCATTTTATGGTAAACATGGGTAGGGCTCTTTTAAAAATATTTTCATAATGACTCTACTTTTACCAATATCAGGAAATTAAATACTTATAACAATTAACATCAAGAATTAACCCCACGCTTTATTGCGATATAATGATTTTTGTTTTGTTCATTACTTTACTCTTATTGTAGATTTATTTGAAATTATTCCTACTTATTAGTTTCGTTTCATAATAATCCTTTCTAAAGCATATTTTTTAGTTTTTTAAACCATTATTTATTTTTAATTTTTTTACTTTGTGATTATTTAAATATTTTTAATTTGAAGAGAAAAGATTGTCTTTTCCCCCTGGCCGGGATTCGAACCCGAGTTTAGTTGGTAGATTTCCGCGCTAGAGATGCGGAAGACTCGGGTTCAAATCCAGGGCAGGACAAATCTTTTCTCTTAAAAAAAAATATTTATTTTATAATTTTTGGTTCGGTTGACGCGTGTTTTAATGAACTTTTAATTATTTTTGTTGCAAAATATACGAAACTCTCCAGATGATTCGGCCAATAGTCCATATGCTTTCCACAAAAGTTAAGCCATGTATGCATTAGTAGACAAAATAGAGCGAATATTAAAAAAATAGAAGGTAACAAGAGGTGTTGACTCTGGGAGCAATTAATCAGGTATTTAACTAAACAGGGATCCAAAAAATCTTCTTTAAGTGATCCAACTAACTAATTCATAATAAGTGCATACTATGTATACAAAAAAAAACCTGTACTGCTACAACCCGTGAACGTGTCTGTGGTTCAGTAAATAGTAGAGACTATACTGTTCCATGGGCAACGGTTCTGCATGGAGGTGACTTGCCCTAGGTCACGCTCAACCACCAAATTTCCCCCCCTTATTTTAGGTACCCTATTTTTGTAATATTTTATAGAGGCTGGGTGGGCCCCAGGAGGGTCCTAGATCCTAAATGATCCATGTCCCGCTGCAAACAGACTAAATAAAAGTCTAATTATAATTAACATTCTGTGGGCCAATAAGACTATTATAACACGACCAAGTATTTATGAAGGCCTACAAATTCTGTTCTATTTCATTTCCATAATGAAGCTTAATGATGATTATAGTTGTTAAAATTATAAGATTGTTCATTTAAAAGTGAAAAAAGCATAAATAAAAAATTAAATATTTTTTTTATGAAATTATTTAAAATAATACTTAAAAGATAGTTCACAGACAAAATTTGAATTCAGTTTACAATTAATTGAATTAATTTTACAGATTTAAATAAATACGAGTTATGCTTTTATTTCCAACAAAGTATAACGTGAAAACATTCATCTCACCCAACTAAAAAGAAATATTATATTTGATTCACAAAAGATAAAAATTAAATCACAAACGATATAGATAATATTCCTCTTATCAATAATTTTTTTTATTGCCAAATGATTTACACTCTATTACCAAACTTTCAAAAACATATGGCATGAACAAATAATACATATTATTATTTCCAATGGTAATAATTATTCAAAATGAATTATGACCTTATTTATAATAATAAGGAATTATTATAATAGCTTTAGATATTTGTAAACATTATATTTGTTGTAAACTTTATCAACAACTCTACAGAATAATAAGAAAAAAAATTGATAGAATTAACTGATCATACTTATCGTAAGGGGCGAATATCAAATAGAATAAATATACCCAAATAGGTCTTTAAAAATTTTCACTTTTTTAATAATTAAAAATACCAGACACCAGTCCATCGGACAGCATAACGCCAGGAAAAGGATTAATAATATTATGTACTATATTTTATCAAATTAGAATTAGAATTATGTCATATATTGCTATATAGTGCTATATGTGACGCTATATAGAACATTAGAAGTACATACATAGATAAATATGTAAAGAGCATAAAGCTCAAGGCTTAACGATCTGGATGGAGCAAGGTCGAGAATTAGCAAGTCACATATAGCGAGCGTCACCCTTTCTTTGTAAGTAGTTTTATAAGTTATCTTTGCAACCATGATCAGCACAAATAAATATAATGTTATTCAATAATTATTATTATTTAATAAACAACTCCTGGTCAGTCAACCTTTGGAGAAGAGAGGGGTATGTCTCTTATTCATTAATGATATAGAATTACTATATATTTAGTATAACGATCTCTAATATTTAATTATATTCAGATCAAAGGATCTGACTTTTCCCTGAGATCATAGCTTGGCCAGTGAAGCCAATATATCAATAGTTAATAATTAAATATTGTAATTATTATTTTGTACATTTGTAACTCTTCCGTAAAATTTATTGACTACACCCTCTCTCCATTTTCAATATTAACTTATTAGATTTCTAAATATCTAAATGTCATATAGATTTTAAAATATATTATGTTTATATATCTCATTTAATGTTTCCTTTGAGAGGAAGAGAAGGTATAAATCAATAGTTTGGGAGGTGGCTTGGGGAGGTAGAGAATAAGCAGAAGACACAGATGTGTCATCGATAGGGAGCGCCCAATAACGGAAGCTGTCCCGACCAGTCGGGACCGAGGAAATAATTGCTCCTGTCCCCATTTCCTGTCCCGCCGCTCTTTCTTCTTATTTCTAGGGACCAATTAGAACGGCGCTCTGACCCACCCTACCCGCAATACAATCAGGTCGTGAGCACGGTATTACCAACATCAAGGGGCTTTTGATAAATAATTATTATGTGTTCCTGTTAATAATTTAGATTTTCTGATAAACTTAATGGCTAATTTAAAAATTAAATAAATTATTGTAGCAGACAGCACGAATACAAAATTAGCATACAATGATATAATTTTACGGCCGCTCGGTTACCACCATATATGTTCTGTTGATTTTCATTTTAATTTATACATTTTTGTTACAAGTGTCAATATATAATATTCTCTAAATATACAAGTGAACTTCTGTTTTTAATGTTAATTATCCGTTCACTAAATTATCTTGAATAATTTGTAGTTGACCGTATAAATATAACAGTGGAAAAATGGTACGGGTAATGGCTAAAAAAAATAGTTCATAAATTAATAATAGCTGCTCACTCTCTTTTTGACGAATTTATTTTTGACCTTTTCCAAACCATTTTTTCTTCCTTTTAATAAATTAATCTTGGTATTAAGTACAGCATATACATTTAAATCAACTTTAATTAAAGTGCTTAACTAATATGCTGAAGAAAAGCTAAGCTTTAATATTTTACATTAAAGATGTGGTTTATATATTTTGAAATCAAGTTTAAATATTTTAAAACCTTAATAGGAACAATTTGTTTTTACGTTTAAAGTGCATTTTTAATATGCCGAGTATATTTAAATTTATGCATTTTAATAAAAATTAAAATGTAAGCAAATGGGAGTAAGGATAGGTAGCTTGCCATCTACATAATCTACTGTTCAACGATGATCAGGCAGTTACCGCTGAAGACCAGGAGCATACAGAATACATGCTACAAAAACTGTTGGAGACATATGATAATTGGGGCTTAAAATAAACTCCAGCAAAACTGAATATATGGTTATACATGATCAGGAGGACCTCGTTGTTGAAGGAAATGCCATAAAATATGTGGATAATTTTTTAATATTTGGGCTCTGTAATGGAAAAGAATGGAATATCGAAAAAAAAGATAAAACAAAGGATAATCACACCCCGCAAAGCTATTGGTAAGCAGACTAGAAAGTAGGACTAATGCCAAAATTAGAGAACGGGTGCAAATTCAACAAAACGTCCTCAAAAACATAGAGAAAAAAAGATTAGTATGGTCATCTCAGAAGAATGAAGGAAGAAAGATTACCTAACTTAATTTTCAATTGGAGTGCCGAAGGGAGGAAATGGTGAGGAAGACCACGAAAAAGACGCATAGAAGGCATTGATAAAGTGTGCACGGCCATGGTCTGAGGTAGGAAGATATAAAGGACAGAAAAAGGTGGAAAAATGAATTAAAGGAAATTTTTGGTTGAAGGAAACCTCAATCTGAGGAAACCCTTAGAGATAAAAATTTAATAAAACTAAATATATTAGTGAAATAAAAGATTAATTTAATAAAACTTGTACTAATCATTTATTAAAGTAATAATATTGGCAGATATATTAGGTTTTCTGTATTTAATATTATTATTATTAAAATATTTAGTTTTTCTATATCATCTATTTTTTCATTAAACATGTTAGTTGTTCAATATTTTCATGTATTCGTCTATATTTATAATTTTATCGGTTCATAATTAAATTTCTGTTGGCAAATGGTTATTTATTTTAAACTAAATACATATTGAAAATACTGATAATCATTGTAATAAGGTGATATTATTCTTGTAAAAAATATTTGAAAAACAATTCTAATGATATCTCCTCCAGCACTACATAGTACATTTAAAAGAATTATACATAATTGTCAAATATTGTTAAAATTTAATGTAACCTGGGATATCATAGCCAATTAAGGGATCATTATCAGGGATGGACTTAATTCTTTCTAAGCCAAAGGTTGTACTTTAGCGTGATATGCTTAAGATCACATTCATCCAGCATCTTTCTCCCTATATTGAATGATCCAACTGTGTAAAAACTAGGAGGGCCCTAGAAGAATTTACTGACGGAATAAACATTTTATCTTCCATATTAATTCAAAGACGGAACAGTTTTTAGCCCCTGATAAAAATTAATTTGAAAAAATAAAAATATTCTATTACCACTGTCATTTTATATTGAAACAGTTGAGGCATTGGCAAAAAAAGGTAGTAAGTAAACCAAAAAATCATGTTTCTCTTTTTTCATAAAAAAGAAAGTAATTAATCACTCGAACCGAACAGAGAGGAGTAAGAGGAGTAAGTAATGTTTTCTATTCACGATTCTAGAAACTTTTTTTCTAAATAAAACATTCATTTTTAGTTGTAAAAAGTTTTCATAATCAACGTTTTTCTATATAAACGCTTCAATTGTCATGAATTTCGTTGTTAAATGTCTTTACAGATGGCTTAGAGAAACACATTGCTTAATTTGAATGGACATATCGTTTCTTCAAAAGAACATTATGACTCAAAAAACGTGATTTTTCTATAAAGGTGTTTGAAAGTTCCATATGAGTTTAAAAAAAAATCTAATAATGCCCATGAAATGCTTAAGGTAATTAAAGTATATAAGTTGATAAGGAACTCGTCTAAATAGCTTTCCAAATACCGCATTGTACGTTATCAATTTTTTAGAAGATAAAATAGTTACGGTAAGCTATCCTTTTAAGATAGATATCCGCTATCTTTAACTTTTTTGTAGATCTAAAGAAGAGGAACATACCGCAATACAATGTTTCATCATATGTCAATGGAATTAGGCAGCGTCTTCCATGAAACCTCCCAGGAGGTTATAAATCTTTCCTACACTTCCAACAATTATTGCTATATTCCAACCAATCTACACAAAACCTTGACACATTATATACCAAAACGTTTTTCGTGAATCGCTCTATCTATTCGTAAAAAACGCCTGAAAATCCGTGGAGTAGTTATTGAGTTAACTGTGAAAAGCCAGACAGACATAGCCGAGGACTTTGATTTATAATATGTATATATATAAAAAAAAATAACATGTTGGAAATGGAATATCAGATTTGTCGTTTCATGAATTCAACGGTTTTACCCAATATAATTGCTACTGAAGGCTTATGTCGTTGTCCTTTTGGAGGAGCGCTATGATGGTAATATTACAATAAAATATTAACCCATTTAATGACAGACAAGTTGACGGGACGGAATGAATTTACAGATGAGATCTTGACGGAGACATGAATGATCAGAGAGCGGCAAAGACAAGAGATGCTCAACTCTTTAATGACGGGAGGCTTTGTACAAGTTGCGAGAAGTCGCCCTGAATAGGGCCCCAGGAAGGAAGCTATCGCGGGGGCTTCAGTCCAACTTAAATTTGCTTTGACTTTGCGGGGGGACATGTAGAAAGGAAATTGTGCTTACCCCCCCTCCACCAAGCCTTATATCATTTGTTAGCTTCTGCCCCTTTGATTAATTTGACTATAGGCATTTACAGAGATGGACGATTTCGTCGCAATAATATATTATCACACTTTATTAAACAATTGATACAGTGGAAAAATCCACAGTTTTAAGAAAGCAGATTGTTTAGTACATTTTTTCGTAACCTCTCTGGAACAGCGAGAGTTTTTACTGCGCATCACATATTTGCATGTAAAAATATTGAATTTTAAATCAATTAAAGAACAGTTTTCCGAGTTAAGTGGCGAAGGATGAAGGAAGTGATGAGATCATAGCCAGGAGCTTTTTTGTTTGGCATTTTGTTCAGTACTTGATAGATATCTTTTGGATGAGGAGGGAGTGATAAGGGTAGTGCTGTTGTTAAGTCGCCATGTATTTTGTCAGTTCGAGTATTATCCTGGATATCATTTGCCTTAAATATATAGGAAAGATGTTTTGCAAATTCGTTAGTTTTTTCTTCGCTCGTCATCGCCCTAGTGTTGTCTGTACGTCTAAGAGGATATTGAACCCCCTTTTGCTTTAGAATACTCCTTGTAGCTGTCCATATTTGTCTGTCTCTGTTGTTTTTAAATTTTGATAATTCTTGTTGAAGTTTTCGGGTTAGTTTGTTGAGTTTTATTTTGTATGAAGGATATCTTGTTCTTTGCCATAAAGCTCTGATATTACGTTTTTCTTTAATAAGATTTCGTATTGGTTCAGGTTGGTAGGAATCAGGTTTTGATAAAGTCGTCTTAATAAATAATAATAATTAAAGAATAATCTGGAGTGAAAACTAGCCGCGCTTTGCAACTTTTGGTGAGGGGTAAACTTGGTTCACGTCAGCAACATGCTCGAGACTGGCGACACCTAACCGCCTGTGCACGAGTTATAAAATTTCTGTTAATCAACTTTCGTTTAAAGATTAGAATTTTATTGATATAAGAATAATTATATTTATTTAAAAAGTAATTTAATCGTAGCGCTATTGATACTAGTAATAACTTAAAATATCAGTAACTGGTTGAAATTTCCCTTTCTCCCTAAAGATTTTACTTGTAATAGTTTTTATGAAATAATTGAAAATAAAAATTATATAAGTGCCTTTAGCAACTTTTGGTAGAGTGAAAACTTGTTGATTCGCGTCAGCAACATTCTCGAGACTCTCCTAAACTACTGAACCGATTTAAATGAAATTTGGACAGAGATAGTCTTCAGCGTGAGAAAGGACATAGGCTACTTTTTAATGCAAAAAAAGGATTGTAAGGGGTTGAAATAGGGATGGTTTAATGTAATTGATTTAATTTGAAATAAATTATAAATATATGTGTTAATGCATTTACATCATGTGCGTGGCCAACCTTTTTCAAAGATCTCAAGAAGTTCAATATTCAAGAATTTTCAACATTTCAACAAGAGGGTAATTAGAGAATGATAATCATTGGAATACAACTCTGGAAGAGGCTGTACAATGCAAACCTGCGCCCAAGGTGAGAGAGCTGTTCGCTATATTAGTAACGACAAGTGAACTTTCAAACTCTCAAGAATTGTGGGAACAGTATAAAAATGACATGGCGGATGATATTTTACACAGATTACAAGAACAGAATCCGAATGGTTCATACAATGATTTAATTTACAATGAAGCGCTAACAAAGGTTGAAGACCAAGGGATTACTATTACTGGAAAAAATGTATCCGATTATGGAGAAGTTAGTAGTGATTTAATGCGAGAACTAGATTACGATACTGTTTCTTTAATGCAACAAATAACAGAAGCCCTTCCACTTTTAAATTCAAAACAAAGATTAGTTTTTGTAACAGTTAATCAAAAAGTTGCCTGTGGCGAAGGAGGTTTGTTCTTTTTGGATGCTCTAGGAGGCACTGGCAAAACCTATCTTTTAAATTTTAAAACTCTCCCGGTTATCACTAGAGGTACGCCTGCAGATGAAATAAATGCCTATTTGAAAGCATCTGTATTGTGGTTAAAAAGTTTTGTCTCACTACATATGTGCGAGTAAAACTTCACAATGATTCTCAAGCAGGGCAATATGCAGTTGCTCTTCTAAAAATCGGAGAAGATTGTATGCCAACAGACAGTAACAACATGATTACACTGAGACGTGAGTTCTGTCAAATTGTTGATACCATAGATGATTTAAAAAATAATGTCTATTCTGAACTTACCAATACACATGGGTCATCGAGAATGACTGTGTGAAAGGGCAGTTTTGGCGCCTTATTAACCAAATAAACGAACAAATCATGTCAGACGTGGAGGGGGATGTTGTCGAATACCTCTCAGTAGACAATGTTATGGACACTGAACAAGTCACATCATAGAGTTTCTCAACTCTTTACAATTATCAGGAATGCCTTCCCATAAGTTGAGGCTGAAAGTTGGTGTTCCAGTCCTATAAATGAGAAATCTTGACGTTCCAAGGGTCTGTAATGGTACACGGCTACAAATTACACATCCGGGACACAACATTATAAAAGCTACAATCGTGACTGGAACAGCAGATGGAGAAAATGTTTTGATTTCCCGTATTCCGATAATTCCTACTGTTTTGCCTTTTCAGTTTAAAATAGTACAGTTTCCCTTGAAAACAGTATTTTCAATAACAATAAACAAAGCTCAAAGACAGACGTTTAAAGTTGCTGGTGTTCATTTAGAAAAAAATGTTTTTCCCATGGGCAACTCTATTTTGCACGCTCACGTGTATCAAACCCGCAAAATCTCTATATTTTGGCAAAAGATGGGAAAACCAAAAACATTGTTAAAAACATGTACTTAAATAAACTATTTGCAGTAAAACACTTATTTTTATGTACGAATGTATTTTATTTGCAAAATAATTAGCGTAAAAAATTAAAAATGCTGCCCAAAGTTGTGGGCACAGCTAGTTATTTATATATTAAGAATATATGAAGTTATTGATGATAATAATGCTAACAATTAAAATCTAATCTATGTAAATACAAATACAAGGTATAAATAATATAACTATATACTAATTATTATTTCGATTAATTTTGTACTAGCTTGTACTAGCTTGTGCATTCCATCATATTTTATGATTAATAAATGAAGTACTTGATAATGTATATAATTATTGTTCGGAGTGTGAATATACACGAAAACCAATCTGATGATAATAATTTAATTTTACAAATTTTGAAACTTGAATAATTTAGATTGTAATTGTTTTTTAAATTCATTATTGTTTTTTAATTTCATTATATGGAATAAATTCATATTCCAAAGTCTTGAGTTTTCACTCCTGTTCGCAGTTCTCATAATTTTTTGCATTAGAAAAAATTGTTGAAACATGAATTTCTTATTGCCATACATTTTTGTTGTTGACACTAATTTGCCAGATGCCATTTTTTATTTTAAAAAAACCCAGTTTTTCAACCAAATATTGCTGGCTGTTCGACTAATAGTCGTTATTATTATTTCCATAATTTATGTAGCACTGGAAATTAAAATTTTATAGTTAAGACAAGGAAAAAATACTTAATTATGAGCAAGACCTGAAAAAAAAAGAGTCAAAGATTCAAGCCCTGTCCATTATGAAGAAATAATTTCCAAGAGAAAAAATAATTGGGAAAAAAGTAACCCTCTCAAATATGAATACGTAATAAAGCCTATTTAATTAGCTTGGATATGAAAAAATAATAAACCAGAGCTATGAACAATTTAATTATCCTAAAGATATTACTGAAGAAACGAATCCCATGATTTGATTTCCTTCTCTCTCTTGTTCATGTTAAAATATTTCTGTCTTGTTTTTCTATATTATAATAATAATAGGATATTATTTCATTCCTATGACGCCCTGTTCAGGAAATACAGAAAAGTTGAATTATTTATAAATTTTCTCATATTAATTTTAAAAACTTTGTTAATTTATTAGTGAAATTTGTCGATATTTGGTATTATAGGTTATTGCTAAAAGATTGTAGCCGGTATGTTTAACCACACGCATCCTCCAAGGATAAGTTAATTAATAATATGGAAGGGTTTTAGTTAGGTAAAGGAGAATATATACTTAAGCCTCTGTTTTTAATTTTTTTTGGTAACTATCGAAACGGCATAACAAACCAAAGTGCTACCAAATGTAGACTTACAGTTTTAGGAATGAGGAAGAATAATACTCAACACTACCAATTGTCTTGGATTGATCACTTAATCCAAGAGACCTATCATCTAGTAAAGAGTTTTGTAATTTCGGTACAAAGGGGCAACATTTTGTTGGTCAGTCAAAATTAGTCTTTAATGTTGGATTGCCCTCCGTCGTAAACCAACGACTTCCTGTCCTCCTATATCGTTTAATAACATCCCCCTGATTCCTGTAGAACAGGTCCGGTATTTGTGACTACACCTTGACAAACGCTTAACTTGGAGTCCTCATACTAGACTGAAACGATAAGAAACAGCTCGCCATTTCAGAGCACTTCAAAATTTACTAGACAAACGCTCTAAGCTCCAAATTAATTAGAAAAGACTCATATACATGACAATCATTAGCCTCATCTGGACTTACGGAGTAGATCTTTGGGGCTCCACTAAGCCATCGCATTACTCTCGTATTCAATCTTTACTCTGTTACGAACATAGTAATCCATAATGACCTTAATATCCCATTTGTTGTTCATTTGGCCCGAATCTGATATCAATCTTTTCTTGGCAAACTTTATTAAAACTCAAACCGACTAGTTTCTTACCTAGCAACGTCTTCAATTCCTGATAATCCTCCGAGGCGTCTGAAAAGAAGATGGCCTCGTGGCCTTCTGAGTTGAACTTCTTATTTGAGTACTAAAATGGGTAGTTTCTCTTCTACGTGCCTTTATCTCATGAAATTATTTATCTTTCGTCATATTTACTTGATGCATTCAATATAAAGTTGTAAATTTCAATAAATACATTTTTTTAAATAATGTTGGATTGAAAACATTGTAGTTATTTTCATGTGAAGCTTTTTTGAATTAATAAAGAGAGCTCAAAATCCCAAGACCGACGTCATTAATTAAAAAAAAGACTAATCATCTGCAACAACTGCCGTCGAACCAGGGACTTATAGACCTTGCAGTTACTCAGCTACGTTGGTTCCAAAAACATGCTTAAAATTAACCATCGTACTTAAGAACTCACATAGCAATTGCAATCAGAATCAAATATCGCAAATTTATTAAAACAATGTATTAAGTTAAGACATGAGTGGAAAGATTCCTAACAAAATCCTTATATTACAAAAAAAGTATGCATAATTTAAAGTTTGGGATGTGTTTTATTTATTATATTATTTTTCTATTTTTATCTGCATAATGCCTGAACGGCTGTTATTTTCATTTGTTTTGTTTCTAAGGCTTAAGGCTACATATTAGTTTGGAATTTTCCAAACATGCCTCAACAAGTATATTATAATTTTTTAATGTTTTAAGAACTGTTGTTGATTGGAAATCATTATCAATCAAACAAACAATTTTTTTTTCAAACACAAGAGCTAGAATTTGTCTAGTTAAGGGGCACATTATACTAGGAGTCTGTCAAGTTATTAGGCCAGTTTAGGTTAGTTAGTAGTTTTAAGAAACTGGCCAGGATGAGTATTGAAGATTCTAAAGTGCTTATCCTATCTTGCCCGTTGGAAAATAGCACAAGTACGTTGTAAAAACGTACGGAAAAATGAGTTTACCTCGGAGTTTGTTATATTTGGAAGAATATTAACTCTTATTGATTTTTTTTTAAGGGGGCAAAATTAGGAAAACTCGCTGTTAATTAAACGAAGGAAAGTATTAAGAGAGATCGGAAAGGTGAATTAATTATAAAAGAAATCAAGTAGAAGCGAGTTAATAAAGCTTTAGTAAGAGAGGGGATTAACTGGGCCTAGGCCTCCTCCGTTTATTTCGGGATGGCCAAATTGATGTCATTATTAAAAAACTTCGTTCGGGCCAAGGTCCTCTAACTGGGGCCAGCCTGCGGATTAAAAATTAATTAAATATTCATTAGGGGTATTAGAGATAGCAAGGGGGGGAGGAGAGAATCCAAAGAGGTTGGTGCTTAGTGAGCCGGGTGGAAATGTCTTTGGAATTAACCGATATTTATTACACACTAGCTGTCCCGCCAGACGTTGTTCTGCCCGATTACCCTAAAATAAAGGGCTTCTAAATTGTCTCTACAGAGCTGCAATTGGGTTCAAATTGTAGCAAATTTGATCTACTTTAAAAATGGTTACCTATATTTTTTTCCAAAAACACACGGATTAGGAGATACAGGCCAAAAACTGAAATAAATCCGAAAATTTCAAGGTGTTTCGGCCACCGAAGATTTCTCTTGTCATTTTTACAGGCTTTCTCTCTATAAGAACCTTCTTTGCATCTTAAAAAAAAATTAGCCGAATTGGTCGACCCGTTCTCGAGTTTTGCGGTTAGCAAGGAAATGGCGATTCATTTTTATTATATAGTAGATCACAGGCTAGAAGAAAAAAAAAATCCCTAACACGCTCAAATCCGGACATCTTTTCTCTTTAAAGAAAGTTTGTTGTATAAGAAAAAAAATATATTATTGTTGGTTGCTTAATATCTACTATTAGCGTGGAGAGTACCGTGGCGTGCAACCTTTTCAACTATAAGACTGATAGAAATGCAGCTAGCCTAGGCCGGAGAGGAGAACTGTTTCCTGCCTGCTGTAGCGTGCAACCTACATCTTAGCAGAGTTTGTCTACAAAGAGCCTTCCAGGAAGGCCTAATATAATATCCTAGCCTGTCTTTTGAGGATATTATTTACGAATTAAGAAACAATTTACTACTAAGGAAGCTGAAAAGCTCTGAATTAATTTAATTTAATTTTTAACAATATTAGATTGTACAATATTTTTTAATGCAATTTTTGAAATTTAGAATACAACTGCATCTAATTATAAAACAAGGAAACAGAATGAACGATACTCAATGGCACATAGAAAAAGACAAAGGCTATTAGAAAAACTAGGTAGTGGTATTACCCAAATAATAACATTTTTTTCTAACACTTCAGAGGCCTCGGAGGATTATAGCAATAAAATTTGCAATGAAAGGATTGATATCGAATTCGAGCTAAATCAACAACAAATTGGACATTGAGGTCATTATGGATGATTATATTCGCAACGAACTAAAGATTATTGGGGATTTTACGAAAGATTTTGGACTATAAGAATTGAATACAATACAGCCTGACGAATTTGGCGATAACTGGAGGTGATACGCTCTACAAAGTCGAATATTTATGTATGGGAAATATTATGAACAGAAGTCATGCAGTATATGATTTCTTCTTATCTATTTATTGAAATTTACAACTGTGTTCTACCAATACAACCAGTGTTAGTATAATGCCAGGAATGATACATAAATGCAAGTAGAGTAACTAGCCAGTGGTAGTACTCAAATAACAAATTCAACTTGGGAGGTAACGAGTCCACCTTATTTTCAGATGCCTCTGATGGTTATAGAGATTTGGAGAGGTTAGAAACTATTGGGTTTGAGTGGGGGTAAAATTTTTCATGTAAGGACTGGTATCGGTTTCGTGCCAAATCGGCACAAAACGGGACATTGAGGTCACTATCAATGACTTTATTCGTAAAAAAAGTAATGAGCATTGAGGATTTTACGAAGGACTGTGGATAGTAAGGACACAATAAGAGGGATTCAATGGTTTAATGAAGCCTCAAAACTTCTCTCCGTTAGTCAAAATAGGTCTTATAATCGTTACATATTTGAACCATTAGTAGTTAATTTGGAGCTTAAAGCGTAAAAGCAAATTAAAAATTAAATAATAGCCAATTAGATACAATATTATCGCAAAATTATTTTATAAGTAGTTATATATATATATATAAATATATAAAAAAATAAAACTATGTTGTGAAAAGTTCTTGAGTGGAATTTATAACCACTTAGCCAAGACTACTTAGGCTACTTAAGACAGCTAGCCCAGACATGCAATAGAAAAGGTTTTTGGAATTATGTCAAGTGCTCCATCTGCTTCTCATGCACAAGTTGCAGGTATAACTAACTCCTGGCCCATAGCTAGCCGCTAATAAGTCGACCCGATTCCGGGACAAGAAAGTTCTCGAACTTTAAATGGAAAAGAGACTTTGTTGCCAAAAAATAAAGTCAGCTAGTGTTTGTCTACAGGAAGAATTGATGTGTTTTCGTTTGGCCTTTTATAATAACTTTATACCAAAAAAATATCAAAAATTATATGCCACTGTTTAATTCCGAATTGAAAGCCAACTATTATTAAATTTTAACTACAATATTAATATTATATATTATAGAAAAACCTAGAAGGGTCTTGGGTTTAGTACGTGGTAGAGAATGCTGAGCTCCTATTCTTATGGTTGAGGAATCAATCTGCTTTGGCAGATAAATTATTTAAACTACTCGCTCGATAGACTCGCTCGATAGCCTCGATGGAACCTAAAGGATCTACAGAGGCTTCCAAGTCTCATCTAGCCTCTATAAAGTGGGTACCCTCAATCGACGAAAAACTGGCGGTTTAGATAAATTACCTCCCCCCATAACCGTTCTTCTAGAAAATTTAAAATATCTATCATGTACTCAACTCAAGACCATTATTTTTTACCTTAACTTTGAATAATATATGTAACTGAATTGGCAAAATGATTTCAGGTGAGGAACGAGCACTGGCCAAATTATGAAAGAATACTAACGAAGGATAAAATATAGAGATTATTATGATTGAAATTTGTCCATTCGTCACTTTATGCTCCTAAGGCTAATCGGACGATACTCTAAATTTTGTCTATCCAGGATTTATTATGATAGGGATTTTTAACGAGTATCTGACATCGTACAGGTTCGGGACCCCCGCTTAATTTCCCTTCCGAAGAACGGCATAACCATGGATTTTTACTCATCCCAATAATCCCAGGGCCATCTGCTGGGGTACGAACCTGCGATCTTGGCCTTAGTATTTTGTTATGCTAATTACTAGACCGTAGCTATGAGGTAGCCCAAATTAAAGAAAGTTGTGTAACCGTAACTCATCGATAGTTGAAAGGAAGGAAATAAAAGTGTATGCCATGATAAATAATTAATATGATTTTTACAGTATTGCCTAAACTTGTTTCGTTGGTTAGATATTCCATTCAGAATGGAAGGGTCTGGGTAGAGTGATTGTCGATGTAATGTAAAGTAAAATTGTATACAGAAATAACCATTATGCAATGATAATAATTCTGTGGAATGAAGATGACTTTCTGCAATTATATGATTCTTTACACTTAAGATCTTGATTATAGATTAAACAATAAAATCACTGCACAAATTGACTAACTCCACTTTTTGAAAAACCTTAAATTTAACTGTAAAAGCGCTTGGTATATTCATAACTTTTTATATTAATAAAATCTTTCCCAAACAATAAAGGTTAACGCCATTAAACGACAAATTTTTTTTGGCAACTGAATAATAAATAATTTTTTCAATGGTCATTTCGATTAACTCCGTACCCTAATGCAAATCGTCGCAATAATACCATTTAAATGCACTAACAGGAGACTTATCTAGTCAGAAAAGTCCAAACCACAATTTTTCCAATTTATATGTGACTATAATGACGATTCAGAATTTAATGAAATCTAAGGAAATCAGATAGACCACAGGCAGATAGACCACAAAGTTTGCAAAATGTGGATCAGCTTAAAGGTAACATGGGGATTAGGGAGAGACATGATGGATCTGCTGAAATTCATTCCTCCTGTTGAAGAAATTAAAATGACGAGTCTTTTCATACAGTTGATGAAGAAGACATCATTTATACTCCTGACAAATTAGTCACAAAAAAAGATTTAATATAATGAAACTGTTAATATTAATTTTTATGGAAAATTTGTAATAAAAATATTTAATAATTAACATTTCCTTTAATAAGAAACTTAAAAAAATAAACACCGAATTTAAATTTATAACTTTTTTCACTTGCCGCATCGATTAGCTCCACCGATCACATAAAAATTGAAACATTTCTGAAGATAGCTGTTTGCCTAATCTTTCTTATTAGTTTAATATACTTTTAGATGAATGTCAAATCTTTATTTATGCATTCTATAATATTTATTTTAATTTATATTATAAAGGGAATTTTAAAAAACAATGCTTTCTATTTTCTCGCATTTCTCCACTGTTTGTTTTATGAAGTTAATCAATTTGTGCATTGAACGGCTCAAATGTTACAGTTAAACATTTGTTGGAGTCATGTAATTTTATTGGTGTTGATTGACCATGGCCATGGAAAGTTTCAAATGGTAGTGACAACGAGTATAAAAAGATGCTGCTGAGAGAGAATGTGGGCAGGGAGAAAAACCTTCCAGAAACACATGGTTCGATAAAGATTGAGCACAGGGCATAAATGCCCGAAATGAGAAAAGACAAAGATGGTTAGCTATGAATACGCGGAGCACATTTAGGGAATACTCCAATGCCAGAAAACGGGTAAAGAAACTGGAATAAAGAAAATTTCACTTAGGAACGAGATCCAAGAACTGGAGGATGCGATCGAGAACTATGAGACCAAGAAGTTCTTCCAGAAAGTGCAAGGAATACAAAGAAAAGGGGCGAAGCCGGCTCTAGCTATACGGAATGAAGAAGGACACCTAAAGATCCTTCCTGAGGATGTGCTGGTAAGATGGAAACTCTACTTCTGCAACCTTCTAAACTCAGAACGGAAAGAGTTCCTCTATCTGGAAAAGAAGGAAGAGCCAGCCAGGAACCTGGCGACGAGCACATCCCGCCAGATGTGAAGGATGTTGGGGAAATAGTGGAAAAATTGAAGAACTTGAAAACACCCTGAATATATGGTCTCCCCACGGAGCTGTTCAAAAATACCGGAAGCGATCTAGAAAAAGAACTCCTCAAGCTCATAGCGCAGATCTGGGAAGAAGAAACAATACCCAAGGATTGGTGCGAAGGCATCATAGTACCAGTGTACGAGAGAAAAGGCGACCCATCGCGACGAGTGAGGCGTAGAGGGAGACCCAGGGGCAGGTGGAAGGATAGTGTCCTGGGAGATCTCGAGAAAGTGAGAATAAGTTCCTCACATGCACAGGATCGAAGCAGATGGAGCTTGGAGATTGAGCAGGCCAAGGATCCCTTTAAGCATCTGTCGCGCCACTAAAAGAAGAAGAAGACCATGGCCTAATGAAAAAT
Source organism: Troilus luridus (assembly GCA_964056705.1). Classification (NCBI taxonomy): domain Eukaryota; kingdom Metazoa; phylum Arthropoda; class Insecta; order Hemiptera; family Pentatomidae; genus Troilus; species Troilus luridus. The sequence continues at coordinate 178,977,965 of OZ057412.1, forward strand.
CTGATTTACAAAAAGATATTTAGAGCTGATAAACACCAAATCGCAACTAATACCATAACTCAGAAAATTAAATATGAGATTGAATATATAATAAATTCAAGCCAACAATTTCTTCTAATGGCTCTAGAAATGTGAATGGATTCCATAATTTTAATTTCCAAAACGAAAACTGTATCTTCTTTTCCAGGTTTAATGATGCAATTGTCGTCTGCAACTCATAAGTAATGCGTTGCGATTTTTTATCAACATTTAATATAGACAATGCGTTATCATCTGGTGCAACAAGCGCACTTTTATAATTTTATTTATTTAATCTTTACATAGAATTCATAAGTGCTTGAAAATGAGTAATTAGATATGAGTTATTATTTCGAAAAAATAAAATTCTTCCTGAAGTATGTTGTAACATAATAAATAAATACAAAACTTGACTTATTTATAGCTCACGAGTGCCTGTTTTTTAAAAACCTCATTATCCTTCAACTCAGATTAAGGAAACATCCGCGCTTCTTTTCTCTTTTATTTTTCTTGTTTTCCGATGAGTAATTTTACAACTAACTTCTCCCGTTCAACAGCTTGTCAATCTGGTATCGGCTTAAAGAGGAGATTGATCACAGCTTTAACTTTCAATTAGATTTCAAGAAAGTCAACGTTTGCAGCGACATTTTTTAGAGTCCAGTAAAAAAAGAATTATTTTGCTGATGCCGCCCATTGTAGTGGCTTGTAGAGCAGTTGGACTATTGCTAGAAGAGAACGGGTCATATTTCGTTCCATCTGAGTTCTAAGTATGATGTGACATCGAGAAATTCTGAGATTATGTACGTATATTACGTTATTTGATTTGTATTATGTAGCCTTCGGGCCAGATGTATATTATGTTTCTGTTTCTATTAATAATAGTTATTGTAAAGGGACTTACTCCCATAGTAAAGTTATTGTTCTATTCTGCTCAAGGGCGTCGTGCCTAATATGGACTCCGAAACTGTATTTAAAAAAAAACAAATAAAGTAGATAACTGCAAAAGAAATTCTGCGAAACCTGCTAATAGATAAAGAGAGAGAGAGAGAGAAGGTGAGAGAGAGAGAGAGAGATAGATAGAGAGAGAGAGAGAGAGATAGAGAGAGAGAGAGAGAGAGAGATAGAGAGAGAGAGAGAGAGATAGAGAGAGAGAGAGAGAGATAGATAGATAGATAGAGAGAGAGAGAGAGAGAGAGGGAGAGTGACGGGGCCTTCCTCTCAATCTTGAACCATCATTCGGTATCTCGTACATCATCCTTCTTGGAGTTCTCGTTAGGTCAATCCTCTCCACATGTCTACATGCCCCAAACATCGTAGTCTTTTAACCTGGACGACTTTCACTATATATTTTGCCAGCTCTTGATGCTCGCATGTAAACTCTTTGTTTTCTATAATTTCCAAGCCTCGATCTCTAGCTTCCCTGAGAGATTCTTCAAGAGCGGCTGCAAGAACTGATACAGCTAGCATATGCAGAACACAACATCTGCATATGCTAGATGTTGTGTTATACGGTTGTAAATTGTGCCTCAACCATATGTTTTTACTTTCCTTAAGGCTCCTTCTAAGACCACATTGAACGTTATGGAGAGTCGATCTCCTTGCCTAAGTCCTTTTCCTATTTTAAATTTTCAATAGGATTTTTTCATTTATCACCTAAGCAAAATTTAGGAGTCCCTCTATAGCATCGTCCGATTAGCCAAAGCATTATGAAGCGACGTTAAATGGATACACAAATAAACTTCTTAAGCGGTTAAATGGATATTTTCTAGAAAGACTTAACTAGGATAAAACGAGGAAAGCGGAATCGTATTATTCTCATACTTTTTGACTTGAAAAGGAGTTTTAATATAAGTAATAACTCCTTTTCAATCCATTGCTAGACTTGGCATTTTATTCAGTACGAAATTAAAACGATTCCGCTTCTCTAAACATACGAAAGTCATTTTGGATGAAATTCAACTTGACCACATATTCACCGCAATTGTAGATATAAACAAAACAAATCTATATATAACTAGATTATTGTAAATGAAAATAGTTCTTACATTGGTGGTTCAATATAGGTCATTAATAAAAATAAGCTAGAGCTTTTTAACATATTCTATCTTAATAGGAAAATAAATAGTTAAACTTTATTAATTTTAGATTTTCAGTTTGTTGCAAAGCCTTGAAAATGTTTCAATTAAAATCAGGAGGACAGGCTGTTGGTTGCTTGCTGATACAAAGGCAGGTGTTGCGGCCCATCTGGGCGTTTAATTAGTACAGAGGATAAAGTAAGTGAATTTACATAAGGCCTCGCTACATCCAAAGTCACTACAAATTAACTTAAATGCCCTGATCCTCTTGCTCCTGATTCCAATCCTTGGCTTGCTGTTGCGTCCTTTCCATGCAGTTTAGCAGGGATTTTCCTTAGTAGTAACTAGGCCTTAGCAAAGAGGCGAATGCTACGAGCTGGACTGGAATCGGAAACTTGATTTATTTTCATGAAAACAAAAATCAAAAAGTGATGGCCTTTTGATAAACTATCTAGTTCCAGATTAATATAATCGGATCTAATTGAGGCCACCCTGTCTCTTAGGGACTCCAAAACTGGATTTTAAAAAAACGAAGTTGTTTCAATCATTGTCGTTTTAGAAATTATTTCTAGAAAGAGAAGTTCTCCGACAACTTCAGAGGGAAAGAGAGAAATTATGCGAAACCATTGGGGATAGAGAGAGAAAGACTGATACAGAGAGAGAGAGAGAGAGAGAGAGAGAGAGAGAGAGAGAGCGATAGATAGAGAGAGAGAGGCAGAGGAGAGAGAGAGAGAGAGAGAGAGAGAGAGAGTGTGAGAGAGAGAGATAGAGAGAGAGAGAAGTAGATGTAAATACGTTTCCTTAGCTTAATATTATTACTAGTCACCTCCTTGCACAGCGGTTCTCCTTGAAAATGTACAGTCTCTACCATGTACTGAACCCCTACACGTTCACGGGATGTAATGATACAGTTTTTTTTTTTAATATAATCATTTATTTATGTCAAGTAAGAAAGCCTTGTCACATAACGACCCGATGAATATAAGCAGTATTATGTGCTGCGGATGAGCTTATAGGAAAAAACTTGATTTTCTACTATTCTGCGTCTTTGTAATATTTCATTAGAAATTTTAAAAAATTGCTTCGTTGCTTTCAAGCAGTGAGTCCTTTTGCACCATTACCTCCATCATAATAACTTCTCCCGTTCTTAACAATTCTCTCTTCTTTAAATCTGAACTAAACCATTGATTCTCTAAACAAGGCAAAACTTTTATTTTCTGGTATATTTCCCTTTATATACTATAACCAAATTGTCATTTCATTTAATTATTTAAATAAATAAAAAATGGTACTTTATATTATTTATAATGGTATTAAATTTTATTTTGCTTTTTTTTTTTTTGGCGTTTTCTTGTCTTGTGTAACGGTTTGTCTTGACATTCCAAATATGTTGATTACTCATGGAGTAGACATTTTTTTTAGATATGATAATTTTTTCGAGTTAAATATTAATAATTCTGTAATATTCAGGTTCAATTTTGAATTTTTAACAAAAATAGTAATGATAGATAAAAAATCTGTTCCAATTACTTGCCACACCATAAGCTCAAAATTATAAACATAAAAGTTATAAATTGATTCCATTTGTATAAGTTATTTCCGTGGATAATAACTTATTTTATCTGCTATTCTGTCTCTTTTTACTATATCTTATTCTACATTGCCTGTGTTTTGATGTTATTAGTCATATCAACATTTAAAAAATTAGCAATCTATTTTTATTATTCACATCTATGGATACGTGTACAATCCAATAATCTTATGGTCAATCATTTTCTAGGTAAAATATTTACATAGTTAAGAATCATTGATGTGTGCAAAATATCAGATTCAAAAGAGTAAATTTATTGATAATGAAATTACGCAAGGATAGTCCAAACGTGTTTTATTATCACTTTTCAAAAATAATAAAGTAATTCCATTAATAATAAATTAAATGATAATTACATATTACCCATTAATTTATTAATATTTAATCATGTATACATTTATTAATATGTAATCAAAATATTTGAAAAAAAAACCTGCATCACTAAAAAACATAATGGGTAATGGTTCAGTATCTACAGAACCGTAAAGCTAAGAAAACCGGTTGTGCCAGAAGGCGATATGTCCACTCAACCACCAGATGTTTTCCTTATTCGAGTGTACCTTCTTTATAGAGCCTGGGTGAGCCCCAAGAGTGTCGATAGATACCAAATGAGTTATTTTGCCAAAGTATTTCTCGTAGATTTAGTCCGATTCAAGACCTCCTTTATTCGGGACAATAAAGCATTGCTTGGATCCACAGATACATCTTGTTAGAAATAATTTTTTGAAATTTGGAGTTATCACTAAAAGCCATATTTGTTTAACATATCAGATGTATATTAATTATGTATACTAATTATTGAAAGTAGTAACAGTCAATTTATTCATATTTTTGATATTTAAAGGTCTCCATTTGAATTATTTTTAAAATATGGACAAAATGGCAAATGTTTTAAGCCTTATACACTACTTAAAATTATGGAATAATAATTATTAAAACCATTAAAAAGAACAAACGATTTTCTTAGATACAACTACTGTTAACATATCATATAAATTATCTGCCACAACCGGATTTGAACAGTGAACCTTCAGTATTCAAACTCAGCAATCTACACATTCTGCTACCCCGATCCCCTATCAAATTGTAATCAATCTATTGTCCAGGCTATAAAAGGTTAATCTTTATGAAAATGACTGACTCGCAGTTTCTTCCTTAAATTTTTCCTTAAAGCGAAATATGAAGAATTTGAGGCAAAAATCGAATCTCATAAACATGTTAACGAAAACATCTTGTAGCATAGTTTTCTAACTTGGCTTTTGTATAGTGTGGTCACATCTCAATGATTTTCCAAAATATTAGAACAGAGTACTTTCATCTGCTCATCTTAACAACGTTAGGACTACATCAGTTGGACTACATGCTGAAACTTGGAAACCGGATAAAATTTTTCTGTTTGTAACACATTGGGTGAACGACCAAATATGAACAGTATTAAAAATCCGTTAAACCATATTACCGTTTGAGATTTTTTCGAAGCTGTAGCCACTAAAACTTAACTGAGGTATTAAAATTTATTATCTTAGCCCGATGAGAATATTGTGCTCGGCCATCAAAGGTTTATAGTTTGATGTAAAACAACTAACTGCCAGGTGGCACTTTGCTCTCAACTGCCGCTCCCTCCATACCAAATTAATTAATCTCTAGCATGGCACAAAGGCAGTAAGCAGAGCTGTCGGTATAGGGGCAGAAACTTGTTGGAACGGGAATTTGGTCAGAGCTATTGCATACATTTTTGGGAAATCTTTCAATCTTAGAAGATATAGCAAAGACATGAGCATAATTGATGGAAATAGGTAAAAATAAGCATAATCAGTGATAGGGGCAGTAAAGTTAATTCAGATAATACACCGATATAAATATTATTTGTAATATGGTCAATAAAAATGAAATTACCCAGACATTGTCACTATATTATTTTATTAGTTACTGCCCATGACTGGTAACTATCAAAACTATGGTTGAAACATTCTGCAAGCTCATAGATCTAATTTTGCCACCACTTAAAACTTCTTGGTGGAGTCAGCTGTATTGTAGTTGTTAACATATCAATTTTCTGGGGGGATAATGGGATTTTTTTATGTAAGTAAAACATTAAAGGGAGTAAAAAGTATTTGGTTATATTGTCTTTCATAGGAGACGTAAAGTAACACGGTGCGGAGGCAGGTACTCGTTAAAGATCCTTATCCTAATCACGCCAGGATTGGCAAATTTAGAACTCCCGCTGTAGCATCGTCCAAATATCTTCAGTAGACATAATAGAAATGCAAAAACAAATTGTCTAAAAGGTAATGTGCGTGTGTGTGTGATTAAAAATGTAGAGTCATGTATGTAGATATATAGCTTTGTGAATGATACTTATTGCATAGGAGGGACTATGCAGCTGCTTATTTGCTGCAAATTTTGCCAAAACAATGCTCCACATTTTTTCACTTTATGCCACATACTATATAGACGGATAGTGATCCCAATATATCACTGGATTAATTTATGGTAATTGATATAGTAAATAATATATATGCAACTCCTGTATTCGAACTCAGGAGCTGGATGTCCGTATCGCAGCACAATACGCAGTATGATACTCCACTCCACTTTTTAAAATAAGCTAATACACCGCTAACCACTTTACGGTGCTTAACTGTGTTACGCTAGGTGAGAGACCTACAGATAGAAAGAAGGGCGGATTCGCTTGGAGTTAGAGGATATGACTTGAAGATAGACGGAGAAAGGAAGTCGAAGTGAACTTCTGGAAGGAAGATCGGGAGTGGAAGCCGAAGGATGGGGAGCTGGCCAGACCTTTTCCCGACATACCTAACCAAGAACTCTATATGTACCCCTGTAATACCAGTTAAGTGCTAGCAATCAAATTAGGTGCTTACTAAACCCACATACACATTATATTTATGAAGACTAGATTCATGGATTAATTAAGGTACAAATCTGACTGATTAGTAAATTGGTAAACACATAAACAACCTATGGACAAGAATCCCATATAAGATAAAGTTATGACATTAAAAGAAAAAGTTTTATCTTCAATAATTACTCATAGCATTCCAAAATAATAGAATTAATGAGACATTTGAATTTCCTTATAACATAATAATATTAATGTTAAACCTGAAACCTAATAATGTTGACATTATATCAATTTAAAGTTCTAGCCCTATTTTTATTAATATAAATGGATATCAGAAAAATAAAATTCCCTTTAATCTCGAGCAATCGTAGAGTATTCAATTCTAGTACGACCTTTGTGAATTGACCAAGTAGTTTGTTTTAAATTCAGCCCAAGTCAAATCAACTACTCAGACAACTAGATGGAAAAACAAATATTTAACAAGAGTCTTTTAAATATTTACCCTCGGCTATTGCAGTTAGTCGTAGGTTGGGAGGCTACGAAATTATTTAAAATCGATTTCCGTAAAGTAGATAAGACAGGTATTATTTAACAACTCGTTCCATTTATATTTATGAGAGACTAAAACTTTTTCTTAACCCTTTTGAACTGTGTGTTAGTCGTGATATCCCCACACAGGAGAAACTGAATGCTTAAATTAAATACATAAAATAAAAGTGACAAAATTATTCTATTTTCTGCATATTTCTTATAGTTTCAAAATAGGTATGACGATATCACCATAACTATTCTAATTCGTATCTGGGATAGAATTATTAAAAAACCAATTGATTAAGTTAAAAACAATTTATCTGGAATGATAATAGTTGACCTGATTATATATGTGGAAGAGGATGGTCCGGTTGGAGGTCAATAAACTTCTCTTAGATAGGGAGACGTTTTTTTTAAAGAGCCAACGTTTCGACCCCCTTTGAAGGTCTTCTTCAGGGCTGTCAAAAGGGAGGGGGGGGGGTGCACGGCTTCAAAAGTTCACTTGTTACATCTCGAATCTACCGACTGACTCAGTCAGTCAATCTGTTATATGTTTATTAATATATTGGAAGTTTTAGATATGTTACTTATACCTACATAAGTTTTCTAGTTCAAGTTCTGAAACTAAACAACATTAATGTTAATGAGACCTTGTAAGAGGGTTTAATACATACTAGTATTATAGGTATTATAATATTATAAATATTATTTGATAAGTTTAATAACTAGTATTTTTCTTAGTTGTAAGTTTTAGCTATTATTTCATCAAATTAAAATTGTATTAATTTTTATTTATTTATTTGAGTTCGAGCTATTTTACTAAGGTTTGTTAATAGACTCAATTATGATGTTGTTATAACAATTATGTTAATAATACTCTTTTAATACCTCTACCTTGTTTTTTTTAATTTAATAATTTTTCTATTTATTATTTTTCATAAAAAGTCAATTGGTTTCCCTTTTAGTTTCCTGTTTCACTTTTAACGAGGTATGTTTCGTCTAATCATGCCGCCTCGTATTGCAAGATTGAGTTTCCTTAAGAATTTCTCATATTTTCCTTTTTAGTATGTTAAACATAGTTCCAGGAAAAAGTAATACTTTTTTTAATGTCGCAGCGTTTAGTGTCGTTCTGAGGTTATATATAGTATAATAATAAAGCTATTATTATTTCCATTACAGAATTTAAGTACTATATAACTATTCAAATATTATTTACAATTTAAGTATTAAATAGATAACAATTTTAGGCCTTGTTTTTGGATCAAGTACGTCAGGACCAGCTCAGCAATACTTCAATATCACTGTTTCCTGTTTTAAACTTTCTACCTTTAACTGGAGTCTATACTAATGTGTTGCTGACACTGTATTTTATTTTGAGTACTCAGCTGCATCCTGAAAATTGTTACTGATTTTTTGTAACATAATTTTATCTGATGCAGACCATGTCAAAGGTCCTTATAAAATTACGGGCACGCATCAGTTTGTAATATTGTTAATAAAAGTCATACGTAAGTTGCTTATGAATTGTTCAGGGACAGAGAATGAATTGTTTGTTCAATGTAAATATGAGAAGCAGTGTATTAACCAAATCATTATGAATTTACAGAAGAAAAAACCTCAAGACGTATATCTTATTAAATGTTTTTTCTGTAATATTCCTGACGGAGAAAGGCGCTTTGTTTGCATTTGCTACACACAGGTTAGAATTGATTGTTTGCTCAGCGATGCCTTTCACGAAAGAGCCTTTTCTTAATATTTACATCATAAATGTATTTTTTCAGTATTTACTATTAATTTTATTTCATTTATTAATTTTGTGAGTTGGAGCGGAATAGCTAAATGGCTTGATTGATAAGTTACTGTTCTGAAGCTCCCTGGCCGTGGCATGGACAGACCCTGTGAGAACCGTAGACTCTCCCGGGGTTCACCCAGATCTAAGACGTGGTTACCCTTATCTGGTGGAAAAAACGGCAGTTAAGTATTGTCTCGGCCAAATCACCTCCCTGCCTAAGCAATGGCTTAGAAACTGTTTTTACCATGTAATTAAACCAAGAGCCTTCATAGGTTGTAGTGTACAGCTTTTGTTAGTTTTGTAGCTCAACAATTAATAGTAATAGCGCTAAATAGCTATATAATCATTCAAAAATAAAATAAAATAATAATAATAAAAATAAATAAATACAACAAAAAATATATACATAGAATAACAGAAGTGGACAAAATTTAATAAAAATATATCTGGACAAAGAGCTACATTATTAGAATAATACAATATATACTATAGCTGAAAATCTTGAGCCAGAGCAACAAATGTTCACTTTCACTGTCCCTGATCTGGTCACGTTCATTTCTCCGAGAAATGAAATTTAATATCCTGTGAAAAAATTAATGGGGATATTGCCAATTTTGTAGTACATACTTTACCTAGAATTTATATTATTATATATATATATATAGTATCTTCATTACTATTTAATGTAGTATAATTTCTGATAAATACTAATGCTTTGTATAATAAAAATAATATTAAATCGCTAGGGAAACTAAATACAACAAAATTAGTGCCATCCCTATTCATTGTTGCACATGTCAGATAATATTGCTTGTACTAAATTTGTTTAATAAACTGTATATCTGAAATATGAATTTCATCTGCTCAGATTGCTCTCTGATTCTCTCTATAAGGTGAGAAAAGCTATTTAAAACTTGCAGCACAATTATGTCCAATCTCAAGGGTTAGTTGCTGTCCCACAGTTCCGATGCTTTGGTAATTAATAATATTATTTTAAATTTTATCAATCATTATTTCTCGTTTGGGAGACCCATCTGGACTTTGGGGATCCACTAAGCCATCGAATTCCTCTCCATTTGTTATTGATTTGATCCGAATCTGATATCAATCTTTTCATGACAAACTTTATTTCCACTCAAACCCACTTGTTTCAAACCTAGCTTCAATTCCTGATAATCCTCCGAGGCGTCTGAAAATATGATGGCCTCGTGATCTTCTAATTTGAACTTTTTATTTGAGTACTACCACTGGGTAGTTCCTCTACCTGTCTTTATCCATGCCAATATGTACCATTCATCCTATTTACTGGTTGTATTAGTATAATACAGTTTTAAATTTCATTGAATAATAAATTAAATTAAAAAAATCGTTTTCGTACGGGACATCAATGATCCCTTCCCCTTGTACATAAATCTCAGTATCATTATTTACTTATAACTCTTACATTTCGATTAAAATTCGAACCTCGCTGAGATTCATCCTTGGTGTTGTAGAGTGATGATGGCTGGTGCTAGAGATGGCTACAACTAATGAGGCCATGATTGTAAATCATGGCGAATAGCCCGGTTATTCCGGTGAATTATACGAAGCCACAAATCCCTCGCCACGATCAGCATTAATCCCTCCATTAACAACAATAGATATGTCATGGCTTAGCTGGTCTCAGGTGAGGAATATGTCATCCCTCTGCCTCCTCACGTCACTACCATCACATCCAGCCGGCTAGCCAGTTTATGCTCATTTCATATCGTTAAGTAAATCGATTGAGATATATATATATATATATATATTATCAAAATCCATGGAAAAATGTTGGAGATAATTATTTTTTAATAATATATAAATTAACTTTTAGTAATAAATATTAACTTTAAAAATTAAAACCTTGAAAGAACAGTGTTGGGCGCATCATACACTTTATTATCATTCTACTAAAAATATGTATCTAAAGAAACGTTAATTAAATAATATAACGATTAAAATCATTTACTAGAACAATTACTTATATTTTAATTTTAAGCTCCCCATTACATTCTGATGTTTTACTATATATAATTTTTTCGATAGTGTTTAGCTTTTTACAGAATATTGGGCAGATAGACCTGCAGAAATAGAACAGACTGATACTGGGAACCGAAAGCAGAGTAGAAATGAGTAGAAATCCAGATATGAGCTTACCCACAGAGCTACCTGGCGTAGAACTTCTTATACTGTTTTTAAGTACGGATAAATTTTAATTTAATTATGTAGGTGTTTATGGCAAAACTAGTAGTAATTAATCGATGTGTGTATGAATAATACTCAAAATTATATCTATAATTAATATTTGTTTTAATGGAAGAACTGTGTTAATTCCATGTTCAACATATATCCATTATTACATTATTAATAATTCTATTAAGGTATTAATTTGATTGATCAGTAACACAAATACCGCATCTGAAAAATAATCCGAACTAAAACGTTATGGAAACTAAAATAAATAATAATATAGAACATATAATTTATTAAAAAAAAAAAATTATTGAGAACACAAAACTAATGTATTGCCCAACAGTAGTAATAAAATAATTTTTATTTTAAGTTACATAGCATTATTGAAATGGCATCCCTTGTGGGGAATTACTACCCAATATACTAATTAGTTTTTCTTTAATCATTGATATCTATCAACTTGGTCTTTGTTCAGTTTTTTTAAATCTGATGTTTCACAATTAAACTATTTCTTGGAATTACAAGTGTATAGTTTTACCTTCCTAATTTCCTTGGTTACCTTGGTATATTCCTTTCTATGCAATTTAAACATGGTTTTTGTGAACTACAGAAAATAGGTATGGAAATAAAGATCATTCATTAGTATGAGCATTATGTTAAAATTTTATAATTATATTTTACTGTTTACCTAAAAGTCTAGAGGAGTAATGCTGGTTTACCTATTGATACATTAAGGTTACATTGAGTGATGTAGTGACATATTTATTCATAAGTTTGGAACTACAATTAATGCAGTATAAATGTTTTTTAAATTGTTGTCTTATTATAGTGTAATAAGTGTTAAGTTTATGTTAATGTTAGTGTGTGATATTAATGTCCACAAATATTAACATTAATTCATAAAAAGCCTATTTTTTTTTTTTTTTTTTACTGTTTGAGTATGAATGTGAGACCAGTAAAGTCTCATAAGTCACTAAAGTATAGTTTTATTTTTATTATCTGAACTTTAAACTTTATGATATAAGCAACGAAGGAATATACACAGGTATGTATGACCAAAAGAATCATATTGGCGTATCAGCTAAATTCTCCAAATCACTTTTATTAACCTTGTTCTTTAAATAATTTTTTTATCGAATCTTAAATTTAGTTCAAATACTTAAATCGCACCGCTAAATTGATTTGGAAGTGGTGTTTAGCACTTTCACGAATCTAAGGATAATAGCCGTTTGGGAATATCTTATTGACATTATTTGTAATGCTCATTTGTAGTTGTTCCAAAGTTCTAGTGACCATTTTTTAATCTATCCAAATACAAATTTAATACTTTTATGTATGTATACCTTCAGCATGAAATATTGATTCTACAATTATTTCTTATAAGATCTGCTAAATATCTATGTAACTTTAAAAGACATACATAACAGTATTTAGATAATAGAAACCGTAATAATTCGAGGTTAATGATATGTCAAACGTGATTTGTCAAAGCCCCCAACTGCTTCCTTTTTTAATAATTCACGGGTGATAGTAGAATTAATAATAACCAACTGCATTTGTGTAAAAACCGGTCTGCATGAAACCTACATCCTATCTCGTGTAACCTCTTCTCATCACTCGTCTTATTCCTTTTCTTATTGCCTATTTCAAATTAACAGAAGAAAACTTTGGGAATAGCTGTCTTCAAATGAAGAAGCTATGAAATACTTCAAGAAGTTCCGAATAATTCCAATGACGAAATTATGTGATAAAAAGTCATAAAATTGATTTTGACGAGGATAGAAATGGAGATGTATTTTTCAAATAAAGGGAAACATTTATATAAGAAGTGGAACCTGGCTATAGCCCTATAGAATCAAAATTTTATTATTATATTTTGAATATTTCAATGTTCATTAATGTGGAAATAGAGGTAGGTTTTATCAGTATTAGAATTATCAGTATTTAGGTTATAACCAATTCCAAATAAGAATCCCAAATATACAAGTACCCGTCAGGTCGTTCTTGAAACCTGGATCTTATATAGTATATATATCTTGTACTACACATGCTCATTGTGTGGAAACACCGGGTTTTAATAAATTTATCGTAAATCGTAATAGATAATAAGATAATACCCAAATATAAAATTTCTTCGTTATGATTAGGGGAGATGAGTGCCTCAGTGGTAGAGCACTGAGTTGCAATGCCGAAGATCCTGGGTTCAAATCCTGCTAATGGCAAGAATTTTTTTTAGCGGTAGGAGATGGATCCTGTAGGATCTAGGACCTTCCTAGGGCTCACCCAGCCTCTGTAAAGTGGGTACCCAAAATAAGGGTGAAAATCTGGTGGTTAAGCGTGATCTAGGACAAATACAAATACCAGCCATTGTCCAAGAAACTGTACAGTCTATACCATGTACTGAACCCCAGACCCTTCATGGGTTGTAGTGTTAAAGATACATAATCTACCTATGCAGTATCCCGCTCGATGGAATCCTATTAAATTTCACTATTTCTATTTTCAGACATGCTACAGGTTACATAAACTGAATTTCCATACCATTGGCTTTAAAGTTCAAACAGTGACTATAAAGAGTCTAAGACTATTCGGACGAACTCACCTCTCCCTCCCTATTCATCAAAAACTTTTCTCATTCATAGATAGACTCCTGAGGAGAGGAAAGTCCTTGCTATATTACACAGTTCGTCCCCGGCAGAATATAACTCTCCTTAAAGGCAGAATCTCCTTTCGGGATTAGCGCTGTGGGCCTCTATAGGCCGCTATAATGCCGGGAGGAGGCCGATATTAAATTCCATGTGTAGCTTCTTATAGAAAAGTTTCTCCAGTTTATGCTAATTCGGCCAGGCTGGATTCAAGAAGCCTTTTATGAATCCTTCTGATTCACTAATAACCTAGCTCCTGCCTCAGGACTTGCATATTCCAGGGATCTTAGTGATTTCAAATAAATAGATGGTTTAAGAAAACTTTTCAATGCATATTCTTAATATTTAGAAAATTAACTTAATAGGATAATAATAAAACTCTCATTAAGGAAAATTCTCAGTTACAACCGGAGAATGGAACTAACCGGGCATAAGTCAACCACTTGTCTATTTGTGTGGGTTTATTTTTATTTTTATTTTTTTTTACAATTCTACTGTTCATTGAGGCATTATTATTAGTATTATTATTAAAGATGAATTTAAAATAAGAGGATTAGAGATGAATGGGTGAGGGAACCAGAATTTGAAAACAATAATAGAAATAAGCTTTAAAACTCTTAACATTGTAGGCCTGTTGTTTCCCGTTAGGAGGCTGAAAAAAAAGATCTATACATTAACTCTAATCATTTTATTTTTAATTCCCAACGAAAGTAAAACATAAAAAACATATTTGTGCTTTTCTTTATTCCATCTTTTAAATTCTTAGTGTAAATGTATGCCATACAGAGCTTATGAAATAATTAGTTCAAGAATAGAGCTGAAATCAGAAACTAGAAGAATCCGATCCAATGATTTTATGCTTCTGCGACGATTTATTAAAGGTCTTAAAATTTAGACACGTATGAGAAAATACAGTCAGAGTCAAAATTATTCATACACCTGTATAATTCGCGAAAAATAACAATATTGGTATTATTTAATGGGGTTGATAAAACAATAAAATCACCATTTAATATATATAACTTAACGGTAATCAATAAATATATTTCTGAATTATTAGACAAATTTTCATATAACGTCGTATAAACAATATTTGAAAAAACAACAGGAAAAACATCAGTCAAAAGTATTCGTACTGTTTATTTTAAACATTAATATAATATATAATATATATAAAATTTAATACTTAGGGAGAGGAGTGGCTCAGTGGTAGAGTACTGAGTTACCATGCCGGAAATCCTGGTTCAATTCCCGCTGCAGGCCATGATTTTTATTTAGTCTGTTTGCAGCGGGAGATGGATCATATAGGATCTAGGACCCTCCTGGGGCCCACCCAGCCTCTATAAAATATTATAAAAATAAGGTACCCAAAATAAGGGGGAAAAATCTGGCGGTCGAGCGTGACCGAGGACAAGTCACCTCCTTGCAGAACCGTTGTCCATGAAACAGTACAGTCTCTACCATGTACTGAACCCTAGACCCTTCATGGGTTGTAGTGGTACAGGTTTTTTTTTTTTTTAATACTTAGATGGACCACCTTTCCATTTTAATATACACTGTTTACGATCTGGCATTGAATTTACCAATTTTTTCGTTAAATCTACGGGAATTTTGTTCCATTCCTCTATGAAGACCTTTACATTTCGAAAGTTTGTAAATGTAATGTCTCTTATGCACCCCTAGACCATGAGAGACTTACCACCATGTTTGATTGTTGGAACTATATATTGTATCCATTGCTGTATTTATTTTCCTCCATACTTTTTGTTTTCTTTGAGTGGTGGACGTTTCAATTATGCACTCGTCGGTAAATATCACTCTATTTCAAAAGCCAATTTAACTTTTTTGATGGTCTTTGGACCATTGATATATATTTCTTTTAGTAACAACACTGATAAATGGTTTTTGTCGAGCTGTTCTGCCATGAAGCTCGTTTCTTCGTAAGCATCGACGCATTGTTGATAAGCTTACTCGGACTCCTGATTCAGAAAAAAGTTCATCAACTATTTTAGGGGCACTAATTTTTGGATTTTTGTTAACCTCTCTAAGGATATGTCTTTCTTGTGGTCAGTTAATCTCTGCCCGAGCAGCCACTCCTATCGGCCCTGAAGATGACCTACATAGTAGGTCGAAACGTCGGCACTTAAAATAAAATAGTTTCACCTATTTTTGCGTGTTTTCTTGACTGCACCCCCAACTATCAACATCCTATGATATGTCTTTCTGTTCTACAATTGATTTTTCTTGGTCTTCCCGTTCTCTTCCTAGACATAAAACTTTTTCTCAATCCATACCTGTCGATAATGTTTTGGACTGTTGAGTCAGGTCTATTCACAATTTTGGCGATGTTTCTAAGTGATCTACATTCATTATGTAAACTCACAATATTTTTTTTTCCTCTTAGGTCGTTTCTTTTGATTTTCTTCCCATTTTTTATTTTTTTTAAATAAAACGCACTTTTTAATTACACACCTTTGCAAAGACGTCTAGGCAAGGACTGATTAGAGGTAATCCTCAAACCATCTATCTTAAGCGGGGGGGGATCAAAGGATTAAAGTCCAGTGTACGAATACTTTTGACTGTTAGTTATGAGTGCATAAAGTATTACGTATTATAATTAATTCATTCTTACATATTATGAAAACTTATTTATTCCATTCTACAGCTATGAATGTGTTATTAAATACATTTAAATGAAATTAAAATAAAAACTAATATAAATAAAAAATTAAACGAAAGAAAATAAAAATAATAATAGTGTACGAATATTAATGACTCTGACTGTATGTTATTTTTTTCAATTATTTTCCGATAGACTTTTAGCTTGGCGATTAGAACAAAACACTGTGTGTGAACTGAGATGCTTTAAATAAACTTACGAAAAATAAAAAAAAACATACGCGCCGAAAACTATTAATGCGGGAAGTAGATTTTTAAAAAAGGAAATAGAAAATAGTGCCATTATGTTTTTATAAAACTAGGAAATGAAAATTTAAACATTCGTTTAACAACTGATCGTGAAAAAAATAGCATCAAAAAATAGGGAGTCAGTCATGAGGACTACCGACAGAAGTGAAACCTCAAGACTTTGGATTAACTGTGTTCTTCTTTTTTGGATAGTCTGAATTATTTAAATTAGAAATTTTTAAATTTAAATTATTACCACTAGTCTGGTTTTCACTTATATTGACTCTCCGAACTATAATTATAAACATTTTTAAGTAGTTTATTTATTATCAAAACATAA
Source organism: Troilus luridus (assembly GCA_964056705.1). Classification (NCBI taxonomy): domain Eukaryota; kingdom Metazoa; phylum Arthropoda; class Insecta; order Hemiptera; family Pentatomidae; genus Troilus; species Troilus luridus. The sequence continues at coordinate 178,994,941 of OZ057412.1, forward strand.
GGTGATCTGCAAATGCTCATATAAAAACATCAATAATTTGAAATAATAATAAGTATATCATATCGTTATACTTAAATAAACGGTCCTTTCCAAGGGTTACTTTGAAAGTAAAAAAAAAAAACTTTCTAATTGTAGTCACATAGATTTTATCCTAATTTTTAGCATCATTGTCATCTTTAAGTTCAACAATACATAGACGACTTGTTCTTTCAATTATTTCAGAAAACAAGACATTTAACTTTGAAAACTAAAACCTTTCAGTTGAAATGAAAAGTTCACATAGTTATTGGTGTTTTGAGTTATTATTAGCATGGCTGCACAACTATTAACCCTTGAGGCGGCCGATCTGACCGATCTCATAGGTATATGTCTTACCTCCTCCCTATTTGTTGGCAAAAATTCTTTTATGCTCCCAGTAGCTTTTTTGTGTTTGACTCGGGTGAGTTTAGTGCCTCCCTGACCAGTGTGCAAGGCTTTTGAACGGCTTATATGAAGCAAGCGACCGAAGTTGAAAGTTTAACCAACATCATATAAACATCAACATTGTTCATACGTACTATTTCATTAGCCGTACCATTTCGAGTTGCCTGTTTTCCGTATACATATTGCTATATTAGTAGTACTTACGCCTATGGTCTCTCAGAAATCTTCCTGGGGTATAAGGTGCTGCGAGAAATGTGAAAACTGTTTAGGAAGGAAACTATTGTTTGATGCGCATACCCTGTCTATGAATGTGGAATATACCAGTAAATATATTTTAAAAATTCAGAACAAATTCTCTAGGCCAAGAGATAAAAAGATCACAGATGTTGTAGAACTGAAGATTTTTAAGATTTTATGTGGCTGTGATCCATGTCTGTTTTCATGGTTAAACCTTTCTAGTCTTCTTTACATTATTATCAGAGCTCATTATTACAATAAATATTGATAAATTAAAAAAAAAAAGAGGTTACCAAGAAAAAAAGCAAATTTATGGTTCCTGTAACTTTTTCGCTTGAATCCTAAATATACCTAATGCAAATGCTATTCCGTCATTAATCTCTATCTCTCAAGCCCCCTAAGTACTTAGTTTGAGTATATAAGCTCAAATTGCAACAAAAATACATTTCCCTGAATGTGATCTGTCAGTTCGCCACGATCAATCTGATACGTTTTAGAGCAGCGACTAATGGAAGGTTAAACGACCTTTTAGTTAAAAATAATTATTCTTATAACAATCGAATTCTAAACTATAGCTAAAGGTGGTTACAAATAAATTGTATAACTCATGCACATGGGGCCAGGTGTCACTAGTCTCTAGCATGTTGCTGACGCGAATTCACACGTTCATTCCCTACCAAAAGTTGCTAAACACGGCTAAAAAAGTTTTCACAAAAAAAAAAAATCAGTAATTACCATCGAAATTAGGACATTTTATTAAAGGCCTTGTAATTGCTGGAGAAAGTTTCTTAAATGCTTAAATTGTAAATTTTTTTATTGACGGCCTATAACGATTTACAAAAATAGAAGAAAGACAAAATGGTGACTACTCCACCATTTCAGAAAATTACTAAGCTCAAGTAGGCACCATTTTGATCCCCCAATCAAATCACGTTACAAATGACGTCATCATGTTGGAAACTTAGAATTTATAACTTGACCTAACCTTTACGTTCAGATTTCCCGTTTTAATTGTAGTCATGTGACTAAACTGAAAAAATCTTGAATACATTTTTTATCTCTTATTTTTTTTAATGTTTTTCTCGCGAATTTCTACATATCGTCTTGATATTAAAAAATGATATTCCTGATATGTTTTAATCTCATTGTCACACCAAGTTTATTTCCGTCTTAAATCATAATCGATTATAAAGAATATTGGATCTTTAATTATATACATATTGACAGCGGAAATTCAACACTTTCAACATCATGAGAAAGATTATTTTTAACCATCATGATAAATGCTCCTGAAAATTCTCGGTAAAAAAGAAAAAGAAAAACCGATATTTCATGTGGAAATTCAGTTCAATATAAGATTGTGTTTAGATAACTTTAATTTCCTGTGTGTAACGAAAGGGTCTAAAGCCCACTAAAGAAATGTATTCACATAACTTTTTTGAATTACGGAGAATAAATGGAAATTAAAATGAAAATGTCGTCTCTTTTTATCTAAAAAATGAGAGAGAGAAAAATGAGCGAAAAGAAAATAGGGAGGGACCGAGAGGGAGTTTAACTTGTTTCCACGTCTATTGAACATTGTTAAATTCTGTCAAAGTAAATTGGATGAAGCATCGACCCATTTTGACAGCACCGCTTATCTCCATCTTCGAGGGGGGAAATAGAAGAAGAGAAAAAGACAAGCAGCATTGAATGATTTGAATTTAAATAACAAACAGGTAATTGGTAACAGGTAAGTGTCGTATTGAAGTACATAAATCTGTTCATTATATAAACGTATAAACATTAAAATTATAGAGTCCAATCATCCTAAGTTTCATTGCTGAAAGAATACCGTAAATGCTCGTCTACTTTAAAAAAAAATACTAATTTTAAATATAGAATAAAGGAACCTAATTATTTAAGACCTTAAATCTATCACGAGCTTTAGTATGGAAAAGACAATGTATATTATGATTATGATAAATGGGTAGACTTCGGTATTCATTTCATCTATAATGAACGTTCCAACAAGCATATATTCTCTATAATTGGAAATATAAGTTAAAAATTTTATTTCTTGATTAAATTATAACCGAAATCTACTCGTTATTCTTAATTACATTCTGTTTCCTATACTTAAGCTCAGGATCACTTTTATTTATTGCATAATATTAAAAATAAAACGAATATATAGTTACACCTGCAGAAAAGATACCTGAAGGAATATTGACAGTGAAAATCAAGTATTTTAAAAATTGTTTTTTTCATTTTATCATTTTATATCTTGTAAACGCCCGAGATTAGATCGAAGAGTTTACGAGAGTATGTGGGGTTTTAAAGAGTGGTGTTTGTAAAAAAACGAATTGTGGAATCCGAATCGAACCGTAGGGTTTATTTATTTTTATTATTATATATGTCAGTAAAGGGCAGGCGAAATAGACAAAATCCTTCTGGGCCCGGGACTTCGGAATATACTCAGCAATTTAACGTTATGAAATCTTGTAAACACATCAGTAGCCTCATCCTTTTTCGGATCGAATATTCAATCCTATACTTTATTTTCGAATGCCTAATGTCGTAGTTCATACAACGTTAACGTCCACGTTTCCCAGCCTTGAATAACAAATGGTACAATAATATTCATGTATATCATTATTTTTAAATTTCGATACCAAGGACGCGAGCTTAGCGATATCGATACAAAAACAACATCAATTTCCTGCCTTTAAACACACCTTCATTTCCTATTAAATTTGGTTATTTCTAGTTAACATAGGCTCTGATCACTTAAACTTCTCCATATGTCTAAACTGATTCCCTCCTCCATTTTTGTTACTAACCATATACGTCATCTTATGCGAAGTTATTTCAAGGCCTATTTCTTAATCTGTATTTATTGCATTTATTTTTATAGTCCCCACGGTCCCTCCCGTCAGATCTTAATCATCCGCGACCTCATGTTTTACAAGACTGATCCATATTCAAACCGAATTCTGTATGAGATTACCCGAATTAATTTAGTAATAGAGTTATTTGAACCAAGTTATAAAATAAAAAATTACAATTAATAATATAACTTATTTTCATCATTAGCTGAAATTCAGTGAACTATACAATCCATGCCCCTGTAGGCCTATATTTAATAATTGGTTTTTAACATACATGACCTTAGTGATGAATGAATTTATTTTAAAAGCCATTTTGATTATTAAAAAAAATGAACGACAACTAGCCAAAATTATATTATTTGATTTAAAATATACAAGGCTCATTGTGCGATAGATAATTGCTATAAATAAACCATAGCACATATCCTTCTAATGTATTTCATAAATTAATTAGTTAAGTATTCATTATTAAACAATGAACGAATTTTTGAAGTAATTCTGTAAGCATATCTTATATAGACCAACATATTCTTTGTTATATATTAGCTATACATTTTTATATTCAATTAGCCGTTAATGAATATTTATATATATATAAAGTGAAGAACAATTTCTTAAGTGTTCAGTTTATTTATTACTTTAAGCTCTTGATAGGAATAGAGATCAGTTTCACGGGCTACCATGCTCTAGACAAACTTTCTAAGAAAGATGTGGGGATTAAATCTAAACTATCTTCTAAACTATTCCAAGCGAGCAAACTTCTCTAACCTCCTACCTCACAACTATGATAGCACTCCATGTTTTGAGCAAACTTGCCACCAATCATCGCTAACTGTGAGCGGATTCATAACTGAATATCGTTAATATTCAAATCGTCAGAATTATTGTATGAGTTCCTGGAGCCAGTAATATATTTAACCGACTTATGACAATTAATCAAAAAGTTTAGTCTAACAAAAGTCGTAACATTAATTTCTTCAAAACAAGAACTGAATATATCAAGTAATAAAGAGAAACATTCAACTAAATAATTACTGTATTAATACAACAGGAGAAAAACGAGGTAACTCGATATTTTTCTCAAAATTTGGGATCAACGGTTTCTGATAGATCTTTCGATGACGTATTATGGTGTAGTCAAAAAAGCAGAAGCACTAGTTCATCCGAACGAAGTTGAGCATGAAGCCCCACTTTCAGCATCAAATATCCACTTTAATTTCAGATTGATAGCACCACCAATTCACTTGGATTTTATTAAATATAATGATACCAATTCTGTGGTAAATTTACTTTCCTTAACATTTAGGCAAAAGTGAATTAGTTAAAAGTTTAAAATGAAGTAAAACTTTTCCCCCTGTAGTTTGAATATACTTTGGATAGTTTAAAAGCTATAAATATACTCGTAATTTACTTTACCTTACAAACTAAAAGTATAATATTGGAACTGTAAGGTATATTGTGGAAATAATAATGCTAATAGTTTAGTTAGGAATGATACAATGAATGACCGATTTTAAAAAATAACTCAAGATTTTTCAGTTCAATTGTCAATCATCTTCAATAAGATGGATTATTTGAAAACAAATATGGACGAGGATAGCTCATTTAAAAGATAACTTTGTTGAAGTCTCGGATTTAATCCGGCCGTGGCAGATAGGCTATTTAATCTGTCAACAGCCATGGATTGACACTGTTGGATCTTTGACCATCCTCAGCCCCTGTAAATTTGGGATTCTTAGTTGTGAGGTGGACAACCCTAGGCGCAGAAACAGGACAATGTCTGCTACGTACTTAGCCCAATATCTTTCATGGGTTAATAGTAATTCAGACTTTTGTTTTTAATCTTTAATAGCATTTTATAATTTTCAATTAACTTAAAAATATAGCTAGTGTCCACAACAATTTTTACACTCAGGTACTGAGACATGGTTGTTTGTTCATTTAACGTCACTTTATGCTGCCATGGCTAATCGTACGATGCTACAGTGGGAAATCTAAATTTTGCCTATCCAGGTTTAATTAGGATAGGGATTTTTAACGAGTATCTAACATTGTACAGGACGCCCGTTTAATGTCCCTTCTGAGGGACGGCGTAACTAAGGATTTTTTTACTTCTTTTAAAAAATCCTAGGCCACCTGCCAGACGAAGAACCCGCGATCTTGGGCTTAGTAGTTTGTTACAATAACCACTAAACAAGAGGTCGCCCCCTTAGACATGATCCCTGGGACCTTATGGTAGCCATTTCCTGAATTTCCCCACCTTACCGATGATGGGAAATCCCCTTATAACACAGTAGCCTCTTATCTTGTCAGGACCTTATTGGATGTGGAAGCGAGTGGCTGGTTATAAAGTTTTTATCAAATTATAAACAGCGACTGGTCCCGCAGACAAAACCTCAGTAGTTGTGATACTTCTTTGATTTTTTCAAAGTAAGCTTTCATTTAATGTATTAATATTTATAATAATAATAAAAACATTAATACATTATTTATAATAAATAATGTAAATATTAATACTATAATTTATATTTATTAGTTAATGTTAATAAATGACACTTTTAAATTTATAAAAACTATTAACAAATAAATTTTTTTTTTATTCTTTTCGAAATTATACAATAATTGTTAATGTTTAAAAATGGTTTTACAAATTATGAAATGTTTTTGATAAAATTAACGTCTTTTTAGAATACTATGAGAAAGAAGAAGCTGATATATTCGAATCAGATGTTGATCACAATGAACCTGTTTGTATTAATGGCACTGATGACAATTTTATTTTTAAAATTATTTTTTGTATCATTATTAGTCTTTTAATTGTTTAAAATAAAAAATAATTATTTTTTTGTAAATACGCAAGTTTTAAAACATCCTATTTCCTGTATTGATATTATTTGTTTTGTTTTTTACTGGAATTTACTAAAATATATTACTTGATTGTGGGCAATGCAAGAAGGTTCGTGTAAGTAATAACACAAAATTAAATTAATATACATATTATTACCTTTATATTAATACGTTTTTAACTAAGGTGTGCTGTGGGAGCAGGTATCAATACTAGCGTAAGGAACGGCCAGTACTTGAGAGTTAAAAATGATTATTACGAAATTATTTAAATCCGTAAACTGTTCATCATAATGCAAAGTATGATACTTGAACTAGTGTTTATTCAAAACTATTAATGACTTCTGCTAAATAATTACCCAATGTATCGTACGCAAGAAAAAGGAAAAGAATAAACTAACTTATTTAGCAGGTTAAACTCGGAGAAAAAGAGGAAAAAGGTTAAAACATTAACCCGATAAAAATAAGTTTATATTGCCTACGCATTCAAAGTTGAACCTGCGTAACGATACTTCAGATTAAAAAAAAACAAAAATAAAAATAAAACGAAATAATACCGCAACTCAGTGAAATATTGAAGGGCAAGTTTCTTTCATTTTCTGCAGAGATAGAACTGAAAAAAGTTTACGCCAGGGAACGACGAGGCTCATTACTCAAACCAAGTTTTCTGAAGAAAAATAGGTTTTTATTTTCATATCGCCCTCAACCTGCTTTCTCCCCATGTCGCAGATGGAGATGAATTAATGTTTGCTTTTTTTTTATTCCAGTTCTTCTCTCCGCTGTAGAATATATATATATATTTATTCTTTCAAAAATAGAGAAAATTAAATACTGAGAAAACATTCGAGCAATTACAACATGTAATAACCTTTTCATTTCCCCCTTAATTTCTTTATTCCAGAAAAAAAAAATTGTTTTTATCTTAAAAATTTTTATATTTAAGGTTTGACTCCTGTGAAATATTACTATTTTGATTGAGACAACACTATCCTCAAGTTGCTTTTTATACCTATTTTAGCAATATTTATTAATTGATTTACTTACGGTTAATAATATTTTTAAGTTTCCTTAACGCAAGATAGAAAAAAAACTGAGATGATGTATTTTTTTAAGCATTTCATTACATTGAGGGTTTTTTTCAACCAGCCGTCATAGCCAACCGAAAATTTCTTTAATTTCCTTTTTCCACTTTCTTTTGTATTTTATATCTTCCTCCCTTAGACCGTGACTGTGCATGCTTACCTCAACTCCTTTTATATTACATGGTCTTCGTCGCCATATTCTCCATTCATCACCCCATTTGAAAATTAAGTTGGAAAACCATTCCTCATTTATTCTTCTGAGATAAACGTACCACTCCAATATCCATTTTTCTATATTTTGTAAGGTTTCTCTTATTTCTACGATTTTTTGGGTTTGCATTCGCTTCCTGATTTCAACATTGATCTTCCTTTCTAGTCTGGACACCCTGGCAGATCTTCGATAGTCCCTCTCAGTAGCATCGTGTTTTTTAAAAATTTAAAACATTAATGTAAAAAAAAATACTTGTGATCTTGAGTGTTTAAATTAATGCTTAAGATGAAGGCTGAATTTGACACACCAGTACATTAACGTTTCTCTAATTATATTGATTTTTAATATATAAAATTTCGATATTATCGATGGAATATAGCAACTATATTAGAATATTATTATTATGTTTTCTTCATTACTTTAATATAGTATCGATGTCTTCCAAATACTTCTAGTTTGAGTATGGATGCTCTATGAAGTCCATTATTTCATGAGTTATCATTGGTTTTCTTTGAAAAGAAATCGTCTGTTTCAGTCATAATGTCCGCTATTACTCTTTGAGATGTATTACCAGAGAGCTTAAGAGCTTGATAAGTTGCAAGCATGTGGAACACAAAGAGCAGTGGCCAGTATCTGGAGCCAAGACAATGGAACCTGTTTTTTCCCCCGTTATCCTCCGAATTCACAAGAGAAGAGGTGAAGAATTGCTGAGCGGATAAGCCGGGCTTTATCCCCTCTAATTCAGCGTAAAGCCTACTGATAACACACACGCACACACACAAACACAGTTCCTAAAAGCAGGGAAGGAAACCTTTCAAAGCACCTCACCCCGGTCTCATTTGGAATGGGAGAGCTCAGAGCGTTTGTTATCGCCCCCCCCCCCTAACTTCGCTCTTTTGTTTTCTAAATGGACCCTAAGAGATTTTTCAAACAACTAATTAAAACAGCCATTACAGACCACACAGGCAACCGCAATCAATGATTCAATGGTCCACCGTATTCCATTAACCCAAGAGGGATTGCGATATTGATGAAAATCTCGAAAAAAAAGAATGGAAGATAGGTTGCAAAGAAATAGGCAATGAAAACCCTGAGAAATATTCCAGACCCGCTGATAATCAACTATCAATAAATGATTCAATAGAATCTTTAGATAGATTTATAAAATAAATCTATATTCATATTCAAATTTAAAAAAAAAAAGAAGATAATTATTACTTTATAAAAAAATACAAGCAACTAGGCTATAATATAACAGAATTTTTTAAATTATTTTTATTTAATTTTTCACCAAGCCTTTTTTTTTTAACGTTACATTTTTTTTTAGTAATGACTCAAAATTAGAAGACGAAGTTTGAAAATTACATACGTACACAATATTGTTATGAAAAGAAAAACTAAAACTGTACCATTACGACATGTGAATGGGTCCGAGGTTCAGTAAATTGTGTAGGGAGGTGATATCACCCTGAACCGCTAGATCCCCTCCCCCTATTTTGGGTACTCACTTCATAGAGGCTGGGTGAGCCCCAGGAAGGTCCTAGATCCCATATAATCCATCTCCGGCTGCTGAGAGATTAAATCAAAATCTTCCCAGCAGCGGGATTTGAACCTGAATTTTCGGCATGGCAGCTTGGTGCTTATTTAATTCAACAATCATATATGTTTGTAACATAAGTTGATATAACTTAAATATAATTTCATTCAATTGCAGGTTTATGAAAACAATGATAAAATAAACATGTGTATATTAAAATTGAAAAAAAGAAGATAAGTATTACTATATACAAAAATACCGGTAATTAGATTTTATAATCGAAAAGAATTTATTTAATTTTGTTTTATTTCTTTTGGTAACGACTCATAGTTAATAGATGACGTTTGGAAATTTCATATTGAGCAATAACCAATGACTTTTTCCAGGCCCACTAATTAACAACTAATACCAAATCATTAAATAGAAATGTTAAGACTTGGGATAGAACACAAATTTATTTTCTTATTATTTCAAATCACTACTTTCCCGTTAGCCGGGCGCATATGTTTGGGGGCATGCGTTCTCTGAATTAATTCAAAACAAACCGCGTTTTCCTTTTCTTTTTTTTTCAGTCTTAAGTTTTGTAATAAAAAATATGACAATTTGTGATTTAACTAGAACTGAAAAAGACACAGTCTGTTATTTTCAAGAGAAAGGTATATTAGCAAAGAATGCAACAAGCAATCAGAATCATAAAATGTAAGCTCTCGTCTCTCTCGAATATTTTTTTAGGACCACCGATTTTTGTTTGTTTTGCTTTCGTTCCGCTAATACTTCTACACAAACTTCTCTTACGTAAGTAGTTGTTCCAATCTACAACTGTATTATGATTCTTATTCAGTTCTTTCTTACACCAGTTGACTGATGTCATCTCTTTGCTCCAACCGTAAAAAAACTCAAAGATGTTAGAAAACTCAATCTGGACGATGGAGCTCTTCTTCGTGCTGCATGATGAAAGATTGCACCGCCAACTACCTCAGGTGACAGCCGTGGCCAAACCACATTAGCTGTCGGTTCTTTAGAGAATCCCTTAGCTCGGTCACTTTTAGTTTCTCTCTTATTCTCTCCATTCTGATGCGATCCCTCCTGGTTTTTCTAACGACTTTCCGCAGGAATTTCATCTCCGCTGCTGTCACACGGCTAGCATGCTTGCTAGAACGGAATTTAAGTGTTTATATTGTCATATCCTAGAACGAATTGCGTTAGGTAGATAGTGTAGAAAGCTAGAAATTATAGAATTATTAATTAAAGGTAGCCGATTGATTTTTAACTATTTTGAAATAATAATTGCTTAATTTACGTTTGTGAGGATGTCTGGTTCTGTAGTAGTGATTGAAAGTTCATCGTTTGGATCGTGCTATGTGGTTGCGATTTTTCTTACCGTCATTTGGAGAAATGATAGATAAGGATACTGCCCATGATATTTGTTAGATTTAGATGGTTTTGGAATATACAGCTTCGGCAAGATATCGATGAATCTTTAACTTCATTGAAGTCGGTTGTTTTTTAAGTAATTAGTGTTGCTTGTTTTAGGGGCTCAATAGAACTTTTAATTTTGACCAACGCAATGTATGTTTTTTCCGGCTAGTGAAAATGGTGTTTTAATAATAAAAAAAAAAGATTTGATAGCAAAAACAATAACATAAGCTATTTATTATAGAAAGTGAAGTTAAGCATTTCTTGAAGATAAAATAATAATAATATATAATACAAAAAAAGACTAATTTAAAGAATTTTGAGTTGAAAAATTAATTATAATGATCTATCATATCGTCGCTGTCAAAACAATATCGCCTATGTACACTATGGGTGATTTTACAAGAAAGAAAAAAAAACGCGCCATCTATTATATTATCTTATATATCTTTGATAAAGACAACCGATTTATAAGAAGCTTGCCTTCCGTTCAACCTTGAAAACTTTTTTCAATAGTGTGTAATTTAACCTGTAGAATGCAGTACCGTTACTAATTCATTTTCACCAAAAGTTGTAGATAGCCGGTATTGTTTTGACAGCGACGATATGTAGATTGAGCTTAAATGTAATTAATTACACAAAAAATAATTAATTAAAATTAATTACTGGTAAGTTATTAAAACTAATGACGTCAATTGACTGGGATGCTCGAAGAACACAGGTCCCGATGTATACTGTGCGTGTGCTTACTTCGTGGTTGAGCTGCAGTGGTGGTAAGCTGATGGCTCTGAACTGGTGATTAGCTCGGGAGCTGATCTGTTGTGTTTTACACTTTTAAAACTACTTAGTTACACTGTTTTCACAAAACACTTGATTAACAGTCCGTTTGGTACAAAAATCAATCACATGTTAACAAAAATAAATGCACAATGCTTCTGTAAATATTAAATAATTTAATTTAAAAATGTAAAAATTTAATTTACAATATTTTTTTAATGTGTTGTCTTAACAATTAGAGTTATTGGTTTGTGATTTCATCAAGTTATGGAATCTTTTGTAAATAAGTGACATGCATAATACTTCTTCAAGGTAGGCAGTTCTTTAAAGTACTTATGATAAGAACAAGAGTATTGGGATTGTCGATATTTTTATATATATATTTATCAAAAGGCTGGGTTTTTTTTCAACTAGAGTGGAAATTCCATCCTTAAGTCATGGAAATACCACTCGGTAATTATCAGTTGACTACGAGAGTCGTTCCGATAAAATTAAATTTTAGGAATTTATATTGTAATATTATGACTGTAGTTTTTAAGGGTTTTGAATCCGTTATGACAGTACAAATCAACATCACAACTCAATATCTACAATTACAACGCTCTATCGATATGTGATAGAACGTGTAGAATGTGTAACGAAATGAAACATAGTAAATTATTTATTAAAAAAAATAATTCTCATCTATTTTTTGTAAATAAGTCAGCTTGTAAGATGATAGCACAATACTTAATAACTTTTTTAAACAAAATATATACGTCAATTAAGATTTTTCCAGGGGTCTTCTGGGGTTAGTTATTATAACTATTAACTATGTCCAAGGCCGCAGGTTCGCAGCTGGGGGAAGAGCCTAGGCTTTTTTAAAGAGGATTGAAAATCTTTAGTTATTCCTTCCTTCGAAAGGAACGTAAGATGGCGGTCCCGAGCCTGTGCGGTGTCAGATACTCGTTACGTTTCCCTACCCTAACTATAACTGGATGATAGAATTACTGTATCCTATTTATCTTAGATCATTGAGAATTTCCCTATATATTCTTTTCCTGCACGGTTGATCTTGAAATATTTGATCTAAATACATATCAAATAATTTCGGGGACAGAATACAATAATCCTCCTTGTAGAGATATTTCGGTGGTAAGATTATTTGTAACGTTGTACGTTTGCAGTTTGATTCCAATACAGATACGATACTTATATATTTGCCATCAATTCCTTCGTTTTTAAGTATCTTCATTAATTTGATATTTGTCAGTAAGCATTCCATTAGAATTATTATTTAATTTATTTTAAGGCTTAACTACCGTCTTAATCAGTTCTCGCTTAGATTACATTCGGGGGGGGGGGGGATTTGCTATCTGTGACATCAATTCTAACTACTAAAGCAGGGACGAATGATTCATGTACAGTCATATTTAAACCTTGTTATCATTTTAGTTTTCTATTCTCAAGGTAGTATCCTTGGGCCAATCCTTTATACAGTTTATACAGCTGACATCCCAACTCATCCTAAAACTATCCTTGCCACGTATGCTGATGATACATGTGTATTATCGGTCAACACCAATCCAGTTATTGCATCCCAAAGCCTCTAATCCCATATCACTGATCTTGAAGAATGGTGTAAAAACTGGAGAATTGAAATAAATTCTCAAAAATCCCATCAAATCACTTTTACCTTACGTCGTAAACCAATGACTTCCTGCCCTTCAGTATCATTTAGTAATATCCCACTGGTGCCTGTAGAACAGATCCGATACTTAGGGTTGCACCTCGACAAACGATTAACCTGGAATCCTCATACTAGACTGAAAAGACAAGAAACCGCTCGACGTTTCAGGCTACTTTAACACTTACTAGACAAACGTTCTAACCTCCCAATTAACTACATGACCATCAAACGACCTATTTGGACTTACGGAGTAGAGCTTTGGGGCTCCACTAAGCCATCGAATTCCTCTCGTATCCAATCCCTACAATCCAAAATTCTTCGTAAAATCCATAACGACCTTAATGTCCCATTTGCTGCTGATTTGGCCCGAACCCGGTATCTTTCCTTTCATACCAAACTTCATTCCCACTCAAACCCTCTAGTTTCAAACCTAGCTTCCTCTTCGAATCCCGATAATCCTCCGAGGCGTCTGAAAAGAAGATGGCCACGTGACCTTCTTAGTTGAACTAGTGATTTTAGTACTACCAGTGGGTAGTTTCTCAACTTGCCATTACTCATGTCATTTTGTATCACATAGCCTATTTACTGGATGTATTTTTTTTTAATACAGTTGTAAATATCAATAAATAAATTTAAAAAAAAAAAGTTTTCTATTCTTTATTATTTTTTGGTAAAACAATCCAGAAGTCTTCAAAATATCGGTAAAAATTATTTATTACAATATACTTTTTTAAGGTAGTTATCAAACAAATTTAGTAACTAACTAAACCAAGTACTTTTTTTTCCTTTTAATTTGCACGAATCAAAATTATAATTCTCGAAGTCTTTAGTACTAATTAGATCATTACCTACTATATAAAAAAGGAAAATGTTAACTAACGAAATAAATAAGTTGTTAATTCATGCATGTATGTAACGAGGCCAGTTGTATCCCGCAGATGTTCTTGTTGTATTTTGTCAAAAGCTTCCAGTCTCACGCTCCATTACATTATTCCTCCGGTTAGTATTTTATTGTTATTTATAATTATATTTTTTTACACCACATAAATTGTTAAAAATAATTAATGAAAAATTGAGATATTCTTTATACACTCATTAATGAGGAAAATTACTTTATTCATTCATTCCTTTTTGGTCTTGGAGCCTATCGGAAGGTTCAAAATAGCATTTTACTATAATAATACAAGATGTTTTAGAGTGTTTACTAAATTCAAGAGTGTTGTATCATCAAGAGATTTTCTGATTTGTCAGCTCGTTATTGACAACAATGGAGCAGAGATTCAGAGACTAAACTGTACAACAAGCGAACCTATTGCCTACCATTTCGACGATAAGACAACCTCTTGAAGACCGGGAAGGAATGAGAAGAGATGAAGCTACTGTTGGAGGGTCGGAGATATGGTGCCTCCTCCATTCCTCCATTCCCCTGCACCATTAGCATCCAAATGGAGACATTAAAACTCATTAAGCGGCTATTTACTTTTTCTCTTTAGAAGAGGGATTATTCAAGGCCTCTTGCCATCTTCCTTCTTATAATTGTTTTACTCAAGGAATCTTAGGGACATTTTAACTCCTATAGAATAGACTGTTTGAGAGGTCAGAAATCTGTTTGTATCCAACCTTCGTTCAATGGAATCTCATGGTCACGCCATTCAAACTGAAAGGTATACATTTTTTTTTTCTTTTTTTTTTTAAATTTATTTATTGATATTTACAACTGTATTACAATAATACATCAAGTAAATGGGCTAAGCGATACATAATGACATGTGAAAATGACAAGTAGAGATACTACCCAGTGGTAGTACTCAAATCACAAGTTCAACTAAGAAGTCACGGGGCCATCTTCTTTTCAGACGCCTCGGAGGATTATCAGGAATTGAAGATGAAGCTAGGTTTGAAAGTAGAGGGTTTGAGTGGAAATGAAGTTTGTTATGGAAGGATAGATAGCGGGTTCGGGCCAAATCAGCAACAAATGGGACATTAAGGTCACTATGGATGACTTTATTCTTAACAAAATAAGGAGCATTGAGGATTTTACGAAGGATTTTGGATTGGGGGATTTTACGAAGGGATTGGATACGAGAGGAATTCGATGGCTTAGTGAAGCCCCAAATCTCTACTCCGTAGGTCCAAATAGGTCGTATGATGTTCATGTAGATGAGTCTTTTGCAATTAATTGTGAGCTTAGAGCGTTTGTCTAGTAAGTGTTGAAGCAGCCTGAAACGTCGAACGGTTTCTTGTCTTTTCAGTCTCGTATGAGGATTCGAGGTTAATCGTTTGTCAAGATGTAACCCTAAGTATCGGATCTGTTCTTCAGGCACCAGTGGGATACTGAAGGGCAGGAAGTCATTGGTTTACGACGTAAGGTAAAAGTGATTTTATGCGATTTTTGAGAGTTTATTTTAATTCTCCAGTTTTGGCACAATTCTTCAAGATCAGTGATATGGGATTGGAGGCTTTGGGGTGCAATAATTGGATTGGTGTTGACTGATAATACACATGTATCATCAGCATACGTGGTAAGAATATTATTAGGATGAGTTGGGATGTCAGCTGTATAAAATGTATAAAGGATTGGGCCAAGGATACTACCTTGAGGAGTATACATTTTTATGACTTAATCGTTAAAAGGAAGATAGTGTGAAATGAAAGGCTCTAAATCAATTCGAATAAGTCGATGTAAATGGTTAGTTACCGAAACGGTGGTGATTTTGTTACATAGGAGGTGACACGTTTGAAAATGTCGAGAACTTTAGGTACTTAAAATATATCTAGAGCCCCAGTTAAGTACTTAAGTCGAATTTTCTCCTTAATGAGTTATTGTACATAGGGTTAGGGGGGGGGGGGTATATAGGGATGCGGATTGGTGTAATGTTAGTAGTGACTAATGAACTAAGTCAGCCATTGTCTTGTAAACTCATTTACAGGTCTTAATAAAAGCAATTGAGAGCTATTGATTTTATTACAACTTCATTTCAAAACAAGACATTCGAATAACACGTTTCTACTTCCTTCAATTCAGCAAAATCTCTATGCATACAATTCGACTTAAACACTTATTCACCGGGACTGTAGATATATAGTTATTATGAAAAAAGGAAATTCAAGAAGAAATGAAGTCCCAGTTAAAGGCAGGAAACATTTGTGATTTTTACGTCGCTCTATACATAGGATGCTGCATTTTTGCCCAAAATTTAATAACTAGAATTTTTGACTATCAGCCTTAAAGTGTCATGAGTTATCTGACGGATTCGGGTTTGGTTGGTGGTCAGTGGAATTCTAAGCATACATTGGTGGTTTTGGGTTCGAATCAACGGAATGACAAAACCTCTTTATAAATGATTACGAAGAGAGGAAAAAATTAAGAATTTATATATATATATATATATTGATTCAGCTTTTCTCCCTTGTGTTTACTTTACAGAGGCTGGGTGAGCCTCAGGAGGGTGTTCAGATTTCACGGTACCCATTCCCAGCCGTTAAAAGATTATTTAATGATCTGTCACAGCCCGATTTGAACTAGGACCTTCGAAACGGCAACTGAGAGGTCTACAAACTTAGCTAACGAGCTCCCTTAGGTAATAAGAAATAATAATAAAATTTATTGAATAAAGTCCGGACCGATCTAATAAAGTACAGAATTACCGCAACTAGGGATATATCTAAGCCGTTAAAGTCGATATTGGCATCTTCACCCAATAAGAGGTGTGTTGTAGAGTCGTAACCTAACCTGGTCCATCTCCCTCAAACCATTTACGTGTCCTCATATTTACAGCCTAGTCCTATAAGTGCCTGAGTGCTTCGTTAAGTGT
Organism: Troilus luridus; assembly: GCA_964056705.1. Classification (NCBI taxonomy): domain Eukaryota; kingdom Metazoa; phylum Arthropoda; class Insecta; order Hemiptera; family Pentatomidae; genus Troilus; species Troilus luridus. Next base: position 179,011,822 of record OZ057412.1, read on the forward strand.
CCTTCATCGTAACTTTTCCTGCGAGGTTACTGTCCATAACGGTTAATATTACAATTAATCCATTTTCCTTTAATGTCTACTTGATCTTTGTTCAAATCCCGCATAAAGGATATTAGTTATTATTATTTAATCATCCAATATATTTTGTCTAAATTAAATCAATGTTTTCACCTGTCATAATAAATTAGACATAGGTAATTAAACTTGTTAAAATTAAGACATTTTCAAATTAAGAAACTTGAAACAAAATATTTGGAAACACTTCAATTTTGGATCATTCATCATCATTAAGGATTAGGCACTTTTGTTAATCTATACATATTAGAGCCAAGTAGATAGGGATTAGCATTGCAAAGACTGAATGAAATATTAATGAATCAATTAAACATAAACATATATATATTGTACTGAGAGAATCAAACACTATATGTAGTGTGTCGAAAAGAAAACTAAATTGAGTTAATTTTACTTTAATTGATTTTACTAATTTATTTTATTACACAGTCTTACATGCAAAATAAGAAAAGGCCCTTTAAGCTACTCGTGTACACACCAATCATAAAATTCTCTTCTTTTCAATAAAAAACACAACTCCTAGAATTTCATGTGCATATCTGAAAATGCGAGCACCTAGAAAATGAGAGCACCTGGAAAATGCGAGCACCTAGAAAATGCTTATTCTGCTTACCATACTATTTTACACTCAATTAATATCCTCAATATCTTGGCCATTGCGCATTTTTAAAATGACATTAAAAAGCTTTATTCATTTTCTCAGTACTGCTTCTGTGGAATAAAATTGGGAAATATTTATTTTTTTAACAAAATAACAAACACTCAGTATTACAAACCAGGTTTTGTTTAAATATGAAACTAAAATGACTTAATAAATGTCGGGATTAACTAGTCACCACAAATTGGTATATACCTTTTCATTGAATCAACTAAAGGAGTTGTGTAATTAACCGGATTATTTTAATAAAAACTCTGTCATACTAATCAAAATAATAACAACTATTATAGCAAATATATTCAATAATATGAAAATATACATAATTAACAGAGAAACAAAAATATACATAAGTACTTATATATTGTTCTTGTATCACTAAGCTAGAAAAATGCTAGATTTTATAAAACCTCAATTACTAAATTAAACCACAAATCACTGCAAAACTAAAAATAATATGAATATAATGCACACAATGATGTATAATGAAATAGATCCTATCTGCTATCTGAGTATGTTACAGATAAAGGTGGCGCCGATTTAAATGATTTTCACATTATAAGAAAAATACTTCAGAGATGCCTTTATCCGAAATTTAAAAAATCTTATTTTAACACTACACGATCTGAACATATCAAAATTAAAATTAGCGTTAAAACCACCATATATATTACTGAATAAGCAGTCTTTAACTGTTACAGAAAACAGAAAAAAACAATATATGTATGGTACATTAAATACATGTAAAATACATGTATAATATGGTTAATTTAAATGAATAAACACATTTTGTAGGTAATTTTTAGCAATTTATGGATCCAGGAAAACATTACTATCCAAGTAATGTAAATAAATTAATCATACATATAGACTATTCAGAACTTTCAAAATACATATTGATGAACATCTATCATGACTTTTATGTAATAATGTTAAATTTAAAGACTAGATAATGTTGTCTATGGTTTGTACGAACTTCTTATGTACGGGTACATTTTCACAATTTAAAAAATAGAAATAATAAATATGAATTTATAATAATAACTAATGAAAATATTTATTATTGCTTTAAATAAGGAATTTATTAAGCATCTGCTTATAGAATGAACTAAAATCTGCACTCCTAAATAAATAATTACCTAAATCAGATATACGAAATTTCAACAACATTCACACAAGACAAATGATAAAGTAATTAACATTTTACATCACCGAGATGGTGTTGACAAATAATTGACATTTTCTGAAAACAGAAAACATTTGCGATTGCATTGCTCATTTTTCTGCGTATAAGGAAAACTTTTATATCATGGCTACAAAGAGAGTGATTGAAATTATTACAAATATCAAAAATCGATTCGTAAACCAGTCTTAAGAACAATTAATAATTGTGTTCACAAATGACTCAATGACATCAGTGATTCTAGCATGTTTACAAAGCCAACGTCACAAGGATTTTACGCCATTAAATTTAGAATTGGCTATGATTCAGCTCACTTGGAAATATGCGTAACGGCAGCTTAATGTCGAAAACACACTTAAATAAATAACCACTTGTATCCAATTGTCAAGTATTTCCATGAATATTGTTTTACAATTTATTTTCTACTCTCACGAACAGACTTTTCATCGATTGACTACGTGATAAAAATATAAACGGACGTACGATTTCTGAGTATTATGCACTTAAGTATGATAAAAAAGATCTTAAATTAATAATATATCTGTCAAGTAGTACTGATAAAGTAATCAAACAAATAAACAGTAAACAGTTCAATAGCAAGAGGAAAGTTGGTATTTGATTACTAATAAAATTGAACATAGTAGGACAATTATTTCCTTATGACGCATTGGTTGTTGAACCAATTTTTAAATATGAGTTTAAATTAAATTATGGTATATTTAAGTAATTTTATAAATTCAGGATTATATTTCGTGTATTAAAAAATAATTTGCCAATCAATCACAAGCACAATCTCAAAAATAATTCCGCTAAAAATCTTTCTTTTTTAATAATATTTTTCTTGAAAGTCAAAAGAGAAATAAATTGATAGTCAAGATATGAGTGAAAAAAATATATACAAGAATCCTTAAGTCTCTAAAATAATAGAAAAGAAAAATACCAGCAAAAAAGAAATAAAATAAAATAATTTTATAATAGTTTACCAACTTCAATGATTAAGTTAAGTTTGGTAAGTTTAATACAGATATTTTTTTTAGCAATGCAACTGTCTGAATAATGAACATTTTTACTTATTATATTTATATATTAATGATGAATAATTTGTTCATATTAATATATTCAGTAAAATTCTAAAATTATCTATGCTCGTAAAATATTATACGGTGATCACTAGATTTTAAAAAATAAAATTATGACAAATCTTAAATTTCATATTACCCGTATTATGTGAATGAATGGATGAATGAATGAATGAATGAATGAGCCTCTATTATAAAGAGAGATATAAACAAAATAAAATTTTCGACGTTATGCAACTTGATTTGGTATATTTTTAATTTAATTTAGTACCACAGATCAGCCACTGATTTGTTTTCTTTAATAGGTGTACAAACCAAGTCATTTATCGCCCACAATAGATGTTTTATTAAAAGAAAGAAATAAATTATTATTAATTTGTTTTGTTTTTTTCAAATAAATATATAGTCAAGAGTAGCTTATTCTTTGATATCATATATAATTGTTGTATATCGGCAAATCGATGTGGTATAGGCTTATGCCATCTCTGATCGCCCGTTATATATTTTTAAAAACGGTTTTTAATTCTATATAAATTCCGTAAAAAAAATCGGCGTTGTTGTCACAGAGATGTACTCCGTACGAATCTTTTTATTATTATTTTATGTTTTGTATTATTCGATTTTAATAATATTTTTTTAATAATTTATTCAATGTAATTTACAACTGTTTTATAGTAATACATCCAGTAAATAGAATGAATTTATACAATACAAGTAGAGAAACTACCCAGTGGCAGTACTCAAATAGCAAGTTCAACTTAGTAGATCACGTGGCCATCTTCTTTTCAGACGCCTTGGCGGATTATGAGGAATTGAAGAGGTTGCTAGGTTTGAAACTAGTGGGTTTGAGTGGGAATGAAGTTTGTCATGCAAAGATTGATATCGGATTCGGGTCAGATCAGCAACAAATGGGACATTAAGTTAATTATTGATTACTTTGTTCATAACAAAAGAAGGAGCATTGAGGATTTTACGAAGGATTTTGGATTGTAAGGATTGAATACGAGAGGAATTCGATGGTTTAGTGGAGACGCAAAGCTCTATTCCGTAAGTCCAGATCGGTCTAATGATTGTTATGTGTATCAGTCATTTGTAATTAATTGAGAGCTTAGAGCGTTTGTACAGTAAATGTTGAAGTAGCCTGAAACGGCGTGCTGCTTCTTGGCGTTTCAGGATTCTTAGTTAATCTTTTGTCAAGGTGCAACCCTAAGTATTGGATCTGTTCTACAGGAATCAGTGGGATGTTATTAAACGATACAGGAGGACAGGAAGTCATTGGCTTACGACGGAGGGTAAAAGTGAGTTGACGGGATTTGTGGGAATCTATTTTAATCCTCCAGTTTTGACACCATTTTTCATTTTTTTAATTTAAAATAGATTAAACACTAAACATAAAATTAGCTTTCATTGTTCAGCAAAATTATAAACTTATTCTATTGCTTCATTACACCTCGCCTCGTCTCCATGATAAATAGAATAAATCTCCTGTCTTCTAAAGTACAGGAATATTTTTTACAAAATGTAGTAAATAAAAATTTATATTGATTTCTGTTGAAAATTCATTATGGATTGCTGTAAGGTACTTTATCTGCTTGTGCAGTGAACAAAAATCTGCACAGGTAAATAATTATAAAAACTGGAAATACTTTTTGTAAAATTTGTTTACTGAAATTTATAACCGTATTATTACTCCACGGCAAGTAAATATAAAGAATGGTACATAATGCCATACATAAAACAAATTACAGAAACTACTTACTGTTGACATCCACAAATAACAAATTCAACTTAAGAAGTCATGAGATCACTTTAGCTGACACCTCGTATAATCGTCGGGAATTATAGAACAGCTGGGCAGGCTTGTAATAACTATATTTGGTTGGGAATAAAGTTTGTTATGAAAGGATTCCTATCTGGTTAGGGGCATATCAGCAATAAATGATACATTCAGATGATTATGGATGACTCAGTTCTAACAAAGTAAAGAGCATTGAGGAATGTAAGAAGGATTTTGGATTGCAATGATTGTGTACAAGAGGAATTTGATAGCATAGCGAAGGTCCATAGCTCTACTCCATGAGTTCAAATAGGTCTTATAATAGTCATGTATATGAGTCTTTCGTAATTAATTAAGACCTTAGAGTGTTTATCTAGTAAGTGTTGAAGTAGCCTGAAACGGCCCGAAGTTTCTTGCCGTTGCACACTAGTAAAATCGTAAATACGAAAATTCAACTTTCTAAGGCTAAATATTTTTCACTTTAGCTGACACGAACGAATTGACAAATATTTTATGATTGACTCATTATTAGTTAAAATTAAAATTTCTGTTGACGTTTTCGCGGTGAGAAAGACATTTTTTGCTGCGTACAAGGAAAACTCGTACTGCATAGTTACAAAGTTAGTGATTGTACAGGATTCAGATATCCAACATCACTTAGTCAATTAGTGTAAAATTAATTATTTTAATCTCTATGGACTCAATGGTAGTGGAATATACTATTCAATTGAATATTATCTGAAAGATTTATTGAAATATGAAAATAATTTAACCATCTAGTCCCCAATAATGGTATAACTATAATCATTCTCCTTGGTGTAACAACATCCCTAAGGTTTGTAGCAGTCCTTCCATTAAGATTCTAAATTAACTCTTATCAATATATTATATAAACATTAACAATGAAAAATGGATGGATAAGCGTAGAATATCTGAGTTAAAATAAGTCACAGTTAATAGTTTTTTAAAGTAATAATTAAAATATTAATATAAACAATTGTACAAATGTCATTTGACACACATTTTATCTGCGATATGCTTAGTAATAATAAGGAAAACAGAAATAACGAACATAAGTAAATGAAGTGCTTATAGATTCTTTTATTTATTTGATACATTACTCACTATTGCATGTTGGGTAAACGTAAAATTGTTATTGGATTTAGGTAACTAATGCTGCTCATATTCTAACATCTTACATTGAGTACATTATTGCATTATTTTAACTACACAAATACAAATTTAAAATAATTTTTGAATTCTTGTTTTGTTACTTTATCTCTTCGCTGATATCACGTATGCTAAGTATATATATTTACTTTTCCTAGAATATTTGCATTAATAATTTTCATATTTAATTCCGTCCGTTTTCTATCCGGATTGGATTGAAAGATAGCATTATTCAATAATAAGACCTTTTTATTTGTAGATAGATATTTGTTTTTTTCATATGGGCCTACCAACGACCGTATTAATTAAACCATCTTCTCATAGCTTTGTTCTCAGAAAAGTGGTCATTCATAAGGTTTTTGTATTTCCTTTCCTCTGTACGGTGCTTTACCGCCATTAAGCTTTGTATTCGTTCTTAAATAGGCTCACAAGAAATCTCCATATCATGTAAGTATTTTTTTTACCTCTTCGAAACAGTTTGGTTTGCACTTTTTTTCTTTGAAATAGGTGAAAATCGGTTTTTAGACAAATGGACTACATTCTTAGCATATTATTATTGTTATTAACATAATAATAATTATTATTTAATAATAATAATCTTATTATTAATAATGGAATCGATGTCTTATATTTTCATCTCTTTAGCACTATGAATTATAAGATGTTATATTGATTTATGTATGATTAAGTCCTTCAGCATCTTCTTTACATTTAAAAACTAAACCTTACCAAGTATGCATTTCTCTTATGACATCTCCTATTAATATGTTGTATTATAACAAGTATTTTGTTACGAGTAATACAATAAACACTTCCCTAATTTATATTCGACGTAAATTGGGCATTTCTAAAGTATTATAAATATTTATCAAGTAAGGTGGGGCGTTGCAAGATGGAGAGGCCAGCGAGTCGCATTCCTGGAGGGTAGTTTTGGGCTGCCTTTTGAGCTCGTGAAGGGCGATTTATCACGGAAGGGCTGGCAGGTCGCCGCGGAAATAAATGATTCCAGCCTTTCCGCTATCGCCCTTCCGAGCCCCGCCTTCGCTGGGTTGTAATTACAATCACCCTCGAGCGGTGCCGCCAGACTGACAACAAGTCTCGAAGTCGTTTCCTATCTATAGCGTTATCTGATGTTCGCTGGAGAGGTCTATCATGTTTTTATATCATTTTACACATTTAAGGAAGTATTCTATCTCCGAAAATTTTAGATTTCCGGGATCCATTACTCTACTGTACCACTATTACCAGTCTTGTGTCCAGAACGTGGACATTTTCTAAGACAACTGTTTACAGATACCCACTTTATTGAGTCTATTTGAGCCCCAGGAGAGTCTCCAGATCCTGAAAGATCCTCTGTTAACAAATTAAATAAAATCAAGAGAGGAATAAGTAAGAAAAAATCTAGTCAGTAATCGATGCATGCAAACAAATCATTCCTCAATTTCCATTTTTGAAGACGTTGCAAACTGCTAAAAGAAACAGACCATCTTTTGTCTTGTATTGAGAAAAATATTTACTAGATCGAAAGAACTCGGTTAGTATCACCAAGAATCTCGTGACGTGTTGCGCGATACTGGCGACACTTAGCAGCCTGTGAATGATAGGATGTAATTAGTTGGGGGTGCAGTCAAGAAAACACGCAAAAATAGGTGAAACTATTGTATTTTAAGTGCCGACGTTTCGACCTACTATGTAGGTCATCTTCAGGGCTATGAGAAAACAGACAAAAAACAGAATAGACTGTAAAAATACATAAAATAGAAAATAACAAAATGTAGAGATATAAAAAAATGAGCGAGAAAAAGTGAAGGATATATAATGAAAGGATATATGAATAAAGATGATTACATATTAGATGTATAGAAAGGTGATAATGCAAAACAAAATACAAAGAGAGAAATGAAGTTAAACAGAAAAAAATAAAATGAAAAAGATATAAATATAATGAGTATGGACAACTTAGTATAATAAAGATAGAAATGTATTGCAAAGAAAACAATAGTATGAAAATAGACTCATGGGGAGTACCATAAGTGAAATGAAAGAACATGAATTAAAAATATGATACCTAAGAATAAATAGAGAAGAATATTGTAGAAAGTAAAGAAAAGGAATCTAATGTATGACAGGCCGATACCCTGTGAATGGGTTATACGATTTGTTTTAGTATTTAATACACGATATAATAATGATAATATTTAACTAAAATGTGGTATAATATTAGTACAATTGATACTAATAATAACTTAAAACACCAATAACTAATTGTCATTGTTAAAGTTTTTGTTTTATGAAATGCTTTGAAGTACAAATGATATATGTTGAACTAAACGATAAAATTGAAAATTAAGTTCGTAATTTAACACGCAAACACATGGTACAAATAATTTAACGATATAATTATTATTTCAATTGAATTATTGATGTGCATTGAGCTTATTAAGTCCACGATATGTTTTTATTAATACTAATTAATGTTATTATTTACAAACTACAACTTGAAAATGAATGTAATTATTGCTGGGAGTCCCTGTAGATGTACAAATTAGATTAATTTTAATAATTGAAATTTTAATAATCCAGACTATAATTGGTTTAAAAATTCAAAAAAGAACGGTTATTCCAAAGTTGTGAATATCAACTTCGCTAGGCAATCCTTATGACTAACTATTTTTTTTTAATAATTAATTAATATTTACAACTATAATCATATTACAACAAGTAAATCTGGTAATATGAACAATATGACATGAAAAACACTTGTGGATAAACTACCCATCGGTGGCACTCCAATGAAGTTCTATAGTAGGTCTCGAGGCTATCTTCTACTACATCTTTAATTTATTTTTTGAGACTCCATGATGTTTTGGATTTGGATACAGTGGAGCGTTGATTATCCGAACTAATATTGTCAGGGGTGGTTCAGATAATGAAAAATTCGGATAATTGAAATTCACTAAAAAATAATATATATATATATATATATATATATATATATATATATATATATATATATATATATATATATAATATATATATATATAAACGTGCGTAAAAGGAAAATCTAAACCAATTAATAAAAGTTTATAAGATGCATGATTGTTCATTCTTGTAAAAAACATATGTACATAGTGAAAAATGAACGAATACAAAATTCACTTTTCGGTTTTTTCAAAGTTTTATGAATGTGAAGATTATTTACGTACCTGCTGATTGAATCAGAAGTATTTTTTATTCCCGTTATGGTTGATGTACCAACACCGAACTCCGTAGCTAATGTCTGACCCGATTCACCTTTTTTTAGCCGCTTCACTATTTCCAATTTGTCATTTAATGAAAGAACCACTCGTTTTCTTGTTGTTGACATGCTGCAATTTTATAACAAAAAGTGATCACAAATGCGATGTTCACCTCACCAAGAATGATATAAAACTGAAGATGAGCAAACTGTTACCAACCAAATGAATAGGAAGGGATTCAGAGAAACAAATGAAATTACCTAATTAGGTTTACAGTTCTTAGTTAACAAATACGTATTGAAGTCTAAGTTCATTGGTTTGTAGTTTCCGAGAAATTATTAGGGCCCCCCTTATTGACATTCGTGGAAAAATCTTTTTATTTTCCGTCAATTTTACTTAAAATATCAATCATTTTAGCTATACAAAAAAGTAGCTGGATGATCTGATCAACAAATCAAAATTACATTTGGAAAAAAAAAAAAGAAGAGGCAGTTTCGTTAATCGAACGTTGGGATAATCAACGCTCCACAGTATTTGGATATTGGGCCTTTGCCGTACTTTGATTACCAGCCCTTTCCAGGGTATACTTTATACGCTTTTACTGCCCATTACGAGATAAAAATAATGTTTATCTGTTTTAACAAAATTTATCATTTTTTGTTTTTGTCAGTGGAATCGATGCCGTTACCAGACGGCACTGCTTACGAAGAAGGAAGAATTCAAAGAAGCGTGAAAGAAGATAAAAATTCTTTTCCGCCTTAAGTCCCGGCTCAGGTACTTAGCCGTACTCACTCGAAGATTATTCCTGAGCCTCCGCGAGGTACTACAGATCGTAGCTTACCTAACCCTAATCCCTAAACGCTAGCAGCGCTCTAAACTCCAATTATGAATTTTGAACTATCTGGGCGGGAAGGATGGCAGCAAGTTGGTCTCAACTCCCGCCTTAGTTTAATCTGTTTAACAGCGTTCTCTACTTAGTGGGGACCCCGCTTTCGAACCTTGAGGGATTAATTGCTAATAAGTGTCGGAGTCGGGATAAAAAAGATTCCTCTCTTCTTTTAGTCAGAAGATTCGCTTAGATCTCTCGGACGACGAGATCCCCGTTTTCGGATTAGATTCTTCATTAAGACGAAGGTCAGACAATGAAGAGAGTAATGGTTCTTAGTGGTGAAAGAGATTCTCTTCCACGAAAAAAAAGTTCAATTTTAATCTAGCGTCATTAAAGAAAGGAATTAGCTTAGGCACTTTAATTGACTCGAAGGAGGCTCTCAATTTTAATTATCTTTTTTGTGAACGTTTGATGAAACCATTGAGTTCTTTGTGAAAATTAGTATTAGAATTATACATAGTCCAAAATCGGGATAACTTTTGACAAAATATATAAAAATAAAGCATACACAAAATCGCCTAATGACCTTGAACAGCTATAATCCAAGAATCTATACCACAATTTGTTAAAGTCCTTGTAATATTGAAATATTACAGAATAGTTTAGTAAATATTCCTAAAAGAGGCTGGTTACAGAACTTTGTGCACACATGTTATCCACTGCCCCATGAAAATACGACGACCCCTTACCATCTGTCGGTTCTCCCTTAAGATATCTAAGTCTGCAAGATAACCACATTGGAACATATTATATGTTATGCTGCCTTCGTGGTGTACACAGCCTACCGAAAAAAATGTTCGGTTCTTCACCAATAAAGTTATTTATTTTTTTAATGACAATACATATGACATTGCATTATAATCCATTTTTCCAAAAACTTTTTTAATTTTACAATAACAATAAAATTAATTAAACCAATTAGATTTTAAATTAAGGTGACAACGTCTCATTATTTAAAAAACGGATAGTTAATAATTTAATAATGTTTATTTATTTATTATTACGTTCAAATGCTGTATTAATTAATGTGTGTGCTTGTAACATACGATTTAGGTCTCTTGTCTACTCAAATGTTTTTTTTTTAGTGTAGAAATAATTATTATTTTGTTCATTTACTTTATTTTTATGTTAAAGCCTTTTTAATATATAAATATACTATTAATTACTAATCCATGGTGTTATCATTGTGATCAGCTTTTAATTTCAAAGATTAATCATTGTTAATAATACTATAAAAATCAATTTAAATCAAATTTATTAAAAACGTAAATCGATTTAAATAGAGATGCAGAGGCAATGGCAGAAGGATTACAGATACTAGATAACTCCATCAGAACCTACAAAGTAAAATAACAATAGAAGACCTATAAGGAAATAATAGCGGATAAATATCGACAAGGTTATTCCCTGTCGATCCTATAACCTCCCGGGAGGTTTGAAAAGCCTCAATTGTGGTGTACAAATGAATGAAGGATTTGCTACTTGAAAAAAAAAAATCGGTTTTTTAAAGCATTCAGTGTATTCGTTGCCAACTTAACAGTGTAAAAACAAAACAAAACACTTGAAATAAAAACAATTATTCTAATGGATTTATAAGTGAAACTTCACGGCATTTCATCATTCAATAAGATATTTTTATTTTTATTTGTTGAGCTAGTAGATTCAATGAGGTCTACATGTTGCCAAAATTGAAATGTTAGATTGTTCACTAAATAATTGAGTAATGGACGTGGAAAAGGAAGTTAGAAAAAAATAATCACATTTATTTTTTCTCGTAGAAAAGGTAGTTATAATTCATAACAAAAGCATAGAAATGGGTGAAAGTCAACTCTGGGAGTGTTTTTGTTTTTCATGAACGGTGGGGGTTACTATTTTCCAATTGAAACTTTCATTATTAGTTTTCAAACCATTTTTTTTTTTTATTCTTCAGTAAAATTAACTTTTCATGATTTACTTCACTTTTTCCATCTCAACCCCTAAATTACCCAGCAATACTTAGAAGTAAAGGAAGTACAGTAATGGTCGAAAACTCTGTTTTCATATTTCAACGAAAAACCTCAATTTTTCTATTAAAAAAAAAAAAAATCATTTAGAGTAGTTTTGCCTTAACTCTCAAAATGAGAAAAACCCTCACATCATGATTATGAAAAATGGTACAAAACTTAATAATCAAAATTTATTTTCATAATTTATTACATTACAATATAGTGAACATCTCAGCGAATTTTGGATGATTAGCATGTATATTACCATAACTAGCATACATATTTGTTAAAATCAATAATCCGCTAGTAATATCTTACTCTAATAAAAAAAAAAAAATACCGAAGTTTTAAAAATTATATTTCAAATGTTTTGTTACCGAAAAATAAAAATGTAAGCATACAACGTTGATAATATTAGTCTACTTGAAGCCTCTAACAAATTTTGGCCAAAATTTGTATTATTACTAATGAAATATTATTGTATAATTACTTAAAAATTTAAAAAATGTAAATTATATTTTGCTGTTTAAAAGCTGTGAGTGTTACTTTATTTCGAATTCTGAACTGATTGTTTACATCCAGCCAAATGTTTATTTATACAGAAATAGTGCTGCAAAGCATGTAATCAAGATGTTTCAATGAAAATGTATTCTTCTTGCTCTAAATTAATTACAAACTGGCTATAAATCTAGCAAAAAAAAACCGGCTTTTACAAGTCAGTAAAAGAAAGTAGGGAAATATTTCGGCTTGTTTTTAATATATATATAATGATATTATATTATATAGTATTGCTATAAAAGATGATATATAATTACATTAAAAACAAATAAATGTAATTATGGGTGATTAAATATTACAAATTTACTGAAATAAATCTTTCCATTTACATATATTTGATCAATTACGTTTGGTAATGCTCTCAACAAACAATAGTATTCACAGAAATTAATGAAAAATTGTTGTTGAACGTCATTTGTAAAACATTATATGCTGTACAAGAACTTTATTATATATATATATATATATATATATATATATATATATATATATATATATATATATATATATATATATAACGTGGCTTTTGACCGAGTTTGGCACCCAGGATTGCTTTGCAAACTCCACCAATTCCTACCTCTTACATATTTTCTCATTATTCAATCCTATCTCACTAACAGGTCGTTCAAAGTGAATCACAATAATATATTTTCATCCCGCTTTTCTCAATCTGCTGATGTTACTCAAGGCAGTATCCTAGGCCTAATCCATACACAGTTTATACAGCTGACATCCCGACCCATTCCAATACTATCCTTACTACGTATGCGGATGACACATGTCTATTATCAGTTAACACTGATCCAGTTATAGCATCCCACACTATTCAATCCAATATCACTGACCTTGAAAAATGGTGTCAAAACTGGAGGATTAAAATAAATTCCCACAAATACCGTCAAATCACTTTTACCCTCCGCCGTAAACCAATGACTTCCTGTCCTCCTGTATCGTTTAATAACATCCCACTGAATCATGTAGAACAGGTCCGGTACTCAATCTTTTCATGACAATTTTCATTGCCACTCAAACCAACTTGTTTCAAATCTAGCAACCTCTTCAATTCCTGATAATCCTCCGAGGCGTCTGAAAAGAAGATGGCCTCGTGATCTACTAAGTTGAACTTGCTATTTGAGTACTGCCACTGGGTAGTTTCTCTACTAGTCTTTTCATGCTAATTCAACCATTCATTATATTTACTTGATGTAATCTGTTATACAGTGTAGAATTTTTAAAGTATATCTCTAAAACAAAAAAACATTGCAATGGATGAAGAAAACTTCAATCTAAAATCTTAAATCGGAGAAATTTTAATGGTTCTCTGGATCCTGGAAGTTTTTGGCAGCCTTGAAGTTTTAAAAGGGGGTTAGAATCCTTCTTAATCCTCAATCCTCTCACACCATCCGGAGAGGAAGGGTGAACACCATGTTAGTTGATATTGGCCTATCATTTTCGTGGCTTGATTCATTTAAAATATCCTTCCGTTACTTATTTTTTCAATTTTAATAATTAACTTTTCCGCTCTCAAAAGTCCTCAAATCTTAAAATTAATAATTGGTTAATTAACCATTGTAAGTCTTTTTATAAAGTATTAGATAAACATTTAATAATTATATACTTATAAAAGTATATTTCATCATTTTTTAGGTTGCTCTTGACTCTCATATACATTTAAATTTAAATATAATAAATACATTTAAATAAGATCATTTATTTTTATAAAAAAATTAGGAAGGTAAGAAAAAAAAGTCTGAAAGTCTCGGATTAAGCCCGGAGGAACCTTGCAGTATGGCCAGCGAAACATCAGCAAAGAATTTGACTTCACGATCAAAATCAGAAGAAAGACCTGATGAGGGCTTAAAAATATTTGTCGTGGCAATTTAAGAGAGACCTACTTTTACTCATAAATTTTAGTTGATGATTTTGACCTGAAAATTGGTTATTGCTCACATTAATATTACTAAATTTAATGTTTTTTTATTTTTAAATTACTATTTAGTATAATTAAGTTCAAAGATTTCAGATAGTTTGACAAAAAAAAAAAAAAAAAAATGGGAAGCTAAATAATGATTAATACAGAGTAATACTTAAATAAAATATTCAGTGACCAATTAATTACTTCATTTATAAATAATATTATGAAAATAGCTGAATTGTGACATATTGTAATAATTAACCGAGAATGCGAAACTGGTTATTAATAGCTCGATAAAAATATACCTCTTATAACACAAATTGTTTATTAAATTATTTTATCAGGTTTGTCTTGTTACTTGAAGTAATCGAAGATTTTTTTTTAGTTTGATTCGATTTAAATAACATTATATAAATAGAATACAGGTCTGAAAATGATGAACATTCTGTGTCTTATCCTCTAGTTTAACTAATCATTAATTATTTATTTATGATGACGACCTATTTAATTTAATCAATTAATTTATTTTACTTCTCCAATTTTGAAAACATTTTTCAAGATCAGTGATATGGGATTAAAGAGTATTTGATGCTATAACTGGATCAGTGTTGACTGATAATAGACCTGTAAGGATAGTATTGGGATGTCAGCTGTATAACTGTGTAGAGGATTGGACCGAGGATACTGCCTTGAGGAACACCAGTAGATTGTGAAAAGAGGGATGAAAATACATTACTGTGATATACTGTGAACTTAAGGCTTAGCTCTAAAATTTTTGAGTTATGTCTTTGTTATAACATAACATAATAAGGTTTTATAATAAAGGTAATTAAACAGAGTCAATTAAAATATCATTCCTCATGACTACGATGCGAAAGAAGCGAAAAAATAAATAAAATAAACTATTTAAGATGAAGTTAAGGTGTTGCTAAGTAAAAGAGACTCCTTCCTAAGCGTGGAACGGGAGTGGGGAGAGTGTATTAATAAAGTGGAACCGCACTGCCAGCGGGCTTCGAACTGCGGTGTAATCATCACTGTCAGTGTTGCCACCGCGGCTCGAAATTGTTTTTAATTAGAAGACCGTGGAGCTGTCAGGGTTGGCACCCCTGTCACTGGACTAACGAGCCGCCCTCACTCACATCCTAGGCTGTAATGAAATACCCCCTTCTCCCCCCTTCTCTCCCTCCTTTAGCTTTTACTGATTTCTCCAAACCGCATTCCTCTGCCCAAATATTACTAATTCCCACAATATTCTTTAATTTAACCATCAGTTAGCAATATGTACTTATAAGCACATACACCTGTAAACTGTTGTAGAGGGAGGTTATCTATCCAAGATAAAGCTTTACAGGATATCCACTTTATAGAGGCAGGCTAAGCCTCAGAAGGGTCCTAGTTCCAATAGGACCCATCTCCGGCTGCTAACGGATTAAATAAAAGTCTGCCAGCAACGGGATTTGAACCCCTTCGGAACGGGAACTCAGTGATTCTACCACTGAGTCACTCCGCTCCTATATCGGAATTGATCATCATCATCATCATCATTCGTGGCGCTACAACTCCTGCAGAGTCAAGGCCTCCTGCAGCTTGGTTCGCCAGTCTTCTCTATTGGTTGCAGCTGCTCTCCAATTGCGAATTCCCAAGATGGACCTGGCATCCGCCGCCACTCCATCGATCCATCGGAGCCGAGGTCTTCCCACTCTTCTTGTCCCATAAATCCTTTCGTCTAGGACCATTTTAGGAATCTCATCCTGGGTCATTCTAATTATATGACCTGCCCATCGAAGCCGGCCTACTTTTATTATCCTTAAAATATCTGGGCTCTTGTAGAGTCTTGCTAGCTCCTATATCGCGTTCGTCCTTATCCTCCATATCCCACCGGTGCAAACTGGGCCATAAATTCTCCTCAAAATTTTCCTCTCGAACCTTAGGAGAAGGGCTTCCTGAGAACTGGGTAATGTCCAGCATTCGGAGGCAAAAGCGAGAACTGGTCTTATTAGGGTCTTATACAAATGCACCTTCGTGTTTTGGGAAATAGCCCTGCTTCTAAAATGCTTCAGTAACCCGAAATAGCATTTATTTGAGGACATAATTCTCCGATGGATTTCTGCTTTTATGTCATTATCCGCGTTCACCTGCGATCCAAGGTACACAAATTCCTCCACCCTTTCAAATTATCGGAATTGATGTTCAAACTAAAATCTAAATTTGGAGAAATTTAATGGTTTTTTGTAACCTGAAAGTTTGTGACAGCCTCAAGAAGTAAAGATAGCCCCTGTGGACCCTTCAGTTCCTGTGCTTTTGTGAGAGTCCAACATTCTGAAGCGTATGTTAGAACGGGCTGTATTTGGGTTATACAATCCGATTTTGTACCGTCTTATTAAATAAAGTGTTACTGACAAGTATTTCCGATCTTCTGACCATATCCACCAAGACTAAGTTGGATATGGATTTATAATAACTGACAAGTAATGGTGGTTTGTTGTTATTGCTTTTTTATGGAAGTAATTTAATTTTTCTAATTTACTTATTTTTGTTTTGATTATTTTATTTTATTTGAGTGCAGTTGGAAAAATCACAAAATTAACATTTAGGTTTCTAAAATACTGGAAAAAGTCAACCAGTCAACGTTTCGCCAGCTCAGAAATCACCAGGACACTCCAAAAAAAAATCACACCGAAGACAAAGTGGAGCATTTCTTACATCAACAGTCCACATATATTCAACAAATAGAGACAACAACCTTCATCCAAGACTATCCACAATCAACTATTTGATGAATCGGTTCGCACTGTTGATGTGAAATGTACCGAACTTAGTCTTCTTTGAAGTGATCGTGTCAAACGATTCCGTTCCTTGTTGACGTTATTGTTCTTTCAATTAGCAAAACTTTGACTGCTTTTTTGGAATACTATAGGGTTAGGCTTTGTTTTTAGGTTTTTCACTATCGCATCCTATTTATAATTTATGTCTTATTTTTGAGATTTTTTATCATTTTTATGGATTTAATTTATTAATTTAACCTGTTTCAATTTTCCAATTGTTTTTTTTTACAATTTTGTAGATATTTTATTTGTACCTTTTGCAAATTTTTACTATTATTAGTTGCTCACGTAGTTAGCCATAAATTTCTGTGCGCCGTAGCAATTTATAAACTTCTATAAATGTTCAAATTTTAAACATTTTTTTTTCAAAACATATGCAAAATACCTAAACATTATTTCAACATAGTTCTTTCTATAGATCCATCTATTTAAATAAAGTTCTGAGTAGGCAGTTAGAAGATGGAGGAATATCAGGCATGCATAAGGAGAATATCCAGTAGCACTTCTAACTACGATGAATTATTTAAGATTTCTCCCTCACAAATTCACTGACATGTCAACCATAGATATTTAATTTATAAACCTGCACCATCACAAAATCGAATAGTATTTTTTACCAATAAAACCAGAATGGCACTAATATTAGTATATTATTAAATATTATATGATAGTATGCAACAAATTGTGTTCTAAAAAATTAATAAATGCGATTCCGAGAGATTTTCGTTGGTGAAATAAGCGTGAAAATGCAAAAGGGCAAAATTAAAAAAAAAAAAACCCAAGCATTTATAAATTATGTTTCCTGTTTAAGTGCTCAATGTGACATAAGAAAAATTAAATAGTTTAAAAAGCGTTTAAAAATGTTCTAATTCTGGATAATAAAAGAATTGCAGTTCCATCATTACAATTGGAATGCTTTGCTTTACCAATACCCATTTTTTTAAAAACTCAAGTGGAACTTTCATCTACCTCTGTTGATATATCATTTTTTTGAGTTATGACATTGCTCTTTAGAAAGAGCGATAAGTTGTATTAAACAGATAAATATTTAACATATAATAATAATAATGTCTTTATTTATTATTGGACAAGTCCCTTTAGAATAACACTACAGGTATTGTAAGCTATTATGTCTTAGAGTATAAAAATAATTACAATTAATTGATTATCACAAATAATTTAGTAAGTGAGAAAGAACAAGGAACAAACAAAAAAAAAAAAATAATAAAGAAAAAAAAATCAAATTACCCCCAATAACAATATTTTAAAAACAGATTAGAAGAAAAGAAAGAAAAAAAATTAAAATAAGTTAACAATAATTAATAGTTACATATATATATAACAGTATCAGTGATCTATACCTATTTCCTTCATTTTTCCTTCTTTAAAATGTATAACTAGATGATACAATACATATGTACGTGGTTTATATCCCACACACTAATATATATATATATATATATACATACATAATCACAAATTCAAGAGTACATCGAAAAACATCTTTCATTCATCGAATGAGAGAATTTTATCTCAAAACTGATCCTACTATTTCCGATAATATACGGACAATAATTTCCCATCTAATTGCAGGGAAATTAAAGTAAACAATGTAGAAATTAAATTATTATCCTTATTATTATTCAGTACACTAGTTAAGATACTTTTATATATTTCTGATACAGTTAAAATATTTTTTGAAAGGTAATCTTTTAGTTCATGGTGCGTTGATTTAAGAGGCACTGAGTCTAACTTCCCTGCAAGTAGTGATCGACTCAATGGATTTAGAAATACACTTTTTATTATTGAAAAGTATTGTATTAATATTTTATCAAGTTTGTATATTGATTTGGTTTGAAATACTTTATTATATTCAGGTATAAAGAATTATTTTATAATATTAATTATTAGATATATTAGGATCATTGGATTTTATCATAGATATTGGATTTTGTCATAATTATAGTTTTTTTAATATCTGTATAGCTGCAATAGTAACATAAAATTGTCGTTATTTTCCCTTTAAAGAAGAATTAATGAATTGATTTCCCTATTTCCAGCTGATTTTTCATCTGCTGATGGTTTTCATTTACATTTCCATTTGGGCGTAACGATTACTTGCTAAGATAATCCATTGAGCAAACAGGAACCGAGGCTTTTAGAGCCTGTTTGCCTTCGACAGCTTTGGCTTCAATCAATTACTAAGATCAGCAAGGTATTAGCAGCATTAACTTGGCCATTGTTGTTGCAGCGCAAGCAAAAAGCTACAATATACACTAACAGTGAACATACAGTCAAGCATTAACTTTTTCTCATTAATAGTAAAAAACAAGACTTCATAGCTTTAATGCAATTAATTAAACATAGGTTTTGCAATAGAAATGTAATTGTCGATAAGCTAAATACAAGTTTTACAGTAAAGCAATCACCGGTGAGTGAAGGGTGAAGGATCTCTCTTGTTATAAATTATCGATATTACTTCATACATTTTTTTTTCAAAAATTAATATAAAACAATACAGACATTTTTTTTAAAAACTATAATGGGAATGTCGGATTAGGAAAAGATAAAATTAAAAATTATAAATTTCAAATAGTAAGGAAAACATTAAAGCCGTGTACAAATTCCACAAATACAAAGGAAGAAAGAATTAACTCAGTTTTTCCTAAATGTTCAGGTCCTGTCAATCTGAAATTTATAAAGATGCTTGAAGTGCTCGAGACCCAACTTGTGGAAGTCACCTTTCCCCTGGCACAGTTCTGATGCATAGTTATCCTATTTACAAACATTCTTTATTCGGCCGTTCTGAGCCGTTTGAACTCGTTTTTATTCTGTTTTGACCAAATCATCGTGTTCACCGTATAACAATTTTCAACAAACAACAGGTAACCAATTTTGAGAAAAAAATCGAGCTATCATGTTTTTCCTCTTTATTATTCAAATATGGTCTAATTTATAGAAGCACATCGCATCGAATGGTTAGGCCACATAGTTGCGATACCCGATAATAGAATGCACAACAGTTTACAGTGGAAAAAGTATTGGTAAAAAGATAGATTAAAGTCGTTGTATTGGACCTCAGGACATTACGTGGGTGTGACAGGACGTTAAAGCTGAAATGGCTTCACCGAGAAGAGTGGAGTTATGAAAAGTAGAGCAAAAGTGTTGAGGAAGCCAATATGACATTAATTAACTAAATATAGTTATATTGTAATGTTCTAATATTCTAATTCAATTCTGCTGTTTATAACTCGTTCATTATCTTTCAAATCCTTAAAGAACTGACAAGGCACATACTTTTTTATCCATCTCTCTTCTGTATCTAGTACAATATGAAATAATCTGACATACTGTGATAGCCACTTTACACACTGGAAATTAAGATGGATCTACGTCTTATAATATAATCTAAGTAATTAATTAGTAGGCCAGAGGTTCAATCAGCATTTTCCAATTCGGGGGTGTATGATAACCACCAGAGATCTCTGATGGATAAATTCAAGCAGCTTACGGTCGGTTAAATGATTTTTAACTTATTTACTTTTTAAGTTTAACATGCTATAAAATATTAATTATTATAAGAAACCAGATGGTAGTATATAAATAACGTAACCTGTAATTCCAGGAAATGCGATCCTGCTGCTGCTCTATCTACTTCCTCGTTTCCATGAATTTTGTATTCATATTTATAAATGTTATAAATTAAGTTATTAAAGTCGTTAATTATTTTATTACACTTGAAGAAACGCTAACCTTGTGAATTAGCTCCAAACCCATTCTCGGAATAATAAACGCAAATAAATACCTGTATACTATTGTTAATTTATTTTATCATATTTAATAAAATACATTTTTATTTTATTTTATATAATATAATTTGCGGCACAGTGTAATTATTCCAGCAGGGATATTAATTGCGAAGGCTCAGCTACATATCTGGTTTCTATGTAGCTGCGGCAAGCTGTTATTCGTTACTTCTTCAGTACCTTTAAGGCCGACTCATCAGAGTGTCAGGCTTAAGACTTTTTCTTGAGACTAGGCGCATGAGAACCTACAACTCTTTCCACATAAGAAGTTCCTAAGTCGAATAAGTTGACTTATGGGCTGCTGTGGCTAATGTTTCTTATAGGGCTTAGTTTTAGTACCACATCCCGCGATGGCTTATTAATAAAACAATTACGCAATTTCCCTTGAAATTCGACTGAGAATGTAGAGAAATTTATGGATAAGAACTATGAAATAGTTAATAAATAAACATATGACAAAATAAACAGCTTTAAAATACTCATTTCATTCCTCGTCTAATTTCAATGATCCATAAAGCATAACATTTATTAATGCTAATAAAAAAAATTAATTGTGTTCAATAAATAAATGTATAAACATTCCGTTGTTTTCCAACTTGATGATAATAAGGGAAAAACAACACCATTAAGTTTAAGAACCGAAGAGCGATGGATAATTTATGGAATTACATATAACAAAATCGTGTAACTTTCAACTTGAATAAAGAATTTATTTAAAAGCAGGTAGAATACTGAAATGTTTTTTTTCATATTAAAAAAATGCATAAAAAAGAAGCAATTAACATAAATGGAAACTGAGACATGGTTGAAAGACTTAATTAAATAAATTCTGACGTTTAACGAAAGTGTTTGTACCAGCAGCGTTTAATCTTAAGGATCAAAACGGAATAAAGGCTTCTTTACTAACTAATTTGCCATATTTGTTAATTTTTTATAGATCCGCTAGTTTGAAGCAATAAATTTTAATTACGGAACTATTTTATTGTGAATTTTTACGACTGTGAATGAGCTGTGCAATCAATTTCAATATATATTATACGTATTAGAGAAGAAATTCATTGACTGTAAGTACTAATGGAGGATGGGAATAGTTGGGAGTAAAAAATTTACACAATACATAAGTGGAAACTTATTATATTTTATGCGTGCAAACGTTACGGCCTACTTTGTAAGGTCATCTTCAGGGCCATTAGAGTGGCTACTCGGTGCAAAAAGAAACTCACTAAAAACAAGTAACTAACTAAAAAGTGAATAAGAGTTACTTTTTGCACCGAGTAATCACTCCTATTGGCCCTGAAGATGACCTACAAAGTAGGTCGAAACGTTGGCACACAAAAAATATAATAAGTTTCCACTTATTTATTGTGTAAATTTTTTACTGCACCCCAACTATTTCCATCAATTTCTTAGATTGCAGCTAGATTACAACTCCATCGGGGTGGTTGAGCGTGATCTAGAACAAATCACCACCCTCCACAACCCACAAGAAAAAGTATAGTATCTTCCATGTACTGAATCTCAGATCCTTCACGAGTGTAGCGGTACAGGTTTTTTTTTTCAAGACTGGGTGAGAGTCTTCAGATCCCACAGGAGTGTTAGAAGATTAAATAAATTACCAGCCAAAGCCAAATTTGAACGCGGGCCATTCCCACGGAAACTGAGTGGTCTACCGCCAAGTCACCCCGATACCATATTTATTTGAATTGATCAATTAAAAATTAATTTTAAAATTTAACGTGATTTATATGATCATATTCAATTGACATATAATGAGATTTATATATGTTCTAACAGCTAGTGTTAGAAGAGCATGACGATTGATGTTTGAGTAAAATTTCGCTTGCGGCTTGCAGCGCCATAATAATAATAATATATGTTATAAATGTTTTAAATTCGAGCAAAATTCTGAAATGAAAGAAGATATTTGTTATAAATACAAAAAGAAGGAACTCTTGTGAAATATTTGCAATGTTGAAGCTAAATAAAATAAAAAAGCCTTAGAGGACTCTGGATATTATTGAAAGGATCTAAGATGACATATTCAGAGCTCATTGATCGGAGGATTGACAATGGGAGGCAACAATAAACAAATATAGGCGGGAGATATGACATTATTGACAGGTTTCGATATCTCAAGAAGGCACTACCGCAGATTCCAGAAATGGGTACAGGAAATAAGTCTCCTCGGAAATATTCGTGAGTGGCGAGTTGACACTTGAACCCCCCCCCCCCCCACTGGAGGCACTAAAACCCTCGGGAGTCGGGAAAATCGTCCAAGGATCTGTCCCGACTTTATCTCTTTCCTTCTTAGGGCATTTTAAGGAATATCTTTTTACTTTCGAAGGGAAGGCGGTATGGTAAAGAAGGCTGATTGAAGGGCTAGTCAGATATCTTAATACCCAATTGATCATATCGAGAATTTTTATGATTGTTTCAATACAATACACTCAGTTTTTATATTAATTTGATACTCTGTTGGGGAAAATAAGTAAAATAGTACCCGAGAACTGAGCGATAGTTCCATATCGTCGCTGTCAAAACAATTCCGCCTAAGTACACTTTGGGCGATTTTAATGGACAGAAAAAAAACTGTAGACTTGACAATTTATAATCTATACAATTTTGGAACTACATATTACTTCAAAAGATTGAAGAGAAGTATTGAAAAATCATACTCTGCTATGTTGCTGACCTTAATAGGTTCGTTATCGTTACTAACTCATTTTCACCAAAAGTTGTAGATAGGCGGTATTGTTTTGACAGCGACGATATATCCTCATTGGTTAATAGTATGTATATAAGTAGATCAAAATCGCAGATTAGTAAAGTCCGTACAGTGAAGTAATTAATATTGTAGTAGTAACAATAATTTTAAAACACTCCAAGTTAAAAAATGGAACTAATTACTGGTATACCAACGGTAAATTAGAAAAAATAAAAATGGGACTTTCACTCCAGCTCGATTAGTCGACTTCATTTCTCCGTTAACAGTGTTTATTTCCAAACGGCTAAAGTTGTCGAATAAACTATATATCTGAGCCATAAATATCGTCTGCTGAGATAAGGTGCTTGAAGCGTATGTCATAATTTGTCCGATTAGTTACTGCCACAGAGCTACTTCCAATTTTTAAACAGTGGTTTAGTACGTTAAGGAGAAAGTTTTAAAGGAATACATTTGTCCATAGATTTGTCATAATAGTTACATCTCAATAGTTACCGATTCCACTGATAATTAATATCACCGATTCATAGAAATGTCTGGAAAACTGTGGACCCCATCAAGTTAGTGTAACGTTCCACCTCAATTAATATTTTGAAGTGAATAGTTGGTTCAAATTGTGACATGTGAATATCCTTTGAAAACACGGTATCCTTCTTACTCTTTCATACATTGTTACCATACAATTTTTTTTTTATCCTAGAGACTAATCAAGTTGTCGCATGGCGATTAGCTGTTATGTGTACTAGTGTGTCCTCTTTCACTCCCACCCTCAAAACAAAATGAGGATTGAATGACCTTTATTTTTTAATTAAAAAAGAAGTCGCTAAAAAAAGTCACGTTAGTTACTGTAACAGATGTAAAATGAGTCCTTTTTTTAAATGTTCCAAATATAATATAGAAGAAACCAGATTAAGGACGAAAAATAATAATAACGTGCTTAGCATTATTAGCACCTAAAAACCTTTCTACAAGCCACTGTTGCTTTCTGTTTTGAAATAATAAATATTTATAAAATTAAGATATACTTGTATAAAACTGGGATTAGATTTTTTAGATACTTTTCACATTCAAAACATCTGCCATAACGTATCACTGAAATAAGCATCTGTTACAATAAAGTGACATTTAATAGTGACCACAGTCATGAGTTAAAGAGAAACAATTATGGACCATCAGTAATAAAAAGAAATCATGCAACATTGCAGCGAATAATTTTACTTGAAAAGTTTTTCTTCAAAACTAATGAATATGAAAACAATTATTTTCTAAATGTTTTGGGAGTATAAGCTTATCGGGTTTTAATACGTAGGTTTTCAAAAATGTAGAAAAAAACAAAACCTATTGATTTCTAAATATAACGTTTATACAACTTTACGATTTAAGTTTTGAGTTTTACCTTTAACTCTGCAAACGGTGTGATATGCATAATTCCCAATAAAATAAAGAACATACTTTACAATTATGGATTGAAGGTTACCCCGCTGTCCCGGTGAAATTAATAAAATCGTAATGAATTGTATACTTCAACTTAATGGTTCACCAAGGCGACATTCCCTCGATTTCATTCATTAGTAAACGAACTTTCTTTTTATTTATTATATTAAAAAACTGTACTACTGCGACCAATCAAGGATTGCGATTAATTATTTCCAATAACCTATCCATTATATATAATCCTAGAAAAATGTTTCCAAAATCGAATAATAAGAAAAAATGAAAGAAAAATGTTCGTCCGTCGCACAGTCGAGTATTAGAGGTTAAAACCGGGCCAAAACTAGAAAAACCGAGATTCAACAAATGCTATCAAAGTTGGTATTCCCTGATTCATAACTATCTACAATATCGGGACGATAAGCCGCAATGAGTCATCTTAAACGACAGTCGAACACAAGTTTTCAACGATGCGACGCAAAGCGGGGCGAAATCGCTAAAAAGCGATTAAAAATGTTTGTTTTTTACATTATTCAATCAATTGCGGATTAGTAAATTTGCATAGGCCTACCTTTAAGGAAATCAGAACTGAAATTTTAGAGCCCTTTGTCCACTACAAAGCTAAAGGGAGCCTTAGACGGTGAAGAATCATGAGTGCAGGAAATTAAAATAATGCTGTTAAGCAAATAATCTATAATTTTACTTCTTATTAAAGGCGGGTATATGTAATTTCTCTCGTCCGAATATTGTCCAATGATAGTAATTGGAGGACTAAAATGAATAGTCCAATATTCAAACCGAAAATCAGTTTTGATCAGCGACAAAAAACTAGAGAATTCAAGGTTGTTTTTTTTTTTCAAAACACTCCCAAAAAAATGGCTTCTTATGTACTCTTTGAGAGCAATATTAATTAGTCAACAATGGTCTGAATGAAGATCCTGAAAGGGAATTAGCTGCGTAAACCTGCGAACTTTGGATCCTGAGCCCAAACAAATCGAAAAATCTCGCTAGTTCCATGTCCGTGTAAACAAACAAATGAGAGACGGGAGATCATAATTCTTTTATTCTTTACTCCATTCTGATATTTTGTCAGCTGTCGTTTATTTGTTTGATTACGCTTACCATGTAATCAATAAAAGTGAAAATCCGTGTCCTTGTGGAAGAATTATTGAAGCCAATGGAGCAAAATGCGCACACTTTATTTAAATATTTAGTGGATGAATTTCACCTGTCCGATCTTCATCATCAGCTAATTGAAGATACGTTAATATTGAGTATTATTAATAAATTTAAAACAAAATGTTCCCGCATTACTACGAATGAGGATAAATGTACAACCGCCTCATCTCTTCAGACCCTTTAGTTTCGTCATTACGGACACAATGGCTACCAACTAAATACCACAATGGCTGGACCTTGAGGATGATGCTAAACAGTTAATTTCTCATGTTGAGGGAGCATCAGGTGGAATTAATGAAACTGCAATGGATGTAGTTTAGTTTTACTGCAGCTTTTTTTTTTTTTTTATAAAAATTAAATAAATTTTCTTTCATATAAATTCTTACATTTATAAATACCTATAAAAATTTGATTTGTATTACATGACCACCCATACAAGTTAATTAAATATAAATTTATATATTGAAATGATACATCACACAACTTTTTTGAAAAATAGTTTTCTATTTCTTGAAATAGAAATAGTATTCATCTTGTATACTGAACAATTCATCATCCTCGGATTCGTTTCATAATACATACTATCCAACAACTAGGTAACACAAACAAATCTGCCAAATTTCTAGGCTATACTTCAATCTCCTGAAGATTTAATGATTTTTAAGCGTTTTTAGCGTTTTCGCCCCACTGTGCGACGGTTTTTTTCAATATAATCAGTTATATAGTTTTTATGGATTCTTTGACCAGTGATATGTTTTCCTCAGTTGTTTGCGAGATAAGTAACTAATGTTTTCATGGTTAATTGGAAATTAATATCAGCACTCAACTGCATATTTTAATATTTTTTTTATAATCAAAAAGTAAAATATTTATTTAAGGTAAGATTTTAATCAAGTTCCGGATCTGCCCCAGATAACTTATTGATACCATATTATTATATTTTGAACACTTAAATAATCCATGCAGTAAAATCTTCCGCATGTAGCTGCCATCGATACATATAAAATTCTTTGACCTGAAAACGGTTTACGGTGTCCGATTCAAAGCACAGCCTAAAGGACTGTACCCTCAAGGGGGTGATAAAGGGGGGCAAAGTTTGAGGGATCTACGCACAGCCTAAACCGCCTAGTCTCTTTTGCTGTAGTTTTAAGCCCTTTTGAGGCTTTAAAATACCCCTAAATACATAAAAAACATAACTAAACTTATTTTACCACTTAAACAACAGGTATCAAAAGATTAATTTTTTTGGGTAGGTTTTAAGGGCTCCACTGTGCGTCGTACATGGCATATCTCTGGAACTAGTCCGGTATTTTTTTGCGGAATTGATAATGAACTAAAAACGATTTTTTATACAAATGACCGATCAAAGATTTCATACGGCACTACCTATATGATTCACCTGGACACTAAAAAAAAAAAAGAATTACCCACCCTTTAATAAATAAATTTAAAAAAAACTTTCCTTAAGATCATACTCAACCCCAAGTTTTCCTCCTATTTTTAAACAGTTTAATTTTATAATAAAATCTTGAATAAGACCTTGACTTAATCCTAGAGGTATTGGAAGAAAAGATATTCGTAGGGTCCTTTAGTCCTTTATAGGATGCAGAAGGGCCCGAAAGATAATTTCCTCCATTAGCCTGATTGAAGTTTCCTTATCGGCCCTTCTGCCTCCTCTAGGTTCGCTCTTCCAGTTCACCCTTTTACCTCTAATTATTCCTCCCTACAATCTTTGGCTTCTCCTTTACTTGTTTCCATTCCGCATCATTGGGAGTCACAAAAAGTAGCGGGTCGTTTGAGAGCTATTGGACTTTCCGCTTTAATGGCTTCCAATTAAAAAACCTTTTGCCGTTAATTGGACTATTTACTTCTCGAGTATTTGCAGAGGGACTATTTATATCGTTTGTCTCCAGTCGTTTCCTCACGAGTTTACATAGCAAAAGAATCATGCAAAAAAAATCAAATAAAAAAATCGAAGATAACGGAATGTGAATAGTATAATAAAAAAAATGCTTTGAAAACATTTGCAATTCACTAGTGTTTTTGCCCAAGTTTTAATTCTAATTATTCGGAACAAATCCCCACTTTAATATTTTATTTATCTTTTGTTTATATAAAATATCACTAATTAAAAAAAATGAGTTCATGCCATGACCTCAACCACTTGTTTAATATATATTGTTACGGGCTACCGGGTGTAAAATGGACTAAACTATTACTTAATTCAAGAATCTAACATATATTAACAAATTAAAAAGACTACAAGGAAATTATTTAAACCCATTAAATTATTAAACTAATATCAATTTACAATAACAATATTCTACTAAATGCTATCTAATTTCTAAGATAATATACAGATAATATAAGATATTGCTAATACTAAATAACTAAACTATTTATATAAATTTGTACAAATCCAATAATATTACCCTATAGTTTACAATTACAAATTAACACTTGCAGTTCGCTAACTAAAGCCCACTGACCGTAAGACTCTCCAAATATGACAAACTGTCACACAGTTTATTACACTTATTACACGGCCACTAATTGTCACTGTTGCTCACTAAGCACTTATTACAGACTGATACTAATACTAACTAACTCACACACACTGCCACTAGTTAACGACTGCTTATTACTGCCTGCCCGGCGAAACAGCTGGCCTGTTTATATAGACAAGGTTCGGGGTGGGACAATTCTCGGAAGATAGAGAACCGCCTAGCCCCATCCAGGCCGATCCAGATGGCTCTACACCATTCTATAATCCCTTCCGCTTAATCCCATTGTTTGTCTTATCCTCTCAGCCGGTCCTTCTTCCCTCTCTGACCGTAACAATGTCCCCTCCTTAAAAGTGCTCTGCCCCAGAGCATAGTCCGGAGAAATCGGGCAGTTATGGGCTTCTATCGATGGAGACGCTTTTCCTTTCCAGGGGTTGAACGTGCACACCAATATGGCGACTCCAGAGTTGGCGAATGTCTGTTCAAGGATGTTCCTGACAGCCTTCCACTCCAGGCCGTCATATCCACAGCCCAACTTAGGGATCGCGAGCTTGGTGACACGCAGTCTCAGAAGCTTACTCCGCAGGTCGTCGAGGCTTCGCCGCAGGGCGTCATATGTGGGCTTCTGATCAGTGGCACACTTGGTAACCAAGTAGAACAGGTGTCGTCCTTCGTGAGTGTGGTGTAGTGCTTTCCCCACGCTTGGGCGTTCTAGTTCCTTAGTACCACCAAAATTCTTCCTGAAGACCGTTGCAATCCCTCGAGAAGTCCTCAGATCTTCGGCGACACAATGGGCCAGAGAATAGTCCATTGGTAACGAGAAGATATCTCTGTAGACTGTCTGAGTTACTTTACAACCTGGTACCTTGGGTTGTGCAACTGAAACCTTGGTGGTCTCCACGTTGTTGAGGTACCTGACTTGCTGGTCTTTTGTCGGGCCATGGTCTCCTTTGTATGGGGCCAGTCTATTAAAATGGACTACCCTGGATTTTCCTTTTGGCTGCTTTCTGATCCTATAGATGACGTCGTTTATCCTATTGATGATCTCAAACGGGCCATCCCAGGAGTTCTAAAGTTTAGGTGAGTAGCCTCGCCTTCTTCGAGGATAATGTAGCCAGACCAAATCTCCAGGTTGGAATCCACCTTTCTCTGTCCTGGTGTCGTAACGCTCCTCCATTCTGTCACTTGCTCCATGGATGTTTGCAAGAACCTTCTCGTGGATGTTATCCATCCGCTTCCGTAGATTCGTGACGTACTCCTCTCAGGTAACTTCCTCCAAGGGTTTGACACCGAATTTCAGATCACAAGGCAAACGAAGTTCTCGGCCGAACACCACATTTGCGGGGGTCTGCCCCGTTGCTTCATGGACTGGACTGCGGTAGGCTAACAGGAACAAGTGAAGATACTGGTCCCAGTCTCGCTGATGGTCGGAGACCACTTTAGACAAATATCGACCAATTGTCCTGTTCATGGGCTCCACCATGCCATCCGATTGAGGGTAAAGAGGCGTCGTCCTGGTCTTCCGTATCCCCAGTGCTTCGCACATTCCGGAGAAGACTGCAGACTCAAAGTTTCTTCCCTGGTCAGCGTGAAGTTCCATGGGTAGTCCAAACCGGCTGACGAGCTGCTTCACAAGTACGTCTGCAACGGTGACTGCCTCTTGATTCGGAAGGGCATACGCTTCCACCCACTTAGAAAAATAGTCCATGGCCACGAGAATATATCGGTTACCTTCGTCCGTCACAGGGAAAGGGCCAGCGGTGCTCCCACGTTGTACTTCTTCATTGGGGCCCTCTTTCTTCTTGTTGGTCCGTTAGAAGCCACACAAGTCGCACAACGCCTGCACCAGTTGAGCACATCGTCCTTAAGGTTTGCCCAGTAAAAGCGTTCACGAACTTTTTCCAATGTCCGGTGAACTCCAAGATGGCCACCAGTTACACCGTCATGTAGTTCCCTAAGCACTTCGGGCACTTTATTCCTTGGAATGATGAGCTGTAGCCTACGCTGATCTCCTTCCGCGTTCTCCAATGCCCGTTTCAGCAGCCCGTTGTCCACTAAAATGGAGTTCCATTGGGCCCAGTACGTTTTTACATTCTTCGACATTGGAGCAACATCCTGCCAGGTCGGTCTTCCTCGCCCTGATATTTTCCATTCCTTCATTTGCTTCAAGTCCGGGTCCTCGTCCTGTTCCTTTGACACCTCTGCGTCCTGCCAACTGTCGATAACAACCGTTGTCCTCAATACTGTTCCCTGCTTCTCTTCTTGTCGGGAACAATGCTTGCATTCTTTAACTTCACATGGTCTTCTTGACAGCGCATCCGCATTCCTGTGGCTCGTTCCAGAACGATGAGCAGATTCAAAGTCGTACTCTTGAAGGCGCTCGATCCACCTCGCCACTTGTCCCTCCGGTGACTTAAATCGCAGCAGCCACATTAGAGCCGCGTGGTCCGTTCTCAGCAGGAACCTTCTTCCGTATAGATATTTATGGAAGTGCTCTATGGATTTTACTACTGCCAGAAGCTCTTTCCTTGTGACACAGTAGTTGCGTTCCGGAGCTGAGAGTGCTTTGCTGAAATATCCAATCACCTTTCCTTCTCCGTCTTGGAGCTGAGAGAGGACACATCCAATGGCGATGTTGCTGGCATCTGTGTCAAGTATAAACTTGCCCTTGGGACGTGGATAACTCAGAATAGGAGCACTACTCAATTTGCTCTTCAGTTCCTCGAAGGATGCCTGGCACTCGTGATCCCAATGGAAAGTCCTTTTCTCCTCGGTAAGCCTGGTAAGAGGTTTTGCGATGTCAGCAAATCCTTTCATGTACCGCCGGTAATAGGTGCAGAGCCCGAGAAAACTTCTCACCTGGTGCTTATCTCGAGGTACTGGCCAGTTGGTGATCGCTGCTATCTTCTCTGGACCAACAGCAACTCCGTTGTCTGACAAAATATGCCCCAGGTAGTTGACTTTCCTTCGGAAGAGATTACACTTCTTAGGGTTCAACTTTAAGTTCACTGCACGCAGTCGTTCGAAGACCTTCTCCAGATTCTTCATGTGGTGAGCGAAGTACTTTCCCAGCACAATGATGTCGTCAAGGTACACCAGGCATACCTCCCAAGAGAGACCTCTTAACACGTTTTCCATCAGCCTCTCGAATGTGTCAGGAGCATTGCAAAGCCCGAACGGCATTACTGTAAACTGCCAGAGCCCAGTGCCAATTGAAAACGCCGTCTTCTCTTTATCTTCAGGTGCCAATCCAACCTGCCAATATCCACTGCGGAGATCCAATGTAGAGAAGAGTTTACACCCCTCCAGGGTGTCCAGCGTATCGTCAATCCTGGGAAGCGGATAACTGTCCTTCTTGGTGACGTTGTTCAGAAGGCGGTAGTCTACGCAGAACCTTGTTGAGCCGTCTTTCTTCTTTACCAATACAACAGGAGACATCCAGGGGCTACTCGAAGGCTCAATGACACCGTCAGCCGCCATCTCCTTAATAATCTCCTCGGCGTCCTCCCGTTTGGCTAACGGCAGCCTCCGCGGGACCTGTCGGATGGGCCTCGCATCCCCAGTGTCAATCTTGTGCTGGACGATATCCGTTCTACCCCGTGGTCCTGGTCCGATCTCGAAGACGTCATGCCATCGGATAATCATATTCTTCACTTCCTCGCTCTGTTCAGGCGAAAGGTCGCGGCATGATTCGTCAACAAATCCTTTTAGCTCTTCTGGCAATCCTTGCAGCTCACGTCGACGACGTTGCAGCTGACGAACCACTGAAGTAGCGGT
This sequence comes from Troilus luridus, assembly GCA_964056705.1. NCBI lineage: Eukaryota > Metazoa > Arthropoda > Insecta > Hemiptera > Pentatomidae > Troilus > Troilus luridus. The sequence continues at coordinate 179,044,591 of OZ057412.1, forward strand.
TGTACACTCCCCGACCGGTGTTCCTTTCTTCATCGTTACCGGGAAGCTGTTCAGGTTCATTAGCCGAATTGGAGTGGTAGGTCCGATCTTGATGAGAGACCTAGCAACCAGTACGCCGCGTCCAACCTCTTGTTCTTCGTGCCTTCCGGGTTCAAGTAGTGCACATTGACCCGCGGGTAGATGCCCTTCGACCGTCCCATGCGTCACGATTTGGCTCCGTGCAGGTAAAGTGGTGTCTTCTGGTAGCAGCACTCGAGCGCAGAAGTCCTTTTCCTGCCGAAGTATGACTTCCTCGTCTCCTAGCGTCATCACACCTCTCGACATATCCAGCTTGATCCCGTATGTGATCATAAAGTCCATAACCAGATGACATCTTCATCGATCTCTGCCACGAGAGCGCGGTGCTTCAGATGTTGACCCCCGATGATGAAGGTGGCATCTGTCTCCCCGTAGACCTTGGCTGGTTGTCCCGTTGCAGTCCGTGATGCCCAGGTGGTCGGCATGATCTTCTCAGCTGGAAGTGTCTTCGAGTTCAAGATTTTCATGCTCGCGCCGGTATCCACTAGAAGACTTTGCAGCTGCCCGTCCACCATCCCATCAACGTAGAAGCTGTTTGTTCCGCTTCCTATTGACGCAACTCTGATGGCCTTCCTGGGGGCTTTTACGTTAAGGGTTGGACATTTGCTTCTAGGGTGTCCAAGGTGGCCGCAGCCCCAACAGCGTATCTCCTTCTTATGGGTCCTGAGAGCATCCAACACTTTGGTCACTATGTCCTCGACGCTGGTTACCACATTAGGCTCTGCTCCTGCTTCTCGAACTCGCGCATGGCCCCGTACAGACTGTCTGACAGCTTCAAACTCCATGGCCTGAGATAATGCGTCTCCCAACGTTTTCGGCCGGGCGAGCTTCACTGCTTGTTGTGTCTCTGGGTCCCGAAGTCCATCCAGGATTTGTCGACATCCAAACTCTCGTAGACATAGTCAGTGACCGATGGGTAGGCGTTCCTCACCAGCCGGGCAATATCCGCTTCAAATTCCTGCAGCGTCTCGTTGTCCTTCTGGACCCTGTTTCTTAACTGTGAGCGATACAGCTGGTCCATGCGGCGGTGTCCGAAACGCATTTCCAGTCTTCAAATCAGCTTCCCGTAGTGGGACCGCTCCGACATGGGCATCCCCTGCAGCACTCTCAAGGCGTCTCCCCCCAGGGCCAGGCACAAAGCTAAAGCTTGGGTCTCCTGCGACCGCCCGTGGATCGAAGCCTCTGTCTCGAAGAGAGTCATGTAGTCTTCCCACGGCGTCTTCCCTTCGAATACTAGAATGGTCTTGTGAGTTGGTGGCACCCCAGGATAGGCGGGTAGAATGGTGTCACGATGGCCACCCTCGGAGGAACGGTCGGTGTTGTTCGTCGGTGGGTTGCTCTTACGTCCCTCGAGTGCTTCCATTCTTAGCCTAATTTCGTTCACTTTTTCTCCTATTCTAGATTCTACATCAGCTACTTTGTTATCTACATTTTCCATTAACTTAGTCTCTAATGTGCCTAATTTAGACTCTAGCCTATTTTCTACATTGCTTAACTCATTTTTAACAGTACCTAGCTCATTACCTAGTTCATTTTTAACATTGCCTAATTCCTTACCTAGCTTATTTTCTACATTGCCTAATTCACTTTTAAAAGTTGCAGACAACTTGCTTAAATCAGTTTCAAACAGAACGTCATCTGGATTTTCCCCTAACTCTACAAAAAATTGACGCAAGCGATGTTGCAGTACACTTTTATTTCCGGAAGAATCCAGATCACGTTCTTCTAATTCTCGTTTTAAATCCGCAACTTTCAAATCCATTAATTAAAGACTTTGAGAAGTCATTTTTCATACAGTAGCCCAATCATTACAAAATGCAAGACAAAAAATAATAGCAATTACACAAGATCCCACTTCTGACACCAATTTGTTACGGGCTACCGGGTGTAAAATGGACTACACTATTACTTAATTCAAGAATCTAATATTTATTAACAAATTAAAAAGACTACAAGGAAATTATTTGAAACCATTAAATTATTAAACTAATATCAATTTACAATAACAATATTCTACTAAATGTTATCTAATTTCTAAGATAATATACAGATAATATAAGATATTGCTAATCCTAAATAACTAAACTTTTTATATAAATTTGTACAAATCCAATAATATTACACTATAGTTTACAATTACAAATTAACACTTACAGTTCGCTAACTAAAGTCCACCGACCGAAAGACTCTCCAAATATGACAAACTGCCACACAGTTTATTACACTTATTACACGGCCACTAATTGTCACTGTTGCTCACTAAGCACTTATTACAGACTGATACTAATACTAACTAACTCACACACACTGCCACTAGTTAACGACTGCTTATTACTGCCTGCCCGGCGAAACAGCTGGCCTGTTTATATAGACAAGGTAGGTCGGGGTGGGACAATTCTCGGAAGATAGAGAACCGCCTCGCCCCATCCAGGCCGATCCAGATGGCTCTACGCCATTCTATAATCACTTCCGCTTAATACCATTGTTTGTCTTATCCTCTCAGCCGGTCCTTCTTCCCTCTCTGACCGTAACAATATTAAACATTATTGAAAAATATTTTAATAGTTAAAAACAAATTGGCTAAAACCATATTGGCTAGTTTCGAAAATCTTTATTATTTACTTTGTCTGTTTTTTAAAAATAATTTTGCAGTAATTATTTAGCAGAATGTTCTACTAACTGATAAAAAAGATTAATATTTTTATAAATAATAATTTAAATTAAATAATCAACATAAATATTGAAAAAAAATAGTTAATAACAATGATGATATGAACAATTTAAAGAATAATTAGTTTTAAAAATTGGATAATAATAAAGAGATGACATCATAATTAAATTATAAAATAGAAATACTTTAACTAACTATTTTTATTATCCATGAGAAGCGAGGGGATGGTTGACTGGAAAGTAGACGTAAGGAAGAAAATAGTTGGGGGTGCAGTCAAATGAAAACACTAAATAAGTGGTTGCTTATTTAATTATGTGCCGACGTTTCGACCCACTTTGTGGGTCATCATCACGGCTATAGGAAGCTGGAGCAAGAGTAGACGCGGCCTGTCGGCACATAATTAAATAAGCAACCACTTATTTAGTGTTTTCATTTGACTGCACCCCCAACTATTTTATTCCTTATTTTTATTATCATATAAAATACTATCATACATTTATATATATTTTTACCTAGATTCATGTTCATATTATTCTTTTGTAAACCATTACTGTAGTTAAATTATATTTGATTTATATTTGTAATTTGTTAATTTCAATGTAAAAGTATTTTTATATCTTGCTTATTATATTTTTTATTTGATTATTTCTATCTTGTTTGTTTCAATCATATATATCTCTTTACCTCATGTATTTACCTAATATATATTTTTTAAGATCTCTTTTAGTTTCTTTCTTTCTTGATTACTTATGATATAAGTTTTTCAGATTCATTCAAGGAACGTTACGAAAATTAATTGATCTCATTGTCACACCAGATCATAAAGGCATACGACATAAAGCCTGAAAACGTCGCTGAAGGACAATTAATCTATTTTTTACTGCATCTCAAGAACTTGAAAATGTATTATATATTTTATACGGTCAAAAAATGATTATTCAAAATAATTATTTTCCTAAGCGTTCAATCACCTCAGCTAATCAATAATTATCGGATTGTTATCAGGTATATGCTTCAAAGCCAATAATATTGATCACCAAAATATTAAGTTGGGACACTACACCTGGGTTATTTCTTTAATACGGTGTAACGATAGTTCTCTCCCTCTCTCTCTCTCTCTCTCTCTCTATATATATATATATATGTGTGTGTGTGTGTGTGTGTGTGTGTGTGTGTATTCAACTTCGGTTCGTTTCGAGACTATGTTGGTCTCATTATCATGGCCTATCAGTGGAATTTACATAATGAATAGTGGAATTTGTATTTATATTTGTGTGTTATTTAATATAATTCTCTCATTATTATAATAAGCTCATTTTTTCACTGTTAGGACATGATTATGGGGTCTATAGTCTCGAAACATCGACAAAAGGAATTTGAAAGATTGACTGAATCTGGAGAACCATAAGTAACATATATTCTTTATTGTAAATGATGTCATTTACAAATAAATAGAGTGGATATTGTCTCTCAACGACCTGAATCCAGTTCTCCTGATTGTTTAATATTCCCCTAACTCGGTAGAACTCCCTTTACATCCTGGAAGATTCGAGATAAGAAGACCTCCCCTCGGTCACGCAGGGGCTGCCTCCGGGAGCTTTGCCTGAGGCGCATGTTGGATTTATTTAAAACTACTTAATTGAAGAGCAGAGGGCCCTCCTGAGAGGGAAACCTTGTAGCTCCAGCAAATCTCCTAAAGTACACTTCCCTGTTATTCGCCTTCGTCTTCTTCTTATCTCCTTAGGATTTTTCTCTACTTAAGTCTCTGCGATTCTTATATTCGAGGATGGAATATTCATATCTTGTGATATATTATGATATACTGAATAAATTTAATCCGATAAAAAATAACTTCCAATAATATTTATTTTAACCTTGCATTAAAAGAGATCACTTCATAATGAGTCTCCTTTGGTAATTATCAATACACAATCTTACTAATGATTCATAGCATTCATACTTGTAGAGGTAATGTAATAAATTAATAGTAAATCGACAACAGCCGAGTAATTTCTTTTTATTTATATGTTATTATAACATAAGAGGTTATACCTCTTTGGCTTTAGCTAATGATGAAACAGCTGATAGATATGTTTGAAAAAAACCGTAGATGAATGTTCTTTAGTTCCGTTGTCCTGTTATGCATGTATAAAAATAATAGTTAGTTATTAACATTAGTTAATTACTTTGCTTTTGTTTACTTATATATCTTTGCATGTTTTAATTTAGATTGAGAGTGCACTCATTAAATGTCAATTAAGACATTAAGACATGTCAAATAAGACATGAGAGTGCACTCATTAACTGGTCTTAAAGTATTTAATAATTTGTTTAAATATTGTTTCCATGCATGTCTTAATCAACAATACAAGATAAAGATAGTGTTACGGTCAGAACGGGAAGTAGGACCGGCTGAGAGGATTAGGCAAGCAATGGGATTAAGCGGAAGGGATTAAAGAAGTTGCCGAGGCCAATCTCGTTCAACCTGGATCGGCCTGGATGGTTCTCGATCTTGTTCCGAGTAATGCCCCACCCCGCCCTACCTTGCCTATATAAAAAGGACATCGTTTTCGGCCGGCTAGTAAGTAATAAGAGTCAGTAATAAGCCAGTGAGTAGCAGCCGTTAACTAGTGGCAGTGTGTGTGAGTTAGTTAGTATTAGTATCAGTCTGTAATAAGTGCTTAGTGAGCAACAGTGACAATTAGTGGCCGTGTAATAAGTGTAATAAACTGTGTGGCAGTTTGTCATATTTGGAGAGTCTTACGGTCGGTGGACTTTAGTTAGCGAACTGTAAGTGTTAATTTGTAATTGTAAACTATAGTGTAATATTATTGTATTTGTACAAATTTATATAAATAGCTTAGTTACTTAGTATAAACAATATCTTATATTATTTGTATATTATCTTAGAAATTAGATAACATTTAGTAGAATATTATTATTGTAAATTGATATTAGTTTAATAATTTAACTGTTTTAAATAATCTCATTGTATTCTTTCTAATTTGTTAATAAATATTAGATTCTTGAATTAAGTAATAGTTTAGTCCATTTTACACCCAGTAGCCCGTAACAATATATAATTTAATTAAATGATGATCAGTTGTTTTTTATTTATATATATTTCATGTATACACCACTTTTTTCACGTAAACGAACAAATCGGTTTATTATTTTATGTATAGAAAAGAAAAAGATAAAATATGTGCCAGAAAAAAATCCCTCCAAAAAAAGTTTTAAAAATAAGAGAAAAAAAATATAACTGCCTTCATTTCGACAATTCGGGTATTGTCAGACCATATAGAGAACAACAAAAAGAAAATTTTCTTTTTTCGGTTTTTTAAAGTTTTATAGAATCAAGGCTTTTGTTTGCATTCTTTATCCCAATTATTACTTAAAATAACCTATTTTATTTAATCTTTATATTTTTATGGTTATTTATTTGTTATTTTTCTCATTATTTATTAAATTTAATACATATAAAATAAATAAAAACCAATACAAGATTTTAGAGAAACATGTATTGACAAACATTTAAAGAGATTAATAAGTTCAAATTAACTCAAAGCATGTTATTTATATTACATTACTTGGCAATACAAGTTTTTTTAAACAGTTCTTGTTCAAGAGAACAACTCTTAATTCAAACTCTCATAGTTAATTCTTTAAGAATATTTCTCATAAAGGGTAGTCCTTATGAGGTTATTTATTTTTTCAAAACACACATAATACACATCATAAGAAAAAATTGTGATCCGCGATCTTTGGAAGATGGTTGGAAAATATTCAACTGTACTTTTGATAAATCGCAACCCATGAAGGATATTGGTTTGTAACTATATAAGAAATGGAATAAAAACTCGTTTCATATAAAAAAAATAATGTTTAAAAAATGGTATTATTATTTTCTGTGATTATTATTATTTTTTAATGTTGCATAAGAATAGTAAAATGTTTATATAAAAATAAATAATAAAATATAAATAAATTAGAACAAAATAAGATAGCGACTTTATATAAGTTACCTCCCTAGTCTCTTATCACATCTTTAGATAAGATAAAATGGATTGAGAATTCTGTAACATATTCCCAGATTAAATTTACATAATTCATGAAGAAATAAATAAATTTGTTACGCGTCAAATAAATACATTTACTGATTAAATAAAGAAAAAAATTATATATATATTTCTATTAATATTTTGCGTGACATTAAACGAAATACACTAAACCAGTAAAAAAAATCTAGAGACTGATAAAGTTAGCGAACGAGAGCGAGAAATGTTATCTGCCGGAGAAGATTAAGAACCTCCTGATTACAAGTTTTTTTTTGTTATTAGAAGCAGAAAGAAAGTTGTGGACCTTTTCGCTTACAACAGCAACAAGTTAGTCCTCTTACTTAGAACCGTCCCGGTTTTTTTTTAATGTTTTGGTTTCTTACTTAATCCAGAGCCAAAATGTTTACATCCATATTACTGAAAAGAATAAATAATTAATAATCATTAATGTTTACTAATTGAAAATTTATAAAGAATCAATCAGTTTGGGAAAGGAGCCCAATTTAGAAGTTCGGAGGAAAAAAATTGTTTGTCCTCTTACACGGGCGCCATTTGTATAATACCTAGATCTTGCGTTACGACACTAGCGCCTCTGTTTACGAGTTTTGACGTAAGGAAATATATTATGACCACATGTCATGTATAAATTTCCCCCGTCCAGCACCACAAAACAAGATCCCGCCTTTCTGATCTCTACACTCGTTCCGAGCGAACCAAAGATTCTAGCGTTCCTTTCTGCGTGGAACTCAATCCCTACTTTCATCCGCCATGTTTCTTCACTGGCTTCATTTAAACCCTTGCTTTTCCAACATCTCAAAAAGATGCTCTCCAAGGAGGAGAATCAACAGCTTAAATAAAGTAGTATTGAATAATCGATTTTGTTGCCTACGGCGTTTTTTGTTTATATTTCTCAAATAAGATATGGACTATGTAAAGACTTTGTCGCATGCTATCCCATACATTTTTTTTATTTGGTAATTGCTGTTATTAATATATTTGTTCTAGACAATTAGTTAAAATCCTGTCAAATTTCGTACTCTTTAGTTATTTCATTTCTATTTTTATTTTTATTATGTTTTTGTCACTTTTAATTACTTCATGATTCGTATTATTATGAAGCCTTCTGGCCAGATGAATATTATGTTTATTTTATTTTTTGTTCATGTTTGTTGTTCTAAAGGGACTTGATCCCAGAATGAAGTTTGTTTTATATTCCATTCTACTCTAAATTTAAATAACATTAAAATTAAAAATAATAATATTTTAATAATTAATAATAATGCATCGCTCCTTCAAAAGAACAGCGTCTAATAACTTAAAAAACGTAATTTTTCTATAGAGCAATTTGAAAATTCCATGTCAATCAAGAAAATAAATATTTTTGTTTTGGTTAAGCAAAGTATTCCAATTGTAATGATGGTATTGAAATTATTTTATTAAACATTATAAAGTGTTTAAAGGCCTGAAACATTTTTTATTTTAAAATTTTCCATTATTCCTATAAAACGTCAAGTTCAAATAAAAATATAAGTTAATATAAAAATATTCCTATAATACAAATAAAAATATGACTTTATTAAAAAAACAAAAACAAGTTGGAAATGGAATATCACATATATTGTTCTTGAATTAGAAATCTTCAACCAATACGATTGCTTCTGAAGTATTTACTCAAAAAAGACAAATTATAATTTATGCCTGTATGTTTGATTGATTTTTACTAAACGCCTATATCATCTAGTATTTTCTGAAATAGGTAATTTTTTTCGAAATGAATTTGACTATCATATTTTGTCTTCCTATTTTTTTCCATCTCGTTAATATTTCAACCCAAAAAGTACACAACTCCACAAAAAACATTTTCAATTCTATCAAACCTTTTTTGTTATGTTTAGTTCTTCTGCAAATGAACATATCTCAAACAAAATAAAAAATTACAAGTATTTAAGTGATTAACAAATGATATTCTTGTAAAATCAAGCCAGGTTTCGGGTCCTATTTCTACAACTTCTTAAATGACACTTCCAAATTATTTACTTAAAACATGATTTAATTTTTAACCTTCCTTACAACACTTCTTCTGAGGCAATATCGCTATATTAGTTAGGTGATACCACTTCGATCTCTGTTTTCAGAATCATTCCAAATTTGCTTTAAGTTTTATATTTGAAAAATTAAAAAAAAATGGAGAATATAAAATATGTACAAGCGTGAAAAGGTTACAATATTGCTATATCCTCTTCCCTTATCATTGATGGCGCCTGTTTAAGTGGAATGTATCGAAATAAATTCTTAATTAATTGATATCGATATTTTGGAGTAAGTATTATCAATAAATACTCAATAGCTTCCGGATACTAATGATATTTAAGAATGTCTCTTAAAAGACGTGTGAAGTAGGAAACGATATTTTTCAGGATCATATGAAAAAAATGTAAGTTAAATTACACATTTAATAATTTTCAAGATATTTAATTCTTGGATCCTTCTTATAATTAAATGTTTAATTGATTTATGATCTTCAAATTAAATTATTAATTATTATCATAAGTCAAACTCTCAAATAAATCAAGACCGGTAAAGCGTAATCACGGCAATATTCTAAACCGAAATTGATCCGCTTAAGACGATTGGATTACTACAGCAGTCTAACTCCCTCCCACTCAGACCCTTAAGCTTGGTCACTCCGCGAGGTTATTCAAAATTAATCCTCTTAAGATTCAGGTCGATTCTCTTGAACTTAATTTATTTATTACTAATTTTTTTATTTTATTAGAATAAACATTTAAATTTCATTGACCAGAATGTAATAGATATAAACTGAATTCAGATAGAACAAATAAATAAGTTTTCTATAATTTTTTATTCATTTTTTTAGTTTTTATATATTTACATTTTGTAGATAAAAGATTTGCCCTGGCCGGGATTCGAACCCGGGTCGTCCGTCTCTCCGCCTCACTGTCAGGACGAATCCGTTCTCTTCACCGATCCCATATCCCAGTGCTCTCTCAATTTTGCGATGTACAAAAAATATACGTCATATTAATAATTCTAATTTTATTATTAATTGTTTTTAATTTAAATTGTTTTTCTGTTTAATTTAACTCACGAAATTGAGAGAACACTGGGATATGGGATCGAAGAGAACGGATTTGTCCTGACCGTGGTAGCTCAAATGGTAGAGTGCTGTCACGGAGAGATGGACGACCCGGGTTCGAATCCCGGCCAGGGCAAATCTTTTCTCTTCAAAATAAAAATAAATAAGTTTTCATTTCGGTGAAGTATCCTTTCTTAGTTAAATAGTAGGGCTGAAAATAAAAGAACTAATAATTAAAAGATCAGTTTTGATCTAACCGTGGTTTCGACCAACTTAAAGAAATATGCCTTTTTCAGAGAGTTGAAAATAATTTATTAAAATTAATAAAAATATTTTATGATATTTAACATATTATTGTATCTTCTATATATAGTTTTTATTGTAGCCCTTAGAGAAAAATTAATGCGTATAAGTGATTGTTTCCTTATTCGTTTAACACTACAGCAGGAGTCCTAAAATTTGTCTCTCCAGGATATAATTAGGATAGGGATCTTAAACAAGTAACTGACATCTTAAAGTCTCGCGACACTCTATTTTACTTCCTTTCCGATGGACAGCGTAACTAAGGATTTTCAAATCGATTTTAAAACATACTAGGGCCATCTTCCTGGATGCCAACCCGCATCTTCGACATAGTGAGTTTTATACTTACTAGTACACCACAGGTCACTCCCAGTATAAATAATTAATAAAATAACATGAAAATAAGAAAACGATTTTGTGTAAAGTACATCCTCAGAATCGTATCTAATGCCATCATAAGGTACGATTTACTGCACTAAGTTTCATATTAAATAATCATCGATGAATTTAATCCCTTTGTGAAGAAATTAATTTATTCGATAAAGGAGATATAATTTATTAATTATTTTATAAATATTTTATATTACATATAACGAAATGAAATAAATGATTTTCATTCATCGAAAAACGTTAATTATGATATATTAATAATTATAGAATAACAAATTCTATTAATATAACATACATCTTTCAATGATTGATGTTTTTAAATGAATCAAATATCTTCAATGTTTATACGTCCCGTTGACTACACCATTTTTCTTTTCTTTCAAGCTAACCCTTTGAAAAGACCGTTTATTTATTGGCACGTTTCATAATTGACTACACAACATCGAGAAATTAAATATAAAATAGTGATAGTATTCTGGAGAGTGAAATTGGTTCATGTTTCACTCAAAATCGTCAATCGTATTTTACCTAAATAATGACAAATGTTGCTTGTGAGTTAATTATGACTCTATATGAATTTTGTATTAACTATCACTCATAGGTAAACGCAATAGATGGAAAATAAAAAACGCGATTTTTCACATTCGATATTTTGCGTTTGGATCGACGACGTGATAATATTATATAAAGTTGGGTTTTAAATTAAATAAAGTGAAACATGAGCAGAAGATTTTCTAGGAATAAGGTAGTTGATATGTTTAAGATATTATATTGATATATTAAGATTCCGACTAAATATGAATTAATATAAGCGACAACATAATTAAAGAAAACACACTTCAAAATTATGAGTTCGATTGTATAAGAAAATAAAAAGCTCATCGACCTTTGTTTGTTAGCAGATTGATTAATCATGCGAACTGATTATGTTTGTAAAACAAGAATTTACGTTCAGAATCTTTTTTAATTCCAACTTATCTAGATTCGACAAGGACAAGAAGGTGAGACAATATTTGATTTCAATTTGTTAAAAAATTAAGAAATATAATTAACTTTTTTGCTATATTACATAAGTAGCTTAAATATATACATTCAAGCGACTTAATTGAAGCAATCAACTGTTTTTATGGGTAAAGCTGTTCAAGGAAACTTTACAAGAATATTCTAATTCAAGCAGCCAAAAAATAAACCTTTAACTATAAAAATTGTTTTATAACAAAAATAAGATAATTCTATATTAATGAAAACATGCGGCTATATTGTAAAGTTTAACATGAAAGATGAACATTTCGTGTAGCCGTGAATCCATATCAATAAATTAAAACTGTAATCAAATACAATTCAAAGAAAACGTTTCATACAAATGACTTTTTTCCCTTGAAGTGAAATAAGGGTCATCTTACTAGATTAACAAACATTAATTTACTAAAATATGCATGTTTAGATGTCTTCTTGATAGATGATAGAAATGAGCTGTTTACCTTATATTTTAGATAAATTAAAAAAAAAGAAGAAAGAAATCTCTGAAGCCATCCAGTCAAGGCACTTATCAGCAATTTTTGAGAAACCAAAATATTTGAGTGAAACAATATTTTCATATTGGAACGAATTCGCAGGTACAAAACATATTAACTAAGAACCCATAAATACAGAAATTTCTTAATATCCAACAAAAATTATTTATTTATTAAATAAGAAAAATAATTTAATTTTAATTATAACAATAAATTCATAAATCATAATTTATAAGAAAATTTAAAATTATATAATTAAAATGAAGTCTAATTAGTTAACAAGACAATTTTTTTTATATATTTTATTGATAGTATTAAACAAGAAAATTATTTTATTTATATATATTAATATTTTTTATTCTTTTATTAATATTAAAAATTATTTTCTTAATTCTAATCGACAAGCATTAATTATTTTGAGAGTCAAGAAGGCGTCGAGGGAGATTTATCATCGGACGTCTACAGGGTACGAATAATCAATCTCTGTTTGAAAAAATGAAACAAAATTCTCATGAACATTGGCAAATTTAAAAATTCCTATTCAACTAGTCAGTCATTATTTACTTTGATACCACGAAAAAAAAATTGATTTAGCATTTCCTACATTTATCGTATAATCCACCCGATCTTAACGTTCATTTTCCAAGTGTAAAAATAAACAATTACAAATGTAACAAAGCTGATTCGTTCTTTGATGTACGGCTATACCAAAAAGTATCTTGGTTGTAACGTGGAATTTATAAAAACATTAATTGGGAAAATATTGTTACAATTTGTTTTTATTTTTTAAATTTTAGAACAAAGGATTTTCAGTTATACAGGTATATAGGTTTTTAAATACCGTATTAAAATTCATGATTCCGTTATAGATTTATTGTTACATTCTATGTTATTTGAAGTGTAGAAGTGCGTTGTTAGTGAAAAATGACCAGAGTAAAATATACAATAATATGCATTGATACTTAGGCAAGTATAAGTAGATAGGGAAGTTTACATAAAATATTTAAATATTTCTTTCCCTTATACACAGAATACTACACTTTCAATAGAGTCATACCATAAAAATACATTCTACCTTGCCAATTTTTTTCGGTCCCTTACAAAATGATTTTTTTTTATATATAATTAATTTAATATATGTTAATTTAAACACAAATTATTCATAAATTAAAATATTTTTTTCGTAAAATATTTATTTATTATTTAATTTTCATTTGCACCTGCGCAATTGCGCATTCAGCAAATTTGATCCTAATGTTTTTCACTTTGCTTTTCTACATGATCTTCTATGTTCATAAAACTATATGATGACAGGGTAAAAATATCAATAGGTGAGTAGGTCTCTTGGCCAATGTCTTTTTAATCTTTTTCCATCAAGTCCAGGTAACAGGGAGTAGGAAAGCGGACGAACGAGTGGGTTTGGGTGATATTGTGTCGATGAGTGGAATGTCATGTATTTGTTATGAATCTATGATTTTATAGTGGGAATGTTCATGTCGTTGTGTATGGTGTGATTCGAAATATACCATGGTGCTTGTATCTTGTGTATGTGGACTTTTTTTGCTGAACCCCAAAAATCTGCTCCATATATCCAAATAGGTTTTAGTATACTATTATAGATAAGTCGTTTGTTCCGTAAGTCAAGTGAAGATCTGTAGTAAAATATAATTGATATATTTCATTCGTAGAATATTATTTGCAGTTATTCTATCCCATGATTTTATTACATTCAAATGAAAAGTTACACCATAAAGATAAATTGTGCTTTAAAAAATGTTATCTGGCTCTAACTGTAAGAAATTTCGACGATTAATGGATATTTTTTTTCAGTTTATTTTAATCACATAAAGTATTAAACTATATGAGTTTTAGATTTCATGAGCTGGAAAGTAATGGTATGACATTTAATGTTGGAAAAAACAAGGTGATGCATATCGGGCATAAAGAAGTGGAGGTTTTGATTCACTGCAGAGGAGAAACCTTGAAGACAGCGCGGGATTTTACCTATCTAGGAGTAGTGCTCAGCAGAAATGGGAAAATGGACCATGAGCTCTCAACCAGGATTAATAAATCTAATACCATTTACTACCAGCTATGCAACACAGTGGTGGGGAAAAGGGAATTGGAAAATAGTGTAAAATTGCATATCTTTAAGTCCATATACATACCTTCCCTTATTTATGGAAGTGAGATTCCAAGTATGGAAGTGAGGTTCCGATGGACAAGCATTTGAGAAAGGTTACTGCTGCAGAAATGAAATACCTCCGGAGAATGACAGGCAAAATAAGGAGGGATAGGTTTAAGAATGAGAGAATAATGGGAGACCTGGGAGTGCCTGTACTGACGGAAACAGGGGAGAGGAGACAGTTGGGATCGTTTGGTTATCTGTGCATAATGGATGAGGACCGGGACCCAAAGAAGTGTTTTGAAGCCAGGCCTACCGGACGTCGTCCTCGAGGAAGACGTTGAATGCAATGGATGGACCACATCTCATGGATTGGTGAAAGGAAGGGAAGGTCTATGAATGCGCTGGCTGGAGATTGAGAAGCTTGGCAGTCATAGATCGGGGCACCTACACGAAGAGTTTTAGATTTGGCACCGTAGATGTCATATGTGATGAAATTAATTTATATAAAAAAATATTTTCAATATAGAGTTATTCGCGCTGAAGACAATAGCCCATACATTTTCAACCTGCATAAAATTGCGGAGGATTTTTAAAAATATTATATGGAGTATGTATTTGTGTGTATTAGTGTTTAAAAAATATAGTTCGAGAATTTTAAAGAATAATGTTGTTTTTATAACTTTGAGGCATAAAAGTAAACGAGCTGTGAAGAATATAAAAATAAATATTGCAACATAATGCGTTTAATGAAATTGTAAACTCTTAATTCTATAATTGCGGGGATTAATTGAAGGAGATGAAAGACAGATGGATAAAATACAAAAAAAAAAACTTAATAAAAGATTCATAAGAATTTCGAGTATTGCTAAATTTAATTTCAAAGAGATGAAAAAACGATTGGCATCTTGGTAAAATCCATCACTTGCTAAATACCTCAACTTTTCGGTAAAATTTATCAAAGAAACTTTATCGAATTTCGAAGGACAGTACAAATATTGATTTTAATTCCACTCGAGTCGGTAAGGCGGACTGAAGGATAATGAAATAAGAAAAGTGTCTCAGTTGGCCACGGCGATAAGAAAATTGAAATGAGGAGAAGTTTAATTAAACCCGGAGTCAGATGAAAAGGAAGAAAAGGATCCAAAGTAGGTCAACGGAATTAAAAATATCAAAGGTCGCCCAACATCCGTCGCAATTACGTCCTCTAACATTCAGCCTTCTTCGATAGTTCTTCTTCAGTCACTCTTCTTTTGGATTTGAAGAGGTATCCAAAAAAAGATGAAGGCGATATGGAGACAAACAACTAAATGAATTGAAATTCCGTACCAAGATACACGTATATAGTTTAGATCGTAATGGTTATAGAAACTGCTATATATGACACTATTTGGAACATTAAGAGTACCTATAGAAAGAGGGTAAGTGGAAATTAGCAGGTAGTTTAAATGTCCCTTAGTATCGGTACCTGTACTCTTAAGAGACCGGAGGCAGTCGTGGCAAGAAGCGGGACTGACTGTCACTTAAGCGAAAGGTTCCTCTATTCTTTTTTTGTAAGCAGATTTATAATATATCTGTTAACTATAATCAGTACACAATTAATAGAATGTTATTTAATTAAATAAAAAAGGATCTATATTTACTAAATAGCTCCTGGTCAGTCAACCTGTAGAGAAGAGAGGGATATTTCTTGTATTCACTAATGATATAGAATTGATATACTAAGTATAACGATCTCAGGGAGACATTCCATTTTATTGTTTAAATATAATTCAGATCGAAAGGATGTGACTTTTCCTTGAGATCATTGCTTGGGCAGTGAAGCCAATACATCAAAACCATGCGATAATAACCAACTTAACACTCTGATTTCAGATGCATGTATTTGATGTTTTGATGTACAAAAAGCAAAAATAACAAATAAAATATCCGAAATTATAAAAAAACTCACCATCGGTACCGTCTCCTAATACTTAACACAATTGAGGACATTTACCTGAAAATATACAAGAAGCATTAGTCATACTATTTTTATAACTAGTAATATGATGTAAAACTATATAGAATATAATAGTTTTACGTTGTATTGGTACAGGTATTTAACTATCCATAAAAGCTCAAATGAAATGATAAGTTTATGGATTAGCTTGACTATGAACGTGGATGTTTACGCCTTTATTGCATGTTTTATTGTATTTCGAATTTATTTGTATGTAAAGTCTAATAAAAAATAATGGCATAACTATAAATTCAAAATTAAGGACTTTCAATATATTCTGAGTGAGATTATATTTTATTCCTCAGTCCCAGGGGAAGACAGACAATCTATTAGGACTGAATTATTGATCTACCGGATCCTTAACATAGATGCAGTGCCAGGTTAGCCCTTTAAGGGAGGATTAAGAATCAGCGAGTCCACGTCCCAGGAGTCCCTACGTGACTGGAGGCTCCAGCAAAGGTAAATCTCAATAAGGGCAGCCAGCGTGTGAGCAAGCCATCCGCATAGATTGTGTCTGCAGAGCGGCATTGAACTTGCAGTTTGCATATCTTTATGTCGTATTAACATAATTTTATATTATATTAATTTTATCTTTCATAAGTCTGATAGATTTAAACAAAGGATAGTAAAGCTAGGCTTAAGAACAAAATAACGGAGAAATGAGTAAAAATCCTATAGCACTACAACCCGTGAACTGGTTGGCGGTCAGTACTTTACAGTCAGTACGTGGTAGAGACTGTACTGTTTCATGGACACCGTTATTTGTCCTAGATCACGCTCAATCGTATTTTGGGTACCCACTTTATAGAGGCTGGGTGATCCTCAGGAGGGTCCTACATTCCATATGATCCATCTCGGCCTGCTAACAGATTAATTAAAAGTCTTGCCAGTAGCGTGATATGAACCAGGATTTTCGGCATGGGAACTCAGTGTTCTACCAATGACCCACTCCGCTCCCTTGAAGAGATGAATGGAGGTATAAAATTATAAAAATGTAATTATAAAATCTTCAACACGCAATTACATTGTAAGCACAGCGTAATACTCAGAAAATTTCATTTCATTTCAACAAATCAATAGTGACAATAAAAATCCATAAACCATATTCCAATTTTCGACAGTTTCGTAAAGAAAAAAACTTTTTATTTATTTATTTGTTATTCTCGATTTCTAAAATTAAAATACTTCTCAATAATATTCACCAAAATAAGATGGATATGTAATATTATCGTAATTATCTGCTCCCTCTTATTTCTATCTATCCAGTTAACCCGTTAAATAAACCAAAGAGGTTAACCTACAACCAATAAAGGGTCTTGGGTTCAGTACGTGTTAGATACTTTTCTGTTTCAATGTTAAAGGTTGTTCAGGGAGGTGATATTTCGAGGTCACGATCAACAGCTAGGCGAGGTAGGCTTCTCCACTAAATAAGGGTACCCACTATGCAAAGGCTGAGTAAGCACTAAGAGAGCCGTCAGAATCTACAAGGTCCAGCCACAGCTGTTAATAGATTAAATAATTTACCTTCCACAACCGGACTTGAACACAGAACCTTTGGCATAGCGAATCAACCCATTGAGCTACCTCGTACCCTAAGCTGTCATTGAATTATGTGAAAATTTATGATTCATCCCGAGCGTTTTATCATAATGTTCTTTTATGCTAAACCTTTTCTTAATATTTTAATAATAATCTAGAGGAATCCTAATGTAAAATACCCAATTTGAGGCACTATTTGATTACAAATTACGCCAATTATCATCAATTACTGTTTATCAACCACAAATGACAGTTGCTTCCATTGGCACCAACTATTGAATAATATATATATATATATATATATATATATATATATATATATATATATATATATATATATATATACACATATAATATAATATAATAAAATTGTTTATTTAATAAATCAGGCAAATGCCATTTGGCACATATTGTATTTTCGATTCTTCGATTCTTCGATTCTTTGGAAAACCTCCCCTAAGGGATTCTCGTGGAAGCGTGTATGGAGAATTCTCCCATTGTAGGCACTCGTGGTTCTTCATCTCTTATGAATGCAATGTGGTAATGTGTTTGCCAGTGATGATTGTGCCAGTAAGTTTGGGTATCCATCAAGTGAGTCTTGAAATTTTTCGTAGTTTCCCTTGATTGTCTCAGTCACGAGTGGTATCGAATAATGAATTTCTGTTGTTTGATTCTCCAAGTAATGCTCCTCTTCCAGTATGTTCCTCCTGTAGACGAAATATAAATGTAAGTGCAAAAGCCATACACGTAATGACCCGAAACTATCCGATAATACTTAAGCTTTTTTTTTTTAAATAAAATAATATCTGTTCAGAAGTTTAATTGAAGTAACACTTTCCGTTTACCGTAATTAACCGAAATCAAGTATCTTATTTATAATAATATTCAAACTTCAATTGCAAATTTTGCAAAAAATAATCGAATTATTATCCATTTGTTATTCATAAAATCATTTACGACTTTTAATTATTTCCGAGGAACATATTGAGACATAAATTTATGGAATTAGATGTTACATTCTTTAATACAAAATATAAATTTTCCGCGACTTAGGTACAGGTATCACGTCAAAATTAATCTTAATGTATTCAGAAATGGTCAAAATAGATATTTTCTGGTAAATTTGAAAACGTAAATTTTACAACTTTCCTTGTCAGGAATAAAAGGATGTATAAAGACTAGTTTTCCAGGAAACTTTTTAAAAATCTGATGAAAGTTAATTTAAACTTTTTGTATCATTTAAAGTTTATAATCGGCTCCTTATGTTTTCTGAATTATTATCCAGAACTACCGAAATTGCAGATCTAGAATGGTAAATTGAAGAACTAGTTGGAGGGTTTTCTGGATAGATTAGAATAAAGGGTGGTTAAACGGTATATAAGTGAGACAAAGATACCCTTATTTACCCTGGTTCTTGTAGGCCTCGTCGGATACCACTGGCGTTTCCTCTAAATTAGAAAATACACAAGAATCGACAAGAAATATAGGAATATACGTAGAGAAGATCCTAGATAACTTTTCTTTGTTTTTTCCACTACATTAGAGGTAATTTCGTGCCAGCTTTGAACACTGTATGAATTTTTTTTCTTTATATTTGTATTTACACATGTCAAGTACAAACAATTGACTATCTGCAGATTGGCTTACAGTAAAATAAAACATAATGACATGAGAGGCATGAAAAAGAACATACACAGCATTAACTTCCTTAGTACCCAGCAGTAATATACTCGTATCCCTTAACCATGCTCTTTTTTAGTTTCCTCCTCACCACAGTAGTCTTGGCCATGTGTTCTATTAACAGGTTTGGATGTCCGTATAGTTTTTCTTGTAAGGTCTTGTAGTATGCTCGTGTGTGTTCGTCAACCGTTGGTATTTTTAAGTTTTATTGTTAACACACCAATGTGCTTTTTTGACAAGTCTATGTATATTAAAAAAAATATGCCTATTATATTTGCCACAAGAACAATAAAAGGAATTTAAAAAATATTAATTTTGAAATAAGATTTCACGGACCAAGACTTCCATATTTACTTCCTCCAAAAAACAAGATTTTATCTTGAAAAATCTAATGTTAGCGAAGTCACCATTAGATTTATGTTCCTTAAACTGCCCTGTGAAGTATGGAGTGACTTAGAAAAAAGAAAATGGTTACTATAGGTTATGATAAGGGACCAGAAAGAGGCTAAGACCTAAGAAGGATGAGATTCAGTGCTGGAGAACTTCCCTAAATGAAACTCCTGATTTATGCCTTGAGCCGTGCCTCCAGACTGGAGAAATGAAAACATCTTAGCCAGATTAATGGTTTAGCTCTTTCTGTCACTGACTGTACCACGCCTAATCTAGCAAATATAAATAAAACATAAATCCTTGATGCCGTCTCCATGCAGTGAATAGTACCACCTGCCGCCTTATTTATTTCGCGTACAATAAATCTTCACACATCTTTCTGAATAAATTTTCGCCACGTAGGTACTGTTTTCATAAAATAGAAAATTAAAAGTAGGTAATACCCAATTATTAGTTTTTGATTACGAATATAGTAAAGTAAAATATAGGGTCATATTCACACAAGTTGGGATAAAAAATAATACAAAATTTATTGATGACATTCACTTTAAATATTTTTGAAATTATTAATAATAAACGGTAATTATAAAATTAAAATAATAATATTGAAATTACAATTACAATTGAAATTACAATTCTAAACACAACATGTAATTAGAATTGATGGTAGTTCTCGACCTTAGTGTAGAAATAGAACGTGTTTTTTTTGTAATTCATAACTGTAGAATAATAATACATTGAGTAAATAGAATGAATGATACATAATAAGTAGAGAAACTATCAACTGAAAGTCCCCATATATCAAATTCAACTCAGAAAGCCACGAGGCCATCTTATTTTCAGACGCTTTTATAGGATTATATAGAATTGTAGAACGATGGGTTATGACATATCATTATTCATAAATAACTCCGTTAATAATGAACTCAACTTTGAATTGCTGGGTCAAAGTTGAATGTTGTTAAGTGGTAATTAAAAAATAAGAAATTTTTAAAAGGATACTCTATAGTTTATTAAATATTGAGATAATAAAGAAATATTTTTTTTTTAATTTCAAGTGTTATATTGTCCACACAATCAAGTAAACAAAATGACTCTGCAG
Organism: Troilus luridus; assembly: GCA_964056705.1. Lineage (NCBI taxonomy): Eukaryota > Metazoa > Arthropoda > Insecta > Hemiptera > Pentatomidae > Troilus > Troilus luridus. Next base: position 179,065,537 of record OZ057412.1, read on the forward strand.
CTTGGTTATTATTATATACCTTGTTTTATTTTTTAAAGATATATTTTATCTCGATTTGCCATACAAAAATTACCACAATAAGCTTTTGGTTTTAATAGATATTTTTATTTATCAAAAGTCAATATTAAAGGATGAAAAATAATACAGGCATATTTAAAATTGTTTTTATTTCAATTTATTTGTACTTTATTGTATTAACAATTAAATACATGATCAAATTGTTCGAATTATTATACAATGGTTATAACAGACAAGTAAGCGTTATGTTTCACACTTTATTGTTGACTCCAATTAATAAATCGTTTTTTGTTTTTTTTCACAATAACATGTAAGATCTTTTATAAAATATTTACATCTTTTATAAATTAAAAAGTCCTTCTTGTGGACTGTTACTATTCAAAAAGGGTTTCACTAAGAACGTACAAACCTTTCCCAATCTTGTCATCATCGCTGCCGAGTAGTGTTTTAGTGTGGCAGTAGACATTGTTCAGTGAGTCTTGTAGCTTTTGAGTGTACGCTGACAATACCTTGTTCAACCCTGGATTGAGCTGGGTTTTCACGATTTGGGCAAAACTGTCGTCCATGGTACTGTTGAGGCATTTCGACGCTACGCATAGTTCGACATCGCTGACTTGGATCTGAAGAGCATTCAAGTTGACTTGGCATCTTCTTCCATAATCTACGGTGTATCCGTAATTTATTGTACTGTCGAAAGCTCTATAGTAGCCCGATCCTTCGCCGTAGGGAGACTGGAGCTTTCTGAAGTAAACGGCGTGGACGCCCTGGCCGATCGTGTAGGTGTACTTGATGCTGGTGTCACTAAACTCCATGGCACAGTCTCCAGTCCTCTTAAGGGAGTCAAGTCCAATGGCTACACCACCTTCGTAGCCGATCGGATTCATAAAGCCAGTACCCAACTCCAAACTGGTCTTCCCTCCTTCCACGGCTCTGTAGTTGCTTAAAGCCAATTTTCCGTCCACGATGTCGTTGATTAAGACCTGTTGCCCCTGCGTCAACGCCACGACGGATAAAATCAAACAATAGAAAAGCGCGTCCATTCTGTTTCCCTCTCGGCACTTGTTTTACCCAAGAGCCTAACCTCGTATGCTCGTTTTTAATAATCTAATTCGTATATATATCTGAATACAGATTAATAAACAAGTTACTGGCTTTTAATTAGTAGATAAGATATGAGTGCATTTGTTTAGAATCGAAATTCTCTTATCTTACTGCCATTATTCATATTAAAAAAAAACTGAAAAGGACTGCTTTTATTTATCTTTCGATATGAAGTCGTATGATTGATAAAAAAGTTCCAATAGAAACGCGGTGTATTCAAATGAAACAATAAGGAAAAGACTGCAAAATATAACATAATTTTTTATTTATTTGTAATATAATTATTGTACAAGAATACTCTTTGTGTCCATTCTCACACCATTCATAGATATTGAGTACGAAATTTATATAATCAAACAAATGAGAATCATGATTTTTGTGGATAGGAAAGTGGTAGAAGTAGGTTTAAGTAAATATTATACACAATGCAATAAACTCAAGAAAGAGGTGTAAAAACTGAGTATGGCCAATTCTTAATTCATGTTGCATTGCAAGTGTAAAGAGCACAATATAATACCAACTAATACGAATTACCATTTCAGTTTTGTTTTTTTTGTGAAGTTTATAAGGTAATAATTGTGTACATTAAATCTCACTATTAGATAAAAAAGGTTCATAACTGAAAATATGGAATAAAAAAGAATACCTGTTTCCAAATCCTGTTTTTGATGAATTATTACCGAATGAAATAGAAATTTTACCGGATCTAAGTCTAAATCCAACACCTTGGCAAAACAAAGATAAAAAAACGATAGAATCTTAAATTATTTTAACGCAGTTGCCTTTAAAGCACGACGCAACAAATAATTGTATCTTTTTTTTGTTCATTAATCCAGAACAAAAACTTTCATTATCCTTAGACATGTTGCACATAAAAAGATACAAAACACAAACTACTATTTATTTGTTAGCTCTTTCTTTGTGCCATTTAGCGTAAAGGGGCCTCAATCCGTCGGAGCCATTCTTCTGAAAACTCCTCTTCATTTGAGCCAGGGTTTTTCCTTTTAGAGCTCCTATCCTTTGGATATAATCCTCATAGAGGATTCTCGGGTGACCACGGGGTCTTCTGCCAATCGGGCGGGATTCCATAACCTTTCTAGGAAGCCATTCTTCGTCAATGCGACAGACATGGCCGAACCATTTGAGCTGTCTTTTTTCGATGGAGGTCTTCAGTTCTGCCACCTGCTGCTGATCCCTTATGTTTATATTCAGCACTCGGCCCCTCCGTGTTTTACCAACCATTCTGCGAAGGTATTTCACTTCACTTCCTGTCGTCCGGCTGGTGTGCTTGTCAAGCATGACCCAACATTCACTCCTATATGTCGTTGATGTTGAGTGTTAGAAGGTATAATGCTTTGAATATGTGAAGTAATGTCACTTTCCCAACATTTCGGTGGCCAACTATGCTATTACAGATCTGGTAATATATCTGATTTGTTTTTTTTTCCCCACGAATCGGCCAGCAAGGACCACACGAATATCACTCAAATCTTTTTCACACTCTCCGCCTTCCGTCTACTCCAATACTCTCTCATCTTCCTGGACTGTTCTTCTCGCTCCCCCTTAGTCCATTTTCTCCCACGGCTTTTCTTCCTTCCTGCAATAACCCCAAACTCTTTTAGTTTTTTCCCGAAAAGCTCTCTATCCAAGCATTTCTTATCCTTGATTTTTAGCCTATCCAGCTTCTCTTTTATTTGTTCCACATATCTACCTCTACTGTTATAGCTTAATACTTTATCGAAGATTTTTTAGTTCAGCATCTTATTGTTCATTCTGACCATGTGGCCGAAGAAACTCAGTCTCCTGCTCCCGGTGACTGTTTGAAGATTCCGATTTTCTTTATTGATTCTATTCCCAGCTTCTTTATCTACTTTACCAGACCTGCTAATGATTGTTCCTAGGTAGGAAAAGTGGTTCACCACTTCGAGAGCCTCACCATTGCATAACATCTTCCTTTTCATATATGACAAGCACATTGGTTTTGGCAATATTTATTGGCATTCCCTTACGCTAGAGCTCCTCTTTCCATTCCATAAGTGATTGCTGCAGCTTCTACTTAGAGTCCGCAAGAAGAACGATGTCATCAGCCTAGAGAAGGCTCTGGACGACGACAGGATCTATATTCCATCGACCGATAAGAAAAATATATATAATACCTAATTATGAATTTTTCTATTTTCCGGTTATGAAAGTTCACAAACTTGACAGCATTATTTCAACCGTATAGTGAGTAGTACTTCTTTGGTTTCCATGATCCAAATGGAACTTTAAAAGTGTGAACAGAAGAAAAATAAAATATAGCTATACGGTAATAAATATATGATAAATAAATGAAAGGAAATAACATAAAAACAAATTATTTGTCTAATTATGTCAAACAATCAATCATCAATGACAAATAAGAACATAAAAATTTGATGACGTATTTAGAATGAATAATCTGTCTTAAATGAACGACGCTAATGAAGTTGAATTAAAACTAAAATGCTTCTTATGTCAATTATGACTTGATTCACAGCCAGTAATTAAGAAAGCTTCAAGTTTTTTGGTACTTTCCTCAAAATTTTCAGTTTTTGAAGACCCCATTAAAAATTTAGAAGTTTCCTCCTTTATTCTTAATTAAAATATTGAAACTATAAATTCATATTTATTTAATATCATTGTGATGGTTATATCATTATACACATACATATCATATTTATATATTTATTTCATCTAATAATAAAAGTTGAAAGTATTTTCTATTCAATAAAAACACTGACTTTAGTTTGTTTTAGCTGTTTCTCGAGTTACTCAAAGGCCTACCATTGTGCTTCTGTGGGATATTTAAATATTGCCTATATAGATATAATTAGGATAGGGATCTTTAATGAGTAAGTGACATCGGTTTGGGGCCCTCATTTTACGTACGTTCCGAGGGACGGCACCAATAAATATTTTTTATTATATTTTAAAAACTCTGAGGCCACATTCACCACATGTTAAAATGTTACGAAGTAAGGCTGTTAAAGTAACATAATTGAGGAAACATAAGTATTATATTATTTTGAGTTGTATCACACTTTCATTACATTCAAGTGTTTTGACTGCTGAGTCATAAACATTCAAATAACCAATCAATCAAAGTTTCATTGTGTCCAGGACACATTTAATTATTTCGGGGAAAGATATATGAATAGGTCGGCTGCCATTTATTGAATAAAATTCCAAACAAGAAGCCTTATCATGCAGAAACAAATTAATTTATTTTTATCTAATCTAAACTCGAATTCTTAAACGAGTCAATTATTGCTATATAAATTGAACCCATTACGATTCAGGAATTAGTGAAGTAACAGCAGAGACTACCATGAAGACATCGGTGTTAGCTGTCGTACTTGCCTTTTTGGCATCAGCGCAGGCCGCTAGCGTCAACATCAGCGAAATTGTCGACCTCAAGCTGCAATTGGCCAACAAGCTTTCTGTGCAAACCAACCGCTCGGTGACGGACTACGGAACCGGGTTCGTGCAGGAGATCAGCTACGAAGGAGGCGTAGGAATCGGTCTGGACTCCCTCAAGAGGACTGGCGACTGCCTCATGAAATTCGACGGTCAGAAGATCACATACACCTACCAGATCGGACAGAACATCCTGGCCACCTTCTTTAGGAAGATAACCTACAAAGACGTCACAGGTTCGGGATATTACAAGATTTTGAATAACTCGATCGAGTATTCCTACACCGTCTCGTACGAAGGAGGATCCTGCAGTGTACGTTTGGAGACACTCTCCTTGAACGTTGGTGACGTCGAAGCGTACATTCAGGACAAAGCCTGGAACACTCAGACTGATGCGGAATTCAAAGCGTTTGTCCTAACCAAGATCGTCCCCGCGCTTAACAACAAATTGAAAACAAGGGCGAGCTCCGTCCAAGATGCCCTAGATAGCGTGTTCTGCCAAAAGTCCCACCCCGGCGAAGAGTACACGGCAGGTATTGATGTCCTCAGGACCTTCCTTTTCGAATAAAAAATGACTGATTCTAAATATACACAAGAAATTGCAGCTGTCGTAGTATATGAATCTAGTATTAATCGAAAACTATTCTAGCAGAAAACAGTAAGAATTAGTTACTGATAATAAAAAATAATGTTTTGTTTTTTCATATAAAAGTGTAAAATGTTTTTTAAATAAATTGATCTGATATTACCTCACATATTCTTTTATTATACCCAATAATATCATACAAATACTTTTTCATATTGTAAATATAATTGTATAAATAAAAAAATACAGAGTAATATATAGAATAAATGATACAGAGAGAATATAACTTAAAGTATGCTGTTGAGAATGAATAAATATTAGGAGTATTTATTTTAAAAAAAATTGGATAATTTAAATTCCATGTCCAAATATGAAGGAGTCTATTTCAAATCTTGTGTTGTTTTTCAAAGAAATGTTCGAATTTTCAATAAATCTTTGTATTCAATGTGTTGGCTATATATATAATAACATTTTTTGTTATAACTTTCCAAAAGTGGTTTGGCAGAAAATTTCTCAAGGTCTTAAAAGAAATTTAGTTTATGGATAGTCATTATATAACTATACATGGCTAGCAATTTTTAATTTAGAAATAACTGAATCATAAGTATATTTGTTATTACTAATGAAATCATTTTTCTTTTGAAGAACGCTTTTATCATTAAGAAGCTTTATTATACTGTCATACTAATCAATGAAACATTGTATTGTCTTGTATGTTAATTGCAATTTATATTTTTTACGTATATAAATTCGCATTATCTCGGATACCACATGCCCAGGACGATAGAGACACGATTCAAAGTGGCAAGCCCAAAAAACAAACAAAAAAAAACCCTTTCATGACATTTCTTGAGCATAACGAATGATTATTACTCCTTTAGCGAATAAAATATATAATAGCAAATTTCGGGTTGGAGTTCTATACCACCTATGGTTGATAAAATGTTTATTCTTTTATCACGCATACATGGACACTTTGGTATTTATAGAGACTCGAGGGTCTCCCGAGGCTTACCCAGCCTCTAAAATTGTTGACCCTAAACTGGGGAAAACCTGGTGAATGAGCGTGACACCACCAAATTACCTTCTTGCACAACTATTGTCTTCGAAATATTACAGTCCTGACCAAGTATCGAACCGTGTACCCTCAATATGTTGAACCATTACATTTTTTTTTTTTTTTTTTAAATCTTAGAAAGATAGAGATAGATAGAGAAAGAGAAAGTGATGAAATAATGTGAAACGTATTATCGATAATTGATATAAAAGTTTTATTAGTGATTAAGTATGCATTGTAGGCGGAAACATAATTTCTAAAGCTACAAATAAAACTATTGTAAATGAGCAAACAATATTGTTGTTTTTGTTTTTTTTTTTTGTAAAAAATAATATAAATCCACTTCGAGATAATTAATTTATAACATAAAACATTTATTACATAGTTTGTCCAAAAAATAATACATACGAGATATTTCTAAAATGAGTTTCTAAAATTTTTAAACAAAAAAAAAAACAAAACCGTTCTGTTGTCTTTCAAACACAACAAGGAAGTTGGCTTAAGGGTAAGGGACTGACACTTGGCAGTATTCACTTTCTTTGGAACTTCTTCGGAAATATAAAGATCATTTAAGTTCTATTTGGAAGGATAAGTGTATAGCTTGTGTGCAGGTTTTTCTCTCGGATTTGGCTCTTTGTTATCCAGAGATGAATCATTCCTAGTTTTTTGCCCAACCTTTTAAAGATACCTCAGAGAAAAAGAATTTCCGCTGTATGCTTACCCGATCCACCAACTCTTATTTGGTAGCATAGACGTCACTAATGACTTCAATGGCAGACATTTCATTATATTTTGCATTATATTCGACTATAGTTATTACTGTTTTTCTCAGATCGTTTACTGTTTCTTTTAGTCTACTGCCGTGTTCATTTAATCAAATATCCACCAAAAAAGTTTCAAAAACCATTGTACAGGTGGGTCTAAAAGCTATTTTAGTTTAGAAGAGGTCCAAACTACGACATCAAATACTCAATTATTTAAATACGTATTCAATTGCCTATGAAAGGTTTTGAAGTTTCTATTACTTTGTTCATTACAATTTCATTTCCATCCGTAATCTCAAGGTTTTCCTATTATAAAAGCCCTGTTCTCCTAGATCTTCTTTATTTCTACTGCTTATTGTTTCTGAAATAAATGTAAGTCGTTTAATTTTCACCTTTATGTAGTTTCAGGCCAAATATTAGTATTTTTTTCAAAAATAGTAAATATAATTAACGAATTAGACAGAAAAAAACACAATTAAATATTAAATACAAGTTAGACCATACTATGGTAAACACACAAATCAGTAGATTTAACATTTCTATCCTATAATTGGTTCGAATTTCATTTAATCATATACAGCTATTGACTATCTATCTACTATCCATCCATGTTTTTATGATGCATTTTAACAAAGTAGTAATTACAGACGGTTGAGTAGAAAATCTCATAAATAATAGTAATTTATGGTTTATATAAAATAAAAGTCCCAACTATGGAATGGAAAACTGCATATGGAAACAGAAATGAGCTTTATTGTCAGTACAAGAAAATACGAAGCGGGTTATAAAAAAGTTATAACTTCTTAATGATAAATAATTTTTAAAAAATAAAAAATCAGAGAATAATGTAGTAGTATTGATTTTTAATCAACCGTAGAAGTGATTTTACGGAAAGAAACACAGTCTAATGTAAATATGCGATATGAAAATTTACGAAAAGCCCGTAAATTTAAAGTGATTTTTGCATTTCAATGTTTTTGATTGTACAATTTATGGGTAAAAAATAGAAACATTATACTACACCATTCCCGTTTGAAGAGGTATTGATTTAAAGGATGATATGTAAAATCACGTGTTTCGCATAGCGCGCCAATTTTTTAGGAATAAAATTTCAGAACAGATGTCAGTAGTACTGAGGTTAATATAAGTTAGCCATAGTAAGAAAAATAAATCATCATCATCACATGGCGCTATGGTCCATGAAGGACCTTGGCCTCCTCAACAATTCTCCTACACTTTGACCGATCTCTCCCTGCTCTTCTCCATGTTCTTACCGCCAGGAGCTTAAGGTCTGCTTCCACATCGTCCAGCATCCCATTCTAGGCTTTCCTCTTGCTCTTTCTCCGTCTGGACGTCCCTCCAGAATCACCATTGGGAGCCTTCTTTTGTACATTCTGTGAACATGCCCCAACCACCTCAATCTTGCTTTTTAATTCAAGAAACTATGTCAGGTTCTCCATTTAGGTCCTTAAGTTCTTGGTTCCTTTTCATGCGGAAACAATTTCCTTCCTTGGATGGGCCATACGCTCTTCTAAGAATTTTTCCCATTTCTCCCATGTATTCAATAATCTCTCATGCTGTTTGGTTAGAGTCCAGGCCTCCCCACCATGGGCAACGACAGGACGAAGTATCGTCTTCATACCCTTATTTTGAGACTACGGGGTACAGCTCTATTTTGGATAACGTTTCTGAAGAACCAATAGCATATCTTACCGTTTTCATTCTTCGCCTTTATTTCATGTTCCAGTCTGTTGTCTTCTGTAATAATGGTCCCAAGATATTTAAATGTCTTAACATTTTCAAAACTGCACCCTCTTCCTTGTAGTTATCCACTGGATGACAGTTTCCTGGATGAGAGCATGTATTTTGTTTTATATTTATTTATAATGAGCCCTGCCTTCCTAGCTGCCTCTTTACATTCTCATAATGCTTCAAAGAGCACGTTTTCATTTCTTGCTGTGATAACCACATCGCAGCATATGCGAGGTGTTGGGTCATGTTGGGTTATAACAATAAATACACCCCTCTCTTCTTGCTTTCGTTGTCATTACTATTTTCTGCAGCACCAAATTAAACAACACTGGAGATATGCGGTCTCCTTGTTTAATAGGAAAGTCTCTGGACATTTCTCCCTGGACCTTAACCACACCGATACTGTTCTGCAGTGTCATCCTTATCAATCTGATAAGTTTTTTAGGGCACCCAAGAAACATCAAGTTTTCATACAGCTCATTTCTTTCTATGCTATCATAAGCTAACATCTACTCGTACGTCAAGGTTGGATGCGAAGCGAGACTATAACATCTCTTAGACTTCCTTGGCCAATCAGAGTGCCACAGGTGAAAAATTTATTATATACAACACTCAGGCAGATAAATTTTCCTATGATGTAGAAATATATGTTTGTTTTTTTTTTAACATTTTTATAGGACTTCAATATATATTCTGTGTGATCGGGATTATTATTTATAATCCTAATGATATTATATATGATAAGTAAACAGTCGATCGATCATTATCACAGTAATTTATCAGTTTGGATGATATACTACTAATCCCTACTTAAGAAGCCATTGTGGCAGGCTATATAAGCTAGGGGGCTCTTTCAGCTCGTCAGTTCGTCAAAATGATCTCTGCGTTGTTTGTGGCCTTCTTCTTCTGTCTTGCTTCGGCTCAGAGCAAGTCCATTAACATCAACGACATCGTCGACCTCAAGCTGCAATTGGCCAACAGGCTCTCTGTGAGTGCCAACAACACCGAAGTATCATACGGCACAGGATTCCTTGGACAGGTGCAGTACGAAGGTGCTGTCGGGATAGGTCTCGACTCCGTCTACAGATCTGGAGATTGCCTTATGCAATTCAACGGGGACAGTGTGACGTACGTCTACAACGTCGGTCAGTCCATCCTGACTACGTTCTTCAGCAGAATCACATACGGGGACATATCCGGATCAGGTTACTACAGGGCCTTCAATAACTCACTGGAGTATTCCTACACAGTCAATTACTTCGGAACTACCTGCAACGTTCGCCTCCAAGCCCTCGCACTCAGCATGGAAAATGTCGAGGCATACATCCAGGATAACACGTGGAACTCGAAAGACGATCCAGAGTTTCAGACATTCGTTGAAAAAATGCTCCTTCCTTCATTCAACAGAAAATTAGAAGAAAAATCAACAGCAATCGAATCCAATTTGGAAAACCTTTTTTGCTTGAAGCCCGGACAACAACAGCCTACTGAAGGGTTAGATATTTTAAGACAATTTCTTTTTGAATAAATGTCCGAATATTAGATTTAAAAATAAACATTTTTATATTAACTTATTTTACATCTGATATCGGTATTATATTATATGAGGTGTTATAAAATGATAAGTAATTAAATAAGAAATATGTAACATTACAATTACTTGTTAATTAATAATTAAATATTTTGTATTATACGATTCTTTTGGTTAAATAAATACGAATTATTATTCGTTCATTATTTTATCTCCATTTATTTTTAAAATACCTAGTAGTATATATTTTTCAAATAATAATTAACGAAAAACTTATTCTGCATTTCAAAACATTAGAACACACTTATTAACATTAGAATTATTGTATTGTATGATTAATTATTTGTTATTAATGATGTAACTAGTTCATTATATTAAAGAAATAAAATATTACCGGTACATGATTATGGAAATATATAGTAATTGGTCATTAAGCCAGATAACTTCTGAGTTAAAAATCATTAGAATTCTACAATTCTAACTTGAAACTGAGAACACAATATGTAAACACCCCTATCAAAAATTCTATTTGTATTATATTCAAGGGATTATATTAGTCTAAAACAACGTAAATATTTGTTTTCTTACTACTACCTCAAAAGAAAATAATAGGTGATAAATGAGTACAGAAACAATTATATGGTGATGAAGGAGTAGTAAAGAGTATGTACCAAACCAGGAATTAATACATAAAATATTTACAGATAGTATATGTATAAGTGGCCGTAGTAGGAAGAATTTATCTTCAAATAAAACAAATCACAAGTGCGATTAAAAAAAAAAAAAAATAGAGACATTACTGTCCATAAAAAAGTTTCCTGTCCCATTATTTTTATTAATTTAAAATTATTTATTTACAAACCCGTATATTAAACTGAATAGAGGTAAGAATGGGTTGAATAACATATATAACGGATTTTTGTTTCCAGTTTTTCCGCTTACACCGTAAAAATCTTAATATATATGTTTTCATAATTTAGGGACTCTTATAAATTTCTGACTGTCGTTGATCTAATAATCTCAAAAATACCTCATGTACAAACGTGCAAAAATAAGTAATGAGTTTACAGTATATATTCTTGCATGTATAACATGGAGGTAGGTAAATCCGATGCTAGTTGAGTAAGGGAGGTAGGTAGTAAGGTACATAAGAAGGTATATCCTTGGAGGCGAGGAAAAGAATCCCTGAAGCAGGAAGGATAGATGGATCAGAGCCTACACCCTGCATTGTCTCATCCCGGATCACGAGGCGTCCTAACACCCCAAGAAACAATACCCTTATTTTATTACCACCCAGGCATAACACATAAGTCCATCTAGCTTTTTATTATGTTTGTTTCTTTATATTACATTTGTTGGTAAGGGCGTCTATTATAGAAATAGATAATCAATCCTAATTGTTAAAATCAGGGATTGAATATTAGAGTTATATTTAAAACAAAAAATTCTAACTTTTAACCTTTGAGCGATAGGTGCTTTAATCGGAAATAAGAGTTGTTCTGCGATTTTTATTTTTTCTCTTAAAAATAAAAACCACTCGTGCTGAATTTCTATGTTTACCCATCGAAAGAGGGTCCCGAACTATGGGTGGAATCCCGAGGCTATGGGTGGAAGAAGTTATTCAAAATACAGAAATTGTAAACTACAAAATTTTTGGTAAAATGATTCTTTGAACATGCTTCTATCTTAAATGGTTTGGAGAGATTCTTTCAGAAAAAAAAACTTTTCAAAACAATTTAATTTCGCGCATTTTCTTTGATAAAATTGAACACATTAATGTCCCAGTAATTCTTAGTGTCGAACCCATTAAATAAACCTCACGAAGGTAACAAAGTCCATAAAAAATATCGCAACTTGTACGTAACAAAAGATTTAACCATCAAATATATTATCTTAAAAATGATATTTAACGTGAAATAAACTTAAAATATTAGCATCAAAAAGAAGAGAAATCAAAAAATCATATTAACTAATTTGGGGAAATATATAATTTATAATAATTAGCTAGATTAATTGTTTTCTATTGTTCGAGTAGATCTATTTAATGTAAAATGTTAAAAATGTTAAAATTGTGAAAGTTTGCGATAATTAACTAGCCAAGTACTTAGGTTAGGATTTTTAGGAACAATTCAATTTTAAAATGCAGTCTATTTTTATAAGGAATTAACATAAACTTTTCGGTCCGGAAGTAAAAAAGTTAAAATTGAAGTGAAATACAAGACTTCCCCCGTGTCATATTATGCAACTACTAACTATAATAAAATGAGCACTTGAAAATTATTTTATCCTGAGCCATTGAGTTGAAATTTGGAACATTAAAATCTTAATTAAAATAGGATAAACTAAAGAACATGGCAGAAACTTTAAAATATCGTTCAGGGCCATCTTTCGATGGGTAAACATAGAAATTCAGCACCCGTGATTTTTATTTTTTAAGAGAAAAAATAAAAATCGCAGAATAACTCTTATTTCTGATTAAATCACATACCGCTCAACAGTTAACAGTTAGAATTTTTGTTTTTAAAATGACTCTTATATTCAAAATATTTTTATCTTCAGAAGACGAACTTATTCTTTAAAAAAAAGATTTAATGTTTCTATTATAGAATCACTTCTTAAATAGCATATACTGGTACTTTTAACTATTGTACTATTGAAGGACAGCGAAGGGAGTTGTAAGTGCCCTTTCCTCTAAACCTTCTATTTCCACGAAATAGGGTTACAGGTTTTTCCAATTCCTTTATCACCACATCCTTTATGGGGGTTATCCTACTTTTTGAAGACTCTTGTACCTCTAGAATCCCACTGAATTAAGTTTAAGCGTCTGTAAAGATTTTTTTTTTTTTTTTATAATTTTCCTTTTAAATACAATGATTTAATTGTGTCCTATTATTTCTTAATATGTAATTCTTCAATTTATTTTATTGTTGGAATTGAAGATAAAATTCGAATTCATTTGCTTGGAATATGAGGGAATATCGATGCTTTAGATCCATAGCCTTAAGGTTTAATGATTTTAAAATAACCTACAATCTGGATTTACTTTTACAATTAACTAGGTGGGCCACTTGTTAGCATAACAAACTATTAATAAATTAACAAACTAAAAAAACTAACAATATCAAACTATAAGCAAAATTTATAGTCCCCACTGGAGCATCGTCCGATCATAACAGCATAAAGTGACGTTCAATGAAAAAAACAACAATACAACTAGGTTTGAAGTATCAAGAAATGACGATCGCTGGGGAAAAACGGGGCATGAAATCAAGTTCATTCCAAAGATTAGGAACATTGGTTTCTGATACATTTTTCGATGGAAAAGTGTTGTCAAAACATGAGAAGAAATGGATTAAACAGCTCAAAAGAGCTGAAGAAGAATGTCCATACAGGGGAAAACTGTGTTTATCCGAGAGGTTCGGAGGTCCACAAAACCACTTTTTCGCCCGTTTAGCTGGACTTTTGGCACTTCATAGCCATTTGATAGTCTAATTTTACATTTCATTTTGCATGGAGTATCTAGAACTATCACCGTATGGTATTAACTTGCTTCCTTCTATTAGAATAAGCTCGTATGAAGAGTACTGAAATATTCAATGGTTGATTTTGATCCTTTGAAAATTGAAAGAAAACTTCGTTTATCCTATGTGGTTTCCAAATACAAATTAGTTAATTCAATAAAAACTAAAACCTCACACTCCACGAGCGGTAGTCAGGATGGACTATGATGATGGTATAAAAACTTGACTAAAACAAGCCATTATTACCAGATTGATTTTAGGTACTCGTTAAAGGTACCTATCCTAAATAAACCTAGATAGGTGAAATTTAAGTCTCTAACTGTTGCATTATCCAATTAGCCATAACAACATAAACTGAGGTAAAATAAACAAACAAACGAAGGTTGTATAGTGCAATTTGAACATTATTTTTTTCGTCATTTTTCCAAGTTGGTACTAAGAATGTATTCCCCAAACATAGGTATACAAGTTGAAATGAGAAAGCGTGTGTCACAAGAGAGCAGGTGACAACTCAGGCGCTCTTGGAGTTAAGACATTATGGAAAGTGCACCAGCTTGCTCGACCACAACTTCAGGCTAAGTTTATACGACCTACTTTTGCCCATGTTAGAACTAACCAAGAACTGAACCATGTTTGAAGGAAAACACTTGAGTTATCTGTTAAAGTAATTTCATCATTAGTAGGCGGTTGGCAAATTCAAACGAGGAGACCGACGATAGTAGATCAGTTTACTTAAAATAACAATAGCAATATTAAAAAAAAAAGCGCAATTGAGGTTCAGTGTTTTATTATTATTTAATATAATTCTTTAAGACCTGGAAACCGAAATAAGAATCAGAAGACTTAGATTCTGCGGGCACATGGTAAGAATGGACTAAGGGATGCCAAACAAGAAAATGTTTGACGAAATCCATGAATACAAGAATGTAGGAGGGTATCTGATCAAGATCAAATGAGAGAGGAATCATAAACATTAAAAATAAAAAAACTGTCTAGATAGAAGACAATACGAAAGGAAATTAAAATAAATCAATTTTCTTGTGGAAAATAAAGAAAAACAGAAGGGCACGGCGTGATCAGAATAAAGAAAGCAAAGGCAGAAATTATGAGTAAATACTGGGAGAAAAGAAAGGCAAAAATGAGAAATGACAAGTAATGATATTCGCGTGGTCTTCAAAGGCCGTTTAGTGAAAAAAAATGTAAGTTGGTATAAATTAAAATAATTAAATTCAAATAAACCCAGTAACTATACAAGAAAAATAAATCAATCAACTATTTTTCATCGATTTAAAACTTTAACAATAGTACTTGGGTAAGAAGCTTTCGACCGGGTATGGCATGTCCACCTGTGTTTCTCTCTAAAAAAAAAAACTACTTGTGTAAATTTATAGATTCCAATTTTATCCTGGAATCTTTGATTTTTTAAAGAATTTGTATATGAGTCATGTACTAACAAAAATAGTAACAGATATTCGCACAAATAGAAAAAAAAATCAATGACTAAGAAGGTAAAAATAAAATAAATACTAAGATATTAAACAATAGAGAATAATACTCTCCTAATATTCTGATAACAAAATGAACAATTTTTGATAGTGGTCAACCATAATAGTGAAAATGTTTAGTTTTAAAGTTTTTGTATCAATTCTGGCTATCGCCTAAGTTATTTTGACCGCCCTGCCGCCCTCCCTACAGCTGAGCTATTTCTCCTTTTACAGGCACAGCCCCAGAGAGACCCGGTAGAGGTTTTCCCAATCTGTTCAGTAACCCATCATATAACACTTGATAAGGTACGCTTAAAACTTCTTGGTCAGGACTTTGGCATATTTATCTTAAAACTACTTTATTACTCGCCACTTATAACAAAATTTCATAACTTACTAAATAATACTCCAGCCCTGGATGGGCCTAGGCTTCCCTGACAGTATTATGCTAGGGAATTTTCTCCTATGGATTTTCGGACACAGAGATCTGTGATGTTCTTTTCCACGCCCTGGAGTCACCAGGTTTTCCTCCCCTCCTGTTGCCATACGTCTTACCAAGTAGGGTCTTTGAGGAGCTCTTTTATCCTATATTCTAAGTACATAGTCCAAATATTCTATTATTCTTGCTTTAATAAACTGAACTACGCCATAGGGCCTAAAAAGCTCGTACGATTCGTTGTTTTTCCTGATTCTCAATCAATCAATCAATTTTTCCATCAGTAGTTTTTAATCTTACTACTTCTTCTTCAATAAAATTCAGTATTTTGTAAAATAAAAATTATTGCTAATAAGGATAATGTTATAATGCCCTCGCTTAGTTTTCTGTTACAACTATACTGTTATAGCTTCAGTGCAAAGGAGTCATTTCCAACTAATACCCCAAATAAATGTTAAACAAATATTGAACTGTAATGTATAAGAATTACAGTAAACCAGACATCTAAGGCCCATTATCTTTAAGGGTAGACGACGTCGGATATAAAGCTTAGATTTAGCGGTTGGAGGTTCATTCAAAGCACGGCTGATCTAATTGATACCAAGCCCATTGTGGGTGCCTAAAATAAACCGCGCCACTTAGGTGAAAGAGCGGAGGGAATTAGTAAAGGGAAGAAAGCTTTGATGAAAGGAAGTGAAGCCCGAAGGTAATAAGGCTCAATAATCCAACCGGTCCTCTTCAAACAGCTCCAAGATTTACAGAGCAACAGAGACCCTGCGTTTTACCAAAATGATCCTGCGATTGGCTCGTTAAGTGCTTCTCTCTCTCTATCTTCGTTTGTTTAATTCATCAAATCGCTTTTGTCCTCAAAAGGAGGCGAGTCTAAAGCCCCGTCATCAAATTATTTCCAATTTGCATTTTCAGCGTTTGTCGCTTTCTAACTCGGTTTAATCAGAATCTCTTGGACTCTCTGTTAGCAATACATATCTATTCGAATAACAGGTAATTGAAAGATTTTCTGTTTTTATGATTTTTAGCAGCTTTAAAGATTAAACATAAACATAGTACGGGGTCCACGTTCCATTTTTTTCTTCACTAAGGGTTTCCTCAAATTGAGGTTTCCTTCTACGAAAAATTTCCTTTAATTCGTTTTTCCATTTTCTTCTATTTTCCTCACTCAGCCATTACCGTGCATACTTCCCTCAATTCCTTTTATCCATTTTTATCGTGGTTTTCCTCACCGTTTCCTCCCTTCAGCAATCCAATTAAACATTAAATTTGACAATTTTCCTTACTTCATTTTTTCGAGATGAAATCCTTTTTGTTTTTTAATGATCGTATACCATGCTATTTCATTATTTTTTTTCTCTATATTTTGGAGGACTTTTTGTTGAGTTTCCATTCGCTCTCTAACTCCGGCATTAGTCCTTCTTTCTAGCCTGGACACCCTGGCAGCTCTTCTTCAATATTCCATCGCAGTAGCAAGTAGCTTTTTCCCTAAAGCAGAGCTTATTGTCCATGTCTCTGCTCCACACAGCAACATGCTTTCAATAATGTACTTAAATTTGAGCTTCTTGGTATCTTTCGCCATATTGCTCTACCGAGATAAACACACGTTGCTTCACAGGTATATTTTCACTTTGTTTTATCTCTTTTTCGGACGTTCATTCCTTTCCATTACAGAGCCCAAATTAAACCACGTTCCTATTGCTTAGATAAATATTTTTATTATTATTATTTATTATTTTTTCAGCCAAAGATCGATTATGTAACATCTATCAACCATATTAACTCTCAAGTACTGAGGCATGGTCCCTGGGACCTTATGGTAGCCATTTCCTGAAATTTATCACTCTACCCTACCCTACTATGGGAAATCCCTGAAGGACTAAGTAGCTTCCTAAATTGGTAGCACATTAATATTACCTAAATAAACATTATCTATAACTTAAAAAATATATTGTTAAATAATGATCCGAGTTTTCATGACGAAATTTGCCTCTTTTTGGATGACTAGTTTAAAGAAGAAGCTGGTATTTTAGAATCAGATCTAAATGGCAGAGCCTGTAACGAAATCAACTTACCAAACGAATCGATGGTTTTGAAGTCTCAGACTCCATAAATGGTTAATCCTAGGGGGAGTGCATTATCTTGTTCGTCATTCATTTCTACAATTATTGACTCACCAGCCTCTATAAAACCTGGTCCCTTAATTGAGGGAATATCTGTTTAGCGAGTTATCGGGCAAATCACCTGCCTCTACAACCGATGACCTAGAAGCAATACATTTTTATCATGTTCCGAACTCAAGATACTTCATGGGCTGTAAAGGTGAAGGCTTACTTGTCACTATTTTTTTTTTTTTTATAACGTTAAGGTGGCAGGCTTGAACGCAGCCAAAATGGAAACACAACAACGTAAGTTTTTGTAAGCCGAATCCGCTGTCTACTCAAACATTATTTTATTTATATTTTACTGAAGAAATATTGGGACTAAATTTTTGATCACGATATATCGGACGAAATTGTATGAAAAATAATATCTGTAGATGTTTATTTCACACTTCTAATAATTACTGCGACACGTGGTATTTGTGTTCATTGGTCGATTCTATTGTTTCGTATTTTAATGATCGTATACCATCCATTTCCTTACTATGATGTATGCCATATGCACACAAATTAAATAGTAAGCGATTTTAGATTATTTGTGTTTGATTGGCAAACGATTAGGCTTGTAAACAATGATTGTATACTTATAAGTGACATTCTGCCGTCATATAGATTTACTTATCTTTTCCTTATTGCAATATAGGTCGATAAAGTTCCTCAATGACCCAATTGACGTCGATCTCGTCGTATTAATTCTTATTTATATTCAATCCATCAAAAAGAAGGTTCTAATATTCGAGTATTTATTCCAACCTGTTGCGACTTTATTAAATCAAATAGCACCTGTACCACTACAACCCGTGAAGTGTTCTGGATTCAGTACATGGCAGAGGCTGTACGTTTTCTAGGACAAAGGCTGTGCAAAAAGACAATTTGTCCGAGATCATGCTCAATCACCAGGTTAATTTTTCCCCATAAAGGGTATACAGTTTATAGAGATTAGGTGAGCCCAGGGAGACAGGGTCTGCAGATTTCATAGAGTCCATTCAAAGTTTTGACTGATAAGCTCATTTATCTGCAATAGCCGGATTAGTCGCGTAAATCTTCTACGTTCCAACAGAGCGCTCAACAAACCATGCTTCCTTAAGAACTTTAAGCTAAAAAAAATTAAATTATGATAAAATTGTAAAAATCGTGCAATCATCACTATAAATTTTACTTTATTGCTATTTTTAATATCAGATTGCTATCGTAATGATTTAAATCTTACCTACATTCGATGATATATTTCTAATTAATTGTCATATTTGCATTATTCACAATATGTAAACATGTACACTTTAAATACTATATAATAAATTAATAATAATATAATTATATAAATATTATAAATTAATATTTTCTTTACTTATTAGTCCATTATTTTGGAGCTATGTAAAAAAAAAAATGTTTTAAGTTGAAACAACTTAGTAATTTCAACGATTTTCATAAACTTTAAGAAATTATTAAAATTGAATTATTATAGGTGCGTTTCATGGAAATGATGGTAGCTTATAGCAGCCTTAATAATTGGAAAATTTCATTTGAAATAACAAAATACTTTAACTTCGATTATTGAAATTATCCAAAAAGAATATTTTGATATATAAATCTTGAAAACAATTGGTGTATTTAATGAAAACATATCAACTTCATTATTAGTTAGTCCTATTTATTGATAATATCAGTTTTCTCGTTTTTAACCATGTAAGTCTTGTGGTAACATAAATGTAAAATATTATCGATATTTTAAGAATATTGTATCCATATTTATAACCCTGGAAAAAAAAAATGAATCAATTCCTAAGGTAGACTAAATAAAACTGAATACATCTTTAATGTCCCTATTTATAATTATATTTCTGAAAATAATGAATTCATTTAAAATTGATATTGTTGTTTCATTACAATATTGGTTGTAATTAACTTATACGGAAAAATGTAATTAATCTATAAATGTGGACATTTTATTTGGAAAACGAACTGTGCAGAATGAATGAGTTGTTTTTATGGTTAAAGAATTTTCAAATTTGATAATGTCAAACTTAACTTTTATAAAACCGTTAATTGTTATTTACATTAATTTATACATTTATAAATCTCTTGTAAATAATGTAACATCATTTATTTATGCAATAAACAATACTTCATAAAATTAATACGTAATAATAATTTTTTTCAGGATAAAATATTAAAATAAAATATTAACTTAACTGTCTTACAATATTTTTTCCTCACTAAGCAAAATGTATACCTGAAACAAAAATAAAACATAGTTTTATAACATATGTAAATATATATAATTAGGTCTAAATATGAAAAAAATGTTCATGGCTATAATATGATATTATATAATTTGTCTCTGAACTCTTTGTGGGGGAATTCCACACAGGCTTTGTATGTATTTTCACCTTTTGTTCTCAGGCTCCCACACGCTCGATTCAAGGATGCTAACTAATAATTTTATATACCAAAACGGGTCTCGAATATGACGCCTGGAGTTAGTTCCCTAGCAACCTACATTATAACATTCTATTTCACGCCTTTCTATATTTCTTATTTAAGAAACCGTGCTGATGTATTTTTCCTTTTCATTTATAAACGGACAGAGAAGCAGTTCTTGTTTTTAATTTAACGATTTTAATGGAATAATCAAGGATGGCAGGAAGAGGGGTAGCTAAGTAAAATAGCTTTGGAGTGAGATCCACAGATTCTCCTAGGGCTCACTCAGTGATCTTAATTAGGGAAAACCAGGTAGTTAAGCGGGATCTCGGATAAATTACCTCCCTGCACAACCGTTGTTCAATAAACAGTCATTGGTTGAAGTGGTAGAATTTCTTTTGTTTATACCAGTTATAGTTCTACTTTATAGCTATACTCTCCAAATTAATTACAACAGACTCAAATACAAGACCAATTTGGAATTACGTACTTGAGCTTAGGGACTCCACTAAACCATCGAATACCTCTCGTATCCAATTATTACAAACCGAAATACTTCGTAAAATCCTTAATTTTTTTTTTATTTTAAATTTAATTTAATTTTATTTTAAGTTATATACATACATTTTAAACATTGGTGGGATAATCCCTTACAATAAGAATGATTTTGCATACATGGTTGTTTGGTTAATAAGTTGGATTTTATACAAAAGATATACATTTATAAGAGTACATACAAAACATTATTATATACAACATTATTATTATATACTACATTGTTCTTATATATCATATAAGAACATTAATTTAAAGAAGAACTCATTTCAAAATATATATTACTTATAGTAGAATGTGTTTTGTTCGTTTGTGTCTGTATTTTGGTGTTGTTGTTTTTGTATAATTTCCTATTTCTTGAATGAGTATGTTGTCTGATAGTTGGCATGAGGTGAAGAATCTGAGGGTTTGTTGGTGTATAAATTCATGTATTGTTGGGATATCTAGTTCATTGTGCATTGTGGTGATTTGAGTATATATTGGATAGTTTTTTATGATTCTTAGACATTTGTTTTGGAAGATCTGTATTTTTTAAAATCCTTAATAGTTCTCACTTGGTTACGAATAAAGTCATCTACAATGACCTTTATACCCATGTTGCTGAATTGGTCCGAAACCGATATCAATTCATACATGATAAACATTATTCACAAACTCACTAGTTTCAAACCTAGCTACTTCTTCAATTCCTGATAACCCTCCAAGGCGCCTGAAAAGAAGATGGCCCCGTTACCTTCGTTAAGTTGAATTTGTTAATTGAGTACTACCACTGGGTAGTTTCTGTAATTGTCTTTGCGTATCATTCCTGCCATTTACTTTGTTGTAACATTACAATACAGTAGTAAATTTCAATGAATAAATTAATAGGGTATATAAAGAATAATGACCTATTTTCAATCAAATATTTGTATTATTGTTTCTTTGATATCAAATTCAATTATGCTAAAAGTATAGTCCATTGTTATCTACTGTTATTAGCCATCTGCTGGCCAAATGCTTGATACCACGCTGGGATGGCAGCCAAAGACCTCTTGGTTCGGAATTTTCAACTTCCACTAAACTATTAAATTTTTTCCTTTGAAAAAAAAAACGGCCATGGTTACAAGTAGTAATCTGATGGTGCGAAGCCTGGACTATATGGTGGATGAGGAAGGAGTTCGAACTGATGAAGATCTTTAGATTTTTCATTGGTTCGATGAGTAGAGTGAGGACCAGTCTACAGCACTTTTACACCTTCCTAGAGTAGCGTAGATAGTGACTAATAGTACCTTTCGACATAACCTGGTAAGTTTGTGAGTACTTGTTGATGGATTTGACACAAAAGCTTCCAGCATAATATCATGATTATCCACTAATGGTCGCCCTGAGCCTTTCTTCCTTTCCAACGTCATTTCTCCACTACTACATTTTTCAAACCTATGCCGCGCTGTGCGTTGGTCAAGGACAGCATCTCGTAGGACACAGTCATGTTATTTCTTTGAAACAAATAACTAAAAAGAGTATTTTTTAAAACAAACTTAGAGATTGCTCTAAAGGGATTATTAAGTATAGGTAACTATTAAATAATATTAAAATATTTACAGTACCTTTGAAATCTTGAATTTGTAGAAACGTTCATTTTTTAAAATATAAAATATTAGTTGTGATATTATCTTCAATATAAAACAACAAAAATTCGAATGTCTTTAGTAATAGGCGGAACAGATCAAATTAATCAGCCCCAATACAATAATCATACTGAAGGAAACTTTTCGCACTTCAATTAAGCCAGTAGCTTTTTCGCTCCGACAGCTGAGCCGGGTTTATTTCGGAAAACAGGAAACTTTTCGAAGAGGAAATAAATGAGTAAACAAGTCTCTTTGGGCGGAAATAAAGGAATCTGAAGCGAAGTGTGTTTGAATAAGTTAAAGCCGAGAGGACGAAGTGGCGAGTTGGTCGAACGACTGCCGCTACATTAAGAATATTGGCCGACACCTGGGACTTGTGTGGATCAATAGCCTGCCTTGACCGTCCCCTGTCCGTCCGATAGCTTTAACTTAATTACCGATGTGGGAGATAATCTATTAAATATCATAGCAGTGGAGGATAGAACCTTTGGGATCTGAAGACTCATGAAGCTCACCTAGGATCTATAAAATGGGTACTCTCAATTGGTGGGAAAGCCTAGCGATTGAGCTTAGTCTCAGACAAATCGTTTCCCTGCACATCCAGTGTCTTCCACTTACTGAACCGAATACCCGTCTTAAGTTGTAATGGTACAGATTTATCATAATAATTTAAGAGGTTCAATTACTTAAATTAAAAATAATCATGAGAACTGCAGGCAGAAGTGAAAATACAAAACATGGAATAACTGTGCTCTTTTTTGAATTTAAAAATTAATTATAGTCTGAATTATTTAAATTTGATAAATTGAAAATTGATACTGTTTTTTGTGTCTTATTAAGAACGCTTAATGCCTATTTAAACATTCTTTATTGTATATTAAATTTAACTAAATGGGTTCGTATTATTAATTTTTACTATTTTCTATTTTAAATCAATAGGGGAGTTTCCTGCCTTTGGCGGAAGAAGCTGTGAAATACTTGCAAAAGTTCGGAATAATTCTAAAAGTCAAATTATGTAAAAAAGGTTATCATGATGAAATGACGTTGTTTTGTCTAAAGTATTTTCAGTATCTGAAATATTGAAGATCAAGCATCAATCATCAAGATTTGAAAAAAATCCGATCAAGCAACTAGAATTATGCTATACCACGCTAGTAAGATAGTCCATCAGCCACAATGGAATATTCATTTTACGATGTATTGCAAATATCAAATATTAGAAAAATAAATGTTACGAATATTTTCAACGCAAATATCGGAAACAATTTTGGAAATATTCTTCAATAAATACGTTTTTTGCCATAAAATTTACATTAGTAAGTATACAGGACCGTAATAAGTACTGACTATTACACCTATATGTTGGTTGGTTGTTCTAAATATGAGGCGTAAAACTGATTGGTCATCTACGCCTTAGCCCAGTTAAGTTTAATATATATATATATTATTTATAATCGTTTTTCAGCAAACAATTTTTATAAAACCGGAATATAAAAAATAAAATAAAAAAGAAAGAATAATTAAATAAAAATAAATGAAAAAATCTTTATATATAAAGAAAAATAAGACATAATAAAAAGTAGGAAATAACTGTATTAGATATTCTTAATAAAACCTTCTTTTTAAACTTTCTTATTAATGCACTTTTCTTAATTTCCTAATACCATGGATACATTGTCAGATACATGGATACTTGGATACATTTATGCATCGCTCTTTTGTAAAAGGTAGAGCCTTCGAAGATATAGGCTATTGTTAAGCTCTGGTTGCACTTAGGATAGGACATACTAGGCTTACCCACGCTCACATAACACTAAAGAACACCCGCTAACATGCGAGACGCTTATATGCTCAATTATTCGAAAATATATAAAGCAATATCTCAAGCTCTAGCTCATGGAACGCAAAGACGAAAGCCAAAAGAACATAAAAGTAGTTGTTGAAATTGTTAAATTGTCCTTTTTTATTTGCGCTAAAATGCGGAAAGCCCTTAAGTCAACTACGCCTCTGGTTCACTATATAAAATTTTGGTATACATTGTAAATAAATAGCACACACACGCGCGCACAAATTCATACTGAATAATAGAAAATATTTAGATAGTTTATGAACAATTGTTATAATTTAGGCTGTAAGCGTTAAACAATAAAATTTAGATACCAAAGTAATTATGTTGATTGCTTTGTAACTTATGTTGATGTATAACTTAATAATTCCTTGTTTACTAAATTGAAAATAAAGCGGAATGCGACTGACTGAATATAAAAATTATATTAAGAGAGAAAGTAAATTATATAATATTTGTCATACTTTAAAATTAGCTCCCGGAAACCAATGCTAGTTTAGAAACACGGGTAAATCCTTTGTAGCTCTGTTCGGGGTAAATAATCCTTTTTAGTCCTCGGTAAGCATAATTTAAAACGAATGATAAATATTAATGAAGGTAAAACCACGTTTAGTGCTCGGCTAAACCCGGAATTGAATTGCTTACGGTTTCGTTAGGCTAAATGCTCAGTGATGCTGTCACATTCATCTTCTCCCAACGTTCGTACAAATAAAACATGAGATCATATATCATACCAATGAAATCATATTTGTATATCATTACAATAATATCCATACCACAATATCATGGTATATTTTAATTAATTCCTTTATTACGGAGTGCTTACTGAAATCAATTTCTCACAATGAAAAAAAATAATAGTAAAAAAGATCTGAATTAGCCAAACTATTAGCATTGATGTTTTCATACAGATCTCCATTCTGAACTTATTAAATATATACGGTGGTTTTCAGCGGTCTCAAACATATCCGTGTGAAATGTTACACATTTTTATAAACGGAATTAAAAAAAAATCGTATATTAAGGATTAACATACAGTCAATCCCTATTTTGCATAACAAATTTTATCCCAATTTCGATAATCCAGTTGTGTTTTTTTATTTAGGTCGTTCATGATGCAAAAATAAAAACTACACGATCTTGTATTCCTAAGATACGTAGATTGACAGTATCAGTCTTTCAATTCCCTCCGAAGTCTTTGGATTTTTTTTAACCTGAATTCCAATGATTACTTTCTGTATTTTTTTTTTGTCATCGTTATACATATATATTAAGAAATTCTTTTTATGTAGTATTTTTTCTAACTTATTACTGCATTATTTTATTCTTATTGTTTATTTTTTATGTTGTAGGAAAAGTGTTGATATATTTTCCGGACGGAAACTGTTCTTCCAGACAGATTCCTGGACAGGATTAGATGGCGGCCTGGAGGGGACAGTACTTCCTCGCCAGTCCTTTCTTATTTCACGCCCCGGCGACACCCCCCCCCCCCCCATCACCCACAAATAGGCTTCATCATTTCTCCTCCCTCTCTTAGGCACCGCTCTAACCGCCCGCTCTTATGTCCTCCGTCTCAAAAGGCCCTTTATGTCCTTATTAGATCAGGGCCACTTGTTTGTAATGTTATTAATCAAGTATATATATAAAGGTTTCGGTAGTTGCGAGGCTTTAATGCGAAGTATACTGTTTATCTCTCTCTCTCTCTCTCTCTCTCTCTCTATATATATATATATATATATCTCGCATTAAATCCTCCCGCCTACCGAAACCTTAACATAAATGTATGGAAAGACGGATTATTGTCAATAAATACGAAAGTTAACCCTGGGAAGACTAAATGTATCTGAATAGGGTAGAAATCCCGAAGAATGAAGCGGGGACATTGACATTGAAGTAGCTCAATGAATCGGTGCATCAGGGAAAATGTTTAATATGGTCCGATGGAATTTCCTTCGAAGAGACCAAACTGACCTATAAATCTTCCTTCTTTCCTATCCTACCTTACTCTTCAGAATTGTGGAACCCAACCTCAAAACACAAGAGTCAGGTACAAGCTATTGAAATGAGGTACCTATGAAAATTAGAAAGGATAAATAGGAAAAGGAACGCCACCTTCGCGATAATTAGCCAAGACCTTTCAAGAGGAGGATAGACTAGGTAGTTCGGAAAATTCTTAGGATTGGCCTAGAGAGATGCCCCAGGAAGAGTCGCGAGATCAAAACGTATGGAAAAAAGCCCAGATTAAGGCCTTGCATCTCTTGGGTGGGCAGCATAAGGAAGACTTTCAGAAATTGAGGAATAGACTGGACCAAAAGGAGATAGTTGGCTCAGGAAAGAAATACTCGGTCCATGCTGTATGAGCAGCATCCTCACACCGTGCAGATGTTAGTAGGTTAGGGAAATATTATGATGATGTATTTATAGTTGTGTAAAAAGGTATTTCATGGTGTGCACATGTATTTTGAATAATTAAAATATATTATAAAGCGGTTATTGAAACCGAAAATTCTAAATAAATTGATTTAGTAGAAAAAATATGAGATCTCTCACGGTTACGGGTTCAACCTACTTCCTTCCCTGACCACTGATGGCCTGGCAACCACTCCGACAGCTATTACCAAAATTATTTTCTCTCATTATATACTCATTTCTCTTTTATAATAAGAAACACTTTCGGGCATTTAATATCTTTAATATCTTTCCGCACCTTCAATCCTTTTTAATTAATATAGTTCATTTTAATAGGGTAGTAACACGTTATGGTTATTTGTGAGCATCTATTTCAGTCGTGATTGAATAATATTATATTATATTCCCACTGTAGCATCGTTCATTAGCCATTACAGCGTAAAATTACATTAAACAAACAGATAAGGTCGGGAATCTTACATTTGACCGTTGAATAAGTGTCACTGGGCCCTAATAGATTTTAAATTTTTAGTTTGATTGTCGATAGCTAGATATAAAACAGGTACCGCTGTGTTTAATAACGAATTAAATGTCAGAAAGTAATCATATAATCAATCAATGTCAAAAATTAATCGAAAATTCTTTTACTGAATGACTATATGAAATGACCATGATAGCGAGTAATGATGGAACGGTATTGAAAAGCCTGAGGGTTTTGTCAACATTGCTTTTCCCCAATTGCTTTTGTTATTATTGTAGAATCTATAAAAAAAACTTCATTGCGAATACTTAGGAATTTTTTAATGGTGAGAAAAGGATGGGGTTGTGGAGTGGTCAGACATCCTCGAATCCTAAAATGTCAAACAGCTGTGAGTGGGAGCCCAGCATCCCATTTAAGTGAATAAGTTAGGAATCATTATTCAGGGAATACGAAAGAATTTACATAAGGTTGAGCCCGGTGATTTACATTTGCAATGTAAATAAAATAGCATTCATTTTAAAATAAATTCAGACTAAATGTAGATTACACTTGGAGATGTATCTTTTGTTCTGATTTCGGAAAATTCTTCATCCTCATGTTGGTTTATTAATTTTTCTTTAATTTATTCTTATTGCTTCGTTGAGGATTAAATATTAAAGTTGATATTGGCTTAAAAGGAAAATCACGCCATGATGGGTTTTCGATTTCTTACCCTCCATGTCCATTTTTTTCGAGTAACATTCAAATGTAAATAAATAAATTTATATTTTTTAGTTGATGAAGCTGACATTCAAACCCATCCTTATACTATAGTTACAACGTATGTTGATGATACATGTGTACTTATAGCATTATATACTCTTCAATGCCATATCACTGACATCGAAGAAAGGTGTCAAGATTGAAGGACACAAATAAATTCCCGTAAAATTTACCCCTCGTCGTAAACCAAAGACTTCCTGTCTTCCAGTATCCTTTAATAATATCCCACCGACTCCTGTAGAACAAATCTGATACCTAGAATTACATCTTGAAAAACGTTCAATTTGGAATCCTGATACTAAACTGAAAAGGCAAGAATCTGCAAGTCGTTTCAGGCCAACTCATTATTTACATGCTCTAAGATCCCAATTAATTACGAAAGACTCGTATTGTAAGTTTTATTCGAAATGACGGAGTAGAGTCTGACGTAGCAGTCTTTGTTGAGGGTCCCCTAAGAATTCTGCCTGTATCCAATCCTTGCTATCCAAAATTCTTGCTAAAATCTTCAATGATCCTTACTTTGTTGCAAATAGAGTCATTCTTGATAACCTCAATGTCCTATTTGTAGCTAATTTGGCCCGAACCCGATTTTAATATTTTCATGGCAAACTTTATTCCCAGTCAAACCCACTAGTTTCAAACCTAGCCACCTCTTCAATTCCCGATAATTCTCCAAAGCGTCTGAAAAGAAGATAAATAAAGAAGATACACCTAATATAAATTCTAAGTTTAATTTTTTATTTGAGTACTAACACTTGGTAGTTTCTCTGCTTGCCTATATCCATGTCATTATGTATCATTCATGCCATTACAATTATTTTTTTGTAAATTTCAATAAGTAAATTGTAAGAAAACAAAAAACATTGAATTTTATCTATCACCTACAAAAAAAAATAGGTATACTGTACTGCTACTATGTCTTCTGTTGTATATTAGAGATTAGTCAATTCGCCATTTCAGTATTGTTATTACAAGTTTTTGAATACCTCTTACGATCATCATCATATTAATAAAAAGGATACATATTTAATTACAATGCATTAACTTATTTAATTTCATTAAATATTAAAACTCAAAAGGTACGGTGGGGTTAGGGCCGACCCTAGGATGCTTTGAAATGCATCCGAATGTCCAAAAATTTTATTCAAGGGTTAAGACTTTGAGTACCTGTCTTGCCAGTCGTATTCCAGCTGTGGACGAGTGGGTTTCGCTACACAAGGTGAGTCAAATTTCTTTGTTACCCGAATTCCGTGAAAATTCATGTTTGTGGTTGACGAAAACCCCATAATACATTTCATGTACTCCACCGCGTTTGTAGGAAACATTTGTAATCGAGTAAATTACTTGAAATCATTAGCTTATGTGCTTACAGACATTCAAATGCAAGACTGCCCAGAGGGCTCCGAGCAGAAATGAGAGGAATGCTTGGTGTTGGTGATGATACCCCTATATCTTCGTGTGAACCACCTCAGAAGACCAGAAGGGGCAATATTTGCCTTCGTAGTGCAGATAAGAAAACGAAAATTTTGTGTACTAGAAGCAAAAAATCTATTTGTTCGATTCATCTGCATCATCACTATTGCGTATCTTGCTATGATAATTGAGAATGTTCTATTAATTTATAATAATGCGTTATTATTCATGAGGATGGTTTCCGACAATATTTTGCTTAGAAAATTTAATGTAAGTTTCATTTTATTTTTTATTGTGAAAGTTACCTACTATTGATGCCTATGTTTTATTGGACATTTAATTTCATAAATACTTGAAATTATATGAAATACTTATATATATTATGTAAATACTTGAAGTTATATTGCGTTATAATGAAAAGTTTGATTTGAAAATGTATTTTTAGGAAGAATAAAGTCATGTTACAGTATTAGAATTACGTTCTTATTGATGAGTAGAGAGGCACTGAAACCATAGCACCTCAAACCTTAAAAAAAAAGATGGGGTATGTGTGGACCCCACCGAACCATTTATGTCCTCTCAGCTCACCGTACCATTGGAGGGTTCAAAAACCATGAGGGGAGGAAAATATTTTAATAAAATATTTCAAGACAAATCCCCAATGGAAAGGTGTGAGTGTGAAGAGTAGTAGTAAACTAAAATTACTATAATTATTTATTAACATTTTTTTACGTATTTTACTAACCTACTGAAGTTGTCATTTTTCCAAATAAAGTGCGAAATAACGTTATAATTTTTTTAATTAAAAAAAATCATTTCAAATAATTATCGATTTACGAAAAAAAAAATTATATTTAATACGAATAATGAAAATAAAGACCAATAGTTGGTTTTCAAGATAAATTGGGTGTAACGAATGGCCAACAACCCTATTATCTCATAATAATTCGTATAAGCCTTATTTGTGATAGCTTTGAGCAATAAGAAAGAATAACGAAATCATTCCCCTTTGCAGTGGTAGCTATCGATCCTAACTTGCTACGCAATAAAACCCACTTTAGTATATTTTTATGTTGGAATATAACTCATTGTGGTTCCTGAGCCGTAGAGGCAGGTAGAGAGATCGTAAAGAAGGGGATGCTCAGCACCTCCTGACAAATAAGGGTGTAAAAGATAAAACTCTGCTTTATAGACACCTTACCTTCCGGTCCGGATCCTGGGATCACCCAGCAAGCCTACTAATGTAAGGACTTTATATCCTTTTTCAGTCTTTACATTTCCTGGTCTTATGCTCACTTAAGTGGCCATATTCTTCATACTTATCCCATCTTTCAGTGCATGTTTATTTATCTATACATAAAAAATATTTATTATCGTTTGAAATATGTTTCGATCTCACTTTGATTGGAGTAAAAAAGATATTTTCAGTCATAATTTTTTTATCTTTACTTAAAGATTTTATGAAGGATATAATCTTCACTTGTAGTCTTACCGGCCGGTTGGCCTCTTCAGCATAAACAATCTACGACTACGCCATTAATTAAAGTCATTATACACTTAATGATTATCCACAGTAACATACATTTAAGCAGACTCTTTTTAATAATGAAGAACATATTTAATTAGCAATATAAAGCTAAAAGCATTGACTCACAACGCTACTGTACCAAATGTTCGTATTATTATTTGATACGATATCAAATAAAATTATTGATATGAAATACAATTAAGTATAATCCATTGTTATCTGTCTTCATTAGCCATCTGCTAGCCGATTCCTCAATCCCACACTGATACCATTCCTTGGGATGGTTGTCAAAGAACTCTTGGACCGCAATTTCACTTTCCGTAAAATATCAATCTTTATCATATATTAAATTTTTCCCCTTCAATAAAATGGGCCATGGATTTTAAAAAGTAGTAATCTGATGGTGTGAGGTCTTTACTATCTGGTGGATGAGGCAGGAGTTCGAGCCCATGAAGTTCTTTTAACTTTTCTTTGGTTCGACGGGAAGTGTGTGGATGAGGATACAATTTGTTAGAGTAAAACTCTTTTTCGGTTGATCAAAGCAGAATAACGCTCTGACAACTTCGCGAGCAATCTTTCCAATTTTTCACAGTAGAGCCCAGAATTCATAGAGCATCCACAAGGAACAAATTCGTGAAGAATAATACCTTGAGAATTCCACAAAACGCAAGCATGGATATTTTTTTCGAATTGCCTCCTTGCAGAATCAGGAAAAGCAATTGTTCAGTAGTATTTCATCATATGTGACAATCTTCCGGTAAAATCTCATATCAGAAGAAGTTTCAGTACATTTTCACGAATTTCAAACCTTTTCGATTGCTGAGGAATAATTTCATGAGAGACCAGTTTACAGATTTTTACCTTCCCAATGGGTCATAGATGGCGACTAATATTAGCTTTCGACACACCACACTCCCTAGCAAGTTCGCGAGTACTTCCTGCAGAAGCTCATCAATATCCATTAATGGTCGCCCGGAGACCTTCTTACTTTCCAACGTCGTACCTCCACTACTAAATTTTTTAAACTAACTCCGCGCATTGCGCTGGTCATGGATACCATCTCCTATATACTTGATAATTTCACGAGTTGCTTCATTGAAATGTTTTTCCCAGTAATTTCTTAAAATTACGAGAATTTCCTAGGACACTGTCATGTTCTTCTTTGAAACAAATAACTAAACTGAGGCTTTCTTTTTTAGAATCGAATGATATTAAAAAAAACTTAGAAAATACTCTAAAATGGTATTATTAAGTAATGGAAGGTCTTTAATAGCATTAAAATACTTACAGTCCTTTGAAATCTTGAATTTGAAAAAAACGGTCATATTTTTTTCCAACCTATTGTGGTACTACTGCTAATACAAGTATAGAGCTCCTGCTCGGGGGTGGGTCTTGGGTTGATCAGCAATTTTATTCTCACCCTTTTCGATTTCTTGTCTTTTCTTATCCATTCAGTGACGCTTAACACTTTGAGGTACTCTTCAACATCTTGTATCATTCAACACTCCCTGCTAGGTAGGTCAACTCTACTTTTTTTTAATTATAGAACACTGCAGAAGTATTTTATCTCGGTAAAATAAATAATTGTATCGGTAGTCTTCTATCAGGAATTCTTATTGTAAGACGTAACCATTTTATACGTCATGTAGCATCTTTCCACACAATATCATTTTTATTTTTCAACGCAAAGCATATATATATATATACTCCATAAAAGTTTATAGCACATATAGAAGTTTTCATTTTTTATGTGTACTTGAGCTAGAAACTACCTTTATTCGCATAAGCCACATTTTACATGTATAGCTTATTTAATCTAATAAAATAGCGAAATGAGCAAGTATTTTTGTTCAAGAAATTCAGTCGTCGAATGTCATATTTTAGTGTAAACTTATTAATTATCGAAATAAGAGAATAATTAAGTTGAAGATACGTAAAATAAATTCATTATCTGAAGCGCTAGAGAGGTTCTATTTCCCATAGTAGGTAATTTATATCATTTACGCTTTTCAGTACATGTCATCATTGCTATAAATAGTAATGCAAACAAATTTAAAAGTGTCGCTTTAAATAGAGATTGGTTTTTCTAAGCTGTTGAAAGGTCTTGGATTATGTTTTAAGTGATTTTATCTGTTCTTCGGAAACTTTATCTTGAAACTTTTATTATCTTTATCATTCTAAACTTAGCATCAAAGGATTTTCACTAGTTTAGAAAAAAATAGATATACCACCACATCGAAAGTAGTTTATTTAAAAAACCAATTAGAGAATCGAAAACGGCGTTAGGACTGAAATTTCATTCACAAAACATTAGAGAGATTTCTCGATTTATTCTTTTAATAATAGTCTCTTTAATTAAAATTATTATTTTAATATCTCATTTTTAAAGGAAATGGAGCTTTGAAGAAACAACAGTTTAATTATTTTTTTTTTTTTTTTTTTTTTATTTAATTCAATGATATTTACAACTATAATACATTATTATATCAAGTAAATGTGCAAAAATGTAGCATATGACATGAAAACACTTGTGGAGAAACTACCCATCGATAGCACTCCAATAAAGTTCTATTGTAGATGATCTCGAGGCCATCTTCTTTTCAGGCGCCTCGGGGGGTTATCAGGAATAGTATGGGAAGCAAGCTGAGAGACTAGCGGATTCAAGTGCGTATGGAGCTTGTTATGGAAGGATAGGTATCTAGTTTGGGCCAAATCAGTAACATATGGGATATTAAGATCATGATGGATGAGTTTGTTTGTGACATAATAAGGAGTATTGAGGATTTTACGAAGGATTTTGGATTGCAAGGATTGGATACGAGATGAATTGGATGGTTTAGTAGAGCCCCAAAGCTCAACTCCGTATGCCCAAATAGGTCTGATGACTGTCATGTAAATAAGTCTTTTGTAATTAATTGGTAGCTTAGAGCGTTTGTCCAGTAAGTGTTGAAGTAGGCGAAAACGTCGAGCAGTTTCTTGTCTTTTCAGTCTTGTATGAGGATTCCAAGTGAGACGTTTATCCAGATGGAGTCCTAGGTAACGTATCTGTTCGACAGGGTTCAGTGGTGTATTATTAAACGATACAGTAGGACAGGAATTCGTAGGTTTACGACGAAGGGTGAAGGTAATTTGATGGGATTTGATAGGATTTATTTTAATCCTCCAATTTTGACACCATTCTTGTAGGTGTGAGATATGGGATTGAAGAGATTGGGATGCAACAAATGGATCCTTATTAACTGATAACACACATGTGTCATCAGCGTAAGTAGTGAGGACAGTGCTTGGATGGGTTGGGATGTCAGCTGTATATATCGTGTATAGGATGGGCCCCAGGATACTGCCTTGAGGAACACCGGCAGACTGGGTGAAGAGGGAAGAGTAGGAACAATTATGGTTTACTTTAAAGGTTCTATTACTGAGGTAGGAACTGATAATAAGGAAGTAAGTTGAAGGTAAGAATTTACGGAGTTTGTACAGCAGTCCTGGATGCCAGACTCGATCAAAGGCCTGCTCTACATCGAGAAAAGCTCCTGTGCAGTACATTCCGCGCTCTAATGCAGATGAGACAACGTCCACCACACGATGGCATTGCTGGATGGTGGAGTGTGATGTTCGGAAACCAAATTGGTGATCTGGGATTATTTGATTGGATTCTATGATAGGATGAAGACGTTTCAGAATGAGTTTTTCAAGTATTTTCCCCATTATGGGCAGGAGAGATATAGGACGATAAGAGGATGGGAGTTCTGGTGGTTTTTTAGGTTTTGGAATCATCTTAATTATGGATAATTTCCAGGAATCAGGAAAATATGTGGTGCGGAGTACGGCATTGTATATATATGTAAGGAGTAGGATCGCTTTCCGAGGAAGGCGTTTTAGAATCTGGGATGTGATTAGGTCGTGTCCAGGGGCTTTGTTGGCGGGTAATCTATTAATAATGTTTGATATTTCGGAAGGATGGAATGCTTTAGGAGGAGGGGACAACTGAAGAGGAATACTTAATTCTGCTCCAATGCATTCAGAGTGGGTTTGATTAAGGATATCTGGATGAGGGTTAAATGTTTTGAATAGGTGCTGGCCGAAAATTTGTGATTTTTCTTCATCAGATCTTGACCAGGTTTGGGATTCGGTTAAAAGTGGATGGTTGAATTTTTTATAGTTTAGGAGTTTTCTAGTGGTATTCCATAAGGATTTGTCAGTAGTACTGAGATTTTCTGTACGGTAATACAAATTTTGAATTTTGAATGTTCTAATCTCTGATTTTAATTTGTTGGTCAGTTTGGTATAATGACTCTTGTCCGATGGATATCTCGTGCGGTGCCACTTTGCTCTTGCCCGTCGTTTTTCTTTTAATAACTCGCGAATATGAAGTGGCCAGTTATTCTGTTGATAATGATTTTTACTTGGTAAGGTGTTATATTTTATATTGACTTGTATTGCTTCTGTTAGTTTGTCTATTGCAGAATTAATGTCTCCTTTTGTTTTAAGCGGAATTTTGAGGTCTAAATTATTTTCTAGATTTGATCGGAATTTATCCCAGTCTACACGTCCTGTAATCAGTCGGGGAAGAGAGGGCTTAGGAATAGGAATCGAATGCACTTGAAGCAGAACTGGACTGTGATCAGAGGAAAGGTCATCCAGGGATTTTATGGCAGTTTGATTGCAGGAAATCTGTGAGGAAACAAATATATCTAGAATATCTGGACGTTTTTTGAGGGATGTAGGCCAATAAGTAGGGTTTAGGGGTGCGAGGATAGAGAAACTATTAGATGTTGAAATTTGGGATAAGATGCTACCACGGGAATTGGATGTTCGACAACCCCATCGTTGATGTTTGGCGTTGTAATCTCCTCCGGCAATGAAGCGCGGTCCGAAGGATTGGAATAAGGATTCGAGGAGGTTATAAGAAAGAGAATTGCCAGGAGGACAGTATACAGCTGAAAATGTGATATGGAAAGGACTAGTCGTTAAGGTTACTGATGTTGATTGAATGGCGTCAGTTGGAGTAGAAGGAATAAGAGAATGTGGTATAGATTTATGGATAAGGATACAAGAACCAGCATGTGCTGTATCGTCAGGATGATCTGATCTATATGTGATGTAGTCCCGTATGTAGAAATGTGTGCGGTGAGTGAAGTGTGTTTCAGTAAGTAAAGCAATATCTATTTGGTTGTCGTGTAAAAATATATCAAGTTCGTCACGGTGATTATGCAGTCCATTAGCATTCCATAGGACGATAGCTAGGGGCTTTATGCTCATCGTGGGTAATTAAGTGGAACTTCGGTAAGGATTCTCGTGAGTAGAATGATGAGAGGCTTGATAGTCTCTTGGAGATCTTTCAGGAAGGATGACAGGATTGAATTTATGTCGATGGAGTTTTGGATTTGGACTGGATATGGGTCTGGAGTTTGATATTGATAATTAACGGGTAAAGGAAGGTTGGCTGGGGGTTGTACCCGAGGTGCTGGATTTACATTCATTGTTTGATGAACTGAAGGATTCATTTGATTGTTGTGATTGGAAGTGGTAGGATATGGTTGCTGTGGCGGAAGTTTGACTATTAAGGTTTCAGGATGGAGAGGTATATGCTGACGTGGGGGTTGGACTTTAGTATTGAATTTCTGAGGCTTGGATCTAGGATCTCGGGGTTTGGGTTGGGAGGTTTGTGGCTTGTTATAGGAAGTCTGGGGTTTATGTTGGGAGGTTTGAGGCGCCTGACGTTGAGGCTGGTGCTGGTTCATTGTTCTGCTTTCCTTTTCCGGATGTAGAACTGTGGTGATAGGTTGTTGTAAATTGTTCGGTGCTTTTGGCAATTCCGGGAAGATAGTGGAATTGCTAACTTCTGGTGGCTGAGGAATGTTATTTTCTAGTCTTCTCTCTTGTATTTTTAATTATTTTTAAAAAATTTATAATATGCTTATGCTCTTGGATAAGAAAATAAAGACTAATTGCGTTTCACTGAAACAACTTGCAATATTACTTGCAATACATTCCGAAAGTCCTGGGTTCAAATCCCGCTGCTGGCAATACTTTTATTCAATCTGTTAGCAACCGGAGATGGATCATAAGGGACCCTGGGGCTCACCCAACCTCTATTAAGTGAGTACCCAAATTGGAGAAAATCGGGCGGTTGAGAGTGATCAATGATAAATCATATCCCTGCACAACCGGTGTCCAAGAAACAGTATTGTCTCTACCATGTACTTAACCCCGGACCTTTCACGGGTTATAGTGGTACAGGTTTACATATTTAAAAGCCTTAAATAATTACAATATTTGTTAACAAAACATTGACTATCCTGAATCAACAAAATAAACAGCATTTAAAGCCCTTACTTCATTTTTCTTTATTGCTTTTAGAGAATTAATTATAACTGTACATTATAATTGTATCTCATATATTTAATTTTAACAGCTGTGATATCAAGTAGGTTTTGTCGGTGTCTCAGTAAAATACAAAACTAAGAAAAACCCTCGCGTATTTTCTTTTCACATTTTATACCTTTAGATTATTTAAAGGTTTCATTGTGTCAACGTTAAGCCAGGATATTAAATAACTTTAATAATACAATATCACCATAATAATACTATATAATATTATAGTTCATTTATAACTATAGTCATATATAAAAAAAATGTAGGGCTATACTTATAGTATATGTAACTGTGAAATTACTTTTTAATCTTTTGAATATTATTTGATTTGTGTCCAAATTAATACAGTAAAAAAAGAGCTAAATATCTTGTAGTTGTATTTTTCAACGTGTTAAAATACGAAAAACGAAAATTAAACTTGTCTGGTGGCATTACTCCTAATCTATTCCAAATCATATTTTGACAGATTAATAATATATATGATAAACTGTATATGAACGTATATTTAAATTTACAGCTTACCGTGTTAGCTACTGTCAATTGTTACAGTGAAACTGTAGATCTAAAGTAAAATAGATAAAGCAGGTAGAGAAACACTAGAGATGGGATTGCGCAGGGTAAAGTAATCAGTACTATTGTACCCCTGGGAGGGACTTACTGGCTTAGCCTGTCTTAATCCCGTCTCTCCCGTTAATTCTTAATTCTCCCTCTAGCTGTCTTATTGACATAGTGACACTGAGTCCTGTCAACGGTAAATAAAAATATTTTATTTAATATGAATAGTATAATCATGGTAATAAATATAATCAAAATAATTACCACGGAACATTACAACATTATTTATTACAGAGGATATTACGGACTTCAACACGCACCAGTGCATCCAAAATATATTTATGAACATTTTAATTAGGGTTTTTTTTACTACAAAAATTGTGAAAAAATGGGAAAAGAAAGATCAACCCACGGGGCGACCTGCAGTCTAGTGGTTAGCATAACAAACTACTAAGCCCAAGATCGCGGGTTCGTAGCCCGGCAGGTGGCCCTAGGATTTTTTAAAGGGATAAATATCCTTGGTCATGCCGTCCTTTGGAAGGGATGTTAAAAGGGAGTCCCGAGCCCGTACGACGTCAGGTACTCATTAAAAATCCCAGTCCTAATTAAACCCGGAATAGGCAAAATTTAGAGCTCTCAATGCAGTATCGTCTAATTAACCATAGCAGCATAAATGAACAAACAACAAGATCAGCACCTATAAATTAATTAATTAATTAACTTTTGGTAATATCATTAACTATATTAAGTAGAGATAAAACTTAAATACTTTATTCGTTAATAACAGAAACCTTTGTACACATGCCATGGGCCTAAAATTCGTTATAATTTATTACATTTAGATATAAAGAATATTTATTCTTATTTTTAAATACCCATATTAGTCATCGAATATAGATTTTTATAACGTCCCTTGGTGACCTCCATATCCAATAAAAACGAATGTTATAGAGGCAGAAGCAGATGAAATGTCAAGGTATAAGCGCTCCAGTTCGAAATGTCGTTGGGATTACCTCATTGCAAAACACATATATACATGTAATATACATGCAAAACACATGATGGCAGGGCTTATACAAGACGATGAATAAAATAAATTAATGTCAATGGTATAGTTTAAAAAGAAAAATCCAACTTTCACATTTTTTTATTCTATACATAAATAATATCAATATTATTTACAGAAAAAGCATTATCAATAAGACTATATATATATATATACGATTATTTAAATTTAAATTGTAATTTGACGCTTTAGCCCTCGTGAAGATCTTATACTATTGTTGTTATATTTATTATTATTTTAGGTAACATGAAAATGGACGCGGAATCGTGGTTGTTTATGAAATAAAAAATAGTTTAGATAACATATTTAGATATCTATAAAGAGATATTATTTGTAAATAGGTTAATAAAATTCTTCTTTATTGAATTATAGATAGAAGAACAATAGCTTAAAAGTGGGGTACTATATATTTTTTTAGACATTCCTTTTCATTAACATATATATTTATGGGGACATACTTTCTTTATTATTTTTTTTTCATAGAATATAATTATTTTCTAATGAAACTATGAGATTTCTAATTCGAAGGCGACCCTATTTCTTGTAGAATCAGATAAAGCGAACTAACACGGTGCAAGGTGTAACTATGAGTCGATAAGGTGCTCTCATAGATAACAGAATCACGCGATTCACTGATTAGTTTGCAATCTACTGCTTTCTCTGCGATTTACTCTAATACAATATTAAATGCTAAATTTAGATCAAACGTAGTAGTCTAAACCATTTTATATAAAATATTAATCGTTTTTAAGCTGAGCTGATAGAGTGCTGAGTTACCATGCCGAAGGTCTGGGTTTGGATCTGGCAGATAATTTATTTATTCAGCATGGGAAACATACGGAGACCCTTCTGGAGCTCACCCAGCCTCTATAAATTTGATCCCCGATAATTTGGGGGAATTACCTGACGGTCAAGTGATTGCCTCCCTGCACAACCGTTGTCCAAGAACCAGTTATCTACTACTTACTTAATCCAAGACTCTCCATGGATTGAAGTGGTACAGGCGTTGTATATTATTATTTTTTAAATATACATAGTTGAACATTAAAATAAATGTGACATTATATACCGTCAATTATATATTCTAAATATTTCAATAAATAGATATCCAAATTAATTACTTAAATGTGAAATTATTGTAGAATTACAAACATTTTAAAATATTGTTTATCTTATTAAAAGTTTCGGATTGCTTGATTGAATAGATACTTGAGAATTATATTATTAGAAGATCTAAAATTTAACTAAACAAGTTTAATTTGGTAGTACTAATTTAAAAAATAATAATGATACAATAAAAAAACATATTTCTAACGTTAGGTTAATTCAAGAAATGTTTGATTTGGGATTTTTTTAGCTTAGTTCAATTTATTATTTTATTAGATAAAGATAATCTTAATATTACATTATATAAACATAGGAAATTAATTTATTGTTTTGTTTTTTACATCAACTTTCATGAATCAATTTTTATTTTTTAATGAGTCCGAATCTTCAGTAATAATTACTTGAGTATTTATAATGGCACGCCCGGGTTACTCTTAAGAGCCAGATAAAAAGATGTTTCAATGTGTTTGAGAAGTTTATGTTTTATGGTCGTTTAATAATACTAATTGAATAATACTACTTTTAATAATATTATAACAAAAGTATATATCTATTAGGCAGGCAAATTTAATTTCCATTAAGATATTATATTAATGTTTTTTTTTACAAACAACTTAAGAAACTGACAGCCAATAACTACAAATTAATAAAATCCATAAATTACAAACCAACACAGGTTTTAACTGAACATGGACGTACCAAGTCATACTTAAACAGATTTCACATAATCAATGGGAATAGTTGTTCACTAGACAAAAAATTCTTTTACGAGGGAA
Organism: Troilus luridus; assembly: GCA_964056705.1. Taxonomy (NCBI): domain Eukaryota; kingdom Metazoa; phylum Arthropoda; class Insecta; order Hemiptera; family Pentatomidae; genus Troilus; species Troilus luridus. The sequence continues at coordinate 179,106,300 of OZ057412.1, forward strand.
ACATTGGCCAGTAACTGAACAGGAACTATACAATACAACAATTCGACCCGAATTAATTAAATTAATTAACAATATGGAGTACGAAAAGTTAACATCAAGTTAATAATATTTGTACATTGTAAAACATAGATAACCACTTTTATAATTTTAAATTATTTAATTGAAACAATATATAAATATAATAATGTTTTTGTTTATATTTTAATTCACATATGTTGTTAGTACTTATTGTAAAAATGTAATTAAAAGGGACATAGTATACTGAAGTGTGGAATGTGGCAATAAATAACCGGCCCTTTCAAAGAATTACTTTGAAAGAAAAGAAAAACCTTGAGGTATCGATTAGTTTAATGTACCTCCAAAAATGAGAATTTATCAAAAATGAACTTAAAAATGTATTAAAATAATGAACATTATAAGAAATGATAAAAATATATCTATTGAATCTGCTAATTACTTTAGATCAGATATCATCAAATCCATTGTATAAGAAGTAATCCTATTGAAATAAAAAATTAACATGGTGATTTTGGTAGTTATTGTATTCCGATCATTCAAGATATTGAATCAGCGAAAATAATGAACAGTAATTTAACATGTATGAAAATAAAGTCTACGAATTTCGGATAATAGAAAATTCGGGACCGTACATTTTATGGACCTTCAAAATGGAAAAACTAAGAATAAAGTCATATATAATGAAAAATAACAAAATATGTAGGTGCATACATATGACTGTTTTTATAATTTCCAAAAGTTATTTAAATAAGATTGCAGAATCTTTGAATAAAAATTAAACTTACTATTGTTATGTTATAGATTTTGAGGGCTCCATCTTGTACTTAAAATAACTGAGTTTTTTGACCAAAATTAAAATGATGTTTATCGAGGTTGTTCGACCGGAAGGCCTATATGCTGCGGAATGTCTTACAATGAACCGGAAAGGACTGATGGAGAACCTTGAAGTTAAAGAAAGAAGAATTTTGAGGAAAATATTGGGTCCAGTATAGGAAAATAGTCAATACAGAAAACGTGGCACAACTACGAACTCTACATGCACATTGAAAAAATAACACATTTTATGGTCACATGGCAAGAATGAAACCGGCGAGTTTGACAAACATAATCTTTGCCTACTTTCTAGGAAAGAAACTCAAAGGAGCATGGTTCACAGATGTAGGAAAAGACCTGTAAGAAGTGGGGATTACGTGGGAGAATATTCAGGGACGTGATCCTCTTAGGACAAAACTTCAAGCATTCCGGATTTTCCAGGAACAGCCCAAGCTCAAAACTGGCAAGGAGTTGACTGAAGAACGGAAACAAAAACATCGAGAACGGATGCGACAGAACTTGGCAAACATAAAAGCCCAAGGAAGAAAACAGTTGAAATAACCTGGTCCCTAGCTGGCCGGGACGAAAGAAGAAGATGATGTTTATCAAGATTAAGGTCTATATTAGTTGAACAAATTAAACATTAGCATATTGCTAAACTTCGGAGGCCAACCCTCCACAAATAGTAAATGTGAGTAAGAAAAATAGGCTAAATAAATACCAAGTAAAAAAAAAAAAAAGGATTGAAGGAAGTAGCAAAATTCAGATAGTTTGGATATATATTTGCTTAGTTTATGTCAATAGAAACTACTCAGGACTGGAGCATGTACAAGGGCTAAATTAAACTGATCAAAGGATAGGGTTATGCCCTCAGATAACCAAATATTATATAAACAAAGGCGATGTTAGAAACTAGTTACCCCATACAAAGTTCAGCCATAATGGGCGGAGATAGAATGGACGCTTTTGGTAAACAATCTGAAAAGACAATAGGAACAGAATCGATCCACTTGTGGCTCTGAAAGAGAGATACGGGGTCTAGCACAGTGTCCAACTAGAGACCAACATAACTTAGACTCCTAACTACAGCTGGAGGGAATGAGTGTGTATTATACAGTATTTATATAGGTATAATACACACTAGGTATATCATAGGTATATCAGTACATAGAAAATTAATTGTGTTCTTGTTTGATTGATATTCATATAATTCTTCCTCAAAACTATAGTAATTGACAAATAATTCAGTCTAATATTACTGGTGCCGAAACCAAATAATTATTTGTGCCGTTACGTAAGTAATTCCTAAATTAATTACTATTATTTTTGTTTTGAAAAGAGTTGGCTAATTTCTACCCGTAAGAATGACTGATTCAGATGAACTCGTCCAACTTAAACATCAGTTGACCCAAGCGGCAGTTGATATGGCAAAACTCGAGTCTCAGTTGAAAAAGTCGACGGAAACGACACAGATGGAGCTCTTGAAGGTTAGAACTTAAAACTCTGCCTTCATTCATGAAGTTATCGGCCAACTCGAGCCTTTCACTGGCGTTGTTGGAGACTTGGACCACTTTTTGAAAGGGGGAGATCAGATTGTGGGGCTCATACAATCCCGGCAAGAGAATGGGACACTGTAAGAGTCAGATGTGGTGCTATTGGAGGCGTCTTTGGTGTTTCGCATCTCAAGGAAGGTTCTGAATGCGATACAAGGAGACTCTTCGCTTACCTGGGACACACTGAAGGTAAGGTTAAAGAAGTTTTACGGCGGAGGTAGGTGGACTCCGGAGGAGGATGCCTTCTATTTATTCAAAGAACGTAGAAAACCAGGGCAGTCCAAAGGTGACTTTGCTGAAAAATTATTGGTCTTACACAATAAACTGGTTGAGAAAACAGTTGAGACATATGGCCAGGCTGGAGGAGCCCAACGTATGGAATTCATAAGGGGAATTCTAAAGGTTCAATTGAACCACTACGTCGACAGTCCTGGTTCACTTCCGCGGGATAAGGATTTCCTAAGCTGTGCACATGAACATATTGATGCACGGGAACGAAAGCAATCCTGTTTCCAGAACTCTGAGGAACATTGGACAGAGGTCAAGAACCCGAGGAAAAACTACCGCAGCCCGCCCAGGCGCAGTGATAGAGAAAGTTTGTCGAGATACGGTCTAGCAGGGAACCCGACGACCGGCGAAAGAAGCAGGAAAGAAGATGTTACGAGTGCAACCAACCTGGTCACCTGGCAGCGCAGTGTAACCTCACCAGGTGCTATGAGTGCGGCAGGCAGGGGCACATGGCAAGAGATTGTCCGAGGCGCGTTTCTCGGTCAAAAAGAAGGGGCCAGCAACCAGGACAAATGGATGTAAATAACCAAAAATGGAACAGGAAGCGGACTCACGGGAGCAGCAGAGAAGAGTCTTCTAGCGGAGAATCTTCGGGAGAGGAGAATATACGGTCTGAGTATAGCAATCCGTCTCCGAGAGGACACGGGGTAAGGAGTGGAAATCCCAGCAGGGGGGTCCTTCCGGATCCGAGTTTGTGGCGAGGCAAACGAGGTCAGATTGAGGGTGTGGTAATTGGAGGGGCAACTTTTCACGCGAATTACTTATAAATAATAACAGGGAGAAGAGAGGAGAGAAGAGGTTGCCCGTGGCGAATTTGAGGGGGCGGGTGTGAAATTTCTGATCGACACAGGGAGCACAAACTCCTTAATAAGTAGGAAGGGCGGAAAGGTTAGGAATGTGGGGGGCGCATAAACAATGCGATTGTGAAATATCCACAGTTAGTGGGCGATGCAAGACGCTAGGCGTGATTTATTTCAATTTTAAGAGGTTGGTTGGGAGGGATGTGCGTATTAAGCTTCATATTACGGAAGCTTTAATGCCGGGGTACGACCTGATAGTCGGGTGTGACCTTTTGCAACAAGTAGGGTCAAGAATTTGGTTTGAGCGAGGATTCTGTAAATTTTGGCTAGGGGAACGGGAATACCAGACCACTATTTCGGGAACGGGTCGCTTTGTAGAGATCGGAGCTGTAGAGTGCATTAGGGAGGCCATTGAAGATGTTATAAGCCAGCACTCAGACTTATTTTATCGAGAGGAAGAAATATTGCCGACAACGGGAAAAACGGTGCACCGGATCGCGCTTAAGTCGGATAATACTGTGTACGTCAAAGACCGGAGGTACCCCCAAGCAATGAGGGATATTATTACAAAACAATTAGGAGAACTATTTATGCCTTATAACAAGGCATTATAAGGCATAGTAATTCACCTTTTAATAGCCCCCCATGGGTTGTAGAGAAAAGACAGGGTGTGCCTGGAGCGGGTGAACAAAACCATAGGAAGTTAAATAAGGCAACGCTAGACGAGCGGTACCCATTGCCTCTCGTTGAAGATATTCTCGATCTGTTAGCTGGGGCCAATATTTTTAGCACGCTAGACCTCAAGAGCGGGTACCACCAGGTCCAAATGACCGAGGAGGATATAGGGAAAACCGCTTTTTCCTGGGAACGAGGTCAGTATGAGTTTGTGCGGATGCCGTTTGGGCTGAAGGGGGCCCCGTTGCCTTTTCAGCGCCTTATGGATGAATTCCAGAGGGGGTTGGGGGAAGATTTCGCTCAGGTCTATATGGATGACAATTTGAACACGTGAAGCATTTAAAAACAGTGTTCAATAGAGTCAGAGAGTTCGGACTGAAGCTATCGCGGGAAAAATCCAAGTTCGATCTAAAAGAAATTAAATTCCTTCGGCATGTGGTCTCGTGAACGCGTAAGAGCGATTCAGGAGGCCCCTCTACCGGGTAATGTTCGTGGAGTACGGCGATTTTTAGGTATGTTCAATTATTACCGTAGGTTCATTCCGGGTGTTGCAGAATTGACACAGCTACTGACTGAAGTACTGAAGAAGGGGAGGCGGTTCGCTCTAGGGCCAGCTCAGTTGGAAAGTATAAAGAAATGTCAAGAGGCCCTAACCTCACAACCTTTATTAGCCTTTCCCGATTTTCGTTTAACATTCCGAGTTACCACTGATGCGAGTGAGGTTGCGATTGGGGCCGTACTCTCTCAAATTTTTTCGGAAGGGGAAAAACCTATTGCGTACGCCAGCCGGAAATTAAATGCCGCAGAAAGTCGATTTAGTGCTATAGAACGTGAGCTCCTGGCGGTAGTTTGGGCAGTTGAATATTTTCGACCCTACGTTTATGGGAGGACGTTCGAGCTATTCACGGACCACAAGCAGTTAGTTTATTTAAACACACTTAAGGAGTCATCAGCATGCGTATCGCGGTGAAAGGAGCGGCTAGCCGCGTACACATTTCAGGTCGTTCACAAGAAGGGAGCGGATAATGCGGTGGTTGACTGGCTGTCACGTGACCTCGTGGTAAAAGCGATTGATTGGGAAGGCTCTCCCGCCGAAATATCGTTGGTTCACCAGGTTTCCGAGGACAGTTCGGATGCGTCGGACCGACCTCGTGACTTGCCTGAGGTTGACTAAATTATTAACGATAAACGCTTTCAGATCATTATTCGGTCGAGGCAAGAATCGGGAGTCGAGACTAAGGCTTATACTTCAGAAGGGTTGTCAGTGGAGGTCGTCCGCACTCCGGCTATGGTGGATGATGATGCCTTGGAACGTGTGTTTACAAAATTCGCCTATCCCGGCCATAAATGCCACATTTTTGTCGGAAATAAGCTCCTCATCGACAAATTACGGAGATTATGGCGACAAGAGCGGATAGGGATGTGATACCCGGTAGTATGGTCCTTACGGGAGGTCGAAACGGTATCTGATCAGTCAAGACAGCGCCAAATCGTTTTGGACCACCACGAAGGCAAGTCAAATCATCGCGGGGTCGAGGAAACATTACGGGCTCTAAAACGGTTGTATTTCTGGAAGTCCATGGGGAGTACGGTACGGGAGTGTATTGAACGATGTGCGGTGTGTCAACGGGAAAAGTATGATAGACAACCCCCAGTGGCAGAACAGATAGTCTATCCTACGGCATCGGAACCCCTGCGATTAATTCAGATTGATATATACTCCAACGAGGGCCAATCCTGGCTCACTGCCATCGATTCATTTAGTAAACTCACAAAGGCGTACCCCATCGAAGAGAAGACTCCTATGGCAGTATGGGAGGGCGTTCTCCAATGGTGCGCTACTTATGGGGTACCAGAGGAAATTGTTTCGGATTGTGGCCGCGAATTTGACAATGCCTCGATTAGGGAAGAAAGTAGGATTTCGGGGATCACCTGGCGATTAAATACTCCTCATCATTTAACAGGCAGGGGCGCGGTTGAACGCCTACATAACACCCTCGGGGAGCATATCCGACTTCTCAAGTTGGGGCGAAATTTGGACCCGTATGAAGCAATGCCGCGGGCGGTGATCGCGTATAACCATACAATCCATTCGGTGACTGGACTATCACCAGTCGAGATTGTATTCGGCCAGACTCTCCGAGATCGCGGGGATCTTCTGACGGTCAATAATGATATATTACGCCAACATCTTTCGCAGGCACGCGCGGCCCGTCAAGCGTCATGGCGTACTGTATGGGAGAAGCTCATTCGTGAGAAATCCGTTAGAGTGGCCAAAGCCAACGAGAGATTGGGAGTCTCTAAGAGAGGACGGCTTCCCTTGGGAACGGTCGTATACCGTCGATTAAGAACAGCGCGTAATAAAACAGCCGCACGGTACGGTGGTCCCTATAAAATCATCACCATACGTGAGCACAATCTATATACCATCCGTGACGTAAATAATCCCTCACGAGTCTGTACAGTTCATCTCGAAGAGCTCCGAGTTCCTTGTAAAGTGTCCCATCTCGGACCTGAGGCCGTGCTTCAGAAATGAGGACAATATTTTGTGTTCTTCTGTTTTATATTTTGTCGTTCAGTTTAGTCATTATTTTTGTAGTTTTTCTTTTTTTATGTTTAATTTATTTTATATTGTTTAAGAGTTCCTTGAAGAGAAGGAACTGGAGGGGGAGTTATCTGTACATATACTCGCAAAGCAAAGCAAATGTATAACCTTCGTTACCTTGTAAAATAAATGTCATGTGTTTTTTCCGAGCTATAAAAAGTTGTAGAAAAATAAATTGTGTTCTTGTTCGATTGATATTCATATAATTCTTCCTCAAAACTACAGTAATTGACAGATAATTCAGTCTAATTATAACTTAAATATATATATATATATATATATATATATATATATATATATATATATATATATATATATATATATATATATATATATATATAAACAGGTTATAGTTGAAGGACATAAATATCCTAATTTTAGGTTTCATTCATTGAAATATTGAAATAATATGCATTATTACATTAATAAAAATGAACCAGAATATTTCTATATAGATCGCGGAATAAGGATTTGCCCATTAGTTTAGAAATTTATTCGAGTATGGTAATATTTATTTTCATTCCTATATTTTTTATAGTGATTACTTGCTAAACACGAGGTTTGTGGACAGATGTGTTATAATAAGTCTAAAGATGTTTATATAATCTGATAATGTACAGTTAGGGGTGTCTCTTGCATGAGACGAAACCCACACTTTCACGATGTGCTAAATCTTAAAATTCATCATTAAAAAAAAACATGTATGGCTAGGAATAGCCGATCTGGAAATAAAGAGAATATAAAAAAAAAAAAAAATGTTTCATGATCAAGAGGTCTCTATTGGGACTGACTTTCTAAATAAGTTTTGACATGAAGATCATGAATATTTTTTTAACTTTTAGAGAGAACCTAGAAATGTAGTGACGAATTCGTAAAATGAATTAAAAAATGAAACAACCAATAGGGAGGAAATAATTAGAAACAAAATAAAATTAAAAACAAGTTATTTAGTAATTTGAAGATTTAAAATGATTGAAAAAGCTGAACTAAGCATCAATTTCTAAGGGCATGCGCATCACGAAGGGGGTGACAATATTAGGAATGCGCCCTTTAAATTAAAATCAGAAGACTACAGGGATTGGTATACGTATGGCTTACTTAATATCAAATGTTCTAATATAACCTTTTTCGAAACCATTCATAAGAGATATTTAAAAAAATAAAAATAAATAATATTAATACAGTCATGTTTTTTTTTTTATATTTTTTATAATTTAATTTTCATTTGCACCTGCGCAATTGCGCATTCAACAAATTTGATCCTAGTGTTTTTCACCTTGATTTTCTACTTGAACTTCTATATGATGATGGAGTAAAAATTTAAATATCAATAGGTGAGTAGGTCTCTTGGCCAGTTTCTTTTTAATCTTTTCCTATCCAGTCCAGGTAACAGGGAGTAGGAAAGCGGAAGAACGAGTGGGTTTGGGTGATATTGTGTCGATGAGTGGAATGTCATGTATTTGTTATGAATATTTGATTTTATAGTGGGAATGTTTATGTCGTTGTGTATGGTGTGATTCGAAATATACCATGGTGCATTAACAATTTTTCGGAGAATTTTGGGCTGTGTTGTTTGAATCTTGTGTATGTGGATTTTTTTTGCTGAACCCCAAAGTTCTGCTCCATATGTCCAAATAGGTTTCAGTATGCTATTATAGATAAGTCGTTTGTTCCGTAAGTCAAGTGAAGATCTGTAGTCCAGCAGATGTGATAGTTGTTTGTACCGTCTAGTCAGTTCTTGTCTCTTTAATTTTGTATGTACGTTCCATGTAAGTCTTTTGTCCAAGTATAGTCCGAGATAACGTACATAATTTTTGGGAAGGTACTTCGTCGTTGTCAATTTTGACTGCTGGACACGAAGCTTTGCGTAGAGAGAAGGTTACATGGCTCGATTTTGAGGCGTTTATTCTTATTTGCCATTTATAGAACCACTTTTCTAAATCAAATAAATGATTTTGAAGAGCTATAGATGCTAAGTTTGGGTCTCTGTGAGAAGAAATAATGGCTGTATCGTCAGCGAAGGTATAGATGTTGGTGCAAGGATGCTCCGGGATATCAGAGGTGTAAACAGAACAGAGAATGGGGCTTAAAACACTGCCTTGCGGTACACCCCTGCATTGAGGAAAGAAGGAGGAAATCGAAAAGTCAACGGAAGTACAGAAGAATCTGTCGTGGAAATAAGATTGAAGAATTAAAAAGTATGTAGGAGGTAAGTGAGGTTTTATTTTCCAGAGAAGACCCTTGTGCCAGACACTATCAAAAGCTTTTTCAATGTCAAGAAAAATCGCAGAGCAATATTTTTTTTTCTCAAAAGCGACAGATATTGCATCCACGATACGATGACACTGTTGTACAGTGGAGTGATAAGAACGAAAGCCAAATTGGTGGTTCGGTATCACTCCGCTATTTTCGAGGATAGGCTTTATGCGATTAAGGAAGAGTTTTTCAAATAATTTAGACATTATAGGGAGGAGTGCAATTGGACGATAAGATGAAGGATTAGTGACAGGTTTAGAAGGTTTAGGTATCATTTTAATCATGGAAAGTTTCCAAAGGAGCGGAAAATAATTTGTGCGCATGATTGAATTATAGATGAGGGTAAGAAAGAGAACAGCCTTTCGAGGTAAGTGGCGAAGGATGAAGGGAGTGATGAGATCATAGCCAGGAGCTTTTTTGTTTGGCATTTTGTTCAGTACTTGATAGATTTCTTTTGGATGAAATGCCGGAGGAGGGAGTGATAAGGGTAGTGCTGTTGTCAAGTCGCCATGTATTTTGTCAGTTAGAGTATTATTCTGGATATCATTTGCCTTAAATATATGAGAAAGATGTTTTGCAAATTCATTAGTTTTTTCTTCGCTCGTCATCGCCCAAGTGTTGTCTGTACGTCTGAGAGGATATTGAACCACCTTTTGCTTTAGAATACTCCTTGTAGCTGTCCATACTTGTCTGTCTCTGTTGTTTATAGAATTTAAATAGTCCTTGTAACTGTTGTTTTTAAATTTTGATAATTTTGTTATTTGATAAATTTTGTTAATTTATAAAAAAAAACCTGTACCACTACAACCCATAAAGGGGTCTGGGATTCAGTTCATGGTAGAGACTGTACTGTTTCATGGACAACGGTTCGCAAGGAGGTGACTTGTCCTAGATCACGCCCAACCGCCAGATTTTCCCCCTTAATTTGGGTACTCTATTTTCATAATAGTTTATAGGGGCTGGGTGACCCCCAGGAGGGTCCTAGATCTTGTATGATCCATCTTCTGCTGCAAACAGACTAAATAAAAGTCTTGGCCTGAAGCGGGATTTGAACCAGGATTTCCAGCATGGCAACTAAGTGCTCTACTACTGAGCCGCTCCGCTCCCAATTAATAAAATTGTCATATTTAAGTGGTTACAAATAATATACATGAAGGCGTTAACGACAAGCTCTTGGTATTGGGTGTTACTAGCGAGACTATTGGTATGAATTATACTATTTGTTTAAATCAAATGTATTATAACGGTTAGAATTTCATTAGTAAAAGAATAATATTTAACTATAATTTTTTGAATAATAGTTGTGCAATTCATACTAATACCAACTTGAAACATAAATAACCATTTAAACTTTTCGTTTTGCCTAAAACATTTTATTTGCCATGGTTATATGACTTATTTTATAAAACGTAAGAAAGCACAAATGAACTCAGTAATAATGAAATTAATGATGATAGTAATGCTAATAATTTTTTAACATCTATGAAAATAAAAATATAAGGTATAAAACATATAAGTATATACTAATTATTATTTCAATCAAGTTGTATTGATATTTTTATTGAGCTTGCACAGCCCATCATATGTTTTGATTAATAAATAAACTACTTAAAAATGTATATAATTATTATCTGGAGTCTCAGTGCATGAGAAGACCAGACTAATGTTAATAATTTAATTTTACGAATTTGAAATTTAAATAATTCATTAGTTATTTCAACGTTTATTAAATTCCACTTCTTTCAGTACTTTTTTCCTTCAAAAAATAAATAAACATTTTAAACTTTTTTAAAAATTAGAAGTCAGGCTAAATAGTGTTACAAGGGCCATCATGATCTAAAGTTTATCGGTTTTCCCTTCGGTTCAGACATAAAACAGGGGTGAAGTTAATGCAAGAAGAAAAGTGAAAAATGAAGCCTGGCTGTAAATGGGTAGAAGATCCCTGAAGGATTGGAGAGCTATAGGATAGATATAAATCATTGGTAGTACAAGAGACACCTGATTAAGATGGCTTCTTCTTCATTTGTAATTACTTTGCTATCTTCTTCACTTATCTTCTGTCAGTCAATCCGCCTTTACATTTGCATAATCCAGCAATTATTCCAAACAGCTTTTTATATCTCGATACTCCTTTTCTTATTTCAAATGCGTGCTTCGTCTTTCCTGGAGGGTTTCAGAGATACCTACTTTCCCCATTTTCCTTAATAGGAATATTAAAAAATAATCATATTTTAACCCCCTCGCAAAATTTAATTTTCTCTCCATTAGTTCTTCTTTTTAATTTCTAGGCTTATCTTTAATTCTCGAGAAAGAGGAAGAGAATAAAAAGGGACTGTGCATCCACTGCGAAGCCTACATTTTTTCAATCTCTTGACCTAAAACTTAATTTGCTACCAAAAATATCAGTTAATACTTTATTTATAATTTGAAAATACTAACATTTTGTCTTACTTTGTATCTTTTTTTAATCTTTACACAACTTGTTAACAGTTTGTAAAATTATAAATAATAATAGTAATAACAATAAAAACATGGTATAACCTTAATAACCATCTGGTGGTGGATGCTGTTTTTGGCTGAGGAAGTATCTAAGGACCTTACTACATACACGGGAAAAAAAATTCATGCTGTATTGGGTCCTGATTAGGCCAGTCCTGACATATGCCTTTGAAACATGGACATTATCTAAGGCCAAGGAAAAAGAGCTGGCTGTTTTCGAAAGAATCCTGCTCCGCAGAGTTTTCGGATTTATTTATCTGAATGGTCAATGGTGAAGGCGAACCAACTGAGAAGTATACGAGATGTTTGGGGAGCCCGACATCATTACATGGATGAAAATTAATAGATTAAGGCCATGCGGCTAGAATGAGTGAGGAAGATCCTGCGAAGAAGCTACTGCCGGGAAAGTTGGACCCCGTGTCAGAGGAAGAGGAAGACCAAGGCTGGGATCGGCTGATGGAGTGGCACAGGATGCCAGGGACATCATACGTCCATAACTGGAGCTTTGTTTCATTTTAGACCAAAAACTAGAACTTATGTTACTTCATTTAATAAACTGAAAAATCGACAGTTTATTTGAATGCTGGAAGAGCGCTGAGTTGCCGGGCTGAAGATCTTGGGATCAAATCCCGTTGCTCGGGCGATTTTTATTTAATCTGTTAGTAACCGGAGATGGATCCAATGGGATCTAGAAACCTTCTGGGGCTCAACCAGCCTTTATAAAGTGGGTACCCAAATTGAAGAAAATCTGGCAGTTAAGCGTGTTCTTGGAGGTGAAGTCACCTCCCTGCATAATTTTTGTCCTGTAAACAGTATAACCTCTAAGACGTACTGAACCGAAGACCCTTTATGGATTGTAGTGGTGCAGGCATTTTTCTAATATTTGACTTACTTTGATATGTTTTTTAAACCATTTAACAGTTTTTGAAAAAAACTTTGCATCTATCTTTTTATATTTACTAGTTACAGTGCATAAGTAGGTTTATCCTTTCACCATCTGATAAATAATTCCATTATATAAAATAAGATCGATTCCAAAATGCTTCAATTTCAACATATTTGAAGTATACAATTTGAATTCAGATCCATAAGGGATGACGTAAAGGGATCGAGTAATAAAGAATGGAAGTTTGTTAACAAATAATCCAAGTTACAGTAACAGTGACGATAATGTTTGCATATTCCAGGAGGAGGGCTTATTGAAATCGGGATATCAGCCAATCAACTGATTCTCCTGTTTCTATTACGTCTGAATAAATAAGCTTCATTCGAATAAGTTGAAAGAACACAACCGGTATATATTTTTTTTTTCAATTGCATTCATATGAAACACACTCAGGAAAAAATCATCACTATTCTTCAATAGTAATTACGTATTTTAGGTCTCTCAACTTAGCAAATTACTCAAATAAAATAAAATTACAAAAATTTCAAACTTATTTAATAATAAAACATACATATATGTAAGCCCTTTAGTTAAATGAACCCAATCTTTTTTTGCAGTTTTACTTTAAAAAATAACTGCAGGAAGCGGTGTATTTATGCAAGAAACTTAAAGTTGAGAAAAGACACGTGACTAAAGTAGTCAGGCTCATTAAGGATCAATTTTGAGCAAATCTATTAAGCACTTAATGATATAAAATTTGTTATGTGCTTAAAGACGGAATCTCATTAATGGCTATGTTTGCTTGATAAAATTTTGTTTTATATTAAAGGTGTGAAGGACACCCAAACTCTTATACACATTCACATTTAAATTATAACATAAAAACTATTCAAAACAGTTTAAATAGGAACATGAATAAATAATGAAATTACGATTAAATAAAGACAAAATCTATTCTCTGAGACAAACTACATTGGATCGAAAGAGAGAAAAAACTATAATACTACAAACCAAGAAGGGTATTAGGTACACTTGCGTAGCAGAGACTTTACTGCTTTGATGGCAACGGTTGTGGAGGCGATTTCATCTGAACCACTCCTAGCTGAAAGGTATTACCCCAATTGAGGATGCCTACAACATCCAGGCTGGGTGAGCCTCTTGGAGTTCTCCTGATCTTACATTTTCGATACATGAATAGTGACAGAATGAATATTTCTATCAGTTGGAGGTACTGGGGACTTTTAAATGTTTAATATTTAAATGTTATAAGTTACATTATAATAAGGATACCGACTTCTCAGAATGAAAATATGCTTTCTATCTACAAGATTAAATTCTAATAAAAATAAAATATTTCAATTATTTTGAATACCATAAAATAATTCATACTACCATATTTCAATGAAAATAAATTAACTCATTGCAGTCAAGTTCTAATAAATAATAATTTTAAGATTTCGTTTTAGTGTCTAACTTTTGTTTTCATTCATAAGCTATTAAAATAGTAATAGAAACTATGGCAATAACTCCATTGTTACGGTTGCTTAAGATTTAAATTAACTTTTAACTGATACTAAGGACTTCCCAATAATATATTTTTCTACAATATATTGCCTACTCCATTCCTTCAGTAATAAAATAATAAAAAGCAAGTAAATTTTAAATGATCCATAAATATGCTTTAATAGCCTGAAAAGCCCCATAACTAGAGTCCTATTTGTATCATACAATAGAATTCCAGCATTATAACGAAGAGGGGAGTATTGTAAATTTAGTCTGTTTGCCCAAAGTACAGTAAACCCAAGAAACAAATCAAATGAGACAGAAGAAGACATAGCAGAAATAAAGGCTGCTCCAAATGTCAAGGCTACTACGGAAAAAAAAATGTTTAATTTCAAAATAAGGACGTTACAGCACTGACAGTAATAACAATGTCAGAAATAAACAATGTGAATACATCACGAAAACAACTGAACTTAATAGCACACATTGACCGGTGCACTAGTCTAACCATTGCCTCTTCTGTATGTTTGTCTACAACATTTCAGCAAATTAAGTTGTCATTGGATTCTTTTTTACATTTTAACCTAGTTTGTAATGGATAGAGCGAAATGACGTACTTTAGCTCTAATTAATTGAGCCGAAAACATATATTTTTGTACAAGCTGGAAGTAGAATAATTTAAATGAAATAAACCAAGTATACATGATGAAGAAACAAGAACAAGGAGACCTGGCCTCGAGCCGAGCTTAAGGGCAGATTTTTATTAAGGGGATCTGGAGCCTTGGGCCGGTGTTGATCAAACAGATTGACCTCTCAGCCAATACCTCCCCCTGCCCCCCCCCCCGTTCAATAAGGGGGAATTTTAATATCCTTTTGTAGGAGCTGCGGGCAATATCCTTGAGTCCTGTACCACATAACTCCCATCCACTCCAACAACATCCATGTTGTCTTGTCCCTCAGCAAAAATATCCCTCTTCTTTGCTATTGCGATTTTCTTTTTATGGACTAAATTTATTGAGTTCTATATATATAACATGCTGGAAGGGCATAAAAAACTTAGAGATAGAATTGAGGAAAATAAATTTATAAATTAATTTTGTTCAACCGAGGGAAGCTGGTAAATAAATGGAATTTAATAACACTAATTATGCATATCTTACTTACTTTCTCTTGTATCAATTCACACGCAAATAAATAAGAAACAAATCAACATGAGACAGAATAAGACATAGTAGAAATAAATAAAGCGGTGATTCAAAATGTCAAGGGTACTACGGAGAAAAAAGATAAAATTTTAACGTTCAAAAAAAGGACGTTACACCACTGACAGATGGAATGTAAGAATCAAAATTTGAAAAAAAATTAAAATAACACAAACGTAGACACAGAATTAAACAATGTAGTTTCAGAAATAAACAATGTGGATACAGAACGAAAATTAGAATAGCACAAACGTAGATACTGTAGGTATTCTATCCTCTCTGTAACCTACACTAGTCATAACCAATACAACTGAACTTAATGGCATATATTGACATAAGACTACAATTTGGGCTACAATATTTTAGCAAATTAAGTTGTCATCTTTGTTGCAAGTTCCCTAGGGATTCTTCTCTACGTTTTAGCCTAGTTTGTAACGGTTAGGGAGAGATGACGTACTTTTTTCCTAATAAATTCAGCCACAATTGATAGAAATAAATAAATAGAATATTTGAATCGGATAGAATGTTTTCGACTTTCGAAGAAAGTAACAAAGTGTTATTACATTTTAGCTCTTAATTAATGACTTTTTTTTGTTGTTTGTTTATTTATTGTCTTTCACTTTATGCTGCTATGGCTTACAGTGAAAGTCCTCAATTTCACATATCCACTTTTAGTTATCTGTAACCTGAACCTGTTCATCGTACACATTCATGGCCCCCCATTCTACCCTTTTTCTGAAGGATTGTATACTTAAGAATTGTTGGCTGCCTTTAAAAAAGTCCTAGCCGTTTGCTGAGTTACGAACCCGCGATCTTGGTCTTAGTAGTTTGTTTTGCTAGTAGTGCGCACGTGACCTCAAATATGACGTATCTTCATTGCTATTTCCTCGTATCATTTTACTAGCTAATAAAATAAAACAGAATCATTGAACGAGATGGAATGTTTTTGATTTTTAAAAGAGTGTTTTGAATAAGATCAAGCTTAACCTCCTGGTTTTATCCCTTCATAATGGCACCTACCCTATAAAATCAAGATAAGCTCTAATAAGGCTGATTCAGGACCATTAACAGTATAAACATTATTTTGCCACATCCGATCTCGAGATGGGGCAACTGAGCTACCCTGATATCCCATTTTTTTACTTATTTATTGAAATTTACAACTTATTTATTAATTACAAAAGACCCATATAAATTACAATCACAAGTACCATCTAGACTTACGGAGTAGAGCTTTGTGCTCCACTGAGGTATCGAATTCCTCTCGTATTCCACCCTAAATCCTTCGTAAAATCCTCAATACTCCTTACTTTGTTACAAACAAAGTAATCCATAATGACCTGAATGTCCCATTTGTTGCCGATCTGGCCCAAATCCGATATCAATATTTTCATAACAAACTTTATTCCCACTCAAATCCATTAGTTTCAATCCTGACAATCTCTTCTATTCCTGATAATCCTCCGAGGCGTCTAAAAAGAAGATGGCCTCGTGATCTACTAAGTTGAACTTCCTATTTGATTACTACCATTGGGTAGTTTTTCCATTTGCCTTTATCTCGAGCCATTATTTATTTTTCATTATATTTACTTGATGTTTTCTATTTTACAGTTGTAAATTTCAATAAATAACTTTTAAAATAATATGAATTTAAAACTTATCTATCTTAATATAGATACTCTTTCTTTATAATTCCAATGTAGTTAAGTGAATCAATAATGTGAGAATGTTAAATGATGCATTATAGGTTATATTTGAATAATTTCTATGTGCACCCCTGAATAACGGAATCATTTTTCAGTTATTAGTTGGCTGGCATTGTTTCATTAATGACTTGAAATTGAAAATGTATATTTCATTTTATTCCTACGTTTATGAAGCAGTAGTTTCAAGGGGTTTTTTCGAAATTAAAAGATCACGAAGTATGAGTACCTTTTTGAAGTCCCATGGTACATGCACTCGGAGATGTAAGGGACGCCAACCTCGTTAAGACGCTATCAGGGGTAAGTTATCGAGCTAAGGGCAGAGCCGCGACCCGGCGTAATATCGCCCTTTGAAACCCTACCGGGCCCGAGGGTTGGTTTTGGATATTAGCAGCTCTTAGCTCTTAGATGTCATATCTCCAATAGAAACCTATATGTATTACAAAGAAAAGTTATTTGTTTTCTTGTAGCTTATCATAGTGATTGTAATATTTGTAAATTATATGAAAAATTTAAAAATGAATGTAAGAAAAATAAATAAGACATACTTATATATCGCTCCAACAAAAGAACAACGACATAACTCAAAAATTGACATTATTTGAGTTAAGCCTTCATGTATTGGTTGAAGCTTTTCAATTCAGGAACAACATATCTAAAATTCCATTTCCATAACATAACATGAGGCGTTGAGATGCAAAATGGGATAAATCCAAATCTGAAAATTTGTTAGGCAACACAAACTTGTGGCTAATTTGGGTTATTATGAAATGATTAATTATTTGAGACAACTATTTTTAGAAAAATTAGATTGGCTTTGACATATTTTCAATGGTTAACCATGTACCACCGCCTAGGGGACGGTAAATTTGTGAAATACATTTAAAAAATTAAAAATTATTAAATATGGCTTTATCCCCTTTTGCATCTCAAGGCCTCATATGATAACTTCTATCATTCTGGCAGTTTTGCTTTTTTAAGGAATCGCCCAAAATTTCAGGTCGGCAATGCAGTACGTTACAATATATTTAACCATTCACAAAATGGTTACGCCGCTGCGAGTTAACAAGTGTCAATTAGTCATTCGTACATTTACATTCTCGGAAATAAAAATAATCTTGGGTTTTCGTAAGAAAAAAAGAGTGTAATTATGAGAAAGTTTGTATATCGGTGACCATTTCTTCAATTAGTGAACGTTTCGACAAACATTTCGAATTATTTACGATTACATAATCCAAAACATATGTGTAAGCCGGTTCTATAAACTATTTACAGTAAGTTTAGTTTTGGAAAATATTAAAAATGAAATGAATGAGAAGTTAAAGTTTTTTGAAACTTCTCGAAGTGAATCAATATGTGGAACTGATACACAATAAATAAGTAATTTTGTCTACAAATTAAAATTTAGATTTAACGATTCATCCCATACTATTTAATTCCCATTGACCTTGAAAAATGGTGTCATAACTGGAGGATTAAAATTAATTCCCACAAATCACGTCAAATCACTTTCACCCCACGTCGTAAACCAACGGCTTCCTGTCCTCCTGTATCGTTTAATAGCGTCCCACTGATTCCTGTAGAACAGGTCCGGTACTTAGGACTACACCTTGACAAACGCTTATATTGGAATCCTCTTACTAGACTTAAACGACAAGAAACAGCAATCCGTTTCAGCCTACTTAAACATTTACTTGACAAACGTTCTAAACTATCAATTAGTTACAAAACTCATATACATGACAATCAATAGACCCATCTGGACTTACGGAATAAGGCTTTGGGCCTCCACTAGACTATCGGATTCCTCTCGTATTCAATCCAAACAATACATTACAATACAATAACCGGCACAACTCGCCACCGGGGCCGCCTCAAGTAGCCTCCGCCAGCTGGCTCTATCCTGTGCAGCAGTCCTCCAGTCGCGCACGCCGAGAACAGTCCTCAGTCACACCATCCATCCATCTCACGCTCGGTAGTCCCACTGTCGTATTGAATCCTTACAATACAAAATCCTTCGTATAATCCTCAATACTCCTTACTTTGTTACGAACAAAGTAATCCATTATGACCTAAATGTCTCATTTGTTGCTGATCTGGCCAAATCTGATATCAGACTTTTCATGACAAACGTCATTCCCACTCAAACCCACTAGCTTCAAACCTTGCAACCTCTTTAATTCCTGACAACCATGTGAGGCGTCTGAAAAGGAGATGGCCTCGAGATCTACTAAGTTGAACTTGCTTTATGAGTACTACCATTGGATAGTTTCTCTGCTTGCCTTTATATCGTGTCATTATTCATCTTTCACTATATTTACTGGATGTATACTATTATACATTTGTAAATTTCAACAAATAACTTTTAAAAAAAAGATATTACGAAAATAATAAAATCAGATAATCTTATAATAATTGACACTATCCTCTTCTATATCAATATCAAATAAATAACAGATCTATATCAATGCTAACTAAACGTGCTTTTCTAATAATATAAAGAAAATCAGAGCTTAAATGTAAAAAATAAACGATCACTTACTATTATCTATTTTATTAGCATAATTATATAAGCATCATTTTCGTAAATTCTGAATATCATACATAATATATATAATATAATAGAGAAATAGATATCAGTTAGCTAATAATGCTTTCACAGTACGATTTTATATCAGGTTATGTAACGAATTATATTAACAGTATGGGTACCTTATTACAAGTCCGCATTATTATAATCGTGGTGCTATTAGTAATAAAACACAAACATTTAATAAAAACAAAAAATTATACTACAATATTTTCAAATTCATTATTAAAAATCGTTTTCCCTGACTGTGGTAAAATTTAAGAAAAAATACGAGCTCTTCCGTGAAATGAATTATGGGCCTCTACGTTGCTCTGCCTTAGCCTTGTAATGAATCTAATTTGAATGAAAACTCAGTTCCACATCGGGACTAACAACTAAAAGTTACCCTCAATTTTCACTGCCGAGTAGGACTTCGTTCATCCGTCGATTCACATTTACCAAGCCTTTTCCATTGCAACATAATTATAATGATATAATTTTTCTTATTTATAATCTTTCCTAATTGTTATATTGTGATTCATAATGCAGAATACATATATATAAAAAAAAAACAAAGCTATGCCTTTATAGAACCCATTGTCATGGTTACAGTAAATGATAGAGACTGTGAAAATGATATTTTCACCCCCGATTTAGAGTACATAGTTACTTTAAAGGGAGTGGGTGAGCCCCAGGAAGGTCTTCAGCTTCCATGGCTGTTGACAGTTTAAATAATTTATCGTAGCTGGATTTGAACCGTACTGTAACTTTATGATCGACTATTAAAGCTATTAATCAAAGTTTTTACTATTCATCTCATCCTTATAATTAAATGACCCAAAATTGAGGATCGTAATTTTTGTTTACTAACATTGCTTTTTTTTTTTGTATACAAATTTGAGTACCATGGATTTTTGAGTTTTGTTACATGATTTTACATGAACGGGAGCGGAGTGGCTCAGTGGTTGAGCACTGAGTTGCCATGCTGGAAATCCTGGTTCAAATCCCGCTGCGAGCAGTTACTTTTATTTAGTCTGTTTGCAGCCGGAGATGGGTCATATAGGATCTAGGACCCTCCTGGGGCTCACCCAGCATCTATAAAATATTATAAAAATAGGTTACCCATAAAAAGGGGGGAAAACCTGGCTGTTGAGCGTGACCTAGGACAAGTCACCTCCTTGCAGAACCGTTGTCCATGAAACAGTACAGTCTCAACCATGTACTGAACCCCCAGACTTGTTCACGGGTCGTAGTGGTACAGGTTTTTTTTTTTTTTTTACATGATTTTTAACTTAAGTATGTTTTATCATCTAGAAAAATTACAGTAGTGATTGTCGATTCGAAGGGAATTCGTTCTAATTAAGAAGGAAAGAATTTTAAAAATCTGTATTATAGGCACAAATAGCAACAAATAAAAGCTAAGCATCCCACTTTCTCAGGGTTGAAAAAATAAAATTAATTGATCTGATCGCGACTTGTTTTCAAGAGAAGGTAAGAGTCTGCCCTAAACCAGACTGATTGTAAGATTCAAAGAAGACAAATATAAATAAAGTGGTCAAAAAGTAGAGAAAACCTGATGACAGCAGGGAAGCTTGTTGTAGACAAGAGACTACTCTGGGATAAAAATAATTTTATGGTACTTGTGTGTTCACCCAACCGCAGTTATTTTTGCCTACTTGTTTGCATGCGCGAGCAGTTATATTTCTAACACCTGATTTGCTCTACATTTGTTTGCTGATTTGTTCTAGATTTCTTGTTGTTATTATTTTGTTTATTTATTTAATTATTATTAGATTTGTTATTGTCGTTACTCGGTACGAAAATACGTATTGGGATTTGCCAAAAACAGAAGAAGAAGAGATTGTATTTTTTCATGATCGAAATATTTGACAAAAAATACGAAAATGTAGTAATATGCACGAAATGAAGATTTATTAAACTACAATTCGCTTTATTAAATTAAAGTAGCTTTACTAAACTACACTAAACTACTACTACTACTACTATTAAACTACACTAAATCAGCTTAAATATTTTACCAAAAAAACGTAAATGTACCAATTCGCATGAAATGAAGCTTTATTAAACTAAAGTAGCTTTATTAAACTACACTAAACTACTACTACTACTACTACTACTACTATTAAACTACACTAAATCAGCTTAAATATTTTACCAAAAAAATGTAAATGTACCAATTCACATGAAATGAAGCTTTATTAAACTACAATTCGCTTTATTAAATTAAAGTATCTTTATTAAACTACACTAAACTACTACTACTACTACTACTACTACTACTATTAAACTACACTAAATTAGCTTTATTTAACTACAATTCTTAATTCTTGATGACTATTTAGAAAAATTAAAATTCTAACCCCAAATAATAGATTTTTTTTTTTTTTTTTTTTTTTTTATTTAATTCAATGATATTTACAACTATAATGGTATTATATCAAGTAAATGTGCAAAAATGTAGAATATGACATGAAAACACTTGTGGAGAAACTACCCATCGATAGCACTCCAATAAAGTTCTATAGTAGATGATCTCGAGGCCATCTTCTTAAATAATAGATTTAAAACCGTTATTGAAGATAGCTGTTATAAAAGATAACTGTTATAAAATATAACTGCTCGCGGATGCGAACAAGTAGGCAAAAATAACTGCGGCTGTCTTAACAAACAATTACCAATTTTATTTCATAATAAAGTACAAAAGTAAAAGTACAAATATAAATCCTCGGTTTTGAAGTTTACAGACCATTGACAATTGAAGTCATTAAGAAATTAGAGGTGAACACCACGGGACTTGTCTTGCAAGGGATTACAAATTAATTCGAATGATATATAAAACCTACAAGTACATCTGTATATAAACTATTAAACTTCTAATTATCTAATCTAATATCCTGATATTTTTAATAGATTTTATGTTAGGTACTATTGATATGTTTTTCACATTCGTCCGAGACAACAAATAGCTGCGAAGGCACTCAAGATTTGATTCTTAATTTTATGTTCGGACAATATAAATTTTACTCATTTTATGAGATGATTGGTACTTGAAAATAAACATCTGTATTATACCAACCTCTTGCAATCAAAACACTATAACAATTTTATTAGTTGCGTCTTTAACTTTAACCCTCAAGTACTGATAAAGGGTTCCTGGGACCATTTGGTACCTATTTTCTGGAATTTCCCACCCTTCCTATTATGGGAAATCCCAGTATGATTCCAGTACCTTCCTTTCTTCGTTATACCATATTTTATATGAAAATGGAAGTTAGGTTCTAAAGTTTATTCACAAAGTATAAGCACACTCATTCCCTCAGGACTGCATTTGCCAAGAATCGCCAGCACTTAAAGGGTTAAGGGAAATAAATTATACTCATGCAGTCATATCAAACGAGCTTTATTAGCAAGGAACAGACAAATCTACATAACGAATACATACATATTACATAGATATGACAAGATGGCTGCACTAATTGCGCCATTACAGACGATGGGGGCTCGCAAAGTGTGTTGGGGGGGCGCTGGAAAGATTTAGCTAACCTTGATTTAAAATTCAACTTCCCTGAGGGAGCAATTATCATTTATTTTCTCCCTAACCAGGGCTATTATATCGCCTCGTTAATCTCCTCACTGCTCCATTCTCTCCTCCTAGCTCCACTTTTGAATAACTGTAAAAATCACTTTGAGGCCGTTTCCCTTATCGTTTTAACTGAATTGCAATGCCGGATATTTTAGACTATCGATTTCTATTAGAAATAATATATATATATATGTAAAGAAAACTACGTCGTTAATATACAAACGCTTTCTTAATTTTGTATTTGCTGCGATAGCGTACAGCACTCTCGAAACAACAGCTGTTATAAAAAAAATTACGAGAGGGAATAGGTTATAATGTATAATGTATAATAATGTTTGGTTACAGCGTGTTGAGGTGCCGAAACCCTTAAATTGAAATTTTAATAAAAACACGAAGTAAAGGCATTGAATGCTGTTTCTTTGTTGTTGTTTTTTTCAGAGAAACAATTCTGTCTTTATTTCATTATCCAAAGACATAAACATTTATAAAATATTATATTTACATTTTAATCTCTTCTGAAAACTTAGGTCAATCTAAAATCGTTATCTCCTTGAATTTAATGCAACACAAAGATTTTTCTTTATAAATCAAGTTTTTTGTTCTAATCCTCAAAAAATAAATTTCAAAACAACGATACATGCCATCTGTGATATTAAATATAGGGGTTCCCTTTGATGTAGTGATTGGCATAACTTCCTTCTATGTCTAAGGTCGTGGATTCATCGGAAGGGACATTAAATGCGGGCCAGGTCTACGTTAATGAACAAATTATCGTAACACTACATCAGTGGTTCAGTACATGGTGGAGACTATACTGTTTCATGGACAACGGTTATGCAGGTAGGCGATTTGTCTAGATCACGCTCAACCACCCGATTTTGCTTCTTTTTTTGTGTACAAACTTTATATAGGCTGTGTGAGCTCCAGGGAGGTCCTAGATCCCATATGATCCATCTCCGGCTGCTAACAGATTAAATAAAAGTCTTGAAAGCAGCGTGATTTAAAACAAGGACGTTTAGCATGGCGTCTCCGCGCCCTACCACTGAGCCCCTCCGCTCCTTATACGTTAATGATTCTATCCTTATTAGATAATAATTTTAATTAAATAATTAGGATACAGTTCGTTATCACAATAAATAATTTACCTCAGCGTGTACGGTACTGATTTGCTGAACTGGAGGTTCGAATCCGGCTGTTATTCTTCTTCTTCCACGTCTTTCATTGACTTCACGGCTTAGGTCTCCCTCTCTTTTGACTTCGTTGCAGCTATTTTTGAACCCGTAAAACGAAATTATGCGAAAATCACGCTATGTCATCTTAGCAAAGACTGAAGTATTTCCAAGTATTAAAATGTTATAGAGGTAAGCATACATTTGATATACATAAAAGTCCATTTAATATAAAATGTTTAATGTTAGCAAACAAATCTATTTTAAAGAAAACAAACAAATCTGCATTATTTTTCAGTTTAAGTTTTAAGTTTAATGATAATTTTTATATACCATGTACTGAATACGAGACCTTTCAAGGGTTGTAGTGGAACATGTGTTTTTTTGGCATGTATATCCTTTGGTGAGTCGCGGCCGATCTGTCAGATCGCATAGTCAAATTGTTCTTCCCCATTCCCCTTGTTTTGGCAACAATTCATGCTCCCAGTAGCAGTTATGTGGATGACCCGGGTGAGTTTAGTGCCTCCCTGACCAGTGTACAACCCTTCTGGACGCTCATATGAAGCAAGCGATCTGACAGATCACCGCGACCGCAATCGAAAGTTTAACCAACATCATATAAACATATACTTTTTTTGTTTATTCGTATTATTACATTTCGCGTAGTTTTTGTATTAACATCGGTATATTGGAACTGGCGTCTATGATCTCTCAGAAATCTTCCTGGGGCATAAGGTGCTGCGAGAAATGTGAAAATTGTTCAGGATGGAACCCATTGTTTGATGAGCCTATGATGCCTATTACTGTGGAATATATACCAGTAAATATATCTAAAAAATTCAAAACATTCTCTAGGCCAAACTACGATCAGATTACAGATGTATAACTGAAAGCTTTTATTCAAATTTTTTATTAGGGAGCGATCCATGTCTGTTTTTATGGTTAAATCTTTCTAGTCTTCGTTATGTTATAATCAGAGCTCATTATTATAATAAATATTAATAAATTAAAAAAATAGAGCTTACTAAGAAAAAAGCAAATTTCTGGCTTCTGTAATTTTTCCGCTTGAATACTAAATATACTTAATGCAAATCCTATTCTGTCATTACTCTCTATCTCCCAAACCCCTTAAGTAATTAGTTTGACTATATAAGCTCAAATTTCAACAAAAATACTAGTTTTCCTGGAAGATCGTCGTGACCAATCTGATGGGTTTTGGTGCCGCGATTAATGGAAGAAACTATCTGGTAAATGCGAATTACATTTTTGTCCCCATCGGACATTTCCTCCCTATCCACCTCCGATCCTGAGAAGGATGGCGACCACAGGATAAACGGCGGACGTGCGGAGTCGTAGTATCGATTAATAGAAGGATCTCGAGCCTAAGAATAGCTAGAACTGAGAAGGATACCTTTAATGAAGGGGCGGCAACAGCGCAACACTTGACAAATGTTTACTAAGACAACAAGCGGGCGCCGCTGCTAGCTATCTCCGAATCGACTTAGCATCTATTAGCTCCACTTCGCTCTCCCTTCCAACTTTCCTGTTATTTCTGATTCCGTTTTACAGAATCTGTCTGAAGGATTAATATGCTTGAAATAGTATTTACTTAATTAACGATTGAGTAACAGTAAGAAAGAGGATTTATTGTCATAAATAATTTAAAGGCAGTTTCCTCTAACTAGATATATTATGCAAATACTAGGTGTATGCCGTTTCGAATAAATAATTCATCGGGATTTTTTTCTCACATTTCTATTTTCTTTTTTCCCAAAGTATTAAATTCTCAACGCCAAAACTGAAAAATTCAGGGCTTTTGGGCTTACGTTTTCTAGCTTTACACCTTTCATTTATCTTTCCATAACGGCCATTTCTTTCAAAAAAATTTTATACGTGGGTTGGGTATGAGCTGTTACCTGCCATGAGACGTTCTCAATCCCTTTGTCATTTCCATTTGACGTAGTGTTAGTGTAGCTTCCATAAAACTCGTTTGGGCTCAGGCCCTGTGCGACAGCCCTGAAGAAGGTGAAACATTAGATCTGGCGTTGTCTTGTAAGGGTATAATTCCCATCCGATTAAACAATGCAGGTTGTGTTTTGATAAGTTGCTGTTGAAGTAGTCTGAAAATGTGTTTTTGAAAAGAGAACAGTTTTCGAAAACTTTACTCGTAAGGAAGTTTTCTAAATTTCTAAACAGATAAGATAGCTTTTGGAAAAAATTGGAGGACTTGGTAACTCAACTCGTTTAGTTTACCTTGTTTATTCAATGTCTGTTGTGAAAGCTGAGATCTGGCGTTGTCGTGTAAGAGTATAGGTCGTTTCCGATTAACCAATGCAGAATGGTATTTGATGCAAGTTTTTGTTGCATTATATCAATATCCCTGCAGTATGATGAGGAAGTGATATATTCATCTCTGGGTGGAAAGAAAAAAGGAATTATTCATTAATAATTTATTCACTAATCACCAGCTGGAAATTCCTCAAACCGAAGGCGACGCTACTAAACACTGTTTGTTATATTGTTGTGATAGTAAATATTATCAAAAATAAGAGGATTAACAACAGTGCATTACTCATAAAAATGGTAAACATAAACTCTGTAAATATTTACTGCTATGTATCGTACCGGACGGCATTATACAAATAAATATGTTTTTGCATAAAGAGCAAATGTCCAAGAAATAGGTCGCTCGGGTAGAATGGTTTGCCAACATGGTCAAGGTGGGTGAAGAAAGGGGTGGTGGTCTAAGACTCCACCTTTCAAAAGGACTCCTTGAGAAGATCCCGAAGAGGAAGGAGCGAAGACGTGGAAGACCGGGAATGATGCTGGGCGCAGAAGATCCGGAGGCGGCCAGGCCAAAGATCTACCCATAGACGTAATATACCCCTGTTTCACAGATAAATCGCAATTTAATTTCTGTTATGTATTTTATGGGAATCCTCTATTACATCTGAATCATTAATTGTACTTAATATATAATATCAATGCATATGATTAAATCATTAATCTTATTTAAGATACTTAATTAAAAAGTATATTCATTTTAATTCTTTTGGTGTTTACTTAAACCCAGATGCACTATTTACTTATGAATAATATATTGATGGTTTAAATAATTAGTAAATTGGCAAACACACAACAGAGCTCTGGAAAAGAATCCAATTAAAATTAAATTTAGAAATAATGATTTGAGTAACTAACTTAAATGATTACTCTGGCATCCCGAAATCAATTACAATATTTAAAATATATTTAAGACTATAAAATATAGCAAAATCTTGTTAATAATATGAGTCCACTGATTCCAATTCGATATAATAAAAGCAGACATTTCACATGAAACGAACTAATATTTATTATTATATTTTTTATTTGAAAATCTACAAACGAAATTTAATACTACGTAGAAATTAATGTCCTTTAAATAAATTGGATTCAGAACATAATAGGAACCGTCATGTTTCAAAGTGAAACGTTTTTCAGGAAAGGTACTTAGCCACCAGCTTACGCTCAACCTTACGTTTTATTTCTCCTTAAATAGAAGAATTTATAGAAGTTGATCGATTCCAAAGAAGGTTTCCAAACACCGCAAAATTGATTCACAGCTGTTATACATAAACAATAACAGTATTAATAATTTATCTAGGTACATAAAAATACTTAAAGTTCATCTTTGAAATGTGTTTAAAATTAATTAAAACAAAATTAATACATTAAATCAACCATAGACTTGCCTGAAGAACGTAAAGCGGACTAAAACAAAATAATCTAAGGATTATTACCTAATTCCTTAGGATTCTTGAGGTTGTTTTAAGTTTAGGAGTGTTTAAGAAATAATATAGGTTTTAAAAATTCCTGATGATCCTATCCTGGTTGTTTAGCCACCAACAAGCCACCAATTGGTTCTACAAGCCTGTGGCGTGTAGAACCAATCCAGTGCTTATTATAGTTATAAAAACAAAAGGATTTAAAAAAATTAATTTAAAAACTCATCTACCTCCTTTAAACTAATACTTTCTGAACTACGATTTTTTTTCCAGTAAAATATAATGAAACATACTGTTCTATGCGTTTGAAAAATTGTTCATTGATAATACTGTTATATTGGTATCAAAATTTAATATTCTTTCTAAATGGATAAGTAAGCTGATTACGAGTCATGTTTATAAACTACAAAAAAAAAGAAAGTTTAGGGAAAAAATAGATTACATTTGGGTAAACACTTGTTTCTCATTGTGTATATAGCTATTTCCTATATTTCACTCAGGGCATTTATTAGACGGGGAGAGCATTAATGAAATTGCTTGGATGAAGAAAAAAAATAGTAATAAGAAAGGAGCTAGAGGGAAGAGGGGGTGAAAAAATGAAACTATGAAGAGGGGAAGACCTGAGGGAAGTTTTATTATTTCCTTAGTCGGGAGTTCGGGGTTGGAAACCCGGCCTAATCAAGCAAAGCCTGCTAGAGGAGGCAGCGATAAGCTCAAATATGAATTGTTCCGTTGAAAATTATGCAAACAGGATGATAAAATGTTAAGGGTGTATAAATAGCTTCGTCCCATAAAAGCTCCCGCCATCCAAACTGACGAGCTTCCTAACAGCTTTTGTCTTCTTACAACATGAGGGGCTTTAATCTGCTATGGTCCGATACTTGGATAATAGCGATGGCGTAGAAGTAATATCTTTTGTCGTGTAGCATCAGGCGTTAACTGACCGTGTTAAGCAGAGAAGGAGCGATAATTGAAATTAAATTGGTTCAGTAGTGGGAGACAATTAAAAAAAACAACGAATGATAGCAAAATCGGAGGATACAGTTTGGTATTGCAGGTACATATCTATCACCTCCATCATATAGTTAATTAGACCACTGGATAGCTAAAGGATCAAATAATTCATTAAGATTGGTGAGGACTGTGATCCATCCCGCGCGATGGAGGGGCGGGAAAAATACATACAAGTGATGGATATGCATTTTCACTAAATACATAAATAATAATATTTGATAGTAAAAATATTACCAGTTACGTAAACGTATTCACTTACAACACACGGTCGTGACAATGACAGCCACGCCCCATTTTTTGTATGTATCCTTTTTTTTGGAACAACTTTTCGTTTAGTCTTTTATCGAGTTCGATGAGTTATTACATAAAATATAGAAGTGTTTTTTTTATATATAAATTGAATGCATCTATTAAAAAAAAAATCAACCTACACATCACCGAAACCTTCTTGTTATTTCTCTTTCCTAGGGAGTTGCCATGCCGGAAATCCTGGTTCAAATCTCACAGCATGTAATGCTTTTATTTAGTCTGTCTGCAGCGGGAGATGGATCATATAAGATCTACGACTCTCTTGGGGCTCACCCAGCCTCTATAAAAATAGGGTACCCAAAATAAGGGGGGAAATCTGGTGGTTGAGCGTGGCCTAGGACAACTCAACTCCTTGCAGAACCGATGTCCATGAAACAGCACAGTCTCTACCATGTACTGAACCTCAGACTCGTACAACACGAGTTGTAGTGGTACATGTATTGTTTATTTTCTTTTTTATTTATCTTTCCTCCAATTTCCAGAGCTTTCTATAGTTACCAAGCAGTAGACTTGAAGGAAGGATTTTTATTTATTGTTAAATTGAACGATATAGCATAAATATATATACAAAGATACTTTCTGATATGAACTAATTAAATTGATTTTCAACTATCAACTAATGTATAACATATAACTAGTGAGCTAACTAAGTGACTCGTTATATCTTAGTTGTACATTCTTAACATTCTATAGTCAAGTCATGTCATCGTTTCTACCTATTTATGTTATATTCTAGAGGTGATATATATATATATTCGTACACACCACATTACATGCTTATAAAAGAAAAAAGGGGGGTAAAGAAAGTAGAGATTCCTGAACACAAGGAAGCATTCTTCCGTAGCCAAGGACAAGTCACCTCCTTGCATAACCGTTGTCCATGAAACAGTACAGTCTCTACCATGTACTTTACCCCAGACCCGTTCACGGGTTGTAGTGGAACAAGTAATTTTTTATTTCCCTTTCCTCTTATTTGTTACCAGAGCTTTCTATAGTTAACAAGGAGGCAAACTTCCTGAGCTACGAATCTATTTTGTAAACATTTAGTTTATCGACCGTTCGTCAACTCTTTAGCTAGATTAAAAAGACAAATTAATTACTAGAAAACTGCTTGAAAACCATCAATCAGTTATCAAAAGTATCACATTCCTGCATATCGAAAGCAAATTATTCGAAACTTTTAGTTATTGTTAAGTTAATAAATTTGTAACAAGATAACAGGATTGAACTTTTGAAAGAAGTTATGATTTCTCACAAATATTGAAAAAGAATAAAATAAAACACTAATAAATTTAACTACACAAACATAAAGACTTTCTAATATCTCCTCATTTCCCAGATATTCTCCAAACAGGTTTAGTCATTTGCTTAAATGAATGAGTATTAAATAACGTCTTTTGTTCTTTAGTCTTTTTTTTTTAACAAGATATACATTGTGTAAAGAAATGATCAAATCCTAGCTCCTTGTTTTATTTTATGTAATTTATTTATCTATTATCTTCAGTTGCTTAGTGTTTTTATTCGTGCTTTTATTTTATTTTTATTTGCTTTTTAAATACTTTATGATTTGTACTATATAGCCTTCCGGCAAGATATATAATGTATTTCTTTTTCTGTTAGTTTATGTTATTCTCTATTAAGATTAATCGAGAAACGAAGTAGGGATTAGGACGAAGGCCATTACGAAGAGGATTGAAATGGCATTAGATGGAGCTCCCCCATTGATGAGACAAGATACAAAACTCTCGAAAAGAGGGAGTTTGAGAAAGGCATTAATGCCGGTTTCATGTCGACTGTTAATGTTAAATGAGACGGGCTCGGAGCGGACAATCCTCTAGAACTTTGCCATTAATAAGTTTGTTCGATGGGCCCCCCGTGCTTTAGTGGTTTTCACTGTTTTGCCTCACCCACTCTCTTCAAAACCTCTCCAGTTGTCATCGCTTGGCTACCTCCGATCCGGAGGTACAACGCTTTGTTTAGCCATGCCCGACTTGTTCCGCTTGTTCTCAGAGTACGGCTGTACTATTGTCAATGCTAATGTATTTACCATGTCAGAGCTGAAACTAATATCTAATTCGTGGATATTATCGATTATGAAACTAAATACTATTTGAAGACGAACAGAAAACAAAAAACTCTATTACTGTTATCAGATAGATGCTTGAAGCGCTTAATTTACAATGTATTTATAGTGGAGTGGAGTGGAAGAAAAAATTACTTTCTTAAAAATCTACAACAAAAAAGTAGTGTATTCCCTATGGACTGAATACTGTATATTATACTATCTTCTGTCTTCTATCTTCTCAAAAGCTATATCTGCAGCCTCGGTGTTTTGTCTTCAATCAGTTAATAATACTGAGGGAACGGAATCGTGTCTTTCAAGTAGTTTTTAGCTTGAAATAGTGTAATAATATAAGGAATAACTCTATTTCAAGCCAAGTCCTGACTTAGTCACTTCTTTTTTTTGGAGTCACTATTGATGTAGTGCTTATCATAACAACCTACAGTGACCAAGATCCAGGGTTCTGAGTGCGGTTGGTAGGTATTAGAAATTTTCTAATAGAAATAAAAAATCTGTAGTTATGCCATCCTTCGGAGAGGGAAATGGAGATCCCGACTCTCGTTAATCCCTATCCTAATTACACATGGATAAATAAAATTGAGGATACTCATTGTCATCATCCGATTAGCCACACCACCATAAAGTAGAATTAAGTAAGACGAACTAATTACCTGGGTTATAAGGTAATTAAAAAATAACTTCATAGGCAACGAACATATTGAAAATTTACGTTTTGAGTCAACATACGCTCAAAGATAAATGGCCTGGATTAATCTAACCGCCTTCAAAACAATTAATTTTCTATTTATTTAAAAACTAACTTTTAAAACTATTTTATACTCAAGAGTACAAGAGTATAATCCTGCTCTAGAAAATCCGTGTTATGTATTAAGATTCATTTAGTTTAAGACAACAACAACAACAAAAACAATACCTAAAGTCTCTAAAATACTGGAAAAATAACTAACCACTCAAGATTTTGCTGATTCAGACATCACCAGTACATTCACCTTGCATGCCAATGAGATGCGAAACAGTATTGCAAGGAAACTTATAAGCTTACATGCTGTATACTAAGCAGCTCCATACTGATATACGACTATGATAAACATTACTGTAAATAAATACGATTAATCTACATCAACTATGTGTTATAATGGATACATCTACTTAAGTAATCCATCATGAGAAGAAGGCAATCTTAGAAATCTAATTTTTAAAGAATGTTTTGTTCCCGACGGTTTAATTGCAATAATACATATCTTTCCGAATTTGATTTTTAATGTCATATTTATCAGCTTGGCGTAACCGAGTAAAGTGATTAGTCATAGTGGTTCAGGGAGATTGGTCTATAACAACATTTTTCAATAATCATTAATTGCGTTGTGACTTAACCAACATACTATATAATGCTGAATATCATAGCGATATTATTTCTATATTCCAATTATTTCTTCAGTTATCTCTTCCAATCCTGAGGACCTTTTGATGACTCTATTTGGTCTTTCTTCCCCCTATGAATCATTGCCTGTGAATATATGAATCCCCCTATGGGTCGGTTGAAGCATTCTTATATCCTAGTTTATACAATCCGTGTACGGTCTGTTATAATTTAAAATTGGTTTATTGATAAAACAAGGAAGGTTAAATCGCCATCCAATCGTGTTCTTTTTTAAGTTTTCATTTTATAACATCGAAGAATATTAACGACAGGTAAGGAACATAACATAACAAAAATGCATAAAAAAAAATTATCGGTATAAATGCTATTAATATGGCTAAAACTCCAATATGTATCGATTAACTACAATGTGATAAATCTAATGAAATTAATGATCATACTTCTAATAGGGGTGTTGTATATATACAATATGTGTCATATGCATTACCCGAAGATTCCAGCAAGCGGCGATGGTTATTTTTTGCAACAGAAACGGGGCATTAAAGAATACATAAAAAGGTGACTAAATCGAAAAATCAAATTGGCTTTTATGCCATAAAATAGTCTGAAAAGATTAAAATTATCGATCCAAATAATCAGAAGATTTTATGAAAAGCATATGAAATGAATAAACACTGTATTCCAAAGAAAATATATTTATGGTGGCTTAATTTATATGTTTTAACCTACAGAATATGTTTATAGGCCAATTTCAGTTAAAGAACGACCAGTTAAAGAAATAAATTGTAAAGTTAACTAAATATTAGTGAGGTATTTTCTATGTATTACTTCAATTGTAAAGATAATCTAGAATGTTGAAGAACTTTAGTAAGCAAACATGCACCGTCATGAAGCATGGATTACATTCTGTTACGGTCAGAGCGGAAAGTAGGACCGGCTTCTGATCTGCCTAGAGCGGATTAGGCAAACAATGGGATTAAGCGGAAGGGATTATAGAATGGCGTAGAACCTTCTAGATCGGTCTAGGTGGTCCTCGTCCGTGTTCCGAGTAATGCCCCACCACGACCTACCTTGCCTATATAAAAAGGACAGCGTTTTCGGCCGCGGCAGTAGTAATAAGTAGTCAGTAATAAGCAGTGAAGTAATAAGCAGCCGTTAATTAGTGGCAGTGTGTGTGAGTTAGTTAGTATTAGTATCAGTCTGTAATAAGTGCATAGTGAGCAACAGTGACAATTAGTGGCCGTGTAATAAGTGTAATAAACTGTGTGGCAGTTTGTCATATTTGGAGAGTCTTACGGTCGGTGGACTTTAGTTAGCGAACTGTAAGTGTTAATTTGTAATTGTAAACTATAGTGTAATATTATTGTATTTGTACAAATTTATATAAATAGTTTAGTTACTTAGTATTAGCAATATCTTATATTATTTGTATATTATCTTAGAAATTAGATAACATTTAGTAGAATATTGTTACTGTAAATTGATGTTAGTTTAATAATTTAACTGTTTTAAATAATCGCATTGTATTCTTTCTAATTTGTTAATAAATATTAGATTATTGAATTAAGTAATAGTTTAGTCCATTTTACACCCAGTAGCCCGTAACAAAGCAAACTTCTTCCTGAAGACCGTTGCAATCCCTCGGGAAGTCCTCAGATCTTCGGCTACACAATGGGCCAGAGAATAGTCCACGGGTAACGAGAAGATATCTCTGTATACTGTCTGAGTTACTCCACGGAAACCTTGTACCTTAGGTTGTGCAACTGATACCTTACTGGTCTCCACGTTGTTGAGGTACCTGACTTGCTGGTCTTCTGTCGGGCCATGGTCTCCTTTGTAAGGGGCCAGTCTGTTAAAATGGACTACCCTGGGTTTTCCTTTTGGCTGCTTCCTGATTCTATAGATGACGTCGTTTATCCTATTGATGATCTCAAACGGGCCATCCCAGGAGTTCTGAAGTTTAGGTGAGTAGCCTCGCCTCCTTCGAGGGTCATGTAGCCAGACCAAATCTCCAGGTTGGAAGCCACCTTTCTCTGCCCTGATGTCGTAACGCTCCTTCATTCTGTCACTGGCTCCCTGGATGTTTGCACGAACCTGCCGAAGGATGACTTCTTCGTCTCCCATCGTCAGCACACCTCTCGACATGTCCAGCTTGATCCCGTATGCCATCATGAAGTCCATCTTCATCGATCTCAGCCACGAGAGCGCGGTGCTTCAGATGTTGACCCCCGATGATGAAGGTGGCAACTGTCTCCCCGTAGACCTTGGCTGGCTGTCCCGTGGCAGTCCGTAATGCCCAAGTTGTTGGTAAGATCTTCTCAGCTGGATGTGTCTTGGAGTTCAAGATTGTCATGCTCGCGCCGGTATCCACTAGAAGGCTTCGCAGCCGCCCGTTCACCATCCCATCAACGTAGAAGCTGTTCGTTCTGCTTCCTATCGACGCAACTCTGATGGCCTTCCTGGGGGCTTTGACGTTACGGGTTGGACATTTGCTTCTAGGGTGTCCCAGTTGGCCGCAGCTCCAACAGCGTATCTCCTTCTTACGGGTCCTGAGAGCCTCCAAAACTTTCGTCACTATGTCCTCGACGCTGAGGTACGCATTTGGCTCCGCTTCTGCTGCTCGTACTCGCGCATGGCCCCGTACAGACTGCCTAACAGCCTCAAACTCCATGGCCTGGGATAATGCGTCTCCCAAAGTTTTCGGCCTGGCGAGCTTCACTGCTTGCTGTGTCTCTGGATCCCGAAGTCCATCCAGGAATTTGTCGACAGCCAAGCTTTCGTAAACATCGTCGGTGACCGATGGATAGGCGTTCCTCACCAGCCGGGCAATATCCGCTTCAAATTCCTGCAAAGTCTCGTTGGTCTTCTGGACCCTGCTTCTCAGCTGTGAGCGATACAGCTGGTCCATGTGGCGGTGGCCGAAACGCATCTCCAGTCTTCTGATCAGCTCCCCGTAGTTGGACCGCTCCGACATGGGTATCCCCTGCAGAACTCCCAAGGCGTCTCCACGCAAGGCCAGGCACAACGCTGAAGCTTGGGTCTCCTGTGACCACCCGTGGATCGAAGCCGCTGTCTCGAAGAGAGTCATGTAGTCCTCCCACGGCGTCTTTCCGTCGAATACTGGAATGGTGTTGTGAGCTGGTGGCGTCCCAGCATAGGCGGGTAGAATGCTATTACGATGGCTGCCCTCGGAGGAACGGTCGGTGTCGTTCGTCGGTGGGTTGCTCTTACGTCCCTCGAGAGCTTCCATTCTTAGCCTAATTTCGTTCACTTTTTCTCCTAGCCTAGATTCTACATCTGCTACTTTATTATTTACATCGGCTAACTTATTATCTACATTTTCCATTAACTTAGTCTCTAATGTGCCTAACTTAGACTCTAATGTATCCATTAAATCATTTTTTACAGTACCTAGCTTATTTTCTACATTGCCTAGTTCATTTTTAACACTGCTTAATTCATTACCTAGTTCATTTTTAACACTGCATAATTCATTACCTAGCTTATTTTCTACATTGCCTAATTCATTTTTAAAAGTTGCAGACAACTTGCTTAAATCAGTTTCAAACAGAACGTCCTCTGGATTTTCCTCTAACTCTACAAAAAATTGACGCAAGCGATGTTGCAGTACACTTTTATTTCCGGAAGAATCCAGATCACGTTCTTCTAATTCCCGTTTTAAATCCGCAACTTTTAAATCCATCAATTTAAGACTTTGAGAAGCCATTTTTCAAACAGTAGCCCAATTATTACAAAATGCTAGACAAAATAACAATTACACAAGATCCCACTTCTGACACCAATTTGTTACGGGCTACTGGGTGTAAAATGGACTAAACTATTACTTAATTCAAGAATCTAATATTTATTAACAAATTAGACAGAATACAATGAGATTATTTAAAACAGTTAAATTATTAAACTAATATCAATTTACAATAATAATATTCTACTAAATGTTATCTAATTTCTAAGATAATAGGATATTGCTAATACTAAATAACTAAACTATTTATATATAAATTATTACAAATACAATAATATTACACTATAGTTTACAATTACAAATTAACACTTACAGTTCGCTAACTAAAGTCCACCGACCGTAAGACTCTCCAAATATGACAAACTGCCACACAGTTCATTACACTTATTACACGGCCACTAATTGTCACTGTTGCTCACTAAGCACTTATTACAGACTGATACTAATACTAACTAACTCACACACACTGCCACTAGTTAACGACTGCTACTCACTGGCTTATTACAGACTCGTCTTATTACTACTGCCGCGGCCGAAAACGCTGTCCTTTTTATATAGGCAAGGTAGGTCGTGGTGGGGCATTACTCGGAACACGGACGAGGACCACCTAGACCGATCTAGAAGGCTCTACGCCATTCTATAATCTCTTCCGCTTAATCCCATTGTTTGCCTAATCCGCTCTAGGCAGATCAGAAGCCGGTCCTACTTCCCGCTCTGACCGTAACACTGCCCCCTCCTTAAAAGTGCTCTGCCCCAGAGCATAGTCCGCAGAAATCGGGCGGTCATGAGCTTCCCTTGATGGAGACGCATTTCCTTTCCAGGGGTTGAACGTGCACACCAATATGGCGACTCCAGAGTTGGCGAATATCTGTTCAAGCATGTTCCTGACAACCTTCCACTCCAGGCCGTCATATCCACAGCCCAACTTAGGGATCGCGAGCTTGGTGACACGCAGTCTCAGAAGCTTACTCCGCAGGTCGTCGAGGCTTCGCCGCAGTGCGTCATATGTGGGCTTCTGATCAGTAGCACACTTGGTGACTAAGTAGAACAGGTGTCGTCCTTCGTGCGTATGGTGGAGTGCTTTCCCGACGCTTGGTCCTTGGCGTTCCAGTTCCTCAGTTCCAGCAAACTTCTTCCTGAAGACCGTTGCAATCCCTCGGGAAGTCCTCAGATCTTCGGCGACACAATGGGCCAGAGAATAGTCCGCGGGTAACGAGAAGATATCTCTGTATACTGTCTGAGTTACTCCACGGGAACCTTGTACCTTAGGTTGTGCAACTGATACCTTACTGGTCTCCACGTTGTTGAGGTACCTGACTTGCTGGTCTTTTGTCGGGCCATGGTCTCCTTTGTATGGGGCCAGTCTATTAAAATGGACTACCCTGGGTTTTCCTTTTGGCTGCTTTCTGATCCTATAGATGACGTCGTTTATCCTATTGATGATCTCAAACGGGCCATCCCAGGAGTTCTGAAGTTTAGGTGAGTAGCCTCGCCTTCTTCGAGGATCATGTAGCCAGACCAAATCTCCAGGTTGGAATCCACCTTTCTCTGCCCTGATGTCGTAACTCTCCTTCATTCTGTCACTGGCTCCCTGGATGTTTGCACGAACCTTCTCGTGGATATTATCCATCCGCTTCCGTAGATTCGTGACGTATTCCTCTCCGTTAACTTCCTCGCCTGGCTTGAACCCGAATTTCAGATCACAAGGCAAACGAAGTTCTCGGCCGAACACCACATTTGTGGGGGTCTGCCCCGTTGCTTCATGGACTGAACTCCGGTAGGCTAACAAGAACAAGTGAAGATACTGGTCCCAGTCTCGCTGATGGTCGGAAACCACTTTAGACAAATATCGACCCATTGTCCTGTTCATGCGCTCCACCATGCCATCCGATTGAGGGTGAAGAGGTGTCGTCCTGGTTTTCCGTATTCCCAGTGCTTCGCACATCCCGGAGAAGACTGCAGACTCAAAGTTTCTTCCCTGGTCAGCGTGAAGTTCCATGGGTACTCCAAACCGGCTGACGAGGTGCTTCACAAGTACGTCTGCAACCGTGACTGCCTCTTGATTCGGAAGGGCATACGCTTCCACCCACTTAGAAAAATAGTCCATGGCCACGAGAATATATCGGTTGCCTTCGTCCGTCACAGGGAAAGGGCCAGCGATGTCGATTGCTATCCTCTCGAACGGTGCTCCCACGTTGTACTTCTTCATAGGGGCCCTCTTTCTTCTTGTTGGCCCGTTAGAAGCCGCACAAGCCGCACAACGCCTGCACCAGTCCAACACATCGTCCTTAAGGTTTGCCCAGTAAAAGCGTTCACGAACTTTTTCCAATGTCCGGTGAACTCCAAGATGGCCGCCAGTTACACCGTCATGTAGTTCCCTAAGCACTTCGGGCACTTTATTCCTTGGAACGATGAGCTGTAGCCTACGCTGATCTCCTTCCGCGTTCTCCAATGCCCGTTTTAGCAGCCCGTTGTCCACTAAAATGGAGTCCCATTGGGCCCAGTACGTTTTTACATTCTTCGACATTGGAGCCACATCCTGCCAGGTCGGTCTTCCTCGCCCCGATATTTTCCATTCCTTTATTTGTTTTAAGTCCGGGTCCTCGTCCTGTTCCTTTGACACCTCTGTGTCCCGCCAACTGTCGATAACAACCGTTGTCCTCAATACTGTTCCCTGCTTCTCTTCTTGTCGGGAACAATGCCTGCATTCTTCATCTTCACATGGTCTTCTTGACAGCGCATCCGCATTCCTGTGGCTCGTTCCAGAACGATGAGCAGATTCAAAGTCGTACTCTTGAAGGCGCTCGATCCACCTCGCCACTTGTCCCTCCGGTGACTTGAATCGCAGCAGCCACATTAGAGCCGCGTGGTCCGTTCTCAGCAGGAACCTCCTTCCGTATAGATATTTATGGAAGTGCTCTATGGATTTTACTACTGCCAGAAGCTCTTTCCTTGTGACACAGTAGTTGCGTTCCGGAGCTGAGAGTGCTTTGCTGAAATATCCAATCACCCTTTCTTCTCCGTCTTGAAGCTGAGAGAGGACACTTCCAATGGCGATGTTGCTGGCATCTGTGTCAAGTATGAACTTGCCCTCGGGACGTGGATAGCTCAGAATAGGAGCATTACTCAATTTGCTCTTCAACTCCTCGAAGGATGCCTGGCACTCGTGATCCCAATGAAAAGTCCTTTTCTCCTCGGTTAGCCTGGTAAGAGGTTTTGCGATGTTAGCAAATCCTTTCACGTACCTCCGGTAATAGGTGCAGAGCCCGAGAAAACTTCTCACCTGGTGCTTATCTCGAGGTACTGGCCAGTTGGTGATCGCTGCTATCTTCTCTGGGTCAACAGCAACTCCGTTATCTGACACAATATGCCCCAGGTAGTTGACTTGCCTTCGGAAGAGATTACACTTCTTCGGGTTCAACTTTAGGTTCGCTGCACGCAGTCGTTCGAAGACCTTCTCCAGATTCTTCAGATGATGAGAGAAGGACTTTCCCAGCACAATGATGTCATCTAGGTATACCAGGCATACCTCCCAAGAGAGACCTCTTAACACGTTTTCCATCAGCCTCTCGAATATGGCAGGAGCATTGCAAAGCCCGAATGGCATTACTGTAAACTGCCAGAGCCCAGTGCCAATTGAAAACGCCGTCTTCTCTTTATCCTCAGGTGCCAATCCAACCTGCCAATATCCACTGCGGAGATCCAAAGTAGAGAAGAGTTTACACCCCTCTAGGGTGTCCAGCGTATCGTCAATCCTTTTCAAACAAAGAATTGAAAACTGAAGCGAATTATTCAAAATAAAAACGAATCTAAATAAATATTTGCTGAACTGGTAGAAGATATTGTGGAAAACCGAAAGCATTTCATATTGTAACATCAACAAAATTAAAATCAAGTTATACCTAAACACAATATTATTTCTTCTTTCAATCAAACAATAATGTACAAATGATTCAGAGAAATTGTTATTGTCAACAGATAATAATTGCGTTTTAGGTTCATTACGTTAATTATCATCCCTCGTCTCCTGAAAAAATACATAGCTCGTAATAAACTAATTACTCAATGTTAAATTTAATTTATAACAAAAATATAAAAATTAATACAAAAAACCTCATTTGAAAAGGTAAAAGAAGGCATAGTATCACTTTTCGACTTCTATTGATTTATTTAAACGACAGATGTTAAAATAAATTTAGTTATTGAAAATCTGTACCCCCTAATCTTCACTTTATTTTACCTTTAAGTTTAAACAGGAAAAAATGTTCCAATTCAAGGCAGTGCATTATTTTAGTGAAGTTCTGATGAACCAGGTTTGCTTGGATCTACTTAGAACGTAAAGTATTAATTTGTATGGTGATTGAATGTCATTTCCTACTCGTGTTTTTGATGCGAGAATGGGTTATTACTTCAGGTTACGAACCTTCCTTAAAAGAGAGGGAAGGTCAGCACTTTTACTGTTCATAGAATACTTCGGCTTATAGAAATAAACTTAGAATGAAATGCTCTACGCCGAATCATGTCTAGCGCCGCCAAAGTGACGATTTTGTTAAAGGGAGCACCTAAACGACAATGGCCAATTGAAAGGTCCGTAGGAGTAACCATCCAGGATCGCATTAGCTGTGTGTTTCTGTTTAAACGACTTAAGTATACGAACTATCCAAAAAAAAAAAATTGCATTTTTATGGAAAAGTTGTCATAGTGATTGATAATTTCACTAAATGCAATTATTAGTGTAATGTTGACATGATTGGGTGAAATTGTTTCATATGACACAAAATGACAAACTTTGATTGGTTGTTAAAACCGTCAAAAAATGTTCACGGTAATTTAATGTCATTTGCTAATCGTGTTTTTAAATGCAAGAATGGGTTATTACTGCAAATTACAAAAAAAAAAAAAAAACCTGTACCACTACAACCCATGAAGGGTCTGGGGTTCAGTACATGGTAGAGACTGTACTGTTTCATGGACAACGGTTCTGCAAGGAGGTGACTTGTCCTAGGTCACGCTCGACCGCCAGATTTTTCCCCCTTATTTTGAGTACCCTGTTTTTATAATATTTTATAGAGGCTGGGTGGGCCCCAGTAGGGTCCTAGATCCTATATGATCCATCTCCCGCTTCAAACAGACTAAATAAAAATCATGGCCTGCAGCGGGAATTGAACAAGGATTTCCGGCATGGCAGCTCAGTACTCTACCACTGAGCCACTCATCTCCCTTGAAATTGTTTCATATGACACAAAATGACAAAATTTGATTGGTTGTTAAAACCGTCAAAAAATGTTCACGGTAATTGAATGTCATTTGCTAATCGTGTTTTTACATGCAAGAATGGGTTATTACTGCAAATTACAAACCTTCCTTAAAAGAGAGGGAAGGTCAATGCTTTTACTGTTAATAGAATACTTGGGCTTATAGAAATAAACTTGGAATGAAATGCTCTAGGTGGAATCATATCTAGGGTCGCTACAATGACGACGTTGTTAAAAGTAGCACCTAAACGGTCTGTAGGTCTGTAGGAGTAACCAATCAGGATAACATCAGCTGTGTGTTTCTGTTTAAACGACTTAAGTATACGAACTATCCAAAAAAATAAAATTGCATTTTTGTGGAAAAAGTTGTTTATAGATCCTCTCCTTTACAATATAACTAAAATTTAAATTTGTATTTGGCAAAGACAATTAGTAAATTAATGAAAACATTACCATAGGAAGTTTGCTTCTACAAATAAAATTAATTCAAACAAAAATCTATAAAAAATAGTTAGGTTATTATAGAAGTATTTATCGGTGTTCCATCTAACAATATCACACGGCTATTTTTATAATTCTTATTCAAACAAGGCTGAAAGAAACTTTTAAATTGGCAATTTTCTTTAACAGTTGAGTAGGAGCAAAGTTTTGCACGAAGCAAGTATTCGTGACTGGGGACAATCACGTGGTACTTGTTAAAATGTTAGTCTCTTCTCAACATTGTTTATAAATAATTTCAATTTTATCAATTCATTTAACTTTTCCTACTTCGGAGTTTTAAACAGAAATAAAGGACACCATCTTATACACAGGAATGGAAACAAAGTTTAACATAGTAATTAATGAAGGAGAACATAATGTTATTTATTTAAAGATGATTTTCTTATTTCTAACTTTTTATATTTAAATATTCTCCTGTACTTGAATACTTCATCCTAAACCTCTTGGCAATAATATCAGGATGTAGATGTGATTTATGTGAAATATGAACTTTACAGCTCTATTATTTTCTACCTATCTGTTTCTCTGATATTGGTTTGAGGTGTTAATTTAACATGGTTTAAATTTTGTTGGTTTCTTTTTAATCGTCCGCTTATAACCAAATCCTTATGCTTTAACTTAAGATTTATTTTTTTAGTTAAATTTTAGCTTTTTAATTTTTATTTATATTTTAGCTTGTTTATTGTATTTTTATATGATTATCTATTTATTATTTTGCCTATATTATTATAAACACAAATTGATGTGACCATGAATTGACTACCATGAAAACAAAAAAAAACCTGCAGCACTACAACCCTTGAAGCGGCTCGAGGTCAGTATATTGTAGAGACAGTACTGTTTCTAGGATCGTGGTTATGCTGGGAGGTGATTTGTCCTAGCTCCATTGCCAGATTTTCCCCTAGTAGGGTCCTAGATCCTACATAATCCAGCTGCGGCTTCTAACAGACTAAATAAAAGTCTTGCAGCAGGATTTGAACCAGGATTTTCGGCATGGCAACTCAGTGCTCTACCACTGATTCACAACGCTAAACAGTGGTCCCATATCCCAAAAACCTAGCCAAAATACGAAGGCTTCCTTCAATTTAAATGAAAATTGATATACTAATGTTTCCGTGGTCACTGATTACGAATCAAAAGTCAAAATACAAAAATTAAATGGTTCATCCAATATGGCGGACATATATATTAAAAAATATTAAATTTAGCCGAAACTTTGTATATATGAGTTTTCGGAATCGCTTATTACGAATCAAAAGTAAAAAAAACAAAATGGCGGCTTTACTATGGAAGATGTATAATGTATAATTTTTTTTAGATTTAGCCTAAATTTGGTATATATTGGGGCCGTTGGCCCCTTTCTCCTTTACCGTTCAATGCTTAAACTATTAGTGTACCCAACCGAACGGTCAAACCTTCCAACTTAAAGTTTCATTTTTGAGGTTTTGACCAGGTCTTTGGGATTTGGGACCACATTGCGCTACTACCATGCCATGTATGAATAAATTAAATGTTCCGGGGTGCTAATAAACTATGCAATTTTTTATAATTCATTTTTTTTTTTACAATAATAGTTCTTAAACTATCAATACTTCTTAAACTGTATCAAAACTATCAGCTAATTTGAAATTGATTTCCAATGCGTCGATATGGCTTTAATTGTATATAAATTATGGATTCTGTTCTCACAGAAACTTATATTCTCTAAAAATTTGCTTCCGAATCAATTCATTATAAACAACTCTGAGACTTCTTAAAATTGTATTTTTATATCGCTACTTCACAAGAACAACGACTTGACTAAAAAGTTGGCATTTTTCAGTAGCTGTCGTAGCTATTGTATTGGTAGAAGATTTTTAATTTAGGAACGACATAAGTCCGTCGTAAACCAACAACTTTCTGTCCTCCTGTATCGTTTAATAACATCCCACTGATTGCTGTAGAACAGGTCCGGTCCTTAGGACAACACCTTGACGATCGCTTAACTTAGAATCCTGATACGAGACTGAAACGACAAGAAACAGCTCGCCGTTTCAGGCTACTTCAACATTTACTAGACAAACGCTCTAAGTTTCCTATTAATTACAAAAGACTCATATACATGACAATCATTAAACCCATCTGGACTAACAGAATAGAGCTTTGGGACTCCACTAAGCCATCGAATTCCTCGCGTACTCAATACTTACAATCCAAAACCCTTCGTTAAATCCTCAATGCTCCTTACTTTGTTACGAACAAAGTAATCCATAATGACCTCGATGTCCCGT
The DNA here is from genome assembly GCA_964056705.1 of Troilus luridus. NCBI lineage: Eukaryota > Metazoa > Arthropoda > Insecta > Hemiptera > Pentatomidae > Troilus > Troilus luridus. The sequence goes on from OZ057412.1 coordinate 179,150,789, forward strand.
TTGTTGCTGATTTGCCCCGAATCCGATATCGATATTTTCATGACAAACTTCATTTTCACTCAAAACCACTAGTTTCAAACCTCGCAAGCTCTTCAATTCCTGATAATCCTCCGAGGCTTCTGAAGACAAGATGGCCTCGTGACCTTCTAAGTTGAACTTTTTATTTGAGTACTACCACTGAGTCGTTTCTCTACTTGATTTATATTTCTTTTCCATTTTTTTTTTTTTTTAATAAAGTCATATTTTGAGTTGTATCATGTTTGAACTTGAAGTTTTATTGATATAATGATTAAAGTTAAAATAAAAAATTCAGTTTAAAAAAATCTAAATTGTTAATAAAATAATTTTAATCACTATAACAGGAATTTATTGTTTTACTAATGCTCAAATTTTTATATTTTAACTAACATGGAACTTTCAAATTCCTCTATTGAAAAATTAGTAATTGAGATATGAACATCGATTTTTTGAAGAAGCGATATATTTAATTGTTTTGTTTTTTTTACTATATACTGTCACTTTTTGGATTTACAATACAGATAAAAATATTTATGAGTGAATTCAGAAAAAACAAACGGATTTACAGTACAGTTAAAAATATTAATGAGTGAATTTAAAAAAAAACAAAAACTTTTTGAGGTATCTCTGTTCGAAATGTTTCCCTAAGGTACATTGTTCATATATACTGGTTTTTAACGATACGTGTGTCTATATATCGCTTGCATGTCACTAAAAACTCATGTTAGTGAATTGAGGAACATTGTTACTGTCCGTTTAAGATTGACTGATATGGTAATTTCTCACCGAGCATTCATGTTACGAGATCATCAACTCGTTGTGGTTAAAATAACAATGTGTTCTTTTCATATCCGATATACATTGACGACATCGTCATATTAACTGAAACGCTATATGTAATATTCTAGGCATAATTATAGATTTTTAATGGAATTCGAAACTTAGAGAATTAGAGTAGATAAGAGAATAGACGTAGTTACTATAAGTTTTCTTGTAATGTCCTTCGAAAAACTAAAAATTAAATCTGACATTTGAACATTAAGTATACCAAGTAGACTAATATGTTGGAAAATCCATTTTAAAATAAATAATATTAGTGATTCTAGGTGTCATATTTTATTATAAAAATACATATGTAACTTTTTAATTGGGAAAACGTCAGTATTTAAGGGGGGTAGGGCAAAATGCATTCTCCATCAATCTCCATTTCTAGACTGTAGCCAAACATCATTTTTCACCACTTTTTTAATCCGCACTAAGAACCAATACATCGTAAAAATATATGGTTAATAAAGGAATAGCTGTGATTTTGGTGATATAGATGTAGGAACACGTTGAGAAATTAAGAATTTAGAGTTTATAAAAAAACCTTAACCATTAGAGCCTATGAAGGGTCATGGGTTGAAGTACACTTTAGAGATTGTTCAGTTTCTATGACAAGGGATGTGTAGGTTATTTGAGCGAGACCACTGTTAACTACCAGATTTTATCCACCATTAAGAGTCACATCACCAATGGTTTTAAGGTGAGAACCAGGATGGTCTACAGATCCCACAGGCTTCATCCATGTCAGATATAAGATTAAATAATTTAGTTACCACAGCTAGATATAAATTCAGGACCTTCATAATAGCTACTCAGTTACTTAGTTCCCATGTATAATTTATGATAACTAAAAAAAACTTTTCTTTTATATCTCACATAAACTTAGTCTTATGTGCCGAAATTAAAAAAAAAAAACCTGTACCACTACAACCCGTGAACGGGTCTGGGCTTGAGTACATGTTAGAGACTGTACTGTTTCATCGACAACGATCCTGCAAGGAGGTGACTTGTCCTAGATCACGCTCAACCGCCAGATTTTCCTCCCTTATTTTGGGTACCCTATATTTATAATATTTTATATGGGTGAGCCCCGGGAGTGTCCTAGATCCTATATGTCCATCTCCCGCTGCAAACATACTAAATAAAAGTAACCCCTGCAGCGGGAATTGAACCCAGGATTTACGGAATGGCAATTCAGTGCTCTACTACTGAGCCACCCCGATAGTGCGATAGTGAAGTGGGATTTATAGATTTTTGATAACCAGGTATAATTAGTCCCATCTGAAGGATGGCATAACCAAGGATTTTTCACTCTCTTTAGACAATTCTAAGGTGACCCGCCGGGCTACAAATCCGAGGTCTTTGGCATAGAAGGTTTTAATGCTAACCTCTACACCGAAATTATGTAGTTGAAACGATAGTTTGGGAAATATTTTGATGGGCTTAGTACAATGAACGAATTCCTAAAAATTTGAGAAGCGCTGAGCCAACTGGTAAATGTCTGAAGTAAAGATCGTCCGGAATATAAATGTCCGGTAGATCGAAGTGTAGGTGGGATGATAGAGTTAAGGGTATATTCGATTGTGAAGTCGCGGAGTAATCCATGGAAGATTTGTAACAGATTGGCGGAATTGCTATCTAATCTTTATAACTATACTTAATTAGTTACTTCCTTGGCCACCAACCAGCCAACTCTGGTCCCTATGAGGCTCATAGTAACAGTTGGCACCACATCCATCCAACGTAGTTTCTGATGTTCGGCTCTCATAGTGCAATGCTGAACTTCACAGATGACTTGAAGACTCAGGATTTCTGTATCCAAATTCTGGAGACATAGGCCGGCCAGCTCGACTTTCTAGCTTAATGACCCTGATCGTCTTGAACACAGAACTTCCGATTCTTCCTAATTCTTTACATAAATCCATTCCTCGTGGGGCCAAATATTCTTCTTAAGATCTTTCTCATCATTTCTCATCATAGACCAAGTCTATCATGTGCAGGTAAGGATTTTATACAACCGAGACATGGTCTGCTTCGTAATGGATGACCTTAGGTAGGCCGAATTTGGGTTCACTCTAGCATTTATTAATATTTTGATACATCTTGTTTTTCATATATAAATAGGTAGAATATTATTCAAGAATTTTCGTTTTAAGGGTTTGTTGAAATATTTTATCTAACAATTTACAGAGGCTATCCAATCCTAAACCAGATACTCCCCCTTCTTGTTTCCAAGCGGTTGGTTGAGGATCATTGTGATTGAGTTGATTGGTTGGGATACTGAGGATAGTGAGGTTATTATCTAATTCCCCAGACAATAAGGAAGCTAACCAATCAATCAGTCCTTGCGTTTTCATTCCCATCCATCATCATTACTCCTCCCTCAGGAGTGCATTCCCCTGCTCGAGGGGCCCTCTCTGCATTTAATACACATTATAACTATGATCAATACTAATACTAATGCTGGGGATACTAGTTCATGTATTGTATATACACATATACGTATATATTTACCTTTGAAAGTTAACATATTGTACCTAATGAAATCCATATATGTTTGTCATAATATTTACCACTCCAGAATCTAACTTCTTTATTTTAATTTGAATTAATTTAATTAATATATATATATATATATATATATACCTAATGAAATACATACAACTTTGCCAAAATATTTCCTTACATTGAATGTTTCGTTAGCTTCTTTTTTATTTTAGGGAAAATTTGCTGCAATTTTCCTTTGAAAGTTAACATACTGTACCTAATGAAATCCATATATGTTTGTCATAATATTTACCACTCCAGAATCTAACTTCTTTATTTTAAATTATATAAATTGAATTAATTTAATTAAGTACACTATATTAAATATATATATATATATATATATATATATATATATATATATATATATATATATAAAATATACCTAATGAAATACATACAACTTTGCCAAAATATTTCCTTTTACATCATTGAATGTTTCGTTAGATTCTTTTTTATTTTAGGGAAAATTTGCTGCAATTTTCAATTTATAATTATAATGTATTCCGAGTTACATGACGGTGGAAATTTATAATAGTTTTATCCATATAAACTTTTAATATAATTTATTTTGCTGTTGTCTAGGAATGGGTGAAGTATAAGTTTTAAATTTTATGATTTTATGGGCATTTATATATGCATTTATATGATTTGAATATTTTATATACATTTACGCATACATTTATCTTTGAAAGTTATCACCTTGTACCTAATGAAATCCATATAAGTTTTTTATAATATTGACCACTATAGTATCAAATGATTCTTCTTTATTTTAAATTATATACATTGAATTAAATTAATTAAATACATTATATTATATTTTATTTATACATTATACATAAAATTAATACATTATAATGTATAATACTTTTATACATTATAATGTAGTCTTTTTTATTTTAAGGAAAATTTGCTTCAAGTTTCAATTTATTATTATAATGTATTCTGAGCTACATGACAGTGCAAATTATGGTTGAATAGAAAGTAATTATGAAAAATGTGAATAATAATATTTCTTTTCTTTTGATTCTACTCACTAACAAATTACTTCCGAACATTCCATCTCATATATATTGTATTGTAAAGAAGAAATAGTATTACAGAAACGATTTAACGAGACAAAAGCATGTACTTTACAATAGGTTCCATAAATTTCTAATGGCTTCTTAAGAAGTTATACGTTATTAATAAAAAAAATTAACTATTCATTTCGGACTGTATGGTGTGGATGTGTTAGGATTCATTACTATACATTTTTTCCTCCTTATGTCCTCTGAAAATTATCTTTTTGTTTAAATTGCCAACTACAATTTATATCATTCAAATACTCAAATTTTCAGAGTTATTGCCAGGAAAAAGTAATGGAACGACTGTGAAATGAACTCTAGTATCTATAAAAGTAATGGATAGTAAACTGTATGAAACTTGCCCCCACATTTTTAGTGATTCATGACTCAGTTGTGACCATATGTTACAAATTACATTTCTTTCGAGAGTGAAGAAATTCTTTTTATAGAAATGTATTCGTTTTTATACATATTTTGCATTGAACTGTTATTCGATTTTTCATAATAGTCTCAGTTAAAAACAAACACCATTCAATCTGTGGATTAGGTTTCAATGAAGTTGGTGAATGGCAAATATAGTTCACCCTTACCAGCAAAAACAAATTCTATTAAAAATTTAGTTGAATAAAACTATTGTAATGAATAAACCATTTAGAAAATGGAAAATAAAATCACGAAAAATAGAAACGAACTATGCTCTATTCAAATGTAGGGATTCAAGCAGAAATAACCTGTTGAGTGGAAGCTGAAAAAACAATCCGATTAAAACATCCCAGCGGGGCCAGCACCGAAAAAATATAAAAGAGGATTTAAAAAGGTTAAAAGGACAGGTAAATAAAATCCTTATCTTTATTTATATTTCATGTTTTTTAGCTCTTTGTTGTTTTGTTTATTTTAATCGTTTAATCTTTGCCCCAGTATTAACTTGTATTACTAACAAAAGGAAAAGCTCTGCAAATGCAAAAACACTAATTATTCGTATTTTATTTATGTAATAAACATTATGATGATCTATAAAAGTCTTAATGGTGTAGGTACTTTTTCAGAAGTTTAATGCTTCAAAAATTATGTTTTGTCTAGTCAATTATCTCTACTATATAAAAAATATCTAAGCGAAATAATATCTTAGAGGCGTTGCTTGTGCAAGGATCGAGAAACCGCGATTTGTTTAGTCTTTATTGCTTCATCAGTTAAATTATAAATTAAAAAAAAAATTAAAATCACAAAACCACTGTTACTGGTTTCTTTAACCCGTATAAAAATATACTATTGTTTTTTGTTGTTTGTTTTTTTTGCATTTAAATGAAAAAATATTGAATAAATTGAATGTTTTGATTTAAGAAGTAAAGAAAGCTACAAAGCAATAGTACTAAGAAATCGAAAACATTAATTATACGTTTTGTATTATATTAGACTAAACAGTATGATGATCTATAAAAGTCTTAATGATATAGATAATTTTTCAGAAACTTAATACTTCCAACAAAATAATTATGTTTTGTCTGCTCTATTATACAAAAAAGATATTAATGATATAATACATTATCTGAATTGTCATGCAACGGATCGAAAATACTGTGTTATTGTTAAGTCTTTTGTGCTCAACCAGTTAAATTATAAATATTTATGTAGCCCGTTGAACTACTCACTGGAATTCTCATTCCGCGATATTTTCGTTTAACTTTAATAGCTCTCCTTTTTCAATGCCATATCTGAGGCAGGATATTATTTTAAAATCTACTATCCTAGGTATTTGTTTCCTAAGTGATAAGGATTGTCTTATTTTGATTGATTTTTTAATTATTTTAGTAATTGTTAACAAAGACTGTCCATACTCGAAAATCGAATATTTTTTATTAAATACTTATTTTTCACCCCTTTTTTTTATATGAAATTTTTTATAATATTTTCATTTGGAAAAAAATACAAATGTTTCTGGCCATTAACGATTTCTTTTTTTTAAACCTGCATGTTATTCTTAAGGAATTTAGCCGTAAAATAAAGACTTTTTATAATTATATTTATCATTATAATTCGGAAATGTGTCCAAAATATCAAATTCAGTAGTTCTGCATCTATTTTAAAGATAAAATGTGTACTAATTGATAAATAAACGTGCATCGGGATAAAATAAATGTATTAACTATTTTCGTTCCGTATGTGCAAATCACTGTTATTCATGATTACAGTTTTGTATTTTCTCCATAAAAAATATATATATCTACATTGATCATTAATTCTAAACTGACCAAGCTATTTTTCAAGTTTTATAAGCTTGAAAAACAAAGGATGCGAAGTAAGAAGAGATCGATAGAACTGACAATTTATTTATGCGTTTAAAAAATATGATATATCGAAGACTAGTATTTACTGTATTTTATCAAACTCCTGCATTTGGGAGAGTACTTTAAAGACTAACACGTGGGATTTAGTATTCAACACTTCCAAATGCGTGATTATCATTTCCATTCTCTTCATCGATCTTTGATCAATGTGTCATCGCTGAACTTTACTTTGGGAGAAGCTCCGAAAGTGAACTTAATTGATCCCTAAACAACTTGTACGTTCTCAAAACAAGGCTGAGTAGTTAAAATAACTGAATGGTTGCTAATGCGGAGAGCAAAGTTGTAAAGCAGTTAACAAATATTTGTTGTTGGACTTGTACTAATCACGCATTTGTGTAGCTACATGGCTGAATACATTAGTGAAGATCCGGCAGTGCTAGGTCAAGTTCGGGCAGCGACGTGTTTGTTCAACAACTGAGTGCTAAACAGAATCAGCTCTCTGCTCCTAGTGGGACATCATAGTACATTGTACGGTCTGAGGAGGGTAACTAACTGTTTAGGGAACAGTTCGTTAATTATTTAATATCAATAAAATTTATTTATAATTATAACATAATTACTATTATGTTTATTAAACAATTGTGTTGTTTCAAATATTGCCTTAACACACAAATTTGCATTTTTGAGTTAAACATACAGTAGCTACTGTTTTGGTTGAAGCTTTTCAACTAGAACTACATATCTGATATTCCTTTTCCCTGATATGACGACGTTTTCCTTCTTTTTTTTTTAAAGCCATATTTTAAACTTTATCAAGTTTGAATTGTAGCGACTTACAACGACATATCTGATATTCCATTTCCAACTTCTTTTTTTTTATTGTAAAATTTTTAGTTTGATCTTGATTGAAGATAAAGTTTTATGGGAATAATGGCTTAAGTTAAAATAATAACAAGTTTCAGTAGTTTTTTAGCAAGGATGCAATAAAAAGATTTCAATACCATCATTGCAATAAGAACGCTTTGCTTTACCAGTACCCACATTTTTATTAATTTTTTTAATTTCGTTGATTCAATTTTGACAAGACATGGAAATTTCAAAAACCTCTATTGAAAAATTAGTTTTTTAAATGTATACTATTGTCGTTTTGAAGGGGCAGTTTATAAGAAAAAAATATGCAATTCTGTTTTAATAGTCTTCACCAAAACAGTGTATACCGATACTAGGAATTTTACCAGACTGAAGCTTTTGTTTTACGATAAAATTTAATTTTTTGACTAAGCTAACATCTAAATATTTAAAATCAAATAAACTACTTTTTACTTTACATTTAAACTAAAGAAATAATCTGCTTGAATTCGTCGCTATCTAAATTTTGACGTCCATGAAGAATGTCTCTTTTACTCTTTTCTATCCCAGGCTTTGTTCTTGAATATTCATTTTAAAAGAACGTTTAAATATAGTATATATTAAATAATACACTAAATTTACTGATCACTGACAACCAAACTCTTAACTTTGAATTTCACTGATAAATAAAAACAATGGAAAAATTAACACTTCAGAAACATTTAAAATTTTCAAGTTTTTAAAAAGTTTGTGTACAATTTTTTTTTAATGTTTTGATGAGTTGTTATTTATATACAGTCTTGGTCATAAAAAAATAACTCGGTCAAATGTTTTTTACATTTAGAAGTCCATGAATACAAAAAATAATTAACACATTCGGCCACCATTCCTTAGTTTTTCGCCCCTCAGTTCTCTTAAGGAAATGAAACTTTTTTTTAGAAATAAATATTCTTATTATAATATACTGGATAATGAATATATATTCCACCGCAATTCTTTAAGAACCACATTTTTCCTGTATTTTTTAATAGAATTAAACCTCCTACCACGACTACCATTATAGCGGTTCTTATGCAGATTTTGCAAAAAAAAAAAATAGAGATTTAGTTTGATTACTTTAGTGGCGCTTGAAATGTTAGGGTAGTAATATTTTGTTTTTCAGTTTTCATATTTGTATGGTCTATTCCTATTAATACCAAAACCGCCAAAATGATGGATTAAAAATTTTTTATATATTTTAATATAGTATATTATAATTCATTAGTACAGTTTTGGATTAAAATAATTCTTTAGAATAAGTTTTAGTCCCCTTTTAATTATTAAAAATATTTTGTATAGAGCCACATTGAACGACGATTCATATAAAAAAATACTACCTATTCATTTTCAGTATTGTCGTAGTAACGACTCTTCTTTCCAAATGTAAATTTTCTATGCGGAATGTTAAATTAAAATTCAAGTGAGTTGTTGGGAATATCAGAAAAGGTACCGAATACAGAATTAAAATTGGTGTTTTGACTATTCAGGATAACATATATAGTGAATTAGAATTTTAAATAACCTCAAGGAAACAATACATGTTTATATTTCTAAAGAAAATAATGATACTTCTCGAAAACTTTACTGTTTTAGCATAGAATCCTGGTTTAGTAGATAGTAAGTTTTTGTTATGGCAAGTAGAAATAGCCAACTTGTAGATGGGCTACTCTCTATGTAAACTGTTCTCTTAAGCGGTTATCTGGCTTTCTCTTGAGGAAAATCTTGTGCCTTCAAGGAAAAAATATAATAATATAATACAGTTTGGAGTTTTTATAGTCGGAACTCAATTTCGTAGGTAGGCCTTGGCAGGGCTTATCTGTTTTACTGGAGTCTGGCGGAAACTTTCACGCGCATCACAAGTGATTTTCATAAACTGTGAATTTTCCGCGCTTAATCCTAACGGTAGTTTCTAAACTAGTCTTCTTAGCAACTCATACTGGAAACATTTAATTTCGACAACGAGGTTTCTAGAAACATTGTTCTTTATGCTTCATGTTAAATGTCCACATATGCACCTGATTTCTGTATGCGATTTATTTTTTAAACATTTTAGAAGGTATGCATACTCATAAAGTATGAGAAATCTTTCAATAAAAGTTGGCATGAATCCATAAAATAACATAGAACAGACGTTATTAAAAGAATATATTTGAAAGTTAATGTTTTGGATCATAAAACCTAGAAATATTTTTTTAATAGTTATTTTGTTAACTACTATAAAAAAAAACACACAAGAAGCCCTGTTTATGACAAGGTTTGATTAACTGAGGTATTACAATAAACCAAACCTTTGATGGATGTAAAGGCATTCTCATAAAAATCTTCTAACCACTCAAATTGAAAACAATTTTAATTTCGAGAACAAGGTTTCTGGAAAGATGTTTCTATTTCTAGAATTTATTCATTTTTAACATTTTTGTAGTCGTGCACGCGGTCAAAGTATGTAAAAACTTTTTACATAATTTGTGATGAAACTATAAATTAACATAGACGTTCTTAAAAGAGTGAATTACAAATGCTCGTTAAAATTATTTTTTTGATCGTAAAGCCAAACAATTTTTTTTTAACTTACTATTCATTATTGATATTGAAAACTAGTTAAGCAACAAAAAAATGAAGAAAGAATCCTGATTATCTCGTATTTTTATTAATCAAGGTACTACAATAATAGTGAAACTTGATTAAAAGCTAAAATCATTCATGTTCAAATTGATAATTGATGAAACAGTACACTGTGTAAGTAATTATCAAAATGGTAATAAATGGTTATAATAAAACCATTTTCTGCCTCTATTATGCAATTCACGATTGACTTCTTGGCAATAAATAGAAAATTCATTGTCTATGTACGGATGTAAATGATAAGAAAACAAAAGGGATCTTAATGCTTATTATATACTTTATTAAAATTTTATGATTTTTTTTTTATTATTAGTTCCTTGTTATCAGTAATGGAAATATTTTTGGTCGGAAAATTTTTCAGATTTCACGAAATATTCATTTTTTCCCTTCTACGTACATAAGTTACTGTTCTTTAAGTCTCGATTTCGAGATAGCCTTTTTTCGATACATCTTTTCTTCTGTTGGCAGTCGTAAATCAACTCTGTTGGTTCTAATAGTGATTAGCTCTCCCAGCCTCCATAATGTCAATAATCTTATTTAGGGAGAAAGGCCTAGTGGCGAAGCTTAACAGATCCTTGCCCAACCGTTGGCTTGGAACCAGTTAAGCTTGTAATCCATCTTTATGTTCATCCCTTTGTGTAATGTAGTTTTTATGATTGCATTTTATAGTTTTATAACAATTTTTCATGTTTTTATTATTATAAACGAACCGAACTATTGTATCCTTATATGGTGATTTATATCAGATATGTTTTTTGTTTTTTTTTACTGAAAACTTGTAACAATAGAAGATATAAAATCATTGCTTTTATTGAGAATTATTTTTGTATTGCAAACATTTGGTCAACATAAAACGGTAGAAAAATATGATTGGAAACTATCTCAACCATAATATCAGTGAATACCTTCAGGCATGGGAGTTTGGTTAGAATACGCCTGAGCTCAATCGAAGATGACTATCCCGCATCGCGTTCCAGTGAGCTGGGTTTAAATAAGCGAATCCTTATCCAGACCGACTCATTCAATAAAAATTGCTTCTTGTATTTGCAAATCCAGGATGTTTTTCCTCGAAGGAATATCTTTCTGAATGTTAAATATTTATTTTAACATTATGTCTATGTAAATACTTTTAAGACAAGCATATACTACTAAATATATTTATACAGAAGTATCAGAAAATAAACAGACGAATTTTTAATTAATTTATATCATATGAAAATTATACATATAGCAGGACTCATTTATTGTCGTAATAATTTAATTTTAATGATATAATGTATGTTGTTTCAATTTTACGATCAAATTACTCGAAGCAGGAGATGAACCACGTTAAGAGTGCCTTCAATGGGAGGTTTCTCCATACATGCTTCCACGAGAGTACCTTAGAGGAGGTTTTCAAAAGAAGATCGCAAATACAATATGTGACAAATGGAATTTGTATAATTCCTTAAATAAACATTGTTTTTACTATCATTACGTTACTTGAAAACAGTTTCAACGTGCACTGAATTATACTCGTATGATTTATTACGTCTAATTTAATATACAAAATAATTAACGAAATGTCTTAGACTGGCTTAGTATAGACTCTGTTAAAACTGTTAATTATTAAAAATGCTATAATTAAACTGTTTTAGTTTTTTAATATATAGTATCACTTTATTGTATTGTAAAATCTGCAAAAAAAAACAAAAACAACAATCATAAATCAGTCAACAAATCAAAAACAAAAATCTTGTCCTAAACAGCTAGCAAAAACCAAGCATAGATACCTAATAAAAATGTATAGTAATAATTAATTTTTATTTTTTTTCATTTTCTTGGGGATCAACTATCCTCCATGGTCAATAGTCTACAAATGGATTAAACTTTGATCTGTAAAGTAAAGTGAGTTTATATGATTATGTTATTTATACTTTACTATTATTTAAATTCTTTATGTATTAAATTATTTTCATAAAATATAAAGGTTATTGGGTCAGGTTATAATTGTTCACTACTGGGCTTGCTTTCAAGTTAAACTCTTTCATCTATTATTGCTTTTTAGTTTTAAAACGTTTTATCGAATTAGGTTCATGAGGATGATCCTAAAATATGATATTGGTACAAACATTTTATAATTTGGTCGTTAATAGATGACAAATGAGAGGAAACAGTATAATTAATGTAATTAATGGTATTAATAAACACCGTTAGAATGGAATCAATCTTGTAACGTGTGTCGATGAAATATAATGGGTTAGTTAAAATTCAAAATATGTGCTCATTCCGCAATGGTGTAAAAAGAAAAATCAATTAAACGATTAAAATATTTGATGTTACAGCAATTTTTAATTGAAAGTATCGTAATTTAGATGTTGAATACTACGATTCCAATCATTAATTTTAAAACTGTTGAAACCTCTGGTAAAACCTTTTCCCCTAATTGATCTAGGCTACAGAACCATCCATTGTATGATTCTTTTTTTACACCGTGTTGGACATTCTTGCCATCACTAAATCACCTGGCCCTTTATCGAAATGTCTGAAAGCTTTCAAATCGTAGCTAGTGGATCTTTCCACTCTGCATGATGATCCATTTGGATAATGATGAGTTTCGTAACACTACACTAAAGGCCTTTTTATCCGATATTAACTCTTCTCTTTGAGAGATATCTCTTGAAGTTCATAATTCTCCTTTATATAAACACGTACGTTATTTATAAGCTATACATTTATATTACTTATAAATATTAATACATAAAAATTCTAATAATTGTTTACAGTATAACTCAACAGTGTAAACAAAAACAGATTATCAAATCGAATTATCAAAGCAATTCGAATACAAGGCTGAAATAATATTTGAGTTTAGTCAGCTACACTAATTCACAATGCGAGTCTAATCTATTCGTCCTTTCCAAAGTACTCTTTATACCATCGGAGCAAATTAGAAGAAAAATAAAAAAGTTCAAAGGTAGGATTAAGGGATTGTCCAGTTCCAGGTTAAAAGTATTATGGTTTATGACGGCTATTCAAACAGAATTGTTCATTATTTATATGTTTTAAAAATATAATAAAAAGTTTTATTCCAATGAATGTAACTATTTAGATTTTGTAACAAATAGTACTTAATACATGTTTTGTATAAAACAATTTACACTGCAAGTTGAATTAACATAATAAATAAAAAGCAGAATACATTTATGACAGTACAAAAAGGAAGAAAAACCTACACAAAACAGAAAAAATAAAATAAAATAAAAGTCAAATAATAAATTAAAATAAGTATAGTTTTTTTATATTTGAGGAATAGATTAACTTATAATTAATAAATTATTATAATGATTGTAAGTTAGAATATTCACGCCAAACTTAACAGACGTGAAGATAACCTTCAGGGACAGATGTGAGTAAGGTTATAATAGATATTGGCTTACTGAGAGACTCACTTGAGTGAACATTTTTTATATTTATATTATGTGTATTATTACGGAATATCGACTATTGTGTTGATTCAGGTTTCTAATTAAAGATACCTGGAGTTATTTAGTTATTTATAAGCTTTTAAATATGTTTTTTTGATAACAGTTCTTCACTAAATCCACAAGTGTTTTATTCCATTCACCACCTTGGATAAGTCGTTGAATTCACGACTTACATGTAATAAGTTAATTATATGTATTCTAATAGTATATGTCTAGTTCGTCTGTGTATGTATCGTCTTAAGGTTTGTTTGTTATTACTGCCTATTGATTGCATTAAGGGATTTCCTGAGTTTTTTGTTGAGTTGAAACAGTTCCAAGTCTGGGAGTGAATAAACTGTTTAGTTGTTTGTACGTCTAAATCAAGTATCATGTCTTATTTTTGTGTACCTGGGGTGGTCATTTATGATTCTCATATTCTGTATTCTTTCTATTTTTTTATAGTTGGAGTCACAAGAATCACACCATACAGGAGAGGCGTATGTCAGTAAAGGTCGTATGACTGATTTACATAATACAATTTTGTTTTTACTATAGAGCGGAGATTTTCTACGGAAATATGGGGCCATAGTACTTATAATTTATTTGGCTTTACAACATTCGTTATTTATATGGGAAGTAAATGTTAATGTTTTATCTAGCTCCAGACCTAGGTAGGTGACATTTTGTGCCCAGGGTATTCAAGTATTATTTAGGATAATATGTTCGGGTATGGTAGGCCTTTTTTTTGTAAATATTATTGCTGAAGGTTTGTGTTCGTTTATTTTTATTTTCCATTTTTTATAATATTTGTTTAATCTACAGTATAAAGATTTTAATCTATTTTCTATTATATCTGTCCTGTAGGAACTAGTGTAGGCGGTGTCGTCTGCATATAAAGATTCCAAAGATTTCAACTGAAGGGAGTGTGGGTAGGTCGGATATGATAGGTTTAAGAACGTTGGGGAAAGCCAGGATCCTTGCCGGATACCTGCTGGTAGGGGATGTTTAGGAGTTGTGGTATTGTTAATTGTGATGTGAAAGGATCTATTAGAAAGGAATGAATGATGTAGGGTAGGAATTGGTAAGTAATAAGCTTGTCTATTAGTCCGTTATGCCATATTGTGTCGAAAGATTTTTCGATGTCTAGTGAGATCATCCCTGTATGTTTTTTTTCATTAAATCCTGCTGTGACATAATCTGTCAATCTAGCTAACTGTTGTACTGTGGAATGATGATTTCTAAAACAGAAATGTTCATTAACCATGGTATTGTTTTCAGGTAAGAACTTGTTTAGCCTTTTCAAGAATATTTTTTCAAATATTTTTGAAAGAATGTTAAGATGGCTAATCGGGCTATATTTAACGACTTCTGAAGAGTCTTTATTTGGTTTAGGCATCGGGATAGTTTTCGCTGTTTTCCAGGAAGTAGGGAAATGTCGGAGGCGGAAGATGGAATTGAAAGTTTTGGTCAAGAACATTATTGATTTTTAATAAGATTTTCAATTACTATTGTAGGAATATTGTCTTCAACCGGGGCTTTTTTATTTTTCTGCTGTTTTATAATATTGATTATTTCTTTTGGCGATACGGAGGGGAAGTTAGTTTATTTAGCTATTATTTACCGCACTGTAGCTATATGTAATTTTAGAGACTAAGGAAATAAAAATATTTAAAAAAATTAATTATTGATATGTTTATTAAAAATAATGTAATGTTGTTATGTTCAGAGAGATAAATAATATTAATTAATAAATTACAATGATATTTCAAACCAACCCTCAAAGGGATACTCCAGAATAATCTAATTGCTGCATTCGAGACTATATCCTGCTCTAAGCCCCACAAGTGGTTCCGCTAAATTCATCCTTATGGAATGCCCTTGGGTTATATCCTGGATGGCTATTCCTTTCCGTCATATTTACATTTAGTACTATAAAACTAGGTCGTAGTGTATCCCCTTTGAGAAGCACTCTCGGAAAATGACTCTGAGGAAACCGTAGCAAACTTTAATCTTTCCTTCTGATTGTTTACAGTCCAATAAATTTCTATACAGAACTCTGTCTTGAAAGTTTTTTGAAAAAATATTTTTTAGAAATCCAGATTTATTCTGAGCAAACTGAATATTTGTAAGAATAGACTGAGTGTTCCAATTTCGAGGCAGAATATTTGATCGGTGGTAGATCTTCCCCGCCGAAATCCGCATTGGTAGGGTCCAAGCTTCTGTACTGCAAAGGGGAGGAGACGTTGGAACAGACTGTCTGAAAGGACCTTGTATCCGAAAGTTAGAAGAGAGACTCCTCCGTAGTTATGTATGGCATTGGAGTTTGTAATTTTTTTTATAATATAAGATATAAAATGAAAAAAAAAATATATAAAGAGCTTCGAATGACTAATAATTTAATCATATTTAATATTTGAATGTAATGAAATTATCACTTAAATATACCCGTCTTTAAGTCCGATATATATCATTCTGTATACCGTAAATATACGTTAGATGGTAAAATATGATTATAACAAACAAATATTTTCCCTAAAAACATGAACCAAATTAGAACTTGTGGCTTTTATGTTTTTGTCCCTGAATATAATATAATATCAAATTATGGTTTACGTTATAGTAGACTATAGATGTTAATATATATTAACCTAAAATATAGATATTATTGTAGTAATATCTATAGTCTAAATAGATCTATAGTCTCTATAGACTAAGTTCAAAAGTATGTACATACATTTATGTTAAAGGTTTTATGAAGAACAGATAAGTATTCATGTAGATCAGTATGTACTATATAATATTTTGTAATCAATGATAAGATTCTATTTTGTTTATGATGTTCTAAATATATTCTATTACTAGAGATGTTCGGGATCAAAAGCGGGTAGTTGCAAAATTAAAAAAAATAACTGTTTCATATTTCTGAATAATTTAATCAAGCGATTTTCTCTAACACGGCAAAAAACCAACTTATTTCTTACGGCCTTTGTCTAGTTTTGAACCTGAAGTTTTGGAAACATAAAATAATGTTTGACAAAACAAGCTAAAAATGTGAAAAAGTCAATTTTGGAAATATTTGAGTTCCGATTTCGAACTGAATGTATCACTTATAAGTATAATACGCCAACGGATAATTGATGCTTTAATAGCTTGAAAAAATTGCATACTCTCTTTTACGAAAAACATTTAAACATAAATCATGATTTGAGTTGGTTATTTCTAAATTTTCGATTTGACTCAAAGACTGGTTTATGTTGTTCAAATTTCGGTTCATTTTTAGTTTCATAATTAAACCTTAAAATAGAATAAAAATAAAAATAAAATATATATATCGCAGACAGATAGAACCGTCATATCTGAGCAAAGAATAATGTAATGATAAAAATATTATAAATTTATATGTAGGCATAAAATATTAAATGAATGTTAAGATAAAAAATATTATAAATTGCGGGAACGGGAAAAACCCATTGCAAGCTTTTCTTATATAAAACTTAAGTGCTATTGTTTGCTTTTTTTCCCCCGAGAAGATTTATAAAGATCGTGTTTACGTGCTTGTGGCTAGTATTTTTCTTTTATTTTTCCGGCGCCCGGGCAGATCGTAACGGTACAGCCTGCTTATTTCCTCATTAAATGATAACAATCGTGTAATGAACTGCTGCAATAGCTAAAATTATTTGAAAAAATAATAATATTCCATATTATTTTATACTTATTTATTTTAACCAGCTATTAAGATTAAATATGTTTTTTATTATGATATATGTTCTGTCTGTAATTATAATTCATGTAAAAATATATTCATTAATTCGGCTGATCATCATTTTTTAGTGCTAATGTATACTTTTTTTTCAGGTCTAACTGCACTGAGGTTTCTGTGCCTTCTTCCTTTTACACGTAATAATTTTTTCTACGATTTGAAATTCACAACATTTTTTATCGAAAAACAAATTAATGCTGATGATTATCGAAAAATTAATTAAATTAATTAATACTAATATACTACTACAATCGATAGAGAGTCTTGGGTTTAGTACAAAATAGACAGTGTACTGTTTCTTGGAGGTAGGTGATTTGTCCATGATCACACTCAGATCCCCCCTTATTTTTGGTAACCACTTTATAGAGGATGGGTGATCCCTAGGAGGTTCCTTGATCCCACAGGATCCATCTCCGGCAGCTATCTTATTAAATCTGTCAGGGAGCGGGATTTGAACCTAGAACCTTCGCCACGGCAACTAAGCTCTCTGCCATTGAACCGCTCCCGTCCCTTTTTTTTAAATTTTATTTTTATAACTATTATATACCTTCCTTTTTTTCTAGACATCAGCATGGTATAGCTGACTAAAATTAATATATTTTTTTAAATGAACTCCAAAAGTTTGTAGTAACTTTTTTTCCCCTTTTGTATAACAATGAGTAGAATTTTGTCACTAAAATTGTATGGCAAGATATAATGTGAATGTGGAAACGGTAAAAAAAATATTTGCTTCTTGTGATTGTATATATATATATATATATATATATATATATATATATATATATATATATATATACAATCTATATATAATAATAATATATATAGATATATATATATATATATATATATATATATATATATATATATATATATATATATATATGAGTGTCTGTGTGGTAACACAACACTTGTAGTATAACATTACTTTCGTATCAACTTTATACTCTGTGTGTATGCCACGTAAAATAAATTTTGGATCCGATATTATTTATCAATAATAGCCGGAGTAGTAGAAAATTGGTATCAGATCAACCCCCGTTTTACTTATAATAATACCCCTATTCATTTAACTGAAATACTTTTATTTTAAATTTAATCTAGAAATTTAAGTTCCGATTAGTACTTATTTTGTAAAACCAAAACGACTTTATTCAAATTTAAATACTTCTTATACAAATATACAATACCTGCTTAGTATTTATTTGAGATATTGAGTATTTTGAGCTAGATTAAATAATGCTTTTTTTTTAAGGCCTGTTTCACAGATATTTTTTCTATTTATTTATAAGAGAAAAGTTTTTATCTGATTTAACTGCCTTTTCTGTAATGAAGTATCAGTCCTAAAATAGAAATATTGGAATACGATGCAACTTAATATATATTTTTTTAAATCGATACTTTACATTTTCATCCTTTAAATGATTAAATACTGCTTTTTGTAGAGGCTTACAAAGTTCAGGATTAACGGTAGTGAGATTTGTTAATTTTTAATAATATTGATTACTTAACTGATCGAGCATGTCAAAAGATTAAGCAAAAATTAGTTCTCAAGAAACATTTTAATTCAGTAATTACATATCTTATATTCTAATAAGATATATTTTAATAAAGTCAAATTTTGAGTTTTATCATACTTGACCTTGAACTTTAAATAAGTTAAAATTAAAATAGTTCCAAGTATTTGGATATTTTCAAATCATTAATAAATTAATTAGAATACTGTCATTACAATATTAAAACTTTGCTTTACCAAAACTATTTATCTCTTTTAAAAAATTAGGTTTTTTGTATTATTGCTTACATTATTCTTTTGAAGGAGTGATTTGCGTATATAGGGATTCATATATGTACAAGATAAATTATGAAAGGAATTGATTTATTTAAATTATATTGCCAAAGAAAATTTAGCAGATTTGGAATAAAGCAAAATGAGACAGCATTTAGTTATCAATAATACCAGATTGGGAGGGGAACAGGTGGAGAGTAGAATAAGGAATTTTAATCAAGGTGGAACCCTATTTGCACCATATTACCCAAAATTGCGCTGTTCTTTGAGCCCTAAGCTGAGGTAATTTACCTTAATAACCTATTTACCTTAGGGCAGGAAAGGGGTATTAGGGAATAGGGCCTATTTGAGAGAGTCTTCTATAAGCGAACATGTTCTTTGATTGTTACAATCCATTGTCGGCCGTCCAGGGCGAAAAGGATCCATTCTCTGGAACCATTTTTTAAATTTTATCTCTAACAATATCCCTAAATTAAACTCCTGCTTTAGATTTGATAGAATAAACCGAAATACATTTTAAACAACTAAATTTTAATTTTAACCCAAGGAGTGAAGCCTGAGAATATTACTTACGTGGAAAATTGAAATTTATTACCAATTGGCATTATATAAATGAAAGTATAAAAACTATTCTATGGTATTTTTCAAATTACTAATTCAACTTAGAAGGTCACGATTTTCTTCTTTTCAAAGGCCTTTGAATAGGTTTGAAACTAGCGGGTTTGAATTGGAATAAAGTTTGTCATGAAAAGAATGACGTCGAGCGAATCAGCACCATTAAGGTCATCAAGGTAAGTTTGCATGACTTTATTAGTATCAAAGTAATAAGCATTCAGGAATTTATGATGGATTTTGAATTGAATTGATTGGGTACGAGAGTAATTTGATGTCTTAATTGAGCCCCAAGCTTCAATTCCTTAAGTCCGAGTAGGTTTTATAATAGGGATTTATTTGAGTCCTTTTTAATCACTTGGGTGCTTAAAACGTTTGTCAAGTAAGTGCTGGAGTAGCCTGGAACGTCGAGCAGTATCTTATCTTTCAGTATGGGAATTCCAAGTTAAACGTTTGTCAAGATGTAGCAGTAAGTATCGGATCTATTTTACAGAAATCAGTGGGATATCATTGATCGATACTGGAAAACAGGTCATTGGTTTACTTAAGTTATATTGAAATTAATTTAAAAATAATCACTCTTTGGCAGAAAATGACATACGAATAACTTAACAGGTGTAAGGGCACCATTTTAAATGAGTAATAATAAAAGGCTTGGCGAACATGAAGGCTCGATGCCGGTACAAACAATAGCAAGGTATAAACTTCCGTCCACGAATTACAACACCAACCCAAATCAGTAACATTATTTAAGTCTTCTGACCAAATAGTTCTACGCCCTCGGTTCTTTGCTAAGCTCCACAACGTTTCTAGTTCAGCTTAACTTTCTCGATGGTTACCTATCATCTGCAATGACGCGGAGTGTAATAACTTCAATGATCTTGTACACCTATTTGTTCTATTAATTCTTCTATATTATTTCTAATTGTTGTAGTAACATATCTGCCTTTCACAGATGTATTATCACTCAGAGCTAATATTTGGTAATAAATGAAGTATTAGTAAAAAGTTCATATTTGTTGTTACTATTATAGACTATATGTGAGTAAACAAATTTAAACCATGATTTTCCCTTCACTGCTCTCTCACTCAACATATTCATATTATTAAATACAGTCCACTCTACTGGAACCTGAATTTATTATAACTTATAAAAAGCGATGATATGTTTTTACTTTGAACCCCATTGTTTTAGTTATCAATAACTTGTAAAATTAAATTTAAGCAAACCTTATTTTTTTAATACCTTTAGTATTTTAATAAAGGGACCGGAGTGGCTCAGGGATAGAGTTCTGAGTTGCAATTCCGGAAATCCTGGTTCAAATCCCGTTGCAGGGAAGACGTTTCCAGCCGGAGATGGATCATGTAGGACCTAGGACCCTCCTGGGGCTCTATAAAATATTATAAAAATAGGGTACCGAAAATAAGGGGGGGGGGAATCTGGTGGTTGAGCATGGCCTAGGACAATTCACCCCTTGCAGAACCGTTGTCCATGAAATAGTACAGTCTCTACCATGTACTGAACCTCAGACCCGTTCAAGGGTTGTAGTAGTACAGGTTTTTTTTAAGTATTTAAATAAATAACACAAATTTATTTATTATCCAAGGGTAGTAAGCATATTACAGGACATAATTATTACAAACACTGCAGATACTTCCTCCAAACTGTGTTATTTATATTCTTTAAAGGCCAATAATTACAAAAAATGTAATCATATCGGCCAGATAGTATTCCGTCATGGGACAGACACTGGTAACAGTTTGCAGAGGCTGATAATGGATTGGAATGCTCAAGATGATGGATAGGGAGATCCGCAACCAGATGAAGCTGTTGAGAGTATAGTCGGTATAGATGGTGTATATTAATATTTCATATATATTAGTATGTAATGTCAATTATCATTAAAACCATAAGAAGTATTTTATAATTTCATGATTTTTACCTCTTAATGGACATGAAAGTTTGCGTGCCCGCCAATGAAAGTGATTGCTCATATAGTAATAACCTCTGTGTATGTTATACTGAATAAGTAATATTTTATTTTTATCTTAATTTATCAAAAATGACCTCCATTTTCAATTCGTGAGACACGAAATATTTGTTTATAAGTTATTGTTGCCTTTTCTTAACGCGAACTAACGAATACCGAGTAATGGACTAACAATGAGTAATTGGGAGAAACCCAAGCCCAGTTATGGTTTACAGTTTAGTCAATTATATAAAAAAAACATCAACATATATAAAAACAATTTTTAAGACTTAATATCTACTAATGTTTCTTAATCGTTATTACTTTAGTGATTCATAATAACTTTGGTCTCAGTGGTTTGTTTCCCCTTGATTTGTAGGAATATAACATATTTCGACTGATTAATGTTTTCTAAGCAGGTCTCTATGCCATTTTCTATATGTCCAGGTAACTTAGGACAGATAAAGATCATGAGGATTTTGGTGATATTGTGTTGAAAAGTGTGTATTTGCTATGAAAATATGATTTTATAGTGGTACTACTAATGTAGTTGTCTACAGTATGATTCTAAATAAACAAAGATTTGCAATTTTTCTTAGAATTTTTAATGTTTTGTTTTTATCTGGAGTTTAAGTTTATGGACGTTGCTAGTCAACATAGTTCTGCTCTATACCAACAGGCCCGGTGAATCTGTGGATTAGTCTAATTTCCCCCAAAATGAGTTTCTTGTGCTTAAGTAACCGGAATCGAGTTATTTTCGTAGTGAATACGGGGCTATCTAAGGCATTGGCTTGAAAAGAAGTTATTGTTTGTATTCTAACTCTATTCCAAGGCAATAACTACGAGAATGGTACGATTCCCGTTATCTGAAAACAGTTAACTGTCTCTGAAAAAAATCCGACTTAACCACGTATTCACTGGGGCTGTAGATATATTCAAATAAGTTATGGTATATTGTTGAAGATTAGACGTTTATTTCGTAAGCAATGTTTAATTAATGTGAAAAAATATGATTTGAAAACTTGATAAAAATATCGAAAAGAAAGAGAGTGGAAAATGAGCACGTGGGAGAAAGATTAATAATGAATGATTTACATTTGTTATTTATTTTTTAGTAATATGTAATCTCTAAAATTAGTTAGAAATAATCTATAACTTAGGGGTCGCAATGCCAGTGTGGTTAATCCGAATATTAAATCAGAGCGCTAATTTTGAATCATGGTTATGAAAAATAACTAATATTTTCATATTTTGCCCTCAATCGCTGACAAAATACAGTTAGGTTTAGGTATTAAAAATCACTATATTGAAAAAGGGAACGCTCAACAGAGACATCAAATATATGTTAATACATAAGTGGAAAAATTCCAACTAAAAACCTTAAGTCTCCAAACTAAAACAGGAAATTAAAAATACCTGTCCAATATTTCGCCTATTCAGGCATCCTCAGGGCAGAAAGAGAATAATAGCCAACCAAAAGTTTTTTGGGTGCATTATTCATCTTTTGGTTGGCTATTATTCTCTTTCTGCCCTGAGGATGCCTGAATAGGCGAAATATTGGACAGGTATTTTTAATTTCCTGTTTTAGTTTGGAGACTTAAGGTTTTTAGTTGGAATTTTTCCACTTATGTATTAAAAATCACTATACATTAAATTGTAAAATAACCCTAAAGTAGAAAGCTTTGCACATACTTAAGTCACTTATGCTTGTACTCAGCAAATTACATTCATGATTCTTAATGCTCATATACAATTCATAATGTACATACATTTGAATGTGTTTCGGATTGTATTATATTTCTGTCAAAAAATTATGTTTCATGATAAAAGAAAATATAAAATTTAATTCTAAATATTACACTTGTTAGAGAATTATAAGTTCTATTTTCTCTGGTGTGACTTACTTTACTATTAAGAATAAAATGTAAAATTTTTATTAATGTCAAATTTACTGGTTAAAATCCATTGATATAGAGAATAGGAGTACTATTTATAACTAATTGCAGGTAGTTTTTTTCTCACTTAATTACAGTCTGAGCGCAATATGTCACATAGAATTATATTTAAAAAAATATTATTCCTAAGTGTACATGCCGTTGATCCACATTTGTATGTAAATTTATTAAAATTATGAAACAAGGGAAATTCTTATTTGGATTTATAGTTTTCTATTGTATTTAATTATATTGAATAAAAAACTAAAAAACACGCTAGGTGATAAAATCCGAAAACTAAATAAGGATTTACTGCTTCTAGGCCAGCAGATATTACAAAAGGAGAAGTAATGATACTACGTAGTTACAGCCTCCGGTTATGAAAAGAATAACTTCTTGTACTTGCTTATACAAGGCTTATTCAATTTAGTAATAAGACCCAAAATAAAATTTTATATTAGTTTAATCTATTCGAGAAAACGATTTTTTTCCCAACACGGTCTCCAGGAGCGAATGTTTTTTTTCTTTATATTGTTCATTTTTAATTTAAAAACATATGTGCTGTCAAAATCACCGAATTCTTAACTGAATTCATATAAATAAGATCATTTGACAGCGGGTGTGCAGCTCGCTCCTCGGAAAACTTTTATTGCAAGGAGCGGATTGAACACCATGGAGAAAATACAACATTAAAAAATTTATAAATATTTATTTCAAAAATAGTTAGATAATATAAAATCATTATTTTGATTTCAACAATAAAGAAGAGAATATAATGCAAATAGATTTTTTTTAAATTAGTATAATCTTTTTAAAATATAAGTTGAATAATTAAAAAAATAACATAAAGGATAAGTAAAACCAATTCCAAATTTTGTTTTCCTATACTTGGCAGATTTCATTAGTCCAAGAAAACTATTATTTTGACGACTAGTTTACTTAGAATAACTGATAATTGTACATTACTGTTATTGCACACACGGTGTGCAAGCAGTCTTATAGCCTCGGAAATCATACCGCTCCGCAATCGGTCTGGAATGGGTAAATTTGTAGTAACTAGTAGGATTTATGCACTGTCAATTATTACTAGGGTAATTATTACAAGTTTATAAGACAAACAACCACAAATTACAATATATACACATAATTAATGCAATATAAGACAGATAAACAATGGATTTAACCAGTAATCTCAGTATTTATTCTATCCTCATAATGACAATATAACATCTAAATTTAATCAATAGAAGGTTACATTCAAGTTACATCCAGGTACAATTGTTTTTTATGTGATTTGACATAAGAATTATTTTTCTATTTTATTTGCTTATGTCTAATATTTTATATATAATTATATTTAAAAAAAATAAATTAATTCTATTTCGTGTGTATCTTGTAAATGAAATAAAAAAATACTAAAATATATGGATATACAAAAAATGGTCTTTAAAGTTTTGGACACAACCAGATAGTCCTTTTTCGCTGGGAATTCTGGAATGCTTGTTGTTTTAACTATAATATTCCAGTTCATTATTGTTAGCAAAAATATTTCATAATTGGACCATAATAAACAAACTAGTTTTCTTATTTTCTGCAGGTTTCGAAAATTTAATTATTAAAAGAAATAAGGGTTTTAAAAACAACAGCATTTATAAACATACTCCTCTTTCGGTAATGAAATATGAACTTTTTGTCAAAATACTGTAGATTTGTTCAAGTAGAGTAAATTTTTAACTGATAAGACAGGATTGACAAAGAATGGACGTAATTGATTTTTAATTGCAAAAGAGGAGAATCTTAACTTAATTCTGATTTTTGTCGAAATTATTTAATTTTCAAAAAAATTTCTATCTCGATAAAACTGTTTTATGATTCACAGGCTACTGCACATTTTAAAGCAATTTATAATTTTTAACCAAAAACTACATTCAAAATTATAAGATTTACTGCAGAAATTAAAAATAAATAAATATTCCATTTCGATAGTTAAAAATTAAAAGAGCGAAATTTGGAAGCGAAAATTAGAAGAGGAGTTTGTCACCCCAGAGGAACTGTTTGGTTTCACTGCAGGCAGGTCTTGTACAGACAGCATATTTGTCTTAAGGCAGCTCATAGAAAAGCGAATGGAGAAAGCCTATAGCTTCCATAGACCTAGAACATGCTTATGACAGTGTGCCAAGGCATAAGATGTGGGAATCCCTTTAAGAGTGCGGGCATTAGCGATGCCTTAATAATGTCGTGAGATGTCTATACAGAGAAGGCGAGTACAGATTGAAGCTCGGCTCTCGCTTATCTGACCCTTCTTCTGTCTCAAAAGGTCTTAAGCAGGGATGCAGTATATCCCCAATCCTGTTTAAAATGTATGTACAACAGGCAGTAAGGGAGCGGAGCGCACGTTGGAACAAATTTTGATAAGACCGAATACTGCAGAGAAGCCGCAGACCTTCATATTAGCGGGAAAATATGCAACCGGGTGGACTCCTTCAAGTACTTTGGGTCAATAATAGATGGGAACGACCGGTCGGAACCCGAAGTTAGGAGGAGAGTTGGGCTGGCAAGAAGGGTGACTAGAATGTTGCACCCAGTTCTTTGGAACACAGTCATCTCAACTGACAACAAAAGGCGTATTTTCAGAAGTATTGTTGAGCCCTCCCTCAGGTACGCCTCAGAAACCTGGAAACTTAACCCGGGACTCTACTCCAGATTACTAGCTGCAGAGATGGACTTTTGGAGGAGATGCCTGAGGATCACCCGCCTGGATAGAGTCAGAAATGAAGATGTTAGAGACAGGCTGGGTGTGACCTAAGGAGTTCCGGAGAGGATGGGAAGGAACAGGCTGCGATGGCACGGAAACTCCCAGCGGATGGCAGAACGTAGGTGGCCGAAGAGAATTTTGCTGTGTGAACAGCCAGGCGGACGAAGAAGAGGAAGACCCCGAACCCGGTGGAGGAAGAGATGGCCGGTAGGGGACTTAAGGAGGATGACGAGTGGAATATAGAAAAATGGAAGGACGCTCTGACTTAACCTGGCAACCCATTGGAGGAAAAAACCTGCAAGATAGTAAGATAATTAAAAATATATTCACATTAAACATTAAATAGAATGTCATTGTTTCAATCTCCTTATAAGAAATGAACCACATTTTTTTTGTAGCAAATGTTTGCTTTTTCCAGCATATAGTTACCATTTATTGTATTTTTCTTATTAGTTTATGTCAGTATATTTAGAGGAATGGACTGTTATTTTAATTTTCGTCAAGAAACTATTACTCCAGAACTTATTTCCAAACTTTTAGTAAATTGAGATTGGTTTTCAAATCAGATTATATATTAGTAATACATTTTTTAAAAAAAAGAGGTAACTTTAATAATTAATAGATTTTTTTTCGGATCAGTTATAACTTCAGAATAAAATAAAAAAAATACTTTGATAACAAAAATATATTTTTTTTTAAAGTTGAGCTTAAGTTGAAGGGGGACAAGATTTGTACTTAGAGTGAAGTTTTAATCCAAAAATCCTTGCTCGGGAAGTTTATGGAGCCTGTCTGAGGCAGCAGTTTGTTAGTGCTTACTTGCCAAGTGAATGTTAACTTGGCCAACTCCTTACGTGGGATCACTATCTAAACATATTGATGCCTTCGTGTCACTAGTTTCTGGAAGGGACGACAGTCATGATTGGGAAATTCAGTACATGTTTAACGGGATCTTGGGATGACAAAGCGAATCTCGTCGGGAGTACTATCATGTGAAGCAAAATAAATTAATAAAAGGTTTTTAAAAATTTATTATTATACAAACCAAAACCATAGACACTAGTATATTATTTACTAAAAGATGAGAAAATTTAAACCAAAACAGCTGATTATTATAAACTAGAATGGCCCTTTACAATTCGTAGTAAACCTGTGAATTCCTCTCTTATAGTATTATTTAATATTATTCCACATTTTGCTGTAAAGCTTACCCGATACCTAAGAATTTATCTCAACAAACTTGGAGTCCTCATACTAGATAGAAAAGACAAGAAACTGTTTTCTGTTTCAAGATACTTCAACATTTACTAAAAAAACGCTCCAAGGTCCTAATTTATTACAAAGAACTCAAATAAATGATTATCATTAGAGTTATTTGGACTAACGGAATAGAGCTTTGGGTCTCCATTGAGCCATCAAAATCTTCTCCTCTCATATTCAATCTCTACATTCAATCCTCAATACTCCTTATTTTGTCAAGAATAAAGTCAACCGTAATGACTTTTAAGTCACATTTATTGCTAATTTGACCCGAACCCGATACAATCCCATTCCCGATAAATTTTAATACCGCTCTAACCGTCTAATTTCAAACCTAGCCACCTCTTCAATTCCAGATAATCCTCCGGGGCGTCTGAAAAGAAGATGGCCTTGTGTCTTTCTAATTCGAATTTATTATTTTAGTATTACCGTGGAGTAGTTACTCTACTTGCCTGAATTTAAGCCCCTGAGTACCATTCATTATATTTACTCGATGTATTATTATAATATAGTTGTAAATTTCACCTCAAGGTAGTATCCTTGGCCCAATCCTTTATACAGTTTATACAGCTGACATCCTAACTCATCCTAATACTATCCTTACCACGTATGCTGATGATACATGTGTATTATCTGTCAACACCAATCCAATTATTGCATCCCAAAGCCTCCAATCCCATATCACTGATCTTGAAGAATGGTGTCAAAACTGGAGAATTAAAATAAACTCTCAAAAATCGCATCAAATCACTTTTACCTTACGTCGTAAACCAATGACTTCCTGCCCTTCAGTATCCTTTAATAATATCCCACTGGTGCCTGTAGAACAGATCCGATACTTAGGGTTGCATCTTGACAAACGTTTAACTTAGAATCTCATTCCATTCATATTCTGAAAAAATAATGTATTTTTCTTGGATGTGTTACTTTGTTGGATTTAAAAAGTAACTCTTTGTTAATATATCTGCAGCCCCAGTGAATATGTGGTTAAGTCAAATTTTGTTCAAAGAGAGTTAACTGCTTTCAGATAACCGGAGTCATATCATTCTCGTAGTTTTTGGCTTAAAATGAAGTTGTAATATACACAATAACTCCTTTTCAACCCAATGCCTTACTCATTCACAACTGAAATAACTCGAGCCCGCTTACTAAAGTGCAAGAAGCTCATTTTGGAGAAAATTAGACTTAACCACGTTTCACCGGGGCTGTTGGTATAGTACCTCTTTGTTATTTTATAATTCAATCCTCTCTGTTTCTTATTTCGACTACTTACTACATTCAATATTGTTCTATAAGTAGACTACATATAGTGTTATCACATGTATTATTTTAGTTTAATTGTATCTTGTATATTTAGCCCTCAAGAAGACCTGCATAGTGAATCCAATAAATAGCTCTCCCTACATAAGATAATTTTCTTGAGCTCCACCCGGACAATTTTCTTCTTCATATATGCAACGTCAACTAATATTATTCTAAAAATATATATCTTAATTTTTATTATATTTGAAGATAACTTAGGTCATATAGCATCCATAAAATAACTTATTCATCCGAAAGATAAGGCTAATCAACTTAGCCCACGAGGCTTATTTATCTCTAGGGAAGACTGCTGGGGCATTTATCAATTTTTTTTTTCCATCTGTTCTGCCCCAGTGGGATTTTATACTTCCACAAATAACATTCCTGGGACGTGACCTCTGTTTGACCGCTGTACATTCCCTTCGACTTCTGCCCTCGTAGCCAACTGGTAAATACATTAAAATGAAAAATGTGATTGCCTTTTGGTAATAAATAACGGGAGCATGATGATATATTGCTTACTTATAACGGAACGGATTCCCAGCAATAAAACCGATCAGCTCTAAGGGATCCCCTTTAAATCCCTTGATATCTTTAGGATAAAAAATGATTAAAACAAACAATATATATCTGATATTACATATAGACATATATAAACCACGGGAACCCCTAACTAATCTTAATTAAATGTAATTAATTACTTAGTTTTATTATTCTTGTTTTATCACAGGAGTATACAAGCGGATTAGGGTGCATTATGGTGCACATTTAGTATACTATATACAGTTTATATAATCTAAGAAGATTATACAGGCAGTTGAGACCGATTGCTATTGAACGGGATTGGGAATAGTGAGGATATGAAATACGATTATAAGATTGTAGGATATAGAACATTAACTATTGTTTGATGGATACAAAACTACGTATAATCTTAGAAAACAAACGAGCAACTCCCTAAAGTTTAAGTTTCAGATAGGTTTCAAACCTCTTTCTTTTAAAAAAAAAAATGTAACTGAAGACTCACATTTTAAAAAAATGGATCATAAGCATACAAATTTATGTTCGTTTATAAAAAATATTTATTTCCTTTTTTTAGAAAAATAAAAAAAATGTTAAAAAGTGAACTATTGCATCTCATATTCTTGAATTCCGTATTACTGATGGAATACTATCTCACTTACCTTCAGTTTTACCTTTAATACTATCCCACTGATTCCTGTAGAACAGATCCGATACTTAGGACTACATCTTGGCAAACGTTTAACTTAGAATCGCAGATTGGAACGACAACAAACTGCTCCCCGTTTCAGACTACTTCAACACTTACTAGTCAAAACGCTCCAAGCTTTCAATTCATTTCAAAAGACCTATGTCTCACCTATATGAGACAATTGTAAGACCTATTTGGACTTACCATTGATCCATGAAATTCCTCTCGTATCCAATACTTTCAACCAAAAAACATCAATTCTACTTCCGTTGTTATGAATTAAGTCATCCATAATTACTTTAATATCCCGTTAATATTTGTTGCTAATTTGGCTCAAACTCAATATGAATCCTTGTATCACAAACTTTATTCGCACTCAAACCCACTTATTTCAAAACTGTCTTTTCAATTCTAGATCCGAGGCGTCTGAAAAGAACTTGTATTTATCGATGTTATTATAAAATGGGTAGTATAGCATTTTATTTTCTACTTCTATTATTACCGTAAAAGCAATAAGAATTTCTGGAGTAAAGTGAAGACATTGAGAGGAAAAAGCCAGTGAGAAATGTCAAATACTCAAGCGGCAAGATTATTACTGAAGAGGAGAAAATATTGGAATGATAGAGACAGTTCTATCAGATGCACTTCTCTGACAGAGAAGTTATTATCGCAGAACATCTAGCAAATAATAACCTTGAGAGTCTGGAAGTCATCGAGGAGGATGAGGTTCAATACGACATCGGAAAAATTAAAACAGGCAAAGCAGCAGGAAGGGACGGCGTAGCTCCAGAACTTCTGAAATTTGGAGGTCAAGAGCTTATAAAATGTCTGCAACGATTCCTCCAAGAAACATGGAATTCAAAAAAAGTCCCAAAGGATTGGGAGTTAAGCATTATTATCCCGATTCACAAGAAAGGTAGCACTGAAATAAAATCAGCATATGAGGCAGCGAAATGGGTAATGAGGATCAACGGAAGGGAGCCCAGTCTTTTCCCATAGAGAGAGGTGTAAGGCAGGGCGACAACTCGAGTCCTGTTCTATTTATATTATTTATATAGATGAAGTCAATAAAATCTGTAAACGCCGTACTGCCTGGATGGTCATCGGCAAATGGAACTTATGAAATGTTATTTTTCAAATCCTATAGTATGCCGATGCCATAGTATTGATTGTGGAACACGAAAGACAAGCTGCAGGAAGCCCTGGTGGAATGGGAGGAAGAATTCATCCGCAAAGGAAAGTCAATAAATAGAAATAAAAGCAAAGTTCTAGTCCTATTCCTAGTAATAGAAGTGTACACCTACTTGGGGACAATCATCAGCAGCAGGCTAAGAATTGATCCAGAAGTAGCTAACAGAATACCCAAAGCCAACGTGGTTTAGTACCCTATCTGTAACATTTAGGCATAGGGAGGTTGGAAAGGAAATCAAAATGCACATTTATAAGTCAGTTTACCTACCAACCCTACACTAGCAAAGGCATAAGAGGAAGTTAAAGAAGAAGAAGTTGTATTATTACAGTAAAGTTGTAAGTTGCAACAAATAGTTTTTTAAAACTGTATCCCAACATTATATATAAACTTTAAAATAAGGTTGCTAAAAGGAGGAGAAAAATTATAATAACAGTTTTTTTAGTACATACAACGTTTTATACATCAAAGGTTCCGTTAGTTTTTTTATTCCATTGAAACATAAAAACTGACATATGTTAAATAACACAAACTTTCAAAAATTTATTCATGCATAAATACAGCCGAAGTTGATTAACTAATATTATACTTCTGTTATTGACATAGAGTTCACAGGCGAGACAGAAATGAATAGATTCCATCAACTGTTTATATTTTCGGTCCAAATGATGCAATACCGTTGGTGTTGATAAAGCCTGTTTTCAAAGAGGAGTTTCAATCAATAACATGATAATCATCTCTTGATATATTGCAAAGACCATAGCCCATTACTCCCGCCGCTTTTAGCTAATCCAGCGTAAAAAAAGTATCCAGTGTTTTTAGGTTTTAGTTGATTGCCGATTCCAATAACGTTTGTACGGTTCAAATGTGAATCGATGGTGTGATTGCTAAAACGAGGAAAAAAATTATATGAATATACATTTATTTAAATATTTCCAGAGTACATGAGTACTTCCGAGAACACTATTTAATTTTATAATGGAGTATATGTATTCACTGAAAAAGGTTTAAGTCTTGGTGATAAAATAGGTTTCTTGTATTTCCGGGTTTTTCAAAACAGCAAGGTGAAGGCCTGATGGCAACCTAAAACCTAACACTTGAAGCGAATCGTATAATTTTATTTTTTTAGTTGAAATGACTTCCAAAACAAAATAACTACTTTTTAAATAAATATATATATTTTTTAATTATTGATTATTTAATTTTCATTTGCACCTGCGCAATTGCGCATTCAGCAAATTTGATCCGAGTGTTTTTCTCTTTGCTACATGATCTTCTATATGATGATGGAGTAAAAATATCAATAGGTGAGTAGGTCTCTTGGCCAATGTATTTTTAATCTTTTCCTATCAAGTCCAGGTAACAGGGAGTAGGAAAGCGGAAGAACGAGTGGGTTTGGGTGATATTGTGTCGATGAGTGGAATGTCATGTATTTGTTATGAATATATGATTTTATAGTGGGAATCTTCATGTCGTTGTGTATGGTGTGAATCGAAATATACCATGGTGCATGAACAATTTTTCTGAGAATTTTTGACTGTGTTGTTTGTATCTTGTGTATGTGGACTTTTTTTGCTGAATCCCAAAGTTCTGCTCCATATGTCCAAGTAGGTTTTAGTATACTATTATAGATAAGTCGTTTGTTCCGTAAGTCAAGTGAAGATCTGTTGTCCAGTAGATGTGATAGTTGTTTGTACCGTCTAGTCAGTTCTTGTCTTTTTAATTTTGTATGTACGTTCCATGTAAGTCTTTTGTCCAAGTATAGTTCGAGATAACGGACATAATTTTTGGAAGGTACTTCGTCGTTGTCAATTTTGACAGGTGGACACGAATTTTTGCTTAGAGAGAAGGTTACATGGCTCGATTTTGAGGGGTTTATTCTGATTTGCCATTTATAGAACCACTTTTCTAAATTAAATAAATGATTTTGAAGAGCTATAGATGCTAGGATTGGGTCTCTATGAAAAGAAATAATGACTGTATCGTCAGCGAAGGTATAGATAATGGTGCAAGGATGCTTCGGGATATCAGAGGTGTAAACAGAATAGAGAATGGGGCTCAAAACACTGCCTTGCGGTACACCACTGTATTGAGGAAAGAAGGAGGAAATAAAAAAGTCAACGGAAGTACTGAAGAACCTGTCTTGGAAATAAGATTGAAGAATAAAAAAGTATGTAGGAGGTAAGTGAGGTCTTATATCTGACCTAACTAATATTGGTATAGTTTTGACTACATTATTCAAGTTTTCAGGCAATTCAGGCATTCTTTTCATTTACTAGACACTTGATTATTAATATACAACACAACTATTTTCGCTATAAATATATACTTAAACATTAGAGCACTGAGTTGCCATCCCGGAAATCCTGGTTCAAATCCCGCTACAGGCCATGACATTTATTTAGCCTGTTTCCAACCGGAGATGGATCATATGGGATCTAGGACCCTCCTGGGGCTTACCCACCCTCTATAAAATTTTATAAAAATGTAAAAATGAGGGGGAAAAATCTGCCGGTTGAGCGCGATCTTGGATAAGCCAACACCTCCTTACAGAACCGTTGTCCATGAAACAGCACAGTCTCTACCAAGTACTGAACCCCAGACAAGTTCATGGGTTGTAGTGGTACAGGTATTTTTTTTTAAATTACGAAATCAATATAAGAAATTCGTTCAAGTATCTTAATAATTGGAATAATAAATAATAAGTGGAAGGGTCAGGTTAAAAAAAAAGCTTAAACAACAGCTAATAACTATCCAAACAAGAACTTGGTTAGTTGTCAAGGATAATCAAAATTTGTATACTAACAATATAACAGAGAATAAAAAATCATACTATGTTTTTAAAGGTAGTCCAAGAGCACAGTTGCAAGCAGCTGTTCACGTATAAATAATAATGGAAGTGGTGAGGCATACCACTTTCCCCCATTTCACTGAATCAGTGCTGCCAAGGGACCAATAACTAATGTGACGTAACTAATTGGACATTTTTATGGATAAATGTTATTCTTACGAATTATATCCTTAACGTTGAAGTAGTATTGCTTCTTTCAAATACTAACTAGCTCTATATATTGCAGAAGAAACAATGACGCCCGGTAAGGTTTAAAAGAAAGATATACATGTCTAAACCACTGTTTGAAACATTTGTAACTAACGGAGCTCAATTATGACATCTGTTTAATCTAGTCTTTATCACCAACCAGCTGCAAGAAATCTGAGCAAATTAGATAGCTATGATATGAAGTTCAGTTGTTAGGAGATAAGCACTATTATAGGAGAAACGAAAGTGACTAGGTGAAGGATGGTGATAGTGATACTTTTTTTTTAATGTAACCCAAAATATGTTGGTATGGATTTAAATTATTTAACTATACAAATTTTGTACAATTAAAACATTCGATGAGAGGAGTGGCTCAGTGGTAGAGTACTGAGTTACCATGCCGGAAATCCTGGTTCAATTCCCGCTGCAGGCCATGATTTTTATTTAGTCTGTTTGCAGCGGGAGATGGATCGTATAGGATCTAGGACCCTCCTGGGGCCCACCCAGCCTCTATAAAATATTATAAAAATAGGGTACCCAAAATAAGGGGGGAAAATCTGGCGGTCGAGCGTGACCTAGGACAAGTCACCTCCTTGCAGAACCGTTGTCCATGAAACAGTACAGTCTCTACCATGTACTGAACCCCAGACCCTTCATGGGTTGTAGTGGTTCAGGTTTTTTTTTTGCTTTTTTTTTTTAAATCGATAGTTCCAAAGATATAATGGAAATATTTTGTTGTAATTTCGGTTAATATATAATGCATTATGATTCTTAAATGATAACATGTATATTAGACTGTTATTAAAATCATCTTTAACAGTATATTCAATTTTGGTTGTACTCTGATTAGACTATTGAATCATGTAATTTTTTTTTAAATACCTCCAGCTTTTTTTACTGCTTTAGCAACAATTTAGTATGATGTATCGTTGCTAGAGACTAACTTGAACAGTCATCTTTCCCACTGGCTCCTACAGAAGAGTAAGTTCTCAGCTACAGGGTAATGTGTATTATTTATGGAGAAACTCCTGGAGGCTGAGGCCCCGCTGGGAGGGCATACTTCACGGCTATAAGTAACTGCAAGATGGAGTGCTTTCTGCTGGATGCGATTCTTCCACAACATTAGCCAGTCGGCCATCCTAACCCCTGACCCTTTATTTGCAACCTTTATCAAATATAAATCACCTTGCAGGTGTTAGTCTGAGTTACTGCCTACAGAGATATTCTCTCTTCTATCCTCCAACTTCTTGGTCCCAGTACCTATTCCCCTTTTTCAGGCTGTCACTACATCTCCTCCCAAAAACAGTAACCTCGAAAGCGAATCCAACCCTTCACAATGAAGTTACTAGTAACATGGATCAGAAAATTAAGTTAGTTTTTAGGAAACGCAGAAAAACTCGTATCGACACCTTTTTGGAAATTAATAATAAATGAAGCCCAGCATGTATAGAATATTCCTAGTACAATCTGATTTGATTACAAGGGATTTTTTTCAATATTTACCGACAAATTTCAAAAAACATGTTTTCTTGGTTGTTTTTTTAATCAAAACTAGTAAATAGTATATATAGCTTATACACTAGAGCATATACTAGTATTATAGCATATAGCTCCTTTAAAAAAAATTACTGAAACAAATATTTCAATAGAGGTATTTGAAAGTAAAAAAAAACATAGGTATCGGTAAATCAAAGCATTCATATTCCAATTTTTTTTTTTTATTAACCATTAGAAAATTTTAAAAGGTTGAAGCTTTATTTTAAATTACTTAATTATTCCCATAAAACTTGAACTTTAAACATGATACACTTTAAAATATGACTGTTAAAAAAAACATGTTGGAAATGGTATATGAGATATGTCGTACCTTATATAAGAACATAAAAGCTTGACTCAACAATTCCAATTTTAGAATTACGGAGTTCTTTTGAAGGAGCAATATTTATATAATACATATGAACATTGATCTGCAACTGAAGTTAAGTTTTTGATCCCGACATTCGTTGCAATACCTCTGAGATATTATTCTGTTACAAATTTTCTTTTAATGTTCAATTGTTTTTTTATTTTCATCAACAACTACACAATCATTCTTTTTCAGTCCTAGCTTTATACTTATTTTAATGTATTTGGTACTGTTTTGAGAATTTTGGTTTTATTTTTTGTTTTATCTAAAGTATTATAATGATCTGAACATTAGGCAGAAATATTATCAAGTAATAAATTTATCTGGCATATTTGTAAACAATTCTTTGGCCCCACACCAAGCCATATACCACATTACTCATGATAAAAATGAATTCTTGGCGATTTAATTTCAATCGGCTTTTTATACAACATAGCATGTTTTTCAATAATAACCAAAAGTTTAATAAAAAATGTGTGTTTGTTATTTTGCAACTGTTAATGACGTACATATATAACAAACACACACACATTGTCCCTAAGGGGAACAACTGTCCAACATGCCACTACAAGCGCCTAATACATACTAGTCCAACAGGACGTACATGGAATTACTACATTGTCTATTCATGTATGTACAAATACTCCTTGTATATACACAATTACACTTACGACCAATTTTCGATTTTATACTAACCTATTTTATGCTAATAGAAAAAGTCGCATAATAAAATATTAGTCTTCGGAAGTACATTAAGCATTAAATCAGTATTGTAATTTTCTAAATCAACAAAGCCTCCTTTTGATTCACTTGTGAGCTATAAATTGTTTTTGGGGAGACAAGAATAATTTATTTGAAATGTTCAGATAACAAATTAAATACAATTTTAATTAAGGCTTGTAAGCGTCTTGTACCAAATTCGAAAACGATCGGAATCTGAGAGTATTTTCAATCTTTCTGTATACAAGTAGGGTACAAAATAGTACCTAATGAAACACTAGAAAACTAAAATATAATTAGAACACAATATAACTTATTAATAAAGGCCAAAATCAACATATTATTTTTTGAAAAGCTCATTTTATTGTATATATATATATATATATATATATATATATATATATATATATATATATTACTTTAGTATAACTGGAACGAAAATAAAACGAAAGTTCCTTAAAAAAGACAAATCTTGATTAGCAATATTAAATTGAAAGAACAACCTGTAGATTAGATACGAAGAGTTAAATATTATAAGTTGGTGTAGTCTAAGACACTATACTGGTTTTACAAAGCACATAAATAATTGGTGTGATAAAACGATCGGGTTACTGCGAACATTGTTTCGTTCATTAATAGGAAGGCATGTTTAAACTCGGGAAATAAAAGGTTTTTATATTGTTTAGTCATCAGACCTTTTGTACTTTATTCATGCCCAATATGGTCAAGTGTTTATAATTTACGTTTATAATCAATAAAGTGAGGCAAATTTAACGGAATAAATTCACGTTATTACGGAACCGTTCCTAGAAGGAACCCATAATGCACATTCAGGAAATTTTAAGTATTTAGAAAATCCAGGAGAAGATAAAACCTTACTTTATAATTTTCGGAGCCCATTAATCAACATGCGGAAGATCTTCCCAAATAAATACCGGTGTAATTTAAAATATGAATACTAGTAAAAATAATCCTGAATAGCGGTCATAAATCATGTTTATTGGCTTTCAGAAAAAAACAATCATCGAAATCTTCAATTGTATTCATAATTAATCAAAACAATATTTGTGGTTGCGAATTTTATTTCCGCTTAATTATTTTTTAAAACCTGTTGAAAAAGCTAAGCATATTTATTTTTTCTAATAGTTAGTTAATAGGCTACCATAAATAGAATCCAAATAATATTATAAAATCGGACCAAAATAGGCGGCAATGACTTAATGCATCAACAAACAACAACGGACCAAACTCAATCATATAATTCTACATATCATCATTCCCATATTTCCTTAAAATATATCTACCAATTATAAAATCATAGATGACTTTAAGACATATTACCCATGCCAAATATATTCAAAATTAATACATATATAAATATGCTAGAATAATCGAACGATTACACCGAATTCTGACACATGTTTATAAGAAAAGAGGGTCGAAGGAGTCGAGGGTCATAAATACTTTCAATCATTACCGTTGGTTTATCAAATATAGCGCTAATGGATAGATTGCAGATTATAGAATGGCACATTTCAAGATAATAATGATACCGAAATATAAAAATAATGAGGTACATTAGATATCAAATCAAATCTTTTGTCAGAAAATCGAACATTCAGATGTAAATAAAAAAATTAAAAATTAATGTCTGAAGTTATAGAATGACAAAACTATTATTTCAATCGTTCAAAAACAGGAAAACTAAATGTAATTGACCCACACAAGTTCGTATTCTTCTTGCCTTCCTCTTATGGCATTGCTAGCGTCGAGGAGCCTCCACCCAATGCAGTCATGCCTCTCGGTCCCTACTCAGCTGCTTCATTTCCTGAAGGCCTTGCCTCTCCCCTCCGTTGCGCTGAATGTATTCTTGATAGGAAACTCTGGGGCGGTCTCTTGGCCTCCTCCCAGGGGGTATGGCTTCCATTGGCTTCCTTGCCTCTTTCTCTTCATCCATCCGACAGACGTGGCCAAACCACTTAAGATGTCGGTTCTTTATAGAATCCCTTAGCTCGGTTACTTTTAGTTCCTTACTTATCCTGTCATTTCTAATGCGATCACTACTGGTCTTTCCAACTACTCTCCGTAGGAATTTCATCTCCACTGCTGTAACACGGCTAACTAGTTAACTGGTGTCCAGCATAAACCAGCTTTCCCTTCCATAAGTGAGGGTTGGGAGGTAAACATATTTGTAGATGTGCATTTTGGTCTCCTTACCAACCTCTCTATGGCCTACTATACTGTTGCAGATAGGGTAAAAAACCTGGGTGGCTTTTGATATTCTGTTTGCTATTTCTGGGTCAATTTGCCCCCCCCCCACATGTTCAAAGCGATTAAAAATACTTTAACTTAAACAGAGAATAAAATTCAAAATAATATACACTCACATTAGTTATTGAATGATAAAAATAAAATATTCCTTGAGAAACCTTAAAAAAACAAGACGGCAACACAACGCTCTACCACTGAGCTATCCCGCGCCCCTTGCAGAAACCTAATGTTGGAAGAAAAATAATAATCTCGGAAGAGAATAGAGAGGCTACAACACAGATAATAAATAGACATTGGAGAAACCCCGAGGATGCGTTTATACAGCCACGTAAATATATTTCGTTTATCGTACACCATAGTGGGTGATAGAAAAAAAAAATTGTCTCTCAATCGTTTAATCATTGAACATCCACGTTTCCTAGTATATATCTACTTTACCAGGAAATATGTGGTTAAATCAAAAATGAGTTTCTTATTCTTAGAGAAGCGAAATCGTGTTATTTTTCTAGGGAATTGGAGGAGTTATTCCTTATATCACAGTTCAATTTCATGCCGAAAAAAAAAAATTACTAGTTCTCGCTTCTCACATATAGTTAACAGACCTTAATCAAAATTCAAGTTAAACAATTATTCGGGTTGCAAGTGTCATGGCCGCAAGTGAAGTGTAACTTTAATTTCGTTCTGTGCTTGAGACAATATTTTCATATTATCAGTTCAAACAATGTCATCAAACTTTACAAAAACTAAGTTTACAGACATTACTTTGTTTTATTAACAACATAAGTGAGGTGAGTGATAAAAATAAAAACTATAGACATAAAATAATTTAGTGACTGCCTGGTAAAGGCAGCAACGTGGCCTTAATCCCATAGTAATAGACAGGACTAATACATACTACAATAGATAGCAAGATCAAGGTCAAGGCTTGGCTCTCCACCTTCTCCGGTCTTCAATCGATCCCCGGTTACGTAAACTTTTTTTTTTTTTTTTTATTTATTATTATTATTTTTTTTTCTTCTTTTCTTCATTAAAATTTAATTAAATAAATATGTTCATTATAATTAAGACAATTTAAGTTAACAAAGTTTATAATTGATAATTATTTTTTTTTTTTTTTTTTTTTTTTATTATTTTTTTTTTCATTTAATAAATTAATAATACAATGATGAGTGTGGACAATACGGGAAGTGATTTGTCGGAGGAAGAGACTCCGTTCTCAGAAATCAGTGAGACTGATTCTCAATATTTAAAAAGACGATCGCTTCAGAAACGACAAAGAAAATCTGCCCCTGGCTCAGCGGGCAACTCGCCTAACAAAAAAAAAAACAAAGCGGCTATGTTAAAACCAGCAGCCACTCAGAATAATACATCTGAACCACCAAAAACCCGCAGTAAATCTACTGCAGTCAAACAACCTGTAGCATCAACCAGCAGCAACTCTGGTCCCAAAGTTAAACCTCCTAAGGACAATCAAGAAAGTCAAAAATACGATGATCCGGTACCTCCTCCTATATTTATCACCAAGATAACAGATTTTTATAATTTCGGAAGAGAAGTAGCGGAATTGATCGGGCAGCCAAATTTTACATGCTACTCTCGAGTAAATGACATCAAAATCAACACCAATAATAAAGAATCCTACAAAAAATTAATAAACCATTTAAATAGCAACAACTATGATTTTCACTGCTACCAGCTCAAAGAAGACAAATCTTATAGGGTAGTTTTAAGAGGGCTTCACTCGACCACGCCTAAGGACGCTATCAAAAGAGATCTTGAAGAGATAGGTCACACCATCAGAAACATCTCTTCAGTGTTGCACCCAACTGAAAAATATCCCCTTCCGTTGTTTTTTGTCGATCTAGAACCGGCTAAAAATAACGTTGAAATATTTCAAGTTACTAGACTTGTCTACTCAACAGTAAAATTCGAGGAGCCCAGACAGAAAAACACTCTAGTGCAGTGTGCTAGGTGCCAAAACTTAGGTCACACTAAGACCTATTGTCATCATCAAGCCAGATGCGTGAAGTGTGCTGGCTCTCATCTAACGGAAGCATGCCAGAAATCCAGAAACGAGCCTCCGAAATGTGTTCTTTGCGGCGGGGACCACCCGGCGAACTACAAAGGTTGCTTAGTCTATAAAAGTTCATTACGACAGAGAACACACAAAATACAAGAGAGAAGACTAGAAAATAACATTCCTCAGCCACCAGAAGTTAGCAATTCCACTATCTTCCCGGAATTGCCAAAAGCACCGAACAATTTACAACAACCTATCACCACAGTTCTACATCCGGAAAAGGAAAGCAGAACAATGAACCAGCACCAGCCTCAACGTCAGGCGCCTCAAACCTCCCAACATAAACCCCAGACTTCCTATAACAAGCCACAAACCTCCCAACCCAAACCCCGAGATCCTAGATCCAAGCCTCAGAAATTCAATACTAAAGTCCAACCCCCACGTCAGCATATACCTCTCCATCCTGAAACCTTAATAGTCAAACTACCGCCACAGCAACCATATCCTACCACTTCCAATCACAACAATCAAATGAATCCTTCAGTTCATCAAACAATGAATGTAAATCCAGCACCTCGGGTACAACCCCCAGCCAACCTTCCTTTACCCGTTAATTATCAATATCAAACTCCAGACCCATATCCAGTCCAAATCCAAAACTCCATCGACATAAATTCAATCCTGTCATCCTTCCTGAAAGATCTCCAAGAGACTATCAAGCCTCTCATCATTCTACTCACGAGAATCCTTACCGAAGTTCCACTTAATTACCCACGATGAGCATAAAGCCCCTAGCTATCGTCCTATGGAATGCTAATGGACTGCATAATCACCGTGACGAACTTGATATATTTTTACACGACAACCAAATAGATATTGCTTTACTTACTGAAACACACTTCACTCACCGCACACATTTCTACATACGGGACTACATCACATATAGATCAGATCATCCTGACGATACAGCACATGCTGGTTCTTGTATCCTTATCCATAAATCTATACCACATTCTCTTATTCCTTCTACTCCAACTGACGCCATTCAATCAACATCAGTAACCTTAACGACTAGTCCTTTCCATATCACATTTTCAGCTGTATACTGTCCTCCTGGCAATTCTCTTTCTTATAACCTCCTCGAATCCTTATTCCAATCCTTCGGACCGCGCTTCATTGCCGGAGGAGATTACAACGCCAAACATCAACGATGGGGTTGTCGAACATCCAATTCCCGTGGTAGCATCTTATCCCAAATTTCAACATCTAATAGTTTCTCTATCCTCGCACCCATAAACCCTACTTATTGGCCTACATCCCTCAAAAAACGTCCAGATATTCTAGATATATTTGTTTCCTCACAGATTTCCTGCAATCAAACTGCCATAAAATCCCTGGATGACCTTTCCTCTGATCACAGTCCAGTTCTGCTTCAAGTGCATTCGATTCCTATTCCTAAGCCCTCTCTTCCCCGACTGATTACAGGACGTGTAGACTGGGATAAATTCCGATCAAATCTAGAAAATAATTTAGACCTCAAAATTCCGCTTAAAACAAAAGGAGACATTAATTCTGCAATAGACAAACTAACAGAAGCAATACAAGTCAATATAAAATATAACACTTTACCAAGTAAAATTCATTATCAACAGAATAACTGGCCACTTCATATTCGCGAGTTATTAAAAGAAAAACGACGGGCAAGAGCAAAGTGGCACCGCACGAGATATCCATCGGACAAGAGTCATTATACCAAACTGACCAACAAATTAAAATCAGAGATTAGAACATTCAAAATTCAAAATTTGTATTACCGTACAGAAAATCTCAGTACTACTGACAAATCCTTATGGAATACCACTAGAAAACTCCTAAACTATAAAAAATTCAACCATCCACTTTTAACCGAATCCCAAACCTGGTCAAGATCTGATGAAGAAAAATCACAAATTTTCGGCCAGCACCTATTCAAAACATTTAACCCTCATCCAGATATCCTTAATCAAACCCACTCTGAATGCATTGGAGCAGAATTAAGTATTCCTCTTCAGTTGTCCCCTCCTCCTAAAGCATTCCATCCTTCCGAAATATCAAACATTATTAATAGATTACCCGCCAACAAAGCCCCTGGACACGACCTAATCACATCCCAGATTCTAAAACGCCTTCCTCGGAAAGCGACCCTACTCCTTACATATATATACAATGCCGTACTCCGCACCACATATTTTCCTGATTCCTGGAAATTATCCATAATTAAGATGATTCCAAAACCTAAAAAACCACCAGAACTCCCATCCTCTTATCGTCCTATATCTCTCCTGCCCATAATGGGGAAAATACTTGAAAAACTCATTCTGAAACGTCTTCATCCTATCATAGAATCCAATCAAATAATCCCAGATCACCAATTTGGTTTCCGAACATCACACTCCACCATCCAGCAATGCCATCGTGTGGTGGACGTTGTCTCATCTGCATTAGAGCGCGGAATGTACTGCACAGGAGCTTTTCTCGATGTAGAGCAGGCCTTTGATCGAGTCTGGCATCCAGGACTGCTGTACAAACTCCGTAAATTCTTACCTTCAACTTACTTCCTTATTATCAGTTCCTACCTCAGTAATAGAACCTTTAAAGTAAACCATAATTGTTCCTACTCTTCCCTCTTCACCCAGTCTGCCGGTGTTCCTCAAGGCAGTATCCTGGGGCCCATCCTATACACGATATATACAGCTGACATCCCAACCCATCCAAGCACTGTCCTCACTACTTACGCTGATGACACATGTGTGTTATCAGTTAATAAGGATCCATTTGTTGCATCCCAATCTCTTCAATCCCATATCTCACACCTACAAGAATGGTGTCAAAATTGGAGGATTAAAATAAATCCTATCAAATCCCATCAAATTACCTTCACCCTTCGTCGTAAACCTACGAATTCCTGTCCTACTGTATCGTTTAATAATACACCACTGAACCCTGTCGAACAGATACGTTACCTAGGACTCCATCTGGATAAACGTCTCACTTGGAATCCTCATACAAGACTGAAAAGACAAGAAACTGCTCGACGTTTTCGCCTACTTCAACACTTACTGGACAAACGCTCTAAGCTACCAATTAATTACAAAAGACTTATTTACATGACAGTCATCAGACCTATTTGGGCATACGGAGTTGAGCTTTGGGGCTCTACTAAACCATCCAATTCATCTCGTATCCAATCCTTGCAATC
The DNA here is from genome assembly GCA_964056705.1 of Troilus luridus. Lineage (NCBI taxonomy): Eukaryota > Metazoa > Arthropoda > Insecta > Hemiptera > Pentatomidae > Troilus > Troilus luridus. Next base: position 179,195,463 of record OZ057412.1, read on the forward strand.
CAAAATCCTTCGTAAAATCCTCAATACTCCTTATTATGTCACAAACAAACTCATCCATCATGATCTTAATATCCCATATGTTACTGATTTGGCCCAAACTAGATACCTATCCTTCCATAACAAGCTCCATACGCACTTGAATCCGCTAGTCTCTCAGCTTGCTTCCCATACTATTCCTGATAACCCCCCGAGGCGCCTGAAAAGAAGATGGCCTCGAGATCATCTACAATAGAACTTTATTGGAGTGCTATCGATGGGTAGTTTCTCCACAAGTGTTTTCATGTCATATGCTACATTTTTGCACATTTACTTGATATAATAATGTATTATAGTTGTAAATATCATTGAATTAAATAAAAAAAAAAAAAATAAAAAAAAAAAAACAATTATTCATCGGGACTGGAGGTATGTAAAATTTAGTTATTTGTTAATACTTTACAGGTTGAATATTATTACAATCTAATCATGACCGATGCCTATTTTATTGCGGTGTTTGATTTAATGTTATGTTGATTTAATTTAATGTTATGGAGGCTTATTCATAATTTTATGAAAATTCAATAACTTAATTATGTTATAATTTAAAATTAGGATTGGCTGGTTCCGATAGATCGATATGAAAAATCTATCGATATAAGGGCTAGAGAGATATCTAACGAGGCTTGGATGAGAGGGAATGAGCTGCGGTGGACAGATCGTGGAAGTCGTTAGACCCAGCTCATCAGCTCTGAGAGTGACCGGCCTCCCGAGTCTATTCTTACAGCTAGCTCCTCCTGGTCGGATCATTATCACTTCTTCATTACCGACCGCTTCCAGGGAGGTCATTATCGGCTTCATCCTCTGGGCAATACCACTCTGGAATCTGCCATTAGATGGAGTCGATTGGGAATTGAAGATATACAAAAAACAAATTATATTACTCTATTGCTTATTATTTCCAAATTATAATTATCTGACCATTTTCGATATGGAAAACAAATGACTTTCTTGTACAGTTATTGCACTATCTATTAATCAGCGGCTCAAAAAGGGACCCAGAATAAATTAAAAATTTCTAAATCAACACCTATTTCTTGAATAAACAAACAGTAGAATTTAATTGTAAAAATAAATATATTAATCTGAAATCGAACGATATGCCATAGATTTGATATGACATCTTATTGACATATGCTTTCTTATGATAATAATTAAGAAATAAGACTTTCGGGTATGAACTAGATAGATTATTAACTATAGACTAACAATAAATGTAATGAATTAGGATTGTGATATTTTTCTTATCTATGCTCTTTACCATCCATACTCTGTAGTGCCATCTACTCTCTGCTCTCTATCTATCTCTAGCTACAGCTGAGTGATTCTGTACTAATTGTTAAATTGAGTGGAATCTAAAATTAAATCTTGAGCGGAAAATATTTGACTGGATAATTCTAATAATGGATTCAATTGGTCAGGGGGTGCAGTCAAAAGTAAGCAAAACTTATGCTATTGTGGCAACGCTTTGGCCTAAGATGTAGGCCATCTTCAGGGGTGCCTTCGGAGGGACGATGTGGGTCCACAGAGTTGTACCTAACGGCTAGGGTCCCCAGGCAGTTCTTAAGATGGCCTACATCTTAGGCCAAAACGTTGGCACATTAAAATAAGTTATTCTTACTTTCTTTTATCTTTGTTTGCACCTCTTGACCAATTCAATCTATTATTAAGATTAACCTTTTCAAATTTTGAATGCATATTATTATTAATCTATTTTATTGTAAAAAATGAAGGTCCGAGAGGATTCAAAATATTGATCGAATTTCAGATTATCCGTGCCACGGTACTCACTCATTCCTACGTTATTGACATAAAATAAGGTGTAAAGTTGTTTTTTAACTCTGCTTATTCACATTTATAAGCATGAGTACATATTAGATTTATGGATTAACTAGTTAAATAACATAATGAGTTCACAGGTAAATCCAAGAAATGGACATGACACCGTACTTACATTCAAGTGATAAACTGTAAGCTTTCTCTGGAGTACAAGTTATATTATACGAATTAAATGACGAAATATGTTTATGAGGATCATATTCATATAAATATTTTATAGATAGATACTTTAATAGACGACCATTGAGAACAAACAGTGCATCAATAAAATACAATGTGAGAATGGAATCACCCATCCATCTTACCATCTCTTTTTTCTCTAGCCATCTTTTAAAGTAGAATATTATTTTTGAATAAATTATACATACATATAAAAAACTTGGAGGGGGTGGTTAAGGAAGTTCACGTTGTTGAACATAGGGAAGCAATGACATGTTCCTGGGTTAAAAGTCCATATTATTAAAAAAATTACTCTAGGCCATCGACCCATTTCACAACTTTTGTTCAGAATATATGAAATATAATAAATACGATACTGAGTACGATAAATAAATAAAAACCCTGGAAAAACTATTTTTAGTACAATTCATGTATTTCATTTGGTTAGCGGGAAAGAGCAGCTACAATATAAGTATGGCTTCTGGTTTATCAAACTCTATCTAAATCTTGACATCTTATTTGCTATGAATATTAATACTCATGAATATTTAGTATTTTTGATGTAAAGTACATTTATTGCAAAAAATGTGGGCCGTTTTCAAATAAATTGTCTCTTTCACAATACTTTAACTTGGCACCTTTATTTCTCCGTAAATAGTTGTAATTTCTAAACAACTAATTTTTTTGAATAAAATAAATGGCTGAGGCTTAAACATCGTGTGCTCAGGTTGCTCTCAGCTAATCGATGAGAGTTGCTTCAATTGTGTCCCATTAGTTACTGTCTCACATTTACTTCAAATATTTCATTTTTCAATTTTTTTGGTTGAATACCTTGCTTTTAAATTTTACCGGTCGCCATTCATCTCTTATATAGAGCCGTGTTGTATTTAAAATAGGGATTTCTACTTCGAGGTTACGCATACAATCGCAATGAAAAACATTTGTCCACAGATTTCTCCAATTAATTACATCACATTAATTATTCATCTTGTAACACCGCTTCATTTAAATGAGGATAAATTTAAATGAAACAAAAATTGAGAGTAGAATGGCATTTATTTTTAAATTAAAAATTGTTACAACAAAGTGATTTACAGGTGGAAAGTAATAGTTCGATATAAAGAATCATTTAAAACTGTTCAAGTATGGGTATAGTACCACTTTCAGTGATCATATAATGTCCAAATAATGAGATATCCTAGTAGAAATAAAAAATGTTAATTTAAAATCCAAAGATTCTGTTGTTAGCCTTTTTTGAGTTTTAAGTACGTATAATTGTACATTGCAACGTTACATCAAACAAATAAATCTGAACTTATCCGACAAAATTAAAAAAATATATTTTTTTGCGATACTACTATTATTCAATAACTCTAAATTACATCGCTTTCATAAAAATTAAAAAAAAACAATTTTTGAACTCCTTAATCATTTGATGGTTGTTGAAGAATTACAAAAGCTAAAACGAATACAGATCCATATGAGATATTATTGAGAAAATAGAGACATTGGACGCCCTCGCTAGAATAGGCAAGAGAGAACAGGCAACAAACAGGCTGGCAGCTTCTCTTCCAACTACTTACAATCCTATCCGATAATACAATCAACAAAGTATTATTACCATTCCGTAAATTCAATGGAACGGAGAAGGCTATACTTACACTTAAATATACAAATATATTTACTATAAAATGCTATTAGCAATAACTCCTTCTATCTCGACCTTCTAGTAAAACTGAATATTTGCCAGATAAAATTCTTACTTTTTAATGTTTCAAACCAGGTATTGAATATAAGAGTTTTTTTTAAACAAAAACTTCTAACTGTTAACCTTTGAACGATTTGTGTTTTAATCAGAAATAAGAGTTATTCTGCTTTTTTTATTTTTTCTCTTAAAAAATAAAAACCACGCGTGCTGAATTTCTATGTTTACCCATCGAAAGAGGGTCCCGAACTATAGGTGGAGTCCCGTGGCTATGGGAGGAAGAAGTTATTCAAAATACAGAAATTGTAGACTACAAAATTGTTGATTAAATGATTCTTTGAACATGCTTCTATATTAAACGGTTTGGACAGATTTTTTCCGAAAACCAAACTTTTCTAAACAATTTAATTTCGCGCATTTTCTTTGAGAAAATTGAACACATTAATGTCCCAGTAATTTTTAGTGTCTAACCCATTAAATAAACCTCACGAAGGTAAAAAAATATGTTAAGTCCATAAAAAATATCGCAACTTGTACGTAACAAAACATTTAATATATAAATTATATTATCTTAAAATTATCTTTAACGCGAACGAAACTTATTTTATTAGCATCAAAAATAAGAGAAATAAAAAAATCATATTAAGCAATTTGGAGAAATATATAATGAATAATAATTAGATAGATCAATTCTTTTCAATAGTTGGAGTAGATTTATTTAATGTAAAATGTTAGAAATATTAAAATTGTGAAATTTTGTGATAATTAACTAGCCAAGTGAAATACAAGACTTATCGTCCCCGTGTCATATTATGCAAGTACTAACTTTAATAAAATGAGCACTTGAAAATTATTTTATCCTGAGCCTTTGGGTTGATATTTGGAATATTAAAATCTTAATTAAAATAGGATAAACTAAAGAACAAGGCAGCAACTTTAAAATATCGTTCGGGACCCTCTTTCGATGGGTAAACATAGAAAATTCAGCACGCGTGATTTGATCGCATAATAACTCTTATTTCTGATTAAAACACATATCGCTCAAAGGTTAACAGTTAGAATTTTTCATTTTAAAAATAACTGTTATATTCAATCCCTGTTTCAAACAAAGCTCTATAAACTATTTCATTTATTTCTAGAGTTCATGAATCGATATATGTTTTACCGGAAACGAGAATATGGAAATAATAAGGATATACTTTATATGGCTACATTCATACAACTAGCAATCCTCGATCAAGGAGTTAGGTTGAAAAGAAGTTGGATGAGGATTCTCTAATCGCATATAAGATGTCAGTTTATTTTTCCCTGGATACTTTTTCATCAGACTTCAGAATTATATTGAAACAAGCGGATAAAATTCTCATGGGAAAAATATGATGTAGGCAAATATACTGTAAATTACACACTGATGCTCAGATGATTATATGAACTCGAATGAAATGAGGTCATGTTTGTAAAGCAATTGTATTATCAATGTTAGCCAATATTTACTCAGGATAAACGCTTAGCAAATGGCAGAGATGAAATTGCGTTGTTACCCTGCCATTATCCTGTTAGTGAATGTTCGTTTTCTGTATATGTTATTATTCCTGTATATATTCGCATTTTGAAATGGATCGATTTAGGTAGTTCCTCCTCATCAACTGTATTTAGGAATTTAAATTAAAATAATTTAATTTAATTTAAAAAAAAAATACTTTAATTGAAAGCACATAAAAAGTATTAACATTACTAATAGGGTGTATAAAAAAATGAGCGTTTTTCAAAAAAAAAAAGTATTACTATTTCTTTGATATTCAATACAATTAATACTCAAAATATAGTCCATTGTTATCGAGTGGCATTAGCCATCTGGTAGCCAATTGCTCGATTCTGGGTAGGCAAAATTTAGAGCTCCCACTGTAGCATCGTCCGATTAGCCATAGCAGCATAAAGTGACGTTAAATAAACAACTAAACTAATTGCTCGATTCCAAGCTAATACCATTCCTTGGGATGACCATCAAAGAACTCTTGGACCGCAATTTTAACTTCCGCTAATGGTGGATGAAAAAAAAATCTGATATCAAAATAGTTTTCCAATACATGTTCACAAACTTCTAACCTATTGGCTGATTGCTGAGGAGTAAATTCGTAAGGGACCAGTCTACAGCAGTTTATCGCCTTTCTACTGGAGCGTGGATGGCAACTAACAGTATCTTTCGATACACCACACACCCAGGCAAGTTCGCGAGCACTTGTGGATGGATTAGACTCAACAGCTTCCTCATCAGTATCCATTAATGATATAATTCTTATTAAATGATTCTGCTAGTTGCTTCAGCGGCTGAGAATTTTTTTTTCCAGTAATGCCTTAAAATTTCGAGAATTGTGTAGGACAATGTCTAGTTTCTTATTTGAACCAAATGACTACTGAGGTTTTTTTTTTAAGAAGTCGAATGGGATTAAAAAGCTTATAGAAGGCTCTGAAAGGATTATTATTTATTGGTAAGTATTAAATATTATTAAAACATTTACAGTCCTTTAAAATCTTGAATTTGAAGAAACGGTCATTTTTTTCATATAGACCTTATTAAATATACTCTTCATACTAAAGACTATAGAGAATTAGTAATTTTATATTACGTTTTATGATATGGAAACCAGAATTGTGAATTACATAGAGACTAGAGACGAGCTCTTATCCGCCATTTGTAAACAATGAGGCAGCTCGAACCAGCCCAACTCATATTTCCCTAGCTTATCCATACCAAGGCAAATAATTAGAAGGCTTTCATATGTTCACTATTCCTATTTTCAATATTTCATATCAGATACATTGAAGTATTGTTGTAACATATGAAATATCAGTGAAAGTGTAAATTTAAATCATTAGCAAACAAAATTATTAAACAATACTTTTATTAATCAAAATAGGATCCTTCACTTTCAATACACTTCTCCCAACGTGAAACAAGGATAGAAATTAGGGGTCAAGGAAGAAGCGAAGTCGTAGAGGGCGATTTCAGGGCATTTTCGTTGTCAAATTTTTATTTTTCTTAAAAACTATCCAAACAGCGGAAAAAGTAGAATTCAGTTCCGGGAGAAAGGCCCGGAAAATATGGTGGGTGAGGAAGGTGCTCCTCATTTCTTTTTCGGAACTGAAGCGAGGATCAGCTTTCCAATCGGGTGAGCTGCTGGGGGCCTTGGTTAATTCATGTGGTACCCATATTTCCAGCTTTTTTGTCTTACCAAGCTCCTTAAGGTGCCTGGAAACAGCCATGGAACTTGCTCGAAGTTGTGAACCTAATTCACGAGTGGTTTGGGAAAGGCCCGGTTCGACCAGATCTTTCAACTTTTCGTTGTCCAACTTAGTCTTCGGCCTACCACGTTCTTTGTTGGTAAGGTCATGATCCCCATACCAAAATTTTTCAAACTAACGGAAGGAACTCTATCTTCACTGTAAACAATATTAACGTTTCGGAACGACTCCGTGACGCTATGACCAAGTTTAAATTCGTAGAGAAAAATTATACGAATTTTCGCGGAAGACATAATTTTATTCTTATTTATTTTTAAAACGTTGCTTCACTTTCAAACGAAACTGAATTTTCATCCGTTACTACCCATTACTATGCAGGTTACGTATACAACTAAGTTGATGTAATTCATGCTTCATAATCTTATGGTTTATAATCGTGAATCTCAAGAAACATAAAGACCGCAAATGTTGATAGAATTCGTCTGGCCTTGATTAAGCTTAGGAGAAAAAATATGAGAATTTGTGCATGCAGTTTTAATTTCGAGTATCCGTTATTAAAATACAAAAATTAATTCCCCCAACATGTTGCTATGGCAATTACTAAACATTTAATTTTCTGTTCAAAAAATGGCTGTGCTTCGCGGGTATAAATTCTTCTCAAGTTGTTGCCCAATGATGATTATAGTTATTACACAATTTTAATGCATTTTAAATTTCGTTATGCTCTATTTTTTCGGAGAGAAATTTATTTTTCATCTTCAATCTGAAGTGAGTATACTACTTATACTTTATTCCACTAGGTTTTTTTCAGCAGTTATGATTTTTTCGTTAACATACGCAATTTCTGATGTCTTCGAAAATTAATAGTGTTATCTGATTCTTTTTATTTTTTTTTTAGTTAATATAGATTCCGAGGTTGGTTTTAACGAAATATGAATAAATATTGGTGTAGTACATTTAGTGGGATGAGCGCTGAGGTGAAGTTCTTAAAATCCGGAGTTCAAATCCTGCTGTGGCATATACATTTTTAATCTGATTAAAGCCTATGTGATCTGTAGACCTCCAATCACTTTCTTTTAAAGCAATTGTTATAGAAGCTGTACAGTCTCTATGTACTAAATATACTATTTAATAATTTATTGAACTCAAGACCCTTCAAGAGTTGTAATGGTGCAGTTTTCTGTAAGTATAAATGTCCGATTTAAATAATCCTTTATTATGTAACAATTCGTCTGATCAGATTGAGAAAGAATTTTAATTAGAAAATATAACCAGTAGGAAGAAAATAAGTAGAAGAACTTTTAAATAAGATTGTATAAATGGAATATTAAATGGTATTTTGTTGAAAACCGTATAAAAAAAAAATTAAAGCTCGGATCCCTCAACAACACAGTTTATAAAATGGGAAGGAAACCCCGTTTTGTGACTGCAATACGGTTGCTGATAGGATTGAAGCAGTTTTGCAAATCACATTTTTAACCGATTTTAGTAAGGTCTGTATTTACTAATGAAACCGATAAATATTTAATACAGTAATTTTGATGAAGAACAAATATTTATACATTTGGAGAAAAGGTAGGTCAGTGTTCCTCTAAAATTGTTATGGTAAGCTCTCTAAAATTTTAGGGAGCTTACCATAACTATGCATTAATAATGACTTAATAGGTATAATGAGAGAAATATAAAGAAAATCTATCTATCTAAATATATAAAGAAAATCTTTTATAGTGGAGAAAAGAACGAGGGGATTGACGGAGGTAGAATGAAGGCTGGTTGGAATGATTGGAGAAGAAAGAATGAGCGTGTAAAAACATGATATCTGCGTGTCCTTTTGTTGGCCGGTTCACAAAAAGTAAAAAGAAAGAAAGAAAAAAATCCCTCCGTGCAGAAGTTTTACACATAAGCCATCTAGAAGTAGTCGAGAAAAAAATCTTGTGTGAATGAAAATATACGAGTATTTCTCAATTAATTGGTGTTTTCTAGTTTGTTGAAGTTGTTAGTCACATCTTGAGAATATTCAAGGAAAAATATAACCAAAACGAAGAAAATCCAGCAATCGGAATAATGATAATAATGTAACATGGAAGAGAAATTGTTGATGGAAAATGTAATCTGTACGCTCTATTTATTTAGAGTAGGTGAACCCAAATAAACAAACAATAAAAGTAATGATATATGTAGCATCATCTGTAAGTAATAATAAGCAGAAATATGTAGCATGAAGAAAGATGCTCGAGGATTGGACGACAGTTTACTACTGGGATGTCCAGAGGCGAAAACGTAAACAATTAAACAATAAAAAAAAAAGATGGAAGTAAAAAAATAAAAATAAAAGTACTATAGAAAGAAATTGAGAAGAATTCTTTAAATGACATGGAGATTTAAAACGAATTACTAAAGGAAGACTGCCGAGAGAAGACTACCCGCGGAAATCAGATGGAACAAGAAGGCGAGGTAAACCAAGAAAAACTTGGAATAATGAAGTGAGGGAATCGTTGATGGGGTTTGGCTTCCTTTGAGAAAAGATTATATTAGGATGGCATATCAGGATATTAGGCATGCTAGGTATATTAGGATGGCTCTTGGATATGTTTTTCCTTTCACTTTAGGAATAAGATAAATATAATATTATGGAAAATAAAAAAACGGAAAAACTGGAGCAAATAGGGCAAGAGACCCTTTAAATTGTGAAAAGAATTGTTCGCTTAAAAGTATTTTAATCCCAGGCCTGTTTTTAAGGGTTCTACTTGTCCCGTTCGTCCAAACACATTAACATTTCAGTCCCAATCAGCATTCTGCTTCAGTCTCATTTCACATCCTCTCATTCCGATCAATTCGCTATCGGCTAATGGCTCCATTTATTTATTTCTATTTATCTTTCCATGGACCAATTATCACTTCTCCCATTTGAGTATTGTATAATGATGGCGGTTATCCTACCAGTATGAATTTATTCAGTAGATACTTTTTTTTTCTTCAATGAACTGTTATTGCATTGTATCAATGGTACCAAAAATATTTAATTTTTTTGTGATTTAATTTTTTTTTTTTAACGAGAAAGATTCAAAGCAAAATATTAAAAAGTTAATGAAATCAACTACTAAACCCTTAGCTAAGTGCAGTTACTTAGCTAATTCAGCAACGAAACAATAGCTTATTAAAAATTAGGTTTAGCTGTTATTGTTAAAATGTAGTCTCTTTTCACATCTAGTGACGATTTGTGTGATAAAAATTGCTTACAACAACAAAAAAATCAAGATATTTTTCAATAATTATTATTTTACACCCTATCCTATTACAACTTACACGAGTCATATTATATTTATTTTAGTGTGCTATTTAATGTTTTTACTAAAAGCTCATTTTTTCACTGCCAGGTAATGAATATGAGACTAACCTAGTCTCGAAACGTCGCCTAAGAAGTTGAAATAACTGACTAAAACTCAAGAACCATAAACAATATATATAGTAACTAAAGTAGGAGGATGCTTCAGCTCGTAAAATGCTAGGTTACTAAATCTCAACTTCGAAATTCGAAATTCTTTATTCTTATTCTAAGGGAATCTCCTCAGGCTCAGCCAGACTATTAAATGTGTTTTTATTTAAATTTGAATTAAATGATGAAGTGTAACAATTGTTATTCTATTTTCGTTAGTCTAATCACTTATTATACAACTAAACAGGAATATGATTCAATCTCTAGGATCGCATTTTTGTATTTATTAATTGTTTTAGCTATTGATAATACACAAGGTAATGTTTAAAATGATATAATTTCAGGTAAAATTGGAATATTTCACTTCTTTTTATTTTTATGATCTCATAAAAATTATAGTATAAGATTTGAATAAGTATTTCCTCCAGACTCACGGCTATAAAACAATCAAACTATAGTAAACCTTATTTTTCAATATTTTAAAGAAATATATTTCCCTATCAGAGTGGACTCTGAAGTGTTTCCAGTATTAAACACTTTATACATATTGACATGACGCGTCTATCATCTATCATCAATTTTCCCAGACATTGATTACTACCTACGCTGACGATAAAACAATTATTACAATACTACTCGACCCCCCATACATATGATGATGGGCCTGTCTGATAGGTCCTTTCGGGTTATACTTGTAATGGAGCTGAGCATAAGTGCTTTCAAAAAAACAAGAGAAACAATGATGAGCTATATATATTTCTACAATTGGCTCGTTAGTGTTTCAACAACAAAGGTTCTGTGTTATTAATGTGTATTATCTCCATAGTTATAATAAAAGTCCTAACAAAATTTAATTGTTATAGGATCAGAATGATTTTTGTTTGTTCATTTAGCGTTACTTTTTTCCGTTATGGCTAATCGGACGATGCTACCTCGGGAGCTCTAATTTTTGTCTATCCAGGTTTAATTAGGATAGAAATTTTTAACGAGTACCTGACATAGTACAGGCTTGGGACCCCTGTTTACGACTTCTATTCCGAAGGACGGCGTAGCTAAGGATTTTGTATTCCCTTTAAAAAATCCTAGGGCCACCTGCCGGGCTACGAACCCGAGATCTTGGGCTTAGTAGTTTGATACACTAACCACTAGACAACAGGTCGCCCCGATCAGAATGACTGATTTATACCTTTGCAATGCTAAAGAATAAAAAAATAATAATAATGGGATGTGGCTGTGTCATGGACACGGCCGGGTGTTGTACGTGAATAATATTAATTATCATAATATTTTTTAATAAAAAATTATTCTTTATGTATTATATCAAAGGAAACGATAGTTTTTCGGCATACACATCCTAAATAAAGATTAACTGTGTTGAATACTGCACAGGAGCAATGTCGAGACAATGTTCTTCTTTCCAAAGCACTGTGATGGGCTTGTAAGCAGAACCTCCGACTCCTGTTCACTTCTGCCACACTGTAGATGCTCCAATCGGATCATAATCAGTGGCATTGACTGCCACACAACTGGTAATTGTGGTAGGACGAAATGAAACGCAGTGTACTGAAATCAAACTTTTACCACTGACCTTTTGATCACGCCGCTCAGATACGTAGATTTATGTATCAGGTTATTCTTTATGTTAACACGGAACCCATAATGATCGGCCAATTGTCGAGGTAGCTGTTGCGCCATCCTACCTGCTTATGTACAACCTACTTATCTGCACGAATGACAGTCACGGTGATATTGGACGTGCACTGATCTGATCGAATGCAACTTGTGTTGCTTAGGTGGATACACAAATTCGTTCGAACGTGACAGCGTGGGCACTTTGTCCGAGTCCAGTAATTAGTTATCCGAACCGCACAGTTTAAAGGCCGCTAATGGCTCTTAAAGGAAAGTATTACTAAGCAGTGGTAATAGTGTTTTTATTTCGTTGGCTTCAATGAGTGCAGATTTCACAGACGACCACACACATCACACTTATGCCCGTATGGATTGTTGACGTAGTGAAGCAAGCACTAGCTGCTGCCCAATGTGTCTTCATAATCGACGAACGTACAGAATCGATGCCAACACAATCCGTTGTCGATATAGAACCGATATCATCATCCACTTCCATAATTTCAACCGTCCCAGATGCAGATGTACTCGCTCAGTATGGTGTTTTATTGTTATCATTCGATAGCTCTTGAGTGGTCCATTCCAAACATATATGGTTTCTGAAATTGGATTCGGCTTTTCGACGCCTATATGCCGACATTAAATATTATTGATAATTTTTTTAATCGACACCTTATTATAATCACTATCACTTATATTTAATAGATATATTTCGACAACATCTGCGGATTGAAACTTAAACGAACATGGTAGGTTCTCCGAGTCAGAAGTTATAGTGAATAGAAATTACGATAATCAGCAAAATGATCTTAAAATAGCGGCGCTTCTCCCTCCACCGCGCGCGATCCGTTACAGTTTTTACACATTGTAATGAATTATTTGATTCTTTAGCTATCCAGCGGTATAATTTATATACCGTATAATTTACCTTTATGGAAGATCATGACTGAGCTGGGTGAATGATGATGACGAAGGCGTGTGCAGACGACCCCCGATGCAGAGTCCTGATACAGGGAGATGTGTCTGAGGCCTTTGAAGTTGGAACTGGCTTGAGGCAGGGAGACGGACTCTCACCTTTACTGTTCAATATAGCCCTTGAAAAGGTGATAAGAGCAACATCAAGAGAGAACGGTGGGGTGCACGTCGGGAAGGTACATAAAATTCTTGCATACGCCGATGACATAGTAGTCCTCGGAAGTAATGAAAGGGATATCGAGAGACTCGCTAAGGTGCTTATGAAAGAGGCAAACCAAATCGGCTTACAGGTAAATGAGGAAAAAAACAAAATATATGATAGTAAGCCGTAAAGTCCACCCCAGAAACAGCATCTGCGTGGATCGCAAATCGTTCCCGAAAGTAGATACCTTCAAATACCTCGGCTCCACAATAACCTCAACTAATGCCCTACTGACTGAGATAGACCAGCGTATAACAAGTGCAAATAGAGCATGCTTCGCTCTTTCAAGAGTATTGAAATCCCGAAGTATCTCTAGGAATTTAAAATTAAGGGTGTATAATGCTGTAATAAAGCTGATTCTGATATACGGCTGTGAAACGTGGGCTCTCACCAGCACCCTAGAAAGCAAAATCGAGAGATGCGAAAGAAAAATACTTCGCACGATAACAGGAGCGGTATGGGATGAGACTCTTAATTCATGGAGGAGAAGGACCAATAAAGAATTGCACACGGAAACTGGTCAGGCGATATCTCAGGATATGAGAGCAAGAAGGCTAAGATGGGCGGGGCATGTAGCTCGAAGTGATCCGTCAGGACGCCTCTACACAACTATGAATGCCGGAATAGTTGGCAAGAGACCACGTGGGAGGCCAAAGACCAGATGGATTGACAGGGTCAACAAAGATGCTGCGGAGCTACATGTAGCAGACTGGAAATCAGCGGCCCAGGATAGACAGAGCTGGAGAAGGCTGGTAAAGGCGGCGAAAGATCTACAAGGTCTGTAGAGCCAACCGAAAAAAAAAAAAAAAAAAAAAAATATTTTCAGTATAGATATGATAATGAAGACGGGGGAAAATATAAAACAGTTAGGGGCTTTATGTAACCGTAGAAACTCCGATTCACTATTTTTATCACCTCAATTTGTTTTCCTGTTAAGCCCTTTTACGGTTGGCTTAAAAATGAATCAAATACTGTATTGAATGTTTTGTTATTTGCATTTTGATCCGATCACACGGTCCATGATTAAGAAAGTTTAGAAAGCATTTGAACATTTTTCAACGAAAGCATTTAGGGTTCTATTCAGCGACCCCGGTATACACTGGTATCAGTTTGTAAAAGCAATCAAAACTTGTATAAAAATACATGAGCCCCCAAGGAAAAATGCAGAGAATTCAAAAAAGAGTAAATAAGCTGAAAGGAAATACAAGGTGTTTCTTGGAAAACAAAGCTTTTAATATCGTTGTCAGCTTTATAGGGTATTTTATTTTTTTGTTTACTTTAAGTGTAAGTGTTTATTTTTCGTTTATTTAAAATAGTATGTACATTCAGATTCAGGTTTAAATATTAATATTAAACTTTATATGTCATTAATCCTTGTCAATTATCCATTTTAAACCTCAAATCTACCAGATTTAAATAAAATTAATAACTCCTTCATTGAGTAGTGTTAAAGTAACACACAGAGATCGTTGCCGAGTCGTTTTAAGTGTTGAATTAGTTCTAAATAATTATACCATCAATTCTCTCTTAAAGTCGCCTACGTCAATTTTAATATCTTTATTTATAAAATGCTTAAGCTCATAACGGAAACTTTATTTTTATTTTTTCTTCTTGAATTTTTAAGTTTTAGGCTAAGATTCATTAGTTTTAGGCATAAGTTATTCCTTGTTGTTCTATTATGTAATAAGAATTTTTTCACCATTTCATCTCAGTTGTAGGGTTTCATATGATATTGAAACTAAACGTCTTGCATCACAAGTAAGGCATTTTTTTTTTTTTTTTTTTGGTTCAAATCATTAGTTACACTAAGAATCAATGTATTTACTTCCTTTGGGGTTTCCTATAATTTATATTAATATAAAATCAAGCTTAAAATTATATTTGTGTATGGGAACTGCAAAAATGCCTATCAATTTTTTTCACATTGTGTAGTAGGAATATTTCAGCTCACTAGTTACATGACGAAAAGGGATTCTCAGTATTACATTATTTTTAAGCAAATTTAATAAAGAAAATGGTAAGTTATAGAAATAGAGAACACTGTTTAGCATGTTAATTCTGGCGGGTTTTTAAATTCTTATGATCTTAGCAAGATTTTAACCATGATTTTGAAAGAAATTGCAATACGTAGATTTCGCACTTTGTAGTTTGTAAAGTAGTATTCTAATAATTTGGAAGTCATTTGAATTTTTTAAATTCCGTACATTTGTTCATAAATGATAGTATGTTTTTTAAGGAGCAATGACAGTTTTATGAAATATATGGCATATCGGTAGAAGAATAACAAAATGTTGTTACTATATTTCTTTTTCCATCTTTGTTTCAGTTTTCTATTTTAAATTTCATTTTTTTATGTTATCTCTCATCATTATATATTTATATTTTATTTTTTTTAATAAAGGAAAACATCGTATAAAAATATATATTGCACATTTTAATATCTCTTCACTATAAATTAGAAATGTTAAGATTGGTTTTATCTTAATATTTTCTTTTAATGATAAATAAATAAAAGTATTTAGAAAGTTGTTCGGGGATGAATATATAACTTTTTCTGAATACAAATATTTTGCTCTTAATCATTTTTAATCCATAGATACTTAAAAGTCATATAACTTCATACTCATATAACTTCATACTTAAAAGTCATATATAAAAAAAAAAGAAGAAGCCATTCATTAATATAATGTAGTGGTCACAAAGCCAATAGACATCTGTACATAATTTTCGAATGTTACAATATTAACAACAAAAAAAATTATTTACTATTGATGGTAAAATTAATCAGTGGGATTATCAACATTTTTATGCAAATAGTTCTTGCATAAAAAAATTCTTGCAAATAGTCCTATGTGTTGTGGGTTAGTTTAAGCCTCCAGCATGTATCAAAATTATTTAAGATGTTATCATTACTCAAGTTTTTTATATATGAATTTACTAAAAAATTTTAGCTCTACCAATATCGTCCCACTGAATTTATGATGTCTCTTAAAATATTTAACTTATCTTGTACTATTCTTCTGATCTAACAATTAATAATTAATTGATACTAATACCAAACAGAATATGATCAAACATACCTGCATGTATCCTCCTATGCAGTGAGTTGCGTTGACCAGCGTCCCAACCTTGAACTTCTTGAAGCGTATCCTGAGAATCCAGTCCCTCGGAGTTCCCCGAAAAGAACGGAACCTGTACCAGCAGGTCATCGCCCGGCCGAACGTGTCCGGGGTCACTTCCGGGGACGAAACATCTTCGTAAATGTCCACAGTTTTATTACAATGGTCGCGTTTCACTTCACCTGGAACAATAAATATACATATTATTTTTAGAAATGGAAGACTCTTTATAGATATGATACAATAATATATATACGTTATATAATATACTTTGTACGTTTCATCGTTGAGATCGCAAGGGACATCCCCGTCTACCGATTTTACGAACATCATACATTTCCGATTTCTTTCAATTCAAAACCTCAGTCCACTCCTATAACCCAACCGAATCTCAGCTTTTAGCAGAGCGTTCATCATACGACTCTCGTCCATGTGGATGTCTATCCCTTATTCTATACACCGTTCCAATAATCTTCCTACCTTCAAATCCCACATGTTTAATCACCTAATATCCTGACAATTCCTAAAATATAATAACAATACAGGTATTGATATATTTCTAATATATATATTGATATATTACTAATATAAGCTATTATGTCTTAGAGTATAATGTCAATTAATACAATTAAATTAGAAAGAAATAAGAATATAATGAAAAAAATTCGAATCACATTCAATGACAATATTAAAAAAAAAAAATTAAAAAGCCGGAAAAATCTGTTCAGTTTTATGATTAAAAATTGTATTTGATGGATAAATGATTCTAATCATTCTGTTCTCACATGGTAAATGATTTTAATTTGTAAATTTAATTGTAATTACATTATAGTGTAAGATATGTTATTTTTTAAAAATATTATTCTAAATAAACTTGTCTCAGAATAAACAAAGAATTTATTGTTATTAAATGTTTATTACAAGGACAGACATAAATAAATAATTTGGTATATTAGCTTTATCTTTAAAACGAGACCCTACAAAAAAGAGGGCCCCTTCTCAATGTTTGTATTTATCTTTATTTGATGTCACATAAAATAAAATAAAATATCGTTTAAGCCCATTAATAAGCCCTTAATCTGTATTTATATGAGAGCCTCAAAGGTTCCGGGTTCAGGTAGACATTTCGAAATGGAAATAAACAACCCGATAAATAAAAGAAAAATTTATAAGATATTATTTATGGTCATTTGAAATTTGGAAAATTATATTATCGTTTATTTTTAAGAATTTAAATTGTTGATAAATTAAAAATAAATTCATTAAAATGAAAATAATTAACCATATTTGCATAAGGAGCATTAAGATACATTCCGGCATTATCAAACTGTCTTGCGGGTTAGCCTACTTGGGCAGTGAAGGGGCTGCAGAGGTGACATTAAATATTTATTGACTGGTTTATTGAAGAGCATAGTTCAACCTAGGAACATAGCCTTCACATTCTAAACTGTAATCCATTAAATTCTTTTAGCTTTTATTTTTTTATAGATATAAGTTCTGGAAATTTATTTCAATACAATATAAATTAAAATTTTAAAATCATAGCCATTTAAAAAAAAAGATAATTTATTCCTAAATTATGTATTAATTTTAAATAATATTTATTATAATAAATTAATTATCTTTAAGATTTTCTAATAAGCACACAAATATAAATACAGATACGATTGGTATTGACAAATATCTAAGTCATTCTTATCCACAATACTTTTATAAAAAAAAAAATTAAGATACATTATGAAATAACTGGTGAGAAATAATAATAATGGAAAACATAGAGGATTACAAGTAATAACATATAAAAAATTGTATGAAAAAGTTAAAATAACAGTTTTTATTTATATGATATGGTTTTAAAATACAATGATTATCATGTTATTTGTAAAATTACAAATGGCGATACGTATTTAAAATATATAAATAAAAGTGTTAGAAAACAAAAAATATAATTTGTTTATAATTATGATATTTTTATGTAGTACCAATAATGATATATGAAATAATTGTATAAAAAAGTTAAATGACTAAATTATGATATTACTACAAAATGCAAAGAATGACATATTTAAATGGATGATAAGAATCCAGTAAACAGTTTTCCACTTAACTATTTCCTTGATTTTTTAAAGATCTTTTTTTGTCAATTTGTTGAAATATTTGCACAACTGTATATTCATATTAACATATGTGTTAATTTATTTTATAGATACAGGTGATATTTAATTTACATAGGTAAGATTTAAAATAAGTACGTTCAACATTCAACTTTTTATAAACGACTTACATTAAGAAAATATATTTTATGTCCCAAGAATCAATATTATCTCAAAACAGATTATATGTTCGGAGGGATTTGTTTGGAAAATGTTATTTTTTAAAGAAAAGATTAGTTTTCAATGAACATTCTTTCATAAATTAATTTTGTTTCCAACCCTGTACCACTACAGCTAGTGAACGGGTCTGCCTCAGTAGAGTGGAGGGTTCAGTACATGGTAGACTGTACTGTTTTACGATCTATGATTTGTCCTAGACCACGCTCAACCGCCAGATTTTCCCCCTTATTTTGGATACTAAGTTTATAGAGGCTGGGTCAGCCCCAGGAGGGTCCTAGATCCCATATGATCCATATCCGACCCCTAACAGACTAAATAAAAGTACTGCCAGTAGCGGGATTTGAACCAGGATACTCGGCATGGCATCTCAGTGCTCTATCACTCCGCTTATATATTCTTTTCTAAATATAAATGCCTGCAAATTCCTTAATGGAATGGGAGCCATAATTACCTGAAACAAAGAGTGAGGGGCGAAACAATGGGATTGCTAACTAACCTGAACACTTCCGCGTTTCAGACATTTCCCGCATTCTCATCCAACTTAACGGAGACCATGCAATCCAGCACAGGAGTAGAGACCTTAAGCTCTTCGCCGTTATCATACACTGTACATCAGTAGGATACAGGAAGGGCATCCGTGAATGGGCTATTTGAGAGGATTGTACCTGATTACTCTAACCTTTTCACATTTATACAAGGTATAACAAGTAAAGTAATAGGATAGGTCATAACCTTTATTATGGGAGATCGTATAATGTTATGCTCACGAAAAAATAGGGAGTCATGAGGACGACCGACAGAAATGAAAACTCAAAACTCTGGAATAACCGTGTTCCTTTTTTAATATTTAAATCAATTATATACTGGATTATTTAAATTTCGTATTTCTAAATTTAAAATACTAACATTAGTCTGGTTTTCATATATACTGACACTCCAAATCAATAATCATATACGTTTTCAAGTAGTATTTAAAAAAAATCAAAATACACGATGGGCTGCAC
Organism: Troilus luridus; assembly: GCA_964056705.1. Lineage (NCBI taxonomy): Eukaryota > Metazoa > Arthropoda > Insecta > Hemiptera > Pentatomidae > Troilus > Troilus luridus. The sequence continues at coordinate 179,215,140 of OZ057412.1, forward strand.
AAGCTCAATAGAAAATATTTAATAATTTAATTTAAATCACAATTATTTGAATACTGTCACTGGGTAGTTTCTCTTCTAGAATTGTTTGGCCCACATGGTCAAGGTGGGTGAGGAAATACCAACGGAAGCGGTCTAAGACTCCGCCTTTGAAAAGATCCGGTAGAGGAAGGAGCGAAAGAAGGCCGGCGAACTATGGCGCAGGAGAGTCCGAAGGCGGCCGAGACCTTACCTATAGCAATCCTCTATTACATCTGAATCATTAAGTGCACTTCTCAATGTATATATTAAACCATTAATCGTATTTCAAGTTGTATGAATAAAGTATATTTATTATAATTCTTTTGGTGCTTACTTAACCCAGATGCACTACATATTTATAAATAATATATTGAGGGTTAAATAATTAGTGAATTGGTAAACACACAACAGAATTCCGGAAAAGAATCCAATTAAGACTAAAGTTAGAATAATAAAATGAGTAATGATCCTAAATGATTACTCTAGGATCCCGAAATCAATTAGAATATTTAAAATATAATTAAGCTTATAAAACATAGCATTATGATCGTTTAGCTGAACAATACTGAGATCATTCGTACTTTTCATAAAATCAATCAATCGTTTCATAAAACAAGACATTTAACTATGCTAAATAAAATCTTTTAGGGTAAACGATAACATAAACTAGTTATTGATATTTTAAATTATTATTAGTATCAAAATTTGATACTTTCGTTTAATAATTGTGCATTAAATGCATTTTAGTTAAATTAGTTAATTAAGTTAAACGAAATTTTAGTTAAATATTATTTTTCTTATATCAATGGAATTCTGAACTATAACTAAAGTTGATCTATAGAAATTGTTACAACTCATACAAAGGCATTTAGGCGTCCCCATCTCGACCGATACGACACGAGCATGTCAGTCATTTTGGTGATGCGAACTCTTAAGTTTTTCCTCTACCAAAAGTCGATAAACGCGACTAAAGACGTTTTCGATTTATAAAAAAGATGTTGTAGTTCGAAAAAAGGTATACAAGTTATATCCTTAAAATATTTAGACAGTTCGTCCCACTGAAGTATTTACTGTTTTTTTCTTTTTTTTTTGCAATTATTAAGAACTAAAAACTTCACCATGTTCTGTTAAAATGTTTTTCTTGTTTTGTTCAAACATTTTTGTAAATCGGTTTAAACGATTCAATGACCTCATTTAAAAATATCAATAGCAAATGTTTTTAAATAAATTGTTGGTTGAAACGTTAGTAGATGTGATTTGGTGATATGTACTGCTAATATGTAAAAAGTCATGCATTAATTCTATAAACTTAGAGTGGAGGCTTACAGTGCTTAAGCTCCACCCAAAATATATACATATTCATATATGCCTAATTAATGAAACTAGACTATTTTGCATAATTATACGTAAATAGTTTTAGCAAGAGAATTAACTTCTTTTGAATAGAGTTGACTGTTCAAAATCATCAAAGAGCACAAATGTCAGTTATCGTTATACCAATTTTATAATTTTGAAGACAATAATACAAATACTAAGCTATTAATAGATATTGTTGTTTCATCATTATTTAACATTTTGTACACATAGATTATAATTCAACAATTTTTAGCTTTAGAATGTATTGAATAATAAATGGTAAATATTCCAAACAAAGTTTATAAGGAAAACGTTCCACAACGTAAATGTTATAGTTATAGTGAAAAGTTATATTCTACATTTTTACTTTAAAAATTCGATCAAATTAATTTGTACATGATAATTTATTTCAAAGGAAGGTAAAACACAATTAATTAGTAGCAGGTAATTAAGTGTACTTTAATTAGTTTTGGTAATATTCTGGTTGTTTTATCTTTTCAGTTTCCACAAACGAAGACCGAGACTAAAATGAAAAAATATTACTATAAAATTCATGTTCAATCATTATAATAATCAATGTTAAAATATTATTGTTATTTCAAAGAATTTACTATAACAATATAATAAATAAATAATAATAATATGTCATTATTACTAATTTCTTATATCTACCAATAAATTATTTGGAAACAATTGTAGAAAACATTGTAATAAAAATGAAAAAAATTATTTACTGCACATATTAATAACCCAAGTCATGATCAATATCCAGAGAAGAGAAAAAATATGACGTAAATTCCCGAGGGTTTTGTGATCTGAAAAATGCCTACATGAAAAAACACTTGAGGGGCTGTTTAAGTAAGACGATGCTTTTAGTGATATGAGTTGGAGGGAAAGAGGAATTTTAAACAACTGTGGAGGAAAGAATGGACTTGCAAACTGCCTTCCAATAACTATATTTCTTAGTAAGTTGAAGTTCTGGCGTTAATGTGACAGGGGAGATATTTAAGGAATAACAAAGCAAGTTCCTACACTCTTACTAAGAAACTCTTTACTTACTTTAATTTAGTCTGCTGGGCCTCATCAGAAACTTTTTAATCATTGCTTGATTTATAAATATATAATATTTATTACATACTAGTGACCCACCCCATGAAACGGAAGAAAATCCGTGCAGTAGTTATTGAGTTTACTGCGAACAAACGCGGCCGAGGACTTTGTTTTATAATATGTATAAATATATAATAAATAATTGTTGGACTTGTCCCCATTCTCTGTTTCGAAACCGCAAATGCGTGTAAAAATATATGGTAATAATAATAACGAGTGAAAACAATTTTAAGTACCCCGAGCAATGCGAAGAATAAATACATAGTTACCGACTGGTGGGAGTATGAGTGCTGCTATCGTATCCAGCAATAGTTCAATTTCTGAGGAAACAGTTAATTTATGAAGGTATTTGATATAAGTTGGGGACTTCAAGAAAAGCAGAAAGCGGTTATGCTGGGAACTGCTAGCCACGTAAGAAAATGCTTCAATAATCCAAATGGAACATGGTCCGGGTTGGTGTATTTATCTGGCGTAAGCTGAGAAATCCAAGATAATACATAATAATAATAATGAGGCTTAGCGAACCCGAAGGCTCGATGCCCATACCTGCAACCTTTGCTTAAGAACTTCCGTCCACGGACCACAACCCAAACGCAAATCCAGCTCACTCCTAACGCGATCCTCTCGCCTGCACCTCGTTCTGCCCTTCATACGCTTCATTCACAGTGATTAAATATTAATAAATAATATATACCAATATTCTAAAAAAAAAATAAGTTATCGGCATTATTTAGGTCTGCAGATAATAATAAAACATTCCTACAATTCTACAAGTAAACAAATACACAATACATTAAAAAAAAATTAATATGAACAAGTTCATTTATCGGAGGGTTCCTTTTATAGCGGATTCTTCGATTGTAAAGATAAACCACTTAACAGTTATAGAAAAATAAAAAGGATTGACAGAAATTATTCCGGGCATGACGATCCTTTAAGGGCAGAGGAAATCCTGTATCGTATTAAGGATAATTGGATCCGGAATTTTCCTTTGATTGAGCGAATCCTGGAGCTAACGAACCGAAGGCCGTCCAATTCCGCCGAGATTACCTCATCTCATTTATGCAATTTATTGCTTCTCTGTGGTCTCAAGGTAGTTGCTAATGCAAGTTTTCGATACTTTTTATCTAAAAGGAACCATTCAAAAATTTAGATTATATATTCAAAAATGTAGAGCGCATACACACCTTATCTATAGCATTTCCAAGTCTATTTGAACCTTTTCCAAGTCAACTGTAACCTTTTGCAAAACAAATGCTACCCTTTCCAAGTCACAATCAACCCTTTCCAATCCAAATGTAATCCTTTCCAAATGAGTTGAAACCCTTTCCAAAGCAAATGTAACGCTCTACAACTCAATTATCACCCTTGAAAATGTTTTGAAAATTTACCGTAGTGGGGATTGGGCGAATTTGGGGCCTCAGAACTCGACAGGATAAAATCATCACAACTTATTTCTTCACAAGTCTTGTTAGGACAAAAATTAAGTACATAATTCAAAAAACAAATAGTTGATTTTTTGTTTCTGAGAAAGTTAATTTAAAAAAAGTAAAAACATCTAATCTGAACTTAATAACAGTATCTTCATAGTTTTGGGAATAAAATAATAAACTTTTTTTTTATTATTTACTCCTTGATAAAAAAAAATTAACTTTATGTTTTAAATTTTTTCCTTAATTTTTTGTAAACAAGAATATTATTATATTTATTATTTTATTAACAAGATACTATTGTTAAGTTCAGATTACATGTTTTTACTTTTTTTAAATTAACTTTCTCAGAAACAAAAATCATTCATTTGTTTTTTTTTAATTATTTGCCTCATTTTTGTCCTAACAAGAGTTGTAAAGAAAAAGGTTGTGATGATTTTATCCTGACGAGTTCTGACGCCCTAAATTCGCCCTTTCCCCAGTACGGTAAATTTTCAAAACATTTTCAAGGCTGACAATTGAAATATAAACGGTTACAATTGAATTGGAAAGGGTTTCTTGTGACATGGAAAGGGTAACATTTAATTTATAAAAGGTTACAGGTAACAGGAAAAGGTTCAAATAGACTTGAAAATGCTATATGTATATAAATAAAAATGAATCGCTAAATGTGTTGCTAAGCGCAAAACTCGAGAACGACTCGACCAATTCGGCCAAATTGTTTTTCTTATTTTTGTTAAGGCGCAAAAAAGTCACTTATAGAAAGCAAAAACATAAAAATTACGAGGGAAATAATAAAAACAACACTTTTCTTTTCCCATACAACGCAATCTGTTCCCAGCTGTCAACATTAGAGATCAATCAAAACAAAACAAAGGAACATTGTTTGTTAGTAAAAGTTTATTGGGGTTTGCGTGCCATTATCTATAGAAATAAAATGAATCACCAAATGTGTTGATTTTTTTTGTCTAAATTTCGATGTCACTTTACTTATGGAAGATCAGTAATCGTAAATTTATAATATAATAATATATAAATAAGTTATAAGAAAGTAAGTTTTGGTGCAGTTTTTGGATGGGAAGAGGCTCCATGGACTTAGATTTCTACGTTCTTTTAAAGCAAATTGAACAAAAGTAATATAACTGACGTACGTGTCATCATTGCTTTCTCGGTGCGGAGCATTTTCTTGGTTATTATTAAATGTTTGCTTCTCTCGTAAACCAATTGTGTGTTTATTTGTTGGGTGTGTTTACATTTAGACTCATGCGTTTGGTCGAAGACGCGGGCCCAGATATTTGGTCTAAGAACTCGAAACGCTAAAAATCAAGGTACTTTTCAATATAATCGGACTGCATAACAACGTGAAGAGCGAAATAAAATTGAAAGGATTAGGATATTACAATCAGTTTAATATAATCATCTTTTAGTTGCGATGTTTCAATTGACTACAATTCCTACCAAAGCGTTGGAATCTACGAACTCAGTTTGCCCACCTTGCAAGGCATTGAAATACAAAAATGAAGGAAATGAATTGTGTTGCGAAAATGGCAAAGTGTGCCATTGGTTCCGCCACCAGAGCCATTGCACTCATTAGTTTCAGAAACTGAGACGGATTCTATAAATTTCGTTACAAATATAACAACTCCTTCCAAATGGTGCAAAAAATATACTTCACGACAGTTTCATGGAAACTTTTAAGGTAACTAGATTTACATAGTTTATTCCTTTTTAAGTTATTGTGTAAAAATAAAACTTTTCTTGCAGATACAAGGCCAAATATATCATAAAGCAGGTTCGCTGTTGCCGGTAACATATGGCGACTATAAATTCCCGCAAATTTATTTCATGGGCAATACAACAGAAGAAATTGATAATAACAGTTCAGTGAGGAGGTCTATTGTAAAACAATTACAAACTTTGTTTCATGAACACAATCAATTGATTACTTTGTTTAAAACTGTACTGGACCTTATGCCATCTGGTAATCATAAAATTGTAATCAGAGCTGAAAAACTCCTGTAGGAGAACATGCGAGATGTTTCAATGCACCAACAATCGATGAAGTTGCCATTGTAATGGTTGGAGACAATTTGGAAGCCCTTTGTTTAAGGGAAATAGGGTAAAACAACGTCTGCCGGGAAAGCTAGTATGAAATAAATTTTGAAGGTTTCGTTACAGTTTCCATGGAAGTTTCAATATACTTTACGATGAGGTAGCTTTGTGGTATCTGGTAAATTTTAGTTTCGAGATTCCCTAATAGATACTTCTATGTCTGGGGTGTTTAATATGTTTATAAATAATTCTATTGGTTTCAGGGATGCCAGAGTAATATTTAAGATAATAGCTCAAACTGTTATTTCTTTAAACGTTCTAACTTAATTCTGAATTGGATTCTTTTCTAGAAGTAGGTTGTGTGTTTACCAATTTATTAAATAATTAAGAACTGAAAACTTCGAAAATCACAATACCTTAAGAGGTGTATTTACATTAATTAATACATTCTTATATATTTATTATATAATTAATCATGTTATTATATTGGGTTTTTTTCATAGTGGATAAATTTTTAATTTTCAAATATTGCCAGTAGGCCAGCGGCCAGGTACCAAAAAAGGGCTTTAGGTCGCAATAAATTGAAGAGAGCTGCATTTTTGATATGTTGTGAGGGCATGTCTAAATAGTGTAAATCCAAGTTAGCAACCGAAAAAACGGGTAGGAAAATTTTTGGTGGCCGAAAAACCTCGGGGAGACTGGGTGGCCCCCCCCCTGCATAGTAGTGTCTACTAGTACTACCATTAAGGTAATTTACAAGTAAATATTTATACTTTACAATAAACAAGCTGTTTTAGATCGATTAGTGGCGTAAAAGGTCATTTTCTTAAAACACGTACTTTCCACGATTTTTCTTTTTTTTATAGACCTCGTTATATTACGGTAAGTTTAGAAAAAATTGCCAATTTGCAAAGAGGTGTAACTCTAAGAATCTATTACACCTACAGGAATCGGTCTGTGATTAAATAAAAGCAAGTTAAACTTACTACAACTTCATTACGAATGACTTTCATCGTAGGATTACTCCTTCTGCAGGTGATCTTCTTTAAAAATGGTTACTCATGTGATTTTTCAAAAACGCACCGACTAAAAGATAAGAGCCAAAAACAGAAATAAATCCGAAAATTTCGAGGATTTCGGGCACCAAACGTTTTTCCATCCGTTTTTTCAGTTACAAACTTGGATTTCCACTAGTCAGACATGCCCTTACAACATTCAGCTCTCTTCAATTTATTGCGACCTTCAAACACCTGGCCGCTGGCCTAAGGGTAACTTTGGGACTGTCACAGTTACCCTACGGTTATTTTGTTAGGATTTTATTGGGAAATAATGCCTAGAAATCCTAAAAGAATTCTTAGTCCAATGCCATCCATAGCGTATACTGAAAAAAATTTACAAGAAGCCTTAATTGAAGTCTTGCAACAATAGATAATGCAATCAATCCGAAATGCAACAACCAAGTACAAAATGCCAAAAAATCTGGTTTGATTCGCCTCAATGAATATAAGTCAGTCTTTTATTGATACAGACGTGTTTTTCTTTTGTCCAACAGTTACGCACTATTTCAATATCCCGCCGGTAGCTAAAACTATAATTGCTGCTAAGAATATCTAAGAACATTTGTTATTTAAAAAAAAAAAGTTTATCTACTACGTCAGATTATTACAGAAAATACCTGAAATTAAAGAGTATTCGAACAGAGAGACCGGCATGAGGATAAGGCGTATTAGGTGCTATGGCCACATAATTAGGCTTCCCGTGTAAATGGATCCAAAATATTAAGAAAGGCTTGGAATTAGCCAAAATTACTAATGAAGACATAAAACAAGGAATAATTTTAATTTGAAATTTGAAAAACGGGAGGTTAAGCTAGAGACAAAAGCGCCGAAAACTGGAACAAAATTGAGCGAATAACGAAAACATAAATTCTCACAAGGAATGAACACACAAAAATACGCGCAATCTTGTTTCTAGAATTGGTTTTCTACCATATTTTGTTATAGGAAGACTGACCTGAAGAATTTTAACTTTGAAACAAAGATAGAACCGCTTAAAATTTTGAAAAGTTGCCCAAAGTTACCCCACCTTACGATAAGCATTTAATTTTAATTACTTTAAAGGTATTCATTGTTACTATTAATTAGCTAATGCATTGTTGGACAAACAAAATAACAATCAAAATTTTAATGGAATTGAAATTTCGTGTGATTACTCGCTGTGTATGTAATTTTTTTAGAATGATTAGTACAGCAGTATCGGTATAACCAATCACAACACTAGTATACTAGCTATTCTTAATCGTTTTAATAATTTATTAAAATTAGTGTAATCTAAAAGTATCTCCAACTGTAATAGTAATCAAATTTTGCCCGATGGCTTATGTAAGGGATTTAAAGTATTTAATGTATGTTTCAGTTTTTGTTTATATATATATATGTTAGTTTTTTCTGCTGATTTGCATTTTTTGTTTATTATCGATTTGTACACTCTCATCAATTATAATTTGAAAATTATTTTCTAGTAATGCATATGTAAGGGAAGTAGATGTCTGTTCGGTGTACAGAAACTATATTGCTATAACAGGATGTCCAGAAAGTCAAAGTGTCTCATATATAAAATAATTGTGAGACCAATTGAACCACTGAGTGGAAAATCGAAAAAACTCGATTTTTGCTGTAATATAAACTGAGATAGCATTTTTTCTCATCATGTGTAGGCACATTTACTCAGCAGAAAAAGGGAATATCTCGATAGTTTTAAACCATTTAAAATCAATAGGTTGTCTGGTGTTGAGTGTAACAAGGGAATAACTCGAGGATTAGTTCAAACTTTGGATGTATGTATTTTTAGTATGTATGTAGCAGACATCAGTTCAGTCCTCTACACGTATCACAAAGGTCAAGGAAAAAAGAGATCTGATGAGGTATGTAGTTTTTTAAGTCATTACATAACCAAATTTTTACCAGAGTCTGTAAATGAGCATTTTGTCTTTAGCGATTCTTCCGGGGGGAAAATTCGAAACCACACCCTAACGAGGTTGTTTTTAGGACTTACAGTGACAGAAAGAGTTAACAATATCCATCAGTATTTCCCAGTAAGGGGGCATAGCATTACAGCTTGGGATCGCAACTTTGCTTGTGTAAAACCTGTTATAAGGAAACATGACCGTGTATACCTACCATCACAGTATAACGAGATGATAGCAAGGGTTCGAAAAAAATACACCAATTTTACTGTCTATCAGGTTACAAGTGAAGATATCTTGAACTTCAAGGATTAGTGGCCACTCTATTTTAAGGAATCCAGCAATTCCATTCAGGACAAAAAAGTTAAATTTTTAATAAGCAAATTCTCAATCAAAGGGATACCTAACTGCATCCGAGTTTATCGATGGATTGACAGAAGATGTTTTTAAACTTATAAAGGGAAATCCAAGGGAATTGCACCTTCCTTCAAACAAAGCCTAACATGGTTCTGTGGGCATTTACAAAAAAAAACTAGATGATGTGGGAAAAATCTTACATTACGTACCAGATGACAAGAGACTGTTCTATGTACGCATTTTATCATGGAAAACAAAAGAGGGAAACTAAGATGACGAGTAAAATATCATATTCCAAGTCAAGTAAAAAATATGTTGACTTTTATAATTAAAATGGTAATTAATTTTATATTTGAAACATTTTTCAGTATATCATTAATGATTTTACCTTACAATATCTCTGAATACAGTGCAGTACTTGGTAAAGTATTTCAAACAAAACTCAGATACATATTATAACCAAATGAGTGAAAAAAGGAAATCAGTTTTAAATAACTAAATAGTTCCCACTTCCTAAAAAAAAAAAAAAAACCTGTATCACTACAACCCATGAAGGGTCTGGGATTCAGTACATGGTAGAGACTGTACTGTTTCATGGACAACGGTTCTATAAAGAGGTGACTTGTCCTAGGTCACGCCCGACCGCCAGATTTTCCCCCCTTATTTTGGGTACCCTGTTTTTATAATATTTTATAGAGGCTGGGTGGGCCCCAGGAGGGTCCTAGATCCTATATGATCCATCTACCGCTGCAAACAGACTAAATAAAAATCATGGCCTGCAGGGGGAATTGAACCAGGATTTCCGGCATGGCCGCTCAGTACTCTACCACTGAGCCACTCCTCTCCTCCCACTTCCTAAAAGTGCTAAATAATGTTGTAATAGTTATACATTAAGATCCCCCATTCATGAAAGTATATTTTTCATGTTAAATATTATTTTGTAAGGTCAACAGAAATCTATTTAGAGAGTTTTGTTGCGTTTCTGAAAAAATATTATTGTTTCAACTAACGGCAGTCAAAATCTTGCTATTTTACAATATCATTTATGACTAGTGTAACAGCCGCGTGTTCAATCGCCAATTACATCTAATAATCGTAATTCTCAAGCCTTACTCTCAATACGAGACACAGACAATAAAAGAAACTGGCCACAACAAATTGTCTCTAGAGGGGCATTAAAAAACTTTACCAAGGGGCTTAAGGGACTTTACACTGGCCAAGTCCTTGCCAAGTGCCAGCCGTGAGAAAATAAAGAGAAAACCTCTTGCCGGGCCATTGGTCGCCTTCTTAAACCTGCTAGTACAGAGTTATTAGCCTAAAGAGTTGAAGTTTTCGGGGACGAAGTTCGGTATCGGTGTAGATATTCGTGTTTCTAATTAATGACACTCAGTTCACAGTAGTCTGCCTAATAAATAATGACTAAAAATGTAACCGATAGAAATGAGCAAGCACAAAAAATGACAACCTCGGAGAAGTGCCCTATATTTATGTAACACAAGTGATGTCCCTGTGAGCATTTCCGTCACAACGTGATTTCAATCACTATTTATTTTTAATTTTAACTTATAATTATTAAGGGATCAGGACCAAGAAATTAACAGGATATAAATATCATTAGAAAAAATATGTATAACAATATTTAACATTTTTTTATTAACTTATAAAATCAGCCTCCTGCAAAACAACCTCCATCAAATACAAGACAAAAACACAGCATGACCCCTCCAATCGGCCTAACGCCATAAGAATGCTGCATAATAAGCAGGCTAAGAATAGGTCATACTAAGTTAACTCACTTCCATCATCTCTTTGGGCTGTATCATTCAGCCTGCAAAACTCACATGCATTAATTATACAAATATTAATGTCAAGCTTCTGTTTGAACATAAAACATGTCTAATTTATAGATTAAACTTGGGTATTGAAACCTTTCTACTGTTCAAAATAAATATTAATGTACAGAAAACGCCTAGTTTAAAAAGTGTTTAAAAGTTACGAAACTACTTTATGAAATTTAGCCAAAGCAGTCGTCGCTAGTGGCCTCCGTAGTCGAGGCGACGTTAAACAAAACCAAATAAAAAATTAGCCAAAGAGAAAACAAAAATAGGAACGTATAGGTGTAGCTGTGAGAAAAATCCTGTTTTCCTTCTTCACCCACGGACCTTAAAAAAAAATTGAGAATTAGAAGTCACATCTCTCAGGCCTTAGTGTGAAGATTGAACATGCCTGTCTTTTGTATGTCTAATCAGGTCTAGCTACATAAAATATCAATTGAATAGGATGATTTATTCGTTATCTATACTTATAAATTGATCTGTGTGGGGAAAATTCTCACGGGTTAATAGAAAATAAATAACTAGACAGCGTTTCGCTTATTCAGCTATGATCAAATACAGCACACCTCACATCAACAGCCAATTAGAGTCATTAATTACAGACAGCAGTCTAAAAACCCGTAGTTTTTTTTATTTTGTACTTTGCAACGAGGTTCCTGTTTATGATTGATGAATCTTCTTGGAATGTTGTGGTGAGATATTTTGAATTTGAACTTTATTGATGCGAATTTTTATTAAGTGTATGCTTGGTACATAACGTTGAACGTTTAAATATCCCCATTTTAATAAAAACATAATGTTCGAAGTAATTATAGCTCAGAAGATTTTAAAAAGATAAGAAAATGCCGTTGTTGTAATTATATTTTTTAACAAATTTTTCACTACTTAAAATGAAAAAAAACAAAAATTAACATCAACAAAACAAAAGTCATTATATATTTGTGAATTTCTGATTATGGTTTTTAAAGATTTATCACGCCGATATTCACGTCAAAAATAACATGTGATGGAATAGTAAAAAAAAAATGTCAGAAGTGGGATTCGAACCCACGCCCACAGAGTGGACTGCGACCTGAACGCAGCGCCTTAGACCGCTCGGCCATCCTGACAGCGGAAAAGTATACCAATATCATTTTTAATCAGAATGTAAATAATTTACCTATTCAGGTAGTAATAGTAAGCATCAATATATTAAATAGTAGAAGCATTATTTTTATATTCGTTGTCATTAAATATGATGAGAAAAACTATTTTTTTTTAATTTATATTTTTATTAATTGTTGTTATTTACAAATTTTTTTTTTTTGAGAGAAAAGATTTGCCCTGGCCGGGATTTGAGCCGGGTCGTCCGCTTCACCGTAGCAGTGCTCTAACCAACTGAGCTACCAGGGGTCCCATCCGAGTCAGGCAAATCCCTTCTCTTTACCGATCCTTAATCCCCGTGTTCTTGCAATTCACTCGCGATGTACACATGGGGAAGAATGTTCATTGAACATTACTTTAATTAGGGTCTTGGTGAATTACGTCAATATATTATTTATAATATTTATTATTTATTAATTGTTATTATTATTATTATTATAGGCAAATCTGGTCTCTTCACAACAAAAATATTTTATTTAAATATTTGTACTTTAAATTCGCAATCATATTGTATTATTCTAATTATTTTCTGTCGTATTTAGAATTTTACAAAATATTTTAAATTTTAATATATCTTATAAAATACTCATTTATAAAAATTACTTTATTAACTAAACCCTGAAATTTTATTTTTAAAAAGTAAAAAAAAAATTACGAAACCATAATCCATCGTTGTAGATAAAAAATAAATAACTTGTATTACAGAATGCATGTATTCATGGTAACTCATAGGAATTGTAATTATAAACAAGTACCAGGAAGCCGAAAAGTTCATAGGCTAACATTGTAAAACACATTTTGTTTTGTAAAATTCAATTTTATTATTCGACATCATTCCCCTTGAGAGAAACACAACGATTATACTGATCATAAAATTTCTTGATAACTCTTTTATAGCACCATTTCTCAAAATAGGCATTACTCTCAGAGACTGTTTTTTCATTCTTTCCAGTGAGCATTCATTTTAGACCTGAAAACAGAAAAAAGTCACTGGAGGCCAGATTTAGAAAACATGGTGGATGGGAATGCAACTTGTAGCTTAATTCATGCAGCTTTGCTGTCGTTTTCATTGACATGTGATATGGTGCATTGTCATAAGGTGGCCGCACTTTTCTCTTCTTCAAATGGGGCCGTTTTTTTGTGATTTGATCCTTCAAACGCTCCAACAACGCTATGTAATAATCGCTGTTGATGCACTGGCCCTTTTCAAGCTAATCAATCAATGTTATACCTTGCGCATCCCAGAATGCTGATGCCATAACCTTCCCAGCCGACTGTTGCATCTATCCAAGCATTGAATTCAGTTTATCCTAAGCAGTTCACTCGTGTGACTGTCGATTGGGCTCTGGAGTGTAGTGATGAATACGTTGTCACATATCGACGTAAATTTGTTTTGTTATTAAGGTTGAATATAGCTGAACATCTCTCTGAGCCAACGAAAGGTTGAAACTTTTGCTCGACTGTGAGCTCGTGCGGCAGCCACTTTGCACACAGCTTTATCATGTCAAAATATCCATGCATGATATGTTCAAAACGCTCTTTTGACATCTTCAGATTCTCAGCTACCTCGATAAAATCAACTTGAATTTAATGTCATTAATAATTATTTTGTGATTTTTTTTATGTTTTTGTCAGATACAGTCTCTTTCGGTCATTCACTACGTGTATCGTCTTCGGTGGTCATTTCACTCAGTCGAAATTTAGTGAACAATTTTTAACGATTGATTTTCCTGGTGGAGACTCCGAGTAATGTTTATCAACCCAAAAAAAAATATGTAAAGCAAAGCTTCATAGGGACGCTAAATTCATTTTTATTATTTATTTTTTTTACATTAAACAAATGTAGCTTCATTCACAATGCTATATTTCATGAACCAATTGTTCGACAACTTTCAAATTTATACGTGAATCTTTTGAAGCTTAGTACTAACTAAAAATCATAAAGATTTAATTTTAGCACTATAATAGCTAATTTAATAGTAATTTAATAGCAACTATATGTCAGCCTTCGAACTTTTCAGTCCGCCTAATAACACATTCATAACCAATCCTAAGAAATAAACATTAATTTTGCAGTAAAAGTGTTTAAACCTTTGTTATTGTTTAATGGATATTACATATATTTTAAAAAATAAATTTTTGTTAATTTGGTTATGACCTTATTTACCTGTTGAAAAGCATGGTGAGTTTTGATCGATAAAGGTGTAATTCAGCCTTATTATCGTCTGTGTCCAGTAGCAACTCAAAAATTTGTTCATTGCAACCGTGAATATATTTTATTTAATATGATAATAGAGATACGTTTTACAAGAGGTAATAAGTCAATAACCCGAGTTATAAGAGTTTAGTTGGGATAAATTAAAACTAAGATTATTCCTATACATTATTCTATTCTTTAAAAAAATATAACAACTCTTTTTTATGGATAGCAATAACTAAAATCTATCAACATGCTACACTTAAGAGCATTAAGTATTGGTTATTAACTAATACTCTAACAAACTCTATGAAAACTTCTACGATCTCTTATATCCTTCGACTTATATTGTAAATGATTATATTGTTGAATAAAAATATTGATAATTATTGTAGTAATAGTATTAAAAATAAAAATTCAAGCCTACAAAACCTTTTACTATTCTTAGTAAGTGATATATCAACACAGCTTACCTTCTGCCTTGGAGGAAGTCCTGACCCGCTTAAACTAGGCCATACGCGGCTCACTTACTCACATTTTATTAAAAAACTGTCACCCCTCCGAGTCAATATTGTATCGCCATTCTTATGGTGAAAGATATTTTTGAGGAGAGTATAACTACGTTCCAACAATGACTAAAATTGGACGGCCCAATATTTATCAAAGGCCCTTATTTATAACAAAGAAGGAATCACAATTGGTATTTAATTTTTTTATAACACAACTTTTTTTTTAATAATTAACGGTCTAAATGATGGTACTTTGATAAATTCTGTATTTATTTTTCCTCATCTATATGCATTCGTGCTTATTTTGTGAGTGCTAATCAGTGTGTTTGGTCCATACTCATCAGTATTACAATGCAATCCAATATATTGTATTGCATATCATAGGAGTTGATGTCTTAATGATATTACACCTTTAAAAACAAAACAAAATTAGCTTATGGAGCAAAAAATGGTCTGGGTGAAAGTAAAAAAATGAATTGCTTAATTCATTGCATAATTCTTAATAGAAATGAACAATTATATTTAGTAGAACGTGGTGTTCTTCAGGATTGGATAAAAAAGTTACAAACAAACGAAAATGATATATAAAAAGTAATGAATAAATTATAGAATATTGAAATAACATAAAAAAAAGTGATGTTTTAAATTCTAAAATAATGGTAATTTTTTAAATATATGAACTAGAACAATTGTAAATGAGTAACTAAAATAAGAGGTATTTTTTTAACCACAGCCTGGACCATTTTCTTCCTTATTCATAGGAAAAACACCACAACCCTCGAATGGTCAATGGTAGATATTGTAAGATATTTGTAACTTTTGTTGAGTGAGATCTCGGACAAATCACCTATCTCCACAATTCTTGTTACAACTTTTGGGAACAAGAACCCGAGAACCTTTTAGGTTCTAGTAGTAAAAGATTTTTTGGTTTAAAAAAAAAAATAATTCAGAATTTGTTTAATCTTTCAGCCCAATCGTTTGATCTGTCATAATTCTTATGAAAAATTCAACCAACAGTATAATGTTGAAGCCCTGCGTACCCGGATGACCTCAGAGGTCGAGAGATCCCTACCAAAGAAGATCCTCCCATGATGACCCAGCCGGCCACCGCCTTTGTGGTTCGTTAAGGGCCGCGGACCTTTGGCCCCTGCGAGTTACCAAATCAAACGGCTCTAGCTATCTCATTAGGCCTCGCTTCATCTCTATGCAATGGTAAATATTTAACTTCTCCATTTGTGTACATAAAGAGTCTCTTGATTTGAGTTGGTTATGTCAATCAAAAAATAGAAAATAAGAAATTATTCCCTTTCAGGGGCAAATATATTATGCCACTATATAAACATGATATAAGTTATTTCCATATCCAATTTAAACATTTGTTAGTAATATAAGACCCCTACTCACAATCGAGGAATTTATAATTATGAGGAAATGGGCCACCACATGAGCAAACGCTTCAGCATGAATTGAAGGCCTGAAAAAAATACCATGGACATAGCACATCTAATACCAAACTAATGTCTTCGGTGCTGCACTATTGATGTAGTTTTTTTTTTTTCTTTGCCCTGAAGAAGATCTGAAAGTCAAGCCGAAACGTTAGCACATAAAAAAATAATTTTAGCTTATTTGTGTACTATTCTTTGACCACACCCACTACTATTTTCTACGCTATGCATTAACTTATTTAGTGAGAACAGTCCAGGATTAATGTTGTTAGAATATTTCATATCTGTTTTTGTTTAAGTTTCGGAAGTAAAGTTCAACGTAAAGCGGCTTTTTACCACGAAATTCCACTTCTCATAATATACCGTTAATACAATGTTATTTTATATGTTATTGTTCTGTGAGTGAATAAAACAAAAAACAACAATCTAACCTATTTCACCTTGCCAATATATACTTATTTTGGTAATAGGATCTGGCCATAATTCCCTGTTCCTTTAGAGATAATGAAGGTTATATTAGGCTTCTCATATAACAGGAAATTATGCCAGTTGAAATTATCCATCTTGAATTACCCATTAGTCTTGAGCGATTCCGAGCTAAATACCAAAATATTATTAAAACTAAGAAATTTTACTTCGGCAGATTCTTAACCCTTAGAGCTCTATGGACGCATATATGCATTTGGTGAAAGTCAGCCGTGTGGCCTACGGCCGCATTTATGTGTTTTCTCTAAGTCATCGGCCTGGACTAAAGGCGCATATATACGTTTGCTGGTGTTTTCAATCAATGTGCAATAATTTTCGTGTTAAATTAAGACAGGGGCATTTGTTAGTAATTTGCCTTCCTCAGGTAGCGGTCGGTCAGTGTTAGGGTCATAAAAATCTCCTGGAATTTCCGAAATGGAAATCCCATTTTACGTTTCACTCTTTTACCAATTAGGTTTTACTGTCTTTTCGCGACTCAAAGCACGAAAAATGACTCAGTCAGTGGTATCGTCTTGCCAGCGTAACAACCTCACGGTCTCGCTTGCGTCAACGATAGTGCCGTATATAACTTGTTTGATCATTTTTTATTCGTGACACCCTACAAAATATCAAATCTTGAAGAAAATTTCACAAGGGACGACAGTGAAAGAGAATTTTTAATTATTTTATTTATTTGTACAACTGTAATATATACATCTAGTACAAGGGCTATATGACTAACTAGATACATGAAAGGACATGTAGAGGCACTACCCACTGGCACCAATCTAAGAAATAGAATTTAAATCCAAACCAACACCCTTAGATGCCTTTACGATGATGTTCCCAGAAGGATTAGTGTGTTAAATCACCGAACAAACAAATAATTATTTCAAATGCGTACAACATGGTACGGTCTATAACAAGAGTTCCCGTTTGAAGAATTGGGAGGATACTTTTTATGCAGTTCTATGCTTATGCTGCGTTCGAAGAAACTTTCGTTGAAGGAGTATTGGTCGACAGACGAACTGCTGAAATGGGGTATTTTCCGCAAAATTATGTCACGGGATCGGTACATGATGTTGCTACAAATGTTGCACTTCAACGACAATAGTACAACCACGGACGATCCGTTATTAAAAATACGGCCAGTTATAAATAAGTCGTACCGTACAAAAATCTGTTCATCGATGAAAATCTTTTGCTTTACAAAGACAGATGCTATTTCAAACAGTTCATACCATCCAAAAGAAGTAGTTAAATCGATTACGGACAGTTGATACACAAGCCCACTATTGTATACTTTGCTACACAACAGGAAAGCCAACGAATTTGGGACAGTTCGCAAAAATAGGAGACAAATACCCCGCATGGATGAAAAATTGAAGCGTGGAGAAACTTGCTACCGGTAGACTGACAAATATAGCGCTAATAAACGACATTTTACGAAAATATCCGAAAACAGAAGCGTGGCAGGAGGAGGAAAAATAAAACCTGAGGATTTACCGTTTAGACTAACTGAAAGGCATTTTCTGTCGAAGTGTTATAATCGTGCGGGCGCAAAACAGTTGACCCGAAGAAAGTGTGTCGTTTGCAAAAAAATAACAGAAGGAGCGATACGCGATACGAATGTATAAAATGCGATGTCGGTTTATGCATTGATAATTGCTTTGAAATTTTCATAGACAATGAAATTATTAATCTGTTGTAAATATCAAATTAAGATTTTTTGTTGTTTGTATAATTTATTGTTTTAAAATTTTAATGTTTATTATACATAATTTTAATACTCAAAAATAACAGTCTTTAATTATTTAACCTTCTGCAAAAGAATTACTATAGTTTATTACTATTTGATAGTCTCTTCAGTGAGGCGAAAAGGTATTCCGGAACCAGCGATGGTCAGGGCTAGCCGAGCTCCGTCCCTACGGTTAGTTTCGAACAGGAGTATTTAGAGCTCTAAGGGTTAATTCATTTCTAGCCACCTCAAGAATAAGTTGTGAACATGAGTACTTGGTCTGATATCATGAAGTCAAAAGAGAAAGAGTACCAAAACGCCCAACCTCAACAGACGTAATATATCATTGATAATGTAAATATCACAACAAGCTTAGTTCTGCATCTGAAATTAACAAAATCTTGACAGTTAGCGTCTTGTTATGAAAAATAAATTGAAATGACAAAAGTTTTCAAAAAATTATTTTAAAAATGCATCCAATTTATAAAAATTCAAATTCATATACTAAAATTTGATTCATCAATCTTTTTTTTCATAAGTTAACTAAGAAACAATCGATTGTTAATAACCAGGGGCATTCTGAGGGATCGGAGTGGCTCAGTGTTAGAGAACTGAGTTGCCATGTCGGAAATCCTAGTTCAAATCCCGCTGCAGGCAAGACTTTTATTTAGTCGGCTGATATCATATGGGATCTAGGACCCTCCTGAGGCTCACCCAGCCTCTATAAAATGTTATAAAAATAGGGTACCCAAAATAAGGAGGGAGACCTGGCGGTTGAGCGTGACCTAGGACAAGTAATCTCCTTGCAGAACCGTTGTCCATGAAACAGTACAGTCTCTACTATTTACTGTAAGACCAGTTCAAGGGTTGCAGTAGTACAGTTTTTTTTTTGTTTTGTTTTTCAGAGTCAATATTAAGATATAAATGTTGGTGTTCTGTTTTATTTTAGAAACTTATCATATCTTAAGGATTATTTTATGTCTTTTGATTCTTCGCTTTTATCTTATTAATAAATTAATATATTCTGCATTGAGAACATCACCTTATTTCATTAAATGGACTGTCTGAGGGACAACGAAGGAACACAATGAGTAATCCAGGAGCAAACAAAGGCATTGTGGAGACAAATGTATTAATGCAGGGCAGCAACCTTCGCTTCAACAAAAGCCATTGTCTTAATGAAACGATATAAGTTTTATCCTGGACCAGTCTGTGTCAACTTTAGGCTGTTCTTATATTGTATATCTTTTTATTTGTTTTACAGCTTCGTGTTTTACCTCAACAAACTATGATATACGAATATTAAAACCAATAAGAATCTCGGTATTTGCTACATCGATAATTTTCCAAATTATCGAACCAACACAACACATTATGCTGGAATGAACTGCGGGATAATTTAAATAAATCACCTAGTTTCCATACGTTTATTCCAACAAACGTTTTTAGTAAATTAAAACTTAAAAAAAAAAATAGTATGTGTGCCATAATCTGTATGTATACAGTATGAAATGTGACAATCATAAACAAATTTACGTTTAATTTTAAAGGAAAAAAAATTCAAAATTCTTTTTAACAGACATTTTTAATTCTTAAAATAATATTTCACACTTATACACATTCATTATAATGACCATAGAATGAAAATGAAAAAAAATATACTCATTTATACTCCTGAAAAGATTATGTATATTTTAACTTAACACTATTTTTAGTTTCGATATACCCAGAATACTCTTAAAACATATGAAAATAAAAAATGTATACGCAATTTAGAGATACGCAATAAGATAAATAAAAGATTTAGATTTTATCATCAGGGATTTATTATTATCTTATCCACATTAATTAAAAATAAATAATAGAACAAAACTTTAAAACATACTTAAAATATAATAATAATTTAAAATATTGTAAAGTCCTCGCTTAATATTTACCTACGGGCTCCTATTTTAATAAAAGATGAAATACTTCAAGAAATACCGGGTCTTATACTCTTATGTTCTTGACAACAATTTATGAGCTGGCTCTTGACTCCGTACGACGAAATTTTCCCATTAAATGCAAATTCTAATATATCAAGATGATATCACGACTACTCCTTTCATATACCTCTCTCATACTTTACATAGCTTTGCAAAATTTATTAATATTTTTTTAATCTTAAAATAACCGAAACTTTATAATTCGTATAACCGAATAATGAATATTAAACATACTTTATGTAATTACATTAAATTAACGGAGTATGTATTTTTATAATCTTATAAATATGATGGGAGCGGAAAAGGTGTTGCTAGAGCGCTGAGTTGTTGTGGGTCTCGGGTTCAAATCCGGCTGTGGCAGAAATGTTATTTTATCTGTTAACATAGATGGCCTCTGTGGGATATGCAGACCTACCTTCTGGGATACCCTTAAGTTTGGGGAAAACCTGGTGTTCGAGCATGATTTCAGGCATATCCACCTCCCTCCAAACCGTTGTCTTAGTCTTCATCGTGTACTGAACCCATGAACCTTCTTGGGATTTCCTACTACGAATAAAATTCGGTTCGATAATAACAGTTATACTTGATAAACTTTAAACTGTTTGGAGGGTATAGTTTAATATCACACTTGATAAAGATTAACATGGAATATAATGTAACTGCAGTTTGGTACATGGCAGTTTTTTTTCACATTTCTGTGACAATATTAAAACCTTTGAGACTCGCTACTGTAATAAGATTTTTATAAAACAACGTTTACAATTTGTTTGTGTAATATTTTAAAGGCTCTGTTAGGATGGAGACATTCTTGCTTTCAAAATTTGTGTAAAACAGTTTCAACAACACTTAATAGAGCTTCGATGAGCCCCGAAAGTGCTTACATTGTGTCAATCAGCGGCTAATAAAAAATAAATAATCTACAATTTAAACATAATATTTAGTATGTTGAATATGTATTAAATATGTAGTGTATTGAACATATATTTGCTATGTAATGTGCAGCAGCTCGTAACTTTCTCAATATACAAATTTAACTTCTTCCAGGTCAGGAAATAGCATATACATGTTTTTTCTGCTACTCTAGCTTTTCTCAATACGATGTAAAAAATAATACGATGATTATTTGATCGATCTGTTTTTATTTAAATACAATTTTCCTTTTAGTAATAAAAAAATCTAATTCTTTGAAGGGAAAATAAATCACTCAGATCCGCTCACTAATTTTTATTTTAATGTGATAATTCTAAAGCTGATTTGAATAAAAGTACAATACACATTCATTGCAGATGATTACTTGTTATTAATTAGAATGTTCAAAATAATTAATTCATCTTAAAATAACCGATCTATTTGTTTATTTATTTGAAATAACTGTATGCTCTTACGCCTATACGACGATGCTACTGTGGGAGTACCTGCTAAATACTTGGGCACCTGACCGTAAAGACTCGGGTCCCCCATTTTACGTCTCTTCTTAAGGATAGCATAGCCTAGGACTTTTTACTTCCATTTAAAAACCCAAGGCCCACTTTCAAGGCTGAGAATTGAGCAATCTTGAGCATAGAAGGTTGTTATTCTAACCATTACACCACTGGGTTCACCTCACAAGAAGTCAGTAATTTTCCTAAATAATTGTATTTTAATTTTATTGTTCGTAGCTTTTTTTTTCTTTTTTGAAATTATGTGTTCTTTGTTTCATTCTGTCATATAAGAAAAGGAGACAGAAATGTTTGAAAAGATGTGGGGTACAATCAATATCCGGTGTGAGATGGTATTTTTCCCTGAGCAAACAATAGAGCTCTGTTTGCTTTTAATCAGGCCGCGGGGCAAGTCCATCTGTCCGACACCGCCTCCCTTATCGAAAAACAAATGTTATTCCTCAAAACAGTGTCCTTTCCACCTACCATAACACATCTCTATTATTTTTTAAATGAGTATACTAATACCTGTTAGTCTCCTGTTGTAAATTTAATTTGTCTACTAACGGGTCATGTCGATATAGCTTATTGAATGACCCACGGAAACTGCTGCAGCAGGCCATATGTCGACCCATTTCTCGCCCAAGATAAAACCATTATTTTCCTGGCACATTTTTCGATATTTTTATTTCAGAGTCATCAGTAGATGAATCCGTAAAAAATAAATTACTTGTTACTTCATAGATTTAAACGAATTTTGGTTCTTAAAAGGTTTAACGCAATATTTTTCATGTTTCTACTCGAATGAAGCTAAGTACGAGCTTTATCATCTTCGGGCAACCATATCGTAAAATGCTACACATTATTGCACTTTGATCTTTATTAAATCATATTTTGCAGGAAATGGGAAATGAAGATTAAGTTTGCGCATTAATATATAGCTGTTTTTCATTTTGGATTCCATCTTTATTAATTGAAATATTATGTTTTATGGTCCATCGTTTAGGGAGCAATATCGACATTGAAATCAAATGTTCGTGTTTCTATTATATACAAAAGTTTTAGTGATGTTGCAATATTTGGTTTTACCTTAAAGCTGGAAAGACCGTAACGGAATCACCTCACTTCTTACTCCTAGAATTATTTCTTTTTTTTGTGTTCAATTTGCAACTGTAAACTCTCCTCTGTTCTTTTCGTAGTAAATATAATAGTGAGCAATCGAAGGAATATGGTAAGTTCAGCTTCGAAAAGTAAATGAGTTAATAATGCATTCAATGGAGTACTGGCACTGGTCGGATTCTCCACTCACGACCTGTGTGTGTGTGATTCATGCTTCCTTAACCAGCTTCCATTGGCGTTTAATGCCAGTGACACGACAGGGAAAGGGGGCAGGGGCCTCCAGGACTCCTGCTTTGCCCTCATTCCTGGGGAAGAAGCTTAGTTCGGGGACAACAGGCAAATTGTAAATAGTGTAATTATGGTACGAATGTAAGCAATTATTTTATTTTCAGAATTTTTTTTTTTTTATCATTTTCACATTTTTTTGTTTTTATTACCGCATTTACGTATTTTCCCGCATGTATATATTTTTATTACATTTATTTATTGATTTGTTTGTTTTGTTTTATGGATTGATTGCAAGCTACTTAGCACTATTACTTATTGCCCACAAGTGGCAGTTTGTAATATTTCAATAAAGTGTTAAAAAAATAAAAGTAATGCATTTCTTCAACTTTACTACAGAACATATTTAATATTTCCTAACATTTTTATTATTACCTATTATCTAATTGGATGATTAAATTTATTATAGTTTGCAAATTATATTTTATAGGAAGCCATTTCATTTTATTTACATTGAATATAAGACACTACCAGTACATACATGTACGAATGCAGTACATCGTTCTCAGAGTTCATTGGAGCTTGGAACCGATTCATATCAAATGTTACAGTCATTGGTTATGTTTCGATTTTATTCAATACATGTTTCAAATATTGGAGCTCAGTTACAAATAAATTACTGCAGTTTTCATCTTAGCACTAGAAATTAAATAATAATTCACTTCTTAAATAATTCATTTTGGATTAATACGAGTACACTAAAGTAGGTATAATGGTTTTTTATTATTTCTTACTACAAAAGTCGATACGATAGTGTAGGATATCAATTTTCGTAACATTTTTTCGTATATTAAACTTAAAACTTATTACTACGGATACGAGAGATATGAAGACACAAATTGACAACTGAAGGTGCCTTAGTGGCTAATTAGAGGGTGATATAGAGAGACGAGAAGACAATCGTAGCAGCCCATGAATGCTAACTAAGCTCCTCCAACCTCCGCCATCCCACGTACCTTCGTTTCTGCAAAAACGGCTCCATGAGATGAGGGATGTGAACGGGACGTTTTGCCCGGGACCAAGGAGGCCCTTCCAATGCAAATTCGTCCCAAAGGGATAATGAATAGTAATAATGTGATTAACCTTCCGGACGGATAGAGATTATCATAGATGAGAAGCCGAGGGAAGGGTTTTGTAAGGGTTCATCGAATCTAATACGTACTGTACCCATCAGTTACCATCATAAATCACCGTCATTTTAAATACCGTTATTGATTCACCTCTTCGGCATCCATCCGGCAATTTCTCTTGTTACGCCTTCATCTAAATCCGATTTTACTCATGAAAATCTTCATTTAATACTTAAGTACTCACATAGTTTTTTACTTTTACAGACACACATGGTCCCATGGACTACCTGATTTAAAAATTCATTAATAAATACAAAATAAAATATTTAAACCTTTTATTGGTAAGTATTTCTTTTATGAACTTTCTTGCATTGCCCAAAATCAACGAATTTATAATGAATTTTCAAATGTAAGAAAACAAATTACAAATAAGATCAATGAAGGCAATAGTGAAAATCAAAACTACATATTTTGAAACTTGTGTTTTTATTGGTTTATAAATATATATATATATATATATATATATATATATATATATATATATATATATATATATATATATATATATATATATATATAACTTGGCTAAAGAAGTTTTGAGAAACTTAATATGTTTGTGTCTTGTTTATTCTAGAAGATCTGCAATGTGGCGCGCTTTCTTATAAATAGATTGTCTCAATTAAAGCAATAATTTGTTTACGGTCAGTTGTTACGGTCAGAGAGGGAAGAAGGACCGCCTGGGAGGATAAGACAAACAATGGGATTAAGCAGAAGGGATTATAGAATGGCGTAGATCCTTGTGGGTCGGTCTAGGCGGTTCTCGGTTTTCTTCCGAGAAATCCCCACCCCGACCGGCCTTGCCTATATAAAAAGGACAGCTGTTCGGGCCGCGAGTAGTAATAAGTAGTAATAAGACGAGTGAGTAG
The DNA here is from genome assembly GCA_964056705.1 of Troilus luridus. NCBI lineage: Eukaryota > Metazoa > Arthropoda > Insecta > Hemiptera > Pentatomidae > Troilus > Troilus luridus. The sequence goes on from OZ057412.1 coordinate 179,240,563, forward strand.
TAGTCAGTAATAAGCAGTGAAGTAATAAGCCAGTGAGTAACAGTCGTTAACTAGTGATAGTGCGTGAGTTACAGTGAGTTAGTATCAGTCTGTAATAAGTGCTTAGTGAGCAACAGTGACAATTAGTGGCCGTGTAATAAGTGTAATAAACTGTGTGGCAGTTTGTCATATTTGAAGAGTCTTACGGTCGGTGGACTTTAGTTAGCGAACTGTAAGTGTTAATTTGTAATTGTAAACTATAGTGTAATATTATTGTATTTGTACAAATTTATATATAAATAGTTTAGTTATTTAGTATTACCAATATCTTATATTGTTTGTATATTATTTTAGAAATAGATAACATTTAGTAGAATATTGTTATTGTAAATTGATATTAGTTTAATAATTTAGTTGTTTTTAATAATCTCATTGTATTCTTTCTAATTTGTTAATAAATATTAGATTCTTGAATTAAGTAATAGTTTAGTCCATTTTACACCCAGTAGCCCGTAACAATATATATATATATAACTTGGCTAAAGAAGTTTTGAGAAACTTAATATGTTTGTTATGTTAACATTTAGTAGAATATTGTTATTGTAAATTGATATTAGTTTAATAATTTAGTTGTTTTAATCAATCGGGTACTCGATAATTTGGTCATCCTTCATTAGGTGAAGAAGAAAGACGGCACAACGAGGTTCTGCGTAGACTACCGTCTTCTGAACAACGTCACCAAGAAGGACAGTTATCCGCTTCCCAGGATTGACGATACGCTGGACACCCTGGAGGGGTGTAAACTCTTCTCTACCTTGGATCTCCGCAGTGGATATTGGCAGGTTGGATTGGCACCTGAAGATAAAGAGAAAACGGCGTTTTCAATTGGCACTGGGCTCTGGCAGTTTACAGTAATGCCGTTTGGGCTTTGCAATGCTCCTGCCACATTCGAGAGGCTGATGGAAAATGTGTTAAGAGGTCTCTCTTGGGAGGTATGCCTGGTGTACCTAGATGACATCATTGTGCTGGGAAAGTCCTTCGATCACCATCTGAAGAACCTGGAGAAGGTCTTCGAACGACTGCGTGCAGCGAACCTTAAGTTGAACCCGAAGAAGTGTAATCTCTTCCGAAGGCAAGTCAACTACCTGGGGCATATTGTGTCAGACAACGGAGTTGCTGTTGACCCAGAGAAGATAGCAGCGATCACCAACTGGCCAGTACCTCGAGATAAGCACCAGGTGAGAAGTTTTCTCGGGCTCTGCACCTATTACCGGAGGTACGTGAAAGGATTCGCTAACATCGCAAAACCTCTTACCAGACTTACCGAGGAGAAAAGGACTTTCCATTGGGATCACGAGTGTCAGGCATCCTTCGAGGAGCTGAAGAGCAAATTGATTAGTGCTCCTATTCTGAGCTATCCACGCCCCGAGGGCAAGTTCATACTTGACACAGATGCCAGCAACATCGCCATTGGAAGTGTCCTCTCTCAGCTCCAAGACGGAGAAGAAAGGGTGATTGGATATTTCAGCAAAGCACTCTCAGCTCCGGAACGAAACTACTGTGTCACAAGGAAAGAGCTTCTGGCAGTAGTAAAGTCCATAGAGCATTTTCATAAATACCTATACGGAAGAAGGTTCCTGCTGAGAACGGACCACGCGGCTCTAATGTGGCTGCTGCGATTCAAGTCACCTGAGGGGCAAGTGGCGAGGTGGATTGAGCGCCTTCAAGAGTATGACTTTGAATCTGCTCATCGTTCTGGAACGAGCCACAGGAATGCGGATGCACTGTCAAGAAGACCTTGTGAAGAAGGCTGCAAGCATTGTTCTCGACAAGAGGAGAAGCAGGCAGCGGTATTGAGGACTACAGTTGTCATCGACAGTTGGCAAGATGCAGAGGTGTCAAAGGAACAGGACGAGGACCCGGACTTAAAACAAATAAAGGAATGGAAAATATCGGGGCGAAGAAGACCGGCCTGGCAGGATGTTGCTCCAATGTCGAAGAATGTAAAAACGTACTGAGCCCAATGGAACTCCATTTTAGTGGACAACGGGCTGCTGAAACGGGCATTGGAGAACGCGGAAGGAGATCAGCGCAGGCTACAGCTCATCGTTCCAAGGAATAAAGTGCCCGAAGTGCTTAGGGAACTACATGACGGTGTAACTGGCGGCCATCTTGGAGTTCACCGTACATTGGAAAAAGTTCGTGAACGCTTTTACTGGGCAAACCTTAAGGACTATGTGTTGGACTGGTGCAGGCGTTGTGCGACTTGTGCGGCTTCTAACGGACCAACAAGAAGAAAGAAGGCCCCTATGAAGAAGTACAACGTGGGAGCACCGTTCGAGAGGATAGCGATTGACATCGCTGGCCCTTTCCCTGTGACAGACGAAGGCAACCGATATATTCTCGTGGCCATGGACTATTTTTCTAAGTGGGTGGAAGCGTATGCCCTTCCGAATCAAGAGGCAGTCACGGTTGCAGACGTACTTGTGAAGCAGCTCGTCAGCCGGTTTGGAGTACCCATGGAACTTCACGCTGACCAGGGAAGAAACTTTGAGTCTGCAGTCTTCTCCGGGATGTGCGAAGCACTGGGAATACGGAAAACCAGGACGACACCTCTTCACCCTCAATCGGATGGCATGGTGGAGCGCATGAACAGGACAATGGGTCGATATTTGTCTAAAGTGGTCTCCGAGCATCAGCGAGACTGGGACCAGTATCTTCACTTGTTCTTGTTAGCCTACCGGAGTTCAGTCCATGAAGCAACGGGGCAGACCCCCGCAAATGTGGTGTTCGGCCGAGAACTTCGTTTGCCTTGTGATCTGAAAGTCGGGTTCAAGCCTAATGAGGAAGTGGCCGGAGAGGAGTACGTCACGAATCTACGGAAGCGGATGGATAATATCCACGAAAAGGTTCGTGCAAACATCCAGGGAGCCAGTGACAGAATGAAGGAGCGTTACGACATCAGGGCAGAGAAAGGTGGATTCCAACCTGGAGATTTGGTCTGGCTACATGATCCTCGAAGAAGGCGAGGCTACTCACCTAAACTTCAGAACTCCTGGGATGGCCCGTTTGAGATCATCAATAGGATAAACGACGTCATCTATAGGATCAGAAAGCAGCCAAAAGGAAAACCCAGGGTAGTCCATTTTAATAGACTGGCCCCATACAAAGGAGACCATGGCCCGACAAAAGACCAGCAAGTCAGGTACCTCAACAACGTGGAGGCCAGTAAGGTATCAGTTGCACAACCTAAGGTACAAGGTTCCCGTGGAGTAACTCAGGCAGTATACAGAGATATCTTCTCGTTACCCGCGGACTATTCTCTGGCCCATTGTGTAGCCGAAGATCTGAGGACTTCCCGAGGGATTGCAACCGTCTTCAGGAAGAAGTTTGCTGGAACTGAGGAACTGGAACGCCAAGGACCACGCGTCGGGAAAGCACTCCACCATACGCACGAAGGACGACACCTGTTCTACTTAGTTACCAAGTGTGCTACTGATCAGAAGCCCACATATGACGCACTGCGGCGAAGCCTCGACGACCTGCGGAGTAAGCTTCTGAGACTGCGTGTCACCAAGCTCGCGATCCCTAAGTTGGGCTGTGGATATGACGGCCTGGAGTGGAAGGTTGTCAGGAACATGCTTGAACAGATATTCGCCAACTCTGGAGTCGCCATATTGGTGTGCACGTTCAACCCCTGGAAAGGAAATGCGTCTCCATCGAGGGAAGCTCATGACCGCCTGATTTCTCCGGACTATGCTCTGGGGCAGAGCACTTTTAAGGAGGGGGCAGTGTTACGGTCAGAGCGGAAAGCAGGACCGGCTTCTGATCTGCCTAGAGCGGATTAGGCAAACAATGGGATTAAGCGGAAGGGATTATAGAATGGCGTAGAACCTTCTAGATCGGTCTAGGTGGTCCTCGTCCGTGTTCCGAGTAATGCCCCACCACGACCTACCTTGCCTATATAAAAAGGACAGCGTTTTCGGCCGCGGTAGTAATGAGTCAGTATTAAGACGAGTAGTAATAAGAGGAGTAATAAGACGAGTCTGTAATAAGCCAGTGAGTAGCAGTCGTTAACTAGTGGCAGTGTGTGTGAGTTAGTTAGTATTAGTATCAGTCTGTAATAAGTGCTTAGTGAGCAACAGTGACAATTAGTGACCGTGTAATAAGTGTAATAAACTGTGTGGCAGTTTGTCATATTTGAAGAGTCTTACGGTCGGTGGACTTTAGTTAGCGAACTGTAAGTGTTAATTTGTAATTGTAAACTATAGTGTAATATTATTGTATTTGTACAAATTTATATATAAATAGTTTAGTTATTTAGTATTACCAATATCTTATATTGTTTGTATATTATTTTAGAAATAGATAACATTTAGTAGAATATTGTTATTGTAAATTGATATTAGTTTAATAATTTAGTTGTTTTTAATAATCTCATTGTATTCTTTCTAATTTGTTAATAAATATTAGATTCTTGAATTAAGTAATAGTTTAGTCCATTTTACACCCAGTAGCCCGTAACAATATATATATATATAACTTGGCTAAAGAAGTTTTGAGAAACTTAATATGTTTGTGTCTTGTTTATTCTAGAAGATCTGCAATGTGGCGCGCTTTCTTATAAATAGATTGTCTCAATTAAAGCAATAATTTGTTTGACCTCTATCTGGATCATTTTCATCCCGGTAAAATAATATCATTTATTATATTCAAATCTTGCGTCACATTTGGTTTAGATCTAAAATTAAAGATTGGATGGAAGAATATGAATTAATGCTGGGAGAATTTTTGTATTTAAAAAAAAAAAACTCCATTCTTTAAAAAATCTGTATATTTTCGAGGGAAAATGACAGTACCCTGAAGGTTTATCTTTCCCGCTAAAGAGAAGTTATAGTAGAAGAAAAACAATTATGTGCTATTTGTTGACTTGGAAGCAGTAAAATTTGTGTATTTTTTTTTATTTTTTATAGTAGGGGGTTCTCCCTAACCCCATTTCGCCATTTATACGGGAGATATAAATTACAAGTTGAAACGAAGCCTAAACGGAGTGTAATATTCCACCTACTCTTCTCATTCGCCAATTCTTTTTCTCTCTCGGTCGTTATTCTTTCAGTTTTCTTTAAGCCCCCTCCTCGCCTCATTTCCTGCCGCATCTCTATTTCAGGAATCCATAGAGTTTTTTTTATAAAAAAACAAAAAAAAAATCACCTTGTATATTCAGTCCTAATTTCATTTTAAGATGGATATTCGTTTCTCTTGTTAAGTATCTTCATTATTTTCATCATTTTTTTATTCCATTATCCGACAGTCTTCAGAAACATTCTTATTCAGCCTTAAATTAGCAGCGATACGACCATTGCGAACCATACAATTATGTTTTCTAAATTATGTATTACCATGGTTCGCAATGGTCGTATCGCTGCTAATTTAAAGCTGAATACGAAAGTTTCTGAAGACTGTCAGATAATGGAATAAAAAAATGATGAAAATAATGAAGATACTTAACAAGAGAAACGAATATCCATCTTAAAATGAAATTAGGACTAAATATACAAGGTGTTTTTTAAAATATTTTTTTTATAAATAAAAAACTTTATGGATTCCTGAAATAGAGATGCGGCAGGAAATGAGGCGAGGAGGGGGCTTAAAGAAAACTGAAAGAATAACGACCGAGAGAGAAAAAGAATTGGCGAATGGGAAGAGTATTAATTGTATTTGATATCAAAGGGATAATAATAAAATATTCGGTTAAAAAGGGTAATTTTTTTTAAATGATATTAACATTATCACAAACAGTTAATCAAATGGCTCCGATAGAGCGTAGCAGCGGACAGAGTCCAGTCTCTATATGCTTCCGTAGCGAGAATTAATATATATAATGCGCTATTTTTTTTTTAACAAGGCGTGATTTGAAGACTTTTACTCTAGGTCAGAAGTGTCCCGGTCTGAGCTGAGAGAAACTGAATTCTAAAGAAAGGAATCTTCTTTTTTACTCTTGTCTGAAATATTCTGGGTGTAGCAAGATAGTAGTTTCATTTGAAGAAAGAGCCTACTACTGTTATAACAATCAAGAATTTTTTTTCTATTGACTCGATCACTAACCAGGTGGTATAGCTAATCTTGTTAATTGGGCAATTGATTGTAGTTGTTATTGTTATTAGTGCTATTATGGTTATTGATTGTACGGTGTATTTTTTGCTTATGTTTGTACATTTTTATTCCCCATATATGCCCTTTGACTGTACTTGGGATTAGCTAGCTGTGGATCTGGGCAATTTTAACGACACTGAACTTCTCTTTTTTATGTTTATATTTATTTGTTTTTACAACACCCGTTGTTTCTTTTAAGATATGTTAACTAAATTCATTGCTACAATTTTTCAATAATTATTAATTTTTTAAAAATGTATGTACTATCGAAATAATAGTCTGCATTCGTTTCTGTAGTCTTCATCTTCTTTATTGCATTTTCTTTTTCTTGTATCTTCAAATTTACAAGATAATTTTTATTTATTCTCAGTTAGAAATACCTGCTGAATTTTAAATTACTATTTTTTCATGAAAATAGCAAGAAAATAATATTTTTCGACTTATGACGAGTTTTACTTTCTTTTTTTCATATAAGACCTAAACTGAAACATGTACTTTGAGGGTGTATAAGCCAGGAAGGTAGGATAAAAATTAATCCAAGCTTTCTTACAGAGCTCGCCATGAATCAAGGAGAGGAGAAACGAGAGAGATAGAACCAATCATTTCCCGCAATTTATCAAGTTTCCATTACAGCCATCTTCTCGTCCCTGAAGGGGGAGGTTGAAAAATATCACACGGAAGCCCAGGGCGACTCATATTTACTTTAACGGAATTCAATCATTTTTTCATTTCTTTTTATAAGCTAACCCAAATCCATCATCGGATTAGAGGAGTTCATGACTTTATCCTTTATCGAGTGGGTATAAAAAATGACTTAGGAAGGAAATAACATATTTTTATTAGCATTAACATAGTAAAACGTAATAATTAATTAATAAGTGATGAGGTAACGGATTAGATTGGTTTATATGTTTACAATATAGTCAATACATCAGAGGTTCCATATGAAATATCCGTTTTCAAACGAAAGGCTATTTAGTAAAACATCTTTATAAAATCAATCTTTAATCACATATCTGAAAATTTTGGGTTAATTAATAAAGTTTTTTTACGTATAAAGTAATGTCAAATTTTACCCTTAAAGAATAAGGGCCAGAAATAAGTCTGGCGAATAACGTGGGTGCTAAACCACTTTTAGTTTCATCTCTGTCTGTAGTGAAACATGAGGTCAGGCGTTGTCAGGTAAGGATAGATACCTTCTGAGGAAAAATGCAACAATGCAGGTACTTTTTGATATGTTTCTGTTGCTTTACGTCAATATACCTGTTGTATGTTGTTGATGAGATGGATTCCCCTCTGGATAGGAAGAGGAAATGAATAATTTATAAATTAACCATTTATTTATTAATTAATCTGTGTCACCAGGTAATACTTTTTAAAACCAACGATGAATGGTCCGTCTGTTTGAACACAATTCCGTGAGTTTAAGTTTAAGCTCATGAAAAAAAATACACAAAAATAGCCTGTATTGATAATTCCATAATTGATGGAATACTCAAAAATGTTCGTTCAATTTTTCTAATAGTTAATGTCATCAAAAAGAGACGATTTTTAACTGCGTATTGGATGTTAAAATTTTAAAGAAAATGTTAATGTTCAACTTCCTTGACCTCCCTCCTCTTTTACATGTATATATACCCGCTCTAAAATATTGTAAGATAGAGTAGAGATAATGAGATAAATAGAGAGAGAGAGAGAGAGAGAGAGAGAGAGAGAGAGAGAGAGAGAGAGAGAGAGAGAGAGAGAGAGAGAGAGAGAGAGAGAGAGAGAGAGAGAGAGAGAGAGAGAGAGAGAGAGAGAGAGAGAGAGAGAGAGAGAAGAGAGAAGAGAGATTATATCGTGTGACAGAGACAGACAGATAGGAGTATTGATAATATAGTGTTCGCTATGTTAGTTGATGAGTTATAATGCCAGCCCATATTTAATAGTCAATCTAGTAGTCCATATCAGAAAATGTATTTGTATAATCATTCTATTACGATCCATTACACAAATAATATAATTCTTCCTTACAAGCATTTATACTGAGTGTTAACTCTTTGAACAGATTAGACTTGTTTGTTTGTTTATTTAAAGCCACTTTATGCTATTATGGCTAACCGGACGAGGCTTCAATGGGAGCTCTAAATTTTACTTATCCAGGTTTCATTAGGGTAGGGATTTTTAACAAGTGCTGACATCGTACAGGCTCCGTACCCCTATTTAACGTCCCTTCCGAAGGACGGCATAATCAAGGAGTTTTTACTACCATTCAAAAAATCCTTCGGCCACAAGCCGAGCTACGAACTAGCAATCTTGGGATATATAGTAGGTTATTATGTTAACCACAGGTAGATTTGTTAAAAACGTCTAAACATCTTAAACTGAATACAATATTTAAATTCATACTTTACTACTTACGAAGAAATAATACAATTGTAAATGAAATTATTTTTTCAATAGAATTTACTTTTAAAATTTTTTATAAGGTATATACGAAACAAAGTTCGACTGACAAGAGTTTTGGAATTTAGAAGGATGGAAACTGGACTGAAATTTATCTAATATTTCATTCACGCAATAAAAACCTTTATCCAGTCATTTATGTTTTTAATAAAACGTTTCGACAATTACATGTCATATTCAATTATCCATATAAACAATTTTTTGTATCCTTTCTTCTTTATCAACAACTTGAAAAAGTTACATGTCATAAATATCTGTAAATTATCAAACACAACAACAACAATATAACCAATACAAATTTATAAAATATTTCCACAAATAGAAGTAAGTATAGATACCTTTTTATTATTTATTGTCATTTTGTTTAAAAAGTTTTACTTAGAGGTGAATTATCCTCCTTGGTCCTTTTGTTTAATAGTTTAATCTTTGGTCTGTTTTATACTACATTTGATTTACATTTTAATACTAACAAATTTTTTATTTAAAAATACCATAATTTTTTTTTTTTAATATATATTTATTGAAATTTACAACTGTATAAAGAATACATCCAGTAAATATTATGATTGAATAAATTGACATGAAAAGACAAGTAGAGAAACTACCCAGTGGTAGTACTCAAATAAAAAGTTTAGCTTAGGTCACGAGGCCATCTTCTTTTCAGACGCCTCGGAGGATTATCAGGAATTGAAGAGGTTGCGAGGTTTGAAACTAGTGGGTTTGGGTGGAAATGAAGTTTGTCATGAAAATATTGATATCGGATTCGGGCCAAATCAGCAATAAACGGGACGTTTAGGTCATTGTGGATTACTTTGTTCGTAACAAAGTAAGGAGCGTTGAGGATTTTCCGAAGGATTTTGGATTGTAAAGATTGGATGCGGGAGGAATTCGATGGCTTAGTGGAGCCCCAAAGCTCTATTCCGTAAGTCCAGATGGGTCTAATGATTGTCGTGTATATGAGTCTCTTGTAATGGATTGGGAGCTTAGAGCGTTTATCCAGTAAATGTTGAAGTAGCCTGAAACGGCGAGCTGTTTCTTGTCGTTTCAGTCTAGTATGAGGATTCCAAGTTAAGCGTTTGTCAAGGTGTAGTCCTAAGTACCGGATCTGTTCTACAGGACTAAGAGGGATGTTATTAAACGATACAGGGGGCAGGAAGTCGCTGGTTTACGACGGAGGGTAAAGGTGATTTGATGAGATTTGTGGAAATTTATCTTAATCCTCCAGTTTTGACACCAATTTTCTAGGTCAGTGATGTGGGTTTGAAGAGTACGGGATGCTATAACAGGATCAGTGTTGACAGATAATAGACATGTGTCATCCGCATACGTGGTAAGGATAGTATTAGGATGAGTTGGGATGTCAGCTGTATAAACTATGTAGAGAATTGGGCCGAGGATACTTCCTTGAGGAACGCCGGCAGATTGAGGAAAGAGGGGTGAGTAGACATTATTATGATTTACTGTGAATGACCTGTAGGAGAGATAGGATTGGATAATAAGAAAGAAAAATACCATAATCAAATTAAAAAATCAATAAATAAAATGTATTAAATTAACAACACTATTTTATTTTTAATACATTTTTCTCAATTATATACATTCTTAATTCATATAAATCAGATAGGAATGAAAAGTGATATCTGGGAATCTGTTGGGAGGTTATAGTCTTAGGTTATATTCTCTGTGTTTTTAAAAGTAGAACATCCTATTTATCATTTTCTCTTTAACTTCAAAATAACAGATGCATATAGTTTACTTATTTCGCCTGCTTCTTTTCTGTCGTTCACTGCATTATCCATTTTGTCATTAATATATAATAATAGATAATTTACAGATATTTATGACTTGTAACTTTTTCAAGTTGTTGATAAAGAAGAAAGGATACAAAAAAAATTGTATATATGGATAATTGAAAATGACATGTAATTGTCGAAACGTTTTATTAAAAACATAAATGACTGGATAAAGGTTTTTATTGTGTGAATGAAATATTAGTGTTTTGTTTTTTCAAATAGGCTTGCTTTTTTTTTTTTTTTTTTTTTTACTAAATGATGATTTGTATGAAATAAGTAGTATCTGAGGCTTCAAAACTGTTTGTTTTTTTTAATCTGTAATCAATATTCCTTGACAAGATATCCATTTTCATTTGGCACAAACAATATAAAGGAGATCCTATATTATTAAGGATTTATAAATACTTAGCTTCCATTTTCGATTTTTTTTTAATATATGTTAGATTATGCTTTGATTGAGGACGTTTTTTAATTAAATATCAGTTTTTCTCATAATTTTAGATGGAAAAATAAGGTATGGGATTTCCCTTGGGCCCAGTGGCCGGTTTTCCATTTCAAATGCTTAGGTCGGCGACCCAATACCCACGTGTTGTCTGCCCCCAGGAGGAGGCCTCGTAGCGCACCTGACGGGAATCCCAATCCTACATTCGATGAATATTTTATATCTGCTTTATTTAGCAGTCAATGGTACTCAAGGACCTCTTTTCTTCTTCTCAGGTCCTTCGAAGGGTCCTGTTGGCAGGATAAATGTTTAAAAAAAACTCATTTGTCCCGACGCAATCTATTCACTCTAATGATAGAATGAACCTTAAAAGTACTAAAAAAATATTCAATTAACGCTTCATTTTAAAATGCTTAATTTTGGTCATGTATATCTAAATCGAAACATGGACTTAAGGTATTATTAACTGGTATTAGCTTAGGGTAGTGGCCAGCACTGGAAGCAGTGGTAGAGCACTGAGTTGCCATGCCGAAAATCCAGGTTCAAATCACGTTGCAGGCAAGACTTTTATTTAGCCTCCTTGCTGCTGGAGATGGATCATATGGGATCTTGTACCCTCCTGGGGCTCCCCAGCCTCTATAAAATGTTATAAAAACAAGGTACCCAAAATAAGGGAGACAATTCTGGTGGTTGAGCGTGATCTAAGACAAATCACCTCCCTTCATAACCGTTGTCCATGAAACAGAACTGTCTCTAATATGTACTAAACCCCAGACCGGTTCACGGGTTGTAGTGGTACAGGTTTTTTTTTTGGTTTTTTTATTAGTAGAGCGTAGAAAGCCGATATGGAAGAGCGAAGGCAGATATGTGCGATTTATTTCCTATTTATGGAAAAAGTAACTAACACTTATACTAGCATATAACATATCCTCTTGCGTTTGAGTTCATATTAATATGTTTTAATTTTTTTTTAGAAAATTGAGAACCTTGAACGAAGTTCTAAAAAATAGTTGAGAATTTTAGGAAATTCGTGTATGAATACCAAAATAAAACAGCTTATTTAATTATTATTCCAACAACAGCTGAAACAGCTTATTATTATTCCACTCCCTCGAGGAATATTAATCAATTTTACAAGAATTTGACAGGAAGGCCTGGAAAAAAGTGTTATACTAAAATTAGGTTGTAGAAAACCTCAACTTTAGGGAAAATCAATAAATAAAAAAATGCCTCTCCCTGTTCCGAAAAATATATTTTAATTAATATTTAAAGCATCAGATTTATTATATATTGACATTTCTTAATATTTCTCGAATTATTGCAAATTCATTTAAAATGTACTATTAAAAAGATTTTCAACATTAAAACATATGTGGATTTTCGAGGATATATATATTCTTTTTATTATTTTACATAATAATATTAATATGATTTGTTTACAGTTTTCATAGCTTGATTTAATTATAATCATAGTGATAACACATAATTATCATAATATTATATTGATTTCTATATTAAGTAAAAAAAAAATCCAAATTTTGGAGAACTTGAAATTTTGATTGTTTTTAAAGTTGTATTTTTTCGTTTTAGTGTATTAATACTAATGCTTCCGATTTTTCTCAACAATAGGAAAAAGAAGTATACAAATTAACACTTGAATGATTTAAAAAAATACTATAAGAAAAATGTACTTAATTTTAATCAAACCATTTTAGAAGTTCGTAATGCCATACAACTCTTTATTTGTTTTTTTTTATGAATGGTAGATATTTTAAAAATGTTAAACATTGATGTTCAGCGATTAATCTCCCCCAGATTATCCATACCCATCTTCAGTACAAAATATTTATTATTATTGCCACTTTGATTCTCCAACAGTTATGCATGCTCGTCGTTATTTCATTTAACGTCACTTCATGCTGCTATGGCTAATCGGACGATGCTACAGAGTTCTAAATTTTGCCTATCCAGGTTTAATTAGGATAGGGATTATTAATGAATAAAGCCTGGGGGACCCCGTTTAAAGTCCCTTCCGAAGGACGGCATAACGAAGGATTTTTTACCCCCTTTAAAAATCCTAGAACCATTTTCCGGTATACAGACCAATGATCTTGGGCTTAACAGTTAGTTGTGCTAACCACTAGACTACAGGTCGCCGCCACATGCTCGTGATTTCATTTTAACAAATAATTTTTAGTTTGTGTTTATTTGAATTTGCTATTAAAATATATTTGTCCATGCCATCGATGTTGTGTGGATAGAAAAATATTCATGACGTTAAAACTAGTAAGGATTCATACAATTTCTAGTAATATTTATTTTCAACTTATTTTTAGTTTAAAGCATTGTTTTTGAACGGGTATATTTTGATCATTTCAAGCGAAAATGGTCATAATTTCGACGAAATTGATATTCCTTTATAAAATCAGTAGGAATAAAAATTTACAAACACTTTTTACAACAGTACAAACAATTAAGAATGGCCAAGCTTCTTTTTAATAGAGTGATACAAAAATATTTTAAATAGTAATAGACTTCTCAGCTGAGTCTTGATATAATTAGGTATAAGTGTTTTATGGCAATGCTATTTATAACAATCAATAAGGTTCATTTTTCAAAGTTTTCAGTTCAACGATTGTTCTCAAAATAAATAAATATTTATGTGTAATATAATGAAAAGAATGAAATATACAACTTTATTAGTAAATTATATTCGTTTTAACAATTTTTATTTTTTATGTAAACAGGTTCACTGTTTATTCATTATTACAATAATGACAATTTAGTTATGGTATTAATTTTGAAATACTAGCAAATTGGTAAACACACAAATCACCTTGGGAAAAAAACAATATCTACTACATTTGTGGATATAATTAAAAATATCTTCATTATTTCATATAAATGATGTTAGGGTATTTTTTTTCAAGAATTATTAAATGGCATCCTTATATAAATAAGATGACATAGACCTTTTAAGGACAAAGCTATTTATAACATTAATATCAGAAAACAAAATTTACTACTGATATAGAACATAATCTCAAACATGATTGACTGGAGTGAATTGGCTCTCACGTAGTGGAATGCTATCAAACTCGTGTAGATCTAGTTGAGGGGAACATACAGTTACTGCTGCCTGCACAAGCAACAGATGGTCTCGCCATTCCTACAACTAAAGATGCACCCAAACGGAATTTATTCTGATTCAATGCAATTTTTCTCTCTTTATCTTCAGCAAAATAAACGGGAAATTTTTTTTCCCCCAACCCTCCTTAATTATTTATTTACAATACAAAAAATACAAAGTGTAAAACAGCTTGTACACAAATTTTAAATAAGGGAGAACTTACTTCAGCTTACTATAAATTTACACGATAAGTTCCTGACGCGGTGCTTTGAAACAAGAAAACCCCCTGGAGCCTGGAAACAAAAATTAAAAATTCGCCTCGGCTGTTAAAGAAATGCACAAGGAAGCTACGTAAGTTCTGTTTCCGGTCAGAACTTTCTTTATTATTCAGTTGATGAGACTTCCCTTACTAGCTCTTTATAGTCAATGGTTGCTGTACTATTTACTCGGCACTGCTAACTTTTCTAGCCCCACAGCTGTCATAATCTTCAACGGGTAGGCAGTCTTGGTTGTTCACGTTATGCTCTCTTTTTAATTGAGCTCTTCGAAGAAGCAAAACCGATCTGCCTGGAAGTATTGATCAACTCCCTTTAACTCGTTGTTTGTTTGTTTGTTCATTTAACGTCACTTTATGTTGCTATGGCTAATCGGACGATGCTACAGTGGGAGCTCTAAATTTTGCCTATCCAGGTTTTATTAGGATAGGGATTTTTAACGAGTACCTGACATCGTACAGGCTCGGGACCCCCGTTTAACGTCCCTTCCGAAGGACGGCGTAACTAAGGATTTTTTACTCCCTTTAAAAAATCCTAGGGCCACCTGCCGGGCTACGAACCCGCGATCTTGGGCTTAGTAGTTTGTTACGCTAACCACTAGACCACAGGTCGCCCCTTTAACTCGTTATGTTCTTATTTCTCAAGGCCATTTTGTTTATTATTCTAGATTAAAAGTTTAAAACTATTTGGGGGCCAGAGACCTCTTGTCCGAAATGAGCTGGTACCACCGACCCCTATTTCCTTGTTTAATTAACTTAATTAATTATTGATTTATAATTATTATATCAGTATCAAATTTGGTCTTGACTTAAATATGACTCCCGCTTTACTATTGTTAATAGCATTAAACAGCAAGCCCAAGTGTGCCTGAAATTGAATCCTTAAAGTGCGGGAAAAACTTAGACGATGCGGTCCAGAGGGATTGCGCGCTCTGATCGCTTGCCGCCACCATGGGCTGAATACTTGTCACACGTACTAGCTATATTGGTTAATTAAGTACAAGCGCACGATTAATAAATTATTTTGATAATTTAGAATTTTAATTCTTTTTTTCTAAATTATTTTGATAATTTACAATTTTAATTCTTTCTTTCTAAATTATTTTGATTATTTAGATTTTAAATCTTTCGAATGCACCTTGATTACTAAATATTCTTTCTTTATTGCCGTAACTAAAGTTATACGTATATGCTTTTCCCACCTAAAGTTATACATAATATTTTAATCACAATTATATGCAATTATTACATGAAAGGCGTAAAAATTTTAATCGGATATATGCTTCCGTAGTCCTTGTTGGTGACTTTCAACAGACTTATATATGCTAAATAGTACCCGCTACTGGTTTTTACCCGACACATATATGCGTCAATAGACTTTCGGTTTTAGGATTGTACTTTAGCCTAAACTTTTTACATCAACTGTAATTCTCGAACAGATCTGTTATGAACTTGAAAGCTTGCTCAAGAATGGTGATGTTTGTAATGATATATGATAAGTATATGCCTACTTATGCATCTCAAAAATAGAAATTTGTAAGTCTAACCATATACACGATATAATACAACTAGTTATAAAAGAAATATCAACTCATCATTGGATTTCTTTAAAGTTTCAAATAAGAAGCGTTTTGACGCAAGGGGGTAAAATTTTAGATTTCGTAGACCGAATATTTTATTTATTGTTTCTTACGACCCACGAGAGATCGACAGCGCCCGCTTTTTGAACCCATTTTCTATTATATGTCCAGTCTATTTAATTAATCCTACGTACCTACAAACAAAGAAGTAGTCGTATACTTTGTCTCTACTGTATAATGATTTCTTTTTTCTTCTTAGAGAGGGAGAAGACGGGAAATAAAAGAAAAATAACAGGATCCTCTGGAATGCGAAGGGAGGGAGCGAACAGAGCCTCAATGACCCCGAAAGATGTAATAAGAACCGTTAACATCAATAAAGTTATTGAAGCGGAAATCTCGCTTCGTCATAAAGATCAAAGTGTTCAGGCAGTTATTGAATTCCGGGTCGATGTTGCCCCAAGTCTTTTGTTGTAGAGCCCATTCAGTTTTTTAGTTCCTTAGCAGGTTTATTGTCTGCCTCATTATTATAGCGATGTGGCTAGGAAGTCTACAAAAGGATTTTCCGTTTCCTTTTCTATGCTCTACATCAATTTTTCTTCCTTTGTATTTTAGTATAAAAAATGATAAAAGGGAAAACTTAATTTAGTCTATTAAATAAATAATGAATTATACAACAAAAAAAAACTGTATTATGCAACCTTTGGTATTTGTGACCAACTGTAGTTACCATGTTGGCAAAAATATCCGGTAAAAGTACTGTTTCCAAGCCAAAGTGTGTGCAATAATGCAATCAATCACTTGTTTTTTTCCTGGCTGAACCCCAGGAAGGTATCCAGATCCTACAAAGCCAATTATTATGATAACTAAAACATGCTTTATCTGCCGTTCCCGATATAGGAACCTATACATCACTAATCCTCCACCTTACTACTGGCTACTCTATTCCTTCAGTTACGAAGTTTTTTTTTTATTGGATTGATTTAAATTGGTTATCCTCTATTATTGAATTTTATTCGAGTCAACAAATAATAATCTTTGAAGCTGAAGAATAATAATTTTTGAAATTCCTCTTGTCGTTTCTATGTGTATGATCCTATACACATTTTTATGTTTAATTATCTTGCAGTTACAGTGCATTCCAACACATACTATACAAACACTGTAAGCTCCCCCTAAATCACAAAAAACATATTTACAATTCTATAATAAGACTTATTTGGACTTCAGGAGTTTTGAAGCTCTAATAAACCGAATTTGTCTCGTATCCAATATTTACAGTCAGAAATTCTTCATAAAATTCTCGATACCCCTTACTTTGTTGCGAATATACCCATCCATAATGACCTTCATGTCAATTTTTTTTCTTATTTGGCCCGAACCCTTAATCAATTCTTTCATGACACACTTTATTCCCACTAGTTTCAAATCTACCTCTAGCTACCTTCTCAATTCTCAATAATCCTCTGAGGCTTCTGAAAAGAAGTTGGCCTCGAGTTCTTCTGAGCTGGATTTGTTATTTAAGCAAAACCATCAGGTAGTTTCGTTAAATTAGTCTTTATTTCATAGCATATATATTACTAATTTTTTCCCGCGACTTCGACCGGGTAGAAGTCAAAAATGGTTCTAATAGGATTTTTAATTTGTTATTAATTTTGTTATAGCATATAAATTATTATGTTCAAATGTTTGAGTACTTATAAAATATAACAATCTTTATTATAGTGTAGGGCTTTAAAGGTTAAATAAAAATGAAAATAAAATAAAAATAAGTATTTCTTTGTAAACAATATTTTTGGTTTTTCCTTCGGAAGCTAGAATCAACCAGGCCACTCTGTGCGCTTACCCTGGAGATACAAAACTGTATTTATGGGCCTTGAAAGACATGTATTGAAGCTAGAAAACAAATTTTTACAATATGAACAACATACCCCCGTTTTTTATACTAACATCTCTTATTTAGAAATTCTGGACGAAATAAACTTTATTCGTAAGTAATCCTGATCACACTTATTGATTTATTATCTTTAACTTCTCCAAATTATACCTAATTTAGTTACTGTTTTAATTCATTCAATACCCGTTGATAGAATATGCTTCACTATGGACAAAACGATATCTTTAAGATATATTATTTGTAAGAAATACAGTTAGTCAAGAGTTAATATATTTTTTTTGGGAAAACTGAAATGTCATAATATAGTTCAAAGCTTGGCCTTTGATATGGTGAAAGTTACACTGAGGTTATTAACTTTTTACAACGAAATCGGAATACTACACACCTACTGAAGTATTTCTTTGTAAAAAATATTTTATTCCTTCGGGAGCTAGAATCACCAGGCTACTCTGTGCGCTTACTCTCGAGCATGCTACATACAGCTGGCCTCGAGAGAAGCAGGTTTCCCTCAAGTCTTTTCCCGGAGTATTGATATCGACTTCGAAGAAAATTACTGCCAACATAACTTTCTACCCCTTTATAACCTCGTTAGGGAATGCATTTCAATAAAATACGAAACACGCCTTCCATCTATTCTGTTAAAAAAGGTTTATGCAAAATTTTGAAGTAGATTGGACCAAGGAATCACGTCGTCCCATACAATTTTTGCCCCTTTTTTTCAATCCCTTAGGGGTTAAATTTTGGAAAATTCCTTCTTATCGGATGCCTACTTCATACAAGGAACACACCCTACAAGTTTCAGGTCTCTACGATGAGCGGTTTAGGCTGGGCGTTGATCCGTCAGTCATTTAGGACAAATCATTTTATATGTACTTGTTTTATTATTAAAAAAATAAACAAAAAAAAACTGTACCACTACAGGTCATGAATGGTCTTGGGTTCGGTAGGGGTAAAACTGTACTGTTTCTTGGACAACGGTTGAGCAGTGAGGTGTTTTGTCCTAGGTCACGCTCAACCGCTAGATTTTTCCCCTTTTTTTGTTAACTACTTTATAGAGGATGGGTAAGCCTTGCAAGAGTCCCAGATCCCTGTAGATCCATTGCCGGGTGTTAACAGATTAACTAAAATCTACCATAGGCCAGATTTGAGCCCCAAAACTCAGCGCTCTACCTCGGAGCCACTCCGTTCCTCAATTATTTTAATACAGTAGTAAATTTCATTAACAAATTAAAAATAATATATAATTAGGCTTCTTTGTTTAAAATTCTGCACTGAATTACAAGATTTTAAGATAAAAAATATACTTTTATCAAATGTTGATATAGGCTAAAAAAAATAGAGAAACTTTAGACTACTATTCTTTTTTTTTTTTACTTTTAAGCAGAAGTGAGTAAACGCCCGCATGTGCCCACAATACCAGATTTCCCCGGGCCAAGTTCCGACACGGATGGAAACTCCACAGAAGAAGTTATCCGGTGTTCGTTCTCCCCTCCCAGTTCTCTAACCCTCCCCCGGAACAAGCAGAAAAGTCAATGGACTTCTATCTTTGTTTCCGCAGTAGTGGCCCAAGAGCCGTTTGTTAGGACCCGCATTTAATCCCAAGACTTGGAGCGAAACAGGAGTTGGTGTGGCGTGGAATGGATATAAGACGACTGAATAATTCCGAGGGCTAATGGTACAATGTGGTTTTGTAGAATCCGTCCGATTCCCTGAAAGATGCTCCCTTTGATGATTCAGGAACGAATTTCCCAGTCCAGTAAATCTATTGATGTTCCTTCCCCGATATTACTCTTCTATCAGTTCTCAAACTGTGGGGTGGAGAAGGTTCGCTTATTTAACTATACATCTCGTCGAAAACCGCCGTTCAATATACTTTCCATTCTCCTCTTTTCATGTCATTGGTTATCTCCTCTGTCGATTGGATGAGCACGGTTGTAGCGGAAAAGACTGCGTGTCCTACATTTGCTTCTCATGCAATCTTACTAATGTTCTTGTCACTGCTGATGCGTCACAAAACAGTAGTCATTATTGAATAATTTAAACAGTAAAAAAGGGAGAAATATTAACGGTAAATATTTTACTATTATAACTGATTTAATATCGATTTTAACACTACAACCCATGAAGTTCATTAGATTAAATAAATGGCTTGAACAGCTTTACTTTTTTGAAGCCTACGTGAATTGACAGAGATCACACATTTTTATTTTTAGGATTTTTAATTAATATCAGCCACATTATGTAGCCGGCCCCAGAAGGATCTCCATATTTTTAAATATAGGAAAATAACTTTAATTAAAAATTAAAACTGTGGGGATGTCTCCTAGTATATCTGACCTTCCTTGACAGGAAACGATTTTTCGATAAATACTCAACACTCAAACCCCCAATGAACTACATTTACACGGCACCAATAAAAGGTATTTCTGTTTTTAAATTACAAGTAATTTAATTTAAATTTGCCCAGACAATGGCGATTCGAAGGACTTCACTCGACATTTCCAAAAAACTATACCAATACAACCCATGGTTATTCGGTTCAGCGCATGGTTTTCAAACGTAAGGTTGTGCAAGGAAGTGATTTAGCATAGCAAACGCACAACTTAGTAAACTCTGAGCAAGCCCAAAGAGTGCTTCCAGATCCCACAGAGTCGATTAATGCCTGGTTATGGAATAAATAATTTATCGGCCACAGCCGGTCCCAAACACTGGACTAAGAGCTCAATAAAACCGATTCCTTCGTACTAAGCCTTGTTTTTTTGTTAAGCATCTGGTTTTATTTGAGTAATTCAGTCTATATGTATGGGACGTTACATTCGTTTGCTTGTATTTTTTATTTCTTATATAATTTGTTACAATTCACAAAAATTATTTACTGTACCAAATAAACCAGTTTCAAACTTAAAAGCAATTACCATTGGACAAATTTAAATCTATCTATACAGAATCATAATCTACAAAGAAAGAAAAATTACATACAAAATACTTTCAACAGAAAAAGATATCATATTGAAAGTGGCAAATAATAGGAAACCTTTACGTTTTTCACACTCAACTATGAGTGTTGTTTTTAAAACTACACACCTTAAAAATTTAATTATGAAATAATAACAATTACAATTATTTCAGCGAATAAACGTTTTTATTTTGAACCAAATGGACATACACGTAAAAAACAACTAATTAATGATGAAGAATATCTATGAAGTGATTTATAGATCACTAAAGTGTCGCTATTTTATCCTTGAAGAAATAGTTATGTACCGAGGTACCTCAATTTTGATTGAATATAAAAACTACTTCAATTTTAAGAGAACTTTTTTTCAGCTTTCTAGTTATTTTGAGATGGTTACTATACGACTACGGTTTTAGCATGCTATTTATTTCGTTTGAATCATTTATAATCAAACCCGGTTTACTGTTTGGACATAATTATTGTTTATTTTAATAACAATAGCCATTTCAAAATTAAATGAGCCGTTCGTGGTATGAATAACGGGAAAAAAATCTCCATTACTAATTGTGAGAGGAACAGCTCCGCTTACATCCATCTTAATTTACATATTTACAAGTAGAATTATGTAAATAAGCCTTTTCCTCTTGTCTCCGGTTTCATCGAGGGTGTTTATTCAATAACGGCTTTCTAAGATGTCTCGGTTTTTTCTTACTCACTTCGTTACGGGAAAATAAAATTTGTTTGTCTTCTCAAAATCCTTTCACCTTCTTGTAAAAGTTTTGGATTAGGGACAGCCTTGTTTGTCTCATTTTTTTCAATAGAATTGATTGCCCCGTTTCTTTATTCATAATCTTATTTTTTATATTCTACTGTATATTGTTTGTAGAGATTTGTTTGATAAAACAAAAAAAAACTAAAAGAAATTTTAAATCCCAACTATCGCATCTGTTATTTTATAATTAAAATATAAATCACTCTAAATAGATGTGTATTTGTTTATAAAAAAAAAAAATTGAATGTGTGTAAATATTTATTATTCGTTTCGTTTTTTAACTACTACTGATAGTTTTGTTAAATTATTATTATTATTTATTATTCTTACTGAATATATATATATATATATATATATATATATATTATTGTTTTTATATGGTAATGCATCATTATATTTTTATTCTATTTTTTTTTCTTTACCAAAGCATATCATTTAGTTTACTATGTACTTTTGCAAACATTGTATCATTCGTATAATGTAGCATTTTGGCCAGATATATTTACAATTTTGACACTGATCTGCTATTCTTAAGGGACCTAGTCCCAGAATACAATTTTTTTTTTCTATTCAATATTATTATAAGAGGAAGAAAATGGTCTGAGTGTATGCTATATTCTTTTACACTAAGAACATAGCTATGGCACAAAATCTCATATTTTATTGACCGTAATGTTTTAGGTTCAGGAATAAGCAAATAAAACAAAGTCATTGTTATATCGCCCCTTGAAAAAAACGACATAATTCAAAAATTTTCATGTTTTAGTAAAGCCTTCAGTAGCAATTGTAGTTTCCGCTATTAAGGGTATCTATCTACCTTCTTGAGACTGGATGAACTCGAAGAAGGTTGAATATCATATTTATTTTCGTGTCATGTTTTTCTAAAGGGTCGAAGAAGAAATATGTAATTCGAAATTATTATTATCGTTACATGTATGTTATTGTATCACCACTTTAGAATTTAAAATAATTGATAAATTTGAAATAAATAATAAACATATGTTTTTATTAAACTAATTTTACTTTTAATTACTTATAAAACTTGGGCGAATGCGTCTTATACCCTTTAGTTATGTACGCCACATAAACTCAGAAAGATAGGAAATCAAAAAAGTGCGATTGGTTCCTTCTCTTCGCTTGTTACAACACTTGGCAGATCCCCATAATTCTTCAATCTTCTGCGTATTTGCCAATGTTCTTAGGTCAACAAAATTGTTATTGTGGTTCACAGTTTTATGTACATGGCCCATCTTGTACAGATTCATGCTTCCTTCCAGCTGTCGGACACAATACTCCCACAATGGATTCTTCTTTCTATTACTGCTATAGTGTGGTTTCCGATCTATTAGCAGGATCTATATTCCGATCTATTATATCTGTACTATTATTCTAGGAAACATTCATTTGTTTCCAAAAAGATCCCTTCCAACACCCATTTTCGTCTTGACATGGTAAAAAATGGCTTTTCAAAGTGTACATTTTCACACAAATAAAACTCACCTTGTAAAAATCAATTAATTACCAATTTACATAGGTTTATATCACGTGTGTTATATAATTATGATATTCAATAAATTCTATTAAATTGTAACGTGGTGATAACATAGCATACAAGTACCTTATTATCAGACCAAAGTTGCATTGAAATTTTCAAAATTATGCAAAAGTATATCATATATTACAGTAATGATTTATCTGATTTAGTAAAGCTCTTTAACTTTATTAATAAGGTACTGGAAATCATTTTTTAAAAAATACTAATCAGTTCACGATAAAAATAACACTGCGACTAAATATCCACTTTTTTATTCAAAACATAATCTCTCTAATTAAGAATCCTTTTCAATTAAATAAAAATGTAATATTTATTGAACATTTTGATATACTTATTATATAATTCAATATGATGTTAATTTAAGGTTAAAAGATATTTAAAAAAATAAAAAATGTGTATTTTAAGATTGTATAATTATTATTAGAAGTAACTTCAAACTTTATTTGCTTATGTTTCTGTTGTTTTTACTGAACTTTATATTTTATTAAATAAATAAGTAGTGTTTTTCTAAAGGATCCAGGAGTAATTAAAGCATTTTAAATTACTAATATACCGACCGAAGTTTCGGTGAAATTAGCGGAAGTTCTAAATAATTAAATCAGTAAAGATTTGTCTAATCCCTATTTATATATCGCTATTTATATAATCCTTTAATCTTAAAAATAAGGTCCTTAAAACTTATTTTAAAAAACAATAATAATTTTACTAAGGTAAAATAACTCTGCGACTAAATATTAATTTTTTAATTCAAAACATCAATCATCTGATTTAGAATCATTTTCTATTGAATAAATATCTATTCGTCTATTGGTCTAAAAATGTATTGTTTGATATTATTAAAATTTATATAACTCAAATCTATCTTATTTTAGATCAAAACAGCATATTTAAAAAATTTACACATATCAATTTTTTATGTCCTCTGCATAATTCAATAGTAATTTCATAAATATATTTCAGCAAGGACATGAATAGTAGGGTTTAAAAAGTTCTACAAGCAAAACAAGAATAAAATAAAATAAAGCTGTAAATTATAAAGAAATACAATATTGGACTGGGCAGACCGATAAGGGTTACCCTCTGTTATCGTATTTTCCACTTAATGAAACAATTAAACGTTGAGTACAAACTCTGTCCCTAATGCCTAGCAGATGCCACCTTTCTCACACAATTATTGTCTTGGATCGGATTAACAACAACTAACTTATTTACGTTGTATCTTACCATATATATTTAAAGTATTATGTAAAAAAAAAACTCGATATCAGAAAAACACTTAGATCATTTGATAGGGAGTAAATAATAGCACCAATGCCTTATTGATTTATTGTACAACATTGATTCTTCTACCACTTCTCTGGGTCTCGTAGGCATCTACGATCAAAAACCTTATTTAAGGATCATATTTTCTTTAAATATATCTCAGAAAATCTCCAATACATCAAAAAGGGGCATACGTAAAAATGAATGAGGTCTACATTTGAAATAATACGATTTTGGTCTGGCTTTATTTAAAGAGAAATAACGGTACTTGAAGAGGAAACTTTTTTAAGTTGTTTAAAAGAGTTTGAGTGGAAATAAATATTTTCATGAAAGGATTGTAATGGGGCTCAGGCCAAATCAGCAACAAATTGGACATTAAGGTCTTTATTTATGAAATTATTCATTACAAAATAAAGAGAATTGGAGATATTTGATTGTATGAATTCAATAAAGGAGGGATTCCGATGGCTTAGTGGAGTCCCGAAGTTCCACTCCGTTAGGCCAAACACGTTGTAACGAGTTTCTTTTTTTTTTGTCGCTAAATTCGTCCGTCAGGTGTTTCTACCTATCTGACCTCACTCTACTGTGGACTGTAATTCCATACGGATGTATATCAGAGGTTTATATGGCTAAGTTATTGCCAAATTTTACTATTTTTTTCTTATCGTATCTTTGCGGCTCAGCAGTAAGCATCCTATTAATATTTGTAAATAAAACTGTATATACTCTTTGTTTTTATTAATTATTTATCTATGATTTTTAGTTGGTGTTATGTTATATTATGGTTATGTCGTTGGTATTACCGTTTGATGTAAAGTATATGAATACAACATTTTTCTTTGGACTTATTTTTATTTAATCAATTTGGACCTTGGACCGAAAACCCAACAACCGTCTCACAACGTCATATGATAGTCATGCATATGGGTCTTTCTTAATTAATTAGTAGCTTACGGCGTTTAAGTTGTTTGTATTTAAATGTACTGCAACTGCAAAAAATTAAAAATAAGAATTTGATTGGAATCGTATACAATGGAATTCCTGAACAAGAAAAAATCCCACTATAAAATCTATCTAAAACAAATCTCTGTTCTGCTGTTTGCTCGATTTTGGCTCGAATAAAAAAAACTAGATTATATGTGAGAACATGGTTACTTGCTGGGATTTATTGTCAGTTTTAAAACTAAATTTCACTATTTTTTGGATTTTGGATGTTATGTATCGGATATGAGAAGAATTCTACGGCTTAGTAGATCCCTAAAGGCCTATTCTGTAACTGCAAATAGGGCATATGACGATCGTGTGTATGAGTCTTTTATAATTAATTAGCTCAGATCGTTGTTTAGTAAATTTTGGCGAGCAGTTTCTTGTCCTTTTAGTCTAGTATGAAGATTCCAAGTTATGAGTTGTCATGATGTAGTCTTAAATATCGGATCTCTTCTAAGGAGTCAGTGGTGTATTACTAAATAATAATTGTTTTATGAACACGGCCATTCTTTTTTCTCATTGTTCGGATCTACCTTGTTGAAACAAAGGCTGAGCCCTCTAGTATCTGCCTAGGCCAACAAAAAGTAGAGCAAAAATGGACTACTACTTTTACATAACAGCTACAACCAAGAACATTGGATCTATACATTTCAGCATTAATCCCGTGACTACTATACAGTAGAACACCTCAGCAGGCTGCCAGGAGGGTAAGGAGGAAGGCAGCGTTCACCCAAATGAATTACCACCAAGTAGTCAGTAATTAAAATTATATTTCTATAATCATCATAAAAAAAAACCTGTACCACTACGACCCGTGAACGAGTCTGGGGGTTCAGTACACGGTTGAGACTGTACTGTTTCATGGACAACGGTTCTGCAAGGAGGTGACTTGTCCTAGGTCACGCTCAGTCCTAGGTTTTTCCCCCTTATTATGGGTACCCTATTTTTATAATATTTTATAGAGGCTGGGTGAGCCCCAGGAGGGTCCTAGATCCTATATGATCCATCTCCGGGTGCAAACGGACTAAATAAAAGTAACTGCCCGCAGCGGGATTTGAACCAGGATTTCCGGCATGGCAACTCAGTACTCAACCACTGAGCCACTCCGCTCCCCTTAATCATCATAACAGGGTATAATTATTTTTTATAATTACAAAAAAAAACCTTTTATTTTCATTATAATATTTTCCACTAATAAACAGTCCCATATCGCATGAGAGCCAGTTCCACTTTTCAAAAATACTGCTGGAGAGGAAGCATTGCTTTACGACGAAGAGTAAATGTGAGAGATTTAGGGTAAATTTATATTTACCATTATCCAGGAACGCTGAACTTGAATTTTGTTAATAAGATATTTATATACAAATTAAAATTCAGATTCATTTAATAATATCTCAGGATGTTTGTATAATATCAAATTAAAATATACTCCATGATTTGTTGCTGTCGTTTAGGAGGAATTTTGTATCCTTCAGTGTGAAAATAAATAAGTTGCTTAGCTGAGAAAGATATAAATAGTGAAGAAGGCTCCTTCAAATCGAGCCATTTAATTAAACCTGCCGTTGATATATTCGCCCCCCCCCCTCCACAACCTCGGCTTTTCCCAGCGCTCTTATTAAAGTCACTTTTTCTCTTTCTCGTCTTCAGTGGCCGCTTTGCGGTGGACTTCATTTGTAACGGTTATTCCAGTATAAGGAAGATCAGAGATTTATGATCAAATGTTTCAAAGGGTTACATATATATCTAACTGTAAATAAATTATTTTGGAATTTATTAAGGTATATTAGGTTATAGAATGGTAGTGGTATTGATATACGTTTTGACGTTAAAAAAGTTTTTTTACGAGTATTTCATTTAACGTCCATTTTTATCCTGGCTAATGCTACAGTGGAAGCCTTAATTTTTGCCTAAAGTTTTTATTATAGAGTGTTTATAATATACTCGAATTTTACTGTTCTGACATTTACAAATGAATTTAAGATGTGTTCTGGTTATTACATAGACATGATTCTTTGTTGAATTAACGTCATTGTATGCTGCTATGGCTAATCGGAGGATGCTACAGTGGACGCCCTGACCTTTGCCTTCCTACGTATCATTACAAAAGTGATCTTTAACGAGTGCCTGACACCGCACAGGTCCAGGACCGCCATTTTACGTCTCCACTAAAGGACCATATGACTAAGGATTTCTGACACCATTAAAGTAATTCTAACGCCAATTGCCAGGCTGCGAACTCACCATGTTGCACACAGTAGGATATTATGCTAACTGTTACAATATGTTAGGTGCCAGCTACCTTTTGTTGACGCCTATTATTCGTTTTAAGTCTGTCTTGTCAAAATCAGTAAATGATTAACCACATCAGACAGAATATGAAAGCGTAATTAAGCAAACATACAACTAATTTTTTATTACTCCAATAAATTGGGCAGAAACGAATCGATCCCTGCGACTCTGTTCAACATTGACCAAATGTAGCCTCCGAAATAGGGTTATAGCGGGAAAATATTATTTGTAGTTCAATGCATTTTCCCAATAAATTAATATTTTAGGAGCTCGCCGTTTTGGGCTACCTCAAAACTTGCAAGACAAACGATAAAAAAAAAATAATAATTATAGAAGACTCATATTCATGACTATTATAACATCTATTTGGATTTCGGATTAGACCGTTGGGTTCCCACTATGCCGTCCAATTCTTACAATCTGAAATCCGTCGAAAAACTCCAAATGATCCTTTAATGCATTAAATTATCCATAATGACCGCAATGTACCATTTGTTGCTAATTTTCCCCAAACCCGAAATGAATCCATTTATGGCAAACTTTATTCCTACTCAAACCCACTACAGTCAAAGCTACCTCTTTCTTCTAGTTACCAAGTTGGTATCTCTCTATTAGTTAATCTGTCTGTCTGGCTATTGTATAGCGCATATATTTATCTTATGGAATAATATTGAATAATCTCAGACTATGTAATTATTGAAAATACCTTCGGGTAGAATAAGTATTGTAATTATTTTGCTGTATATATATATTATTATGTATTGTATATATATTCTATTGTAAATATTTCTATTTGAAAAAACGGAGATTGAAAGTTACAAGACTTAATATTAAAGAATAAAAAGTATAATCCGCATTAAATATATTTTCAAATAATCTGATTCCGATTCTCACTAAAAGATTGTAAGAGTTCAATAAACTGTAAATCTACTTTTGTATTTTGACGTTAATATTGAAATTTATCTAATAAACATAAATATTTATTAATAAATCGAAAATTTATTTTTAATGAAACTATATAATGACATTTCAGTTTTCATAATATAGTATAGTATTGTAGTATAGTAATATAATGTAGTATAATAATTTTTCAAAAAAAAATAAATATTAATTCAGGCTAACTGTATTTCTTACTACTAATTGACCCTAAAGAGATCGTTTTGTCCTTAGTGAACCATATTCTATTTATAGGATTACTTACGAAGTTTTTAGAGTAAAGTTTACTTCGTCTAGAATTTCTAAATAAGAGATGTTAAATGTTAATATGAAAAACGTTGCTCGTATGGTAGAAATTTGTTTTCTAGCTCCAATACATGTCTTGCAAAGCCCATAAATAGAAACTCGAGAAATGTTAATTTTCCATTAAGTTCAGGATAGTTCTAAAAATAATAGTCATATAGAGTAGAATCATAATAGGCTGTTCTTCTTTAATTTTAAGATCAATAAGCTTTATAACAATTAAATGACAGTTTAGATGTTTGACATTTACTTTAGATTTGTATGAGACAAATTTTCTATTTCTATATTGCGTTAATTGCCTGTAAAAATGATTGAAACTTGGACAAATAATATTTCATTAATTTTAATATTATATATATTCTTTTGAAAATGTTTGGAAGAATAATGTCCTATTATAGAAGTGAAAAACATTAAACATCACAAAATCAGCCGTCGCCAGAAAATAAATTGGTTTTACATAAATTCCTGTGATTATGTTAAATTTAAAATTGTTCGAGTTGCAATTTGACATCTTTCTGATATTTTTTATTTTGATAAATTTTTTCACCCTCTATTTTTATTATTTTTTCGGCACATATTATTGTATCCTACTATATTATTTTAATTGATAAGACAGTAACTGATATCAATCTGATTTTGACTTTCACAAATTATATGATAATATATGATGGTGATATTATATATTGTAAAATATAATTTCTCATCCAATTTTAGTATGTCTATTAGATTTTGTTTCCTTCTTCTTCCTTTCTAATTTCTCATCAAATATTCTCATAAATCTAAAGTCTAGTTCAATGCTTTTTTTTCTTTTCATTTTTATCTATAAAACTGCTATATTTCCTTTGCACTATTGATAATTAGTTCTGTTTTGTTAAATGATGTTTGATCTGAAAGTTAGGCCGAAAAGGGAATAAATAATTTGCTATTTGTGTAACAAATATTTATTCCACTTCCCTACCATTATTGACGTTACTGAAAATAAAATGTCTTCAGATTAAATGCCCATTATAATAATGCTTCTAGAACAAGATATGCTATTTTTTTTCGTCACCCATTCCATTAAAGTAAACGTTATCAAACGTAATAGTAATATATAAAAACTTGAACCTCGCCTTTATTCCTTATTAAATTTATAAGGGTCACATTAACACTGTTAATTCAATTAAATTCTGAAAAACTCCCCCAACGTGCATATAAAATATGATAATATATCATTATAATTGATGCACGGTTTAAAAAAGGTTAGGGGAAAGAGGGAGAGATTTAGGAATAATTACTCGCTCGTTAGTGAAATATATACCTTCAGCTCCTCCCCGTTTTAATTGTGGAGGGATCAGCATTACTGTTCTAGATATTCACAATTACACCGAAGAAGGGGAATATTTCAGAAGGAATAAAACGCGAGGATTATGGCGGACCAAGTGAGGCAGTTATCGTACTTTTATGGCCCACTAGTAGAAGATAGCTAGCAGTAAATTTACCATAATTTAAGGAATCGCCCACGCGCAAGTGGTCAATTAAATTTTCAAAAAATATAAAACTCCCTTACCCTCCCACCATATTTATTTAATCATATACGCGCTTTTCCATGTACATTTATTTCGTTTTGATAGTGATTAGAAAAGTAAAAGTTCATCCATTTGTTCGTCTGAATTAGAATCGGAACTTAGGTCAAGTTCGTTTAGTTCGTCCTTTTGTAGGTTCGACGACCGATTATAGGGGTGTAACAACGTAGCACGCCTCCAAGTGGTGCACCCTGGGTAACGCTAATTCTGCTACAATGTCCACCAACTTTCGAGTCTCCATATGACACAAGCGATCGCCACAAAAAAAGCAAACGGCGCTTATAAGGGCCTGGAAAATCACCTCCGCATCCTTTTTGGAGGTTTGAGCAACTCAAAACATTCTGAGCTAAAGATCAATGCTTATAAATTTGACGCTGGTGTAACTATTATTGTCGTAGCTGGCGCCTCCACCGACGCCATAAATGTTACGAAAACAAACTAAATTCTGTTTGTTAAAAATATCTCGACAGATTGCCTCCGGCATCATTACTTTTGTGAAAAACTGTATTTCGAACCTTGTGAACCAATCAAATAGCGAACCTTAACCAACATCGCAACACATGAATTTTAGTGGATTTCACTACAAACTCAGCTGGATGGGAATATACATATAATAATGCAGCTGGCAGAGCGGTCGAGGATCTGCTAGACCTCTATGCTCTTGTCAGAATTCCCTCAAAACCAAAATTGTTATCTTACGTTAAACAAACAAGCACCCCCGACCTCGCGTAGGCCCATGCAAGCCTCTTCCCTAGATCGACATTGACCCTGGGTGACCCTATGGATCGTTGCGGACACCATCCCATGCACTTACGGATCCAAATGAAAATCCGATCATCTGAAGCTAACAAAAAACTCAGTCGCT
This sequence comes from Troilus luridus, assembly GCA_964056705.1. Lineage (NCBI taxonomy): Eukaryota > Metazoa > Arthropoda > Insecta > Hemiptera > Pentatomidae > Troilus > Troilus luridus. Next base: position 179,271,744 of record OZ057412.1, read on the forward strand.
GGAATTTCAGAAAAGCTCGTTGGAATAGGTTTACCGAATTAACTGATCAATACGCTACTGAGGATCTGGTGTTGGGCGGGAACCCTGAACTCTTTGTAAGAGGATTACTGGGTGCGGCCAGTGAGAGTATACCAAGGGGACAAGTAAAGAAATACTCACCGTTCTGGAGCCAAACTCTTGGCGTTCTCAAGAGGGAAAGGAATGCAGCGAGATGCCGTGCAGAAAAGCGAGCTTTCACATTGTCCAAAAGATCTGCCTATAGATCCTTCGTCTCTAAAGTAGACTTCCGGAAAGATGGCCTTAAGTTTATTTCCCGCTTGAACAATGACAAGTCTATCCGTCACTGGGAACCGATAGAAGTAAATGGCAAATTGCTTACCAGTCCAAAAAAGAGGTTGCCATAGCTTTGAGTAAAAATTACGCAGCTATTAGAAGACGCTGTGTTGGTGCAGTGGAAAGGAAACTAATTTCAGATAAGTCAACGATGTCTTGTCAAAATAAAAATGAGTACTCCAACTTCACTATGGATTTCTCTCGGATGAACTCACACTTGCAATTAGTTCACTGAAAGAAGGAAAATCTGCCGGACCCGATACGATCTTCCCAGACTTTATAAAGAATCTTGGTCCCACTCTTAATGGCTCTTAAGACCTTCCTTAACACACGAGTGCCCCCCCCCCCCGAAACCCGAAATTGTGTCATTATTGAAGAAAGGAAAACCAGCGGATAACTTAAACAGCTACCGGCTTATTTCGCCGGTATTATTAATTTAAGGCGAAGGTTCGGTCTCACAAGTGTCCAATTATTTAGAAGTGCCGCGAACAAAATTATCTTTTGTTCACGATCTTTGGCATGTTAATAGCCAGCGTTCGAAACGGATAAGGTACAGCGAAAGATGAAGATATTCAACAAAATTACTGATACACATACGTTTTCGAGAATTGGTGTATTGTAGCTACTTCGACTCATCGATCGAAATAAATTATATATCTGCGAAATATATGGATAGGTTATCAATATCGCTACACCGGTATCACTACACTTTTTATTGATAGCTCAATATTTTCGGCATTAAAGTGATCCAATGATGCTAGTGCCGCGAGTGAACAGTGACGTGTATATGTGACATTCTTTAACAGAATGACCACCCTCATGACTGAGCGTCACAGGTGAGTCAAATAAATTAAGAGTCGTATGTTAAACTTTAGGGCTTCCTTCGAATTACTACGGCTTACAGATCGTATCTTCAGAAGTGAAGTCACATGATACCATCATCAAGAAAAGATATTTATTTAATTTTTTTGTATGATATTTATTATTATATACCTAATATTATTATATTTCAGTGATCTACCAATGAGCCATTGCGCTCCCAGTTTGATATTATTTTTGTTAATTCACATTTACTTTGTTTGTTTACGTTTTATTGATGAAACATAGTGATGAATATGAAACGCATTTATTATTAATGGGCACTCAGTCAAAAGCCTTACACCCTAATAGAAATTGTTAACACTATATTTCGAATAAATGCTTTGTTTCTTTACATAACTATATATTGTGGAGCGATATGATAGTAGTATATACTACAGAGACAAGCGTAAAGCTCAGACTTTATTTGTTGCTTTGAATCTCTATTCACAAAGTAAACAAAATAAAAAACAAAAAAAGAAACATCGCCGTGATTCCTGTGTTTTCGGGAAACCGGTAATGTGATGATGGAACGATGGAGTCCAAACGGCCGACCCGGATAAAGAACTTTATATTCCTCGACTGTTTTTTGCCCCTGTTGATTCTCCCCCGAGAGTTGAGTGGATCGACAATCCAAGCGGATCAAGATATATCTTCTCCTCTCGAACAAGAGTCCGTATCTAATTACCTTAAGGGTCTCGATAATTTTATCGAAATGGCGACTAGCACCGATGTTTGTTCGCGTTTGTTTACTCCAGTTGTCCAGCGTCTGTTTGTTTTCTCCAGAGATCAGTCATTAGTTGATTAAACCTCGCCCTCCGAGAACTGAAACGCAATATGTCTAACTTAATTATATTTATTACCCGGAGGTTTACATTTAATATTTGATGGAAAGTTGTGTGCTTTAGAAATATGTCTAGTCCTCTATGTAATTGGATATTTACTGCATTGGTTTGTGATAGGGAGTGTCCGTTTTTGTTGAATAAAATAATTGATTAAATTGAAGTTTCATTATTGAGAGAGATCAAATAAACAACAAGTCAAACAAACATATTAAATATTGTCTAAGATCAATTAAAATTTTTAATATATATATTTTTTTTAGATTCAATCAACTCTAGTGTACTCCGAATCAACAATTAGGTCTTGTTCTGCGACTATCTCTCCCCGAGCATCTTTTCATCCTTCCTGATCTACTCTTTTCTCATCTGAGAAATTTACCTTTCGCTTTGTTCTCGCCTCATACCTCACCCTCTTGTCATTATGGGTTATTGCTCTGGTCAGTTCCATCACTAAGCATGTCCTCTCAGTACGGAGTTCTCTCATGCTTAGTTAGTTCACTCATCTGCTTCCTCTGACCAGTTCCTTTTAATTATTTTATTTTAAAATAAAAGGAATTGAAATATTCTTTCCACTATACTTGAATTATTTTGAGGGAGGTGATATGTCGTATATCCGTATCCGCGGATACCCGAGGTAAATTGAAGATCCGTATCTGTTTCCCCATCCGTGACTTTTTTGGCGGATCTTTTTACGGATCTTTTGCCTTATTAATTTTCAATATACAGAAGAAATTTTATATATGGGTATTTTACATTCAGCAAGCGTTTCTTGCTTTGGAAAAAGCTGGACGGCGAATGGATCTTCAAATGAATCAGGCAAGACCAAATATATGCTTGCTAGCACTTCAAGGCAACCAACACCCTCTAACACGTTTGGCACCTACACGTTTGAAAGTGTCGACAGTTTTGTCTACCTTGGCTCTTTGGTCAAAGCGGATAACTCAACTGGAACAGAAGTTCAAAGAAGAATTTTGACCGCTAATAAATGTTATTTTGGGATGGCAAAAATTTTAAGAAGCTATCTGATATCAAGAAGAGCCAAAGTGATACTTTACAAGACGTGCATAAGGCCTGTTCTAACTTACGGATCGGAAACCTGGCCTCTGTCCAGGGCAGATGGCAATAGTTTACTGCTCTTCCAAAGAAAAATATTAAGAAGGATATATGGAGCAGTTAGAGTTGACGATCAATTTAGACTCAGGCAGAATGCAGAGATATATCGGATGTACCAGGAGCTAGACGTGGTTCAGTTTATAAGAATAGCTAGGCTTAGATGGGCTGGACATGTGGCCAGAATGGAGGACAACGCTACTCCGCTACGAAGAGACTGCTATTTGGGTATGTTGACGGAAAAAGGAAACGCGGACGGCCACGATTAAGATGGGCAGACGAGGTCGAGAAAGATGCAGGTAGCATTGTTGGGACCAGAGCTTGGAGGACCTTGGCACAGGACAGAGAAGAGTGGAGGCGACGCCTTGATGCGGCCAAGACCCGTACTGTGTTGTAGAGCCAGTGTTGATTGATTTTACATTCACCGCAAAACTCTAAGGTACGTGTTAGTGACCCTATAAACAGCAACTTTTGTTCTGGCCAACATAAAAAATCAATAAAATTAAAAAAAAACAATAAAAAAAAAAATCAGTCCTCCGTCCAAATGACCGATCAGCTAATCTTACTTTGTATGGAAAAAAACAATTGTTTTTTCGTTTTCTATGTTTCCCCAGAACAAAAGTATCTGTTTATAGTGTTATTAAAACGTACCTAAGTGGTTTTCTGTAAACTTAAAATAACCCGGAATAAAGGTTATTAGGTAGCAGTGAACAACTATTGGCATTTAACATTTGACTCAGTCAATCCTTTCAAGTTTTAAAGAAAAACTTCTTTGTTGAGAATTTGGAGTATCTATCAAGGTCACGCGCACGGACACGGATTGAGTAAAAAAGTTGAGATCCGTATCCGTATCCGTATCGGCGGATCTTGACACGAAATATCCGTATACGGATCCGGATATACTTCGTTAAAGATCCGGCATATCACTCGTCTTATGTCGTGTGTTGGCTAATTTCTAGTACATAAAATTTATTCTATTGTTAGTTTTTTTTTTTTTTTTTGTATCGGTAAAACCAGTTTTTGAGACGATAAATAAATCAGTGTTCAAAGAGTCGTGTTTTCTTCATGTCATCTCAGTTTTTTTTATTCTTTCAGATTTTACTCACAACACTCTTCCTCAAAAAAGAAGTATAATCTATTTTATATTTATTATTTTTATGATGGTGATAATTTATAAAATTTTGTTTTGAAGAGAACAGATTTGTTCAGCCCGGGATTCAGACCCGGGTCACCCGCGTCTCTAAGATCGGTGAAAAGAATGGATTTTCACTTGTTACGAGCCAGGTTAGCTCAGTTGGTTAGAGCACCGCGCTAGAGACGCGGGCGACCCGGGTTTGAGTCCCGGCCTGGACAAATATTTTATCTTCAAAATAAACATATTTAAAAATGATGTATAATCCTTTGGCCTTTGCCCTGTTCTGGAACTTCATCCTTTGACATTTAGTTATTCTGTAATTTGGAACTGTAGTAGGTGGTACATTCCTAGGATGGGAGCATATAAGCCTCTTTTCTTTTCTTTTTTTTTGTAATACGTTTATTTATTGCACTGATCTTTTGGCCTTATTGTTGGCGCGCAAGACTTAATTTTTATGATGTTTCGAGTCTTGAATTATTCCATATACTCTTTTATTTTATCTATAACTTTTTCATTTTATTATTTTCTTTTACTTTTTATTTAGTTCATATTTTTCTACAAAATAAATATAAGCAGTGATGTTTATTTTGTAGAAAAATATGAACCGAAGCACGTGCTATCTTTATAAAAACAATAAAATAAATGGTATGAGATGGAAAAGTGGAAACATACAAATTAAACATACATTTGTCTTTTATTGGCAATAATTAAAGTGGTGATTTTGAATCGCAGGGATAGAGTTAAATCATTTTTAAACTTATGTTTAATCTACGATAATATTGTGACATAAAGAAGATCTAAAAACAATTATTCCTTTGAATAAGTTATAAAAACATTTAAAACTATTATAAACAGGGTTATTTAAACTATTAATGTTGTATATTTTCTCCAACTCATTTAATCTCTACATAACATTTACTTTTATTCGTAAAATTTTATTTGGGGTATTATTTTAAAGTATACTTTAATAATTTCCCACTGACTCCTGTAGAAATCCAATGCATAGTATTGCATCTTGATGAACGTTTAACTTGGAATCTTCATATTAGACTGAGAGGACAAGAAACTGCTTGCCGTTTCTGGCTCCTTAAACACTAGACAAACCCTCTAAGCTCCCAATTAATTACATAAAACTCATAGACATGATCATTATATTACTTGTTTAGACCTGAGGAGTAGATCTATGGAGCTCCAGTAAGTCATCGAATTCCATTTACAACCAATACTTACAATCCAAAATCCTTCGTAATATCCTCAATGTCCCATTTGTTGAGAATTTGGCCCGAACCCGATACCAGTATTTTCATGACAAATTTCATTCTCACTCAAAACCTCTAGTTTCAAACCTATTTAATTCCTGATAATCCTCCGAGGTGTCTGAAAAGTGGCTGGGTTCGTGACCTTCGTAGATTCCAATAAATAAAATAAAATGTTATATCAATATCAATATATTAGAGCCGAACTCCGAACTAGACTGATCTGGACTTGGAGAGAATCCTCAAGATCGGCGAGACTCGATCCTCCACCCTCGGCCGAGGACAAGGGGCGACTCCCTGAGGCGGATTGACAGGTCTGAGGCGATCCCTTATTTATCAGCCGCTGCCCCACGGCTCCCCTCACCACCCCTCGCCACCCCCTAGGCTCATACATATGGAGCGCCGCCCCCGGTATAAATATAAACGAGTTGTAGCCCCCCCTACATCAGGCTATTTTTAACCGGCTAAGTACGCTGCCGTGACATTCCCGACATCATTCACGGATACTACTTGAAATTCAGCAATGCCGTATTTTTCTCGTAGCTTGAACAGAGGCGTTATTTATATCGCAATGTTTTTTTACTACTTGCGAATCAAAATAAGAGTACAGATCTTGTTTATTTGGTTATATCTGACCTTATTTAAAAGGTATATATAACTATGGGAAGGTTCACTGAGTAGGTAAAGACTCCAGGGTTTGTACCTGTAAAAGACATTGGACAGTTGTAAACCAGATGGGAGCGAGCCTAAATTCTGTGAAACTAATGAACCGATTGATACTAGTTCATAGACATCGTAAGAAAAGGGGTTGAATGTAAATAATTTAATGCTCTCATAATAAAAGTAATTGTATGAAGTAAAAGGATGTCAAGTAAAAGGAAATTTATCTACTGAAAAAATCCCAATCAGTAGACTACGTCCACCTTTCGAAAAGAGTGGGATATATTTATTGACCTCTAACGATATATTTTTTTATGATATAGCATATACGTAGTAAGGTCCAAAAGTTTCCGGCCTAGGATAGAAGGAAAGGTGTTTTTCAATATATTCTCCTCTAAGTTCAACACACTTAATACAACGCTATGGCAACATTTATATACCATAAAAAAAATAATTGTCTTCTTTGTTAAAAAAATGTTCTTCCACTGCTGCTTTGAGCTCTTCGTCGGTGTTAAATCGCCAAAATTCATTGCAACAGTGAACTCGTTCCTATTTTTGAGCAGTTGAAAGAATTTTTGAATCCCATCTTGAAACAACCTTGTTCATATCCAAATGTTCTTTGATGATCCTCAAAAGACTTGTTTTCGAAAGCTCCAACCTCGGTGCTATTTCCTTGGTTTTCAGTCACCAGTCAGACAGCAATTCAGATTCCACAAATTGGATTGTTTCAGAAGTGACAGCTTCCACTGGGCGACCGACCGGGACGCGGGTCATCTTCTAGACGTTCTCTCCCTACGTTAAATAATTTTGCCCATTCTTTCACTGTTGAATACGAGGGGGAGGACTGCCCGTATAAACATGGATTGTGCTCCTTAAGTTAAGTGCTCCTTTACAAAAGAATTTAATAACTGCACGGTACTCGAGTTTGAACATTGTGAAAATGGCGAGTTTCCTTCGAGGCTGGACAGTGACTGACAGGACTGAGGAAGTGCGGGCGATGGTTATGGAGTGAGCAGGCATGGCCTGCAAAGGCGTGTCGGTCCAGGCACGTTTGAAGGAGGGGAAGCAGGCCGGATACTCATGGACCTTACTACGTACCTTAGTTGTAACAATATCAGGCTGGCATTTCATATTATTATAATAAAAACGGATCAGATGAAAGTACAAATCCATCATGATATTAATATCCCATATGTTGCTGATTTGGCCCAAACTAGACACCTATCCTTCCATGACAATCTCCATACACATTGAATTCGCTAGTCTGTCAACTTGCTTCCCATACTATTCCTGATAACCCTCCGAGGCGTCTGAAAAGAAAATGGCCTCGAGACCTTCTACTATAGAACTTTATTGGAGTGCTACCGATGGGTAGTTTCTCCACAAGTGTTTTTTTCATGTCATATTGTTCATATTAGCAGATTTACTTGTAATATTATTATAGTTGTAAAAATCAATAAATTAAAAAAAAAAAGATTCGATTATCTTTAGACTTTTTGACTATCTTTCTGAGAGCCATTCTGATCTCACTAAAAACGCAATTCTTCATGCGTTGAAGCTTTACTTTATTTTATATTATAGAAATGAATATTCATAAAATTTTCAAAATTATTTAATTTTTTATTTTATAAATAATTATTTAACAATAGCATATCTACCAATAATATACATTTATTTAAGTACTCAATGCTATGCTCATAGTTTATTTATTAGCTTTATAAGAAACCAATTTTATTGTTAATTGAAAACCTAAATGTTTTATTTATTTGGTATTTTTTTTCAAGCTAAAATATAACAGAATACTCATTAAAATCAACAAATAAAAAATATAGTAATTATAAATAAACCTATCCAGGAACTGAATGCTGAAGGTACATCCAAAAGTAATATTGTTATAAATATAATACTTAAGAGTTCTATTTGTTTTAAGAGATATAAAAACATTTTTTTTTTAATTAATGACCAAGTCATGATTGAATACATTGCCAGAATAAATGCATAATTTATTTTTAGACGATTAAAATAAAAAGTGTTTTTTAATTTAATATATTGTGTTACGTTATATTAATAACGAAGTAATTGTGGACATATCTGTAAAAAGTTCTTTCAAAGTTTCTTTAAAAATTTAAGTACTCAATTCTTTAAAAATGTACATTTAAAATTCAAACATTTTTTTAAAAATGTTTAATCTTTGACCAAATAAAACGTTATTTTCATCCTAAAAACCTATCTGAATATATATCTCAGAAAGGCCTGATATTTATATCAGTTTCACTGGCATTATATATTTCTGTTTCTTTTTCTTTTTGTTTCTGAACGTTGAGTCGTTCCGTTATTGACGTCTGTTTTATAACCCCTATTGAAACAGGTTCCGAGTTCTAGATTTCTCATATCGAATCGATGTGCATTACATACACATTTTTATTTTTAAAAATATGCTTGACTTTATGCGTCGATAGGCGTTAGATAAATAAATATATGCTCACTTTGGCCGAGTTTCTAAAAGTATTTAGTGTAAATCGTAGTAATTTTTCAATTGTGAAATTGTGTTTGCATGCTTAGATAAACTTCCTTGAACATATATAACCATATACAATATTCCTGTATTTATTTAAGCTTGTTTACCAGAAATCTATTTAATTTTAAAAGGTTATCAGTTTACAATAAACAGTGAAAATACCAGTGCTTTGCTTTTGTTGAATGTCGATTAAATTACGCTATTTTAATACGTTTATATTAGCTTCACCTGTATGTAACGGAATATTTATACCCGATTTTCGGCTACTTCGCAATATAAAATTAAATTTGAACAGTTCTTGTTGAAAAAGACCTAAGACAATACGATAATTGAGCATGTTTGTCTCACCATCCGGTACAGGATCTTCAGGATTAACGATTTTTCATATCCGAAAACAGTTTCTTGTGCCAAGAATTAAAGCATATAATAACCCTTAATCTTCATGACAAGCATTTTGCCTATTCATAGGATTAGTAAGGATTATTCGTATATTTTCCAAGAGAAAATAGTAGTTGAAAAAATTAAAAAACACGATTTTATAGCAAGAGAAACTAAAAATTAGAAAATAAATATTAGTTTTAAAAGCACGCGTTAGTGGAAAATCAAACTGAATGGTGAAAACTAAATAATATTCTAAATTGAAGGATTGAACAGGAAATACAACTAAAAAGTAGAAAACCATTTACAATAAGTTAACAATTATAATAGAGAAACCAACAAATAAACTCATGTTATAGTAAAAAAGCGTGCATTGGTTTTTAAGATATTTTCATGTAGATCGTACTTTTATCAATATTAGGCAGTTAAATGTTTACACCCATTAATGTCAAGCACCCATGATGTATTATACCATAAAATACATTATTTTTGTCCATCGCTCTATTCTCATTTTAAACTTGAAAATTATTTACGACATTTTAGTATTTCCCTATTTGAGTGCGTTTTTTAGTTCTTTATGGCTAGAATTAAAAAAAATAAATTTACTGGTTAAAAATATGGTATTACATAGTGAACGTTATCCATATATTTCGCCTTTTGATGAGCATAATATTTGTTTTATTCTAGTTGAGCGCACATATGAAAAGGATTCATCTCTTCATAATACGGCTCTTTCAAATCTTTCCTCTAAATCGGAACCAATGCTATTTTATCTGGAGTAATATCCAAGAGTCTTTTGAAGGACTTATAGGCACTCTTACAAAAACTTTCGCTTCGAAAGGAAATACATAACTTCCCTAAGTCGAAAAATGTATTGCAAGATTTATTTATTTAAAAAAAAAAAAGCCACTCTAGAAGTTTACCAATATTGTGACAAATTTGATTTCATAATGCATTCTTTAAAAAAAAACTTTACTATCTAAAAAACTTCATGTTTTCATGTTCTTAAAGTTATAGTAGAAAGAAAGTTGAAGGACTTCGTGACTTTAGTGCAGTTAGCGAATAACTAATCGATTTTAGCGGAAGCTCATCTTCATGGCATGTTGATGGATGGCGTCTAGCCGTCCCGGGCTTAAATCTTGTTCCGTAACAGTCTTGCTTAAAAAAAAAATGAAAAAAATATCTTGTTATAGTTATAGGTAATTGGATTATCCGAAATCAAAGTGCTTTGTATGTTTGGAAAAATAAATCCAGAAGTAATAAGGTTTTATGTTCAATCATACTTATATACATCATGTTCAAGATATACTTATATACATAATTTTCAAGACACACTTATATACATCATGTTGAAGACATACTTATATACATCATTTTCAAGACATACTTATATACATCATGTTCAAGACATACTTATACAAAGTACTAAAGCCAATAAGGAATCACATCTCATTCACCAAAATAAAAAAAAATCTAATTTTCAAAGATGTTAGCATAACCTCTTTCATATCTAAATCGAAAACTCTACATACCTGATAATCATCAATTAAAAATCGATTATATGGAATAATATCGTAATAAACATCTCCGATTGTTTATTAAATTTTAAATACGAGTACATACCTGCATATTCATAACATGAAATACATATTAATACTTTACCAATGATAAGAGATTTTATTTAGGCAAACCAAGCTTGGGGAAAAGGAGCTGTTGGGTATACAGATTTAAACTATTATTTTTTTAATATTTCTCTAAGTAGGTAATAATACATGACAGGTGTAGAACGCAACTGGCCAAGTTAATAAAAAGAATGATTCTTAAACATGTAAAGAATTCTTTTAAAGAATTTCTTTGTCTTGAGCATTGTAATGATATGAATTACGAAAACAAGCAATTGAAAAACGAATTAAATATTATCGTTACAAATGCAAAGTCTCGAAATTGAAAACACCACTTTTCGGGAGAATGAAAAAACTGTTTCAAGGTTTATTCGAAATACGTCTGTATCATCAAACCTAGTTTACCTGTGCCATTATGTGTTCTTGTTTGCCGTATAGGTGACTTTATATGAATTATATATCAATTATCAATCATAGAGTAAACACAATAGATTAAAAACGAAAAATGTGTTTTTTCACATTCGAGACTTTGCATTTTTGTCAAAGATATATTTATTGAGAATATATAGATAATAGTACGAAGAAATGGTGTTTTCTCAGTTGTTTTTTTTTTTTTTTAAATATTTATTACTGACTTCTCCAAGCACCTATCCTGGAAATCTAACACGCTTTACCGGAAGAATAGGTCCGATCATCATCAGACAAACGGTATTTTTGAGTTATCTCAAGTAAGCTGATGCCTTTAGCCTTGCATAACCTTTAGGAGCAGAGGAAATGACTATTGGTCGAACGTAATACTTCGGAAAATGGCTATTTTTTAGCGGTACATACCCATTGACTCCAGCGGCCACTCAACATTGTACTTACTAAGCTGACGGTATTTTACTCCTTAGCCTACTCGGTCACCTCGCCCATGTCTGTGTGTGTGAATGTATAAATAATAATGTGGATGATTTATGAAATGTTAAAAAATAAAAAGTAAATTATATCCTACTATAAACAGTCCTCCTTAATCAAATAACGATATAATACGGTCAGCGAAATCGAAGATATAACAATTTAATAAAGAGAAGATATTGAAGTGAAACCTCTCCTTTTCATAATTAACTATTTGACCCCACCCAGGAAATTATATTAAAAGGCCACTCTCCCTTTTAAAGGAATGGTTCCAGTCTTTATCCTGAAACGTTTAACTTTATAACTCTACTTGGAAGAGTTCAAACTTAGTAATGAGTGGGAAGTGAAGTTGATAATAAGTGGGCCGCCTGCTGGCTACTAGGGTGGATAGCGAATAGCTTTAGGAAATAAAAACTATTAATTTATCATAAAGTTATTCATATTCTCATGGAGCCACATTAAAACACTTAACATTCACAACTAAAAAAGAATTAAATGCTTAAAAATATGTATTTAAAACGAAACAAAAATTAATTTATAAAATAACAAACTTTAATAATTATTGGTTGACGGTGTAAATTAAAATAAAAAATGGTCCAGGTAGATGTAAAAATAAATTATACAATAGTTAGAAAGTTTCTAATAAATAATAAATAGGTTTTTACCGTTTGAGAATTTATTTTGACCTTTACTCCGACCGTTCTCCTTATTGCATTCAAAATACTTCTACTAGAAGGCGAATACAATTTCATTTCCTATATGAATTCCGTCATAAAACCTCCATCACCTCATTCAAAAAAGACTAAAAATAAGAAACACATTTAATAAATACATTTTTAACTTCGGCCTTTTATAGAAGCACAGTTTTCATAGGAATCGGTTCTACGATAAAAATAAATAGAGAATTACATTAATTATTAGAAAAACACACTTGGTCCAATTAATTAAACTCATTAATAATGCAATTAATTCCGAAGTATATATCGAAGTAAAATTTATTTCCAATGGAAATCGGAACTTCGAAGAATTTGAACTGAGTACATGAGATTATAAGAAGAAATGGTGAACAATTGAATGATCTTAAAATAATATTTTCTTTTTTCTTTTACGATCTAGCCTCTATCTTTATACTATTCTTTCCTTTTTTTTTTTCTTCTCTTACAAATCTCTTTCTTTAAAATTACTTTTTAAACTTTTTTTAGTTATTTTCCTTTCAAAGCATTCCTCTGAAAAAACTGTATACATTTTTTGACAATCTATATACATTATGATAAATTATTTACAATATCAAAAATTATTAATAATTTTAATTGTGAATACAACATTTTAAAAAATATATATTATTATACAAAATTAATAAAAATTATTAAATTGTTTAAATAAATAGGTCTTGGAAATATATTACAAATTCGTTTGCTGAAAAAGTCAATGACGCTGTTTTTTTAACCAGATTGTATTTTATAACAGAGTTATTCTACAATATAATTAGATAAGCAATTTGTTCAAGAACCTGAAAAATATCTAGTTAGATTTAAAAAAAAAATTTAATAATTAAGAAAAAATAAAAAAAGAACAATATTATTGTATTGTTAAGATCGATTTTACTGTCAGGATCTCATTTTTAATAAAGATTATACAAGTAAATCTTTTTAACGAAATATTCAGTTTCAAAGCTTTACCCAAGCAAGGGAGGCTATAAGGAGAAACTCTAATAGGAGTAATCTTCTTGTAATGATGTTAGCAGAGGTAGTGGAAATATAAGATTATTCGAGAACGATGATTTTCCTTACAAAGCATAAGAAACGATGAAACAAGAGCCGGAGCTAGAGATTTATGCTAAAGCACTCGAAGAGACGCGCCCGTGGAAGCCGATAAACCTGATTGAATTCCACTCCTCAAAGGGGCACACAGGGGCGAAGTCAGAAAAGGGTGAGTTGTTATCAAATTATTGCCTAGGGTGAAACGGGGTGAATTCACCCCTTCGGCGCCATATTAAAATGAACACGCGAAATCTACCGTAACAGGAAATGGCGGGATTTCCTTTGCCGAACCCCCTCGATACACCTCTGCCTTTTCAATCTACCTGATTGATTCTACCAACCACTTCGGGGAAATGTGCTCAGAAAAAGCTTTTATTTCTCCCTTTTCTCTCGTTTCTCCTCTTACAATGTTTCCAACATTAAGCTAAAAAGGAAATGCTGGCTGGCGTTTGGGCGTAGCTAACAACCCTTGTAAGGGGCTACTGCGCTCCCGAGTATTGAAAATTATTGCTCTTAAAGTTTTTCCTCCGAACCGCTTTGAGCTATCTTATACCATTTTAGAAAACGGGTATTATTACTACAAGGCTTCTATTTTGGAATAAAAAAAAAATCTCTAATTAATATTAGTGATAGCAATACAATTTTCATAAAATTAAATTCAATAATAAAAAAATACTAAATAGTAATGAACATATGAGGGGTGTAGATGTAAATCTTACATTCTCCCCTTTTCATTAACGATACACTCATTGGGTAAAAATTATTTTAAACCGACTGTGTTATAAATAAATGTAAAATGCGTGCACTGACCGTTTTTCATTTGAATGCAACCGATAATCTTATCATGGTAACAGCAGTAAGAAAAGAACCGGGGAGGTTATTCTGATAGGTGTGTTGTTTTTTAGTTTAAAGAAAACAGTTTTGTCAATAGTGTCGAAAAGTTAGTCGAAATAAAAACTAAATTGAGTTTCTTTCAGTAAAAATAGTAAATTTATTTTTATTATGACAATAATTTACTGTAACTGATTACTGTTATAACATACTAATTATACAATACATTCTTACTTGTAAGATGAGAAACACCATTTGAAGCTGGCATTTCAATTTACAATACTATTTTCTATAACCCGTTGAACGGAACATTTGTCAAAATGACGGCACTGGTTCACACTTTTATTGATAAAAGCACGGGCGGGTGCAGCACAAGTCTGGGTCTTTGTGACATCTTCCATCAGCGACAGCATCACTTCGGAAGCCGCTTACCGCCCTTTGTTTTGGAGGGAAAAAATCTAACGGACGGACAAAATGAAATAAATAAAGACTGATTTTTTAATTTCAAAATCGTAGTAAAAAAAATTTTTTGGAATTTTGGATTTTTTTTAGCCCCTATCTTATGAAGTGACAGTGATGTACCAACAGTAATCAGTCCAATAACCTTACCCATAACCCTAAGGCTACTCGCATCTTAGGTAGCAATGAATGGTTGGGAAAATTGCGAAGTCCGTTAACATATTATCCGAAAATATACAGTGTTTTACGCTTAGTTATGCAAACTGTATAACTGTTTAGAATGTGAGAATTGGCAAAAAAATATGCAAATTCTCACATTCTACAATGATAGCCGTCATTAGGACGGATGTTCCCTGCAGACTACAATTCAGAGATGTTCCGTTCAACGAGTTAAGATATAAAGTAACACACAAATCCGAATAACCTCCCCGGTTCTTCTCTCACAGATGTTACCATGGTAACCGTATCAGTTGATCATTTAAATGAATTCAATACATTTAGTGTACGTATTTTACATATATGAGATAAACGAGTCAGCATTTTTTAGAGAAGAGGTTGTTATTGCTCATCTCTTAAAAACTCTGACTCATTTATCTCATATATTTATTTAAGAATCGGTTTTTATCGTTTTACCGAAAGTTATTAAAAATGGAGAATGTGTGTTTTCCCTCATATGGGATCGAAGTAAGGAGTGGGGCAGCTCAATGTTCAATCAAGAGGACTCAGTTGTGCTGAAGGCCTGGGTTTTGAATCCATCAGATGAATGATTTTTTTTTTTTTACATTCATGTGGATTTTTCAGACTCTTTTATAGCTGAAACAATCTTTATTAAGTGGGTCTCTATTATTTAAAGGGAAAAACTTGGTGGAGCAGCGTGGTCTCGGCATAATTACAAAACTGCACAATTGTTGGCTTAGTTACAGTACAGTACCTACCGTGTACGGAATCGTTTCAAATCTTCACCTCAAAAAACACTGTACTTCAAGTTGCCACAATATCAGTATTAAGTTTCACAAGTGTTGACACTAATTTCAAAAAAAATAAAACATGCTATCTCGCAAATGCCTGTGACAGATAAATAAATCAATATTCATAAATATTCTCGGCTTACGTTTAATTTCAGATAACTATAAAAACATTATGTTATTTAATATATGAATAATTGTAAATATGTTATTAGACAAATATCACTGGTACAAACATTCAAGAACTACTCAGTAATTGTCTTATAGTAGTCCTGCTTTGCTAAACGCAGCGAATGCATGATTATTTTAACCACCATATTTTGTCAGTTAGTGTAATTCTGAATTCTTACTTCCATCAACTACTTTCTTTATTATACGATTATGTCAGTTGTCGATGGTACCATTAATTGAGGGAAAACAAGGAGGTTGAGCGTGATCTCAGCCAAATCACGTATCTGTACAATCATTGCCTTAGACAGTGCAGTCTCTACAATGTACTATCTCTTCGTCGGTTAAACAGTGCAGGTGTTTATTAATATTTTTAATTTGAATCTATTTTAATAATTATTCCTGTAATGGTTTCTTTGCTTCCGTAATGGAAAAGTGATTCATTTAATCTTTAATTCAGACTTACAGTGCTAGGTACAATCTTAATCCCTAAGTTAATTTTCTATATGCTTGGCTTAAGTCCAAACGATGATTAAACATATATTTACCGAAACTTAGTAACCCTAAATATTTTTAGGATCGTAAGATAAAACATTTGAGTACTAGGTAATTGTTCGTTCCAAACTAACTAGTGCTTCATAGTTCTTAAATTCACGTCCCAGAACCTTTAAGGTCGGTTAGATTCTAAAGTTGGTATTTATTCCTATTATAGTCACGTATTCTCTACTTGTTACTCCCTTCTACTTTTCAATTAGATTTTCACTTATTTTCTCGATTGCGTAGTAAAATTTACCGAAAATTATATATAGTCAGCTAAGGAATTCGTTTTGATTTTGTGTTAATGACAAAATAAATCCTAATGTAGATTAGAATAAAATACATTAAACAAACCGACTGTTTATAGCTACTGATTTTTTTCTCACAACTAGCTAACGTTTAATCCAAGTCGTGTATGTTATTCAAGCTCTTCCTTATTAATTACATGAAACGCAGATTGGTCGAAACATTAATGTTACAAAAAATGATTAGTTAAACTGTTTTTTTTAATTTATTTATTGATATTTACAACTGTATTACAATAATACATCAAGTAAATAGGCTATGCGATATATAATGACGTGTGAAAATGACAAGTAGAGAAACTACCCACTGGTAGTACTCAAATCGCATGTTCAACTAAGAAGGTCACGTGGCCATCTACTTTTCAGACGCCTCGGAGGATTATCGGGAATTGAAGAGGAAGCTAGGCTTGAAACTAGAGGATTTGAGTGGAAATGAAGTTTGTTACGAAAGGATAGATAGTGGGTTCGAGCCAATCAGCAACAAATGGGACATTAAGGTCATTATGGATGACTTTATTCTTAACAAAATAAGGACCAATGAGGATTTTACGAAGGATTTTGGATTGTAGGGATTGGATATGTGAGGAATTGTATAGTTAAACATCATGTGAAATAAATATAAAAACCAAAATAAAATACCTAAAAGAATAATTAAAAAGTAAATGTATGAGAAAATGAGAATGAATAATATACCAAGGAATATATATAAAATCAACGAATAACAAGTTAAATAATAGTAATGTAAAAAAGTAGATAAGTAGGAGTTAAAATTAGACTAAATAATGTGAGTGAATATCCTAATATGCGTTATTTACTATACGCATTGCTTAACAATTATATAAGAATGTTACTGGATAGTAACTACATACTCTCTCGGCAAACAAAGTTGCATCTGTACAAGACCGTCATTCGTCTGTACTGATGTCTGGCTCGGAAACCTGGACAACAACCAAGGCCTGCGAACAAGAACTCCTCGTGTTTGAGCGGAAAATCCTTCGCAGGATATTCGGAGGAGTGCTGGTGGATGGAAACTGGAGGAGACACAAGAACCAGGAGCTTTATGACCCATTCAAAGAACCGAATATCGTCCAGGTCATAAAACTGGGCCGATTGCGGTGGGCAGGGCATGAGTGAGGAAGATTTGCCCAGGAAGCTGCTGAAAGAGCCTCTATTCAGGACAAGAAGACGAGGAAGACCCAGGCTTAGGTGGAGTGACGGAGGGGCGCCTGGTGCAGGGAACATCGTTGGTGTGCGCAACTGGATGGCATATGCTCAGAACCGCGACGATTGGCGGAAGCTGCTGGTGGAGGCCAGGACTCATCACTGGCTTGTTGGGCCGAATTAGTTAGTCAGTTACTGGATAGTTATCGAAAGCTTATACCTGCGATTTATGAGTGATATAATATATACAGTTATAAATAGTTATAACGTGTTGATGTATACCTTATCTCAACATTTCTTTTTATTTAGCCAAGGAATAGCCAAAAAAAAATCTGATATTAACAATTATTCGGATATTCTTGTTATTGCGGCTCAGTGGTAAGCACCCGAAATTAATTATTGAATATTATTTAATATAGTTTTTTTTCTTAAGATTAATTGTTTCTTAATTAATTTGTTAAGCCGCAATATCAAGAATATAAGAATTGACGATAGTTAACCACATAATGAGCCCACAGATTTTCACGGAGGTTTTAAAAATTCCTAAGGTCTACACCGGATAGGAAACAGCACCGGACGGACGATATAAGTGATAAAACAGTTGTTAAACTATTATGATGATTAATAATTATAATTTTTGTTTTGGGTTTATTTATTTCCCAAGTTTCTCTTATGTGTGTTTATGTAATATTGCACCTGTTCCGATCCAGGCTTTCCAACAGTCCACGAGGCCTAAAGAGTAGCCGTATGTAACACCTTTTTCGAGTTTTTCATCTTCTGTAGAAATGATTTTCTGTGGAAGGCTTCTCATTTTGCAGGTAAAGTCAAAGGACATGGCCTTATGTTCCAGATTCCAGATCATGTTCACACTACCCCATCGATTATTAAACTTCGATTATTAAATCAGCCCCGGTGAATTAGTAGTTAAGTCGAATTTTGTCTAGAGAGAATTGAATGCTTTCAGATAAGCGGGATCGTATCATTCTATTTTTTTTTTGGCTTTAAATGGAGTTGTAATACAAACAATAACTCCTTTTGAAGCCAGTATCTTACTTATCCCCTTATTCACTACGAAAATAGCTCAATCACGGTAACTTTAGTACAAAAAACTAGTTTTGGAAAAAATTATACCTAACCACTTATTCACCGGTGCTGTAGATATACATCCATATTATTTCCATAATATAATACTTCCACGTACTGCTCTCTATACATAATGGGACGTAGTTATATAATCCAATTAAGTAAGAGTGGTTAGATATGTGAGTATACCTAATAACGATAGAAACAGCGATATTCCAGATTAAATGGAGAGAGTGGTGGGGGAAGGCTAGGTCGGATTTGTAGCGGTTGATGCATGGGCCCAAGAGCCACCTACATTATTTCCTGCCACAGACGATACAGCTCTGTTTATCCACGGCCCTATGAATTACAATTATCGATTTCGGCCCACTCCGGAGCTACGTAGCTATTTATATTGGCCTCGTGCATTCACCTCCCCTGGCTACAGTATTGTTCAATAGTAGGCAGGTTTTTAGAACGGAATTCAAGAAAGTACCAATACAATAATTGATCGTGATAATAAAAAAATGAGCAATAACACAAAATAAATATAAAAAATATTAGCATTCATGAAGACAAAATATGGCAAAATTAAACGAGTCCTACAATTCAAATATATTGGTGAAACTGTTCATCATCAGTGTCGCAACAATCCAGTTAATGAGTCAAGAAACTCTCTATATGGAGCAGCCGCAATCTAATTCCGCACACCAAGCTCGAATCTTTCTTGACTCCATCTCTCCATCGCAGTTTCGGTTTTAGATGCTTGTTGATTCAGTGAGTTGAACGGCGATCATCTTTTATTTTTAACGCTTTCATCGTTCATTTTGGCAACATGTCCAGCCCATCTACGCCACCATATGAGGATAACTCTCTTGTTTTCCGTTCTTAATCTTAATCTTAATGCGTTGAGCTCCAAGTTACTGCTCGGTTTCAAGTTCTCGCCTCCTTTTACTGGAACATAGATTCGATGTTGACTTTTCCTCTCAAACACAAGGAGCCTTTACTCATCCGAATTTGAGATGGTCCTGATCTCAGATCCGTACAGAAAGGGCGGATCAGGATCGTATATAATCCAAAATTTGTTATCCAAGTGAGATGATGATAAAACTGTTCAGGAGAATGAAATAGAAACAAAAGCGAACGAAATTAGATGCCGTAAACGTCGACACTGCATTTCGATTCATCCAATATGCTTACATCGAAAAAAATATCTACAAACACTCAGAATTAAGACATAACAATACAGTCACAAAATTAGAATCCCCCTATGGCTCAGAGGAACTAATTTTGTACTGGAAGTCGGATATAGAAAACATTAAGGGAAAGAAACACAAGATCATGAGACAAAGTTTAGGCCCAAAAGTGGTAGACCGCATAACTGGCCCAGAACGAAACATTATTGTAATATAACAGTGATTTTCGGAAACATCGATTAAGTTTACATGGGCACATCTCAAAAGGATTCTATGTAAAAAAATAAAAAAGGCCAATAGACACAATCAAATGGATTAGCGAAATCAAAAAAGATCTGAAACTAGCCGGAATCAGAGAAGAGAATATCCAATACCAGGTAATCTGCAGATTCAAAGTGGTAACTTGACGAAAAGGAGAAATCAAAAAATACTGCAACAATATGGTCTCTATCACGACACTTGACCACCTTGTTTCTCATGGTTTAAAAAATTGGAGTTTCGGGTGTATAAATCATTACGTAACTAAATTAGCAAACATTTTTTTTTTTAATTTTGAGTCATTCCCTTTTGATCCTGAACGACTCAATCATATTTAAATTTGAACGAATGTACTTGTGACCTCGCTTGGTTGCGGGGAAAGGGGTCTTTAGCATATTCGAACATTCCCATATGAAAATATTATTAATTCAGTTACCTCAGTAAATAATGATTAAAATGAGTAAGACGTTTTATTAATAAAAGTAATTTAATTTTAATGATAAAGTTATATGATTGAGTTAGAATTTTTCCATAATAAATGTAGTTTTTTGGTAAAAATGTCTAATCTTTGATAACACGAGTAAATTATAAATTGTAAAGACTATTTTGAAATTATTGTTAAATTAGATTTTATTGTAATATAAAAATTTTCTCATTTCTCAAGCTAGCTCTACAAGACAGAAAAAGAAGACACTGTGATAAGACAAGAACGAAAGTAGGAGAAACACCCCGACATATCTGAGTTACTTTTAAAGTAAAGTAATCCAAGAACGTTTAGTTTGTTATTATATTTATAGATTAAAAAAAAACCATTATAGTTTAGACTTTATACCACAAATTACATAACTGATATTGCACTAATCATCGTGTTGTAAGATTTTCTAGTAAAATTTTTAAAAAATACAGAACTAGATATCACGGCTGATAATTCCCAAGCATACCTTTCGGTGAGGCTACTCGATCCTCACCAAATGTTTAATCACTTGTTCCGCATTAGGATTAGTTCATAATTCACCAAATTATCCATCCAATTCATCCAAATAACCAATATTAATTAATTCATGATAAAGAGATAAACAATAGAAACGTAGCAGAATCATTGGAGAAAATAGGAAACACATCACCGCAATCCATGGAAGAAAGAAGAACTATA
Source organism: Troilus luridus (assembly GCA_964056705.1). Classification (NCBI taxonomy): domain Eukaryota; kingdom Metazoa; phylum Arthropoda; class Insecta; order Hemiptera; family Pentatomidae; genus Troilus; species Troilus luridus. Next base: position 179,293,208 of record OZ057412.1, read on the forward strand.
ACATTGTCTGGTAAGGATAACCATAAAATATATCTAGTAAAACGTTCTATTATATACGAATAATTTAAGTAGGTTATTACAAATACAACCAAATATAATCTACATCCGGTATAGTTCTTTTGGTATACTAGGCTTTTGCAGGAAAATACTGGAATTATATAGAGATGATTTTCAGGAAGTGGTTTAGCTCAGTGTGTAGAGTACTGAGTTACTAAACTCAAGGTTTCATGTTTAAAAATGGTGTGGTAGATAAATTATTGAGTTTGATTAACATCCTTATTTAATTTATCAGAAATAAATAACATTAGCTTTATGAGAGAGATTCTATCACCAGCCGTAATGAAAGTCCTGAGGGATATAAGTGTGGAGCTGTTAATATCTTGGCTCAAGTTCAATTTTCTATGCATATACGATCCATTGATTGGTCACTGAGTCGTATATTGTCGTTCAATGTATGACCAAAGTTTGTAACGAGATGACCGGTATATGAAGCAAAATGTTTAAATGTCGATAAGCAGTTTAGTTGTTCAAATACATAATAACTCTGAGCGGCGTAACTTAAAGATTTTAGTTAGAGAATCTTAGTTCGATTTTATTCTCGAAAGAAGTATATTTATTTCCTCGTGAGAGCGAAGATTTACTTCCTTTTCAACTTATTTTCACATATAAATAGTAACATCAAACGACCTTTCAAAATTCTGAACAACTACAGTAAATATTTTTTGTGTCTTAAACTGGTATTTTGTTACATAATTAAACAACTATCTGGAATAAAGCAGGCGACAAAAATCCTAGGAAAGTTATTTGCTTTCATTTTGTTTGGAATGTATCCATTCATGACTTAACAAGTATCTCATATTTGTTTTGTTGACTTAACAAGTATAATTGGTGCACTCTTCTGCATAAATAAATATCATTTGTAATCGACAAGGATATTACGACCCAAAATTGACCATATATATATATATATATATATAAGACTTCCCTTTTTTTTTTCGATATTTGGCTATAAATTCTAAGGATACTCCAAAATGAACAATTTCGTGCACCAATCATAGTATTGTGATAAGTTACTATTGTACATTCCTCCGTATTGAAATATATATAAAAATAAATATAAAGCAACATTTATTTATGATTAATTTTTTTAAGTCAATTATTTGTTTTATTATTAATCTTTTTAATTAGAATTGGCCAAAAAAGGGCCACGATATCCAACTATTATGTTTGAGGTAGGCTTTGAGGTTGGCCCAGTTTCCCCTGACTTTGTTCCTTTCTTGTTCTTTGTCTTGAGTGTACTTGTCTTCTTTATCTGAGGGTTGTTCTGGAACCTCATTTTATTGAGCATCCTCCAGAGAGATGCTTGATCTTTTTGTGTATTTCTGTTATCCTAATTCTTAAACACCTTTACTCATTTCCATGAAACTGGGCGATTTTATATGGAGGTACGAGTCTATTGGGTTCAGAACGAGGTTGAAACGGTACTGTTTCTAAGATAGCGATTGAGCTAATAGGTGATGTGTCCTAGATCATGCTCTGCAGTTTTGAAGAGCGGGATTTGAACCCCGGAACTTTGAAACCCGGCACGACAACTCAGTGCTCAACCACTCTATATTCTCTCTCTGATTCCATTACTCTGCTCCCTGTAACCGGGTGTAGAGTAATGGAATTTGTAGAGTGAACCCTCATTTAGGACATATGATCCTAATCATACCCTTGGACTACCTGAAAAAGGCAAAATATGAAAGGTTAGAGACACTTTCCATAAGCCTTTTATTTTAAGCCATTTAATCATTTCTATCTAGCTAGTAGGTATTAAATTTAGGCAAGTATGTCTCAGAAGGGTCTCCTGAACCCACAAGGTCCACCCCCCGCTGTGAACAGATAAAATGAAATAATTGTAACAGACGTGTTTGGGACCTTCGGTGACTCAGCACTCTACCAACATTATTAATAAATATCACGAATTAAAAATATATAAAACTAATAAAGTTCCTTAAAAAGTTACCAAAAACTCATTTTTAGTTCTGATCCATGCAATCCAATAATTATACCAGGTTAGAAAGCAAAAGCATCAGAATTGTGATGTTGGAAAAACATAAATTCAACTAAGGATAGGGAAAAAGCATAACAGACAGAAATGGAATAAATCAACATTCCCAGTCTCTGCACTCCGGAGTAATAGTTTTTAATTTGGCAATAAAAATAGAATTTGTGTTTAGATTATTCATTGCATAACATTACCCTCATATTTAATGAAACAAAGAAAAATTTAGGTATATGTGGGCAGGAGGATTCAATAATAGGTCAGTGAGGTGCCATGCCTAAGTCACAAGAGGGTCTCCATATTGCAAAAAATCCATCTCCGGATTAAAGGGTCCATCTGAAAACAGATCAAACAGTTTAAATTATCTGCGACCGATATCCCGGGATCTTAGGCATGGCACCTCATAATAGGCCAGTGAGCACCTCAATCGCTATCTTAGAAACAATACCGTCTCAACCTCGTTCTGAACCCAATATACTCTTAGCTTGCTAAAGGGGAATATAAAATTCTCTATAAAAAATGAGTAAAGGTGTTTAAGATTTAGGAGAACAGAAATACACAAAAAGATCGGGCATCTCTCTGGAGGATGCTCAATAAAATAAGGTTCCAGAACAACCCTCAGGTAAAGAAGACAAGTGGTCTCAAGACAAAAAACAAGAAAGGAACAAACTCTGGGGAAACAGGGCCAAGGTCAAAGCCTACCTCAAACGATATATATTTGAGATATGGAGAGCCTCTTGTGGCTCACCAAGCCTCTTTAAAGTGGGTACTCGAAATAGAGGGAAACCTGGTGACGGAGCGTAATGTGAATTAGTAAAGAAATATTTAAGTCTCTATGAAGTACTGAACCAAAGAATCTTCATAAGTCGAAGTGCCACAGTTTTTTTTTTTTTTTTTTTTGGGGGGTAGTATATGTATATCAAAAATAATTTTCATTGTATTAAACATTAGTTATTGAGGATAGTATAGCGTAAAACTATCAAGTGGTGATAGCTTCTGAGGAAGAGGATTTTATTTATATGCTAAGGAAGCTAGAAGTGGAATACTCTTATAGATGGGGCCTAGAAATCAGCAAAGATAAGACAGAGAACCTTCAACGCTTCGACATCTTCTTTCCCAAAAGAAAATTGGTCACTAGATTGGAGTGCACTCTTTAAGTATTTAGGAGTGTACATAGATAGAAAGGGAACACTTGAAACCGACATAGAGGAAAAGATCATCAAAGTAAAGAAGGGTATCGGCATGGTAAACTCCGCCCCCTGGTCACTCCCTTTTTTGAGGTTTAACCCTATAAGGTTCAGAAATGTGGGAAATTGGACCAAGAGATGCACAAAGGCTGCAAGCTGTAGAAATGGATTTTTGAAGAAGCTGTCTCATTTCCGGTGAAAAACTCTGCCATACGAGAGTAGTGGCGCGACAAATGCTTAAAGCGGTCCTTGGTCTGCTCAATCCCCAAGCTCCACCTGCTTCGATCCTGTGCATGTGAGGAACTTATTCTCAGTTTCTTGAGATCTCCCAGGACGCTATCTTTCCACCTGCCCCTGGGTCTCCTACACCTCACTCCATCAGGGCAGTTTTCATACACTCTTCTAACTGTTCTTTCTTCTCCCATTCTCAGCAGGTGACCCAGCCACTTCATCCTCTGTAACCTGGCAAAAGAGGAGATCGTCATGTCATTATTGTGTTCATATAACTCTATGTATTTTTTTTCGGCCCCATAAACGGTTTTCCTGGACGGCCCCTACGATGCGTCAGAGGATACGCCTTTCGAATCTATCCACCAGATGTGCATCCTTCTAGTTTAGGGTCCATATATCGCCAGCATATGTCACCATTGGCCGAATCAGCAATTTATAGAGAGTGAACTTAGTTTTGAGGTCGACATTTTTGCTTTCAGCAAATTGGCAATGGCAAAGTATGCCGAATTCCCAGCAAGTACGCTTGTTCTGTTTCATCTAGTTTGTCCCTGATGACAGAGCCAAGTTATTGGAAGCAGTCCACCCCCTCGAAGGTATGCGTTCCCATTACGTAGAGTTGTTGCCGGGGAATTTGCTGATCTTGCCTTCCTCTTCTCGGCACCATCAATTTTGTTTTTTCCTCATTTATTTATAACCCTAACTTTTCTGCTTCCGACTCAAGCCACTGCAGGTTGTCCTTAATACTTGGTAATGTCCTTCCAATAATTACCACGTTATCTGCATAGGCGAGTACCTGCGTTAGTCGATTTAAAATATTCCCGGCTCCATAACTGCCTGCAGGGCAATGTTGAATAGTAAAGGAGCAAGAGGATCTCCTTGCCTTAGACCATTTTTTATTTCAAACTGTTCCGAACGTCCCCCTCTAATGCTTACTCGACAGTATGTATTTTTCATTGTGCCTGTACGAGTCGTATTAGTTCCCCAGAGATCTCCATCTCCTTGCATGATTCTGAACAATTCGTCCCTTATAATTGAGTCATATGCTGATTTAAAATCTATGAACAGCATCCACATTGTCTGGTACGTGATAGTGTATTAACAGATAAAACGATAGTACACAACATTGGGACCCCACAGCTGCAGTGGTACAGCCATCTGAGAAGAATGTTGCCCGAGAGGAGAGACGAAAAAGAGGCCGCCCAAAGAAAACTTGGCTGCAAGGAGTTTATCGGAGAGAGAGGGGGAGGAGAGAGATTACTGGCGACTAAGTGTATTGGGTTTCGGCGTATGACCCAACGTTGTGAAAGCCCGAAATAAAAGTAAATAAAAAAAATATATAACGTAATGCTATAGTTTAAACGTTTTTGCCATTACTAAACACCTTCTGCTTACTACTTAATTCCGACAGGTAACGATCATAAACTTCAGGGGAGATAAAACGTTTTTCTTTTAGCCTCTAATGGAAGGTCCCGGTCGACCTCCAAACTAGTTTAAACGCTCCGCCATTTGTAGCAAATAAACTCGTTTCCGGCAAAACAAAACGGGCAGAATGGAGATATAAAAGTTGCACGTTATTGTGGCAGTAAGTGGGAGCTGGGTTCGGCACATTATTCAGCCGGCTCTGGGCGAGGGTCGTATGATTAAGTGTTTGTGCTTTTCAGTTTTCCCAGGTCTGTCCCGTTTCAATTTCCATTTAAATGGCCTATCAGTGTTGTGAGGACTCCGAGCTAGTATTTTCCAGCTCTCTCTGCCACTCCCTTTCGTTCTATCTCTTTCTGCCCTGATTCGGGAAATCGCACCGGATCTCAAGATTTTCTCGAGAAGAGAAGAAAAAGGAAAGTGAGAGGGACTTGGAATTGAAACTATTCAATCCCGGGGGCGGATGGTTATAACCTAATATTTTCTTCTGGCTGATGGGACTGCCTTGAAAAGGATAAATGAAGACAAAATAAAAATAAAATGTGGCAGTTCAGTGAATTATTTTGCATAGTTTAATTTTTCTATTGTACTTTGAATGATTGATAAAAATGTATCACGAGCTTTTCCGATACAATGATAATCGAAAATGATATTTTAAACAATGTTAAGCAAATATTCGGTTAGTTTTCCCTTTTCCTTAACCTTTATAACTCATATCACAAATATAAATATGACCAAGTATCGATCCTTCTAATGACTAAGTATCGATCCTTCTAAACCACAACGAAATCATTCAACAATTATCATTTTCCGTAGCAATTGTATTGGTTAAAGGCTTTATAAATTCAGAAACACCATAACTGATATTGATATTTCGAGTTGTTTCATGTTTGAACTTTAATTTTATGGAAATAGTGGCGGAAATTGAGACAAAAAAGTTTCAAGCTTTTAAAATTGTTCTAATTGTTAATGTAAAAAAAAAAAACTGTACCACTACAACCCGTGAATAGTTCTAGAGTTCAGTACATGGTAGAGACTGTACTCTTTCATGGACAACGGTTGTGCAGAGAGGTGATTTATTATAAGATTACGCTCAACCCCCTTATTTTGGGTACCCACTTTATAGATCCTGGGCGAGCCCCAGGAAGGTCCTAGATCCCCTATGACCCATCTCCGGCCGCTAAAAGATTAAATAAAAATGACCAGCAGTGGGATATGAACCAGGACCTTCGGCACGGCGACTCAGCGCTCTACCACTCATAAACTTCTGTTGTAGCATGATAAATATATGTCTATGATGTAACCACTGACTTACATAACACGTAATAGTATTACTCCATTATTATTTCCTTCAGCCACCACCATGAAGGATCTTTGGCCCAGTTCGTCGTAGAGACTGTCCTGTTTCTTGGACAACGGTTGTTTTGTGTGGTGATTTGTCCTAGATCACACTCAACCTCCAGGTTTTCCACCTATTTTGGGTGCCCAGTATACAGAGGCTGGGTCAACCCTGGGAGGGTCCCATATCCCGAATAATCCATTCCCGGCTGTTATAAGATTACATAAAATCTGACACAGTCCGATATGGACCCAAGACCTTCGGCACGCCAACTCAGTGCTCTATTACGGAGTCACTCCCTTTATTTCCCTTAAAGTAATCTAAATTTGAACCAATTTATGCAATAGTATTAATATTTTCACAAATATTAAATATATACTCGTAAGTGGAGCTAGTAATATTATAGCTCTATCCAGATATTCTAAATAAATTTTAAAGTGTTCATTAATGATTTAAAGTCTTTCAGATAATATCTTCATACATCTCAAGATTCAGCACAGTTATCACGAAAATGCTTAGTATTTAATTAATCATTTTTTCATTAAAAATACACTTAGATTTGATTGAAAGAAGTTATTTTAAGGCAACGATAAGAACAGACGGACATATACAATAATATATAAATAAACGAAAAAAAAAGAGTCATTAAAAAAATGTTTATTCTACTTACACAATTCTAATAACATAATCAATAAAAAAAATGTGATTTTATTGCCACATACTATTAATTTATTATCATCCAGGTTTTTGGCGACCAAACAATACATTTAAATAATTCGAGGAGTGCTGCCGATGGGTAGTTCAACGTGTGTTTTTCATGTCATAATGTACATATCAGCAGATTTACTAGTTATAATCATATTATAGTTGTAAATATCAATAAATTAAATTAAAAAAAAATAAAATAATTCGAGAGTCATGTTGTCATAAACGATTTAAATAAAGAAAGGTCTCAGAACATATTTTATTCACTTAAAGTAATTCCCTTCGTGTTAGTTGGTTGAAAAAGCAATTTAGTAGTAAAGTTGTGTTAGGATAGAATTAATTTTAGTTAATGACTTTGTACTTTGAATATCATTGTAACAACTTGCGCGTTTAACATAGGTGTTAGATACTTATAGTCGGAGATAATCTTGTTTGATTAGGCTTAATAAAATTGATTTTAAGTAAATAAAGAAAATAAAAGATAAAATCCGTTACGTTGCTCGTGGCCATCATTGACCGAAGAAACAGTCCAATTTGTGGCTGACGGGCTTAACAATGGCAGATTCGCGTGATGTTGCTCTCGCGAACGTAACATTACCGAGAGAAAGTAATCTTCTCTCCAGCATTAGAAATAAATACACAAAAAAATATTGTATTTGATAACCACAAATTGTATGTATGGATTGTTTCTTCAATGTGCAAACTAATTGTATGAACATAAAGCTAGTAGACTGAACTAATGAGGGGTTTCAACTATTGAAAATATAAATAAATAATTACATACACGCGTGTATACATAGGTGTTTTTTTTTTAAATATTTTATGTTATAATTTTTTTCAGGTTCTTCTGATAAAGTCAATTAATATGATACTATACTTTGACGACGTTTCGATATTGTATTGATATCATATTCATGCCCTAACACACTTTTATAAAATTGACCTATGAATGTATAATAGATAGTTGTAGTCATAAAGATCCCAATCTAATCTTAACATAACAATAACACTTATTTTCACATTATAACAAGCTTTTGCCCACGGTGGTATTTGGCCTGTCACATAAAGTTTCGTGACGGATAATTTTAAATAAATAATTTAATTTTTTTAAACTATAAGTTACTCGACATCCAAAATTTCAGATGTCTAGCTTCAAACCCGAAGAATTCCATACAATCATTGAACCCCTTTTATATTAAGAGGGAAACCCTTGAGGTTGGTATTGTCCAAATTCCTTTCTTACTGCTCATTTAAGCTATACAAGGAACCTACTGCGAATTTCAAGATCGTAAGTTCATTGGTTTCTCCTGTGCGTTGACCGCTGGGTGTGTTAGTCTGTCAGGTATTGAAACTATTTAAGTGATATAATTTTAGAATGGAAATTAATGTAACTATTACTTTTTATGAATTGTATACACGTATTAATACCCGCAATTTTCGGGATTGAAGGGTACAACATTTTGGTCCGGTACAACTGTCACGTGTAGGATAATCTAAGTTGATATGCCAAAGTGATATTATATCCATAAACATTTCACAAAATTCGCAATAAATATGACCGATTCATACAAGAACTTTGCTTTTCGTCCGAAATAAAGCCTATTACATCAGTACGAAATAAGCATCAAATAAAGATAATACAAAAAAAAATCACCTTTGATTCCAGGTACTACATTATTTAAAGGCATTTCTGTTTTTCTCATGTATACGCCAATATTTATCGTACCTGTGCCCATGGTTATATTAACATAGAGTGAATTATATTTAGAGATGATTCATTGATATGCATAATTATTTAAATAATATAATTATTATTGCAAATGAAATGGCCTGTGACATGTTAATATGTTTGGAAGTGCTTTCAATTTTGTATTATTCACCAAAAATTCATCGGTTAGTTACACTTCATTTGTGTTGAAATGATAACAGTTACTCCATTGTTATTCATTGGATTAACTAATTAATACTAAATTAGCTTTTAATCATAAAGGTTACGTTGCTGCTACAATTTAAATATTTGTCATGATAAGCTCAAATATACATAATGGTCCATTAATTTCAAGTTTAACTTCGGCATTTAAATAATGATTCGCTGAATTCAGAAATTAGCTGTCATTATCAATATTTACACATAATACCTTAATTTGTATTTAAACAGATGATTAAATATTATTATTATTTTGTTAACATATTAGTTTAAAATGTATATAAATGTTTGCATTGCTCTACATGCTCTTTTCCCTCTGAGCGTAACAATATCACACGTTCAAAAGAACAACCAACGTCTTAACTCAAATGACCTATTTTTTTAAGAGAGGTATTTCAAAGTTCCATTATAGTTTTAACAAAATCAAAAGCAAAGCATTCCTATTGTAATGATAGTATTGAAATAATTCTATTAACCATTACAACATTTTTAAAAGCTTGAAACATTTTTGATTCTAACTCATTTCATTATTAACATAAAACCTCAAGTTCAAACATGATGCAATTCAAAATATGACTAGATAAAAAAATCTATGTTGGAAATGGAATATCTGCCGTTTTTGAATTAAAGAAGGTTCAACCAATAAATTTGCTACTAAAGGATTACTTCTTTTGAAGGAGCGGTACGTAAAGTAATTAGAATTTTTTAATTGAGAGGAAAATTGTTGACTGGAAGATCTAATTTGGGATATAGATAGTCTGGGGGTGCAGTCAAAAAATACTAAATAAGACAAACTTATTTATTATAAGTGCCGACGTTTCCACCTACGTTGTAGGCCATCTTCAGGGCTGACAGAAAGCTTTTCTATATAGAAGAAGAAGGCTTTTTTACATAGGAGAATTTTAAAATATGTTTTTTATATTTAATCTTTCATAAAATGTAACATAATAAGAAATAAGTTATAAAGTTTTCGTATACATGTTTGATTATCATAAATGTTATGGTTTCACTTTATAAATAAGCAATAAAAGTAGACACATTATACAGTGATATGAATGTGCCAATAAATTAACATTTATTTAAAAGGGTTGCTTTGAAGGAATAGTTATTTATTTGACAAGTGAGGAAAGTGCCACATTATTACACCCGAGTGAATTTTACCACACGAGCCGAAGGCGAGTGTGATAATTAAACGAGGGTGTTGTAAGCACTTTTCTCACGTGTTAAATATTACATTTTCTTGCAACCATTTAAAAATTAAGAAATTAAATGTGGTATTTTAGATTTGTTAAAACTACACTAGAACTATCTCTTACAATTGTCTATTACTAACCATGCAAATTATAACTCTAGGACGGTTTACTCATTGAAAAATTTATTTATTATTATTTAGAAAATACTATTATGATAACACATACAAAAATAAAATAAACGTATATTATTATATCTTGATTTATATTTATATTTCTCTTCATATCTGACATTAGATTTTTTTGGTAAGTTGATTTATTCCCTGTTAAGCTTGTTCTTTTACGAATGGAGGAGTAAATACTATGAATTCATCACTATCTATTTCCATTTTTTATTTTGTTTGTGGTCTGATCACTGTTTTAAAGCTAGAGCTCCAAATTTCTGATGTGTGAAGGTTCTAATACATTTAAGGTTATATTAAATATTTCTATAAAATCGCAACAAAATTAATAAAATCTATCTTGAATTGGATGTAAAACAGTTCTAAAATTATTTATTTTAACATTTTAGGAATACATAATGAATAATATTATGATACCGCCATTTAAAATTTAAAATAACAGAGTACTGGATTGTCAAATTCGATCTTGGTGGCTATTACTCCTCCCTAGTGAGGGAAAGTGGTTTTCCCTCACTAGTGGAAGAAAATGGTTTTCCCTCACTAGTGGGGGAAAGTGGGATTTTCCACACTAGTTTTAGTTCAGTAATGGATAGCATTACTCAATGGTTGCAGGAAAAAATAATTATTTTTAAAAATAAAAACAAAACAGTGATTAGTAAGTAGAAATTTAATTTAATAATCCGTCACAAAAAAAAGTTACTGTCTAAAGCTATATTTATTAAAGAATAGATGGTAAATATTATTTATATAATATATTCCATCTTCCGAATATTATGTGCCATATCGGTAGAATATTTACTCGTAAAATATTTTTAAAATACTTTTTTCAATAATTAAAGAATTTAAATATTTTCTAGATTTTCCGTCCGATATTTACAAAGTACCGGATTCTCAACAATGCACGATTTGTAAGAGAAAATATAAAGGGACGAAATAACTGCAGTAGAGAAGTTAGGCGAAAGGAAATACTCATTGTATTGGACTGAATACAAATCTGTCGGAGATATTTCAACCAAGTTATGGAAAGCTTAAAAAACTTTTTACTTAGCAACATAGTTAGTCTGGATGGTGGAAATGGAAATTGAAAAAAAAAAAAAGAACTGTAGAAAAGTTTTAGAGGCTTTGGTACTGTCAACATCAGATATATAAAATATTCTTTTATTTTCATATTAATTGTCGTGATTCTATCTTGGTTACAGATAGGATTTTATATTATAAATTTTCTGTTCTATATTACTAATTAACTAACATGCGGTGACTCTCAAAAAAGATAATTAATGTGACTAAATTCTATATAACGTTACAAATAATCATTCCTCCATATCATAATTCTTTATTTATTTATTTTATCTTAAATTATGTTTTGATTGAATAATTTAATACATTATCCGTATATTTCACACAAATATCTAAGATGTCATGGAATTTTTTCGTCATGTTCTTAAGAATTACATGTTTCTTATTGTACGATATTTTTATACAAATTTTACAAAGACATAATTCAAATTTGGCATTTTTGAGGTAAGCCTTCAGCATCTATCAATTGTATTTGTTGAAGCTTTCTAATCCAAGAATTACGTATCTGATATTCCATTTCCAATTTTTTTTTTTTTTACTGAACCCACATTTTTAGCTGCATCATGTTTGGAGTTGAAGGTTTATGTGAATAATGACATCAATTAACATAAAAAAAGTTTCAAAATGTTAAAAATTTTCTAATGGTTAGTAAAAGAGTTTATATAACATAATTCCAATAGAAGTGCTTTTCTGTACTAATAGCCCCCTTTTTTTTAAACTCACATGGGATCTTACAATACCTTTATTGAAAAATTAAGTTTTTGAGTTATAACGTTGTTATTTTGAAGGAGCAAAATATCGCTACAAGGATAGTAATTACAGTAGCTGTAATTACACCAATTTTCGTTTTTTGTATACCATACAATACAAGTACTATTTATTGTATATGACTATTAATTAATTCTAATACTAGAAAATTCTAAAAATAAATAATTTGGTTATATACACCAGAGGATTTTATTACCAAATTCCCATCTCTTGTCATCTTTTTATGTTTTTGAGACATCTAAACATGCTTCGTCATATGATATTACAGAAAATGTAACCATCGTTACTTTGATAACTTTAGCATTTATCAAGATCAATATTTGTTTTGGATAAAATTTTTAATTTAAAGGAGGTTAAAAATATAAAAAATAAACTTGATAAACGTATTTTTATTAATCACATAAAAACATTTCAATTAAAATATTAGTCATTGAAGGGCTTATCACAAATGCCCATATAAATTATTATCTTATTAATAGTATAGATAGATTTGTATTAATGAAAACTCCATGATGAAATGTTTTAATATGAAGATTTAATACAATATAAAGATGCATATTGTAGAGAGTGTACATTTTTTGTTTCGAAATCTCCGTTTATTCAAAAATAATATTCACATTACAATATATATAATACTAATAAAAATATAATACATATATACAACAATTAATTAAAATCATTTTCTACCCGTAGGTATTTTAAGTGTTTAATATACATGAGTCCGCTGAAGGCGGGTTCTCTAAACCGGCACAAGGCCGCTGATTTTACATAAACAAAGCAGGGAGAGACCGCTTTACGGGATTGGGTGATAGGAAAGAAGAAAGGGGGGAGAGGAAGGAAGAAGGGAAGAAAGGTTAGGACAAGGGAGTCCTCACGCCAACCCTAGGGCAATGAGAGTACGTCGACCAAGGTGACACTGCCTTGCCACCTCCCAGGTTGGGAGAGAGGGTTACTACACGCCTTCAGCCCATTAAAAAATTTGATGTGCCCCCGGCTAATGTAGTCCGTGTACAACAAGAGAGTGTACAACGTTAATGGCGAATTCTAAAGAATTTGGAGTTTTATTGTTGCATCGAGAATGAGGAAATCGTACCCAAACAATACCTAATGAATTATGGGATGAAAACGGCAGGGTTTGTAGCCGGATTTTTAATTATAATATTCTTAGATATTACTTCACCAGATTCAAAAAATTCCTCCAATTTAATATAATTGGATTCAGAATTCAGAATTCCTATTGAAATTCACTGACCCCCCCCTCCTGAATGTTCCTGACAATTCTTGGAATGTATTAATCCTGTTTAAGTTAATCAAAGGGTCAACTAGGTTGGGTATACGGAATGAATTAGTTATGCCGAATCAATTACGAGAGATTTAGAGACTAGTTATATTAAATGATCAATGTTAAACATCATTTTACCAATGATAATAAGTTTGCATCCAACTATGCTCTTTATAACTCATAAAAGAATTGAAATAAATACATTTAGTATTTATGATTATTCCGACACTGCATACCAAATACCAAAAACAAATATGTAAAACTTACTAAAAAGTAAGTTGTTTTTTTTCCTTTGATTCAAATTACTAGTTTTGAATCAAATATATTAAGATATAATATTTATTATTAATACCATTGTTATCAATCTAATAATTCGAATCAATGGTAACAGCACCTTTATTTTTCGGACTCAACGAATTTTCAAGATGAACATCTTCCTTAAAAATTAAAGACTAAGTGTTGTATGTTGTAAATGTTAAATTCTTTGGTCATTTGAATGTTCTGGGACTTTTTTTTCTTCTTAGCACCTTGGATTTTATTATTTTTTGACAATAACATATTAATATGATACATGGCATCTCTTTTACTGCACCAGATGCATTTTAAGAGAGAAATGTGGATAGGATTTTCTGGTTTTCAATCACATGGTAGGAGTGGGGGGGGGTCTAGTGATGGGGCTCACTAGTTCTTTCTGAATGGAGTTAGTATTTTACTCAGTCAATGTTGAGTGTCTGTACATGTGTTAGCCAGCGCTGAGGTCAGCCTGTCGGTGTAAGTGTGATGAATAGTGGGTTCGTGCAGTGTTGGAGGCTATCAAAGAACTTGATATGCCTTCTGGTAATGAAGACCATAACCATCGGGAGTCCGAGAGTGTCGTGCATTATGTCTGATTTCGTCCTTTGTAGAGAGGTTTGCCTTACTATACGCCTCAGGATACGATTTTGAAATATTAAGAGCCTTTTTGAAGTTTTTGGTAAAATGTTATTCAACATAGGAGCCCCAATAAAGGAGAGCCGGTCTAATAACTGCCTTCTAGATCATTAGTTTGAGGTCTCGGACTATGCTATTTAAATTGTTCAATGAACCAACTAAAATTGCGTATTAATATGATGATTATTATGAATCATTGATTAATTACTTGTAATAAATTAATGTATTTAATAAAAACATTTTCATATTAAATTTTAAAATTTATATAGATTCTAGCTCTACTGCTATCAAATCTGTTAGGTAAGTATGAAGTCGAGTATGTTCTTATTAAACTTGGAATATAATTAATGCATTCCACAGCTATAAGAACCAAATAATTGTTCAGTTTCAGAGAAACTTTACCAGAAGATATGGTAGGGCAAATATGATCCAAGTAGAAGTCAAAGAATATATAGGATACTTTTGACCTATATACATTACCAGCCCTGAAATAGACCTGCAAGATTAAATTAAGAGAATAATAATGTGGTCATTAATTATTAATTCCGTTCAACCAACAAGAATATTCATGAATAGATGCAAGAGTATTTTTATAAAAATGTTCTGTTTATTTTATTTCTTTTTTGTTTTCTTACTTTATGGTTGTTTGCTGGTAAAGGGCTAAAGTTCGGGAATCTAATATATTTAGGATTTTAGACGATACAATAACTTCCTATGAAATTTTTGCTCTGAACAGAACTACATTATTTCATTAAGTCCCGTTAAATACCTCTAAAAGTAGCAACAATAAGCACTGGTTTCGTCAGAGAACGGGGGGGGGGGTGTTTACAGGAATCGCTTTATAAAGGTTCTCCCTTAAGGAAGGCTTTAAGGGACATTAAAGCATTATTAAATGTTTTATGCCATTAGCCTCAGAGAAGGGCCTATTACAATTAGGGAACCTTATTAGGCCTTAAGCTACCTCCGTCTGGAATTATAATATATTGCCTTTTCGGCCGCTTTCATCTCGATCGTCCTATTTCAGCGTCGCCTTAAAGTCTACTTTATGTAAAGTAATCGTAATCGCCCTCCAGATAGAGAGTAAGGGAAAAAAGGGTCTTTGTCTATTTTTTTTTTTTTTAAGAGTATTTGTTTCCTTTTTGTCTATAACATAAACCGGTCTGCATGATATTAGTTGTGTCTGCTTCATTCAATAGTTATATGTATTATTTTTTAGTGCTTTTGTCTTGTTAATTTTGTTTATTATCTATTTCTGTAAACTTTATTAAATTTACTTTTTTTGTTTGTATTAATCCTATTTAAAATTAACAGAATAATACTTTAGGAATAGACATCTTTAAAAGAAGATGTGAAGTACTTCTAGAAGTTTGAAATCATTCCAAAGATGAAATTGTGTGAAAAAGATCATCAAATGGATTTTGACAAGGATAGGAATGAGGATATTTTCGTCGAAAGTTTTGGAAAACATTTATAAAATGAAAACGTGCGTTACATTGTAATATGTCAAATAATCCTATAACCTCCATGTTCGTATTATCTATATGGTTTCAGTGTATATCCCTGAAATATTAATCAATATTTCTTTTTAAATGTGAAGCAGTCTCAGCTCAATGTGTAAAAATCTAATGTGCTGTGTTAAATATTCCGGGTTCAAATCTGCCTGAAGCAGATAGATTGTTTAATCTATTAACGCCCACGGATGGACCCTCCTGAAGATCTTCCTGAGGCTCGCCGAGACTCTTGGAACTGGGCTTATATCATAACTGTTGTCCTACAAATAGTAGGTGAGCCTCCACATCTTCAAGCCACCGTAGCCTGAGTCTACCTCTTCCTCTTCCACCGCCCTTACGCCCCTCCACTATCTTCCTTAGTAGTCTTTCCTGAACCCTTCAATGCACATGACCCAACTATCTTAATATCCATTTTTTAATATTTGTGACTAAATCGGGGTTTAGCCTTTGGTTGAGCCATATATTTTTCTAAGGATTTTTCGCTCCCAAGCATTTAAGAAACCCTAAAGTCGCTTTATAAGGGTCAACCAACGCCTGCATTAACTACCCAAGAAGAAATTCAACACTATCTATGTAAAATATAATACACTTTTAGTAGCCCTTGAGTTTTAACCTTCTCGCACTATAGGAGCGGCAATGGTATGCCTGACTACAAACCGTTTAAATCTTCTTCCTATAATAATATCCTTGCAATTATAGAAATTTATTGCAGTTACAAAGTTTTCATTAAAACATGTTTAATTGAGGGTAGACCCAATCACTCACAATCACCATGTGTTTCCCTTAATCACATGTATTTTATAGAGCCCGAATAAGTCCCAGGAGAATCCCCTGATCCCACATGGCCCATCCACGGCTGATGACAAAATAAATAATGTGTTTGTCACGACCGATTTCCAATCCGGACCCTACGCACTAAGCTGCCCCGCTTTCCATTGTTTTAACAATCATTCCCCAACTCTTCTTGCCCGCCAATATGATTGGGAATTTCTTTCTCTCTATAAAATAAAAAAGTTTGTATTGATGTAATATTTTATATACGTATCCAAGCTACGTATCTAGTTACTACTCTTTGTTAACTCTTTTGACGTGCTCGACCTCTCATTTTAATAGGTTCACTAAATGTGTAAACAATTTAAAAAAAAAATTAATTATTAAAATTTCCATTTTTATTATATTAAAACAAAGAGTAAACGAAATGATGGTATGAGGTGAAGACATGTAGAGATACTACCCACTGGTAGTACTGAATTAACAAATTCAACTTAGAAGGAAACGAAGCCATCTTATTTTCAGAGGCCACGGAGTATCTTCCGGATATGAAGAAGAAGTAGGTTTGAAATTAGTGGGTTTGAGTGAGAATAAAGTTTGTCATGAAAGGAGTGGTAGTGTCTTCGGCCCAAATCAGCAATAAATAGAAGAATGAGTTCATTATGAATAATTTTAATCGTTTAAAGAAAGAAGTTTTATACTAGACTAATTGTGAGCTTACGACGTTTGTCGAGTCAGGTTGAAGAAGCCTGAAACTGTGAGGTGTTTCTTGTCGTTTCAGTCTAGTACGAGGATTAGTTAAACAGTTGTCGAGATGTACACCAAAGGACCGGACCTATTCTACAGGAATCAATGGGATGTCATTGGGATATGGGATTGAAGTCTGTGGTATGCTATAACTGGATCAAGTGCCATCCGAATACGTTGTAAGGATAGTATTAGGATGGGTTGGGATGTCGGCTGTATAAACTGTGTAGATGATTAGGCCAAGGATACTTACTGCCTTGAGGAACATTATCAGATTGAGGAAAGTACGATGAGTAGACATTATTATGGTTTAGTTTTAATGACCATTTGGATTATGAGAAGTTATGTAGGAGGTAGGAATCTACGGAGAAACCTTAATTAAAATTAATATCAAGCAGATGTTACAGCCAGAATAGTATTATATCAAATTACAGCAGCAATAAGTCTTTTATATTGCGAAGATTACGAATATTATATTTGGATTGAATGTAATAAAGATTTGCTAAAACAAAACACTGACACTGTTTAAAAAAGCGGCGTTATACTCGAGTAGTACTAAAAAAATATTAATTTTATTACTTTTATTAGAAAAATGGACAGTAATATATGAAATGCAATCCGCAGTAAAACTTGGGGACATTAAATTAAGATAGCAGTTAAGGGGGAATGAGGCTAGCAGCTGGCTGGAGATGAGAGTAAGAAGATTATGACGACGCAGATAAAACTAAGGAGCTTAGAGCTTTATCTGCAGCGGGTATTCATCTCTTACCTCCCTACCTCCTTCTTCCTTTGGTGTAACTTTACAACTCGGGAATACCTTCTAGTTGTTAAGTAACTAAGTCAATAAGAGGATATATTATTTGAGGTAAGTTTCCGTCATCTGGGCTGAGTAAAAATAAATGTTAAAAATATTGAGAGTCCCACAAAGTATTTTTCTTTGCTCGGGTAACAGAAGTGATCTAATAGTAAGTAATATATGATATCCCTACCTTTTGAAGAGGCGTTCAAATCAAAAGCGGATAACTTCAATATTTCATTTGTTTAATGAAAGAATTTTACGTTGCAGAAAACTTGAGATTCAGAACCATAATAAGGCGTAAAAGTGTCGTGTAAGACAAAACTGAATGGCTTAACTAGCGAAAATTGTGAACAAATACATTTTTAAGTTTTGGAGATATCTGCTTTTGACTTGAACGCCTCTTGTATTTTACATCTACATGTAATTAATAAATAAAAACTGGGTAGTCTAGTGTAGGGTGCTAAGCTCATATGCTGATGGCTTCGGATTCAAATTTAATATGATAAAAGGCATAAATAGTCCTCATTGTACTCGTGGACCCTCCAGGGGCGCATCTGCACTCTATAATAATGGATTGTGATCTCAGCTAAATCATATACCTTCACACCGTTGGTTTAAAAATAGTACAGTATGTACCATGTACCGCCAAGACCCTTCGTGGATTTTAGGTTTACAGGGTATGAGTTGTTATGGTGAAGGTTTTGGATTTAAATCCGGCTCTGGTAGATAATTCATTTAATATGTTAACAGCCATAAATGGACCTGTTGACGCTCCTGAGACTCAGCCAGCCTCTATAAAGTGGGTAGCTTTAATGAGCGCAAAAAACTGGATTGTGAATTCAGTCAAATCATTTCCACTTAAAGCGTTTCCCATAGAAATAGAAAAAAATCTTTTGTATTGCATTATATTTATACTGTACAATTGGCACTTAAAGTATTTCCACACCCAGCGATTTGAGGATTGATGTAAAACCCAGTGATTTTTACATGTAATTAATTTTTTTTAGTCTTTTTCTTATATATTATTATTAAATTTGCAAACAATAAACATTTAAAATCTCACATATAATAAAGAAAAAAAATTAACAAGTTGGGCATAAACAAAAATAAAATGCAGTTTTTCACCTCCCAAATAGTATTGGCAGACCTTAAATGATAATATAATATTAGTGCCAAAGACACATAAATTACCTAATATTCTGTAAACATACCATAGGCATTAATAACTCCCTGCAGACGCCTTGGCATGGATTCTATTAAATTATTTAATATTTATCCTGATAAATTGTTCTACGATTCCTTTATTACTTGTTTTAAGTGTTCCTTGCTAGTAAGGTTTGTCTTTCGTGCCTTTCGGTCCAAAATACGCCATGGATTCTCTATAGGATCGAGGTCTGGTGACTGAGGTGGTGTCGGCAATCCTCTGGAAGCATTATATAGAAGCCACTCGTTGGTTAAGTTGGATGTGTGCATCGGGTCATTATCGTGCAGGAAGTAGTGTTCGTTCTCCAGACCTAATTTAATAGCACAACTTTTCAAGTTGCGTCGCAACACCTCCACATATGAGCGAGCTGTCATAATACCTTCAATAATTTCTAAATTTCCAAAGCCTGAGTACGCCATACAGCCCCGAATCATAATATTTCCACCTCCACACTTCACTGTTTTCAATATATTTCTCGTATCTAAAGCTGTTTTTTTTTCTCACTAAATTGTGAAAAAGATAGCTGGTTTACAACTTTGAATTTGCTTTCATCCGAAAATATAACATTCTTCCAAAAATCTAGTGGTTCATTTACGTATTTTTTTTCGCGAACTCAAGTCTCTTTTTCGTATTCACTTAATTAATGAAAGCTTTTTTAGAGGTTTTCTGCCACGAATACCTTCACTTTGGAGAATGTTTCGGATTGTTTGTAGTGCAACATACTTTCCACTAGATGGCGGTAAGTCATCGGCAAGATTTTGAACACTTTTACTGTGTTTTCTTAAAGCTTCTTTAACTACCTGCTTTCATTCTCGCTCTGTAAGAGCCTTTGGACGACCTCTCCGAGGCTGATTTTCAGTCGATCCAGATCTTATCTTTTTTTAATAATTTCCCTCAATGTATAGAAGGGCAATTTACTCACTTGTTTAGCGATCTCACGTTAATTTTTACCAAAAGACGATAATGAAATAATCATATCCCTAACAGACAATGGTGTATCCCTAATTTTGCGGGCCATTAGATACTGAACATGGTGGAAGTACAATATCGCTGGAGGTAATAAAGGCTAAAAAAAATTCTATTATGCATAAAACCTCTAACCGCTGGGTGTGCAATAATACTTTATTTACTGGGTGTCTGATACTTTTGGTGCAAACTGTATATACTCTCGGAGGTGGTGTTAGATGAGATCAGGGAGCGCTGAGTTGTCATCCTGAAGGTACTGGGTTTAAATCCAGCTGTGGTAGATGCATAATTTAATCTGTCAACGATCAATGATGAAGCTAGTGATATACAGACTCTATATGGGTCTCATTCAGCCTCTAAAGAATATGTATCCTTAATTAGGCAAAAAACAAAAACGATTGAGCATGATGTCGACCAAACTACCTCCATGCACACTCTTTGGCTTAGAAACATTACAATCTCCTCCATGTACATACTCCAAGACCCTTCATGTGTTGCATTTGTGCGGATTAACATCATATGATTCATATTGTATATACTAATGGGGTGCGGGGAGCTCAGTGTTAACAGCAATTAGTTATTATGCTGAAAGTTCTGGGTTAAAGTCCGGCTGAGGTTGATGAAATATTAAATATATTAACACCCTAGGATTGGCCACGTAGGATCTGCAGGCCCTTCTGGTTCGTCTGGTTCTCACTCACCCTCTGATCGATTATCATGATCTCGATCATACCAAATCCTTGCAGAACTGTTGATTCAGTACATTATCTATCACGTACTGAACCCTGGACACTTCATGGGTAGTAGTTCCCTGTATATTTATAAATACTCATAATTTTCTCTTACAAGTAACTATAATTTTATGTTCTGTACAGATTAGATTTTGGGTATTATTGCCTTTAGAAAATTCCTGACCCTCCAATAATCTCTTATTTTAGGCCAAATCACTACTATTTCAATTATGCATGCATCGTAGACTAGTCAAGGAAAAAGAATCAATGCATCTGGACCATTTAACACGAATCAACTGACAAAAGTGCTTACTGCTCCAGTTTTTCTAAGCTCATATAAACCTTTCACAATCTTTAATGTTAGTAAAGATTATTAAAAGTTTAAACTACATAAATACAGCATTGTTATTAAATCATATCTAGCAGTGTTTCCACCATATGCTATTTTCCTTTAAATTGCTATTAGTAATGATTCCAAATCAATTATTATTTATTTATTACTAATCAATGAATGCAAATTAAATATTGTATCTTGCAATCAATTATTATTGATATGGTTATTATTTAATCAAATTTTACTTTTACGAGAGATATATCCTCAAATTACATCAAAGCTTTCAATGTTGTTCTATTTTTTCAATATAATTTTTACAGTTTTTCTAACATCTACTAATCACGTTAAAAGTTACGATTTTACATAATCTCTATTACCTAATGTAGAGAATACATTTATGAGTGTGTTAAAAAATATTTATATAAAAAATATATTGGTACAGAATTTCAGAGGGTAAAAAACACCCTCCAATAAAAATACATTAGTTTATTTTTGTTACGTTTATTTTTATATTCCATCAACCAACCTTTAAATTAAACTTCATTGTCGTTTTTTATATGGCTCTATTTTTTCATTCGTATACCAACATTGTCCTTATTTAAGAATACATTATTGCTTATTTATTTCGAGAGCAATATAATTTCTACCTTGTGATTGCATTGGAATTAAGAGATGTACCAACTGTGTTATATGTACCTAGGAAAATACAAACTAAAATTGTTATGTATTTAGCGGCAATAGGTTTTATTTTTGAGATTAAGTTCATGTCGACAATTTTCTAAATTAAAAAATTAATATTAATGCCAAAGAAAAATTCTCACAAGCAGTTGATAATGCAGGTGGGGGTTGATGACAGGAGAAAGAAAGAAGCACTTTGGCTGCATAATTTAAAACAATTGTTTGATTTAACAACTGTTTAATCATTTAGAAGTGCCGTAAACAAAATTAGGATCGCCATATAGGTAGTCAACGGCCGAAACGGATAAAAAATGAGAAAAAGAAACAAAAAAAAAACACTAAAATGACTATTGGTTTTTTCCCGTTAAATTATCTAAATCATCTACTAAAAATAAAAGAAGTAAATGTAAAAAAAAATAATAATGACATATATTTAATTAAGAGAAGCTATTCATTGTTAAGGAGGATTATCGGTAATTGAAGAAGGAGCAAAGATTAAACCAATTAAATCAGGTACCCTATCATTTTGGATTTGATTTATGATTGTATCCGTGAAAAAACAAGAATCAATAATTATTTTACATTGTAAGGATTATAAGTGCTGTAGCAGAAAAACGATTTAAATTGAAGAAAGACAATTACATAAACGATTTTATAAATTGACCCATTTTTTCGTAATGGAAACATTAATGTAATACCGTATTTTCCGCATTGTTCAATGCAGAGAGAATAACATCATTGTAATAAAACTGGCTTAAATAGGACTCTTTTATATTTAACGAATTCACATAGGAAGATACGATTCAAAACGATACAAAAGGATGACTCCATATACAGTGGATCACAGTTTCTCATTTGTATTAACAAAAAAAAAAATTCAATCAATTGAATCACTTTAATTTGCTATAGAAACCCACAATGATCCAGTAATGGAATTAATTGTGAGAAAACAGGCACTAGGTTTGTGCCTAATATTTGGAATTTGATTGGCGATCTTATTCCTGACAAAAGAAGAATCGATAAGAATTTGGGATTGTAAATGGTGTAACTGCGCCTATGGGGTTAGTTAACTAGACTCCATTGCCGGTCCCAAGCCCGGATAAAGCAGGAGGGTTGAAAGGAAGGGCCGACCACCCCCCTTTTGTCAAAAAAACAATAACCTGGTTAAGTGAACTCAACAACTAAGCCTCGGATGTCGGACTGATTTACGGAAAAGACCTGGAAAATGGAACACGGCTTATACATTTGGAACATGGAATGTGAGGACCCTTTTTAGACCTGGAGCTATGCAAGAGTTAGTAGAACAACTGACCCGAATGAAAGTTGACCTCGCTGCAATCCAGGAGGTACGTTGGACTGGTACCGGTGCTCTCAAAAGAAAAGAAGCAACTATCTACTATAGTGGAAGTAAGGAAAAACATGAGTTCGGGACAGCATTTCTGATTGGTAAGAGATTACAATCAGCCTTAGTTGATTTTCAACCAATCAGTGGAAGAATATGCACTCTGAGATTGAGAGGAAGGACCGGACATTTTTCAGTGATAAATATACACGCCCCAACAGAGAAAAAGAACGACGAAGAAAAAGAAGTTTTCTATGAAGATCTGGACAGAATCGTGAGAAGTTGCCCCTCTGGTGATGTGAAGATTGTTATGGGAGGCTTTAATGCCCAAGTAGGCAAAAAATCAGAGTTCATACCGACAATTGGAATGAATAGTCTCCATAACAAATCAAATGACAACAGAGAAAGAATGATCAACTTCGCAATATCAAACTCGCTAGTAGTTATGAGCACCTAGAGATCCGCCCATAAAGATAAACACAAGCAGACATGGCATTCACCCAATGGCGCTTTTACTCAAATTGATCATATCCTTGTTAATAATTCGTATTTCAATAATATCCAAGATGTGAGATCTTTTAGAGGCCCGGATGTCAACTCCGACCACTTCCTCGTTATCATGAAAATATTGCTCAAAACGTCTCCCTTCAAGAAGGGGATGATTAAACCTAAGGTCAACAAATGGTCCAAGGAAACGATAAAAGATGAGCAAATACAAAGATGTTTTTCCCTTAGAGTAGAGGAAGGAATCAAAAATACGCCGGTAGTAGAAGATGGATGGGAAGTGAATGCACATTGGAATCATATTAAAGAAATTATAATAGGGACCGCGAGCGAATACTGCAAGATGGACAAGAAACCATCGCGAAATATATGGTTTGATGAAGAATGTAAAGAGGCGATTCGAAAACGAAATGAGAAAAGATTAAAATACCTGAGTATGATCACAAGAAATAACAAGAAATAGTATCAGGAAGCAAGAAGAGAAGCAAAGAAGATCTTGAAAGGGAAGAAAAGAAAAGCTTTTTACAATAAGGTAAAAGATATCGAAAACTCAAGAAGGAGCAATGATACCAACAAATTTTTTAAAGGAGTGGAGGCGTGTAAAACCAGTTACTGCTCTAGAAGGAGCATGGTGAAAAATGAGGAGGGGAAACTACTGGTGCTGGAGACGGACGTCCAAGTGAGATGGAGGAATTATTTCTAAGGACTACTAAGCCAGACAGAGGAACAAATAAGTGTTTTGGAATGTGACTCGTATGACAGCCAAGACGAAGCAGTACCACCGGATGGAGAGGATATAGAAGATATTGTTATGAAGCTAAGAAATATCAAGTCACCAGGATCAGATGGCATACCTGCTGAGTTCCTGAAGGCAGCTGGCAATGCTCTAACTAAAGAGCTGCAGGAACTAATTGCTCAAATATGGGAAGAGGAACATATCCCGAAAGACTGGAAAGAAGCTATTATAGTGCCTGTCTACAAGAAGAAAGGAGACTCCACAGAATGTAAAAATTACAGAGGGATAAGCCTACTAAATACTGCCTATAAGATATTCTCGATAGCTCGGTATAATCGCCTATTGCCCTAGGTTGAGAGAAATATTGGAGAATACCAAGGAGGCTTTAGACCTAACAGATCTACTATAGATCAGATTTTTTCCCTCAAACAGATGTGTGAAAAAATGAAGGAGTACAACAATACATTGTGGATGCTGTTCATAGATTTCAGGACGGCTTATGAAACAATATCCAGGAATGAGCTTTTCAGAGCTAAGAGCGAAATGCGGATTCCATCCAAGTTGGCGCGTCTGGTAATGAGCACGATGGAAAACACAGTTTGCAGCATAAGGGTAAATGGCTCAATTACGGAAAAATTTGGGATTAGTACAGGACTTAGGCAGGGAGACTCGCTGGCACCTCTACTATTCAATATTGTAATGCAAAGTGTCATTAAAAGGGCAGAATTACTGATGGAGGGAACCATCTTTAACCGGAGTCTGGGTATTCTTGCATATGCTGATGACCTTGTATTAGTAGGAAGATCGCTGATAATCTTAAAAGAAGCTTTCGAGAGGCTGGAAGTGGAAGCTGGAAAAATGGGGTTACAGGTGAATGAGGAGAAAACCAAGATAATGGTAATAAAGAATAGTAAACAAAACCGACCACCTCATAGCTACACGTTTGGAAGACACACTTTCCAACGAGTGTCAAGTTTCCAGTATTTAGGAAACCGTATAAATGCGAATTTGGATGAGGAGGAGGAAATCAGAGCCAGGATAGTATTAGGTAATAAAGCATGTTTTGGAATGTCAAAGCTCCTGAGAAGTAAGCTCCTTAGCCTAAAGTCCAAGCTGATGATATATAAAACCGTGATTAGGCCAGTAGTGACATACGCTGGTGAAACCCTCACACTGAATAAATCCAGCGTGGAAAAGCTGAATAGATTCGTAAGAAGAGTTCTTCGGCAAATATTCGGCCCAGTTCGAGAAAACGACCAACTCAGGATCAGAAGGAACAAGGAGCTAAGTGAGTTATATGGAGACCTTATGATATCGAGCTTCATCAGGATGCAACGCATCAAGTGGCTGGGCCACTTATATAGGATGGGCGAAGAAAGAACAGCTAAAAAGCTGTATAAAGGAAATCCGGATGGAGTTAGACCTCGAGGAAGGCCCAAAGCTAGATGGAAGGATGCCGTCTGTGAAGATCTGAGGCTGTGTAAGGTCTCCATCACTCGAGCAGGCGATCGGGACGATTGGGGTAGAGCGGTTGAGCAGGCCAAGGACTTTTTTATGAGTCTGTCGCGCCAATAATGTAATGTAAAATGGTGTAACAGTAAAACAATTAAAAGTGCCTTAAATAAATAAAAAGAATCCTATAAATTGTTCTTTTTTTCACAATCGAATTAATGTATTTTTCCGCAATTTTTTTAAGAAACAGAAGAGAAAGTAACATGTTTGCAATCATACTGGCTCAAAAGAGCCAATTGATATTTAACGAACTCATAAAGGAAGTAACGATTCAATACGATACAAAGGAAAGGCTCCACGTGTAACTCTAAGTGACCAAATGAATTATTCATTTAAATTAGCCAACAAAAAAAAAGAAGTCAATCAATTTAATTGCTTTTATTGGCTAAAAAAAGTCTCAATGTACCTACAATAAAGTGAGAATATTAATATAAAAATACTTCTTTTGCATTTTTAATCACACATATGACCTAACCTCTTATAGGTAACATAATATAAAGTTAAGTAAAAATATAACATGTCTATGCGACGCAGAGGTCGGGTTCATTTACATTGATATGTTACATTGTAACATATCAATGTAAATGAATATGTTACATATTCATTTAATAAAAGAATTATTACCTGTGCTATAGTAAGTACCTAGGATTTCTAACAATAAACTTTAATTCAACAATAAATCATTTTTATTGACAATGTCGATCGTTTAGAAACGTTTTTTTTGTTTTTAAAAACATTGTTTTTGAAAAAACAAAAACAATGTTAGCTGTTCAGTTGAATAATCCCAGATGTGGTTTGCATAGCGCTGAATTCTAATTTGTAGTTGGGATGAAGTAACGCAGCATGGCTTAATTCCCTAGCTGAAACAACCTCCGCTTGCTTACAGAGCCCCCATCCAAAAAAAAAGTTATTGAATTAGTTTTTTTTCACTTAAGCTTCCTGTTAGACCCATGTTGGTTTCTGGTAAATTTAATTTTATGTAACAGTTTTTTTTTAATGAAATGTCATAATTATCCAAAGGTTTTGTAGGAAGAATACAGTCATACAAACGTAGGTTCAAAAACAAAAATAATGAAATTTTATCGTAGTATATTTTAATTATTACTTAATTTTAATTCAGGATGTCTTAGGTAAATTGTAGTTAGTAGTGAAGTCATTATTCAATATTTTTTGTATTTTTATTCCTTTTTATTCCTTACACATAACCTGAGGTATCATATCATATGATTCGGCAAAATTATAAAAAGTGTATAGAGAGATAGATGTTGCATATAGTAAGTATCATGGCATTATATTAATAACTATAAATTAAACGTATATCTTGTTTGGTAATGAAATTGATATTACACTATCGTTTAATAATAGAGTTTTTTTGGTGGGTATATTTGAAAAAAAAAGTTAATTGTTCAGTTGAATAATGCCAAGTGTGGTAAATTGTAGTTAATCCTATTTTGCTCAAATAAATTTTAAAATCGTAAATTTGTTATTTTAACTCGTTTTCCGAGCAGAGGTATCGTAAAATAGCTTTAAAGGTAGCATAATTTCATGAAATTAATCAAAATATAAAAGAAATATATTAACATTTATATAAATATTTTTACTTCTGACATTTTGAATTGAAAAAAAAAGTGGAAAACTGACAAGCATCTTGTTCCGATTCCTTTAAATGTCGATGAAATTCGGTGTGAAGTTTTTTTTTTTCGCTGAAAGCACAATGCTTTAAGAATTAAGACTAAATTTTACTGAAGGTATTGGTTTATTTTATTTTATTTTTTTTGGATACTGCACCTTAAAAGCGAATTTATATTGCAATTCTTTTAAAATAATCCTGTTGTTATTATAAAGCTATAATTTTATATAATGTCTGGTTTATATATCTACCAAAGTCTTACCAAAATATGTTATTTGAAGGTGTCTCAACGTTTATCATGACTTTAAATTATTTGCGTACTTTTTGAACTACACTAAGGTCTGTAAAATTGTTAACTCTTTTGGGTACGCAGTATGACTACGGTATTTTTTTTTTTTTTTTTTGTGCGCATTAACTTAGTAACTGATACGCTTACTATTCAGGGTGAGACAAAGCAAAAGACAGTATTCATTTGATGTGGATCCCTCTTTCTCCACAAAAAATACCTCTCTGCTTACTAGACCCTATTATAACAGACCGGCTGTGTTATTCCTGTCCCTAGTGTTACCAAAAAAAGCATGGCTACACTTGATTAAGAGATTTAAACCAGTTCTGTTAATTTAACAGACATCTAATTTCCAAAAAACATTGAAAATTATATAATTTTCGGAGATTTGTCGAGGTTGAGCTTGATTTTAATAAATGAATGTATATTTATATAAGTATTTTATTATAACTGCACGATCAGTTCCAGCTAAACAGTCGGGGAATGAGATATTATAAATGCATAATTTAAAAAAAAATTGAAGCACTTGAAAGAATATATCACATGCAGAGAGTTTTACAAGGAGATATGTATTATAATTTAATTCTAATTATTTTGATACTATTTTATACAAAAATAGTTTATTTTAGAGATTTTATAGTGTGTCTTTCCCCCTAGCTAAATAGTCAATGAATAGCCTTGCAAACAAATAAATTTAAATAAACCGCAAACAAAAAATGTACGTCCTTCACTCCGAAAATTGAAGTACTGAGGAAATAAATGTATGTCCATAATGATTAAACAATCATTTTTTCATGTCGTATTTTTGAAGTAAAACGAAGTTATTTTTGTTTCTGTTTTGCAATTTTATTATAAATGTTTAAACTATTTCAAAATCTGAAATGGCTTTAGGACGGCTTGACATCTGCATAAAATCATTTTAATTTTAAAAGTTAAATTTTCAAAATATTTATTAACAATAATTTAGTTCAATTGGAATAGATATTTTATGTTTTAGCTTGATTGAAACACATTCCGTATTTGATGTTATTTAACTAAAATCAATATTTCGCATATTATTCGTTCGAAATTGCGGCAAATCCATTGTTCACGAAAAGGTATATAAATCATCCATGTGATCTATTTTTTCTATATTTTGCAAACATTGTATAACAAATTTCTCATCTGAAATAATCTAATGCTTACAATAGATCCTAGTATTATATTTTTATAATAGAGTCCATGCTAAAAATAAGCATCTAATGTTTTAATGTTTATAAAAAAATTATATTTTATTTTGTATTACTAAAATTACAATAATTACATATAATCCTCTTTTACTCTTAAACACACAGGCATGCCCAAATGTTTATAACGGCATTAATAATTATTCATGATTTGTTACTAAATTCAGTCTTTTAGCAGACAAGCATACTTATGAAGACGGCGAGAAAAATGCTAAGCATGCAACACCGGAAGGTAATGCGGGTATCTATCTGAACTTTTTCACGGCGGTTTCTTCTTTCTACTATTTGTAAGTAATTTTGGGTTTTCGACTTAGATTTTTTCTAAATTATTCCAACATTTTATAGAAAATCATGCTATATTATAGAAATAATCAACGGATCCAAATATAATATTTTTTTATTACTGATTTCTTTCTTTCACTAAGCATTTATTTTTTGTAATATTTAATTATATAATAAGAATAAAGCCTACATAAGAATAATATTTATACTGGCACAAATCTCTTTAGAATAGCAATACAGGTATTAATACATAAGCTTTGCCTGAGAGAACAATGTACTTTTACTTTTGATTAATTAATACAATTAAATTAACAAATGAGAAAGAATAAAAAAATCATTGAAAAAATTGCGAATGACCACCAATGATAATATATTCATAAAAAAACAAAACAACAAAGTTAAAGATATAAAAATAAAATAGAAATAATATAACAATAATTTTAGAGAGAGACACATTTAATAGTTACTTATGAATAACAAATTTATGCAAAGTAAAAAAACAAAAAAAAATAATGAAAGGAAAACACAAAAAATCTCAACTATGATAACTTATTAAAAAAAAAATATATATATATGTATATATATATATATATATATATATATATATATATACATATATATGTGTGTGTGTGTGTTTTATTTTCTTGAGGTTCAGTATTTTTTTTTCTTTTATAAATTCTTCAGGCGACGTTTCGAGACCAGGCTTTGTCTCATATTTATGCCCTAACACTGAAAAATGAGACCTTTTAAAATAAAAACCACTAAACAGCAAACCCAAAAAAAATAAAAATGACACGTTTAAGATGTAATCAGATATTGTGTACTTATGATTTAAAAAAAAAAATATATATATATATATATATATAAACATGTTAATGTATATACAACATATCGTTCATTCATCAATTGGAAAATTTTAATCTCAAAACTGAATATATCAATTCCGATTTTTAGGGAATTGTAACTATATTAGGTGAACGAATATACGGGATCTGAAAGTTGAAAGATTACTGGAACGGGAAATGAAAGAAGGTGTTGAGTTCTAAAGGGACGAGGATCGGATAAGAAAAGCTCTGTCTAAAGTAACTATTTTTTTTCCTAGACTCTTGCCTTTTATTATTTAAAAAAGTAAACAGTAATAGGATAGATTGGGCCTCCTATACTGCACCAGGTCCATTTTAAGAGAGGAATGTTAATAGGATTTTATGGATTTCAATTAGATGGGATGATGGGGTTCACTAGTTCTTTCAAAGCTAGTCTTCAGTTGGATGCTGTATATAAGTCTGAAAGCCAAGAACAGGTGTTACGGGAGTGAACATAGGTTTTGAATTGAAGGATTTCGTGAACTATACTAACTAATGTTTGATTTCGTTAATAACTTCATAATGAACAACAAATTAAAAGTTCTAGCAAAGTAAGATCATTATTAAAAAAACTTTTCAGTACACCAAATCTTCGTGAAATTCAGCTTAAAAGCCTATGATAATGAAATGGAATGTCGCATAGGAATTAGAATTGTCCTTGAGGTAAGTAAGGATATATTTTGTTGGCTGTGTAGATGTCAGAGAAGGAGGCGGTGGTAAGATGAAGTTTGCCCTGAATAAGGCAGTATTAATATAAATTATAACAGAGAGGTATCAGTCTCAGTTAGGACTCTCTCTGCCGCTGGGACGCCCAGGTTTATTTCTTCCCCTGTTCCCTTTTCAGCTTAGAACTAAATCAGCTATTTTAATCTTTTCTTCTCAGAGGTTAGCTCAACCCAGGATTCTGTAGAGATATAATGCTAGATCACTTAATTTAAAAAACAACATTATATTAATATTAGTTTATTCTCTGTTATTTTAATTATAATTTAAACAATTAGATCAACTCTTTAGTCATGTACACTACAGTCACCAGCTGTGTTTTACGGTGACTATAGTACATATGAGGTTGACAGGTAGAACTCAAACTATTAAAGTTACAATTTAGTATATTTATAAAACCGCAATTCTAATTAAGATTTAAAAACAATTAATCACCTATAGTTTTATTAATAAAAAATTATCTTTCAAATAAAAAAATGTTTTCATTGTTACTTTCAACTGTATTGTTATAACGCAACAAGTAAATATAATGAATAATACCTAAAGCATGAGATAAAGGCAGGGAACTAGAAAGCCACGAAGCCATCTTCTTTTCAGACGCTTCGGAGGATAAATGGAAAAGCAAGTTAGGGTTGAAACTAGTGTAAATAAGGTTTGTCCTGAAAGGATTGACATCGGCTTCGGAGCGAATTAGCAACGACGAATTATCATAAAGTCTTCTTCATATTTTTTTGTAGCCATTACTTATTTCACCATCAATTGATTGGTAGTTTACTATCTTGAAAAAATAAATTGTGAGAACTAACAATATTCCAAAATGTACTTTAATAAGAAGTAGGTTTTCTGCTTCAATTCTTTTTAGGAGTCAAACTTAATAGCTTTAATTTTAATAACACTTGATGATTCAGATGTAATATAGGATTGCCATAAAATACATAACAGACTTAAATTACGACTTATCTTTGAAACCGGGGTAATTTAGGTCTATAGGTAGGTCTTCGCCCTGCATCGTTCGCCGGCTTCCGTCTTCCGCGTCTTCGGTCCTTCCTCTTCCGGTTCTGCTCAGGGAGTCCTCCAAAAGTGGAGTCTTCGACCCGCCTCTTTTGGTTATTGCTTCACCCACCTTGGCCATGTAGGCAAACCCTTCAACACCTGAGCGACCTATTTCTTTTCAAACCAAACATTGCTCTTTGTATAAAAACATATTTATTTTTATTATGCCGGTACGATACATAGCACTAGTTATGTACGTTTTAGTTCACTATAACACTCATTTTTTGACAGAACTGTAATCCTAAAGTTAATTTTTTTATAGTTACCCTGTTGATTTGAGGCTCTGTTTAACCAGCTATTCCGGAGATCACATTATATCATATTTGGTGATTAAAATATTTATGAATACCAATAGATATTAAATTAATACGATTATTTAATAATAAACTGTCCCGATAGGAGGAGGCAGGTGCTCTGTACAGCCAGTAATTCAGCTCTAACTGCGGCAGGATACATCAGAGTCCTTCCTCCCCCTCTAATATAGTTGGCGTTTGATCATCCTTAGCGAATTTATTACCACTCCCTTCATATGACAACAATATCTCATCTCCGAGCCAGGGTACTTACGTCAGATTAGTTTTGAGGAGTTCCCTTATTCCCCATTGTATCCTGTTAAATTATTACACTCCACAGAGATATTCAGTTCAAACCTACACAGCTAGCTAATGAATATCTCAAATATATAAAAGTTTCTAAACCAAAAACTTGGTGAAGACAACAGGTTATGCAGGGAAGTGATTTATCCGAGATCACGCTTAAACCTTCTAGTTCCCCCCTATTTCCTGGTACCGACTTTATTGAAGCTGGGTGAGCCCCAGGTGGGTCTCCAATTTCACCAGGTGTTTATAAATTATCTGCCACATCTTGATTTGAACCAGGGATCATCGGTGCGGAAACTCAGCTACCTTCCTTGATTACAATAATAACATTAATTATTTTTAGTCTAAAACACACACAGATATGTAATAATGCTAGGAATAATTTTTAAAGTTTTCTGAATTTCAACTAAATTTAGTTTTTTATAAAGTTAAGGTCCCACGCTAACACAAACATCAGCACTGACTCATGTCCTGCTCTATCCTTATAAATCCCTAGCATAACAATCCTAGCTCTTCAGTTATTATTAGATAGCAATTAGCCTAGTTACTATAAAGTTTATGGTTTAAAAGTGATTTAGTGTTGGATGTTATTTAATTATATATATATATCAAAATAAGTAATTAAAATCTCACATAATATGAAAAGTAGCATAAACGAGAATATAACTAATTAAACATAACAATAGAGTTACTATTAAAAAGAACAAATATAGAAAAAAATTATATTAAACTAGTTAAATTTAGTCATTATAATAAAAATAAACATGTAATTACATCTATAGACAAAAGATCTATATCTAAAATGAAGATAAGAAATTTTATAATTTGGAACATTGATGAGAAAAAAATACAATTGAAGGGAATTCTCCTTATATTCTTCTTCCGGGAATCTATAACGTCTGAATCTATAACTCAGACGACCATCCCCTACAATAAAGGTACTTCAGAGAAAATTGCCAGAATCCTAAAGAACCACCATAACAAAACCACATTTTCCACCGACAAAACAATAGCTCACATCCTACAGAATCGCAAAGACAAGTTGGGAATCCTTACCCTAGGCATTTACAGAATAGCCTGTTCCTGCGGCAATTTCTACGTAGGACAAAGAGGAAGGACCATCCAAAAAAAAAAAATCAAAGAACATATATCTTGCGTCAAGTATTTCAAGAAAGAAAAATCGGCGGTAGCAGAACACTAATAGCAGCACCAACCACCATCCTTGTAAAATAAATCTAATTACCACCTCCGTAGCATAAGAGAAGCTATCAAAATTGTCAAAGAACCTAACAAGTTCAATAAGGAAGATGGCTATAAGCTTAGCGAAAACTGGTATCCTGCCATCCTACGCAAGACCCACACATTACCTCATTATCCAAATTCAGATGAACCCCACACCACTAAACATACGAACACACCCGAACACAACACGACCGGTAAAGGCCAGCCAATGATAAGGCCAACTTCGATCGAGACCACGCCCCCCAGGTATAAATACACTGACGCCAACCACACGCTCTTAGGACGTTGACCCAGCACTGCATGAGAAAGATCAGACAGACTAGCACAAAGTCTCACAGGTTGAACCACCTACTAACTACACCGAATTTATCATTACGCCTCAAACTAATGATATACAAGGGGGTCCTCAAAACAACACATCTCTGCGTAGCTCCAATGGTCAATAACATATCTCCGACCACCACGAAGAGACTCCAACAGTTACAAAACACCATATTAAGGCGTATAGTACGACTTACTACACTACAACACTCAAAGACAGACATAATACATGACACTCTCGGACTACCGACGGTGGCAGATTTTATAACTCGGAGGCATATCAAGTTCTTTGATAACCTCCAGCACTGCACTAACCCGATATTCAGCACTTTGAGACCAGCAAGCCGGCCACAGCGGTGGCAACAGTACGTAAGTTCCCTCACCCTCGACTCAGGTGCATTATTACTCTTAGCTTTAGTTTTAGTTTTCTCAAACAAACGGTGAGCCCCATCACTGGATATCTGATCCCAGTTAGACCCCATAATCTCAATCCTTTAACATCCTCAAAATCCTCTTAAAATGCACCCGGTGAAGTAGAAGAGTTGTATGTATGTACATACATAAATTTAGTAATACACGTTAGTATGTAATTTTGTTTCAGGTGATCTTCATTTTCCAGGGGCTTGAAAAAAAAAAAAAAAACCCTCTTCATGAACGGACTAACCCTGAAGAATCTCACAGCACGATGAGTGAAAGCTTGGATATTAACACCGACATGACGCGGTCCATCCCGGAAGAAGAATATAAGGAGAATATCAACGACCGTGGAAGCCTACGTGAACAAATTGAAGAGAATATTTAACTTTTCCAGTAATTCAGTTGTGAGTGGCATAGATGAGAAACATTAAAAAATAAGAAAATTATCTACGTTATTATTTACTTATGTACAATTACTGTACATATTCCTAGGGTATATAACAGTTTAAAAAAATATAGTTTTGATAATTATTAAAAACCCTTGAGTAACACAAAACGACAATATAACTGTATAAACAGGTCATCATGCAATAAATATTGAAGGACGAAAAAAATCAGAAATCTATTCCTTATAATGATCAACCACAGTGATACTTCTGTTGATCATGTAGGAACCAAGAAGGCGGTATGCTAACCTAAAATACAAAATTTCAGCTTTATACAGGTAACTTTTTTTAGTTAATATTTTATGTATAATCTAGTAAAATCAATATTCAAAGTGGGACACGATGGATTTTTCTATCGAAATGAGGACATCAAATGTTTTGATTAGAACAGTTCTTTTATAGTATGCAAGGGTGTAAACGACCAAATAAATCTAATCCTTTCAAAATCGATCATTTTATCGTTTCGAGTGAGTCACGTGACTGGCTATCAGATGACTGCTGGTTAGAATGCACTAAGTTGCCCCAGTTCGGGAGTTAATGGCCTTTATTGATTTTAGTTCAAACACTTCCTCCGTATTAATCACACCTAACCTCAATTATATGACCCATAATAAAGATAATAAATTTAATGGCGATAAAAATAATAATTTCGATGCATTATATTTGTATGCTCATCTGATCTAAAAGAGAGCATCTGAGATTGTGAGTTCGAATTCGGCTACGACAGATAGATTATTTATTCTGTCAAAAGTAACAGATGGAGCTTGTGAGAAGAACTATGGACCCTTCTGAGACTCAGCCAGCCTCCCTTTATTGGAGAAAGAAAAAACCTTGCGATTTAGCGTTTATTAGACAAATCACATGCTTGGATAACAAGTGTACTAGAAACTGTAATTGCTCTACCATGTACTGAACTAGAGAGCTTTTATAGTTGTTTTTTTCTTAGCCCCTCGGCTTTTATTAATTTTTAACAATAACATATTAATATGATACATGACATCTGTTGTACTGCACCTGGTGCATTTTAAGGGAGGATTGTGCATTCAATTATCTTGAGATTTATTAGATGGTAGATGATTTATTAGTGGAGTGGGTATGTATTTGGGTAATTGTTGTGATAGAGGTGTTTTATATCTAATCTAAAAAAAAATGACATTCTGTTAACGTGTTATTTTGAATTTCGGGTATGAAATATTTGTTTATTGTTCTTTGTATTTCTGAACTAGCTTTTATAACTAGCTAGAACCATTTTTAAACACGTTATCTTAATTTATTTTTAAACTTATTTTAATATGATCCTTCGTAAACATAAAGCGTTCAGCCCCAGCAAAATTAAGTGATATCAATGCCTATGTTTTTCTAGGAATTTAGCCTTATTAAAACAAATATACCTATAAAAAATTGGTGGTTTAATTAATATTTAATAGAATAATTATTGGTTGACTGAATAAATTATATGGAGGAATAATTGGTCTAGGTAGGGGTCAAAATAAATTTCTAAATATAAAGAAACATATAAAAAAATGCTGCACAGTTAGGGATGACTGGTGAAAGCGTTTAAGGAAGGCCGAGGTTCTATAATAGCTTTGTAGTGCCCTTTTAGCTTTGTAGTGTATATTATAATTATTTTAAAAAATGTTTGTTTGTATTTGAAAATTTATTTGAGCCTCCACCTGTGGCATTTACAACAAATTTAAAAACTGCTCAGTCTGCAATAAAAGAATAGGAAGTGCTCATAAGTATTTATTAGGCAGAAGAGCAAGTCAAAAAATGTACTTGAAATGATAACATATAAGATTTTTATATTGGGAATTTTGAAACATGCACTAAACAATATTATATGCCAACCTTTAAACCCAATCTTTAATCTTGGCAATAAATGGAAGTAAAAACCTTTATACTTTATGCTACTGCAATAGTTATTTAATCATTTCAATGCTCGAAGGAAAATGGTAATTATTGAGTATTTTTTTCAGTAAAAACAACAAATAATCTGAGGTCTTCCTATTTTTTTCACAAATTGTTTCAGTTATCAGTATTGAAGGAAATCACAAAATATTGAGGTTTAAAAATTTTAGTTCTTCAGAATGCATGTACATAGTACTTTTTATATTTATATCACACAATGTTCTATATAGAATTAAAAAAATCTTTTTCTACGACAATAAAGACGTCTTAATTCCTAACCAGCGACAAGTGGAGTAATTTTTAACTTTTTGCAACTCTTAGACAAATTTTATCAAATGTAGGGATTGTGACTCTAAACCAAATTTAATATAATAGTGTCGGTATCCAAAAGTTAAACTTATATTAGATTGAAGTGACAACTCCAGTTTCGTTTAGAAACAATTTTATATTTTCAAGAAATATTCTTTATCTATTGATACTCAGTGTTTTGCAATATTAAAAAATTCAATATTTGGCTGTATATGATATATTATATTTCTTTCAAGATTCCTATGTTTTAACATATCGAAGCAGATTGATAGAGAGATAAATTATAAACGTGCATACAACACAATCTAAAGTAAAATTTTATATTGATTTTAGTTAGAAGAGTCAAAAAAATAAAATATTTTTACTATATTTTGTGTTAAACTTTTATACAATATAATATTTCATAGTCAAATCTACAATGTTAATAACCATAAAAAAGTCTTTACTTTTTTACTTACTTACTTTTCTATACTATTAAAATCTGGAAATTCCTGTTTAAAAGTTGATTAGGCATATTTTTGGGACAAGATAATATCGTGAATGCTGTTTTATACTGGCCAAGTAAAAAGTATTAGTGAATTAAGAAAATAAACTGGAATTCATCAAGGTAATACTATTATAATGAATTATATTAGGTATGTTATAAGTGAGTCCGAAATTTCTTCTGTTTTGGGAGCGTAGTGACTCAGTGGTAGAGCTCTGAGTTGCAATGCCGAAGGTCCTAGGTTCGAATTCCGCTCGCTGACAGACTTTTATTTAATCAGTTAGCAGCCGGAGATGAATCCTAAGGGGTCTAAGAATCTTCTAGCGCATACCCAGCGTCTATAAAGTGGATACCCAAAATAATGGGGAAAATCTGGTGCTTGAGAGTGATCTAGAACAAATCACCTCCCTTCACAACAATTGTCCAATAAGTATTACTGTCTCTATCATATACTGAACCCCAGACCCTTCACGGGTTGTAATGTTACAGACTTCTTTTTTTTTTTTAATATATATTGGTACTCAGTGTTTTGTATTATTACAAATTAAATATTTGGCAGTAAATGATATATTATAGAAGTTTCAAGGGATTACTAAGGTAAAGTTCTTAAGTTTTAACTTATTGAACTTATTGGTAGATTGATAGGGAGATAAATAAATTATAAAAGCGCGTCATAATCTAAATTAAAGTTTTATTTCGATTCTAGGTATTTCAAAAAAATAAGTGTAGTAAGAAGAGTCAAAAATGGTTTTCATTATATTTTGTATTTTTTTGTGTGCAATATGAATGCTTATATATTCAAATTTACAATGTTAATAACCATTAAAAAGGGTCTTTACAGTTCAACATTTGACATTACCGTATCCTATACTATTAAAATCTGGAAATTCCTGTTTAAAGGTATTTAAATTAATTTAAATTCTTGAAAAGGCATATTTTTGGGACAAGATAAAGTTGCGAATGCGGTTATATACTGATCAAGTAAAAATACTTTGAATTAAGAAAATATATTGGAATTCGTCTATGCAAGATTATTATAATGAATTATTATAGGGAAGAGTATAAGAAATGTAAAAATCATTCTAAAGTAACCCTGATTCGTTGTATATGTATTGCGGTCATATTGAAAAAGGGATATTATGAAATTTATTAATGCTCCAAATCACGTCCCCAACTGAGTGGTCAGTGTGGTTAGGGTTGAACAGGGGGTAATTAAAATGGTCTTTAACCCTCAATGTTATGGGTTTAGCAATCGGACCTCGGTTATTTCTCAACTCTAATAATTTTTAAATTTTAACAACATTATTATTTATTTTAAATGTTTTAAATATATGAATCCATCAATTCATTTTTTTATTGATCATTAGGATATCCGGCATTGTATCGTACGAGTGTACCTAGAAGTGTCGTGCATTACAAAAATGCCTACATGTCAAATAGTTGCTAAAAAATTGAAACATCTTATCATTCCTTTACATAACACTAAAGTAAGTGAAACATATAAAACTTCATCTAATGGAATCGGAAAATACACAGCTAATACTATAGACAAATTTTATAATTCTAAAAGTATAATTGAAACATTCACAGATGTAAATTTCAATCTGCAGCATCTCAGTATTAAAAGAAGATATGATTTTGGATAAATGCCCTACCTTAACATCTAATACCTAAATAATTAAAAACTAACAACTTAAAAGTATCCCAAAACAAACTCAAAGTTATTGACTAGTATATTTTTAAGTTTATTGTCTGAAAAGAAATGCTTAAAAAATCTTCATAATTCAATATGATAGGCTAAGCATAGTACAAGAGGAGGGGGGGGGGTGGAGGAGTTGCTGTGCTCAGGACACCAGGCTCAAATCCATATGTGGCTGATAAATTATTTAACCTGTTAACAGTCACGGATGGACCTTATGGAGCCTGCAGATCCTCCTGGGGCTCAACCAGTCTCTTTTAAATGGGTACCCTTAACGGGGGAAAATCTGATGCATGTAAGTGATTTCGGATAAGCCACCTGCTTACACAAAAAAAGCTAAACACAAAAAAACAATTGTAATAAAAGATTAGTTATAGCAATAAGTGTAGAAACAAACCTAGAGTTATTTATAGTTTTTTAAGAATGTTTTTTTATACTGCACGGTTAAAATAAAATAAATTGTTACTTTTTATTTCCTTGTAGTAATTATTGTAATATTATTGAAATTTATTTATTTTTACCACTATATGAGGACTTACTAATTTTGAATAATTAACAACACAACATAATGTAATATACTTTTTATAATTTATTAATTAGTTTAGTTAGTTTCTCTTCCAAATAGAAATAATTTAATATAAGCTGATCAGTAAGTAAACAATGTAAATTAATAATACAATTTCCTCCTGTCTGAAGATTTTTAATAATGGAGTTACACAGTTTTTCCTCATCATTGTTTTTATATTTAATTATTAA
Source organism: Troilus luridus (assembly GCA_964056705.1). Classification (NCBI taxonomy): domain Eukaryota; kingdom Metazoa; phylum Arthropoda; class Insecta; order Hemiptera; family Pentatomidae; genus Troilus; species Troilus luridus. Next base: position 179,333,571 of record OZ057412.1, read on the forward strand.
AATTGACTTCAATTTGTTTTAAAATCTCCGGTAAATTCTTTACGAATCTAATTTAAAAATTAATAAAGCGATATTAATAAAATTATTCCTTGAAATATTCTTGGAAGATTTATTAAACTGAAATAAATATTCACAGAACCGCCTCTTTATCAGTACCGTTTTCCGGGTGTTGAACAAACTTTCTTTCATGAAAAAATAAATTGAATATAAATATTTATGTTTCAATAGAAAAGTAAACTCATTGAACTGTAAAATAATGAAAAATATTGTTGAATAATATCATGGCAATTTCCAATAACCTTTGGGGTTTCCTCGTGTATGAAAAGGAACAGCTGCTGTTAAATCCGCCGATAAAAAGGATCCTGGAAGTTCGAAAACACGGTATATAATGAGAAATATGTTCCCATTTTGGGAAAAGTTTAAGCTGTGAGGCTTTAAAGTACAATGTGTTAGTTTTAATAGGATTATTCAGGCCGCATGGAGGGAGTCTCAGGTATTGTACGCACTACCATAAAAGGTGGTTCACCATTCAATAGACTTCATAACTTACAAAACAATATTCAAATATATTCGAAATTGCAATATTAAAAGATTCGATAAAAATAATTTTTGAATAAATTATCATGCTATACAAGCATTTATATATATATATATATATATATATATATATATATATATATATATATATATATATATATATATATATATATATATATATGTATATATATATATACATATATATATGTGTGTGTGTGTGTGTGTAAGATTGTTTTAACGTGATTTTATTGTTTATATTATTAAGGAATTAAATTACACGTCCTTTCCAACTAGTATTTTAACACTTTTCACAAAATGAATTTAACTGAACTTTAGCACATATGTCTTATCAAAAGTATAACACATTGAAGGTTGCAACAGTGATGTGATAACATGTAGCAAACTTACACCTCCATCCCTGAAGACGATTCACACGGAGAAAAGGGGAGCAGCTTGCTGGAATGAAAGAAATCGGAAATCTTCTTTTTCTTTCCGCTTGCCTCTTCATAAAATGTTGATGAAATCTTTCGGACGATTGGAAAAGGTCCAACTCGTACGGGGTCAAGTTTTTTTGCGATTTCATTTGTTTCCGTTTTCGATGTAAACCAAATCGCCAATCTTGAAATCGTGATGTCTCCTATTCTTGTCTATTCTCTCCTTATTTATTTGAAAGTTCCTTAAGGAATTTTGAAAGGCAATTTTTCGGTTCTCATCTAAGGAAGTAAATTCATTTTCTGAAAAGTGTTAAAATACTAGTTGGTAAGGACGTGTAATTTAATTCCTTAAATAATAAAAAGAATAAAATCACGTTAAAACAATCTTAAAAATTAAATTACACGTCCTTTCCAACTAGTAATTTAACACTTTTCAAAAAATGAATTTAATAAACTTTAGCACCTATGTCTTATCAAAAGTATAACACATTGAAGGTTGCAATAGTGATGTTATCACATGCAGCAAACTTACAAAATTATATATATTGTTTGATAAATAAGAGAGAATCTCAATTTGAGCTTCCCAATTTCTGAAAATTTAGTAAACCATACAAGAAGTTAGGATCATAAATTAATACTTAAATACAAATGGAAAAAGTACCTGCATAAACCGAAGTGAAACTCTATTCTTTACTTTCATCATTGCAATATAATGAAGTACCATTTATAACAAATGACTGTTAAACTCTTGTTAGTGGTTTTATTACTTCACTAGTAGCTATCTGATGCATTATCACTCCTACCTAACCTTCCTATTTATATATATATATATATTATTTTATTTATTTGTTTATATGTACATTACAAATTGTAACAACTGGTTGGACAATGACAGTGGAAATTACCTATTTAAATAATACTGTTCGTTTGAGATTTAGCTGTAAGCTTTTTTTATATTGCTATTCTGAATCTGAATATTCAACCTGAATAGTACCATCAATTAGTAGTTTATTTATATTAGTGCCAGAATGTAGTCTTCAAGACGAAATAATTCCGGGATAATCTAAACTAGATCAATAATCCAGGTGATTAATCTGATCATAGTCCTCGAGTGGTCCTAAGAAACACAACCTCGACGTTGGTGTACCGGCTTGCACCTACTGGGAGGGATCATCCTCATCTTTATACTATACGAACTACAAAACAGGTAGTTACTGTCACCCATTTATATATTAAAGAATATCAAAGTAATATAATTCGTTTAAAAGTGACGTTAAATGAAATTGTTGTTGCTTAAAAAAAAAAAAATGTTTTTTGGTTTATTCTTATTTCATATTCAATTTTATCAACAATTATTTACAATATGAATGATCTGTAATGATAATAAAAAAAAAGTATTATTTTATTATTAAGTTTTACTGAATTAATGTTTCTGACTTTTCTGAACTGAAGAAATTCATCCCTGAGCTCATCTTGGGAAAAATATGATAGTAATCATATGTATAGAAAATAATATTAATTGTTTGCTAACATTCTTGAAAATAATAGAAGCAAAATATATCTGTTATTAATGTCAAAAAAGTAAACTGATGATCTTTATTTTCACCTTATTATATAATTTAAATTTTAGCATTCAGATTATCAAAATCTTGATGCCGAAAGTTAAGCTTGATCCCCAAAAGATTTTTTGTATAGACACGAAATACAAATGTCACATATCTGATTTTACTATCTGACAAATACAACAAAGATACAGTGACTTAAAAATTTCGGAAGATAAAATTTTAGATTGGCATAATTAGATGCTGATGACCGCTTCATTATTCAAACAAAAATTATGGCGGAATGTTTTTTTATTCAATTTATGTCTCTAAAGGGGAAACTCAAGTGGGCCCTTAGGAAGTTTTTTTATTAGGGCTCAATTTCATCTTTTAAGAGGGAAGATACTGCCACTTGACCGGCTATTCAAATCATGAGGAAACTAAAAGTTAAAAATATAAACGAACATAACCAGCCTACGAGATGACTAATGATAATGATGTGTTATTTATTTTAATTAACAACATTATTTTATTTCAGTGTTCTTTGAATGTATCACTAGTACATATAATTGGCATTGTACATATATATATATTGCTAATGTACGAGCGCTTTTATTAACTCTGCATTTGCTGTGATACCGTCAAAGCCTAGTTGATATCACAGCTGTTCTAATAAAAGGCATATGAGAGGTTACAGTCATAATGTTATAGTTTGTTTAAATAATTTTGTGTGTTCAGTAAACTGAAATTAAATCCTGAAAGATATAACATAAAAATAAATTAAGGTCTTTAAGTGCTGTTTCAGTTTTTTTTTTCAAATGTTTGAATGTTTTTTTAACAAATACTGCAATTATTTATTGATTTGTGTATTGTAATATATCTAAATATTGTAAATAAATTGTTTACAGAGAAACGCAATTCAGTCTTTATTTTCTTATCCAAAGGCTTATAATTGTTACAATATTTACAAATATTAATATTAAATATTAATAATTACAAATATTAATCATAAAAATTATTAATGCAATCTTTACTCCCCTATCGCTTTCATTATACATGTATTATTTATATCTATCCTAATATTATAATTTATGAGTTATCTATAATGAAGGTAACATTGTTTTTGTAATGAAATGTTTTTAATTAATGAAAAGGAGCGGAGTAACTCAGTGGTAGAGCACTGAGTTGCCATCTCGGAAATCCTGGTTCGAATCCCTCTGCTGACAAGACTTTTATTTAGTCTGTTTGCAGCTGGAGATGGATAATATGGGACCACCCAGCCTCTATAACATGTTTTAAAAATAGGGTACCCAAAATAAGGGGAGGAATCTGGCGGTTGAGCGTGATCTAGGACAAATCACCTCCTTCCAGAACCGTTGTCCATGAAACAGTACTGTCTCTACCATGTACTGAACCCCAGACCCATTCACGGGTTTTAGTGGTACAGGTTTTTTTTTATTATCATTTTTTTAAATTAAGTAATATATAAGGATATCCTACCCGCTATAACTCTATAATAAATGACGTATGAAAACGAATCTTGTTTTAGATGTAGAAGTGATATTTTCCCTAAAGCAATTAAAAAAATTAAACAGTGCACTGGTTTGGTATTTTTGATTCATTCGTTTTCTGATTAATTCCTGCATATTTCAACTCGCTTCATATCTCCGATCTCCAATTAATTTTAACCGGGCTTTTTTGAGTTTATATTTTTTTATAAATTATATATATATACTTAAATGAGGTAAATCTGGAAACCAAATATGTGATCATAAACAATTCTAGGAACTGTTGTGCAGGTGCAAGTTGCAGCTGGCTTACTAGTAAACAATTCCACGAATTAGAATCAGCAATGTAAAAACCTATATAGGCCTTCCGAATAGGAGGAGCCCTCTCTTATTATTTCTGTAGCTCTTTACGCTGTTAGTTTTTAGTCTCTCCATTTTTAATGTACGTGTTTAACTTGAATAAAAGTTCTTTTTAAAAAGTGCTTAGTTTATTAAAGATATTTAACTGGCGCTCGAACACAGGGACTTGAGGGCTTATTATACGAGGACATAGAAGACTTCACATAGAAGAACTGACATTCATCGAAGAATCTCAAGAATCTTCTGAAGGTACAAAGAACTAATATTCATAAATTCTTCCTTCTTTGACTTCATAAACAGTTAACGTCACTGTGGAACTTTGTTCAACAAACTGCAACTGTAGTGTATAATTTGCTGATATTTTAATATCTAAACTCAAGTTGATTTATAATATAAATAACTTTAGTTCTAAGAATACTTATTAAGTACTTTATAAGTTGCATGCACATTTTATTGCCATTATATTTAAATGCCAATATCCGAGAGACTAAATAGCATAATATTTGGATATTTAAACGCCGTAAGCGAAAAAGAAGATAATATTGATTCTCAAATTACAAATAATCAATTAGAAATGAATCCTAACAGATTAATAACACCGGGAGAATTTAAAATTGTACCCACGTAAGACGGTACTGCAAAAAATTTAAGAAAATTCGTAAACGCATTACAAAATTTACATGAACGTTTTTGTCAAAACACAAATGCGTATTAAATAGAAAATGAACAAGTGATCCTTATTACAGCTCAAAGTAAATTAATCGGGGAAGCCGAAGATTGTACAGATAGAGCGTTTGAAGATATTCACGAATTAATAGATTATTTAAAGAAACAATTTTATGATTCGAGAACCGTTGATTTAAATAAGAAATGTAACTATTAAATACGAAATATTAACAATGCAAGCAAAACATAAAGAACATCCTGTTGATTATGTAAATCGAATAATAGAAAAACGACAGGATTTAGTAACGAAATTATTTGCTGAAAACAAAAATGATGAATTACGATATCATGATAGCGATATAGCTCACGCAGCGATTCGTAATTTACATCCGGTTCAAGAAAGACAATTTACACATATCGTTTGCAACAATATTATAGATATTAAACTAGCTTTGAAAAATACATTTAACGCTATCGTATATCAATTATACGGAGAAAGAAATAAGATTAATAAAGAAACATATTTTAATAAACAAAAATTTAATAATTCAAATAAAATTAATAATTCTTACAAAAACAATAATAATCAAAACCATCAAGTACAACAACAATTTCAACCTAAATATGAAAAACCATTTTATTCCCAACCAAGTGGAAGTGGTCAGTTTCGAAGTAACTATCAAAAACCTTATAATCAACAATGGTCACCTCGAGACCAGCATCAATTTTTTAATAAACCATCGTCAAAATAATTCCGTCAACAGCATAATTTTGAAAAAATTGAAAAACCTAAAACAGTTTCAATGCGGACAGTATCCGACAGAGCTCATCATATTGATGATGATGCAATCTCATAACTAAAAAAGGAAAATCAATCTCTTACAGATGAAATACATAATTTAACTTCGAGGTTCAATCATTTTTTATCCGACGGCTTACACAGCAACGATCCGCCTCCGTTAGACCAAACTTACGAGGAGGAGATGTAAATTTAAAGACTAATTTTAATTCTAATAATAATATTGATACTAATTATAAGGAAACAAACGAATGCCACTTAATAGATAGTAAATTAGAAATTAAAAATGTTATTGGACATGGGTATCGAAATTACGAAATTAGAGATAAGTTAATTCAAATTAAAACTGAAAACGGTGAAATAATAAAAAAGGATAATAAAAAGTTAAAAGCCACCGACTTAATTTTTTTTATTTTTTTTTTATCAACTTTAGTTATAAAGTTATAATAATTGCTTTATTGAGAAATAATACACTCTGCCACTATCTTGGGCAATGAGTATTAGAGCTAAAAGAGATCATTCATTCCATATGTACAGAATAAAAAAAAAAAAAAAAAAAAAAAAAAAAAAAAAAAAAAAAAAAAAAAAAAAAACGACTTAATAAAACATAAAATTATAACGCATAACGAAGTATATTTAATCGACGATAATAATAAAATGAATAATCCAATGAGTATGGATAGAGTCTTCGATAATAATGAAATCGAAAATGATGATGAAATAAAAAAATATAATAAAACTAATGATAATAAAGAAATAAGAAATATAAGTAATAAAGAAAAATATGTGGAAACGACTAGTCAGTAAAGTCCCAACTTGTCAGCTATACTAATATTAAATCCACCGACAAGAAATTCATTTCGTATTATTAAAAAGTATACCGAGAAATATCCTAATATTATAAAAAGACTAAAGAAAATGAATATAAAGAAATAAATTAGATATAAGAAACAATATAAAATCACATCATATTTTATTTAGAAGTAAAACCGCGGACGTGCGCAATTACCTTCGGGGAAAGGTTAGGAAAAGATTTTAAGGTATTCATTGCCTGATAGAATGATGTACGGAATCAAACGACAGGAATTGGACTAAGGATATAAATCAGATTTAGCATAATTAAAATTAAGATTCAATAAGTTACTATTAAAAATAATGATATTAAAATCATAGGAATAAATATTAAAAAAAAATATATATATATATAAAATAATAATAATTAAATAATTAATAATATAAATATAAAACTACACTATAAATAATAGAAATAAGTACTGTAATACAATAATTTTAGTTAAAGCGTGATAATAATAAAACTATAGCTCATAAGAAGTATTAAACAACGTAATATTATTCGCTTCACGAGTACTGAAAGAAATATAAATTAAAAAAAAAATAAAAAAGTAGAAAGAATTTGAATTTGATGTTAAGGACATCGAAGGAAAAATAGATTATTTAGCGGACACCTTATCGAGAAGAAATGAATTTAATGCATTAGAGAATATGGTTACGGAGTCAACAATCATTCATACGTATAGACCCTTCGTCAGCGGAATATGAAACTTTCCTAGAACAACTGTTACAAGGAGGGAGCAATATAACTGACTTAGACCTATTAAATCTAAATTTCAACTAACTAACACACCTCAAAGAATTATTGCAGATCAAGGAAAGGAATTTGACAATTTATTAGTTAAAAATTTTTGTAAGGGATACGATATTGAATTACATATTACAAGTAGAAATTATTCTAATTCTATCGGATTGCTGAATCGAACTCATTCAACATTATTGGAAATATTGAGAACGGTGGAAAATAAAAAGTATAAATTTAATAAACAATTGCGAATAGCAACAATTGCATTTAATAACTCTATAAATCAGAAACTAAAACTGACCCCTAATGAAATAACAAAAAGAAGAAAAAATTCTTTGTTTCAGATGAAGAGCGTTCATCTATCGCTTCTTCTTCTAGGAGTCACCGGACTTCAAATTGAAGACATGAAAAAAACAAACGGTGTAATTCACTATACTGTAAATAAAATAAAAGTAATTGATAACTATTTTGAGACTTACCACTATTATAATACTAAACCAATTATTGACGAAATAAATAATCTTTCTAATTTAAGGATAACTAAACCAACTAGTCTAAATAAATTAATTTTACATAATATACAAACATTAAAGAAACAAATAGAAACATTAACATTCGTACCTAAAACAAAAAGAATTAGACGCGGCTTAATTAATGGACTTGGTACAGCCATTTCTTGGATTACTGGCAATATGGATGCTACTGACGAGGAAAAATATGATAGAATACTTCAACAGTTAACTTTAAATAATAAACAAAATAATATAAACGAATTGAATTTAATTCAGACTAATAAAAAATTAATTGATAAATATGAAAATAATACAAAGCATATTAATAATAACTTTAACCAAATATCAAAGATAATACAAGAGAAAGAGGATTCTTATGACCTATATATTCATACTCAACTACTTGAAAACCAAATTGCTAGCCTATTATTATCAATGGAATTTTGTAAATCTGGCATAATTCATTCCAATATGTTAGCAGATATTATTGAAAATATACCTGATAATCTAACTCTAATTAGTGATAATTCCAATATAATATGGGAAAACACTAAGATATATTGTTCATTTTATAATGCAACATTTCATGTATTTGTAAGGTTACCTATCCATGAAAAAGATTATATGGGATATCTTTTAATACCAATCCCAATTAATGTAAATAATTCTTATAAACAATTAGATATTGATAACCAATTAATTATTAAACATAATGATCAATATATGTATGGAAAATGTAAATTATTAGATTATTATGATTGTCAACAAATAAAACCTATAACTAATTTGTGTACTATAAATATTATTGAAAATGCTAATCTTAATAATTTTACTTATTCTTTGTGTGAAACTAATCATTACTTTAATGAATACTTGCGTGTCTACTTTACTATTGGAATAAGAAAAACTAATACTTGTAAAAACGATACTATATTTTTACCAGATATAGCTAAGGTTAATGTTAGCACAACTGACTGTGTACCCATATTTAACAAAACATATAAACATAATTTGTATCATGTGTATAAACCTTTATATATGAATGTTCACTTAGAAGATGTAGAAATGTTAGATATCACCATACCTGAATTTGTAGAAATCCCTTTTATTCCTTATATTCCCGATAAACTGCTCTATACCATTGTATGGATTATTATATTAATCATTGTAGGTATAAGTTATTATGTATACCATAGGAAAAAGCAAATTATCCCTACAGCACCTGAATTACATGAACTAGCTGTGCAACGGCAGCTTACATATGAACCTACTGTTAGATATAAAACAATTTCAAAATACTACAAAGCTCCAGGAGTAGCTTCAGATCTTCCCCCTGGAGGACTTAAATGAGGTAAATCTGGAAACCAAATATGTGATCATAAACAATTCTAGGAACTGTTGTGCAGGTGCAAGTTGCAGCTGGCTTACTAGTAAACAATACCACGAATTAGAATCAGCAATGTAAAAACCTATATAGGCCTTCCGACTAGGAGGAGCCCTCTCTTATTATTTCTGTAGCTCTTTACGCTGTTAGTTTTTAGTCTCTCCATTTTTAATGTACGTGTTTAACTTGAATAAAAGTTCTTTTTAAAAAGTGCTTAGTTTATTAAAGATATTTAACTATATATATATATATATATATATATATATATATATATATATATATGACTTTTATTTAATCTGTTTGCAGCGGGAGATGGATTATATAGGATCTAGGACCCTCATGGGGCCCACCCAGCCTCTTTAAAATATTATAAAACTACGGTACCTAAATAAGCGGGAAAAATCTGGCGGTTGAGCGTGTCCTAGGACAAGTCACCTCCTTGCAGAACCATGAAACAGTAAAGTCTCTACCATGTACTGAACCCCAGACCCGTCCCCGGGTTGTACGTATTGTCAGCGATTGATTCATTCATCGATTGACTATTCAGTTTCGAAAAAAAGTGGTACATGAGAGAAAACAATACCCTTTTGTGTTTTAAATATATCTGAGAAATTATAATAATTAGGTCTTTCAATCTGACGTTGTTCAGTATAGGAGTGTTATGTAGAGAGAAAACCGGCATCGATGTATTTCAAACATTTATTGTTTTCATTAATTAATTATAACCCTGTTATACTGATGATTCAGTAACATATATAATGTTCGGGGACAATGAAACTTACTCTAAAGGGAGCTAAAACATAGTGAGGTAAAACATATCATTAATATCAGACGCTAGGATCGAAAATGTTTAGTAAGAGTAGACAATCAGATTCAATCTAATGATTATGATTATGAGATCAGATATATATTTCCCAGAAATTGATGAGGCAAGGGTACGTAGTATCACCTATATTTTTCAATTCAATTCGTACTCCAAACATATAATCATAAAAGCACTCGACGATGTGTTATAGGGTATTTTATTGGATGCTTAACTTAGAAAAATCCTTCGGTAGGCCTACGAAACATTATGTAGATACCTTACTATGTAACCTTGAAGTTGATAACTTCAGCAACTACAGAAATTCGTAAATCTTGTCAGTGAAGCCAACCTAGATTTTTGCCTTGAGTTTAATCAAAATGAGACGAAGTGTTAGTAGTTCATAGGAACGTAGCGGTAATAGGAATCTTCCAAGTAAATGTGCAGGTCATAAAAGCATCGTACTTGGCAATTACTAGGGACCATTCCGTAGAAAAAGTTGTATCAAACAAACACCTAATTTTTTCATGATATTGAAAAATAATAATTGACCTTATATATATATATATATATATATATATATATATATTTTATATATATTATTTTATATATTTTATATATATTATGACAATATTAGAAGGATTATAGGTTAAGAGTATGTTAGGATTAAGTCTCTGTAATTAACAGTTAATTTCGGTAACCCATATCTCAGAACTATGGTTGACAGTGACGAACGGGCAAAGTACGAGTATCAGCTGGCTCAAGCGCAGGTTGAGAGGAATAAATTAGAGTCCCAACTAGCGAAGGCGTCCGAAACGATGCAGTTAGAGCTACTGAAGGTGAGGACACAAAACTCCGCGTTCATCCATGAGGTGATTGGACAGTTGGAGCCCTTCACGGGAGTCGTCGGCGATTTGGAGCACTTCTTAAAGGGAGGAGACCAGATTAAAGATTTAATATCATCCAGGAAGGAGTCGGGGGCTCTACTGGAGTCGGACGTAGTACTGTTAGAGGCATCCCTAGTGAGTCGCATCTCGAGGCGAATTTTGAATTCAATACAGGGAGATACGACGCACTCATGGGACACCCTTAAGGGGCGCCTAAAGAAGTTATACGGCGGAGGTAGGTGGACTCCGGAGGAGGACACCTTTTACTTATTAAAGGAACGGAGGATCCCTGGGCAATCAGAAGGTGAATTCGCCGAGAAACTTCTGGTTTCATATAACCGGTTAGTGGAGAAGACGGTCGAAACACTAGGCCAATCAGAGGGGGCACAAAGGATGGAGTTCGTAAGGAGCATCCTAAAGGTACAGCTGAACCACTATGCTGACCGGCCAGGCTCACTTCCGCGAGACAAGGACTTTGTGGAGTGTGCCCACGAGCTCATAGACGCGGGTGAGAGGAAAGGAACGAGGATGGCGAACACGGAAGAGGAGTGGACGGAGGTCAAGGCTCCAAGAAGAAAATTCAGGAACTCACTCAGACGTAGTGGCGGAGACAGAGGATTCGAGAAAAGACCGAACAGAGGCCCAGAAGACCGGAGGAAAAGGCAGGAGAGGCGCTGCTACGAGTGCGACCAACCTGGGCACGTAGCAGCACAATGTCATCTGACCAGATGTTACGAGTGTGGCAGGCAGGGGCACGTCGCGAGGGAATGCCCCAGGCGCAAACCGAGAGGTAGCAGGAGAGGTCCCCAACCAGAACCTATGGAGGTCAACGCCCAGGAGGAGACCAGGAGGCGTACACATGGGAGGAGAGAGGAGCAATACTCCAGCGGAGAGTCTTCAGGAGAGGAGAGCTTACGTTCGGGCCACAGTACTCCGATTCCACGGAGACACGAGGTAAGGAATGGGAATCTGCGAAAGGGGGGTCCCTTGGGATCCGAAATGGGAGCGCGACAGCAAAGGCTGGATTGAGGGTACGGTAGGTGGCGGGGCAACGGTCCAAGGGAGTTATGGATTAATAATAGCGAAGGGAAGAGTAAATGGACGAGGTTGCCCGTGGCGAGATTGAGGGGAACGGGGCTGAAATTCTTAATAGATACAGGGAGTACTAACTCGTTAATTAGTAAAAGAGGGGCGGTAAAACTAGGTATTTGGGAGACGTGCAAACAGTGCGAATGTACGATAGCCACAGTTAGCGGCCGATGTAAGACTTTGGGCGAGGTTCATTTTGACTGTGCGGAATTGGCCGGGAGGGACATAAGAGTAAAACTACACGTCACGGAGTCATTGATGCCAGGGTATGATTTTATCGTAGGATGCGATATTTTGCGGAAAGCGGGGCTGAAAATGCGGGTGAAGAGCGGGGACTGGCAGATTCGGATGGGCGAACGGCAGTATCAAGTTACCACTTCATCAGGGAAGGGGGGTATGGAAGTTGGGGCGGTAGAGTTCAATAAGGCGGCTATACAAAATGTGGTAAATAGGAATAGAGACCTCTTCTATCAGGACAATGAAACGCTACCGACTACGGGGAAAACAGTACATCGGATAGTTCTCAAGTCGGATCACCCAGTGTACGTTAAAGATCGGAGATACCCCCAAGCAATGAGGGACATTATTAGGGGGCAATTAGGAGAGTTACTCCAGCAAGGGATTATAAGACATAGTAATTCCCCCTTTAACAGCCCGCTGTGGGTGGTCGAGAAGAAACAGGGTGAGTCGGGCGAGACGGAGAAACAGTACCGGGTGGTGGTCGATTATAGAAAATTGAACGAAGCTACTGTAGATGAAAGATACCCACTCCCCCGAGTCGAGGATATTCTTGATCGGCTATCGGGCGCGACCATTTTTAGCACCCTTGACCTCAAGAGCGGTTATCATCAGGTCAGGATGGTAGAAGAAGATGTAGGGAAGACCGCGTTTTCCTGGGAAAGAGGGCATTACGAGTTTGTGCGGATGCCGTTTGGGTTAAAAGGGGCCCCATTAACGTTCCAGCGCCTTATGGACGAATTCCAGAAGGGATTGGGAGAGAATTTTGCACAGGTGTACATGGATGACCTGATAGTGTTCAGCCGGTCTCAAGAGGAACATGCGAGGCATTTAAGGAGGGTGTTCGATAGGCTAAAGGAGTTTGGTCTGAAGCTCTCGCAAGGTAAGTCCAAGTTCGGATTAAAAGAAATTAGGTTCCTAGGACACGTGGTCTCGAACGAAGGCGTGCAACCCGACCAGGAACGCGTGAAAGCAATCCAAGAGGCTCCATTACCCACCAATGTTCGTAGGTTTTTGGGAATGGTGAATTATTACCGCCGCTTCATTCCGGGAATCGCGGCATTAACACAACCGTTAACGGAGATTCTGAAAAAAGGGAGACGGTTCGCATTAGGGCCAACGCAATTAGAAAGCATCCGGAGATGCCGGGAAATTTTAACGTCAAACCCGTTGCTCGCATTCCCGGATTTCCGCTTGGTGTTCCGCGTAACGACAGATGCGAGTGAAAGGGCTATCGGCGCGGTCTTGTCACAAAATTTTGCCGAAGGGGAAAAGCCAATCGCATATGCAAGTCGGCAGTTGAATGAGGCGGAAAAACGCTATAGCGCCATCGAACGGGAGCTGTTGGCGGTGGTATGGGCGGTGGAACATTTTCGCCCTTATGTTTATGGTAGAAGCTTTGAACTATTGACGGACCATAAACCGCTGGTTTATTTAAGTACCCTTAAGGAGTCTTCAGCACGGGTATCGCGGTGGAAGGAACGGCTGGCAGCGTATACGTTTAAGGTGATACATAAAAAGGGTGTAGAGAATGCGGTGGCAGATTGGTTGTCGCGGGATCTGGTCGTTAATGCTATCGACGAAGAAGGAACCTCGGCAGAACCGTTCGCTGTGCGATATTTACGGGATTGGGCTGAGAGTGGACCAGAGATTCCATTGGTTAGGCGGGATTCTGAGGAAAGCGCGGCTTCATCGGAACGCCCTCGAGAGTTACCAGAGGTTGACGAGATCATTAATGACAAGAGACGTCAGTTGATTCTGCGAACGAAGCAAGGGCGCGGAATTGAGACGCAAGCTGGTGAGTACGAAGGGCGTTCTAGCGTTTTAGTCCGGTTACCGGCGACGACGGATGAAGTCGAATTGGAACGAATCTTTCAGGAGTTCGCGATACCTGATCGTACACTGCACATTTACGTAGGGAACCGCGTTATCATGGGCAAGGTACAGCGGCTATGGCGACAGGAAAGGATCGGGGTGGGCTACTCGGTCGTTCGCTGTTTACGACAGGTGGAGACAATTCCTACCGCGGCGGCTCAAAGACAAATCGTGGCCGAGCATCACGAGGGGAAAACCAATCATCGCGGGGTAGAGGAAACTTTGCGAGCATTGAAAATGTTATATTTTTGGCGGAAGATGGGACACACCGTTCGGGAGTACATCGCGCAGTGCTCGGTTTGTCAGCGGGCGAAATATGATCGTCAACCCCCTGTAGCGGAACAGATGATTACCCCAACGGCGTGTGAGCCACTGCGGTCGGTTCAGGTCGACTTATACTCCAGCGAGGGACAGACGTGGGTAACCATGATTGATACCTTTAGTAAGTTGGCGATGGCATACCCTGTAGAAGAGAAAACACCGGGAGCAATGTGGGAAGGGGTATTACAATGGTGTGCGGCGTATGGGGTCCCAGAGGAAATAGTGTCAGATTGTGGCAGGGAGTTTAATAATGCCTTCATTCGGGAGGAGAGTGCATGCTGGGGGTTACTTGGCGTTTAAACACTCCCCACCACATTAAAGGCAGGGGCGCCGTGGAACGCCTCCACAATACGTTAGGAGAACACGTTAGATTGTTTAAACTGGGTCGTAACTTAGATCCATACGAAGCCATGCCAAGGGCGGTCATTGCGTACAACAATACCATTCATATGGCGACGGGGCTGACCCCGGTAGAAATTGTATTCGGGCAACGGCATCGCGACAGGGGGGACCTTTTAACCGTCCACAATAACGAACTGTATGTGAAAATTCGTGATAGACGCAAGGAACGTCAATGTCATTGGGGTAAAGTGCGCGAAAAATTAATTCGCGACAAACAAGCTAGGGTTACGAAGGCCAATGATCGGCAGGTGGTTTATCGGAAAGGGCCGTTGGCGTTAGGGACGTTGGTATACCGGCGGCTTCGAACAGCGCGAAACAAGACAGATCCGAGGTACGAGGGACCATACAAGGTTATTACAATCCGGGAACACAACCTGTTTACAATTCGGGACGTTCACTACCCATTTAAGGTCCGAACAGTTCATTTGGAAGAACTTAGGGTACCTCACAAAGTGTCTCACCACCAGTCAGAGGGCGGCGATCAGCAGTGAAACCTTGTGTGGATAATACTAAGTTGTTTGGTTTTGTTTGATGTATATGTTTTTTCTTTTTCAGGACGATTGTATAGAGGATGTATGTATCATAAGTAAACATTGTTTTAGTAGTAAGTTATCATTTTCCTTTTTGTGGTTTTGTTTAGCTTTCGTATGAGTTTCAGGACTATTCTGGTTTATTATTGTTTATAGTTAGTACGTAAGATCAATATAATTTGTATGTATTGTTTTTGTTTTTGGTTTATTAAATATAGTTCCTCCTGTCGAAGGAACTGGAGGGGGGCAGTTATGACAATATTAGAAGGATTATAGGTTATGAGTATGTTAGGATTAAGTCTCTGTTGATGTAAATAAAGATATCTATAAATGCTGTAGCTAAAGGAAAATAAAGTCAGTCTTTTACTATCAGCGCGAGTGTTTCTATGTCCCTTATCCTTTTATTCCAAGTGTTCAGTCTAATTATAACTTATATATATATATATATATATATATATATATATATATATATATATATATATATATATATATGTGTGTGTGTGTGTATATGGCTTACTAGTTCTATTTGTGAGATAGAATTGAAGGATGGGGAAAGTATGTAAGTGGTAGGAATTTACGGAGTTTGTAGAGCAATCCCGGATGCCAGACTCTTATTTCGCAGGTAAACACATAATGAGTATACAGGTCCCCCCCCCATTTTTCATCAATTTAAATATAGAACATTGCACAAAAATTGAATATAGTAAGAGTCAAAAATTAAAGATAACACTAAGAGCAAGACGCGACACAAATCATATAAAAATTATAGTTTAAGAAACTCGAATGAGCGGTGCCAACTAAAATTAGACTGTAAATTAGACTGCACCCCAAAAAGTCACGTGTTGCTTATAATAGCAACATAAACTGAAATATGAAACTAGAATTGAAACGTGCCCTCCCATTTACCTCAATAACTCATCCCACAGACAGACAACATACAGTAACTTGAACTAACATTTCATAGTAGAATGACATGAAGTCCTCATGTTAAGAAAATATGTCAATCACTAAATCGTAAACACAATACAATGTATTTGATATTCAGAAAAAAACCAAATAAGACCAAGTAAATCGAGCCACGGGAGTGGTGCCGCTGGCTACTGTTCTTTTTCATGCCTCGCGTGTCATTTTATTGTAATTATGATAACAGGAAATGATTGTCATTTTGATTTACTTGGAATGTCTGTATGATTTTATTGATGTTATTTATGGCGTTAACATTCTTTGGCGAGTCCTGGCCTCCTCCACTAGCTTCTTCCAGTCTTCTCTGATTTGTGCAGCCGTCATCCAGCTCCTGGCCCCCAGATATCCCTCGTGTCTCTATACAAATCATCCGAAAATCATAGCTTTGGTCTCTCCCTTGATCTCGTACAGTAGAGTGAATGTAAATAATGCAATATTTTTTAGGGAATGGCCTAATAATCCGTTCCTGACACGTGTCCTGTCCATCGTACTCTTCCAATCTTCACGGAATAAACAATATCTCCTTCATTATACATTTAGTAAACTTTTTTTTTTTATTTCCTTCGTCAGTTCTCATTGGGATAAGCTCCACCGATGACTTTGTAAATAGAAAAAATTGAATATTATTGAGTTTGAAGAGCTTGACTAAAAACTCAAAGAAGAATTTTTGAGAATAAGAATCCATTTAATGAACCATATTTAAATTTCATTTGCTTTTCAAATATCACATCTCACTCTCCCCCCCCCCTCTTTTATCTTCCATTCTAGCCACATAGCCTGAACATCGCAGTCTTCTAATCTTCAAAGAATAAAAATCTGCTTCATTGTATATTGAGTAAACCTCGTTGTTTGTGCTCCTTCGCCTGTTTCCATCAGAGATATACTCCACCGATGATCTCATAAAAAGAAAAAAAAAATTGCAAAAAGCAGTGCTTGAGACGTGAGTTTGCTAGTAGAAATTCAAATAAGATTTTTTTCTTTGTAATTTTATCTGTATTTCGTAGATGTCCATCCAGAACATTGAGAATATTTAAAGAACCGTATTTAAATTCCATTTTCTTTCCATTTAGCGCATCTCAGTTCTCCCTTAGTCCTATTTACCCCTCGACATGAACAATCAGTGATAGGATTCTTCCTGGAAGACCACCTCCCTTCATCAGACGTCATGATAGCCTCTGATTACATTAGAGCTGTTACGAAGAGAATTCCATTAGCTCGCTCGCCCTCGGGGTGGAGGAAGGGAGAAGAGATGGCAGACATAAGTAGCGAGGAGCTAATGCGCTGATGAAGAGGTTCCAGTCGGATAGCTGAACCTCCTCGAGGGCTTAAAGTCTAACTTTGTTTCTCTTCACTTCCCAGAAGCTTTTACATGGCTTGTAGGCTCTAAAAACAAATGAGAATAACTTTTTTGTATTTTTGTTTGTTGAGTATTTCAGTTTTTTTTTGTTTAACCTCTTTACCCCACTCTGTTGTAGTGTTTGAGTTCCATGAAGTTTTTACAATCACACGTCGAGTGGTACTTGATAACAAGACCAGAAGAAACAACAGTGGAGTCGTTAGTTCTTTGCAGACATCCATTCTATTACGGCAGTGAATTAATTAAAATTTAAGTCTGTGTGTTTTAACGGAGATGATTAATTTTTTATTATTCTTTGTTATTTATGCACCCGTGCAGTATCGCATCCAGCAAATTTAATTGCAACGACTTTTCTTTTAGGTTTGTAGGAAAATGAAATTTCTGATAACTGGTTAACTGTTTTTTTGCAGATCTCTAAGCCACTGTTCAATCTACAATAATAACAATTTATTCTCCTATATCTTTCTGTAACAGAGGCAGATCTCTCTATTATCATTCTGGGGCTAAAACTAGTTAAAATGGCTGACTACATCCCATTCGAATAAAGAACGGGAAGTGAAACAATGCACATGTGCTCTACACACATCAAGTATTAACATTAATATGGGGAAGAAAGCCAACCATAACAATAATGCCATTCACTGATCACCATCAAAATAAATAAGTGATATATTGTATAATATATTTCTGTTACTTTCAAGATAAATGTATTATTTATATGCCTTTCAATACTTTAATCCACCAATATCTTATATTTATCACTTAATATACAATCCACAAACACCGAGCGAGAATGTACCATATCCCATAAAGAACTTTAAACAGCCATTGTCTTTTTCAAGTTCTTATACGTAACAGTAAGTAGGAGAGAGAAACGGCAAGAGGAGCTCTGCGGCACTGGGTTGACGAGTGGAATGTTGTGTATTTACCTTTACAGTGAGTTAAAGTGGCTCTTCTCTTCTACCCGTAGACTCTATTTCCTAGGTTCTTACTTATATCAAACCATCAACTCACAACATCCATCTTATAACCTATAGTCTCCTACAATTCAAATCTTCTATCCAATCCCAGGGCACAAGAGCTCGCCCTTCCGATCTTTATATAAGTTCCCATAGAACAACAACTTTTGAGCGTTCCTTTCTCGCCCGTTCCATCTCTCTTTGGAACTCACTCCCACTCGATATCCGTCATGCATCATCTTTAACCACATTTAAATCCAAACTACTCCTACATCTTCTAAATTCCCAAACAGATGGTCTCTCAATAAAAATTTAATAGCTTTATTCAACTTAATCGATTGATGAATTACTGTAAATAGTCCTCACTCAAAATGATATATTTTTTAATATTATTAGATGCTATTATTTATTCATTTATTTTTCTATTAGCCTGCTTCTTCTTATTATAAATTTTTCTGCTATTTTTTGGTTATTTTTCTAATTCTCTATCAAAACATACATTTTAGTTATTATCTATTTTCAAATTATTATTTAAATATTATTTTATAATAATGATGTAGCCCTTTGGCTAGATATATAATTAATAAATTTTGTTCATATTTGTTATTCTTAAGGGACCTGGTACCAAAATAAAATTAGTCTTCTATTCTATTTTATTTAGTGTGAATACGTGATTTTGTAAACATAATTATATATTATGCATTATTTATTTATATTGCATTATATGTTTAAATTTTCGGAATGTTCGTGTTTTTGTGATTCGAGACGAACCAGGGTACATTAATTGATGGTTTAATGTAAATATTAAAAGGATTTAATTAAAATAATAAAACATTTATTAAAGCAATATCAAACACTCAAAATGAGACAGAATACATATTGATAAGGATGCACTTAAAAAACTTGAAAAAATAAACCCTCAAGTCTCTAAAATATGGAAAGATAACTAACAAAGTCAATGTTTAGCTAATTTAAGCATTATCACAAAATAAACCAAAAAAAAAGGTCAGTGTTTCTTAAATGAACCAAGTGTCACATAAATTCAATAATTTATAATTTTTGTTATGTATTTCTTCATGATTCCTAGCTTGCTAAAACCTTTACTGATTAGATATTTTCGTTTTTCTCAAGGTCTTTTTTTTTGTTTTCCAATTGCATTTGAATAAAACAGTTTTAATAACTACAAATGATTTAAACAATTTAAATCAACCGTTTAATGTAATTTTTAAAAGTATTTTCGCTTTATTCTAGTTAACTAACCAAAAAAATATTATGAACCAAAACATAAACATAAAACTGCGACATCAACAACAGTTTGAATCGTTGGAAGTATTCAGTATCGAAAATAAATTTTCAGAAATCAGCCATGTGTCTCTGTGAGTGTGTTTGCTATAAACTGACCTTTTTTATTCTCTAAGAAAATATATGATGAACACATGTTATTAAAATCGAATACAAAACATAACCTGATACAAAGAGATAATAGTCTTTACTTATCATCTAAACTCTTTTTATATTTTATTATTATTATTATTATTGTTATTAATTTTTGACAATAACATATTAATATGATATACCTATGGGATCTCTTTTACTGAACCAGGTGCATTTTGAGAGACGAATTTGGTTATTATTTTCTGGTTTCCAATTACATGGTAGGAGTGGGGGGTCTAGTGATGGGGCTCACTAGTTCTTTCTGATTGAGGTTAGTTAGTAGTTTACTCAGTCCATAATGAGTGTCTGTGAATGTGTTGTCTAAACTCTGTATGCACTTAACTTATATATATATATATATATATATATATATATATATATATATATATATATATATATATTAATTACTATTTACTTCGAAAAACTGCTTAGTTCTATTATTTCTATTTTTTTTTTAATGATTTATATATTTCCGGTACACAATTTGATTGATTCTTCCAGTTAAATGTCCCTTACTTGGTATATTATTTCCATTAAAAGAAAAATATAATATATAAAAAGAAATCGATTACGTTTAGCTTGTTTATCACTCAATTTCGATTAAATGATTTCACTATTAAGTACCAGGTCTCCCACTTTCAGAGCTATTGAATGGATACTTACGTTGAAATGTGGCAACCAAAAATTGTAATTTGTCAATGTTTATATTAGGAATTTAAATGTTCCGTTAAACTTCAAATATATTCTTAAATATCAAAATTGTTTGAAACTAAATAGATTTTCTTCAGAAACAAATAAATTACTGTTTTATCAATTATTTCTAAAATTGTTCTCTTATAGCATAACATTAATCACATAAAACGATACAGATCGACATTAAATAACCTATTTACTTGTTCTATAAACCCAGGCTTATTCCACGTCGACCCAAACGGTCGTATCCCGGGAGTCATGTTTGATCCTCTCTCGAATATCACGGGGTGAAGGATATCGGAGAATGGTTGACTAATTGGATATAATCTCTCATAGAGAATAAGCCAACCACTTAATTAGACAAACACTGGTTCTATTACCGGTCTCACCAACTTCCCATCAATATGGCAATTAACTCCTATCTATGGAACGTTAATATATGTATGTATGGAAAACAAAAGATGTAAAAATTAAAAGAGTAGATAAATTTAAATAACTTGGGGAGTTGATCCAACCCAACTGACTGGATACCACACAACAAATAGAGAAAGAGCAAAGAAGTTAGAATTTGCGTACAAATTAAAGCAAAACTAATACAATAAGAAATCGTTATCCGTTCAAGCGAAGATTAGACATTATAATACAGTTATTAAGACATATGAACCAGAGTGCTTAACACCGAAGAAGAAATGCGAACTAAGAGAACTAGAAATAAGGGAGAAAAATATTAAGAAATATTCTAGGGCGTGATAAAAACAATGAAAATATATGGATTAAAAGTATAAATGAAGATTTGTACAAACACATGGAAAAATCACAGATACAATGAGAAAGAGAAGGCTAAAACTGTATGGGCATTTAAGTGGAACAGAAGAAACATCAATTACAAAGAAGATTTTTAATTACGTGAACTTGGAGCGTAGATTGTACTGCACGGGAGCCTTTCTCGATGTAGAACAGGCTTTTGATCGAGTATGGCACCCATGTCTCCTTTACAAAATCCGACAATTCCTTCCTCTTACATACTTTTTGATCATTCACTCCTTTCTAGCTGGCAGAACATTTAAAGTAAATCATAATGGTTCCTACTCTCCTCTCTATTCCCAGTCTGCTGGTGTTCCTCAAGGTAGCATCCTCGGTCCTATCCTCTACGCAGTATATACAGCTGACATCCCAACCCATCCTAATACCTTCATCTCCACCTATGCTGATGACACATGTGTGTTATCAGTTAATAACGACCCATATATTGCATCCCAATCCCTTCAATCACATTTATCAAGCCTCGAAGAATGGTGTCGGAATTGGAGAATTAAAATCAATTCCAAAAAGTCCCATCAAATTACCTTTACCCTTCGCCGAAAACCCATGACTTCCTGTCCTACTGTATCCTTTAATATTACTCCACTTATCCCTGTTGAACAGATCCGCTACCTAGGACTAAACTTAGACAAACGTCTTACTTGGAACCCTCACACAAGACTGAAAAGACAAGAAACAGCTCGACGCTTCCGGCTACTTCAACACATACTAGACAAACGCTCAAAGCTTCAAATCAATTACAAAAGACTTATTTATGTTACTGTTATAAGACCTATATGGACTTACGGAATTGAACTATGGGGCTCCACCAAACCATCAAATTCCTCTCGTATTCAATCCTTGCAATCCAAAATCCTTCGCAAAATCCTAAACGCTCCTTATTTTGTCACAAATAAAACCATCCATAATGACCTGAACGTTCCATATGTTACCGATTTAGCCCATTCCAGATACCTATCATTCCATAATAAACTCCAGGGCTCATCCAAACCCACTAGTTTCCATCCTTGGTTCCAATTCCATCCCGGACAATCCTCCTAGGTGTCTGAAGAGAAGATGGCCTCGGGACCTTCTATAATAGAAATGTAATTAGAGTGATGCCAATGGGTAGTGCCTCTACACGTTCTTTCATGCATTTATTTATTCATACAGCCCTTGTACTAGATGTATATATTACAGTTCTACAATTTAATAAAATAATTAAAAAAAAAAAAATTACGTGAACAACCTGAAGAAAACACTAGGATGGATAGAAGCAGTGTAAGAAGATGCCAACAAAATCGGTGTTATAGAATAAACAAAATTTGACAAGAACCGCTTCAGGCTATTGATAGAAAATGCAACCTGTTAAGAAGACAAGCCTAAGCCTCGACTGAAGAGAGTGTGGACAGATGTTCAGAGACGAGCAGTTGGAGAGAGAATGAAGAAATACTGGGAAGAGAAGAAGAAAATGAGACACCACAAGTCTTGAGTTATGTGCGGTCCATAGGTGGCCAAATTCATTAAAAAACAAATAAAAATATATACCTTGAAACAAAGTAAATGTAAGCTTATTTTTCAAAGAGAATGTCTAATAAATTTTTTAAGTAGATATTCATTCCCTATTCTTTAACGAATATTTTGGATTTTATCTTTTAAATATATCAATCAATAGAAATTAAACATTATTGTTTGGAAATCAAACTTAAAAATACATTAATTGTCTATATGGAACTAATGTGGATCAGAGTATAGATATAAATAAGGCCATTCTCTAGAAAATTGCCATCGCATCATTAAAATAATAGTTTGTATGATTTTAATAATCCTTAATTTACTCTTTACTAACATTAATTATTTTCAATTTAGAAAAGAAAAAGTTTTTTTTTTTAAATTAACACGCTTTAAAATCTCAAATGTTGTTGGAATAATGTAAAAGCATTTGTTAAGGAATGCTGCAGGGCTAAGTTTACACTTTTACTTCCTCATGTTTTACCTGCTCACTCTTTTCCCATTTATATTCCGATCTTTCTGTTGATCTATTTGTTCTTCGACTCTTCTCTTCTAGCCCTATCTATTCTAGATTTTTCCGTTCTCTGCCAGAAGCTCAAATGTATTTTCAGATGTAAGCAATATTCTTACTCCCTTTTATGTTTCAATAATTTCTTATCTCACTTTATTTCCCGACTTTCATAATATTCTGATATCTTATATTTTTTTAATTTAGTTTTTTTCGAACGTAAGTAGCTTAATTTTTTTTTTTAAAAACAAAAGCAGATAGAAAGGAAGTTATCTTCCAATTTTAATATCATGCCTGGAATATAAGCAGCATCAAGCATATTAAAAGACAAGCATATGTATGACATATTTAAACGAATCCCATTCAGTCACCAGTATCAGTCTTACATAGTTCAAGCAAGTAAAGGGTGGCGCAATAGAACGTGCATATTGCATCATCTTTTTCCTCGGAGTGCAAAGCGCGCGGGGGGAGGGGACCCTACATCGTTTGATAGGCGGGCTCATGGAGTTTTAGTCGCTATGAGTCACTTCGACGGGAAGCGTCGCGCATTTTGCGTACGCGCATATTACGAGAACGCTCGTTCATACATCGTTATTAGGCGACTATATTGTTCCGAATATGGACTACGTCGAATTAGTGAAGCTCCAAGTGCTAATTTGATTAAAATATGGGTAAAGCGTTTCGAAGAAACCGGATCAACGTTTAAACCAGAAGCAAAAGGTCGTCCAAGAACATCTAGGACCGAAGCCAATATTGAAAGAGTAATGCAGTCGGTACAAGAAAATCCACGAATGTCTAATCGCAAGAGATCGTCGGTCTTACAAGTATCGCGACGAAGTTTGCAACGAATTTTAAACTTGGATCTTAAACTGCATCCATACAAGCTGCAATTAACACAAGAATTGAAAGAATCGGACTACATAGCAAGGCTTGCATTTGCTAATGAAATGCTTAATCGATTTTTCAATTTTGACAACATCCTTTTCTCTGATGAGGCAGATTTTCACATCAATGGTTTCGTAAACCGTAAAAATTGTCGTTACTGGTACAGTGAGAATCCTAAACTCAAACATCAGAAACCACTGCACAGTCCTAAAGTGACAGTATGGACCGCAATCTGTGGCAGAGGAATTATTGGTCCTTTTTTCTTTGAAAATGCGCGGGGGCAAAACGTCACTGTAAATACAGAACGCTATGTTGCGATGTTGGAGGGTTTTTTGACTCCAGAACTTGAAAATTCAAGAATCGTGAATTCAAGAACTTGGTTTCAGCAAGACGGAGCTACCTGTCACACTTCAAATGACTCCATGGCGGTTGTGAAACAGATGTTCCCTGGCAGACTGATTTCGAAAAGAGCTGACATCCCATGGCCCCCACGTAGTTCAGACTTGACGCCTCCTGACTTCTTTTTGTGGGGATACCTCAAACACAAAGTCTACAGCAATAATCCGAAGAATATCGATCAGCTCAAAGAAAATATCCGTGGTGAAATGGCGACAATCACACCAACATTATTGAAGAAAGTTTTGAATAATTTCCGTTTGCGGTTAGAGGAGTGCCGTCGAAGAGAAGGTCATCATTTGGATGATGTAATTTATAAAAAATAAACTTCAATTATTATATTACAATGCCTCATTTTTATTTTAACTATACCTTTTGTATTTATTTTTTAATATTTTTTTTAAATTTGCACGTTCTATTGCGCCACCCTGTAGTTATGATGTTGGAGACGTTCTACGTCGATCTATTCGGATATATCGACCAGAAAGAATAACCGCCTTAAAAAACAGTATTATCAGCAATTTTAATATTTCGTATACCGATATGTCATGGTACATTATTTATATAAATTATCAATATTCCGTTTCCACTAATAATTTTCATTAAATTCTTGAGATCTTCAGCTGCCTTAGTTTCTGAAATATCTATTTAAAAAATATGCTCTAAGACATAATAATACCCTGTACTGATATTATAAAGGGACATGTACCAGAATAAATAAAGACTTTATTATTATTATAACACAATAGATATCGAGTTAATTTAACCATAATGATGCTATTGTTATTTAAACTTGACGAGTTTATAATTTTACTAAGTCTTACGTGCCTGCATCCATCTCGTACCATCGCCATGCATCTTAAGGATATGTTAGTCAGATATGGAGCCGAGCGTAGAGCGGGAAACCCTAATGATTACTTAATTTGTCAGTCCTAGAAGAGGAGATGTATAATTCAGAGCTTAGTGGCGTCCTAATAACCAACCTTGAATTATTCTCCGTCGTTGCCAACTCTCTCTGTCACTTCCAACTAGACTAACTCACGAACTCAATTGTCATAAGGGTACTGATCCGTGGATCTAGTCTTATTTCTAAGAGTATTACTATTATTATAAATTATATGGAATAACAGATTGATTTTGAATTTATATGTTATTAATGATATGCAAGTAAACAAATATAACGTATTATCCTTAGAACGAGCATTCACATAAATAAATGATATTAGAAAAGGGGGAAACAAACTAAGATGAAGAATTATTAAAATACAAACGGAGTAAGAATACAGTTTAAGTGCAGTTCTGCAAATACATTTGAGCTTCTGGGAAAGGAAGGACAAATATAGAATAGATAGCGTTAGAAGAGGAGGATCGAAAAACAAATAGATCTACAGAAAGATCGGAATATAAATGGTAAAAGAGAGGGCAGGTAAAATACGAGATCTAAAATCGTAGACATTGCACTGCAGAATTCCTCAACAAATGCTTTTAATTTATTTAGGCAACATTTGAGATTTAAAAGGGTGTTTTAAAAAAAAAAAAATTATATTTTTATTGATAGTGCAAGTTAGCTTAAGAATAATTAGGTACTACCAAAACATATAAATTACCTTTACTTTTAATTTAGTGAAATTATTGCATTTTTTAAAAATTATCACATTATCATTATACATATCAAGAATTTGATCTGCCCAGTTAAATCGAGACAATTATTATCATTTTAAGTTCGGCTTCCAACTCACTATCTTCATATTAAACTGAGTCAAACAGAATTAAAGAATAACCCCAGTAATTCGAACCAGACTTAGTTCAACGAAGTTCAACTTTCTTTTGAACTACACATGAACAAACCTGTGAAAAAAATACAGACTTTCGATTTTAAAATTGAAATTTTTTAAAATCTGTTAGAACTAGTCAAAAAAATAGATTAGATTGCGTAATACTAAATAGGGTGAAAGTATTTAAATATGTTAGCATTACTTCCTAAACGATTATATAACAGCGAAACTATAATATTAACTTTATTTACAGTGTGAATGAAGATAAAGTAATACATTTCTTATTGTTGTTATTATTCCTGTAGATTATATTTGGAATTGCCTTGCACCGGAACCAGCAACTTAGACGCTTATGATTTATTTATGTCCCAAAGAAACGCACAGAAAAAAAATACAATCAATAAATTCATAATCGGCAAGTATCTAGACCACTGTTTTTTTTTTTCAAAGTTCTTAAAAATAGATTGGGTAATGGGTAGGATGAACGTGAAAGAACTAGAAGATTAACAAGTAAAATGGTGTCAATGTTATATAAGGTTTTAGATTTGTAACTTTCCTGTAGTGTGTTTGAAATAAGGAATATTTACAATTTCCCTTTGTATTGATTGCATCTCATGTTTATGAATGTAGTTTGCTAAATCCTGAAGTTCGACTTCATTTGTTCGAATAAGTTTTAATATAATAATGTAGATTAATTGTTTGTTTCGTAAGCCCAATGAAAAGATGCGATATTTGTTTGTAGCGTCTTGCTATTTGTTTGCAAGTTTATATAAATAAATTTACAATTGCATCATAAGAATATAGCTTGTAAATTTTATGAACGAAACATAATGGCATCGGTAAGGGCAAATAGTACAGAAACTATCAAGTAATATTAGGCAAGTGGCTAATTTAAATCAGAATGTAACGAGGCCACCATCCTTGATAAGATTAATTTATTTTTACGATACATACCCTGCATAACCGTTGACTCATAAACGATATAGCATCCACAATCTACTGCACCCAATACTTTTCAAGGGTTTTTTCGGTACAATTTTTTATTTTACTAATAATTTATTCGTTTCTTTAGTTCCTGTAAATATATTGTTTTCATTTCAAAAAAAAATATTATT
Organism: Troilus luridus; assembly: GCA_964056705.1. Taxonomy (NCBI): domain Eukaryota; kingdom Metazoa; phylum Arthropoda; class Insecta; order Hemiptera; family Pentatomidae; genus Troilus; species Troilus luridus. The sequence continues at coordinate 179,361,450 of OZ057412.1, forward strand.
AAATGTGCATTCACAATCATTGTACTCTGACGGATTTTAAAGTTTATATTTTTCTCACAAGTACATTAAATATCCAGGATTTGTTAACTACTTCTTTGTTTTTTCTACTTCTGTATAACGTAGTCGTTGATTCGGCATTAAAAAATCATAAAATGATAACTTTTTCTACAACAGTAGCTATTCAATCAAGCGTATAGAATTAAAGATAAAATAAAAATTAAAAAACGAAAATTGCAACCCGGACCGAACCCATTAATCTTTTAGCCATCAAACGTTGAGCGAATTGTGACCTAACCACCCATGAAACAAAAGGTTTTACAAATGAGAAAATGGCGTTAAAATTACGGTCAATTGTGTCGAAAAATATTCCAACGAGGAGTCCCTTTTATATAAAATAAATCTTGGAGCTTCTTGCCACGGTCGGCCGCTTCTACGGACAAATTTGGCGACGGAATTCCTTTGAAGCTCTTTGTCACTTAAAAAACAAAGAGTAGAGGAAGCGGAAGCAAAATCTTATATGTTTGACGTTTCAGTCATCTCTTCTGGAATTCTGTATTGTCGGGGTCTCAAGGAGAGTTTGCTCTTATTAATAGAATTTAAGAGAAATGTAATCAATAAAATGTTATTGAACTCATGTCAATGATAAAAACGACGTTACAGGGGATCTAACAATAAATTTTAACATTGTACCTCAAAATTAGCAGATGTAAAGTATAAATACATTTCCACTCTTCCCCTCAGAATTTTACTTTCATGAAACAAGACTAAAATTACAAATAAATAATCGTATTATCTAAGATGCCATAGACAATACAAATAAATAATCGTATTGTCTAAGATGCCATAGACCATTAACCAGATCCTGGATGGTACTATTGTCACTTAAGCTGATAACTACTGTATAGAAATGCTGATAGAAGGTCAAATATCGCATCATTAACATACATTAATTAATCAGGCTTAATTAATAATGAAAATATTAGATAAAATAAAATTCAGGCACTCTGAGAAAATGGTATTTATATAGTTTTCTATGTCGTAAACCAACGACTTTCTGCCCTCCTGTATCCTTTAATAACATCCCACTGATTCCTCTAGAACATGGCCGATACTTAGGACTTGTCCGATCTATAACTTGGAATCCTCATACTATACTTAAAACGACAAGAAACAGCTCGCCGTTTCAGGTTACTTCCTCATTTACTAGACAAACGCTTTAAGCTCCCAATTATTTACAAAAGACTCATGTACATGACAATCATTAGGCCCATCCGGAGTAGAGCTTTGGGGGTCACTAAGCCATCGAATTTCTCTCGTATTCAATCCTTACAATTTAAATCCTGCGTAAAATCCTCAATGCTCCTTACGTTGTTACGAAGAAAGTAATCCATAATGACCTTAATGTCCCAGTAGTTGCAGGTTTGGCCCGAATCGGATATCAATATTTTCATGACAAACTTCATTTCCACTCAAACCCGATAATTTCAAACCGACCAATCTCTTCAATTCCGGATAATCACCCGAGGCGTCTGAAAAGAAGATTGTCTCGTGACCTAATAAGTTGAACTTTTTGTTTGAGTCTAAATGGAAGCCCTAAAATATACTTAATCTAATACTTTTGATGAGTTGTTCATTTTTTTTTGTATATAAGTAAGGATGAATGATTATTTTAATTTTAATAATCCATCAGAATAAAAAAAATATGTATATCTTTGTGAACGGGGCATTTAGATACATTCCGAAATTACCAAACCGTCTGGCGGGTTAGCCTACTTGGACAGTGAAGGGGCAGCAGAGGTGACCTGCTATATATATTTACTCACCCCAACCTTCTAGCCTTGAAGGGGTGTTTAATAGCATTTAAGTTAGTATATTTTTATTCTTTCTTCTTCCGGAGCTTCTTAAAAGTTGTCACCCACTCTGACCTTGTGGGCAAATCATTCTACCTCAGTGAACTATTTATTGCAAATGGGCATTTGTTCTTTCTGCAATAACATATTGTTTTTATAATGCCACCCGGTGCGATAAATAGAAAACCACTATTTAATTTTCTGTTTTTTTGTTCTATTTTTTCATTTTTATGGTATTTCAAACTTTCATTTATTTTGTTTCAAAACCTTTTTGAAACACTATAATATAACTACAATACCAAAAAAAAAAATTATTTTTGTCTCAAACATTAAGCAGCGAATGCCGAAGTACTTTGGTCTATATACTACCGAGCCTCGCCAAAGAAAAATCGCTTATCCTGAAAATCCTTTTCGTGATGATGAGACAAGCTTATTAAATTATTGTATTGTAAACGGTCCTCGATTAGTGTGCAAAGGTTTCAAGGGCCCTCAATTTAATTCGATGTTAGACAAAACTAATATAAGTGTCATGAAGAATATTAGTTGAACTTATAAACATATGAGGAAGCAAATGGTGCGGGTGGAGGTCAGAAGTAAGTCTCTTTAATATGGAGAACTATTTATTTTAAATAGTTATTAATATGATTTTTAAATTTTAAATATGGTGGGGTCAAGTGTTGACAGTCGATTGCAAAATCATCGTACAGTCATTGTTTTGTAGTCAACTGTCAACCCTTAATCACAGTATAATTCCTGAAGAAGACCTGCAATGTGGGTCAACACTTAGGATTTTAGGATTTAAGATATATAGTTCTCCTTAATAAAGAGAATATTTTCTGACCTTCATCCGGACCATTTTCTACCGTATATAAATATAAATAAATATATATATTTATATAAATATGAATATATAATAATAATAAGTGTGTTGAAATACTTCGTCAGAACACATCTATTAAGCTAAAACAAGATGAGAGGCTACTTTAGTTTTGTTTTATCTACTTTTTGGGAATAGTGCTGCTGTATTCTAAGCCAATACCATAATTCATTCGATTACCATTGACCATTAATATATAATATAAACTAAGTCTTCCATGGTAGAAATAAACTTGTAATATAGCGATATATCGAAGAAAATTTGGCAGGTGAGTGCCTTGAGAGTCTTTTGGAAAAGTTGTAGCAAATAGGACGACAGGCAATCGGCAGCACGACCTGCATAGAGAGCAGCGGCAGAGAATAACTGTCAAGAGGCCGCCCATTCCCAAATCGAGTTATGTCCGAGTCCGGCTTACCGCTCTAACTTCTCACCTAAAGTTCGTCATCTCTCCCATTGTCCCATCTTTTTATCAATATTTCGAAACTTATAGAAAGAAACGAACTGTAACAAGGGAAAAAAAGTTTTATATAACTTTCAGGGCCCCCTGGGGTGAGTGAATAAGGGTAAGTATGGATTATTCCATTATTTTTAAAAACGTTACAACTCTATCGTCTATTTCAATACGGGTTATTTGATATATTAAAAAAAAACCTGTACCACTAAAACCCACGATAGTCATAGGTATGTAAGTAAGTATGCGGAAGAGACTAAACTGTTTCCAGGACACCTGTTCTCCTTGGAGGTGATTTATTCGAGATCACACTCAAACTCCAATTTATGGTAACAACATTATCGAGGCTGTGTTAGCCCCAGTAGGGTTTCTAGACCCCATAGTGTCCATCCTCGGCTGTTAGTAGACAGATTAAATTTAAATCTGCCACAGCCAGATACGTGCTCTGGATCTTCGGCACGCCAGCTCATCGCTTTATGCTGCCCCGCTACATACGGAGTTATATGATACATAATTATTTAATATAAATATAATATTGCTAATTATAAAATGCTTATAGAACCCTAAGGCTCGTTGCCGAAACCGTAATTTACAATCATTCATCCTCCCCAATTCCGTAAGATCACCTCAAAGACGATCCTTTCATCTAGGCTTTGGACTTACGGATATTTACCAGTAAAGCCAGTACTTAACTTCTTTTCATTACTGTTCCTTAGTATGCTCAACAAAACCTTCTCAAATTATAACATCTCATAAATTATATAAAGCGATTGGATACTCCGCAACTCCCCGGAACTTTTTATGAGATATTCTACAAAAATAATCGAGTACATGAAGACGTTCATAATTACTTTCTAATGTGGACAACTTAATACTTCTTTATATACCAATAAATATCTAAATCGGTGGTTCATAGAAGTGATTCTGATATCAATGTCTGTGTGAACCGTTTTGGGTTTTATAAAATTAAAAATTGCCCTTATCACAGAACACTCCAGAACGAGGGTAAGTCCATTTTTATCCGCAATATAATTATAAAATTTTATTTTAATCAAATAGGAAACTTAAAAGTACATGATTTTTTCAACGAACTTGGTCCATCGTTGTACATGCTTCATGATGCCCTCATAAATGCCTCATTTTTCCTTTATTTGTGGTGGTAAACGCTCGTTTGGCTCCTTCATCGTGCGTAACACTTGTGCGACCCATTTTGAATTTTTAAATCCATTCGTTACACACTGTTCTCGTACTGTACCGAAAGTCTTCGTTGAATTTTGGTCCCTGATACGCCTTCAGACCACAAAAAACGGATCACTGAACGTTGATCTTCTTTGGTGCAAACAGAAAGCAGAGCAGCCGTGATTAACAGCACGACAGCGATAACGAAACTAACCTAGCAGCTTTAAACTTGCATAGACATAACAACAATATAAAACAAAGCATTTGTCATCAACGCAAAATGACAGTACTACCAACATGAACAAAAATATAACTAAATTGCTGATAAATATTGACATACCCTCTCATATAAAAATAATTGGTAATAATTAATAAATATAATGAATATGATGCTTACTATTACCACATAGCGAGCTCTGATAGAGCGAATGTTGTTGAAGTTGATGGTTTAGTGGTTGAAGTTAATATTTTATAAGTTAATACGTTTAATAATAAGTTTAATAGCTAATAAGTTAATAGTTTAGAGGTTAAAGTAATTGGTAAAATATATCTCACGTTTAATTTATATAAAATTATTAAATTTGAGACTGGGATTTTGTTGAAACTATATCAGGTGAGGTGTACAGCTATATGTTGAACCATGCCCAAATACCAAAGTTGACATACGCTTCAGAGAGGCTTCCATTATTATAAAACACTGACTTTTACCCCCCTACTGAATGTTCTTAGAAGAAAGTATTTCACAAAACTGTGGAGAAGAAAGCGATAGAGTAGATAACAAACTCTCTGGTGGAGCTAGAATATTTGAATCATATCGGGAATACTGAAAAAACATACTGGTTTGTGTCCCACCGGCATATCCCGCCCTAACTCACACAGAGTATACATAATTTTAGTTTTGTTTTTGTTTTCAATTTGCAGTGAGATGTCCGATACCACGCCTATTGCTGTGAAAATTGATATTGTAAGTGTGAAATTGAAAAGGTAGGAGTAAAAAATATTTTATTTAATTAATACTTTTTTATAATTTTGTTTCTGATTAATGATTGCTAGGTAGGATCGGTAGATATTATCCGATTGTTTTTTGGACTTTAGGCAATATTTGAAGGCAAATATGTAGTGTGCCAACCTCTAGTATAAATTGATGTCTGATGTCCACTTTAGAGAGGCCTCACGGTATCTGTTCATATAATACACTCCAGGTTTTCTTTGGATGCTCCTGTAATAAAATATTTCACGAAAATGTGGAAAGGACTGCGATAAAGTAGGTAACAAGGCGGAAAATACTAAGGCAATCGGAAACGGGCCACAAAGAAACTGCGGAGCTACAAACATAAGGCCCGAAGACAGAATCCCTTTATACATTTTTATAAGCGCGAAGGGGTTTAACAAAGCCTATAGGATCTGTAGAGAGAGACCTTTCTCGGTGTCGTCTCCGATAAATAGGGCCCAATAATGTAACAAACCTATTTTGTTTTTTGAAAATTATATCTTTCTTTGGGCCTTTCTTTACTCATTTAGCAGATTTTGTGGGTATAATCTACTATCATTTTACTTTGGAAAGTAAAAAAGTATAGATTTTAAATGTAAAGTTCATTAAAAATATGTTTGCTTGTATCCATATAATACACTTATTATATATACTTTAGTTTATATATTAGCATAAACATTGAAGAAATGAATTTTATTGTTATAAATATATATATATATATATATATATATATATATATATATATATATATATATATATATATATATATATATACGGCAATAAAAAAGATCTTCCGAAAAAGACATTACAAATGCATTAGCCGACTGTATGAATACATAATATTATGTACAGTTTTCAACCTCAGTTTCTGTAAATGTTGCAGACTCGTAAAACGGAAACAGACATGTTTTGAGAAGTATATCTACTCTCGATCAAGACATTGGTCGTATGGCTCCGATAGAGCACAGAATCGTACAGCGGTATTCTGAATAAGTTAACACAAGTGGTAATTAACCTATATCATCAGCTGATTTTTTCCAATGATTCAGAGTTGAAGAATGATACTTCAGATAAGAAGATTAAGAACGATCGGAGCGAAAGCATAATGAATTCTGAAAGGTAAGAGTCTATATACTGTAGTTTCACTATTGTCTGAGTGTAGCGAAATTGTAGTTTAAATCTGTAATAGAATCTGTCATGACAATAATTTTTGTTGTTCTTTGTCACGACTTTATCGCTAATGAGATGGGATTGTGAATCCTGTGTTTAATAGTGTAGCTGTTATGAGCGATATTATGATTATTATTATTGACCGTTGTGCTGCTGTTTTAATAGAGTAGGGTTTTTTTTGTATTTTTTTTAGATTTGAGGCTTGTTTTGGTCTGGGTTTTTTTTTCCGTTTCTCGTATGTGTGCTTGACCGTACTTGGTTCCTGCCCAGCCAATTCCAGGTGCCCAATAAGTCAAAGAGAGAAGCCATATGTATGGTTGTTTATTGAAGGATTGAGTTAATATTCTAGTCATTTGAACTAAAATTTTACCAATTTTAAAAATATAACAATAAAGGCAGATCAATTAATTAAGTTTGAATAATCATTTTATATGTAGAATAGACAGACTATAGAAATATTTCTTTTTAATTCTGAATTTCAGGTGGACGTTTCATAAGATAACTACTGTTATGGATACACTTTTCTTTACTTTAAAATTCAGAACTCAGTTCGATTACTTAACGAGGTATAAATATATTGTGTTTCTTATTAATACTGTTTTTAATGTTCAAGTACAAAATATTATTTAAAAATACGTTTTCTACTTGATAAGAGCTTTAGTTAATTTCTGTCCGGATAAATAACTACTCTTTTTCCAAAATTTATAGGACTTATTTTGGAAAAAGATCTGAGACATGGACACACGAAGGTGTACGACAACTAGTTATAGAGCTTATCTTGCTGAAAAGAAACTTTGGAGCTGTTTAAAGCTACATCATTAAAGAGCTCATTTCTTTCAAGGGTAAGATAGAAGATGGGCAACTCGAGGGCCGCCGGCGGAACAACCTGTAGAGCATCCAATGGTCCTTCAGTCACCTCGGATTCATATTAATTTTTAATATCATAATTTCAGATTATTTTACTTATTATTATAATAAAAATATACAATACCCTTGCCTTTATTCATAATCATTAGTATAGTTAACTGAACTTTAGTTATTTTCTTTATTGTCAACATTCTTTCGTTGGGTTAAAAAGCAGCTAAACTAACTAGGAGTCAAACCAAAACAAAACCGGTACCACTACAGCAACTGAAAAACGGTTGTGTAGGGAGAGCTTTTTCCGAGATCACGCTAAACCACCAACTAGGTTTCCCCCAGTTTATGGTGCATAGTTTATAGGTGCTCGCTGAGCCCCAAAAGGGTCAGCTGATCCTTTGTGGTCTATCCAAGGCTATTAAAAAAAACCTGTACCACTACAACCCATGAAGGGTCTGGGGTTCAGTACATGGTAGAGACTGTACTGTTTCATGGACAACGGTTCTGCAAGGAGGTGAATTGTCTTAGGTCACGCTCGACCGCCAGATTCCCCCCCTTATTTTGGGTACCCTGTTTTTATAATATTTTATAGAGGCTGGGTGGGCCCCAGGAGGGTCCTTGATCCTATATGATCCATCTCCCACTGCAAACCGACTAAATAAAAATCATGACCTGCAGCGGGAATTGAACCAGGATTTCCGGCATGGCAGCTCAGTACTCTACCACTGAGCCACTCCTCTCCCTCCAGGCTATTAAAGCGTCAAATAATTTATCTACATTCAGAAAATAAACTTATCGCTCGATAAGTTTACGAGCAAAAAAACAATTATTAGAACATTGCTGAACTTTGTTTATTTTCGGTCAACCTCAAGGTAGTCAGCTGTTTAGACTGTTCAATCCTTTGAACAGTCTAAACAGCTGACATCCCAACTCATCCTAATACTATCCTTACCACTTCTGCTGATGATACATGTGTATTATCAGTCAACACCAATCCAGTTATGGCATCCCAAAGCCTCCAATCCCATATCAAAACTGGAGAATTAAAATAAATTCTCAAAAATCTCATCAAATCACTTTTACCTTAAGTCGTAAACCAATGACTTCCTGCCCTTCAGTATCCTTTAATAATATCCCACTGGTGCCTGTAAAACAGATCCGATACTTAGGGTTGCATCTCGACAAACGGTTAACCTGGAATCCTCATACTAGACTGAAAACACAAGAAACCGCTCGAAGTTTCAGGCTACTTCAACACTTACAAGACTAACGCTCTAAGGTCCCAATTAATTACAAAAGACTCATCTACATGAGCATCACACGACCTATTTGGACTTACGGAGTAGAGCATTGGGCTCCACTAAGCCACCGAATTCCTCTCGTATCCAATATCTACAATCCAAAATCCTTCGTAAATTCTCAACGCTCCTTATTTTTTTAAGAATAAAGTCATCCATAACGACCTTAATGTCTCATTAGTTGCTGATTTGCCCAGAACCCGGTATCTATTATTGTAAAACAGTTGTAAATATCAATAAATAAATTTTTTAAAAAATTCGGTTAATTCTATTTGTGTTACAATTTGAACTCTCAATATAGCACTTCCTCGTGGTTAGCAATTCTTGTGCTAAAAGAATAATAATTGTAAACAAAATGGGGTTTAAAAAATTAATTTAAATATCTAATGTACATATATTGTCAAATCACCTTTCTCTTCGTCGGAAAATAATGACTTCCTGCCCCTCCAGTATCCTTATGTAGCATCTCGCTGAATCCTGTAGAACCGATCCGATACTTACATGGAGTACACCTTGACTAATGTTTAACATGGAATCCTTATACTAGACCGAAATTGTAAGAAACTGCTCGCCTATAACCCTCGAGTGGTCGTGTGGATGGCAATAGTCAGCCACACCCTTTTGATCTGCTCCTGTGTATATGTTTCGGAAGTGACGAGGGTGGGGCGCCAGTAGTCTTCCCGGGAGCGCAGAAGCCTAGCCCAAGCATATTGTAGGTGCGGAGAAGAGAGGTGCTGTATATTTTTTTCTGGATGACAGTTGTCCTCCACGCGACTATTCATGTAAGTGTTTTGTAGTTTTCTTTTTTTCTAAACTGTATTATAATTTACACATTTTATGTCTAATTTTGATATTCTATATGCAATGTATTATTATTTACACAAAATTTACTTTTAGTGTGCTATTTTTTATTTGTCATCCACGCGACCTGCTATGTAACTGTTTTCATTATTTTTTTCATTCACTATTCCGCCCCATGTTATAGCAAAGATTACGGTATTTAAATTTGAAACCAATTATCTAATTCAAGTTTAACACAATTAGCAATTCATAATGTCCCGTGCTGCTTTTATATAGGGGTATTTGCCCCTTCTTTCCAGCCTACCTTCTTGTTGCTAATTTTGTTTTGTTTTTTAGAAGAAAATCAGTAAAGAAAAATTTCCATCATGGTGGAACGAAGCTCTGACCCAAACATCTGGAAGAGTGGCTGGAGGAGTGTGATTCCGAAGAAGACCCTCTTGATACCGACAGCAACCTCAGTGACTGTAACGAATTGTTACCAGACAACCACAATTCTGGCACAGCACATAAACATTATTTCACCAGAGAACGAGATGGTCGCTCAACCGATGAAATCGAAATTAAAGCCTTCAGTGGAATTCTTTTTCTGATCGGTTCTCGGCGTTGTAGAAGGGCCAGTACTTGAAAAGTTTGGGATAACTCAAAGGGTTGTGGGAATAGAAGCTTACTACTTGGCATCAGCGAGCATAGATTTCGTTTTCTCATGCAATGTGTCCGCTTTGACGATTATAGTACGAGAACTACCAGAAGGAAACTGTACTTTCTTTAGCAATGATTTGTTAATAGGAGTGTGCAGGTAATACTTAATAATTACATTTTAAACACACGCATGTAATCATTTTTATACCTTTTTATATTAGAAGTCAGAATTACAATAAATAATACCAACAATTTATCATTAATGTGGGGAAAAGGAATGGATGACCATTGTCATCCACGCGACCTCTCTTGTTGCATAAGAAGGTGCGACCACTCGAGGGTTAAAGGCAACTTCTGTACTTGCTAGAGTTCTAAGCCATGTCCTCCCAATAAATTAAAAAATACTTATATACACTACTATTATAAGGTTATTTTTTGCTTTATTTTGAAGAGAAAAGATTTGAAAATGTTTTATTTTAAACCCGTGTCCTCCGCATCTCTAGCGTGGTACTCTACCAACTAAGCTACCACAGCTCGTAACCAACCCAGACAAATCCATTCTCTTCACCGATCCCACATCCCCAGCACTCGGAATTTTTGCGATGTACATATGGGTAAGAATGTTCATTGAACATTACTTTCATTGTTGTAATTGAAAAAAATACACCCTTAATGACCTTCATGTCATGTTTGTTGCTACATCTTCAATTTTCAATGATTTTCCGAGGCATCTGAAACGAAGATGGCCTCAAGATCTTTTAAGTTTTTATTTGAGCACTACTAGTGGATAGTTTCTGTAATTTCCTTCATTATATACCATTACGTATTATCGTTTAACTTGATGTATATTGTAATACTGTTGTGAGTTTGAATAAATGTCTTTTTTAATATATCTAAGGCATACATATCTAGGCACATCCTTTACAAAACTAACTAAGAGTTCTAATGAAATATCTATTCATTATACCTCTTTCCTTTCGTTATGGTTATGGATAAATTTAATTGAATAGAATGAAAGTAAACCTAGTTTACATTCAATTGTAACCATTATTTTAGATTTAGTATAAGCCATTTAACATGAACCGAGCTAGTGAGTGGAATTCCTTATTTATATACCAATATTTTTGGATTTGAATCAAATAAAACAGGGCAGCATCGTCTCCTTAATAATGTAGGTATAGTATAATCATTAATTTATTGTCAAATTAATTAACATTATTTTTTTACTACGAGATAATATTCTTAATTATTTTTTTTAGATATTAGGCGTGGATTTAAAATATAATTTAAACAAATTTCAGTACGCCTAAATATTTCCAGGGAAAGCAATTGGGTCTGAAAATGCGTAGGACGCGGTAGCAGGCTGCTTTCCTCAGCAGTTGGGTCGCACTGACTCAGTCAAGCAAAAAATGCAATTTCCTTTCGTTCCTCCTTGCTTACCCTGCAAATCCTTTAATATGCTCTTTTCTAGCCATGGATATTCATTTATTATGTGATGAAACTACGAATCAATCGCTAACATTCCAAAGTACATGAATAAATAAATACATAACAGAAACATATACGCGAGTTGATATAAAACTCTATGTAGGTATTTGTAATTGTTTCGAATACGTTTTATCTGTATCGCTCTCAAAACGTGATCAATGTAAAACAAAAAAAACCTGTACCACTACAACCCGTGAATGGGTCTGATGTTCAGTACATGGAAGAGACTGTACTGTTTCATGGACAACGATTCTGCAAGGAAGTGACTTGACCTAGGTCACACTCAACCGCCAGATCGTTCCCCCTTATTTTGAGTACCCTATTTTTGTATTATTTTATATTGGCTGGGTGAGTCCCAGGAGGGTCCTAGATACCAACTAATATAAAGTGAAATAATATATTTCATAATACAGATTTAACATTAGTAATTGGTATTATCGGTTTAATAAATTATTATTTATTTCATACAATTACGGGCTGATAGATCGGTGGTTATAGCGCTGCGATCCAGTGCTGAACTTTCCCGGTTTTAATCCAGCTGTGACAGTTAAAATAAATTATCATTATAAATATAATAAATTATTCTGTTCTTTCCGTGCACGAACCTAATGGTAATCATCCACTATTGGGGCTCACTCAGCCTCAGTGAAGTAGGTACCTTAATTGAACGAAAATCCTGGCGGTTTGATTAATCCTATCTACTTACATTTGATGTCATAGTTATCAAATTTTGTTATTATTTTTAAAATATTAATATTATTAAAGTAATTTAAAATATAATAATATATAATATAAAAAAATCCTGTACCGCTACAACCCGTGAACGGGTCTGGAGTTCAGTGCATGGTAGAGACTGCATTGTTTCATGAACCACGGTTCATCAGGGAGGTGATTTGTCCTAAATCACGCTCAACCGTCAGATTTCCCCCACTTATTTTGGATACCCTATTTTTATGAAATTTTATAGAGGCTGGGGGAGCCCCAGGTGGGTCCTAGATCCCATATGATCCATTTCCAGTTGCAAACAGACTAAATAAAAGTCTTTCCTGCAGAGGGATTCGAACCAAGATTTTCGGTATGACAACTCAGTGCTCTACCACTGTGCCTCTCTGCTCCCAATATATAATGTAATTTAATTGAACTATATTTTAAATACATGTAAAGAAAACTGCGTCGCTAAAATACGAATGCTTTTCTTAATTTTGTATTGGCCACGACAGCGTCACAACCTTCATGACAAAATAGCTTATATAAATAAAATATACGAGAGGGGACAGTCTCAATGTACGGTTACATTGTGTTGAGTAAATTGAGACCAATCTCCTGATAGATATAAAGAAACACGAAGGAAAGACTTTGAATTCTGTTTCTTTGCTTTTTTTCAAGTAAGTGAATGTTTTGTTGGAAATTATTGTAATTATTTAAGACTTGTAAATATGTATTGTAAATTAAACATTGTTTTTTTCAGAAAAATAATTCCGTCTTTATTTCCTTATCTAAAGGCATCAAAACATTATACACACACATACACACACACACACACACACACACACACACGTATATATATATATATATACGTACGTATATATATATATATATATATATATATATATATATATATATATATATATATATATATATATATATAAATTAAATTGTTTCATTAAATTATATTATATATTAAAATATTAATGTTTTCTATTGTATTTTAATATTATCTTTTATGATTTCATATTCTTCAAATTATCTATATTACTATTCATTTAGGTATATTGTTAATTAAACGAGGTACTTTATTTGTGTGCTTATGATTGATGTATTTTTTTGGACATTTAAAGTGATACCACATATTACGTGCTGTGTTTGATATTTATTGGTGTGATTTTTTTTAATTTGCTTATTGATACCTGTATTGGTGAAATGTGGACAGTTTTTATTTTATAAATGTTCATTGTCAATTTCCAATTGCAGTCTACTAAGAATTTACGGCTCTTTTTTATTTATTTATAAATTAAGTTTTTTTTTTATTATATATTGAATATTAAAACTATCATTACTTATTTTTATTATTAATAATAAATTTAAATAACAACATTGTTTATAAGCTGCATTTTAATGAGTACCCTAGCCTTATTATGTAATGGTACCGTATTGTCAATACAGTAGCAAAGTATCGAATTTGAAAAAATACACGTTTTGGAACTATAGCGTTTGCTTTAAGGTAAATAATTGATACAAAATTCAAATGAAGTCACCTATAACTCACAAAAAATGTATAATGACATGTGTAAAATTAATTTGACAGCAAGCACTGATTGGAATAGCCTTGAAAAAGTTTTGAAATCTATTGAAGAGTGGTGTTTTTATTTTTATTTATTAAAAAGTGATTTTGTATGGATGATATGGTTCGTGTAACATTATATTTCTGTTTAAAAATAATTTTTCAAAGAGAGGTATTTATTTTGACATTATATCATTATTCTTGACCTTTTTCGATCCTAATTCTCGATGAATCCTGCTGCTGCAGGATAGTTTCCTTAGGCTGGGACTGGAGAGAAGACTATAGTTGGATCGAGCCTTGAGGTAATCCCGCGCTGACCGACTCTAAATCTTGGCCTGGTCCCTTCAGATTACAGTGGCCCCGCAAATCTCACCTTTCCAGGGCCCCGTGGGCGGCAAGATACTGATGGCTCTGCGGAGGAGGCTATCTTGACTAGTCATCTCCTTTCAATTATCATTAATTTTTGGTAAAGATTGTTATAAATTATATATTAATATTTACAGGTGTAGCTGTATATACAAACTTGGTTCTTTAATTCGGTTGTAAGTTCTATAATTAGATACATAACAATAAAAGTTAATGTTGAATTCATTTAGTACATATAATATATCTAAATTGACATTATTCTGATGAGATCATATCGTTATTTATAAAAAACATTCAGTAAATTGGATAATACTGGCACCACTCGGTCGGACATAGTTACCTAGGTGATTCTTTCTATACGCCGAATAATAATAGCAACAAAAATCTTTATTAACAGAAATTACACAAATGCTATTTGGTCATTTTTTCGAAAAACTCCTCTGAAGAATTCACATGGACGTTTCAGTCTTCTTGTCGGATTCTGTGGTAATGTGTCAGTCAGTAAAGTTTGCACCAGTAAGTTTGGGTTCCCAGCAAGTGAGTCATTTCTTGATCGTGCCAGTCATGAGTTGAGGTCTTCGTGTAATGATTTATTAGTAATGTAAAAGGGATAATGAGTAACATGACGAATTTTGACATGAAGATTTGAATGGTGTGTTTGTGAGCATGAGCTTGGTGGCATAAGTCGGTATCAGTTTAAGTAGCATGTTGTATATAAAAATTTTGTTAGTTATTAATAATTTATATTTAGACGTCTAAGAAGTGAGAACCGATGATTTAACCTTTTCATCATGTTAGCACATGAGATTTCCAAGCCAGTCTTCAGTCAATTGTAAGGTCCAGGTGTTTAGTCTGTGTTTGTTTGAGCAGCTGGATATTGTAAAGTGTTGGTAGGGGACGATCTGAACGTCTAAATGTAAGTGTTACTTGGTTTGATTTTTGTATGTTTATTTTTATAAGCCAATTATCGAGCAAATTTAGTAATGAATTTAAAAGTGTTCGCTCGTTCTGAGAAGCAATGTTCGGTTAGAATTTGTGGGAAATATGGAGGTGTAATCCGCATACAAGCAAGTAGTGTTTCCCGCATCTGCTTACTGCGAATAGAACCAAAAAAAATCATCTGTGATTACTGAAAAAGAATTATTGTTTCTTAAAACAAAAGCACGACTATTCAAATTTGTGGTATAAGCTTGCGTAAGGAAAATAAACATGTACATGCTACCTCCAAGCACTAAGAAATTAATTTTTGAAGTATAACCATTGTATATAATTTATTTTTTATTTTATATATATATTTAATATATATAAGTTAGATATATTTTTCTCGCCCTATTTATGTTTATTGTATTTATATTATTTGTAATCTTATTTATTTATCTTTATATGCATGTTTCTAGCTAGAATTTATTTTTAATATAAAACAAGGGAGATTGCACCAGAGTAATTTTTTTTTCTGTTCTATTCTACATTCTACTAGTATGAATATTTGCTGACATGGGTAGAAAGTGTCTCTTAGTCTATATATAAAATATACCGAGCATAAATATTGAACTTTTATATTGTTTCTTACTCAAAGGTTTATATTTAAGAACTTTTCTAAATCAATATAGGGAGTAGGTGCCCTGCCATTAGTCCAAAGTATTAACTGTTGGGGAGTTGTTGGAAGACTGAAGAGTAGATCCGCTAAGACTGGCTGTTGGTAAAACTGCTATTTGTCATTGTAAACTCGGGTGAAGGCAGAGGCAGGGGTAAATAGCCCTAATTTGTGAAGTTGGCCGCCTCTTGCCTCGGCTTCAATATGGGCCTTCACTTCCTCCAGGAAGTCTTCCGTCACCTTTCTTAGGTCCTCTTTACCTCTTAAGGACTTGCCTGATATTTCTCTCAAATATCGCTGGAAACTCCTTAAAAATTATTTGTAAGAAGTCAGACCCTTTATAATAAAAAAAACGATTACAGAAAATAAAAACCGAAAATACATCATGCTGAAATGCTACAATTAAAAAATCATTTGGTAACTACGCATGACTAAAAAAAGAAAGTAAATAACAACGAAAAATTAGTTCTTATCAAGAAATAACAATATGTAATACACCTACAGCTCCGGCGAATAAGCGGTTAAGTCGAATTTTTCCAGAGAAAGTTAACTGTATTGAGGGAAGAGGAATCGTGTCATTCTCGTAGTTATTGGTTTGAAATGGTGATTTAATATGAGCAATAACTCCTATTCAAGCTAATGCCTGACTTAGCTCCATAATCACTACACAACTAGGGCTCCATAATTCCGCATCCGTAAGTACAAAAAAGTCATTTTGGAGAAAATTCGACTTTACCACTTCACCGTGAATGTATATATATGCTTCGAACATTTGTAATAATTAATGATTGAATTATAAATACAGACGAAATAAATCAATATCGAATATAAAATGTTAAATTTTAGGAACACCGCTAGGAAAAAATGTCAAAAAATACATAAAAAAATTGAATAGGTAAACCCATCTTATTTATAGGCTCATACTTCTGTATAAAAATTTATACTAATTATACAAACATCTTTTTAAAATTGGTAGATATATCTTGATGACGTGAGGATGTTAAATGTCAAGTGGATTGCATAACAGCCAAAATGCCCAAGATCGCTGGTTCCTTGGAATTTTTAAACTTATTAAAAATTCCTTGATTATGTCATCCTTTGGAAGAGATGTAATAAAAAGGTTTCTAGCCTATGCAATGTCATGTACTAACGAGTAACGAAACATCCCAAACATTTATCGTTATGATGGGCACAATTTACCGCTCCCACTGTAGCATCGTCCAATTAGCCATAGCAGCATAAAATGACGTTAAATGAATAAAAACTATTCTTGCCGTTTTTTTTATTTGATAAAACCTTATGAAAACTAAAAACATATTTAAATTACCTAATGATTTAGCCACTTGGCTTTGGCTCAAACGGTAGGATTTGTCAGTGGATTTTAATTAATCATAATCTTCCCCATATTCCGTTAAAAAATATGCCTTCCAAATACAAATTATTCGTAGCTTAAACATATCTAATCTGTGCGGTGTCAGGAATAGCCTCGTTGATGATCCTAATCCTAAAATTACTACGTTAAATAATACCAACGTTTTACGTAAAAATATTTTTTATATCATATTAAAAGATCACCAGTTTGGATTCCGAGCATCCCACTCCACTATTCAGCAATGTCATCGTGTGGTGGATGTAGTCTCCTCTGCATTAGAACGTGGATCATATTGTTCGGGCGTCTTTCTTGACGTGGAACAGGCCTTCGACCGAGTCTGGTATCCGGGATTGCTCTATAAACTCCGTCAATTTCTACCACCT
Organism: Troilus luridus; assembly: GCA_964056705.1. Lineage (NCBI taxonomy): Eukaryota > Metazoa > Arthropoda > Insecta > Hemiptera > Pentatomidae > Troilus > Troilus luridus. The sequence continues at coordinate 179,379,048 of OZ057412.1, forward strand.
ACCTACTTTCTCATCCTTCAATCCTATCTCACAAACAGAACTTTCCAAGTAAACCATAATAATGTCTATTCATCCCTCTTTTCCCAATCTGCTGGTGTTCCTCAAGGTAGTATCCTTGGCCCAATCCTTTATACAGTTTATACAGCTGACATCCCAACTCATCCTAATACTATCCTTACCACATATGCTGATGATACATGTGTATTATCAGTCAATACCAATCCAGTTATTGTATCCCAAAGCCTCCAATCCCATATCACTGATCTTGAAGAATGGTGCCAGAACTGGAGAATTAAAATAAATTCTCAAAAATCCCATCAAATCACTTTTACCTTACGTCGTAAACCAATGACTTCCTGCCCTTCAGTATCCTTTAATAATATCCCACTTGTGCCTGTAGAACAGATCCGATACTTAGGGTTGCATCTCGACAAACGATTAACCTGGAATCCTCATACAAACTGAAAAGACAAGAAACCGCTCGACGTTTCAGGCTACTTCAACACTTACTAGACAAACGCTCTAAGCTCCCAGTTAATTACAAAAGACTCATCTACATGACCATCATACGACCTATTTGGACTTACGGAGTAGAGCTTTGGGGCTCCACTAAGCCATCAAATTCTTCTCGTATCCAATCCCTACAATCCAAAATCCTTCGTAAAATCCTCAACGCTCCTTATTTTGTTAAGAATATAGTCATCCATAACGACCTTAATGTCCCATTTGTTGCTGATTTGGCCCGAACCCGGTATCTATCCTTTCATAACAAACTTCATCTCCACTCAAACCCTCTAGTTTCAAACTTAGCTTCCTCTTCAATTCCCGATAATCCTCCGAGGCGTCTGAGAAGAAGATGGCCACGTGACCTTCTTAGTTGAACATGCGATTTGAGTACTACCAGTGGGTAGTTTCTCTACATGTCATTATATCATATCATTATGTATCACTCAGCCAATTTACTTGTTATATTATTGTAATATAGTTGTAAATATCAATAAATAAATAATAAAAAAAAAAAAAAAAAAAAAAAAATATCATATTAAAAATATGATTCCAATCCTAAAAAAAGTAAAACACGGAAGGGCAATAACCAGCCATAGCAGCATAGACCGCCGTTCATATTTTGAAGATTTTATACGTTGTTTGTTAGGTTCAAATTTCAGTTCAGTAAAAAATAATTGCTTTCCTAATTCGGTTGTCAGAGAGTTCCTAAACGGAAGGATTGAGTTTTGCCATGATTTAAGGGATTTGGCTTTCGTGTAGAAGTACCTTGACGGAAGGTTATAGGTAAGATCGGTCTACCGGCATCCATGAGCCTTATTTTTATTAATAATATTCTACAATATTATTTTTCCGATAAAATGATTAGTGGAAATCTCGTGAAGCTCTCTGTTGGTTAGGGCTCTGTTGTCGAGAATTGAGAATCAATTTTTGTCAATCAATCATCTCGAATCAATTGGTATGCATCAAATTACTCAAGTATGTATTAAAGTGTATTAAGCATTTATAAAACAAGCTGAGAATACAAAACTAAAAATGTTAAATTGAAGAAACTTATGACCATTTGTTGTCTGTAGGAGATAGCGCGAGTGACTTTCCAGAAGGGGGTTGCGTGAATCGGCCGCGTATCGATTGTTTAATTGTTAGCTCAAGAACCCCAATCCATTAGACCCTGACACCTTAATTACTACAAGCGATTTTTCTTCATCAACGTGCTGGCCTGTAATTTATAACTGCCGTTTGTTAGTCATTTAAATGTTGCCAGAAAATAAAGCGATGCACGCATATGTACATACATAGCTCTAAGCTTTCAAGCAAGTACTTTTTTTCCCTCAACTTCAGCCTATTACAAGAGAAGAAACAAATTATAATTAATATATTTCATATATTAATAATATATATTTAATTATTATACATAACTATAGATTAGGTCCCAACACAATATCAATTCATTCATTCATGAATTCACACTTATTTCCGCTAAAACCAATCCGTTTCAAACCTATCTCCCTCTTCGATTCCCGATAATCCTTGAAATTATCTAAAATGAAGATGGCCTAGTTACCTTATAAGTTAAATTTCTTAAATGAGTACTATCAGTGTCCCTACATGCCTTCACCCAGGTCATTATTTATCATTCGCTATATTTGCTTGTTGTGTTATTATAATATAGGTGTAAATTTCAATAAATAAATCTTTAAAAAATTGTCATTTCTAACTAAACTTGTTTTACATTTTGTATTTAAATATTGTTTATTGTTTGTACAAATAATAAAACCTAATATAAATTATAGATTTTAGCTCACGACAACGCCATTGAATCTAAGAAGAAGAAAAAAACAAGCAGGGATCTGTTTTCAAATTAAAATAACAACAATCAATGAAAGGTGCAAATCCAATCCGGTCTCGGTGTCCGACGAGATTCTCGACAACGACCGTGGCTGAAAGGAAAAAAATCGGTCGCATTGTTCGAGAACAAAAGGTTTGGAGAGCTTGGACAAGAGCGACAATCAGCAGCTAAATGGAAAGCGCTCGGCTCAGCTGGAGTCAGCTGGATTCAGTTCCAGATGTTTCACTGGAGCTCTTATCTGATGATCTTTCATAGCGAGTTAATGCTGCACTCGAATGTTGTTCGCTTTCTTGCACTTGTTTCCTAGTGCCTTATCTCTAAGTTCATAGGAAACGCTTCTCTAGCGCTAAAACTGAAAAACTGCTTTCAATACGAAAAATTTATGCAGGATATTATTATTGGTGTATTCCATCACTTCATTTTATCAATAAATAAATAACTGGAGGATTTAATTATAACACCTCGTATTGTTAACCTAATTCTTTTAGCAGTTATAGAATGGGTCCGTGGCCTCAGGAATGTTTACAATGTGGTTTTGTAAGCTAGGATATTAAAACATCACTTTCATATTTCTAGCTAGCATTGTAAACTTCCTTCTTCTTTTATACCTTCCTTATTATTGCATTCATGCCACCTCCAAAATATTGTAAGGTAGAAGGAGAGAGAGAAGAGATTATAATATGAGTAGTTAAGAGTACAGATTATAGAGAGGTCACTATATAGATTAATAATTTATAATGTTAGTCTGTAGTTAATAGTCAATCCAGTTCATATCAACAACCTCTTCCTTGTATAGGCATGCAATATTATTCCATTAAAAAATAAATAGATTTTCTCTATTACAAGTTTCAGTTTGTAAACTCAGCAAAGCAATCACTTCTCGGATCGAAGAGCATATTTATGTTAGATCTTATGGTTCGCTAGACACACAATGGTTTAATTAAAATAAATTTATTTTATCGGAATAAATTCTCTGTGTATTCATAAAATATTGTAAACCAGATCTTAAACACTACGTCAATATAACAGTATTAAAATATCTTCTGAGGCGTATAGACTATGTATTAGCTACCTAAAAGGGTAGATAAATATAAAGCAAGCTATCTAGAAACTATAATCATCATTCATCTTAACTTCTATAAGATACTAATTATACTACTCTGATCAGCACGGCTAATAATGCAAAGACGTTTCATAAAAAGAAGCTGGATGTGAAATCAACTTTCATGGTAATCGAAAGTATTGGGTACGAATGCTATTATATGATGTCTTCTATATATGCTATATAATATACCTATATATATATATATATATATATATATATATATATATACATATATATATATAACCTATATATGCCTCCTATGTAGATATATGCCTACCTCATATTATAGTTGGCCATGAAAAGGTTAGTATCGGATTTGGGCCAAATCCGAAAAAAATGGGACTTTATATTTGTAATATAGTAATTTTCATTGTGGATTTTATGAAATATTTTGGATTCTAAGAATTGGATACGAGAGGAATTCGATGGCATAGTAGAGCCACAAAGCTAACATTCATGTATATCAGTATTTTGTAATTTAATGGGAGCATATAGCGCTTGTCAGTGTTAAAGTAGCCTGAAACGGCGAGCAGTTTCTTGACTTTTCAGTCAGCGTTCCAAGTTAAACGTTTGTAGAGATAGGATCGTAAGTATCAGAATTGTTCTATAGGAATCAGTGCGATTTTATTAAACGATACAGATCGACAGGAAGTCATTTGTTTATTCCAGAGGGAAGGTTATTTGACTGAATTTATTTTAATCCTCTAGTTTGGACACCATTTTTCAAGGTCAGTGATAAGGAATTGAAGAGTATGGGATGCTGCAGATTAAAAGTGATTTTTTTTTTTATCATATTAACTTCTCTCGATATTCATAAAATATTAGTAGATCAGTTTTTAAACAATATGTCAACGAAAAGGTATGAGGATTCCAAATTAATTGTTGTCTATATGTAGACGTAAGTATCTGATATGTTCTATAGGAATCAGTGTTATCATAATCGTAAAAACACATTAAATAGTCTCTTAAATTGGCACGGCCAATATTTTTAATCATCTGTTTCTTCGACCGAGTATTCAATGACCTGAGGAAGCTTGCAGTATGGCCAGCGAAACATCGGCAAAGAGTTTGACTACACGGTCGAAATCAGAAGAAACACCTGATGGAGTGATTTAAAATACCTTCTTTAATTATTTTCGTATTTAGCTTTTTTAATTGTACTTTCTATTTTAATATGTATGTTTAGGTCCTGTATTTCTTTTATCCCTGAATAAAAACGTTTTCTGTTCTACCTGTAACTCGTACGAAGGAACATTTTATACAGAACAATTAAATAGTTGAGTTTATTTTTCAGGCTTCTGTAAATCCAATAAAGGCCTGGAAAGGACAACATAATACGACACCTCTAAACGATACAGCGAGATAAGAGGAGAGAATAAAAATCGGCCGTAGAGGGAGAGGTAACAACAAGCGGTGGCCGATCTGGGCAAATACAGGGCCCACTATCTTCTCTTCTTTATTAGCCGTTTCGGTTTACTGACCACTTCCTCTCCCTGCAATCGGCTGCGCAGGGCTAATGGTTATCTTTACTGTCCGCGGTTTTAATTGTGCTCCGTTTATTGTACCTCTTTGGATTTACCTTTAGCTCGCACATAGTTTCCAGGGGTTGGGGACTGGTGCTTAGTGTCTTATGGCGTATCAGTATACTTCTCTAGTTTATTTTTTAACTGATTTTTTTAAAGTTATATTTTATACTCCACACGGGACAAAGAACAAACCCCCACGCTTTTGGATGCATAATTATTGTTTTTTTTATAAACGTTTATAATTATTTACTATTAGTGCAGCTCAATGTGTATAATGCTGAAAGATCCGGGTTCAATTCCGGCTAAAAAAAATAAATAGTTTTATATGTTCATTTTTATACAAATTTCCTTCTATACTGCACTTATTTCTTTTAGAATTTGTATTGGGAAAGAGAAAAAAATATTTTCAAGTCAATTATATTTTCTTGATCCTTATTTATCACTTGAGACCTTTCGACAATGTGTCAATTTCAATCTATCACATTTTATTTTCTGCATCAGCAACTAATCATTTACATAACTTTATCATAGTTACTGTAATATATAATAAATGATAGAAAAGAGGCAGGAGAAATTAGTAAATTATATTCTTCCATTATTTTAAATTTAAAAAAAATTAGAACATAAGATGCCTCATGCTCTATAAACAAATCGGTTAGAGTAAAATAACCTGACCCTTTTACCTTCTAATAGATCGTATAAAATAAATATTCCATTTTCATATTTTAATTAAAGGATATAATGAAATTTTGTAAATAAAAAAAATTTAAAAAAGATTATTTTTGTTCTTAAGCATTATTTGATATATTTAATTTTTAAAAATATTCAAAAGTACTTAAAAAAGATATTGTCTATCAAGGATCAAAGTTTGGTTTTAATGTAATTTCTTGACCATGGAGGAGAAATGATCCTCTAGATTTTTTATTTAAATAAACTTTAAAATGAATTTGATTTGTAGGAATCTGTACTTAAGTTATTACTAGTTAATTTGGACACTTTATTATATTTTTTGAATTAAATAATTTAGGGTAGATGTTATTATTTTTTCCACAGATATTTTAGATAGTTTTATATGTTAAAAGATAAAAATGGCCACTGTATGATTTACAGTGCCCCTGTGGCTTACCCACGCTTTATAAAATGAGTTCTCTTCATTAGTGGAAAAAACCTACTGGTTCAGCGTGATGTCGGACAAATCATCAACCTGCACAACCGTTCAGACCCTTCATTGTTTGTAGCGCTACAAAGAACAAAGTAAAAACTACAACAACAGGAAACGGTGTATTTATATATGGGTTTAGTGTGTACAATGCTAAGTACACCGGGTTCGAATCCGGCAAGGCTAGATAGATTATTTAATCTGTAAACAGAAAAGGCGGGTCTGTGGAATTTGTATACACTCTTGGGGCTTACCTAACCTCTATAAAGTGGATACCCTTAGTTGGTGGAAAACCTAGTGGTTGAGATTGGCCTCAAACAACCACCTCCCTGTCCTAGAAACAGCCCAGTCCCTACTAAGTACTGAACACAAGACCCTTCATGGGCTCTAGTGGGAGAGGAGGGGATATAAATAACTTCAAACATTATGAATATTAACCTAATTAGTCCACCTTGTTACCTTCATTAATATCTTTTTTTTTCTCTTCGCCACTATTAGGATAAAGAAAAAACTATCTAAACGCCTTTTTTATACATCGCCAATAAAGACCAAAAGGCTTTTACCTTTTATTCTACTTTATTTTTGTAAGAAAATAACAAATCGTTTAACGAAAAAATGCTAAAGTAATTTGTTAGCCTCGTTAGTTTATTTAACAACTGTTTTTTTAACGACATTTTACCATGTTAATAGGATAGAAATATTAAAACGCCTTTTCGTAAATAAATGATATCTTTCTATGGTCGTTGGTGAAGAATTATTAATTTTTTGTAACACTAATCATTTGAAAAAGTAATGTAACGAAATGCTACAGTTTATGATAGCCTAATCCAGTTTAGCCATCTAACAGACTTACTTTTTAATTAATTTATATTATTAATAATTTATCCTTATTTATATTAAAAATTCATTCATATAAAAAGTGAAAGATATTATTTATATTTATGTATATAATTTCTTCTGTGCAAACAAACGGGGAAAGCAAACATGGCCTCTTTTTATTCTAAAGGTTTTTTAATGTTATTTTTGTTGTATATTATACACCATAGATACATGGCACGTACCTACCTACACACTAGATGATTTACAAAATAGACTGACTACAACATAGACCGTAGGCGATGTGCTTTAAAAGAAAAATATTACTAATACAAAAAAATGATATGATAGGTTAGTTATGCATTAGTCATGTGATATTTAACTTGTGTCATTAAAAAATAAAAACGATTTAGCCATGCTAACTTATTAAAAACCACATAGGCATTTCTAACAAATAAAATGTTCAACAAAAATTATCCTTTAATAAGAAAAACTCTTTACATCAATTGGTAATTTAAAAAAATATATCCACTGCATACAATAATAGATCACAAATAACATAATCGAGAGTAATATTTGGCTTCTAATAAAAATCTAACCAATATGATTGGTGGAATCAAATTTACGATTTTTTTAAAAATAATGTACCAACCTTCGTGTAATAAAAAGGCTGCAATATTTTGATGGTTATATTCTTATAAAGTTAATAAATTACAACCTTCCACCTTCTCATCCTCCTCTCAAAATGTATATCGTACAGTAAAAAGAGATACCTCTCCATCCGATCTTTAATTCTACTTAGAAACCTTCAAACCCAAAGGGGCTAAGAAAAAAAAATGGTTATATTCTATTATTGTAATTATATATTATAATTATTATGGATGTATTTTAATTGTAATTTATATATTAATGAAAATTAAGGAGGTTTAGAAACAAACGTGCCATTGTCATAATAATAATGACTTTACGCATGTAATAAATACATTTTTTTAAATTCCAAACGAAAATATTTTTTATCTCCGAATCTCACGTTATTTTAAAACTATATAGAAGTTATATAAAAAATATTTCCCACCAGAAATACAATCAATAACTCATGTAGTTGCCAATTTGAGTTACATAGCGGATTTTTTCATCTAAAATTCAGTAATTCATTATATCTCCTGGTTGATCTTGATATTTACGTCAAAGATCTTTTTTTTTTCTTTTTTTTCCCGAAACCTCCTTTATTATATGAATGTACATTCAAAAATAGAAAAAAAAACTACAGCTTTTATATAAATAAATTACCTTGCATTACCTTTCGGTATTTAATCTTTTCGTCTGTGTTACATCGGGCTGAGCCCGCTGAAGGCGGTTTTTACTCGAACCGGCAAAGATCGATGTCTTAGTTCACATATGTTTTAAGTTCCGAAAACAAGATTTTAATGAGTCAATTTTGATAATAATTTAACACAAGAAATACTGTTCAAGTTAAAGTACACTATTTTGTAAAATTTACAGCTTCTCTATTAATTTGATAGAAACAAATGATCTATGACTTCCTGATCATAACTTTACAATATCATTTATATAACAAAACCCATTTTTGAAAAAATTGCACTTAACACATTTGTGAACTAAGGCATTGATATATTCTTCGTAATGTTAGTTAAAATAAAAAAAAAATGCAATGACTTATTGCACAAACCAGATGTGAGGGTGAATCTATTTTATAGCTGTGATATAGTTATTATTTGTATTAGTCATTGCTATTATTGACGGTGAATTTTGCTATAATTTTTGTTATTATTGTTATTAGTCACTATCATTATTAATAGTGGTTGGGTGTATATATTATAATATAGTAGTTTGTTTTGAAGAGGTTTTTATGTTTTCCTTTCCCAAGCTTTCTCCTAGGTACCCTTGACTGCCCCATGTTTTCTACCCGACTCTTTTCAGAAGTTCATGAGGTTTAAAAACAGTCAGAAGGTATAACATTCATTCGTCAATTGGTTTTCATTGTTAAAAGAATATTAATTATTCATTAATAACTCGGGTCAAAAACTCAACAATATTTCTTTTGGTGGAGGAAGTTTTTGGAAATGTTAAAATATATAATATATAACATATGTTATAATATGTCTGTAGCCTACGATTATACTGCACAGATATTCTTACTAATGGGAAAAGATGATTCAGCAATGAGTTTTAACAATAAAAAATGTTAATTTATTAACAGAGATGAAAAATAGAATACCCCTCTAAAGATAAAAAACAGATTAATTTTTGCACCTATATTTTTTAGATTTTTGCAAATTAAGTTGAATGGAAAATTAGTTTTTTTCTATTTTAACTAAGTTTAAAAAAAAATCCAAATCCGTGTATTTAAAAGTGACAATAATAAAAAATATTTATAAAGATAAATTATACTTTTGCCATTTGGCACATATTGTGTTTTTGATAGTCTTTCGCAAAACCTCTCCAAATGGATTATCGTGGAAGTTTGGATGGAGAAACCTCCCATTGAAGGCACTCCTACCATATTTCATCTCTCTGTAGCAGATCACTTTTTAATTAAGATAAAATTTGTGTTCTTAATATGAAGTCATTATGATGTACATAACTGTTTAATTAAGTATAGCTTATATCATTTCCTTTTTTCCTTTAACTCCCTGTTACTTCACAAAATCATCTAATATCTAAAAATATAGGATACCATACACCCTCTGGAGTCTGACCCACCAATGATTCACTTTGCCTCTATTATGTGTGAAAATGTGAAATTTATTAAGCTAAATTTAAATACTAGTCTAAGCAGATACTAGTCTAAAACCCCGCATGGGTTGTTGTAGTACAGGTTTTTTTTATTGTTTTATATACTATATATACATATATATATATATATATATATATATATATATATATTTCCATTGTTATATTTTTTTAAATACGTCTTTTTGAAGATGTGACGTGTGTTTCAAGGTCCAATGGACTCCCTATATTTTTTTTAATCAACGTTATGGGAGATAACGTCGAAATGACAGGTCACGTATAGCTCAGCGCACAGATATCATCACAATGACAGAAGTCACGCGTTCCACGTACCCTTCATGACACCGCGGCCCAGGTAGGATTCGGACTGGATACATGTCCTCATCAATAAATAATGAGACATAAATTCCTGACTGGATGTGAGGGGGGCAGGAATTCCTGCATTAACAGAGCAATCTTCTCATCAGTGCGGAGGCCGCTTCCTCCCTAACCTAATCCCGACTAATTCCGCTATTACCTGCCGGCTCCCTCGAGTTAGTTGGGATTATATAGCGCTCGCCTGGGGATTCCCTACCCAGCTCTTTATTCGGGTAGTCGCCAATCCGGGCCAATTTAGTCCCGACGAAACCCCATCACGATTTACAAATAATATTTCCCGGTAGTTTATCGTTTCGTTTCTTCGGCTATCTCTGGGTATAGAAATTAAAATGATTTTTTTATTTTAGTCAATTTAAAATTGAAAAGTCAGGATTTTCTGGTCTTTTATTCACGATTTTTTTATATTACAGTTAAGTGAACGAATTTACCCATACCTAATGTATATATATATGTATATAAGTTATTGTAATATTCTTGCATTGGGTTCAATCTTGCTGGATATATAGATATTTATATACTTTAATCAATGTTGTAGAATATGATATTACTAGGACAGGTTGCATAAAGCCCTAACACATATACCGTCTTACAGACCATACAAAACCCTTCTGATAAACATTCGACACCCTTTAATAATATGAAAATAATAGGTAAGTAGAACAGTAAATTATTAAAAACCGCACTTTTTCTTGATTTAACGTCACTATATGATGATATGGCTGATCGGACGATGCTACAGTGGGAGCTCTAAATTTTGCCTAACCAGGTTTAGTTATGATAGGGATTTTAACATCGCACAGGCTCGGGACGCCCATTTAACGTTCCTTCCGAAGGACGGCATAACCAAGGATTTTTACTCAATTTAAAGAATCATGGGGCCACTTGGTGGGCTACGAACCCGCGATCTTGGGCTTAGTATGGTGTTATTCCAAACACTAGACCACAGGTCACCAAAAACCCACACTTAGTAAAAGAAAGTTCTAGCTGGGAATAATCAAAAATTCAAAAGAAAAATAGAAAATTGACAGAACACAATAAAATGAAATATTATACGTAAAATTTAACTTCATATTGTATACATATGCGCACATGACAAAATTTTAATAATTCAAACAAAGATTAAAATGTAACTAAATTTTGAACAGTAAAGTTTTTAACGCCGTAACCCATAACGAACAAACGAACATTGAATCGGGATGTAGTTCATCCCGCCCTCTTCCATAGGAAGTTTATTCCTTTATTATGTAATTAAGGCAATGCAATTTATATTGTGGCATTATAATATTAAGAGACAAAGAGATGATCTGATAGTTGCAACAAATTAGTCCCCATGCTCAATTTTTTTAGATGTCGCTATCACGTATAAATGAAATGAGCCTATTTTTTTTTTTTTTTTGTCTTGTTTTGAGAAAGTTATTCGGTCCAATGAAAGTTGATCTCCGCTAGAGGACAGCAGCGGACAAAGACCGCTAAAGGAAGGAGTCACTGATATTGTAGTCTGGCTATATTGTGGGTGTAGCAAGGTAGTAATTACATTTGATATTAGAGCCTATCTATCCGAAAAGATCTTTTTTTTTTTTTCGGTAACAACTCAATCACCTACCAGAAGGGATTTTGAAGCTAACTAATTGAATATTTGATTGCAGTTATTATTGGTTTTAGTACTATTATAGATATTATCATGACAGTTTTTATTTTTGAATATAGTAATGTTCTTGACGAGATAACATCTTTTGTGACTTGCGACTGGTGACGCCTAATAGCCTGTGTTTGAGTTACAAAATTGATTTTAATCAATACTAAAGGTCAGAATACGATATAAGAACAATTACACTTAACTTAGAGCCCATTTAAGAGTTGTCTAATTGATACTACTAACAACTTAAAACATTAATATCTAGTTGAACTTTTCGTTGCACCTAAAATATTTTATTAATCACATATAAATGTCTCGTTTTATGAAATGATTGAAGTATAAATTATCTGAGCATTGTTGATGTTAACTATAAGAATAATGCTAATAATTAAAATAATGTTCATTGACATATATATAAATGTTATTTCAATATTATTTCAATTAAGTTATTGATATTTTGTAAATAGCTTTTGCAGCCGTTCATTTGTTTCGAATAATAAGCAAACTAACGCTAATAATTTAAATATTTAAATTGGAAATTTAATTAATTGAGACTATAGTTGATTTATAAATTCAAAATTTTGAATTTTCCTTTCTGTTGGCAGTCCCCATGACTGATTTTTTTTTTCAGATTAGAAGATTTATTAGGTTTCTTTCTTTTCAAAGTTTGAGGCTTGTGTGACCACAGTTTGTCAAATAGCTCTATCCAGGTGTTTACAAGGTCTAAGGGAGGATCTGCACGTAATAAATAAGTTGTAATATAAACAAATATTAATTCAAAATTAAATTCATTAGATTTCTCATTGCCCCATGCTAATGATGTTAATAGTCTCTCTCTCTCTCACTGTCTCTTTCTCTCTCTCAAGTGACGATCAACTTAGCAATTATAATCGAAACAGGAATGAAGTATTCTATTATTTAATAATTAACAATGGTCGGGGATTTATTTCTTAGAAGGGAATAATAAAACTGGAAGAGGACGGCCGGTAGGTGGAGAGCAGTTACGATTCCCGAGGTTTATTAATTCTTATTCACCATTGAGTGGGGGGCCTTAGGTTAATTAGTGAGCAATAAACTGAGTACCAACTATTCAGTCAATCCCCGTTAATTAAAAAGTTTTTCATTTATATAATTAGGGCAATTAACGTTAGATTGGTTTGAGGGGCAATTACCGCTTCACAAAAGGCGATATCAAAATGGCCTCATTCATCTTGAGTTAATTATGCCGCTATATTTTCGTCTTTTGCAGAATCGGGAAGTCGGAATTGGAAATAAATCTTTAGATTTTTAAGGAAGTACTTGAGGAAAACTATTCATTTAGTTTTTAATTAATTAAGTTTCCTCTCTATTATATAAAATAAAGTTGTGAAGTTTAATCAATTTATATGATATATTTTTGTTTTGAAGAGAAAAGATTTGCCCTGCCCGGGATCCTAAAATAATAACAATAAATGATATGTAGTATGGAATGTGTGAAGTTAATTGATTATAAGTCAGGAAGTAAAACCTGTATTTCATCAACACCTTATACAGTTCTGCCACAGCATACATTTTCGCTAATTCTAGAAAAAAAAAATCTGAACTTCATTTATAGAAATTAAAAAACACAAGATATGTTCATTTTTCCTTGTTGGAACGTGGATTATAATGTTCAGCGGTCATTCTTGATGTGCAACAGGCTTTTGGCTGAGTCTGGCACACGGGATTGTTTTACAGACTCAGTCATCTCCTACGCCCCAACATGCTTTCTCATTACCCAATCATATCTCTCAAACAGGTCATACAATGTAAACCATAACAATGTATACTCATGCCTCTTTTCTCAATCTGCTGGAGAACCTCAAGGGAGTATCTTAGCCCCAATTTAAGCTGATGATTCATGTGAATTATTAGTCATGACTAATCCAGTTATAACATCTTATAATCTTCAATCCCAAATCGCTGCCCTTGCAGAATGGTGCCAAAACTGGAAGATACAAATAAATCGCCATCAAAATAAAATAAAACCCCGCCAAATTACCTTTACCCTTTGTCCTCGTTCGTACCAATCGTCCTCCAATGGTACCAATGCTCTGTCCTCCAGTATCCTTTAATAATATTCCCACTTACTACTCTGGAACAAATCTGATACTTAGGAGTACATTGTCACGTTTAATTTGTAACTCTTATACTTGAATGAAAAGATAAGAAACTGCTCGCTGTTTCTACTTATACACAATCACTTACTAGATAAACGCTCTAAGCTCCCAATTAATTACAAGAGACTCGTATACATGACAATTATAAGATTTTTTTTGGACTTATGGAGTAGAAGTCCGAGGATCCACTAAGCCATCGACTTTCTCTCGAATCCAAACCTTACAATTTGAAATTCTTACTTTGTTAGGAATACAGTCATCAGACATTCATGCCTTGTTCAAATATGTTTCATCACTAGTTTCGATACCTAGCTACTTCTTCGATTCCCGATAATCTACCAACAAGATGTCCTCCTAAGTGACCTACTAAGTTGAATTTTTTATTTTAATTTTTTATTCTACTCGATAGTTTCACTACTTGCCTTTGTCCATGCCATTATATTTACTTGATGTATTATTATAATACAGTTCTAAATTTCAATAAATAATATTTTTTTAAATCTGGCAGTGGAGTATTTACATCCCAAGCGATTGGGGAAATAAAAAGTGACATCTATGTACCAAAGTTATAACTTTCCACATTCAACGTACAGTTACAGGTTAACTACGTTGATACCGAGCCTTAAACATGGCAACTGCATTTAACTGGCTAAACCCTTACAGAGCTATTAGACCAACATCGGTCACAATCAACAATGTTGTTGAACAAAAACAACAAACGGACAGTTACAGGTTAACTACGTTGATACCGAGCCTTAAACATGGCAACTGCATTTAACTGGCTAAACCCTTACAGAGCTATTAGACCAACATCGGTCACAATCAACAATGTTGTTGAACAAAAACAACAAACGGACAGGTGGATGAACTGGCGGGGTCCAGGATGATTGGACAATATTATAGAAGATTCCATTAGTGCCCGGCTTTGTCTTCGTTAATGAACTCTCCCCGCCAAACATATTTCTTGCCCCCTCATCATTCGTTACGAATTAGTCTCGTACCCTCGTCGGCCCTCTAAATGAAATTTAGCCCCGGACCTTAAATTTCTCCAACACCACTGTAAGAATTTACTAAGCCCTTTTATTTGACTAGTAAAGTTGTAGGAAGCTTTTATAGGTCACTGTTTCCTTCATTAACACAGCAGAAATTACGACGAGGAGGTAACAACACTAATTGCATATTTATCATTTACTTAGGTTATCTATGTAAGGCCTACATATTTTCGCATACGTAAAGATAATTTTCTTATACACGAATAGAAATAGTTTTAATAACAGCATAATTTATATAAGAGGCTATAAATTTTGCAATTTATGGTATATCGCTCCTTAAAAATAAATGTCTTAACTCAAAGAACCTAATTTTTTAATAGGGGCATTTGAAAATTACTTGTGAGTTGAAAAAAATCACATTCGGGAAGTAGTAAAGATTCCTATTATAAAGATACTATTGAAATTCTTTTGTAAACCGTTAGGAAATGTTGAAACTTTTTTGATATTAACTCAAATCATTATTCCAATTATATTTCATGTTCAAACACGATACAAATCAAAATATGACTATATTAAAAAAAATGTTGGAGATGGAATATCAAATATGTCGTTCCTGAATTAAAAAGCTTCAACCAACACAATTGCTACTGGAGGCGTAACTCTAAAATGCCAATTTTTGAGTTATGTCTTTCTTTTGAATTGTCTGCATTCTTATAATATGACTAAATCCAATTTACAGATAACCCGGAAATTAAACATTTGTTTTGATGTTATTACAATCAGAGGCATTGGTCCAAATATTTGGAGCTAACATAGTTTATCTTTTCTATATTAAATCAAAAACTTTTAAAATTATTTTTCAACTCGTGTAAAGACAGTATTCAATGTTAAACAGAAAAAACTATTTTAATTTCGTGATTTTATTATTTTCTTGTACAATTTATTATATTTGACTAATCATTGCTCCGACAATAATTATTATGATTATTTAAACCTTTAGCAGGCGCTAGTTCAGAATAATTCTTCTATTATGACTTCCACATTATAATGAATAATCAATTTTTATTATGTCACTGAGTTTATAGTGTCCTATTTAAAAATAAATCATCAATACGTTTCCATTTAACGCTCCAATTCTTCCATCGTTTTTATCGGACGCAAGGATCGATTGTAATATTGATTTACCCTTCCTGCTTTTATATGTGGGGGGGGGAAGAGATTTGGCCGAATAGGAAAAATTTTCGTTGAAAAATAAATATATTTTTATTTGAAAAGAAAAGATATGTCCAGGACCGGGACTCGAACCCGGGTCTTCCAGATCACTAGTCTGGGACTCTACCATTTGAGCTATTCTGGGCCTAATGAAGCACGCTTGTCGGTCGTGGTCATATTTTTTCTTTTCACTGATCCTAACAAATAAAATAAAAGAATATATTTTTAGTTTCTTAATTTATTTTGTCTTAAAATTAGTGTCATAAAATATCATCATCAATTTAAAAAATTGCTAAAAAAATGCGTAGTTAATCAATATAGAACTCGGAATATTGTTAGTTTTTCTCCTAGCTTCAAATTATTTACTTTCAATGTCTACATGTACAATCACTTCAGATAAAATTAAATAAATAAATGTACTAAATAATAAATAATTATTCTCATAGGAATCCCTAAGGTTTTAATAAAGTGTTTATAATTATTAAAGGTTTGATTTCCACAACTTGAAAACTTTGCGAGGAAGTTATTAAATTAATGTTTAACATTTTTTATGCTTAAATTATAAATCTTAAAAAATATAAATTAAACATTATAATTACTTACCCTTGACGTTGGCTGGCGTAGACAGAACCCTGAGGCTGGAGAGGAGGAGGCACCCGACAAGTAAAAGAAGAGACATCACTGAGCCATCACTGCAAATAATAAAAAATTTATTTAATTATTATGAATTTATTATCAATAATTTTTTAAGGGGTAACAATTCCTTTATTATAAATAAGTCTTAAAATAAGATTTAGTTTCATTAAAAATAAAACAAACTATCTCAGTTTATAATTACTTTACAATAATTATTATATGCATTTTATTCTGGACCTGAGTTAGTTATAGTTATTTATAATTAAATTATAATATATTTAGAGTATTCATATTTTATAAAAAAACTATTAGAGCAAAATAAAAATTATCTAAGATATTTATTTATTATTTTTCTTTTTTGGAATTCATTACTCTGTTTCAGCCAGTTTAATATTTTGCGCAGTTTGGGTAGTGCAGAATGTTACGGAGTTGAATATGAGTTCAGAAATATATCCATTATAACGTATAATTTGAGCTCAACTACAGCTATATAGCTTTATTTGGCTCTGCGTTACGTCCCTTTCAAAATTGGTAATTTTTTCAAAAAAATCCAAATTTAAGTTTTGACCGACTTTCGTGAGGAGCGCCGGCCGAAGGAGTGATCCAAAGATGAAAGTCATGAGAAACGAAGCTGTAGTAAATTTAATTAGCTTTAATTTAAGCACAGACCGAGGCCTGTAGGTCTAAGAGATTCTAAGTTAGTTTAGAGGCCAGGAGTTAGAGGGTTGAAGAAAGAAAAAATCGAAGAGAGCTGCACTTTTGATGTTGTAAGGGCATGTCTGAGTAGTATAAATCCAATTTTGCAACCAAAAAAACGGATGGCAAAACTTTTCGTGTCCAAAAAACCTCGAAATTTTCAGATTTATTTCAGTTTTTTCCCTGTATCTCTTAATCAGCGCATTTTTATAAAAAAAAAAAAAAACATTTTAAATAAGATTAGATTTGCTGCAATTTGAATCCAACCTTCTTCAATTTTTTGCGACCCTCTAACCCCTGGCCCCTGGCCTATACTTAGACTATTTGGAAAAAATTACCAAGGGGCGTAACTCAGAATCTATTAGACCTACAGGCCTCGGTCTATGCTTAAATAAAAGCTAATTAAATTTACTACAGCTTCATTTCGCATAACTTCCATCCTAGGATCACTCCTTCGGCCGGTATTCACGAAAGTCGGAATTTGGATTTGTTTGAAAAAATTACCAATTTTCAAAGGGACTTGAGAATCAATTAAAGCTATAGAGCTGTAAATGAGCTCAAATTTAATCTACATTAAAAATGGATATGATAATTTTTTATTAAAAACGCACTGATTAGGCGATAATGGCCCAAAACTGAAATAACTCCGAAAATTTCGAGGTTTTTCGGTCACCAAAACTTTTCCCATCCGAATTTTTTAGGTAGCAAACTTGGATTTCCATTAGTCAGACATGGCCTTACAACATATCAACAATTCAGCTCTCTTCAATTTATTGCAACCTAAAGCCCTTTTTTGGTACCTGGCCGCTGGCCTAATAGGATTTTCTGGATTTCAATTTCTGGAGTGGGGGTCTAGTGATGGGGCTCACTAGTTCTTTCTGATTGGAGTTAGTAGTTTACGCTGTCCATGTTAAGTGTCTGTACATGTTTAAATATCGTAAAATAATTTCAGTTCCATTTGTTTTAATGAAATAGTTGTTATAATTTTAGTGAGAAATGAATTCAGCTAATCAAGAAACTTCACTCTTAGTTAAGGGCTGAATACTTAGCATAATCCCATCAGGGTACTAATTCCTAGATTAATCATAAAAGAAAATTGGAAGTAAATCTTGAATGGAACGACGTCTGGGAAGATTTTGAGCCGTGATGAATTTTAAGCAAGACACTAAAGGCGAGGTTGTTCTTTAGTGGAGGCCTTTATTGCACTAATAAAGCCGTTTTATTAGTTATGCCGAGGTCATCAAATTGGATATATCGGTTATTCTATACTTGCCCTCTATTAGTTTATGGCTATTGACGATCTTTATAGGTTCAGGATACTTCCTTATCGCCAAGATCATTTCGTCGCCCTCGCTATAATATAACATCCACTAACTTGCTACTTAGGCTGACCTAAATATGCATTCAATAAAGAAACATTATTTTTACACCAGTGAAATTAGACGGTTTAATTTACGTACTCATGTAAATTTAAATATTAATATACATTAAATGTAGTTTTAATCAGGAAAAATGACTTAAAAATAACTGAAACATTCTATAAACTTTTGGTTGTATCATTTAACAATTGATGAATTAAGTAGTATTACTGTGAATAGAGACTACATTTGGAAAATATTCTTTAAAAAATTAAAATACTTAAATTATTTAAAAAAAAGCAAATGAAAAAACTATGATCTCACTTATCATTACTTGTATGAAAATTAAATAGAAAACGATAATAATATGAAAAACTTAAAATCAGACTGATAAGAATTATTAAAATGCATTAGAAAAATTAACAAATAAAAACAGAACTCATATTTCTAAATGAATAAGGATGCTGTATATGATTGATAGGCCTTTTTTAACTGTTAGTGTAAGATGTACTCCATTTGATGTTCATTGATGTGAATTTTTTAGGTTGTATACTACTGAATAAGAGTATCGTTAACTAATTAGCAACTGTTTAGCATTTTTTAGCACAAGTCAGAGACTTAAAATTTTGTTTTTTCAGAGTTTTACAATTGGATTTTAGAAATTATTTCATGCTACTTTTTGCTCATTTTTATTGATATTCGTTTTGAAATGCATTAATACTTTCTTTTCATGAATTACCGTTAAATTGCTACCAATCAGATAAAGCAACAAAGAAAGCAATATATTTTACAGGGTTAATACTTTGTCAATGTAGTTTACTTTGACCATGATGTTAATAAACATCGAATTTTTACTTTTTTTGTTGGTTAATATGAAATAATAAATTTTCAAAACATTTTAAATTGAACATTTATTATTTTATCGGTAGTAAATTTCGTTTTTGGAACAAGAGAGAAATCCACACCTTACTAAAGAATAAATTAAATGTGATAAATAGACAGAATGAGTCAGTTTACAATATTTGTTTTGATATTTCATATAAAAGATAATTAATAATAAACATTTATTATATATTTCAATAAATGAATATTAATAAGATATAAAAGTTTTTTTAAATGTAAAATTCATATTTATTGGTTGGAATCAATATAGGGTTAATAATTTGCTCGTTAAAATATGCTAATTTTACATTTAATAGTTTTAACTGATTTTTATACACCATTATTTCCGTAGGAACACAAACTAAGTAAGTATATAATTTTCGTAAAATGCTTATAATTAAAATCAACCAAATGACATACAGCATGTATCAAAAGCTAAGTAGGAATGAAATTCAAATAAATTTCTATGATTATAAATAAATATCTGTGATTCTTCTACATTTTTTCGGAATCGCTTTAATGTTTAATAATAATTATTACATCATTATGAGCAAAAGTTTAAAAAATATTGTTAAGATTAGGGTAAAATATAAAATATGATAATAATAAAATAAAAGTTATCTCAATAAATCATGTACTGTAGAATATACTCGCACATAAATTTTTTTTTGCTTGAATAAATAATCTAAACTACTTTTAGATATGAAAGTATAACTCGACCTGACATTTCTAGATGTTATTTAACTAATAATATATTTTTTATTTTATTTTATTTATATTTATTTATAACGCATTTTAATTTATTTATTATGTATTTTATTTATTTTTCGTAATTGATAATTGCTATTCCTTCTTTTGGATATATGATAGAATTACAAAGAAATACATTTTTTTCTATTTGCAGATTATTTGTTTTGTAAATAGATTTTTTTTAATTTATAAAATAATTTCGTGTGATCTATTTTATGAATGAATTTTGACGATTAATTTATCTCTAGACCAACATTATTTCCTCTAATGACCGAATGTAGTAATCTGGAATTAAATTGAATAATTGTAGAGCATTATTAATTAGTATTAACAACTGGTTGTTAACATGACTCGAGATAGGAGGGATACTTAAGAAAACAAGGCTGGATATCAGTAATTATCAGTAGCTCTAGCAAGAGCCAGTCGTAGTAGATTTATTGGTGGCTTATCAGTTGGAACGGGCGTTCCATCGTCGAACACAATGGCCGCTCTCAGTTCGCCCTCATAATTCTTTTCTGGATTTTCGTCCGGTAGAAATTACTCAGGTCTTTGCACCGACCTTATTTTTTATCTATTTATAAAAATCATAATATTTTATAGTTATAATTAATAATAATATTGTATAGTTATAAATAAAACTAAATTCGAGTTTATTTATAAATTATAAGAGACTTGAGTGGAAGTGCTGCTGTGTTGGCAATGATCTAAAGAAAGAGTCAGATCCTTAGATCTGAATTATGTTTAAATAATAAAATGGGATCCCACCCTGAGATCGTAATACTTAATAGATAGTAATTCTATATCACTAATTAATAAGAACCCCCTCTTCTCGTTGACGTGATTGACTGACCAGGAGTTGTTTAAATAAGGATCATTTTTCATTTCATTAAATTACATTATATTTATTGTGTGCTGATCAGTCCCTTTTGCCATATGCGACAGTCTACATGTTGAGTTTCTCGTTTCTTGCCTACAACTGCCTGTTCTGTATCTTACGAGTAAAGGTACTCTAAGTAACTCTAAGGGACAATTAAACTACCTGACTAGTGCCCTTTACCCTATTTATTTAGGTACTTCTAATGTTCTAGATAGTGTCACATATAGCAGAACATTTATCTGATGTTTGATGAAGTTGATGGACTGTCATCCTAATAATTGAGCACTGTGAATTTATTTGGTGTAATAGTTGTTTTTTAAATTAATTTTAATACAATTCTTCATTGAATGGTAGATTTTATCGATAATGCGTCAATACTCTAAAATGAGATTTTGTATCATGAACTATCTAAGAATTCACTTTAATAAAATAAAAATATATATACCCCGAAACATAAAGTAGCATTGAATAAGCTGTTTTTTTGTGTTTTTTTATAAAATATTTATTAAATCCACTAAAATGGATGGAAAAAAAGTATCATTATTTATTAATAACAGTCCGAAATATATAATTATATAATGGCAAACATTTTAAATGGGTTTTTCAAGCTCAAAAACGAATAACGCTGAAACTTAAAAAATTCACATTTTTGGATAGTTAGTCTAGGAATTTAGTTCCCTCGAAACTTCAAGAATAAAACCTAACTAAAACCATGAGAAATTAGGGAGTAAAGTGTCGTATTAGACAAATTTGCTAGACTAAATAAACGAAAAATTTGAAAAAGTCAATTTTTGATATTACGTAGCTAACCACTTTTGCTCCTGAACGCCTCAAATAACATCTTATTCTATTTAAACGATATTAATCTCTTTAAGTACCTCACTTTACTGCTTTTCCTGGGTTAGGTTAGGTTAGGTTATGCTTCTTTTGGACACACAACATCTGAGGTTTTTTGTGTCCTTTAATCATTTATGAGTTTATATTATTTAATCATTTATGAGTTTGTGCTTTTATTTTTATGGGTCTATAGTTATATTTTCTTTTATCCTGTATTTATATTATTTCTTTGTTATATTTTACTAAACAAATTATTTTTTTTTAGGAAAGCTTTTCCTGGGTGTTATCCGATTCATAGATCATAGAGAACTATAGTCAGTATAGCAGTATTTGAATATGGTTTTACAGAAAATAGTACAGTCCTGGATATGGGATATTGAACTACTGTAAGGAAGTAACAGAATACAAACAGAATAGAATAATTAAAAGAGAGATCAATATGATTCGAATCAACAATGGTAGGAACAGAAAAAATAAAAATATATAAAAAAAAAAAATTACATAACTGCCCTTTTTCACTACAATTTTTAAATTCGGAAAAGATAAAAGAAATAAAAGGAATGGGAAAGGAGAAAAAAATAGTGAGGGCATTAAAGATATCTAACTACTCTTAAAATTAAGACTGTTGAAGTAAGAATTTTCATTGTTTAGAAATGTTTATTAAATTAAGAAAAATGCTTGGTAGATGAATGATATTTGATAGTTATGAGTCAGTTACGACCAAATCAGCCTTAGGCATATGAACAGCGTTTCAGATTAGATATATTTTCGTAAACGTACCAGAAGTACATGAGAGCCAACACATTGTTTTAATGAGAACAAATAAATGATCCGAAATTCACAATGATAGAGTACTGTCATTGAAGTAACTTATAATTTATGTCATCAAACATAATTCAAAATTATTAAGTAACAAACTAATGAACAATAATGAAGAACTAGTTCATTAAGCTTATAATTAAATAAAACTGTACTACAATATTTGATTTAATTACTAGCAATTAAATTAGTTTCCAAAAGGCCAAACAAACTTTAAATTAACACTTTTTCTCATAGGTTTGAAGTCGTTAATTCCATTCCTTTAATCTACTATACGTCTACAACGCATTTCAACAAAAAAATGTACATAATCGCTCAAAAAATTGATTGTGGTCTTATTTATTGTTTCTTCATAACGTAGATTTAACATATTAAATAGAAAAAATTACTTTTTTTAAATCTGCACTTAAAATTCAGTTATTGCAAAATTTGTTGTCAGTGAAATTAATTGACTCTTATAATTTTTGAAAAGACCTAAAGCACTATTTTTTTGTTTTCGATTTCAGTATTAATCTTCAATGATTTGTTATTGTTAGAGTTAAAATAAATTTATACTACTTTGATTAAAAATTAAAAAGTATTTTCTTTGAAAGTGGGAGAATCCGTTATACAATTTGGTATTAGTTGAAAAATCATGTAAGTGAATGTGTAAATGTTATATAAATAGTAACAGAAATAACACTTCGGTTTCACTGTGCCTTTTATTGCACTGTTAACAATATTGGCTATGAATGTAAGTGATAAGAAAATAAAAAAATTATAGAAATTTAATATGAGTTATAAAACCCGTTCTAATACTTTATACATACTTAATTGTTAATACTTAAAAGTCTCGCATTTAGTTTATTTTTAAGGGGAGAATTTACATCTGTTTTTTCTCTTCAATGAAATCATTAATATATACGTGTATATATATATGGCTACAAGTATTTGTTTACACACAAATATCCCACAGCAGACGAACATTAAAAAGCTGTGGTTCCCATACTTGTTTGTACCACCCCCCCCCCCCCCCCACCTGTTCAAATGAAAACCTCCAACGTCCCCTTTCACAAAATTTGTATAAATAAAAGGTATTGCATTAAAAACAAAACATTTAGTTTTACTATCACAAGAGACTACGTTATAACTTTCTATTTAAGATAAAGAAGTACTGGTAAGAGAGAAAAGAAAGAAACTAGGTAAGAATGTTTTTATTTCCACTAGGTCTTGCGCCCCCCCCCTGACTTGTCTTCACCCCCTCTAGGTTGGGAACCATTGCTCTAAAGCATCGGCTTACCTAATTCCTCGGTATTTCTTCATTCTATGCCAGATCTGTCCTACCATTTTTTTATAATTTTATATTTTAAAAATACAAAAGTTTCAGCCTAATTCAAAATTTATTCCAACTCAAACCCACTCGTTTCAAATCTAGGATCCTCTTCCATTCCTGATAATCATCTGAGGCGTTAGAAATAAAGATAGCCTCGTGACCTTCTAAGTTGAGTTTGTTATTCCAAGTACTACCAATGGGCAGTTTTCTCTACTTGTCTTTTTCCATGCCACTATTTATCATTCCTGCTATTTACATGTAGTATTGCTGTAATACAGTTGTAAATTTCAATGAATAAAAAAATTTAAAAAATGTATATAAACACAGTAACACAGTTGTTATTTCAAACACTAGTCGGTATACCAAATATCATTAGTACAGGGAGAAATCAGTTTGTCAAGTGTGTCTGCCTGCGGTTGTCAGATAGGTTGAGTGCGATCTATCTCCCTCCCGAACAGTGGACACTATCTGGACGTAGGCTGGACAAATGGTTCTTAGGAGTTGGTCCACTTTTAAAAGAAAAGTAAATCGGTCTACTTGGCGGTAATGTATTGGGAGGATGAAGTGAGGGGAGAGAAAATCGGTATTTTCTACAAGACTATTGACCTCAATATTTTGTGAGGAATGAGTGATGTTGATAGTGATTTTAAATGAAACTCGGTGTTTAACTAACACGTTTTTAATCGAATTTCTATGTATGTAATAGTCTCAGTCTTTTTTTTTTTTTGTAAAAATAAAAGACATATATATAAATGATACACTTTTCACTTGGTTTGCAGAAGTATCCTAAACAGTGCTTGGGATGGTTTTAAAAAAATACAAGAAGAACACAGTCAAATTAAATAAAGATTCAATACTCTCTTAATTTCCAAGGCCAAGGGAAAAAAAATAAAACAACGCGAAACAAAAGAAGACAGGGAAAAAATAAAAAAGGGTGTTATTCAATATGTCAAGGGCACTACGGAGAAAATAGCAAAATAAGGACCAGTTACAGAAAGTATTTATTATAAATCAGGTTCTGCGTAGTGCAAAAGATGACGTAGGCCAAAAGGCACCAGTAATCTACAGCATTACATGCGTGGGCAAACATGAAGACTAATATGTACAAGACTTGCAGAATATATTAGAAGCAATCGGAATAGTAAAGCACCCAGAAAATTTGAAGAGAGAAGATGGATATAAATAAAGCAAATCGTGGCTCCTAAATATACTAGTGGCCAAAATGAAACCAAAAAAACCTGAAAGAAAAGGCAAACCAGCCAATCGAGGCCCACTCAATCTGAGACCACATGGTCGGAACCCAACCAACCAGAGAGTAGCCTCGCAGATCATTGGTGGAATAGACTCCGCCCACGGACCTAGAAGCTATAAATACTGAAGTAGAGAAGAACATTTTCAGTCTCAGTTTAAGCTCTGAGAAAGCTTGCAAATTGATGGCCAGCGAAACGTCGGCAAAGAATATGACTAAACGGTTGATAGCAGAAGAAGCACGTGAGGAATGGATTATAAATAATGATTTTTTTTTTAAATATGACATAATTTTAATATTCATATATTTTTATTTTTACATACTACTCTGTACTTAGCCTCTTCTTATTACTGTAGGAAGAGCACTATTCTACATTTTGGTTAACTTTAAGAGAATCAATATACTTTATGGTTGAAAAAATATTGGATGCAAAATGTTATTATTTCTTGAAACGACGAATAGGACGTTAAGTATTTTTTGTTAGTTGAAATTATATGATGTTCTTTTTATATTAATATAAAATAAAATGAGCTTAATGCCAAAAATTGAATTTAAATCAGCTTATTTTGATTTTACCGATTTTTTTTCTTATCTAACAACATTTGACGAGTTTTTAATTAACTACAGGCTGGATGAACCTTGGGAGTTTCTTATATTTTGGAACAAAAAAATCCAAGCTTTTCTAGTAACCCGAATTGAAATATATAGTAATGAACATGCATCTGTTGATAATCAAACGAAATTAAAAGTTGAAAGTAAATTATATTTTGAAAAATTAAAAAATACGCTTTACAGGAAACAAAACTAAAATGTAGAAAAAAAATTTCAATAAGTTAGGATGAGAATGGATTGAAGAACAAAAAAAATCATTTTGTTGTAAAGAACGTGGAGTGTTTCTTAGGGAATTTTCCAAATGACAACGTTTAGCAACATCAGTCGATACAATATCTAAACAAATAATATTAAGCACACCACGCTTAACTCTGTTCTTATTATCTTATTGAAAATTATTTTTATTTATGTTTTCTTCTAACTATTTTTATTCTAACTATTAATTATGTATAAGTTATCTATTTTTTTGTAAAATATATTTGTTATAAATAATCCATCTGCCTTAAACAACAAGAGCCCGCAATACAGAGATTCAATTGATCTTAGGCATGATGGAATTCTATCCTGTCAGATATATTGAGGTAGACCTCAACGCCACCTGTAGTTGAAGCTCCTCATGCGAGGCATATTGCCCTCGTGTCATCCTCACTCCATTTATCTTTTCAATTTTGGTCTATCCTAGTAGATAATACTTCGGTCCGTATAACCGCTGATTATAATAATTATTAGACTACCGAATTTTCGAAAGGTATTAATTCGATTCTCTATCAAACCTAAAATATTATTTTAATTTAATTATGCGTCATTGGCTACAATTAGTAAATTTCAATTTTGCATTTTTTACATATTGGTTAATTATAAATTTCCCCTTTCATTATTTCATAAATAGCCACTGATCTCTAGGCACCTAGTTTGAGACCGGCTAATTATTTATTCTGTTAAAAGCCGTGAATCAAATTTATGGAATCTCGAGAGACCCTTGAGTCTCACCAGCCTCTATAAAGTGGGTACTTTTAATTAGGAACAAAAATCTGCATAACAACTTGCTTGGAAACAGGAGAGTCCTAATTACCTACTGGATCATAATCACCTCTGTACCTTCAAGGGTTAAAATGGAAAAGGATTTTATTTCAATAAAAAACATTGGACTATATGTTATATGATATACTATATGTTTTGAACTGAACCACTTGTAAAATAGATTTGGAATAATATGTTACGATGAAATATGTATGTTCAGAAATAAAATTAAAGTCACCTACTACTTAAAAGTAACTTTATTCTGAGACTACATCTATAGTTCATTTAAAATAACAAAACTAAAAAGAAAAAGGAACATAAAATATATCTGGCCAGAAGGCTACATAATACAAATCATAAAGTATTCATAAAGTGCCAAAAATGTAGATAATAAAAATAAAATATAAATATAAATAAAAAGTGAGAATTGTGATAAGATACTAAACAATTAAATATAATAAATAAATAACAACAAATACATACATGAGCTATGCAATAATTTCTTTACCTGTCTATTACTCAATACTGATTCATTAAAGCAAAAGACTGACCTGCTTAGAGAGAGAGAGAGAGCACCTGTTTGGGAAGCAAGGAGATATTGGAAAAGTAAGGATTTGAATGAGGAAAGGGAAGAAGCATGACGGATGAAAGGAGGGATTGAGTTCCACACTATGGTAGAGAAGGTGAGAAAGGGAAGCTCAAATGTGTTGTTTCTGCGGGAATTAGTACAGTGATCGGAAAGGCGAGATCTTGTTTCTTAGTGCTCGACTGAGGATATGATTTAGAGGAGAGTGTGGATATATGAAGGGGGTTGAGAGTTAATGGATTGGTATAGAAAAGCACTAAGGAAATTTTTCTACGAATAGAAAAGGGAAGAGCCACTTTAACTCTTCTAAACTTTATTAGTAAATAATAATGGCAATTTCCTTCATCTGTATACTAAGCTTCAAATTATCCCATTTTCTTTTTGTTACTTTAAAAATAGTAAAGAAACAGTGAAAATATTCGGTTTTAAACCTCAAGTACTGGCCTAGTTTTTCCTAACGCTAGTACTGGCTCCTGGTCCCACGGACCACCAATTTAAAAACGTATTGATATAAACAAAATAATTTGTATAACCATTTTATTTTTTCTTATTACTTACATGAACCTTCTTGCATTGCCCACAATCAATGAATATGCCATATTTTATCTATTTCTGGGTCAATTTTTCCTCTCCTGTTGATGATTGTCACCAAGTAAGTGTACTATTCTACAACTTCAAGAACCTCCCCATTAGAGATCAGCTGGACATATTCTTGTTCCTCTCTTGGTACCACTAATACTTTGCTTTTCTTGCTATTTATTGCCATTCCTTTGGGATGAGTTCTTCCTTCCAATCCAATGAAATTTAATAATTACAATATACTTAATTTTGATTTTAAACAAAACTACTTTTGAAAATTAAAATTGTCACTATCTGAAGCAATTGACACACATTTTCAAATTCTGAGATTTCGTTCGCTGGGCCAGTCGTTTATATTTTGTAAACAACCTTCCACTTTCACATTCTGACAAGTTAGGAAGCCACCATAACAAGTTAGATGGCCACCATAAGGTCCCAGGGACTATGCCTCAGCACTTGACGGTTAAGATCATCCCTAAACTCACTGCGAACCCACGTTATTGGGCACATTAGGATTTTATGCTAACCACAACTTCTGCTTTGACCAAACAAGAATTATTGCAATTATCATCCTATACATTGGTATCTATTAGTTAACATGATACGTGAGTAATCAGATCGTTTAATAAATCTTTGAATAGTCCTAATAATAATAAAATGTTTATTTCATTGTCTATTGACCGAGAAGATATTTAATGAATATCACACTCTCACTGAATCAACATTGTATGTATATAATCATGGTAATTATCTCTATAACGTTGCAACAGTAATCAATACCTATGTGCATAATGTATCCTTTTCACTAAGATCACAGCACAGGGCATGGAAAATTTAGGGGCCGTAGGGAACCCCTAGGGGCTCAATGCCCGGCCCCGCAATCCCCCTCTACTACTAAGTAATTACTAAAATATCCCCAAGAGCCTATAATTGGCGCGGGCAGATATGGATGCCGTTATTGGGCAGGTGCCGACAGTTGGGAGTTTTAATTTCGTGTGGGGGGCGAACGTTAATTAATTTCAATTCCGGATTTATCGTGCTGAAGGAAGTTTTAATTCTGTTCCAATTAGATTACAATTTGGGCATCGGCGGCCAGGACAACAGATCCCTTTTCTCAGAAACCCACACCCCATCTATTCCAGAGATCGTACAACTTCACGGTAAAAAAAAACTTCACTCCGCGAAGAAAACTTTTACACCCTTCTTCAAAGATCTAACTGGACTTCCAGAACATATCAGGACTTTGTCGTCTTCTCTCTTTTTATATCTCTTCTGTTTTTTTTTTTTTTGTCGGAGAACGCGACGGCAACGATTCCAGAGACTAACCTTTATAACGACCGAACAACTCGCCGGATGGCCCTCTCTCCAATCTTTCTGTTGTCGAATAATGATTGTGGAACATTTTTTTTCCCCCATGTTACTAGTGTTGTAAACATAACCACCATAAAACGCAATAACGATCTCGCATCTTGTTTTATATCATCAGAATGCTTATTTTTATTTCTTTTATCACCTCTAGGGACAACGGAACATTTTTTTTTATGTATCTGCTCCGCAGGTTGTCGGTTAGAATTGTGTTATAGCAAGTGTTAACTGTTAATTCTTTTTTTTTTTTATATATTTGCCAAAAATACAAGTTAATGTGGGCTTTATTAAGGAAAAGAGAATGTAATTATGGGTAATGAGTAGATTTCGGTGATCATTTCATTAAGAAATAAATGTTCCAACTAACATTTCGAAGTACAGATGATATATGTTTGTTGAAACGTTCAAATTATTAACAAAGTATAATCATTTCCCATAATAAAGCTCTTTACCATAATAAAGCTCTTGATTACTTGTATTTTTGGATAATATTAAAATGGAAAACAGTGAAAAGTTAAAACTTGGGACTCAACTGGAGGCGACAATCTTCGGAATAAAAACACACGGAATAACCGAAATAAAAACATATTAGTTATTCGACCATATTAAACAACATATTACCTTTCGAAAGGATTCAAGTCGAAGCGTGTATGGAGAAACCTCCCATTGAAGGCAATCCTAGCGTTGTTCAGCTCGCTGTAGTAGATCCTTGCTCCAGAAAGGTTAAAGTCTTAAAAAATTAATAAATACAAATAAAATAGTTCTTGCGGTTTCGTACCAATGGCCAAAATTGTATTTTATTGTTCACGCCATTAGGCGTTCTTTGTAAAATTAATTAATTAAATTGAAAAAGAGTCGAAGTCACGAATTACCCTCTATCTAGTGGATATTAGTAGTAACTAAATCTCGACTAGAGATAAGATCACGGTCTACTTTCCCCCACCTTTCTCAAGTGTCCTGATGTTTAGGCCGCCGTACTAAACAGTCGCCTAATAAGCACATATGTTCAAGGTTTTACCTTCCAAAAATTTGCTCAAGGCAGTTGCCTTCTAATATTTTAATTTACTTACAATTTACTTACTTCCAAATGAGTATATTCTCAACCGATCGAAAATCGCCGCCTAACTTTCTCTGGACGGACAAGTGCATTTGGAGGCCCAGGGAAGGTTTGTCTGTACGATTGCATGTTCTACTGCTATGGTAAGTCAACCTTTTGTAATTGGTTTAGATTTCTTCTGACTATTTTTTTTTCCTTCTCTCTTCAATTGCGAACCTTGTTCAAATGTCTTTATATACAGTCCTACCCGGAGCGTAATTGTTATTCAGACGAGGTTCCCCTTCGTTTCGAATTACTACGTTAATTTACGAGCTTTGACTCAACAATTATAATTGGCTGTTATTGCCGTGATAATGAGATAAAAATCCTATGTTTATATGTTTTATAGAGAAATTAAGAAACAAAACTAATTTATAGGTGAATAGTTGTGAAAACAGTTAAAGAAAGTAAATCAAAATTATTATCTAGCCAAGTTAACTGAAAAACCAAGATATTTTTAATAATTTTTAAAGGAATATTGATTTATTTTTAAAGTTGCTAATAATAATCAACGCCCACCGACAGACTGGGACAAGGAGACGAAGAAGAGCTGCGGAGGGGCAGCCTGGAACGGAGCAGCATTGGAAAGGAAAGAGTGGAAACGGATGGGACAGGTTCATTATTTAGTCTGGTTGCAAGAGTGATAGGAAGAAACAATCCAACTTAAAACCTCAACTAAAGGTTGATTTTGTTTATATGTGAATAGGTATAGGAAACAAATTGAATGTTTTGTATATGTTTATTATACTTTATGAACAAATACAGGTTATTATTATTATATTATTATACAGGCTATTATTATTATTATAACAATAAATGTCCTTAAAAATGAAATGAGACATGCTTAAAATTATTTCATAAAATAAAATAAGATAGGATAGAATAAGATAAAACATAAGACATAAAATTATTAATAAATAAAATAGTTATGAACTAATTATATTTTATGGAAAAATAGAGAAGGAAATGGAATAAAAAATGAATACATTTATATTTAAAGAGGTATAATGAAGAAATTAATTTTTAAAGAAATTTTAGAGGACCGAAGAGTAAATCATAAGAATTAACATTATTACTAAAAAAGATATTGTTTCAAAAATAAAAAAGATAGCAATACATGGGAACATAAAAGTGCCTAGAATATTTAGCTTTGTATGAAGGATGGCCCAATTGGAACCACTTTATTTCAGTGTAAAAGCTAGTAACGTATCGCTTCTGTTAGTCCAAAAGATCGTATGTAAAAATTATCCAATTTAATTTTTATTCTGATAAAGGTGACGTTACTGTTACAATATATCACCTTTTGTAGGTGATACGTGGTTTTATTTCTAGCACAAATAAAATAGAAATGGATATTTTTTAGATATTCTTTGCACTAACATTAGCGATTTGTACTTTGAATATTATAAAAATATCATATTTTTAGTTTTAATGTATCGGATTGGAAATTTGTTTTTTATTTCGACTAAATCAGATATTGATTCATGAAAATTAATTATATTCGTTTTACAATAACATAGACGACTTCTTTCTGCAGGTTAGTAAATGAACTGTACCACTTTAACATATGGAGATTTCTTCGAAATTCAGTACTTGGTGAGTTTCCTTTTGTGTGTGTTTAGTAGTTTTGCAAGGAAGTGATTATGCCGAGATCAAATTCAAACGTGTTTATGCAAATTGTTATTTCCCCATTTAAGGATAATCACTTTATAGATCACGAAAGTTAGATCCAAGACTAATAGCAAAATAAATAATTCATCACCCACTCTTGATATCGAGAATAGTATATGTATCGGTTTATTGTATGTATTTATTTACTATCGACTGTATACGTATTATGTATTAGTTTTCTCCAATTTCTTAAAACAAACATAAATTTCCATAATTCATATAAGAAAACAAATATTCAATTTCCGAAACGGTTTTTAACATATTTCGGGTCATTTTGTGAAGTACTTTCATCAAGTATTTATATATTATTTTACAAATTTTCTTTTAAAATTATTACTTCCAACGTTTATAGGGAATACTTTATCGTTTTCAAAATCAAACCCCTGTTCCCATAAAATAAACCAAAATCAAAAATATTTTAAATATTTAAATTATTTATAAAACTAACAACAATAAAGTTCACGGTTATATTATTTAATTTTCCATATATTGTCTTTTCGTTTATTATCAACCTTTGCAATAATATTATTTTGCTTTTATGACCACACAACTAGTCGTCTATGAAGCGGTGTATGGTATATATTTACTTAGTCTTGGTTCTTTAAATAAGATATAAAAAGACCATTATTTTTTATTTATATATTTGAAGTTGAGATAAAACTAAATATAGAATAAATGGAAGTGCCAAATGGATATAGATACAAGTTTTTTTTATGTAATACCAACTTCACTTCCTAGAATTGTTCGCATCATTTTCTCCCCTACTGTAGACATTTTCTCTTCATTGCCTATATTTTATTAAAACTTTAGGTATCTGATGATATATTAAAACCTAAAACCTAAATAATATCTTACAATAATTGCTATGGTAATCATAATAAATTCATAATATTTATATATCTACAGTATACCAACAGTCAACAACCTATGACCCGTTACGTTATTTCAAGCTGCCCACAATTCCCAAACTTTAGTATAATATATATGAAAATAAATTATAAATCATAACCAATGATATCGAAGGGAAAGTGGACTGAACTATATTTATAATCCTTTTCTTATTATTTAATAAATGGGAAGCGATAGAGTGCAGAGTTGCCGTGCCGAAGGTCCCAAATCACGCTGCGAGAGATAGTTTATTTAAATTGTTAATAGCTGGGACTGTACCATGTGGGATCTGGAGACCATCCTCAGACAGCCGCTATGAAGTGGGTACATATACCTTGTTTTACAAGCAGTAGTATTTACCAAGTATTGTACCCAAGACCCGTCATGGTTTGTAATGGTTCAGGTATTTTTTAAAATTTATTAAATTACTGTTCTTATTTGAAAATATCTCCAAAACCAAACGGCTCCAACATTTTCGTTGATTTTACCTTCTGTCAAAAATTTTGTCCATCCCTGTAATGTATGAAATATAATATATCCACATAAAAAATAATAAAATAATAAATAAGCATGGCTTAATTGTATCTTACATCATTGCCAGCATCAGGGCAAAGATATTTAAAGTCTTTGAACATTTAAACTCAGTTAGTTTTTCCATAGTATTTGTTTTTTGTGCAGTCTAGAAGTTACTTCATGATTTATTTGATTGGTCATTTTTTATATGTTAATTCTTCTACTGTTGTCATTCTATTCTAACACCCCAAATCTCATATTTCATTTTCTTTATTATTATTCTGCAGAGACTTATCATAGAATTAATATAGAATTTATTATCATTAAATAAATCGCTATCCCTGACTAAACAGCGCGATACCACTCGATTCCGTTGACGCCTAAGCGATAAGAAAAAAACCTAAGCCTAGAAATCCTTTCCAAAGTCAGACCGACACGAAAAGGAATTAATCCTTTCAACGTTTAGTAAAGTTTTAACTCGGAGTAGCGTGTCCGACCGAGTCCTCGGCGTCATAATTTAGTACCGTTTCGTGACCGTTGTGGCTATTCTCGGCCTCCGCGGCCTTCCGCTCTCATCCGATAGAGCGATTAGCGTTAGTGTTCTTCCATGTTCACCGAGAGTAAAAATTTGGTCTCTATCTGCATCAGTATCTGATCTGGAAGTTCACAAAATTAGCTGCCAGTAGACCTTAATTTCGTACCTAAAAGTTGCCTTAAATTGTGCTAAATTAAGTAATCAAAAACACATTTTCATGTACCTTAGGTACTAGAAAAATCAACCTAAGCGAACTTGTCCTAAGGAACCTGCCTAAAAGATTTTAGGATTATAAATCCCTTATAATAAGATCAATTTCAAACTTGTATAGTTTTCTAATTGCTATGTATCGTTCATATAAAAATAAATATGAATTTAAAAAATAAGCAAATTACGGTTATTAGAACCAGGTCACTCAGGCAGGTAGCAAGACCCCCTGGTACAGGGGTTCAGGAGACACGAAAGAGGAGGGTCCAGGACTTGACTTATGTAAAGACAATTCTTCAAGAGACGCGGAAGAACAAGGTACGCGCAAGACAGTTGGGAAACAAAGGTGGGAGGGAAGGAATCCGGATATGGAGATCGGCGGAGAAACTTGGGCTGAAATATGGGAAGCTGACTTAAGAGATGGCCCTACCTGACTAACAATATTATAAGTAACCCCTGGTTTACTAGATAAGTTTTAATTTATGTTACGTGTGCATTTTACGGCAATCCTAAAAATATATATGGATCATTAATCGTAATTTCTCAATGTATATATATCAAATAATAGTCCAAATAAGAAATTGTGCTAATAAAGTATATTCGTTAAAGTTCTTTAGGTGCTTACATAAACCAGTTGCACAATATATTTATTGATACAATATTGATGGTATGATTAAAGTATTAAGTTGTCTGATTATGAAACCAACCTCTGGAAAAGAATCCAATTTATAATAAGTATAGGATATTAAAAGGAGGGCGCAGGTTTTTTTTGGTCGTAGAGCTGTCACTCAGCTGCCATGCCGAAAATCCTGCTTCAAATCCCGCTGCTGGCAAGACTTTTATGTAGTATGTTAGCAGCCGGAGATGGATCATATGGGGTCTAGGACCCTCCTGGGGCTTGTACAGCCCCTATAAAGTAGGTAACCAGAATAAGCGGGAAAATCTGGCGGCTTAGCGTGATCAAGGAAAAATCACCTCCCTGCTCAACCGTTGTCCATGAAACAGTACAATATCTACCATTTACTGAACCCCAGACCCCTGAACGGGTTATAATGGTACTGTTTTTTTTTTATTATAAATTATAAAAAAAAATGTTTATAATAAAGATGCATTAAAATATAAATTGAGAAATGACTACTCTGGCATCCCAAAATGAATATAGTTAATTAAAACATATTTATACTCCCAAAATATAGCATAATTAATTCAAATGTAAAACATTTTCGCATTAGACAAGTATAATTTTTTTTTTAATTTAACTATTATGTTAGTGGACTGTCTATCTTTCCCGGATAACATAGCGTATTTGCCATATACTTAACACAAAACAGGTTGAATTGCTTAGTGAACATCCCATGAAAATCGGCCTACAAATCACCTTTGAGAAAACAAAATATATATAAACATTTAGGAAACTCCAACAACAATGAATGCTAAGTATGGCCTCGTATCTGGAACAGATTAAATCGACTACAAAAGGGAAACCATCGAGTAAGGTGTTTCCGAGAAAGAAGTATTAAAATCTAGAATTAAAAAACTGAAATTCGCTGCAAATGTAACCCAGATTTTTTATAATATTAAAAGTCGATCTCCATTTACGTAGAACATGGGGATTATTCAAGAGTGATAAGGCCAAAAACTGTGTATGCGGCAGAATGTCCAACTCAGAAAATGGAAAGTCTGGCTGAGGAGCTGAAAACTGTACAAAGGAGGATATTTAGAAAAATCATGGTGCCAGATAAAGTTGGAAACGAATACCAGCTAAGTCCTAACAATTTTTTGTATATAAAGATGGGAAAAACACGGATGTAATCCGGATATAAATTATTTCCTTGAATGGCCACTTATGTATAGTTTAACTAGAACCCCTGGCGATTCACTGGAAGTCTTTTCGGATGTTTGAAAAATAATGGTTTTCAGAAGTGGGAAACGACATGGAGATTATGGATTACTCTATCAAATACTACGAAGGATTCATCTTTGACAGCAAAATTTTTTAATTCGATGGGTTTTTACGAATCATCTAAAAAGAAGGAAAAATAAAGTGCAATAATAAAGGAGATTTAGGAGGAGAAAGAAAAATAACAGCTTCTAGAAGCAATGTAAAAAAAAAAAAAAATAATCTCTAAAAAATAAAGGACGATCTTTTTGTTACATATTTAAATCAAAAGAAAAATTGGTCAATTTAAGCAATTATTAAAATGATTTATAGCCAGAAATTGAACAACTTGTTTATTTTTAATATCGTTTTTTCTAAGACGATCTGTCAGTTACTTATTTTTCTTAGCTAATACTTATTTATCATTAAACTATAAGTATTAATCGGTAACATTAATAAAAACAATTAATTTTAATTATTCTTATAATTAATCTTGTAATCCTTGCAGGAACATTACACAACTATATACCCTTTGCAGGAATAATATTTCCTACATTAGTCATTCCCTTACAGCCATCTTATCAGATAGAGATTTCCGATTGAGCTAACAAACAATAATTAAAAACAACAAGTAGCAGAAAAATGAGGTAGTAATTAGCTAGATGGGAATTTAACATACGCGTACTTTGTAGATTTTTCCTGATTTGTATAGTTTACTGAAATATTCTCATTTTTTTATTAGAAATATATAACTTATATGTATTTATTGCTATAAAATGATTTTTTAAATTTTAATCAGAGGTAGGAAAAAATAAACCGATTTTCTGCAGAGCGGTATATATGTCCTTTTCTTCTTAAAGAATATTAAATGTTTTTTGTAAATTGTGAATACTGCTCACTGCAGATTTAGTAAATATGTAAAAATTTTAAATATCCTACGGTAACAAGGGTATGTAATAATTGTTTTTGTTGTAATTGCTTTTAAAAAATAATTAGTGATGAGAAAAAATAATTATTAAGTAATTAAGTAGTAAAAAAATGTCGGAAAGTAAAAAATAAAGTGCTGTAGATTAATATTGGCGGTCGTTCGAATAGGCCGTTCTTCCGTCTCCATTTTCCAATGAATTTCCGATTGGTTGGAACCAATGGATTGGACGAAAGAGAAAACCGATCATGGGCATTATTTAAATGAAGATGACATTTTTTTTTTCATTTTTAAAATTTGCCTTGTTCTCCTATATATTTTTCATATAATTAGAAAGGTAATATAAAATTATTGTATGAAATTGCAAGTCAATAAGTTATAATGACGTTACATGGTCGTATAACGATTTGTGAGGAATATGGTTTAGTTCTTCTTTATTCCATTTTTGTTTTTGGAAGTGATGAGTTGAAATGCGAACTATTATTAGTAGCAGTGGAGATGGACTACAAGATGTTTGTATATCTGTTTGAAGAGGGTATAGGAGAAAAGAGGATCTTGCTCGCTAGGGTGACCTAAAGGGATATTGCTTCCAGAGACAAGGATGAAGGAGGTCGGATGTCACTTCTGGAAGGAAAACTGCAATGGAAGCCAAAAGATTATGGCGCTGACCAAAAGAAGAAGACTTACATTACCAAGAACTCGGTATTATATCATGAACAAATAGAGTATAGGTTAGCATTATTTCAATTTACATAGGAAGTTCATAGCAATCCTCTTTTTATCTCAGTCATTATTGCTCATGTCTTGATGTATATATTAAAAATATGAAACTGTATTAATAAATTATATTCATTGTAATTACTTAGGGGGTTACCCAACCCAGATACACTATTTATTTATGAATACTATGTTGATGGTTTAATTATGGTATTAAATTGACTGATTAATAACCTGGTAAACGCACAGGAAAATAATCTAATTTAGAATAAAGTTATTAAATAAACAATAAGTTGCTTAAATATCATCAATAATTACTCATGGAAGGCCAAAATCAACAGAATTAATTAACCATTTTATTTCCACAGAACATAGCAGAATGAAGTTAAATATATTTTCAAGCGTATGAGACCAGAGAGTGAGACCTGTTTATAGATGCATTAATTATATATTTTTTTCACACTTAATTATAATGTGGAATAGAATCAGGTAAAAAAGATAGAAAAACGGTTTGGGCCATCTCCTCTTCCATCCTGAGCCGTGATGTTTTTTTATTGGGAAAGTTGATCCGTTACAGAAAAACAGAGATGTGTAATACAATGGCTAGGAAGGAGATATCGACATCGTAGCCTGTGTATCCCTCCCTTGGTGGAGAAGAGATGATGACCCTCATCATTTTTATCGTCACCTCTATGTCTCCTCTTCTGGGTCGTCAACCGGAGGGAAGGAAGACATCCGCCGTCGGGGAAATTGTCCCTCTTCCCCTCCTGCTTTGTCTCCCTCAATCCCTTTCTGTCCAGGTCCAGATGTCAATCGCCTTCAGGGATTTATCGTCCCCCATCCGAAGGATCTTGTTTGTTCCTATTTTTCAAAAATACTCCCACGTCTCAGGCTATTCATACCTTATGAAGATATAACAATAGCTTGTTTTCTAGACTTCCTTATTTTCAAAGGAATAGAAAATTTAATA
Source organism: Troilus luridus (assembly GCA_964056705.1). NCBI lineage: Eukaryota > Metazoa > Arthropoda > Insecta > Hemiptera > Pentatomidae > Troilus > Troilus luridus. The sequence goes on from OZ057412.1 coordinate 179,418,096, forward strand.
TTCATCCCTATATATTTAAAAATATTTTTGTTTATGAATAAAAAAAACCTTATTCTAATTGGGTTTATTTAACGTTGCTTCGACCGTTCATTTTTACTTTCCTTGAAGCTTCAAGGGGAGCGGGGTTGCTCCGTGGAAGAGGGCTTAGTTGCTAAGCAGAAGTCCCGGGTTCAAATGCACCTCTGACAGATAAAATATTTAACCTGCTAACAGCCATATTGATACTTGTAATCTGGAATCGGCTCACCCAGTCTCTACAAATTGGGTAGTCTTGATGTGGTGGCGGGGGGTAGCGTTTGAGCGTGATCTCACCAGTCACTTCCTTGTAAAACCGTTTTCTTGGAATCAATGCAGTCTTTACCACGTGGTAACCCAATCCCCATTAGGGGTTATACTCGAAATGGTTCAGGTTTTTTTTTATATCCAAATAATTCTTTGATAACCAATTAAAAATACATGCTAACGCATTCAGATTTGGTGAAATATTCGTATATTATGGGTACATTTAAAGATGTATTATTATCTTTTAAATATTTTTATTTTGAAGAGAAAAGATTTGTCCTGGCCGGGATTCGAACCCGGGTAGGCCGCATCTCTAATGCAGAGCTCTAACCATCCGAGCTACCAGGGGTAATCACCATCAAGAACAATAAATAAAAATATATTATTATCGTTCAAGATTTTCTGATGACCAAGCCATTTCTTCTCCTTATAGTACATAGAGCATTCCAAAGTACATACCAAAGTGACATAACGCACTGTATATGTCACTGTGCATGGTGCGGTGGACTCTCCATGTATTGTAGATTGAATGACATGACCAATTCTAGGGGTGTAATAACCACCTGTTCTCATCTACACTGCCTGGAGGATGAGATCTGCCAAGTGACGATGGGTTAAATGATTTAGATTGCATTATTCTTTAATGAGATTTGTCCTCTTAACTAAGAAAGAATTTGCTTTAAGGTAACGTAAATCCATTCCCTTAGGCCTTTCGGTTGGACCAATAGCGAAAAGATCATTATAAATTTAAATCATCCTTTTCTTAAAATTATTTTTCAAAGCTCCTTGGATTACAGATGTCTCATTCTTGGAAAACCATCTGCATTTTTAAACCTTCAATTTCGTACAAATGAACTCCAGATTTCTTTAGGGATCGGTCTAGATTTGGGTTCTTCTTCGCCAAAAATGTCTCAGAAAAAATTAGAAATAAATATTAAATTCAATTTATTTAAGCCATTCCTTTGGTAATTTGTTTATCTTTTATTTATTAATATTTAAATGATATTCCCTGTCTCCTGATGCTTATGTTCTCAATGGAGTTGCCAGCTCTCCTGCACGGAGATTTATTCTGTCGGATTGCCAGGAAATAAATTTTGGCAGACCCAGGCGGGAATCGACCCAACGGGTGTGAATTGTTTTTGGTCCCTTGCATCGACACGCTAGGCAACCTCTGGCACCTTTCTATACAAGGGAATTATAAATTATAATTCACGATATACACCATTATTCTAAAAATCTTTACTTTTACCATCCATTCTTATTGGTTTTGTTTAGTTTTTAACGCTTATATGCGGAATATCTTTGCCTCTTGTTTTTCATTATTATCATAAGAATTAGAAAATTAATCCATTTATCACATACTTCTTCTGGTTTTGACCGTGTCGTCAAGTTCTTTTTCGACAAAAAATCATCTTCTGAACAAAAAACATTTCATGCTTCTAAAATAGAGTCACTTTCTTTTCTTCGCTTGTTCACTATTAAAGCAATTTAATAATAATATGTATTTGAATTTATTGGGACCAAATATTAAGATCAGAGAACAAATTTTCTATAATGCATTGAATCATCTAAATGTTAATAACACTTATGCTAAAAACCTAGTTAAATCTGGAAACGTAGTTGTAAATTTTAAAATTTCATGTGTATTCTTGTTATCAACGTACGATAAATAGCGTAAAAGCAATACCGGGCTTTATTAGAAAATTAAATATTAACACTTAAATGGTCGCTCACACAACATGTACCTGAGGCGTTGGTGACCTAAGGGTTTTACGCCTTTAAACACAAAAATTATCAACATGTGTCTGGTCCTGCTGCCGAAAGTTTTTGGTTTACTACCACAATTTTTTTTGGTTTAAGCACGCAAAACATTATGGATATTACGTCATAGATAATTATTGTTTTGATATTATTGTCTGCTGTTAATTTTTTTTTTTAATTAACACTATACCGTCCGGTCAGTACAGGTGGGATTCGGGACAAAAAAATATAATGGACTGGGTATCAGAATTAATAATGAAGGGACATATTTTATTTGTAAGATTTTACAAATTCCTTTTCAAATATGTAAACGTGCCATTTGAAGTGTTTATTTGCACACGTTGTATAATTTCATGAATTTACAAGTTTAAAAAAATTATTTTTGTCAAACTACTACCGGCCCCTCGCGAAATTTGACTGAGGTAGACCTGCGACCAGTAAGGTGTTAATTTAAGAAATAAGGTAAACGATGGGTACAAAAACCAGGTACCAAAGGGTCCCATTGGCCATTTTCTATTAATATGAATGAAAGATAGCCGTTTCATATTGAAAATTTTATTATAATAAAAATAAGTATTATTATTTGTCTTAGTGGTTTAGCTGGGTACTTCATCCTGAACCTCCTTACATATTCATTACTAAATTATTGCTAATTCTAGTAAGGTACATCCGAACCTGGATAAATGGTATCTGCATATGTGGAATACCTCTATAAGTGGTACAAAACTTGTTGTCTTAAGATTTTTCCCTTAAATTAACTCTTTAACTGGAATGTTTTCATCTCTATAAGCGGAATATTTTTTTTTTTATTTGTTTACCACTGTAAATGGGACAATTTGTTTATTTACCTCTATAAGTGGAATTGACATTACTGCATACTAAGAAAATGTGAAGGAATAGATGGGTTTGTTTTGTTTTGATTGGTACCTAAAGAGTAAACATAAAGCACAATGTTTCCCAACTCTTACCTAATGGTTGATTTAATATTTTATGTATGTATGGTTTTTTATGTGTGTTCAACATACTCAGGTGATAAATTTTCCATCCATTCCAAAGGATTTTTTTCCACCAAAACGGGGGGCTTCTGGAGTGATGCAGTCACGTACCGATACCTGAAGGAAGACGTCACAAATACCCAGACTTATACTCCACCCGCATGTGCTTTTATCAATAAAAGTGTAAACAATGCCGTCATTTTGACGTATGTTCCGTTCAATGGGTTAATGGCATGGATAAGAGAAACCTTGTTTAATCGGATTACCTCTTTAAGTGGAATAGAAATCCTGTCATGAAGAAATTTCACATATCCAGGTTCGACTGTATTAAGTTTTACTAGTTAGTGAATTCTTAAACACAAAAACCACTTCTAGGAAAAAATCCAATCTAAAGCACTTATGTAGATTAAAACATTTCATAAGTTTGAGTAATTACTGAAAATAGCATCGCAAAATAAATATATAAGGTTAATAACCTCTTAAGGACGGACATATTATTTGTAAAACGGCAAATATTTATCAAGAAAACAAAATAAGCATATTGACCAACTCAATTAAGAAAGGAAATTAATTTTGAGGAACATGGCCGTTTGAAACTAGGCATTCAGGCAAGCCGTTTTGGCTAATACAAAGAACTTATCAAATAAGATGTATTTATATAAACGTAAATTTTGCGATCGTTTTGTGAATTGTATGGATCTAATTATGTTAACAATATTTTGATGGAAGGTGTACGGATTGAACGAAGTCTTCCCACATCCCAGACCGAATCCTGAAATTCGCTATGCGCAGTTGTTTTCTTGGTGGAACAATACTGTAGGGAGCAATGAAGGTAAATTGAGGTAAAGTGCTTTTGGGGGCCTCTCTGGGTAATTTCCCCCATCCTTCAGGATTTTTTTTCCCGCTTATTAAGATTTTTCACACTCTTACAAATCCTCCAAATTGAGTTAGATTGTTAAAAATTTTGTTAGTAAACTAATTGGTTTGGTAAAGGCTTTCTTTTTTGTTACATCCAAGTTTATATTCTCCCATATTTCCCTGCCAGCACAATCTTAATCTTCATCGGTTTCCATTTCCAAATTTACGGTTCTCCATAATTTACACATGAACAGCTAAATTGTCTATTCTCTGTTAATCGTGGACAAATCACACTAAAATAGCATTCGTTTCGTAAGAAACAATACTTATAAAATAATGTGCATTGTTCTACAATCTAGGAAACGACCTTTTGCGAAATAGGAGGCAGGCTGAGGAGGTGTGGTGAGGAGTTACCATTACGTTATAATTTATTATAAGTAACCCTGGTTATATTCCTGCATTAATAAATGGGGTGGGGATGCCCTCCTCACAGGTCACAAATTAATGGAGGTATGTTAATGGAGCTATATGTAGGTAAATGTTTCTACCATTTGATAGTTGTCTGGAAGGAGGGCGTATGTTACATTTTTCCGTTTTGGTTTTTTTTGTGAAACAAAGTCCATGTGATGGCCTCACCGCTTTCTCGTCAAAAAATACCTGCCCGCACGCGAAATTTTTATATACTCTTCGGTTTTCCAATCTCATGTCAAAATAAATATTTTAACCAAAGCATCGTGGATGTAACAATTATTATTTGCTTGTTTTACAATCGAACAAGAGCGTAAGTGCAAAATCTATAAAATGTAAGAAGGGCGTATGTGACAGTCACCTAATTAAATGACCCGTCTTCTTTTGCCTCTCCCATAAACTTTGAAAAATGTAACATTCGCCCTTCTTCCAGGCAACTATTCAATTATTATACTATTATATTTTTATATTATTTTTCTACTTAAACATTTTTTTTTTCTTTATATGTTTGTCCACACCTATCAAATACAAATAATAGACAATCAGCAGATTGGTCGACAGTAAAATACAAAATGAGATGAAAGGCATTATGAAGAACTGTACCCAGCGGTACCTCTTCTGTGGCTTGATTTATTTCTATATTGTAATAGATCCCTCATACACGTTCTTTTTAGTATCCACCTAGTATTCTCTGGCATGAGAGTAGTGGCTATCTATTCTATTAATGTGTTTGGACGTCCATGTAGATTTTTTCTAAAGCGTTTGTAGTATGTCCGTATGTGTTCGTCACCCACATTTAAACATTTGAAAATTCCAATATCACTAACAAGGAGCGGAGTGGCTCAGTGGTAAAGCACTGAGTTGCTATACCGGAAATCCTGGTTCCAATCCCGCTGCTGGCAAGACTTTTATTTAGTCTGTTCGCAGCCGGAGATGGATCATAAGGAATCTCGGACCCTCCTGGGGCTCACCAAGCCTCTATAAAATGTTATAAAAATAGGGTACCCAAAAAAGGGGGAAAATCAGGTGGTTGAGCGTGATCTGAGACAGATCACCTCCCTGTTGTCCATGAAAAAGTAGTCTCTACCATGTCCTGAACCCCAGACCCGTTCACGGTTTGTAATGGTACAGGTTTTATTTTATCACCAACAGAAATGCTACTTTTTAGATACCTGTTGCTTTTACATTTGCATAGAAGCATAATAAGAATATTTTTTTAATAACTAAATACTTAAATGAATTAGTCATTTGAGAAACATTTCATGTCCATTTTTGGCCGAAATTGAGTTATACATATTAAATTGTTTGGCGAAGGCTAGACAAATCCAATACGCATGTTTGGAAAATGTATATATATATATATATTATTTGAAAAATAAAATACTGATTTTTATTAATAATTCTGAATTGTTTTACCTGTTATTTCATACCTCATACCATATCGTTTAGTCATTTGAGAAACAACACATCTCCAACAACGTTTATATATTTTTTAAATATCAAAATAAAAATAATAAATTTTTTTTTTTGAAAAGAAAAGATGTCCAGTACAGGGACTCGAACCCGGTCAAATTTAATTTAAATTAAATATTTAAATCAAATTTAAAATTAATAAAATCAATAACTAATAAAATAAAACAAATTAAAAATAATAAAATTATAGGTTGGTAGAATTAGCTACAAGGGTTTAGTTGTAGAAACATATATAAAAAAAATATTTATGATGTTAAATTATGGAGTTTTTATTTATTTCCTGAAAGTTGTCTTTTTTGTCTATGAGGTGTTTCTCAAATGACCGATTCAAATATATAATTTAATAGGAGATATAATTATTCACAAGATCTTTTCTGAGTATTTTTAGTTTTACTTCGTATTGAATGTATTTAAGCAATTACCTTTAATCTTCATTAAGAAATTGCTTGGGATTTGAATAGCTTGGAAAGGTAATCAGGGGGAATGGAGGTAGGGGATTGGTGTAACTACTCAATCCATGGAGTGAGTGTAGATTTGGGAGGTTGGGAACTTGAATGAGTGATCGCCCCTAGTTTATTGAGCTAGCCTTAACTTCGGTGCAGCCAAAGCTTTTCATACTATCTCTTCTCTCTTTCATCATCCTTACACAGAAGGGATTTAAATGCTTTAAAAATATTATCTATATTTTGTATAGTATATACTTAAAGTTATATTTGCTATTATAATTATAAAAAAATGTTTTCCATTACTTGTATATAACTTTATATTCAAATTCATTAATTAAATCGTAAAACTTCAGACGTTTAGAAAGCCATCAAAGCCCTTTCTTTCTTTATTAATTAAACATTTAATAATCTCATAAATAAAGAAATAATGAATTGCTAGATTAGTTAGAATTGCTTACTAGGTTAGACCCCCTGGGCAAGGTGGGTCAAGGGATACCAAACAGGGGGTTGAAGATTCCACCTTTGGAAAGACACTCTCTGAAATGATTCGGAAGAGGAAGGTGGACTTCACAGGAAGGAAGATCGGTGGTGGTAGCCGAAGATGGGGAAACTGGCATGGGAGGGAAAGACAGCCAGACCCGGGGGAGACACACCTCACCAAGAAGAACTCTAAATGTTCCCTTGCTTTACAAGATAAGTTGTAATTTTAGTTCTGTAGATATTTAATGGAAATAGGCCTATGCCATGATGGGTGATAACAGTAACAACGGGCATAGTACTTTTCGACTTGCTCTATATTTAAAAAGATTAAATATTATGTTAATGTATAGTTATTTGCCAAAACCTTTGCTCGATGTTATCGACCCCGTGATCAAACGGAATGGTTTTTTTCGCCCACCCGGAACACTTACTGTTAGCCATGACTCAAGATGACAAGAAACATATTTTTTTTCGACTAGCTATTTTTTTAGATATTAATGCCTTAATTTTAGAAAATGTAACCGCAATCCAGCCTTGTATTTTTTTTGTTTCAGAAAAAATAATCAGAGGAAAGTGCGTAGTCGTGTGGTCGAATACAAGATCGAGTAAATATTACCTGGACCAATTACAAAAAATAATGCCCTACCAATAAACCAAGAGATTTTGTTAAGGGGGAGTATAAAGAGTTGCAAATATTACAATTCTCAATAGACCTTTATAGAGTGCTGCAAATCTTCACGTTTGAATGGGCCGAAGGAAATATTTCCTGTGCAATAAATTATTTGTAATATGTCGTAAAACGTTTAGGCAAGTCACTAGCAGGGACAGTTGGAAACGATAATACTCCAGCAGGACCAAATATCGATAACTGCCCTAGGTCGCCTTTAGGTCCCAAAGGCTATAACTCCAGCAATATCGTCTGTCATTGAGATTTGATATGCCAAGTCCGTGTCTCCCTGCCTTCGTTCCTATTACACAGGTTTTCCATTTCCCTCATTCAAATGGGATATATTTGTTCGTGAAAAATATTATAAATTTTTTTATCATACAAATATTCATGACATAAATATGTATATAACTGAACTTTATCTTATTTTATGTTTAAAAGGACGCCTATTGATAAAAATGAAAATATATTATTTGTTTCTCCATTCAAGCTAATTATTGATTTTAGTGATTTCTTTTGTTAATAATTACATCAGTGATAAGTAATGGCTTGGAAAAGCAATTCTAATGTCTATACCATTAGTTTTTTTTAATATATTTTCAATTAAATTCGTAAAGAATAAATATCATTTGTTTCAAAAAAATGTTTTTAACATAATGTTGATTTATTTCAAAGCTACTGTTTGAGCAACCTCGGAATAGCAGGACCTTCCGATGAGAGCTCCGAAATGGATAAGGAAAATGAATGTCTGATTCAATTATACCAGATCGCTGTCATTTTGATTGTAACCTTTTATTAAACTAATTACATAAATCAATTTTCATAAATTAAATAACTAATACTTTTGATAATATAAAACAATTGATTAAATTAAAAGAACAATTTAAACGTTTTTATAATGAGAAAATGTAGTTACTAATACGAGTATTAACTAAATAATAAGCAGGTAATTAATAACAAAAAGAAAACAATTGTTATTTAATCCTACGAGGTTTAACTCTATTAAATTACAAATAAATAAATGTTCAATTAAAATCGATTACAGAATAAGAAATGTTTATGTTTAAGTTGAAATGATATAATAATAATAAACTCTAATCTGTCTGTCGAAACAGATTCCAGTAGATAGTTGATTCTCGGGAGGGCGAGCTGGATTTTGAGACGACAGAGGATTTTCGTCGGCAGGGCAAGGGAGGATGTTGAAACAATAGAGGCTGAGATGATCGACTGGGTCAATTCGAATTGGTCGAATCGATGACGAAGTTTAAACTAATTACACCTGCAGGTGGGCAGCGAATTAGTATTTTCTTCTTTAAATTCACAAAAAACAACTTCGAGCTATAGCTTGCGATGTCCACGTCAAGAGGCTCGTGCCAACCTACTGGTTTGATACAGCCGGAGCGAACAAAAGCCGGTCGACTCCCTTTTGTTTTTCTCTCTTCTTTTGTAACATAAGTTTCCAAACTTATGACAAATATAGGACTTATAACTAATCAGATACCTGTTTATCTATTAAACAACTAATATAAGTTAATTAAATTATTGTAAACAATAATGAAATGAACGTTTAAATTATTAAATTAAAATTGACAACTGTGAAAAATAAGTAAAGAAGATGTTCTTTCTTTTACGAAAAATGATTTAATTTTTATTATTAAAACGATTAATCTATTATAAGGTTACTACGTCATCTGGCCTTAACAGCTACTAAAAAGCAAGCGGAACCTAGACTATGAATCAGAGAAGTGTGGGCTGAAGGAAAGTCAAACAAAGTTCTTCAAAAAAATAAAAAACAATAAAATATAATAAAAAGTCATTGTACTGCATTAACTAAACTATTTAATTTATTTGTCATCGCACCCTTGTGGGATCGCACAGATACTTGAAGGTCTTCTTTTTAAAATAACAGCGCCAGTAGATTAAAACAGAATTCTCTTGTTCTCAAAAATATTCCCACATTGCCTAAACCTATGATTTTATAAAAAATGTAATGGGCTCTAATTTACTCTGTTTTAGATAACATTGTAATGATAAAAAGTCATAAACATACAAAATATTATTGGAATCTTATCTAAAGCAGTAAAATCGCAAGAGATTCAAAATTACTTGTTGACCATTATCACTTATCATAGGCTTTGTAAGTAATGGAAATGTAGTCAATCATAATTTTTGTATTACAAAGTGAAAAATAATAATCTACTTAAAGATTACTGATGTAGATGTTCACAAAATTACAGAAATCAATTTTTCGATGCTATTAGAGTGTAACTAATTTATTATGAACCAAGTCGAAGCCGTTCTAAAGCCACCCCGATAGAGCAAACTTTACACTTCGCCCTGAAAATTAAAAGCAAACATTTTTGAAGGCTGGAAGTGGCTCCTCTTGCAACAATTTAACCAACAAAGAGAACAACTTACTTTTAAAATCCATCAACACGATTAAAACCTTAAAAAATACCAATCCTCTTCGCAATATTTTTTCCTAATCTTTTTTTATCTGGATGCTTTTAGAATGGAAGGCTTGTCAAAATTTCAATGAAGCTTTCTGGGCTTGGAAAGCTTTTTACTAAAAGTACGTAATAATTTGTTTCCATTACTTTTTAAAAATACTATTAGATTTTGTTTTTCTTGCATTAGGGAACATGGTAGGTCCGTATGTTGAGTGCTGAGTTGCTGTACTGAAGTATCCCGGTTCAAATCCGACTGTACCTGATACATTTAATCTGTTAATAGCCACTGTAAGACACCATGGAATGTGCATAACCACCTGGGGCTCACCCAGCCTTATATAAAGTGAATTAATCTGTCGTTAGAGTTGGCCAAAAACCGAAAGTGATTAAGAAAAACCGTTCTCCTAGAAACAGTACAGTATCTATGATAAATTGAACCCACAAACCTTCATGGCAAGTAGGGGAACACAATTATTTTTCCTGTTATTAAAATATATTTTGTTAAAAATCATTCACTTTATTATTAATAAACTCAATTTCTTTTTGATGAAATAATTAATTGGTTAAAATTAATTTTCTTAGTTATGGATTGTAGCTAATTTTACAGTTAATGTTTGCCTATTTTCTTTAAAAAACATTTGTATTCATTTAGTTGGGTATTTCGTTACTACATAAAGCCTAAAATTAACAAATTTCTCAGCCTACTACTAAATGTTAGCTAGATCATTGTAACTCATTTGTTTTGGAATAAGGGAACTTGGATATAGAATTTTTTATATCGTTCCTCGTTAGAGTTATTTTATATAACAATTTTTGATTAGTGGAATCATTGAAGTTTACTAATTGGTTTGTGCTAATAATATTTTGTTTTCATGGTTAAAACTTTCTATTCTTACAGGAAGCGGGGCTAGTATGTCTGGCGCTGAATTGGTGTAGTGAAGTGAGATCTTCCGACTAGAATACTCGGGTTATGACGAAAATAAATTATTTAACCTGATAACAGCCAAAGATGGAACTTCCTAGGGCTGAGGCACACCCAGCTTATATAATATGGATACTCTTAGATGCAACAAAACCTAGGGGTTGAGCGTAATCTCGGGTAAATCACATCTGTGGTGCTGTGCAACGTTACCAACGAAAGAGTACAGAGCCCACTGATACGGAGCATACAGACTCTCTATAGGTTCTAGTGGTATAAATTTTGTATCTTTACAACATTCAGATATTACTTTTCTGATAAATGTAAGATTATCCTCCTTGTTATTCAGTTCTTAGCGTACACCATACTAGGAACCATAAATTAATGTATCATGTCAAATTCACCGAGAATTTTTCCTATAAAAGTACCACAGTACTTTTAAGTAACTTAACAAGCCCAGCTAAAATTTAATACAACTATAGGTTTATTAAATCTAGTGTAGTTTCTTCATATTTTATTAAATTTCAAAATATGGGAGCTAGGATTTTCATTAATATTACTAACGTTTTCGGAATATGAGGTTTATATCACCATCGTGTTTAAAAAAATATATAATATGTGCAAGGTAAAGGGAATGTTTTGTAATCAGGAAACCTTCCTGAATTGTTAATATGAGATTGAGCAACGCTCTCCTCGCAGTAATTTCAGGTTACTCATAGTTGGCCATTTTTGGATATAATTTAGGGATGGTTCGTAGCTGGAATGGAGTTCATTTAAAGTTACTAAACCCTTCATCAACACTCTGTTCCTAAGCGCCTTGGCGCCTCAACACATCCTCTAGCAACTTACATAGATACCTACTAATTATTATTTATTGTTGGCATTTATTATTTACTAAAGTTAATAAAAAATTCTTTATTAAGACCTCACATGTGTATTAGTTAGTATATATTAGTGATAGTTTTATTTGGTAAAACTATAAGATTGTTCTAATTTATTTTATTTTAGTTGTTACTAATTTTTAAATATATTCATTTGAAAAGAAAAGATATGTCCAGGACCGGGACACGAACCCGGGTCTTCCAGATAAGATTGTTCATTTGTAATTTAATAAAAAATATAATAATTAAAAAATATAAATATAAGATTGTTCATTTGTAATTGAATAAAAAATATAATAATTAAAAAAATAATTATGAAATATATTAAAAAAGAAAAACAAAATTTACAAGCCATTGTATTTATTTTATGTATTCAAATGATTGATGGGAGATATTTCTACTTACTTTACAAAATCTTTCAGAGGTTGTGATTAAATGAAATTACTAATTTGATATCTGAATTACAACTAACGAGAATATGTAATCAGATAGCTCCTTAAGGAGATAATCTTAGCAAAAATTTTCAAGCAGAGGCTTATAGGTAAAGATCAAACAGTAAAAACAAAAATTGTCTTAACTTGGAAGCGGTAGAAAAAAAATCATAGACTGATTCTTTTTTACTTTTTGAGAATTTTTATATATGGGATTTACGAGTAATATCACAACATTTAGCATTGGTCTATTCAATTCTTTACTTTTATACGTAATAAACCTCTTTGATAGTTTGTGAAATTTAAATTTGTTTTACTTATGACAACATGGAATCAGTTCACTCCTTAATGAGATACTCGTGGAAAATCTGTAAAACTTATGGAAACGACAAATTGAAAATTTAACGCCGTTAAAAAAGAAAATGATCTCTTAACCAATGTCAGGGGAAAAATAATCTTTTTAATCTTGATCCTATTTCAATAGTTCTGTATTTGTCATGTAAGGAATGTGTACTAGTATACATGGAATTTGCGAGTAATATTTTATATTAACCATTACTTGACATTAGTTTATTAAATTGTTTAAGTTTCTTATAAAAAGATCTCAATTTCAGGATTTGTAATTCAAGAAAATAACTAGTTTTAGTGACGTCAGATACGTAGTTAATTCTGGGTGAAATCGAAAATGAAACTTTGAGGCCATTGAGAGCAATCCGCATGGAATTTAGAGAAGCTTCCCCCCGACGGCTATTCATTCCACCAGATCCTCTACAGCGATAGCGAGTTATTGCTTTCCGAGCGAGGGTATTCACGAACCGTCCCTCCAATCAATTTAATGGAGGTATCGACCAATAACTCTTGTAAATGTTCTCCAAGAGGCGGGACTAATTGTGAGCATATGGCTCTTCGTCGGGGGAGCATTTCGGATTAAAACATTTCCAGTATATCACGGAGCTTGAGCGAGGGAGGGTTGTTACCGACGGCAAAACAGGGAACTTGGCTAAAAACAGGGACCGTGGCTGGAGGATTAACAAAAACAAAGCAGCCCGCTAATGCATCACCTGCTGGGAACTTGGACCAGCACCAATCCCACCTGATTAATAACATCTATCAACTGAGGTTAAGTTGCACCTGGCAGGTCAGGTTTAGTGATTACCTTCGAGGAAGTATGATACGGACAAGATCACGTAACAGATATTAAATTCTTCTAAAAAGCACGCTTAAATGAGACAAGAATATACGATTATGTAACGTGAATAAATTATTCTGTAAAAAAATTAGGCTTTAATAGGCTATAAAACTATTTTATATTACACTGGGATGTTTTTGTTCATTTAACGTCACTTTATGGTGATATGGCTAGTCGGACAATGCTACAGTGGGAGTCCTACATTTTCCAAAACCAGGTTTAACGAGTACTGGCAACGGCCAACGTCCCTGACAAAGTATTGGCTCGGGACCCCTTTTTAACGTCCCTTCCGAAGGACGGCATAACTAAGGATTTTTTTCTCCCTCTATAATATCCTAGGGCTACCTGCTGAGATACGAACCCGCGATCTTGGGCTTATTAGGTTGTTATGCTAACTACAAGAGCACAGGTCGCCCCGAATACACTCGGTTATTCTCTGTATATTATATTACGAATTAGTAAAGACTATCGCTTATATGTTATGTCTTCCGCTCGGTGCTGTTACCTGTCGGGGTAGACCGAAGGGATTTGAAGCCTATCATCTGTAATTTACTTTATGGGCAACAATTAGTACATATGCATAAATACCATTCCTCAGTTCAGTTTATATTTGGCCAAGAACTAGCTAAAGTTATCCTTATATTAACATTTTTTTATTTATGTTAGGTTCATCCTTACTACAGAAGATCGGTTTGTCACGTAGATGAATTAACATATTTTGGTTTCGGTTCACATTTGTTTTATTTATGTCTTCTTTTGGACCTTTGGCCCTTAAACCTAGTCCCAAATTATATTATCTGATTATTTTATTTGACTGTTATTTAGTATCGTTTTCTTACCCACTAATGTTAAATATCGTTTGATACGTAGGATACTTTCCTACTTTCCACATTATAATAATTTTTTTCCCCTAATGAAATGATTATTTAAATATGGCCACTAATATATTTTTAACACGCTTTTACATGCTCACTATATGTTACGGTCATTTCAAAATATCGAATTTAATTGAATCTTAGCAAACATCTGAAGACCAATGGCAATCCAATGCTTTAACAAGTCTGTCACATGATCTTTATTATTATCAATTCTTCATATCCAAAGATAAGGTAGTTAAAAATACAAACGCATACAAGGCTTATATTGATATTTTCGTAATGGCTCAACTTTTACCATAATCAGTCTATAAAATATTAACTAAAGATTAACTAGAAAAACCGCACTTTTTTAATGATAAAATGGACTTTTTTGTTTGTCTATATCGTAAACATTCTTGAATACTTGCCACGGGACCTTAGTAAATTTTCGGATACGAAAAATTGCTAATCCTGAAAATCCTGGTCTTGAAATATTAGTAAATCATGATAAAATTAGTAAATTATTGTTTTGGCATCAGTCCTTGAGAAGTGTGCAATGTTTCAGTTTAAATTCGAAGTGATGGGTCCTATGGGATCTAGCCTCTATAAAGTTGTTAACCAAAATAAGGGGGAATTTGGCAGTTGATTTTGATTTCGGACAAATCAACTGGATGCACGACCGTTGTCCAGGAAACAGTACAGTCTCTACAATGTACTGAGCCCTAGACCCATCACGGGTTGTAGTGGTACAGTTTTTTTTATAGGCAAAACCTCTGCTATAATACGCTAAATGTTAATCTTTGATGTACATAAAAATCAATTTATTACAAACTGAAATATATCAATATTTTAATGCCTAGATTTGGAATGAGTTATTGCATAAATTTGATTTTTTTTTTATATATAAATCTTCGATCATGCAAATAGATCAACTAATCTACTAATCTAAGTTTATTTTGAATAAATAAGCGATTGTGCTGAATTAAGTCCAATTTTGATATATATATATATATATATATATATATATATATATATATATATATATATATATATATAAATACAAAGAAAGCGGAGTGGATCAGTGGTAGAGCACTGAGTTGTCATGCCGGAAATCCTGGTTCAAACCTCGCTGCAGGCAAGACTTTTATTTAGTCTATTTCGAGCCGGAGATGGGTCATATGAGACTAGGACCCTGTTGGGGCTTTCCCAGTCTCTAAAAATATGTTTTAAAAATAGGGTTCCCACAATAAGTGGGGAAAATCTGGAAGTTGAGCGTGATTTAGGAAAAGTCACCTCCTTGCAGAACTGTTGTCCAAGAAACAGTACAGTCTCTACCATGTACTGAACCCCAGACCCGTTCACGAGTTGTAGTGGTACAGGTTTTATATACATAAAGACTTTGTTTATTAAAACCGTGGTACAGGTTTTATATACATAATTTAAGGATCTTGTAACGATAGGAAATTTTTACAGATTAACTTTCTCTTGAGTACTGTAATCAGTCACCATTGTTAGCTAAATAACTTCAAAATACTCATCAAACTGATATCGCATACATCCATGGAGTAATATCAATTATTTAAAATTTCTCAATTAAGACATAACATTTTTAGAGAGATTTTGACATTTTAGACCAATTATTCATCAGACATGTATTGGATGTTTAACAAAATTGACATGTTTTATATCAAATAACTTGGTTATTGTTTCTAACATGAAAACTTAAAACTGCCTTTTGAGCTTGTAATGAAATCTTTAAAAATGTTTGGTCTGTGAAATTATGTTTAAATTGAATAGAAAAAAATATTCATTAGAAAATGGTTAACCATACATTTTTTTAGTTATTTGAAACTAATTATCCTATTTTATTCGCATTACCTACGTTCACATTCGCAAACAAACTACCGCCAATCATAAAATTATGAAATGCTACCATACTCATCAAATTTATTTATCTAGCTTTGAATCGACTATTATGATTGTAGATTTAATATTGTTCTAGGATATATTTTTCTCTCAGTAAAATCATGAGTAATTTCATGAACTTTATAATACTGTATAACAGGACCTGATCCACACTTTTATTATTTTTACCAATTCTGGGAACTGTACGAGGGAGACTTCATGAGAAAGCATAACTAAGGCAATTAGTTGAAAGCGAGAAAGGCTGGGCTCAAACAGTTAGTGTAACATGTTACAAGTTCTCTTCCTGGGAATTCCTTGTTATTTTGGAAAATCCATTGAAGGAAAGGCAGCAATTACTTACAACTCTATTCTGTACATCTAATTTAGTTTTTTTTATCAATTAATATTTTATTTCTATGAGAAGAGGGATTTACATAGGATAGAGTCGAGCTGAGGCAGATAAGTTATAAGTCTTTTTAATAGCCGTGAGCCCGATGAGATCTAGAGACTCTTCTGTACCTCACCCATCCTCTTTTCCTTGGTTTTCCTTAAACAGAGGAAAAACCTATCGGTTGAGCGTGATATAGGTCAAATTTACATTCTAACTATAGTAGTCCAATTTTTGAGGAAGAATATGGTCCGGGTCAAGAAATTTCTCTTATATAGGGAAAATCCTTATTGGTAAGCCAACGTATCGACCCACATTGCAGGTCTTCTTGAGGGCTCGTAGGATCGGCGGGGGTTGACACTTGACTAGGACAGCTCTAGTACAATTTTTATACAATCCGCTATTGTTGGTAGTGGGGGAGAACAGTATGTACAGGAAAAAACTGGCAACCTTTTGTGGCGAATAACTCATTTATTCTACCCACAGCTGATAATCTACCGTGGGGTCTAGTAGATGCTTTGAATGCGTCATATCGTATGACCATACACCATCGTAGAACTCCATGACCTTTGAAATACAATAGTGTCTGGTATTACAGAACCCAATCTTTTTTCTGGATTATAATATTACAGTTTCGATGACTTTAAAATGTTTGGTAATGGAAATAATGGTACCAAAGTAGTTTTCAACTAAAAAACTGTAATACCGATCCCTTAGTTCACAAATGTATTAAGTGCAAATTTTTCAAAAATGGGTTTTGTTATATAAATAATATTGTAAAGTTGTGATCAGGAAGTAATAGATTATATGTTGAAATAAAATTAAAAGAGAAGCTGTAAAGGATTCAAAAATATATTGTGTTCTTAAACTTGAACTGTGTTAAATTATTATCAAAGTTGACTCGTGTAAAATCTTGTTTTTGCCACTTAATACATATGTGAACTAAGGCATCGATATATGGTCCAAGCTTCAAGAATAGATTAATTTTAAATGTTGACATTCTAATTTCTTTTTTTTTTTTTAATTTCTGTCTGTTTAATTCATCCAATTCATTATTTATTAAGTAAATCTCTAGAATTACAATTAGTGAAAAATTTGAAGACAGTGGAAAAATTGAAAACAAAAGTATTAAGTATCTAATAGTAGAAAAAATAAGATATTTCTTAATATTTTTTTTTGGTTATATTTGCGATTTAGAGTTTGTTAGAAATTTTACCACCCATTTCAACAGTTATTTTGATTTTTATAACATTTACACATGTATTAAAACTATTAGGTTATTGTAAAGATACGATTTTCTGATGAAATATTTTGTAACAGAAAACTTTTAACATATTGCTTCATAGATGATATATAATACCAAGAACATATTTGACCTGTTCTAGAGGAAATGTATATCAAATAAAAAGATCTTTAATACACTTCTTATTGTTTGCTTTCTGGGATCGCATATTCTTTGCACCAATTTAAACAAGTTCGGCCAATCCACATTGCAGAATTATCATTTAAATAATTAATTTTCTGTAAAACTCACGATTCAAGAGAGACGTGTAGGCGAGCTAACATTTCCAGATCGTTTGAGTCAAAGGAAGGCAGAATGGATACAATATCCTGTTACTTAAAGTTTTACTCCCTTAATGATACTTGAGCTTCGGTAAAGGAGTCAGTTACACTTTGTCAACGGAGAGTGGTAGATGATGAAGACCCTCAGGAAATGAAAGAACTAGCGACAGATGGTCATAGTTGCAGGACTAATTGATGTGGGGCTAGAGAGGAATAGGACAAAAGACTTTCAGGATACAATTCAAACGAAAGTAAGATTGGAAACGATATCGAATTATTACGTTCGCATGCCGTCAAAAAGTGAATAGACAATAGTTCAAAATAATAAAAAAGGTGCTTTGATAGAAAACAAAACTACAAAATAGATAATAATTTTCAATACGTTTAAAATAAGAATAGGATGATGAACATAAAATTTTATTAAACCGTAGGAAGCTTGATGTTAATTGTTGTAAATATTTTATCGACTGATAGTTGTAAAAGTAAGGCCAATATAACAAAATCTTAACAACCGCTGAACGTATTTCAAATGAATTTTTTGAATCGAGCGTGTTTTATTTTATTTTTTATTGAATAATTTCAGCAATTATTTAATATTCCACTTTTCAATCCGGCTAATTACAAAAGCGTTTTTAGATACTTTTTTTTTTTGAAAAATTTAAGAAGTTCCCGTGTTGGTCCTGCCAGTAATTGCATGCTTGTCACAAAGACTAATCTATATATGCCTGAGTACAGGCCTTAGTCAATATGGAAATATGGTGTCTTCGGGTATGAAAAATTGCTAATCCTTAATAAAATGGTCAGGATAATGAGTCAAACTTATTTGATTGTTTTATTTTCATCAGTCCTTGTTCAAGTGTGCAAAGTTCCAATTTAATTCGATGTTTTGAAGTGACTGAAAATCTAGTTCAAGGATTCCGTTACATTAATACGTACATACAGGCGAAGCTAATATAAGCATGATGAAAAAGAAGTATTAAAGGTCATATTTTCTTGGGAAAAATTATTGGAATGAGCAAGCTATAGGTTTCTATTCAACAGAAGATTTTAAATTTAATAAAACAATATCTCATGTCATTTGGGTGTAAATAATATACGTCAATATTATATAAATACATTAGAGACCATTGGGGGGCTAATTACTAAAACTAAATGATGTACTTATATTATAAAAATATTATAATTCATACAACTTTACCAGAAAATAATCAATTTTTAAATAAGATAATTTAATTTATCTTAGTTCATGAATATCCATTTGTTGTGTTATGAATGGAGTGGGTTAGGCTCTGAGTAGCTGTGCTAAAGATCCCCGGGTTCGGGTTTTACTGTTACACTTAAATTATTAAATGTTTTAACAGCCATAGATGGACTCGGTGGGATCTGTAGACCCTCCTCGAGCTCACAAATCCTCTATGAGATGTGGGTCCCCTTAGTTGGGGAAAAGTCTCTCGGGTGAGCTTAGCCTCCTTTGACAACCGTTGTATTTAGAACAGGACTCTCTACCCCAAACCTAATTAAACACCCTGATGAATTGAAGTTGTAAAACTTTTTTTTTTCAAATTTTTAAAGCGATAGAAAAATGGAATTATGAAATGGGAAATTCAAATGTGTATTAATCGTTTGGCAGAGTACAGACTGTATTTTTATTACAGGGCTGAGAAAAGTGCGCATAATGGCCCGAGGAATCAATTGCCTTGGAGCAGAGCCAGAAGTAATAAAACTAACTTGCTTCCCTTTCCTTCATCTTCATAGGCCTTATGCCGAATAAGAGGATAAATCGTTTTCCTCCCGCTGTGTTATAAACTTTACGGTCATAAAATATACGACGAAATTGTTATAGCTATAAAAATGGCGAGATATAATTGGTACCTGGTTCCTGAACGAGCGAGCAACTAAATATATTCACGCTCCACCTCTTCCTTATCCTGTCTCCTCTACCTTCTACTTTCCACTACATACATCCCGGTTATACTCGATCCCACGGTTCCGTCTCCTAATTTTCTTCTTTATTTTTTTCTACTTTTATGAATACCTAAATCGGTCAAATATATCGAAAAAGAAATGCTTTAAAAATTGAAAACGTATACAGACAGTTATAGTATGGTTGGGCCATGTTTCACAGTATGGAGGAAAACAGAGCTCCTAAAAAGATCCTACTTGTTACGATGTATGGCACCAGGAGGAGAGGAATACCTAGAGAACGGTGGCTCCAGGACCTGGAAAAAGAACTTAGAGTACTGTAGTATAGTGCTAGTTAGTTGGTTATATCGAATAGAATAGAAAAATAACTTTATTCCAGAGCTATTTAAATTAACAAACATGAATAGAAAAATAAAAATATGACCAGGAGGCTACACAATAAACATCATAAAGTATTAGCCATAAATAAAAATATGAGCCAGAATGAAATAATCACTTATCATCGTTATCATCATTATATAAAAAAATACTTAATAACAAAAGCTATTATACTAATAATATAATAAATCCATTATAAATGAATACTATTTCATTTAGACAAAAGACTAACCTGCTTAGAGAGATTATGTTTGGGAAATGACGAGGTATTGGAAAAGCAAGGATCTAAATATGGAATTGGTAGATAAATGACGGATATTAGAAGGAATAGGTCTAGATAGTGTTAGAACGGGCGAAAAAGAAACGCTCAATTTTTTTTATTCTGTGGGGACAATTATTTAAATCGAAATGGCGAGATCTTGTTTTCTCGTGCTGGACTGAGGATTGGATTTAGATGAGGCTGTAGATATAGGACGCCTGATGACAGTTAATTGATTGGTATAAGAATGAACAAAGAATATTCTGTCTATGAAATGGAAGAGGCACTTTAACTCGTAGTAGAATTGGGACAATCGAGACCGTCAAGGTACATATAAAGATGAAATTGGATACGTATATTGATGATAAATATTAACTTGTGTATACGTAACAAAGCGTCACTGAATTATTTTTATATTAATGAGAAGGGAAACCTTTCTTCCTATTACAAATTTGAATCATATTTCAGATACTCCTATGTGTGTTCCAAGGTCCTAGTAGATGACATTTGGGATCATTGTTACTGTGCATGGAAGGACTGTTTACTAACGAGTGTTTTTATAAGAAATTAATCACATAACAACATAAATGAAACTAATAAACAAATTATTTAGGAAATAAATTATTCTGAATTAACAGATGGAAACATTTCAGGTCCTAAATTATACAAATTAGTGGAGGCACGAAATGATACCCTTTACAAAGCAACAGAAATAAACTTTCTTCTTTACTAATATCTTGTCCCCTAATTCGGGATCGGCTGTGGGGGATAAGTTATATTAACAACCCTGAATCGACTCTATGCGAATTGGATGTACCTCTGGGGCCCCCAGACCTTTATAAAGTGGGTACCCTTCATTAGGGGAAAGGCCTATCGGTTGAGGTCTATCTCGGGCAGATCAAATCCTTTCATAACCGTTGGCTTGACAGTAAAGGGACAGTTCAGCCCCTTTCAATTCACTTCATTGGTTAATTAATTACTAAATTACTATTAAATTACAAATCAATATTTCCTCCAGCTCAACAATGATCAGGGGAGAAACTATATCTATATTTTCATCATTAGATGAGCACTACAAATTAATGCCAAATCTTTTTAAATTCCTGGAAGATGAAGCCGCACTTTTCTTGTAGCTGAAGCAGTTTGCGTTGCAACTGCAAGCAGTTGCAAGAAGTTGATTGGACATGCACTTAATACTGGGAAGACAATTTAGCAGCTACTGTTAGCAGATATTATTATAATAAAAACTATATTTTTATTCTGAAAGGCAGAATGTCGGATGTAGGTGACAATAGCCATAAAGCATAAATAAAAAAAAAAACTGTACCACTCCAAACTACGAAGGGTATTCGTCTTCAATAAACAGTTGAGACGGAAATAATTTTAAGTCGATGGTTTAGCCAGTTATTTACAAAGCAAGTTAAGAAATCATTCTACCATTAATTTGTCGCTCAATTAATTTGGACTAGTTGATTTACAAAGGATGGCTGAGCCGCAGGAGGGTACAGTAGGCTCTATATTTCACAGGGTTGATCCTCAGTTGTTATTAGAATAAAATGTTTGTCTCCTTCAGCAAACAAATGTAATGTGAAATTAAATGATATAATAAAATGCATTACTACAACCCATAAACCGTATTGTGTACAGTTGGTGGTAAGGACTGCATTGTCTCTAAGCTCACGGAGTTAATTTAGACCGAGTAATCGCTTGACCAGTTTTCATCAAAGTAAGGGTACCCAATTTACTGAGTCTGGTTGACCCTAGGTCGATTATCCTCTGTAAGCAACTGTTCCATTCACTATAAAAGAGAAGTATCTATGGACACAAATTCGAGGGTATATAAATATACTTTTCTCCCCATTTTAACTTTTCGGAATCTTGGTCATTACCAACAAATATAATGGTTGGATCCCGGCTTCAGAAGTGAGATTCCTTAGGAAGATAGAGGGGAAAACATGACGAGACCGAATTTGCAACTGGATCATTAGATCAAGCCTTGGAGTGGAGCCTGCAGAAAAAGTAAATGAAGAAAACAGTCTTACATGGTTAGGACATGTTTTATTATTGGAAAACCACAGGCTGGCCAAGATGACTTACGAGGCTAAGGTTGAATAGAAGAAGTTCCAGATGAAGACCCCGACATACCTGAGAAGGAAAGCTGGTGTTTAGGAAAGTTTCGCAAATAGAAGCCTGAGATGGAATAGAAGAAGAGAAATGGCTGAGGGTCGTAAGGTGTTGTCCGGGCTGTACAGAGGGAAACCTCACACTGCCATGAGCGGTGGTAAGGATGGTCTACGATGATGAAAAATAAATTTCTTCCTTCAACTATTTTATTTTTTCATCTTGTATTTACTTTGTATAATAATTTATTTCTATAATTGTTTACCAAATAAGTATAGATAAGAAAATGGTCCGTATGGAGGTCATAAAATAATATCTACAAAAATGAATAAATAATCTTTTTAAAATGAATTACTTCCTTTTGCTACTATATTTTTTCCAACTTGAATAACTATTAGTTTATACTATAAATGTAGATAAGGAAATAAACCGGGCAGAAGAAAAAAAGCAGTTCCTACAATAGTGAATTAATAAATTACAAAAAAGTTTTTTTATCTTGAAAATTATCAGTCTACCGCATAAATATAGATAAAAAAGGTGGAGGTAAAAGAAAATTCCTTCGATAGTGAATAAAGACTTTATAAAAAACAAATTACTTCCTTTACCTACTATTTTTTTTCTTCTTGGATAATTAATATTTTATCGTATGAACATAGAGAAGAAAATGGTCCGTGTTGGGTAAATAATTATTCCTGTTGAAAGTGAAAAAATATCATCCCCTTTTAAGGGATATCCTACATTCCTGCTCTGATATAGTGGACTGTATATTAGTGGTAAAGATTGTAGAAATAAAAATCGTTATGTAACTGTAAACTATAATGATAACAAAAAATATAATGTTAATTACTTCTAGTCGGTAATTCATTAGTGGATGTTGCTTTCATCTGATTGCTATCAACTCCAAACCCTTTTGGCTGCCTGCTCAGGATATTCAACTCCTTAGTGATATGATGAATATTGACATAAATAGAGAACATGGTCTTGGGTCTAGCTGTTCACTAGAAGTAGTACAAGGCCATTTTGTACCTATTTGTAGACCTAGGCATAATATGAGGCTCTTTAGCAAAGACATGAAGCAAGCCAGGAGCAAGTTATAAGTAAGTAAGTTAATAGATATAATTTATTAATTAGAAGCCGACGTTTCGACCCACTTAGCAGGTGTTCTTCAGGACTTGTGATGTAGGTAATAAGTAAGGGGTGACAACCTCATTTTTCAGGTTTATTCTGTATTGTTTTCTTCTTTTTTGTTTTGGTGGATATTATAACTACCTAACAACAAAAGAAGATAAAAATCAGAAATCGGAGCTCCAGAACCGACCAGGAAGAGACGGGGACGGAGTTGCGTGAGGCCTGAACCACATTAAAGCGGCTAACAAAGACTTACACGTATAGCTCTTGCGTGTCACCGCGGCCTAATTGTGGCCACAGCTCATGTCCGCTATAGAGGGGTGGAGGGGGTAGTGGGGGGAGGGCGATAACTCCCGCGAAGAAAAGGAAATGGCGCAGTAAATAATGGAAAGCTCCCAGCCTTCGCCAGTCCTCGCTCTGGTACAACCTCCCCCCTACCTCAGGACACGGGCTCGGATTATTTCAGGATCAGGTCCAAGGCATGTGTTTCCAAGACTAGAGGAAATAATACCTTCAAGTTAACTATCCCATAAAAGAAGACAAATGCAGTACATAGATTTTCTACAGAATTTATACTGATATTCCCGAAAAATCCAAGAAAGAGTCTCAGCGATCATCATTATTCTAAGCATTAAGCTATCCTGTTGTCTATAATATCCAATAACTCAAGAATAAGAGATGAATTTCTATTAAAACTTGTTCTACCTTAAGTCATGAAGAGCTTTTGGTTCAGTGCGTGGTAGAGGCTGTAATTATCTGGGACAAAAGTTGCACAGCGAGTTTTTCTTCGAATTAAGAGCACCTACTTGAACGCTGGTTGAACCCCAGGAGGGTCTCTAGTTCTCACATGATTCATCCCCAGCTGCTAACAGATTAAATAAGTTATCTTCCGCATCCGGGTTAAAACTTGGAATCTTCAGAACGGCCACTCAAAGCTCTACAACTGTACCTACTAACCTGTACAATATACACTTCAATTAAATTATATCCAATAACCATGAAGGTGGGATTATTAAAATAACCTTGTGCTATAGATGATGCATTGAATTTCACCGCCCAATAACGCCCAAAAAACATCTAAGGGCGCCCTAGAAATATTTGATACATCTGTTTTACTTGTTTCCCCTTTATTTAATTTTCAACAATGATTGACTAACGTTGATTTACTAAATAAGTTAAATATTAATAAGAATTTTTTTAGCTGTCTTTCATAAAACTACATGCCTTTATATTTGATTTCTTTACAATTATTGATCTTCCGATTTTTTCTATCTATTATTAGCTTCCTACGGGTTACCTATCTTAATTAAAGAATAATAGTTTTAACTAGTCTTAGATGTAAAAAAAGTTTCCTAATGGATACTTTAATATATATTTATAAAATACGTTTAAGAAATTTCAACCTTATCAGATTATTTCAACTAGATACCTAATACTAATAACGAGAAGCGAGGGGATGGTTGACTGGAAGATATACGTGAGGAAGAAAATAGTTGGGGGTGCAGTCAAATAAAAACACTAAATAAGTGGTTACTTATTTAATTATGTGCCGACGTTTTGACCCACTTTGTGGGTCATCTTCAGGGCTAAGAAAGAAAAACAGACAAAATAACAGAACTATAAAAATACATTGCAGACTAAGAATATGATAAATGAGAAAAAATATATACGTAGAGAGGTAGACAATTAGAACAAAAGCGAGGGATATATATGAATAAAAAATTTACAGAAAAAATGTAAAATGTGGTGATGCCAAAAAGATTTTTTTTACAACGATAAAAGAAGGAAGTAAACAGAAAGTTATTTAAAAAAAGAAAAAGTATAAACATCAGAGGCGAGAAGTAAAATTATGGAAAAGGTAGTAGAATATATATAAAAAACTATAAAATGTACGATAATAGACTCCTGGGGAGTTTAGGGGGAGTCATTTTGGCTATACCTTCTTTCATTTTACTTATGTAAACTCCCCAGGAGTCTATTATCTTACATTTTATAGTTTTTATATATATTCTACTACCTTTTCCATAATTTTACTTCTCACCTCTGATGTTTATACTTTTTCTTTTTTTAAATAACTTTCTGTTTACTTCCTTCTTTTATCTTTGTAAAAAAAGTCTTTTTGGCATCACCACCGTTCTGTACATTTTCTCTGTAATTTATTTATTCATATATATCCCTCACTTTTGTTCTAAATTTCTACCTCTCTACATATATATTTTTTCTCATTTATCATATACTTAGTCTGCAATGTATTTTTATAGTTCTGTTATTTTGTCTATTAAATATATAATTAAATAAGTAACCACTTATTTAGTGTTTTTATTTGACTGCACCCCCAACTATTTTCTTCCTCAATACTAATAACATTTAATTTTAAATTATGTAGCATGTTTTAATTAATTTTATTTTATATATTTGTAATTAGATAACTGTTTTTGCAGTTTCATATAAAAGAAATTGATGGTAAGGTATTCCCTCCAAGGAGACTTCATTAAATAAAAAGGCTTCCATTAATCCTAGCCCCTGCATTTGTTTAGTAGGCTAAAACCGCATAATCCACTCCTATATTTCCGCCATTATTGTAAACCAGCCAGCACCAAAGTGGAGTCTTGCGGGCAAAGTATTCGAATCTGCAAGGCCCATTTTTATAATAATGTTATCAATTTTATCTTTAAATTGTCTTTTTCTTCAAGTACCATCTTCAAATTTAACATTGTGATGTCCCTAAATTTCGCTATGGGCAATCAAATGTAGAAATTCATATTTCCAGCTCTCTTATTCTAGCTCTGATATTTCAATTTACGTCTCGTGAATGTGTATTTTTATATCATATTTATAACCTCTCTTCCATGCTTATGCGACTCTAGACTTCTGCCTTTATTACGTTTTCCATCCTTTATATTCTGAAATTTTTTCTGTACACGCGCGTTTGAATCTATTTAAGAACTGCCGCATTCACAGTCAATGATTTCGCTCTATAAAGGTTGGCAGAGAAAATGTTACAGTAATAAACGGTGTTGTGATGCCATACTTAGATTCTCTGCTTATTATTATTAAATATTTAAATTTTGCATATTTTAATGAAGATGAAGATGCCTATTTCTACTCTCTTTGTTATTTCTAAAAATGAGTTCATTTTTGCTGTCTATCATTAGTCCAAGGTGAGTACATTGCTCAACTCTTTCTACATTCCTGCCGCTAAACCTTATATACGTCAGATACTCTCCACTATAATCGATAGATTTTATAATCCTTTTTAGTATTATGATCATCCTTAGGTTTAACAAGTCATACAATTTCATAAAAAAAAAACTATGGCGAATAAAATATTTCGAGAGAAACGAAAAGTTCAACCAGTTGTTGATGATTTAAGCTATTATTAGTATCAATTGCACAACTGTAAAAAAAACTTTTAGAAAAATATTATTATTCTTATATCAAGTCATCCATAATGACCTCAATGACCCATTTGTTGCTGATTTGGCCCGAACCTGATAGCAGTCTTTTTATGAATAACAAAAGGACCATGGAGGACAATGGACCTCCAAGAAAAGTTTTTAGCTAATGACATGAATTTTAAAAAAAAGAGAAAAAAGATGACTTGTAACTCTTCTGAGATGAAGGAAGTTCTTGATGGATTGTAAATAACAAATTAGTCGAAACGTATCCGCAAAATAAAGTTATTTGCCAAAAAAAAAAAAAAAACCGACTGGAAATAGGTTTTCATTAAGTGAACGAATTATTAGATAATGCAATCCAGTTTACATCCTTTCAAAACATTTATGAATAACTTAATTTCCATTCGAACCCTCTAATTTCAAACCTAGCCAACTCTTCAATTCCTGACATTCCTCCGAGGTGCTGAAAAGAAGATGTATTAGAGACCAAAGAATAAGAATATCGTACAATGGACAGGGGGTGAAGTCAATGAATAAACAAAAATAATTTTAATTTTCTTTTTTTTTTACTACTACTACTGGGCAGTTTCTCTGCTTGACTTTATTCACGCTAATGCGTATCATCCATTAAATTTATTTTTGGTAATGTAATAATAATAATAAAGGTTTACTGACATCATGTTACGACAAAAGTCTCTCCCTTAGGAGTTAAAATGGAGTTGAGCTCCCAAATATAATTTTACAGAATAGTAGCAATATAAAATAAAATAACCAACACTCATCACAAAATACAACAACAAAAATAAAACACTCTATTAGAACACATATAAATAAATAACAAAACTAAATTTTTACAAATTTCAATATAAAGTAACCAACACTCACTATAAACTACAAAAACGTTCTTCTCACTACAAAGCACAAAAACAAAACAAAACTTTTTCCCTTTTATAGACTGTTCACAATTCTGGAGCAACGGTCTCTGTAGTTGGCCACTTTAATCCACTTGGTTCCCACTATTCGGTTAATTTCAAGGTAATGTTATAACACATTGTAAATTTAAATAAACACATATTTTTTTTAAATCTTCTTTTTTTCCCTTTGAAAGGACAGTTTATTTATTGGCACATCCCATACCACAGTATGCTTTGTTCCTTAAATTAAAATATTCTTATGTAAATTTGGAGATTTATTTGAAACAGCCCGCCTTCGTTCCATCTTAAAATTAATTCTTTCTTAATATTGAATTTTATTAACGACATTGGTGTTTTATGAAAAGAAGAGTTACTTTTTACTGATTTTATTTTTACCGATAAATTTAGAGACCTAAATATGCATAAATTCATCCTAATAAAAACAAGAATAATCTGATATCAATAGAATTTAAACCTTAAAGTACATTAAAACGAATTGTAAATCACATGAAATGTGTCGCTAGCCACGCGCAATACGCTACAAGCAATGCCAAATACACTCAACAGCAAAAAAAACCGGACACTTGATATTTTTCGTATTAAAACCTAATTATCAGCAATGTGTTTGTTTTTTCGGGTATTCTAGTTATTACAGAGAATGTAGGGTCTAATTCCATTGAACTAATCCCTTCAGGATTAGTAAACAATTAGATAAAACTCAGATTTGATTTATTTGTCTTGAAGTTGATTTACCTGTCGGACCTATTCTAAACTGTAAGTAGTTTTTCGCACATTTAAACATCTTTAATTTATTAACCAAGCCTTTACTGTGATTAATAGACATGTTTTTTTTTAATTTTGGTCCAGAATAATGGTTATTTTAAATGTTGACATAGCCCGAGCTGATACCTTGGCCAGAGAAGGCCAGAGCTTGGAGTAGCGGAGTCTACCATTCACGATGCACTCCGGCGTTTCCAGGAGACTGATAACTTCGATAGGAGGGCCGGCAGTGGGCGACCAAGGGCAACAATGGCAGTATACGATCGATTTATTACGCTGTCGGTATTGAGAGAACGACTTTTAACGGCTCCTGAGGTCCGGGAAAGGCTTGAAGTGGCTCGAAATACACGTGTAAGTGCAGACACAGTGCGGCGGAGACTGAGGGAGCATGAACTCGTATCAAGGCTACCCGCGACAGGGCCCCAACTCCTGGAAAGGCATCGAAGAGAAAGGCGATTATTTGCTAATCAGTATTCTCATTGGACTCTGGAGCAATTGGGAACTGTTTTATTCACGGATGAGTCTCCATTTGGTCTATACCACTAAGGCCGAGACAGAGTGTGGAGACGACCAGGGGAGCGATTTGCTCAATGTACCATTCGTGAATCACTGCCTTTTGAAAGGAGATCAGTTATGGTTTGGGGCAGAATTAATTTCCACGCACGGGCTGAACTGATTTTCATAAATAATGGGTTCTGACTGCTCGGAGATACATTGAGGAAGTCCTCCTAGAGGCTGTGATCCCATTTGCTCCATTTATTGGTGAGCAATGCAGGATAATGCTCGTCCACATACCGCCAGAATTGTTACCGAATACTTGGAGCAAGTGGGAATCACAGTTCTGGACTAGACTGCACGATCTCCAGATATGAATCCCATAGAGCATTTGTGGGATAATTTAGGGAGGCGTGTTAGACGCCGTCATCCTCCTCCTAGTGACTTAAATCAGCTCCAAATTGCTCTTCGAGTAGAATGGGATGCTATGGCGGTGGAGTACGTCCAGAATTTAATTTCTTCGATGCCTGACAGGGTTAGAGCCCTTCGCCGTACCAGAGGGAGTAATGCCCGCTATTAGAATTACATAAATCGTTAGAAAACCTAATAAAAATGAAGAATAACGTTTTCTAAAAAATGTGTTCATTTATCATTTTTTCTTTATTTTGTACATAATCAATAAAACTTGTCCACTTTTGGCAGATTTTGTTTAAATAACCTATAAATTAACAAATTCTTACTATAAATTAAAAAGATTAATACATATAAATATATATTTAACAAAATTATA
Source organism: Troilus luridus (assembly GCA_964056705.1). NCBI lineage: Eukaryota > Metazoa > Arthropoda > Insecta > Hemiptera > Pentatomidae > Troilus > Troilus luridus. The sequence continues at coordinate 179,448,295 of OZ057412.1, forward strand.
AGACCAAATCTAAGTGTCCGGTTTTTTTGCTGTTGAGTGTATATTTGTCCCCTACCGAAAGACTATAAACAGGGCTGAAGAAGTTCTTTATTAAAAAAAAAAACAAAAACAAATAATTACATCTAGAGCTGCTTAAAAAACTCAAGAAAAATAACGAAGGAGATCCCAGATGATGAGATCTCGCTACAATAATTGAGCCTGGGGCTGTCAACAATAACTCCAAGAAACGAAACAGATTTATTGAGGGCGGACAATTCGGTAGAGGGTTCATTAGACGGGAGGCAGGGAATTATCGATGCCGGGCCAACATTGTCCCCTTGTTCCAATGACAGTCATTGTGTCCTCAGGCTGACACCTTAAAGAACATTCCTAACCCGCTCGTTATTACATCCTTCTCTCATTTATCTTCAACGCTCTCACAGAATGGATCCTGACTCAAATTAAATTCGTTGAATAATTCATTGTACGTTATAAACTCTTGAAAACTCTGGTATTCTCTCTCTCCGTTATGAGAAGTACTGGAGGAGCTGGGTCTGTTAAGGGGAGAATCGTCTTAACCGATTGGATCTGTTTATCTTCTCTCATTCTTTCTTATGACTACTTCTATTAGGCAAACGTCTAAACAGCTTTTCTTGAAAATCTCGATTTTTCACTGCATTCGGGATTTCATCCTACATAAACTTTATATATAGGTATTTGTCATAAGGTCATCTTGAAAACATACCAAAGGATAAAAAATGGTCAGGAGGTGCAGTCAATGAATACACAAAATGAGAATAATTTATTTTACTGTACCTACGTTTTGGCCTAAGATTTAGACTTATATAATTATTATTCTTCCTTTGTTATATAACATTTATTTTAGAATAACTTCTTCTTTGGTACTGCAATATTTTATATAGTTTTTCTTGTTTCCTTTTTTCTCAGCCTTGAAGGTGGCCTAAATCATAGGATTTACGCAATTCTTAGAATTATCCAATCAACTTTTTTCCATTTAAGTACTACAGAATAATTGAAAAGAATTAAGAAATTGTATTTATGGAAGCGTTATTTATTAAATGTTATATAGGAAAAGTTATTTTTTAAAACTACTTTATGAAAGCAAAACACTTTTATTCAAAATATGTACCCCCATTTGCTATACCTTTTCTCAAATATTAAAAAAAATTATTGTTTTGTGGTGGAATAAGATTTTAAAATGCGCTTTTGACTTGAGAACCTCAATTCTAAAAAAAAAACGCTTTGAGGAAACTGTTTCAAATTTCTGAACAAATGAAAATCTGTTGAAGATATGTCTGGCAAAGAAAATTGAGATGGGTGCACTTCGTAGCCCAACTTGTATATACACATATATACAATATTCTCATTGTCGTGTAAAAGTATAGGTCCCTTCCGATCAACATATGCAGGTTGTTTTTTGTTACATTATGCCAATATCGCTGCATTACTATTTAGATGTCCTGATTTCATCTCGAAGAAAGGAGAAATGGATTATTTACGAATTAATTATTTAATTTCACCAGTTGAAATATTCTGAAACTTAATGCGAATGTTCCGTTCTTTACAATACCCTTCATGACTGTGAGCGTTCTTTCATTCATTTAGACCATTGCATAAATCTTTAAAATAAAATTTAATGTAATACAAACCTGTGGTTTCTGAATTTTATGAGGCGATACTCTGTATATCATATTATTATTAATTTATTATATTTGCTATCTATAAATATATTCAATAAGTAAAAGGATTATCACGATCCTGATATTTTTGTATGCATCAATCCTTTTCATTAATAAGTTTACTCCCAGCTCTGAATACAAACCCTACTATATTAGAATAGTTAAAATTATTTGTTTGGAGTTCATAAGAGGGCTTTCTGAGTATTATGAATTCCACTCTTTATTTCACTTTTTTTTTTTTTTATCTACCTTTATTGAGCTTTTAACATTTCAATTTGATTACATTTATGTAATCGTTATAATGGATTAATTATGTTATGATTATATAGAATAGATTCGATCTATGTGACCGTAGGATATAGTTTCATCAACATTATTGATATATCTGAAATTGAGCTGTAACATCATATTTAATTGTGTAGGTAGTTTATCAAAAACTCTTAGATTTGAATAGTTAATCTGAGCTAAAAAATCTCTTTATGATGTTCTATTAACTGAGCTCAAGTGGAATTACTTTTCTTAGAATAGGTATGTAAATATTCAAGTAAATCACAACAATCTTGCAATTAAAACAGATGGAAGTTGAAATATCTTCCTCTTGGAAATCATTCGTTAAATATTTCATTTACTATTTCCACTATTTTGTTAGTTGAATCACGCGACCTTTAGGTCGATCGATATTTTTTCCCCGCATAAAACGTTCCTAGAATCTTGTTTGCAATCAATGAATTATTTATTGCTGATTGTGTGGAAAAGATTTAATAAAATGCATTCTTGATATTGGTGTGTTGTTAACTATTACTATATGCCATAAGTGGTGGCTACAATGCTGAAGACACGATGAACAAAAAAAATGTCAATGTCAAATGTCACGATGTAATGTACTCCTTTGTCTGCATCAAATAAATAATAAACTCCATTTAATAAACATTATCTTATTATTTGTCAAAGTATATTGTCTTCGAGTATCAAAGCATTAAGTGTATGTTGAAGTGTTTTCTTTCATGTTATAATGTAATTTTTAGAGAAACGATTATTATCAATTTAGTAACTACAATAATAATTTAATTATTTTATTCGTATTTTTTGCTGGTTTATTAATTTTTTGCCTATGAGAGAACTTACATTAATAATCGTACAATGTTAATCTTTAACTTTATCTATATAAATACGTTTCAGAAATTACTTGTCTTAACCAATATTTTTTTTTAAATTTATTTATTGATATTTACAACTGTATAATAAAAATACATCTAGTAAATGTGCTAAGCGATACATAATGACATGTGAAAATGACAAGTAGAGAAACTACCCACTGGCAGTACTCAAATCATAAGTTCAACTAAGAAGTCACGGGGTCATCTTCTTTTCAGACGCCTCGGAGGATTATCGGGAATTGAAGAGGAAGCTAGGTTTAAAACCAGAGGGTTTGAGTGGAAATGAAGTTTGTTATGAAAGGATAGATAGCGGGTTCGGGCCAAATCAGCAACAAATGGGACATTAAGGTTGTTATGGATGATTTTATTCTTAACAAAATAAGGAGCATTAAGGATTTTACGAAGGATTTTGGATTGTAGGGATTGGATACGAGAGGAATCCGATAGCTTAGTGGAGCCCCAAAGCTCTACTCCGTAGGTCCAAATAGGTCGTATGATGGTCATGTAGATGAGTCTTTTGTAATAAATTGGGAGCTTAGAGCGTTTGTCTAGTAAGTGTTGAAGTAGCCTGAAACGTCGAGCGGTTTCTTGTCTTTTCAGTCTCGTATGAGGATTCCAGGTTAATCGTTTGTCAAGATGCAACCCTAAGTATCGGATCTTTTCTACAGGCACCAGTGGGATATTATTAAAGGACACTGAAGGGCAGGAAGTCATTGGTTTACGACGTAAGGTAAAAGTGATTTGATGCGATTTTTGAGAGTTTATTTTAATTCTCCAGTTTGACACCAATCTTCAAGATCAGTGATATGGGATTGGAGGCTTTGGGATGCAATAATTGGATTGTTGTTGACAGATAATACACATGTATCATCAGCATACGTGGTAAGGATAGTATAAGGATGAGTTGGGATGTCAGCTGTATAAACTGTATAAAGGATTGGGCAAAGGATACTACCTTGAGGAACACCAGCAGATTGGGAAAATAGGGATGAATAGACATTATTATGATTAACTTGGAAAGTTCTGTTTGTGAGATAGGATTGAAGGATGAGAAAGTAGGTAGGCGGTAGGAATCGACGGAGTTTGTAGAGCAATCCCGGATGCCAGACTCGGTCAAATGCCTGTTCCACATCAAGAAAGACGCCCAAACAATATGATCCACGTTCTAATGCAGAGGAGACTACATCCACCACACGATGACATTGCTGAATAGTGGAGTGGGATGCTCGGAATCCAAACTGGTGATCTGGTATTATGTGATTTGCATCAAGGATGGGGTACAATCGTTTGAGGATGAGTTTTTCTAGGATTTTACCCAAGCAAGGTAGAAGAGAGATAGGACGGTAAGAGGAAGGGTATTCTGAGTTTTTTTTAGGTTTGGGTATCATTTTTACAATGGATAATTTCCAGAGGTCAGGAAAATATGTGGAGCGAAGTACAGCATTATATATATATATATATAGGTAAGGTATAGAATGGCTTTTCTACGAAGATGTTTTAAGATATGAATTGTGATGAGGTCGTGCCCAGGAGCTTTGCGGGAAGGTAATCTGTGAATAATGTTGGATATTTCTGTAGGATGGAATGCTTTGGGTGGAAGCGATAACTAATATTTACAGGAAAAATAGTAATATTGCAACTGTATTTTGATAGAGTAACGTGATAGTAAACATTTCGTCATGAATTAGCCATTCTTATGAGAACAATACAATCTCGGAGCATCGCCAAAATAAACGAATTATAATTACGTCAAAAGAAAATATAACTTGTATTTAAAATATATCTTTTAATTATTAAATGATAAAATTATAGTTATGAAACCGTTCTCTTGAATAATATATACAAAGATATATTAGGAGAGTAATTGAAGATTTACAGCAACAACAACAAACTGTGCTAAACTTTTTTCTTTAAATGTATTTATTGAAATTTACAACTGTAGATTGAATACATCAACTAAACATATTGAAAGATAAATAATATCCCGAGAAAAAAACAAGTAGAGAAACTACCCAGTTGTAGTATTCAAATAAAAAGTTTAACTTAGAAGATCACGAGGCCATCTTCTTTTCAGAAGCCTCGGAGGGTTATCAGGAATTCAAGAGGTTGCTAGGTTTGAACCTAGTGGGTTTGAGTGGAAATGAAGTTTGAAAAGATTGATATCGGATTCGGGCCAAATCAGCAACAAATGGGACATTAAGGTCATTATGGATTGCTTAGTTCGTAACAAAATAAAGAATATTATGGATTGAATACTAGAGGAATTCGATGTCTTAGTGGAGCCCCAAAGCTCTACTCCGTAGGTCCAGATGGGTCTAATGATTGTCATGTGAATGAGTCTTTTGTAATTAATTGGGATCTTAGAGCGTTTGTCTAGTAAATTTTGAAGTAGCCCGAAACGGAGAGCCGTTTCTTGTCGTTTCAGTCCAGTATGAGGATTCTAAGTTAAGAGTTTTTCAAGGTGTAGTTCTAAGTACCGGACGAGTTCAACAGGGGGCAGTGGAATGTTATTAAACGATACAGAAAGACAGGAAGTATATTCAAGCCATATTTAAATATGGGTAGATTAATGTCTGGAATTTTAATTAGAAATAAATAGAATGCAATTATTTTCAAACAGAAAACAAAGAAATTATCAAAAAGTAGGTTTAGATTAATTATTAAAATGTAATGGACTGCTCCAAATAGCTGAGCCTTAAATCTCTAAAGTGCTTCATTGCTATAATTCTAAATTTAGGATTATGGGTACAATGTGAATTATATTTTCGTTGATTATAGTAACGATGTGTGTGGTGAGATGTAATATAAATGATGTAATACTGTATATGTAACTTTGTTTTGTCTTAATAATATTGTTGTATGACTGGTATTTTATTTTTCAAATGGGTCTTGCTATTTTTGTACTGTGGCTTATGTTTTAAAGTTCATAATGCCAATAAGGTACATAAGTTTATCTATAACTGAATCTCAGAACTTCTAAAGTTGGCTGGCTACCTTTTGTTACTATAATTTCTAGTTCTATTCTCCTGATATTTTAGTGAATAACATATTTAACTCTACTGAAATAAATAAGCAAATAACTAATACTTGAAAATTGGAAGTTGAAAAAATAACGTATGGCGGCCATTTACGAATCGATACTGCCAATAACATACAATCAAGTCCGTTACACAGCGCTTGTTAGTGAACTTGTTTTCTACTGCTTCCTTTTGCTGGAACACCAAAAATAGCACAATAGCGCTGTATAGCGTGATTGATAAGAGAACGCTGAGTATTCCTATTATTCCAGTGTACCCAATAAGACTATGTATTAAGAAAATATCTACACTTACAAACAATTTGCCGATGAACTTAAGGAGCTTTTCAGAGAATAAATTTTTAAAATAAAATAAATGATTCACCGTTTTTTTTAAGAGAAAATCTTCTCAATTTTTATTTAAATGCATTATTACTTTGTTATTTAACAATAGAAATATTTCTGTAACGGTAGTTTTTAACAACCGACTAACAAAAATTGAAAAGTTCTCTTTACAATATAATTCAACTTTTTCTGTATAAAAGATGGAATAAAGTTTTGTTTTAGCAGAATTTAGGTAAAATTTTCACTCAAATACAAAGTATAAATTATGAAATTTAGAGCAGTTCAGAAATAAATTGATAGCATAAAAACTGCCGCCAAAGATATTAATATTTCTCTACTCTGGAGGTAAAGTGCACATTGTAACATTTTTGTTTTTGTTCCGAGAGCTAATTTTCCAATACCTTTAAATTATTAAAATTCGCTTCTTCATCGAATATGATTATTAAATTGTTCTAAATTTATCACATTGTAAATGTTCTAAATTTTAATCATAGTAATTATTTATGAATATTTAGCTAAAATATTACCTATTTGTTGACCTGGTGACCTTTATCTCCGGGGCACAGATTTGTTGAAGTGACAAGAATAGTACGATAAAACACAATAATAAAGACTTTAAAAAAAAAACACAATACAGAAGAATCAAACTTTTAGTCCATAAGACGGACACGTGCTGGACTTAGAGATTCCGAAGACTGAAGGTAGAAAAATCAGTTTTTCTTTTCCTATAAAACTGTTGTTGCTATTACATATATATATTAAGGGCTTTTAAAGCTATAATTTTAAAATTTAGGTTTAATAATATGAATATAAAAAATGTAACAAATCATGAAATATTTTAATGATTTATTGCACTTGTTACAAATATTCATGAATTCACCTTTATCTCATATCTCAGTGTGGAAAATTTCCACTTTCCTAGATAGTTTGGTCACAATTGCATCTTTAATTGTATGAACTAAGACGTTTTAAACCAATCCGTCAAGGGCCAGGTGCATGTAAACAAAAAAAATACTATCAATAATAATGTAGTACAGAACGAAAGAAATAGAAATAATCATTTACAAAAATAAAGCTATTGGATATCGGATAATTTGAATTTAAAAAGGCCAGAGGAAGAGCAGAAATCTAGTGCAAAAAATGTAGTTCTGAGCGGTTAAAATTGCGTATAAAATGCATCTACATTGCACTACTTTCCTATGACCATCGATACTGTATTTAATTTCTTATATAATTTGCAACAAATCACAAAAATTATATGTTGTACCAAATATACCAGTTTCAAACTAAAAACAATTACCATCGACAAATTTAAATGTATCTATACAGAATCATAATATACAATGAAAGAGAAAAATATATACAAAAAACTCAAAAAAGAAAAAAAAATTAATAATAATAAAATAAACAAAAATTGTCACTAGACATTCTTAATAAATTATTCACATATATATAAACAATACTAATAAAATAAAAGATATTGGTATCCTACAATAATAAATGCTTTGTTCTTTTATGTAAATAGTTCATACTTTTTTTTTTTTTTATAGTTCCCAGATCGGTACAGTATAGTTAGAGAAATATATACAAGAAAACAATGACTACAGATGTAAGAGATTGACAAAAAAATCGTACTTTAAAGAGGTACATAAACCACGGTATGAAAATACTGCTGCATGACACTAACGTTCATTCCCTTTGGTTTTCGGCGATTGTAAAAAACAAAAAAGTAATCCCAAATTTAATTTAATTACAGAAAAATATCATTATTTCCTAATTAATCCTTCTTTCAGGATAACCTTTAGTTTGTTTACAATATCGATTGTTGGAGTAAATGAAAGCGACCGGAACAGGTTTATTAGATAAAAGCGGACAAGAAGCAGGGCACTCAGGAAGATATAAAATAAATACAATTTGCTTTATAGAAGCCATTTAACAAATTACAGGATGGCTAGTTTAATTCAATTAAAAGATTCCACTTTAGCCTGATTGCCGGGGGGGGGGGGTCTTTTGCTAAATCCGTGGCAAAGTTTAGTTTTAATGTTCCTGATAAATTACTAAAATTAAATTCTCTAGAGATGAAGTAGATCGGTCTAAATCTACCATCTTGGATATTTACTCAAGCACTAACTACTAGCTAGTTACACAAGATAAGCTACGTCAGTTCAGTTTACTAATTCTCACTTCCTTATTTGTATCAATTGATACTAAATGGTAGCATGTACTTGAGCTACAGTCCTTTAGTATTAATAAAATTATATGACGAAATACGAATGAATCGGGTGTAATTAAATTAATCAAAACATTGAAATGGTTAAAAAATAAATAGAAATAATAAAATCGCGTTGACTTATTATCTCATGATTCCATAGAACTAAAAATTTATTAGATTTGTAATAATGATGATTTGTGAAATATATTTGTATTTACCTACTAGGCCAGGCTAAGCTAGTTTCAGGTCAATAATTAGGATTTAAAAATGCAGCATATCATGAAATATTTTTAAACTTCATGGGAGTAAAAATTATAAAAACGAGACAATTACTGAAATATATTAAAGTTTTATTAAAATCTAGAAGAGATTCAGAAGAGAACCTGGTTTACAAAATTCAGTGCAGAAAATCTTAATCATTCACCTACTTTTGTACATCAAGTTTGTAAATAATGTATCTGCTTTATTTTTTATATTTATTTATTTAGACGATAATACTAGTAACAGATTAACTCTAAAAAATTATTATATTATTTAAGTAAATCTATGCTTGGTAATTTGTATTTAGGAAAGCAACATAGGGAATAGAGAGAAAAATCACATGTTTGCGTAGCCTGTTTTTATTAAGTACGAAAGATTGCATACATCAGACACGATCTTAATATGTATAAAGTTACTAAAGTAAACCATGAAAAGAATGAATAGAGATTCATTAAATTATAAAATGATACACGCAAAAATGAATTTAGGATTATAGTTTAATCTTGTAAATTTACCTTATGATTTTAAATAAGTCGTTTCTTTAATTAACGCCTAGAATCCCAGAGCCTTATTAATTCCCAGTGCCATGCACGTCCTACTTAACAGAATTAATATTAAGTCTAATCACTTTGCATTCATCTTTAAAATTCTTAATCAATAGAATCATCATTCCAAAGAAGCAATCAATCGATTTATTAATGCCTTGATTGGATAAAATGGCTACTGCCTTCTGCTCATATTACTACTGCTCATTATGATCACTTAACAGGTAAAGAATTGTTTTATGTTGGGGTATGGGTACCTACTTTAAAAAATCTAAAACAAATAAATACCACATTTTCGAATCTATTAATTTAGAATAAGGAGTTAAAATAATAAATATTAATAGTAAAATTAATTTACAAATGATTTTGAATTATTTCATAGTGTGAGGCGCATGATATTGTGGCAAGTCTGAGAGAACAGGGACGGGCACTCCGTCAAGAGACCATGGCAGAGAAATCTGTTCCTTGACGAAACACATTTTTTGACACGCGGCATCCTCCGACTGTAAGAGGCTTAGAAGGGAAAGACTGGCTCCGACTGAGAGAAGGAAAGAGCTAAAGTGATTTATGCTAGTTCTTCTCAACTGGCTTCAGAATGTAAGGTAGCTAGTTGTGAGGTATCAATCTTACAGATAAGTTTCAAAATATCTTAGTTTTCCTCTTCATTTTCCATCTTTGATCTTCCTCATATTGTTTCGTGTTATACTTAAAAATGGAGAGAACTGAATTCATTAATAACATATATCAAATTTTACACACGATATGAAAAAATTATTAAAGACGCATTATATTTATTTAAACCCTTTTAAATTTAGAGGACTTGTTGTCTATAGTTTAAAAATCTAAAATTAATAATTTACAAACTCAAAGACTTCTCATTTTATAAGACGTTTTAAAAAAAATATATATTTATTGAAATTTACAACTGCATACAAAATACATCAAGTAAATATAATGAAAGATAAATCATGCCACGACATAAAGGCAACTAGAGAAACTACCCGGTGGTAGTGCTCAAATAAAAACTTCAACTTAGAAGGTCACGAGGCCATCATTGAAAAAAAATGTTTTATACCAAGTAACAGAAGATCTATTGTTACTTGGTATTTACTCTAATAGGGATGCTTAGAAGATAAAATATTTAACATAAATTAGGATTAGTTAAGGGAACAGGGGAAACGAATTTCTAAATCCCAAGTTTGAGACCGATTGTGGTAGATGAATTACTTGTTCAGTTACCACTTGTGAATCTACTCTATGAGGTTCAGAGAATGAACGATTAATGTCCGTCTTGGGCACATCCAGAAAGTGGATACTTCTATTTGGAAAGAAAACCTGAGCCTTGAGAGTGATCTCGCTTAAGTCACTTACTTGAACAACCGTTGGCTTGTCATTACCACTTACTGAACCTCAATACACTTGAAATATTTTGATTAAAATCGGCTATAGGCCAGCTTACATCTCCTTAGTTTTGGGTGAGGATTGGAAACAGGAAATGAAATGAGATTTGCAATATATTATTAAAATAAAAGAAAAAGTACGAATAAAATGTTCAAAACACTAGTCGAGTGTTATTATTTTTTTATTATTACCATTGTATTTTTTAGAGGAACTGGAAGGATGTGGTAAACATTCGAAATATTTCATACATAATAAAAGAAAATTTAATCATTTCAACCAAAGCGTGACAAGGGAATTCTTTTCGTGATAAATTTTTACTTCTTTTTTTTCACTTAGCATCGTTTTATACTGACGGTGCTATATGGGGACTCATAAATCTTTCCTATACAGGTATAATTAGGATAGGTTCCTTTAAAAAGTTCCTGTAACCGTAATAGCTCGCGACCCTCATTTTAAGTCCCCTCAGAAGGACGGCATAACCAAGGATTTAAAATGTATTGTATTAGCACTTGAAGGACCTGCGTGTAGTTGAAAGACCTTAAATATATGTTGTGAAATGTATATCCCTCTGAATAGAAACATGTTTTAATAATTGACCTGGCCATTGTCCGATGTCGGATAGTATTTATTTTGTTCACTTCCACACAATACCTATTAGAAAAAAATAAAAATTTTGTTTTGTTGCAAGTAGAGAAAGATTTAGGTCTGTTATTTTATTTAGAGAATATTATTGTACTATTGAATTATATAATCAAAGAATCTGCAAATAAAGTTTGCTTTAAATTATTATAAATTTGACTGTAAATCAATAGTATTCTATTTTTAACTTAAACAATATATATTTTTTTTAAATCAGTCTTTTATCGATTGGATGTCAGATAAGACTTTCTTCCCCTATTAAAGGTCTTATACAACGCGTTTAATCCGCCCCCCCCCCCCTGAGGAAGTGCAACAGGTAGTTAACTATCTCCCCTCGAGAGCGCTAGTAATTATTAATAATCTTCCATTTCTTCAAGACGTGGTGAGTGCTCCGGATCGGCCCGTCCTGAGGAATAATTAATGAAGATGCTCGCCATTAGCGAAAGGTCCACCTGATGCCACTCGTAATGTCGTAACCTCCGGGTGTCTTCTTCGGTAGGGGAGAGGATCCTGATGGTCTCTCGCCGACGGTATATAATGGTTTTGTCGGGTATTAGCACTCTGCGGGGCGTAGTACTATGAAGTATAATTCATTTTATCTTTATTTCCTTCCGCTTATGTTAAGCGCTCAGACTAAATTTTTATGGAAACAATGATGTTTTGTTGATAATGGGAAAAAGATATTTTATAAAATAAGCGATTTATCTATTAAATACGAAGATTTCGTAATCTAATTGATTCACAGAATGAAACTGATTTAATCATATTTTCTTATTCTTTGAAACTAAAAATAACAACAGAAAGGAAGTACGTAGACGTACCTACTTAGGTGTATGTAAGGTATGTTTATAAACATATGGTACAACTATCAATATCTACATAAAAAATCTAAAAAGTCTGACGATCCTGCTTATAGAGCCTATACCAAGTACCTTTTTCCTGGACCAGCTCTATTCTACGCTTCCAGTCCATTCCACTCCTCAAGAATGCTTCCTTTACGGTGTCTTCCCAGGATAGGGGAGCCCTTTCTCTGGGCCTTTTTCCTCTCGTAAGTTATCCTGGGGATTCTCTCTGGATCCATCCTAGTTTGTGCTTATCCAGGATATTCTCAGCTGGTTTCATATCGAGATTAGCCAATATAGTTGTGTTAAGAAATGGTAGGAAAGAAGGTCGATTTATAGACGGCCAGTTTGGTCTGCCTTGTCTCCTCTCATCTTACCAGGAAACCAAGTCGGACCATATTAAACATTTTACCCGCTGCTCCGATTTTTTGGACCAATTCTTCGTCAATGTATTCGCTTTCATTGAGATGAGCACCTAGATATTAAACACTCTCGATTTTCTCTAATCTCTGTCCAGCAACTTTTAATACTGTCATTATTCTTCGGGGTTTCTTCCCTATCGCCAGAGATTAGTTGAGCTGTTATCTTTGGAAGTGATACAGGCAATATTTTTAATGTATCGTGAAATTTAAGTGTTCGAAATTTGAATTAATGTAAGAATACGGGCAAACGTTATTGTTTTTAGCACATAGCATTTAGCAAAAAGTAAAGTCTTTAACACTATACAAAATTTAAATTTTTTATTGTAAAATAATAATAATAGCTCATATACATTAGCTACAACTGGATTCCATGAGTTATGAACTAAGATTATCAAACTAGAAATCAGAAAATTATTAATTATTACAGTTTTAATAAAAAAAATATCAGCATTTTTTCTTATAACAATAATTGAAGAGACAAAAATTATTGAGCAAAAATACATTTGTGGAAAAAAATGATTTCTCTGAAATTCGGTTCAAATATTTTTATTTCTAAGGAATTCAAATACTCTTTTCGATCGTGAACTTCGATTCATTCGCAGGATGTATGCAAAGAAATTAAAGTTTCTGGTTTTATATATTTTATTACTATTTTTTTTTCTGAGTCAGTTTTTTGTTTTATATTTATATTTCGAATAAGGATAGACCATTTAACCACTGATGAGTCAAAAGGAGCGGAGTGGCTCAGTGGTAGAACACTGAGTTGCCATTCCGGAAATCCTGGTTCAAATCCTCCTGCAGGTCATGACTTTTATTTAGTCTTTTTGCAGCGGGAAATGGATCATATAGGATCTAGGATATAAAATATTATAAAAATAGGGTACTCAAAATAAGCGGGAAAAATCTGGTGGTTGAGCGTGACCTAGGACAAGTCACCTCCTTGCAGAACCGTTGTCCATGAAACAGTACAGTCTCTACCATGTACTGAACCCCAGGCCCGTTCACGGGATGCAATGGTACAGGTTTTTTTTTTTTAATTTAACCACTGAAGTAGATATAATTCTATTTAGGCTATATATTTTATTCTTATTTATGTTTTTATTTAATTATATGCTTAATTTACTTTTCTATTTACATAAGCCAACAAAGTGTTTTCTAAACTCCAGATTAAATATGAATAGTAAAATGTTAAGTAATTAAGAAATAAAAGAAGGTCTCTTGGGTTAGGTCACAGCGTTTATATTTGTTTTTTCCGACCATGTAATGACACGATAAAGGGTCCTTCTCAAAGTTCAAATGCTAACACTATCTTATTTAAATCCTAAATAACAAAACTATGATTAACTGTGATAATTAAAGCTTAAAATTTATTAGATATTTTTTCTTTCTGATCACCTGTCATTCGTTGATGTCGACTAAGGTTGAAAATTTCTTTAGTCTACGTACTGAAATAATCAACGTACTATTTTACCATATTTTTTGTTTTACATTCAGTCGTGTCTGGTAAGATATGAGTGATAACACTACTGAAATTAAAAGGGAAAGTTGCTTAAAACTTCAGTTCAAACTAACACTAGGATTCAAAGTGTTTAGAAACAGAGATAGATCTATAATAATGATCTATATGACCTGGAATGAAACCATTTCCAATTTATTGGTAGAGTAATATTAACTATTAATATTGAACCACCTATATCTTGTATTATTATTCTTGTACTCTGCCTAATGAATAGTACAGGAGTTCGAAGGCTAGTCAACATTTTGAGATCCAGTAAATTTCATTCATGTACTTTTTGTTCAGTTTTTTATGCTGAAGGGATGTGTATTTAATTGAGTTCTATGGTTCATTTTGAGGGTATTAAAGATTTTGTGATTGAAAGGTAACCGATTTTCATGTCTGATGAACCATTTTGAGCTCAGCCTAATGAAAAAATTGTGTATTAAATCTGTATGTTTGAGTGTACGTAATATTTTTGAGGGATTTTAAAAGTACGACATTTAAGCTCAGGTGGCTTAGATTGCTAAATATTATTATTTTATTCATATACGAGTATATATAAGCTAAGATGCCAGATTATAACATGAATCCGTCTATATTATGTGCAATATAATGTATCCGTGAGTGTATCAGCAGGGATAGTTTGTTTTTGTGAGTATTCTCCCAAGCTCATTGGATACGAGGTATTTTAAGCAGGGAGGTGTTGGGTACTTCAAAAGCACGTCTGTTGGTGTTTCAGACTCTGTAATATTACCCACCCAACTCCTCTCCAAACACCAGAGGCTTCACGGAGGGGTGCATAAATGATATTTTATTTTTTGTCATTAATCATTCAGAGCCCGAAGTTCCTCCAAGTATCTACTAGCTTTCGAGGTGTCTTTAGAACTAAGAACTCCAGTGCTCTACAACCGATTAGCGCATTCCTCGCGACAGCTGACACAGTTTAACTGTAACATTCCTATTCTCCTGATCAACACCTGATTTCTCGGTACATTCGTCATTCTGGGATGACTAAATGAGTGTAGATCGTAACAGAACTCACGGGACATTCAAACAGTCACTGGACAATGATCAAAAATGTACGGAAGCTATTCTTTGGCAGGGGCTAATCCTTAATATCAAGTCGGAAATCAAATATTTGATATCTGATGTACAACATCACTATAAAGGTGTTCATAGAAAGTCTAATAACGGTCTTTACACTTTGTAATATATAGGGATACTTTGATGGGAGGTAAGATCCTTTAATAAACATTAAATGGCAGTCTTCTTGAAGAAGTACGAGTCCTCTGCCCGGGTGAGTGTGAGTGCTTGCAAGAGATTAGAAACTTCTTCAAGTTAACATTTTAAGCTCTTGGTTGTTCTGCATTGATTGTATTAGGGCCTACTCCATTTTTGCTGTATTTTAAAAGATTTATTCTCTAACCGGGAATAATAGTAAAGCATAGGAGATTATCCCTATATTTTTAGAAGTATGCAGAAACGTCTCTGAATATATACGGCGATGCGGTACATTATATATGATTACAAGGATTTGGATTCTATACCTACATCAAATAATGCCTTTTCATCACGTCAGCAAGCCGTCATTTCATCACGTCAATCAGCAAGTATGATACTGGATTGCAAGGATGAACAATTAATTAAATAATTAACAAAAGGAACAAAACATCGAGGTAGGAATTTAATATCATTGTCGATCTCTGAATTGATGTTGATCTAGGTAAGTATTTCTAATGGGAAGGGTAGATCTGAAATTCACTGTCCAATTGGAAGTTGCTTTTTGCGAAATAGGTTTGAGTTCATCTCATATGTTCTATTTTGTGGTATAGTTACATTCATCCAGCAATGATAAAAAATCTATCTTTTACGACCGAGAGTTTTTTACAAAATGTTTACAATATTTTACAATAGATTTAAAATCTTTTACAAATCCTCAAATTGAACGATTTTTGATACACAATTATGCTCTGCCTAGTCTTGGAAAATCTCAATAGTACTTCAGTGTTACATAAGCATTAATCTTTATTACTACCTAGAAATATAAGTACTTTAAGAATCACAAATTATATGGGACAACACAAAATGTAATCAAAATTAATTCTGATTAACGATTTTTGATACACAATTTTGGCACAAACGATTTTTGATTACACAAACGATTTTTGTCACGATAGTGGACATCAGACAAACGATCTTTGATACACAATTATGCTCTGCCTAGTCTTGGAAAATCTCAATAGTACTTCAGTGTTACATAAGCATTAATCTTTATTACTACCTAGAAATATAAGTACTTTAAGAATCACAAATTATATGGGACAACACAAAATGTAATCAAAATTAATTCTGATTAACGATTTTTGATACACAATTTTGGCACAAACGATTTTTGATTACACAAACGATTTTTGTCACGATAGTGGACATCAGACAAACGATCTTTGATACACAATTATGCTCTGCCTAGTCTTGGAAAATCTCAATAGTACTTCAGTGTTACATAAGCATTAATCATTATAACTACCTAGAAATATAAGCACTTTAAGATTCACAAAGAATACGGGACAACACAAAATGTTATCAAAATTAATTCTGTGTCCATTATTCACAAACATCTAAAAGACGAATCTCGATTTTTAAAAGAATCTAGTAATGTCAAAAACATACTTGTAATAAAGATCTAGTGAAAAACATAAAATGTTAATCGTTTAAGAGATAAAAATCATCCAGATTTGAGTGATCAATATGATTCTTACTTACCCTTTGTAAACATTGTGAGATTGTTACTTTAACGTAAAAAATAAATAAAGCTTACTACAATATTTCAGCCTTTATGTTTCATAATGAATACAATTAAAATATTTAAAAAAATTAATTAAAATCCGTCTGGAGCTTAACCCTGAGGCTTCATGACCAATTTCCTTGCGATTTAATAAAAATCCACAATTTCTTTTGAACTGGAAAATCAAAGTAACTATTAATACTGTTTATTACCCAATATAGTATCAAAGTAGTGACTGATTCTATATCCTTATAATTCTGTTATGAAGTTGGATAAAATAAATGTTAAGAATTTCGAAATTATTATATCGATTTCTTAAAAACAAAATGTTCATTCTTGGATGATTTACATTTCAAGTTACGCATAATCTTAAATACTATCATGATTTCTTTACTATGATAATATTTATTCATTTTTGATGGTGAATAATTAAATGAGGAAAATTTTGAAGTTATAATAGATCGTCGATGCAAATGCAAAGTATTGAATGTGAAAAAAAGATAAAAGTGAAGAAACAATTTTACAGTTCATTCAATATAAGTGACTAACGAATTTTACCATTGTCATTAAATATTGCTTTTTATCTTCCAGGTGATTGTATGATTTTTTTTATCAATTATCAATCATAAAGCCAACTTTTTTTTCATATTCGATACTTTGCATTTGTATCGACGATATATTGATTTTACGAAAATTAACGTTTCATGATAAGTATAATCTAAAATACTGTCATGATTTTGAGTTAATGATATTATTTATTCGTTTATGAAAATATATCAACAAATGTAAAAAAAAAATCGAATTTATTAAATCAAGACTTTAGAAAAAAGCAATATCAAATGCCAAATGATAAAACCACTTTTCAGAAGAATGAAAAAACTCCGAGGATAATTTAAAATCAGTGCGTATCGTCTAACGAATTTTCCTTTTTTTTTTTTTTTTTGAAGTTTCACCCAACTTTAGGTTTCTCTCGATCAATCAATTATGTATATTCCGTGATTTCCTCTCCGCCTGTTATTTCTTCACCCTCTCTGATATCCTATTCCTTTCTTCATCAGAGATATTAATAGCCCGCTTCGTTCTCGCCTCAGACCTCATCTCTTGGGTCATCCTAAGCATTTCTTCCATAACCCCAAGTTCTTTCATGTCCCTCTCTATTTACTCGAACCAATTCGGTTCAGTTTTGTTATTTCTAAAGGATTCAAATGTTCTTTTCGATAGCCTACATACATTTATTTGCAGCCAATATTTTATACATAAATACACAACCTACTATCACGGACGGTTTAAGTGTTTCCTGTTTGAGGAAAAACTATCACCCCACATATTTATTTTTGTATTGTTAATTAAATACAATAAATACCCTCATTAATTTATTTTCCTTTTAAGAATAACACTGCTTTAGTATACCTGAGATCTAATATAATTAACTCATATTAATCCAATCAATATCAACTGCGCAAAAATGAAAGGATACGTTTGCTGTTTTTACTATGCACAGTATTTTAATATTGTTTTTACTATAAAAAGCATTAAAATTTATTAGAAACTTAATGCAGTATTTAATATGAATGTAGTTATTAGTTATTATGTAGTTTGTTTCATGCACTAAATAAAAGGTTCCTAAATAAAAGATAAGTATTCAAGGACACAAAGTTGAGGGCATACAAATCTACTTTTCTATCAATATTTACATACTCTTCGGAATCTTGGGAATTAACCACCAAACATAAAAGTAGGATCCAGACTTCAGAAATAAGATTCCTTAGGCTACACCTACATTGGATCCGGTGTGATACGATGAGACGTCGCTAGCAAACCAAATGACTCAAATATATCGAGAGTTATAACATTTGGTTCTTTAAAATTAATATTATTTATTAATTATTTTTAATACATTTATGATTTACTATAATGTATAGTAAAATGTGTATAACGTATACACCCCATCGTATGTGATAGAATCACGTTGCACCGTATCGGATCCAATGTAGGTGTAGCCTAAGGGAAAACAAGACGAGACCGAATTCGCAACTCGATCATTAGATCAAGCCTCTGAGTGGAGCCTGCAGAAAAAGTCACTAATGAAAACAGTCTAAGATGGTGTGGACATGTTATAAGAATGGAAAACAACAGGCTGGCCAATATGACATGCGAGGCTACGAAGGAAAAAAGTCGAGAGGAAGACCCCGAGACACCTGGGAAGTGTTAAGGAATGCTTCGCAAAGAGAAGCCAGCAAAGGAACAGTAGAAGAGAAATGGTAAATGATCGTACTGAAGGAAACATCACACTGCATGAGCGGTAGAGAGGATGGATTATGATGATGCTGTAGTTATTAAACATATAACAATATAAATGCTAGGTAAAGTGTATACTACAAAATTACCAATATCCTAATTAATTTTTGCGCAGGATATTTAAAACATTAATTTGATATTGGAATGCAAATAACTCATAATTATACTTTATATTAATTAATAAATATCGGTATCATTTAAAAATCAATATTATTATAAATTCTCATGACTTCCAGATGTTGCTTACTGAAAAGCATTTTTCACACAATAACCTTTTTGGCAAAAAGCTTAATATCTCAGAAGGGATTTGTTGGACAGAATTGTAAATCAATAGGATATAATGACTTTTAGTTGGTTTCTTTCGAAGAAAGTTGGTTCGGTTTCCGTGCCGATGAACAGATCCCCATTAACTTTTCCCTTCAGGACCAATTTGTTTCACTCTTATAATGCAGTTAAAACCCGAGAGAATGCTTAAAAATCAGGGATGAAAGAAAAGAATTTTAAACTGATTATCCCAAGTCTCGCTATGAATATTTCATTTAGGGAAAAAATCAACGGATTGAATTATCGTCTAAGATAAAACTTCAATATTGGTCGACTTCTGTCGCAATTCTGAAGCAAATACTTTTTTGTTATACTTTTTGTAATTTGTTTTCTTTCTAAGCCTTTAATATTTTATATTTGTGCATGTTAAGTAACATATATAATAGGATGAAAAATAAAATTTTCATTAATAGATTCTATGACAGTAATATTTTGACAACAAACAATAGTTATCACGGTGCCCTTAAATGATAGGGTGCATAAAAAAATGACCGTTTCTTCAAATTCAAGATTTCAAAGGACTATAAATATTTTAATCCTATTTGACATTGACCAATACTTCATAATCCCTTTAGAGGAGTTTCTAAGATTGATTATTCCCATTCGACTTCTTCAAAAAAAGGTTTATTTTAGTTATTTGTTTCAAAGAAGAAACATGATAGTATCCTATGAAATTCTCGTAATTTTAAGGCATTACTTGAAACAAAATTCACCAGCACACTGCGTGGCGTGGGTTGGAAAAAGTTAGTAGAGGAGATCTGACGTTGGAAAGGAAGGACTCCGGGTGACCATTAATTAATGAGGTTCGGCTGCAAGCTGTTGAGTCAAATCCATCCACTGGTACCTACTCACGAACTTTCCAGGGTTTTTGGTGTGTCGAAAGATTCTGTTAATCGTCATCTACGCTCCATTGGAAATATGAAAAAGTGCTGTAGACTGGTCCTCACACCGGCCCTCGTCATCATATTTCCCGTCGAACCAAAAAAATCTTTATGGAATTCCATGGGTTCGAACTCCTGGCTCTTCCACCATGTAGTACAGATATCGTACAATCGGATTACTACTTGTTTCGACCTATAGCCCATTTTCTTGAGAAAAAAAAATTGATAATTTTGCGGAATTTAAAATTGCGGTCCAAGTGTTCTTTGACAGATATTCCAAGGAATGGTATCAGCGTGGAATCGAGCAATTGGCTAGCAAATGGCTAATGATCGTAGATATCAATGGAGTACTTTTTTGAGTATTAATTGTATTTTATATCAATGAAATATTTATACAAATATTTGGTTGAAAAATGGTCATTTTTTTAATATACATATATATATATATATATATATATATATATATATATATATATATATATATATATAGATGTGTTTGACTCAGAATTTTATTTCTTATACTTTTGTTTGGAGCTTTATTTTCTAATATTGTTGTAGAGCACACATATCACACATATAAAAAATTGCACCCATAAAATTTTTTATATATAACATAGAAAATTATAAATTATAATAATTATAAATATTATGCTAAACATAATGAATATTCTATAATACAGGTAATAGTATGAAGGACGTAAACAGACTTTATTTCCTATTTATTGGGAACGTATCCATTGAACCCCTGATTAAAATAATTTCAAAATGACAGTTTAACTAAATTTCCAATCGTTTGATTATGTTATAAAAATTTTTTTTGGATTGATAAAACTGATCTCTGTTTTCTAGTACAGCCGTACTACCTGATAAGATTTGTCAGCTTACCCAGCTTAGAGCTGATAAGACAATCGTTATTTCAATAAGTAACACAACAGAGTACCAAAGATAGGCTCAATTCTTCTAGTTATCCTAATAAATACAACGCAGTAGCTATTAAATGTAAAAAGGTATAAGAAAATGCTCATCTACAAACCTTAATAAATAAAAAAATACCAACTCTAAAAGCGTCTATTAGTATCTGAAAACTGCATTATAACTGAATAAAAACTTAAATCGATGAAGTGTTATTGGCATTTTACTATCGTTTCAGAATGTGCCTAGCAAAAATATTTAGTTTAATATTAAATTATTTTTTTTACAATTTCACTTCGAACTAATTTCTTTGTTGGTATTGAAGAAACAAAAAAAAAATCTTATTTGATAGGTAGCCGACAAAGTTCAGTGTTAAATCATAGTTACCTAGGATCTTTTCTTTTTGCGATTGAGCGGCTCAATAATTAATTTAAAAATTGATTATAAACATTTCTGTATCACAAATACTTGCATGTCTGTTAATCTATCCAGTGTGATCTTGAATAAAATTTAAAAATAACACTTAATCCCTTAAAGTATTGAAGAATCAGAAGATTTTAATTGTTAGCAAAATGTACTATCAAAAGTAGGTACGATTACTAAAGAGAAATTACGGTAGCTGATTTTAAGCGAAATTCCTGTTAAAACCTGTACAACTAAAACCCGTGAAGAGTCTGGGGTTCAGCACATAGTAGAGGCTGTACTATATTTTGGACAACGGTTGCGCAGGAAGGTGATTTGTCCTAGATCACGCTCAACCGCCAGATTTCCCCCCTTATTCTGGGTACCCACTTTTAGAGGCTGCGTGAGCCCCAGGATATTCCTGTTAATTCCTCAAAATTTGGCGGAAGCGAAAAATGAATTTTCAGGAAAGAAGCAATACAGTCTTACTTCTGGTGTATCAACTATAACTGAAATTTAATATATTTGTAGTGAAATTAAAAAAGTTGAATTTTAAATCTAATAATTATTTTTAAATATTTATTTATATACATATTTGGGCTGAAATTAGTTTGAAACTTTAGTTATTTAACCGAATTTTAACTTGGAATATTTTTAATTTATCACATGTAGCTCATTTTTTCCCCCAATTAAATGCTTTCTCCAACTATCTCATAAATTATTCGTGGTAGACTTGAATCGCACAATAATCAGGAAAAACTAATTGAGAAAAGGCTATGTTATTGTCTATGGTAGATTCAACCAGAAGGTAGAAATAAATAAAAGTATGTAACCCACATGACAGTCAAATCCCAAAAATCTAAAGAGAAGCGATTTTATTTTTAAATATACTTTTCATAAAATCGATTATTTAAAAGTATGAATTTAAGTAATTAATATACTATCAACCAAAGATAACTAATTCTTTAGAGAATAATTAGAACATACAAATATTAAGATTACAAAATGCTTACATCTATAATGAACGCTCTTTAGAACTATTTCTTACTTTTCACGAGGTATTATAACTTTTTTAATTAAAGTTTAAGAAAAAAATTAACTTTATTTTTTCGTAATAACTGTTATGTGGTAAGATCCATCTGTTATAAATCCCGTATTTGAATTAATTTAGTTTCTCATAATTTGTTCTTTTTTAAAATAATTATGTTGCATTATTATCATAATGATTAATAAAAAATCATGTTTAATTTTGAAAAAATAATTTTTAAATTCTCAAAAGTGGACTAAAAATTACCGATTCACTTCATACATAAGCGAAAGCCGTTCCTTCGTGGTCTATGGCCTCTTCAAACATTCAACTCTAATAATCATCCCTTGAGTTGACCGCACAGTTTCTCTCCGAGTTTTCTGTTTTTATTTACTTGACTTCTGTTAGAGTAATTTCTTCTTTTTACAAGAAAAATAAAATTCTAAAATTATTTATTTAATAAATTTGTCAATAGAGCAAAAAGAAAAAATGAGAATCCGTATGTTTTAAACTTCGAGTTTATATAAATGTGCCCTACCTTATAAAATATTTAATTTATCTCGTTGTTTGCATCATTTATATTTCTAAATATATTCACCTCTCGTTGTAGTAATTAAATCCATTCTGAATTTTTTTTAAAGGACCTATTTAAGATTTTTCACGTTAGTACTAGGGCACTGGTGATTACATTTCTATAATAAATATGTATAATATAAAAAATAAAGTAAATATAGTATTTAACAAATAGTAATAAAGTAGCATTTACGAAAGTAATACATTTAGCAATTATTTTATGCTGCTTTTTTAGAATATATTGTACATAGCATATTAAACTAGAATTTAAATTTAAGGCTGATACTGAAAAAAAAAATATTTGTTTACAATAATGGTCTGACTAACCTAAATATAAAGTGCATCAGACAAGAAAACGATAAATTTTCCTTAAAATATCTCCTTATTTAATATCCTATTGTACATTAGACTATGAATTTCAGGTTAGAACTACGTTGATTATTATTAAAAGAACTAAATGTTAAACATTATAATTTAAGATTCGAAATAAAAAAAACAATGGGTGAAAATTAGTATATAACATCATAACACTATCATAATAATTTTGTTTTCCTTTGAGTATATATATTAACCAGTTTATGTACTGTGTTTATTATAACCATTTTTTTTTTTTCCTTATAAGTATTAAGTTTTCAAGTATTTTTATTTTACCTAAACCTCTAATCATATAGGCAGTATGAATACGGAATTATAAATATTGTGAAACACATTAACTTCCAGTAAATTATAAATATATGTATCTAAAATTAAAAAAAAATATATATAGCGTCAATTGTATATATATATATATATATATATATATATATATATATATATATATATATAGATTAATATATCGAACATTATAATTTATATAAATATGTTTAGTGACGTTTAAAGCCAAAGTTTCATTTACTCATCCATCATTCATCGATCCCTCCACCTTCAGTGACTTTAGACACGATACTTTCACAATTTATTGTATAGAAAATTTACAAAAGCTTTGTAATGCAATGACACGACTGATTAATTTTCCTTCTGACCCATTCATTGTAAAAGTTTTACTGTACACAAACTTGAAAATTATGGAACAAATAGGTACCATTTTTTTACGTTCTTTTATTCGTTAATTTACAATTAAAATTTGCTACAGGATAAAGTCAAACTTATATCACAGGTCAGACAAAACTTTGTCACACTACACCACGAACTTCGATTTTATCACTTGAAATCTTGTCACTTTATTAAGTGCACAGTCATATCAATTACACAGATAGTTGGTTGCGTGTTTGAAATACGAGATACGACTTAAAACTTGTTTCTCTTTTAGTTGAAACTCATTAGTTTTTCCTTTGAATAAAGAAATTTAAATATTTAAAGTTGCTTCAAGATGTGTCAACTTTTTTTCCAGAACGATAAGTTTTACTGATTCTATGATAATTACACTGCACTTTCATTTGTAGTTTCATTGATTGATTATTTTCGTATATGAATCGCAAACTTCGTGGCCCTTTGTATGTTTCCGAAATCAATGGTTCAAAAATCATTTATGCTCTACTATAATAGTTAAGATAATATTAACATGTGTTTATTAGACAAATGACTGATTTAAATTTGGAATTATGAAAAACATCCCAGTGTACCGAAGACATTTTAATCAATTATTTTGATTTTAGCAAACGATTAACCATTATAAGTAGTGAAAATATTAGATTGATCTACTAGTAAGAATATTACTAATAATAATATCAGTAGTAATATATAGCATTATTATATAAAATATTTAATAATAGTAAGAACAGACGATATATGGACTATTTATATTTCGTGATTTAATAGTGAATTTCTATAATGTCTTTGTTGTTGAATCGATTCAAGAATATCTACCCAATATTTTAAAAATATAGATATTCCACTATTTAAAAATTAGGAATATCTACATTTTTTAAATAGTGGTTAAAGTTGTTTTTGTGGGTAAAATAAAGGGGAAGAATAGGAAATCTCATATCTATTTATATGCCGCAGTGGTGAAGGAAAAATTGTAAGTTGTCATAAATTTCTTATTAATGAACTATTTTCATTTAAGCTGTTTCTATAAGTAACGAATAAACAGCTTAAAAGAAATTTAAAATAGTTCAAAGTTAAGGAAAATTGATTCTCCTGAGCAAATTTATCCTTCGAAAGAATAACGACATTAATTAAATATTGCCATTTTTGAAGTAACAATGTTTGAATCTTTATTATTCAGGAACACCATATTTGGTATTCCATTTCCAATATTTTTTAATTAAGTCATATTTTGAGTATTATAATGTTTGGGCATGGAATTTCATGGGAATAATTACATAAGTTAAAATTAAAAAGTTTCAAGCTTTTAAACATTTTCTAACGGTTAATAAAAGAATTTCAATACTATCACTACAATAGCTTTTCTTAATCAATGCCCAAATTTTAATTTTTTTAAACTCAAATGAAACTTTCAAATTTCTCTATTAAAAATTAGTTTTTTTGAGTTATTATGTTCTTTTGAAGGAGTGAAATACAAAATTAACAAAAATGTGACAAATTGTTTACAGTAAAATAAAATTATATTTTGTTTGTAGGTTTTACTTTTATTTTTTGTATTTACACTAATGTAAATCATTTACAATTCACTAATAAAAATTATGATCCACTGAAATATGACCTATAATACAAGTAAACGATTACCCGAATTAGAGGCAAAAATAGAAAAAAAATATAATATGCACACAAATGAAAAAAAAGGACAACAGCACAAACAGACAAAAATATAAATATATATATTAATCGCAATTTATAAGCAGTTTATTACTGACGTTGATATCTGGACTAGATTGAGTGACGTAGACGTATCTCGGAAGCTGCTTCGTGACACGAACGTTATGTTTACGCGCGTGAGAGCTGCGGCAGACTGAGTCCCCTCCGAGCTCTGAGCCGCTTCGGAGGCAGTCAGACCGCGCATGCGCCTCATCTTTCAACCCACCCGCGTCCGATAAGTGAAAAAAATTATTCCTTTTTATTCGGAGGGAGTGGATTCCGGCCCTAACGAGGCGGAGCCATCTATATAGATTGCCGGGTCTCTCGGGGGAGTCGTAAATATGACTGATTGTTTTCCCGGCTAATATTTCTTGACGTAAGGACTGCCCGGTGAATTTTTTTTTATTTCATAACTCGTGCCCACGCGAAAATATAAGTCGGAAGTTACTTTCAATCTTTCTAATCCTACCATTTTCGAGCTTAGCCCTAAAAGATTACCCGGCAGTGCTCTCTATATCACATTTTATTCCCACATAAGCCTCTATGAAGTAATCTTAACAGTTTTCTGCGGGAGTGAGTTTTAATGATGATTATACTTAGCTATTTTCCATATTAACTACATGCTTAGTTGATTATTTAAAACGAGAACATAAATTGATGATTATAATTTAATTTACTTATTCATAGGCTCATTTAATACGGGATAGGTTTTCCCGTAAGCATTTACCTTATACGGACCATTATTTACGTGTATATATCAAACAAATCATCCTATTTCATCGAGATTATGGCTAGTAGACCTAGTATCGAGAGTATGACCTGAATAGACATGCATTAGATGGCCACGTTAAAACCTTTCATATCCATACTTGCTGATAGACATGACTTGTAATCTCAGTTTGTTACAAAATCCGTTTGGGTATAAGGAAAGCGGGGTTTATCTCTCTTTACGTTATATTTTTTTATTTTTACCGTGGCGTTTCCCTAAAACATAAAAATACTGTCAACATACCTAAGGGTTATTCCATAAGAGTTCCAAAGCAACATTTGAAAAATTCTGTTATTAGTACCCAAAAAGGGAAATAGAAAAAAAAATGTGTAAATTATATAAAATCAATCAGTGACTAGTATGTTTCCTTTTTGTGTGAAAAATGTAAAAATGACAACATTGAAAAAATTGACAACATTGACAAAAATTGACAACATTGACAAAAATTACAGCACCCAAGTGATTAACAGGTACCGCTAAGAAAACCAAAAATACAAATGTTTTTTTAAAAACTTTTTTGTTAATAAAGTGAAAAATATTAATAATAGGATGTAAATAGTTGGGGGTGCAAAACACAGCAAGTAAGTGAAACTACTGTGTAGGTCATCTTCAGGGCCAATAGGAGTGGCTGGTCGGTGCAGAAGGTAACTGACCTAGCTGGTAACTGACCTAGGTAACTGACTTAGATACCAATAGGGTAGACCTAGGTACCAAGTAGACCTAGGTACCAATAGACCTAGGGCCAATAGGAGTGGCTGCTCGGTGCAGAAGGTAACTGACATGAAGGTAACTGACCTAGGTCAGCAGCCACCTACATAGTAGGTCGAAACGTCGGCACAAATAAAATACAATAAGTTTCACTTATTTGCTGTGTTTTCTTGACTGCACCCCCAACTATTTACATCCTATTATAGTATCTACCAGTCAACGAATTTCTTTCCTACATAGAAAAATATTAATATTTATTTTATTTTTTATTAATTTAAAAAAAATTGTAATTGAAAAGAAAAGATATGTCCTGGGCCGGGATTCGAACCCGGGTTTAATTGTTATAATTTTAAAATATTTTTATTTGAAAAAAAAATATGTTCAGGTCCGGGATTCGTACCCCTGGACATATCTTTTCTTTTCAAATAAAAATATTTATTTTATTTCTCTCTTTAAATGTATACCCTGTTTCTTGAATAATTTTAAGTTAAAATTAAACAGAAATTGTTAAAATCACAATGTCAGTGGAATTATCATGAGGGCACCTCTAATTTAAGTGAACTACATTTAAATATTTCTTGTAAATTCCCATTGATTGAAAAGACAAATATAATGAACACTTACCGTTTCTCTGCCATCTATATTCGATATTCTATTTGTTTTTTTCCCCGAAATTAAGGGTACCCACTTTATAGATACTGGGGGAGCTCCAGGAGTTCTTTCTCGTCGTTTAGAGTCAAGTCATGAATTTTAACCGAATAAGTAATATGCAAGCTCGAACGTATGAACCAGAGCTCAGTAACCCAATAAAGAGTTACCCCGCTCTAATTGTACTAAAAGTCCCAAAAAAATTGTTCACTACTATCAGAAAATATGGAGAATTTACTGAAATGAACAAATATCAATTATTTAAAAAAATAAATAGCAAATAAACCTTAATTCTTGATGAACCTCAATGATTGCCTGAGGTAACATCCCTTCTGCAAAATTAATATTTTTGAAATTGACAACCCCCCCAATACTTTAAAGGAATCGGTTCGCCTAGTTAAAGGTATTAAATGTATATCAATTTTAGTTATAGGAAAATTGCCGTATACCATCTAATACTACACAGATAACAGGTAAAGAACAATACACTATGCGCCTGAATTCAGACAGCAGCTGAACCTGCAACACACAATGCGCCTGAAATATGATAACAGCCAAACCCGCAGAACATTTGTCTGATTGAACCATGAAGTGTCGAAAAGAAAAAATAAATTAAAATTAATTCAGTAATAAAATATTTCATAATCAAGAATTTTTATTGCTTAGAAGGTTTATTAACAGCCTTCCAATTTATAACAGTGCTATTTATATTTTCTGTGTAATTTTTTTATTAGCATATTAATACTATAACATATATTTACAGAGCGTTTAAATATACCTAGCACCGTACGGGGGGCGTCATTATTGCATTTAATAGCTTAATTTTGTCTTTTTCTCAGATAAAAATCTCATTAGAATATCATAAATATAAATTAATACAATTCAAGTTATGCAAAATAATAAAAATCCAAGAAAAACACTAAAAAATGAGTAACAGAGTGATTTGATAATTATGAGATTATGGTTCCCTCAACATTGATTTATTTATTTAGCTGGCTTCCGAAACCTCGTCCCTTACGTAATCTTTTCTTTTTTAAGAATATGATACGTATTTCTTTCCAAAAATACTTTTACCAAAATTTTTGTTTTATTGTATATAACTTTAATAATCCATTTTAACATTGGTTACGCTGTGTTATTAAATATAATAATTTTAAAAAATGGCACATTCGGGTTCTATCTCTCAGTAAAGTACCACATCCCCTTTTATCACATTGCTTTTCATTATTTGAATTAATATACATTAACAGATAAATACATTTTAGTTTAGATACTTGAAAAAAAATTATGATATTAAAAGATGCTTTGGTAACAAGGAATTCTGTCTTAGATTTTATAAATATATATTAAACAACATGCAATCTGATCCTTATCAAACAAAGACTATTTGTATGGCAATACAAACATTATATAGACAACTATTATAATAACATCGTTGTGTCCTAAAAAGTAATTGAAGTGGCTCTTGGCTTAAGATCCAATGCAGGCTTGAATATTCCTGTGATAAATATACTTTCCAAAGTAAAAGAAAATTTCCTAATTCCTATATCAGCTTGAAACATATTACTTAACCATGGATATTTGTCTAAGTGCATTGCATCAAAAAACCTGACGTCACACAGCTGATGAATTATTTATATATGAAAAAACCTCTACTACTACAACCTATGAGGGATCTTGGTTTAGTTACTAGGCCAACGGTTGTGCATCAAACGCCAGACGTTTCCTGTAATATATGATCCTGTAAAATCCTCAATCCTCCTTATTTTGTTAAGAATAAAGCCATCCATAATGACCTTAATGTCCCATTTGTTGCTGATTTGGCCCGAACCCGCTATCTATTCTTTCATAACAAACTTCATTTCCACTCAAACCCTCTAGTTTCAAACCTAGCTTCCTCTTCAATTCCCGATAATCCTCCGAGGCGTCTGAAAAGAAGATGGCCCCGTGACCTTCTTAGTTGAACTTGTGATTTGAGTACTACCAGTGGGTAGTTTCTCTACTTGTAATTTTCACATGTCATTCTGTATCGCTTAGCCTATTTACTTGATGTATTATTGTAATATAGTTGTAAATATCAATAAATAAATTTTAAAAATCATCGCCGTTTCTGGCTAATACAATATTTACTAGACAAACGCTCTAACCTCTCAATTAATTACAACATGATATACGTGACAATCATTAGACCCATCAGGACTTACGGAATAGAACTTTGGGGCTCCATTAAACCATCGAATTCCTTTCGTATTCAATCCTTGCAATCCAAAATCCTCCGCAAAATCCTCGTTGTTCCTTGTAACGAACAAAGTAATCCATAATGACCTTAATGTCCCATTTGTGGCTGATTTGGCCCGAATCCGATATCAATATTTTCAAGACAAACTTTATTTCCACTCAAATCCATTAGTTTCAAACCTAGCAACCTCTTCAATTCATGATAATCCTCCAATGCGTCTGAAGAGAAGATGGACTCGATCTTCTAAGTTGAACTTGTTATTTCAGTACTACCACTAGGTAGTTTCTCTACTTGTATTTAATGGTAATATGTACCAATCATATCTATTTTATTGTAGTATTAGTATAATACAGTTTTAAATTTCATTGAAAAAATATTATTAAAAAAAATAAATTATTAGATACATTTTTTTTTTAATTTATTTATTGAAATTTACAACTGTATACAAAATACATCTAGTACATATAATGAGTGAATACATTGACATGAAAAGACAAGTTGAGAAACTACCCAGTTGTAGTTGTAACAATAAGTTCATAATAACAATAAGTAACTTATTAACATCGAGTAAATATAATGAAAGATAAATGATGTCCCGAAATATAAGCAAGTAGAGAAATTTCCCAGTGGTAGTCCTAAAATAAAAAGTTCAATTTAGAAGGTCACGAGGTCATCTTCTTTTCAGACGCCTCGGAGGATTATCAGGAATTGAAGAGGTTGCGAGGTTTGAAAATTGTGGGTTTGAGTGGAAATGAAGTTTGCCATGAAAAGATTGATATCGGATTCGGGCCAAATCAGCAATAAACGGGACGTTAAGGTGATTATGGATTACTTTGTTCATAACAAAGTAAGGAGCATTAAGGATTTTCCGAAGGATTTTGGATTGTAAGGATTGAATACGAGAGGGATTCGATGGCTTAGTGGAGCCCCAAAGCTCTACTCCGTAAGTCCAAATAGGTCGTAAAATGGTCATGTATATGAGTCTTTTGTAGTTTATTAGGAGCTTAAAGCATTTTTCTAGTAAGTGTTGAAGCAGCCTGAAACGGCGAGCTGTTTAGATAAAATAATAAACATAATAAATAGATGTGATTAAAATTTACTGATAGAAAGTTCCTATCTTATATTCTGTAACATATAAGAATTTCATTTTTCCATTTCTATTCCTCTATACTCTAAGCCTGAATTAATATCCTCATTATTCCCGACTACGAGAAGAGCCCACAGACATTAGTTGATGCGGAGTACTAAACATCACCCAGTTGCAACGCCCTTGTTACTAACAGGGTGGTTAGAGAAGCTTCTGTATGACAAGTTCGCCCACTAATCACACCCCTTAGTTAATTAGGACCCAGGAATAACTGTCTGAAATCAACAAAATTACTTCTTGTTACCGACATTAAGATTTATTTATTGATGCTTATCGGACCCATGTTATTGTCCGCACAATACTCAGATAAGAGGGATATCTATTTGTTCATAATATTATTCACAAATTTATTTTTGTTGAAATGAATGGACTTGCAACAACCATATTTTTAAATTTTGATTATGTTATAAGAGGTAAATTCCATTAGATATGAGTCATGTAGAAAATCTTCGTAGTGGAGTCTATAAAAAATACATTCCTTTAAGTATAAATTATTAACTTTCATTTATTCTAAATTTTAGGCCTTAATCAGAGCTGATGAAAAAAATAGTGTAATAAAAATAGAAACAAATCAATCACATAAATTATATTATCTTATTATATCTTTTACGCTTCACGTAAATAGCGTTTGGGGACATCCATTTTTTCCAAAAAAATATTTTAATGCCCGAAATGATATATTGGATGTGTTTGTCTCAAAACCGTCAAGACCCTTCAAAAACCATTACCAGAAGATTCCATTTCCTATGGATAGTGGTTATATCCATTACATTAAATGAAAATTTTTGATATATGAAAAATCAGATGTTCACGTTGGCTTCCACGGTCTTCGGTATTGTGAACTTGTTCTTCTTCCGGCTGTTGTTATTGCACAATAACAAAGACCGTGGACGCTTACGTGAACATCTGATCAACTTGTACGAGAAGGTTCCTGGTCAGCACATGAAGAGCCTTTAAAAACTACGATCGCAGAAGATGAGAATCCTGCCACAACTTACATTTCTCAAAAGATGCAGAGACTACAATATCATACCCTGATGCTCCAAACTTAAAAGAAAAGGATCTAGCCCATGCATTCAAAACGCATTACGGCGATCATCTATGACATTACTAAAAGCAAGAATCTGCGACAACCATTCTGAAGTATCCACTGTTGAAAATAAAATGCTAAATAACCACATCCTCCTAGCAAACCAAATATCAAATGCCGATTGGCAGAAGATTGACCGTCTCACCTGGGAACAAGCATGTAACATCTACCGAAAACACAATACATATGCACACTATGATAATCAACAATATGTATATATATATATATATATATATATATATATATATATATACTTTTCATAACAGTCAAGATAAGTAGAAACCATATTGTTTGATTATATTGATTAAGGTGATTTGTTTTTAAAAATGTATATTTTTATTACTTAGAAATAATAAGAGAATAATTTATTAACAATACTTGAACTTATTAACGGAGTAATAATAAGTTCATAATAACAATAAGTAACTTATTAACATCGAGTAAATATAATGAAAGATAAATGATGTCCCGAAATATAAGTAAGTAGAGAAATTACCCAGTGGTAGTCCTAAAATAAAAAGTTCAATTTAGAAGGTCACGAGGTCATCCTCTTTTCATACGCCTCGGAGGATTGTCAGGAATTGAAGACGTTGCTAGTTTTGAAAATAGTGGGTTTGAGTGGAAATGAAGTATGTCATAAAAATATTGATATCGGATTCGGGCAAAATCAGCAACAAATGGGACATTAATGATTACTTTGTTCGTAACAAAGTAAGGAACATTGAGAATTTTACGAAGGATTATGGATTGTATGGGATGAATACGAGAGTTATTCGATGGCTTAGTGAAGCCTAAAGCTTCGTAAGTCCAGACTGGTCTAATAATGGTCATGTGAATGAGTCTTTTGTAATTAATTGGGAGCTTAGAGCGTTTGTCTAGTAAATGTTGAAGTAGCCCAAAACGGCGAACTGTTTCTTGTCGTTTCAGTCTAGTATGAGGATTTAAAGTTAAGCGTTTGTTAAGGTGTAGTCCTAAGTACCGGGCCTGTTCTACAGGAACCAGTGTGATCTTATTAAACGATACAGGTGGACAGGAAGTCGTTGGTTTACGACGGAGGTTTTGTAGGATTTTATTTCTCCTGTTCTAACACCATTTTTCAAGGTCAGTGAGATAGGATTGAAGAGTATGGGATGCTATTGCTGTTTTAGTGTTGACTGATAATAGACATGTGTTATCCGCATACGAAGTAAGGATAGTATTAGGATGAGTTGGGATGTCAGCTGTATAAACTGTGTACAGGATTGGGCCTAGTATCCTGCCTTGAATAACACCAGCAGATTGAGGAAAGAGGGTTGACATTATTATGATTTACTGTGAAGGACCTGTTGGAGAGATATGATTGAATAACGAGAAAGTATGTATGAATTTACAGAGTTTGTAAAGCAACCCGGGGTGCCAGACTCGGTCGAAAGCCTGTTCAACATCGAGGAAGACCGCCGGACAATACAATCCACGTTCGAAAGCCGAGGAAACAACATACACCACACTATGGCATTGCTAGATAGTGGAGTGGGATGTTCTGAATCCAAACTGGTGATCTGGGATAATGTGGTTTTCAACCAGGATCGGGTACAATCTTTTCAGGATGAGCTTTTCCAGGATATTACCCATACATGGTAAAAATGAGATAGGACGGTAATATTAACATGACAAGGTATGTTCTGGTAAAGAAAAATATTGAAAAAAATTTATAATAACAAAAATTAAGCTGAGAGAAAAAATAAATAAATAAAAGCACCTAACAATAAGAAAAATAATGTTATCATGAGTGAAAAATATTTACAGCAATTCATCTACCACTGCTGATAGATACGAGCTATTAGTTATTACTGATTAGAAACTGTCTTTTGGGGAATTTAGAAGATGTAGGAACAGGTTGAAGTTGAATGTGGATAAGGAGACGCACGACTGAAAGAATTTGGGAGAACTGACCAAATTTATTTAGTAACATTTAATTTAATTTAGGTTTCATTATTATATCATACTAGTCATTTATGCTTAATAGCATGGTTTTATACCGTTACTCGTTTTATTGGTGGTGTTGATTTTAATCAATTTTTTGTTAGTAATAGCTATTGATTAAGCCCTGATGATGAACTAAAAATTGTGCCGAAATGACGGTACACAATTAAATATATTCTTTATAACTATTAAATTTTTTTGCTGAGAATTTACCAATTCTAATATATCAAACTGAATAATATAAAAAAAAAAAAAAGAAAGAATCAGTATTATAATATTAGTCTCAGCTTAAGAGATTGTGACTCTGAAAAAGAAGTCCGAAGAATAAATAAGACAATAGTGTGTACTCATATCTTAAAGGTATATAAATTATATTTATGTATAATATCCGCTATAAAATAGTTGTTAGGGGATAATTAGAAAAAAATCAAACCAGAATCCTAATGATTTTAAAAAATAAGATAAAAGTACATGTCGATATTTCGCATCATCAGAGCTGAAGAAAAATAATGAAGTGAGAAATTATAAAAAATATAGTTTAGTCGGTTGGTAAGCCTGAAATCGCTATGAAGAATACAAAAGGCTGAATTGCTGATCTGTAAGTTGAATTCAATCAAGAGAGATTTGTTTGACAGAAAGTAAATGCGGATGGAGAGAATTTGGTAGTCAACTAGATAAGCTGTTGATGCCCCAAGTGTTCTATTCCCAATTTTTTTTACAGCCCTACATTGAAGGGTGAATAGAAATCATGTGTCAATATTTCTCCAAATAAAAAAAAAAAGATAAAAGAACTTTTGTTTATTAAATCAGTAATCTATTAAATATTGAACGAGCAGAGTTTATCACTCTGTAGAGTGCTGAGATGCTAAACTGGAGGTTCTGAGTTCAAATCTGGCTTTGGCAGTTGAATTATTTAATCTGTTAACAGTCTCTCGTAGGGTTTAAGCCGGTGCTATAAAGTGGGTACCCTAATTAAGGAAAAAAAACTGGAAAGTACAGTCTCTACCTTGTACAAAACCTTCATGTGGTGTAGTGATACAGGTTCATTTTTATAAAATAAAATACGAACAGTCGGATGATAATTTAAAAATAATTATTTAAATCGTGGAGCTAAAATAATTGATAAAACTTCAACAGTCCTGCTATTGTGGAAGAATATATTTCGTTTGATTTTATTATAATGTCTACGATATAGAACGTTTGTATTAGTGTAGATTATTTTTTTCTAGGCTAGAATAAAATTAGCCCAATTTATGTTTTAAAAAAATAAAATAAAAAGTAATGTTTTTCTGATCAATATCATACTATTCTTAAGCATTTAACAATATTATCTTATATGGGTAATTTAAATTTACTATTTAGATTATTTCTAATTGAAAATGATATATATGTTATATGTACAAATGATAACAAGCGGGTTATCCGAGAGGCCAAGAAAAGTAAGTGGGAAGAATTTGGAAAAACCCTGGACAGTGAATATAAGGAGAATATAAAGAAATTCTGGAAACAAGTAAAGACACTGAAGGGTAAAACCACCA
Source organism: Troilus luridus (assembly GCA_964056705.1). Classification (NCBI taxonomy): domain Eukaryota; kingdom Metazoa; phylum Arthropoda; class Insecta; order Hemiptera; family Pentatomidae; genus Troilus; species Troilus luridus. The sequence continues at coordinate 179,484,372 of OZ057412.1, forward strand.
AAGAGATAAGAAACATAAAAGATGAAAGCGGACATTTGATCACAGAACCAGAAAAGATCCCGGAAAGATGGAGACAATATTTCTCTTGGCAGTTCTCTGATTACAGACAAATTCCAGTACAAGAGATGGAGACCAACCAAGTCGCTGAATTTGATACGATCTGGGAGGAAGATGTAGAAAGGGCTCTGGAAAAACTAAAGTTAGCCAAAGCAGCAGGCAGAGATGGGATTTTCCCAGAATTTATTAAACATGGAGGAAACGAAATTGTAAAGGCATTGCAAATGACCAAAGTATTGGGAGTACAATATCATAGTCCAAATACACAAGACTGATAGCACAACTGAATGTGGCAACTACAGGCCTATTTGCCTATCCCAAGTGACATAAAAACAGTACACCACTATTCTAGAAAGGAGGTTAAGGCCACTGATAGAACCAGATTTAGACTCTTCTAAATCAGGCTGGTTTCCGACCGGGGAGGCAAATCCAAGATCACATATTTCACATAGTCTCAGAAATGTTATAGAAAAGGCATAGGATAGAAATCGAAGCCTATATATTGCTTTCCTAAAGCTGCATCCGACCAGTACCCCGTAATGAAATATGGAGAGCATCGAGAGGAAAGGGGATTCCCGAGGACCTTTTGGCAGCAATGAAATCGACATACCAAAGCCCTGTAGGGAATAGGAGTATAAGTGGCCGAGAATCCAAGCCATTCTCTTGGAACGAGATGTAAAACAAAGGGATAGCTTGAGCCCATTATTGTTCATTCTCTTTATGGACGAAATCCACAAGATATGCAGAAGAAGAACTGCTTGGACTGCACTCGGTATGTGGAACATGAGGGTAGTTCAAGTGAGGCATTCCTATAAGCTGACGACATCGTGTTGGTGACCGATTCTCAGGAAAAATTGCAACAGGCCATTATAGCATGGCAAGAAGAACTCGCTCGTAAAGGAATGAGTATAAACAGCCGTAAGAGCAAGGTTATGGCAACAGCTAGAGATGAAGGAGATGGGAGAGATGTAGGAGTGACATGCAATGGAGAAGTCCGAGAGATTGAGGACTGCTGCACCTACCTTGGAACAATATCCAGCAAATCAGGGAAAATATATCCAGAAGCTTCCAACAGAATAAAAAAACAAAATACTACCAGATTTGCAGCACCATTATGGGAAAGAGAGAAGTAGGGAAAAATGCTAAACTCCACATATACAAAGCCGTCTATCTTCCTACCTTGCTCTATGGTGGCGAAAGTTGGGTCATCCAAGACAACCACTTAAGTAGGATTTCTACGAAAACTATTGGGTAAAACCAGGAGAGACCGATTAAGAAACGAGAAAATAAGAGAGTAACTCAAGGTACCATCATTGCAAACCACCCTGGAATGCCGACAACTTCGATGGTATGGACACACATGTAGAATGGGGGAAGACAGAGTAACAAAAAAGTGTATGGAAGCAAGGCCAATTGGCAGGAGGCCACGAGGTAGGCCTAGGAGAACATACTTGGAGTACATCCAAGGAATAGCTCAGAAAAGAGACAAGACCCAGAAAATGGCCAGCTGAAGGAATTGGCGAGAGACTGAGAGGTGTGGACAAGGTGGTTGGAGGCTCCTCCACGCTAAAAGGCACAATAGGAGGAAGAGAAAGAAGAAGAAAATGATTCATAAAAAAATCAATTCTAATAGTTTTCCCACATTAATATTTTTGTCTGATTGCATCGGTAGAGAAACTCTATTCTGGGAGAATATTTAGTTGTTGATAATAACAGAAATATTTTATTCTTGTATGATTTAGTTCCATGAACGTTCTCATAGATTTATGGCTGATATTAATGAACATTTACACAGCCATTCTTGGGCTTAAAATGCTTAGTGAATTCGAGTTTGCTTAAAGGAGGAATTCGATAATAAGAATGGTATTTACTATTAACCTTCCGCCAGTCTCTAGACGTATTTATTAGTACATATTAGTGAAAAATGTATTAAAAGAAAAGTATATATATTTATTATGAAGTTATGTAAAATTAGATTTAAAAAATAGTTAATAGAAAAAATTAATATTTTATTTAAAATTAATTTTGCAGATTTAAAAGATTCATGGATAGTAATTCTGTTTCCAATAAAGTATATCGTGAACATTTTCGTCATACAAAAAAGTGTATATATTGCAATAAAATTTTTTTTTTTTTTATTTGAAAATGAAAACTTTATTTATTTTTTATTTTTTTAATTGCGATATAAATATATAACAGTTTAGCCGGACGCTGTTTTTTAACACACACTGTGTCCGAAATTGATGAATGAATGCTATTTGCATGCAAGCAAGAATTAAAAATAATTGTAAACATTTCTATTTTATTAACAGCTGACATATAAAATAAACAAAACCAAATAATAATTAACAAAAAATTGAAAGAAATAACTCAATTCTTGCTTAGATTTTGTTGACATTTTTGTTACATCACCAGACGCTGCCTAGCCGTACTAAGGATGGCAGTTCTCATATTTTTCACTTAATTGCTTTCTCTTCACTGTACACAGAACGACCGAGGCTTACTTTTATCCTCTTAAAGTAAGTGACGAACAACATATATAATAAGTATAATTTGTAATAACATTGCTCTCGGTGAAGGTTTAATTGATTCACAATGAAGAAGGCAGTGTAAGAAAAAGAGTACTTTACGAAAGAAAATACAAAAAAAAAGAAGTTGAAAGTGGGAAAGAAGGAACATCAATGCCTTTGGGAATAGAGAACTTTTATATCGTGGAAGAGAACTTAGTTACTTAACTGAAAAGAAACTCTAACAATCCCTTAGCCTTCAACATTGCACTTTATTAGCACTTGTCTAGTCTTATAGTGGCTATTGTGACTATAGAATCTATTATATTGCTATAGTAGTCATATGTAATATAAGATAATTATTTAAATGATTAAAAAAAATATTTGTCCTACAAAATGTATGGTTTGATCAAAGAGTCCCGTCCTTCCAATATGTATGGATAACGAAGTAAAAAAAGAAGAAGTAAAAAAATCAGCTGGTTAGTAATCATTTTTGATGACCTCGTTATCGATACATGTTGGAAGGAGGGGACTCTTTGATCAAACCATAAATTTTGTATAACAAATATTTTTTCAAATAAGTTAGATAATTATCTTGAGATTTAACAAAAAAAAAACCAGTTAGTAATAAATTTTTTAGAAACATCAAATCGACATATTCCATCCTTGCTACCTCTGTTAGCTACCACAATCGCAACTTTTCGCACAGGAAAACTGGACCATGGATCCTGGACAATTCAACAAGGAACACATTAAAAAAAAGACATGGTTTATAAAAGTATTACAAGCACAAGAATGGGGTAGTGCTTCAATAATTACAACTGGAATAAATATTTAATATAGTCACCTACTATAAAGAGTGTGTGTGTGTGATCACAAGGAGGGTCTGTAGTTCCCAGAGGATCCATCCTTAATAGATTAATTAACTAAGCTCCTTATTTGGATTGGAACTCAAAACTTTCGGCATCGCAACTCACGCTTTACTAACCCCTTCTCAATGGATAAAAAAAATTATAATCGGCATGTCACAATTAGTTTTATAACGGATAAAGAATAATTCAATATAGAGACTGCAATATATATGAGTTGAAATTAAAATGCGAGTCATGAAAGGGCATGAGGGACACTGTGTTCAATCAGTCTATATTAATATTTAATCAAATTGAAATCATTTCCCGGTGTGTTCACATGGATTGGAATTTATCTGTAAATAATGTTTATTACATTCAGCTACAGATTCGGAAATGGAATATGAAAAAAAAACAACATTAGAATAAGAAATTAATATTGGGGCTCCCAAGACTTTCCTCTCAACATTGGATTCAATCCAATATTGAGTCCATTGAGAAATGTATTTGCTTGATTCTATTATATTTTCAAATTAACCCCCATTTTTTCTTTTTACTCTCTGCTTATCTTCGTAGAGGGAGTCTAAGGGTCAGTGATAGAACACTAAGTTGCCATGCCGGAAATCCTGTCTGAAATCCCGCTCCAGGCAATAATACTTTTATTTAGGCTGTTTACAGCCTGAATTGGATCATATGGGATCTAGGACCCTCGTGGGGCTCACCCAGCCTTTATAAAATGTTATAAAAATAGGATACCCAAAGAAGGGGGAAAAATCTGGCGGTTGAGTGTGGTCTAAGACAAATCACGTCCCAGCAGAACCGTTGTCCATGAAACAGTTCAGTATCTACCATGTAATGAACCCCAGCCCCCTTCACGGGTTGTAGTGGTACAATTTATTTATTTTATTTTTTTATCTTTCTAGAAATTATAATGAACTGCCAACTAAACATTTGTAATATTTCATCATACTTATCATTCCGTCATTAAAATTTATAAATGAAAGCTTCAAAAACAAAAAAAAACGCGCTTTAATAGGAAACAAAACTAAAAGTTAGATAATAATTTCAGATAATTTTGAAATAAGAATGGAGTGATGATAATAGCGTGAGGATCAAATGCTTTATAAAATCCAAATAACATTTTTTAAATTAAAAGTTTTCTTATCACCAAACTATTCTTATTTTATGAGGAAGAAAATGGTTCTCGTATATAGGGAGAACCATTTATGCAGTTATTGGTAAGCCAACTTTTGCTCGAGAACACAGCCATTGGAGTTTGATTATGGTCTTCGATCTCCAGACGGGCGTGGAGGGTGTGGAGAAGAAGAAATGAAAAATATGCAGCCTGTAATTTTTCCCGCAGCTAACCTTTTCAACGAGCAAATGCCGTGTAACTCTGTTAGTTCTGGGCAACTCTGGTCCTCTTACAGGGGGGAACTCCATTAATCCATGCTTATTTAATCTTCTCCCGTTCAAAAATTTCTACACGTCGAACTTTTTCGAGCTGAAGAATCGTTTGAACAAAGGTAAGGTGCCGGTTTCGTAAAATTCTTAAAGTCAATAAACGGTCGTACTGTGGTTTTATTAACCTAGGCCATCCAAAACCGGGCCTTCTAAGGCATCTCGTAAAGTTTCATAGGGAACTCCGATTGCATTAACTGCATATCTAATGGAACGTCCTCCATCAAGAAAGCCACATCCTCAGCACGAAGAGGCTTTTTTTTAATTTTAAAATTGAAAAAAAATGAAAGCCGGAAACTAAGAAATTTTCTGCAAGAAACGGCACTTAATAAACATTTTAATTCCAAAGAAAGGGAATAATGGAATCTACAGTCCTTTCATTGGATTAAGGATTAAGGGTTATTATCCTCTATATTGACATTCCTAATTGAAAAAAACACATATAAATTCATTTAAAAAAAGGATTAATCCAAAGCAGAAATATTTGTAGATGAAAATATCAAGTGGGTGGAATTTTTTAGCTGTCAGTTAATGTAGTATAATAGAATATTATATTATGTAGTAAGCAATTGAAATAAAAGACAGATGGGATTGAATTAGATAATGACAAACAGGTAATGTACATATCATATCTTATTTTTCAACATGTATTCTTATTTTAAACTTTTTATTGCTGCTAACTACAAAAGTTTATTTTAGTTTTTTTTAAACAATTATATTTTTATCCTGGCAGTAGTCGTATGCCTGTCACAAAGATTAAAGCATGTATGCTTTAGTATATGAGACAAGGAACTATCGTGTAATCGGATATGAAAAATATCCAATACTGAAGATCCTGATCAGGATAATGAGACAAACTTATTAAATTATTGTATTGTCATCGCCCATTGAGACTGAAAGTTGCCGATAATCGAGTTTAAAGATTTCTTTATTTACATACGTTCATAGATACAGGCAAATCTCATAAAAGATTGTAAAAAAAGTATTAATGATCATATTTAAATCATAAGAAGAAAATCATAAAAATGAGGAAGGTGTACATCCGTAAATTACTGTCAAATAAAATAATCTCTAAAGTATCATTAGGATACAAATTGTATATCTTAATGTAATATAAATGTATTACAGTCTGGATTGTCAATTACAAAAACTTATTGATTTATCAATACAATAAAGTATTAAAATTCATTGTTTATAAATTAAGACAGTTCAATTTATCTTATCTTATAGCAGTGGGATAGCTCCGCATACAGGGCTCTGAGTGGCTGTGGCGAAGACCCGGGGTTCAAATCTTCCTGTTACAACTAAACTGTTTCATATATTAAAAACCATTAACGGACCTCTTGGGGCTCCACCAGCCTCGATAAAATGTGGGTTCCTTTATAGGGGAAAAATAGTAACATCGACTAAATCACTTCCATGTACTACCGTTGTCCTGTAAATAGTACAGTTCCTACCAGATAATGAACTCAATGAACCTTTATACCACTGAAATTCGGTAATAAAAAGTTTTATTTATATTTTTAGTGCAAAGATACAGGCAAATCGAATAAAAGCATGTTAAATAATTATTTTTGACGGTATAATAGCATGATCCAATAATGCATAATTCCTCACATTTCTTTTAAATAGTAAACACTACTTAATCTACCATCTTATTCGTACGTTAATTAGCGTCCAGGGTTTTGGGATGATGGACATCACATGCAGAATCTCATTTGAAACCTCGTGGTCCTATCATCGTCGTCCAAGTCTGTTCCAGGCAAGATCTGCTTGTGTAAGTTCGGGGGAGAGGGAGTACCGCACCCCAACCCGGATGTGTACCCCCTGTGAGGGTATGTCATTCACCAGGCCTTTCTTCTCGGAGATCGAATCATTACAGAGCCTAAGGGGAAAAGTTTCCCGATAGAACTCTGTGCTCTTCAGCATCTTGTGACATATGTCTTACATGTTTGTTACTGAAACTCCAAATAAATAGATTTATCGGTACTGAAGAGTCAGGAAATAGAATAATAAGTTTTTAAACCCACGTTAAAGAGTTATGAAATATATTTTTATGCGTACATGTAAAATACCTTATAAAAGGAAGGATGTATGAGTGACACTTTACACCTACTAGTTAATTAAGAAAACCTTTAGCAGTTGAATAATGGCCCTTAATTGGTACATGCATCGAACAGTATTAGAAAAGATAAATAAGAATATGAATTGTCAAAAATTACGGTTACAAAATTAAGCCGAAAGCAGTTAAATGTATTAGGGAGAGGGATACCTCCAGAAAAGGGTACAGATAAAAAGCAAGTTTGGAGGAGACCCGCAGAGTAAGCCCAAAGAAGATAAGAGAGGCTAGATACCCATCTACTCGTATAGGTGGGTCTATGGGACCTATGGATATCTATGGGGATCTACATAGATACACTATCTGAGTGAGAAGTACCCAGTTTTAGATACAGATAAGTGTTAATTTAAGTATGGATCTATATTATGGGAAGACTCAATCTGAATTATTAATAGTATTTTCTTATTGTATATTATATAATTTTAATAAAAATAGGTCATTATATTTGTTTTGATGGTTTATCTGTGTTTTCATCCTGATCCTCCATTAATATTCATTATTACATTATTGATATAATTATATACAGGATAAAAACCAATAAAGAAACCTGTGACGATAGAAGAGGAAGATGGGTCAAAGATGTCAAGGCTGACCTACAGCTTCTGGGAGTGAGAAGATGGAAAAGAGCTGCTGAGGATTGGTCTGAGTGGATGAGAATTGTTGAGGAGCCCTTCAAGGACCATAGTGCCGTCAGAGACAGATAGACATTATTGATAATTCAATTAAGATATTATGTTTGAATGGTTAGTAACTTGGTAAACTTAAAAACGACCCCTGTAAAAGAAGCCAATTTAAAATACCGCCAGGACATTTAAAAAAAATAAATTAAATAAATAATGATTGATTTTATTATAACTGTTTATTTATACTATTACTATTTATGGCAAAGGGGGAGCGGATTGGCTCAGTGGTAGAGCACTGAGTTGCCATGCCGGAAAACATTGAACGACTGAGGTTTCTTTTTACCCTCTTATAATAAGGAACATATAGCAGATATGGTAGCTAGAAACAAGTTTGTCATTTAAAATATCCATTTTTCGATAAAAACATAATTTGCGCCCAGCGTAATGTTAAGGTTTATATTAGCTTTAATTTGATAATTTCAATACACGAAACATTCTACAAATACTTCTGAAAAAAATTGAAATCAATAAACTAAGCAATTATAATGAGTCTTTAAATGTGAAACTGTTGAGAACGTATTAGTTAAAGTTCTTCTGACTCTTAGGCTTACACCTCCACCGATGTTCAACTAAGTCAGTTAAGCCTGTCAATAAATAACTAAAACAAGGGTGAGCAGGGGGAAAGAAAACATTTACGGAACGTTGGAGGTTTCCCATTGGCTGAGCAGCGACACCTCACCCTTGATGGTAGCCAATGAGCGAGCTTCTTCCTTAACGACCTCTCATTACGAGCCATTTGGAACGTCGTAAACCTCCAACGTGGCGAGTGAATTGCCTTCAGTGGTAAGAGGAAGTGGCAGAGGAACTGAACCAGGAGTAGGGAGAGAGTTGAGGAGATAACTGATGCTGGAGCATAAATCCTTGGTCTTTTTCTAATTAAATTTTTAACACCTGCCCTTAGAGGTGGAAGAACTAGGCCTTATTCCCCCAGCCCCGAAGCTGAATCACTAATGAGGTCATTATTTAAATCACAGGGGCCCCCTCCTCTTCAAGTTTAATAGATCATAAAGTACAGCCCAAAAATGGAAATTTTTCTGAGTTATTAATCAAAAAGCAGGGGCACTTTGGTCGCCTCTACGCGGCGGAACGAATTGACTTGAGCACCCGCTGAATATTGCAAGAGACTTTATTTGGATAAGTGATTTATTCCGGAATGTAATTCTAGAAACTGTCTCTAAGAACAACAGAGCTAATGCCGCATTTACAACGCAAATTCAAGAGGAAAGAAGGGTAAAAAAAATTGTTTCAGAGAAGAATTGTCTGGATGAGGCCTGAATTAGATTGTGGCGGTAACTTGGTGATGGTAATGTGTTGACTCCCTGCAGTATATTGTTTCTACTTTAATGTCAGGCAAGCTACAAACATTTTTAAATTAGTCATTGCAGGATAATAAATAAAATAATGGATATGAATATGACAAACAATAACAATCTATGCCTTGTCTATTCAATTAATAACTGTATTATTTAATAACTTAACTCGAACTTAAAATAATTGTAAAAATGACTAAAAAGAAGTATTGTAGATAAATAGTTTGACCAAAGTAGCTACTTTTTTATTTTGGTTAGAGTATAACCTTTTATAATCGGGTCCCTCCTAGGGCTCGCCCAGCCTCTATAAATTGGGTAGCGATAATAAGAGGGGAATTTATTTATTGAGCGTGATCTAGGACAATTCGGTAACCTGTAACTATTGTCCAAGAAGCAGTACAGTATCTCCTGAGTACAAAACTACAGACCCCAGACACTTCATGGGTTGTAATGGTATTGGAAAAAAATAGCAATTTATAGAATTAATAAAAGCTGATTTCATTTCTAATTAACTATTTATACGCAATACTCATTGAATCAAAAAATATTTTTTAAATTAATTTTATTAATTTGTTTCCACTCTGTACTATATCATTTTACTGTAAAAAACAGTATATATATACATATTTAAAAAAACAATTATTTTTTTTTTTTGGAACAAATGGAGCTTTCTGTTACCGTTCCCACAATTAAGTATATTGTATTAGATGTGAAAAAATTACTATTAATTTGAGCAACGTTATCGAAAGTCAAGTAAATTCGAGATTAGCAGGAAAAATATTTTTTTTTTCTTAGCGTTTCCAAATGATTTAAAATCAGGTCTCCATTTTCAGGAATACTTAAAAAATATTATTTTTTCAATTATAAATTTAAATTATCTCTAAAACTAGTATATCTGAGACAAAACAATCTTCGGTATTCTTTCCATAGAGAGACAAAAGTGTGTAAATATACAATTTTCTACAAATTTTATATTTCCACAGTTTTTGACAAGGTTTATACTTTGGCGATGGAGATCGTTCAAATGTTTAATGCTCATTTCACTGATTAAAAGATTATTAATTACTAGCTGTCTGCCGATATTTGTGATGATAAAAGACACTTCTGTGCAACTACTAAAACATGTTTAAATATCGTTGCTACAATTTGTCATTTTCACTTTAAAACCTGTAATATTAATTGATGATATACATGTAAAATAATGAATGGCAACCTATTCAACCTGAATAGAATCTAATTTCCATTCAATTAGTATTCATAAGAAAACCTTAGCTTTTTTATAACTCTTAATTGTTTTCATAATGAACATTTTTAGATAGAGAATAAATCGTCGATTTTTTTTTTTCGAAAGGTAACTTCAGAATGATTCTCTAATCTGCCACTGTGTTCTAAAAGATCTTCTGATTTGAAATTGAATAAGCTTATAACACAGGCATTTAAGAGTTAAAAGAAAAGTTTTTTGGCACCTATTTCCTCGGCCTTGGTACGTTTAGTTGTTCAATTCCGCATAGCAGTTATGTAATGCGGTAGTGTTTATACTCTATTTCGAAGGCGCAGGCACTGGGTTGGAAAAACCAGTAAATTTACCATTATATACTTTATGTTTTTATTTTTAATAATAGAACTGTAAGACATAATCAAAACTTCACAATTATTACGATATATTACATTTACATATATTATAAATAAATAAAAAAATCACAAAATATATACTGTTTGATTAGAAAACAAAAGTAGACAAATTTAGAAACCATAGAAGGAAATATGGGGTGTTAAACATTCGAATAATTGCAAATATAAAATGTGGGTAATTGCAAGAAACGGAAACCTACTTACTAATTAGTAAACCTGTTGACGCAATTTAAACATAAAAATAATGATTGAAATTTGAAAACAATCCAATTATCTAGTTTTATGTTACAGTGCGTTACGAAATGAGGAATATTTCGATCTAATATTATATTTAAATATAAATACAATTAATTATTCTTGGTAATCAGGTAAATAACTCTACACTTTGTTTAAAATATTCAGCAACTAACAAAAAATAAATAAATATAAGGAATTAAGAGTACTTTAGTACAGTAGAATCTTATACCAATATTGGTCAACAAATATTTTAAAGTATTTACCTAATATACCTTTTTAACTAAGGCAATCAAGCTAATCAGTGGTTTTTAAAAAAAAAAAGGTTCGTTTTGAAAAATCAAGTTTTAGCAAATTAAACTACCATCCTATTCTGAAATGCTTTCTTGTTTAGTTTGATTTTTTTATTTAAAACCTTTAAAATTGTATCTTGTTTGCATTGTTTCTGTTTCTTCGTTCGTTCAGGATCAGTTATTTATCTGAAAAAAAATTTGTTTAAATTAAACTGTAGAGTATTAGTTAAAACTAAAGTTATATTTATAGTAGTTGATTTTTTATTTTTTATCACCTTGTCATTATTTTAGCTTGTCGTAATTCGTCTCTTTGACATTCCTGGTATCAATCACTATACTTGAATATATCAAACTTGTAAAATTGCTCCCAGAATAACGTAAATTCTTTCAATATTTTATTTAGAATATAAATTAACCTTATCATGATAGAAATAGAAGAATATAATGGACATAGTTACACAGGTTTTAATAATTATTTATTTATTTTTATTTATTGTTCTTGTGATGGTAAATATTTTTATTTTTAAGAGAAAAGATTTCTTTTGGACGGGATTAGAACCCGGGTCGTCCGCATCTCTATCGCGGTGCTCTAACCATCTGAGCTACCAGGGGTCCTATCCAAGTGGTGTTGTATTCATGTTAAATAGGCAATAAGAAAAGGATAAGGTCTATTATTTTTATTTATTTATAACTTATGAAACAGAGAGGTGCTGCATTTATTGTTCTTTCGGTTCGAATCCCGGGCAGGAGAAATCTATTCTCATCAAAATAAAAATATTTAAAAATTATTGATTTTTTTATTTATTTCTTCAACGTCCACTCTAGATAATCTTAGCATTTCGTGCCACGTAGGCCAAATCTGTTGGATACCTTTACTAGTTGTTCTTCAATTTCATAACGAGACTATAATGGATTTTCCTCTTCCCCGTTGTTTTTTATGATTTTTGCTAGTGAAATAGTTATATAATTAAAGTTTAATTAGTTCCAAGTAAGATCCACGATAGTACAAACTCATATTACTCACTCACTCACTGTTGGATACTGCGCTCACTTGCAGGACCTGGGCCTCTGCCACCATTCTTCTACACTCCTCGCGGTCTCCTGCGAGGCTCCTCCAGTTTCTTGTTCCAATCCTTCTCAAATATCTTTCCTCTAAGTCATCTATCCATCGACGCCTGGGCCTTCTGGGCCTTCCCCTTTTTCTTTTTTCTCCCTGTGCACCTTTTAACACAATTTTGGGCAGCCTGTATCTTAACCTGCTCTTCTGAATATCACAGAGGATATCAGGCTCATCATACACTACCATTGTTCATATTACATATTATTAAATTATGTAAGATATAACACCTTCGAATTTAATATCACAATTAGTAAATCTAGGAGTTTCGTTGTCGATAAGAAACATAAATATTTTTTATTTATATATCCATATTATATCGTATTTTTAGAGCTTGGAAGTGAAGTCCCATCTGTAAAAATGTGTATCCACTCTTCATACGGTTAATGATGATGGAGAGTCCCTAGAGCTGTTCTATCCCCCCGAGAGAAATCATTTGGTGTGGAATGTCTAGTAAGTTTGAAACTGACATTAGTTATATACAAGAATCGAAGAGAAGAACTAATACCATATTTTACTCTTACCTTGATTCATTCTGTTAAATAGTTACCTCTGTATTAATTTTATATATATTTTTTTTTGGCTAAAATACTTTCAAAAACATGTATTAAAGGAAAATAACCATCTTTAATGACTAACATAGTGACATGTAATTCAAGTAAGTCTTTAACTGATTTTTTACAGAAATGTAAGACATTTTCGTTAATACCCTTTTGGTCGTTCTGCTCATTCTCAATCTTTGTAGGTGCCGTTAGAACTGAGCTTCGATTTCTTCGTTGTGGCGTCGTAAAAAAAAAATGTTTATTGTTATTTTAAGTTATTAGAAAACTCGTTAATTTTCAGTTCGTATGTAAATCTTTAGAATGTCTTTAGAAAGATCTTTAATAATATAATGAATTTATTATATATTTATTATCTCAGAAATACTGAATTGAAAAATTCAGATTATAGTGCCTTACAATACATAAAAATGCAGTGAAATTAAGATTAAGTTGTAAACCTTGATACATCTTCATTCATGTCTTTAGAGTGAAATCTCTCTCAAGGTCCCAATTCAACTACCCTTCGGGTCTTCATCCGGCGACTAATCCATCTCCCGTCTTCTTATCTGTCCGTATGCCTCTTCAGGGTTCTCCCCTTCTACTTTCTGGGGCTTTTATCAGTCTGTCAGAAAGAACTTTCGGAGCAAGGAATATAAAAAGCCAAAAACCAGGGGAGGTTTGTTTGTTTATTTATTGAACGTCACTTTATGCTGCTGTAACTAGGACGATCCTATGAAAATCTTTAACGCTTACGTGAAACCGCAAAGCTCGCGATGTTTTCTCCCTTTAAAATATCCTAAGGGCGGAATGCGAAACCGCTACCTCGAGTATAGAAGGTTGCTGTGATTGAATGCCCTTTCCTAAGCTAGTTTTAAAACGAATAATGAACTGCTCTCTAAGATTGGTCCTTGGTACTCCAAGGTGATCCCGCGTGTCACACCACTATGATGAGTTAAGGTGGCTCTTTCCTCCCATTCATACACAATATTTACTCAGTGCTTTCCTATACCAATCCATTAACTCTCAACACTCATTATATATCCACAGTTTCACCCAATTTAAATCCTCTGTCCAGTACTAAAAAAGAAGATCTCGCCTTACCGTCTCTCGTATACTCGTTCCCACAGAACCAAAGCGTTCAAGCATTCGTCTCTAGCCCGCTCCACCACAGTCTGGAGCTCAATCTTTCCTATCATCCGCCAATGCTTTTTCACGGACTTAATTTAAATCTTTGCTTTTCCAACATGTCCTGACCTCCCAAAAAGATGGGTCGAAGCAGGTCGATTATTTGCTTAAATAAATCAGTATTGAGTAATCGATTTTGTTGCTTACTTGTTTTTTTTTTCTTTTTCGTAAAGAAGATGAATTATTCGAAGAAATAATTGCACGATAGCCCATTGCAATTATTAACTGCTGTTATTAATATATTTATCCTTTAAAATTGGCTAAAATCCTAAATTCTTCCAGAATCCTTTATGATTTTTTCCACCCGTGGTGTTAAAGCGTTCATAATTTCCTCCATACTCTCTGTCATTAAATTCACGGTCCTCAGATCTGCCTCTATATATTCCTGCCTACTTCACATTATACCATTAAATAAACATTAATGTTACATGTACCTATACTATTATTTATAATTATGAAAGTACATAATATTATGTTTCCGGATATTGGCCTACCGTGGTGTGAACGATCATGACTGGGACATCTGCTGTTTATTATAAAAATGTCCTAAATAAAATGAATAGCATTAGAAAATAAACAATTTTAATAATCTTCATAGAAACAAAGCAAATATTATATTTGTCCAATTACATTTATTTCTCATCCGTCAATTTTTTAACTTTATTTCGCATTGACGAAAGGATCCCGGCCAGGACAAATCTTTTCTCTTCAAAATAAAAATATTTAAAAATAATCACCATCAAAAGCACAATAAATAAAATATAAATTATAAAATATTATGTTTAACCGTGATTTAACCAAACTGTCATCAAAGAAGAGGAGATTCTAAGAATAATTTAAAGCTCCTGGCGTCGAGGGTATAAAGGTATGCGATACTGTGTGGCCTCTATTAATTCAGGTCTGTCGTTTATCATAAACAGGAATTCAATATCATCTTGTTACTTTTATAGAAGCTAAAAATAAGCTGTCATCTCAAGGGTATAATCAAACCCCCCCCCCCCCTGAAAAAATAATAATAAAAAAAAAATTCCGCACCCAATACAAGCATGCTGAGGTATAATGCATTTCCTTTTTTTTTGGGCTTATTTTTTTTAATACCACGACAAAGATGATATATATATTCACATTAAACGAGCTGCTACCAGTGGCTTCCGTTTCACAGTAATCAACATACATTAAGGATAAACTTCAACTACTAATAATATGCAGAGTTGCACATTATAATGATGAAATTGTTAGAGGCAATTTCAGGCTCTCAGCCCTACATACATACGTAAACCGAAAAAGACTTTGTAAAACATGCATTCTAGTTGGTTTCCGAATTTATATATATATATATATATATATATATATATATATATATATATATATATATATATATATATATATATAGTGTTATATTTAGCAAAAACACTATATAAATGCAATCGTATTGTTTTTCATTTAGATTTTTAAACTAAGTAAGAAAAAATAATTAAGTAACCACTTAAAATTTTGAGGTTATACGTCACAAGATAGATTTTTACCAAATAATCAAAAATAAATAAATAAAAGTCAGTTCTTAACTCTTATCTTAAGTTTATACTCCTACAGGCTGTCCTTCGATCCAGTTAATCGTTGGTGATTTTACAAAAAAAGTTCATGATGAATTCGAATAATGCACCAAAGAAAGAAATTATTTTGTTGGGTATTCCCAACACCATAACATCTTATCCTCCGTAAAATGTTAAAAGGATCCGAGGTGTTCCACACAAGAAGTCACTCTAACTTGCCTTACTGTGTTAATCTACTAGAAGTGAAACTTTAATAGCTGAAAATATAAATAATAATAATAAGGCTTAGCGAACCCGAAGGCTCGATGCCGATTCCATTCGACCACCAATTCCTGCTTACAAATGTCTGTCCACGGATCTCTACCCAAACGAAATTTAACCACTTAATTATTATTTCATTTGTTTTACAATTAGCATAGTAATGAAAGAATTCCTAACTAAAAACGATTCTGCCAGGTCACTCTTATCGCAATCTTCCCACCTACGTTATTATTGATGATTTTATTCCCCCTAAAGGAGTATAGAGGACTTATTAAATAAGATTTTTATTTATTTTGAGCACTGGGTACCAAATGAATAGAGAGTGGTTTAGTAGAGCACAAAAGTTCAGTTGTTTAAGTCCAAACAGGTCTTATAATATACATGTATATGAATCTTTTGTTTGATTTAGTGAGCTTAGATAATTTGTTTGGTAAGTATTGTAGTATTTGGAAATGTAGTAAAATTACAAGTTTCTTGTAGTCTTAGCCTTGTATAGATGTTCCAAGTTAACTCTTTAATGGCCGCTCACACAAAGTGGGTGTGATAGTCTGAATTAAGCTTAGCGTTTGCTCACACAACTACCCCCGATAGTTTTTGTATGCTACCACAATTTCTGTGTTTTTATTTATGAACGCAAAAAAGTCATTGATCTTAGATAATTATTGTTTTATTGCCTATTTTCATTTAATACTATGCCGACCGGGTCAGTACAAGTGAGATACAGTACAAAAAAGAAAAAAAAATATATAATGTACTTCTCTAATTAAAATAAATAAATTTTCTTTATTTAATTAATTTCTTATAGTTAACTCGTTTCGTGTATATGAATATCTGAATACCGATCGTATTCGGAAATATAAATGGATATATGAATGTATTATCGTGTTAGTTCTGCGAACAAAATAAGAAAACCTAGATATTTTATCTGTTAAATATGACAAATACCGATATAAATAGGTAAATATATTGTTTAAAGTGTTTATTTGCACATGGTTTAGGCTTAGGTTGGAGTATCGTACAGACGTTGAAATTACTCCCTCTGAAAATAAGAATTGACTTACTTCATTGGATTCTCGGTTTATTATTGGTGTTTATTTTCACTGATGGAAAGCAGTGTTTCCCAGTATCCATAATTAGATAGAAGATGACAAATCGAGTATTTAGAAGTAAATTATAAAAAACAAACATTTACCTTGAGAGTGGTTCGGAAATAAACTTCTAATTTATTTATAAGTATTTATTTTCAACTGAAATAGTATAGTTTTGTAAGATGGAGTTACAGAAACATCGGTTTAACCGCCAGTATTTCCACAAAATATTTTTCAACAATGTGGGATAAATAATCAGTGTTGGAATTTTGAATGAAATTTTTTAATTAAGTCAAACATTTAATTTTTTCAATAATTTACATAAAGTTAAAACAAATTTAATTCTTCTAAAACAATGCCGGACCCTGGCGACATTTGGCTGCGCAGACGTGTGATCAGTAATGTGTTAATACGGAGTCATGGGTATAGCATCTTTTCTACAAGAATTACAGGAATTATTCTATAGGAATAAAATCAAAGAATGCTGTAGAACAGGATCGCATTGACCTAAGACATTGCGATCCTGTTCTACAGCATCCCCTACAAAGGGGATTTGAATTGTTGAAATTTATTATGAACCACTGAATTTCATACAGTTGTTTATACTCTGCGATATATGATTGATGTCGGCCATTGTCGACAGATTGCGCATGTACACCAGCATACGTCATAAGAATAATGGTGGGGGTGGGTTGAAATATCAGTTGTATAATCCGTACGGAGGGACCGAGGATACTGTCTTAAGAAATACCAGTGGATTGAGAAAAAATGTTTAAATGATGAATAGACTTTATGGTTTATTTTAAATTATTGTTAGAGAGATAGGATTAGATTATGAGGAAATATATTGGAGTTATTATTTTTAACAGTAATTGCGGGTAAATGGCATTATTAAGATTGTATAATAAAATAATTTTGTAACAAGGAAGTTTCATCACTGCTTCCCGGTTGTCAGCAATGCAAACTTCCTGTAGTACTTATTAGTTATTACAGCTCTAGTCTCTAAGTTAGATGTAGTTCATAGTCAATAAGTTATTATGATAGTCAGAAGCACTAAGTCACCTAATTAATTCATAAGGATGTCACATCTCTTGTATATCCATATTATATCTCCTCAATAACTCAATAAACTTCATATTTTTCTTGCAAGTCGTACACCAGTGCATCAGCGCATTAGTGCTTAAGGCAAATTCCCTATATAGCATAAAAGAAATTATTTGAGGCGTTCAGAATGAAAAGAGAGTAGCTAAAAAAAATAATTAATATTAAGTAATACACTTTTCTGGATTATTGATCATTATTTTAGTCTGTTTCTGTACCTCAAGTCTCGGGAGCTTAAAGAATTGCTTTATTAAATTAGTGAAAAAGGAAATTTTTTAAATTTAGAGTTATCCACTAATATTATATAATCTATTATATACTGTAAAACTAAGTCCTCCGCCGCGTCTGTCTGACTGTTCGCGATAAACTCAGAAACCATTATTTCGATACCGTTTTCACCAATAGAAAGAGTGATTCATGAGTAAGGTTTAAGTATATAGATTGTCAAGGTTTTGAGTAATTGGAGAATAACGATAATTCTTGGAAGAGTTGAAAAAAGTCAAGCCGTCTGGGAGCTTCCATCTAAGGTCCTGCCTAATCCCTGTGAGATATAACAAAACAATGCATGGTGGAATATTCCTCATTCATACGAGTAGATATAAAAAAAGGATAGCTTACTGTGCCCATTATATCTTCTAAAAAAAATTCTAAAAAATGGCAGAGCTCCAGGCTAGTGACCTGGGCGACCCGGGTTCGAGTCCCGGTCCTGGACATATCATTTCTTTTCCAATAAAAATATTCAAAAATTAATACAATAAATAACCAGTAAAATGAAATAAATTATAATAATATATATGACGTAAGTCAACAAGATCCAAATTAAAATAATATTCAAAGAACGTTCTTCCCTTCGTATACATCGCAACTTGCGAGAACGCGGGGACATTGGATCAGTGAAAAGAAACGATATGACTATGACCGTGAGGGAATCCAGGATAGCTCATTTGGCAGAGGTCCAGGATAGTGACCTGGGCAACCCTGATTTGAGTCCAGGACCTGGACATATCTTTTCTTTTCAAATAAAAAAAAACTTCTAAAAAATTGATTACGTACAATGCGGTAATTGGAAAGCTACTTAAACGGTGCAGTATTAATCCTTATCAACTTAAATACTTTAGTTACCTTAAGCATTTCATGCACATCATTATACTATTGCACACCATATAATTTAAATGAAGATCTTAGGAGTTATAACAAAAAAATATCGCGCGTGAAAATAAATTCGTATAAAGAATATTTTAGGTTTTTTTATGATTATAATATATACAAAATAAAATACATTAAAATACATCAAGTAGTGTAGGCATTATATTACACTAAAATCGAATGCACATATTCCACGCAACTAATCCTACAGACAAAACATTTAGGCATAATACGTACATTCACTTTAGACAGTATGCTATACATGCTAATAATCCATTTTTCACTAAACATCTAGGATAGGTTAATCAAATTTATCAAGAAAACAAATCCAAAGCGATGTTTAGCTAATGGAAATTGAAGAACACTAATTGTCGGTCGAGAACAAAGCACAATGGCTAGCACTTGGTCATAGGAGGAAGATCCGTGTTGCTATGGCCAGCATCCATTTGTAGGGTCCGCCCGTGACGTCACTAATGACCGGGCCAGCTCCTGGGGATTTATCATGCGGTCAGATCGTTTGTACATCTGCGGTAGGATAGGCTATTTAATGGAAGCGGTGTCGCTTAGTTTGTATCGTCGGCAATAAAATACATTGCAACTGAAGGGGAAAAACTAGGATATTATTCAATATCATAGGATGGTAACAATAAGCATTTTAGCTTTATTCAATGATTCAGTAACTATTTTATTAAATTATAATACACGAGGAACGCGAGTTGACTGTGTAATAACCTAAAAATAAAAATAAATGAAATTGTAATTTAGATTAAGAAATTAGCCAACTCTGCCCGCTTGGGGCAGCATATTACGGGAACGGAGTTGAAAATGTTTGTGCTATAGCATTAATTACCCTTTGTAAGAGCGTTTGTTTTACCCCATAAGTTAGAGTTGAATAGTGGTACAACTGAGAACTATCGTGACCTGACCCGAAGCCAGATGAATACTGAAGGTAGGAATTTTCCTTTGTACTGGAGTCTGACTAGATTCTGAGTGTAGCCAGAAGTTGTTTCAGTTAATGAGCCAACCACGCATGACAATTTAATTTTTCCTCCTATTTTTTTCTTTTGCTCGTATCATTTTGATCACCAAACAGATGGGAGGGTTAATATTGTTATTATTTTATTAGTTATGGCGTCTATTACATCTATGATATAGTTATAATTTGTATTACTCGTTGTTCACGCCATTAGACGTTCTTTGTAAAATAAATTAATTTAATTGTGAAACAGAGTCGAAATCACGAATTACCCTCTATCTAGTCGATATTTGTGGCAACTAAATATTCACTAGAGATAAGATCATGGTCTATTTCCCCCCACCTTTTTCACTCTTCTTGCCATTGGCCTCCATACGACACAGTCGCCTTATTAGCTTTCATGTTCTAGGTTTTTACCTTCCAAATTTTGTTGAAGCCAGTTTTTTTCATTTTTATTTTTTTCATTAAAAACATTTTTATTTGCCCTTTTACTTGCAATTGAGAGTAAAATAAGCCAGAGGAATTCTCAACCGATTGGCTCACCACTCGAAAGGCGCCGCCTAACTTTCTCTGGACAGACAAATGCATTTGGAGGCCCAGGTAGGTTTTGCCTGCTCAACTTCATGATCTACTACCATGGTAAGTCAATTTTATTTAATTGGTTTAGATTTCTTCTGACTATTTTTTTTCTCTCTACAATTGCGAACTTTATTCAAATTCTTTTATATACAGTCCTACCCAGAGCGTAATTGTTATTCAGACGAGGTTCCGCTTCATTTCGAATTACAAAGTTAACCTACGAGCTATGATTCAACACTCATTATTATTATTGATAGTAAATCTTGTTATAATTATTATTATTATTTTATTAGTCATCATTATTATTGATGAATGATGAGAAATGATTATTATCTCTTGAAGGAGCAAGATTAAATTTTTTTTTCTATAGTACCTCTCTATCTCATAAGTTATACATAAATAAATAAAAATAGATCTTATCCATTTGTTATTGCCTATTTAACATGAATACAATACGACTAGGATAGGACCCCTGGTAGCTCAGTCGCTTAGAGCACTGCGCCGGAGATGCAGACGACCAACCCTGGACGAATCCAGTCTTGAAGTCTTTTTCTCTTCAAAACAAAAATATTTATGAATACAATAAAACTTTGAGAAAAGCCATCTTTTAAAAGAAAAAGCTATGAAATACTAACCGAAGACCTGAAAAATTCCAAAGATGAAATTAAGTGAAAAATTTCATCAAAGAAATGGAGAAATTTTCATCGAAAATGTAGGGAAAACATTTATATAAGAAGAGGAATCTAGAATTAACAATTTATTATTACACTTACTAATGCAATTTCCATATATATTCCAAGATTAATTTATATTTATATTTCCATTAAGAGTTTCCAGGTTATAAACTATGGCGGATAACTGTCCCTGGGGACCAGCCAAGACAGAAGTAATGTTATACTCTTATGTATTCACCTTAGACTTTAATTTGGCCAATAATTTTCCTTGACTGAAATTATTATTTTTCACTTTTTTCTCAGATTCTTCTGGAATCAAATCGACATCCTGGAATTAAAAATTCAAGTGATTATTAAATTTTTATTATTGATTTAAGATTTTTCTGACGATTTTTCAGGTGTCCAAAACAACTGCCTTTCGTGTCAATTTCAAGTTCTCTAAACGAGGCCAAGGTCCTCCATTCCCTTCTACATTATTAATGCCTAATCAAGTAGTCCGTTCCAGACAATGCCTGGGATCCATTTGCCACATTTTGAATATACTCATGAACTTTGGAGCAGAGTCGACATTTGTCTGTGATCAAGTTCTCCTTAGGAATGCATCTTCTTAAGGGTGTTGATGCAATTAACTGATCCTTTATATCTACGGCAAACTCTTCAGTCTCACTAAACAGTTGCCCTATCTTTAACCATTTAACTGAGAATTCACAATAAACCTCAGGCTCAAGATAAAATCTTTCATGTGAATCGTCCTCCTTCTAAATTCTCTTGCAGTTGTACTCATTATTATTATTTTTGGTATTTCTGATAATTGAGATATCTAGAACATAAATAAACGTCATTATGTGTTATTTCTCTTTTTTCTTCTTTTTTCTCACATTCCTTACAAACAAATTAAGAGCCTTTCAACGAATGCATTTTAATATATATTTGATGCCGAACGTTGCAAATAGTTTAAAACGTTTACATCCATATAAGTGGATCTCTTATGGCGAAACACTTAATTACTTTTTCTAACTCCGAGTATTAGAAATTCCTTTGGTTTTATATATGGGTTCATATCTCTGATACTGGCTTTTAATATGTTTAAATGATGTGGTTTAATTATTGTATGTATAGTATTCCTTTGCAATAGAAGGAGGGATAGAAAAAAAAGATAAAGCTATGTCAATGAGCTTAACCATAACCATATTTACGAAAATAGACTGTACTCCCGTCATTAAAAATTTCAACCTCATTTATTTAGTATAAACTCAACAAAATACTAACCAGCTGTTGTCTCATCTCGAGAAATCAAGATTAACCCTGATGCCTAATCAGAACGCTCTTCGATCAGTTTCCAGGAATCCCCGCAAGGGATGCCTTCATTTCATAAAGGGGATACACAGAGGAAACTGTTATATTCTCCCTTTGATTGCTCTCGATGAGGGTGGTAAAAGCTTTGTTAGTGTGCTCAATTATTATTTCTTGGTCGAAATAGTTGATGTCCCTTTTGGTTTAGGATCTTACTTTATAACTAACCTATTAACAATGAAGTAGAAAATATATTGAAGAAATTTTCTTCAATATTTGTAACCTCATTTAAATTTAAAAAAAAATTAGAATAAATTGTGTGGAGGATGTAGTAGAGTTTTGTACTGTAAGTGGTTATTTTTTATATTTTATTGATTCTATTTTATTATTTTTGTTTGATCATACCTTTCAAATATGCAATCAAAATTCAGTGATTTGCTATCTAAAGTAAGTAATAAGAGGTGGGGTAAGATTCCAGGCATGAGAAGGATGAACTTATTAACTGAAAGCTCTAACGTGATATTATTTAAGACAAAGTATAATTAACAAACCTATTAACAATGCAGTAGAAAATATTTTGAAGAATTTTTTTTCAATTTCAATTTATTATAATAATAATAATTAAACAACATATTCAGACATCAATTTGCAGGGTTATCTTAATAAAAATGTCATTTTATACTTAAAACGATATTATTATTTTTGTATGACTCTTATATGTTACCATGCACTTCGGCCTGAAAAGGCCCATTGTGCTCGAGTCCCAACAATCGCTAGCCTAGGTCTAGACTCCTGATAAATTTTAGATAGTCTTTAAATCTCAGTTCTTGAAACTCCTTGTGACCACCAGGGCCAAGGTCAAATGTTCTCTTTCGAATTAGTGCTTTGCATTCAAAGAGAACGTGTCAGGGGGTGCCGTCCTCCTCTGTGCACCATCTGCACAGAGGTTCTCGTTCAATACCCAAGCGATGCATATATTCCTGAGTTTACAGTGCCCAGTAATGGTATCTACCATACTATTGAGATCGGTTCTCGACATATGAGCGGGTTTTTTCTTGATTTTCTCAGAAAGATTGTCATTGGGATCCTTTATATAAAGTATAGTATGACGTAAATTGGCCCTATCCCAACGCGATTTTATCTTCCTCTTGGCTAATTTATTAATTGTATCCTTAGCCAGGGAGAGAGGAACCGCACACCATGGTTTTGGTGCTATAGGAGCAGTTTCTGCTCCTTTCGATGTCCGTTTGTCGGCTCTTTCATTTCCTGGTGGTATATTACTGTGTCCAGAGATCCAAAATATGTTAACTCTGTTATGTACAGCTACTTCGTCAAGTCTTATGCAGCATTCCTCCACTAGTCTGGATTTTGTAATGAATTGCATACTGCTTGACTGCCTTTATTCTTGTGGTCCTTCATTGCGAATGCACCTGTGAGTATTGCCCATATCTCCGCTTGGGAAACAGTAGGTGTCGTTCCCAGGGCTAGGTAGTGGCCTGTGCCCAAGCAGCCTCTGAGCCAGAATCCCCAGCCAGCACCATGCCCCCTTTGGATCCATCCGTGTACACATTTAGACCATTGGGTGGGTTAAAGCATTCATTCTTGCTTTTACAAAACGCCTGTGTGTTTACGCGGAATCTTTTGTTAAAGTTGTATTTGTTTAGCATTAAGTCAGAGTGCTTTTTTAACTCTGCATTTTGCTCAATCGTGTCAAAGACCTTCTGTGTCTTCTGTGTATTTTCATTAGCCTGTGCCTTACATTATTTTCATTAGCCTGTGCCTTAACCTTAAGGTGATAATTGCCCGTATTGGCTTGAATAACCCTGTTCTTTAGCATGGCAATAACCCATCTGGTGATGTTTGGTTTAGTTCCATGCCTTTGTTGGGCATTGGTTAATACATGGGTAGGGGTATTGTCAAATGCCCCTTCTATATCTAAAAATACTCCAAGCGCAATTTGTTTCCATTGTAGAGCATCCATCACTGCATGCAGCGCGGTGTGACAGGATTTGCCCTCTCTGTATGCATGTTGATGCATTAGTACTGATCCATCTTTGAGATGTTTGTACCTGATCTATCTAGGATTTTCTCCATTTTATTAAGCAGAAATGTGGAAAGACAGATGGGGCGATATGATCTAGGTTCAGCATATGTTGCCTTCCCTGGTTTGAGAATAAATGTGACCTGAACTTCTCTCCAGGTTGTTGGGATATAGCTAAAGGCCAAACAGCCCTGGTGTGTAGTGTTCCCTCATCTTTAAAATAATAATAAATGATTTGTTTATTTAATCCAATTGAAATTAGAAAACCAAATTAGATTTTGTTAACGATATTATAAATATAGACCTTAACATTCGAGTGCTCCTCAATGATAAAAAGCATCAGAAATATATATCATAAAAATGAAAAATTGGAAATAATTATTAATATAACAAAAACAATTAATATTAATAAATATTTGAATAATCATTTTAACAACAATCTTAAGAGGGACGAAAATAAATATTAAACCTTGTTGAGAATTCATAAAACCGAAAGATTCCACACATCAAAATGAGGATGGGTTAACGGTAGCATAAATAAATAAATCTATGATAAGATTTATAAGATTGTAGTGTAACGAAGCAGGCTGTGTTTTCTTTATTTAATCACTTCTAGTTTATGACTGAGCATTGTTTATTGCCTATTATGTGTATCTCGAAGATGTCATATTCTCGATTTATTTTAGCATCGAGAACGTTTTACATCTATGGGTCCAACTTTTACATTTTTATCGTGATATTTTGAGTTATTAAAAAAATTAAATTGTCTATATAACTGTCCCTTACCTAGTCACCGTTGTTTCTCCGAATATGGGGTTTAATTATTATCTTTTAATTTATATAGTTGGGAAGTTTTCGGAAACTTAATAAAGGCAAAAAGTAAAACTTAATGTTTCTTTTCTATAACAATCATAATAATAAAATAACAAAAAGGAGTAGTAAGATTACTTATAAATTTACACTACATTGATTCTATTTCTACTTGGGACATCCATTGTTAATGAAAATGGTTTAATTGTTTTGTATATTATATATGGAAGTATACATGGTTACTAAGGTAATGAGGAATCCAAGAATAAATTACACCAGGAATGTTTTAAGCAAATGTTAATTATATATATTACATCTTATACCACAATCAATGAAATATAAAACTCTTGATTTCTTGATTGAACAAACATTATCCAATGCTACCTTCAAACGTTATTAATGCTAACCAGAACCTGAGGACCCTCCACCCATCTGGGACGACAACCTAGGAAAGAGGTCGAGGATCCTCCTGGCGACATTGACCATCCCCATGTAGGTTGGTGAAGATGTCACTGAGGTACTGATGGTCGATATATCCAAAGGACTGACGCAGCACATCTGCTCTCTTCTGTTGGGCAGGCAAGCCACCAATGGGTTATAGCAGCACGACGAACTTGTAGAGCACTAAAAACCACTGTTATTATTAACTTATATTTTAATAATTATCCATTTTTATGTATAATAATAAATATCATTTACACAAATTCCATTATATATATATATTGTCGAGTATATCGTAGAGAAATTACGTTACATAAATCAAAAAATTAATTTTTTTTCTTATGTTATTTCATTAGTCCATAGAAAACCCAATTATATAATATAATAAACTAGCGACCCACCACGACAATTGCACGGGTAGTAAGCCATATTATGCCTACATTTGCCTGTCTAATGTATTTTGTTATGTTTATATTATAAACATAAAAACAAAACAATGCATTTCTTTATGTACGGATTTATTTTCAAGCGCGTTAATTTTTTACGATAACCCATAAGATACTCAATTAAGTTACATGGTATAAAAAAATCAAATCAAGCGAATGAAATGCTTAAGGTAGCTAAAGTAAATAATTTGATTCGGATTAATGTTGTACTCGTCTAAAAAAACGTTCCAAATACCGCACTGTACGCTATCATTTTTTTTAGATAAAATAGTTATAGTAAGCTATCCTTTAAAGATAGATATATGCTATACCGTCATGCATTGTTTAGTTATATGTCAAATGGATTAGGCAGTGTCTTCGATAAAACCTCCCAGGAGGCTATACTTTTTTATACATTTCTAACAATTATCGTTAAATTACAACCACCTTACACAAATCCTCGATATATTGTACACCTAAACCTTCCTCGTGAATCACTCTATCTATTGGTGAAAACCGCATGAAAATCCGTGCAGTAGTTATTGAGTTAACCGCGAAGAGACAGACGGAGGACTTTTATAATATGTACAGATATAATTATCACATGATTTATATAAAATAAGTGGAAAACCAAAAGCGGGTTTTGTGAAGAAAAAAACACAACAAATAACGTTTAACGAAAAATTTCAGCAAATCTGAAAAAATAGATGACATAAGAAATTTAAAATATCGATTATAATATGGAACTTGGGATAACAATAAAACATATTCTCCAACAATGATTAAAAAATAATCTGTTCGAAATTTGATTTAATTATAGACAACAGTTATAATATTGAATTATATTATTTAATGAGATGTATTTATACTTTTTTTTTATATATATATATAATTATAAATAAATTAATAAATTGTATAATAAAATATATAATGTATAAATAAAATTTGTATAAATATAAATCACTGTAGTAAAATGTGAATGTATTGGTATATAGGCAGTTTTCAAAAATACTACTCGAATGATTTGGTCTATTAATAATAATAAAAATAAAATAAAAATATATATATATATCTTTTCTTTTTTTGATGTTTTTTTTGCTCAGACATAGTTAAAGAATATGAATGGTTATGCTTAATTTTGAGTATCTATGTATGTAAACAAGTAAAATTAATATACATAAACCGATCTAAAGGTATTGTGACAGCAGATAAATTTAAAAAAGACAAATTTTGATGTTTTGTTATATCCATTATTTTGCCTGTAATTGTAATTTCGAACCTGTAATAATACATTAAAAAGTGGTTGTTGAAAACACGAAGAAAAATTTATAAACAATTTTTTTTTTTTTTTTTTTATTTAATTCAATGATATTTACAACTATAATGGTATTATATCAAGTAAATGTGCAAAAATGTAGAATATGACATGAAAACACTTGTGGAGAAACTACCCATCGATAGCACTCCAATAAAGTTCTATAGTAGATGATCTCGAGGCCATCTTCTTTTCAGGCGCCTCGGAGGGTTATCAGGAATAGTATGGGAAGCAAGCTGAGAGACTAGCGGATTCAAGTGCGTATGGAGCTTGTTATGGAAGGATAGGTATCTAGTTTGGGCCAAATCAGTAACATATGGGATATTAAGATCATGATGGATGAGTTTGTTTGTGACATAATAAGGAGCATTGAGGATTTTACGAAGGATTTTGGATTGCAAGGATTGGATACGAGATGAATTGGATGGTTTAGTAGAGCCCCAAAGCTCAACTCCGTATGCCCAAATAGGTCTGATGACTGTCATGTAAATAAGTCTTTTGTAATTAATTGGTAGCTTAGAGCGTTTGTCCAGTAAGTGTTGAAGTAGGCGAAAACGTCGAGCAGTTTCTTGTCTTTTCAGTCTTGTATGAGGATTCCAAGTGAGACGTTTATCCAGATGGAGTCCTAGGTAACGTATCTGTTCGACAGGGTTCAGTGGTGTATTATTAAACGATACAGTAGGACAGGAATTCGTAGGTTTACGACGAAGGGTGAAGGTAATTTGATGGGATTTGTTAGGATTTATTTTAATCCTCCAATTTTGACACCATTCTTGTAGGTGTGAGATATGGGATTGAAGAGATTGGGATGCAACAAATGGATCCTTATTAACTGATAACACACATGTGTCATCAGCGTAAGTAGTGAGGACAGTGCTTGGATGGGTTGGGAATAAACAATTTAAAACTATAAAAACATTTTGTTTCCCATAATTTTTAATTTCAAACATATCTGGTAGGTCCTTTGTCTTTGATATATGTTAGCTTTATAGGATATCTCGATGGAATGTACATTGCTACGTTAATAAAAAAATGCTAAACCTAAAAAGAAAATGATTGAATAATTGTTTCTGTGTTTTTTATCAATGATTACAATGGTTCATTATTAAAAAAAAAAACAGGTTTCAAAGTTAATGCTTGGCACAGTAATTTGAAACATTCAATATGAACCAATAGTTTTTTAAAAGAGTTTAAAAAAAAAAGTATAAAGATTCATATCCTTTAAATTATGAATCATGTTATTCATAGTTTTTTTTCATCCTAATTTAAATCAAACAATACTCACCGCACCTCCATAAGCTATACACTGAGAAGACCCTCCATCCTGGCCCCTAACAAAGGAACACGGCAGTAAGAGAATGACAGTGACCACAAAACCTAAGTTTCTTAAGCAAGACAAATAACGGCCCATGGTATCTTAGTTCCTGAACTCTTAGTGGGGCGACCGTATATCTGCCTTTTTCTTATCTGCTTAGTCATATTTGGTCAAGTTATCGTCTGACCCTGGTCTTTTCCTATATTCGGCTTATCCATTCTACTTCAGGCGCAACAACAGATAAATACTACGCTTCGGGACAAGTAAAAATGTACATTTGATTTTTCCCAATCGATTAAACATTCTCCTTCTCCCTCTGATTACTCTCGATGATGGCGGTGAAAGCTTGGCACCTGTCCTCAATCTTTTTAACTAACTTATAAGAAATTTTCTTCAAAAATCAAAGAATGTTGTAGAACAGGATCGCATTGACCTAAGACATTGCGATCCTGTTCTACAGCATCCCCTACAAAGGGGATTTGAATTGTTGAAATTTATTATGAACAACTGAATTTCATAACATTGTTTATACTCTGCGATATATGATTGACGTCTGCTCAACAGGGCCATTGTCAACAGACTGCGCATGTACACCAGCATACGTCATAAGGATAATTGTAGGGGTGGGTTGAGAAATCAGTTGTATAATCCGTACGGAGGGGCCGATGAGACACATTTAAAAAAGTGTTTAAATGATGAATAAATATTATGGTTTATTTTAAATTATTGTTAGAGAGATAGGATTAGATTATAAGGAAATATATTGGAGTTATTATTTTTAACAGTAATTACGAGTAAATGGCATTATTCACATTGTATAATAAAATAATTTTGTAACAAGGAAGTTTCATCACTGCTTCCCGGTTGTCAGCAATGCAAACTTCCTGTAGTACTTATTAGTTATTACAGCTTTAGTCTCTAAGTTAGATGTAGTTCATAGTCAATAAGTTATTATGATAGTCAGAAGCACTTAGTCACCTAATTAATTCATAAGAATGTCACATCTCTTGTTTATCCATATTATATCTACTCAATGACTCAATAAACTTCATATTTTTCTTAAAAGTCGTACACCAGTGTATCAGCGCATTAGTGCTTAAGGCAAGTTCCCTATATAGCACAAAAAAAATATATTTGAGGCGTTTAGAATGAAAAGAGAGTAGCAAAAAAAAAAAATTAATTTTACTACCACTGTGCCAGTAATACACTTTTCTGGTTTATTGATCATTATTTTAGTCTGTTTCTGTACCTCAAGTTTCAGGAGCTTAAAGAATTGCTTTATTAAATTAGTGAAAAAGGAATTTTTTAAAATTTCGAGTTATTCACTAATATTATATAATCTATTACATAATATGAAACTAAGTCCTCCGCCGCGTCTGCCTGACTGTTCGGGATAAACTCAGAAACCATTATGTTCATACCGTTTTCACCAATAGAAAGAGTGATTCGTGAGAAAGGTTTAAGTATATAAATTGTCAAGGTTATGAGTAAATCGGTTGGAGAATAACGATAATTGTTGGAAGTGTTGAAAAAAGTCAAGCCGTCCGGGAGCTTCCATCTAAGGTCCTGCCTAATCCCTGTGAGATATAACAAAACAATGCATGGTGGAATATTCCTCATTCATACGAGTAGATATAAAAAAAGGATAGCTTACTTATTATATCTTCTAAAAAAAATTCTAAAAAATGCCCGAGAGGCGAATTAGGATAGGGCAGAGCTCCAGGCTAGTAACCTGGGCGACCCGGGTTCGAGTCCCGGTCCTGGACATATCTTTTCTTTTCAAATAAAAATATTTAAAAATTAATACAATCAATAACAAGTAAAGTAAAATAAATTATAATAATATATATGACGTAAGTCAACAAGATCCAAATTAAAATAATATTCAAAGAACGTTCTTCCCCTCGTATACATCGCAACTTGCGAGAACGCGGGGACATGGGACCAGTGAAAAGAAAGGATATGTCTATGACTGAGAGGGAATCCAGGATAGCTCCTTTGGCAGAGGTCCATGCTAGTGACCTGGGCAACCCGGGTTTGAGTCCCGGTCCTGAAGATATCTTTTCTTTTGAAATAAAAAAATTATTACATACAATGCGGTAATTGGAAAGCTATTTAAACTGTTTATTAAGTCTTATCAACTTAAATAATTTAGTTATCTTAAGCATTTCATGCACATCATTATAATACTGCACACCATATAATTTAAATGAATATCTCAGAAGTTATCGCAAAAAAATATCGCGCGTGAAAATAAATTCGTATAAAGAATATTTTAGTTTTTATTAAGCTTATAATATATACAAAATAAAATACATTAAAATATACAATTGTTCCAAAATTCCCATGCACGAGTTAATGAATTTGTCTGCATATAGATTGTATACCAAGTCAGTGCAGATCCTTCCAAAAATAACCGTAGGGCCTCAGCATATTTATTTTCTTTCAAACCTAACCTATTACACACCTGTATAAATAGATTCATCCATGTTTTAGTATTACAGTTATTCCAATCAAATTTGTCCAAAACCATATCCTTGGCTATAGAGTGCATAGACCTTTCTGTGTTGGTGCTTGGTACACTTACTTTTTGATTTTCTTGCACTTCATCTAAATACATATCATGAAAAGCTACATTACCTTCCTCATCCATATAAATAAGTTTCAGTTCATCTGTTAAAGATATTACTACATTCATATATTTATCCCGCACATTCAAACTTTTTACAACGTTCTTAACAATATTGGTGGCAAACAATTGTTTATGCGCTTCACTAGTTTGTTGGTCCTTTGGGAAAGCAAAAATTTCCTCCTGATTCACCAATTGTATAGTTTTAACCTTTACAACTGTGCTCTTAGAGTTTGTTCCGGCTTCAGCTATAAACTGAAATTTTACCTTTATCTTCTCCATTGTGTTGATTTGTTAGTCGTTAATTCAACGACTTAACCAAGGAGGTGAATGGAATAAAACTCTGTGGATGCAGTGAAGAACTGTAATTAAAAAAAAACATATTTATAAACTTCTAAATAACTATTAAATAACTGGATTGCATTGGTTCGGCAACATACGAAGCAGCTTAATACGTTAGTAAAAAATAAAACTGATTATAGGTAACACTGAGCACCATATAAAGGACTCAAACGATTTTGTGAGGAAAATCGCCGCATTAAAAATTAACCCTCAAGATATACTGGTCAGCTTCGATGCGAAGTCCCTGTTCACCAAATTACCTATTAAAGATACTCTACCGATAATCAGTTTTTTTTTTACTAACGTATTTAGCTGCTTCGTATGTTGCCGATATTGAATATGTACCATTTTTTATAGTGAAAAGCAGAAGATTTAAAGATGACCTGTTGTTAGGTTTAGATTTAATTCAAGCTTTCAAATTGCGACAAGATGAGAATTTGAAGATTACACAAAATTATAAATTGTCAGAAGAGAAAAAAGTATATGAATGTTATCTAAGAAAAAAAGGAACATGCTATCAACAACTTAGACGACATCTTATTAGAATATGAAGAATTGTTTGCAAAAGATAAATTCGATATTGGTAGAACAAGAAACTATGAAGCAGCTATAAGATTAACTGTAAATAAATACACAGCGAAAAAACCTTACACATGCACATTAGAGTACAAAATAGAGACAGAAAAACAAATCAAGGAATTGTTGAAAGCAGGACTAATTCAAGAGTCTTGTAGTCCTTATGCCGCCCCAATAACATTAGTCTATAAAAAAGAAGAAGGGAGAAAATCTCGTTTATGCATAGACTTTAGAGAACTAAACAAAATAGTCGTTCCAGAGAGTCAACCATTCCCAAGAATTGAAGATTTGACAGTACGTGCTGGTAGCTGTAAGTACTACACTAAACTAGACATAAACTCAGCGTTTTGGTCGATACCAGTACGAGAAAAGGACAGATATAGAACAGCTTTTGTGACACATCATGGACACTGGGAATGGAAATGTCTCCCGTTCGGATTGAAATCGTCACCAGCTATTTTCCAAAGAATATTGTCTAGTGTCTTAAGAAAAAATGGTTTAGATGCCTTTGCGGAGAACTACAGATTTATTCCGAAAATTATGGAGATCATACAACACATATAGAATTAACACTAAAAGCATTAAAAAGTGAAGGTCTCAAATTAAATAAATCAAAACGTAAATTTGCACAAAGAAAAACCACATATTTAGGACACGAAATTGGTGACAACTCAGTTAGACCGTTAAATGATAACCTGGCGGCCATAAATAAATTTCCTAGACCACAAACAAAAAAACAAATATGACAGTTTTTAGGAAAAATTAGTTTTCATGTAGAGTATATACCAAAATACACGATATCATTAGAACCATTTTATAATCTATTGAGGAAAAATGTAGACTATAATTGGACAGAAGAATGCGAAGAGAGTTTTAATAAAATAAAACAAATTCTATGTTCGGATCCAGTATTGACAATTTTTAACCCATGAGCTCCCATATATATTTATACTGATGCCTCTATAAAAGGAGTTGGTGCAATTTTAAAGCACCCACAAGACGATAAACCTTTGAAGCCGGTATTTAATTTTTCCAGAAAACTGACGGAAGCCCAAAAAAGGAAGGCCATATAATTAGAAAGTTTGGCCATAAAGGAGGCAATATTATATTGGCAATATTATTTATTAGGAAAAAGATTTATCATTTTCACAGATCATAAGCCAGTGGAAAACTTCAACTGAAAAAACTGGAAAGATCCAGAATTATTGCAAATATTGAATTACATTTCACAATTTGATTTTATTATAGATTATAATCCCTGTAAAGATAATTTAGAAGCAGATTGCATTTCCAGAAACCCAGTTTTAGAATCAAGTGAAGAAGAAAATCATATAGATTCAGCAATCAAAATAACAATTTTTTTAAAATTGGAAGATGTAGTAAACAATCAAAAACAACTGATCCCGGACAAAAACAGTTTTTTGGAAAATTATGTCATTTATAAAAAGTTAAACAACAGAAGAATTTGGAAAAAAATTGATAAAGGATGTACATATAAAGCAAGGACACATTGGAACGAAACAATTAACGTTAATAATAGGTCGCAAATTTTATTTTAAAAATATGTACAAACATATTAAACAAACATGCCGTTCTTGTGAAACTTGTTTTAAGAATAAGACAAGAATAGGTTGTTTTAAAGCACCCATGTCACAGTTGGTTCCTGCAAAAGAACCTTTTGAAATTGTATCTTTAGATACAATTGTTGGTTTTACTGGAAATAGAAGTACAAAGAAATATCTGCACCTAATTGTAGAACACTTCACAAGATATGCTTTCATTGCTACATCTAAGACACAGATTGCCAAAGACTTTATAAAATTATTAAAAACAGTGGAAAACAAAGGCAAAATAAAAACTTTGTTAACAGATCAATATTCTGGAATCAACTCCACACAATTTAAACAATACGTGAAGTCAAAAGGGATAAATTTAATTTTCACAGCCGTAGACTGTGCATTCTCAAATGGGCTGAATGAAAGAACAAATCAGACGTTGGTAAATAGAATAAGGTGTAAAATATATGAAGACAAGGAATGTCCATGGACTATTATAGCAGAAGAGTGTGTTCAAGAATACAACACTACAATCCATAGTTCAACAGGTTTTACTCCAAATTATTTACTAACAGGAATTGAAAAGCCAATCTTACCAAAAGAATTGGAAATAAATAAAGATGAGAACTTAGAAGAAAATAGATCAATAGCTTTTGAGAACTCGAAAAAAGTACATGAACAAAATAAGAAGTACTATGACCAAAATGTAAAGGAAATCATATATAAAGAAGGTAACTTGGTTTACATTCAATATAGTAATGATCTAAATAGAGGTAAATTGGAAGTGATTAGATCATCAGGTCCTCAAAGAATAAAAGAAAAATTATCTAACGTGATGTATATCATCGACAGTGGTTTCAGAAAAAAAGAATCAAATTTATTTCACGTCAGCAAATTGGTTCCTTATCGATATGACGGTAGTCCTCTTCCAAAAAAAGGGGGAATGTAAGTTTGAATATTCACGCCAAACTTAACAGATGTGAAGATAACCTTAGGCACAGATGTGAGGTAGATTATGATAGATATCTGCTTATTGAGAGACACGTTGAAGTTAACATTTGTTAAATTAATATTATTTGTGTTATTATGGAATATTGACAATTGTGTTCATTCAGGTTTCTAATTAAAGATGCCTTTAGTTATTTAGTTATTTATAAGTTTGTACATTTTTTTTTTAATTACAGTTCTTCACTGCATCCACAGAGTTTTATTCCATTCACCTCCTTGGTTAAGTCGTTGAATTCACGACTTACATACATTAAAATCTAACGCACATATTCCACGCAACTAATCCTACAGACAAAACATTTAGGCATAATATGCTACCCGTGCAAAGGGGAGACTCGCCAAGTCACTTATCTATATGAAAATACTACGATTAATACGTACATTTACTTTAGACAGTATGCTCTACATGCTTATATTCCATTTTTCACTAAACTTCTAGGATAGGTTAATCAAATTTATCAAGAAAACCAATCCGAAGCGATGTTTAGCTAATGGAAATTGGAGAACACTAATTGTCGGTCGAGAACAAAGCACAATGGCTAGCACTTGGTCATAGGAGGAAGATCCGTGTTGCTATGGCCAGCAACAATTTGTAGGGTCCGCCCGTGACGTCACTAATGACCGGGCCAGCTCCTGGGATTTATCATGCGGTCAGATCGTTTTTACATCTGCGGTAGGATAGGCTATTTAATGGAAGCGGTGTCCCTTAGTTTGTATCGACGGCAATAAAATACATTGCAACTGAAGGGGAAAAACTAGGATATTATTTAATATCATAGGATGGTAACAATAAGCATTTTAGCTTTATTCAATGATTCAGTAACTATTTTATTATATTATAATACACGAGAAACGCGATTTAACTGAGTAATAACCTAAAAATAAAAATAAACGAAATTGTAATTTAGATTAAGAAATTAGCCAACTCTGCCCGCTTGGGGGCAGCATATTACGGGAACGGAGTTGAAAATGTTTGTGCTATAGCATTAATTACCCTTTGTAAGAGCGTTTGTTTTACCCTATAAGTTAGAGTTGAATAGTGGTACAACTGAGAACTATCGTGACCTGACCCGAAGCCAGATGAATACTGAAGGTAGGAATTTTCCTTTGTACTATAGTCTGACTAGATTCTGATACTATAGTCTGACTAGAGTGTAGCCAGAAGTTGTTTCAGTTAATGAGCCAACCACGCATGACAATTTAATGTTTTCCCCCTCTTTTTTTCTTTTGCTCGTAACATTTTGAACACCAAATAGATGGGAGGGTGAATTTTGTTATTATTTTATTAGTTATGGCGTCTATTACATCTATGATATAGTTATAATTTGTATTACTCATTGTTCACGCCATTAGACGTTATTTGTAAAATAAATAAATTTAATTGTGAAACAGAGTCGAAATCACGAATTACCCTCTATCTAGTGGATATTTGTGGCAACTTAATCTTGACTAGAGATAAGATCGCGGTCTATTTTCCCCCACCTTTTTCACTCTTCTTGCCGTTGGCCTCCGTACGACACAGTCGCCTTATTAGCTATCATGTTCAAGGTTTTTACCTTCCAAATTTTGTTCAAGGCAGTTGCCTTCCAGTTTTTTCATTTTTATGTTTTTTCATTAAAAAGATTTTAATTTGCCTTTTTACTTGCAAATGAGTGTTAAATCAGCCAGAGGAATTCTCAACCGATTGGCTCACCACTCGAAAGGCGCCTTCTAACTTTCTCTGGTCAGACAAATGCATTAGGAGGCCCGGGGAGGTTTTGCCTGCTCAACTTCATGATCTACTGCCATGGCAAGTCA
Source organism: Troilus luridus (assembly GCA_964056705.1). NCBI lineage: Eukaryota > Metazoa > Arthropoda > Insecta > Hemiptera > Pentatomidae > Troilus > Troilus luridus. The sequence goes on from OZ057412.1 coordinate 179,521,286, forward strand.
ATTTTATTTAATTGGTTTAGATTTCTTCTGACTATTATTTTTTTTCTCTCTACAAGTGCGAACCTTATTCAAATTCTATTTATACAGTTCTACCCAGAGCGTAATTGTTTTTCAGACGAGGTTCCGCTTCGTTTCGAATTACAACGTTAACCTACGAGGTTTGATTAAACACTCATTATTATTATTGATAGTGAATCTTGTTATAATTATTATTATTATTTTATTAGTCATCATTATTATTGATGAATAATGAGAAATGGTTATTATCTTTTGAAGGGACGAGATATGTAAATACTTAATTTTTTTTTCTATAGTACCTCTCTGTCTCATAAGTTATAAATAAATAAATAAAAATTGATCTTATCCTATTGTTATTGCCTATTTATCATGAATACAATACGACCTGGATAGGACCCCTGTTAGCTCAGTGATTTAGAGCACTGCACCGGAGATGCAGACGACCAACCCTGGTCGAATCCCGACGAGGACAAACTTTTTCTCTTCACACAAAAATATTTATGAATACAATAAAACTTTGAGAAAAGCCATCTTTTAAAATAAAAAGCTATGAAATACTAACCAAAGACCTGAAAAATTCCAAAGATGAATTTAAGTGAAAAATTTCATCAAAGAAATGGAGAAATTTTCTTCGAAAATGTAGGGAAAACATTTATATAAGAAGAGGAATCTAGAATTAACAATTTAGTATTACACTAATTAATGCAATTCCAATATATATAAATTTATATAGATGGGGAGTTTTCGGAAACTTAATAATGGAAAAAACTAAAACTTAATGTTTCTTTTCTATAACAATCATAATAATAAAATAACAAAAAGGAGTAGTAAGATTACTTATAAATTTACACTACATTGATTCTATTTGTACTTGGGACATCCATTGTTGGTGAAAATGGTTTAATTGTTTTGTATATTATATATGGAAGTATACATGGTTACTAAGGTAATGAGGAATCCAAAAATAAATTACACCAGGAATATTTTAAGACAATGTTAATTATATATATTACATCTTACACCATAATCAATGAAATATAAAACTCTTGATTTCTTGATTGAACAAACATTATCCAATGCTACCTTCAAACGTTATTAATGCTAACCAGAACCTGAGGACCCTCCACCCATCTGGGTCGACATCCTAGGAAAGATGTTAAGGATCCTCCTGGCGGCATTGATCAGCCCCATGTAGGTTGGTGAAGCTGTCACTGAGGGACTGATGTTCGATATATCCAAAGGACTGAGGCAGCACATCTGCTCTCTTCTGTTGGGCAGGCAAGCCACCAATGGGTTATTGCAGCACGTCGAAGTTGTCGAGCACTAAAAACCACTGTTATTATTAACTTATATTTTAATAATTATCCATTTTTATGCATAATAATAAATATCATTTACACAAATTCCATTATATATATTGTCGAGTATATCGTAGAGAAATTACGTTACATAAATCAAAAAATTAATATTTTTTCTTATGTTATTTCATTAGTCCATAGAAAACCCAATTATATAATATAATAAACTAGCGACCCCCCACGACAATTGCACGGGTAGTAAGCCATATTATGCCTACATTTATCTGTCTAATGTATTTTGTTATGTTTATATTATAAACATAAAAACAAAACAATGCATTTCTTTATGTACGGATTTATTTTCAAGCGCGTTAATACGATAACCCATAAGATACTCAATTAAGTTACATGGTTTAAAAAAATCAAATCAAGCGAATGAAATGCTTAAGGTAGCTAAAGTAAATAATTTGATTCGGATTAATGTTGTACTCGTCTAAAAAAAACGTTCCAAATACCGCACTGTACGCTTTTATTTTTTTAGATAAAATAGTTATAGTAAGCTATCCTTTAAAAATAGATATCTGCTATATCTGACTTTTTTGTAGCTCTATAAAAGAGGAATATATCGACATGCATTGTTTAGTTATATGTCAAATGGATTAGGCAGTGCCTTCGATAAAACCTCCCAGGAGGCTATACTTTTTTATACATTTCTAACAATTATCGTTAAATTACAACCACCTTACACAAATCCTCGATATATTGTACACCTAAACCTTCCTCGTGAATCACTCTATCTATTGGTGAAAACCGCATGAAAATCCGTGCAGTAGTTATTGAGTTAACCGCGAAGAGACAGACGGAGGACTTTTATAATATGTACAGATATAATTATCACATGATTTATATAAAATAAGTGGAAAACCAAAAGCGGGTTTTGTGAAGAAAAAAACACAACAAATAACGTTTAACGAAAAATTTCAGCAAATCTGAAAAAATAGATGACATAAGAAATTTAAAATATCGATTATAATATGGAACTTGGGATAACAATAAAACATATTCTCCAACAATGATTAAAAAATAATCTGTTCGAAATTTGATTTAATTATAGACAACAGTTATAATATTGAATTATATTATTTAATGAGATGTATTTATACTTTTTTTTTATATATATATATAATTATAAATAAATTAATAAATTGTATAATAAAATATATAATGTATAAATAAAATTTGTATAAATATAAATCACTGTAGTAAAATGTGAATGTATTGGTATATAGGCAGTTTTCAAAAATACTACTCGAATGATTTGGTCTATTAATAATAATTAAAAAAATATATATATATATATATCTTTTCGTTTTTTTGTTGTGTTTTTTTGCTCAGACATAGTTAAGGAATATGAATGGTTATGCTTAATTTTGAGTATCTATGTATGTAAACAAGTAAGATTAATATACATAAACCGATCTAAAGGTATTGTGACAGCAGATAAATTTAAAAAAGACAAATTTTGATGTTTTGTTTTATCCATTATTTTGCCTGTAATTGTAATTTCGAACCTATAATAATACATTAAAAAGTGGTTGTTAAAAACACGAACAAAAATTTATCGGAAAATTCAGAAAGGATTGGAATTAAGATATTAATAAAAATAATAGGTCCAACGTAGACAATTATAACCGAAAATAAAAATTGATTCGCCTAGTGTATTTTTTAAAATGATATTTGACATATTAAAACTTTTTGTTGAACCTCCTATACAAACTAAAGTTTTATTTTTTTAAATTGAATTTACTATTATTTTTTAATCGTTTACTCGCAATATTTGTTCAAAGTTTATCTTGAGAATGAATTCTCAACAATTCTTAATTTAGCATTCTAGATAAAATAAATTGTTATAAGTTAATAGTGAATTTTGATTAAACATAATAAATCATGTTTTGGTAATATATGTACCTGGATAATTGTCACCAAATTGATAAAATTATAAACAATTTAAAATTATATAATGATTTTGTTTCCCATAATTTTTAATTTCAAACATATCTGGTATGCCCTTTGTCCTTGATATATGTTAGCTTTATAGGATATCTCGATGGAATGTACATTGCTACGTAAATAAAAAAATGCTAAACCTAAAAAGAAAATGATTGAATAATTGTTTTTGTGTTTTTTACCAATGATTACAATGGTTCTTTATTAAAAAAAAAAGGTTTCAAAGTTAATGCTTGGCACAATAATTTGAAACATTCAATATGAACCATGAGTTTTTTAAAAGAGTAAATTCATTTGTAAAAGTTTAAAAAAAAAAGTATAAAGATTCATATCCTTTAAATTATGAATCATGTTATTCACAGTTTTTTTCATCCTAATTTAAATCAAACAATACTCACCCCACCTCCATAGGCTGTACACTGAGAAGACCCTCCATCCTGGCCCCTAACAAAGGAACACGACAGTAAGAGAATGACAGTGACCACAAAACCTAAGTTTCTTAAGCAAGACAAATAACGGCCCATGGTATCTTAGTTGCTGAACTCGTAGTGGGGCGACCGTATATCTGCCTTTTTCTTATGTACTCAGTCATATTTGGTCAAGTTATCGTCTGACCCTGGTGTTTTCCTATATTCGGCTTATCCATTCTACTTCAGGCGCAACAACAGATAAATACTACGCTTCGGGACAAGTAAAAATGTACATTTGATTTTTCCCAATCGATTAAACATTCTCCTTCTCACTTTGATTACTCTCGATGATGGCGGTGAAAGCTTGGCACCTGTCCTCAATTCTTATTTCCTAATAGTTTATCTGCATTTAGTTTTTATATATATATATCTTTTTAACTAACTTATAAGAAATTTTCTTCAAAAATCAAAGAATGTTGTAGAACAGGATCGCATTGACCTAAGACATTCCGATCCTGTTCTACAGCATCCCCTACAAAGGGGATTTGAATTGTTGAAATTTATTATGAACAACTGAATTTCATACCATTGTTTATACTCTGCGATATATGATTGACGTCTGCTCAACAGGGCCATTGTCAACAGATTGCGCATGTACACCAGCATACGTCATAAGGATAATTGTAGGGGTGGGTTGAGAAATCAGTTGTATAATCCGTACGGAGGGGCCGATGAGACACATTTAAAAAAGTGTTTAAATGATGAATAAACATTATGGTTTATTTTAAATTATTGTTAGAGTTATTATTTTTAGCAGTAATTGCGGGTAAATGGCATTATTCACATTATATAATAAAATAATTTTGTAACAAGGAAGTTTCATCACTGCTTCCCGGTTGTCAGCAATGCAAACTTCCTGTAGTACTTATTAGTTATTACAGCTTTAGTCTCTAAGTGAGATGTAGTTCATAGTCAATAAGTTATTATGGTAGTCAGAAGCACTAAGTCACCTAATTAATTCATAAGGATGTCACATCTCTTGTTTATCCATATTATATCTACTCAATGACTCAATAAACTTCATATTTTTCTTGCAAGTCGTACACCAGTGCATCAGCGCATTAGCGCATTAGTGCTTAAGGCAAGTTCCCTATATAGCATAAAAATATATATATTTGAGGCGTTCAGAATGAAAAGAGAGTAGCAAAAAAAAAAAATTAATTTTACTACCACTGTGCCAGTAATACAGTTTTCTGGTTTATTGATCATTATTTTAGTCTGTTTCTGTACCTCAAGTTTCAGGAGCTTAAAGAATTGCTTTATTAAATTAGTGAAAAAGGAATTTTTTAAAATTTCGAGTTATTCACTAATAGTATATAATCTATTACATAATATAAAACTAAGTCCTCCGCCGCGTCTGCCTGACTATTCGGGATAAACTCAGAAACCATTATTTTCATACCGTTTTCACCAATAGAAAGAGTGATTCGTGAGAAAGGTTTAAGTATATAGATTGTCATGGTTTTGAGTAAATTGGTTGGAGAATAACGATAATTGTTGGAAGTGTTGAAAAAAGTCAAGCCGTCTGGGAGCTTCCATCTAAGGTCCTGCCTAATCCCTGTGAGATATAACAAAACAATGCATGGTGGAATATTCCTCATTCATACGAGTAGATATAAAAAAAGGATAGCTTACTTATTATATCTTCTAAAAAAAATTCTAAAAAATGCCCGAGAGGCGAATTAGGATAGGGCAGAGCTCCAGGCTAGTAACCTGGGCGACCCGGGTTCGAGTCCCGGTCCTGGACATATCTTTTCTTTTCAAATAAAAATATTTAAAAATTAATACAATCAATAACAAGTAAAGTAAAATAAATTATAATAATATATATGACGTAAGTCAACAAGATCCAAATTAAAATAATATTCAAAGAACGTTCTTCCCCTCGTATACATCGCAACTTGCGAGAACGCGGGGACATGGGACCAGTGAAAAGAAAGGATATGTCTATGACTGAGAGGGAATCCAGGATAGCTCCTTTGGCAGAGGTCCATGCTAGTGACCTGGGCAACCCGGGTTTGAGTCCCGGTCCTGAAGATATCTTTTCTTTTGAAATAAAAAAATTATTACATACAATGCGGTAATTGGAAAGCTATTTAAACTGTTTATTAAGTCTTATCAACTTAAATAATTTAGTTATCTTAAGCATTTCATGCACATCATTATAATACTGCACACCATATAATTTAAATGAATATCTCAGAAGTTATCGCAAAAAAATATCGCGCGTGAAAATAAATTCGTATAAAGAATATTTTAGTTTTTATTAAGCTTATAATATATACAAAATAAAATACATTAAAATATACAATTGTTCCAAGAATTGTTCCAAAATTCCCATGCACGAGTTAATGAATTTGTCTGCATATAGATTGTATACCATGTCAGTGCAGACCCTTCCAAAAATAACCGTAGGGCCTCAGCATATTTATTTTCTTTCAAACCTAACCTATTACACTCCTGTATAAATAGATTCATCCATGTTTTAGTATTACAGTTATTCCAATCAAGTTTGTCTAAAACCATATCCTTGGCTATAGAGTGCATAGACCTTTCTGTGTTGGTGCTTGGTACACTTACTTTTTGATTTTCTTGCACTTCATCTAAATACATATCATGAAAAGCTACATTACCTTCCTCATCCATATAAATAAGTTTCAGTTCATCTGTTAAAGATATTACTACATTCATATATTTATCCCGCACATTCAAACTTTTTACAACGTTCTTAACAATATTGGTGGCAAACAATTGTTTATGCGCTTCACTAGTTTGTTGGTCCTTTGGGAAAGCAAAAATTTCCTCCTGATTCACCAATTGTATAGTTTTAACCTTTACAACTGTGCTCTTAGAGTTTGTTCCGGCTTCAGCTATAAACTGAAATTTTACCTTTATCTTCTCCATTGTGTTGATTTGTTAGTCGTTAATTCAACGACTTAACCAAGGAGGTGAATGGAATAAAACTCTGTGGATGCAGTGAAGAACTGTAATTAAAAAAAAACATATTTATAAACTTCTAAATAACTATTAAATAACTGGATTGCATTGGTTCGGCAACATACGAAGCAGCTAAATACGTTAGTAAAAAATAAAACTGATTATAGGTAACTTTATATGGTGCAGATATAAAGGACTCAAACGATTTTGTGAGGAAAATCGCCGCATTAAAAATTAACCCTCAAGATATACTGGTCAGCTTCGATGTGAAGTCCCTGTTCACCAAATTACCTATTAAAGATACTCTACCGATAATCAGTTTTTTTTTTTTACTAACGTATTTAGCTGCTTCGTATGTTGCCGATATTGAATATGTACCATTTTTTATAGTGAAAAGTAGAAGGTTTAAAGATGACCTGTTGTTAGGTTTAGATTTAATTCAAGCTTTCAAATTGCGACAAGATGAGAATTTGAAGATTACACAAAATTATAAATTGTCAGAAGAGAAAAAAGTATATGAATGTTATCTAAGAAAAAAAGGAACATGCTGTCAACAACTTAGACGACATTTTATTAGAATATGAAGAATTGTTTGCAAAAGATAAATTCGATATTGGTAGAACAAGAAACTATGAAGCAGCTATAAGATTAACTGTAAATAAATACACAGCGAAAAAACCTTACACATGCACATTAGAGGACAAAATAGAGACTGAAAAACAAACCAAGGAATTGTTAAAAGCAGGACTAATTCAAGAGTCTTGTAGTCCTTATGCCGCCCCAATAACATTAGTTTATAAAAAAGAAGAAGGGAGAAAATCTCGTTTATGCATAGACTTCAGAGAACTAAAGAAAATAGTCGTTCCAGAGAGTCAACCATTCCCAAGAATTGAAGATTTGACAGTACGTGCTGGTAGCTGTAAGTACTACACTAAACTAGACATAAACTCAGCGTTTTGGTCGATACCAGTACGAGAAAAGGACAGATATAGAACAGCTTTTGTGACACATCATGGACACTGGGAATGGAAATGTCTCCCGTTCGGATTGAAATCGTCACCAGCTATTTTCCAAAGAATATTGTCTAGTGTCTTAAGAAAAAATGGTTTAGATGCCTTTGCGGAGAACTACAGATTTATTCCGAAAATTATGGAGATCATACAACACATATAGAATTAACACTAAAATCATTAAAAAGTGAAGGTCTCAAATTAAATAAATCAAAACGTAAATTTGCACAAAGAAAAACCACATATTTAGGACACGAAATTGGTGACAACTCAGTTATACCGTTAAATGATAACCTGGCGGCCATAAATAAATTTCCTAGACCATAAACAAAAAAACAAATAAGACAGTTTTTAGGAAAAATTAGTTTTTATTTAGAGTGTATACCGAAATACACGATATCATTAGAACCATTTTATAATCTATTGAGGAAAATGTAGATTATTGGACAGAAGAAAGAATGCGAAGAGAGTTTTAATAAAATAAAACAAATCCTATGTTCGGATCCAGTATTGACAATTTTTAACCCACGATCTCCCATATATATTTATACTGATGCCTCTATAAAAGTAGTTGGTGCAATTTTAAAGCAGCCACAATACGATAAATCTTTGAAGCCGGTATTTAATTTTTCCAGAAAACTGACGGAAGCCCAAAAAAGGAAGAAGGCCATATAATTAGAAAGTTTGGCCATAAAGGAGGCAATATTATATTGGCAATATTATTTATTAGGAAAAAAATTTATCATTTTCACAGATCATAAGCCACTGGAAAACTTCAACGTAAAAAACTGCAAAGATCCAGAATTATTGCAAATATTGAATTACATTTCACAATTTGATTTTATTATAGCTAATAATCCCTGTAAAGATAATTTAGAACCAGATTGCATTTCCAGAAACCCAGTTTTAGAATCAAGTGAAGAAGAAAATCCTATAGATTCAGCAATCAAAATAACAAATTTTTTAAAATTGGAAGATCTAGTAAACAATCAAAAACAACTGACCCCGGACAAAAACAGTTTTTTGGAAAATTATGTCATTTATAAAAAGTTAAACAACAGAAAAAAGATCTGGCTAACAGAATAATTTGGAAAAAAATTGATAAAGGATGTACATATAAAGCAAGGACACATTGGAACGAAACAATTAACGTTAATAATAGGTCGCAAATTTTATTAAAAAATATGTACAAACATATTAAACAAACATGCCGTTCTTGTGAAACTTGTATTAAGAATAAGACAAGAATAGGTTGTTTTAAAGCACCCATGTCACAGTTGGGTCCTGCAAAAGAACCTTTTGAAATTATATCTTTAGATACAATTGTTGGTTTTACTGGAAATAGAAGTACAAAGAAATATCTGCGCCTAATTGTAGAACACTTCACAAGATATGCTTTCATTGCTACATCTAAGACACAGATTGCCAAAGACTTTATAAAATTATTGAAAACAGTGGAAAACAAAGGCAAAATAAAAACTTTGTTAACAGATCAATATTCTGGAATCAACTCCACACAATTTAAACAATACGTGAAGTCAAAAGGGATAAATTTAATTTTCACAGCCGTAGACTGTGCATTCTCAAATGGGCTGAATGAAAGAACAAATCAGACATTGGAACATAGAATAAGGTGTAAAATATATGAAGACACGGAATGTCCATGGACTATTATAGCAGAAGAGTGTGTTCAAGAATACAACACTACAATCCATAGTTCAACAGGTCTTACTCCAAATGATTTGCTAACAGGAATTGAAAAGCCAATCTTACCAAAAGAATTGGAAATAAATAAAGATGAGAACTTAGAAGAAAATAGATCAATAGCTTTTGAGAACTCGAAAAAAGTACTTGAACAAAATAAGAAGTGCTATGACCAAAATGTAAAGGAAATCATATATAAAGAAGGTGACTTGATTTACATTCAATAGTGTAATGATCTAAATGGAGGTAAATTGGAAGTGATTAGATCAGGTCCTCACAAAATAAAAGAAAAATTATCTAACGTGATGTATATCCCCGACAGTGGTTTCAGAAAGAGAGAATCAAATTGATTTCACGTCAGCAAATTGGTTCCTTATCGATATGACGGTAGTCCTCTTCCAAAAAAAGGGGGAATGTAAGTTTGAATATTCACGCCGAACTTAACAGCTATGAAGATAACCTTAGGCACAGATGTGAGGTAGGTTATGATAGATATCTGCTTACTGAGAGACTCGTTGAAGTTAACATTTGTTAAATTAATATTATTTGTGTTATTATGGAATATTGACAATTGTGTTGATTCAGGTTTCTAATTAAAGATACCTGTAGTTATTTAGTTATTTATAAGTTTGTAAATATGTTTTTTTTAATTACAGTTCTTCACTGAATCCACAGAGTTTTATTCCATTCACCTCCTTGGTTAAGTCGTTGAATTCACGACTTACATACATTAAAATCGAATGCACATATTCCACGCAACTAATCCTACAGACAAAATATTTAGGCATAATATGCTACCCGTGCAAAGGGGAGACTCGCCAAGTCACTTATCTATATGAAAATACTACGATTAATACGTACATATACTTTAGACAGTATGCTCTACATGCTTATATTCCATTTTTCACTAAACTTCTAGGATAGGTTAATCAAATTTATCAAGAAAACAAATCCGAAGCGATGTTTAGCTAATGGAAATTGAAGAACACTAACTGTCGGTCGAGAACAAAGCACAATGGCTAGCACTTGGTCATAGGAGGATGATCCGTGTTGCTTTGGCCAGCATCCATTTGTAGGGTCCGCCCGTGACGTCACTAATGACCGGGCCAGCTCCTGGGATTTATCATGCGGTCAGATCTTTTGTACATCTGCGGTAGGATAGGCTATTTAATGGAAGCGGTGTCGCTTAGTTTGTATCGTCGGCAATAAAATACATTGCAACTGAAGGGTAAAAACTAGGATATTATTCAATATCATAGGATGGTAACAATAAGCATTTTAGCTTTATTCAATAATTCAGTAACTATTTTATTATATTATAATACACGAGGAACGCGATTTAACTGAGTAATAACCTAAAAATAAAAATAAACGAAATTGTCATTTAGATTAAGAAATTAGCCAACTCTGCCCGCTTGGGGGCAGCACATTACGGGAACGGGGTTGAAAATGTTTGTGCTATACCATTAATTACCCTTTGTAAGAGCGTTTGTTTCCCCCCATAAGTCAGAGTTGAATAGTGGTACAACTGAGAACTATCGTGACCTGACCAGAAGCCAGATGAATTCTGAAGGTAGGAATTTTCCTTTGTACTATAGTCTGACTAGATTCTGAGTGTACCCAGAAGTAGTTTCAGTTAATGAGCCAACCACGCATGATAATTTAATTTTTTCCCCCTCTTTTTTTCTTTTGCTCGTAACATTTTGACCACCAAACAGATGGGAGGGTGAATTTAGTTATTATTTTATTAGTTATGGCGTCTATTACATCTATGATATAGTTATAATTTTTTTTTTTTTTTTATGTTGGCTAAAGACTTCCTTTGAAGTCCTATACAGCCCGATATCTTTAATTAATCAATTAGTATTTTCTTTGATGCCAACAGCACGCGGTCTTCCCAGGCGGTCACCCATCCAAGTTACCACCACGCCCGACGTTGCTTAACTTCGGTGATCGGACGGGAACCGGTGTGTTCAACGTGGTATGGCCGTTGGCTAAGTTATAATTTGTATTACTCATTGTTCACGCCATTAGACGTTATTTGTAAAATAAATAAATTTAATTGTGAAACAGAGTCGAAATCACGAATTACCCTCTATCTAGTGGATATTTGTGGCAACTAAATCTTCACTAAAGATAAGATCGCGGTCTATTTTCCCCCACCTTTTTCACTCTTCTTGTCATTGGCCTCCGTACGACACAGTCGCCTTATTAGCTATCATGTTCAAGGTTGTTACCTTCCAAATTTTGTTCAAGGCAGTTGCCTTCCAGTTTTTTCATTTTTATGTTTTTTCATTAAAAAGATTTTAATTTGCCCTTTTACTTGCAAACGAGTGTTAAATCAGCCAGAGGAATTCTCAACCGATTGGCTCACCACTCGAAAGCCGCCTAACTTTCTCTGGTCAGACAAATGCATTAGGAGGCCCGGGGAGGTTTTGCCTGCTCAACTTCATGATCTACTGCCATATCAAGTCAATTTTATTTAATTGGTTTAGATTTCTTTTGACTATTATTTTTTTTCTCTCTACAATTGCGAACCTTATTCAAATTCTATTTATACAGTCCTACTTTTTCAAACGAGGTTCCGCTTCGTTTCGAATTACAACGTTAACGTACGAGGTTTGATTAAACACTCATTATTATTATTGATAGTGAATCTTGTTATAATTATTATTATTATTATTTTATTAGTCATCATTATTATTGATGAATAATGAGAAATGGTTATTATCTTTTGAAGGAGCGAGATATGTAAATACTCAATTTTTTTTCTATAGTACCTCTCTGTCTCATAAGTTATAAATCAATAAATAAAAATTGATCTAATCCTTTTGTTATTGCCTATTTAACATGAATACAATACGACTTGGATAGGACCCCTGTTAGCTCAGTGATTTAGAGCACTGCACCGGAGATGCAGACGACCAACCCTGGTCGAATCCTGGCGAGGACAATCTTTTTCTCTTCACACAAAAATATTTATGAATACGATAAAAATTTGAGAAAAGCCATCTTTTAAAATAAAAAGCTATGAAATACTAACCGAAGACCTGAAAAATTCCAAAGATGAATTTAAGTGAAAAATTTCATCAAAGAAATGGAGAAAGATTCTTCGAAAATGTAGGGAAAACATTTATATAAGAAGAGGAATCTAGAATTAACAATTTATTATTACACTTATTAATGCAATTCCCATATACATAAATTTATATAGATGGGGAGTTTTCGGAAACTAAATAATGGAAAAAAGTTAAAGTTAATGTTTCTTTTCTATAACAATCATATTAATTAAATAACGAAAAGGAGTAGTAAGATTACTTATAAATTTACACTACATTGATTCTATTTGAACTTGGGACATCCATTGTTGGTGAAAATGGTTTAATTGTTGAGTATATTATATATGGAAGTATACATGGTTACTAAGGTAATTAGGAATCCAAAAATAAATTACACCAGGAATGTTTTAAGCAAATGTTAATTATATATATTACATCTTACACCATAATCAATGAAATATAAAACTCTTGATTTCTTGATTGAACAAACATTATCCAATGCTACCTTCAAACGTTATTAATGCTAACCAGAACCTGAGGACCCTCCACCCATCTGGGACGACATCCTAGGAAAGAGGTTGAGGATCCTCCTGGCGGCATTGACCATCCCCATGTAGGTTGGTGAAGCTGTCACTGAGGGACTGATGTTCGATATATCCAAAAGACTGAGGCAGCACATCTGCTCTCTTCTGTTGGGCAGGCAAGCCACCAATGGGTTATTGCAGCACATCGAACTTGTCGAGCACTAAAAACCACTGTTATTATTAACTTATATTTTAATAATTATCCATTTTTATGTATAATAATAAATAACATTTACGCAAATTCTATTATATATATTGTCGAGTATATCGTAGAGAAATTACGTTACATAAATCAAAAAATTAATTTTTTTTCTTATGTTATTTCATTAGTCCATAGAAAACCCACTAGCAACCCACCACGACAATTGCACGGGTAGTAAGCCATATTATGCCTACATTGGTCTGTCTAATGTATTTTGTTATGTTTATATTATAAACATAAAAACAAAACAATGCATTTCTTTATGTACGGATTTATTTTCAAGCGCGTTAATGTTTTACGATAACCCATAAGATACTCAATTAAGTTACATGGTATAAAAAAATCAAATCAAGCAAATGAAATGCTTAAGGTAGCTAAAGTAAATAATTTGATTCGGATTAATGTTGTACTCGTCTAAAAAAACGTTCCAAATACCGCACTGTACGCTATCATTTTTTTAGATAAAATAGTTATAGTAAGCTATCCTTTAAAAATAGATATCTGCTATATCTGACTTTTTTGTAGCTCTATAAAAGAGGAATATACCGACATGCATTGTTTAGTTATATGTCAAATGGATTAGGCAGTGTCTTCGATAAAACCTCCCAGGAGGCTATACTTTTTTATACATTTCTAACAATTATCGTTAAATTACAACCACCTTACACAAATCCTCGATATATTATACACCTAAACCTTCCTCGTGACTTTCCACTCTATTGGTGAAAACCGCATGAAAATCCGTGCAGTAGTTATGGAGTTTACTACGAAGAGGCAGACGGAGGACTTTTATAATATGTACAGATATAATTATCACATGATTTATATAAAATAAGTGGAAAACCAAAAGCGGGTTTTGTGAAGAAAAAAAAAGAACAAATAACGTTTAACGAAAAATTTCAGCAAATCTGAAAAAATAGATGACATAAGAACTTTAAAATATCGATTATAATATGGAACTTGGGATAACAATAAAACATATTCTCCAACAATGATTAAAAAATAATCTGTTCGAAATTTGTTTATGAATTTGATTTTATTATAGACAACAGTAATAATATTGAATTATATTATTTAATGAGATGTATTTATACTTTTTTTTTTATATTTATATAATTATAAAAAAATTAACAAATTGTATAATAAAATATATAATGTATAAATAAAATTTGTATAAATATAAATCACTGTAGTAAAATGTGAATGTATTGGTATATAGGCAGTTTTCAAAAATACTACTCGAATGATTTGGTCTATTAATAATAATAAAAAAAATATATATATATATATCTTTTCGTTTTTTTGTTGTGTTTTTTTGCTCAGACATAGTTAAGGAATATGAATGGTTATGCTTAATTTTGAGTATCTATGTATGTAAACAAGTAAGATTAATATACATAAACCGATCTAAAGGTATTGTGACAGCAGATAAATTTAAAAAAGACAAATTTTGATGTTTTGTTTTATCCATTATTTTGCCTGTAATTGTAATTTCGAACCTATAATAATACATTAAAAAGTGGTTGTTAAAAACACGAACAAAAATTTATCGGAAAATTCAGAAAGGATTGGAATTAAGATATTAATAAAAATAATAGGTCCAACGTAGACAATTATAACCGAAAATAAAAATTGATTCGCCTAGTGTATTTTTTTTAATGATATTTGACATATTAAAACTCATTTGTTGAACCTCCTATACAAACTAAAGTTTTATTTTTTTAAATTGAATTTACTATTATTTTTTAATCGTTTACTCGCAATATTTGTTTAAAGTTTATCTTGAGAATGAATTCTCAACAATTCTTAATTTAGCATTCTAGATAAAATAAATTGTTATAAATTAATAGTGAATTTTGATTAAACATAATAAATCATGTTTTGGTAATATATGTACCTGGATAATTGTCACCAAATTGATAAAATTATAAACAATTTAAAATTATATAATGATTTTGTTTCCCATAATTTTTAATTTCAAACATATCTGGTATGCCCTTTGTCCTTGATATATGTTAGCTTTATAGGATATCTCGATGGAATGTACATTGCTACGTAAATAAAAAAATGCTAAACCTAAAAAGAAAATGATTGAATAATTGTTTTTGTGTTTTTTACCAATGATTACAATGGTTCTTTATTAAAAAAAAAAGGTTTCAAAGTTAATGCTTGGCACAATAATTTGAAGCATTCTATATGAACCATGAGTTTTTTAAAAGAGTAAATTCATTTGTAAAAGTTTAAAAAAAAAAGTAAAAAGATTCATATCCTTTAAATTATGAATCATGTTATTCACAGTTTTTTTCATCCTAATTTAAATCAAACAATACTCACCCCACCTCCATAGGCTATACACTGAGAAGACCCTCCATCCTGGCCCCTAACAAAGGAACACGACAGTAAGAGAATGACAGTGACCACAAAACCTAAGTTTCTTAAGCAAGACAAATAACGGCCCATGGTATCTTAGTTCCTGAACTCGTAGTGGGGCGACCGTATATGTGCCTTTTTCTTATGTGCTTAGTCATATTTGGTCAAGTTATCGTCTGACCCTGGTGTTTTCCTATATTCGGCTTATCCATTCTACTTCAGGCGCAACAGATGATAAATAGAATTATAAATTAAAATGAAGCATTTTAAAACCAGAAATACTACGCTTCGGGACAAGTAAAAATGTACATTTGATTTTTCCCAATCGATTAAACATGTCCTTCTCCCTTTGATTACTCTCGATAAGGGCGGTGAAAGCTTGGCTCCTGTCCTCAATTCTTATCTCCTAATAGTTTATCTGCATTTTATTTTAGGATATATCTTAAATGGTTAACTAACCTATAAGAAATTTTCTTCAATATTTAGAACCTCATAAAATTTTTAAAAAATGTATAACTATTACATATTGTTATGTATTAGAAGAATGATAATGAACTGATTCTGTTAATATAGAATCTCGGTTATCAAATTTCCAATGTAATATAGTTGAGCAAGCTCCCTACCCAGGAGGAAGTCATTGCGATGTAACAAACCCATATTATGAGAACTTTGGTAAGTCGGATCGTATTCTGTTGTAGCGGAATCTGTTCTGACAGCGGCTAGACAATGGTTGGTCATATGACCCACAAGTGTTAAGGGAAAATATCATTAAATGAAATCTTAGCCTCTTGCTAATCTCGGAGATAGAATAGGTGGCCCTTAATGAAGGTTTGCATAACAATAGCCCTGATAAGGTGGAGCCAGGTTCGATTTCAAAGGCGGTCGCTGTATTATCCTCATCGTCTCCGCAAGTGTCTAATTTGTTTCTATTCAGTTTACAACATTGTTATTGCATTATTATTTCTCTTGCGGAAAGGAAATTTAAAATTCCTACTACAGATCTTATTTCACTTGAGACGACTTTTATCTATACATATAAAATGCTTTGTCCTGAATGACTGACTGGGGTTTCAACGCACGGCCTATAATCTTAGAGACCGAAATTCTACCCCTACGGGGGTGAAAAGGGGGGCAAAGATTGTATACCACCGTGATGTCATTTCAGATTGTGAGTAAGAAACCTCTCTAGAAGGTCACCTGTGGACTAGTGGTTAGCGTAACAAACTACTAAGCCCAAGATCGCGGGTTCGTAGCCCGGCAGGTAGCCATAGAATTTTTTCAAGGGAGTAAAAAATCCTTAGTTACGCCGTCCATCGGAAGGGACGTTAAACGGGGGTACCGAGCATGTACGATGCACTCGTTAAAAATCCCTATCCTCATTAAACCTGGATAGGCAAAATTTAGAGCTCCAACTGTAGTATCGTCCGATTAGCCATAGCAGCATAAAGTGACTTAACCCCCCCCCCCCCCAGACCTGGGAGATGGCAGGGCAGTGCCCCCTTGGTCGAAGTACTTACATTTGATCCAGGGATGGGGTAATTCCCTTGTCCTTATCTTTCCTTCCTTTTCCTTCTTCCTCCCACCCCTTTATTCTTTTAACAACTGTCACTTGATCCCGCTAAACGGTCCCTCACCGTTTTGTATTGTACAATATCAGCGGTCTCGTGCCGGTTCGAGTAAAAACCACCTTCACCGGACTCAGTCCGATGTAACGCCTTAAAATACCGAAAGGTTAAAGAAGGCTTTACTTTATATAGGAGCTATAGTTTTTAGTAACTATAATGTAATTGTAATTTCATAAAATAAAGGAGGTTCTGAAAAAAATAAAAAATAAAAGTTCACTTTTCTCTGCTGTCGTACGACAAGTGAAACCATTATACTAAGTAATTCTTTTCAATAAATTCAATCATATTATATACTAATCCTTTACTGACACGAAAAACAGTAAACTTCTGTCCGTCCCGTTTGTTAATCAGTGTCAATGTATGTTTCACGGGTGTGCTGATCCGTATGTGATATGGAGGGTAATTTGATATGGACAATCTCAAGCCTGGGGAAGGACATAGACTAATTTTTATGAACACTTCACATAGGCAAAATTTATATATGACTGTAACCTGATTGACTAACACGCACTGCGGAAACCACTGAACTTACCATCTTGAAATTCGCAGATAGGTTCTTTGCATAGCTTAAATGAGAACTAAGAAAGGAATTTGGACCATTCCACCCCCAAGGGTTTCCCCCTTGGGGGTGGAATGGTCCACGGGTTCAAAGCTTGTATGGAATCCATCATTTTTTAAGTTAGACATCTGAAATTTCGGAAACTTATAGTTACAAAAATTGAACTATTTATTTAAAATGATCTGTCACGAACTTTATGTGGCATACCAAATTCCACGCGAGCGAAGCCGTCGGCAAAATCTAGTATACGTTTAAATATCCACTCCAAGTAGCGCATTTTAAAGTGGCGTTAAATTAATAAACTATTTCGTTGTGTTATTGTCGATAAATACTGTCGACGCCGACACCTTAATGTTGAATTTAATTTATTTTATTTTTTGGTCCTCTATGCTCTTAAAATGGTCGGCCTGGGCACTCGTATGTTATCACATATGTCACGTGCCCGGTGCCGATAAGTCAGTCAGTTACGAGAGCTAGTGAAGTGTGGTCAGGGGGAAGTAGTCGCTCCGTATTGCTCAGTGCAATCGCTGCTTCCTTCCTGAGCCTCTTCTCGCCTCGTATTAGCACGATGCTACGTTTATTTTGCACCCCTGTACCATGTACCAAAAAGGGGGTGCGAAAGAGGCGAGAAGAGGACACGCTTCACTAGCGCTGGCTCCACAGTAGGTAATATTAGTCATAATAGTCATAAGAACATTTTATTATTTTTTCATATTCATATTCACTTATTATTCTTTAAAATACTTTATTATAAATAAAAGATTCACGTTTGTTTTACTCTTAATATATTCATTTTCTTTAAATACCCTAACCTGCTGGCACCGGCCAAATCAAACATTTTTTCTTTCGGCGGTCCGTGCTCAGCCTTTCGACCTGGGAAAGGCAGACGGCCGCCACATTTTTGGTCCTCCGGGGTCGGATCGTGCAATTTGGCTTTTTAACGTCGTGTAATAATTATTTTACATACAGTATTGTTTTATAACATTATATATTCTATTATTATATAAGTTTCTATCACGTTTCTTTCACCTAATGTGATTTTTTTTCTTTCGGCGGTCCGTGCTCAGCCTTTCAACCTGGGAAAGGCAGACGGCCGCCAAATTTTTTCTTTCGGCGGTCCGTGCTCAGCCTTTCAACCTGGGAAAGGCAGACGGCCGCCACACATATTTGGTCCTCCGGGGCCGGATCGCTGCAGGTTGGGAATTTAAAAAAAAAAAATCAAATTGAAGTAATCAAAATCAAATAAGATATAAGTAAATAATTATTATCAGAGTTATAGTTATTCAAACCGAAAAATGTTTAAGGATTTCCATTGTTTATGTGTCTTGTTTGGGATTATTACAAACCAAGCTCAAAACCTCAAGGGGTATTATACAGCCTCAGGGTCATATTTCAAAGAATTAACCATGTTTACGTATCTAATTTACGACTAGATACTCTTCACTATAAGTCTTCAAATTAAAGTTATTAAAACCCATTGACAATTTTAAATGTTGAGTTAATAGTAGTTTTTCTTTATATACTTAAAAATTTTCTGATTGTCTACTGTAATAGTAGTTTAATATCATTAATTCATATTTCTTTATTTTCACTTCTAATGTTATTCCATATTGAATCAAGTATTGTAGTTGTTTACATTACTGCATAACTCTTTAGATTGTATTGATGGCCTTTAAAGTTACACTTAAGAATGGTTTTATTAGTCCTTTAAAATAATATTCAAAATATTTCTATATATATTATAGCTGAAATTCTTTTATTTACTGTATTTGTATTTCTTATCCGCTTACTAGAACTTGGTGATGACTTATAAGTTTCTAGTTAAAAAATTGTATTTCAATCCTGAAAAAAATTTCTCTAAAGTTCATAATATACAATGTTAAAAATATTCCATGTGGAACCCATTAATAGGGTTTTAATCCGTTTGTATATTTGCTTCACCATTGTTACCATGTAGTGAAGCATAAATTTCTAATTAAGAATACTTCCTAAGTTCTTTAAAATATTTCAAATGTTTTCTAATAATATTTAAGTTGAAAGTCTGGCAGATTCTTGCTATTTATTGCTAATTCTATCATTCTATAATTCTATTTGCTATATATTGTTTTCATGTAGAAGCCAGTAATGTATTTTCATTAACTTATATATTTTCATCATCCTTTAAGAATCTATTGATGACATTCTATTTATTGTTCTTTTAAGAATATTTTTTCTTTTTTTTGTGCCATTAAAATATTCTAAATATTTTCTGTAGTTTTACTTTAATTCACATTCTCTCACAGGTTTTTAAATTCATTGATAATATTATCTCATGTAAAACCTAGTAAGGTAGTTTTATTTATTTATATATTTTCTCCACCGTGCTAGAATGTACTGGTGACTCCTTAATTTCCAATTAAGAATAGTTTTTTTTTTATCCTTACAATTATTCAGAATATTTAATATAACAACATGTTAATTGGCATTCTTTCATTTCATGTCCAATGATAAAGTTATTTCCTAAAGGGACAATTGATGTAATCTTATTTTCGTTTATGTATTGGCTTCACCTGACAGAATGCAGTGGAGACTTATAAATTTCTTGTTATAAATAGTTTCGGATCTTTAAATTATTCGAAATCTTTTCATTATTGTGTTAGTTAAGATTCTTTCAGGCTCTTTATATTCGTTGATAATGCCATTTCGTAAAGAGCCATTTAATGTATTTTCTTTCCTTTTATATAGCATCAAATTGTGAAAATATATTAATAATTTATAAATGTCTATTTGAATAGTTTTAATAATTAAAAATATCCAACATATTTTTTATAATAATATTTTCGTTGCCATTATTTCAGGTTCTTAATACTTATTGATATTGTTATCTCTCTAAAGAACCAATTAACCAAGTTATTTCGTTTATATAGCTGCATACCTTATATGAATATATCGATGACTTAATTTTCTCCTGCTAGAAATAGTTTTTTTTGGTTCATGAAAATCGTTACAATATTCCATGAAATAGCATTTTAGTTGACCTTGATAGTATTTCATGCTCTTATTATTTTTCCTGAGGAACCAATGCATGTAGTTATTCATTTAATAAGTTGCACAATTTTTAGAATGTATTGATCACTTACAAATTTCTTGTTAAGAACAACTTTTACTCGCTGAAATTATTCAAAATATTTTATTTTACATGCTTCCTGGTTATTCCTTTCTAATGTCATTTCATGTAGAAACTATAAATGTTATAGTTATTATAATTGTTATAACCTATATCTGTTCATTCATTTAGATATGCTTCATCACTTAGAACATATTTATGTCTTCTAGTTTTTCTTGTTAAGAATAATTTAAGTCAAAAAATTGTCATGCTATTTTTTGTAATATTTTAGTTTACATCCTTTTCAGGTTCTTGATATTCCTTGTCAATGTTATTTCATGCAGAACCTAAAAAAAATGTAATTTTCATTCACTCACATTTATCTCACCATTAATATATCATTCATCATGCACATTTTAGAACATGATGTCTTCTAACTTTCTTTATAAAAATAATTGTTGTTAATTCATAAAAAATAGTCATACTATTTTTTGTAATATTTTAGTTTACATTCTTATCAGGTTCTTGATATTCCTTATTCATTTTATTTCATGTAAAGCTTATACATTTATTCTTCATTCATTTATATTTGTATCATCATTTATATTTATGTATCATCACGCATCATGTATTTTTTAGAGCATACCCATGTCTTCTACTTTTCTTGCTAGGTACAGTTGGTGTTAGTCCATAAAAATATTGTCTAATATTATTGAATTTGAAATCCTCTCAGGATCTTTATCTACATTGGTAGTTGTACCTCATGTAAAGTCAGTTAATATAACTTTTTTCATTTTGATATTTGCATAAACTTTTAGAATTTATTGATAGATTATAAATTTCTAGTTAAGATCAATTTTTTAGTTTTTAAAAGAACATTCAAAATATGTCTAACATAATCTTAATTTACAATCTTATATGTACATTTTTAACGTACATTCGTTCATGTACTTCAATCACCTTGTTTATATTCATTGTAAATGTTATATCATTTACACTAATTAAGGCACTTTCATTCGTTTATATGGTTGCGTCAACCCATTTGAATGTATATGACTTTTATTTCCCTCGTTAATATTAATTTTTTATTTCTTTAACTTTAAAATATTGTTTTACATGCAAACCAATTGCATTATTATTCAACCATTATCAACTATAATGCTTGGGCAACACCTCTTGTGGGCCATCTCTTCTTCAATTTTTGGGGCAATCCCACACCAGCGCAACCCTGCGCATTCTCCTCCATGAGGACGTATCCGTCGGCACCGAGTGCCACGGAGAGAAGACAGATGATAGGTACCGGGAATGGTGCCCAGCATGTTACGCATACCATCCTTTCTCACTTATTTCCGCAGTATCTCCAGGGTGGGCGGGCGAAACGACATTATGGCCCAGCCGGGATTAAAAGTTTACAATCCATGAAAACTTTGGTGGGCGGTATGTCGACGCCGACACCTTAATGTTGAATTTAATTTATTTTATTTTTTGGTCCTCTATGCTCTTAAAATGGTCGGCCTGGGCACTCGTATGTTATCACATATGTCACGTGCCCGGTGCCGATAAGTCAGTCAGTTACGAGAGCTAGTGAAGTGTGGTCAGGGGGAAGTAGTCGCTCCGTATTGCTCAGTGCAATCGCTGCTTCCTTCCTGAGCCTCTTCTCGCCTCGTATTAGCACGATGCTACGTTTATTTTGCACCCCTGTACCATGTACCAAAAAGGGGGTGCGAAAGAGGCGAGAAGAGGACACGCTTCACTAGCGCTGGCTCCACAGTAGGTAATATTAGTCATAATAGTCATAAGAACATTTTATTATTTTTTCATATTCATATTCACTTATTATTCTTTAAAATACTTTATTATAAATAAAAGATTCACGTTTGTTTTACTCTTAATATATTCATTTTCTTTTAAATACCCTAACCTGCTGGCTCCGGCCAAATCAAACATTTTTACTTCGACGGTCCGTGCTCAACCTTTCAACCTGTGAAAGGCAGACGGCCGCATCAAATACTATTCTTAACAAGTAACAATTTCATCTCTCCTTTTGATTTTCAGAAATTTTGAGCCTTTCTGATTTAATTATACAAATTGTTTGATGTACATTGGAATACATTTATTTAATAAAATTATTAGTTGCAAACATATTTTTGAAGTTTACAAATATTTCTGTTAAATTACATCTATTTTTTCTTTAATTTTTTTTCAGTACTGATTGACAAAGAGGGTTGCTCAGAACGTTAGGTAATTGGTTACTACTGATATGTAGGCCCCGATTTGAGACCAGCTTATAAGTTCTTATTCTGTGATCAACCGCGAAAGGAGCACATGCGGTCTAGAGACCTTCTTGGAGCACTAAGCCTCCTCTACCTATAGTCATGTTTTCGAAATTTATATTCCTGAAGTCAAGCCGAAACTTATTAGACTGATCCTTTCCTGACATTACCCTATAAATCCCTTTTAATATTATCAAAATAATTAATTTTGATCATTGCTAAAATTGTTTCCGCTTATGTACATCTATTTTTATCAATAATTTTGGAAATAGGAATTATATTTTATTGTTTTACCGGGATTTAAAATTGTATAACGTATTTTCTAGAAGAAATTAATTTGGTTATAATATGTAAGAAATAAATAAATAGTTACCTGTATGAAGCTCAGAAATTTTTTAGCAATTAGCAATTAAACGAAGGATTTCTACGATTAGATTTTGTTGTATATTTGTGTATATTTTTTAATATACCTGGATAATTCGGGAGATTAGGCAATGCGGAATTGTGAAGCTTACACCCGGTTAATATTATTCATGTGATAGCGTCACGAAGATTATGAGTTGCTAGGCTTAGTAACGAACGAACTCCTAAAAGTTTAATAAACGTGGAAGAGTCTGAAGGATAGCCCGAAATGTAGGTGGGAAGATTGCATTGCATTTTGGTTTGTGGAGTGATCCGTGGACAGAAGTTTGTAAGTTGGAATGGACATGGAGCCTTCGTGTTCGCTAACCATTATTATTATTATTGTTATGTTTAAATATGCTACCACTCACTTACCATTTCTGTAATTATTATTTATGCCATTTTTACAATACATAGCACATTAATTATTTATGAATATAAAATATCTAATAATTTCAAAAAAATATTTGACTTAACTGGTTCATACTCCCTTGTTAAAGCTACGCAGCATACCATTGGGTAAACTACGATCTTATGCTATTTGAGGAGGCGAGGCTAGGTATTTTCTTTTGGCTTTGAGAATCAAGAGTCCCTTTGCCTGGAGGGTGCTAAGGAATATATTCGTTTCGGCATTTCTTCTCTTGTGGGGTAAATCCTTAGAGCCTCAGGGTCCACGAATCCTTGAGCAGAACAAGCTCACTTTGAGCGTACCTTCTTTGACGAATAAGTGGGAAAACAAGGCAAATACGTTACAAACGAAACCCTGTTCCCGGGAGATACAAAGGAGCTTACCTATAACGAAGTCAGTCCTCTCTCTTTGAGTAGTGTGTAAAAATATTCTTAACCATTCGGAAAATGGAATAATGTTAAATGCCGCTGAAGTACCAATGTTTTTTAAATTATAAGAATTTTAAAAAAAAACCATGTGTTTTCTTGTAGTCAAATTTTCGTAAGATAATTATTAGTTCACCTCATTCTCAAATAGTAAGAAACTGTTTATTATAAACCAAAATCCACGTTGGAGGTGTTCTTCAGGTCTGAATAAACATAAAATTAATCATTTTTATTTTGAAGAGAAAAGATTTGCCCCTAGCCGGGATTCTCTTCAACGATTCCATATGCTTCGTAATTATTATAAATAATATAATGACGTAAGTCACCAAGATCCTAAAATTAAAAGTAATGTTCACTGAACATTCTTCCACGTGTATACATCGCAAATATTGCGAGAACACGGGGGAAATGGGATCATTGAAGAAACAGATTTGTCCAAAGTGGGGGGAGGGCGACCCCCGTAGCTCAAATGGTTAGAGCGTTGCCAAAGTGAGGCACCCACGACCCAGGTTCGAATCACGACCGGGGGCAAATCTTTTCTCTTCAAAATTAAAATATTTAAAAATTATAGCAATGATTAAAAAATTATAATAAAATAAAATTAATTAATATAATTGCAGTAAACAAGAAACAAAAATAAAATAATTGGATAATATAATATAATAATGATCGAAATAATATTTAAAAACTCTTTAGGGAGCTAGGAACTATAAATAGTTGAAATATGAAAATATTAATAAATGAAAATACCAGTTGCAGTAGAGTTTCTCCTTCGATTTTATTGTATTTTAGTTTCTTTTGTTAAAACTTAGTAATCAAAGACATACAAATTCATTATTCATAGTTTCATGGTATTGCCAATATATATAATGTTGTTTGTTTATAGTTAATTAGATAATATAACCAACATTATCTTGACAGCATGTTTCTTCCATGTGACCACCGACGAAACTATAAATTCTAAGCTCCGAAATTACTCATGAATGAAGTTTAAATCTCTGTGTACTGCAGAAATATATTAATTAATTATCACTTATTATATTATAAAACTACAGAAAAATTATAAAAATAATATAAATAACCTGCTATTGTAGAAAATGATTTGTTAAATATATATAAATTTGAAAAATCAATTGATAGCTTTAAAAGCAGGGGAGTTACAATTTTGATAAATGTGTCACTTCCAGCTTATAAATTCTTCTGAAGTTAAATAATTTAATTGATTTCTTAAATACTAAATCCGAAATCAAACTATTTGTTTATATTTGAATATATTTTTAAAAAAGATTAGTTTGATATGGGTTAAACCAGTTCTGGGTTTACCAATGTTTCCTCATTAAAATAGAAATCTTAACTATCAAATTTAAAGAGTTTGGTAAACTTCTACTTTCCACATTCAAATATTAATAACTAGTAGCTTTTCTATGTTTTCTTTTTTAATTAGTAGGATATTAGCCACTTGTGTCTGTGAGCACCCAGGGTCATCATGCGGAATTGTGTAGCGCCAAAAAACGTTGATTTTTAATATAACTTGCTCAGTCTTCTACTATTGGTACCAGAATCCAGAGACAGATAATATATTTTAATTTGTTTTTGCTATTAACCCAGTATGGAGGATTCGCAATAATATGGACTTCATTTTTTTAATAATTTTAATGTTTACAGATTCTAATGAGCTTTTATCATATCTCTGTTTATGAAAAAATTAACTACAATCGAACAATCATTGATTAAAATTTTTCAATCCCATCATATATGGCAATGGAAACACGCAATTTTCCTGTTTTATTTTTAAGGATTTTAAAACTGGATACTCACCAGCCCAGAATTGCAAGAAACCATAGGATCAGATAAATCGTTGAATTTATTTTGTTTATTTTTGTTCTGGAAATGAAAACATGGTAACAGAAAGGAAAAAAATGTATAGAAAATGAGGGAACAAATTTTCTATAAAAATGTTTTTTGATTTCTTAAAGATATTTTAAAATATCTTTAAGATATTTTCTAATCGTTTTCATTTGAATACGCTAATTTCAGATGACACGACCCAATAGTTGTTACATTCCACCACTTTTTTTTCTGAACCTCCTTTATTTTCATTAAATTACAATTACAACACATTACAACAACATAATATATGCATAAAAAAACTAAAGCATTCTATTACCCGAAGGTATGCCAAGGAATTACATTATCTGAGTCCGCTGAAGGCGGGTTCCACTAATCGGCACAAAGCCACTGACTTTATACAATCAACAAGAGGAGGGCCGCTTCGGGGATCAAGTGAAAGGAAAGAAGAAGAGGAAGGTAGGAAAGGAAATGTGTTTAGACATGAGTCCAGACACCTAACCTCGGCCACGGAGAACACGTCGACCAATGGGACACCGCCTTGCCGACTCGCAGGCATGGCAGACGACACTACATCTCTAAAACGCCTTCTGCCCATCAAAAACTTGATGTGCTCCGGCTAATGTATTTAGGAACAGACGGAAGCAGGAGATCCTCTCTTTTTGTTGTGTTGCGTGCCTTTTTGAGCGACGTGCCTCTAACTATCCACCGTAGGACGGAGTTCTGGAGGGTCTGTATTCTGTTTAAAGTGGATTTGTACAGGTGCCTAAGAAACGGCACACCCTGGAGCAGTATCGGCCTAATTTATTATTGACTTATAAATTTTACACTTAAATCTCGACGAAAATTGCGGCTATGAGAGCAAGTGTTAGAGTCTATGAGACTTTTGTCGGCCTATCTTCAGCTTTCCCCTGACGTGACTCGAGAAGGTGATATGCCCATCCAGAGTGATGCGAAGGTAGAGAATCGAGTTCCAGATTAACTGTGAAGGTCGTCGGTAATGGCTTCTTCCCTTGCTGGAATGGCATCACGATGGGGTCCTTCTTAGACGGACTCACCCTGATGCCATTCAGCTTTAAGTCTTCAATAATGGTTGCCGACGCCTTATGTGCCTTTTTAAGAGCGTGTCGGGTGTTGGGACTAAATGCGTAAATCCCTAAATCGTCCGCATAGGCCGCTACCACTGCTCCTGGATGCTTTACCGCGACCACAGGTGCTATGAAAATCACAAACATCAGAGTTCCCAGAACAGACCCTTGAAGCTACCCCACCCCCTCAGGTGGTGGTGCTAGAAGTCAAGTAGCTGTCCCCAACTCGTACGACAAATGATCTTCCACTGACGTAGCTTCGGATCAGACGACACAGCGAGGCAGGGAAACTAAACTCTTCCAAGCGTCGGAGTAGCAGTGTGTGAGACACACAATTAAAGGCCTGAGTGCAATCCAGTAAAATAAACGCCGTAGCTTTATTCATATTTATCTGCTCAATGGTGTGCGCCTGGAGCTTGGCGAGGTGATGATCGCATGATATTCCTTTCAAGAAACCGGTCTAATAGGTAGGATAATGCTTTCCTCTCTGCAGTGTATCAGCGTGTGATGGTGGACCAGTCTCGCGAAGACCTTGCTCATGTTCGAGAGTAAGCTGATTGACCGGTAATCCTCCGGTAGATTACCAGTTTTCTCCGGCTTGAGTAGCGGCACTACGATGGCTATTTACTTCACCACTATTCATGGTTTATAATTAAAACTTTTCAACCTAATGAAATTACCAATAATAGTTATAATAGTTCACGGTAACAAATGAAGTTTCTATTGGAAAACAAGTGTTTCATAAGATTTGACTAAATGATATCGAGGAATATAAGGCATGTAAACCAAAATCTCGAGGATCATATACAGAAAGCTCCTAAAATCAAACTTATCAAAACTTCCTTTTGAACTAAAATTTACTGTATATTTTTCGTGAATAAATGTTTTATTAAGCTTTATCAATGGTACACTATTATAGATTATAATGAAAACTAATACACCACAACATCTCCACATAACAATCAAATAAAGACAAATATAGGATGGGCTTTATACGAGGATAAAGGTGGACTTATAAATGTTGCCCTCTGTAAGCGATATCCCCTGGTGAGCCTATAACCGAGCCTATAACACAAGCGTGGCCTACATCCAGCCTATAATCGAGCCCAACCGAAATAGCTGCCCTGCAGATTAAAGTGTGGTCCGGTTAATCCCTCCGACATGGAATATCTCTTTGCTCTCACGTACTGCTGCGCTGTGTTTGCACCAATGATTAAAATTTTATTTTATATCGTGTTTTAGCTTTAATTACATTAGTTTCATAACGAGAGGAAAAAAAATCCTATATTATCTGCTACGAAATGGTATCCATGGATATACAGAAACTTCCAAATGGGACTGATGAAGGAAAGTCACTAAAGACACTTCAAATGATCCAATGAAAGCTGCTTCACCATTTAAATTATTTTTTGTATGCAATTAATACCTAATTTAGAAGTTAAAAAAATAATATTAAAATCGATAAAATATTTTTTTTTAAAGTTCTTGCCCTATATAAGGCTAATTGTTAAGTATATTTAACTAGAGAAAAGAATAGATCCAGATAAATCACTCCTTGCTTGTTATATCTGCGTCTATAAAGTAGAATTTCTATGTTTAACTTTAGAAGCCAGTTTGGAAATTACAACAATGTTGTAGAGGAGACTTTTCTAAAAAACAATTATGTAAATAGCAATGTTTTAACTTAAACCAAATCAATTAAAATTAAAATTAACGCTAATGACTTCACTTACTGTTTTTAAACAGTTTAACTTGTTAATTATGGGTTTATCACTTATAAAAACAAAATACTTAAGAATGGCCAAGCTATCCGTCTTGATGTTTATTGACCTTTTGGCCTTTAAATTAGACACCAAAAGAAGTTTGGTATATTAGTATAACTTTACTACTACACAGCGAGGCACTAATAGATTTTCAACTGACTAAGATACCGTGAAAGAGTGGAGTAGCACATTTTGTAGTGCGTAAAGTTACTGAACTCAAGGTCTTGAGTTCGAAAAGGAGATAAATTGTTTAGTTTACCCATTGGCGTGGATTGATCTTTGGATCTGCGTGACCTTCCCGGGCTAACCCAACTCCTATAAAGTCAAATGGAGAAAAAACAATGTGCTGACTGGTTCAAGTATATCATTATTTTGAAATAATTCATAGCCCTATCAGAGTTAACAGTTGTCTTATTTCAAATTCCATGTTTTCAAAATACAACTTTTCTATTTAGTAGTTATACAACTCATGAACTTCCAAATATAGTGAAAAAAAAACACCCCAAGGAACTTCATTCTTAAAACATGACGGCAAAATTAAGTTTCTGAAAAATTATTGTCATAGAAACAGTGCAGTCTCTAGTTTTTACTACATCCTATGTGTTATTTATGGTACAATTTTTTTATATACTGTGATCGTAATGTAACGATTATCCTATTATCGTAATGTACAATTTACGTAACTACAATCATTTAGAGTGTCCAATAAAATAAAAAGGATACGCTAAATCCTAACCTTTTTCCTGTCGCGAATTGGATTGTAAATTGATTACCTCTCCAATCATAAATACCTTTAGGTTACAATCACCATTGCAGTCATCAACATATACCCTGAATACATGGTGGGCCTTTTAGAGCATGACATCGGATATTTTTGTATTTATAAAATGCCAGCAATCGGTTCCCTTGTCATCGCAGGGGAAATACATTTTTCATTTTATGACATTTTATGCTTTGTATCAAAATGCGTTGTTATTGTACCCGCTTGTTTTTTTTAGAATGGTGTACATTAGTATTTGAATTTTACGTGTTCTTGTTTCCTTTTTTAAGTATAAATAAAAATACAACACGAATCGTTTTGCTAACGTATTCGTGCAGTAAGTTGTCTATTTTTGGAACCGCTATTTCTTTTTATTGATCGTAACAAACGAGGAGTATAATGGATTAATTTATATTTTGAAATTTTCGATACAAGCAATTTATTGAAGTGATTTTAGTATGCAATAGTTCATTGTATAACATATTAATACTACAGGGAATAGAGTTAAATACATAACCTTTATATATTATACAATGACTACTAGAATGTATAGATATCTATTTTTGGTATTTTTTCTTGATGTTTGTGGGAACACATATCCGAAGCCATCAACCATATGCTTGCAACCTAAACAGTGACCTATTTATTGATCTTTTAGATTAGATAGACCTGCTTTTAATAGCCTTCTGAAGCATGTCAATAAAAACAAAGCATCTGAACTAAATCTGACTATATAACAAAACATTAGGGCTTGGCAACGAAGACAGAATCATCATTCTGTTTCTAGTCGGCATCTGAAAGGATAGAATATTTGTACTTGAGGATTCACAGTTGCTAAAGAATAATACATATTGTAACCGGAACCACTTCTTTGTAAAGAAGACATACATACATTATGTAAAGAAATTATTGCATCCTCATGAATTTAACTGTTGTTATTAATTTATTTATTCTCTTTAATTGCTTAATCAACTGTCATTATTCGTACTATTTATTAAATTGTTTGAAACATTATAAAAACTTTATGATTTGCATCATGTAGCCTTATTTAATCTGTTAGCAGTATGGGATGGATCCTGTGAAATCTAGGACCCTCCTGGGGGCCACCCAGCCTTTTTAAACTGGGTAACCATTAGAAGGGGAATCTGGCGGTTGAGCGTGATAGAGGATAAATCACCTCCTAGCACAACCAAAAGAAACACCACAGTCTCTACCATGTACTGAACCCCAGACTGTTGTTGTAGTGGCATAGTTTTTATTCCAGGATTATGTAGCCTTCAGGTCTGATATATTTTATGTTTCTGTTTCTGTCGACGTTTGTTGTTCTAAAGGGACTTAGTCACATACTAAAGTAACTTTTATATTCTTATTTAATAAAATAATTACTTTTTCGTATATAACATTACTTTTTCAAAATAAAATAATAGCACTTACAGATGGATTAACAAATATATTAAAACTCAGTGTTTCGAAACTCCATTGTGGTCTTAACCTGGATATTAGACTTCAATCATGCATAAATTTGTGGGCGTTGCTATAAATCATGAGATCATCAAAAGAGACGAAGCCTCTCCATTTATCAGCTCTACAACAACAATCAATATAAATCCGCCAGAATTAAAATCTAAACATTTAGATGTTCTACATGTTTCGCGAATTCTTAATAAGGAAAAAAAACCCACACCTCTCTGCTCCGTCTCGCTAGTTAATAATGAAAAGGCCAAAGATATTTTTAATATGACTAATATTTTTTCAGCTATAATATCTGTAGAACCAAAACATAAAAATCAAGATATACCCATGTGTACTAACTGTCAAAGATATGGTCACACAAAAAATTACTGTCATTTAGAACCTAGGTGTATTAAATGTAAGGAAAACCACCATTTTTCTAAATGCCCGTTAAAATTCACAGACAAACCTTACTGTGTTAATTGTAACCAAGGGCATGCTGCCAATTATAAAGGTTGCTCCTATTATCAAAATATTAAAAAAAAAATAATTAACTCACCTCCAGTCGAAAATATGAATAACACTGAAACTGTTGATAACCGCAAGCCAGCCAGGAGAACTACACCAAATTTGAAATATTCTTCCGTCCTAACGCCTGATCAAAAAAATGTTCAAGAAACTAACATAGAAAGTAACAGCACTGAAAACGTTTTATCAAAAATCATGAACATTATTATAGAGGCGATAAAACCTTACTTTTCGCAAATAATTAGCCAGTTAAGTTCCCTTGTTACCACGTTATTTACAAATGGGCCGTAAAGTAAACAACAATCTATCTAATGTTACTAATTCCTACAAGACCAGCTATTATCATTATTTTTATTTGCATTTTTGTCATCGTTTATCAAGACTACGCTCTCTACGCATTTATGGCTACTGAATTAAGAAAATTAATAATTTTAAACTGGAATGCTTATGGTATTTCCTCTCAAAAAACTGAATTCAAAATATTTCTAGAAACAAACTCTGTCGATATAGCATGCATTTCCGAAACTCATCTTTGCCGAACTGACAAATTTAACATACCTGGCTACAAAACTCTTCGGAACGACCGAGACAGTGCAACCGCCTCCGGCGGTGTGGCTCTCATAGTAAAAAACAACATCAGATTTTCAGAAAATGTTATTTGTGATGTGTCTAATATTGAAGCCATTTCAATTTGTTTAGATACATCTCCTGGTACCATTGTCACAGCTGTTTACAAGCCACCTAACAAAAACATCAGAGAAGAAGAAATTCTCGAGTTATTTAAACCAAATATACAAACAATAGTAATTGGTGATATGAATAGCAAACATATTTACTGGGGGTGCCGGAAAACGAATTCGAGCGGAAACAAATTGCTAGACATCTGCTCCAGGCAAAATATCCATATTATCGCTCCGAGTGAACCAACATTTTACAGAAGAGGTTGTTCACCCGATATCCTAGACTTAGTGTTAACTAAAAATATCAATCTACCGATATCAGTTCAAACATTATCCGCTCTTAACTCTGACCATATCCCCGTCTTAATTCATTTCAGCACCGAAATTCAACAAACTCCTACTCGAAACTCTCTTATTAAAGGAGTAATCGACTGGGATACCTATAAACACCTGATTTACCATAATGTTTGTCCCAAAAATCATTTCGCAAGCCCACAAGAAATCGATGAAAGCATAAACAAACTGCAGCAAACCATAGCTGAATGCTTAAAGCAGTCAACCACAAGAACATTTCGTACAAAAAGGATAACTCTCACAAGCAGTGTGCCTAGTTCCATTCTTCTTAAAATAAAGGAAAAAAATAAAACAAGGAGGAGATGGATGCAAACCAGGAATCCTCAAGACAAAAGTAAATGGAACTTTCTAAAACGCGCCGTAAAAAAGGAGTTAGAGGAATTCACGATATCCAAGTACAAAAACTATGTTTCCAACCTGGACCCAAGAGACCAATCATTATGGAAAGCTACAAAACGCCTTTTAAATAAAAAAGTAAATATCCCTAGTCTAGTAATTAACGGAGGGTATATCAGCAGCGACTTGGATAAAGCCGAAGCCTTTGCCGATTATTTCCAGCTAACATTTTCAAATTCACAATCCGATAGAGTGCGGTCAGACGTTGAAATCGAAGAGTTTTTACGGTCACCTCTACCAACAGTACAACTGCCGGTGGAATTCACCACTCCTAAAGAAATCCAGTCACTAATTAGGAAGCTCAAAATTAGGAAAAGTCCCGGACACGACTTGATACCAGCAATTGCAATAAAAAAGTTACCCAGGAAAGCAGTTGCTCTGATAACAGCAATTTTCAACAGCTGTTTAAGGATAGGTTATTTTCCTGATACTTGGAAGAGAGCAGAAATGGTGGTTATAAACAAACCTGGCAAAAATGCCAAAGAATTAAGCAGCTACCGCCCCATTAGTCTACTGCCAATCGTAGGAAAACTGTTCGAATCAGTTATTAAAATGCGCCTCTCTACTTATCTTCAATCTATAGACATTATCCCAAACTTTCAGTTTGGTTTTCAACTCAACCATTCTACATCACACCAATTATCAAGATTATCAGAGTTCATAGTCAACGGATTTGAAATGAAAAAACACACGCTAGTTGCATTCCTAGACTTTAAACAAGCATTTGATAAAGTTTGGCACACCGGTCTCCTCTACAAACTCAAAAAATCAAATACTCCAAAATTCCTTCACGACATCATATGCTCGTTTCTGAACAATCGATCATATACAGTTAAAATTAACAACACTAACTCAACCATTAGACCGATCAGTGGCGGTACCCCACAGGGCTCAGTTCTCTCTCCGATCCTCTTCAACTTTTATGTTCATGACATCACACAGTCTCCACTTACCTCCATAGCTATGTTCGCTGACGACACAGCAGTATTCTCGCAGAGTGATGACATAATAATAGCCAGGAACACACTTCAAAGTCATCTAAATGAGTTGCAACAATACTTTTTAAAATGGAAATTTGACCTTAACGTTCAAAAATGCTGCGCAAAAATTTTCACCCTTAGACGCCCTTCAGACCCACCTGAGCTAGTGCTCAATGGCAGCAACCTCCCGTGGAATAAGGAAGCTGTAAAATATCTCGGAATTTATTTAGATCGTCGCCTTACCTGGAACCAGCATATCAACACTAAATTAACACAGGCCTACGCAAGACTAGCTCTACTTTATCCCATAATTAATAGAAAATCCAGATTAAAACCAGAAACAGCCTTATTAATCTATAAAACCATAATTAGACCTCTACTAATGTACGGTTGTGAAGTGTGGGGTGCAGTGTCTACAACAAAGAAAAAAAAATTGCAAACTTTTCAAAATAAAATCCTACGGATCGCAGTAAACGCGCCTTGGTTTGTACGAAACAGTCAACTTCACCGAGAGCTAAACCTAGAGTCGATTGATGAATTTATTAAAAAACGTTACAGCAGATTTAAGACCGGATTACCAGCAGTCCAAGGAGCAGTAGCATTCAACATAGGCGAACCTATTTCATCCCCAAGACTAAAACCAAGACTCTTGAAAGATATTCTCATGTGATCTCAATAGATAACGTTTCTCACCAATCGTTTTAACAAAATGTAATATAATCCTGTTTTCTTTCAGTTTTCCGTTTTATAGTGCTATAGTTCTGTTTATTATTACATTAATGTTATTTTTGTTTACTTGTTTACATGCTTTATATTCAAATTACTATTATTCTTTTATATGAAAAAACGCTATTATATATTTACATCTTCTCTGTAAATAATCTGATAATGTACAGTTAGGGGTGTCTCTTGCATGAGACGAAACCCACACTTTCACTAAGTGTTAAATCTTAAAATTTCATTATTAAAAAAACCATGTAAGGCTAGGAATAGCCGATCTGGAAATAAAGAGAATAAAAAATAAAAAAAATATAAATCCGCAATATTTCAAAAGGCCTAATATAGAAATGGAATAAAGGCCTCAAAACGAACGCCTCTGTCACTCACAGACCGCGATCCATTAGACAGTATTTAATATTTAAAGGTGTCATCGAAATAGCTCTCAATTCTCGCCACCGGCTTAACCGCCCGTGTATCCGATATTCAATGACCAATAAATCATCAACCAATATATCGTCGGAGTATTATATTGAGTAAATAAATTATTTGGTTTGTCGTTCCAGTCTCTTTTATTTAATATTAGTCGTACCGGAATTGATAGATCTAATTGAGGAAGAAAATGGTCCGGGTATAGGTAAAAAAAAGTCTCTTATATAGGGAGAACTGTTTATTTGGAAGCCGACGTTTCGACCCACATTGCAGGTCTTCTTCAGTGCTAAATATACAAGACACAAATAAATTAAAATAGTATAAGGTAAAGAGTAGTATATGTAATATATTGATAGACTAATATTATATGTACTGAGAAGTATAAATAAGAACCAGAGGGCATAGGTATGGAATAATAAAAATAATAAGAATGAAGTAAACTAGATCAATGTAAAAATAAAGTAATGAAATTACCAATGTAATTTAATTAATGTGAAAATGAAGTAATGAGAATGATTAATAATAAAATGACGGTATAATGTTAGCAAGATATAAATTTAGGTGGATTTTAGAGAACAAACGTCAAGGGGATTGGTTAGAAAAGAGGAACTATTAGGAAAAATGAATAACGTTGGTGTTATAAAACAATTATAGTATATATGAAATAATTATATATCAATATATTTTGAAACCCATGGGCAGGAGCAATGGAGAATGGGTAATGAGAAAAGTGTAAGTGTTGGTAATTAAATAGTGAATCATAGTTAATAAATAACGAATAGTTCTTACCTATTATTAAGTAGGACCAGGCTTGAAAATGGACTAAGGCCTAGTGGCAGGCAAAATATAGGGGAAAAAACGGGAAAGAGTGAGTTGGAGGGGTGATAGTGCTCTCTAATGGGAAAAAATGGAACAAAGAAGTGGGTTCATATATTTAAATATTAGATTTTACATAAAAATAATAAGATAGGAGAAAAGGATATAGATAATAAATAAAAATGAAAAATTAAATAAACTAAAGATGAAAAATTAAAGAAAAATGGGTCAAAATGGAAAGAGGAAAATGTAACTATTTTTTAAAAATGTTGATAATGCGTTTATAACTGTTGAAATACAGTTTTTTTTGCCAATGTTGAGGTTAACCGGGTTAGGTTTAAAGTGGATATGTATGGATTCTGCAATCAATCTTTTTTTGTAATTGGGGAGAGTGGCAAGGACAAAATTATCAAAATTGAAAGTATGGTTAAATTTGAGAGCATGTTCTGACAACTTGGAGGCGGAGTATATCTACCATCAATGTTATTTTGAAGAGGATCTAAGAGTTTCTGGATGATGTAGGATGGGAAGTTGTTGGAAAGTAGAATGTGTTTAATCCGTTGGAAGTTGTAATTGGCTATCCGATAATCTAATTACCTATGAATTTTAATATTTATTAAAAAAAAAAAAACGAAAGACATTTTATTTTATACTTGGCTAGGAATATTGCTATGTTTTGGGGCATTAAATATTATTTAAGTAATTCTATTGATTTTGGGATGTCAGTTCTTCAACTTAATACCTTATTTAAACAACCAATATAGTATTCATAGATATATAGTGCATCTGGGTGATGTAAGCACCAAAACAATTATAATTACCATAATTTAGCAATACAATTTCTTATTTGGACTACCATTGAATGGGTGGGTACATTGACAAATTATGACTAATGATTCAGATGTAATAGAAAGATTGCCATAAAATACGGATATGACTTAAATTAAAACTTATCTGGTAAAACGTGTGAATTTAGAGTTCTTGGTAAAGTATGTCTTCCCCGGGTTTGGGCTGTTACTCTGTTGAAGGGCAGCTTCCCCATCTTCGGCTATGATCGCGGATCTTCCTTTCAGAACTTTTTCTTTTTCTTTTATGTTAACCTCTCGTTTCCAAATTACAGCATTAAAGAATGTCATTTCCTGGTCAACTCCCCTAGTCCTTTCCAAAACTGTTCCAATATCTCATCCTTTACAGTATAATATATAATAAAATTCACTGTATTATAGTGATTTGTTTCTGCAATCTTCCTACTTGAAAGAACTTTTCAGACGTTGATCTTCATACCATTTCTACGGACTTCTTCATCCTATTCATTGAATGCTTGTTGCAAAATTATTGCGGAGTTTGCATCGGGGACGATGCCATCTGCCTAGAGAAGAAGCTGGGTCATATTAGTATTTGCGATATTTAATTAGTAATGACATTAAATCAAAACT
Organism: Troilus luridus; assembly: GCA_964056705.1. NCBI lineage: Eukaryota > Metazoa > Arthropoda > Insecta > Hemiptera > Pentatomidae > Troilus > Troilus luridus. Next base: position 179,558,973 of record OZ057412.1, read on the forward strand.
TGATATATTTAAACAATAATAGAACTTAAAATAATAAAATCTAATTTTACTTATCTCAAAGCAGGAACATAACTTTTTTAGACGTACTTACATCAGTGAACATTCACATGACATGAACAGAGTGCTTTGATATTTCGCACAAAACCTAACTAAAAACAATTGAATTTCTTGGGTAATGTAATGTAACGAGGACAAAGTTGATTCCTACAAGAGCGAACACAAAAATCAAAAGTATGGTGATTAAAATTATTATGAGGATAGGTGCTGATCTTGCAGGAGATGAATGTTTTCAAAAGATTTTTGGGGATGGTGTTTCGTGCGTTTCGAGATACACAACAATAGTTGGTATTGGCGAGTTTTCATACAAATCGTACAGGCACACTGCGTATTTCGAGCTATCTTGATAGACCAAGTTGAGTAATTAATTGCTTTAAAAAACTACAGGATGAATATCGAAATTTCATTGTCCTGAATTTGAAGTAAGAAATGAATGGGTCTTAAGACTCTTTATTATACGATTGAAAATATTTAGTTCTTAAGAATTATACTTAACAGATATCTAAAAAAAACAACTTATAATTTAATTTTAAAAACATATGTTTAAATAATTCCAATTTCAATTATTATTATTCCTAACCATTCTTCTGTTGAAATGTTTTTCCTTAAAATATTCTTTTAGAAATGGGATGAAAGTATGGTCTTATCAGAATAAAACAGCACCGATTATTACTATAGGACATGATTGTAGGAGAGAATAATGAAGAAATCGATCCAAACAAGAAAATAGACAATAATGTTGTTTCTCCAGTGGAAAGAGAAGAATCCAAATTATCTGGATGGGAAGAAGCTGCACATGATGTGCCGGAGCTACCCAAAATCAACTTGGAAAGAGACTTCTTGATAGCTAAGAGCTATCTCCAGACAATCGGCTGTAGGAATGAGACCATCTGGGATCACCTCAACGATATTCTAAACCATGTCATGAAGGAGAGGCCAAAGGATTGCATGAGGTATTTTGAAGAACAAAGCCGTGAAATCCGGATAAAGAAATTCTTTCTCACAAATGATTGTGAAGGAACGTACAAGGAGCTAAAGGATGAATCAAGAGGATATGAAGACAGTAAGAATTTACTGAGATTTTACAGAAGAGTTGAATGTTTATATGAGTCAGAGTCTTGTTATGAAGATACGTTGGGAAATTTGGATTTCATACCCTTTTTCAGGTTGTTAAACGAATCTGGATTAGGTTTTCCTTACACTGAAACTTATAACATACAAATGGCCCTGAGGATGCTATATAAAACATTCCCGGTTACGAAACTTACATTATGGGGGAAAATATACGGAACTGTTAGAGATTACTATGTGATTCAAGCAGATCTAACACCAGAAGCTATGGGTGACCGATTCAAAGAATTCATGTCAACGGCCGTCGAATCGATGCATGTAGAGGAAGAAGAGCCAGAAGCTATACCTGAAAATGAAGAGTATATGAAGGATTTTTTCGGTGAAGAAGCTTCTGTCACTGGTGAAGAAGAACAACCTAAACGTAAGCTCGACACGTACGTGAGCCCGCCGATACCGACATCAGAGCCTACCAAAGAGGTGGTGGTGCCGGTCGAACCACCGGGTCACGGGCCAAACAGGCACGTGTACCTCGTGACCAATGACCCTAGCGAGGAGTGGATCATGTTACCAGATGTCACGCCACTGCAGATCGTCAAGGCACGGCAGATACACAAATATCTAACTGGAATATTGTCAAACCCCATTAGCAGCTATCCTGCATTTCCAGGTACTGAAATGGAGCTGCTGCGAGCGCAGATTGCGAGAATCACAGCCACCACGCATGCTTCTCCTCTCGGATTTTACATGGCTGGAGGTGAAGAAGAAGCAGTGGAATTGGAAGAAGGGCAGATGTACGCGGAAAATGTCGATTACCAGCCTCTTCCATTGAAAGATATTCTGGATCCTACTCTTGAATTTTGGGTACACCATGAGCCATTTATTTTGAGGCAAGGTAGAACAGAGTTTTGGTCTGAAGAAGAAATCCCAGAAGAAGAAGTAGAGGATGAGGGAGCAGCACATCGGGGACTGCGAGAGACCGGACCGCCAATCCTAACAGCTCTGTCACAAGATATGATGAAACTTGACGAGGTGCCCGCATGGAATATCCGCAGGGCTTCGCTTCTTTTAGACGAAGATAGTGCAGTTGTTCTTAGGTCGAATATTTGGCCAGGTGCTGTAACGGGTGTCAAAGAACGTCTTTTCGTTAATTTCTACGTCGGATGGGGTACTAAGTGTCAGTTAAAGGGATTTAATCCGTTGATTGCTTCTAAAGTTAAGGCAGAATACGAACTGGGACCAGAAATAATGGAAATGCAGGACCCTACAGTGGAAATGGAAGAGTTCAGGTGGATGCAATTACATCCGAAGATCATTCCTCATGTAGGAGGTGAGGAGGGTGGGCATGAAGGTGAAGAAGAAGAGTCAGAACCTGATACGGATTAAATTATCCTTGAATAACATTAGCTTGTACAAGGGTTCAATTGTAGATATGTATAAACATGTATTACTCAACAAAAAAATTATATTTTTCTATATAAAAAACAAAAAGAGATAAATGAACTAAAATTTAATTTTGACATATGACAAATTCATGAATAGATCATACAAAATAGTATGAAATTAATTTTCACCATAAATCATGATATTTTTCCCTGACTCATTAACACCCTGAAATGATGTTTTATCCAATTTGGTTGACATAACAAGTACCTAAATAACTGAACAGTATGGCACTAAAGTATTGTTACTAACCCGTACGAACTTTTATTTAGATTATAAAAAAAATGTCAATATATTAATGCATAGAATAGTGGAGTACTCGAAAAATTAGACAATAACAAGTATCAGTTGAAAAACAAGACGATTTAAAAATAAGGATTCAGAAATGCTAATTAAACAATATACTCTGAAAAATGAACGTAATGCATCTTAAACATTTAAGGTGACGTCTTGAAAAACCCATTATGTTCCGACAACGTAAAACAAATATGAATATAAGATACCATGGTCCATTTCAAATAGTTTACGGTAAAGTTAATTAAACTTTTTAAACATTTATTTGAAAAGTAGATTATGATTATTAGAGGAATTTGTTTTATAATAACATATGGGATTTAAAAATCGATAAATAATAAATGATCTATCCATAAATTAGCTGCAAAAATATTAAACCAAATGAGACAGTGTTTAATTAATCTCATTTTGATCCAACTTATTTGCCTTCCTTAAAGTAATAAAATTAATTCTGCTCCAATTCTACATCGTTTAATATGGGTTCCAAAGTATAAATTATTAATGGATTGTTTAAATAAAAAGAGATTAGAGTTAGTACTTTTTAATAGTCACACTAATAGCACATGGACATTGGTTACCTATTGCAACCTTCCTCATGAAGAGGCGGTATCTTATACATCGATATTTAATAGTTTTTTACTATTAAATTTAAATATTATTTATTTCAACAACATATTATTGTTTATTTTTATTAACACAATATAAATTATAATAAATATAAAATATTTATTAAAATAATAAAATATATGTTTGTCCCTACATTAACTTTAGGCGAAGATAATTTAGGTTAGTTAATATGATTTTTAAAAGATGAACATATGACGTGATATGGCAATATATATATTATGGTTTGGTTTAATCAAGCCAATGCCCCAAAAGATATAAAATAAATACGGCTAAAGACCTAATAAATTGCGCGAGAAAATTATCATCCCCAATATCAAAAAACAGCCGAAAACAACGTTGTGGACCTCTTATTAAAGAATGGTTATCCACACAGCCTCCTTCGTAATTTACTAAAAACAACAAAAACACTTTCTAACTAAAACAACCCAAATGAAACCAATCCTAAAAAATACTATACTATACCCTATATACCAACACTTTCAGAAAGACTAGCAAAAACACTCACCGGTAATAAAAGTAATATTGATTCCGCTATTACTTCTAAAAACACAGCCACTGCGTCAAGACTATTTACTAAAACTAAAGATTCGGATAAAATAGAGTTAAAATCAAATGTCGTGTACGAAATACAATGTGGAATTCTCAACATACATTTAAATTTGATGCACCTAAGGTGATACAACAAGAGAAAAATAGCTTCAAATGAAATATAAAAGAAATTATAACTATAGTGAAATATAAAAATCGCGCTGTAAACAAAAAATCGGATGTTCAAGGTCTAAGCTCGTGTTATGCTAATTTAATTAATTCTTGCTGATATAATAATAAATAGTCTAATATGATTCAACAATTAAATAAAACTGCATAAAATTTGATTACTTATTCTTTGATCATAGCTTTTGCAATATAAACATTCTATGATATATTGGGAAATAACTGATTGATGTTAAACTGAACAATTCTTTGGAACTTGTAAGTACACCCTATCCATTACAACTTACACGTGTCATCTATATTTATTTTAGTCTGCTATTTAATGTTTTTACATAATTAATTACATGTTTTAGATGTTTTGAGATCTTCTCGATTGAGAAAAGATGGACTGTAAGTTTTGTACGCTGGTGGATGTCAACTAATAGGTCATTTGCAGTGGGTATTGTACATTATTTGGAGCTGTCTACTTTTGGGAATTCTTTCCATCCACGCAGTGTTGTTCTTAAAACAAACGTTATAACCCACACACAGGCCACTAAGTGCTGCCAGTCTCGCGCAAAACATCACGAGCATGTCGATGACGCGAACAAATATGCTTTTTCCCCGCCAAAATTCTAAAGACGTTACTTACTTATACGCGGCTAAAGAAGTTTTCTCTTCAAAAATTGTGTATACACCTAATACATTCATTAATGTGAAATACTCATCTGAGTCAATAATTATAGAAATCATAAAAATATATGAATTTATTTTTTTGTTTTTTGTACATGACCGATAAAACGACATAACAGTGTTCGGAATAATATTTCTTCCTTTTTATATAATGTTGTTACTAGCTTTGCAAAATCAAGATTGAAATAAAAAAACAGGTCAAACGTGCACCTCATCTGAAAAGAGTCCTCATTCTTTTCGTAATAAGACAAAGAGGAATTCCGTTGTAGATGGGAGATTGAAAAAGAATATTATTGTCAGCTGATTAGGACTAGGCGAAGCGTAGTGAGTTAGTGGCGGTGTAGCGAGTTGGAACGACTTCTGGAAAATATCTCCAGCCGGCTGGAAGCAAACGTGATCTCTCTCTCTCTCCCTCTCAATCTCTCTCTCTCGCTCTCTCTCTCTGTCTCTCTCACTCCTTCTCCTTTCTTCGTAATTACTAGAGCATGAGAGCATTACTTCTCTTAGAGGGCAATTTTTTTTTAATTTTAGTTGCTGCAGAAAATATTTGTATATGGTCGCTGTCAAAACAATCGCCTTTTGGCTAGCAGTACATCAAAACTTTTGGTGAAAATGATTTAGTAACGGTACTGCATTCTACAGGTTGAATTACACACTATTAAAAAAGTTTTCAAGGTTTAACTCAAGGCAAGCCTCTTATATATCGGTTTTCTTTATCAAAGGTAACCGATATATAAGATAATATAATATATGGTGAGGTTTTTTTCCCTTCTGTAAAGTCGCCCAAAGTGTACATAGGCGGTATTGTTTTGAATATGCTGCTTCAATATGTTTTCATCCTTTTTTTTTATAGAATTTTGTTTCCAATTCTTCCAAGCAGAGTGGCTCAGTGGTAGAGCACTGAGTTGCCATGCCGGAAATCCTGGTTCAAATCCCACTGCAGGCCATGATTTTTATATAGTCTGTTTGCAGCTGGAGATCGACCTTATACGGTCTAGGACCCTCCTGGGCCCCACCAAGCCTCTATAAAATATTATTAAAATAGGGTACCTAAAATAAGGGGGGAAGTCTGGCGGTTGAGCGTGTCCTAGGACGTTACCTCCTTGCAGATCCGTTGTCCATGAAACAGGCTCTATCACGTACTGAAGCCCTGACCCTTCATGGGTTATAGTGGTACAGGTTTTTTTATTTTTTATTTGTTTCCAATAAATATGATCTGTTTTTTTTGTTTTTTTTAAGTGGTATAAGTCAATTTCGATCTGAAAAAAAGTGTATTCTTTTTCATAAAATTTAAAAGGTGTATATGGTTTAAAGCTCTATGCTTAGTTTTATGTTATAAAATACAATACGTATACCTATACTCGTATGTTTTTAAAGTAATTCAATTGGAAACCTATAGATCCCACGAATATGAAAAAAATGGACACTTTCAAAAATAATAAATCATATAATTTATTATGATAAATTATAACCTAATAATCGCTGACTAATTACGATTATTAGGTTATATAATAAATAATTACCTATTCCGTTTTTACTGGATCCGAATTAAATGGCTTATTGGCTGCAAATCGTAGGTACAAAACTAAAGAGTAGAAACCTTTTTTTTTTTATTTATAATAAGAAAATAGTAAAAAACAATAAAATTCATAAATGTATGTAATAATTGTAAATAAGTGTGAAATACATGATGTTTTCCTCATGTAATTTTTAGATACTGCTTTTAATATCAGACAGATCTATTATTATCCAAATTGTACGGAATACGGAAAGGTAACACTTCCGATTGTTAAAAAGTAATAACTCTCTTAATGAGTAAAGGTTTATTCGTAAAGGAGATGGAGTTCGGCAACAAAATTTATAGGTTCAAATAAAACCTTTATTAGGGCATTGATGACATAAACTAGCAGCCATCACACGCAAACACCCAGTTTCGGGTCAAAACCATTGAGAATTCTTTTTGAAAGCCAATTTTACTTCAACTCCATTTTCTCAATAATTTGTCTTTCCTTTTTTCAACAGATTTACGATTTACTTACTAGATTATTTTTGTTATTAAGACATAACAATTGGGATTTCACTTGCTTAATAAATATTCAATTAATGATTAAAAATGTCATTTTAATTTTAAGAAAAATACATATTAGTAAAATTTACTTACAAACCTTATTATAAAATAAACCACATAGTTACTTAACGGTAATAAAGTCATCACATTATTAAATTAATTTAAAATTGGTCAAATCTCTAGTATTCGTCAAATTTAAATACATTAATATGCAGAACAAAATGTTTGTTATATAATTAAATTATATAATACTATTATAAGAAAATGTCAAAAACTAAAATATTAAAAAAATATTACCGCAGGCAGTAGTTAGCTGGTCAAGCGGTGGATGACTGGTATAAAAGATATATTTCTAAAGTGATATTGAACAGATAAAATAATATATGTGAACTGACTAGGTGGCTTATTAGCTATTGACTAGCACTATAACTTATTGACTACTTTAGATCTAACTTAGAGACTAATCTCTTACATACTATAAACTAATCCTACCATAAATATATATATATATATATTTTTTTTTTTTTTGTTGGCTCCACAGACCTTGTAGATCTTTAACCGCCTTTACCAGCCTTCTGCACCTCTGTCTTGATTGGGCCGCTGATTTCCAGTCATCATCTTTATCGACCAACCATCTGATCTTTGGCCTCCTACGTAGTCTCTTGCCAACTATTGTGGCATTCATAGTTGTGTATATATTGTGTTGATGATCAAACGTTATTGTGTATACTTGTGGGCTTCTAGTCCCTTGTCCCCCTCACATCATATATTCATGATCCATGTAAAAGGTGAGGGGGACAAGGGACTAGAAGCCCACAAGTATACACAATAATGTTTGATCATCAACACAATATAATGATCTATTAAGTCAGAAAGAAACTAAATGAGCTGAATTAAGAAGTTCTCCCACACCCACCATAATCCCCAGATTTATCTCCAACAGAGTTCCATCTTTTCAGAAAATTGGACTACTTCCTTAAAGGTACCATTTTATAAAATGTTTCTCAAGTCAAAAACCCATTCTCAGACTTTATTTCATCACAAAGCCCTGAATGTTTCAGTACTTGGATTGAAATTTTGATAATACGTTCGGAAGATGTGAAGAAAATGAGATCTAGCATTACGAATTATAATATTTTTATTTCATAAATTTGTTTTAATAAATAACATTTCCTTTGAAAACGGAGATTTCATATGAAGCGATCCATAATAACTGCCATAAATGTACAGTGATTCGTGAAAAATTTTTATTTGTGTATTCTTTCTCTTCAGAAATTTTGACAACTCCCTTAATATCTTTTAAGAGTTTCATCATCACGAAACTCTGACCTTTTCAATTACAGGTAGAAAATCTGAGAGAACATTGCTTGTTTTACTAAATAACATTTCCTTTTAAAACGGACATTTCATATGAAACGACCCAATAGTTCAACTCCCTAGGTCAAGCTACTTCGAGTTTCCCTGTATTCCTGAATTTACCTAGACTGCCTGGGTTTGAATGTACAATGGCACCATTCGGCGAACCGGCGAGTTAATATTGCGGTAATGGAACAGTTCGGAGGAACAACTATGGCAGACGCAGCGAGCGCAAGAGGACGATATTGAATGGGCCTTTGGAACAAAGGGTAATAAATTATAACGGGAACAAATTGCTCTCTTTTCACAGTTTTCCAGCGCTAGCCCGGTTTGGGGCAAGTTTAATCAGGCTCGGCAACGTTTGAAAAATGAGCGAGGGGACAATGCTGCTTCTACGTATATCGGTCTCCGCCCTTCGTTTGTATTTCCTTTTTTTTTTTTAATTCTTTTGCTTTTTTGTTTATGTTCCTTTTATCCATATGACCGTATTTCAGAAGTGGTCGTTTGATTCGATGTCGCTCTCATCTAGGCGAAAGCAATATTGTTATACAAAAACTGTGTTTAAACCCGGAATTGAAATATTGAAGCATTCATCTTTACTAGCAAACGGATAACGAACAACTTTTGAAACTCACATGAAAAAATATATTCTCGCAGCACTATACATTTATTTTTGTCATAATGGGTCGTTTCATACATGTAATGTCCGTTTTCAAAGCATAGGTTATTTAGCTAGGAGGGCAGGGGTCATAATAAATACAGAAAAAAGAAAGTACATGCTCTCATCAAGAAAACTTTTATCCAATATATCCGAGGAAGAGGGTGCAGTTTTGAAAATGTTAAAATATATAAGTATGTTGGCGCCATTATAACAGAAGATAACAAACTCAAACATGAAATAAAAAATCAAGGACGGTAGCAGATGTAATTTATTGTTCTCTCAAAAACGTGTTCAAAATTAGAGCTGTACCCTAAAGCATCATAATAAGTAAATACGCTTCAAAAATACCACGGTACTTCGTCGAGTTAGTACCTACTTGGGAAAGAAAAGTGTTGGGTCCAACTGAAGAAGGAAATCGTTACCGTATCAAAAAGGATCATGAACTTAAGGGCCTACATGGAGAACCTGATATAGTGTCTTGCATAAAAAAACAACATTAAGATAGTTAGGTCACGGACATGGATGCATAAAAAAAAAAGGCTTCAAAGGTGATCATGGAGGGAGGTCCAGGTGGAAAAAGAGGAATGGGGCAACCCTAGACTGCGATGGCTGGATGACAATGGCTGGAAGCAGATCTTAAGCTACTTGGCGTGAGAACGTGGAGAAGATCGGGAGGACAATGGTCGATAAAGGAATGGTTTTCCATGGACTATAGCGCCGTGTGATGAACAAGAAAGTTATTTATTAAAACAATTTTATGAAATCGAAATATTTTTATTTAAACTATTCACATTCATTTTCCTTCTCTTTTCCACTACCTGTTAGCAAATTTTCAAACCTCGTACAGAAATATTCAGGGTATAGTGAAATAAAGCATTAAAATACGTTTTTGACGTGATATTCATTTTCAAAATTATTCCCCTTAAGGATGTTGTCCAATTTTCTGAACAGACAAAAATATATTGGAAATGAGTTTGGCAAATAAGCTGGGTGTAGGAGGATTTCGTAACCCAACACGTTTAGTTTCTTCATTTTCCGTCGTCAAGCATGAGAACTAGCGTTGTCGTGTTAGAATTCAAAACCGATTAATCCGATTCTTCCGATTAATCAATGGAGGTTTTTTTTTTTTTATAAGTTTTTGTTGTATTACGCCAATATATCTGTCTTTCAGGGTCGATGTGATGTTTTCACCTCTGAATAGAAAGGAACTTCAGTAGTATATCTATTATAAATAGTATATCTATTTCATTCAGCATTAAGTAGATATACTATACATCTTATGAATTAATTTAAAAAATAAACACAAATATAATAGTTCGACTTTGTGTCTTAATTCCCAACAATATACTTACCTCTTTTAATAAACAATTGTTGATCTTCTAGTCAATAACAATGTTTGTTTTTTTCAACAATCAGACGTTCAAATTTTAGTTTCGTTTTAAACGTTAAACTTGAATCAGGGGATTTCCAATTTTTTTTCCGCCTAAAATCGGTCATCCTACTGTCAAATCAGCTCGAAGCATAAATCAAGCTTTGGTAAAGAGAGTTTTAATGAAATCCTCGTCGTTATTTTTCAATTTTTTTTCTTCAAAAAAATACAGACCCCGTGCGAGGCCAACAATATCAAATACGAATGAATACGTAGATTGTAAGGAAGCTGTGGTAAAAGATTCTTATAAAATGAGCAAAGAACTTGGGTAGTTTTTGGTACAATACAGATGGCCGTTATTGCATTGGAGAGATGGATAATATATCTATTTAATGCTGAATTAATGACCATTTGGTCTACAGATGAATTTTATTAAATTAATTCATATTATATTGTTATTATTGTTTCATAATATGTTTGTTACAATTGATCAACATTGGCAGACAATAAAGTCTGAGTTAAAAGAAACTGCAAAGGAAATAATAGGAATTCAGGAAAAACGGAAACCCAAAATATGGTTGACGGAGGAATCCGAAAAAGCAGTCGAAGAAAGAAGAAGCTCGAAGGTCCTCTACGCAGTCAAAGCTGATCCAGCTACAAAAAAAAAGCTTACAAGCTTGAAAAGTACTCAGCTGGTATGACGAAAGCAAATAAAATAATGAGAAAAGCAAAAAGAAAATTCTTCAAGGAAAGACTAAAAAACAGTGAGGATAACTGGCAGGCTGGAAATATAAGCGAATTTACGCAGATATTAGGAAAGGGTTGGATTTAGAGCGAAAAGTGGAGATTCCTTCAAATGCGAGGGAAAGATGGAAAACTGGCGGCATCCAAAGTAGAAGTATTAAACATCTGGAAAGAACATTTCCAGAAACTTCTAAACCAAGCTGAACACACGAACAAAGATGACATGGACCACGAGGAGGATCTTGACCCACAAGAGGTTGAAAAACCTGACATTCTGGACCTATAAATAGCAATCGACAGGCTTAAAAGAAGAAAGGCTCCTGGGTTGGACAACCTTCCATCAGATTTGTTCAAAGATGGATGAGAAACCATAAGAGCCAATCCGGAGATATGGGAGAAAGAAAAAATACCAGGGGCTTGGAAACAGGTCTAATATGCCCTATCCAAAAGAAGGGGTTCATATACGAGTGTGGAAATTACAGAGGCTTAGCGCTCCTTCCCGTCGCCTATAAGATGCAACATATTGCATAATCGAATATATCCGTATTATGAAAACACGGCTGGTGACTAGCAAGCAGAATTCAGAAGAGAAAAGAGTACGCTTAACAAGATATTCATTCTGAAACAGGTACTCGAAAAACGATGGGAAGTAGAACAAGATGTACACGCATTATATGTTGATTTCAAAGCACAATGTGATTCTTTGGACAGAAGCTGTCTATGGATGATCATGACTGAGCTGGGTATTCCCGGAAACTTGGTGAGATTGACGAAGGCGTGTGCAGGCGACCCCCGATGCAGATTCATGATACAGGGAGATGTGTCTGAGGCCTTTGAAGCTGGAACTGGTTTGACGCAGGTAGACGGACTCTCACATTTACTGTTCAATATAGCCCTTGAAAAGGGCAACATCAAGAGAGAAAGGCGGGGTGCAGGTCGGAAAGGTACATAAAATGCTTGCATACGCCGATGATATAGCAGTCCTCGGAAGTAATGAAAGGTATATCGAGAGACTCGCTAAGGCGCTTATGAAAAAGGCAGACCAAAGCGGCTTACATTTAAATGAGGAAAAACAAAATACATGATAGTAAGCCGTAAAGTCCACCCCAGAAACAGCATCTGCGTGGATCGCAAATCGTTCCCGAAAGTAGATCCCTTCAAATACCTCGGCTCCACAATAACCTCAACTACTAATATTACTAATACTATTAACTAAGATAGACCAGCGTTTAAAAAGTGCAAATAGAAAATTCTTCGCTCTTTCAAGAGTATTGATGTCCCGAAGCATCTCAAAAAATTTAAAATTAAGGGTGTATAATGCTGTAGTAAAGCCGATTCTGATATACGGCTTTGAAACTTGGGTTCTCACCAGCACCCTGGAAACCAGAATCTAGAGAAGGGAAAGAATAATACTTCGCACGAAACAGGAGTGGTATGGGATGAGACTCTAAACTCATGGAGGAGAAGAACCAATTAAGAATTGCACACGAAAACTGGTCAGGCACTATCTCAGGATATGAAAGCAAGATGGTTAAGATGGGCGGGGCATGTAGCTCGAAGTGATCCGTAAGGACCCCTCTACACAACTATGAATGCCACAATAGTTGGCAAGAGACCACGTGGGAGGCCATAGACCAGATGGATTGACAGGGTCAACAAAGATGCTGCGGAGCTACATGTAGCAGACTTGCAATATATTCTCGTCAGATAGGTTTCGGTTTCACCTTCGCCTGCGCTTTTTTGGATGTCACTATTGGATAGTGGATTTCAAACGAGAATATATTGCAAGTTCTGCAAACATGCCTGTTTAGTTCTGTATTTATTTAATAATTGAGTTCTAATTTCTTTATTTAATTCCGGGTGCGCGTGTTTACAGTTTAATTTACAGGATTAAAAGCCCCTACCGGAGTCATTCAGACCTGTTGTCGCCCGCTCGCAGAACCGCATTTCTCTCCCGCAAATTGATTTCCCGCATTTTCCTACCTTTCCAGAATTCTATAGTTAACCGCTTCCTGATCCTGTTGGTCACCGCTTTTTCCTCAGTTATATGACCGAATTGAGAGGACCGGAATTGGACGTATGGTGAGCTCAAGCCTACGATACGGCAGTCAGGAGAGGAGAGTCCGGCAAGATTCGGTGAGTCAATTTGTATTTCCTTCCCTGATTTTATTCCTTTCTTATTGTCAAATGTCCGAGGACGACTGACCGGGTAGCGTCGTATTCCAGTTTAAATATTTTTGTTTTAATTTAATTTAATTGGTTTTGTTTTTAATTTTCCTTTTATTTTTATCATATCTTTTTTTTTTTCTAATTTTCAACCGTATTTCACACAATGTCATTTTATATTTAATAGGATATTTTATCAAATCGATCAACAAAGGGATTCCATGGGGTGCCTTGCACACTATTGAAGGAATTGGTTGGCTGGGTGAATTCACAAATGCTTTAAGTCATTGTGAATAATAGTCTTGTCTTTTAGTTAGTTAATTCACTCTCCGTTTTTATTCTAAACCAACGTGAGCAAAAGCTAGTGTCGTTTTAAATTACATCAATGGATCTTAATTTTCCCTCAAATCATGGTTCGGGCAAGTTAGGACAGCATATCAGTATAATTATATATAATATATATATATATATATATATATATATATATATATATATATATAATTAGTTATATTTACTAACTAGTACAAATTGTAACTATTAACTCTAATAAAAATAATTATAATTGAAAAAGTTAAAATGTTTTAATATATATAATGAAAAATACTAGTTTTCAAAAATAAGAAACCATGTATTTTCTTTTGTTGGGGAATTACTAAATAATTATAATGCGTATCGATATTTCAAGTGTTTATTATTGTCAATATCATGATTACATCAATATGTTGTAAAATAATCAATTTTAGAAAGTTATAAACTGAAATATTTTTAAACAATTTTTTTTAAATTGTCTAATCACAATGTAAAAGTTCAGAGTTTGCATTAGCTCATATTTAACCACTTGGTTGGGTTAGATCCATAACCAAATTCTGCGCCGCTCCTATCAGGTTTTCGGTTATGAAGCCTGGGGTGAGAAGGAAGTTGAGGGGGATGAAGAACGGATGGACGCAAGCCGATGCGCTGATGAAGCGATAGCAGGAGATGAGCGGGTAGCCGCAGCAGGACGAAGGAGTCTCGCACTAGTGTTATAATAAAAATAATTATAAATAAATAAATAAAGAACTGACATATAATTGTAATCGTATAGTAAATATAATGTACGATATATATTTATATTTATGCATATGTAATCAGACTGTTTATCGTTCTACATTTCAGGAACATACGCAAATAAAATAATATAATTTTTCGAAAAATTTATGTGTAATTCACGATAGCCCGTTTATTACTCAAGAATTATGGAAGTGGAACAAAAAAGTTCTAAGGCTCTACAAATTTTTGAGATTATTTTTAAACTCCTTTCTATCATAAGAACTTATGACAGTATGTTAATTAGCATAATTATAAGATCTTTTAGAGGAACCAAAAGAACTCAAAAATTACAATGAGTTGTGGAAGCAAAAACATGATAAGAAAAAAGTTTTATGAGTGCAATGTTGAGTGAAGTGTAAAGTGAGAAGTAAACTATTTCTAACTACACAACTATTCCTAAAACTTATAGAGAACTTTAGATCTCTTTCGAGGGCTAGCAAAAGTTCAAAAAGCACTGAAAATTTTTGTCTTCAAAATTCAGGGCCAAATTCAAAAGAATTACTTGATAAAAGTTTTTATCTCTTGTATATAGTTTGGAGTTCGAAACTTCCATTATGTAAGAATAACAACAGTTTTAAAAATAAATTTCTATAAAAGACCTTGTCTATATATTAATTTTATGTCTTAACTGAGGGTCAATCATAAGTTGATGTATGTATACTATTAATGTATTTATTATAACAACTCTAATAACGTGTAAATAAATATTATTATAATTTTTATATAATGCTTAAGATTTCAACTCATTTATAGACCCAAATATCATTCGGAAAATAATACAAAATTCTGTGGGGTTTTTTTAAATACCCATCCAAATAGTAAACTTTTGACTTCTATAAATGTTGTTAATCCTCTTTCAAACAAAAATGTTTGTTTACCACTGCAACATTTTGCTACTTAAATATAAGCTTTTAAGATGTCAAAGTATGTTTTAACGATTCAAACTCCAAAAGCCATTTTTAAAACTAGTGATATCATTTAAAACTTATTATGAAGAATATTAATACATTAGTGGAAAAATTCCAACTAAAAACCTTAAGTCTCTAAACTAAAACAGGAAATTGAAAATACCTGTCCTTTCAATTTTAATTTTCTTACCACGTATGCTGATGATACATGTGCATTATCAGTCAACACCAATCCAGTTATTGTATCCCAAAGCCTCCAATTCCATATCACTGATCTTGAAGAATGGTGTCATAACTGGATAATTAAAATAAATTCTAAAAAATCCCATCAAATCACTTTTACCTTACGTCGTAAACCAATGACTCCCTGCCCTTCAGTATCCTTTAATAATATCCCACTGGTGCCTGTCGAACAGATCCGATACTTAGGGTTGCATCTCGGCAAACGATTAACCTGGAATCCTCATACTAGACTGAAAAGACAAGAAACCGCTCGACGTTTCAGGGTACTTCAACACTTACTAGACAAACGCTCTAACCTCCCAATTAACTACAAAAGACTCATCTACATGACCATTATACGACCTATTTGGACTTACGGAGTAGATCTTTGGGGCTCCACTAAGCCATCGAATTCCTCTAGTATCCAATCCCTACAATCCAAAGTCCTTCGTAAAATCCTCAACGCTCCTTATTTTGTTTAGAATAAAGTCATCCATAACGACCTTAATGTCCCATTTGTTGCTGATTTGGCCCGAACCCGGTATCTATCCTTTCATAACAAACTTCATTCCCACTCAAACCCTCTAGTTTCAAACCTAGCTTCCTCTTCAATTTCTGATAATCCTCTGAGGCGTCTGAAAAGAAGATGACCACGTGACCTTCTTAGTTGAACATGCGATTTGAGTACTACCAGTGGGTAGTTCTCTACTTGTCATTTTCAGATGTCATTATGTATCGTTTAGCCCATTTACTTGTTGTATTTTTTTTTATACAGTTGTAAATATCAATAAATAAATAAAAAATAAATAAATAAAGTAATAAAGAAAATAAGGAGTTGAAAATATCAATAAATAAATAATAAATAAAAAAAATTCAATTTTCAATTTCCTGTTTCAGTTTAGAGACTTAAGGTTTTTAGTTGGAATTTTTCCACTAATGTATTAACATTTGTTAAATGTCTCTGTTGACCTTTGCCATTTCCAATTTTATGAAGAAGATATTACTAAGCTATTCAGATCGCATTAATGTTTCAACTTTCAATAATACTTTAAATATACATTGAAGGGCAAATTCCAAGGAATACTTGTCAGGTATCAAATAACTGCCAAAATATAAGCAAGCCAAAGTATAATGCGAAGAGGGGGGGGATAAGGGGACGATTCCGGAAGCAGGAAACATGAGGGGGCGATCGGCGGATGTAGGGTCCCTTCTCCCGGCGATCCAGTCACCACTGTCTTAGCTTCTCCGCCATTGTGGCTTTTCAGCAATATACCTTTGTATTGCATTTAATAAGTAAAAAGTATAGCATTTCCAAAGAATAAAAAAAAAATTACAAAAGTTGTACCAAATCATCCAAAAAAAAACGGTGTTTCTGAGTCCACGGTTGTGCTTCTTCTTCTTCTTTTCCTTCACTCGCTTTTGTCTTCGGTCATTTATCTCACCCCGTCCCGTCCCATGCCTTCCCTTCCCTCCTTACCAGTGCTTCTATGTGGTTCCTATAAGTAAGCCTGAGTCGTCCAAAAGGTTTTCATCCCTCCGGTTTTGGTCTTCTAGGAGTCCAGCATATTCCATACGTGTTCAAGCCACCTGAGTGGTCGTTTCTCTATTTTTTTTTCTTTTACCGAGACTATTCCTAGCTCTTATCTAATAGTTTCATTGCGTGTACAGTCTCTCTTCCGACAATTCTGCTAAGGGAGATCATCTCTGCGGCGGTTACTCTTCAGAAGCAGTTCTCAAGGGCTGTCCTGTGATAAGCTCCATACACTAACACTGTTTTGAAAATCACTACTTTGGATTTTCTGATTATTTCTTTCTTTCCTATCATTCTGCTACTGATTTGGCAGACTCAAAAGATAACCATCATAATGCTGTGGTGGAATGGATAAAGGAACTTAACCGAAAGGCCAGAAAGATAACTAAAGAAAGTTGGGAGAAACCAAGAGGTATTAGATATCACCTGACATGGAGTAGTAATTAATGCGTCGAATTCTACCAATACCTTGGGACTAATATAAGGAAGGATTCACGCAAGAGAGGAAGACTCAAAAGGGTCTTGAAAGTCTCCAGTAGAGTCAGAAAAACTACTGATATCTTTTCTATGCTACAGAGTCAATTTTCGACTTTGAACATAATAACTAATTTGTTTGCCACATGTTTAGAAATTCGAACTTTGGAATTATATTCAATTAACACAGTCAGTGATGTACTATACTACTCCGCTACCTAATACAGTAATTATTACCATATTGCAATAATAATATTAGGAAGAAAATGGTCCGGGTGGAAGTCAAAGAACTATTTATTTGAAACCAACATAAGAGGTCTTCTTCAGGGCTACCAAGACAAGATATAAGCAAATTAAAACGATATAGAAACAATCGAAAATTATAAAATCGATACAATCAAATATTTTAATAATAATATGGGAGTGAAAAAGATACTAAAGTAGGGATGAAATAAATTAAAAAACAAAATAGAGGTATTATTTAAAATATATAAATTAGAACAATGTGATAAGAGTAATTCCAATAAAGGCGAGAAACCATGAAAATAAATTTATAACGAAGATAATAAGTAAGTAATAATCTTGTAAGTTTCGTTTCTGTACCACCACAACCCGTGAACGGGTCTGTGGTTGAGTACATGATAGAGACTGTACTGTTTCATGGACCACGGTTCTGCATGGAGGTGACTTGTCCTAGGTCAAGCTCAACCGCAAGGTTTATACCCCTTATTTTGGGTACCCTATTTTTATAGAGGCTGGGCGAGCCCCAGGAGGGTCCTAGATACTATATGATCCATCTACGGCTGCAAACAGACTAAATAAAAGTCTTGCCCGCAGCGGGATTTGAACCCGGATTTCCGCCACGGCAACTCAGTGGTCTACCACTGAGCCACTACGCTCCCTTTAATCTAATAAGAAATATTTGGAAATCAGGGAGAACAGTATTACATAAAAGAAGCAAATAGAATATTAATTTAGAAGAAAAAAATAATAGTTTTAGTATTACTGTAGAACTGTAGTTAGAGTTATTATTAGAAGCAATAATTATATTTGTTTTAAAATAGGAGGTTTTTTTTTTATTTCTCCAAAATAGATTTACAAATAAAATAAATAAATGTAATCTTTCTATTACATTTCGCTATTTTAAGGTATACCATTAGGCCGAGTCCGCTGAGGGCGGTTTAAAATATAAGAAAATTTAAGTTTATGTTCTCTTACCGGAAATCCGTAAATAGTACAATTTAACAGTAGTGAGTTTCCTTCATTCACTAAGATTAGGAACAGTAAAGGTAGTGCGACTGGCTTGAACATTTTAATACTGCCGAGTTAACCTGAGCGTACTTGATAATATATTGTAGTAGGCGTTGCGAAATGCACACTTACGGATAACGGATATGTAGGGCGGAAGTGCTACTAGGCTTATCCGTGACATTTTGGAAACGTGCTTTAAGTATTGCGGATTTAAGGCGCGTTATAACTCATACTTTAACAATATCTTAACAGAAAACCGTAATAGTTGTTTTTTATGGCACGTTGTTTCAATAATGATCCTTCGTAATTGACTTAGATACGTTTTGTAACTCCTTTTCAATATTTCTGATATATTTAGAATATATACCAACTCCTAAATTAAAAATGAAAAATATCCGTCACTCAACTGTGATTGGTTTTCTTAGAATCTCAACTGAGATTTTTAACTATCTATGTCCTAAAAAATCTTCGAAAATGGAAAAATTGCATTTATATGTTGTACACCTTGGTAGCATATTAAAAAAAAAAAAACTTTGTAACTTATACATTTTTTTCCTTTGATCTACCTACCTTGTACACCTTGTCGAGACCTTTCCTTTCGAATCTCTTAATTCTGTATTCCCGATAGCAGGGTAGCCCTACGCCTCTTAACCGTATATCAGAACCAGGTTTATTTTTTCATGGCAATTATAAGATTTTTCAGGAAGAAAAAAAGGAATACTTCGTCCCCGCTTGATACATAATGATCTATCTCAGTTAATTGCTCGTTTGCTTATATTATTGTACTACGGAGGTATTTGAAGCTGTATTCTTAACGTGACTGTTTGGCAGATACTGTTCTTCAGAGACTGGCTTATTATAGCATATTTTCATTTGTTTGTTTTCTGAGTTTCACCTCATAGTCTTGGGGAATCTCTCAACATCGTTTTCATTACTGTAGATGCATCGATAGCACCTTTCCTTGTATCAAGAATCCTGACTAAACTAATCAAGATTAAACTTATATTTAGTAACGTTTGTACATCCCACCGTCAATCCCTCTAGTTTTCCAGTACCGAGGGAGTACCCACCTCAAATATGGTTTTAAGTCGACAAACAGAGCATGCATGCCCTGTCCCCCTTCTCGGGATAATTCCTTTCTCTTCTGAATCCTGCTTGTTGGTCGCCAACTTTATAGGTCGGCTAGATCCAGTTAATAGTATATCTGTCTTAGAGCCAAAATCATTCATGGAATTCTGCTTAGGATAGGACGTATTAAATATGTTTTCAAGCTTCTTCCATCATATTCTTCTGGGTTATTTCAAATAGAGAGATTACAGTCGCAAATCTGGAGCATTTCTTCTTTTAAGCCTGTCAATAGCTCTTCCTTCATCCAGACTCTCCTTTATAGCTACAATAACCGTTCCTTTCAACTCTGTCTCCAATGAAACCCAGGGTGTGTCAGGATTCTTACGTTCCAGCTTAATTCTTAGACCACCATCAGGGAATACAGACGAAGTGCCAAATTCCAACCAAATAATATGAGGTTTGGCTCTAAGAAATTCCCGAGGGAGGCTAAAATCTTAAGTCAACGCGAAATCAAAAATAATAATTCCTTTCAGTTCTTTATTGATTCCTACTTTTAACATATTCTTAAATTACATTATACTCTCATCACTTCATTGAATGAATACTGATCTGGTAATATTAATAGTAAAGCTTTTATAAATCTACTAAACGAACTCGTTATTTTCTGTATTACTTTATTAATTTAGTATTCTTCTACCTATTTTTTTGTACTTTATTCACTGTATAGATACTTCTTATATTTTTCAAGGAAAGATCACACAATATATTATTTATTATTAGATATTGTACTACGATAAATGTTATGTAGAAAATATATTCTATCTAAGACTATTTAAACAACATTCAGATGACAGTCGATCATAACATTTTATTTTATCACTGGTTTTAATTATTTATACATTTCATTGATTTTGTTCACTTTATGCATGACATGAGAAATAATAATTAGCTAGTCAATAACATTAAAATATCAATTAATTTTTCTTAATTGTATCAGTAGGAAAGGTAATTGTTAATTTAATCGATAGTAGAATTTCCAGTATTCATATTAGTTAGTATCTGTGTTAACTCTAAATATTTTATATTTAAAAACCATTCTGTTTAATCTTGAATAATTAAATGAAAGTCTTGTAAATGGGTATTGTATGTCAAGAATTTTACATGTTTTATTTAAAATTTTAATTTATTTAGACGTTTTTGTTTTCTTCACTTTTTCATTTTTTATTATTACAACATTTCACATAATACAAACAGATAGTGTCTTTATCCTGTTTGTGACGAGTTATTTTTCTGAGGAAGATCTTGAATGACTCCTATACTATTCTCAGTCAGCCATTGCGGTCCATACAAGAGGTTCAGAGGGAAGAATATTGGGTTGATACAGACAGAAACGCCGGCCATTCGTAAACAGGTGACAAATGGATAGCCACAGCAGGTAGAAGTGTTGTCACACTGCAATTGGTAAATAATAATATTTACATGCATATGTAAAATAGCGTATGTATTCTATATTTTATATCTTAAGAATAAGAAGTAATATCAGTTTAAACATCCAAATGTGTCAAAATTTATTAAAAAGCAGCAATTGAAAAGATAAAACAAAAGACAAAATATAAATAAAACATACGTTCATATGTTAAAACATATGAAAGCTTGCACTCCGGTAGTAGGTGAAGGTTACATTATTGCTCCGACATAGCCTACCTATTTGTCAACTATTTTACACTTATATATAAACTTTTACTTTTATTCCTTGAGATTCAGTATACTTGTATAATGTTTTTATAATATTCGTACATTGTTCTCATAATCATACTCTAACGGTCAAGATTTTTTTTATCAGTTAATTATATTAAATAACACAATTTATTATTAAAGAAGTCCAAATATAAAATGTACTCTTGTGTGATCTTAATCCGTAAAAGTTGCTTATAAATTGATATTGATAATTCTTACGAAGTACCACATGGATCAACCAAAATAGCTGTTCAATATTTTCATGTATTTTATATTAAATCAATTTTATATTTAGGTCAGTATGCTATTTAATATAATTCACTAAATTCCAAGTTTGTCAAAGTTAAGGCAAGATTATGAGAACAATATAGTATCGATACGTAGTCAAAAAGAAGTTAGACGAATCTCAAGCACTGAAACTATTTATACAAATAAAATCTTTTATTATTTTTTACTTACTGGAAACCCATAAAATGTACAGTTCAATGCAAACGAATTACAATAGGAAATTACAAATAAGAAGAAAATTACAATAGTCTTGTACATTTTAATAATGCTTCACCAAGCTAACTAATAAATGCTTTGCACATAATATACAGTGGTACATAATATAGTAGCTATAACGTAACACACATAACTAAAGTTTGAAGGTAGCGATTGTGAACGGGCAAGTTTATCTGAGCAAGTTTTGCAATGGAAGCCTGAATCGGGGCGAAGTTATTGCTCAAATAATTCTACGCCTCTCACTGCGATTCCGCTCAATGGCACGAATCATTTAGAGTCATCAATGCATATTACTCCTATACGCTAATGTAATGAGATGGTTCAAAATAACTATA
Source organism: Troilus luridus (assembly GCA_964056705.1). Taxonomy (NCBI): domain Eukaryota; kingdom Metazoa; phylum Arthropoda; class Insecta; order Hemiptera; family Pentatomidae; genus Troilus; species Troilus luridus. The sequence continues at coordinate 179,581,331 of OZ057412.1, forward strand.
ATTCAGAACTGGACTACAAATCGTAAAAATTCAATTCAACTGTAAGTTTAGATGTGAAATTCTGGGCATTAGTGTGAATAAAGAATTTAAATTTAATTGAATATGTATCTCTCAGATTTTAGTTTTGCGTTCAATAGTCTGAGCTTGACGAATAGTGTCAAAAATGGAGAATTAAAATGAATTCACAGAAATTTCGTCGAATCATCATTAGCTTCCGTCGTATATCAATGGCCTCCTGTGCTTCTCTATAGTTTAACTTGGAACCCTCAAATTAGAATGAAAAGAGAAGAAACTGCTAACCATTTCAGGCTCCTTTAACACTGACTAGAACAACACTCGAAACTCCCAATTAATTAAAAAGGACTCATTCTGCATGACTATTAAACACCTATTTGGGCTAAGCCATCCAATTGCCCTCGTACACTTCTACATGCTGGGGCTATCCATTTGTCGCCTGTTTACGAATGGCCGGCGTTTCTGTCTGTATCAACCCAATATTCTCCCCTCTGAACCTCTTGTATGCACCGCATTGGCTGACTGAGAATAGTATAGGAATTATTCAAGATCTTCCTCAGAATAATAACTCGTCATAAACAGGATAAAGACACTATCTGTTTGTACTATGTGTTTTTATCAATGAAATATTGTAATAATAAAAAATGGAGAAGTAAAGAAAACCAAAACGTCTAAATAAATTAAAATTTTAAATAAAACATGTCATTAAAATTCTTGACATACAATGCGCATTCACAAGACTTTCATTAAATTATTCAAGATTAAACAGAATCGTTTTTAAATATGAAATATTTAGAGTTAATAAAAATACTAATATGAATACTGGAAACTACTAAACGAACTCGTTATTTTCTTTATTACTTTATTAATTTAGTATTACTTCTACAAACTTTTTTGTAATTTTTTCACTGTATTGACGCTCCTTATATTTTTCAAGGAAAGAACACACAATATATTATTTATTATTTGATATTGTATTACGATAAATGTTATGTAGAAAATATATTCTATCTAAGACTATTTAAACAACATTCAGATGACAGTCGACCTTAACCTTAATTAAACCGTTGCCTGCTGATTCCTAGCAAAATATTTACTAAGCACTTGTTAATCCTCTATTTGCAAGCTGTGTTTGTTTTTTTCGCAAGTAGGCATACAGATTTTAGTATTATTTTAACCGTGGCCATGGAAACACGCGATTTCCGAACGATTTTTTTCTATGAGTACAAAATCGATCATTCCGCTGCCCAGGCAGCAAGAAATATTAATCATGCGATTGGTGATGGAAGTGCTAATGAAAGAACCATCCGTCGTTGGTTTACAAAATTTTCCTCAGGAGATACGAAATTAGAAAATCTGACCCGTGGACGGCCTCAAACATCAATAGAGGACGAAGATCTTTAGAATGCTGTGGAAGAAGACCCTCATAAAACAGTCAGAGAATATGTGTCAGAGCTAGGCACAAGTCTTTTGACAGTTTCCAGAAAAGGCAAAAAATCTCGATTCCTGGATCCCCCACGAGCTCAACGAACGTCAGCAGTTGAAACGTCTAGAGAAGTGTGTTTCTTTGCTTGCTCGTCAAAGAAACAAACCATTTATCGGCCGCTTAATAACTTGTGACGAAAAGTGGATCATGCATGACAATCGACGCCGACCTGGTCAATGGTTAGATCAGCCTCCTGGGCACATGGCAAAAGAGAATTTCCATCCGAAAAAGTTAATCGTTACTGTATGGTGGTCTATGGCCGGAGTCATTCATTTTTCTTTTCTACCAAGGGAAAAACAATTGATTCAACATCATACTGCCAACAAATGGACCAACTGCATCAAAATTTGATCAAGCAACAGCCGGTTCTGGTAAACAGGAAAGCACCTATTCTCCTTCATGATAACGCCCGACCTCATGTTTCAATACAGACAGTGAATAAATTAAAGGAGTTGGGCTCTGAAGTCTTACCACACCCCCCATATTCCCCTAATCTATCCCCTACAGACTACCACTTTTTTGGAGTTTGGACAACTTTTTGGGAGGAAAATTGTTTACCAATGATTTAGGAATTAAAAATGCATTTCCTGAATTCCTTTCATCACGTTTTCAATATTTTTCAAATCTGGGATAGAAAACTTGGTAAGCCGTTGGCAGAAGTGTATTGACAATGATGGTAAATACTTTGAATAAAAAATATGTTAGATTTGATCTCAAATTTTTATTTTCTTCTTGGTTATAAAAACGGCAATTTCATGTGTCACAACCAATATAAAGTTCACATATCCGTAATATATAATGATGAATTTAGTGCATAGTAAGGGCTGTATTATCTCTAAGCCAACGTATATGCAGGGATGTGAGTTAGCCGAGATCACACTCAACCAACAGGTTTTCCCCCAATTAAGTATATATAATTTCTAGTGGTTAGGTGAGCCCCAGGAAATTCTGCAGATCCAAAGGGTACATCAATGCTTGTAATCAAGGTAAATAATTCACCTGCCATAGCAAGATTTGAACCTTTTTTTTGAAGCAATCAACTTTTTTTTTTTTTATCTCTTGTTTATTTATAAATTTTCAAATCTTTTGCTTACAAAGAAAGTGTAGGGCGTGTACTACTCGCTGTATTGATAGATTTTATCTTGGATAGTTAGTTTTGTTACCGGGGATTTTTTTAAACATCCGTCTTATTTATCGATGAACAAAATCATAGATACGTTTGGTTTACTCCACCTAGCTAAGTAATTAGCTTTACAAATTCGTTTAGCAACAGAGGCCCATCACTCACTCTAGCAGGAAAATGTAATGTTTCCCAGGCCATATGCATAAGCCCACATAAGATCCCAACATGCTGAAGCCAATCCTCATATTATTCCTTACAATTCCGATATCACACCCATTGTTTCTCAATTGCACTCTCTACGGCTTACCAGTGAGTACATTACATTATTTTAGTATATTTAACTGGGGTTATTGAAATAGTACTCTTCAATTACAGCATGAAAGATACAAAATAAGAAATTTGCAAATCTATTGCCTCAATAGATCCTCCTATTTGATAACTGAATAATTAAGATTCGTTGCCATAACTTTATAGAAAAATCAGTTTTTGCTTTTTATGCGTTCATATATGAGGCGTTAAGGATCTAAAGTGGATAACTCCGAAAGTTCAAAAATTTACTTTTTTTTTTAAAGCATGTGTTTTTTTTTTAAAGTGTATGTTAGACTAGTTTTGTAACTAGTCTATGGTGATGGTGGTGATTGTATGGGTTGGTTTAATTGAATTAAAAAGTTCTACATAAAAGTTAGCTTTTCTTCATCTCTTAATCAGCTTTATTTATCAGTAAAATTTTAACATTACACCTGTCTTTCAAAATTTTGAATGAATCTGTTATTTTTTGACGAAACCATCCATTGAAAAATAAGAGAGTTTTGGCCAATTTCACTGTTCTGCATCAAAATCCTCCCTTCAACAGAAATGTTGTTTTATTATGTTTTGATGTGTGCTGAACACGAATCCGAAGTCAGAAAATCTCCACCAGGCCACATTTTTTGTCAAATCTTTGTTTTGTTCGAAAATTGGGGTGTTTTTAGACATTTTGAAAACTTTTTGGTCACTGAAAACTTTAACAAAAAATTAAAAAACCTATTTAATTTTGAAGCTTTTATAATGTATTACAAAATGGAGGAGCATAAGTATTAGGCTGCAGGAATTTTAGGCCAACATTCCCAAAAGAAGGTCATGTTGCCTACTGAGGGGCTTACCCAGGTACCAGCCCCAGGCCCTCCTCCCAAACTTAACTGTCCCCCCAACCTCTATCTATTGTTCAGCCATCTGGCAGAAAGGTTACTCGTCACCAAGTCTACAGTCTTATTTGAACCTCGATACGGACCAGAACTTTTTTAGTTTCAAATCTGATATGCCACGACAGTGTAAAAACGATCCTGACTGTTTCTGTTATATTTGTAGCGAAGTGAGATTCAAGTGTAATCGCAAACCACTGACTCCATTGATAAAGAAGGCGCATGAGTTATAAGTGATCAGGATAAACCGTGGGCACCTTAAATTTGTTTGGCTGAACGGTTGGCTGAAAGGAACACATAAATCAATGCCTTTTACTGTTCCAATGATTTGGCGAAAGCATATCATGCAAATGATTATTATTTCTGTATGCCTACCATTGAAGGTTTTACTTTAGCCAAAAGTAAGAAGAAAATAGCATATCCTAACCTTCCATCTGCCATGAGACCTGTTCCGCGCGATGAGTCTATCCCCTCCCACCTAATCCTCAGAGTTATTCCTTGAGTGATAAGGAAGAGGCTGATTTTGAGAATATTTCACCGGAACCCGGAAATAGAAATGAATTACAAGAACCAGGAAGCCAGGAAGAAGTACAATAACCAGGAAGCAATAAAGAAATGCAGTATTCAAGTGATTCTTGTGAAAATGATACCAAGCCAAAACTTATTAAACACGCCAGGTTGAATGACCGCGATTTATACCTCCCAGAAGGTAAAGCCCAATTACTTGGTTCCTGGCTAAAACAATGGAATCTTTTGGAACCAGGAGTGAACGTTTCCACGTTTGAACGTCTTCCTTTCGAAAACGGCAATCAGAGATGCACAATGTTTTTTCAATGGAAGGAAACCTAGGATTTTGTCAAATTTCTTTCGATTTACTTACAGAACTGGGTCTTCCGACCAATACAGATGAATGGAGCTGTTCATAGACAGCTCTATGTTCAGCCTCAAAGCAGTGCTCCTTCACAACAACAACCTACATCCATCCATTTCTTTTGCCTAATGTACCCATATGAAGGAAACTTATGAAGATTTGAAAATCGTGCTTGAGAAAATTAAATATAGCGAGTACAAATGGAGCATTTGTGAAGACCTTAAAGTTGTAGCAGTCCTTACAGGTCTCCAAAGTGGTTACACTAACTTTTGCTAACTTTTTATGTGAGTGAGATAGCAGGAAAAAAGAAGATCTATACATAATGAGAAAATGGCGAGAATGCACTGATAAAGTTGGTCAAAAAAACATCGTCAATCCTCCCTTAGTTCAAAAAAACAAAATTCTACTCCCACCACTCCATATCAAATTAGGCCTCATGAAAAATTTTGTGACAGCAATGGACAATGAAGGAGAAGGTTTTTTCTACTTGAAAAAGAAGTTCCGCAAATTTTGTGAATTAAAGATTAAAGAGGGGATTATTGTAGGGCCTCAAATTCATGATCTTCTTAAGGATGTAGAATTAAAAAGACAATTAAATGCAACAGAAAAAAGAGCCTGGACTGCATTCGAAAACGTGTGTCAACAATTTTTGGGGAACAAAAGATTAACAAATTACAATGAAATTGTGGAAGAATTGCTTTCATCATATAAGGCCATGGGTTGCAATATGTCCTAATAAATTCATTTTTTGCATTCCCATTTGCATTTCTTCGCACCCAACTTGGGAGCAGTTTCAGGGGAACACGGAGAACGGGGTCATCAAGACATAGCCCAGATGGAAAAAAGGTACAGTGGTAAAAGCAATGAGAAGATACTTGCGGACTTCTGTTGGACACTACAAGGGGAGACAGGTGATGAAGAGTACAAAAGAAAAAATATACACATTAATTGAGTACAGAATAAAATAATTTATTACTTTATACATTATTGGTTTTCACAAAAAAAAGTTGATTAAATTTATGAAAAAAGTGTTTTTTCAAAAACAACCTCCAATCTCTACAAAATGGTGGAAATTTGTTTGACTTCAGATTCGAATTCAGCACACATGAAAATATAAAAATCAGGAACAACTTCTCAAGGGAGGAAAACTTTTTTTTTTTTTGCAGAACAGTGTTATTGAATTAAAATTTGGAAATATATTTGAAAATGATTTTCCACTAATAAAATCAGAAGTCATCAACGATTCCGGCATTTTTACAATAGAATTGGGTTTTTTTCTTTTCATATGAGTTCGCTATGATTTATGTGGAGTTAAGGACTATCCCTTTCTTATGAAGCTCTTTGCTATTCAATTACCGTTTGCTGTAGTTTTCTTTTTCATGCGATACAAGAATAATATGAGTTTGTGAATAAATATGGTTTTGTTTTTAAGTTACGTTTTTCTAGTATACTTCTCTTCAACCTATTTACTCTGGCCTGTAATATATTTCTGTTTTTGCTCCATCACTTCACTAAACTTCTGAGCTTGAAGATTTCCTGTACTTATCGGCTGTAATGCGGTTAGTTTATCTGTTAAACCATTTACAAATTGATTTTTTTTTCTGTTTCAAGTTCAATTTATATACGACTACCAAGAAACTGATCAACTAATTGTTATCACTATTTTTTCTAACTATTCCCATTTTTCTTGCAATATTATATTTAGATCTCGTTCCTTTGGGTCCTCTTGCCTATACCTTTTCGAAAAAGGTCAGCAGAAACTTGATTATTTCCTAATGGAATCTGTTTTCCATTTCTATTTCGTTTCCAATTTCCAGTCAAAAACTTTCACTACTATAATATATTCTAAGCTTTACTGTATGATAGAACATAATAAGTCACACATTCAAGGCATGCACACGACCCTCATAACAGATAACGATCCTAGGGGGCTGAAAAGAAACAGGATGTGATGTATACTTACCGAACCATTAACCACAACATAGAGGCAAAAGCATACGTAGTAGCTGAACATTTGTCATATGTGGCGCTTTTTACAATGCTATGAATATTAACAAAAACATTTGAAGGGTTACTGAGTAGTTGGAGAAAGGTCTCGGTTCTCCCAGAATCTGTACCTGAAAAAGGACAGGTGTAGGACTGCAAGGATTCAAGATACTGGAGCTCTAATTGTCAGATGTTTAACACTCACATGAGGGCCGACCTTTGGTTGTAGAATAACAAACCGTTAGAATAACAAACTACTAAACCCAAGATTGCCGGTTCGTAGCCCGGCAGGTGGCCCTAGGATTTTTTAAAAGGAGTAAAAAAGCCTCGGTTATGCCATCCTTTGGATGGGACATTCAATGGGTGCCTGTACGATCTCAGGTACTCGTTCAAAATCCCTATCCTAATAAAAACTTGATAGGCAAAATTCAGAGCTCACACTGTAGCATCGTCCGATAGCCATAGTAGCATAAAGTGACGTAAATTAACTAACAACAACAACACTCAAATGTAATGGAATTTTGTAAGTATACATGTATTGTAGCCATGGTTACCATCTAACGAATGTAAAATTTGTTTTATCCATAAGGCTCCTCCAGAACTCGAGGTGTGGGTCTTTTTAATCTTATAAAATCCATTAAGTTTAAACTTAATATACCTATTAATTAAAATTCTAAATAATCGTAATTTGTATTAAACTAGATAGAGTAAATTATAAGATGAAACCTCAAATTGGGGTTTTGAATCTTTAGCTGCTCATAGATGATCTAATTGGAGTCCTGTCAAACGGATTGTGTATTCGTTGAATGTGATATACTAGAGCTTTCAAAATTAATGAAAAACGTCTGTACAAATCTAATAACTACCATGTCAAACCTAATAACTCCCCGATATTGTCGTCACAAATTTTGAGTTGTAAAGACCCCATGCAAATACTCGGATATAAAGGTCCAGTTAGGGTTTTTATTACTTCCAGAGTATTTTTAGTCATGGGATCTTGAGTAGTTCTGAACCATACTTAAATAAATAAATGCACGAGTACTCGAGAGTTAAAACTACTCATAAATGGATCATACATTTCCCGGTGATCATTAGTTGGACAATAAGGATAGGATAGCACATTGCGCTTACTTATTATGCTGAGTTGACAAATTTACTGCTAGTCTATACTCTAGATTACTTTCCTCAAGACGATTCCAATATCCGCCAGCATCACACAACATACATTGTCGCGTTTAATCCGCTCTTATACCGAGAATTTAGCTCGCTCATTAGCGTAGTACCTATTGACGGTATTGATAAGGTTACTCTCCGGCGCGGGTCCGCCCTGGTACAGAAGGGCCTTAATAGACAGCCTTAGTGGCTCCTCCATTGAGCTGCTTAAAGGAGCTCGCTTCAAAGGGGCCATCACATCTCTCTCTCCGTCTCGTCTTCCAGTCAATATGTCTGGTAATTCTGGAGGCTCTTGATAACAAAATGTTAATAAGTACATGCGGGTACATATATAAGTCATTCTCTTTAAATATTTAGGTAAAGTGCATGAACCGAAGGGAAAAGAGAAATCCCCCAGACTTACTGACATTGAATAGAGCCTTATACACGACAAAAAATGTATGTCCACCTTCACCAAAGTTATAATACAGTGATTAAACCTTAGGTGTTGTATGCTTGTGAGAGATTAACTTTAGAAACTAAGATGAATTGGAAAAGATTCTCAGATTTGAAAAGAATATTCATTGACCAGGTAAGTTACTGGGCCAAAACTTACCGACCAAGGATAAAGCCTTCACTCCAAAGACATAGAAGTTAACCAATCCAGCAGCAGACATAAGATAGAGTTGACTAATATTTTACGGCCACATCAGCAGGCTACCCTACCTAACCAAAAGAATGTATAGACACATATAGCGGCTTGCGACTACCACTCCTTAGTAAGGACAGAATATTTCGGAAATAGACTTTCGAAACAAGTTATACAAGTGGGAAGAGTATGGCAAATGATATAGTAACCATAGCCCAAAGACCTAAGTCGACCAATAAAAGGAAGAGGGACTTTAGTGAACAAATGAAGTACTGCAAGAACAAGAAGTCATGCCAATGCTTTGCGTGGGATGGTAAAGAGCTTGTACAACTTATAATAATATAATTAAATGAGAAAAACTCAAAGAGAGGCATAAGATAATTGAGTATTTGATTGAAGATTTCGATGTTGGTACTCTGATGAGTCTTGACTACCGATACATTGTTGCAGCAAAAGGCCAATTAACAAGCCAAATGTGGAATACTCCTTGCTGTGGTCCGAGGTAGAATTCAAGAAAGGAAGAAGAATAAATAAAATGTTTAGTTGACAATTGACAGTTTGAAGCGCACCTCAGACTCGGCACCCACTACTGGTTGCCCTGGTAACCGATAACTTGCCACATTAAAAAAAGTTGTGCTTATTTTGTGTTATCTTTGACTGCACCCCATCGAATTGAATCCATTGATAAATGATATAGTTTAATCGTTTTAGGTTTTCAGATTAAGGTAGATCAGCACTATAATCTGCTGCAGCGAAGTATGAATTTATTATGAACGAGCCAACTTTTGGTTCCAGCAAAAAATTATCAATTTTAGATATCACAATCATAGTAAATCCACAATCTTATGAGATATAATAGAATCTCCTGGTAGATGTGATACTAGTTCTGTGAAGATTAAAAACACAGTTGGGTGGGGCAAAGAGGTTTGGGTGAAATGAATTTTCCATTGCCTCAACTCGTATTTCAAATACTTTCACTTATTATCTATATTTTTATAATATTTATAAATTTCTATATATTTATACCTCAGTGGTAAATCTTTTGATGACCTCCCCTAACTGGCGTGTCCCTGAATGAGTACAGGGTGTTGTTGCAGTACATCTTTTCTCTTAGCGTTCTTGTACTTAATGTTTAGTGAAAGTATTATTGTTTTCATAATAACTTATCTTTTTTTAAACGCGTAAAGAGCAAAGTATCGAAACCGTATACAAAACATTTTTTCCATTTAAATTTACCAACATTACAACCAGCTATAAAACTATGAAGTTTTGCTGACATGGCTTTTAGTCGGTGGCTAAGTACGATTACTCATCTCACTCATCTTCAAGGCTCTTTACTTGCTTATACTTCTGATGTTGAGTGAAGAACGAGTGATGGGATCTAGAAGTAATATCCCCACTTCACGAAACGGAAGAACAAATGGAGTCTTCTAATTACCAAGGAATTGTTCTTCCTAAGTGTTCTAACTAAGTGATCTCGACGTTCTATTCCAGAAACTTCTTCCTTATGCTGAAAGAGAGGTTGATCCATATCGGGCGCGTTTCACAACTGGGAGTTCCACACCGGGCTTAAGTTTTTCAATTAGAACTAATCTTGAAAGGAACAATGAATACAAAACAGTCCCGTATCATTTATAGACTTCCGACACTTTGAACAATAGTGTTAATTGGGTAAAACTCCCGTATTTATCTGGTTTAATCAGTAAAGCTTCTTCTGTAACTAAAAGTATTTCCTTTTGTTCATGAGGATTAAAATATCGCGAACATTGTAAGAAAATAATCAATACATAAGTCATTGATATAATTATTATTTTCGGAGTAGTAATAGTTCGTATATAAGTAAACTGACCATTTTTGTTTTTTACTCAAATCGGTGCGTGGGTTTTTATACACATTTTTAATGTGTTTGTGTGGAAATGTGTGTTTAAAACGCACTTAAAACAATGCGTCAAGTCACAAAAAAAATCAAATCGTTTATAACAAACAGTCGTTTTTTACTGTGAGTACTATAATAATAATTATAATAAAGTCTTTATTTATTCTGGGACAAGTCCCTTTAGAATATTAATACAGGTATTAATTTGATAAGATTGAATTAATTATTACAAATAATTTAAAAAATGTGAATTTTTATTAATATTTATTTTAACAAACAGATTAGAAGAAGAGAAAGATAAAATAATTATATTAGAGAAACAATTCATAGTTACATAAAAATCAAATTTATGCCATTCAAAAATAAAAAAATAATGAGAAAAGTTCAAACAATACCATCAGTGATTTACACTTATTTAAAAAAAATATCTTTCTAGATGAGTGAACAGCCACATTGCATAGATATCTACGTAGTTTATATCCTGGATACTCATGTATATATATACATACATATATATATATATATAGTTACAGGTGGCACCCAAGTAAACAATTCTTAGAATAATAGTAAGATACCCAGAATTGTTATGCACTTTTAGATGCAGGTGCAGTTGTCAGGTGGTCAACGAGTAAACAATACCAAGAATTAGCATCACCGATATAAAATCCTATATAAGCCTGGAGGAGAAGCTCCTCGTAACACTCGTATCTCACTTGCATTTTGTCACTAGTCTAGATATTTCATTTATACTGTATTAACGTAATTTTTTACTTGTTGTGATTATAAAAAAATAAATGTTTTTAAAAAGTCTTTAATTAGTTAACGACATTTAACTATATAGACACATATTCACACTCACATGATTAAACCACATAATTAAATCATCAAATGAGAGAATTTTAACTCAAAACTGATCCTACTATTTCCGATTTTTTGGGAATTTTAGGGAAATACTACTATGGATATAGGAAATAAAAACTACAGTATCTAGCAACATCGGAATTCTAAAAAAGTTGGATCTTAAAAAGCAGGTAAGAAATCAAAATAAACAGTACTTTTTGTAAAAAGTGTAAATTACCAAAGTTATTTTTCACTATAATTATATTCAGTTTAAATATAATAACTTTAAACTAAAAATAAGTTTGTGCTTATTTTAAATTATAATAAAATCTTTGATTTTTTTTATATTGACCTAAGTTATCAACATCAATATATATGCATATTTACGCTTTAATAACTGAAACCTGCCAGTGATTTTTTTTCGGACGTAAACAATATCCATTAGAGAAGATACTGTTGAGCTCTATTTATTACGTTTTTGAGCGATTTGGGACAAGTGGACTATTTAGCGTTTTGTATTTGTTGTGGGATAATGAGCGGGACATGTGAACGAGAATAGGGACAGACGTATAATCTCTTTATATATAGGAAGCGGAAAAACAGAGTAGGGTAAGGACTCATCTAGGATCTACAATGTGGGTACCCTCAACTGGAGGAAAAAGCCGGTCATACAAACAGTATGACTTCTATCATGTGTAGTGGACCCAGTACCCTTTATTGGTTGTTATTTATTTTCCGGGATTAAACTTCCGGGAAAATCAAACAGAATACATTCTTCAAAGGTTTTTTTGGTATTCGACAATATCGTAAAATTTCACTAACGTTTCGCCAGACACACAGCTAGCCTCCTCAGAGCTCAATATGAGACTGAAAACGTAATTCTATAATTCTGAGACTGAAAATGAATTATAATGTGCTATTAAATGTAATATAATGTACACCTTTTTAATAAATCATAATTTAATTCTAAGTAAAGGAGCTTATTTATTAAGCCGCTTTAGCCAGAATTAATAAGTGGTGCTTATCCCGTTCATATTTGTTTTATTTTTTCTGTTTCATGAAACTGCCTTTTAAGACAATGCGAATATCATTATTTTTCCTTTCTCATTTTCGCCCTTCTTTTCGTCCAGTAATTTCTCATTTCAACATTTCTGCCTTTCTTTGCTTCCTTTCTTTCGACCACCTTCTGTTTTTCTTCATTTTCCACAAGAACCTTGATTTATTTTGATTTCTTATGTTTATTAAACTGAATGTGCAACACTGATTGATATTTTTACGATTATAACATAATTTCATTGACCTTAATAAAATCTAATTATATTAATCATACTTTAATTTTTTTACAGTCATCGTCACTGTATGATTTATTATAGTATTAGCAACTCTTTGAAATGGGTCAAATCGAGCAAGCAGCTACTTGAAAATGAAGTAGGGTCCTGAAGATCGAAGTTGAGGTTGGGAGGAATTACATGTGGCAAACCACCATTCACTTCATTACACACCCACTCCCTCCCTTGCCACCCTTTGCCACCCCTAACCACCCCACCTCCCACGCTTCCTATTGGAGGCCTTAATAACCGGTTACTTGGTTCCGGTGGTTCCTGAGCCATTGGAACTATCGCTTTTCTTATTAAATAATGATTCGAAATAAATCATTAATTATTAAATTAGTTTTTAAGTACAATAACAATCGAAAAAAGAGAAATTGTTTGACTATGCGAGTGAGTTTCTAACCTCAGGGATGAGTTCATTCAGCAGGTTTCGAGTTAGATTTTATCCCGAACAATCAACTGTAGATATTTGTCTTTAGAATGTGGCACCGACCTTTTTGTCCTTCTCTAGGGTTTATCTATCGTTCAAACATTCTATGCATATGTCACTTTACCTGAGGATCTATGTATACATCCGATCTTCATATGCTCAAGTCATGATCCCGCTCCTCAAAGGAGAATAGAGGGAAAGTAGAATTTAGTTAAGCTATTTTTTAATGCCATTTTGAGATGCTTACTATGAAAAACTTTTGTTATTTTAATGAAGTTTCTGACGCTTTTTCTATTACTATTGTTACGGGCTACTGGGTGTAAAATGGACTAAACTATTACTTAATTCAAGAATCTAATATTTATTAACAAATTAAAAAGAATACAATGAGATTATTTAATACAATTAAATTATTAAACTAATATCAATTTACAATAACAATATTCTACTAAATGTTATCTATTTCTAAAATAATATACAAATAATATAAGATATTGGTAATACTAAATAACTAAACTATTTATATATAAATGTGTACAAATAGAATAATATTACACTATAGTTTACAATTACAAATTAACACTTACAGTTCGCTAACTAAAGTCCACCGACCGTAAGACTCTCCAAATATGACAAACTGCCACACAGTTTATTACACTTATTACACGGTCACTAATTGTCACTGTTGCTCACTAAGCACTTATTACAGACTGATACTAATACTAACTAACTCACACACACTGCCACTAGTTAACGACTGCTACTCACTGGCTTATTACAGACTCGTCTTATTACTCACTTATTACTACTCGTCTTATTACTACTGCGCGGCCAAAACAGCTCGCCTTTTTATATAGGCAAGGGAGATTGGGGTGGGGGCATCTAGAACATTCCGGGCCGATCGAGTAGGCTCTACGACATTCTATAATCCCTTCCGGCTTAATCCCATTGTTCGCCTAATCTTCTCAGCCTCCTTCCCGCTCAGACCGTAACACTATTATTTCCCCTCTATTAATTAATTAATATGTCCCGTATGTTAAGTTCACCATTACTCCAAGATAAATATACAGTTCAACTCTGCATTTCTTGTCGTATTCTATCTGGCTGTATCTAAACACAAATGATCCATCGCTTATATTGACTGTTTGGATCGATGGGTAGAAAGATTTAACCAAACTCCAACCACCAGTTTGAAACCAGCAACTATTGCATAACTAAATTATTGGTTCGGTTTCCATTCATTAGTGACCAGAAAGTACCTTGTAAACTATCAGTAATATATACAACAATAGAGTGATAACTTTCTGCAAGAATTATGAAAGTCGTCTCTATTCACTAAGCTCTAGTTACTAATCATGGCATAATACTTACTATCAGTGCTCGAATTTATCGATGTAATTAGTTTCGAGTTCAGGAACTTCTTTATGCAAGAACCACTCTACGATGTTTTTATAGTAGGTTGATTTCCATAAGATTCATTTCACAATAAAACAATAGTTACTGTTAAATACAACAATATTAATACATAATGTGATAAATAGAGTGGTCTAAACAGTATTGTATAATTATAACTATTTCTTAATACCAAAAATCGTGAATTCTAAGATTTAAGGACATTTAATTTTATACACCAATCGGTTTCATATTCTCTAGGATTGATAGCTATCAATAATTCCAATTATTACATGAGTGCCAAGTTTATTTATATAAAATTGTTCTATTTTGTACTTTGCAGTGTGAGGGGGATTCGGCTGCCTGCTGTGGTTACCCACTCAACAAATGCAAGACCTTCGGATCCTGCTCTGCCTGTATCAGTGATCTGCTGCCGCTGAATGTACTCTTCCTTCCAGGATGTCTCTTCGAGGATTCGATAGGCGACATCATAGCATCACTGGCCCCACAGCCAAGTACATAGTCCAGTCGGATTGATCTGACCTGGGACTAGGACACTGTAACAGAACAAAAAATATTTTTATCTTGCCTCAACTGATATCTGAAGCTGTTGTAGTGTTATCTGGTTTAATAAAAAAGAAATAAAACAAATTACTTTTTTTTTTCAATATACCTTCGAAAGACATATATCAAAGAGAATTAAGGTATAATATGAAATTATTGTAGTGGTAAGTTGGATTTTATCACATCGAGAGCTTTACGATTATCATCCTTCGTTGTTGATCATTATATTAATGTCTTAACGGTTCTCTCCCTCCTGGGTGTACTGTTAAAGTTGTCTTGCATTTCTTATGTCAGTCCCATCTTAAATGGTTTATGCCAAGAAACATATTTTTTTCTTACACTTCTTCGGCCCTTACCCGACTTACCCTCAAATAGTTCATTTCCTCCTGCTGGCATGGCAGATTATATGCCTGGGATCATCATCATCCTCAGTTGGATCTTTGACGGCAGTCCCATCAGCTCTCTTCACTTAATATCATGTTGTCTTTTCGCAGAAGGAGGACGATAGATACTTCTCTGGTAAAGAATTTCATCTCATTACAGAGATAGACACGATTGTTCCAGAATTATCGCGACCATTCAGTAATAAGGATATCTATTTTGTTTAGAAAATTAATAATAATAATTCAAATATTCCGTGATGATTCATAAAAAAATAGTAAACATAAATGTATTTTGACTTTTTTAAATTTAAATTTGTATTATTCAATTCCCGATAATCCTCCGAGGCGTCTGAAAAGATGATGGCCCCGTGACTTCTTAGTTGAACTTATGATTTGAGTACTGCCAGTGGGTAGTTTCTCTACTTGTCATTTTCACATGTCATTATGATCGCTTAGGACATTTACTAGATGTATTTTTATTATACAGTTGTAAATATCAATAAATAAATTTAAAAAAAAAAAAAAAAAATTGTATTATAAAGGTACTTATTTCTCTATGGAGCAAAAACATGGACGATATGTGCTCCTTTAGGAAAAAAATTTGCTTGCCACTGCGACGGACTATTGGAAGAGCTGCTAGGGTGTCCAGGCTAGAAAGAAGGACCAATGTATCTATGAGGAAATATTGCTCCATTTAATTTTCAATTAGAAAGTCTGTTGAAAAGATGGAATTAGGTTATGAAAGCATGAAACGCGATGGTCTGAATGAGGAAGAGAAACAAGAAAAAAGGAAATGGATAAAATGAAATAAAATAATTTTTTGTATGACATTGATGTTCGGTTGAAGAAAACCTCAATCTGAGGCAAAATATAAATAAGGAAAAAATAATTCTAAGTATTTTGAAATATTTTAGTATATAACTCCTCAAAATTTATGATAGTAATTTCAACTTAAAGCATAAGATAATACTAAAAAGTAGTAAGTAACTTCCTGTTGCAATAAATGAAAAAACATGTAAGCATTATTCTTAAATGATAAGGTTAAAGCAATATTTTGTACGTTACGAAATTAGAAAGTGGTCACCGTTACTTTTGTTGAAGTAGGCTTAAAAAGAACACCACAAACATTTTTAGTTACTGGAAATGTTCAGGCAACTTTATTTCATCATTTTTTTCATTCCTTTGGCATCATCTTTACCGTATAACTGTACATTATTTGGATCTCCAGTAAGTATCATTTTCAAAACTTTCTGTTTACTTCAGCTAGTGGATTATTTATGCGTGTATATAAGTTCTTTGTGAGAAAAAACAGAATTATATAAATAATTCTTAATAAACATAACCAATGACATTTAACTACTATCCTGTTTAGTGTAACACCACCACTCCGATTTGCTGCGATCCGATCGACGTCTGCTTCACCTTCAAGACTTGCTCCGCCTGCTTCAATCCATTCTTTCCAATGATCGATCTAATGGTATTGCCAGGGTGTTTCTCCGAATTGGTCTTCAGCGGTGTCGTGGACATCGGATCCCTACTATCTCAAATCAAGCGATTGGATTCAATATAAAACTGGATGTCGTTACTTTACATTTTTATTTTAAAAATTTATTCATAACTAGCTGGGGTCCGGCATCACTGAGGGAGTTGGGATGAGACTGTGTGGTAGCTGGAATAAAATAATAAACTTTAAAATATATGAGATAAAATTTTTTATTTGAAAATATATTCCAACTACAATACTTGTTTATAACCAATTGTTTAATTGTTTAATTGGTGTTTCTCCGAATTGGTCTTCAGCGGTGTCGTGGATGTTGGATCCCTACTCTCTCAAATCAAGCGATGGGATTCAATTGAAAACTGAATAATATTTTTATTTTGAACTTTTATTCATAATTCTAATTTATAAACTATAAGATGCCATAAAAAAAACAAGGTGAACATACATTCTTAACGATGTAACATACAGTAGGTACTTAAAATAAAATTATAACTATTTAAATTTATTATTAATAGTTCAACAAAATGTTTTTTTCAAAAGAAAAAATGTCATATGCCTTGGTTCAAATGTTAAAAGGCGATGGAATATTATTTCTTATGTAGGATTTACCAGAAAAAATGGAAGTCATTGAGACAGAGTTAGTTTGTCCACTATTTATATCGGTTTTCGTCAACCCAAATTGGCATATTTATATTTCGTTATTTTGATTGACTTTTGATATCTGACTCTTTAAATTTCTATTTCATGAAACCCATGTTATCACATTGTAATTAAACATTTACCGACTTTTGGTACCGTATTTTATAATAAATAATGTCTTGTGTGCTTGTAACCAGATTGTGTCAGTTGATTGTAGTAGCCAAGTGAAATAAACAATAATATTTTTTCATTTAAATAAAAAATATATAATACCTTTGTAAATAATAATAAATTTCATAATCTTACTTCTTAAATTTTTATTTCATAAATCCCACAATTTATTTTTGCATGAATTAATTTTTTGTAACCCGGTAACTATGGCACTAAACTTTTAATTCTAGAATAAACTTTTCAGTTTAGAAAAAACAGCGAACAATTTAAATGTATCAGGGATAAGTTGATGAATATTGCTTGACTTATTCACATCCAGAAACACAAATATACATGTATATATGCAGTTACCGTAAAAGATGAATAAGAATGTATTGTTGGCTACATTGAACTATGATTTTGTTGGGCTACTTCCCCTCAATCGCTGACGTTTCCTGTGAATATGTTGCGGTAAATGTACACTCTTGGGAAATGTACACTTTTACCGTAAAATGTGTACATTTCCCAAAAACTTGGAATTACATAATATTCCAGCATTTTTACAACTGCATTTTTTTTAGGAACACGTTCCTTTATAGATGCATCTTTTAAAATCTTGTCCACCATTAAGGGACTGCATTCCTATAATTTCTCTTACCGATTTCTCAACATCTTGAGGAACATCTTCGTATGATATAAACTTTATGCTCACATTTACCAAAACTACATGGTCATTGTGAATTCAATGTACATTTCCCTTCTTTGAAATTGCTAATGTTAGTTGAATGCACATTACCCAAACGAGGAGGCAAATGTGCACATTTACCGGAAAATGTGTACATTTGCCGCAATATCTACTTTTATCGTAACAAATACATCTTCTAAATGCAGTCTGTATTCTGTAAAGTTGTGTGAGTATTATTTGGTAGAAAATAGACGATATTCAGATTATATTTTGTTACACAATTATTGTATTAAATGATAAAATGTGTATTATCTATATATAAATCTATATAATTAAAGAAATAATGTCTGATGTAATAATCGATCTTAAAAATAATTCCTAATGAGAAAAAAAATTGTGAAAATCAATAAAGACAAATTAACATAAGTAGATATCTTATTCACGTTAAACCCTCTTTTCAAAGTTAAATTTTTATTAAACCTATTAATATTGTAAATTACAATTACTGCTTTTTATTGTTTTTTAAATAGGATGTTATCCTAATATTTTGTAAGCTTAATTGTCTAAATCAGTTAATATTTACATAATTGCCTAGTTCTTGAAAATAAAATATATTTAGCAATAAAACGTGTTTAAATAGTACTTCTATGAATAACAAAAAAAAATAAAATGTTTCAAATTTCGTTATTCATTTTTTTCCCTGTTTCACTTATAACAATGTTAAAACTACTACATTTCCTCTAGATATATGCTTATTTGATTCATAGCGAGGTTCATTTGAATAGGTGATATTATCTTTGTTCCCACATTAAATTTTTTTCATTGTTTTAAAAGTATTCTGGGAAGAATAAATGGTTTTAATAAAGCTTTTTTTAGTTGGTGATCAAAAGGTGTAATTTGTATATATATTAATATAAATCTTAAATGATTGTGTGAATCGAAATCTTTAAATGTAATTTGATAATAAGGCAATATATTATTGTCCACACTCATTTCTTTTCAACCATTTCAATTTCGAGAGCGTTATATAATGCTCTATGAGTTTTAGCACCGGAAGAAAAGCATTATTGGATGCTCCTGTAATTTTATCTTCAAACTCACGTAGTTGGGCAGCTCTGATCGTCCTATTTGCGTCTAATATGTCGGACCATCAGCTAGTTTTTCAACATCAAGTATAATTGTCCGTTTTCAATTACCGCTTTTCTGAGAGCTTCTTTTGATTAAAACTTCAAAAGGTAAGTTTACCCCACAAATTTTGAATGCGCATTCAATATCTATTTGAAATCTAATTTTTTTTTAAATAAATGAAAATCATGTAATACATTTTTAATGTTCTTTAAATTTATTTTTTATTTATTTCTAAGAATACCTACTAGCATCGCAAATTAAAAAAAAGAATCCCGTGCCTGGTTCATTGGAATTTCAAGAAGTAGTCTTTCTCATTATATTTTTATTAATAGTCCGTTTTCATTTTGTATTTATTACATCAAGTATTTTCACCCACTTTGTTTTTACTGCAAGAAAACTTCATTCTTTGAGAAAATGAAGTACGAAAGAAGTTTTTTAATTAGTTGACTGCAAAGCGCCTTTCTTTGCTTTGTCTAAAAATGGAAATAACAGTTTCGATATAAATATTTTATATAGAAATTGAATTTGTATGGTAAAATACATAATTTTACATTTCAAGCCAAATTTGTAAACGGTTAAAATTTCTACACGGTATTATGAGGGATTTGTAAGGCTAACTTTAGTAAATATACCATGGTGCATTAACAATTTTTCTGAGAATTTTGGATTGTGTTGTTTGTTTCATGTGTATGTGAACGGTTTTTGATGAACCCCAAAGTTTCCTCCATATGTCCAAATAGGTTTCTGTACACTATTATTACAGATAAGTCGTTTGTTCCGTAAGTCAAGTGAAGATCTGTAGTCCAGAAAATGTGATAGTTGTTTGTACCGCCTTGTCAGTTCTTGTCATTTTACTGTTGTATATACGTTCCATTTCTTTTGTCCAAATATATAATTTTGATAACGTACATCATTTTTGGAAACTTCGTTATTGTCAATTTCGACTGCTGGACACGAAGCTTTGCGTAGAGAGAAACTTACATGGCTCGATTTTGAGGTGTTTATTCTGATTTGGCATTTAAAGAACCACTTTTCTAAATCAAATAAATTAATTTTAAGAGCTATAGATACTAGGTTTGGGTGTATGTGAGAATAAATAATGGCTGTATCGTCAGCGAAGGTATAGATGTTGTTGCAAGGGTGCTCTGGAATATTAGAGGTGTAAACAGAATAAAGAATGAGGCTTAAAACACTGCCTTGCGGTACACCCCTGTATTAAGAAAAGAAGGAGGAAATCGAAGAGTCAACGGAAGTACAGAAGAATCTGTCTTGGGGATAAGATTGAATAACTAAAAAGTATGTAGGAGGTAAGTGAGGTTTTATTTTCCAGAGAAGACCCTTGTGCCAGACACTATCAAATGCTTTTTCAATGTCAAGAAAAATTGCAGAGCAATATTATTTTTTCTCATAAGCGATAGATATTGCATCCCCGATACGATGACACTGTTGTACAGAACAAAAGCCAAACTGGTGGTTCGGTATCACTCCGCTATGTTCGAGGATTGGCTTTATGCGATTAAGGAAGAGCTTTTCAAAAAAATTAGACATTATAGGGAGGAGTGCAATTGGACGATAAGATGAGGGATTAGTGACAGGTTTAGCAGGTTTAGGTATCATTTTAATCGTGGAAAGTTTCATAACTTTGCGCACAAAATAAGTTGTGCGCATGATTGAATTATAGATGAGGTAAGAAAGAGAACAGCTTTCCGAGGTAAGTGGCGAAGGATGAAGGAAGTGATGAGATCATAGCAAGGAGCTTTTTTGTTTGGCATTTTGTTCAGTACTTTATAAATTCCTTTTTGATGAAATGCCGGAAGAGGGAGTGATAAGGGTAGTGCTGTTGGCAACTCGCCAACTATTTTGTCAGGGAGAGTATTATCCTGAATTTCATTTGCCTTAAATATATGAGCAAGATGTTTTGCAAATTCGTTAGCCTTTTCTTCGCTCGTCATCGCCCAAGTGTTGTCTGGACATCTAAGAGGATATTGAACCACCTTTTGCTTTAATATACTCCTTGTACCTGTCCATACTTGTCTGTCTCTGTTGTTTATAGAATTTAAATAGTCCTTGTAACTGTTGTTTTTAAATTTTGATAATTCATGTTGAAGTTTTCGCATATATATCATCCGCATATGTTAAATATATATGCTATGTTTAAATTTAAAATAAACGCGTTAGCAACATTAGAATAAATAAAAATGAAATGTAAAAAAATAAAAAGAACTCGCGGGAGACAAAAAAAACCTATTTGTATTCCTCAATTCAAAGGGCTAATTAAAATACTTTTCCACATTTGTGAAAGTTTTCACAAAACATGACGTCATATAAGTAAATTCCATGTCTTAATTATCATATTCCAAACTTTATTTCTTTACAACTCCGACATGACCAACTTTTCTACTTTTTAATAATGATATACTGACTATAAGAAGGATGCAAGGCAAGTTGTTTACCAACCCCCTCTGACTCCACTCAACTCCGCTCAGCTCAACTTAGTTCAGCTTTCGGTGGCCAGGCAGTCTAAAAATTAATGTATTACATGATAAATAAACGAAATTCATACATCAACTGTAATTTAAATTAATAAAAATGTATTTTTCAAACTGATTCAATGTTTGCAATTGTCATTTATATTACCTTACTATTAGGTTTTAAGAAATAAGATATTTTTAAAAAGGAGTGATTTGAATAATTTGCTGTTTCAATAAGGAAAAACTGTGCAGGCGTATATCCTAGGTGATAAAAAGAAGGAAGCAATATTTTCTACGTTGCGAAAGTGAACATTAACACTTCTGTTGAATAAGGCTTAAAGAGAACGCCACAACCTTTTTAGTTACTGGAAATGCTCAGGCAATTTTATTTCTTCATTTTCTTCTTTCCTTTCGCGTCATCTTCACCGCTAAATTGAACATTTTTTGGAGCTCGAGTAAGTATCCTTTAATTAATATTTTCTCTTAATCATTTAAGCTAGCGCCTTATCTGTACAGTGGGTGAAAAAGTATTTACACATCCCGTTTTTTCTTTATATAATCAACTAATATATTAAAAACAATACTTTGAGTTTAACAAATAAAACAATACAGTTAAGACTTGTTAAATAATAGTTAACATTCGATTGAACATTTTATCACATCAAAATGGTATTTAAAATTACATAAATGCCAAGAAAAAATGTATATACGTTGTTATCAAACATAAATACAATTTTTTTATTAAATAGTTAATTTCTTTTTTTTTTTTTTTTTATTTAATTCAATGATATTTACAACTATAATGGTATTATATCAAGTAAATCTGCTAATATGTACAATATGACATGAAAAACACTTGTGGAGAAACTAACCATCGGTAGCACTCCAATAAAGTTCTATAGTAGAAAGTCTCGAGGCCATCATCTTTACAGACGCCTCGGAGGATTGTCAGGGATAGTATGGGAAGCAAGTTGAGAGACTAGCGGATTCAAGTGTGTATGGAGCTTGTCATGGAAGGATAGGTATCTAGTTTGGGCCAAATCAGTAACATGTGGGATATTAAGATCATGATGGAGTTTGTTTGTGACATAATAAGGAGTATTTAGGATTTTTCGAACTATTTTGGATTGTAAGGATTGGATACGAGCTGAACTGGATGGTTTAGTAGAGCCCCAAAGCTCAACTCCGTAGTAATAAATTAAAAAAACAATAAAGAAATTATTTTAGTTGCAAATACTTTGGTCCAAGAATTTTCGTAATATTTAAGTTTCAGTTTACTAAGCAAGAAGTTTTTTCATTAGAATTATAAATGTATTTATTCAGTTTCATACATACTTTTTATTTGTAATGGATTTTCGTATTTTTTATTAGGTAAAATCATAATTTAATAAATAAAAAAAAGTTTTCCCTCCGTGTATACTAATATAAGATAGTTAAAAATCTAAATAAAGATAACCAATGACGCAATTATTGTAAAAATGACCATGTATTTAACAAAAATTACTTTAAAGAATTCCTGTTTAGTGTGACTCCAATACTCCGATCTGCTGCGATCCTTTAGACGTCTGCTTCACCTTCAAGACCTGCTCTGCTTGCTTCAATCCATTCATTCCAATGATCGACCTTCTGGCATTACCAGGCTGTTTCTCAGAATTGGTGTTCGGCGATATCGTGGACATCGGATCCCTACTATCTCAAATCAAGCGATTGGATTCAATATAAAACTGGATGTCGTTACTTTACATTTTTATTTTAAAAATTTATTCATAACTAGCTGGGGTCCGGCATCACTGAGGGAGTTGGGATGAGACTGTGTGGTAGCTGGAATAAAATAATAAACTTTAAAATATATGAGATAAAATTTTTTATTTGAAAATATATTCCAACTACAATACTTGTTTATAAATCTCATTTTTCATTATGTTATCCGGAGTATATATGCATAAATTATTCGAATTTCCTGGTGGAGTGCAAGCTAGGTATAGTTGACCGTGAGAAAAGCAGGAGTCTTTGAGGTTGATGCTGCAATATTTTAAATTTTGTCCTTGCGCTTTGTAAATTGTGAAACTATTGGCTAATTTGATTGGAAATTAGAGTCTTTTAAATTGGAATGGCAATTCATTAGAGATTAGTGGTATTTTGGGGATAAATGCTGTGTGTCTTTTGTCCTTCCCAGTCACTAGTTCGGCTCCTATGATGTTGTGGAAGAAGGGGCTCCTAATAATAATTCGCTAACCTTCTATCCGAGCGAGTTTGCCGGTCGTGAATTCAATAAAAAAACAGGTAAATTTATTCCCCAAATTTATAAATTAAGGCTATAAAAGAATTCATCGATTAAATACAAAGGAAAGGAAACACAACATGAGTAAATAATAGATATATAATGTAAAAATAAACGAGAGAACAATTACAAAAATATGTATGTGCACATCTAAACCTAAGGAAATAGAAACAAAAGTGATTTAAAAAGTAAATAAAAATTATGAAAAAAGAGAATGCAATAAGCACTTACAATTAATTAGTTTTACAAAAACAAATTTGAAATTAACTATTTAATAAAAAAATTTAGTTTTAAAACAAAAAAATATTTCTTATATACTGGACTAACTTCTTGATCTATATAATTCAATAATGAAGAAAAAAACCTTATTCCAGTCAAACAATTTTTGTTAAAAAATTTAGAAAGGATTATAAGACGTTTCGACATTTATTCGTCATTTTCAATTTTAGTTGTTCTTCACAACATCTTTTAAAAATTTACAAGTCAATTCATCACTGTAAAATTAATAAAATTACACTAAAATACAATAATAAAACAATTTGTCAAAAATAACCAATAACAATAAGCATAGATACCTTGAGGTCAAACAAATTAAAAAATCAATTATATATAGAATCCTGGAAGTCAACTTTCTTCCATGGTCAAATATACAATATGCATTACATTAAAAACCAAACTTTGATCTCTGTAATACTAGATCAATTAAATTCTTTTATAAATATAAATATATTAACAAATGTACTCCAAAAACAAAAACAAAACAAACTATTATAGACAAATATGGTATTTATTTAAATTTTTCTATTCAAAACAATTTAATTATTAAATTAATTTAAAAACATGAAAAATTATTTAAGTATTAATTGGAAAAAATTTGTTATTAATCATCTAATCTATTTGTAGGTTTTAGGTCAGGTCATTTTGCTCCATCTGACCTATTTTTAATGCTTAACTTCCCTTGCTCTATTTCTTTTTTAATTTTAAAATTATGGAGGAATATAATTTACTTATTGTTTGACTGGAATAAGGTTTTTTTCTTCATTATAGAATTATATAGAACAAAAAAATATTGAAAGTCAGTGAATAAATAAAACAACTGAGCTCTTGAAAAGTTTGACGCGAGTTCCTGAAGATGAGATGACAATTCGATATGATGAAGAGTAGAAAACTAAATGTCTCTTACCGGTGAGTCCAAGGTAAGGTGAAAATTAACAGACAGTTTTACTGGTGAGATTTGAGAAGATGAAGAAGATGGAGAGATGGCGACAAATCAAAGTATAGAGTAGCGAGTCGAGTCACAACCTTCTCACACAACTGTCTTGAGATTGATCTTGCTCCGTCCATCACATTACTTAATATTGCACCACATGCCCCAATCACAATGTGAAATTAAATTACTATCTGAATTCTTTTATTTTCCTTTTAGCTAATTTTACTATTGTATGAATTATATAAAACAAAAATTTTAATGTAATAAAATATCCGTTTGGAAGAAAAAAAATTTAAATTAATTAAAAAATAGCTATTGACACCCGACAGATGTTATTCGATAACTGTTTGACCATCATCCTTGTCCCATTACATAGTTTTAGTGAGATGAGATTTATGAGTAGTAAGATCGGAGATCCAATTTTCAGTCGAAGGTAATGTAATGGCATTCCTGGAACTTGCAAAGAATTTAAAAATTCTGAAGGGAAGTTAACAATTCAACATCTGCCATCGTTTCTATCGATTAACATTTCAGAATGTTCTGGAACGTTCGAACCCGCAGATCTTGCTTTATACACCCCTATATCAGTAGGTTGTTCCACTCATATACAAAAGTCTTCGAATGGTCCACCATGTTCCAGAATATTTCACAATATTCAAGAGTGTTCTGGAACGTTCCACAATGATCTGGGATATTCCCAAACATTCCAGAATGTTCAAGAACGTTCAAACCAACGAAATATCTTGCTTTATATACTCCAATCAATAGGTTGTTCCACTCATACAAAAAAGTCTCCGAATGGTCCACATTACTCCACAATATTCGAGAGTGTTCTAGAACATTCCACAATGATCTGGGATGTTCCCGAACATGCCACAACACTCCAGAGGGTTATGGAATGCTCTCTAATGTTCTGGACTGTTCTATGTGACTATTCTAGATGGCGAAACTTCCAGCCCTTATATCTCCAAAAGCACACGCTTCAGGTAAAAAACGGGAACCTTCTTTCTGGACGGGGGATAGAGGGCTACCACACCATAAACTCCCTTGATAATACCGGGACTGATTTCTGAGTTTTAGCAGCACGCACATCTACACTTTCTTTTACGATATGTATGATTAAAATTTATAAACAACTGTAAAAGTTGTCGTAAAACTAGATGAAAATGCATCCATTCTTAACAATGTAACTAACAGTGCGTAGGTAATAAAAATATAACTACACCTATTAAAATTTATTATTTATAGTCCAGCAAAAGAACAGAGAAAAAAATGAGATGCCTTGTTTCTAAAGCTATGATGAAATACTATGTCTTCTGCTGAATATACCGTGAGGAAACGATCGAGAAATTGATAAAGGGTTAGTCAATCAACCAAGATCGGTTTCGTCAATTACATTCACATATTCAGATTTCGTTATTTTTAGCGACATCCAAATATGACTTTTTTTATTTCTATTTCATGAAACCAACGGTTTCTCACTTTAATTTAACATTTTCCAAATTTTGGTATTATACAATGTTTTACAATCAACGTCTATGTGTGCATAGCAGTCAAAGCAAAAAAACACCATTTACTCACAAATAAATATTTTTATTAGTTCATTCCAAGAAAAGAAATATCGATGCATTGGTATAATAATGTAAGACATACATCTATAAACATATTTTATGTGACCTACTGTGTTAACAAAATAATTTGTCGTGAGCTCACAACCAATGCATACAACAATGTTTGTTTGTCAGGTAATCATAGCAATGAAAACAAAAAAACACTACTTACTTTCCAATATATATTTGTATTACTTCTTTTAAACAAAATACAGTGAATGTATGTATGTATTATATGACACATGACACATCTGTAAAGATATTTTAGTAAATAATTTCTTTTGTGCTTGCAAGCAATATGTTGCAAAAATATTTATTTGCAACGTAATCATTTATTTGAAAAGCAAATAAACACTTTTTACTTTAGAATAAATATTTTTTATTTGCTCATTTAAACAAAAAATAGAAATACGTAATTATAATAATGTAAGACATATGGATATATTTTAAGTAACTTATTCTGTCAACAAAATAACATGACATATATTTCCGTTGTAATAGAAAAATAAAGAATTATTATTTTATAATGATTTAGTGATAATATTGTATTTAGTTGAAGAGTATTTGAAGTATTTATTATTATATTGTGTCTGTTTTTTTTGTCAAAATAAATTCTCTTATAAATATATTGCACTCAATTTTAACTTTATGCTCTGAATCAGTTAAGAAGGTTTTAATGTAGTTTTTTTTTATGGTTCTTATATATATATATATCTGTGTGTATGTGTGTGTGTGTGTGTTTGTATGTAGTTATTAAAAAATATCTAAATTATTTTAACACAATTATTGACCTACTTGGATAGATTCTTATTTTATCATTTCTGGGAGTAGGATAAGATATGGTTTTATTTATTTTTGTTTAATAGAGAAGTCTTTAATTTTTTTTTCATTCCTATTTTTTATTTTTTTATTTCTTTTAGCAGAAAGAAAGAAGTTAAATCTGGTTGACGATTTAGATAAAAAAAAATTAAAAGCTTTTAGCGAGGGAATGGTTGTTGGATCCTAAAAGGTCCTAAAGACGATTAAACTTTAAATATACTCACAATGAACATTGATTTTATTGTGCCCTCCTTCTCCCTAAATGATTTCTAAAAATATACAGGATTTATCATGAACTTATTTCTGTTTACACAAATATTATCATTGATATTTGCTTATTTTCACTTAAGTACGTCATTTTTAATCATTTTTTTATGATAATCGCTATTAGTTTTAATAATTTCAAAGAAGAATTTAATGTCATTTGGAATAATCACAAATGATGATTACGTACTATATGACCTAAAATAGCTACTTTTTTTACGAAGTATTAAGATTAGAAATCAAATTAAATTAATTAAGATTAATGTTGTACGCCAGCCTATTTAGCCTTTATTGTTTAATGAATCTTTTTACAAAAATATGATTACAGATGATAAAAGTGGATACCATATCTGGTAATGGATAAATGTATATAGTGGTTACATAATAATAAATATAAAATGCTACTTCATGTGAGAGGACTGGTCTTAAGTAATTAAAATAGCAAGAATTGGTATAAAATCTGTTTGCAAAACATATACGCAATATTTACAAATTATATACAAAGAAACAAAAGAAAATAAATATGTCATAAACTATATAAATAATATTATTCAAACCAAAAGATTTGAATATTTTTGTTTTGAAGAGAAAAGATTTGTCCTGGCCAGGACATGGGATCGGTCCTGGCGATGACTTGGATTCGACCCCTGGTTGCTCATTGGTTTAGAGCGTTGCACCGCAAATGCAGACGACCCGGGTTCGAATCCTGGCTAGGACACATTTTTCTCTTCAAAACAAAAATATTAAAAAATAATCACCATCAAAATAACTATTAATCAAAATAAATTACAAAAGATTTGAAGATTGAAAGACATACACAAGCTTATAAGATGCATCTAAACGGTACGAGCAGGTACAATCAAGGAATCTAAAGATGAACCACATATTTATTTTAGATATTCGTCTGTTTTTCGCCTCGGTGTTGCCACCTTGGTTATAATAACTCGACGAGAAATAGTGAATATTAAAGCAC
Organism: Troilus luridus; assembly: GCA_964056705.1. NCBI lineage: Eukaryota > Metazoa > Arthropoda > Insecta > Hemiptera > Pentatomidae > Troilus > Troilus luridus. The sequence goes on from OZ057412.1 coordinate 179,610,341, forward strand.
AATCAGAATTGACAAGTTTAGAGTGAATTTCTCATGACCTAAGTTTTATATTTTTAATTATTACAGTAAAATATAAATAAATTATATGAGAGAGGACTATTAGGTAGTAGAAAAATATCATATTCCATCAACAGGTGGAATCTGCAGACCTTTCTAGAGATCTCCCAACGGCTTACCAATTTAGATCGGTACTCGTTTGTATGGAAAACATGATGGTTGATTATGTTAGCCAAATCACTGTCAGGCATAGAATTTGAACATAAAACCCTTCATGGTTGCAAATCCTGGTAGATTTATTTATTTTCTGATAGATATCATAATTTTATCTGTGTACTTTGTCTGTGTACTACTTGATATCTTATTAATTGCTGACGAGATTTTATACTTTCTTCTCTTTCTTTAATGTTAATCCATTCCATATTCAAAGGATTATTCCAACATTAGGTGAAGCCATGAATTTTTAAAATATGATAATCATGTTAAAATTGAGAGAATAATATTTTAAATTATTCGAACGAAAACAATGTTTATCAGCCTCTATTGCATAATAATATAATAATTTTCTTCCAGCTCTATTTAAATTCCTCCCTTTAATGTAAATTACATGCTCCACCTTGCTTAGCTTCATGCCACATTTAACCAAATTTAACAGCACCCTTGGCGCAATACGGGCAAGAATTGCTTAATAACATTGTATAGATAATATCTAATATTTAAAAATTTAAGAATGGACATTATGATCTTACAGTTTAATTTGAAAGTAAAGTTGATAATAATATACGTTTTCCATATAAATATAAATCAATTAACTATATGGAAATTTTATCGGGAAAAAAGCCCTGGAATAATGTTAAAAGAACTTAAGTTTTGTTATTGAACAACATTATTTGTCGAGCATCAACAAGGAGCCATATGAAGGATGTCAAAAGTTTTCGAGAAGTTTTGATCTAAACCCTAACTCTCCTCGCGAGTATGACACACTCCCTTGATAAAGTCCTCCACTTGAGTTATTTATCTTCAAAATATTTTGATAGCTTGATAGTGAAAAATATTCATTGTTCCACAATTGCTTTATATTTATGAGATTTATTCGTACTCTCCCAATGCATAATCATTAATTCTGGTTTTATTTTAGTTTTGTGTGTGTTGTTATATGTGGAAGGTGTAGACAATGTTATATTATGTTGTTACATAGAACTCTGCCAGGGAGGGGGATTTAACCATCAACCACTGAACCACTCCACTCCCAACTTGTAAATCGAGTTATGTTTAATCAGATATGTAAACGTAGCCAATATTTCTTAAAAGATCAAATATAATCAAACTTATTATATTCTTAAATTAAAATTATAGAATTTATATTTATTAATTAATCACTATCGAACGACTCTCCACTAGTAAATATTAATATTTGTAAAAGAACCTGTCTCTGAAAGGCCTTTACAGTACCGTCTCTACCAAGTACTGAACCAGTTTTTAGAACATCGGTTATGCAGAGAGATGATTCGTCCGAGATCACGCTCAATCTTGGATAAGAAAGGGATATCTATATGTAATTGGCAGGCCCGAGCATGTGTGGTGTCGGGTACTCATTAAAGATCCCAATCCTAATTAAACTGGCATAAGCAATATTAAGGGCTCCCACTGTAGCGTCGTCCGACTTAGTATAGTAGCATACAACGACGTAAAATGAAGCTGACAAACAAACTGTAATTGATAAATATATATTAAGATTATTAAGAATCTCTATAATGCAAGACATCATCACTAATGCAGATGAATAGTATTAATAAATATTTATTTTATCTGAGATCATCAATTCGTTCTGGTGAGAACACCATAGCACTTTGTGTAATAACTATAAAAATATGAAGTTGTGTTAAATTATAATTAGTAATAAAGTTGTAGAAATATGAGTAGTTGTAGTACATCTGGCACCTCAAAGACTTCCAATGCTTTTTTTTCTTTGGATTTCAATTTTTTTTAAATATTATACAATGATGAAAAATGATTCAATGATTTACTATGAATTCTCAAATTAAAAAAAAAAACTTATGTATATAAACTTAAATAGTAATTGGTATAATACATTTCAATTTAATTTTATTAAATACTTTGATCAATTTTATTATGAAATAAAAAAGCACAGTAGATACTTTGAACATTATATTAAATTGATAACAATTATAACAGTTGAACATGGACATGAAGTAAAGGTTATAAATATCTAAAGCAAGTCTAACAATAGCTGGAATCTTCTGGCCAGGGGTGGTTGCCATGGATACATCCAGTGTTGACTGTTGACAAAATTAGAACTCTATAAAATAAAATAAAATAAAAATATATTTAATCGAACTATTTTTAAAGTTTGTATTTAAAAAGATGTTTACTGGTATAAAGCATTAAATGTCACCTATAAATAAATAAAACGAATATTTCTAAAAATGTTTGGTCCAAAAATAAACATTTTAATAAAAACTGATACTTTTACATTTATTATTTGGCTGTTTAAATAACACAGTAAAATAGATACACATTAAAAAAATCAGCAGTGATTTTTTTCTGTTATCTAATTCCCACATTAAAACGTACTAAGCAAAACTTTTTACTGTTAGAATACCAACATTATGAGAGTCCCTAAGATGTTTTAACTTAAATTTCTTCCAGCATCAAATGTTGGAAATGGTATGTGGTGCAGTCAATGAATTTAACACAAATAAGTAATAGTCATTTATTATGTTCAATTGTTGAAACCAAATTTTAACAATAACAGTATGTGTGATTAACATTTTATCACCCTGAATCATGGAGTGCTGATGTATGGTTGAAGCACGGAACAATAGTAGCTTACTTCGTTCCAGTTTCATAATTGGCAGTCAAAAGGTCTTAATATTAAAATATGTTGTATAATATTAACATGAATTATAGGTTATTTAATATTATCATAATAAGTACAATGTTGAAATTGATAATGAGTTTCTCAATGAACTTCTCAGACAGCACCGCCAGTGTTGAGAATGTGCCCTGGAAGAGCGGTGATGTTGAGAACACACATGTTGAGGCCACCTACAGGAAGGCAGGCCACGAGAGGGTACAGGCAGCAGTCCATATTCCCTGGAGTGCACTAAACCAAATGGAACAGAATAATAAATCAGTAGCAATATGATAATTTGTTGGTATAGCAAATGAGTGCTATAATTATATAAATTCATAAAAACAGGTTTGAATATAAGTTAATGCTACTTAAACATTGAAAATGAGTCTTATGCAAATGTATGAAATAATTTCCTGTTAATCAACTTAGTTGAGTGTGCAGAATATTTTATTCTTTTCAAGAAGAAGCTCTATTAGATCTATAGTTGGTATACAGATTCATTTTTCCAGCTACTTTTAACTAGTTTTATATCCATACATGAGCTAATTTCTTAAACTTATTAGCAGTTAAATGAATGATAAAGATTTTTTTCATTTATTTATTGAAGCAAAGCATTTTGAATTACATACTTTACATTCCTGTAAACCTTTTTATTCTGACCTAGATTTTTTGGGTATGTTCTTTGACGATTACATTAAAGCACATGCCTGTTTGTGCCTTAAGTCGATATAATTCTAAAGTTATTCTAAAGTATTATATTTTTTTGGTTTATATAATATGAACGAAATACATACAAGCGTACACAAACAATAAAATACACCCCATATTAGATGATTTGGAATAGAGTAGATGATTGAGAAAATACAAAATTAAACTCACGAAGATAGAAGATGTTATAATTTTAACAGGAACCTACCCTTCTTACTAACTTACTAACAGACCCTTTAAAGTAAAACATAAGAACTGGTAAAGGGGTCCAGTCAAAGATAACACACAATAAGCAAAACCTATTTCAATGCGCCAACGTTTCGGCCTAAGATGTAGGCCATCTTCAGGGCGCCGACTGGTTGCAATTTCAGTTTAACCAGTAGTGGGCGCCGAGTCTGAGATGACGCGTCGATCAATCAACTGTCAACTAACTAATAATAAATTAAATTGGTGAGGAGGTGCAGTCCAAGATAACACAAATTAAGCAAAACTTATTTTAGTGTAGTGGTGGGTGCCGAGTCTAAGGTGGTGCGTCAAACTATAATAACGACTATAAACTATAAACGAATTGACGATTGTTCAATGATATTCAAAAGTATTCTTGTAGAATAGATGTGATATCTAGGACTCTGTCTTGACAAACGGTTGACTTGAAATACTAATACCAGGCTGCAACGATAAAAAATTGCACGCAACTTCCTGATACTGTAACTAATTATAGATAAACACCCTAAAATTTCAATTAACTACAAAATACTCGTATGCAAAACTTTTATAAGACATATTTTGACTTCTATAAAACCAACGAATCCCTCTCTTTAATTCTTAAAACTCCTTAAATTGAATCAAATAAAATTATCCATAGGCACTGTAATGATCCATTTATTCTATTGATGATTTGGTCCCAACTCACAAATAAGTTTGCTAAGTTTCCCCTCCTTATCAATTCCCGATAATTCTTTGTGGCGTCTGAAAAGATTGATTCGGGACCTTCTTAATTAAATCTGTCATTGCATTGAAACCAGTAAGTAGTTTCTCTACATGCTATTGTTTCACTATTTTTGATATTGAAATATTGACTTTTTTTAATTGTAAATTTCAATTTAAAACATTAAACATTCTGAATGATAAGCGTGATAATTTAACTTAACTTTTTTTGATTAATTTCCATCAGAATTTAATCACGTAATTCTATTTCATAGATACTCGTAGATCTGACATATAGTTGCCCAATTTTATAAAATCGATATAATAAAAATGAAACAACTTAGGAATGAACAATTTTTTCCAGTTTCATCTTTCTCATTATTTATTTACACGAACACGACAGGAGGGGGGAGAACATGCGGATGCTACGTGACATCTGCCAGGACATTTCCCATCGCCCTCTAACCATTTTATATGTTCAGTCGTTGAAGTTATGAGGCCAACTTGCTCCTAAGAATGTCAGCTGGATTAATCTTTTATTTAGAAATTCTTTAGCGGGCAACATTCCTTAGCTCCGCCCACTTCGATCCTGTCATAGCCCGCTTATTAAAAACTTAGGGGAAAATTCGCTCTTGACGAATGTTCGTCTGGAAAATATATAAGGGTGCAACAAGCGAGGTATATTATGATAATATACCGATGACGTAATGATTAGAATAAGGATCTGTGCACCCATGCCTATATACTTATACAAAACATATTGAGAATGTTTAAGTAATTTATGATAACTTTCTGTTCTTCTTATACAAGAAATGTACAATAAAAACATATAGAAATCATTATAGTTGGAAACTAAAATGAATAGCTTGGGAAATTTACTCTATGATCAGAAATAAATTTTGCAAAATGGGAATACACATTCGATTAAAATAGCATAATATTTTGAATGCATAAGAAAAAATTAAAAACCTAAAAAAAATAAAATTTAATTAATACAAGAATGTAATTATTCCACTGCATGTAGCTTTTGATAAGTTACGTCAGTGTTACGTCATTTTTGCGACACGATCTACAGCGCGGTCGTGTCTGTTTTGGCGGTTCTCCCCCATTTCTCCTATTTTCTCGTACTTTTTGTTATTAATTGTAATAATTGGGATCGTTAATAATAAAAAGAGTATTGTGATAGCGGGGAAGAGGAAGAGAAATTATTTCAAACTTTTTAATTCCTATAAAAAAATGATAATTATAAATATTAAATAATAAATGTAATCAAAATATAGCGTTTTTTATGCGTGCTGTTATTAAATCATTTTATGCGTGTGAAAAAAGAGCGTGATAATGGGAAATATATATATTTCGGTAATAATTTCCTGAAGAAATGAACGTCTCACACAAACATTTGGAAGTATAGCAAAATATATAACCTAAAAAATAAATAGAAGTCGGTTGTTTAATATATATATATAGCCAGTGACGGAGGGAGAGGTGGAGGGGATGTAGTGGGAATGATGTTCCAATGAAAAATATCAGTGATGTGAAATAGTACGTCACTAAAATGGCCGCTATCAAAAGCGACAAGCAGTGGTATAATTACCGTTCACTAATATTAAACCTTATCTCTCTAAAATCAACGCTCATAAAGACGTTTTTAACTATCCATAGGTCGTTTAAAAAAAATATAAAATTAATGCTAATGTTTTTCTTAAAAATTATATCCTTAACCTTGAAGAAGTACTTACCCTTTCAAACATTACGTAGGTATATATATATTCCAAAAGAAAAATGACGACGGGTAAATTTTAAAAGAATATTATTCAGTACAGTATGTAAATTAGGAAGAATCTCTGGACATAAATATAAATTCAGAGTAAATCACCTTTTCTTACCAATGCACTGAGAGTAATCTGAGAACATGACACCTATGCTTCAGATATGTACATTATTTATCAAGTTTAGTAGTTTGTTAATAAGCACTACGAGTATTAATGGGGAGATGAATAAGTTGGTAAGCGAGTATACCTTCGAAAATTTGGTATTGAATGCTTTAGAGAAAATAGTGGATGGATCTGATTTAATTAATGTAGGGTCCACCTAACACTGAAACTTGCACAACACCAAAATGGATTTCATGGAATTATCTCACACATTTCAGGGATTTAACTACAGATGTTTACAGGACTAAGTTTGTGACTTTATCAATAAATCCTTGATTTTCGTGTGTAAATTGATTCATGTTCAGCGTGTATAAATAGTTTTCTTAACTTTGCTAGCTGCAAAATGATTAAAAAGGAACTGCATACGATCGAATGAGGCGTTCAGGATCTAAAGCTGATAACTCCAAAATTTTACATATTCAAATTTTTCCCAAGTAAAGTCAAAAAGTTTTTTCAATTCGATAGTTCGATGCCTTATTCATCATAGTTTACCCGGATGTTTCTGGAGCTTGACTAAACTAGCGAAATCTGAAATAGCAATTTCCGATTTTGATACCCAACACCTCACATATAAAATCTTCGTACATAAAGATGTGGAAAATAGGCAATAGTGTTGACCATTTCCTTATTAAACATATAATTTATTTTAAATTATTTGGAACTACTTTGGTGGTTTAATCAAAGAATAAATATCGGGGACAATTTGAGTACCTAAGAGTAATTCGAATAATTGAAAATTTTGTCAAACAAAAATTACAGAAAATTATTCAATATAAGTATTTTAAATATATTCTCAGTCCTATCTCTCTAACTGGTCACTCAATGTAAACCATATATATGTCCATCTATACCTATTTTCTGAATCTGCTGGTGTTCCCCAAGGCAGCATCCTTGGTCCAATCCTCTACACAGTTTATACAGCTGATTTTCCAACCATCCTATTACAATCCTTATTATGCATTCTGATAATACGTGTGTTTTATCAGCCAACAGCAATCTAGTTACAGCACCCAATACTCTTCAATTCCATATCACCCAATCATGAAGAAATGCTTCAAATCCGGAGAATAAAAATTAATTCCCACAAATCTCATCAGATCACCTTTACCCTTCAGTTCAATCTTAAACCAATGACATACTGTACTCCATTATCCTTTAATAACATCCCACTGACTCCTGTAGAACAAATTCAATACTGAGGGCTCTTCGTATTGACAAAAGTTTAACTTTTTTATATTTTTTCCCCCTATAATGAAAGTATTTTATTACTGCATTTTACAGTTATCTTGTGTAATTTTCTTATATGGCACGTTCCCCAAGGTGAGATCACCAATATGAACTCTAAAGTCATCTATTACGAAGTAGCCATTTTTTAAAATTACCAATGACACGGAACATTCTATCTTTTCCCTTCTCATACTGACTCGACACGGGCACTTGTGCCCATTTTCTAAAACAAATATTTTTTGTTGTTCATTTAACTGACTTTGTTCTATATTTTTGTTCTGTTCGCCCTAAAAACGGAAAAGAAATAAAGTAAAATAGCGTATATTATTAATCTATGAGGTTTCAGTCACACAACCTTCCTGATATGCAAACTGCTATAGATAAGTCTTTCAGTTTATAAATTCACGGCGAGTTACAAGGTTTTCTGTTATAAAACTGAAGCTTATTTAGCTGCGATTGAAATTAGTCCCCATTTGTTCTCCCCTTTGAATAATAACCAAGATATAATATTAATATTTTGAATCTAAACATTTAATTCATTTTGCAAACTAATATTTGACGTTAACAATTAAATGATATGATTTTATTATTATACTTTATAAGATTTTTGTAGGGTATTATAAATGAAAACACTATTGATTATGAGATACCAAGTTCACAAATTTTAGATATATTTTTTTTTACATATTTAGATTTTCTTAGATATCTTCGCAATTGAGGCAATAGAGGCGAACATACGTAATAACGCTTCCAAAATACCATGTCTATGTTTAATTTATTTTAGAATTTCAAATATCATGAATGTCGGGAACTAATATTGTTATTGAAAGACTATTAAAATAATTTCGTGATCACTTACAGATTTATTTTAACATTTGGAATATTCTCAATATTGATGTTCATTATTGAGTTATTGAAGATGCTGATTACGAAAACGATATTGATTTAAATATTGCGTACTTTCGTGTCGATTTAAAAACTGCCAATGTAATTAATAGCATGTCTCATTCGGTTTAATTTCTAAAAATGATTATTTATCATTTACATATAACATAAATTATTATTACTCCAATTTGTAAAATAATCAATTTTAAATTTTAAACATATTTATATTTATCATGATCAGTAATGTATCTAACAATATATCATGATTTATATGATATGATATAAAATCATTTATTTGGTAGAAGATTGATAAAAACAAGATGTCTAGATGTTTCCCAATATTCAAATTGTTACCAATTAAGTGGTAGTAGTAAATAATAAAAATAATCTGCAGTTTATCATCAGTTGAAAACAATAAACATTTAATAGTGAAAAATACCTACCCAACGCTAGTACAAAAGAGTTGTCAAGAAATTTAATCATGAGTATTATAAAAAAAATCTTAAACTATGAATTTATGAACCAATTCTCTAATTCAAATAAGAAAAAAAAAACGACTGAAATAATAATTCATTTACGCATAGTAATACAAATCAAAACTTTTCATTTATTATTCTAATAATCATTATAAAGCTTATTTTTAAACTTTATGTAATTCCATACAAAAAAAAATACTATGCTAAATCAATGCAATAATTCATTTTTAATTTTTAATTGTGTTGGTTTGTTACGTGTTTGTAAGTTAAATTTTCATAAAAAATAATATGCATGAAATGCATAAAATTATTTATTACAAGCATATGGAAGTGCCCTTAAGTACACTCTACAAGTACTAGAAGCAACCCTTCCTTACCCACTTGTGGCCTCAATTTTGAGTATATTCAAAATGTTCAAACTCAACATACAACAAACAAAGAATAAAAAAAAAAAAATGACCGCTGAAAAACCAACTTGATAAGAGTACTCATGTAAAAAGAGTGTTTAGGGTCATTTGATTACCTCAGTCGGTTCAACTCCGCTATGTTTTTTCGGAGCGTGTAAAAACCGTTCGTATATGAGTAAATATTTTATTTAATTATTAACACATTTCTGTCAGTTTTTAATTAATGAAAAATGTATTTCTTTTAATCCATGTTGAAAGATTAAATCGATCATTGGTATAGTGGGTTGTTAGGCTAACTTCTACCCCACAGATCGCCCATTATAACTTGAATTATTGTAACTTTCCGAATTATTAATCAATATAATATTTTAATAGGATGTAATTAGTTGGGGGTGCAGTCAAGAAAACACAGCAAATAAGTGAAACTTATTGTATTTTATATGTGCCGACGTTTCGACCTAATGTATAGGTCATCTTCAGGGCTATGAGAAAACAGACAAAAACAGAATAGACTGTAAAAATACATAAGATAGAGATACAGAAAACATAACAAAATGTAGAGTTATAGAAAAATTGAGCGAAAAAAGTACATAAAATTATAGTACAATATATATTATAAAAGTAGTAAAATATTATATTTTATGTACTTTATAATACATGTGTAATTTTCTCATGTAAAAATAGTAGTATTTTATCAATTATGTGCTATATAGAGAAATAAAAAAGCTGTCGTTTAAACTGTATTCACCGGTTCTTAAACACCTGTTAGTGCCTGTGAATTTTTAAACACTCACCGGTGTAGCGGGCATCGTGCAAGATTGCCCAGAGGAGGCAACGACCAGGGTCGCTAAAGCCGAGAGACAAAGCAGCCACATCAAGCGAAGTACAAGCAGAGGCTACTCGCTTATAAGCACTTCCTATCTCCTTCCTCATAAATTCTTAAGGGTTTCGCAAGTCGTAAAGCTGCTAGTTTAAAGCTAAACTTCCCTCAGTTCTCAGCCAGGGTATCTTTATTTCATTTGACTCCGATCTAGAAACTTCTGTTATGAGGGCTTCCTATTCTAACAGTATTTCTATAAAATCTTGCTAGAATAGTTAGCAGAGCTAAGTAATATATCTTTATCTAGATAACACAATATTTAAAATAGTATACAAGAAACAGATGTTTAGATCTTGTAAAAATATAAATTAATTAGGTGTGTATAAATTTGATAGCTGAACGATACCAGATCACCAAAAAAAGAAATCTATATGAAAAATAATCGGGGGCGCAGTCAATAACCCTGGAATGCTACACTTATTTTTACTAACGGGTCCGCTACACTGGGGCACATGTGTACCCCAAATAAAAAAACGGCTTTTAGAGCGTTTAATTTTTATTTTTTTAAGGTAAATAAAAGACTCTTAAGCCATACATAAAATAACTAATGAGAATAAACTAAATAAACTGAATACACTAAGCGCACACTTTATCTTGATGCTCCAAAGAAATAATTGTTTTACATAGTGCTTATTTAACCCTAGATTTTCGATCCGAGGCCTAGGACAGAAATTACATCGTCCTGATGTGGATTCTAGACTTCCTCTGCCTTCTTCTACCATTGGCACATCAAAATACGGGTGATGGTTTGACGGAGTTCTCGTCTTAAAGTTGGGTTTTCCAATCGCCTTGACATCTGACGTCTAATCAGATCTAGGGCCAATTTTAGGAAAGATCTTCGGTTTGTAAATATTTCTTTGTCAGCTGCAGCACTCACTCTAAACAGTAACATAGAATTGTATCCTGTAATGTCATTTTTTGAGATGTCATTATATTACACCTAAAAAAATTCAATTTACTGAAAATTACAGCCTCAAATTATAAATATCCACTTCATTGATTGAAAAAAATAAGTAATTTCAGGTTTATAAAAAATATATTTATAATTTCCTTGTTTGAAATAAGTATTAATAAATTTAGCGTTGTATTTACCCAAATAAAGAATCTTAGTCCTGGAAAATTTTACGCCGATTGTCCTACACTGGGGTACACATTTACCCCAAAGGTTAAATAACTCGGTATAAAACAACACCATCAACGCTTCGAATGCCACACCCATACTGTCTTGTAAAGACATGAAACTACTGTGAAATAGAGAACTGCAGCAAAATCTGTCGACCGGAAGCAACACTTAATAGAGGCACCGGGGTACAGGTGTAAACCAAGTAGCATTCCAGGGATAAATTGCATGAAATAGGTTTAATTTTTATATTATGTGGCAATGATTCGGCTTAACTTCCAGGTCATCATCCGTCTGATATTTCAATTTATAACATGACTTAACGGTAGTGACTTGGAAATGGTAATAAGAAAAAATTGATTATTCTTTCAGTTCTTTCATATGTTATTAATCCTCCCAATAGGATAGAAAGAAGAGTAAATCAAAACTAGGATTGGTTAAAATAGTTTTGTTTTGAAGAGAAAGGATTTTTCCTGGCCGAGATTCGAACCCGGGTCATCTGCATCTCCGGGGCTAGCTTTAAACCACTGAGCTACCAGGGATCGTATCTAAGTCAGACAAATCCGTTCTCATCACCAATCCTATATCCCTGTGTTCTCGCAATTTTTGCGATCTGAATACGGGGAAGAATCTTCATTAAACATTACTTTAATTAGGATCATGTTGACTTACGTCAATATACTATTTATAATTTATTTTTATCAATTGTTATTTTTATGGTAAATATTTTTGTTTTGAAGAGAAAAGATTTGTAGATTTATAAAAAGAAAAGATTTATAGGTCGCAAAAATTGAATGAACACTGGGATATAAGATCGGTGACGAGAAAGGATATGTCTGGCTTGGATACGACCTCTGGTAGAGCACTGCACCGGAGACCCAGACGACCCGGGTTCAAATCCCGGCCAGGACAAATCTCTTCTCTTCAAAATAAAGATATTTAAAAATAATTACCATCTAAATAACAATTAATAAAAATATATTAGGAATGATTTCTTAAAAGGTGGTAGTTTTTGAACGGTGGTAGTTACTGTTTTCTACTTGAAACCTACATTTTAGTAGCATTTATTATTATTCTTTAAAACTATATTTTCTTATTATATTTTCCAGGTCAACGCATCATTTATTTTATTTTATTGTTTTCAATCCCCCCTCTATTATATAAAAAGAAGTTCACGACATGTAATAGGTATAGACAGGTAGTGTGGGATGGTGTAACGCTGTGTAGCTATAATATAGAACAACCTGGAAGAGCTACTTAGGACTGATTTGTTATTAAAAAATGTTACCACGCTCTCTTTTTCCTGCCTCTCAATTCCTTCGCCTTCATATTATTACTAACGTTAGTTGGCAACAATTAATTATTTGTAAACATATTTTTCATTTCAGATATGTTTAAGAATAAGTTAAATATATAGCATTATGTATTCCAAAATATTCACCTAATACAGAAAAATATACTAACTTAAAAAATACCTTCTCTTTTAAATACTTTAAAATATCTTCGATGGAATAGGAAAATCCCCAAAACAAACCATTAAGTTTCCAAAATACTGGAACAATAGAACAACTCTGAGTATTTTTTATACGAGTTTATAAACTCTGAGTTGTTTTTTCAGCGTATTGGAGCATGGTTGCTGTCTTTATTTGATGAATCGGTTTGGCTGTTGGTGTGAGATGGGCTTCACTTTAGATTCTTGGATGTGATTTTCTTGTGTCCTGATAATGCCGGGACAGGCGAAACGTCAACTGGAAGTTTTTGTTCCAGTATTCTGGAGACGCAGGGCTCTGCTTTTGGGGTCCTTCCTATTGCACCGTGTTTATAATTTTCGTCTTTTCAAATTTTATCTCACTTTTATTGGTTAAAATATCTTTTAAAAAAATAAATGTCCTTCTATTTTTTATCTATATTGTACTTTGGATCACTGCTTATTTTTGTATATTAATATTTTGTATTCCAAATCTGTTGATAGAAGGTTGTTGGCTCAAAAACATAAAATGTTTCGACTTGTTATAAATTTATAAATGGACCATAGAAGATTTAATTTCGGTAAAGAAGAACGGATTTTCAGAATAAAAATAGGGGTCCGCCGCTAGGTCTCGGGTACGACCCTAGTTAGTCCTCATTGATTTAATTTCACATTTGTCTTTTTTTATTTTTTATTCGGTTATTTAACAATTTAATCTTGTGTTCGTAACATTTTGCTCCTGTCCTTTTAATCTTCATGTTTGGGCAAAATGTTAGCACATAATAAATAAATTTGGCTTACCAGTATACAATTCATTGACCACATTCCCGACTATTTATTACATTACTCTAGATATAGACTTTTAACCATTTCCCTTATATTAAAGATGTTTTTTTTTAAACTAGTAACCCCTAAAAGTAATAATTCCTCATTATACACGGTTATATTTGTGATCAAATATATTAAAATATTCAATATTTTTTTTGTAACAATAGTAAATAAATATTCAAATAAACCTAAAAAATATTTAATATATACAAAGGTAGAAATGGAATATTCAACTGAAGTTTATATAGAATTATGTTATCTGATATTTACGTTTTAAAAGTTAATGTGTGTCATGCATTTCCAGTTTTCGTGACGATATTTATCTGATCTAACGGTAGCTTTTATTTTACTTCCAAACGGCAATTGATTTTAAACTAAAGCGAAATTATTTGTAACGCGGAACTGCCTCAAGAATGGACATTTTTTATATACAGGAAAGTAAAAAAAAAACTTACAGCAACAGACAGAGATGTTTTTCGGAAATACAAAGAACGGAAAAGAATGAAATTCGAGGTAGAGGTTATAAACATAAGGAAATTCTCAAGTGAAGAATACAAATGCATACAGATGGTGCATTATCTTCAGCGTACTGCAATGCACCTGAATGATCTGGAGTTCAGCGGAATATGATTCTCATGAATAATGAAACCAACAACGTTTTCTTGAATCATCGATGGAACATTTCATACCACCGTACTTATCATATACATAAAACATTTTGTAGAATATTCGATCTAAAGAGTAAAATAAAATGGCAGGTATATATTCAATATAAAATTAATGTCTTTTTTCTTCTCTCACTTCAGTTTTAATAACTCTCCAATCATAATTAGTGCTACTATTCCCTAAAATATTTTATTTGTCATAGTTAAATGTCTCGTTTTATGAAATGCGTGACAGTACAAATGATCTAAGTATTATTGAACTTAACGAAGATAATAATGCTAAAAATTGATAAAACGAAACTTATTCTGCTCAGTACCAAGGATAGCATATTCATTTGCAATTACCCTTGTTCTCTTTGCCAACATCTATCACATTCTGAATAATTTTTGATCCCTAAGCGCTGCAGATAAGCATTGCATAGACCATGATTAGTTCTAAGTCTGACTAAATTTTTTATTATATCCTTTGTAAGGTTCAAATCAGAGAACCACGGCTTATTTAAAATTTTCGGAACGATGGATTTATAAGTCCTGCCTGTAAAAGACTCTTAATAGTCCTGGGAGCACTTATTAGCCATGCATTTTTTAATATTCGGGAAATAATCTGTGTATGGCAGTTTGAAGTGAGAAAAGCGCGGTAAGTTAACGGAAGATTTTGCGAGACGGTCTACCTCATCATTTTCAGGTATTCCCATATGAGCCTTGATCCATATAAATATTATTTGTTTTTTTGTTTCATTGCATAAAAATGTTCTTCAATTACGTTCATTAGGATGGCCATTTATTTATATATTGATATTTCTGTTAATTGCTAATAATCAGCTCTTATTATCTGTTAATATTATAAATTTATTTTTGTCCGATCTCTTTATAAATTCAAGCGCTGCAATATTGCATATAATTCAGCGTTGTAAATAGATGTATTGTTAGGTAACTTATATTGGGCGGAATATTTATAGTTTGGGATGAACACTGCCGAGCCTTTGTTATCATTTGTTTTGAAACCGTATATGTACATATTTATATGATGAGGCCAATTATCTGCGATAAACGATTTTAAATTAGCATTTATGAATACAGGTGGCAACGCCCCTAGTTTATTGTTTATAACTATTTTATAATTATAGTGGTAATTTACTACTAGTAGATAAATTGACAGCTAACTATTGATATTTAATAAAACTATCCTTTATCAGAGGCACATATTTTTTCTTTTTCCAGTATGTCGTGCTTAGAATAAGTACACATGGGGATACTACTTTATTGTAGCATGCATTATTTCTAGATTTTATCTTAAAGAACGTTCTATCCGTTAATAATATTCATCTAAACTTCAAATATGTTTCACCAGCCTCGTTGTATAGTACGTCTATTGGAGTGTAATTAAGAAGTCCTAAACACATTCTAATTGCCCTAACGGTACTTCTATAAAATAATAATAACATGTTTGGGTCCGCTCCCCAAATATTAGTACAGATCAATTTAATTGTCCCCATTAGCTTTTCAGCTCTTTTGTGAATTTCTGTAATGTGATGGTTCCATTTCAATTCTCTATCAAAACGAAGCCCCAGAAATCGAACCGAGGTCACACACGGGAAGTTAATTCCGTCTAGCACAATTTTGTCTCCTAAGGGAAATTTATGCTCTCTGCTGAAGGGACACACTACTGACTTAGAGATGTTCAAATCTGTATCAACATGCCATTTCTTAAGACCTCTAACCGACTATTCTAATAACTCGAGTCAACGGTTAATGCTTTTATGTGTTATATATAAACAAGTATCATCAGCGAATTGTAATATATCTACTTCTTCTGGTATATATTTTCTTAAATCTGCAGACAGTTTATTAAAAAGTAGACCGCTAAGGATACCCCCCTAGGGTAGTCCAATCGGGGCGTTTCTTGTCCCAATTATGTGATTGTTGACCTTTAAGTACAATTTCCTGTCACTGATCAAGTACATAATGAATTTGGTTTTTATGGGTACTTTAATGGCTTCCATTTTTTGTGAAAGTACATGTATTGGTATTGAGTCATAAGCCTTCTCTATATCCAAAAATAATCCGATTGTTTTTTTACCTTCAGTAAATCCTATATTTATGTAAGAGTGTAAGATTAATAAACTATCCATAATCGACTACTCTTTTCTGAAACCATATTGAGAGTCTGATAGTTTATTCTTCGATTCTAAGCACCATTCGAGTCTAGACTTAATCATTCTTTCAAAAGTTTTAAGTACCCAAGAGCTTAATGAAATAGGTCTGAATGAAGTAGCCAATTTCGGGTTTTTACCTGGTTTTAAAATAGGTATCACACAATATTCCCGCCAGTTTAGGATAAACTTGTCGCTTCTCGTCAGCGACATGCTCAAGACTGGTGACACCTAGCGGCCTCTGGGGTGACCTGAGGTCTAGTGGTTAGCAGAACAAACTACTAAGCCCAAGATCACGGGTTCATAGCCCGGCAGGTGGCCCTAGAATTTTTTAAAGGCAATAAAATATCCCTGGTTATGCCGTCCTTCGGAAGTGACGTTAAACGGGGGTCCCGAGCCTTTACAATGTCAGGTACTCTTTAAAAACCCTTATCCTAATTAAACCTGGATAGGAGGCAACATTTATAGTTCCCAATGTGCATAAGTTATAGAATTTCTGTTAATTAACTTTACTTTAATAGTTAAAATTCCATTGATATAAGAATAATTATATTTATCTAAAAAGTTGCGTAATTGATACTAACTTAAAACATCATTATCTTGTTGAACTTTTCGTTTTCTTGAAGAGATTTTATTTCTCATAGTTAAATTCCTTGTTTTGTAGAATGATTAAAAGTAAAAATGATAAATGTATTGTTGTACTTTACAATGATATTAATGCTAAAAAAGGAATTAAAATCTATGTAAATACAAGGTATAACTAATATAACTATGTAACTATTCTTTCAATTAAATTATCGATATTTTATATTGAGCTTGTGCAGCCCACTGTATGTTTTTATTAATAAATAAACTACTTGAAAATGTTTGTAATTAATGTTAAGTGTGGAGTCTCAATATATGTGAAAACCGGACTTATGTTGATAATTTTAATTTACAAATCTGATTTAGGAATTCAAAAAAGAACACATTTGTTCTTGAATGCCTCGAGTTTTTACTTCTCATGACTCCCTATTTAATTTTTTAATTTTTTTTTTATTTATTTAATTCAATGATATTTACAATTATAATGGTATTATATCAAGTAAATGTGCAAAAATGAGGATTAATTTTTTTTTTTTTTTAATAGTAAAATTCGTAATATCATTTTCATTGTCATATTAGATTTTCGGACATGAATGATAGCTCATTTACCTAGATTTTTTTTTATTGAGCAATCATTAACTATTTAATATTTAGTAATTTTTGATGGGCGTATGTGTGCGTGTGTGTGTATCTAAGCTGTTATCCAGGCCACCAAGACATTGTTCATATTTTTAGTGCGATAATGCCTATTTATCTTTAGTTCGAAATACGATGGTATTAACCCTGAGAGGACCATAAATTAAAGGTTTATCTGTAAGGCTCTGAATTACGACCTGACAAAAAGGTAAGCCCGGTTAGTCGGCCACCTCTTTGCCAGTTGATAGTACACCTCATGTCAGGAGCCATGCGACGTCTCATCTTGTTCCTAATGCTTACAGCGATCGCGGCAGCACAGACCAGCGGACCTGCCTGCATCGGACCAGCTCAGGAAGTGGGTATTCTACTTGTCATAAAGTCTGTGTAAACTGTAATTTGGATCGAAAAATTGATCCTTTTTAATTAGAAAAAAACTCTGTACCACTACAACCCGTAAACGGGTCTGGGATTTAGAACATGGTAGAGAGTGTACAGTTTCATGGACAACTGTTCAACAAGGAAGTGACTTGTAATAGGTGACACTCAACCGCCAGATTCCCCCCCCTTATTTTAGGTACTCTATTTTTATAATATTTTATTGAGGCTGGGTGAGCCCCGAGAGGGTACTAGATCCTATATGACCCATCTCCGGTACAAACAAACTAAAAGTCTCACCCGCAGCGGGATTTGAACCAGGATTTTCCGCATGGCCACTCAGTGCTCTACCACTGAGCCGATCCTCTCCCTTTAATTAGACGCATGGATTAAATAACAAACAATGTATATATATCCGGCTCGCCGGTATGATCCTTTGATTAAATATACGTTCAAATACTCATCAAACAAATTTCCAATTAATATGAGGATTGTATTTCTGTATTTCCTCCACTGCACATTAGCATCCATAATTTCAATATCGATTTATTAATATCATTTGCAATCCGAGAATACCTTCCTAAAGCTTACTCTCTACTCGGGTTGTATAGATCGTCATATAATTGTACATTTTTTCTAGAATGTTTACCTAACATTCTTTTTTAAAAGTTATTCTTATAAAATGAAATGTTTAATCAGTTGCTTTACAAATACATGTATACTTGGCGTTACATGTTTTTTACATTGGTATCTATTTGTCTTACCTGTTACTAGAGATTCTGTCTATACTTTGGCATTGTTTCAAGACTTTATTGGGTAAATATTCCGCAGGCTGTCGCTTCAGAACAAGTTATAACTTTTCATTCGTTTTTATTTTAATATTTTACAATAATAAAGTTATCGTGAGCTTTAGTATGGAAAAGTGAAAGTTATAATGGGAAATATGTATACTTCGGTAACCATTTCATCTACTTAATGAACGTTTCAACCAACATATATCATCTAAGCTTCGAAATATTAGTTGAAACTTTTATTTCTTGATGAAATGATAACCAAAATCTACTCAATACCCATAGTTACATTCCCTGTACAAGATAACTTGTATTTTCGGAAAATATTAAACTTTACCTCTTTAAAACACTCCTCGTCTTAAGCTGTATTTATGAGACATATATTCATGCTGTACTGATATATTATGAATTTAGTAATATTTTATTTATAAAATTGTTAGTAAAATTCATGTATTAAATGTAACATGTATGCATTAAATTGTCTTGTAGTCGAACAAGAGTAAATTTTATATTTAGATTATTTTTTATTTAATCCAGCCTGTTTCTTCACTGTTAAATCATTAATATGGAAACAGTAAAGCTTTAAAACTTCGTCAAAAGATGGTTGTACGAGTATTTGCTGTATATCCAGTAATAGTCAAAAAAGCAGATACTGATAAATATATGTATACAGTTTATGCCTAATTCTATCAATGTTGTATATAAAAAAAACAGACTATTTGAGATAATGCGAACCTAAATAAAAACAAACTCCATCACTTGAGTCGTACTTTCTATTAAATTAATAAAATAACTATCGGAATACTAGTTTCTATGAAACAGGCCCAAAACGCACCATTATCTGCTTAAAAAATACATTTTGCCTGTATTACGAATAAAACGTAGCGAATAAATTACGTTCTAGCTGTTTAGCTTATTTTTGTTCAACTAATTCATAAAGATCTCAAACCAAAAACTTCAGAAAGATGGAAAACATAAACAGCAGGGATAGCGGGAAAATGCCTAAAACCCCTTTCAAAATGCAATTTTATATCTCAGGTCAATTTTAAATTTCTGATAAAAAAAAATCTAAAATTTTACTGATCTATTTCTTCTCTTCTTATGATACCTTTTCTCAGGAGATACCTACTTACAAAATTTCAATTAGATTAAAACAAATTGAGACGACATCATTAATCGTTTTCTAGCTATTATGGAACGGTTATTAACGTATTTCCAATCCTCTCTGACGTTCGATTTATTGCTGCATTCCATTTTTCAGGGAAAATATTACTAAATCTAAAGAAACAATAATCGTAAAATATAATTGTAATGTAATGGTAAATATTGCTATTTATTGTTTAACTGACGTATTATGACTTCTGACTTGCAGTGTAGCATGTCTGACCCTAACTCCTGCTGTCTGTACCCAGCCATCAACTGCACAGAAATTGCCGGAAGGAACCTTTGTGCTCTCAACCCCGCTGCAATACCTTCGCTCCTGTCATACAACAATGGTATCTTGTAAGGAAAGCTACACAAGACTTTGATTCATTGCAAATATAAAACGGTGTCTATAAACTACTGTCTGTTTGGTTAATTTCGAAGAAATTTTAAGATAAAAACTTCAAGATACTCAAAAAAACAAACAAAAAACATTGGTTCTCATTATATTAATAATATATCATTGTCACCATATATCCATCCCTTAAAAAATAGTCTGATTTGAATTAATAAATATTTTTTTTTTCATATAGACATTAATTATCCATTTTCTTTTATTAAATTAATTTATTCATTAAAATTTACAACTATATTATAACAATAAAACAAGTAAATGCTTGGTATGATACATCATTGCAAATATAAAGACAAGTAGAGAAACTGCCCAGTGGTAATACTCAAATAATAAATTCAACTTAGAAGATCAAGAGGCCATCTTCTTTTCAGACGCCTCGGAGGATTATCAGGAATTGAAGAACTAGCTAGGTTTGAAACTAGTTGGTGGGTTTGAGTGTGAATAAATTATCCATCATATCTTATGATTATCCATGACAAACCTATCCCTTATGATATACAATTTATGTTTATTAAAAAATAAAGAATATATTTATTTACATTAATTTTACATTTGTTGAACCTAATTATAAAATTAAAGCAATATTAATACTTATTTTGAAATTAAAATGAAATAAGCTTATCCATTTTTATTTTTCTGTATAGTTAAACCCTTTAATTCATTCCTAGGTTCTAAAAACTCATAAAATGTTTTACATCAAGTTGTTGCCTGCAAAGCGCTTCATCTTATTCGTCTAAAACACGAGAGAGAGAGATAGAGAGATAGAGATAGAGATAGAGAGAGAGAGAGAGAGAGTGAGAGAGAGAGAGAGGGAGATTAAACGCTAACAAATTTAAAAATTAAACTTTTAATCTAGAACATGTGCGCCGCGCTCTACTCCGCACAACATAATCCTGGTTGATGGCTTTGAATAGATTAAATTGCGAAGTTACTGCTCTCAATCACTCATTTTTATTTTTCAGTTTTATCGAGGATGTTTAATTTCATTAATTTACTTTTTACATATTTTACGAGCTTTAAAAGAGCACTAGGTCCCTCCAACACACGAGTGTGTCGAAAGCTTTTAAATAATTAGTTAATATATGAAAAAGCTTCTTTAAATCTATTTTTAAAATTCATCCATTTTATATTTAAATAGCTATTTACATATATAGGGAGCAGAATGCCTCCGTGGTACAACGCCGAATTGCCGTGCCGAAGGTTTTGACTATATAATCTGTCCCCCGGAGATGGATCCTATGGGCTCTAATACTCTCCTGGTGTTCACTATGGAGGAAAAATCTGGCGGTTGAGCGTTATCAATAGCGAAACAATACAGTCTCGACCAAGTACTGAACCACAGATCCTGCATGGGTGGTAGTGGTACAGATTTTTTTTTTAATGATGTTGCAATGATATGTACATATCATTGCATATAAATGTTTGAACATAGCATTCCAAAGAATGGGCGCTCGCAAAATTCATAAAACATCACATTTAAAAGGATATTTGAATTCCATACAGTATTGAAAATATGTTACAAATGTAACATTTAATACAGTACATATAACATTATTAGGATTGATACGGACTACATAAAATTCCTGGCCTGATATCTCTGATTTTTTTATAGAAAGTATCCATCTGGGGTAGTCAATTTATTCATAATTCAATCATTGCGAAAAGTAAAATGTTATAATGATACTTGTTGATAGAATTAAGTATTTACATAAAGTGATTGATGTCGAATATTTTCCCATTTAGTTGAGCAACATCGAACCGTTTTGATAATACACTTAAAAAGGAAAATTATATAAATCGTTTAAATTATAAATAAAAATAAAAAGGATTAACGAACCAGAAGGCTCGATACCACCTATATCCGTTTACAAACCTCCGTCCACGGAGCACCACCCAAACCCAATCCCGCTAGATCACACTTAACGCAATCCTCCCACCTACGCCTCGGTGTACCCCTCAGACGCTTCCCAACTACATTCCCCGTGGTCTCATCCTTTTTTGGACCGAATATTCAACGTAACACCTTATTTGCGAAAACCTGAAGACGTTGTTCATCCTTAAGTGTTAGCGGCTAAGTTTCACATCCGTAAAGAAGAGATGGAAGGATGATTATTTTATAAATTCTGATTTTTAGATTTTGGGACCGAATAATAACAAGCATTTCCCGCCTTTAATCGCGCCTTTATTTCCTCTTGAATTTCGTTGTTTCTAGTTACCGTAGACCCTAAGTACTTAATCATCTCCACATGTTCGAACTTATTCCCTCCAACAATAATATCATCAAATTTTCGCTCTTTTTTCTGCTACTAGCCATATACTTTGTCTTATCCGACTTTATTTCCAGCACTATTTCCTTACCAGTATTCTTTAACGATTGTGTATTTAGTTTTATAGTTTCTGCGTCTTTCCCCAACAGTAACAAACCGTCCGCAAACCCAAGCACGGATATTTTACTATTCATAAACAATAATCGCTTTGTTAAATTGTTTTGTATATAAATGTATTAATATATAATTTAAAGTCAACTGAAACATTACAATTCTAAAAACTGTTCCACTACTACAATAAAACGATCTTGGGCTCAGAACATGGCCAACAAGCCAACAATTGTGGAGGCAGGTGGTTTGGCAGATTGAGTTTATTGAGACCCAGGAGAGTCTCCAGACTCCGCAGAGTCCTTTTATGGCTGTTTGATGATTAAATAAATTATGTACTACAGCTGAATTTGACCCTCAACACAGCAGCTCAGCGCTCTTCATGAGCGATCACTTCGCTTACCCTTCATCCAAAACGGTTAGGTAATTACATGGCCCAGCACAAGACCTAATATAATGCACCGTATGGTGCATTGAAAAATCCTATTATAGTGCTTTAATATCAAGGAAGGAACTACTTACTAAGTTTATCTACGGATAAATAATAACCAAGATAATACATTGTTCTGCACCAAAATCTGTCCTGGAAAAATAATGGTGTTTCCTTATGTTTTTTGGTGTGGTAAACACGAATCTGATGTCTGAAATTCTTTAACACCTACAGTTTTTTGTGAAAATCACAATTTTTAAAGGAAAATGATGATTTTGGATTACTTTAGCCTATGGCTAATGACAGATTTTATTTTTATTTTATAATAGAAACCCATGTATTAAGTTAGGTAGAAGCATGTAGTTGATGGTATGACAGTCCACATATTTTAATTTGCTCCTGTAGTAATCTAACCCCATTTAAATGTAACTGTCTACTTCTCTGACCAGGAAGGCTTGACAAAACTACCTGCTGGATCCCTCATGACTTCCCTTTTAGAGGCAGAGGGACACGATTAGCAGGGAGAGGACCCAGATACCTGGGAGGGGACCCTTGACTGGTTAGTTGATCCGTAAGATTGATCTCTTGACCTATATTCTGAACATGACTCACGAGTGCAAAAATCGAGTGAGCATTTTCTGTTATATCTGTGATGAGGTGATATTGAAAAATTAAAGCAAGCCATTGTCTCCTCTAGTGAAGAAGTCCTACCATCTTTATTTTGGATGTAAAGTAGGAGATCAAGATAAGTATTGGGCTCCTAAAGTTTGCTACAGTAGATGTATGGGGCAACTTAGAGGTTGGCTTCAAGGAACACACAAAGCAATGCCCTTTGCAATTCCAATTATGATTACAAAACCATGTAAGTGACTGTTATTTTTGCATGACAAATAGAAAAGGATTCTCAAAGCGAACAAAATCCAATATGGAATACCCTAATTGTCCATCTGCAATTCAACCTTACCCCATAATGATACGTTAACAGTCCCAATGCCACCTGAAACAGTTTCTATACTTCCAGATGAAGAAACTATCCCAGAGGATGTAACACCCGAGCCTGAATGCAGTAGAGAATCCTCCAGTTGTAATCCATCTGAAGAACCTATACTAATAAGCCAAGATAAGTTCAATGACTCAATTGCTCGGATCGCGGCTACAGCAGTGTAATCTTCTTGAATAAGGGTTAAAATATCGTATTTTAGGAGTTGTGAGTCAGAAGTTCTTCATTCCTTTTCAGTGGGTGGGAATCTTGTTTACTGTAGTGATATACTTGGTTTGTTGGACAAACTTCGGTCACCACAAGATAGCTCGGAATGAAGGTTGTTCATCGACAGCTCTAAATTCAGCTTAAAAGGTGTTATTGGAAACAAGTACCCCTCAGTCCCAGTTGCTTATGCAGTAGAAATGAAAGAAACTTATGAGAACATTAAAATACTAATGGAAAATATAAAATTTAGTGAATTTAAGTGGAACGTATGTGCTAATCTCAATGGTAATAGCCATGCGTACAGGTCTTCAAGCAGGTTACACAAAAGTACTGTTGTTTTCTATGTGAATGGGACAGCGGAGCAAGATTATGTCATTACACAAGAGTGGCCTTCTCGAAAAACGAATGTGCCCGGCCAAAAAAACATTGCTTATCCTGCTTTGATTGACAATCAAACTGGGCCTAATGAAAAATTTTGTTAAAGCAATGGACAAAGACGGGGAAGGATTTGTTCACCTTAAAATTAAGTTTTCTAAACTTAGTGATGCAAAAATTAAAGAGGGAATTTTTGTTGGTCCACAGATACGATCACTTGTAAAAGACCAGGAGTTCTTAGAAAAATTGACCACTCCAGAAAGAAGAGCATGGGATTCATTTAAAGAAGTATGCAGCAACTTTTTGGGATATGTGAGGTCGGATGACTATGAACAAATTGTGACTGAACTGCTACAAGCCTAACAAGTACTTGGCTGTAAAATGTCCTTAAAAATCCATTTCCTCCATTCCCACCTAAACTTTTTCCCCACAATCTTAGAGCTGTATCTGATAAACAGGGAGAACGGTTCTATCAGGATATTGCCGAAATGGAAAGGAGTTATAGTGGAAAATGGAATGAAAAAACGCTCGCTGACTACTGCTGGAGTCTAGAGCCAGAAACACTTCAAGAGGACTACAAAAGGAAAAACTCCAGCGCATAATATTTCATATTTTATTTTTGTATTATTATTCTAAAGGGAATTTTGGGCTTTTAGACAGACTAAATATAGACTTTATCATTACTATTATTCACCGGGGCTGCAGAATTAAAGTCAGAATGTTTAAGAAAATTTCTCAATTGAGACTGTAGTGTAGTAGCAGTTAGAATGTACCAAAACAATAAGTATTTCTTTTTTTCTAGACTGTATATTTCACTATGCTATTATAAAGTAGAAACTATTAGTTTATATAAAAGATTGTCTTTTATTATAACGCCATCTTCAACAATAACTCTGAGTTATAAATCAAGAGAAGAATATGCAGCCGGTTCCCGGGGGAAGACGGTCTATAAAATCATTAGTACGAGGGGTGGCGCTGTACTCAGCAATGATAATTAAGAAGGAGAAACAATTATTCCTGAAATTTATTGGAGAGGGGATTCCAATGCATACTAAAGCCAGCCTAGGGCCCCTCAGTCAGCCATCAGCCGGAGAACAAATAATTACCGAGCAACATATTAAATCTGCCCTGTTGTATATTCATAGGGGGTGGATGAGGGGTTGGGTAAGACGTAATAACAAACAACCGCAGGGAGCCTTTGTGAGGAGGAAGCCTGGTCAGCAGGATCTCAAATGCTCCGTTATTGTTGCCTCCAATTATCGTCCAAACGCAATCTGCCTTATCACTTAAAAATGCCCCCCTAACAACTTTTTTTATTATTATATAACACTCTTTATAATATAGTCAGACGAACAGTCCATGTTTATTTATATGTGTGTGGTATGCATATGGTAGTCCAGACCAAGTTTAGCTATGCCTAAACCGGTTTGTCTGAGTTTAAACCCTTAATTAATTTAAAACTCCTTAATTATCACCGCTTATGGCTTTCTATATAAAAATGTTAGACTATATTATAGATGATCATTACAGACAAGTACATGCACCCATACAAACTATAGTTTGCGGAGGTTGGAAAGTCCGTAGTTAGAACTCGATACCATTATATGCGTCTAAAATAAATTTGTGTTCAGTATTTCTATTTGATTCATCATTGGAAGGCAATGAATAGACTACTTTAATAAAAAATGATTCACTGTAAGATTGGCTTCACAACATTTCTTTAATAACCTGTGAGCTATTGAGCCAAGTGTGGTCTATTGTTCAAAAATGTAGAAAGCGACCTTTTTAGAAGCCTGGTCAGCACGATCGGAAATTCTCGAATATTATTAAATGAAATAATCATCCAATCGCAGCTTTCCATGCCACTTAAGAATGGCACATCTGATCTAATATATTACTAGTCGTTTTATTGTTCACCTTATCGTATATAAAAAAAAATATATATTTATTTTTAATCGTTGTCTGAAATAATAATCGGAGTATTGCCAGACGGCCTAGCCATGTATCTAGTAATATTTATAAATAGCATCAAGTTTTCTCTACTGAAGCTTCTATTAGACTTGTTTGCTTCTGTTTAAAATTCTTAAGTCATCAACGCCCATGGTTTGAAGTATATAATGTCAGTCTATATCACAGATGATTATGACAAACACACACACACACACACGTTGTTCGGACCCAGGAACAACCGCAGGCTGCTGATATCCAGTGTGGTCCCATCCATCCTGCTCTACGCAGGACACTGCGGCTTATAGAAGACCGATGGTGTCGGTATATCGACGGTGTGCTCTAAGAGTGATCAGCGCGTTTCGTACGGTATCATACGAAGCGGCCTGCGTGGTCACCATGATGCTACCAATTGAGCTGATCGCTGAGGAATGGAGGCGGTCTTATAACAGTGCTGACCTCATTCCCAGAGAAGAATTAAGAAAGCAGACAGTTAGGGAGTGGCCACGTCGTTGGGATATGGCATTTAGTGGAAGGTGGACGCACAGGTTGGTGCCCTATATTGAGGCTTGGGTTAATAGAAACCACGGGGAGGTCGACTATTACATCACTCAGTTTCTCACAGGGCATGGTTGCTTTCGAGCCTACCAGCATAGGTTTAATCTCGATGATACAGGTGTATGTACATTCTGCCCAGGAGCGGAAGATAGCGCAGAGCACATATTCTTCTTCTGTCCCCGCTTTCAAGATGAGAGGATGGAGTTCCGACGCGTCTGCGGCTCAGATCCCACTGCAGATAATGTTGTCAACCTTATGCTGATCAATAAGGATTATTGGATGGCAGGCCAAAGGTTAGCAGCACAGGCCTGTAGCCGAAATTAATGAGGCGGCACTCAGACACTCCCCTCCCATGATGTAATGCCTAACGGCGGTCCCGTGGAGAGTGAGAAACAGGTGTAGGGAGGTTGGTTTTAGTGGGTAAAAATCCCACACACGGATAGGTACGGGCCTATTCGCGTCTTTTGAAGATTTCCACCTACGCTCGTAAAAAAAAAAACAACACACGTTGTTGGAGAAAATGCATGTATAGTTTGAGAAGGATAGAAAGTGTGGTATTTATTACGCAGGTAGCCAGCTTTGCACTAGCAGTATTTAAAAAGGCGTCACATTACGTCATTTCTACATTACGGTCTTATCCGTATCGGCTGTGCTCCCTCAACATTTCTTTACAAAAATATTTAAAAAATGATAACCTAGAAAAAATGCACTTATTTCGGTATTTGAATCTGATGTAATTTCCTTTTTCTTTACTTATATGAGATTACTGTTATATGAGAAGGCTATAATTGATTATTATAATAGCTTTCTCATATAACAGGAAACTAAGCCAGTTGAAATTACTCATCTTGAAATACACAATACTAAATATATTAGACGTCCTCAAATAAGCTGTCCCTTTGTTTTATTGAGGTATATTTTCAAGCCATTTTTTTCGGATCGTTCCAGTTTTATAAATTATAAAACGTATAACCCCCTGACATAAAATGTAAGAAGTAACGTCCCTTGAAGGAACTATTGAGAGAGACCGATACATTCCAAATGGACAAAGGAGTTAGGCAGGGTGATAGCCTTAGCCCTCTATTATTCATATGTTTTATAGGTTCATACCAATACTAATCGGTCGATGGAATATGGGTCCTGTCGTCGTCCAGAGCCTTCTCTACGCTGATCGTTTCGTTCTTCTAACGGACTGTAAGGATAAGCTGCAGCAAGGCCTTGTGGAATGGAAAGAGGAGCTCCAACGTAAGGGAATGACAATAAATATTGCCAAAAGCAAAGTGCTTGTCATATATTTAGGCATGAACAGGAAGATGTACGCTTGTTATGCAATGGTGAGGCTCTCGAAGTGGTGGACCACTTTTCCTACTTCAAACCAAAGTAGATGAAGTAGGTAATATAATCAATAAAGCAAATTAGATATATTACCAGATCTTTATTAGCATAGTTGGCCACCGAAATGTAGGGAAAGCGTCGGAACTTCATATATTCAAAGCAGTGTACCTCCCAACACTTACATATGAGAGTGAAAGTTCGGTCATGCTTAAAAACAATAGGAGCTGAAATGAAACACCGTCGGTAAAACAAGGAGTGACCGAGTGAAGACCTCATGAAGAACTGAATACCTCAATCGAAAAAAGACAGCTCAAGTGGTTCGGTCATGTCTGTCGCATGTACGAATAATGGGTTCCTAGAAAGGTTATGGAAGCCCGCCCGATAGGCAGAAGACCCCGTGGTCGCCCGAGAATCCTCTAAGAGGATTATATCCAAAGAATAGGAGGTAAAAGAGGAAAACCCGTGGCTCAAATGAGGAGGAGTTGTCAGGACCGGGAAGGGCTCCAATGGATTGAATTTGTTATTGACATACCTAGTTAATTATGTAATAAGTTTTAGTGTGTTTTCCAATTAAGTTGTATTTTTTTCTAGATGGGGCCGATAACAAACAATTTACCATTTTTTTTTCGCTGATGTTACAAGTCTTGTTTGAACTAGGTATAAACCCCTGCCAATATCCCCAACCCCTAAAACAACTTTAGCGGCAGGCCGGGTTATCCAATTAGAGATTGCGGTGACCGTACAAACAAATTTCACACCCTCCCCATCCCCGGCGGTTTCATCGACACATATCGTCCCGATGATGATAGATATAAATAGCATTAGAGTTATGGGGGATCGGTATGGAGTTTTTTTCTTTTATACGTAAGGTTGATACAATTGTGAATGAACGAATTTTGTATTTCTTTAGTGTAAAGGTATGCCCTGCATTCAGTCCTTTGTTTTAAGTTAGTATACAACCACCTTTTTTTTACAAAACAAAATTAATTAAATGCAATAGTTTTCTCGACATTACTAAGCTTGTGTCTTTTGTCCCGAAATCTAAAAATCAGAATTTATAAAACTATCATCCTTTCATCTTTTCTTTACGGATATGAAACTTGGCCGCTAACACTGAAGAATTAAGAACGTCTTTAGGTATTCGAAAATAAGGTTTTACGTCGAATTTTCGGTCCAAATGAGGATGAGAACACTGGGGAATATAGGATATTACATAACAGGAATTGCAAAGCATGCGTTCAGCAAATATAATTCAACTGATAGGGTCATGAAGATAATGATAGACCTGTAAAGCTTAGTAAAGAACGAATTCCTAAAATCGCTTTGCCGACTAGGAAGCTTCTGTGGGGTAGACTGAGGTGTAGGTTGTAGGATTGCATCAAGAGTGATCTGGCTGATTTGGGTTTGGGTAGTGAGTGGTCCGTGGACAGAAGTTTGTAACCAGAAATTAGTGGTATCGGCAGCCTTCGGGTTCGTGAAGGCTAATTATTATTATCTATCTATTTTTTCACGCATTTGCGGGTTCAAAGCAGAGATGGGGACAAGTCCAACCATCTGCAGTCATTATTTTTTTATTTTATATTTTTCTTCTTCAAACGTTCAAAAATTTCCTGGCTGTGTCTAGGAGAACTGCCTGTTGAACCTCCTTTAAAACCTCAAGCGGAAGTCCCAGATTCTCAATGCTCTCTAACGTGGATCTGAATTATGAATCAATCCTTTTGTGGAAATTATAATAGCTGTTACCACCACGATTTCCATACGGTATAGCTCCTTTAGCTCAGCCGCTAGTTCCTGACACTTTCGAAGTTCCTCTCCAACAGTTGAATTTACATTAATGTCGTTAGGGATTGAAATATCAATAATACTTGCTTTCCTCTCACTCAACTTTATAAAGAGGATGTCTGGTCTTATGACTCACATTACGGTCTGTTATAGTGGACTCATCCCAATATAGTTTAAGGGGATCTTTTTGTAGAAGTCTGTTGGGATGGTCCATTTTCATCTAGAAGGTTGTATTTCACCGCCAGGGCTTGATGCTATAGTTTGGCAACATTGTATTGCCTCTGTAGATATTCGGTACCAGCCAACACCCCACATCCACCAGTGATATGTTGGACTGACTCCAACGTTGCCGTGCATAGTCGACATTTATGTGGCGTTGATGCGTAATTTAGAACAAGTCGTCTATATGATCTGGTGGTGATAACTTGGTCTTGAATGGCCATTACTAACTCCTCTGTCTCGGAGAATACCTAGCCAGCCATTAACCAATCAACTGACATCTCCTTGTCAATGGAGCTATCATTTAATTTGTGATAGAACCTCTCATGCAAACATTTGGTTTTCCATTCCATGAACCGTTAATTTTCTGAAATAACTGGTGGTTCAGCATCTTTACTCAGATTTAGTGCAAATATACCAGAATCCATCCATGAAAAAGGGACATATTATTATTGCTATATATTTTTCTCACAGATTTCTCTGGCACCAAATTCACATCCCGGAATTCCAGCATATGCCGGATAAATACACCATTCCGTACCAAGGGTATAATATAAATGTTCAAATATTTTCTGACGATGCTGGCAGTTCCCGGCATAACCGCGTTCTTTGTTTCTACAAGTCCCCAACTTATTTCCAGCGTCTTCATAGATCTAATCGCTTCCTCAGGAATTAAACCATTGCTGGATAGAATAATTGGCCGTACTTTTACTTCCACCAATCGGTAGAGATGCTTTAATTCCTCGCAGAGCTCTTGATACTTACGTATTTTTTCGCTCAATGTTTTGAAAACGTTATCATCAGCAGGATCAACTTCGATGATGGTGGTTTTTTTGTCTATGAGTTGGATGTCTGGTCTATTGTGGGGTATATTATGGTCAGCGATCATAGTTTGATCCCAATATAGTGTGATGTAATATTTTTCTAATATTGCTTGTGGCTGGTATCTGTTAAATGGGTGATGACTGTTTATTAAATTATATTTTTGAGCCAGTGCCTGATGTACAATCTTTGCAGCATTATTCTGCCTGGTTAGATATTCTTTACCTGCTAATGCGTTAGCCAGAGGTGACAATTTGAAGCGATTCGTATGTTGCTTTGCATCGGGGATATCAGTCTTCGATAGCTTGGTACAGAATGTGCTTTCTATATGAGTTTGTTGCTATGACCTGTTTCTGTATTGCCAGAAGGAATCCCTCAGTCTCGGGGAACATTTTTCCTGTGGTCAAATTCAATATTGTCATTCTATGATCTCAAGGAAAAGTCAGATCCTTTGATCTGAATTATATTTAAACAATAAAATGAGATGCCCTGAGATCGTTATATATAGTAATTCTATATCATTAATAAATAAGAGACACATCCCTCTCTTCTCCGAAGGTTGACTGACCAGGAGTTTTTTATTAAATAATAATAATTATTGAATAACATATTCATTTGTGCTGATCTTGGTTACAAGATAACTTATAAAACTACTTACAAAGAAAGGGGTACGCATTATGTGACTTGCTACTTCTCGATCATTGCTTCATCCAGTCCCTTCCATCTTGAGTTGACCGCTCCTTCCGAACAACTGCCGCTCTTATCTTAAGGTCCCCTAAGGGACACTACCAGTTGAATCCCCCTTATCCTATTTATCTAGGTATTCCAGATGTTATAGGTAGCATCACCTATAGCACAACCGATGGACAAACGTTTCTAAATTGATGCCCGGAGTATTCAAAGAACTGAAATACCTTCCATGGAGTTTACACTTCCATGATTCTGTAAGGGTCTCTTCTGTTGGCATTGCTGTTGGATTTCGCCGAAGCAAATTCAGTGGCTCTATAGTAGCAGTCAAGGGTAGGAATAGTCGACAGCATCGGTGAACTACTACTCTTAAAATAGGGTCTAAGCCTTCCTTCTTGTTCACGACAGCCTTTCAACAGACTAATAATGCCCATACCTAAGTAGCCGAAAGAACCGCCCACTTATTCAAAGCTTTTACCAGATTTCCTGCTGATAAATTAGTTTTTAGAAGTATTCTGAACCGTTTCTTAAATCCTTCTTCAAAGATTTCATTGACCTCTTTTTTTAATGTAAGCAGCTTTGAGATGCCAAGATACTTATCGGGACTTGTTACCTGGAGTTGCTTGATGATTTCACTATTGGAAAGTTTCACTAATGTTAGCTGAATCCTTGTATTTTCCTCTGTGTATATTAAGGGTTGCAAATTTTTTATGGACATTTTTTATCACCAATATCTTATGTGAATGAACTAAATAATTCAAGAAGAGTTCTTATGTCCCTCTCATTCTTTGGAAAGAGCTTTAAGTCATCTATATAGAAAGAATGGGAGATCATTGCTTCCTGATTCAGGGAAGAACCTTTTCCAGATTGATTTAAAATGGAGCTTGGATGATTAATCGCAAGGCAGAACCATAAAGAACTCTACGAGCCACCCTAAAATATTCCTCATTTTATTGAAATTTTCTCCGCGACAAGAGTGTTCTTTTTAGTTGGATACACCAATGACACTTCCCATAGCTTCATAAGTCGTTGCAACAGTTCTGTCACTTCTTATCATAAATTTATCATTATTATCATAATTTTTTTTTTTTATTCGGGATTTTACAACTAATGTATCCCGATACCCAAAATCTTTTCCCGCGAATCCTTCCTATCGGCCCATTCTTCGTCTTCCTCTCGCCGCCCTCTTGCTGCCATTCCTTTTTTTACATCCTCCATCCATGTCTTCCTCTATTTCTTCTATAATTTGGTTTATATAGGAAGAATTTATTTGGCAAGAAGACAATAGAACCATCTATTGTCGCTCATTCTCATCAGGTGGCCAAACCATTGAAGCCTCCTGAACCATCCTAAACGTTACGATAGTTTTTGTAATTCAATATAGTAACTGAAATAATTGTTGATTTTTTTAATTAAATTAAAAGTTACAATAAATTTAGTTAACAAGGATCGAAACTAAAAAAAAAACTTATAACATTGCGAAGGAATTCAAACTAGTGGTATTTATTCCGCAGGTTGTCGCTTTGAGTCACAACAAGTTTTATCTTTTCATTCTATACCCTTTTAGTATCTATCTAAAACTACCATTGATCAAGAGCTTTAGTATGGAAAATAGAATTTAATTATGGAAAATATGTATACTTTGGTATTCAATTGATCTATAAATGTACGTTTCAGCAAACATTACCGAAATCTACTCATTAGCCATATTTACATTCTCTTTTGCATACTACAGTTCACGAAAACTATTAGTATTTTTGGAAAATATTAAAAATGAAACGAATAGATGGTTAAAACTTATTGTAACTCTACTCGAATCGACAACCTGCTGGACAGATACCCAACAATCAATTGAATTAATCTTCTGATGGTTGATGAAGTATGGTGGGATTATAAACGACATATTTGATTCAAGCGGTATGTTATCAATCACTGGAGATTAAAAATTAATAATTAAAAACAAATAAAATGTTTGCATAGCTATATCTCTAAAGCAAAAACTTTCTTGTCAGTGTTGAAAGGTAATTTTACCAATAATTTAGTTATCTTCTACATGGTGTTAAAAATATAAAATAGATATTGAAGGTTTTAATGAGTTATATCTATCCTTCGACCATAACACTTGATGAAAACAGTGCAATTTCACCATTGACTAAAGATTGAGACCTTGATGAGCTTATGGTTCTAATGATGGGCTCATCGTTGAGTTAAAAAAATTACTAAGTTCATAAAGCATAATGTTAACATCATAAAAAATAATTTGCATAGAATAATGGAGTAACCTAATTTTAATCATATATCACAACCTATTTTTTTTTTATCAATTAAACAATTATATGATAGACCAACCAGGAGCTTTAAATCAACAGTTGTGAAAATCATATTCCTCCCAGCTGTTCATTTTTTATAGGGGAAGAACAAGCAGGATTTAGGAAAGGTTTCTCAACTGTGGATCACATTCACACAATAAATCAATTTATCTAGAAAACTAAAGAAATAACTTCCCTTTGTATGTCTTTTTTCTCGATTTTAAAAAGGCCTTCAATGGCGTTCTACATACCGGCGTTCTTAAAGCTTTAAGAATCATAGGAATCGAAGAGAAATACGTGAGAATTATTGCAGAGCTATACAATGATATGTCAGCATATGTCATTTAAAAGAAGGGTTAAATCTTTAGTCTCGAGAAGGGTGTTAGAAAAGGGGATTCATTATCTCCCTTGTAGTTTATTCTGGTGTTGGAAACGATATTCTGGTCTCTTGGATGGGAAAAAGCAGGAATAAAAGTAAATGGTCGATGGTTAAGTAACCTACGGTTTGCAGGAGATATTGTACTTTTTGCCAATGATACCCACCAAATGCGAGAAATGCTAAACAGCTTCTAAAAACTCTGCGAAGAAATTGGTATATACCCAAATTATAACAAGATCAAACTAATGACCAATAACTCAAGGGAAGAAATAAAAATGAACAAATTCACCCTGAAATACGTGGAGGAATATGTATACTTGGGCCAGTTAGTTTCCTTTTCAGATAGAGCAACAAAAGAAGTTCAGAAAAGAATAGCATTTGGTTGGAACAAGTTCTGGTCTCTGAAGTACATAATGAAAGGAAACATAAGTATTGACCTAAAACGACAGATTTTCGACAGATGCATTATGCCAGCGGTGACCTATGGCTCCCAAGCATGGTCTTTGACAAAAGCCCAAGAGAAGAAGATCAAGGTGTGTCAGAATAGCATCGAAAGAAGTATAATGAAAGTAAAGAAAAGGGACAAAATCAGATGTGAAAAGTTAAAAAAAGAAACAGGGCTCAAAGACACATCCTTGCAGATAATAAAAAGCAAATGGAAATGGGCTGGACATCTCCTGCGGTGCAAGGACAGCAGATGGTCAAAAATAGTCACGGAATGGACACTATATGACCGAAAAACGATGAGAGGTAGACAATTGAAGAGATGGAGGGATCCATTTAGGATTTATGCAGGACCCCTCTGGTGGAGAGCTGCTAAGGATAGAGATGTGTGGAAGAAGAAATGGTTGGCCCTTACAAATCCCACATCCCAGTAGGGCTAGTCTAGACAGGGAAGTGGTAATGACTACTAATCCAATAGGAAGGCTGATGCAAGAAAAATAAAAATGTGTGTATAAATATTTATATAGTAAAGAATTGTTTTTTTTATATAGCAAAGAATTGTTTTTATCTTGTTTGTAAATTTATTTTATAGTAATTGTATATTTCATGCATAAATAAACGCTATTTTCATTTCATTTCATTGATTCAGCTAATATTAGATTCAGTAGCAAATCAATGCAGTAGAATTCAAATTTAAATCACGCGCCTAGTCACGGCTGCCACTTCTCCTGTCTTCTACTGCCCCACTTCTCCATCAGGCACCGGCCCGCAACACCGCCTCTTCTCCACCAGACGTCGAACTCACCGCATCCCTCCCTCTTCACCTTCAGTCGCCTCATGGAACCGTTATACTGATAATGTCCGCCAATGGCCCAGATACGTCTAGTATCAGACGTATCTTAAAGATAATTTTGTAAGATGGGTGCCCTTTATGTTCCAGATGCATAATAATTCCTAGCAACCAGATGCCGTCAGAGAAGAGGTAACAAGTCTCCGAAGCCAAACTGTATGTTCAGTCTAATTAAATTATTCAGACTCTGTGAACGAGTTATCGCCATCATTAAGTTCGCCTAGAACCACCACCACTTCAACTAAAGACTATAAAACCATATCGCCGTATCGCCCAATCGCCCCAATCAGGAAAACTAGTATTCTTGTTGAAATTTGAGGTCATATACTCAAACTATGTACTTAAGGGGTTTGGGAGATTAAGAGTATTGATGGAATAGCATTTGCATTAAGCATAGTTAGGATTCAAGCGACAAAATTACAGAAACCAAAAATTTGCTTTATTCTGGCTGACCTCTACTTTTTTTTTTCATTTATAAATATTTATTTTTATTATGAACTCTAAGAATAACATAACGAAGATTAGAAAGGTTAAACCATGAAAACAGACACGGATCACAGCCACACAAAAACTTTGAATAAAAGCTATCAGTTCTACTATATCTGTGATCCTCTCATACTTTGCCCTAGAGAATGTGTTTTGAGTTTTTAAAATATATTTGCTGTTATATACCACGGTCAGAGCCAACATATGCTCATCAAACAATAGGTTCCATCCTGAACAATGTTCACATTTATCGCAGCATTGTATACCCTAGAAAGATTTATGAGAGATCCTAGATGTCAGTTCTACCAATATAGCAATGTGTATACAAAAATCAGGCAACGCGAAATGGTATGTAATAATACGAATGAACAAAAAAAGTTGATGTTTATATGATGTTAGTAAAACATTCTATTTCGGTCGCGGCGATCTGCCAGATCGTTTGCTACATATGAGCCGTCCAGAAGAGTTGCACACCAGTCAGGGAGGCACTAAACTCACCCGGGTCATCCACAAAACAGCTATTGGGAGCATGAAGTCTTTCAAATATTAAAACTTGAAAATCGTAAACGATAAAATGGATGTTGTGGATTAATGGGGTGGAATAGGTTAAAAATCTGAGATGTTATTTTATGAAACTTAGCAAGCATTAATAATAAAGCTCTTTATTATAGATTGTTGTTAACGTAATAATAACAAACCTTTTTAATGGTACATTTTTTATAGGTTCTTTCTTTTACAGAATAGTCCAGGAAGGCTTTAATAAACCTTTAAATTTATCCATGAGAAGCGAGGGGATGGTTGACTGGAAGATAGAGTAAGGAAGAAAATAGTTGGGGGTGCAGTCAAATAAAACACTAAATAAGTGGGTACTTATTTAATAAACGTCGGCACATAATTAAATAAGTACCCACTTATTTAGTGTTTTATTTGACTGCACCCCCAACTATTTTCTTCCTTACTTCAAATTTAAAATTATTGTTTAAAAAGAAAATTGATATTAAAATTATCAATTGGTACTCAATACCTTAATGTGAAGAAAGATAAGATTTTAAACTTTTTCTAAATTTTTGAACTTCTGTCCTTTCAGTATAACTAGGCTGAAATGGCCGCGAGTTAAAAACATAATAATAATGATGATGTAAATTACAAGAGCCTAACAAACCTGAGTTTTCAACGCAAATATTGACAACAAAGTTGGAAATCTTCGTCGGTGAATACTTTGTCTTTGTTCTTAATATTGCTACATAAACATATAAGTATATTAAGTACTCACTATTGTCCTGTTCAGTGATTCCACAATTGAATAATTCAAATAATGATTATCTAAAATACAATTTAAATAGAATCTTCCAGTGGAATCGAAAAGTTCAACTAGATTTTGATGTTTAAAGTTATTATCAGTATCGATTGCACAACTAATTGCATAATTCAACGACCTATCAGTTAACTATAATTATTCTACCAAGTTGATAAACAGAAATTATATAACTCATGCAAAGGCCACAAGGTGTCGCAATTATCAGCATGTTTTTCAGCTGTTATGTTTCTGTTATTTTTTAAAATAATTTTTATAAAAATAGATATGATTAGCTACTAATTACCGTCTTGAGAATTACCGTTAATAATCATATTACTATTAAGATCTATAAATCCAATTTAATTTTTTATGCTAAAACCATTGACTGACTGGTACTGGCCACGTCAAATTGACAGGAAGGGCCAGTGCAGCAGTGCAAGTGGCAGCAGCTGTCATATTGGAAGGTGTGCAGTTCACACAAAGAAGATTGAGTGGTACTACACTCTGCACTTCTCAGCTCTGTCGAGTGGCACTCTAGCGTCACAACTCGGAACTGATTGAATTTAGGTTGAGGGAGTCCTGTAATGAGAGTGAATTTGGTTGTTTTGGGTAAATTTATTATGTTGAATCGGCCATTCAGCCATTCCGTAAGAATTCTGCTTGCTATTACCAAAAAAATAGAGAATTTATATTTTTTTATATGATTCAATAGA
This sequence comes from Troilus luridus, assembly GCA_964056705.1. Classification (NCBI taxonomy): domain Eukaryota; kingdom Metazoa; phylum Arthropoda; class Insecta; order Hemiptera; family Pentatomidae; genus Troilus; species Troilus luridus. The sequence goes on from OZ057412.1 coordinate 179,649,054, forward strand.
AGAAAGAATTTTAAGATGCACGATAATGAAATATGTAAATCAGTCTCAATGAAGACGCACGATCTCTTGAATCAGTCATGACTTGAGACAGATGATATTAAAATAAGTAAAAGGAAAAAACTGTAACTCTTCAACTGAAGAAGAGACTTGTCTTAGATCACGCTGAACGGTCAGGTTACTCAAACTACTGTTAATTACATATAAATAAGTATATAATAATAATTCTCGAATACTAATAATGCAACAAAAAAGTAAGCTTTATTAATTAAATAAAATATATTAATAAACAATTCATGAAGAACACGATATATTGGCCAATATTTACTTTTATAATTTAAATTTTTACGTATAGAGGTTTGGGGCTCCACTAAGCCATCAAATCCCTTCTTTTCTTCTTCTTCTTCTTCTCAAGGATTCTTACTCAATCCTTATATTCCAATCCTAAATCCTTCGTAAAATCCTCGATGCTCCTTAATTTGTTAAGTACAAAGTCATCCATAACATCAAGATATCAATCATTTTATGAACAACTTTATTCCAACACAAACCCAGTAGTTTCAAACCTATCAACCTCTTAAATTCCTGATCTCTTTCAATTCCGATGCGACTGAAAAGAAGATGGCCTTGTGACCGTCTAAATTGAATTTTCTTAGTTAATCGAGTACTACCAGAGGGTTGTTTCACTACGTGCCTTTATCTCATGCTATTATATACCTTTCATCCCATTTGATAGATGTATTTATTATGTTTTTCCCGAAACGGCCTTTTAAGACCATGCGAATATCATTACTTGTCTTTCATCTATTTCGTATTTCTTTTTTCCCAGTATTTCTTTATAATTTCTGCGTGCCTTTGCTTCCTTTCTTCTAACCACGCAGTACCCGTTATTCTTAATTTTCCACAAGAATATTGATTTATTTTAATTTCTTCCGTATCGTTCTCTATCTAGGCCTATGTATATGACGTAGGCATAGTTGGAAGAATACCGAGGGATCTAAAACAGGCTTTTCTTGTTTTGGAGAATAGTGTACAGCGTATAGGTCTTCAGGTAAACCAAGTAAAGACTAAGTATATGGTGGCTAACCCTCCAAGGCAATCGGATCCCACCATCACGTTTGGTGCCTACACATTCGAAAGTGTCGACAGTTTTGTCTACCTCGGTTCTCTAGCCCGAGCAGATAGCTCAACCAGCCCAGAAGTTAAAAGAAGAGTTTTGCCCGATTATTAATGTTATTTTGGGATGGCAACAATTTTACGAAGTCGTCTGATATCAAGAAGAACCAAGGTCATGCTGTACAAAACAATCATTTGGCTTGTTTTAACTTATGGATCGGAAACCTGGCCTCTGTCCGGGGCAGATGCCAATAGTTTACTGCTCTTCGAAAGAAAAATATTAAGAAGGATGTTTGGAGCTCCTGCCTGACGTGGTGAAATACATAAGAATAGCTAGACTGAGATGAGTTGGACATGTGGCCAGAATGGAAGACGACGCTACCCTGAAAAGATTGCTGTTTGGGTTTGTTGACGGAAAAATAAAACGTTGGAGTCCACGACTTGGATGGGCAGATGAAGTCAAAAGTGAGGCAGGCAGCACCATTGAATCCATAGCTAGGAGTGCCTTGGCGCAGGATAGAGAAGAGAGTAACCGACGCCTTGATGCGGCCAGGACCCGTGCTGGGTTGTAGAGCCAGTGATAATTAATAAATTAATTGTACTCTATCTAGGCAGTCTTTGTCTGTTGTTTTTAATTTTTCATTTATTTTACAAGCCCTCCAACGCTCTTGAATTCACCGTTTTTGCCAAATGTTTTCTTGTTTAGTCCCACTTGATCCATTCTTACCATGTGTCCGTAGAATCTTAGCCATCTGATACTAATTTGTTTCTAGGGTTTTTAATCTTCATGTATATTTCCTGTTTGGTTCTTAACCTCTAGTCTTCTAGTGTTTTCTTGGAAACATAGATTCTCCTCAGGATCCTTCTCTCTATTTTAAGTAACTTTTCTAGTTCAGGGAGACTTCTCCATCTCCAGAGTCTCCATCCCTTACAAAATTACTGGTTTTATCAGCCTGTTTTTGTGTCTTATTTTCGCGTTAGAGGATAGGTTTTTCTTATTATTAATATTTCCTATTGCGAAGCATAGTTTTTCCAACATTGTGATTTTCTCTTATATGCTCTCTTTTTCCAAACTATTGTTGCATATTGTTTCTCACAGATATTTAAATCATTACAATTTAAGTAAACTTTGTTACTTTTATTCCTCCGTATTTTGTCTCTATTTTGTTTTGACGTAGTTTTTCTCTTTTGTTATAACTTCCGTCTTTATCTAATGTATAGTGATTATAAAGTTGTAAATTTTAATAAATAAACTTTTTTTAAATTATGAAATGGAAATAAATAATATATTTTAAATGTTTATGATGTTATTTAATACTTAACATTCTTCAAGATAGATACAATAATCTAAATTGATGATTGAAACTTGTTCAATATAAAACAACCAATCTTCATACTCTTTTTTTATTTACTCTACCTCCTTGTAACAGAGGCAGAGCCCTCTATCACCTCCTAGGTCTACTAGTAGGGGAAGAATGGCACACTTCACAACCAGCAGAAGAAGTGCTACAAGAATAAGAACAGGTACAGATGAAGACCATGTGCTCTACATATAGCCACAATTGTCACAATTGAATTGAAGGATAATCAATCAACAAAACTAATACTGGATGAAATTTCTCATGCACTCATAAATCGATAAACAAATGTAAATCAACAATTTATTTGCCTTACTAATAAGTAATGGATTTTTACAAAAAAAAACGCTGTTGTATTATTTAGGTGGTCTATTAAAGCAATATACCACAGATCTGAGGTTTTTCCATAAAAAAAAGTTACGATTTCAATCTCAATAATATATGATTCATAAGTTAGAGGAATGTGCCGTTTTCGACATTACTTTTGGATTAGGAAGGATCAATTGAAACGAAGTAACCCGCTCTCTATTTCGCTGGAAGGGATCCAAATATCTCAGGAAATTTATTACTATTGAAGCCTTAAGTTAGATGAGGTTACATTTTGGTTTATTTAGTCGGATAATTGGTCCTTTATGCTTTTCGTCGAGCAACACCGCCCTTAAAAATATCTATTACATCAGTTCTGGATACTGGCCAGATAAGATGAAATATAAAACTACCTTCCACCATTACTTTCCGTTTACGAGGAGATACATTAGCAAGGAAAAATTTTATTGCGAGGGAGGGAAAATAAATTCATTTTTGTGTTTACGTAACCGCATGAAGTCAGTCATATGTTCAGGCCATTTCTTCTTTTCTGCCGTTGATAATCGAATCCTTATCTGAATTTTTCCTTGCTGTGTGAGTTGTACTCCATCTGTATCGTTAACTATTTTATAAAATTTACTTATATCATATTTTCACTGTTGTATTTAGAAGCTTTTAAAGGTGTAATATTTTAGGGGCGTTTCCAGGAAGTGGGGTAGCTAAGTGGTAGAGCGTTGAGTCGCCAAGCCTGAGGTCTTGGGTTCAAATCCCGCTGCTGGCAAGATTTTTATTTAATCTATTGGCGACGGCAGATGGATATCCTCCTGGGGCTCTCCAAGCCTCTATAAAGTTGGTAACCAAAATAAGGGGGGACTGTCTGGTGGTTGAGTAGCATCTATGACTAATCACCTCACTGCACAATTGTTGCCCAAGAAACAATACAGTCTCTATCATATACTGAACCTCAGACCCATTCACGGGTTGTTGTTGTAAATTTGTTTCCCAAGCAACTGTTTGAGGAACTACTTGTTTTGTTGTATTTTATCTTGCTCAGTTATATTAAATATTAAAAAACAGAAGCCAATCGCAAAGCCACATTTTCTGACTTCTTTATGCCGTTCCAAAAATTATATCATTGCTTTCTTTTATTTAAAAGGAATAAAACAAGTTTCATCTTATTCCAATATTTCGATTTCAAAAATGTAGTTAAATAAGACTTTTTTAAGTATCAAAAATGGTGGGTACTCATATTTTAAAAGGTTATAAGAAGAGGATCCAAAATATTTGTTCAAATTTTTACTTGCGGGCGTTGCGTTATTTTTTATTCTTTCAGATAATTCCTTCTTCTGTCACTCCGATAGATTATCCTGGTGCTTCTTGGAACTTTTACTTTCATTATTTAATATCATCCTTAGATTTTCTCTATCTTTCTTTTATGTTCATTCTGATATATTCATTTCCTTATACATGAAAATAAAATGATATTCATAGCAATATTTCTGTCACTTTTAGACCCCCGATTTACTTTAACTAGTAAGGGTTTTAAGTATATTTTCACTATTATGCAAAAAAAAAGGTAAAATCAATTTTGGTAAACTTAAGAGTTGGATTAAAATCCCTCATTTCTCAGTAGTTTTAAAAATCATGCAAGCACCTTTAAGTAAATAAAGATCTATTGGTGACTTTTGACTTTCGTATCTCTTTAGCCCACGAGGTCTTGCTAATGGCCAAAGTGACTTAGTTCTTATAATCGTCATTTTTGACTATTCCTATTTTCAAATTAAAACCTAACAGATTCTATAGGATACATAGCACCATTCTAATTATGAGTGTAGATCAATATTAAAACATGTTGTTAATAATATTTAATATCATCAGTCGACAGTAAAAGTACCAGTTGTCTCTTATGAGATATATAATATATGATATATTTATCTTCAAGTACTTTCTTTTGGTGAGTGACTCAGTGGTAATAATAATGTCTTTATTTATTCTGGGACAAGTCGCTTTAGAATAACAATATAGTATTGTAAGCTATTATGCCTTAGAGTGTAAAATAATTACATTTAGTTAATTATTACAAATAATTTAGTAAGCGAGAAAGAATAATAAAAAAAAAAGTAATAAAAAATGCGAATTACCTCCAATCACAATATTTTAAAAACAGATTAGAAGAAGAGAAGAAAAAAAAATTTAAAAAGTGACAATCATTTTATAAGAGAAACAATTTATAGTTACATATATATCAAATTAATACCAAGCAAAAAACAAAAAATAATGAAGAAAAGTTCAAACAATACCATCAGTGATTTACACTTATTTAAAAAAAATATCTTTCTAGATGAGTGAACAGCCACATTACATATATATCTATGTATCGCTGCTGTTCGGCGGGATGCTGTATATAGATTAGAAAGCCGAGAAAGGGTGTTACGGGATAGGACTGTGATTTTGAATTGTAGGAGATCGAAAATGTTTGATGGTCGGTGTGATTGAATAACTTGGTAAAGAAAGGATGCTAGGAAGTACTTGCGGAGGGCCAATTGTCCGCGGCGATAGGAAGGGTATACTCGGGACCCCAAAGATGAAACGAACGAAGAAATTATGCAGCCGGTTTAATTTTGCTTCGAGGTCCTCAGAGATACCCCCTACACTGTACAGAAATAGTCCAAATTAGGAAAAATTAAGGAAGTAACCAGAAGTCTACGGATTCAAAAGGGAACGGGTGTTAAAGATAATTCAGACGCTTTAAGGTGGAGAAGGTACGACGGGAAATTTCGGAGATATGCTTTTTCCAGGAGAGGGTTTGGTAAAAAATAATTACAAGGTTTTTTACGGTTAGGTAGAATTTGATAGGATTGATGTTTAGAAAGAGGATTGGATTATGGGGAATAGTTTTAAGGAAGTAATTTGACCCTCTTACTAATGCCTTCGTTTTGTCCACGTTCAACTTTAGCTTATTATCCATTGCCCATCGACTTATTCGATTCAGATCATCTTGGATTTTCCCGTGGCTAGTAATAGATCGGAAGGGGAAAAGGATAGGTATATTTGAAAATCATCAGCATCGACATGATACAGGGAATGTGGGATAAGAAGTGGAAGGTCGTTTATGTAAATGGCAAATAGAGTGGGGGATAGTTATGAACCCTGTGGGACACCGCAGGACAGAGGAAGGGTTATGGAGGGGATCAGGGACCAGAACATATTTAGAGGATTTATTTGAACCACCCAAGGGCACTGTTGGATAGAGGGAAGTTACGAAGCTTGGCGAGGTGGATATTGTGGTATACTGTGTCAAAGGCTTTAGAAAAATCTAGAAGGATCAGAATTGTTAATTTTTGTTGTTCAATTCCAGTATGGAGATCATGGGTGATTTTGAGGGGAGCGGTTTGAGTTAGCCTGGTCGAAAGCCGGATTGGAGAGGGTTAATTAGGGAACGTTCTTCTAGAAAATTTGAAATTTGATTTTGAACAAGGCGTTCTAATGGTTTATAGAGGTCAGAGAGAAGGGAGAAAGGGCAGAAGTCATTTGGAGAGGAGGGATTTTCAATTTTATTTAGCAGGCCCATTAACGTGGTTTTTCAGGGATTGGGAAATACAGTGTTTTGTAACGAGAAATTATATACATGATGTAATCCGGGCATTATGACAGGCGGGATTTTAGTAGCTTTAAAGAAATATTGTCGGTACCATAGTCATTGGTGCTGGATTTCAGAATCATATGAAGTTTAATAGTTCATCATATGATACATGAGAAAAAAAAAAGTCATCAGGGTTAAAGTTTATATGGTTAATGTCGGCCAAGACTTTTTATGAGTGTTAGTGGTAAATTTTTATTTTTTTACCTATTTTTTGAAAGGCTGCGGACTGGATAGAGAAGCTTTTAATAAATGCTGGTGGATAGCCTCAAAAGCGAAGGTTGACCACAGGTACAACCGTTCGAAAGCATAACATTCCCCCCAATATGTCTCTGCCCATATACTTTTTTTCCTGCTGATGTCGAACCTAATTGGATCAAGCGAGACGTGGTTAAACACCAAAGGACTCGGCTGCGGTTGGAGTGGCCGGGCCGAATGGACTGGTCCCTCTGAACCAGAAAGGGCAGGGTCCTCTGTCTCTTGATCTGATTCCTCCTCCGTGTCCTCTCTCCTCGCTCCCTTTGGTCACTCACCCGCGAGAATAGAGGGCGCTGTTTGCTTCACTGATTGGTCACTCGACAGCACCTATTTATAATATATCAGTATGTATTCTAGTATATATGTTATAATAAATTATTTATATTAAGAAATAAAAGAATAATGGTTTATACAGTCAATAGACGCGGTAATATGGAAAACATAGTAATGTGTAAGTTCATTGTAATGTGTAGCCTAAGTAGCTATATTGTCAACAACTTTAGAAATATGACAAATAAGATTACCAGAAATGTTGTTATGACAGGAATTCATCGTTTGATATCAGTATAGTTTGATATTTTATAAGAGTAGTACTGTTCAGTAGTGAATTAATGCACTAGAATTCAAATAAAAATCACGCGCCTAGTAACGGCTGCCATAATCGGCAAATAAAAATGTAGTAGGCCTTGAGAGAATAAGGTGTATTCTCCCACTTCGCCGCCCTGGCTAGGGCCCCACTTCTCCATCAGACACCGGCCCCGTAACGCCCCTCTTCTCCATCAGACGTCGAACTCATCGCATCTCTCTGCACCTTCAGTTGCCTTATGGAACCGTTATGCTGATGATATCCGCCAATGGCCCAGAGACGCCTAGCACCAGATACGAGGTGGGTGCCCTTTATGATCCAGATCCATTATATCCCCTAATAACCAGATGCTGTCAGAACGGAGATAACAATTCTCCGAAGCCAAACTGTACGTTCAGACTTATTAAATTATTCAGACTCTGTGTACCAGTGATCGCCATCATTAAGTTCGCCTAGAACTACCACTTCAAATAAAGACTATAAAATCATCACCGTATCACCCAATCGCACTTATTTGTGTTCTCATAGATTATTCAGAATTTTAAGGATCAGAAATGTTTTATTGTCTTATATGACTATTCCTTTCATCATATCTAATTTAAGTCTTCATGATTCTTTCATTTCTGTATTCTTTGTTCATTTTTCTTTAAATTATATCAAAGTTATTCCTTTTTGTCTCTTTAACGTTTTTAATGATTACTCTTTGTGTTCTTGTACATCAGTTCTAATAAACCCATTTTTCAGCACCTGGCCTAGTTTAATAACAATTTCCCTAAAACTACACTTACATTTTTTTTTGTTTCTCTAATTCTAATCAAGGTAAGAACAAGAACAATTTATAAGACCGGGGCGCTATATAATGCGGAATGCCTTGCAATGAATAGAAAAGGTTTGAGCGAGAAATCTATAGATTGATAGACAGATCTTGAGGAAAATCCTTGTTCCAATTAAAGAGAATAGTGAATTTAGAAGACGACACAATTATGAACTCTACTAATATGTAGAAAAAATCACAGGCACCAATCAAAAGAGTAGGATTCTTTTCAAAAGACACATTTCTAGTAGGAATCCGACGAGATTTAGCAAGCGGATTTTTAGCTACTTCCTTAACAAGCAATGCAACGAAGAATCGTTTACTGAGTTAAAACTAATTAAAATTAAAACGATCTACGAGAAGTGAGAATCACACAGGAGGGCATAGAGATAAGTGTTCCGCTGAGGAAGAAACTCCAAGAACACCAGGTTTTCAAACAAAAGCCAAAGCTAAAAACTGGCGGGGTGTGGACGGATGCGAGAACAGAGAAGCATGGGAAACGAATGCGGAAATACTGGGCAAAGGTTAAAGCCAGTCTAAAAGGAAGGGAAAGGGACAGGAAGAGGCAGTTGAAATTGCGTGGTTCATAGATGGCCGGAAAGGAAAAAACAAAAGAAAATCAATACTCAAAACAAAAAATAATTATCAGCATAATTATTATTAAACTCTAAAATAAGAGGACGAAAATACCTATAATATTGAGTAGAAAACGTCATCAGGGAAGAAAACTAAAAATATTTACATTCATAAAAAAAATTGTTTTAACCACCTTATTTTCTCGGGGCGGCAAAAAAAGGAAACTGACAATTTAGTGAAACGAAGAGTGTGGAAATTACTTCAAAAGAGTTCTGATATGTAAAGAATGTGGAGATGATCATCAGCATTAGTTCAAATTAGGAGAAAGTAAATTTAATTATAATGTAGAAGTATAAAACAATACTGCCAAATGGCAAGTGATACAAAGGATATGACCATTCAAATGCAATAGCGAAGAAATGTAATATATAAATATCAATAACGTAAAAGTAATAACAATAGTAGAAGAAATATAAAATTCCAGAGAATAGAAATGTCTTAAAATTGATAATTTTAATTACTGAAATGACGCAAACTGAATTAAATAGGCTAACTATTAATTGCTTTTATATTAGTTACTTCGATAATATTTAAAGAAACTGTTGACTTATGAGCTATAAGTCTTTCGGGTATCTACCGACTGATTTAAAGATTCTTCGAGACCTTAGGTTCTTAATTGAGAAATCATTTTATTCTTTAATGAGGCATGGGTTCATCTTTATGGTTAACTACTTGAGCTGGTTAAAGATGGATCAACAAATATCGACTTTGTTCGAACAAAATATATAAAGAGGACGTAAAGAAGGTTTAAATGTTATTATGAGCCCTGTAGTATCCAAATCATTTAAACATTCAGAAAAGAAAAACAAGTTTGCAGAGGGGATATTTACCTTAATAATCAATCTCATAGATGTGTATTTTACATTATTTAATGTAGTTTGTTACTACACAATCAGTCAATATAATTAAAAACTCTCCTATAAATGAGCGAATTTAACAATTTATTATTGTTTCCTTTAATGTTCGTTTATTTATCAGCATCTGTCATAGAAGAATAAATAATAACTCACAATAACAAAAGCTTTGGTATGTAATGAACACAAAAATAATAGTACCTAGCTGCTCATTTTCTGGTCTGGACCCAACCCTAGGTACGAGAAAAGAGATCTTTCATTCAGTTTAGTTTCAGGTAACCAGGTATGAGCATTTAATCCATAGCTACATTTTTAATCAGTCAGTTCAATCTTATTTATTTATCTATACATATAAATAACAGAACTAGTATATATATAAAAAAAAGATTTTCCAGACTGACATTGCAAAATCACATCCCAGAGTACAATAACTTGCACTTGGGACTCACGTAATTTTTATTGCGAGTACCATGAAATTTTAGAGTTAGCTTCTACTTTTAAAATAAAGAATTATGTGTTTTGTTTTTTTTTAATTTCTTGAAAATCAACCCCTAAACGTGTAAAATAGGGGTTGGAAGTTTGTATGAAAAGAATATTTTAAAAGCTGGAAACTTAAATATAGAACGTATGATTAACGAGTAGGAGTGTTTTCATATAACTGGCGCGAAATAAGAATGAACTTGGAAATCCATTCCTTAGAGGGTGAAAAATGATACCTGTCCAAATCCAGTTGCCTTTAAATTTAATGCAGATGGATCATAATATGTATCCAATATGTAATATCTCTAAGCAAAGCAGCATTGGCTACCTCGGACGTTGATGACCTAGATGTTCTACGCCTTCAAAACCCCAGGAAACAAACAACAAACAAGATTGGCTACCGTTTATAAGGATTGCAAGTTAATAGTTGGATTTGTGGCGCTTAATAGATCTCTAAAATATATTAGAGGTAACGACAGGTTAATAGGGGGGGGCGATATTCTCCTTCTAGTTTAATTATAAAAAAATAAGTAAGCAGTACTTATGAGTAGGTTGATATCTGGTTGTTGTGTATCGGATTTGTCTGTACTGTTAATTGGAGAAAAAATGTATTGCACGTAAGCATAATCTCGAGCTTTGTATCACTTTCCTACAAAACCATTGGACCTAGAAACTATATAATTTTAGATGTTCAGTATATATATTGAATGTAGAAGCATGATATATGCCTTCGTGTATACAAGAAAAGCTCTGATCAAATAGTATCCGGAATCGATGAGAACGTACACAATCCTCTTGAAACACAATGTAAGATCCTCCAGAAGGATTTGCCTCCTGCCTAAGAATTGAAACAGGCACTCATCTCAGCTATAATCGAAGGGCTCTCCACTCCAGCCTTTAGTGTTTACATGCTATTGCCTCTTTTAATACCAAGTCGTCAATGCTTCTTGTGTTCTTCCGTATTGAACGTGGCTGCATTAATTTCACTTAATGGATGATGAACTTCTGGTATAATTATACTTGATAATTTTTTTTATCGAAATTTACAACTGTATAATAACAATAGAACAAGTGAATATAAAGCCAGGAATGCTACATACTAGAGTTGATAAAGGCAAGGAGAGAAACTACTATGTTCTAGTACTAAAATAATTATACTTAAATAGTTCTTTTTCACATTAAATAATTTATAATTCGGTCTATTAACTGAATTAAGTATCAACCTTTCTCAACTATTTAAAAAATGTAAGAGTTTAATAACCAAACTACAGTAATCGTCTCCTCTTGCGTTTTTAAAAATTCGTTTAATAATTATTATCAAAATCTAATATCTCGGTGATATCTCTGGGTTAAGTTACAACTTTGTCGTTGATATTTTTTTAAAGGCTCCTACACAGCATTGTTTATAACCGCAAATACTTTATACTCGGGAATAACCAACCGAAATGAGCTCAGAAAACTGTTTTGAATATATTGAACTTAGTGAATATTTTGTTGTTTTTTTATTATCGGATTATGCAATTTCTTTTCCACATCCCGATCCCCAATACTTCTTTCCTCCAATATCTCCTGCCCATACAATCTTCCTCTCTAAACTCTATCCATTAAATATATTATTAAATTAAATCTAGATATGAGTAATTTATCTAGGTCTATATTTTCCTTAGTTAGATATTTTTAATTACTCACCTTACATATATCTTTTTTTAGTCTACATTTTTTTTTTTATTTGGGGGTTATATCTGGTGGAACAAAATATAAAAATTCATAAAAATGTTCACATTTTGTACACTTATCTGATAACAAATTATTGTATAAATTTCAACACTGATATTTGACTAAAATATCAAAAAATTACAATAATTTGAACTTCTCAATTATAGAGTAATCACACATAAAAAAAACTCAATATTAGATACTGGTCAAGCAATTTTTATATTAAAATTACGCGCTTATAGTAGTAAATAGAAAGATTATTAAAAACGCTTTCAATAATATAACCCTTAACCTCATAAAATTGTTTTTCGGCAAAAAGTTTATATCTTAAACTTATGAGGCTCATAAATAAATTTAAAAATATTAATCCAACCATTCTTATAGCAATCTATTTTTTCCTATCACTTTTGATTAGTACTGTGAAGTTGCACTTCGGAGAGCCATGAGATTAAGTTAGAAGGTTTTAGATTTTTTTTCTCTTATCCTTAAACTGTTTTCGTGTTTTTAAAGGATTTGAGCAAGTTTGAAAATCTTCTGATTTAAGTTGAACTTTTGAAACACGCTTAGGCACTTTTCGTTAGGCGGTTCCCTTCGATCAAATCAGCTTAATTTGGAATATTTTTTTTCTCTTCTGTTATTTTGATGATTTAAAGTTTTATTGCAAGAAATTCAGACATTTCAGTATTTTTGAAAGGATTATATACTATCGATAGGATCAATATCGAATCCTAAAAGCAACGTAGGTAACTGCAGTATATATACTAGTCTACTCTCTAAAGATGATGCTCCTAGACTACTTCATTTATTTTCTTTTTTTAAACTCTTCATTTCAATTCCAATATATTCCCTTTAAAATGAATGTAACTAATTTTAATAACGTATTATACACTCTACTTCATTATAATGGTATCCATCTATTCATGGAAGGAAGTTCCCTTGTATCTGGGGGAAAAAGGAAGATAAGTTATTTAGTGAAGCCCTTGAAGTTCCCAAAAGAGGTTGCCTTTTGATCCTCAAAGGAGAAGAAGAAGTAGTCACCAGCTAAGAAGTTAAGGAGATAAAGTCTCCCTGAGCAAATCAGGAGCTTTTTGGAAGCGGTGCATTCACTTTACTCGTGTCATAAATCTTTAGAGTGTTAACAGTGTTCAAGTAACACAAGAAAATATGAGATAATCAACTTATCGTTAAAATCAAATTTTTGGCAAATAATCTATACATATTATAAAACAAAGTCCTCGGCCGCGTTTGTTTGAGGTAAACTCAATAACTACTACACCGATTTTCATGCGGTTTTCACTAATAAATAGAGTGATTCATCAGGATGGTTTAGGTATATAATTTGTCGAGGTTTTGTCTGTTTGCATAATCCCGTGCAACTATCTAACGTGCAAGATAATAAATTCATATATAAAGAAATATTTGTTTTTGTTTTTATTTTACCCGCTCTTTAGAGACATAGTACCCCCTCCCAGACCTGGGAGGTGGCAAGGCACTGTCTCCTTGGTCGACGTGCTCTCATTGGCCTAGGGATGAGATGAAGACTCCCTTGTACTAACCCTTCTTCCTTTCTTCCTTCCTTCTTCTTCCTCTCCCCCCTTTCTTCTTTCCTATCACCCAACCCCGTAAAGCGGTCTCTCCATGCTTTTTATGTATAGTGTCAGCGGCCTCGTGCCGGTTTAAAGAACCCGCCTTCAGCGGACTCAGACTACGTAATTACTTAAAATACCTACGGGTAGAAAAAGTATTGTAATTATTTTGCTGTATATATATATGCTATGTATATTATTATGTATTGCAAATATTTTATTTGAATAAACGGAAATTAGAAACAAAAAAACATTTTTTTTATTTTTATAATTTCTATATGATAGTGTACATTAGCTGAGGTGGGTAGAAAGAAAATCAATACTCCCAAAGAAGACTAACCAATGATATTCACGTAGAATAGAGCATGGTAGACGGCCTAAAATGACGATGGGGAGATGGAAGAAGAAGGAGGTGGAAGAAGAAGAGGTAGAAACTAGACTTCATTGGCTGCAAGATGTTGATGACTATCTTCAGTTGTTTGATGTGATTTGGAAGAGCAGCCGAAGATTTAGAGTTTGAAATGTAAATAGTTATTAGAATCCAATAGGAATATTCAGAAAACCAAAGTCTCTAAAATACTGGAAAATAACTAAATAAAATGTTCACCAATTAAGGAGTCATCAAGGCATACGCCAAAAAAAACCAATACCACACCAATCGTGCAAACAGACTCATTAATCGGAGACCAAAATCTAACTGTAATGCATTAATGTCAGTTATTGTTGAATCTTTTCATTTGAGATGAGATTATAAGTGTTTGAAGTTCATTGATGTGTATTTTATTTATTTATTTTTTTAACGTTAACTTTTCAGTTATTTCCTGAATTTTAACGAATTGAAGATTTTCTTTTTACATTTTTTTTCTATTGCATTCTTATTAAATTTGTTTAGTAATAAGTAAAGCTTTATTATATTGAGCTCATATTTAGCTGCTTGACACTATCACTGACTAAGACTTATTTTGTTAGGTGTTTTGTGAATGAATATCTAATAATGGCTTAAAACCAAGCCATTGGGCTATTTAAAAAAACAACATAAAGATGGGACCTAGAACAGATATTCTAGGAGGAACGAAATAATTATCAAACCGATTTTGTTTTTTACCACGGATGGTAGAGGGTTATAGATTATACACCCAAGAACCTTAAGACGAGTGGGTGTTGAAGCTCCTTAACTACTGTTATGAAGTTAATTTGACAGTTCCGCCCACTCTAATTGAATAATATCTGCAGAGGTGAACAGAACTACGAGTTTAAAAATCTCTTAAATACATTTTCCAGCAGTAAAAACATAGTAATTTATAATAAATATTAATGCAATTAATAATTAACAAATTATGCTTTGAAAGTCCTAAGAATCCTAGATTCCCACTTGCACCTTATTTTAGCAAAAAGTGATTAAAAAGAAAGTTTATTGCTACAGAAAGTGGGTAGAATTCAAGGAACTTTATGGAATGAATCTATATGCATCAGACCTCACTGACCTCTGCTGGAAGTTGACTGCCCTCAGGTGCCTTGTAAGGAAATCGGAGAAGCAAAATAATTTCGAAATGTCCCTGTATTCTCGATTTCACATGTATGCATGGCTATGTGCGGTGGGTGGCACCACTGAAATTTATCTAAATGATTTTCCGGACCTTTAGTGGATATTGTCGATTTTCTGTTGCTGGAGTGAATACCTAAATTTAAGCCCAAAAATGTGGATGTATGAAAGTTCCGAGAATTGTTCAGTCTGTAATTCAGAGGAAAATGTAGACCCTTTCCATTTCTTGGGAACCAGCCATATGTAAGTGATATTTAAAAGAAATTCTTTGGAAAAAAAATGAATCATTGTAACTGATTAACTGTTTGGTTTATTAAAAGGTGCGTAAAACAGGAAACCTGTAAGTATTTATTTATGTGCAGGAGGCAATGCTGCAAAGATCGCGGTTAGTAAGCTTCTGATAACAGATTGATATTAATTTAATTGACCTTGGAATACTCGTTAGTCGTTTAATTCTAATGTACGTATTGGTGAAGTACACAAGATATTTTTTTCATTAAGGAAAAATAAAAAGGCCAATTTTTTAAAAACTAACAGTTTTTTTATTTCACGAAGCAAATTACAAACACAATCATCACAAAAAAGTGAAACAGAAGGTCAATAAACAATAAAACTAGAAAAAAGTATTTAAAAAGACGAACAATCAATTTCCATTGTTAGCACACTGAGGACATATTTTATGAGTACGCTCGCCGCATATTGCGTTATTTCAGGTGCCACAATAGGACTTAGTCATCCTCCTTTTACTAAAGGGGCACAAAGAACCGCATGATCTTTTTTTCAAATTCGTTCCCCTCTTCTACCTGTTGTGGTGTAGAGCGATCGTCGTCAATTTCTACGCGACACGGTTTCGCTAGTAGGTCATGTAAATTTAGCATGAATTCAATCCTTGTCAAAGGTTTTTCATTACACTTTCTTTGGCGATAAACGTCATGAGCATAAATAACGTACTAATTTATGCAAGCGATATTCATCATATTGTTACGGGCTACTGGGTGTAAAATGGACTAAACTATTACTTAATTCAAGAATCTAATATTTATTAACAAATTAGAAAGAATACAATGAGATTATTTAAAACAGTTAAATTATTAAACTAATATCAATTTACAATAATAATATTCTACTAAATGTTATCTAATTTCTAAGATAATATACAAATAATATAAGATATTGTTTATACTAAGTAACTAAACTATTTATATAAATTTGTACAAATACAATAATATTACACTATAGTTTACAATTACAAATTAACACTTACAGTTCGCTAACTAAAGTCCACCGACCGTAAGACTCTCCAAATATGACAAACTGCCACACAGTTTATTACACTTATTACACGGCCACTAATTGTCACTGTTGCTCACTAAGCACTTATTACAGACTGATACTAATACTAACTAACTCACACACACTGCCACTAGTTAACGACTGCTACTCACTGGCTTATTACTGACTCTTATTACTGACTAGGCCCGGCCGAACAGCTGGCCCTTTTTATATAGGCAAGGTAGGTCGGGGTGGGACAATTCTCGGAAGGACGAGGACCACGTAGACCGACCCAGAAGGTTCTACGCCATTCTATAATCCCTTCCGCTTAATCCCATTGTTTGCCTAATCCTCTCAGCCGATCCTCCTTCCCGCTCTGACCGTAACACTGCCCCCTCCTTAAAAGTGCTCTGCCCCAGAGCATAGTCCGGAGAAATCGGGCAGCTATGAGCTACTACGGATGGAAACGCTATTCCTTTCCAGGGGTTGAACGTGCACACCAATATGGCGACTCCAGAGGTGGCGAATGTCTGTTCAAGCATGTTCTCGACAACCTTCCACTCCAGGCCGTCATAGCCACAGCCCAACTTAGGGATCGCAAGCTTGGTTACACGCAGTCTCAGAAGCTTACTCCGCAGGTCGTCGAGGCTTCGCCGCAGGGCGTCATATGTGGGCTTCTGATCATTGGCACACTTGGTTACCAAGTAAAACAGGTGTCGTCCTTCGTATGTGTGGTGGAGTGCTTTCCCCACGCTTGGTCCTTGGCGTTCTAGTTCCGTAGTACCACCAAACTTCTTCCTGAAGACCGTTGCAATCCCTCGAGAAGTCTTCAGATCTTCGGCGACACAATGGGCCAGAGAATAGTCCGCGGGTAACGAGAAGATATCTCTGTATACTGTCTGAGTTACTCCACGGGAACCTTGTACCTTAGGTTGTGCAACTGATACCTTACTGGTCTCCACGTTGTTGAGGTACTGACTTGCTGGTCTTTTGTCGGGCGATGGTCTCCTTTGTATGGGGCCAGTCTATTAAAATGGACTACCCTGGGTTTTCCTTTTGGCTGCTTTCTGATCCTATAGATGACGTCGTTTATCCTATTGATGATCTCAAACGGGCCATCCCAGGAGTTCTGAAGTTTAGGTGAGTAACCTCGCCTTCTTCGAGGATCATGTAGCCAGACCAAATCTCCAGGTTGGAATCCACCTTTCTCTGCCCTGATGTCGTAACGCTCCTTCATTCTGTCACTGGCTCCCTGGATGTTTGCACGAACCTTCTCGTGGATGTTATCCATCCGCTTCCGTAGATTCGTGACGTACTCCTCTCCGGCAACTTCCTCATTAGGCTTGAAACCGAATTTTAGATCACAAGGCAAACGAAGTTCTCGGCCGAACACCACATTTGCGGGGGTCTGCCCCGTTGCTTCATGGTCTGAACTGCGGTAGGCTAATAGGAACAAGTGAAGATACTGGTCCCAGTCTCGCTGATGCTCGGAGACCACTTTAGACAAATATCGACCCATTGTCCTGTTCATGCGCTCCACCATGCCATCCGATTGAGGGTGAAGAGGCTTCGTCCTGGTCTTCCGTATCCCCAGTGCTTCGCACATTCCGGAGAAAACTGCAGACTCAAAGTTTCTTCCCTGGTCAGCGTGAAGTTCCATGGGTACTCCAAACCGGCTGACGAGCTGCTTCACAAGTACGTCTGCAACCGTGACTGCCTCTTGATTCGGAAGGGCGTACGCTTCCACCCACTTAGAAAAAGTCCATGGCCACGAGAATATATCGGTTACCTTCGTCCGTCACAGGGAAAGGGCCAGCGATGTCGATCGCTATCCTCTCGAACGGTGCTCCCACGTTGTACTTCTTCATAGGGGCCCTCTTTCTTCTTGTTGGTCCGTTAGAAGCCGCACAAGTCGCACAACGCCTGCACCAGTTCAACACATCGTCCTTAAGGTTTGCCCAGTAAAAGCGTTCACGTACTTTTTCCAATGTACGGTGAACTCCAAGATGGCCGCCAGTTACACCGTCATGTAGTTCCCTAAGTACTTCGGGCACTTTATTCCTTGGAACGATGAGCTGTAACCTACGCTGATCTCCTTCCGCGTTCTCCAATGCCCGTTTCAGCAGCCCGTTGTCCACTAAAATGGAGTTCCATTGGGCCCAGTACGTTTTTACATTCTTCGACATTGGAGCAACATCCTGCCAGGTTGGTCTTCCTCGCCCCGATATTTTCCATTCCTTTATTTGTTTCAAGTCAGGGTCCTCGTCTTGTGCCTTTGACACCTCTGCGTCCTGCCAACTGTCGATAACAACCGTTGTCCTCAATACTGTTGCATGCTTCTCTTCTTGTCGGGAACAATGCTTGCAGCCTTCATCACAAGGTCTTCTTGACAGTGCATCCGCATTCCTGTGGCTCGTTCCAGAACGATGAGCAGATTCAAAGTCATACTCTTGAAGGCGCTCGATCCACCTCGCCACTTGTCCCTCTGGTGACTTGAATCGCAGCAGCCACATTAGAGCCGCGTGGTCCGTTCTCAGGAGGAACCTTCGTCCGTATAGGTATTTATGAAAATGCTCTATGGACTTTACTACTGCCAGAAGCTCCTTCCTCGTGACACAGTAGTTGCGTTCCGGAGCTGAGAGTGCTTTGCTGAAATATCCAATCACCCTCTCTTCTCCGTCTTGGACCTGAGAGAGGACGCTTCCAATAGCGATGTTGCTGGCATCTGTGTCAAGTATGAACTTGCCCTCGGGGCGTGGATAGCTCAGAATAGGAGCACTACTCAATTTGCTCTTCAGCTCCTCGAAGGATGCCTGACACTCGTGGTCCCAATGGAAAGTCCTTTTCTCCTCGGTAAGCCTGGTAAGAGGTTTTGCGATGTTAGCGAATCCTTTCACGTACCTACGGTAATAGGTGCAGAGCCCGAGGAAACTTCTCACCTGGTGCTTATCTCGAGGTACTGGCCAGTCGGTGATCGCTGCTATCTTCTCTGGGTCAACAGCAACTCCGCTGTCTGACACAATATGCCCCAGGTAGTTGACTTGCCTTCGGAAGAGATTACACTTCTTCGGGTTCAACTTTAGGTTCGCTGCACGCAGTCGTTCGAAGACCTTCTCCAGATTCTTCAGATGGTGAGCGAAGGACTTTCCCAGCACAATGATGTCGTCTAGGTACACCAGGCATACTTCCCAAGAGAGACCTCTTAACACGTTTTCCATCAGCCTCTCGAATGTGGCAGAGGCATTGCAAAGCCCGAACGGCATTACTGTAAACTGCCAGAGCCCAGTGCCAATTGAAAACGCCGTCTTCTCTTTATCTTCAGGTGCCAATCCAACCTGCCAATATCCACTGCGGAGATCCAAGGTAGAGAAGAGATTACACCCCTCTAGGGTGTCCAGCGTATCGTCAATCCTGGGAAGCGGATAGCTGTCCTTCTTGGTGACATTGTTCAGAAGACGGTAGTCTACGCAGAACCTCGTTGTGCCGTCTTTCTTCTTCACCAATACAACAGGAGACATCCAGGGGCTACTCGAAGGCTCAATGACACCGTCAGCCGCCATCTCCTTAATAATCTCCTCGGCGTCCTCCCGTTTGGCTAACGGCAGCCTCCGCGGGACCTGTCGGATGGGCTTCGCATCCCCAGTGTCAATCTTGTGCTGGACGATATCCGTTCTGCCCCGTGGTCCTGGTCCGATCTCGAAGACGTCATGCCATCGGATAATCATATTCTTCACTTCCTCGCTCTGTTCGGGCGAAAGGTCGCGACATGATTCGTCCAAAAATCCTTTTAGTTCCTCTGGCAGTCCTCGGAGCTCGGTGGGACGACGTTGCAGCTGACGAACCACTGAAGTAGCGGTTGTACATTCCCCGACCGGTGTTCCTTTCTTCAGCGTTACCGTGAAGCTGTTCAGGTTCATTAGCCGAATTGGAGTGGTACGTCCGACCTTGATGAGAGACCTAGCAACCAGTACTCCGCGTCCGACCTCTTGTTCTTCGTGCCTTCCGGGTTCAAGTAGTACACATTGACCCTCCGGTAAATGCCCTTCGACCGTCCCATGCGTCAGGATTTGGCTCCGTGCAGGTAAAGCGGTGTCTTCTAGTAAGAGCACTCGTGCGTAGAGGTCCTTCCCCTGCTGAAGGATGACTTCCTCGTCTCCCAGCGTCATCACACCTCTCGCCATATCCAACTTAATCCCGTATTCGATCATCAAGTCCGTGCCTAATATGACATCTTCATCGATTTCTGCCGCGAGAGCGCGGTGTGTCAGATGTTGACCCATGATGATGAAGGTGGCAACTGTCTCCCCGTAGACCTTGGCTGGCTGTCCCGTGGCAGTCCGCAATGCCCAAGTGGTTGGTAAGATCTCAGCGGGAAGTGTCTTCGAGCTCAAAATTGTCATGGTTGCGCCGGTATCCAGTAGCAGACTTCGCAGCTGCCCGTTCACCATCCCATCAACGTAGAAACTGTTCTTTCTGCTTCCTATTGACGCAACTCTGATGGTCTTCCTGGGGCCTTTGACGTTACGGGTTGACAGTTGCCCCTTCCCATCAACCCTACTTAGTTTTCCTGTGGCTTTTCTTGCTTCTTCGATGGACACTTGCTTCTAGGGTGTCCAAGTTGGCCGCAGCTCCAACAGCGTATCTCCTTCTTACGGGTCCTGAGAGCCTCCAAAACTTTAGTTACTATCTCTTCGATGCTAGGGACCACATTAGGCTCCGCTTCTGCTGCTCTAACTCGCGCATGGCCCCGTACGGACTGTCTAACAGCCTCGAACTCCATGGCCTGGGATAATGCGTCTCCCAAAGTTTTCGGCCGGGCGAGCTTCACTGCTTGTTGTGTCTCTGGGTCCCGAAGTCCATCCAGGAATTTGTCGACAGCCAAGCTTTCGTAGACTTCGTCGGTGACCGATGGGTAGGCGTTCCTCACCAGCCGGGCAATATCCGCTTCAAATTCCTGCAAAGCCTCGTTGGTCTTCTGGACCCTGCTTCTCAGCTGTGAGCGATACAGCTGGTCCATGTGGCAGTGGCCGAAACGCATCTCCAGTCTTCTCACCAGCTCCCCGTAGTTGGCCCGCTCCGACATGGGCATCCCTTGCAGCACTCCCAAGGCGTCTCCACGCAAGGCCAGGCACAATGCTGAAGCTTGGGTCTCCTGCGACCACCCGTGGATCGAAGCCGCGGTCTCGAAGAGAGTCATGTAGTCTTCCCACGGCGTATTCCCGTCGAATACTGGAATGGTATTGTGAGTTGGTGGCGCACCAGCATAGGCGGGTAGAATGCTATTACGATGGCTGCCCTCGGAGGAACGGTCGGTGTCGTTCGTCGGTGGGTTGCTCTTACGTCCCTCGAGAGCTTCCATTCTTAGCCTAATTTCGTTCACTTTTTCTCCTAGCCTAGATTCTATATCAGCTACTTTATTACTTACATCGGCTAACTTATTATCTACATTAGCTAACTTATTATCTACATTTTCCATTAACTTAGTCTCTAATGTGCCTATCTTAGACTCTAATGTATCCATTAAATCATTTTTAACAGTGCTTAACTCATTACCTAGCTCATTTTTAACAGTGCTTAACTCATTAACTAGCTTATTTTCTACATTGCCTAATTCACTTTTAAAAGTTGCAGACAACTTGCTTAAATCAGTTTCAAACAGAACGTCATCTGGATTTTCCCCTAACTCTACAAAAAATTGACGCAAGCGATGTTGCAGTACACTTTTATTTCCGGAAGAATCCAGATCACGTTCTTGTAATTCTCGTTTTAAATCCGCAACTTTCAAATCCATTAATTTAAGACTTTGAGAAGCCATTTTTCATACAGTAGCCCAATAATTACAAAATGCAAGACAAAATAATAACAATTACACAAAATCCCACTTCTGACACCAATTTGTTACGGGCTACTGGGTGTAAAATGGACTAAACTATTACTTAATTCAAGAATCTAATATTTATTAACAAATTAGAAAGAATACAATGAGATTATTTAAAACAGTTAAATTATTAAACTAATATCAATTTACAATAATAATATTCTACTAAATGTTATCTAATTTCTAAGATAATATACAAATAATATAAGATATTGTTTATACTAAGTAACTAAACTATTTATATAAATTTGTACAAATACAATAATATTACACTATAGTTTACAATTACAAATTAACACTTACAGTTCGCTAACTAAAGTCCACCGACCGTAAGACTCTCCAAATATGACAAACTGCCACACAGTTTATTACACTTATTACACGGCCACTAATTGTCACTGTTGCTCACTAAGCACTTATTACAGACTGATACTAATACTAACTAACTCACACACACTGCCACTAGTTAACGACTGCTACTCACTGGCTTATTACTGACTCTTATTACTGACTAGGCCCGGCCGAACAGCTGGCCCTTTTTATATAGGCAAGGTAGGTCGGGGTGGGACAATTCTCGGAAGGACGAGGACCACGTAGACCGACCCAGAAGGTTCTACGCCATTCTATAATCCCTTCCGCTTAATCCCATTGTTTGCCTAATCCTCTCAGCCGATCCTCCTTCCCGCTCTGACCGTAACAATATTGTAAAAATAACACAATGGCCATCGTCTCGTCTTTCTTCCGCAATTCATATTTTGACACATTTCATCTATTTCGTCAACTGCACCATTTGTTTCATTGTAAGTGTCTATGATTTCCGGTTTAGCACTACTTTCTCTAATTGAAGCTCCATGATGCATTGTCGATGCCATGGTAACTAGCTTGTTTGTAAGAGGCGATTGTTATGTCGTCAGAGCTTAGAAATAAGGAAGAATTAACACCTCTTTTTTCAAATTTTAAATCGACAAATTCTTCTGGTAACTCTCTCTTATTTTTCTTATGGTACCAACTACAGTTAATTTATATTCATTAAAAAGTTATTGAACCAGTGGAATATTCATGAACCAATTGTCCATAGCCAAGTTCCTATTAGAGTATTTGATAGTCTCGACTAGCTTTTCCACATAGTAGTCACTCTCTTTTCCATAGCATCCACAATAGCACCAACCATATATTTGGTGCCATTCTCCCATAGCAACATGATTTTTAATCCGTATTTGTTCGGCTTGTTCCTCATGTACACGCGAAACGGACAACGGCCCCTAAATCCATCCAATTGTTCATCTATTGTACAGTAGGAGCTCGGTTTATTATTATTTTTGCAATTACTTATGAATTCTTCCAAAATCGACTTAATTGGTGCGAATTTTGATTTATTCCTCCGTTCCATTCTTGTATCCAAACCATTAAAGTGAAGGCAATTCACAATGAAATTAAATCGTTCTTTTGACATATTATTAAAGACGTAGTGACTTACCTTATTCATTGTGGATAGCACTAAATATGGTGTAATAACAATATTTTCTTCACGGCAAGCTGTGGCTAACTAAACACTTGAGGCTTACACTGGAGGGGAAACTTGAAACTACGAAAAACAAAATGGCGGCAACTGATTTTCCTTTGAAGCACACATAGCGGAGACGTACATTAGTATTCAAGGGTTAAATATTGTAAGGATAACAAAAATACGAAAATATGCGTAAAAATGAAGTTGATTTACAGTAAACATGAAATATAATTTTATTAATTGATGAAATTTAATCTAATTTATATATTAAATTTTGAATTATTTTTATAGATTCATATTTATTTATCTATAACCACAGAGTTATGAGAAATAAATAAAATTGCATATTATCCATTGTATAGTGTTTTTGTAAAAGTTTACTGAATTTTATTGTATAATTTTTGTTTTTGTTTAATAAACACGTTCATTCATTCATTCAATAAACATAATATACAAATGCTAGGCGCAGTATACGACTATTAAATTAGCAATATCTATAGTCATTTTTTTGCATGCTTTTATTTTGATTTTATTAATATATGATGCAAAACATTCAAGAGTTCCTTTCTCGCCAGCTCCGCTATAGTGTGGAACTCAATCCCTCCTATCATCCGTCATGCTTCTTTACTGCCTTCATTTAAATCCTTGCTTACCCAACATCTTCTGGCCTCCAGAAAGATGCTCTCTAAGCAGGCTAGTCATTTGCTTAAATGAATCAGTATTAAATAATTTGTTTTTAGCTTAGTTTTTTGTTTATTTTTCGTAAAGAAGATATACATTATGTAAAGGAATAATTCCATGCTGGCTCATGCAATTTAACTGTTGTCATTAATTTATTTATTTTCTATAATTGGTTAAAATCTTGTCTTGATTCTTTTTTTTTTTTTGCACTTTGTAAACAGTTTATGATTTGTGTTATGTGGTCTTATATTATATTTCTTCTTCTGTTCATGTTATTAATTCTAAAGCGACTTAATCCCAGAATAAAGTTACTTTTCTAATCTATTCTATTTTCGTACTTATATCATTGCGAGTATTGTCAACTGAGGCTTACTTAACTGGATTCGGATGGTGTTCAATTAACTTCTCTCAATCCCTCATTATCTCCTCCGTCCACGAACCGCTGCCTTCCCGCATCCGAATCCTCAGACCTCGTAGACTTGTCTAAATCTCTACCATGGGCCTCTCATGAACCTCCTGATCCTCCTCAGGGCTCTTTCCCTTAACTAATGTCTTACTCCCTAACTCTTCTAGTAGACTTACTGGGCTTTTCTCTAGTCCCTTACATCTTCCATATATATTTCTTTTACAGCTTCATCCCCTATTCGCGACTCTTCATGGAACCCTGCTCTAATATGCTTTCCGATTTTTTTAGTTCCTTCTAGCCTAACCATCCAAGTTATCATCAAGTTTCTTTGTTTTGAGTTTAAATCTTAAATTTAATCAACAATATATAAAATAATGTTAACACAACTTTTCTACTCTCTTTTTTCAGTCAAATTTTATTCATTACATAAGTGGTTTGTCTAAAAAAGCAATGGTTGCTGTTTTTTGTGACTTTCTTCATGGACTTTTTACGTTCTTACATTACTTATAATAATAATTTTTAGAAGGTAAAATTCAAGAGGAGATAAAAGTTATATTTAGACTAAAAATACTTGTTATCATTACTAACAACGGTCTCGACATTACTAAGCTCACGCATTCTTAAATTATCAAACCATCATCCTTGCAACACTTCTTTACGGACGTAAAGCTTGGCCACTAACGCTTAAGGATGAACGTCTTTAGGTTTAAAAAAATAAGTTGTTACCTAGGTTATTCGCCCCAAAAAAGGATGAGACCACTGGGGAAGATACATATCACGGAATTACGAAGCGGTAAATCTTATAAGAGTGATTGCCGACTGGGAAGCGTCTGAGAGGTAGACCGAGGCGTTGGTGCGAGGATTTTGTTGAGAGTGACCTCGTGGATTTGGGTTTGGATAGTGGTCTTTGGACCAATGTGAAAAATCCTTGGTTATGGCGTCTTTCGGAATGGACGGAAACGGTGTCCCAAGCCTGTACGAAACAAATGTTTATTATTTGTTACATTAATTTTGTTGTATTTTAATTTATCGATATCTGTTGTATTTTTTCGTTGATTGTCTTTAACGTCGCTTCGACTGCTGGGGCCATTAGCGACGACTGGTCTTCTTATATTTCTCGAATCAACTTTGTGTGTTTTAAGTACACCAGAGTCCTCTGAAGTTTATTATTATCTTCGAACGGTTGCCACATTTCAATGATCGAATTTGGTCTTTCTATTTGATGCTTCTTCCATTCACATATATGCTACACCATAATTTATACATTATCATCTACATGATCATTGGGGAAAAAATGATAAACACTAAATATTGATGCGATTGCTCTCTTTCTCTCTTTTTCTCTCTCTCTCACACACTCTCACTCTCTCTCTCTCTCTCTCTCTCTCTCTCTCTCTCTCTCTCTCTCTCTCTCTCTCTCTCTCTCTCTCTCTCTCTCTCTCTCTTTCTCTATCTCACTCTCTCTCTCTCTCTCTCTCTCTCTCTCTCTCTCTCTCTATCTCTCTCTCTCTCTCTCTCTCTCTCTCTCTCTCTCTCTCTCTCTCTCGCTCTCTCTCTCTCTCACTCACACTCTCTCTCTCTATCTCTCTCTCTCTCTCTCTCTCTCTCTCTCTCTCACTCTCTCTCTCTCTCTGTCTCCCCCCCCCCTCTCTCACACTCTCTCTCTATATATTTTTATTTACATATTAGAGGGTAGCTAAGCATTTGTCAAAACTGGGTACAATGTATTAAGTGCGTTGTAAAATCATAATTAAGCGAAATTTGTGATTCACATTTGTATATGTTATACAATGTCGGTCACCTGACGCTGAAGGTTTCAAACTAAAACTAGCCAAGTGTTTGTTTGCAGCTAAATCTGTTAAATATCTAGGCCAGACTATTTCAAAGAACAGAGTCTCACCAGCCCAAGGTAATTTAGTATCAACTATAAACCTACAAATCCCATCGGATAAAACTTTAGTAAGAAGTGTTTTAGGCTCAATAAACTTTTACTTAAGATATATAGAAAATAGCTATCAAAAACTGGAACCATTGCATCGACTATTAAGAAAAAATGTAAAGTTTGAATGGTACGGTGATTGTGAAAAAGCTTTTAGTACGATAAAATATTATTTATTTCCTATCCCAATACTGTCAATATGCGATTATAATTAGCCCGTCTTTATAGAAGCAGATACCAGTTTTAAAGAGATAGGCGCTACCCTAAAGCAGCCACAAGAAGATGGAATACTGCATCCTGTAGCTTATTATTCAAGGAAATTATTGGAAAGGGAATAATGTTTAGACATTATTCATTTGAAATGCAAGGCGATCAAAGACGCGATCAAATTTTGGTAATATTATTTAATAGGACGCCACTTCAGAGTATGCAGCGACCATAAGCTATTAGAAAACTTGAAGACTAAGGCCAGATCAGATGATATCCTTAACATTCTAATTCTTTATTTATCACAATTTAATTTCAACATTATTTATAAAAAAGGAAAAGAAAATATTCTAGCCGACATACTATCAAGAAATCCGGTTTCAGAATATTTCAATAATAAAGATGCATTCAGGATCGTGAATTTAATCGATCTACCTCAGATATTAAAAGACCAAGCTGAACACCTTCCGTAGTTGAAATTAGCAAAACGAACTGACTATAATCAAGGAATGAGCCTTAAAAGATTAAAATGCAACCTGCGAATATTTGTTTCTCTAAAATTAGGAAATGAAATCATGATCATCACGGTCACATTGGCCCAGCACAGATGATCGCGAAGATTCGGCTGTATTATTACTTCAAGGGTTTCGACAAAGCAATCCATAACTTCTGTAAAAGTGGCCAGATTTGTGTTAAAAACAAATTCCGTCACAGCAGAGCTATCGGCCTTCTCTCACATTTGGGTAATGCCACTGAGGCGTTCTAAATAATGTCACTTGATACTGTTGGAGGGTTTTCCGGGAATTGGTCACCAAAGAAATAAATTCATATTTCGGTGGATCATTTCACCAGATATGCATGGATCTCAACTAGTAAAGGTCAAAGCGCTTACGACTTTATAAATCGGATTAATCCGATTGCTAAAAATGATAATGTTTCGACCCTATTAGCCGACCAATATGCTTCCGTAAATTCAACCCATTTTAAAAACTATTTAAATAATGAATGAATACAGACTGTTTTTTCCTGTAGAATCAAATGGGCCTAACGAAAGATTAAATAAAACGCTAGAGAATCGTTTAAGATGCAAAATAAACAGTCATGCAAATAAAGCCTGGCCGATTCTCGCAAAGGAATGTGTTAATGAGTATTATGATACAAATCATAGCTCAACATGATTTCCATCATCACACTTACTCCTAGGGATGAAACAGGCTATATCTCCTCTTATCGAAGACAAAATCCATCTTCATTAGAAGAGGACCGAAAAATAGCTTTTCAACATTCCTTTAGGACCTTTCAAATAAATAAGGAGAGAATAGACAAGAATAGAAGACATCATGATTTCAAGATTGGCGATTTGGTTTACATCGAAAACGGAAACAAATGAAATCGCAAAAAAACTTGACCCCGTACGAGTTGGACCTTTTCCAATCGTCCGAAAGATTTCATCAACATTTTATGAAGAGGCAAGTGGAAAGAAAAAGAAGATTTCCAATTTCTTTCATTCCAGCAAGCTGCTTCCCTTTTCTACGTGTGAATCGTCTTCAGGGATGGAGGTGTAAGTTTGCAATGTGTTGCAAGCTTCAATGTGTTGCAGACTTTTGATAAGACACATATCCTTTATGTTTTAATTACATTCTGTAAGTTTTATTAAATTCATTTTATAAATGAGTAAAATACTAGGTTGAAAGGACGTGTAATTTAATTCCTTAATGAATAAAGAATAAAATCGCGTTGAAATAATCTTACATACATACATATATATATATATATATATATATATATATATATATATATATATATATATATATATATATATATATATATATATATATATAATTAAATAATTTCTAACACTAAATCACTTTTTAAAATGAAACTTTATTGAATAATGACAATGACATAGTAACTGGCCTAATCGCTAACTAAAGAATAATGATAATGATAACGCTATTAGAGGAGGGGGAACATATATTGGAATGGTTACTTAGATTCTAAGAAGGACACCTGCAAGCTGATCCCTTATTCTAGGAAAGACGCTATCCTTTTACTATATATATATATATATATATATATATATAATTATTTTGAAACCTAATAGCAGCCTCGGAAAATCGGACAGTCTCAAAAGGGATATCGAGAGACTCGCTAAGGTGCTTATGAAAGAGGCAAACCAAATCGGCTTACAGGTAAATGAGGAAAAAACAAAATACATGATAGTAAGCCGTAAAGTCCACCACAGAAACAGCATCTGCGTGGATCGCAAATCGTTCCCGAAAGTAGATACCTTCAAATACCTCGGGTCCACAATAACCTCAACTAATGACCTACTAACTGAGATAGACCAGCGTATAACAAGTGCAAATAGAGCATGGTTCGCTCCTTCAAGAATATTGAAATCCCGAAGCATCTCTAGAAATTTAAAATTAAGGGAGTATAATGCTGTAATAAAGCCGATTCTGATATATGGCTGTGAAACTTGGGCTCTCACCAGCACCCTAGAAAGCAAAATCGAAAGATGCGAAAGAAAAATACTTCGCACGATAACAGGAGCGGTATGGGAAGAGACTCTTAACTCATGGAGGAGAAAGACCAATAAAGAATTGCACACGGAAACTGGTCAGGCGATATCTGAGGATATGGTCAGGACGCCTCTACACAACTATGAATGCCAGAATAGTTGGCAAGAGACCACGTGGGAGGCCAAAGACCAGATGGATTGACAGGGTCAACAAAGATGCTGCGGAGCTAAATGTAGCGGACTGGAAATCAGCGGCCCAGGATAGACAGAGGTGGAGAAGGCTGGTAAAGGCGGCGAAAGATCTACAAGGTCTGTAGAGCCAACCGAAAAAAAAAAGAAAAAAAAATATATATATATATATATATATATATATATATATATATATATATATATATATATATATATGTATATATATATATATATATATGTATATATATATATATATATATATATATGAATTCGTTACCACTTTTAGGTATCCGTTTACCTTTTTTCAACACTGATAGATAACTACAGTAAATTAAATTAATTAATATAGTAATTAGACCTCCGAGTTGCCATGATATCTAGAAAAAATCATTTTTGTCAACTGTCATCTTGATGGATATTGTTCACAGGATTAATAGGACTAAAAGTATCCTTTGAAAACGAAAACAATCGTTACCTTTAATTCCCTTTAAGTAATAAGTACAATAATAATAATTGTTTACTATGTTTATATTTACAAATTTTAATCAGCTGTTATTAATCCTATCTTTTTTGTTATATTTTCTACCACTATGACGGAACGAAAATTGTTTAGTATTTCATAAAATATTATGATGGAAACACGTGATTTTAGTGTATTTTTGTTTTGTTTTATGGGTTTAAATTTGGACAATCGAAAGCCGAAGCTGCAAAAAATATTACCACCGCGTTCGGGGAAGGTGTTGGAACAAATGAACCATCCGCCGTTTGTTTGAGAAATTTTCAGATGGTGATAGATTATTTCATAATTGAATAATTAATTCATAAATAATTCATTTATGAATTATTTCTTCCCTGAGGCGAAACCATTACACCCACATCGTTCTTGATATAATATAACAAAAACTTATCGAATACCAATATTTATTGGCTTATCGGAAGGGAACTGTACTTTAATGCGACCACGACCGATATCTTGCTATACGATTGACAGTGAAGAAACTAGACTGGGTTACAAATTCCTTCCACACCAGCCTTATTCGCAAAAACTATTTCTAACAGATTTCAATATGTTCAACATATTATTATAGATTCAATATGGAACCCACTCAACGTTCCAAACCTAGAAACCTCTTCAATTCCTGATAATCCTTCGAGTCGTCTGAAAAACATATGATTTCCTGACCTTCTTAGGTGAATTTCATACTTGACTTTATCTATCTATGCCACTATATATCATTCCAGCCATTTACTTGTTGTAGTCATATAATACTGCTGTAAATTTCAATGAATAAATTAATTGTTTTTAAATAATAATAAATGCGCATACTCTCACTCTAAGCCGATGATAAACCTTTATAATCTAGTAATGAAGTACCATGTAGATACGAAGCGATTACCGGAACTACTGCTCTAATACAAGGATCCAACAGGCAGCTAGGAGACAATGAGGGCAGCCTACATAGCGCGGGTGTACACAGTCTAATCCAGTTCCAGCGACAAGCTGTTGACTGATTAACAGCTGTCCTTTAGCCTCAGCAAGCCGTTATTACCGCTTACCAGGATCATCCGCTAGTACCAGTTAAGTAGGCTATCTAAGAATTTTTCAGAGTACTATAAGTATAGTCGTTTAGATTAATCTATTTTAAGCTGCATATCATTATTAAATTATAAACTACAAATAACGTAATAAGAAGACGACAGTTTATTTTTAAATCCGTTTTAAAATTACATTTACTGTTCTTCAACCCTCAATTACTGATACACCGTCCCTGGGACCTTTTGAGACCTCTTTTCTTGAACTTCGCCCCCCCCCCCCTCCCTACCGATTATGGGAAATTTCGGTATGATTCAGTACCTTCCTCTTCTTGCTAGTTCCTTATTGAGCGAGAAAGTGGAAGGTTGGTTCTAAAGTTTGTTTACGAAATATAAGCAACACCTGGTCCCACGGACCATATGCGCTGATGAGGTGAGCTGTTAAGATGGTTTTAAGTATTTTGTTCTGTTGTTGAATGCAGCAGTTGCTTTGCGGGTGTTACGAAGTCGTTCGACCTGAGTCAGCTTCCGAAAGGTCTCGCTCTCGAACTGCCTTCCTTGGTCAGTAGAGATTTTCACTGGTACGCCATAGCGACTAATCCATTTATTGTGAGATGAGGGGTCTTAAACCTCGTATACCTGGGTGCCTGAGGTTGTGGATTTTTATGAAAAGAACTTGCTTCAGCGGTGCAGAGGCAGGTATGAACGCACTCTTGTCTCGCAGAGCAGAGGTTTTGTGAAATTAGGGGTGTCCATCCACTTGAGTTTTAGAACTGGGGTTTGCTGAAGTTAGGGTATACTGGAGTCGGTCTTTTGCTCTATTGCTATTCTTTCCATGTCGTCGGGGAGAGTTATCTCCTCCATACTCGACAGCGTGTCTGCAACTATATTAACCCTGCCTGATACATGCCGAACATCGGTAGTAAATTGACTGATAAAGTTTACTAGCCATATCCTCATTGGTGTTTCAATTTCTTGACGTTGTCGAAACATGTGCTTCAGAGGCTTGTGGTCTGGGAGAATGCCGAAGTCATGTCCTTCAATTGAGTGGCTGAAGTGACAAATTGTTCGGTGTACAGCGATCAGTTCTCTATCGTACGTAGAGTAACTTCGTTCAGTACTCGTGAAAGCCTTGGAGAAGAAGCCTAGAGGTTTCCAACCAGAGCCTTCGCGATGTTGAAGAACGGCACCAATCACCGTATTCGAGTCCAATCACATGCATACGAAGTTCGTCGTCGGCCGAGGGATGTGACAATGCGAGTGCTACTTTGATGTCTTGCTGACATTGTCGAAATGCTGCTTCTGCTTCCTCAGACTACTCCAGCACTGATGAGTCACTCTTCTTGCAGTTACCGACGAGTGTGTGTAGGGATATACTTAAATAATCATAATTTGAATATATATAATACTATCAAATGTCATTGTATATTTGGGTCATTTAAAGAAAAAATGTTATTTTCACTGTCCTTCACCTAATCACCTTTATATCTTTGTCAAAAGCTATTTTCAAACCATCAAGATCGCTGAATAAACTATATACTTGGCTTATTAATGTGGAAAACTGCTTCAAGGTAATGTCATAATAATGTCCCCTTAGTTGCTGTCCCAGAAGTACTAACAATTTTTCAAACATTGGCTTAGTGTAGAATAACTTTTTTTTTAATGGTTTCACCGGTTGCAATTTCTGTTTTGGAATATATAGAGCTACGTAGTATTTGAAAGGAGAATTCCAACTACCAGATAAAGGATATAATTCCGTAAGCAGTGGATCCCAACTTAGGGGGGCGTGAAGAAAAATCAGAGGGACGCAAGACAGTTGAAAATAAGAAAACTCCTGTTTGGTTATTTTTCTCATGCCAGTACTTTATCATATATCATCACATGTAATGCTGTATATTGTGACAGTAAAAGTTAATGTTTTGTTTTTAATGTAACACTTGTTTTTGTTTTTTCATATTCCCGTAAAAATTGTGTGCAATGGTGGCGTGGGAGGCTTTCATTTGAAAATGGGGGGGCATGGAATAATTTCATTTGAACAAGGGGGCTGATCCTAAAAAGGTTGGAAACACTGTCCTAAAGATAACATTAGTCCACAGATTCGTCCTATTAGTTACATCACTGTAGTTATTTATCCGTGGTAACAAAGATTGAAGGCAATGGCGGGAAAGTGCTAGGCTTCACCAAGTTAGTGTAACATTCCACCTTAATTATTATTTTGAAGGAAACAGATAGATTGTGTCCTTGGACAATCCTTTAAAAGTCTGGTATGTTTTTGTTAGTATCTGTTACCATAACGATTGTCATTATCCTTGAGTCTTATCAAGTTGTAGTTTGGTAATTAACGTTTGTGTATACTTGTGCAGCTCCCGAACTCCAAGTCTTCAAAATATTGAGAGTAGAAAGACATTAAAAAAAAAAAAAAAAGTCACATTAGTCATCGTAACAGGTGTTAAATGATATGTTTGTTTTAAATGGCACATTTATAATATTTTCACATCACATATATAACATTGAATTATCCATAAATATATTACATGGTGATTAAAACGTTTTTATGAATAAGTATTTTTATGATATATAATATATTATAAATAGATATGAGAATGAAAACAGGTTTTTGTAAGGATACTTGACATAGTCTATATCCCCATATCAAAGCCTCTAACCTCCTACCTCAGCATTACTCCTTGGGATGGCGAGGCTAAGTTGACAGATAGGTTAGGCCTGAGAGAGAGAGTGGGAGTGATAGGGGGAGAGGGTAACTGCAAAGCCTCAAAGACTCGTGTCCTCTGAGACCAGCATTAGGCCAAATTGTATTTCGACCACGGCTCAAGCCTCCCCATGTTCATATACCTGGAAAAACAGATCTTTGATCTCCTTTCCTCTCAAGGCTCTTTTGTATTTCTCCTTGTAAGGACATAGAGTTGACGAAATCTCTTAGGAAAAACATGCAAAAAGTAACTGGGGTACCACACAAGGGTCTTGAAAATAGAAAGTCATTGATTGAATATATCATGAAATAACAATATGTAATTATTATAAATAATTATTTTTCGATAAATAAGGCAGGATAGTGACATATTATTTTTAGTGAAAACTTCTTTAGCCGCGTTTAGCTACTTTCAATAGTTCGCGTCACCGACATGCTCGATATGCTCGTGACGTATTGCGCGAGACTTATGAGTCATAGCGGACTGTGCATAAGTTATAAGATTTTTTTTTTAAGTCAACTTTGGATTATTAATTACAATTGATACAAGAATATTTATGTTTAACTAAAATGTCGCTTAATGGTTGTGGAATTGATACTAATAATATCAATAACATCAATAACTAGTTGAACTTTTCGTTTCTTCTAAAAGATTTTATTTGTCATAGCTAAATGTTTTGTTTTGTGAAATGATTAATAGTAGAAATGGTCTAAGTATTGTTGAAATTAACGATAATAGTAAAAAATGAAAATAAAGTTCATTACTACCTATGTAAATACAAATACTAGGTATATAATAATATAACTACATACTAATTATTATTTCAATTTGGTTGTATTGATATTTTGTAATGGGCCAGTGCAGACCATTATGTGTTTCGGTAAATAAATAAACTACTTATAAGTGTATATAGAAGTGGAAGTCAGACTATGGGTATACGAATAATTTAAATTTCCTAATCATAATATGTATTTAAATAATTGAGACTGTGCTTGATTTATAAATTCAAAAAATAACAGTTATTCCAAAATTTTGAATTTTCACTTCTTGTGGCTGTCCTCATACTCCCAATTAAAACTTTTTTTTAGGACATGTATGTATACCTTCAATCATGTATGAGTTTCACTACATTAAATGTAAGCAAAATGACTGAAGTCACACCTTCTTAATCGCTAAACCACGGATTAAAACTACAGCCCCGGTGAATAAGTGGTTAAATCGAATTTTCTCTAAAATTACACAGATCTGCGATAAAAAAATTGTAGCATATTTAACTAGTGAGTTTAACAGTATTTTTTGTGCGGATTGCGGAAAAAATATTGAAAAAATTCCATCACTCCAAGATAAGTCACAAATTTAACCTGAAAATTTCTTATTTGATTCATCAATAAGGAGGTTGAAAGCTGTACAATGGTAACCGATATGCTTCTGCGCCTGTTGAACATTCAGTCCATTTGAAAGAATTCTACGAAAATCTTGAGTTTGTTGTTAATAAGCTCTGACCATAAATGGACCATTTGTAGGGATTTGAAAGTTATTTCCATGTTACTAGGTCAACAAAGTGGTTACACAAAGTTTCTATGTTTCCTCTGTGAATGGGATAGCCGTGACAGGAAACAACACTATGTCAAGCAGACGTGGACCATCAGAAAGGCTCTTATTCCTGGAGTTAAAAATGTTGAATGACAAAGTTTAGTGAATCCTAAAAAGATTCATATCGAATTGGGGCCAGTGAAACAGTTTATGAATACAGTACCCAAAGAAGGAAAGTGTTTCAAGTATCTTTGTGAACAGTTTCCGGGGTTAACCGATGGTTAGGCGAAAGAGGGAGTCTTTGTTGGGCCTTACATCCGAAAACTTTTAAAAGATGAATGCTTTGTCACTAAAATGGAAGTGGAAGAGGAAAATGCCTGGAATTCATTTAAACTTGTTGTAACAGGCTTTCTTGGAAATAAAAAATACCAAATTACAAACCTTTGGTTGCTGAATTGTTACAAAACTACAAAATATTGGGGTGCAACATGAGTGTCAAATTTTATTTACTTCACTCACATCAGGACTACTTCCTAGAAAAACTTGGGGCTGTAAGTGAGGAACAAGGAGAACGTTTCCATCAAGATATAATAGAAATGCATCGCAGTTGCCAAGGTCGATGGAATGTCAACATGATGGCAGACTACTGTTGGATGATAAAAAGGGAAAATTCACAAGAACACAGCCATTAAATTACCAATAGAAGCTTTGATGGAATAACGTTTTTACGAAGACTTATAATACATTTATAACACGTGTGCTGCGCTTTACTGCTCATTTTAGCTAGGTACCATTTTTTTTTTGCTTTTACTACAAGTTAAAATAATAAAAACATTTTCCTTTTTTTGTACTTTTTCCAAAACTTCAACTTTATTTTGTATTCAAGACTTACGTGATAGAAAAAGACCAATGCCATTTTTTAAATCAGCGCAAAAAACTACATAAAGACCAATTAACTATATCAAGTTTTTTTGCAGACCTGAGTTATAATCGGGAAGCAGGATCGTGTTATAATCGTTGATATATCTAAGTGGCTATTTCATAAATGCCATATTATGTAGTGGTTTCTTACTTTATATATTTTATTTATATTCATAATGATTCATGAAATAGGGGCCGGTGTCAAGCTTGAAGGGTTTTTGAGTAGATTTAATGAAATATCAGGAAAAAAACCTAGAAAGTTATATGTACTTTAGCCTTATTAAATAAACTAAATAAAAAATAATTATTATTCCAGTTTAGACTGACACCATAATTAATTCCGAAAATGAAATTATGTTGTTTTTTCTGTTTCATTATTATCGCACTCTTTTACGTTTGAATTCGGTTTAGAAAAAAAGGTTCAGAGTTAAACACTGGAAGTACTTGTAAACAAAACTTGATGGTCAGTAAGTATAAAACAAATAAAACGGTCAACCGCTGTTCTGTTGGTTTTTTTAATACGTTAGCAATATTTTGGTATTTCTTTCAATAAGTACGGCAGCTTCTTCTATTGTTTGAAAATTCACTGTTTTTAAATATTTATTAAAATTTAATTTAATTACCGAATACTTTTCAATCACTATAGTGATCACTAATGAATAGTATATGATAATGTGAGACATAAGTTATTAAGGGAGTACGGTATGCTAGTTGTAAAAATTAAAAAATAAATAATTTAGCTGTTAAATATTCGTTTGGCCGAGAATACATGAAATAAATAATTGTATGTAAACATGTTTTTTTTTTAATTTCCACCAAGTAACGAACGAATTCCTGACCGTCTGAACGTTAATTAGTACTGAGATGACGTGGAAGCGTGTAGATAGGAGTATTGCGTTAAGAGTGATCTGGTGAAATTGTTCGTAGTATGGAATTCTTTCATTGCTGTGCTAATTGTAAATGAAATGAAATTATAATTTAGTGATTAAATATTCGTTTGCCCCAGAATACATTGAATAAATAATTTTAGGTAACTTTATTTTTTTATGTTCTAACAATGTATATTTAAACTTCCTTTTTATCTCTCTGCTGCTTCTCAAACATCTCCATTTAACAATTTGTTTTTTAATTCATCAAATGATTAGCACTGGAATGCACATTTTCTATCAATATTGATTTAATTATTTAAGAATCACTGGACTTTTTTTTTGTCTTAAACTGAGGAATATAGCTAAACAAATTCATTTTGAGAAAGAGTTATAAATCAGTATAAGCAGATGATTAGGAACAAATTAAAAAACAGTTAAATTTCAACAAGTAAAAGTTACAGACGTCTCTAAAGTAAAAAATACTCCAATATTTTAGTTTCATTACTTGCTTTCGATATATAACGGATCGTAATTCCTCCCTGGAAATTCTGTCTTTCAACATGAACTGAAGTTATCTTCATTCGTCTCATATCCTAAATTTCGCCCATGATTACGAGTTCTTAGACCGACAGGTTACCTTAGGATTTTTTTAATTGATCAAAAAATCCTTCGTTATACCGTCCTTCGGAAGGGACATAAAACGGTGATCCCGAGGCTGTACGGTATCAGGTACTTGTTAGAAATCCCTGTCCTTATTATACCTAGAGAACCAAACTTTAGGATTCTCCGAGTTTGGTATCGTCCGATTAGCGATACCATTATAAAGTGAACTTAAATGAATAAATAAAAAACGAAGAGTACAGGCCCAGGATCGCCATTTTAAGTCCTTCCCTAAGGACGGCGTTAAAAAAAAATAATATGTTTTCCTCATTTTAAAAAATCCTATAGCAACCTTCCAAGGATGTGAACCCGTGATCTTGGTCATAGTAGTATGTATATTCTTTTGTTTTATTAAGATACTGAATCAATTCGGAGCAAAAGAAAACAATTAGGTTAGAATAAATTATTAACAATAGAAAAAATGTTCCATACTAGAATATTGCTAATTACATTTAAAATGTATAAAGCATATTAATTAATTATTAATATCAATTTGTTATTAGTCTTAAAAGATGTTCTAAGTCAATACAAACATACAAAGGGCAGTTACGTTGTCACGTACTACTCAAAATATTTGGGAGCAAAATGTTATTGTTGTCTGGAATTTATGAAAGTTCTTATTTCTTTTTTGGGAGATTGGATTGGAGGAAAGGGGGTACTTTTTTTTCGGAATTGCTTCGCTGTCAGCGCACAGAGTGTCTCCTCCGAGGGGTAAGGCTGAAGTACTGATAGTGTGTATAGAAGGGGGGCTAAAATTGAGCAGCTTGGAACACCTGCTTCGGATCAGGTCTTGAAAACAATGTAAGGATCTCGTCAGATCTAGGGGAGAATAGTAGAAGTTATGGGTCATGTGATGGCACTTTCAAACATAATTATTAAACATATTTTATTTACATTATGATTTATAGTATTATTACATTATTACCATAACGATAGAGTGCATTAGCTTAGAGAGCAAGGTACTATTAACTTAAGGACACAGGTTCAAGTTTGTATAAAAATAATTCTTTTATTTTAAACGCTTAGTAAGTATTTATTCTCGCACTCGCCAAATCAGCTCCTTACTTAAATCGCTTGTCAGGGTTAGAGCTTTCAGAAGTTTCCACGTTTAGTGTTCATTACATTTCCCAATATATATTATTCATTTCTTATACTATATATTTGTTACATTTAATGAATTTGTATCATGAATTAGATCTTGATCGTTCGTATGAATCCAGGATGTCCTGTTTTTAATTATTTGGTTATCAATCCCGAAACCTTGCTCGGTTTATAAATTTATTATTTAATAAAATTTCAAATATATTCATATATATGGAGTGGTCGAGGGAATTAACTAGCTGACACTCTCATAAATGAACATTTGCATACAAACCGCAATAAATATATACATATGAGGCACCCAGGCCATATGTATCATAAGCTGTATGCTCCGAAATTAAAAAAAATACACTTTTTCACATTCTTCGCTAGTTCAGTCAAGCAATTTTGTCTGACTCGATACTTTGCCTCCTCATTTATCATGATTTTTATCTGGTTCTGAACCTGGAGTATCCAGAGCATAGAACTACTCAATTTATTAGAAAAACTCAATTTTTCTACAATCGTATAAGATTTTATTTTTAAATTGTTAATTCTTAAGTTTAGTATTCATTATTTTATGATTTAATTTACAAAAAATCCCAACAATAAGATAAGTAACTTAAGGTTAGAAAATATAGGATTTCAGAAAAGGTTGTTTATGCTTGAGACTTAGACATTCAGTTAAGAATTTTTTTCTCTTTACAATTCCTTTAGGCCTCCTTTTGAGAATATTCCCCTCTCTGTCAGAAATAAATGTGATATAAATTATTATTATATTATTATATAATATAGTTTGCTAATGCTGTTGGTGTAGAAATTATTCAAACCATTTGTGTTTCCTCCGAAAGTGATTACACATTAAATATTTTTAAATCTATAAAATAGCTACTATAATAATATATAATTGTTATTGTTTTTCTTGTAGTTATTACTCATGTGATCTTTAATTGAATTTTCTCTTAGTTAATAATTATATGTTATTAATTAGTCGTCATTACTAACGTGTAACTATTAACTAATCGTAAACTCAAATAAACATCATGTAAGTAATAAAAAGGGAAACGGAGTAGCTCAGTGGTAGAAAACTTAGTTGCCATGCCGAAATTCCTGTTTCAAATCCCGCTCCTGGCTAAACTTTTATTTAGTCTGTTAGTAGCAGCAGGAGATGGATCACACGGGATCTAGGACCATCCTGAGGCTCACCCAGCCTCTATAAAGTCGGTACTCAAAATAAGAGGGGGGGAATCTGAGTGTGATCTAGATACAAATCCCCCCCACTGCACAACCGTTGTCCATAAACATAAACTTTACTATGTACTGAATCCCATGGGCTGCAGTGGTACAGGTTTTTTTGTTATTTTCAAGGATCGATAAAACAGTTTTATCCCATCGATTTTTGTCATTCGTTGAAATCCGAACATTTAATCTGTTTAATACCGTTTGTTTAGTTATCTTTTTTTTTTTTAATATTTTATTATTTCAGCATAAGGAGGTTAATTTATTTAGGAGAATTTCGTACGAGTCTATGTAATCTCATTCTCATGTCCCAAGCACCTCCCTGATATACCTCAGACCGCATTCAAAGCTCGGTAAACAAAGCCAAGTATAAAATAAGACGCGGGAGATATCGCAGGGCGGCACTCGCTAGCACCAACAATGGCAGAGCGCAGAGCGCCTATTGGCTGAGTGACAGTGGTGAATGTGCCTTGTTGATCGGAATCCTGCCCAAGAAGTGAATTTACTTAGCTCCACCACCAACACCTTTCTGATGGCCTGGCTTTGTGCTGTCAGCGCCACCCCACGGTGAAAAATCATTCCCTACGATTTATCTCCTACCACCTCCTCCTTAAAAATATATTGTTCCCTCTACCCATTTTATTCTTCATTGCTTTATTTATTGTTTTACTCTCTTTTTTCAGTAATAGAAGCGGTTGAGCGTGATCTAGGACAAATCACAACCGTTGCCCAAAAAAGGTAGTCTCTCTACCATGTACTGAACCCCAGACCCGTCTACGGGTTGTAGTGTTATTGTTGTTTTGTTTTTTTAATCGTGTTGTTTTGTTTCTTAACCATTGTAGTTCTAATTTTCAGGATTTTATTGGGCAATAATGCCAAGAAATCCTAATAGAACTCTTTACAAAAGAAAATTTGCAAGAAGCCTTATAAATGATGAGCCTACACAATATTCTAAGGTAAACATTAATGCAAAAGTCATATTTCCTGTTTTTTTCTAATGACATAATGTACTGTCCTAATGTTACCCCAATCAATGGTCAATTAGGACATATTACACTTTTTTTTTTAGTAAAATGTTCATGTTTCTAGAATTATTATTCTAGAGGAAGTCAGAACATACATATTAATATTTTTTTGTCAGCTTTATAACTTTGAAAATAAAGATAGAAATAGCTTAAAACTTTGAAAAGTGTCCCAACATTACCCCAACATACGTTAGTATTGGTATTTTTTTTTGTTTTTAATAAGAGTTTCCGAACCCCCGTCAAGAGCAGCTTCATCAAAGAGACCATATCCTCCAATGTTATCCTGAACTTGGTTAATCCATGACATTCTTGGTCAGGTTTCTTCTTCTCCTCATCTTCTTCCTTCAGAGCACCAGTGTACAGTCATTTTTTGGTATTCTTATAACTTCCATCTTCATTAGGAGCGCAAACCACTATAGTCGCTTCAATGTGATTTTTTCGAGCATGGCATTATGAGTGCTATTATACACTCAACAGCAAAAAAAACCGGACACTTCATATTTTTCGTATTAAAAGCTAATTTTCAGCAATGTGTTTGTTTTGGGGGGGTATTCTAGTTATTACAGAGAATGTAGGGTCTTAGTCCATTGAACTAATCCCTTCAGGATTAGTAAACAATTAGATAAAACTCAGATTTGATTTATTTGTCTTGAAGATGATTTACCTGTCGGACCTATTCTAAACTGTAAGTAGTTTTTCGCACATTCAAACATGTTTAATTTATTAACCAAGCCTTTACTGTGGTTAATAGCCATGTGTTTTTTAAATTTTGGTCCAGAATAATGGTTATTTCAAATGTTGACATAGCCCGAGCCGATGCCTTGGCCAGAGAAGGCCGGAGCTCGAGGTAGCGAAGTCTTCCATTCACGATGCACTCTG
The DNA here is from genome assembly GCA_964056705.1 of Troilus luridus. Lineage (NCBI taxonomy): Eukaryota > Metazoa > Arthropoda > Insecta > Hemiptera > Pentatomidae > Troilus > Troilus luridus. The sequence continues at coordinate 179,690,997 of OZ057412.1, forward strand.
GCGTTTCCGGGAGACTGATAACTACGAAAGGAGGGCCGGCAGTGGGCGACCAAGGGCAACAACGGCAGGAAACGATCGATTTATTACGCTGTCGGTATTGAGAGACCGACTTTTAACGGCTCCTGAGGTCCGGGAAAGACTTGAAGTGGCTCGAAATACACGTGTAAGTGCAGACACAGTGCGGCGGAGACTGAGGGAGCATGAACTCGTATCAAGGCGACCCGCGACAAGGCCCCAACTCCTGGAAAGGCATCGAAGAGAAAGGCGATTATTTACTAATCAGTATTCTCATTGGACTCTGGAGCAATTGGAAACTGTTTTATTCACAGATGAGTCTCGATTTGGTCTATACCACTCAGACGGTCGAGACAGAGTGTGGAGACGACCAGGGGTGCGATTTTCTCAATGTAGCATTCGTGAATCACGGTCTTTTGAAAGGAGGTCAGTTATGGTTTGGGGTGGAATTAATTTCCACGCCCGGACTGAACTGATTTTCGTAAATAAAGGGGCTCTGACTGCTCGGAGATACATCGAGGAAGTCCTCATAGCGAGTGATCCCATTTGCTCCATTTATTGGTGAGCAATGCAGGATAATGCTCGTCCACATACCGCCAGAATTGTTACCGAGTACTTGGAGCAAGTGGGAATCACAGTTCTGGACTGGCCTGCACGATCTCCCGATATGAATCCCATAGAACATTTTTGGGATAATTAAGGGAGGCGTGTTAGACGCCGTCATCCTCCTCCTAGTGACCTAAATCAGCTACAAATTGCTCTTAGAGAAGAATGGGATGGTATGGCGATGGAGTACGTCCAGAATTTAATTTCTTTGATGCCTGACAGGGTTAGAGCCCTTCGCCGTACCAGAGGGAGTAATACCCGCTATTAGAATTACATAAATTGTTAGAAAACCTAATAAAAATGAAGAATAACGTTTTCTAAAAAATGTGTTCATTTATCATTTTTTCTTTATTTTGTACATAATCAATAAAAATTATTCACTTTTGGCAGATTTTGTCTAAATAACCTATAAATTAACAAATTCTTACCACAAATTAAAAAGATTAATACATATAAATATATATTTAACAAAATTATAAGACCAAATCTAAGTGTCCGGTTTTTTTTGCTGTTGAGTGTATGTAACCCTTCCACGCCTAGATATTCCATAAGTTCATCTCCGGGACGAGTAGTTTTTCTTTGCTTCTCTTTCACAAATTTCTGCATCACAGCCATATATTATAACAATTAAAATAGCATGGAAATAACTTTTCTTTTTTTGCGGTTCTTCGTGCTACACCCCTTTCGGATGTTCCATATATTTGAAGGCTAACTCCTAGGTATTAGAAAATTGTAACATTTTAAATTTGTGAACCCTCCCAATTATCCGTCTTACTCAATATACATCTATTCAGTTTTATCGAAGTGCAGTTATTCTTATTTTTGTGTTATCATTGACTGCACCCCCTGACCAATTCTATCCTTCATTAGAGTCATCCAGTCAACTATTTCCCTCTCTAATCTTATAAATATTCTATATAGACAGATACCTAGTTATGAAAAACATCGTTAATGAAAATTAACATTAATCATAATTAATGAGGTTCTGTATTTAATTAAAAATGAATCCAATTTAAAATAAATAATTTTACTATTTTAATATTAGTCGTATTTAATGCAATTATTAAATTTAATATTTGTTAATTATACTCTTCTGTTATGATCTATTCTGGATTGTGAATTAGTATGGATTTTCAATCAAAATAACATAGTTTAAATTTTATAGTTTTATTAAATTTTAAGGATTTGGTATCTAGATACAACATTTTTCAATGAATACAGGTATTTTGTAAACTGTAGGTACATAGGATACACGGTTAGTAGTAATTTTGAATTTGATAGTGGTCTCTTTCTTTCAGAATAGTCGAATATTTGCTGGGTCAATTTGAAGAGTTACCAGTTGACCATATAAATATGGAGAACAAAATGGTCCATGGTGAGGTCAACAGATAATTCCTCAGGTAATGATAGCGTAGGGAGTTGGCGGTCCTATCACCAAGTCGTCTGATTGCAATTAGCCAATGGTCCTACAGGTTCGGGAAACCCAGTACCAGTAGGTACAGCCCGGTTACCCTTTCTCCTGAGGGGACATAAATATTCAGGGACCAGTTGTCCTGAGGTCATGGGGCCATCATCGCTGATCTAATTACCCACATGACCGAACATCTATTCAAAGTAAATAAAATATAGCCTCCAGGCTCCTCGACGGTAGAAATGACATAAGAGGAAGTTGAAGAAGAAGAAGTATTGATATCGTATTTATTAGAAACCTTCGATCCACATTGGAAGTCTTCTTCAACGTTTATTAGACAAAATACAAAAATATTAACCTCATACGAGGACCTGCAAAGTGAGTCGAAAAGTAGGTTACTAAAAACGAGTTTTAAGGAATTATTATAGATTTTTTCTTCTATTTTCTGCACCACCATTTCCTTCCCCATCTAATTTGTTTGTTCCTGACAACTAATAATATCGTCGGATGCAGGTTTTGAGTATTTCAATATTCTCTAATAAGCTATCTGTATTATCCTTCTTCAAGCAGCCATCTGGAGATTGGAATACTTTATATGCAGACGGTCGTTACTCGTCCACAGTTTACCTTCATTTTAGAAGCTTTTACGGCAGTAACAAGGTTTCCTGATAGACTTTGCGGCAAGCCTTGGTAGAAGCTGTTTCTGAGTTGATGGAACTTACTAACAAGCCAATTCTGGATCTGAAGCTAGCTATAATTGTTGCCATCTTATGATTTATACAATAATATATCACAACTAACAAATATCACGGTTTAGCTATGAATTCTAAATACTTCGTAAGAAAATTCAATGATGTACAACATTATATTATATGATGATAATATCATCATACCGATAGCTCATAATTTAAAAATTCAGAAGCAAAAACTAAATTTCAAATTTAACTGAAAAATGAATTCGAATCGTTGAACTCAGATAGTTCCCTGATCAATATTGGATAGCGTATGTACTACAGAAGCAACCATGGCATTGAGGAGAAACGAAAAACCAAGAAATCCTATATAGTACATTGCAAATTCACAGTAGTGGAAAGAAGAAATATTTAAGTCTGTTTATTTGTTTTTTTCATTTTAAGCCACTCTAACCTGCTATGGCTAATGGGACGATTCTACATTAGGAGTCCTAAATTTTGCCTATCAAGGTACAATTACGGTAGGGATTATTAACGAGTACCTGACGCCTTACAGGTTAGGGACCCCAATTTTACTTCCTTTCCAAAGGACGGCATAACTGATGATATTTTCTTACTTTAATAATACTCTAAGACCACCAGTAGTGCTGTGAACCTGAACTCTTATATATAGTAGATATCTCTGCAAACCACTAGACCACAGGTGACTCCAGAAAACTTCTTTAGAAGCTACAGAAATTATGATATGTGGATAGCGATACTTTTATTTTACGCAAACTGCTGAGAATACCTATTATTACCCAAACTTTTACAATATACAAGAATATAATCCTTCAATATTTTTTAAAATAATTTTTTCAAAAGCAATGGATTATATAAAATAGGATATCATAAAATTTATAACTATACTATAAAGCCTTTTTAGAAGAAATGCCCCCCCCCCTCCAAAAAAAACAATATTCCCTTTGACGAAATTTCCTACTAAGTGGCAACGCGCACTAAGGCGCACTTTGTCAAACGCAATCGGGAGACAGGCAAGCCCTTTCATTTCGGGAGGACTATTTGCAGACAAAAAACTAGCCGTGAGTGGGCTTTGAGTAGATCCTATTAACCAAGGGCTGAGTGGTGAATGGTCGCCGGCCATTGTAGCACGGTGGTGAGTGGTGGTTCCGCGCCGAGCTGCGACTCCTAAACAGCACCCTTTATATCTCACCTGAATCCCTTTTCCTCTTCCGTCAACGCCTCGCCTTCCATTTTCTTTCCGGCCACTTACATATTTTACCGAGAGAATTCCAGATGTGCACGCAATCTAAAAGCAGTTCCAGTTCCGACACGTACGGCAAATTTGTTTTAAGTTCGAAAATGGAAGGAGTCACCTCACATTTTAATCAGAATTGGGATTTATCAGCTGGGTTGTGAGAATTTTAATAGAATCTACGTTGGCAAGCTGTAAAAATCAGATGTTTCGAGCCTGTGGAACAGTGAACATCATATTTCTAACCTTAAACTTTTCTCTAATCATAATGTTTTTGTGTTTGATTTATAATTCTATACATCGCTAAATTATTAGCTGTGAATTGTTTTAATTGAGTACGAGAGAGAAAAACAGAGAAGATCGACGAAGTTGGTGACGTTTGGCCACAGCACAGATAAGATTACTAATTTAATTTATTTTCTATATTTTTTTAAAAACTAAATTCTTTTTTAATACTAACTCATTAGTTAAATCTTATTGTATAGTACATTTTTGTTAATTGTTTGTTTAAATTTAATCATTTAATAGAATTTAGTATTACACAGACGGTCCACAATGCCAGGCACTAGTGATGGCCGAGAGGTTATTCCTCCTGACAAACCCAAAAAGAATATCGATAATTCAAAAAATGAATTGGCACAAAATTTACCTATAGAAGTAGAAATGAGATCACTCGAGAATATAAATAATAAAGCAGATAAACTCGCGATAAAAAATAAAACAACTGTTGACAATATTGGCCAAAACACCTTACCTCGTTTATATGAGGAAAGAGACATGGGCCCTTATTTTGTCTTTGTTGAAAGTAAATCGCAGGAAGGGGCAGGAATAAGTAGGCTACACCCTATGACTATAGGCAAGCTGTTGAATGAGGCTTGCCCTACAATATATAATAATATCATATCCATAACCAGGTCAGGTCGAAATAGGATAAAAATTGAAACACGATTAGGACTACAAGCGAACGCATTAGTCAATTCGGAAATTTTGAAATCAAAAAATTTTTCAGTTTACATACCACATTTTATGCTAGAACGAAAAGGTGTAATAAGAGGCATAGATATTAATTTATCAGAAGAGGACATATTGCATCACACTAAAACTTTGTATGCTGAATCACTAAAAATTATCGGGGTCAGAAGGTTCAAAAAAAAAATTCTAAACCGTGATACAAAAGAGTACGAACTCAAACCTACGGGTACAGTTTTAATAACATTTAGAGGCCAGATTCTCCCTAATTATATCAGTATCCATCACGTTAGGTGCGAAGTACATAAGTACATTCAATCAGTAGTGCAATGTCGCAATTGTTTTAGATATGGCCATGTGACTACTCAATGTAAAAGTACAACTCCCAGATGTTCGGTTTGTGGAGAAAAACATGTAACAGAAGAATGTCCTCCCGGTACATTATTAAAATGTATACATTGTAAACAAAATCACTCCTCATTAGCAAAAGACTTATGCCCAGAATATGACAATCAAAAAAAGATAAAAGAGTTAATGTCAACCCAAAATTTCACTTACATGGAAGCAAAAAATTTTTTAGATGGCAAATCATACAGTAGGGTCGTTTTAAGGCAAACGCCAGAAACCTTCCCAACTTTAGAACAGGCTAATAAGAATCAAGTATTTAATAAAATAAACCCGCCAGTTAAAAGCAAAATTAGTGTGAACAAAAGAATTCGGGTCTCAAGTCCCGATAAACAATCGAGCGTCGAACCAACAGAGCGGATTAGGAGAGAAATAAATAATAGTTACACAGTACCTTTATACCCATCGGTTCCGTTACCTTCAAATACAAACTTTCCAAAATATAAACCTATTGAAACTAATTTCTCTAAATCGAGTGAAACTAATCTAATTTCTGAAACTATATATTCAATAATAAATTCAATTTTATCAACAAAAAATTTAACCATTTCTGAAGTAGAAATTAGAAACATGATTAAAGAAAGAGAAGAAAACTTATTATTCAATCATTAATGTAATTAAAAAATAACCTTTAACTAAACTATTTTAATCACTTTCATATAAAATTACAAATTAATATATTAATTAAAAATTCATTTTTATGCCTAAACCATACAAACTAATGCAATGGAATGCAAGATCTGCCATCGCTAATAAAAATAGTTTAGAATATTTTCTCTTCACACATAATATCGATATTGCCATAATATCAGAAACCTGGTTTAAACTTGATAAACATATAAATTTCCCAGGATTCAATATCGTAAGAAAAGATAGAAAAGATGGCTGGGGAGGAGTTGCCATTTTGATTAGGAATAAATATACCTTTTCACAAATTTCAAATTTTCATAGAATAGATAATATGGATGTAGTTGCCGCAAAAATCGTGCTAAATAATAATTTCAAAATTAACGTAGTTTCATTTTATAACCCTCCTAAAAATGTAATATTTCAAAACTGTTGGGAAAAATTTATAAAGAGTTTTGATTTCCCTCTAATTTTGTCTGGAGATGCAAACGCTCACCATTATCAGTGGGGGTGTAATTATTGTGATAAAACGGGCAATGAATTAATACCTGCTATAGAAAATTCAGATTTAGTATTGTTGAATGATGGGTCCCCTACGTACGTTAATAATATGAATCAGGCCAATGATATTGCATTGGATATAACTCTCTGCTCACCCAATATTGTAAACAAAATAGAATGGAAAGTTCATGATGATCCATTAGGCTCTAATCACTTGCCCATAGTGATGGAAATTCATAATATAATTACCAATGATTGTGACATGAGCAAATCCACAAGAAAGTGGCAAATAAAAGCTGCAAATTGGGAGGAATACGAAACATTCATCACAAATAATAGTCATCTCTTACCCGATAATCCTACGTATGACCAGTTTATGGAATTTTTAAATAATTCCTGTTTAAAAACAATACCAACATATAAACAAGTTTACAAACATAAATTTAGTAGAAGTTGGTGGGATAAAGAATGTAGTGTTTCTCATCAAAACAGAAAAAATGCCTTCAAAACATACAAAAATGCTCCAAATTCTAAAACATTTTTATCATACAAAAAGCAGATGCGGATTTCAAAAGACTCACAAGAGAAAAACAAAAGTACTCCTGGCGACAGTTCTGCGCAAGCATCAATAAATCTACCCCGATGAAAGATATTTGGCATAAACTGGCTATACTTAATAATCGAAAAACTAGTAACCGATTACCTGTAGTGAACGGCGATTGGTGTGAAGAATTTATAGACACACTGGCCCCTCCGTTAGTCATTTTCGAAAATATAGCTAATATTAACAATAGCGAAGAGTTTTCTGGAAACAATTTTCAACTTATGAAAGAGTTCACCATGGAAGAACTAAGAATATCTTTAAAAAATAATCCGAATACCGCTCCAGGACTTGACAATTTTCATTACATCATGTTAAGTAAACTGCCTCAGAAAATTAAGGTGTCTTTACTAAAAATTCTAAACGACGTTTGGCAAACGAATATGGTCCCTCAATCATGGAAGGAATTCTGTATCATTCCTATCTTGAAACCAGATAAAGATCCAAATAACGCTTCATCATATAGACCAATCTCCTTAAGCTCATGTATACTAAAAACATTTGAAAGGATGATAAAGCACCGAATGGAATGGTGGTTAGAATCCCAAAGTAAATTACCAAATTATCAGTTTGGTTTTCGCAAAGGTAAATCAACAATGGATTGTCTTCTAGAATTAAATACGGAGATACACAGGGCACTCACGTCAGGACAAAAAACAGTCGCTTTATTTTTGGACATTGCTAAAGCATACGACACTGTTCCGTTACATATACTACATTATAAAATGAAAGACATGGATTTCCCCATTAAATGTGTTGAAACAATAACAAATTTGATCAGCGATAGAAGAATATCATTAAAAATATCAAATAAAATAGTCATGAGCAGAATAGCCCAAGTAGGTTTACCTCAGGGAGGCATTCTGAGTAGTTTATTATTCGCAATATTTTCAGCCGACATAAGAAAATACCTACCTCAAGAGGTTTCTATCATACAATTTGCCGATGACATATGCATTTATACTTCTCACAGAGATATTAATAGGTGTGTCGAATTATTAGACGAATCAGTACGAGGTTTAAGGAGTTGGGAACTAGACACTGGAATGACAATTTCAACTTCAAAATCAGTTGTGTGCCCATTCAGTAGAGTGCGAGCATTTCCACTTAATGACCGAATTCAACTAGCTGGGACTACCTACACAAGTGTCCATACCGTGAAATTCTTAGGAGTTTATTTTAACCGAAAACTAAATTGGAGTCGACACATACAGGAAATCATAAAGCGATCTGAAAAAAAATTGAACATTTTAAAGATGATTAGTAACAACAGTAAATGGGGAGCAGATCCTAATATTTCTTTATTATTTTATAGGAGTGCGATAAGATCGATATTCGATTATGGAGCAGCGATATATGGAGAAGCTCCATATACACATTTACAAAAGTTAGATGTAATCCATAATAGGAGCATAAGAATTTGCTTAGGAGCGCTTAAGTCCACCCCAATAGACGCCTTATTAAATGAAGCTAACGAACCACCTCTTAAATTCAGAAGACAACTATTAACAGACAGAATTCTTTTTAAAACCTTTGCAAGTAATCAGAAATGCTACAATAAAGTAGTAAATCTTAGTGTTCTCATCCTAAACAAGCCATACTGGCAGAAAAAGAAGTACACTCCTTTAGTATATAATAGTTTTATTAAATACCATCAAACACTGTGTGAAGTATATTCAAATAAAAATCTTCCTCAATATGAGCTGCAATATGAAATGCTTTTGGAAAAATTTAATATAAAATTAGAATTAGGTAAAAATTCATTGCACCATTCAATACTAGCCCCTACTTTAAAAGCCTTGCTTGCTGACAAGTGGCCCCACCATGTTTATATCTATACCGATGGTTCAAAAATCAAAGATGAATCGGGTTGTGCGATTTATGTCCCTAAGTACAAACACTCCTCTCTGTATAAATTGCCTTCTGGTTTTTCATCACATACAGCCGAATTATATGCCATCTTAGAAGCGGTCAAATACATCAATCAATCCATAGATCAAAATTTTGTAATTTTAACTGATAGCAAGAGTGCATTATTATCACTCAATAATATTGTTAATACAAGTATCAATAATGTACAAAAGGAAATAATAGAATATCATTATCTGGCAACAAAAGCGAAAAAACAAATTATTTTTTTGTGGATTAAAGGACATGTGGGGATCCCAGATAACGAAACAGTGGACAAAATGGCTAAATTAGCGGTTACAACTGGCCAACAAGTAAACACTAAAATACCGTATACAGATTATTATAAAATCATTAAATTGGATGAGTTAGAAAGTTGGCAGAGACAATATCGGGACAACTCCACCGGGCAGTTCTATAAATCGATATTTCCGAAAATTTTTAGAAAACCGTGGTTCACAAATATAAACATAGGAAAAGATGCAATAAAAACTTACATTAGGCTGAGAACAAATCATGGAATTTGCAACAGTTATTTATGTAAGATAGGCCTAAAACAAAGTCCTAAATGTGAAAAGTGTAATCATAACGAGACCCTTAAGCATATTATACTTGAATGTCCAGCGTACACTCAACAAAGAGTAATAATGCTCAAGAATTTAAATTTGAAAACAAATTTTGTTTACGACGAAATATTAAAATTATCTGACCTTAAAAAAATTTGTGACCTTCATGAATATTTGAAAACAATTAACAAAAATATATAATACATTTTTATAATTTTTTTTACATTTGTGAGTTTTTGTATTATGTATGTGAGTGTGTGTGTATGTAATTTGCATGTGCGTGGTGAAAATTTATATAATAACAAATACACTAAAAATAAGAAGTTAAAGCACTACCAATAAAGTAATTGGGCTTACTGAGAATATAACTTTCATATAACTCAGATGTGGCTGTATGGAATATACCAATGCCACCCCTATTGGGGAAAAAGGAAAAAAAAAAAAAAAAAAAAAAAAAGCTGTAAAAATAAACTATTATTACCACACCATACCCGCGCCACAACATTGTATTGCAATTTTAAATTAACGAAAATATTAGATGTATAAAGTATACACAATATAATAAAAAAACAGAAGAATTATTGAAGGTATAAACATAATAAACTATATTTTAGAAATAAAACCTGTACCATTACAACACATGCAGTACATGATTGAGACCTATACATGGAAATGATATATCTCGGCCTTTATTCTTTATTCAAATTTTAATAAAGAAGTTAAAAAATATATTTAAAAAATCGATTCGCGTTCAGTTTTTGGGACTACGACTCATAATTTAATAGACGTATAAGCAAGTGATTGTTCGTTAACATTAAATGGTATTTAATAAACAAGAAAGTAATGTGATAATTATTTATTTGGAGTATGCAACTTATTAGGAGTATTTTATTTATTTATTGTTTTTCCTCCAATAAAATTTATAATGAACTTGTTCGATTATGGTAAAATGAAAAAAATAAATAAAAACTAGAAACTTCAGCTGATATTTGATATTACTACACTAAAGATCACGTCGATTGACTATACATGAACTGTCTAATTGTAAAAATATTTATTATACAAATACAAAACGCGCTTTAACAGGAAACCCAAAAGTAAAAAGTATAAAATAATTTTCAATTAGTTTAAAATAAGAATGTAGTGTTGAACAAAAAAATAAATTTTATCATAAAAATTCGTGCAGTGCTTGATGGTAATTATTATAAATTAATTGATTAATATTCATTGAAGTTGAATCGCAATGAAAATATCTTTAAAAGAACCCCACGCATTATTCCAATATAATTAATTTTTTTTTGTTCATTGCCCCAGTCTTATTTTAAACTTATTTAAAATTATTTTCTACTTTTTGTTTTTTATTAAAGTTATTATTAATTTTTGTTTTTTTAGTCTTTAGCGATCAAAAGACTTAACAAACGATTCATTATTATATAGATCAAAGATAATTACTCATATCGTTTGTTTTTTCAGATTGTTCAAGGTTTTACATTTTTATCAAGGATAGAATTGGTTTTTATTTTTACAATATTTTTCTTTTCCAGGGGTTGACCATAAGTTCTGATTTATTGGTCAGGGGCTATATCTCGCATCCATACATGACTGCCTGTCTTACAATGCTTTTATATATTATTAGTTGCATTATTTTAGAGAGCGATTTAAACCGGAACACTTTCCAGAGAGGAACAACACCTAGTAAACGCCCCAGTGGTCTTGCCGGTGGTTACATTAGCACAAAACACGACGTGCCTTGGGGCACGAGCCTAATCCTAAAGATCCATTTCAGGATGATAAGACAAACTAATTGTATCATTCTATTGTCATCGGTCCTTGATAAGTATGGAAAGTCCCAAAAAAGTTATTAACATACTTACATATAGGCGAAGCAAGTAAAATCGTGTTAAAAACAGTAAGCTTTTAAAATTAATTAGGAGTGGAGTGGCTCAGTAATAGACCACGGAGTTGCTTTACCAAAAATCTAGGTTAAAATCTCGCAGCTTGCAAGACTTTTATTTAGTATGATGGCAGTCGGGGATGCTCTCCTGTATAAAGTGGGTACCCAAAATAAGGGGGGGGGATCTTGTGGTTGAGCGTGATTAGTACAATCTCTACCATGTATGCCCCTACCCTCTAGACCCGTCCCTGGGTTGTAGTGGTACAGGTTTTTTTTTTAAATTAATTATACGTGATAAGAGATAATATATTATTAACGAGTGAGATAAGCTAGGAAATGAGAAAATATCCCAAGGAGGAAAAAGGGAGTGACGGATTAGATGGAATAAGAGGTACATTAGGAGGGGGTGGTGAGTGGTATTTGAGGGGGAGGGGGGGCAGGAAGAAGTCAGGACACGTCTCGCGGCCCGCCCGCCCGGCTAATGCCTCTGGTCAGCCGCCCTTTCAATGCCCCAAGTCTGGGTTGAGGGGAGATATCCCCATGTCCCGTACAGTTAGGAAGGATTCTGTTATAGCTCAGTGCAGGTCATTTGTCATCTGCATTACTATTTATTAATTTATTGCATTGTTATAGAATACAAGTAATATTGTGATTAGTTATTATTGTTGTATAATTCAGAAAAACAAATTTCGTCAGGCGTCAATTTAGAAGCAGAGTGATTGATCATGAAGGATTTCAGGATGAAGAAAGGCTAGAGAAGGCTGGACACTGGATCAAAAGAACCATGCAACTGAACACATGCCGGAGAATGGGAGATAGAGAAAACTCCAGCATCAGAAAAATAAAGGTGGTAAATACGGAAACAAATCATAATCGAAGACAAAACATGCATATTCAACTTTTAATGAGGAGAGTGCTTTTATTCTATATTTGTTAAATAGTTTAAAAATAGGAGGGATCTAGGAATATTAATGTAACTTACACCTACTAGTGGAGTAAAACCTTTCTGTAACATACGTTTAAACTGTCTATTGTTTTATCTTGTCAATTGTCATATCATTAAATTCCAATAGTCTAAAGAAGAATCATTAATTCAGTGTTTTTTTCTAATTATATTTTTCTATTAATTTCTGTTATTGCTTGATTATATTTAAAGTGAGATTACTTTTTATTTACTAGAATACTATTAAGATATATAGATAATTATGATTAGAATAAGGCCGTTACTGTTTCGGCATCCGTAAGAGCGCCTTTTTCTTTTACACCAATAAGCTCTTAGGAATACGTGCCTCCTCTTGGTACGGCTGGAGTAACCTATTGCGATAAAGACTGGTTACAGAGGATCCAAACCGAAACCCTCTGGGGCTAACTACCTCAGTTGTATCCCGTCGCTTGTAACCAGACCCAAAACATGGAACAATATCATGAATAAAACTTCACACAAAAACAACTACCCTGAAGACAAAGCCGGGCTTTCGGATTCCAGGGTACCCGGCAGTGGGAAGCAATGTGGTGAATCGGAGCACCACCAGGACCTTCGACGTCAACAGACAGCAGGACAAAAAGTCAGACTCAAGAAGAAGTATTACTTCGGGACAACATAAATTCGTTAAAACACGTGGGAAAACTCAGACAGCTCACATCAAAGCTTAAACGGTTAAACGTATTGGTTCTGGATTTACAGAAAACCAGGTCCACGGACACAGAAACCACGGATTACGAGGGATACAGGATCTTCAAGGGAATTACGGGACAGCGCGAAATGAAAAACATACCTCCCCTGGGAACGGGTTTTATGGTCAGGAAAGATCTCTAGGGATCAGTGGCCGACTTTAGCAGCAATAGTACTAGAATTCCAATACTCACTCTTAAGGAGGGAAACAAAAGATAAGCTCTGATCAACGCACGCGCACCAATAAATTAGACAACAAGAAAAACACGGAGAAGGTGGAGGCGTTTTGGGAACATCTAAAAGCGATCAAATTCAACGCGCAAATAGGAAAAGAAAACAAATACAGGAAAACGGTGGGAATATAACCGGCACACAATAGGACGAACAGGAATGGAGAGAGACTAATCTTATGTCGAAAAGCTGACTTAAGGATAATGCCGGCCTATTTCAAGGTGAAAGGCAGCAAGAAAAAGCCATGGGTCTCCCCGAACAATCACCTTGTGGAATTTCAGTAAGATCACTTAGCTATTTCCTGTAAGTTCTTTAGAGAAATCAAATAGTGTTGAACGTAACTTCGGATCATTACCCGTCACAAATAACAATTAAAATGATTCCCACAAAAAGCGTCATTTCGGGAACGGTTTTAAAATCAGAAGAATAGACAGGGAAAGCCTAGTAAAAGATAGGAAAAACTTGGGACTCACACAGAACTGGGAGGAAGGCTCTAAGAACATGGTGAACTTGGCTGAAAAACTAGATCCGAGAGGAAATCCCAAGAGAAAGGAATGGTGGGACATCAATAGTGAGGAAAACATGATAGGAAGAAAGCTCGCTCACAAAATCCTGAGGGAAAGAAGGAGAAAGTTCCTCAATAACCAACAGTCTGAAATAGAGGCAAACTTCAAAAGGAATAACACCAGCTTCTTCTAAAAAGGCTGTAAACTGAAAATGAAGGGTTTCGCCCTCTGGGATGATGCTAAGGAGGAAGGATGGAACCCTAGCACAGACCAGTGAGGAAAACTGTAATGTCTTTGCCCGGAAGCGGAATCGTATCCACCAGAAGAGATCATCGCGTCCCTATTAAACAACAAAGCGCCACCTTCATACACCCGTTACTAAAAAAGGGAGTTAAAACTGATGTGAATAATTACAGGGGAATCTCCCAACTACCGGTCACCTACAATTTTTTTGCAAAAGCTTAATAAAAAGGTCATAACCACAAGTAGACTCCAAAATCGGGGAATTTTAAGGGACCAAGAGAAAAAATAGATCGTGACAGGAACAAATTTTAAGCCTTAACCTTTTAATCAAACACCTCAGGACTAAAAGTAAAAAGAATCTTTTTATCTCTTTCGTCGACTTTAATAAGGCATATAATTCGGTAGATAGGAAAACGCTACTTGAATTACTAAAAGAATACGGGGTTGACCAGAAAACTAGAAAGTTTTTGGGGCTAACGGTAACAGGGACTGAATCTAAAGTTTTTTTTAAATTTATTTATTGATATTTACAACTGTATTACAATAATACATCAAGTAAATAGGCTATGAGATACATAATGACATGAGCTAATGGCAAGTAGAGAAACTACCCACTGGTAGTACTCAAATCACTAGTTCAACTAAGAAGGTCACGTGCCCATCTTCTTTTCAGACGCCTCGGAGGATTATCGGGAATTGAAGAGGAAGCTAGGTTTGAAACTAAAGGGTTTGAGTAGGAATGGAGTATTTTATGAAAGGATAGATACCGGGTTCGGGCCAAATCTGCAACAAACGGGACATAAAGGTCGTTATGGATGACTTTATTCTTAACAAAATAAGGAGCGTTGAGGATTTTACGAAGGATTTTGGATTGTAGGGATTGGATACGAGAGGAATTAGATGGCTTAGTGGAGCCCCAAAGCTCTACTCCGTAAGTCCAAATAGGTCGTGGTCATGTATATGAGTCTTTTGTGGTTAATTGGGAGGTTAGAGCGTTTGCCTAGTAAGTGTTGATGTAGCCTGAAACGTCGAGCGGTTTCTTGTCTTTTCAGTCTAGTATGAGGATTCCAGGTTAATCGTTATTCGAGGTTTAACCCTAAGTGTCGGATCTGTACTATAGGCTCCAGTGGGATATTATTAAAGGATACTGAAGGGCAGGGAGCCATACGTTTACGACGTAAGGTAAAAGTGATTTGATGCGATTTTGGAACATAAACCTTTTGCCTTCCCAGCCTAGAGAGGCTTCTGAAAATAGAAAGAAGAATTCTCAGAAGAATATACGGACCTAGGAGAATACCTGAAGGATATAGGTTGTGGTTCAATTAAGAAATTTATAAGGAAACAACAGACTTAGAAACTGGCATTAGGGTGAGAAGGGTAATGTTCTATGGACACATGATAAGGATGAATCCTGAAAGACTGAACTATAAAATTTTTCACCGAGTCCACTGTCACAAAAATTCAACAGGATATTTCAAACAACTTAAGGATGATACAGACCAAGTGGGCCTCACAGGCCAAGATTGTTTTGACAGAGATGAATACAGGACGCTCAAGGCAATAAAGGTTTTGTGGGAAAAAAGCGCCCCAAAAAGGGTCTTGCGTGGTTTGAGGAGAGGAAACTTAGTCATGCAAAGCTCATGAAGTACATATGGATAAGGGGAAACTGATGAAGAAGAAGCATTAGTTATAGTATTCTTGTGGTCTTTAAGGCCTTTTCGTAAAAAAATAAAAATAGAATATGATATACTAACACATACACATGCGCACTCACACACACACACACACACACACACACACACAAACACACACAAACACACACACACACACGCACGCACAAACCAACACATATACACACACAAATAAACAAACACTCACGCACGTGTATATAGCGCTAAAGCAACAACTGTTACTTCATTATTGACGTGCCTTATGACGTTTATTGGAGGACCCAAAGAGAGTCGCAGAACGTTTCTAGCAACTGTTGTCTCCTCAACTCTTATATATGGAGTTCCAATCTGGAAAGATGCCATGTCCACCGCATCTTACATGAGACAGATGTTCTCAGTGTGACGAAGAGGTTTATTTAGGGTAACAGGTGCTTTTCGGACTGTTTCCTACGAAGCTGTATTTGTAATTGCCCGCATGCCTCCGGTCGATATGTTAGTCGAAGCAGGAAACAGATGTTACAATCATAGTTCTCGAGGATTAAGAGACGAAGAGAGGAAAACCACCATCGTCTGTTGGCAACAGCGTTGGAATACGGCTAATGCCGGAAGGTGGACCTACAGGTTGGTGTCTGACATAGGTTCGTGGCATGATGGTAGGCAGAGTGAGGTGGATTTTCAACTAACAAAACTATTATCAGGAAATGGATTCTTTAGAGCCTACCAGTACTTATTCAAACTCGACGACAGAGCTGAATGCCCAACGATTATGGCGGTAGAGGAAACATCATAACATGTATTTTTGGAATGTACCCGCTTCACTGACGAGAGAAGGGAATTGTAACTGGCTTGTGGAAAGAAGGTGACTCCTGAAAATTTAGTGAGTTGTATGCTAAAGTCGGATGAACAGTGGGCGGTGGTGAAAGCATTTGCCATAGGGGTCCTCAAAAGACTGAGAGAGGAGGAAAGGACAAGAAGAGAGAATCTAGAAGAAGTTTTCTTGATCAAGAAGCTACAAGATGGAGCTATGAGACGGCACACAGCCATCCCCTCCACGAAGTGATGCCTAACGGCGGTCACGTGGAGTGGGGAAAACAGGTGTAGCAAGGTGGTTTTCGTGGGTAAAATCTCACACACGGATAGGTACGGGCCGATCCCCGTCTTTTGAAGGTGTTGATGTTGAAGTAAAAAACACATGTATGTATATATATATATATATATATATATATATATATATATATATATATATATATATATATATATATATATTTGAGTTTGAGTCAGCAACTATTCTTGCTGGTATAGTACGACTTACGTTAAAAATAGTAGAAGCTTTAGTAAACAAGAGTAACTCCTAACCTTACTCTTGTTGTAGCTTTCGAGTGTGTTATTTTATATATATCGTATGCATATAAAAGTTATTTAGAGGTCTAATTAGGTAAAATGCAACCATGATTTGGGTAAATTTTTAAGATTTTAGTTGTACTACATATACAAGCTCTAGTTGTGAGAACAAGTAGCTGGCAAATTTACTGTAAATTATATTTAAGCCAAAATAATTAATAATAATAACTATATAATATACTTGGAAATACTGTAGTGCCAGTAATTATATAATTTTTTTTGGTATTTAATAATCCTAGGCTCAGCTCCTATAAAATTATAAGTCCGACGGCAATATAATCTCGCAGTGGAAGTGGGAGTTCCACAGGGACGTCCCTTGTTAATTATCATGGAAGGGCGCAGGGGTAAAAAAGGTCTCGGGGGCGCAGCTGTGATTTGAATGGCAAGGAGAGCCCCGGGTTGGAGATTGGTGCTAAAACAGTGGCCCTTACGTTTGCGGCATAATAAAGTAGCATTAATCTTCAGCGTGCGGCCAATCGGGCCCGGATGAGTTTTTGCCCTCCCAGTCAGGTCTCCGATAGAGAAAAACCACTTTCGTAGAACTTTTTCAAACAACTTTATTCTAGAAGTGAAGTCGACAGTCTTCCGAATATTTAATATTGATCAGTATGAGTAAAGGAAAGGATAGCTGGGTACATGGTTATAGTTCCGTTTGCTTTATCTTTCTCTCTCTCTCTCTCTCTCTCTCTCTCTCTTTCTCTCTCTCTCTCTCTCTCTCTCTCTCTCTCTCTCTCCTTCTCTCTCACTCACTCTCTCTCTCTCTCTCACTCACTCACTCACTCTCTCAATATCTCTCTCTCTCTCTCTCTCTCTCTCTCTCTCTCTCTCTCTCTCTCTCTCTCTCTCTCTCTCTTTCTCTCTTTCTCTCTCTCTAATTAAAGAAAAATAATTTGATGGAATATTAAAGATCAGATATGAATGAGTATTGTCAAACTAAGGTAAAAAGAATGTTTCCTTCCTTCAGAATCCACCTTTCTTCTCTCGGATCTAGACACTTCTTCTTCTCGGATCTAGACACTTCTTGTCTGGATTCCCTGTCTTCATACTCTGAATTATTTGAAAAAAATAAGCTTATTATGTTGGTTAATTACCGCGAGCGACAACATTTTCAGTATACCACTGTACGATGATGCGCTCTAGCGGAGCCATTCGACTAATTTCGATTGATTCAGAGACGTCTTTCTCAAATTATGACACTAAAAGAATAACTATAAGTTAATTTTAATATTTACCATATTTATTATGTTTAACAGCTTAGTAATTTCCAAGTGTCTGAATTGTAGAGACTCGTATTTAGCCCTGAAGAAGACCTGCAAAGTGGGTCGAAACGTTGGCTATTTAATAAACGTTTCTCCCTATCTAAGATAAATTTATTGACCTCCACCTGGACCATTTTCTTCCACATATCTTGCTGTATTTTCTGCTAAGAGTTAGCTACAAGAAGGACTATGTCCTCTGCGTTAAATTGAGCTTGGACTTGAGCATGCCTCTTCTTCCATTGTCTCACTATGCTTCTGGTCGTTCTCGTATTGCAAATTTTATGTCACTACCTTGGCCGCCTATCAAACTATATGTAGGTGGCTCAAAAAACGATCCTTAATCAAATCTTAAGAATTTTTACTTATTGCAGAGTAGATCGAAGTATACAAAAATAACACTGGCCGACAAAAAAAATACGATTTTTTAGTAACATAAAGTCGAATAGCATAAGCCAGTAGAACGAACCTCTCTTAATGCGAAAATGACCAGCAGGAAGTCGTAACGTGTAAGAAATCCTTGTTACATTAAACAAAGAGTATGCACAACGGTGCCACTTGTTTATTTAACAATGATTTTATTAGCTTTCTTACTCATATATATTGATTATGTTTGTAATGTATGTTAAGTTAACATCTAAGGAGCATACACACATCAAAAACATTTTTTAAAACGCGTTAAATTATTTGTTTTCTTTTATAGGGGTCACACATCTTCTCTCTTTAAAAACCAGCAGTAATCACCCATCATTGCTAGGCCCCATCATCCATGATACCGAATTTCCATTGTTCTCATATCTTGATGGAATCTTTCACCTTGCTCGTCACTGACCGCACCCAAGTACTCAGGAAAAAAAAATAAATGAGAACGCAGAAAGTATGAGTCTGAAAGTTTATTAACCGGTGGTTCGTACTTTTCCCCAATCTCGCCTAAAAAGCCCGTCACTACATTTGCAAATGCGTTCCAAGCCCTAAGTTCTTGCATACTGAGCATTTCTTTAAAATGCACATCGTCCAGCAATTATTTAATTTGTGGAGCAATAAAAATTCCTTCTTTAAGTTTGGCATCACTTAACTCGGGAAAGAGTTTCCTTAGGTATTTAAATCCTTTGCCCTCTTTACTCATAGCATTCACAAAGTTTTCCAATGAGCCTAAGTTTAATGTGTAAAGGTGGCAAAAGAACATTTTTTGGGTCTACAAGAGGAACATATTTAACATTTTTACTTCCTGGTTGAAGTTCTAGTCTTTGCGGCCAAATCTCCTTAACATAATTTTCATTTACTGCACGATTATCCCACAAACACAAACACAGAAAACAGCAATATTTTGTATAACCTCCCTGAACTCCTACGAACATTGCTGTTACTTTTAAGTCCCCACATATCTGCCATTTGTACCGGATTTAGCTAATTCTCTCTAAAACGGTATTCATAGTTTCATAGTCTTCTTTCATCGCCACTGATTGGGCTACTGTGTAGTTTTATATTTCCATTATGAAGTAGTATTAGCTTTGAAACTGCATTTCGGCGAGTCTATGAATAAGCGCCACTCACGGGTAGAATCCTCGATATTGAGTTCCTGCATTAAACCAACGATATCAGTACACGCGTACAAGGCATTGTCCATAGTATAAAATGCAGAAAACGCTGCATTTCTTTTCCGAAAATTCGTAATTTTTGTTTCTTTGGGTAGCAAATTCCACTCTTTAAGACGGGAACTGATTGTTCCTTTGACAACCCCAAATCATGTAGTTCATTTTGAAGAATCAAATGTGGCTCACCATCACTGTAACCTGGAACAAATGTGGGGTCGGTACCCTCTTCTTCTGAGCTAGGTGATGATGTTGCATCGTTGTCAATATCGCCTAAAGTAATATCTTAACACTCTAAAGGCGCAGTCGGTACTGGTAAGTCTGCATTATGAGGAACAGTTCTTATGGCAGAAGGTACATTCGGGTATTCGATTTTTTGCTTTGTTTTTTTTTAAATATATGTTTGTCATACAGAAATAGCAATCATTAAGATGATTGGTGGGTTATTGCCAAACGATTGGAACCCCAAAAGGCATACTTTTTCTCTCCCCTTGCATCCACTGCACCAGTAACACGCTACAGCTTGCACAGCACACATGGGGGGGCCAAATGTTTATCATGATCTCCAATTAAAATACCGAAATATAGGAAATGGGCTTTTCTTATATTTTCAGAAAATTGCCTTGCTTGTGACTTAACAAGAAATTCTCCACAAATATAATAGAACTTGTCAGGAGATGTTCTGCAACTGCGACGCGTATTACTTGACATCTTCGTCGTACTGAGTTAATTAAACAATTGGAAAATCTTTCTTAACAACATATAACCACTCACTGCAGTATAATATTCACAGCATATAACCAGTCACTAGGTTCTGTGCCGCATTATCTCTCGGAGCCGTAAACATGCCGAATACTTAACCTGCCGGTAAGGGAAGTTCTATTGTGCACATTGACAAATGGTACGTGTTAGGACTTTTAGGATATTTTTTATATTATTAGGAAGGTATTAGCATTTTAAAAATAATAGGCTGAACAGTTTTACAAAAATGGTGTCAGTCAGTGTAATTACTCATGTCATGACAAAAAAAAAGTTGAGAGTAAATAGCATCTTAAAGGACAAAAAATAGCATTTATGGCAAATAACTATTAAGAAGATATACATAATGATCAACTGAATTAATGTGGTATCTTTATTTTAATATAACAATGTAGACAATTTCATGCCATTACTCAATCCTATATTCGGGGCTACCTAAGGTCTAGTGGTTAGCGTAAAAATATACCAAGCCCAAGATCGCGGGTTCGTAACCCGGCAGGTGGCCCTGGGATTTTTTAAAGGGAGTAAAAAATCCTCAGTTACGCCGTCCTACGGAAGGGACGTTAAACGGGGGTCCCTAGCCAGTACGATGTCAGATACTCGTTAAAAATCCATATCCTAATTAAACCTGGATAGCCAAAATTTAGAGCTCCCACTGTAGCATCGTCCAATTAGCCATAGCAGCATAAAGTGACTTTAAATGAACAAACAAACAATCCTATGTTCCTAAGGCCTCCTTTTTCCGGTCCTTTTCTTTAATTTTCATTCATGTCTGATTAATATTTCATCTAATTATTTTTCTTTAATTTTCCTCTTCCTGAATTCAGTTAAATGTCTTTTTTTTATATTAAAAAAAAAAGACATTTAACCGTTGGTGCTTTCTTTTTACTGCTGATTTACCCAAGATATTTGATTTGGACCTAAAATAAAAAGGAACTCCAAGGAACATTTTCTCTAATGAAAAGTTGTCGGAGGTGTTGAAAATGTGGGAGTTAGGCAAATAGAGTGGGTGTTGAGGAATTTCTTAGCCGCAGAATTGTTTGAGCAACGTGAAAAGCATCAACACTTCTAGTTATTAAATATTGAGCGAAAACCTTACTTTCTTTTTCTTGGTTGTATGAACATCAACAGACGTCAACTTTTTGAATGTGTTTGATAGCAATAATAGACTCACATAAGTTGTGAAGCTTTACTGGATATTACCTAAATCCACCATAATGATTTCCGGTTGTAAGTTGTACTCGTTAATTTCTTGATGTAGAACGTCATTATTACAGGGATAACCCTGCGCATTAACGCACTTTGGTCCATAAAAATATGGACCAATGGTAAATCCATAAAAATAAAATTGAATTGAAAACCAGGATTTAACATTTTATTTACATAGGCTTAAACTGCCTGAATAAAATGGTTATATTGTTCTTATTTATATTATATAGAGATTATTATAGTAAGTGTCAAATCAATAATAGGATTTTATTACTCCATTGGACTTGGGTTAAAACTTGGATTCAAATAATATCAATCCATTATTTTTGTATGTCCGATAATATATCGTTAGAGGTAATGTTTTATGATTTATGTATACATAAAGTTATACTCCTTATATTACCATAAAAATTAAGTGGTTATTATGATATTTTTTTAATATTTTGTGAAAACGTAACAGTGAAAAAAATACCATTGGATGTCAATGATGATTCTTTTCCCGGATATGGTAAAATAAACGATTTTTCCGGAATGTACAAAACAAACTGACACCTATTTTTATTTTATTGTTTAGTATGTATGAGATATTAAGCTAATTATTATCAGTTAATTATAAAGCTTTACCTGATCATTAAGTAATAAATATATTAAGTCAGTATTAATCTGTTTGAATTAATGATATATATCTTAATAATCATGGCGCCAAAAAACGTTGGTTGTATTGATTTTTGGAAATGCCTTAAAATACAATATTTGGAATGTTAGAAAGCTCTGTAATAAGTGATTTGGTCATTACTCCGCAGGTTGACGCTTCGAGTTGAGTCACAAGTTTTAACTTTTGATTCGTTTTTCTTTTAATATTTAAAAAAATACAATTTATCATGAGCTTTGATATAGAAAAAATAATACAAACATGGAAATTGTGTATACTTCAGTAATCATTTCATCTAACGAACGTTTCAACAAACGTCGAAATAAATGCTGAAATTGTATTTATTGATGGAATGATTACCGAAATCTACTCATTAGCCTCAATTACATTATCTATTCTATACTAAAGCTTCCGATGACTTGCATTTTTAGAAAATATTAAAAATGAAACGCATAAACAGTTAAAATTTGTTGATACTCAAGTCGAAGTGACAACCTGCGAAACAGATACCAATAAAGTAATTAATGACTGATAAGACACACTCCATAAAATGCTCTGAAGTGTTAGAGTGGAATTAGTTAGCTGTGGGATTCATTGGAACATATAAATATCATTATTTTAGAAAGATTCTATATTATATTTATTAAATTATTTTTAATTATATAGATATTGATACATATACCCTTCCATAAGATTCCTTGAGCATTCATGGATGAGTTTGTTACATTATTAGTTGAATCGGCTTGAGGTATGATCAACATACATACAACAGCTACTGCTGAGGGAATCGTCAACATTTAACACTTGGCAGAATATTCTATCAAAAGGAAAAGTGGAAGGAGAAGAATGATCGGCTCCTTTTAGGATAAAATATAGCAAACTGTTTAGTTAATGCCGGCCTTATGTCAATGTCGAAATTCTTTATAGCTGTCGAAGTCCTTGCCTCGCATTATTCAAGTGATCTGAAAGTTGTACCGGTCCCTTTTCCATAGATCGGTTATTTATTTGTCTGACATTTCCAGGAGGTTATAAATAAAATCTGTTTAAATAAACAATATGAATCTCTTATTTTTGACCATATATTTTAAACCCTGTGCGATTACAAAGCATAAAGTGTCATGAGATCAATCCTTGTTAGAGACTTTACTGTTTCTAACAAAACACTTGGTGTAGGGAGATGACTGCTCTTAAAACACTCCTAATGGTTTATCCTAATCATGGGTACTCACTTTATAGAGACTGGCTGGGCACCAGGAGGGTCTGATGATCCTACAGGGTCCTTATATGGCAGATTAAATAATTTCTCTGTCACAGCCGGATTTGAACCCGGGATCCTTAGCGAAGAAACTTAAGGCCCTTACGCAAGTCTTGCTTCCCAAAAAGATGCTCTCTAAGCAGGTTAGTCGATTGCTTAAAATGAAACGTACTGAATAATTGATTTTCTTGTTTAAGAAGATATACGTCATGTAAAGAAATTATTCCATTTAACAGTTGCTAATAATTTATCTGTTCTCTTTAATTGCTTAATATCTTGTCAGGTTCGTACTTTTTATTTACCTATTTTTTTTTATACATATATTATGTTTCTTTTTCTGTCCATGTTTTGTTATTCTAAAGGGACTTAGTTCCTGAATAAAGTTACTTTTCTATTCTATTCTAGATCATAATATTTTGAATTATAATTTATGTTAATTTATTAGTTGTTGATTTGTTAATTTTTAAATATTTTTATTTGAAAAGAAAATATATGTCCAGGGCCGGGATTTGAACCCGGGTCGCACAGATCGCTAGTCTGGAACTCTATTAATTGAGCTATCCTGGCCCAATCAGGCTCGCTCCCCGGCCATGGCCATACCATTTCTTTTCACTGATCCCATGTCCCCGCGTTCTCGCAATTTGCGATGTAAACGAGGGGAAGAATGTTCTTTGTACATTTAATTTGGATCTTGTTGACTTACGTCATTATATAACCCTGGTTCGAGTCCCGGTCGTAGACATATATAAAATTAACAAATCAATAACTTATAAAATACCATAAATTATAATAATATATAATGACGTAAGTCAACAAGATCCAAATTAAATAAATGTTCAAAGAACATTCTTCCCCTCGAATACATCGCAAATTGCGAGAACGCGGGGACATGACCGGGGAGCGAGCCAGGATAGCTCAATTGGTAGAGTTCCAGACTAGCGATCTGGGTGACCCGACATATCATTTCTTCTCAAATAAAAATATTTTGAATTATAGTTTAATGAAGGAAACTATAAAACTTTTGAATGTATATTACAGTATAATAACGTCCTATTATTATTTATTTACAAAAAGTAAGCTAGGTCCAATAGTTAAAATGAATAATTAAACAAATCTTTGTCATACGGTTTTATTTCTTTCCTCTTGAGAAGAGCTAACATTACACCTATTCTCCATTTCCAGATCTTGTCAATGCCTGGACTCCACGTTTAATTTATACTGTCGGCCCAAACGTAAATATTTGGATTAAAATAAACAGTTACGATTTTTACTAATAATAATTTACACACAGTTATGCAAAGGGTCAGTGACCTACAAATGTATGTTTATAATCCAGTAACGTTATAGCATTGTTTCC
This sequence comes from Troilus luridus, assembly GCA_964056705.1. Classification (NCBI taxonomy): domain Eukaryota; kingdom Metazoa; phylum Arthropoda; class Insecta; order Hemiptera; family Pentatomidae; genus Troilus; species Troilus luridus. Next base: position 179,716,250 of record OZ057412.1, read on the forward strand.
TTGTATCCAGGAACTTTGTACACTTCCTCAACATTTCTCCTCTTTTCCTACTCTTTTTTATACATGTTCAGGAAGTTTCGTATACCTTTCCTAAAATTTTACAATATAGAGAGAAGGAAAGAAGATAGAAAAGTCTCAGACTAGAATAGATCAGTGGGTTCGTTCATATAACCCAAGTGAATTTCATTACATTGAATAACCGATACGTTTCTAATTTTGTACTACATGCCCAAGTTCAAAATTTCTTGATTAAACAAACTTATCAAGCATTTGAAGAAACTAGTTCAAGTAGTCGTTTATATTATATTTGTAGTCGGGTAGTCTTTCAAGAAATAAAAGAAACACAATTGGCAATTTGCAAACAATATTTTCTTAATATTATTTACAGTTAAGGTTACTGGTTACAGTTAAGGTTACACCCAGCCCTCCCATGTGATCTCAACCATTACAATATTATGACTATCATACATAACAGTTTATATATGCATTTCTTTTAAAACAGAACAAGAAACCAAGAAATTTGTCTATTGTCAAAACCATTCTTATTAAAATGAGGGAGAGAAGTAGCTAAGTAAGAGCTAAAAACCCCCCAAAAAAACCAAATAATTTTTTTTTACATAACAATTCCCCTTCAAAGTACTCTCCATTTCACTTCACACATTTATCCCATCGATGTTTCCACTGTTTTTAACATTTTTTGTACTCCTTTTCAGTGATGGCTGCCAACTCTCCCTTGACATCATCAACGTTGCCAAAACGGAGATCTTTTTCAAACTTGCCACCGTGAAAAAGGAGACGATCACAAAACAGGACTAGCAAGAATTATCACTGCACGGGAACAGAGCAAGCCGGGTCAAATAACAAGGCCGCACTGAACCGCCAATGAGTAGAGGTACAAGCAGCCTAGCGGCGCGAATTGTACTGCACAAGCTCCGGCCATGGCAGAGCTATTCCGGGTTCTTTTGGGTATCCCCTCGTATGTTGAGCTCTGAGTTACAGTCCTGAAAATCTATGGTTCCAATCCGGTTATGGCAGGTAAATTATGTAATATATTGGGTCGTTTCATGTAAGAAGTTCGTTTTAATTATTCCTAAAATTCAAAATGGAATCAGTGCACTTCTCTTGTTTACTACGTTTATGTTTACAGATTGTAATGAGTTTTCATCAATTCTTTCGTTTTTGTAACGTTTACTATCGCTGTTTTTGATAAATACATCTATCTCTTTGCAACTTTAGACAACTTCCTTAAGGGTGAAATCTTTGAAAGTGTTCAAAAACTCATTTTCAGATATTATTTCATTTCTTGGATTGAAAATTTGATAACAAGATAAGAAAAATGTATATAAAATGATGAAAATATTTGGAATAAAAATGTTTTAATGTCATTCAAGTTGTTTTCCTAAATTTCAAATGAAACGACCCAATCTTAACAGCCACGAATGGACCCTATGGAATCTGCAGACCCTCCTGGAGCTCATCTATCCACTGTAAGTGGGTACCCTTAATCGAAGAAAAAGCCTGGTGGTAGAGCGTGATCTCTGACAAATCATCTTTCTGCACAACCGCTCTCCACCCAACAGTACAAACTCTATCATGTACTGTTATTATTGTGATTTTATTTAGTTGTTTGGCTCTTGGCTTATTTCTTTAGATAATGTAAATTTACATCCTTTTTTTGTAAACATTTTTGATTCTATACCAGAACATACTTTTTAGTTATATTTATTTTCTTGCTATTATGTAAATATTGTATTATTCTAATAATGTAGCCAAATAGGTAAATTATATTTTTGTGAAATTTTGTACACATCTGTTATTCTTTAGCGAACTGATCCCAGAATATAATTATTTTTCTTTTCTATTATACTGAAATCAAGATACTCCATGGGTTGAAGTTGAACAGGATATTTTTCAAATTAATTTTTTTAGATTAAAAAAATAATTGGTGTAAATCTGACTGATCCATTATATTTAACATTATTTATTCTCTAGTGGTCTTCTTCAGAATCTCTACAGTGTTTCACAATTCCTAAAATGCGTTAGTAAAACTTAATGTTCATAATAAATAGAACTCTTTTGAAATGAACTTCTTATAGAGATGGATATTTAAAAAATGATGACTTAGAGGAGAGATGATGAGGATAGAGAAGCCTAGAAGATCAAAGAGCAAACCAACATAGAGCTGGCTCAAAAGGACTGCTTCTGTTCTCATCCGAGTTAATCACTAGGCCGACCGTTCGATCTTCGGGGCTATTTCCCATGCATATATTTGTTTAGTATTGCAATAACGTCTAAAATTATTTATTGATTCCATTATTTGTGTTTTATCTAACGTGCAAAGGACAAATTAATATCTTTTTGCATAGACTTTAATAAAAGCTATCCCTTTTACCAAGCAGATTCAATTAACGAATTCTAGAATGGAGAGAATGACGGAGGGAGAGAGTATCATTACAAAGTAAATTATGGGAGCGGGTGTAAACAACCCGATTACGGGATCAGTGTATTACCCGTCCTTTTTGAAAGCTATATTTCTTCTCTGCTGATTAATTTGTCATTCTGATGGAAACAAGAAAATTACTGAAAGGATTTCTAATTTTCCCTTCCAGAAGGGAGAGGCCGGTTCCTAATCAGAAATTTTATTCAGTAGAGATTAATTAGTATTACTCATTTTACCCATTTATAATCACATTTTTTGGCCGAATACCCAATTTAAGCTTATACACACACTGAAAACTCTAAAATGTAGGAGTAGACTTCAAGTTTACAGATGTTTCGCCTATAGTATATTTATGGCATGCCTATGGTGTAGTGATTAGCATAACAAGGTCCTAAGCGCTGCAGGAGGCTCTGGGATTTTTTTTAAAGGAGTAAAAAATCTTAAGCTGTGCGGTCCTCTGGAAGTGACACAAAACGGGGATTAAGGACCGAATATGTACAATGCCAGTCAATGATTCCAATTATAAAGATCCCTATTTCAATTATACCTGAATGGAAACAAATTTAGAACTCCTCCGTAACATCGCCTGATTAGCCATGTTAGCATAAAATGACGTTAAATGAATAAGCAAGCAGGAATTCAACCAATATTATTTCAAAATACCTTTTTCTGCTCAGAATCAGAATCTACTTCGAGAGTCAATAAATTATTTTTATTTTAGATAAAAAATAATTAATTAATCATTTATAAAACAGAAATTTTCGTAGTGTATGGTTCAACTGTAGCATAGTTGAACAGCATATATCTGGTGGATATATTATTTATGATCAACCTTAGATCAACGCTAGGTTGTACGATATTGACCCCTAGCCGGGGTTCACCCAGTCCCCAGGTAGATTGAAAAAATAACATAAGACAATCGTGGTCGAGTACAATGCACAACCTTTGTCTTAGAAAGTATAGCCCATATCAAGTATTGTACCCGGTATCCTTCATAGGTTAATAAAACAATAATAAATAGACCGAATGGAAACAATTTATGTATCGGCTCTTTTGCGGCGCTGGACCTATTAAAGGTCCTAATTATTTTTTACTTGATGAGGAAAAAAGTTTTAATAAGACCTAATTATTATTTATGTACAAGAATTACCTTTATATCTTTCATGAGAAGCGAGGGGATGGTTGACTGGAAAGTAGACGTAAGAAGAAAATAGTTGGGGGTGCAGTCAAATGAAAACACAAAATAAGTGGTTGCTTATTTAATTATGTGCCGACGTTTCGACCCACTTTGTGGGTCATCTTCAGGGCTAAGAAAGAAAAACAAATTAAATTTATCACCTTACCTTTTCCCATTAATGCAGTCATTAATTTTCGTGGCCCTCTATAAAATAGTCATAATACACATTTAAATATAATAAAATAGTCAATATTTCTAAAAAATAGTCAATAAAAATTACTATTAATATACAATTAAAAAATATATCTCAAAAATTAAAAATTAGTCATATTTTTGGCCGTCAGATATCGCTGGCAACTCCTTCATAACGTATTTTCTTGTCAGTTAGACCGCGTCTACTCTTGCTACAGCTTCCTATAGGTAATTACATTTTTAATACTCATATATTCTCCTCACCCCTTTCCTTCTCCATTTTGCACACCTTATTTTCTCATATTACCTTTTTGGCATCCATCATATGTTATTATTATCTATGATTTCATTAGCATTTAACATCACTATTTCATCATATTTTATTCTATTTCCATACTCATACCATATTGTTACTTATATTTCTATACGTTCCTTGTATATTTATACCACTTCATACTATAGGTATGCATTTAAAAACTGTTACACTCTATATTTATATCTTGACTTTCTACTGTTATTTTTCCTTTATATACTCTTTAATATCAGTTTGGTTATACCTTCTTTCATTTTACTTATGTAAACTCCCTAGGAGTCTATTATCTTACATTTTATAGTTTTTTTTATATATATTCTACTACCTTTTTCCATAATTTTACTTCTCACCTCTGATGTTTATACTTTTTCTTTCTTTTTTTAAATAACTTTCTGTTTACTTCCTTCTTTTATCTTTGTAAAAAAATCTTTTTGGCATCACCACCGTTCTGTACATTTTCTCTGTAATTTTTTTTATTCATATATATCCCTCACTTTTGTTCTAAATTTCTACCTCTCTACATATATATTTTTTCTCATTTATCATATACTTAGTCTGCAATGTATTTTTATAGTTCTGTTATTTTGTCTGTTTTTCTTTCTTAGCCCTGAAGATGACCCACAAAGTGGGTCGAAACGTCGGCACATAATTAAATAAGCAACCACTTATTTTGTGTTTTCATTTGACTGCACCCCCAACTATTTTATATCTTTCAATTCATAGATACGAGTTTTCCATTTTTTCTTCCGCAATTCAATCAATATTGCATTATATATTTTACTGATTATGCTGTAATTTGTATTATTATATAGCTGTGGCTCAAGGTATATAATGGCTTAATTAGATACACTTAATGCTCAGATTGATAAGAATTAAAATTTACTTCTACTTTAGTAAAAAGAGTTGTATAGAGCGTCCTAAAGTTTAAAGTCAACACTATCTATGACAGTATCTATGACACCCATTGAAAACGCCTGCCAGAAATTTCCAGGTGCTGTTAGGTTTTCTTCAGTTACTTATAACCTTATTGCTTCATGTTTATGTTCAAATGATACAATTATTATAAATTTAATAATGTTCAAATTATCAATTTCAGATACTGTTCTAAGTATATACTATCCTATTTATTTCACAATAGTTAACTTTGACTTTTTACCTTGCTGCGAACTATGATGAAATAAAAAGAATAGTAGGAATATTGAATAATGTATTTAATATTTCAACAAAAACGAGTAATAAGTTTATAATAAGTTAAGTGACTCCACAAAAAACTATCCATTGCCACTTCTGTCCAGGTGTTTTCAGCGGTTGTCATGGAACATTATATTTTAGGAACATGACAACCCTTAAGGACGTTTTCCGAAATTCTGAACAGATGAAAATACACAGAGGATTGCATTATGTCAATATCCCTCTAGTGCGATGGGGATGTGATGGTTTCCCGTCTGGGTTGAATTATTCCTGCCATTGACCACATTACAGAAACCAATAATATTTTTGTTATGCAAATTTGGTTTCGGAAAATGGTCCGTTCTTTATAACACCCTAACTTCGTTTTGCCTGCCCATTATCCTAGTTTAAACTTATAAATAAAAATTACACAAAAATCGCGTGTTACCATTATCATATTTGATGGCATACTGACCAATGTTCATATGGCACTAATAATATCAACTGTTAGAGCTAATAACAGCTCTTTTCAAAATTAACATAGTTAAAACAAGAGAAGTCCACTTATTACACTTTGAATTATAGTAATAATAAAAACGGACATTTTATACGAGCCGACCTGAGATTAATATTGAACGTGTTTTGAGAATTTAGCATAGCAGAAAACACTATATAAATAATACATATTAAAACTTTCTTCAATAGCTGAGATGACCTCACTATTGGAGTCCAATTCACCAGCTGTCCTGTAATACTTCGGAGGTGAAGAGAATTGATAAAGATGTCTTAGGGCTAAGCTCTTGAGGCCAGAAAATGGAGGGCCTGGACTCAGCAGATAGTCCTTGGAGTCCTTACGATCCTTCTAGATCCTGTCAGTTATTTTACTCAGGACGACGTTAAGCTTGTATCGTTCACACTTCGAGAAATTCAGAAAGGGAATTAACGGATATATCTACTAAGATTAAAATGGATGAGTTGATGAAGTAAACTCAGATGGAGAGGGGGCAGTGTATATTTTGTTTATTTTGAGTAAAGCATTTTATGTAGATTTAACTTGGAAAATCGTGGGCATTGATCAAACCCTGAAAGTTTATTTTAGCCTTTTCAGTACGAAGAAACCTTAGTGTTGAAAAATCATTAGAAATAAAATTTTTAAAAATAAATTAATATATATATATTGGATCGCTTAAGGATAACAAATGTGTACAAAAATAATATTTATACTACACAATAAATATTAACCAATATGTAAGGTCTGGTAAATAAAATAAAATAAGAAATATAACATTAATTAAGCCAAACAAAATATTAATAAACGCATATAAAATATATAAAAACTAAAAAAGTTGTAAGGGAAGAAAATTAACAAATAAGTCATTAGTTACTTCTGATGAATATACGCTAATAATTATAACTGCTTAGTGAGCATCTGTTTGGGAATTAAGGAGATATTGGTAAAGCGTGGGTTTAAATGAGGATAGAGTAGAAGCATGGCGGATATTATAATATAGTATTGTATGCTACTATAAATACTAGTATAAGTTCTAAAATAGGCCACTACACCTCAGTTACAGCAAATTGTTCAGGTTTGTTTACTGCTGTCCCATATCTGGTTTTCACCTTTTGAAAGGGATTTACAAATTATGAACAATTTTATGATGTTTTATGAAGGACGCATACTTGCAAAAATATTCATTCATAGAATTTAGGTTTGGATTATTTAAATCTCAATAATATTTATTCTAGCATTAGCAAAATTGTCTACTATTATTAATTTGTTTGGTGTTATCATTTTAATTAATAATAAAATATTCTTAAATGGGATTTTTAAGTGATTTATTTTAAATATAATTATATATTAAGTAATAATTATTTTTATTTATTTAAGAAATAATAGCCTCTTTACCTGGTTTTATTTTTTTCTCTTTTATTAAAAGTAAACTTATTGCATTATTTTTGAGGATCCATTAGTTTGCAATAGCTTCATATCGGATGATTAAAAATCTGCATGGTTATCAATTTTTCTGGGTTACTTTCGATAAAATCGGATATAGAAGCCATATTTATATATAAACAGAAAAAAAAATAAAGGAAAATTTTCATTAAGTAAGGAAAAATTCAGGGATTTAATATCATTCTTTAGAGTCCCATAGATAGGAGGGAGAGTTACCAAATATTTTTAATAACCACTGAAATTAAATTTTTCATACTTTCATAAATTCAATTTCGTGAATCATATTGAAAATTAAATCAGAATTGCGTGCAAGCATAGAATCAAATTAAATTTTAATCAGAATCGGTTTAATTAGGGCAGCCAATTATTCAATTACTGACAGAGGTTATTATTCCATTATAGTCAGAACGGTAAATCTGACATCGATAGCCAACATGTCGGCACGCGTAATATGAGCTTGCTATTATCTGTTATCATCATGTCTACGGATCGTATTTCATCATTCACGGGATATTAATGCATAAATTAGCTACCGGTAACTAAATCCTTAGGATAATGCATGCACATGCATAAATGTTAATTACTTTAATTATCGATTTATAATTAATCACACTCACGCTAATTCGATCTAATCGATCAAATTTGTCAAATGATAATAAGATGAGATTAGATACATAAATGCTTACTAAATCCATCAATTCACCCTTGTTTATTAATGGCAGTATGTTTCAATAAGGTACTAGTACTCATTTTAAAACTAATTATTATATATTATTCATGTTAGAGAGATTTGTCATCCATTCACTTCGGCATCCATCATATGTTGTAATCAATTGGTTCATTATTATGGAGCATCATAATTTTTTTAATCTATCTCCATTCTCAAACTGGAATTTTATATCTCTATTTCTATAGTTTCTTCTATTCTTACATCATATTTTATATTAATAACACTTCATTCTAATTGTATACATTTAAATAACATCCCATACTTTTCAATTTTATATTTATATTTTACTTCTCTACCAGTCATTCACGAGATTCCTATTCATTACTTTCTACATATTTCTTCTGTATTTATTTTTTGGCATCATATTTTGTATCAATTTTCTTTCATTTTAATTATGTAACTCATTTTACATTTTTTATTTTTTTTTTATTTAACTAGGTTTTCCATACTTATATATCTCACTTTTTTATATTTATACTTTTTCATTTTGTAACTTTCTGTTTACCTTTTTTTGCTCTCTTTGTATTTTGTTTGCATTATCATCTTTTTGTACATTTATTCTGTAATATGTTTTATTCATATATCCTTCACTATTTCGTTCAACTTTTCTATTACTCTATTTCCATATTATTTTATTTTTATTTTGTTATATTCTAAGTACTGTTATGTATTGTTATAGTTATTTTTGTTTTGTATGTTTTTCCCTCATAGCCCTGAAGATCACCTACAAAGTAGGTCGAAACTTCGGCACAAATAAAAAATAAGTATTCACTTATTTGTGTATATTTTGACTGCACCCCCCAACAATATCCAGCCTCTATTAAATATTATGTATTGCCAAAAAATGTCTTCTAAATATTACATCACCCTTTAAATCACTTATGGTATAATGACTGACACTTCGAAAGGCCACTTAGAGTGACTTTTTATGATTTTGCTATTGCCAGGTCGTATTTAATTAAAGTAGGAGAGAAGTGTAATGGTAAATATTAATTTTAACAGACCTTTTGTAAGTGTTTTTTTTTCTTTTGCAGGAACATGTTGGGGAATATCCTGCGTCCTAGTGATCCAACGCCATGTTGACTGTTGTTATATCAGTTACTGGATGCAATTGGTCCACTTATTCATGTCAATTCTATACTTTTTGTAATTGTTTTACGAATATCATAAGCCAGGTATCGGTTATTACATTGTATTTTTATCTAAAAAAATCTGTTAAAAATTGTCATGATTATGGGGGAGTTTATGTTTCAATTAAATGTTTATTATGAAATCGCCTAAAAATATATAAATGTATGTAAAACACATTGACTGCACAGTCTGGAAAGGATCCTCACGGATGAGAGAAAAATTATCATGAAAATGATTGTAGCAAAACTCACAGACGAAGGATGCATACTTCAATTAAGAAACACCACAGAGTTGTCAAATCATGCAGTAGATATCAAAAAGAGGGGACTAAAATTTTATGGACACCTCTGCAGACTCCCACAGACCAGACACACCAACAACATTCATAGATTAAACGAATATATATGCTAATGTATCTAATAGAAAAATACTGATAGACTACTACCACTTGCCCAAGATATCTACATCCTCGATGTCACAAGTCAATATCGATCTGGAAAAAGCCCATGTAGGACACAAGGTACATAAATTGGAAGAGAATCGAAAAAGGTTTATTACTGTGTGTCAGTTTGACATATTTGGAGAGTCTTACGGTCGGTGGACTTTAATTAGTGAACTGTAAGTATTAATTAGTTTAATTAGTTATAAACTATACTGTAATTTTATGGTATTTGTGCAAATTTAAAGGAGCGGAGTAGAGCACTAAGTTGCCATCAGGTAGATTACTGAGTTGCCATGCCGGAAATCCTGGTTCAAATCCAAATGTAGGCCATGACTTTTATTTAGTCTGTTTGCAGCGAGAGATGGATCATATAGGATCTAGGACCCTCCTTGGGCCCACCCAGCCTCTATAAAATGTTATAAAAATAGGGTACCCCAAATAAGGGGGGGGGGGGGGAATCTGGCGGTTGAGCGTGACCTAGGACAAGCCACTTCCAGAACCGTTGTCCATGAAACAGTAGAGTCTCTACCATGTACTGAACCTTTATATACCGTTCACGGGTTGTAGTGGTACAGATTTTTACAAATTTATGTAACTAGTTAAGTTATTTAGTATTAGCAATATCTTATATTATTTGTATATTATTTCAGTAATTAGATAACAGTTAGGTCTAGGTTATAATCTTTAGAATATTGTTATTGTAAATTTATATTAGTATAATAATTTCATTGTATTTAATTCATTTTACACCCATTAGGCCTTGTGTACAAAATATACACTTATTTCCTTGAGTGTCGTCTGAGACCTCTAGTAGAAAATCGCATTGGTGGAGAATAAGGAGCATTTAGACCAGGGAGGCAAACTCAAGATCATATCTTCTCATTGCGAAACATTCTTGAGAAAAGCTGGGACCGGGACCGTAATATATTCTTAGCCTTTCTTGATGTAAAAGCGGCTTTTGACTCGGTACCAAGAAAAGAAATATGCGAAGCCTTAAGAAGGAAAAATGTACCAAAGAATCTGGCAGAGGCCATTCAATCAACTTACTCCGAGCCAAAAGGGATTATTGGGTTGAATGGAGTGGAGTCTAAAGTATTTAAAATAGAATAGGGAGTAAAACAAGGAGACTGCTTGAGCCAATTACTATTTATCCTATACATTGATGAAATTTCCTCAATATGTATCCGGAGAACACATCGAACGCATTTGGGACAATGGAACCTTAGAGTCTTATCTATGCGGATGATATAGTGATTTCAGACTCCCAGGAAAAAAATACAACAAGCGATCACAGAATGGAAGGAAGAGCTTGCAAGGAAAGGCTTGAAGATTAATATATGTGAAAGTAAAATCTTGCAGATGGGTAGGACCCAAGACGAAATTCATATATCCTGCAGCGGTGAAGAGTTGGAAATTGTGTCGGATTACAATTGCCTTGGATCTGTGATGCAAACTTCGGGGAAAGTGGACAGTGAAATCGGAAAGGCAGACGCTGTCTGCTACCAAATATGTAACACATTGGTAGGAAAGAGAGACTTGGGACTAGAGGTAAAATTGGTAATCTTCAAGACACTTTACTTTACTGTTCTTCTGTCTGGTTCAGAGAGTTGGGTGTTAACTGACCGACTCTGTAGTCGAATTATCGCTGCGGAAATGAAGTACCTGCGTAGAACATCTGTAAAAACTGGAAAGGACCGCATAGGAAATGAACGTATTAGAGGAGAGCTCAATACGTATTCGATGATGGAAACAATTGAAAAGAAGCAGATAAAGTGGTTCCGGCACGTCTGTAAAATGGAAAGACATAGGGACCCTCTCAAGACATGGAGTACCGTCCATCTGGGAGACCAAGAGGATGCCCCAGAACGACGTTTCTTGATCAGATAGAACGAATAGCGAAATCCAGGGGCAAAACGTTGGATGGAATGAAAAAGCTCGCCGCTAATTGGGAGGATTGAGAAGCCTGGCTAAATGCGCCCCCACGCTGAAGGCACTTAGGGTGTAAGAAACGACTGGCCTTTTCCGTTTATGATTTAAAGGGAGATGGAGAAATTACGCTGAACACTTTCGATTTATATAAATAATAAAATCCAGAAAAAAAAATTAAATAGTTCATATATTCTATTCATGCAAAAGCATTCCGTTAAAATTCACACTTTTGACAAGATAATTTAACTTCAGGAAATAATTTTAATTTAATCCTTCTATTTGATTACTTGCATCGTTAAGTACAGACACAATATTTTAGTAAATCCCGCAAAATCTCTTAAAAGCACCGGTTGACAGAAAAAGCTCGTGCATAATTATTTACCAGTTTAAATATTATTTTATCTATTATGTATTGATTACAATGATAAATGAAACTTCTCAGTCTGGACTCCTGTCCAAAGAAAGTAAAATACAATTTTTAAACCGATTCTTTACCATTCCAAAAACATTACCTTATTGATCGTAAATTTCGTATTTGTTCCAAGATGATTCTCGTAAATTAATAGGGTTCGGAACGAACTTTATTGTTATGTATGTATCTATACAAACAAGTTAGAATTTATTATAGGTGTAGACTCAAAAGAAAAAACCAAAACACAAAGGCCAAGTTGGTAAATAAAGGTCTGCATACTTACGTGAAACTTCATGAATGATTTAATAATTATTTTTTGAGAGGGTGTTAAAACTTAACTTTTTTAGTTATATGAACACAGCGCATACACCAAATTTGATCCAAGTGTTTTTCTCCTTGCTTTGCTACAGGTTTTGGAAATGGAGACATCAATAGTTGGGCAGGTCTCTTGGCAATTATATTTTTAATGTTTAGGGAATAGGAAAGAGGAAGGTAATGTGAATTTTGGTGATTTTGTTTAGATGAGTGAAACGTTATATATTTGTTGTGGATATATGATTTGATAGTGGGAATCTTCATGTCTTTGTCTATGGTGTGATTCGAATTAAACCTTGGAGCATTAACAATTAGTTCTTAGAATGGCGGAGTGTGTTGTTTGCATCTTGTTCATATGGATACAGTAAAATTTTAGAAAAAGTTTGAACGGGATATCAATAACATTGTATCACGTTTGACATAACTAACAGCTGACTATATAACAGCCTTGTAAATACAGTCAATCTCCCGAAGGTGGCAGGTCTATATCCCTCAGACGCCTCAAGACAAGGCACTAAGGGCCTTAGAGGAGCGGCAGGACATGGTTTATTGCGACAAGGCAAGCAGCTGCCCCAGCGCTCTAGGGCTCATGTACATAAATAAGTGGTGCCATTCTCTTGACATTTACTAATTAATCGCTACTCAGGTCAGCCTGCCTCTGCCACTCCACTCCAAATTATATAGCGCCCCCTCCCGCCTAAATTATATAGGCCATTGTCGCCACACGGAGGGCCACGTGTTGACATTGCCGCCTTGTTTAAATATCTGCTCTGGCGGTGCTATTGGAAGAGTAAACAGTAATCCTACAGCCGGGTAGAAATATGATGTGTGGTCAATTGGCCAGGTCTGGGTTTCTACAAAGGTAATTAAATTACACGGTTTTAATTAAATTTATAACGAAAAATTAAACTTACGCTTCCAACAGCTCGTTAAATATATATTCCACTATCAATGACTTTATATTTACATTTAAATGGGGGATTACATATATTAATAATAATATTTAAAATATTTATTTAAGAAATCGTACAAAAGCCATTTGGCACAAAATATTGTATTTTCCAACTTCTTTTGAAAAACTCCCCTAAAGGATTCTCGAGAAACCTCCTAGTGTAGTTTATTTTACTATAGTAGATCCTGCTCCAGGGACATGGGAATACATATGATTTTTTTTTCGTGTTTGATTAGTTTTACGTCATTCATTCATTGTTCGATTTTTACTATGAAACACAGTGTCAGTAGGATTTCTATAGAGCAGTGGTAGGCACAGGTATTTTTTCAAAGAAGATAGAAGTCAATTATTAAGGTTTTTTTACCAGCCCACTATGGTTGAAAAGGTTCAACTGTGCTGACTATTCCTTTCTTTTTAATAAATAAAAATAATATAATGATTATCGAAATGTATTCTGATTTCTTTAAGTTAATGCTCCTTATCTTGTCACAGAATAATAGCCGTTAGTATAGCCTTCTTATTTTTAAACCATTACTTCCATTATTTCTTTTCGATGAATTTAAATGGTGAAATTATAAATGGCGAATACTATTATTTTCAAAATTAATTATTTTGGTCTTTCATAGCATGTTATAGTTTACATAAAAGAGAGGGACTTAGTTCATTACGTATCAGGACGATGATTGCTTAAATGCATCCAAAATATCTCCTATACGATAGTTTTTTAGATTCTAATAACAAAAAACATTGTTTCAGGGCAAAAGAAAGTATTACGAAAACAATATTGGTGATATGGCCTTTTGTTTATTCATTTAGTGTTACTTTATGCAGATATGGCTAATAGGACGATTTTTAGGCGTGTCATGTCATTGATTTTTTTTCAATCCAGGTAGAAACATTGGGATCTTAAACGATAACCTTACATCGCACGTGAGTCTATCCGAAGGAAGTTCTAAGTAAGGATTTTTTTCCCCCTTTAAAAATTCTTAAGACCACCTGCCGGGCTGTACTCACGATTTTAAGCTTACTATGTTTTTATACTGAACTCTAAACCACGTATGGTGTACTTTCATATTTCGTATTGACCACTTAGGACTTCAAGCAAAGACTTTATTGTCTGCCTCTATTACTCTTAATGCGTTCCCTGGCATGTTTCCTTTAATCTTCTATAGACATCCTCCAACCTTATCTGGTCTTTCATCATCATGAAACCCTACCCAATTTTTCACTTTGTTCATCACTTCCCGACGGGTGGTAAGACTTTTGTAACACAACCAGGTGGTTGCCGTATTTTGGACGGCGTACAAATTTTGTTCTTTTTCACTTCCCCAATGATGCTTAATAATGGTCAATCTACGTCTGTCGATCCTGTATAGATGTCCGAAGAATGTCAACCTCATCTTCCGCATAGTATCCGAGATTCTTTCCACTTTCTAGTAAATTCCTTATTTACTTCTCAGTTTCTATATTTTTAAATGATTTATTATTAATGGCAAGCTGAACATTTTTGTAATCTATTTTATTACAACGAAAACATCTTACATAGCTCAGGATGGAACATTCACCATCTACCATAAGGTTTCAATATTGCAATAATAACAATAGCCCACATTTTTCAGTAGTCAGCATATCGTCGGGCTTTCATTTTTCCCGAATAAATATACTGAAACAATAATAAAATATTTTCAAGTTTATACTTAAAAAAAAACTAAATATGTGCCGTTTTCTAAGACACCAAAAATCGCACACGACTAAAGAGATAAAAGACTTCTATTTTAGAGGATGAGCTATCAGCTGTTTTTATTTATACAGCTGTTAAACCTTATGTATAAAAATAATATTTCATTCTCAAGTCTTAATGTTTGAAATTTCTGTGTTTTGGTAATTTTTTCAAACTTTCCAGACTATGGAGATATGCTGTTTGACATAATTGAGGAAAGAAGAAAAAAAAAGACAGAAGTAACGATAGCTTGGATATATAATCAACCCAGGAAACTGGCGCTTTAATGGTTCAAGATGTTTGGATGTTACTATGGAGAATATTAAATAATAAAAAAATTAGGAGTTGAGGAGGAAGAAATAGAGGAAGGTTCAAGAAGGAAACTTATATCGCGGTCCGATAGAGAAAATGTATTACAGAGAAGAATAGATAAATCGTGGGATTAGATAAATCCTTGTTGAGTAAACCCATTTCAATTGTAGCTTTTTCGTTATTAAATATTTGAAAGCATTTTGAATAATACCAACTGAAATACAAAGATTTTTTTGGGGGTGGAGAATACAAAGCAGATGGTCTGAATAGAGATAAGTTATGACGCGCCGGCGAAGTGTTTTGACAGTTTAAGTCGATTAAGGAAATTCAACTTGTTAATTCTGTAAAAGCTCCCTTTTAGCGGCTTTTCACGGACTTAGAACTCGAGCGTTAATCCGGACCAAATTAAAAGTCATCTCATAAAGGCTGGTATCTTGCTATGACTCGCTTCCCAAAGTACTGAGAGATCTTCCCGATCCATTGTCGGCTGAAGACGGATGCAGCCCTACACTTCATTGTTTCCGACTAATGGATCGAGGCATCCAGTTTTATTTTATGGTTCCTTCTCTCAAAGCAGCCTGTAATTACATGTGCAATTAAGTTAATGGACTTGGAGGAGAGGGTCGTCTCAGATTATCTTACATCTCTCGTTTCAGTCTTTGGCACGATAATGGCTTTGTATTATCGCAGTCCTAACTGCGTTATCTGGAGACGTATTTAAATTTTTGTTTAAAAAATAAACTCGAATAAATGTATTTACAAAAATACAACTGATTTACCTGTAGTTGAGTAATAAGGATGTATTCATACTTCATTATTTAACCTCACTTTATGCTGTTTTGGCAAATCGTACGATGAAACAGAAGGTTATTATTCTAACCGAAACACAAAACAAGTTATAACGGTTGTTAAAATGCGACATCATATCTTTTCTTTATATTGGTTAACTTTATTATTATAAATTAATATATAAAATAGACTATGTAAAAGACCTATGCTCTTACAAGAATCCTCATGTTTCAAACAGAAACTGAGGAAAGTAAATTTTCTAGACGTATTTCTATCATTTCCGTAATTTTGACAACTTCCGTAAGTATAAAACGTTTGAAAAATAAGTTTCAAGTCAAAAACCGAATTTCATTACGAAAAAAATTTTCATTTCTGGGATTAAAATTTCGATAGCACGTTGGGAATATTGATAGAAATTGGGGAAATCATTTGAACTAACGAATATTTCTTATGAAACGACCCACATTTTTCGGCTTATAGTTGCAATACTCGTTTTATATTCAACGATCGATTTTGTTTATATATTACGCTTAGCTCAGGGCTTAAATCACTTTCACATTAGTCAGAACTCCCTCTTAAGAGCGAATAATCCCTGGGGACCAGTCTGTGTTGGGAGAAGGGTGTAGGAGGCCAAGATTTGATCATGGGGTTTACATTAGTAATCCTTGTGGCCTGGCCTATCAGCTATTCCGACCCTTTACTAACAGAACAGGTGTTATTGAAGGCACATTAATGAGAAAATAATAACGTAACTAGACTAAGTGCCAAAATCACAAAATATTCGCTATTTCTACAGGGTCATTGTAACAATTAAGATTATTTAAAACGTTTTACGTACCTGTAAATTAACCACAAACAAAAGTTTGTATTACAAAAATTTTAAACTTTAGTAAATATAATAATTTAAGATAAGATGCATTTATTTATACGTATTATACTGTCATGTTTCCTGGGCTACGATTCAGGAAGAAGACACAAATCTGATATAATCCTCCTATATTGTCGCATTTGTCCTCCTAAGGTCCTCCTTTTTCCCTGACACTTGTATATCTAGCTATCTCTAGGCCAATATAGCCAAGCCAACTTATTATTTTCGATTTACCAAGCCTTACTTCTTGCGCTCTATGAGATCATTAACTTCCGAAGGCATCTAGTCCAAATAAATGTCATAATATTTTTCTTTCGAATAACCTAAGATATAAACTGTCTGAAGCATTAAGTCAGATATTGCCTCCATAGCACATTATTAGTCTTATTATGGATTAATAAATTTAAGCTTGGTTTACCCGGTAAAGAGGCTACATTTACTTAATCTCTCATCTCATCGCTCTCTTTGTTTTTACCGTTTAATCCCACTCCAAGGAAGGAAGATCGGTCAATAATTACAAAGCAATAACTCGCTGCATCTCGCCCAATTCTTTTTACGGTGGAAGTAGCCACTGCGATTTATTTTGTTTATACTTTAATTAATTTTCTTTTCATCGAATAGTAATTCCTTTAAAGCGCTTTCATTTATACTTAATATGATCATCAGCACAGCAATTCACGGCTCGGGTCGTTGAATTGAACAGTTTAGCCGTGAATATAGTTGAACTCTTTGTCTTATTAATTCGTAAGAGATTTAAATGCTTTTAGTGTCGACGCAGCTGATAATAGTCTATAAAAAGCAGTCCATCTTGACTAATCATAGTTTACTTTTCTAAAGCTTTCGGTTCTTTCTATCAATTTATGTACACCTTTCTACTATTTTAAAATCATTATTCTTTTCTAACAGGTTTTTTCACTGGTTTTATTACTTCCTTTCTGACAGGACTCAAGCAATTAGAACCGACGGTCAATAAGTCCCCTCATGTTATTCCATCTTTCTCGACATCTTACTCAAACTACACGTAAGCTCCTCATATCATCTATATTCTTTCCCCATTTCAAGTGATGTTCTTTGTTTTACGGATATCTCTCAGGTGTTCTCGAGGACAGATTGAAACGTATAATAACTCCTCTGTAAGATTTGTCCTCGGTACCCCGGGGCAATCTTGCGTGTCCCACTCTTACTATTTAAAGTTAGAGCGTTTCTTCTCTTCCATACGTAGACAATATTTCCTTGGTTCATTTTAGTATTAATTAATCAGATCTCAACGACCGTCCTATATCATTTTTTCTTATATCATAGTTTCCTTCAAATCAAATATTCAGTCCAGCACCAGGAAACATGAACTTGTATTTCCACATCCAGAACCAAAACATAACGGGGTCTCTTCTCGCTCTTTCTCTCACTATCTGAAATTATACCCTATTAATATATATATATATATATATGTCATTCTTTTTCCATTTCCTCATATAAGCCCTTGCTTTTCCAACATCTCCCCAATCCTCAATCCCCAGCTGCTCTCTACACCGGTTTCGTTATTTGTTAAAACTACACTCTCAAGTGTTCTATGCCTATTTTTGTATTAACCTCTCCTGGTATGACAAATGTGGATAATAAAACATAAATTTTATTTATAGTTTCATAGGAACCACATTTTCCTTCATAATGCTTATTTTTCTTAGGTTAATGTTCGTACAGAAAAATATAATTCTTACTTTTTCTTTAAATCATAATAAAAAAACTCTATCATTTATCATTTCATTGTTGAGTAAGCTACTTAGTTCCTGCTGCAAATGAGTATTTATAATATTTCTTCCAATGGATTCCATAAGAATCAAGATATTGTTTCCAAGGTGGGCATGAATTTAATTTTTTTAAATTAACCTTTATAAAAACGCTTACTGTTTCTATTTTTTAACCATCGAAAATTTTGTTAAAAGCCATACTGTTGTGTTTGGAATAGTAAGTATTGGATATGTAGAGATCCTGTAATTGATATACGAAACCAGTTATGTTATTGTAATATTATTATTGACAATACGGCTTGGACTGAATGATAATACAAAATTATATCATGTATATTAAAAGGGATCTATTATTGTATATTGATTTTAATTTATAAATGATAGTAATTTATAATTTATTTAATATAAATTATAAATTATAATGATATTATAATCTCAATATTATAATTAATGATATTATAATTTAATATAAATTATAAATTATGTTATTAATAACTATTGAGGGCCTATTTTGGTTTTCTTGATGATGGCTTTAATCTGAAACACTCTATTATTATTTATTATTTGTTATTTTCGCTATAAACAGCAAAAATATAGCAAGATAAGTGTTATTTATTTCCCAATGTGTAAAGTTTTTTAACCGGAAGTCATGGAATACTTTTAAAAAATATTTAAATACTACAACCTTCAACGAGAAATTTTTTAACAATTTCTGATGAGTTCTGAAACAGGCCCATTGTAACAGAGCATTCGATTAGAACCCTCTCCCCAGACCACACAATGGTCGCACGTTTTCGTGATTGATCGACAAATGAAGATCCTGATCATCAAGGGGTGGCAAAAAACTGCCACGTGGCTACACAAGCCGACGTCTGCAGGGAAAAGAAAACCTTATATATAACTCTGTCTGCTGGATTATAGGAAATGTCTATTGCGTTTTAAAAATCGCATTTCTAGTATGCAATTCCATTACAAATCTCCTTGGAGATACTACTTACTGATCGTGCTGCCATAACAGATTTATGTTAGAAGGTACTGGAGGTCATCTTTTCAGACGCTTCAGCATCAGAGGACTATAAAGAATTAACCTTCAAGTACTGACATATTGTTTCCTTACGCTTGTACTGACACCCGGTCATACGGCTCATCTGCTTTAAAAATTCAATAATAAATACAAAATAAAATAATCAAACATTTTATTGCTTTGTATCACTTATATTGCTATTTGACGAATATATATAATTTTTTTCAAATTTCAGTAAACCAATAACAAACTATTTTAATGAAGAAAACAGTGAAAATCAAAAACTAAATATTTTAAAACTTGGTTATTTATAACAATTTAATTTTTATTTTAAACAATTAAAACCTATTGATGAAAATAAAATACTTTCAAATTTAAAGTTATTCCAAAAAAATGACAGAGTTTCTTGGAGCACTCCAGCACATTGGTTATTTGCATATTTCTCAAAGAAATGATATTTACCTCTTTTTTTTTTCTTTTTTTTGTTGGACATATGTTACAATGCTTTTGCATATCATCTTATAAGAGATGATTTGCAAGATTGGGACTCCATAATTGTAACAGAACTAAAAAATAACATAAAATAATGTATAAATTAAAAAATAACAAGAAAAGCAGTTAATATTTTGATAACATTTATAAATTGAAAAGTACCACTGATTAATATTTACTAATTAATAGAAAACATTAAACGAAAGATTACCTTGAAAAATCAAAGAAGTCCCACAAGTACTGAGGAATTGTCCATGGGGCCAGGTATAGGCTTATATTTTGTGAACAAGTATTAGAACCAACCTTCCACGTTCTTATTCAATAAGGTACTAGCATGATAGGAAGGCACTGAGTCTTGCGGGGATTCACCATGATTGGAAGGGTAGGAAATTCCAGAAAAAAGGTACCAAAAGGTCCCAGGGACTCTGTATCTGTACTTGAGCGTTAATGATGTTGCTAGGTTTAGCAGTAGTTGATTTGAATAGAATTAGTATGTCACAGAAGTATAGATAAGGGTTTGGATCAAATCAGCAACTAATGGGACATTAGCCACTAACTCTGTGACAGCTTCAGTTGGCAGCTCTGCATTAGATGAAAAGTATTTCGGCCGTCTATATTACACAAGTTTTTAGTTGATATAGCGTTTTTGTAAAACAAGGCACTACGTTATAGCAATTTTCTCAATATTATTTTAATTAAATATTCTCAAAAAATTATGGGTGTATGATATTTTCTAATTTTTATAGATGATTTAAAACTGATGGCAATTTCCTGTGATAGTCACAGTTAACAAACTTAGAATTGACTTGCAAGAAACAACTCTACTTACTGTAAAACGAAATGAAAATAAATTGATACACATCTTCTGATACAAACCAACTAGATTGACTATTAAATATAGTCAATTTATTACTAACATAATAAATAATAAACGAATGATAATAATATAAATAAAATAAATAAGTAATGAACTCTCTTATCTATAACTAAGTATAATAAACTCTCTCTTACCATCGCTTCTTACTCTCTTTTGAGTAATCTTATATGAACATAAAAGAGGCAGGGAACTCTCAATAGACTGTACCTGAAGAACTAAAAGTAAAAATTATTTGTAAACAGTCTAAAAAATTAGACACCGAAATTTACATCAAAGTGTCGATATTGAAATCATGCATTGGAATCAAAGGGAAAAGTGGGATTTTATAAAGATATTAAATAAATAGACATGATATAAATATATTTACCTCATTTTTCATTGATAAAAAATTAATTTGGATGAACTATCTTCTTGTATTATAATATGCTTATTTTCTTTAAACTTGTCTTTGAATATGTCAAATTTGATATTGTGGTGAAGTGAAATCCAGCATTAGTATTTAGGAATGAAACTGAAGTTAATACAATCGAGAGTTGAATATCTTTCTTAATGATGATTTAGTTACTGTTTTTAATATCGTTTAATAAGTATTAAATCAAAGAATGCAATATATATTTTATAAACATATTTTGTGTCTGAAAATTTATTTAAATATTTTGAACTTCTTATGAAAATTATTGTTAGTATCAAGTTGATATAATAAGATATAAATATATAATTTTACATTTTTCGTTTTAGTTTTGGCTCATAATTATTTGACAGCAACCAATTCGTGTATCCTTTTTATTCCTATCAAGAACTCAGGGGGAGTTTATTTATAAAATACTGTAGAAACATTTTAAAATCTCACGAAAATCAGTTGATACTACACAAAATATTCTTATGAAAATAACATCATGGAAATCATTTGAAAAGTATTTCTCTAGAACTCGAGATTTCTCTAGAATGTAAACTATATATAAAAATTTCTTAAACCGAGTTGAAGTATTCATTCGGAAGCATGTTTCGATCCACATTGAAGGTTTTAAAATGTTATCTTTCAAATAACTAGTTCAACACAATTTAAGAACTTCTCTCTCTGTCTTTTACGGGACCATTTTCCGAGTAATTATTTTAGTCAATGTGCAATTCATTCATCTTCATTGTTTCAAAGAAACAAAGTGCTACAAAGAAAGTGCTCAACCAGAGTGTAAAGCAAACCTGTGACAGGAATGTGGAGATTAAACAGCTTAGTTGAAATTACATGGCTAGGAACAAGTTCTTTTTTTGGAAGGGATTCTCTAGACCCCCTCCTTCCTAATCCCGCTAGGCTCGAACAACATTCCTTTTCATTAAACAAAGCTCAACACCGGAAAATGTTGATAAATCTTTTTCCACTTTTCACGTAAGATATGTTTCCCTCCTAATGGCTCTGTAGAAAATGAAAAAAAAACTTGCTGCAAATATATAATATATATATATATATATATATATATATATATATATATATATATATATATATATATATATAACACAACAAATGAATCCCGGATGGATGGAACACTATACTCATCCCACCACTACATAAAAAAGGGTCAAAGTCAGAAGCAAATAATTTCAGTCATGTTAATTTGGTACAATAAAAGCATTTTTGTAGCACCATAACTTAAATAAGGAGTTTTATGGACAGTGTAAAATGGTCACAAAACTTAAGCAGTCAATAAATGGTACAAAATAAGATTTATTTTACTGCGTGTGCGTTTCGTCCTAAGTTCAAGGCCACCTTCAGGGCTGAAAAGAATATTGAAACCTGAAATTGAAACAGAAAAGATTTTTGATTTCATATCCAATACGATTGCCATTGCACTCAATATTTTTTATTGGTTTGTAATATATTTCAGTTTATGCAACTTGTCTTAAAAGCAATATATTTCCAGATAAAATAAAGGGAAAATTACTGCGTATGAATAATGCAGTCAATATCATATGAATTTTTTAAAATCTTTTTCCCCCAATGGTAAACCCATGGAGGGACCGTTTATTAATATCAGAACATGCTCCATGCTTAAATAAGCATAATACATGTCATCACATGTGATTTTAATAATTACAGAATACATTTTAGTATAAGTTATCAATATAAGAAATTAAAAATTTACAGTTTCACTGAATTGATAATTTACATGTAAGAATACAATTAAAATTAAATTTCTAATCATAAATTATATAATACAAAAAAAAAATTTAACAAATATAAAAATTAAACAAATGAAACAAAATTAGTATTTTAAGTACAACAAGAAGGTTTTATAATATTTTTTATATATTTAAAAACATCAATGCATAAATTATAAATATAGAACATTATGATTAGCGACAGTACTTAATAAAAATGTATACATAAAAAGTTACAATTAAAAAATGAAAAGCTAAATAACTAGTGAATTGCCCTTCTTTTGTCTTAGAGTTGATCGAAATCAATGTCTTTTATAAATTATAGTAAGTCAGTTTTAAATTTAGAGAAAATTAATTGTTCTGTTTCAGACCAAGTCCCTCGTTTAAGTATTATGTTTTTTATCAATTTGATTCGTTGTCTGTTATCGTGAACATATGATATGATGAGAAATCATATGAGTTTAAATATACCAACTGGTAGATTTGTCATAAATTATAAAACGTAAAATTAAATATTTTTTTTATTTTACAAGTGAACAGATGAAAAAAAAATGAGAATATTTTGCCTCGGGATAAAAACATCTGTTTAAAATACCAAACACGAAGTTTAAATCAAGACGGTATTGTTATTCTGATAGCCTGATTTAATGACTGTTAATTTTTTATCTTATCGAACAAAGAAAAACTTGGGAGTTCATTATATGCTTTGAATTTCGGCACAAATATTAAATCAGTTCTCTATCAATTTCCATTTTAAACAAGCTCTCTCTTGCGAAGACTTATCATCACCACTTATTAATAAAACATTCTGAATAAATTATAATATTATTTCTCGAGACCCTGGGGGTAAATTTTACCCAAAAAAGTATATATTTGTTAAGAATTTTAAGCATCTAAACTTGATCCAGTGTAAAAGATTTTATCGTTGAAGAGCTACATCAGTATTCATTTTAAACTTTTACTGAAAAACATTATAGTTAATGTTCCTATTTACAATAGACCTTTATGTTTTATTTCAAATACACTGAACAAATTAGGGTTCTCTAAGGAATAACCATACAGTTCTGTTTTTTCGTTTAAAAATATATTTTTTTAAATTTGCCTTACTTAAATGAGAAATAATAAGTAAGAAATGGCATATTTATTTTATTTTATTTTGATATTATAGATTAGCATACACACTGAAATATAGCGTACATTTGTTTTATTTAAAATAATGGGGCAATAGAAGGTTTGCAGAACTAAGAGGCAAAAGTGTGACAAACGCAATGAGAATGTTTTATGGCAGAATAGTTAAACAAAAAGCGAAATAGACAAATCTAAAAAAGATCTGGACGATTGTGTATGGAATGTGTTTTTATATAACAAAAAATATCAGAAAATTAATTTATTTTAATCTGTCCACTCACCTCGTATTTGTCAATATTGAAAAATCCTGTGTCACAGAACCTTGGTGGGACAGGGAAACGCCCGATCAGAAAAATGTTGGAATTTATTTCACACAGATATAAACTTCTTGAACATTAATATAAACCTTCTTATTCAAATGGAAATTTTTGACTAGATAATTCTAAGAAGAATGTAAATTGGTCAGGGGGTGCAATAAAATATTACATAAAATAATATAAACTTACTTTATTATGCCTATCTTTTTTCTATTTTATTTTATTCTCATCCCTGAAGATGGCCTTGAACTTAGGACAAAACGTAGACAAAATAAAATAAGTATATTTATTTTTCATAATTTATTGACTGCACCCCATGACCATTTTACACTCTCCATAAAACTTCTTATTTAAGTTAAGTTGACAGGGAAGTGTGGTGTTATTTTAAGTCGCGAACTTTCCAGGGCATTGTGGTGTGTTGAGCGGAGTGGGTCAGTGGTTGAGCACTGAGTTGCCATGCCGGAAATCCTGGTTCAAATCCCGCTGTGGGCAGTTACTTTTATTTTGTTTGCTGACGGAGATGGATCATATAGGATCTAGGACCCTCCTGGGGCTCACCCAGCCTCTATAAAATATTATAAAAATAGAGTACCCATAATAAGGGGGAAAACCTGGCGGTTGAGCGTGACCTAGGACAAGTCACCTCCTCGCAGAACCGTTGTCCATGAAACAGTACAGTCTCAACCATGTACTGAACACCCAGACTAGTACACCGGTCGTAGTGCTACAGGTTTTTTTTTGTTTTTTTGTGGTGTGTCGAAGCATACTGTTAGTCGCTATCTACGCTCCATTAAGAAGGTGAAAAAATTCTGCAAACTGGTCCCTCACGAACTTACACAAGGGGGCAATTTGAAAAAAATCCATGCTTTGCGTTTTTTGGAATTTTGAAGGTGTTAGTCTTCACAAGCTTGCTCCTGATGGATGCTTAATGAATTCTAAACTCTACTGCGAACAACTGGAAAGATTGTCGGCGAAGATGTCAGCGCGGTATCCTGCTTTGATCAACTGAAAATGAGTAATATTCCAACATGATAATGTTCGGCCTCACACTTGTCGAAGCAAAGAAAAGTTTAAAGAAATTAACAGGCACAAACTCCTGCCTCATGCACCATAGTTTATCAAATAGAATAATATCTAGGATACCATTTTATTTTCTCTACTTTCAACTTTTAGGCTGAAGGTCCATACAGGCTCAGACTAAATACTTCGCTTTCTGTGTAGACTGAACTATGTACAATAACTATATATGAAAATAATTTTATAGTTAATTTTTATATATCGAATTTACTTATTTTTGATTAAATTACTATATTTAACAATCGAAAAAAGGACGTGTCTGGACCGAGATGCGTGCCCGGTTAGCTCAGTTGGGAGAACACCAGGCTAGAAACGTGGGCGACCCGGGTTCGAGTGCCGGTCCTGGACATATCTTTTCTTTTCAAATAAAAATATTTATAAATTATAACAATTAATAAAAAATAAATAAAATATATAATATATAATGACGTAAGTCAACAAGATCCTAAATAAAGTAATATTCAATGAACATTCTTCCCCTTGTATACATCGCAAATTGCGAGAACACGGGGATACGGTGGATATGGGATCAGTTAAAAGAAAGGACGTGTCTGGACCGAGAAACGTGCCAGGTTAGCTCAGTTGGGAGAGCACCAGGCTAGAAACGTGGGCGACCCGAGTTCGAGTTCCGCTCCTGGACATATCTTTTCTTTTCAAATAAAAATATTTAGAAAAATTAATAGTTTAATCTTGGAAGTAAAATAATTCATATTTTAAATAATTGATACTTCCTGTTTTATATATCAACTTTGGATAGACAGCAGATCATGTTTAATGGCTTATAAGTTGTTAGTTTTTTTACTACATTATATAAAATTAAAATATAAAACGAAGTATAATTTATAACGTAAAATATATTCCAATTACATTATCTCACTGCTTTGAGCATTGGAATTGAAGTGGGAATTAAATTGTTGAGGATACCTGATTGGTTTTCTTGCTCATACTATATTGAAACTGCAGACCACATGTAAATTAGAGTTATTGAACTCGAGCAACGAATAGTTCAATCAAATGAAGTGTCGTATAATTTGTAAAATGGGGGTTGGCCCTCCATGAGGTAGTCCTAATTATTTTTAACTTATCTTTTATAGCAGTTTGGATAATCCCCTATATAATTAAGACAATAAATTACAAGGACTTAGTTAACGCCGACGCTTGACGGCTGATCCAGGACCCCGAAGATAAGGATCGTGCCCTGTCATCGGAGGAGGAGAACTGAGGCAATTACCCGACAGACTTCAAAGGCCGGAGAAAGATGACGGCGTTATTATTCGAGGCAGGGCTCAGCTAACTGTTCCACGGAACTAGCGCCGCTCCCAATTATCGGAGCAAACTTAAACCAACTCGCGACAACTACTTGAAGGCCGCTAACACCTTGTCTCTCATTAAAATACCTCCCTTCGTGTCCTCAGCTCCAGTCTCTCTTAGCACCACTCTCCATTATCTTGAGTCTATATAACTATATATATCAAGATATATTTTACAATTCATTGGAACCAAAGGCTGTAGAACCAAAATATATTTACACTTATATACGGAGGCTCACGGTGAAATCGATACACCCTCCACATTGAAGACAAAAAAAAAGAGAAATATTTATATAGTTACAAGAAACAAAACCAGAAATTCTTCAACACATTTATAACGCTTATGATATAAATTTAAATAAACAATTTCACCTAGTGTAGTAAGTCGGGGCAAGAGTGCGCACTGGGTAAGAGTACGCAGGGCGGGAATTTTTACTTTGCACTTGGGCTAGTTTGTACCACTGGGTGTCACCCGGTCCAAGAAAGTTTCTACGTCAATACCACCTTGTTTGGTGTTTTCACTGTGATTACTAAGCAAAGAGTGGCGTTAGAGCTTATCACAGCTCGTTTGATTTAATATTTAAACATAAAGGAAGTAGTGTAAGGTGAATGAACCAATAATTCATCCGTTTCAATCTTATATTGTTTCAAAGACCATTGAGTGATCTACTTAAAAATGGGGTCGTATAGTTCCATTGATGTAACTAAGTAACTAAGAGTAACTACTGCTAACCCATAAAAATACTGCATGTTCGGCAAGAGTTTGTATCGCCATCGGGGCAAGAGTACGCACATGAACTCTTGCCTAAACATTTTGTTTTATTTTTTACAATCTTATTTAAGATTTATTATTCACACCGTGGGTTAAGTTCAGAATAAAGGTGTTTAAGATACAGTCCTAAAACCTGAATAAGGGTAAAAGTGGCGATATCTGCCTTAAATAATACCGCTTTACTCGCTCACGGTACATGATGTTTTAAGAACATATAAAAGGAATACTGATCTAGAAATATATAAGGAGGAGATGCTCAAGATCGTTCAACAGCTACTGGACGCTGTTTTGTCGAAAAGAAAATCCTCCATGTAGTTTTTAAACACCTAGGAACGCACCTAAACAAAAACATAGTTGGAAGTAACTGAGCGAATCGGAGCAGCGGGCATAATGTTTGAAGGGATTAAGAGAGGATTTATAAGCTGAAGAAAAGTTAAAAAGGATCAATCAATCAATTAAGTTAGCGCAACAATCAATATGATCATAAACCCTACTTCAACAAAAGTGATGAAGAGAAAAATGCAAGTCATTAATCAGAAGAAAGTTAGAAGGGAAACAAGAGTGGTTGTATTCAGGTCAATATTCCTCCCTGCCTTCACGTACTTTTCGGATCACTTACTCTGACGCACCAATCCAGAATACAAGTGCCAGATATGCTATTTCTCAGGAATATTAAAGGCAAAACAAGAAAATACCTAGTCGAACACCTTTAGGTTGATTCTAAAAGTTAAACCAGAAATTCTAAATTCTAGAGGTTTTAGAAAGAAGCCGACTGAGATGGTTTGGAAACCTCCTGGTGATGGAACTTAACAGAATAGCTAGCGATACCTTCCGAGGCAAAGTGGAGATAAAACGAGAAATACGACGAATTAGGAAGACGAGGTAGAGATGGATTTTGAAAGGAGGGGACTCCAGTTGATTGGAAGAGCACAGTTGGTGGAAGAACGAAAAGGATAGAGAGTGCGGTACAGAATCCCTCCACACATTCCATTGGCGATTCAAGAGGACAGAATACGATGATGATAAATTTAAATTGCAATATCTTCCTCCTTCATACTTTCTCATTATCCAATCCTATCTCCCCAACGGGTCATTCACAGTAAATCATAATAATGTCTACTCATCCCGCTTTCCTCAATCTGCGGGTGTTCCAAGGCAGTATCCTCGGCCCAATCCTCATCCCAACTCATCCTAATAATATCCTTACCACGTATGCGGATGACACATGTCTATTATCAATCAACACTGATTCAGTTTTAGGATCCCGTACTCTTCAATCCCAAATCACCTTATTCCCACAGTTAATCCCAAATCCCATAAATCACCTTTACCCCCGTCGTAAACCAACGATTTCCTGTCCTCCTGTATCGTTTAATAACATTCCTGTAGAACAGGCTTGGTACTTAGGACCACACCTTGACATACGCTTAACTTTGAATCCTCCTTCTAGACTGAAACGACAAGAAACCGCTCGACGTTTCAGGCTACTACCACTAGGCAAAAACGCTCAAAGCTCCCGTGTAACCTCAAAAGACTCATATGCATGACAATCATTAGACCCATTTGACACTTACGGAGTAGGGCTTTGGGGCTCCGCCATCCATCGAATTCCTCTCGTATTCAAGCTTTACAATCCAAAATCCTTCTTAAAATCCTCAATGCCCCTTACTTCGTTACGAACAAAGTAATCCATAATGACATTAATGTCGCAATTCTTGCTGATTTAGCCAGAATACGATATCGATCTTTTCATGACAAAGTTCATTCCCACTCGAACCCACTAGTTTCCTTAGGTTCAAATTCAATTAGGTTCAATAGGTTCGAAACCTAGCAACATCTTCAATTCCTGATGATCTTCCGAGGCATCTTAAAAGGAGATGGCCTCGTTACCTTCTAACTAGGACTTTTTAGGACTACCACCAGTGGGTAGTTTCTCTACTTGTCTTTATCCATACCAATATGTACCATACAGTCTATTTACTTGTTGTATTAGTATAATACAGTTGTATAAAAAAAAATTTATATCTATTAACAAAAAATATTGAGGTTAGCGACGAGATAAATGACTTAGTCATATTCATATCATATCCCTCATTCATATTATTCATATATATCACTAACTTTTTTGTTCTAATTTTCTATTACTCTACGTATATTTTTATATTATCATATTCTTGGTACTGTAATGTATTTTTATAGTTTTGTTGTATTGTCTGTTTTCTTTCTGTCCCCTTTCTTTGTCACCACCCACAAAGTGGGTCGAAACGTTGGCAAAAAATAAAATAAGTACCCACTTATTTAGTGTTTGATTTGACTGCACCCCCAACTATTTCCTTCCTTACAAAAAAAATGTTGAGAATATTCAACATTATTTAATTAAAAAATAATAATCAAAAAATTAAAAAAAAACTTCACCTCACAGTCAAAATAACGCACTTCGCTTCTAATTAACTTTTAAGTACTACTAACTAGTTTATAAATTTTTTAATTATTTAACTATTAATTTATTATATTCTCCGAAAAGTAATGCAGTATTTTATGTTTTATTTAAATTACCTAACCACACACTAAACTATTAAACTCAATATAACTTTAATATTATAAACTAATACTAACAACTCGAACTATTCCAACATGATGGCTCAAATATTCTTGCTGCGTGTAATCATGTTTATGATAATCAAGTTGAAGCGAGGGGTTAGTTCAAATTTTTAGTTGGAACAAATGAAGAAAGTTTTGCTGTTCTGCGAATTGGCCCGCCCGGAGTCAGATTGCAGTTGGACGACTTTCTTACTAAATCCTTAATCAGGAAAAAGGGTTCCTAGAGGAGTTGTTAAAACAAAAGTAGACCAACTTTTTCAAAACCAGGACAAAACTGAACAAGCCAAGACCAATAAACAAAACGAAAATAGCATATGTGTAATACCACAGAAGCTTGGGTGTACAAATACATAAGATGTTCACATACATAAAATATGTTACATACACATAAAAATAAATCATAAATATATGTAGTGCCTAAAACTGTATTATTTTAGCGTAATTGAGATATGGTGTTTGATTCGATACATTTTTCATTTCTTAATGGAAGGGAACTTAATTCGTTCACTTTTATATTCTAGACAGTGTACCTACAAACCGTCATTTTTTATCTTTCTTTATCGATTGATATAAATATTTTCGTTTTATAAATAATAAAATCTGACTTTAAAATTTGGGAGGAGAAACCATGGCCATACAGCCGTTGATAGAAAAAAATAATTAAGTGGATCTTTGAGATATATTACAATTTAATAATAATAAAAAAATACAATTCGCATGTACAACTTCGGCATATTTTCACTGTTTTATAAAATTTTAAATAAGAATTTTTACTTTGCACTTGGGCTAGTTTGTACCACTGGGTGTCACCCGATGCAAGAAAGTGTCTACGTCAATACCACCTTTTTTGGTGTTATCACTGTGATTACTAAGCTAACAGTGGCGTTAGAGCTTATCACATCTCGTTTTATATAATATTTAAGCATATAGGAAGTATTGAAGTAGTGTAAGCTGTCCCAACTAATGACAAAATTCGCATGTACAACTTCGGCATATCTTCACTGTTCTTTAAAATTTTAAATAATAATTGAGTAGAGAAACAGAGAAAGTGAATAAAGGTGTACTTTACACAAGTACTGAAACACAGACCAAAACAGAAAGCTTTTCTTTTCGTAGATATAAGCACATTATACCTCGCATTATATATATTATATATTTAAGTAGAAAGTAGTTGACTGGATAGTTCTAAAAATGGATTGAATTGGTCAGAGGTGTATCAGATAACACAAAATAAGCAAAACGGTTTTTGAATGTGCCAAAGATTCTGCCTAAGATCTACGCCATCTTCGGAGCTGCCGGAAGGGGGGCCCGATGTGACTCCGTATAATTGCAACTGACGACACGAGTCGAGTCATTCATATTCTCCTGTGACAGATAAATGAATTGTTTATTCTCCTTACAACCGTACATGGACCCTTTGGGATTTAAATACCTTCATAGGGTTCACCAAGGTTTATAAAGAGGATACCTTTAACTGGGGCAAAAATCTGGCGATTGGTTGTGATCTCCGTCCTCAACTGTTGTCCTATAAACATTACTGCTCGTACCGTACACTGTAGTGGTACAGGTTTTTTTTTAAATGTCATAACTAGTAAATATATATTCTATGTTTCACTAAAAATATAATATAAACACCTGAGTTCACATCGATTCTTCGCAACAATAAGATGATTCACTCAACAGAAAATATCAGTAATCTTTAAACCAATAACAAAAAAATTAACTAACTGATGAAAATGCTGATTTTGAATAAATTCAAATCTGTCAATTACTTTTATGTCGTTTTATTTTAATTCTCTCGAATGCTGTTCAAAAATAAATGGCTGCTAAGTTACCTGTTCCTGCAGCTCTGGTCAATATTGCCTAACTGTATAAATAAGTCTATAAGGAAGCGGATACCTTAATGAACAAATTGAAAATTTACCGGGAATTTCGACTGGTAGAGTTCCCTGTTTCTTGATGAATGATGACTGAATGCGGTATCAGGCCACCGTATGTGTTTGCTCATGCTATAATTATGATGAATGTTCTCTCCCTCCCAATTAACACAGTTAGTGGTTGTCAATATTCCCTTAACTCTCTCTCTCTCTCACACTCACCCATTCTCTCTCACTCTCTCTCTCTCTCTCTCTCTCTCTCTCTCTCTCTCTCTCTCTCTCTCTCTCTCTCTCTCTCTCTCTCACTCTCTCTCTCTCCCTCCAAGGTAAAAGTGGAAGACGTTTGTCGGTTATACCTCGTTTTGTCTTTTGTACCACAACTCCTCCGAATTCAATCGTAAGAAATTCTTAGTTAAACAAATTATTAAAAAACCCAAACCTTCAAGTTGAAAAAAAGTTTAGTTTCAACTTCTACTACATGGTGTAAGGAATGATTCTAGCAAGCATAACTGTACCAATTTCTTCTAGGCAAACAAGACCAATACATAGAAAAACTTTAATATATTTTTCCTCCAGGTCGAAACTTATATTAAGGATTTCAATCGGGAAGCCATACAATAGACTTATTTTGGTTGTTGGTTCTATCAGACTCAAGGTACTAATGACGAATATCAATCACATTTTATGTTTTGTTAACAGATAACGTTATATCTTTGCCTCACGTCCGGTAAAAAAGGCAGATTACCGTCACTATACATACATACATACATACATATATATATATATATATATATATATATATATATATATATATATATATATATATATATATATAATATAAAAGAATTGTACCGCCCTATTGGCTTTGTTTTTACTTCAATTAACTAAAGCTAGGCCCTTGCTAGAAGATGTAATGCGGGTAAGATAGCATTACGCCGTGAAATTATATGTACTGGTTAGTATCACTAAGTTTTACTTGGTTAAATTATTTTGATATAATATACTATATTAACATGCACGCACACACACATATATTATTATTTGTGTTTTTATTTGTGTTTATGCATGCACGCACCTTATAGTTTTACAATAATATAGAAATCTGTTGTGTTTTATAGATAGGTTACAGTTCAGAATTTCAAGATTTCTAATTACTTTTCTTTATTGTTACAAGCCCATTTTGTCATTACTTATATGACGAGATAAATATCAAATGGTCTATCGTCTTGTTTAACCTTTAATAATACATCAGCAACATTTCTTGGAATGTCTTATGTTTGGGTATTGTATAGCCATCGGTTTCCATTTTGTACATCGATTAACATATCTTTTTAAACTTTGAAGCGTTGGTTTACAAGAACTAAAACCTAACTATTTTTATGTTGTGAAACGTTGATACGTTCAAAATACGTGAAATGTTTTATTTTTTATTCTTCTGATGGTGATTATTTTTAAATATTTTATTTTGAAGAGAAAATAAATTATAAATATATAGAAAATTTAACAGAAAAAATTAATTATAAATATAAAATTGGCATATGTAAAAGAGATCCTAATTAAAGAAATGCTCAGGAATATTATTCCCCGTTTATACATCGCAAAGATTGCGAGTCCACGGGTATATAGGATCGGTGAAGAAAATGGATTTGTCTGGCTTGGTTACTAGCCTTGGTAGCTCATATGGTTAGACTAGAGATGCGGACGACCCGGGTTCGAATTCCGGTCAAGACAAATCTTTTCTCTTCAAAATAAAAATATTTAAAAATAATCACCATCAAAAGAATAATAAATAAAAAGGTCTGCATTATAGTACTTTCTCAAATTCTCTCTGTTGTTTCTTCGACATATCAGTCGTTTCCAACCTGAGAGCCGTGAGTACAAGTCTGGGGGGGGGCGAGACCAGTTGAAAATAAAAATGCTGACTTAATTTTAGTTATTTATCTCTTATCAGTACTTCTTTACCTTAAATTGAAACGTATACTGTTTTAAATGTTTAGTTTTAAATGTAGTGGTCATCTTTTTTCGTATGCCCGTACAATTTACTGTGCAAGGGTGGCAGTAGGAATTTTATTTGAACAGGGGGGGGGGGGTTTGGGAACCACTACTCTACGTATACGTGCGTATAATAATAAACCGTTTAAAATAATAAGGAGAATCTTTGGAGCAGTATTTCTCAATGACTCGTGGAGGCAACGGTGGAACATAGAAATAAGAGGACAATATAAAGATGCCGACATTATTTGGGTTTTCAAAGTAAACAGACTACGATATGCAAGAAACATTGCACGTATGGGAACGAATGAAATGTATGGAAATGACGGACCATCGTACACATCCGTAACTGGAAAGCAGCGATGAACAGAGGTGACTTGCGGTTGTTGTTGCGGGAGGCCTTGTCCCCACATGGGATGTAGAGCCATCTATGTATTTATGCTTACTTGCGTGTTGGTGAGTGAGTATCTATCTACAATTTAAATAAATACCATTTTTAATTTTAATTAGTTTTATTACTTCTGAAAAGAATTTTGGAAATAATAAAAACGAACGTATTATATGAAACGACCCTATACAATAACTGTAAAACCCTTTTTTTAGTATCTTTGACGAGGTACTTCACTGTTATTGCGATGGTCTGATTGGTAATATCGATAATCAGTATTGCTACCTCGATACCCTGTATTGCGAAGAGTGAAGTATCCCTGCCTGGCCATAAGCTTAATGCTCCGGGAGAGCTAGGAGCCAGAGACAGATGGAGGCTCCGGGAGCTATTGATGATAGCTAGTTAGCCGCGAGCCACAACAAGCTGCAAGCACCGGCAAGCCCCGGCAAGTTAATGTAGCGCAGTAATTATTGAGCCGGGTTCCTTTCATTAGAGCAGGCCGCTACTATTTGTTGCCTAAGTTGGCCCACCACTCACCTCCTACCTTGCCTCTCTATCTCCCGCCAACTTGCTAGTTAAGCCAAACACCTCTAATCCAAGGCTCTACGCTTCCAGGCTAGTTAGTTAGCACGGAATGATTCAGGGCTTAGATCGAAAGTTGGAAACAGATAAAGGTTTATTATTAACAGTATATATATCCTGTATATATTTCAAAATATTTAGTGGACATCTCACGGGGATAACGAAGTGTTTACTTCATAGAATATGAACAAATATTTTTTTATTCTTTAAATAAATATTGATATTTATGCTTGAAATATATTCTAGAAAAGCTTTTTTTTCTTGAGAAAAGAAAAGTTTTTAAATTTCCTTATTACGATTCGTAAGAATTTTAATGCTATATACTGATTAAATCGGTTCTGTTTATGATCTTTAGTGATTTAAATTTTATTAATCCCCTTAGTATGGCTATCTGCCTTCATCTCCAACTGTCACCTGGCTCAGTTTGTCAACTGTTGTCTCACTAAACCAATAGCCCTGAAGAAAAAATGGAATGTGGGTCGTAACCCCGATTTAAAAAAAAAAAAACGTTCTTCTTACTAAAGATAAGTTTTTCTTAGCTCCACCCGAACCACCTTCTTCCTCATATATATACATATATGTATATATATATATGGTCAACTAATATTATTCAAAAATGGTTATACTTTAATTATAGTAACCAAAACTTTAAAGTTTGAAAGAACATCTCATGCGGATTCAAATATTTATTTGATAAATCCATTTAATGGACTTATATTCTTTTCCCCACTTTTTTAAGGAAATGATAAAATCTATATTTTTTTGAAATTCCAACTGGGCTACTGTAAAATGTCTTGACTGAGTTTCTGTCAGTTATTTCAACTTCTTTAGGCGACGTTATACCTTTACGACGTCTATACACTATATACCAACACTTTCAAAAAGACTATTATACAGCCACTGTGTCAAGACTATTTACTAAAGCTAAGGATTCGGATAAATTAGAGTTTAAATCAAATGTCGTGTACGAAATAAAATGTGAAGATAAATGCGGCAAATCCGATTTCGGAACATTGGAACAATACTTAAAACGAAGAGTGTACCAACACAAATATAGTTGTGATTCAATAATAAAAAAAACCCAATAAACCAGATCAAACAGCGCTCACTACACATTTTAGAAATGCTCAACATACATTTAAATTTAATGAACCTAAGGTGATACACCAAGAAAAAAATAGCTTCAAATGGAATATAAAAGAGATAACTATAGAGAAATATAAAAATCGCGCTGTAAACAAAAAATCGGATGTTCAAGGTCTAAGCTCGTGTTATGCTAATTTAATTAATTCTTAGAGATATAATAATAAATAGTATAATATGATTCAACAATTTAATAAAACTGATGTTCCTAAAAATAGATTACTTATTCGTTGGCCATAGCTATTGAAATATAAACATTCTATGATATATTGCGATGTAAGTGATTGATGATAAATTGATCAATTCTTTGCAACTTGTAAGTACACCCTATCTAATTACAACTTACACGTGTCATTTTATATTTATTTTAGTGTGCTATTTAATGTTTTCACTAAAAGCTCATTTTTTCACTGTCAGGGCATGAATATGAGACTAACCTAGTCTCGAAACGTCGCCTAAAGAAGTTAAAATAACTGACTGAAACTCAAGAACAAAACATAATATTTCCACAATAGTCAAGATAAATAGAAACCAATATATATATGAAAAATGAAAAATAGTTCATGGATGCATGGGCTATGTGACATATGTTTTATATATATATATATATATATATATATATATATATATATATATATATATATATATATATATAAAATCATTTGAGTAAGGAAGGAAATAGTTGGGGGTGCAGTCAAATTAAATACTAAATAAGTGGGTACTTATTTTATTTTGTGCTGACGTTTCAACCCACCTTGTGAGTCATCTTCAGGGCTAATGGAAGCTGACGCTAGACTAGAAGCGGTCTAACTCTCATGTTACATTAGTAACCACTAAACTTGGATTGCCACTAGTCAGACATGCCATTACAACATATCAACAATCCAGCTCTCTTCAATTTATTGCGACCTAAAGCCCTTTTTTGGTACCTGGCCGCTAGCCTATAATGATTTTTTGTTTTGTTTAATAAATTTTCAGACCTTTAGATGTTTAAACTGGGATTAATCCTTATATACTAGAATAATATATAGAATATAGAATTACATATATACATATATTGTGCATTTTTAACCACAATGCATATTTAACACACATACATATATGAGTGAATTTTAGGTAGTTGTAGAAAGGGCGATAAAGGAATGCTAAAAAGATTAAGATGTTTACATTGGTCTTAAACAAAAAAAAATGAAAATTGGTTTTAGAATAATATTTATATTACTACCTATTGATAGCATTTATCGTTTTAGTGGTTATAATTTGCTTAATTTCAGGAATATCTTAGGCCGGGGTTGGTTAAGGACATACTACAACTTGAGTCTTCAGGATACCAGCATATTTTGTTAAGAGGTTATTTTCATTCTGTTTTTCGATTAGTGATGTAGTGATGTGTGCGGAGGCTTCTTTTTGAACAAAACAATTAATCGTTTTGTCTGCTTTTATTTAGCAATTTTTAATTTATTGAGTTCCTTTTATTTTATGAGATTTTGGATATCATTTCTTGTCCATTTATGGCCGTTTTGTTTCACCCCCGAACAAACCAACCCTCTATAAGAGCTTGTGAATATGTGCTTTGGAGATTTTTAATTTTGACGCTTATCTTGTGCTTCCGTCTTAATGATTATCATTTATAGGTGACAAGAGAGCACATAGAAGACCTAACGTTAGATTTATGATTGAGAAGAATAGTGTTGACAGGATTGAAGATCTAATGTGGGATATAGATAGTCTGGGGGTGCAGTCAAAAAAATACTAAATAAGACAAACTTATTTATTATAAGTGCCGACGTTTTGACCTACGTTGTAGGCCATCTTCAGGGCTGACAGTAGCTCCAGACGTCGCCACTTATAATAAATAAGTTCGTCTTATTTAGTGTTTTTTTGACTCCACCCCCAGACTATCTATATCCCACATAAAAATTGATTACTCTTTCTTGTACTTTCGTGCAGTGACTTATGACTTGATTGAAATACTTTTTTTCCACCAGCATAGTGATACAAGTTCTTTTGTTTATTGAGACGTTACACATTGGGTTTTTCCAACATCTGGGATACATTAACACTAGTAGAAAATTTTAATTTTAATTAAAAGATCAGAATGTTTTTAAACACAGAATTAATTTACAGAAAATATCTGTGCTTTTATAAGACACAAAACAAATTTGATCCGATAATGGTATTTTATAAATAACAAATCAACTATTTTTCGTCAAGAAATGTCGCTCTTTAAGTCTTGGGAGCATAATATTCAGTGAGGATATGGTTATACTCAAAGATTACGTAATCAGGTGGGAATTCTTTCCTCGTCAAATAATTCTGGATAAGCCGAATATGTCCAACCCTCAGCCGGGTCAGTGGCTAAAACGGAAATGGGATATGTCAAACCAAAAAAATGTACCATCCACCACAAATGTTATCATAATCTTGATTTTATTGTGTAAATATTATTTTTACCATTACTGTTATTCATACAATGGTTTTATTTTATTTTGGTATTATATTGATTCGAATTATTTAACTTTTTTTTGATATCATGTTAATTCAGCACTGATCTATAAATCTTCGCAACTAATAAATATTTTTTTACTATTCGAGTACTCGGCCATGTATTTTATACAATCAAACAATAATTATTCAAGAAAATCACATTATTTTTTCAACGTTTGAACTCGAATTTTCTAAACTCATCGACAAATGAAATCATCATTGTTCTTTTTGCGGTTCTTCTATTTCGTCGTGTGTTTTAATTAATACAGTCTCTAGTTTTTGCAGCATACGTTATATTAATGTTTTCCAATGTCTTTTTTCTTCATATACATCGGATCACGTTCCAACTTTATTTTTCTTTTTTCCCTGCTGAAGTTATCTGTATCCAATATTCCTTTACGCCCCTATTGGGTTGTTTCTTTTGATCGTTTATTGATATTTATATATATAAGTTAAGATAGGACATACACCAGTATGGCCACTAATTCTAAACAGGGATTAGTAAACAGTGTAAATAGTATATATAGAGGATTTAGTTTTGAATAAAATAGTGTTTTATCAGCCTTCACCCGTGTTGTTTCTCTCCTAAAATTTCTCTTTTTTTTAACGTTTCATGTGCCGGAGCTCGTAAGTGGTGCCGAAACCCGGGAGTTTGTTAGCAGTTCGTAGTAAGATTTTTTTTTTGTGCAAGAACGCGAAAAGGACAGTTCTTTTCCTTTAATTTCTTTATTTTGTTTATTTCTTTATGATATCAATCTTCCTAGAACGAATTGAGCGCCACCATGAATGAACAAGGTCAGAGCACCCTCAGACCGGCTACGTTAACGTTGGAGCCACCACTGGCAAAACAGGTGAACTCTGAGCTCCAACCACATCCGACGTCTACTATAGCATTGGCGCGGGCGGACATTGCCAGACAA
The DNA here is from genome assembly GCA_964056705.1 of Troilus luridus. Classification (NCBI taxonomy): domain Eukaryota; kingdom Metazoa; phylum Arthropoda; class Insecta; order Hemiptera; family Pentatomidae; genus Troilus; species Troilus luridus. The sequence goes on from OZ057412.1 coordinate 179,755,985, forward strand.
GAGGCGAATATAATCGCTCAAGAAACGAATGAGTTGGAGAAAATGAAACTCCGAAAATGAAAAGGCGAATGCACAGGCCATAAGGAGGGAGATCTCCGACTTAGAAAGATTCAACGGAGATGTAGGTGAACTTAATCACTTCATCAAGGGTGGAGACGGAATCATGGGTAGCATCCAATCCCAGGTGGCAGTCTAGAAGAAGCAGATGCTAAAAGATTACGGGTCGCCCTAGCGTGCCGGGTCAGGAGGAGTGTACTGAACCTGATCCAAGCCGACGAAGACACCTCGTGGCAGGTGATTAAAGAACGATTGAAAAAGCCTATGGAGGGGGGCGATGGGCCCCAGAGGAGGACATGCTCCAAATGTTCCGGGAGTCGAAGAGGACGGATCAAACGAACGGCCAGTACGCCGCAAGACTTCTCGCAAAGTTGAACAAAATAAACGAAAAATTGCGGGAAGCGATGGATACTAGCGCTAGCGCTGTAGAGGCCTGGATGATTTTTATGACCACAGTCCTCAAAGTGCAGCTGGTCAGAGTTACGGGTAAGAAGGATGGCCTACCCAGGGACAGAACATCTGTCGAATGTGCCCAGGAGATGGTAGACGCGAGTGCCCGCAATGAGGAGGGAAGGGAGGTGTTCGAACCAGGATGGAGCAAGGTATCGTATCGCCGGAATGGAACGGGAAGAAATAGGACAAGACCAGTCCTGGAAAGAAGGAAAGGGGGTGAGAAAGTGCCTATGTAAGTTAATCGCTATGAGTGGTCCCAGTACGGTGGAGGGAGAAATAGATTTGGCATTAGATAAATGGGGAAAGAAGGGGGGAGTAGCATTTCTGTATGTAGTAGAGAATATGCCGCGCAAATACGGGGGGATTCCGGGCTGTGACGTGCTCGGGAAACTAGGGGCAGGACTCCGTAATTTAGAAGGGCAATGGGTAATTAGAATCGGTAAAAAGGTGTATAGAACAATAGAAAACGCAAAAAGGGATGCGAAATGCGTCGGCGTAATCACCCGGGGTAAGGATTGGAGGACAAGCATAAGGAAGGAATATTTTTTTCGTGAGGGGGGTCCACTGAGCGTGACGGTGGAGACTCTTCACGAAATTCATTTGAAATCGGAAAAGAGAACGTGAAAGAGCGGAGATACCCACAGGCGTTCAGGGAACATATTAGGGAGGAGATCGAAGAGCTAAAACGATAGGGAATTATCGTCGATAGCACATCACCCTTTAACAATCCACTATGGACAGTCAAGAAGAAACCCGTTGAAGGGGATACAAAGGAACGGTACAGGGTGGTGGTACATTTTCGGCAACTGAATGAAAATACGCGTGACGAGAAATACCCCATTACTAGATTAGAGGACATTTTGGACCGGTTGGGATGAGCATGGTGTTCAGCACGCTAGACTTGAAATCGGGGTATTACCAGATTCGAATGCATCCTAGAGACCAATGCAACACAGCGTTTACATTTGAGAGGGGCCACTATGAATTTACCCGTATGCCGTTCGGGTTAAAAAATGCACCAATAACGTTCCAGCGGCTGCTGGACGAGTTCTTGAGGGGCTTAGATGAAAACATGTGTCAATTATACATGGATGACCTCTTGGTCTTTAGTAAAACGGAGGTGGGGCATGTAGAGGATCTGAGGCGAGTCTTTGACAGGATACGTAAATTTGGGTTAAAGCTATCAGCGGAAAAATCAATATTGGGACAGAACCAAATAAATTTTATGGGACATTCGATATCGGCGGAAGGTATACGGCCGGACGGTAAGAAAGTAGAGGCGATAGGGAAAATGGCAATGCCTACTTACGTCAAGGGAATCAGGTGATTGCTCGGGACCTTAAATTATTAACGTCGATACGTCCCGGAGATGGCCAAAAATCTCGTCCCTCTAAATGAATTATTAAGGAAGGGATGCAGAGTTCGGATCACGCCAGAGATCGAGGCAAACATTAGGAAGTGCATGCGGTGGCTACAAACTGAATCGGTTCTCGCGTTTCCAGACTTTTCAAAATCATTTGCGATCACTACTGACGCTAGCGAATATGCACTAGGGGCGGTATTATCGCAGGAGGATGATAAGGGGGAACGGCCAGTGGCATACGCGAGCAGGAGGCTTACAGACGCGGGGCTCGTTATAGCGCGCTCGAACGGGAGCTATTAGGGATCGTATGGGCAGTCCAACACTTCCGACCCTATATATTCGGAAAACGGTTTAAGGTGCACACGGATCACACTTCTGTGGGTAGGCAATTTGAAGGAATCGTCGGCTAGAGTGACGCGCTGGAAGAAGATCCTGAACCAATACAATATTGAAATAACATATAAACCTGGAAAGGATAATGTGGCAGATTGGCTATCTCGTGCGCTACAGGTCAACGTGATCGAACCAGAGGAAGGGGAACCTTCCGGGGAACTTCAGTAATTCGTACGAGAACGGACGCCAGAGGGACAAGGTGAACGCGAAGCAGAACACAGCGGCAACGGAGAATCTCCCGACCATGATGAGTCACAAGACGAGAGACTGACGAAGATGGTAGAGGTGGAGGAGGTGATCAACGAAATATGGAAAACAAGGACCAAAGGATTACTGAAAATGGAATTTTCCAAATAAGAGAGACACAATATTGTTATCATTTGGTCCCAGCCTGGAGTCCAAGAAGAACATATATGCCGAGTGCTAAAGGATGCATCCAAGTCGGGGGCAACCCGCCATCTCTATGTCGGGAACGCGACTGTATGGGAGAAAATCCGGAATTTGTGGAGAGCGGAAAACATAGGGATGGATAGATCGTTCGTCCGATGTCGCCTTATGGTGGTTACGATCCGGGATGCCGATCATAAAAAAGAAGTGACGTTAGCATACCACCAAGGGAAGACCAATCATCGGGGAGTTAATGAAACTATAGATCCATTAAAACGGAAATATTATTGGGTGGGAATGAGAAAAACGGTCGAAGAGATTGTGAGAGAATGCGCTATTTGCCATATCGCGACGTATGACCGCCACCACCCGGTGGGGTTACAAGTGGAAACGCGTACGCCTACAGTACCGTTAACAGATCTGCAGATCGATACCTTCACGTGGAGGGGCTACAAGAGGGTAATAGTAGTAGACAATTTCAGCAAAATAGCCATTTCCCACCCTGTGGCAGAGAAGTCAGCGGCCGCAGTTAGTGACGCCCTTAGAACGTGGTTTCAATTCTACGGAGTGTCCGATAAGATTTCCTCGGACAACGGTAGGGAGTTTGACAACGCACAACTGCGGAAGGAAGTGAAAGATCTTGGAGTTACTTGGCACTGGAATACACCTAGACATCTGGAAATTTATGGGCCGAAATTTAAAAATATAAAAATAAAAAGTTGTAAGGTAGCATGATTCCATGTGAGTCATAATTATATGGTGGCCTGAGCATGAAAAAAAACCCCTGTGAGCTGTAGGAAGAAGCGGATTCCGACAGACAGGCGACCGTAACGATGATAATTATCTTTCAATAATGAAAGGAGGAAGTACGACAAGCCTACTCTTTGCTAGCAAGCTCATTACTGGGCGAGAATCGGACGAGTCTATAGGGTTCTATTCGGAATGGAGCTGATAGTGAAAATGGATACAAACGTATCCACCGAAATTCCCTTTAAAACCAGGACAGATATTCTATAGAGCTTCACCAAATTGAGTTGGATGGTTGATTTTTTATTTTAGTGTATATAATATACCTTGCCTCTTTTCATTTCTTTTTTTTTTTATATATATTTCACGATAATTATTAAATTCAAAATGTAGGGGGTTTTACCCCTTTTAATCTCTTGACCTGCGCTCAAACAAAATTCTTGAAAATTCAATTGAAAATACAAACAGCTGAAAAATGAGAATAGATTACTCGAGAAAAATATAACAATGAAAACTTCCAGGATAAATAATTCATCTTGCTTCCATTTTAAATGCAAATTTAATTAATTATGTAGGTCACATGTTGCACAGCCTCTTCTTGTGAATTCCAAAGATAACTTATACCAAAATAATTAAATTCATCACACTAAATCAATTCGTATAAATTTTAAAAACCATTATAGAAATTCTACTCTATTGAAAATTAAGTTATTGTCATTTTTAATTTTTAGAAGAACCTATTTTAGTATTTTGCTGAGACCCACGGATGTACCGCGTTGAATTTAGATTAACCTTCTATGTAAAAAAAAAAGAAAATATAATCTATAATAAAAAGGACTAATCAACAAGTTGATTGTTTTCAGTGATCGAAACTAGCAAAATCGAAGAAAGAAAAAGAAGAATCTATAAATAAAAATGGTGTTCAGTATAATATGTATCAATAAATGTTTATTAACAGCAACTAATTCATTTTTCATTCTTTTGAATTATCCTCCCATATTATTTATAAGGGAGTATTTTAGAACAATAATTAAATATTTCCAGTTTTATAAATTGGTATTGATGTAAAATTTTAATTCTCACGACTTCGATTACTTTTTTTTTTGTATAAAAGTTTTCCTTGAATTTTCATCGAATATGACTTTGTTATTATAATATTAACTAATAGTAAACGGTTTTCACTTAACTTCAGCTACTATTATTAATAGAAATGCAAACGATTTATGGAAAAGAAGTTAGAAAAAAATAAAAGCAGATAAATCTGTTAGACAGTTTAAAAAAAATGAGACTAAACATTAAATTTCTTTTAGGTGAATTGGTATCCATTAATAAATGGGACAAATAATTGTATCATGCTCAGTATAAAGATTTTTAAAGCCACTGAAATAAATAATAATAAAAATGCTCTAAGATTATAAACATTAACTTTACAATCCAAAATCCTTCGTAAATGACTCAATGCTCCTTAATTTTTCCGAATAAAGTCACCAATAATGACCATAATAACCATTAGTTGCTGATTTAACTCGAATCTCTGATACCAGTCCATTCATGACAAACTTTATTCCCAGACAAATCCACTGGTTTCAAATCTTGCTACCTCTTATACACATGATAATCCTCAGGTTTCCTCGTGATTTTATTTTATTTTAATTTCCACCCAACGTGAGGACTGTAGACAATATCATTGTTCGATTAGTAGATCAGAACGATTAGTAGATCAGAACGACTTTAGATGTGAAACGGTTACATTGAGATTACATTTAAAAAAGAATGGGGATTGATTTAAGTTCTAGAGATAGTTGCATCGATTATTATAAAAGGAGATGTCATACAACGGTTAAAACCAGTAAACCTAAATCAACAAGAGCGTTGACAACTGCAAACGCTATATTTTTAAAACAGTGTGGTTTTAGGTTAAACAAACATTATGAATGACATACTAGACGTTACGACGGATATACAATTCGTTGATTCTCTTACACAATTTGAATATCATTCGCACCAGCCTTATACGGGAAATATCTTCAACAAATCCGACGAGATTAGAATTCCTATTCATCAACAAGATATTTATAGCTTTCCTTCTCTAAGTTTTATTTATCTCGAAGGGAGGATCTTAAAAAGTGATGGCACTATCGGTGCCACTCCAAAGTTGACTAATAACGCATTCGCGTTTTTGTTTGACGAAATTAGATATGAACTAAACGGCATAGAAGTCGATCGAGTACGAAATCCGGGTATAACTACTACTCTTAAAGGCAATGCATCATTTTCGCCTAATCGAGTAATGGGATTGGAAAATGCGGGGTGGACAATGCCCGGTAAAACTCTTTCTTTGGATAAAAACGGCGTTTTTAGCGTATGCCTACCACTTGATATTCTTTTTGGGATATGCGAGGACTATCGTAAAATTTTAATCCATCTATAGCAAGAGCTCGTACAAGTATTGTACAAGTAACCCATAGTGTACAAGTAATCCATCAAGTACTGACCTAAACTGCGTGCAGGTGACGATGATGTACAAATAAAACTTGACAAATTGGTGTGGAGTAAGCTTCAGGTACGTGTTTCAGATTATGAACGTCTGAGATTATTAAAACTAGTAGACAAAAACAAGGTCGTTTCTATTCCATCCAGATCATGGGATCTTTACGAATATCCCAATGTACCTGCGACGCAGCAGGAAAAAATTTAGAAAAACCGCGCTTCTCATTTTTTAATTTCAAAGTGATCGAACTAGAACCTCTAACAAAGATGTCTGTTCGATAGTTGCAAATTAAAAAAATTGAAACTTTATTTGAATAGTGAACAAAAAACGTACGATGACTTAAATTTAGATTTTGAGCAAGGAAAAGTAGCATTGTTGTATGAAATGTATAACGAATTTTAAATCATGGCGTTAGACCCTGCTTTCAAGACCCGATTTCGAGAAACTCGCGCCTCTAGTGATTATACGAGGTGTGGCTATTAAATAACGAGACTGACGTTGCTATAACATTTATTTTTATTTTATCCATAATTACTTACTATCACCTTCAATATACACCCCTTCTCTATCCCTACAACGCTCCATGCGAATTTTCCATTGTTGGAAACAGTGTTGGAAGTCATCTTCTATCAGCTCCTTCAGGACGCGTGCCGCTTCCACGGACTCAAATCTCGCCCCTTTTAATGAAGATTTCACCTTAAGGAACAGATAGAAGTCACATGGTGCAAGATCTGAATAAGGTGGATGTTCTAACACCGGGATGCTGTACTGGACTAGGAACCTCTTGACAGATAACGCGGAATGAGCTGGCGCATTGTCTTGGTGAAGAACCCATGATTTGTCCTTCCACATTTCGGGTCGTTTTTTCCATACTCTTTCACGTAGGTTTGCAAGTACCTCAAGGTAGTGGTATTGACTAATATTTTGACCTTCAGGAACCCAGTGAAGGTACACAATTCCATGAATACCGAAAAAAACAATCATCATTGCTTTAAATGTTGACTTGCTCATTCTAGCTTTTTTGGCTCTCGGTGAAGTTGGGGTCTTCCAGTGCATGGATTGGCGCTTCGTTTCCGGATCATAAGTAAAAAACCACGTTTCATCACATGTTATTACTCTTTCCAATAAATTTGGGTCATTTTCAATGGGCTCCAAAAGTGCCAATACAAACATTTTTGCGATCTGCTTGTTGTTCAAACGTGAGAATTTTAGGCACACACTTTTCGCATGTTAAAATTGTCATGTAAAATTTGCCGTACACATTCTTTGTCAATGCCTACAGTTTCAGCAATTGCACGAATACTTAATCGAAGGTCAGACCGAATCAAAGTTCCGACTTTTTCAACATTGTCATCCGTTTTTGACGTTGAAGAGCGACCTGGGCGCGAATCATCTTCAACGTCTTCTCATCATTCTCATCTTCAACGTCAGCCATCTTTAAAATGCTTGAACCATTAAAAAGCACGTGACCGCGATAAACATTCACTGCCATACTCTTCTTTCAGTGAATTATAAGTTTCAGTAGCGGTTTTTCCAAGTTTGAAGTGAAATTTCACAATAATTCGTTGCTCTATTATTGTACTAACCATTTTATCCTGCAAAACAGAAAAACAACACTAACGCGAACGTAGGCTCTGACTTAACGGTATTGTTTACAGAAGCGAGACTAATGTACTGATACCGATCGCACTCTATTTGTGGTTAGAAGAGGAGTATACTAATTTTTATTTTACATGTAGATGTAAAATGAACAAACAACCAAAAAACGAATTAGAACTCGATTCGGAAAATACTAATATCAAGTAATAATATCATTTATTTAGGTATCTGTCAAGCCTGATGAGGACCTTGTTGAAACTTGTACTCGTGAAAGATGGATTTATGCTCATCGTGCACCACGTATCAGTCCATGGGAAACACATGGAAGGGACAGGGTAAGATTTGAAAACAGGATTCATCAGATTTCCACGATACTGAGTCCTATCCTGGAATCAACCCACCGATCAGCTGTTTATCAGAAACATTATAAGATTGATAATTATTAATTGTTAAAAATTTTGTATTTACCTTATCAGTATTTTATTTAGATTTATTAAATGATTTTTAATTAAATTTTGTATTTACATAAAATAAAATATTTTATTTCAGTCAATTGTGTTTTTTTTTCTTCATATTTTATTTTTCAAGGGACAAATAAAAAATACAACATATTAAAGGAAACGTATTTTATTGATTATCATCCCAATTTAATCCATTTAAGTTGTAAAACAGTGTATTTGGATTTATACTCAAATCAATTTGTTCAGAAACTACACATGCATCATTCTTCTTATAAAGTTCAACCATCTTTGTTATCAATGCTAGCGAATCGTTGATGTTTTCTATAATTGCGCAAAGTTTGGCCGTCTAGTTCCCTTTGAAACATGCAGATGCAGGTGATGGCAGGAGGGTCTCCTGATTAAACATTGCAAACCAATGCGTTACCTGTTCTATCCGCATCACCCTGGTGCGTCCTTTTGTTGTAAGTTCACAAATCACGTTTTGAGATCTTGATCGGTCTTTTCCATAGGAGTTTTTTCGTTTCTGCAGCAATAACAAAATTGTCGGAGCTCGGGCGGCAATATATGTCCATTCCTCAACATTCATGTAAACGACCGTTTTCTTCTTGTCGGTGATGGCGGTAGTCGGCACAAAGTTACACAAACCGATCCGAAAACATTTACTGTTGGTGAGTGGGTACTCGGTCACAAGGTCCATTCGACGATCCATCTCGCGTATCATCAACGACAAGACTGTGTGGTCGAACGGAGTGGAGGGGAGAAAGCTGCAGCTGTTCTAGTTTTTTTATCACATCATTTATTTCCCTTCTTTTTAGTTCATACAAGGAAATGCATAATTGCGAATCTTTAAGTCGATGTAGAAAATTGTTGAGCCTTTTAACAGCATACCGTCTCTTCGTCATCATTCTGGTCCGACACTATGATTTGTAGCTCCTTCAATTGTTCACAATACTCGACAAAGGAACAGTTTTCAGACCATTTTTTGTGATCGGCAAAAGGGTCGTCATACTCATTCCATTCATGCAAGATTACTTCGCAAAATGGACATCTTGTCTTATCAGACACTTTCAAGTAATACAACCCAGCAGACGCCTGTTTCAATGGACTCACCGGCGACGACCAGCCGACGAATGTCGACAACCTTCCGTCTTCGTACCTCAGGTTCCTGCTCCTTAGACGACCCATTCTAAACTAACTGATGGAGGAGCTAACAACAGCTGGATGGCGTAACACATATCGACTCATCGATCTGTGAAGAAAGTATCAGACATAGTTCTAATGCGACGTTGCCAAATCTCTCATTCATAATAAACCATGACCTAGTGCAACTAAATATGCGGTGTTGCCACATCTCCTCTGTGACGTTGCCACATCCTACTTTTCAGAGATAAACCCTACTCAAGGTCAACACCCCCTCACTCTAACCTACACCCCTCTCGTCCTCAATGTCACAACCCTTCACCCTGCAACGGAGGACAATGTCCTCAAGGTCACGGCTCAGGCTCACCCCGCCTATTTGCATTAAGTTCCATATTTATAATAAGTTACTAAGTCGATTGTTTTTGAGAGGGTTAACTGTAATGAGATAAGCGGAATCGTGTAAATTTCCCTAGTTTTTTTACCTTAAACTGGAGTTGTAATATAAAACAATAACTTATTCTCAAACCGAAGCCTGACATAGCTCCTTATTCACTAGGAAAAAATACGATTCCTCTTACCTGTTTCATTTTAGAGAAAATTCGACTAACCCACTTATTCAGCGGGGCTGTAGATATATAATTAAATAAACATAAAAAAGCCTTAATCGTTCAATGAGAAACTTTTTAAGATGCTGACACATTCCTTCCTTCAATATATTTATATATATATATATATATATATATAATTCTTAATTATCATTATCAGACTAACTTATTTCTATCGGAGTAGGACATCATTTATCTTCCAGTATCGAGAATGGACGACTTGCCAAAGCGGGAAATGACACAGCTCGACGGCAATGTAATCTTTCCGAAGCATTGTGCCCATTAGCATCATCATGTATTTATCATACTCAATATCATTGATTTTGTGTCGTCGAGAACAAATGACCCGTTCATTTGATGAATGTGGCTCTAACAATATCATTAAAGTTCACGCAATGGGGGCTTTTTTTTTGTTGTTGTTTTTTTCCATCGCTTTATCTGTCACATCGCTTGATCATTTTTAATATGCATTTGTTAACACGATCTAGCTAGAAGTTAAAGCTACACAAATTCAGATATTAAAAACTGTAAAGCATCAAACTTAAGCTAATCCGGATTATGCGCTGCTAGATAAGTAGAATATTATTTTAAAACTTTTTAGTTGTTTTTAAGCAATTATTTGGATAAAAATAGGGAGGTAGAGAAAAAGTGAGTTCTGAAAAATATAAAGAATTTATTAAATTAAAGTATTGGCCTGACAGCATTTTCATTGTTAACTTTGCTAATTCTAGAGTTTAATTGTCCATAAATATGGCAAACGTTCTTTTATTTTTCAATGAGGATAGTACAATGGATTTTGAATTATAAGGATTGGATTCGATGACTTTGTGAAGCCCCAAAACTTGACCCTGTAAGTCTAAATGGGTATTATAATAGCCTAGTGTATGAGTATTTTTTGATTAAGTGGTAGCTTAGAGTGTTTTCCCAGTAAGAGTGGAAATAGCCTGAAATAGCGAGCAGTTTTTTGTCTTTTTAGTGTAGTCAAAGAATCCCAAAGTAAACGTTTCTTACAATATGTCAATTTGAAATGAATTGTAATGTACAATAATTACTTTAGTATTAAGTAACCCTTTTGTAGTATTAAGTACATGCAGTATATTATATTATGTTTTTGTTTTTTTCATTCCTCCCAAATAAGTGTTTAGTCTTATTTATTCTATTATTATTGTTAATTATTCTATTAACAATTGATATCGTTAAACAGTCCACAACTAGAACGGAAATTTACCCCCATAAAAAGGGATTGTGTATTTCCAATACGAACATGGTCATTCGAGCCGGATGAATAAAACTAACAGTATTTTTCATTCCTTATAGTATCATCATTTTCTTTTATCGCAATTTTCGTTTACTCTTAATGTTTACTAAAACGCAATGGGATTTTCCAGTAACATAATATTTAATTAATGTTTTTGTTTTTTTGGCTACAGGCTTGTAATGATATCACACAATTTCAAATAGAATAATGATAATTATTGTCGGATTCGTAATTATTTTTAGGGACAGCACTAAAATAAATTACCCTATTTGTCATACAATTGAATTATACCCTTGGAGACTTCCATAAGTCAGGTATGACTGACTTATCACAGATGTCAGAGATAGGAGGAATGGTTAAGTTCAGAGCGTTCTAAAATATTACAAGGGCCAACAAGTATATTTCATTTCCCGAGAGGGAGAGAACTTTGTAAGCGATAGCCTTCAGCGAGGCTACGTGATGCCTCTATATCCCGGATCAACCTCTCACGGCTACTTTACTTCGCTTTTTTATCCGACCTCGATTCCAGGAGTGTCGACTTTTTACCTACTGGAGACCTGGAGTCTAGAATATCAGTAGGATAGTATGATATATAAAAGATACATAACATATGTTATCATTAATCACTATCGATAAACAATCAATGGACTTGAAAAAAAAAAAAACCTGTACCACTCTAACCTATAAAGGGTCTTAGGTTCAGCACGTAGTAGAGACTGTACTGTCTTTGACAACGATGGCACAGGGTGGTAATTTTCCCAAGATCACCCTCAACCGCAAGGTTTGAGAATAACAATATTGAGCAACAAAAACTGTGACGCAAAAGTCTTAGGTATCTAAAAAAGTTACAAAAAAAGCCCTTGAAACAAAGCATCAATCCAAATTTTTTTTTGTTTACAACGAAGTTTAAAAATTATTAAAAATCGTCAAAAAAAAATATAAATTGATTTACAGAATTTCTTAAGCGACAAAACTGTCAGATAAGTGGTTTAAAATAAATTTAAAATTTAAAAATATTTTACAATAAAAGCCTCGTTAATTTTACTATTCGAGCTTCAATTCTCAGGTGTATTGGTGCAGCATGTTTGTGTCTCTGTTTATATTATGTTAATTGTGGTAATGTCAAATCTAATTGTAAGATTTATTTTATAGTGTTTATGTAAATTAATGATTCAGTTATTTAGTGAAGTGTTTGAAGTTTATGCCAAAATATTGGCCAAAAGATTTACATATTAGAAAAAAAGTAATTGTAGGAATATACAATATAAACTCCTAATAACAATTAAGAATGCTTAATATTATTTATTTATTTCTATTTTTTTAATTTTTATCTATAAATCCATTTAATATGACCCTGAAGTATTTTTAATTGAATACCTAACTGGATAAATATTATTATCAACAGAGAATAAAATGGTCCGTGCTGAGGTCAAATAATACCTTAACTAGTAATAAACTATTTATTAGATACCGACGTTTCGACCCAAATTCCAGGTCTTCTTCAGAGTGAATAAACAAGAAACAAAAATATTTATAGCTGCAATAATTAAAATAAGGAAAGTAATATATAAAAATGAAAGTACTGGAATCAAAAAGATGCAAATGCAGAAATAGTTTAAATTATTAATATTAAATTAAAGTATTTTAAATATTTAACTACGACTACAAACTTTCCATTCAAAAATAATCAAACTTGTCGCAAAAGGACCCTGGTATGTCAATAACAAAACTCTGCTGCATACTGACTTAAAAATACTAACGGTTGACGAGCACAAACGAACATACTACAAACGTTTTAAAAAAAATTACACGGGCAAACAAACCCACTATTAGTACAAATGGCGACGAATCTCATGCCTGAGGACACAAGAAGGAGACTAAAAAGAACGTGGATATCATAATATCAAATCAAGCAACGGGAGAAGTACCGCTGGCTATTGTTCTTCTTCACGCTTCTCATGTCATTTTATAAGGACTTTACCGATAGAAAAACTGCTGGTTGTCATTTTATTTTATTGACAGGTGTGAATAAAATGTAAAGAGAAACGAAAAAAAAAATGGTTTAACTAAGAAATTGAGATAAAGACTAATAACAATATTGATGAGAATCAATGTTGAAAGTAAACAAATAATAATTATTACGTACAACAATAAGAATAAACTAACATTTAGTAGTTAAAATAAAAGTATAACAAAAATAAATACAATAAAACTTAGAATTATAAAAAAATAAAATAGGAGTAAAACACAGAAATAATTTAAGTGGTAAGGTTTGTTGTGTTTATTCAAAATTAGAACTGAAAATATTTGAACTCGAAAATTGTTTATTAAATGTTCTTCATGCTTCTATTAACAAATGTTACAATTTAATAATCCCAGATCACCCTCAATTGCCAGGTTTTCTCGAATTTACCCCAGTTCAAATAGGCTGAGTAAGCTTCAGAAGGGCCTCCAAAACCCATCTCCGGCTGTTAAGAGATTGAATAAATTATCTGCCACGGCCCGGATTCGAACAACAGTTGATACAGCGGTTCATAAAGCATACGCATAACAGACACATCCAGGAAATGAAAATCCATCTTTGATAGGAAATAATTGAACTGATGGTCAAAACTCGGTAGTTAACAGTGGGTATTTAATATTTTATGTACTGCTCCCATCTAAACTTTCCCACTTCCCGTCAGCTAACTACAACCAAAGCACCTGATATAAAGTTCAAAATGAATCCAAATCTGATTACTGACAAAGCTTAATTTACAAGTATGACTGCAATCAATCATAAATCATGATCAGACGAATAATCGTCTGTCATACTATCATGTTAATGTCAAATCGCTATTTTTAGTTTAAGGAATCTTTAATTTCTTTTCAATAAAATTTACCTTTGAAAATTTAAGATGCCTGGCATATGTGGACGATCTGACCTTAATGTCAGAGACTGAAGGCAATGCAATAGAGCAGTTGAATACTTTAAAGGAAATAGCTAAAAAGGCAGGTTTACAGATATCGTTTGAGAAAACAGAATTAATCGCTACACATGGAAACCTTCAAAAGAAAATAGTAGAGACGAAATACGGGAGAATTAAAGTAAGAAATAAATTCAAATACCTGGGGAAAATTATATGTAGCAATGGGTCGGAGAAGGAAAGCGTAAAAGGGAAAATAACTATATTGGAAAGACTAAGCTGCGCGAAAAGCAATTTTCCTATATAATAAATGGAGCCTGTCAACAAATGCGAAGATAAGAAACTACAATACGGTCGTCTAACCGGTGATACTGTACGAAATTGGAAACCGCTTCCTTCCCAAGCCTAAGGAAAACTGTTAAGGATAGAAAGAAGAATACTAAGGAGAATTTACAGCCCAAAGAAGACACCGGAAGGCTACAGGTTGGTACCTAATTAGGAAATATACCAAAAAGTGAATGATTTAGATAAATCTTCTATAAGATGAAAGGATACAAGAGTGCTGGGTGTACATCAAATAGATGAAAGAAGAAACTAATAGAAAATAACTGACCAAGACTGTTTCGATAGGGATGACTATGGGAAAAGACTAAAAGAAATTAAGGTCCTTGTGGGAACAATCGGAAAGAATGAGGAATAGGTGGAAAGAAAGTAGGAAGGAGAAAGAGGGCATGAAAAGGAGTTAAAGTAATGATATTCGCGTGGTCGTGGCCATTACGTGAAAAAAGAAATTTAACAAATATATCTGCAGCCCCGGTGAAGTAAGTTGACTGTATTTAGTAAAACTAATCGTTTCATTCTGGAAGTTTTAGGCTTGGAATGCAGACAAAATATAAGCAATAACTTCATTTCATACCAGACTTCGTTACGTAAACACTAAAAGAATGACGTGATCCCGCTTCCCTCAATATATTTAATTCATTTTGGACAATATTCGACAATCTACAATTTACAATTGACAATCGACTATTTACCGGGGCTTCAGATTTAACTCCAAAAAAAGTAGTTGGCCAACTTAGTGATGGCAAATTAGCAAAACAATTATTTCCACTTATATCAGACTTCATTTTGTGTTAAATGGCATTCTTCGATTAATGTTTTCAAGATGGATTATCCAACAAGTTATCGACATAATCTAGAGAAAGTTCGAAAAGTGTAAAATTCGGTAATGATCGATTACAGTAATCCGTATTTAAATCATTGAAACCCTGATACGAAACCGGCTGTGGCCGACAAATTACTTATGGTTTAACCAAAATATTTAATTTCCATTATATGGCTCACTCAGCCTCACTATACTGGGTCCTCTTAATTGAGTTGTCAACCTAAACCTGTTTGCTTTGCACCATTTATGTCCTACTTCCCGGTTACAAAATATCTAAATAACCGGCTTTAAATAAAGAAAAAACCTGTACCACTACAACCCGTGAACGGGTCTGAGGTTCAGTACATGGTAGGGACTGTACTGCTTGATGAACAATGGATCTGCAAGGAGGTGACATGTCCTAGGTCACGCTCAACCACCAGATCCCTCCCCTTATTTTGGGTGCCCTGTTTTTAAAATATTTTATAGAGGCTGGGTGAGCCGCAGGAGATCCTATATGATCTATCTCCGGCTGCAAACAGACTAAATAAATGCCTTGCCCGCAGCGGGATTTGAACCAGGATTTCCTGCATGTCAACTCAGTGCTCTACTACTGAGTCACTACGCTCCCTTTAAAAAAAAATAGCTTAGCATATTATTGAAAAAAGGATTATTTATTGAAGTACAGTATATTTACTAATGTTCGCAAAAAGTAATATTGTTAAATTTGGACGAGGTAGTACGCTGAGCGCATACCATTGCTTTGGGCTGGATACTTCTCACTTTTGCCAGATCTATTGCTTGATTTAGAGTTTATGGTGCAACCAACAAGTGATTCTAGTATTTTTTATTTTGCACCAGATTGTATAAATAACAGAACGTTATTTTCAAGCATCAGCCATCTATTAAAACAATAAAAGTAATTTCGAGTCCCTTCGCAGCTATTTAGGGTCTCGGGCGATTATAAACAATATATCAATAATATCTACCATAAATTTATTAAAATTATCAGGATATTTTAGATAATTTGAGTCTTTAATACTTTTTCTTAATTTTATTGTGTTTCCTTTAACCTAATTGTGAATATAATCTGTCTTCCTTTAATGCCGTAGCTAAAGTTATACGTACATACTTGTCTCACATACAGTTATACATAATATTTCATGTAATTATTAAATGGAAATCCGATAAAATTTAAAAGCGCATATATGTGTCTATAGTCCCTGATGGTGACTATCAACCGAAGCATATATGAGCTCATAGTTTCCACCGATTGCTTTCGACGGATAATTTATGGGTAAGGAGTTATTAAATATATTCAATAAGGCAGTAGTTACGAATCTAAATAATAATTACATAGTTTCTCCTTTTAGGTCTTTATTACTATAAAACGCTAGTTACTGTATATTTTTGGAAAATTTTGATTTAATATTGGATAAGCACTGCTATTCAGCGCTTCGTTGGACCACAACGGAGCCACAACACAAGGTTTAAAATAAAGGCCGGAGATAGGGAAGGGTTTAAGGACGAACCCTAAAATGGAGGGTCCGGCTAACAAGACCCTTGACCCAGAGGAAGGAGAGACATAACGAGACAGCGCCCTCATTATGTTGCACCCTTCCTATAGTGTGTTCCAATTATGGTGGCTCTACCAGGCTGTCGGTTAGTTATCCTGACTGGACCCTTTTCCCGGGTTGTTGATACTGATGGCTTGGCATATCTTGTGGTGACAAGTCTCTCTGCTGCGAATGCGGATACTGTCGTTATTATAGCCAGCTCAACAAAATAACGAAGGCTAAACTTTAACACTGCTGAAAATGGACCATTATTAATAATCTGTCTTAGGGAGCAGGGTACATCAGAGGTCTGAGAGGAGACAGCGCTTATTTATTTACTAGATTTATTTAATCGGTTAGCAGCAAGAGATGGGAAGTTGCGAGACCTTCCTGATGTTCACCCAGTCTCTATAAAGTGGATACCCTCAAATGGAGAATTTGAAAGCTTGATTTAGGAATAATGCAGACTCGATGCCATTGAAACAGTACAGCCTCTCTATCACGTACTGAAACAAAGATCCTTTAAGGGTTGCTGTGGTACAGGATGATGATGGGTCTTCTTTCCATGTTAGTTATCGTCATAAGTGATCATATTCGTTTTTTGAAAGCTTAATAAATATTTTTTAAATGATTTTATACCACTACATAATATAATATATAATTAATTTTATAAAACAATAGTATAATTTACTAATTTAAAGGTAAATTGTATAATACTACTACTTAATATAATAAGGTATAACATATATAATTATATCCAATAAGAATAAGACCATTTTATATAAGCAAATATATAAATATCGGGATATTTATATATAATATAAATAATTATATTTATATATAAAATATAATAATAAGTCCTGCGATTCGTCCCCCAACCCCCACGGACCCCCAAAGCTCACAAGGACCCCCTGCACAAGAATATCAATATATCCTCCCAGAGGTTTGGGCTATAGACAGTCTGTTTAGGGGAAATGTATAAATCGTATATACGTCTTCGTGCACCTGTTAACCCCGAACAGCCGTTATACATAGGTGATAGACCGATATGTAACTGTACTTGAACTCATTAATACGTCGGTGGTAAGGACCAGGACCGTAACGGATGGATAAAAGGATGGTTGCGCCGTTGGCTCTCCGGAAATTTCATTAAATCAAGGCGAAATTAAAATCATTAACAAATTGCACCAATTTAAAAAAAAAAATCTTTTCTGATATCCCACTCCGGTAGCGCCGGTACCCGTTGGTGGACGCTCATCTCGCCATCGCCTAGTTACTTCTCTGAAGGACACACATGAATCGCCCCCAAGAGTACTGTTTATGAAGCTATGGGTATTCGGTCGCTACACTGTTGAAATGTTTCCCAGCAATGTGAGGTTGCTGGGAAGTGGCCACAGATCTCCATGGTCTATAGACCATATCTATAGACCGTATTTTTGTTACAGCCGTGAACAGTCTAAGCAAAAAATATATTTTCTTTTCAAATTGCACTTTCTATTATACACTGCTATGAATCGTGCCGCCCGATACTATAAAAATAAATATGTTTTTTTTTTTATTAGTTGTTGATTTTATTAATTTTTAAATATTTTTATTTGAAAAGAAAAGATATGTCCAGGACCGAGACTCGAACACGGGTCAACCAGATCGCTAATTATTTTTAAATATTTTTTCTTTTCAAATAAAAATATTTAAATATGTTTTGCACAATAAGCAAATGACCGTTTGCAAGAAATAGTTCGCTCAGGTAGAATGGTTCAAGGTGAATCACGAGACACCAAAGAGGGATGTCGAAGACTCCATTTTTAAAAGATCCCGAAGAAGAAGGAGCAAGGAGCCGAAGATGAAGGAGGCCGGCGAAAGATGATGCCGCAGAAGTATCCGAAGGCGGCCAGGCCTATTCCTTACCTATTGACGTAATCTACCCCTGTTTCACAAGATAAGTTGTAATTTAAGTTCTGTATGTATGTCAATCCATTATGTCAATCCTACATTATATCTGAATCATTAATTATATTTCAAATTGTATTAATAAAGCATATTGATTATAATTCATTTGGTGCTTACTTAACCCAGATGCACTATATACTTATGAATAATATATTTATGATTTAATAAATTAGTAAATTGGTAAACACACAACAGAACTCTGGAAGAGAATGTAATTAAGACTAAAGTTAGAAATAATAATTTGAGTAATTATTTTAAATGATTACTCTGGCATCCCAAAATCTATTAGAATATTTAAAATACATTTTAAACTATAAAACATAGCAACACTAATATACAATACACAATAAATTCTATTATAAACTACATTGATTAAATTAAACCATTACTTAATTTTTACAATTAATCTGAAAAAATCTCCACCGATATTATAACAAATAATCTTGCAAAAGTATTTCAGAATAGTTAAGATATCTGAATATTTATTTAGCTTTTAGGTCTATTATATGTGGGAATGGGAGTTTGAAGTACCACAGCCAGAAATGAAAGATGATTTCTTTTTTTGAAAAGTTAGTCTTTATAACAACTATATTTGTGTAACTTGTGTTTCAGACTGAAAAGAACATACAGTGATGGAAAATATCCATTACAAATTGTAATCAACCAAGCATCCTTTTTCTACCTGAGGTATCTTGTTATATATTGAACGATAAAAGACCTCCACTTTCATGATACAAAGACCTAGATTATAAACGATTCATACGTTTACCAATTCATTCATTGGGAAACTTAGTCAGGATATTCGATCAGCGTAGAAAGAATTTCCTGATAAAAATAAATAACGAACTCCACATTATTCTTTTGTCATTACTCAGGCTTTTTAAAAAAGCTAAACATTTTTTTTTTCTATATAAATTCATTACATTTCTCAATCTCTCTATATTTGTTCTTATTTTATTCTCGGAACCCATACATGTATAATATTAAGCTGAGGAAATAAATTTATATTTTTCCGGTTATGATTATGCAGAAGACATAAATTTCACAAACCCATGGCAAATAAAATATCAATATGTACTCCGGAGATCTAATTTATATTTGATATTTTAGTTAGACCTATTTAAAACAGATTTAGCACGTCCATTTTAGTATTAAAAAAAAATCTGTATCACAACAACCCGCGAAGGGTCTGGGGTTGAGTACATGGTAGAGACGGTACTGTTTCATGGACATCGGTTGTAGTATATCACGCTCAACCGCCAGATTTTGGGTACTCTATTTTTATAATATTTTATAGAGGCTGGGTGAGCCCCAGGAGGGTCCTAGATCCTATATGATCCATCTCCAGCTGGTGACAGACTAAAAAAATGTCTTGCCTGCAGCGGGATTAGAACCAGGTCTATCGGCATGGCAACTCCGCACTCCCCCACTAAACCATTCCGCTCCCCCATTTCAATATCTATGTATCTATATAGTGGTGCAACCCGGGGGTGGGTCTTTGCTTCCTCTAGGACCTTCCCCCATCCAGCTCGGTCCCATTGCAGCTGCTCTCCAGTTCGGTGTGCCTAGCAATAGCCTGGAGTCTGTCGCCACACTATCCATCTATATCAGTATGGGTCTGCCTCTCCTTCTGGTACGGTCAATCCTATCCTCAAGGACTCTTTTAGGATTTTGACCTTCCTCCATCCGAATCACATGGCCGGCCCAACTTAATCTTCCCAGTTTTATTAAGTCGACGACGTTGAAGTCATTATACAGGGCGTATAACTCCCCATTTCAATATGAAATATGTATATTTAAATTATTTCGAGTTTCAACTTTTTTACAAAATAAAATTAATTAAGAGCAAGGCAACAAGGAAACAATTCTGAATTTGACAACACTTCAAACTGTCTATTGAAACCCTTCTACTCTTATAGAATCATACATCGGTATCTACCAATCATACAAGATATAATGTTATTTCTCTCCTCAGAAAACCTCCTGTTTAAATAAACTCTTAAATTAAAAACAATTAAAGTATATACTGATCATGTAAAGCCAATTTTTTAATATAAACATTCAAATTTGTATGAGGTTATGGTAAATCAGTTTGTTGTAACTTTCAGCAGCTAAGGATAATCGAACGACGCTACAGAGAGAGACATGAATTTTTCATATCCACATATAATTAGGATAGGGTTATGTAACAAGTACTTGATTCCGTACATACTCGGGTCCTATTTTATGTCATTTCTGAAGGACGGCATGATAAAGTATGTTTTACTCCCTTGTTGGGCTGCGAACCCGCGATCTTGAGCAGTGAATGTTGGTTAGGCGTGGTTAGAGGTGGCAGTTATACCATCCAATACAACACAGTTATTATTAAGGTATCCGTTTAGTCAGTTTAGTTTTTTAATTAATCTAATTAAGTTAGAAATTTGTGGAGCAGGTTTCCGCTTACCATGTCACACCCTAACTACCACAGACTTAATCTTGTTGCACAGTTCATTATACAACTTCTTCGTTCAGTTTAAAGTTGCTTAATTCCATAAAATATCGGATATTGGCTAATGAAATATGGTAGTTCCTAAACTAGAAACTATTAAGTAGCAAAATATTCTACTATGTTCTGTCCTTAAGAGGCCATTTAATCCTATCAATTTATTTTGGAAGCCAGGGGCAATTATTGAATATATCAAAATTATTGTTTATTTTTATATATATATATATATAACTATTTTTTATGGATTCTTTTCCAAATATTGTTTGTGTATTCACTGATTTACTAATAATTCAAACTTAATATCTTGATAAAAAAGTAAATATTATAATATAGTGACTAAGGAGTAAGTATACAGCTCAATCATGAAGGAAATATAATTTAGAAATACAATTACTTTTTTTGAATAACATTTAATATATACATTGAGACCTCGGCAATAAGTATTCAGACTGATAGTCTTGCCTTTATACACACATTTAAATAAGAACATATCTTGTATTAAAGGGGTACAGGTTGCTTCGCTAGGAAAGGCCATCTCTCGGATCTTCCGTCTCTGCTTTCTTCAAACCAGAGCTCCCCTCTCCCTTCGGTTTCCACTGAAGGTCTCTCTTTTTATTCTGCAGATATATCACCCTCTGCTACGTTCTATTGTTTCCTGCCTACGTGATCTGTTGGTACCTGGTCTTTGTAACCGCCATCCCCTTTTTAATATAAACTCTTATAAATGTAATGATAATCCTCATATGGCTTATATAATTAACAAGTTATAACTATGGTGACTGCTATGTAAATATTTTTTTCAAAGCAAGCTTGTAAAAAGTCTGCTTTACAAAAATCAAAAATCAAAAGAAGTTTACATCTGAAGTACAGTCAACTGGAGACCGGGAAGGAAAATTGATGGATATCATTTTATTTTTTAAGGGAGAAGTGGGATATCTCCGAACGAAGGGTACTAATTAATAACTTAGTAATCTCTAAATTCCGAGTTCGAGACCATCTGTACAAAATAAATATAGGAGCGGAGTGGCTCAGTGGTAGAGCAGTGAGTTGCCATGCCGGAAATCCTGGTTCAAATCCCGCTGAGGGCAAGACTTTTATTTAGTCTGTTTGCAGCTGGATTTAGGACCCGCCTGTGGCTCACCCAGCATTTAAAATATAATAAAAATAGGGTACCCAAAATAAGGAGGAAAATCTGGCGGTTGAGGGTGATCTAGTACAAGTCACCACCTTGTAGAACCGTTGTCCATGAAACAGTACGGTCTCTACCATTTACTATGAACATGTACTGAACCACAGAACCGTTCAGGGGTTGTAGTGGTACAGGGTTTTTTTTGTACACATTTTTTTTTATTATTATTTATTTATTGATATTTACAACTATATTACAGTAATATAACAAGTAAATTGGCTGAGTGACACATAATGACATGATATAATGACAAGTAGTGAAACTACCCACTGGTAGTACTCAAATCGCATATTCAACTAAGCAGGTCACGTGGCCATCTTCTTCTCAGACGCCTCGGAAGATTATCGGGAATTGAAGAGGAAGCTAGGCTTGAAACTAGAGGGTTTGAGTGGAAATGAAGTTTGTTATGAAAGGATAGATACCGGTTTCGGGCCAAATCAGCAACAAATGGGACATTAAGGTCGTTATGGATGACTATATTCCTAACAAAATAAGGAGCGTTGAGGATTTTACGAAGGATTTTGGATTGTAGGGATTGGATACGAGAAGAATTCGATGGCTTAGTGGAGCCCCAAAGCTCTACTCCGTAAGTCCAAATAGGTCGTATGATGGTCATGTAGATGAGTCTTTTGTAATTAATTGGAGCTTAGAGCGTTTGTATAGTAAGTGTTGAAGTAGCCTGAAACGTCGAGCGGTTTCTTGTCTTTTTAGTCTTGTATGAGGATTCCAGGTTAATCGTTTGTCGAGATGCAACCCTAAGTATCGGATCTGTTCTACAGGCACAAGTGGGATATTATTAAAGGATACTGAAGGGCAGGAACTCATTGGTTTACGACGTAAGGTAAAAGTGATTTGTTGGGATTTTTGAGAATTTATTTTAATTCTCCAGTTTTGACACCATTCTTCAAGATCAATGATATGGGATTGGAGGCTTTGGGATACAATAACTGGATGGGTATTGACTGATAATACACATGTATCATCAGCATATGTGGTAAGGATAGTAGTAGGATGAGTTGGGATGTCAGCTGTATAAACTGTATAAAGGATTGGGCCAAGGATACTACCTTGAGGAATTTTGTACAAAATAAATAATTACATTGTTAAATATGTACCAATACAACCCCTGAAGGCTAGACTTTCTTATTTCTAGGACATAAGTTGTGCAGGAAGCTGATTTGTACGAAATCACGCTCAACCACCAGATTCCCCCTAGTATATCTAGCCAGTATCTCTGTATAGTGGCTAGGGTCACCAAATGTCATAAGATCCATCTCGAATTTGAACCCTGGACCTTCTGCATGACAACTCAGCACTCCTAAGCGAGTGCATTTGTTAAATCGATTTATGAAGCACACCCAGCCTCAATAAAGTAGATACCTACCAGAGGGGGAAAACTTACCGCCAAGCGTGTATCAGTGAGGGAGTGACTCAGTGGTAGAGCACTGAGTTGCCGTGTCGAAGGTCCTGGGTTCAAATCCCGACTACTTGCAGAGTTTTATTTAATCTGTTAGCGGCAAGAGGTGGATCCTACGGGATCTGAGATCCTCCTGGGGATCGCATAGCCTTTATAAATTGGGTAACCAAAATATAAGGGAAAATCTGGCGGTTAAGTGTGATCTAGGACAAATAACCTCCCTGCACAACCGTTGTCCAAGAAACAGTACAGTCTCTACCAAGTACTGAACCCAAGACTCATTGGTTGTAGTGGCACAGACGATGAATGACTTAAAGTTATATTATGATTTCATTTCATATTATCTCTTGAAAAATAATTGATCATTAGATATTTTATATAATTAATTTGAATTGCATGAGTGGGATTTATACCACATAAAAAAGATAAATAATAATAATAATAATAATGATTAAGAACACTCTTAATATGTTACAGATATGTACAAAACAGTAATTAAAGAACAACAGGTTATAAGCAATGCTACCAAAACTACTAGTGTTGCCGCCACACACGGTTATTAGACAAAATCTGTTTGTTTTTTTATATATGGAACTAACAATTTGTGCTTAAAACTAAATTTATTAATTAGCCATTAGTACCAAAAAACTGAACACCAAACTTAATCTCTGCCAAATGACTGACACTAAAGGACGAATGACGACAAAAAGGAGAAACAAGAGGTAAAGGCGAAACTCGAGCCGCGCCTGAAGGATGAGGTCGGCCACCAGACACCCCCGCCTCAGGGGAAATGATCTCTTTCAGTCTGCTCTCTTCAGTCACCTAAAGGTCTTGCGCTCTCTGAGTAAACCGAGACCTCGCTCAGAAAATGTGCGGAAGGGGCTGGAGTATTTATAATCATTCGTTAATTAGAGACTGTAGGATCTCAGGAATCATTACGGCCGGTGCACACTATAATCAGTACTAAGTTAAAAATAATAATACATTTAAAAAAAAAAACCTGTATCACTACAACCCTGGGGGTTCAGTACCCTTTAGAGACTGTACTGTTTCCTGGACAACGGTTCTGCAAGGAGGTGACTTGTAATAATGTAAGGCTAAGGAAACGTATTTATGTTTTTCCGGTTATGATTATTCAGAAGACATAAATTTCACAAACCGATGGCAAATAAAATATTTATATGTACTCCAGAGATCTAATTTATTTTTGATATTTTAGTTTGAGCTATTTAAAACAGATTTAACACGTCCATTTTAGTATTAAAAAAAATCTGTACCACTACAACCCGTGAAGGGTCCGGGGTTCAGTACATGGTAGAGACAGTACTCTTTCATGGACAACGGTTGTCCTAGATCAACCGCCAGATTTTCACCTTATACCCTATTTTTATAATTTTTTATAGAAGCTGGGTGGGCCCCAGGAGGGTCCGAGATCCTATATGATCCATCTCCCGCTGCAAACAGAGTAAATAAAAGTCATGGCCTGCAGCGGGATTTGAACCAGGAATTCTATATAATACATTTAGGACTAAATATAATATATATTTAATAAAACAGGATTTATTTAATAAATTAATTAAAATATTTAGAAAAAATAATTCCCAATTCCATATATACATTTTTTTCATGATATATGTTTTTTCCATATTTCCTACATGGGAAGCGGGATAACTCAGTGAATAGAGTGTTGAAGGGTTTCAAATCCCACTGTGACAACTGTATTATTAAATTTTAAACAGATACTGTTGAACCTTGTGGGATCTCCAGAGCCTTCTCATTGGGACAGGAAAAACCAAAACGTTGGTAGTAACTACTGCAACCACTGTCTTACAAACAGGATAGTCTCTGTCATGCAATGGATCCAATGCACCTATCCTTCGTAGGTTGGATATACAAATATGAACATAAAAAAAATTTTTTTTTTTTTTAATTTATTTATTGATATTTACAACTTTATAATAAAAATACATCTAGTAAATGTGCTAAGCGATACACAATGACATGTAAAAATGACAAGTAGAGAAACTACCCACTGGCAGTACTCAAATCATAAGTTCAACTAAGAAGTCACGGGGCCATCTTCTTTTCAGACGCCTCGGAGGATTATCGGGAATTGAAGAGGAAGCTAGGTTTAAAACCAGAGGGTTTGAGTGGAAATGAAGTTTGTTATGAAAGGATAGATACCGGGTTCGGGCCAAATCAGCAACAAATGGGACATTAAGGTCGTTATGGATGATTTTATTCTTAACAAAATAAGGAGCATTAAGGATTTTACGAAGGATTTTGGATTGTAGGGATTGGATACGAGAGGAATTCGATGGCTTAGTGGAGCCCCAAAGCTCTACTCCGTAGGTCCAAATAGGTCGTATGATGGTCATGTAGATGAGTCTTTTGTAATAAATTGGGAGCTTAGAGCGTTTGTCTAGTAAGTGTTTAAGTAGCCTGAAACGTCGAGCGGTTTCTTGTCTTTTCAGTCTCGTATGAGGATTCCAGGTTAATCGTTTGTCAAGATGCAACCCTAAGTATCGGATCTGTTCTACAGGCACCAGTGGGATATTATTAAAGGATACTGAAGGGCAGGAAGTCATTGGTTTACGACGTAAGGTAAAAGTGATTTGATGCGATTTTTGAGAGTTTATTTTAATTCTCCAGTTTTGACACCATTCTTCAAGATCAGTGATATGGGATTGGAGGCTTTGGGATGCAATAATTGGATTGGTGTTGACAGATAATACACATGTATCATCAGCATACGTGGTAAGGATAGTATTAGGATGAGTTGGGATGTCAGCTGTATAAACTGTATAAAGGATTGGGCCAAGGATACTTACTACCTTGAGGAAAAAAAAAATTGAAATTATTTTTGTTAGTAGGTAAAATATATCATTATTATTGTACGTATTATTATTATTGAATTATTGAACGTAAGAATAACATTCATTTTTAATACCTGTTCCCAAAATAAAACTGTTCTATTCTATTCAATGTGCATATGATCTCATCAATATGTAACTGTTCAGTCGATGTAATGTACTGAGCCCAATGCCTTTCATGGATTGTATAGCTATATACAACCTTCTGTGTGTAAACAGGTTTATGTACATATGATTATGATAAAAATTGTGTTCTTCTTTTTATTTTTGATTGGTGGTCTGTCTATGTGATCTCGTCAACATTGTTATAGAGTTGTTAAAAACATTTGAATTTAAATATTTTATTTAGATTTGTATGATACTTTTCTTCTTATATACCATACTATGATAATTAACATACCATATCATATTAAAATTCTATGTAATAATATTGTTGTGTTCAATGAATCACAGAAAAATAACTTCTCAGAAAGCAGGAGCTTTTGTTATAGAAACCGATAAAATGCAGATAGAAAAAGTATGATGGAAAATATTTACTTATAAAGGTAAAATATATAATCATTTTAAAGGTAGAAGAAAAAAATAGAGAAAAGCAATTGGGAATATTAATAAACTTTATCACTGATTTTCATTGGCAACTTTATCAAGTTTTCTCCTAACATTATCCTTTCCAAAATATGAAAATATAGAATTGAATTTTTTGAGATTGTGCTGCAGCAACTGGCCTTATATTACTATTGTTACGGTCGAAGAGAGAGAAGGACCGGCTGAAAGGATTAAACGAGCTGGAGAGATTAAGACAAACTGTGAGATTAAGCGGAATGGATTAAATAACGGTCTAGAAACATCGCGGATTGCGTGGAATATTCCAGGTGTCCCCCACCCCGACCAAGATTGCCTATATAAAGGCCAGCTGTTTCGGCCTAGTCAGTCAGTCAGTAGTAAGTTGGTAGTAAAGTTGTCGGCTTCAGTGACAGTGGCAGTGTGAACTAGGCAGTGATAAGTGAGTGCAATAAACTGTGTGTCAGCTTGTCATATTTGGAGAATCTTACGGTCGGTGGACTTTAATTAGCGAACTGTAAGTGTTAATTTGTAGTTCCAAAGTATAGTGTAATTTTATTGTATTTGTACAAATTTA
This sequence comes from Troilus luridus, assembly GCA_964056705.1. Taxonomy (NCBI): domain Eukaryota; kingdom Metazoa; phylum Arthropoda; class Insecta; order Hemiptera; family Pentatomidae; genus Troilus; species Troilus luridus. The sequence continues at coordinate 179,783,597 of OZ057412.1, forward strand.
GGTAAATAGATAGGTTATTTAGTATTAGCAATATCTTGTATTATTTGTATATTATTTTAGTAATTAGATAACAGTTAGGCCTAGGTTATAATCTGTAGAATATTGTTATTGTAAATTTATATTAGTTTAATAATTTAATTGTTTTAAATAATTTTATTGTAGTCTTTTTAATTTGTTAATAAATTTTAGTATTGTTACCCGGGGATGCAAAGGGCTGGGAGAGGACAGGGTATAATCGAGGATACATAAGGGAAAATGGATGAAGAAATAAACCCCAAAACATTTATCTAACAAAAATGAAGCGGCATTATATTGAAATAAAAATTACATACATCTATTCTAGATAAGGTATTAATAAATAACAATGACAGATTCAAACAGAAATTCTCAGTCAACTGGAAAACTAAAACTTTTAATTTAACATAAAATTCACCTTCAAGAATAGTACTAAATAATAACATGCGATCGGAACGAAATCATATCCCAGATTCTCCCTCAATAATCATAATAATTGCTAAAACCACTAATAATTTAATAATAAAACAATATCCTTAATCTATAACAATAATCTTATGCACTAACAATAATTTAATTATTCCCCATCAGTAATCATTACATCATAACCACTAATTAATCGAACTCGATCCCTCACATACAACCCTAATCATATACAATAATAAGGATTATGCTTAAATAAAAGATTCCCATTTGTTCTGTGGCCGAAACGCGCCGAATGGCAAAAATAATTAACTCGCTCTATCTTCAACTGAACTACAACCGGGCTTCACCCAGAATAAAAGCCTGACTACATTATAAAGCAGAGTTCCTACCTTCCATCTGGTTTCTTGCTCAGGTCCCTCGGCTTCTCACTGGTACCACTCTTCAACTCTGACTTTTTGGGGAAAACGGTCTCGTATTTGAAGGCTTATTCCAGCTAACGTCAACATTCTTATCCGGTAGTCTGTGAGGTGCTGCACCCTGGTGGTCATGGCTATCCCGAGAATCTCTTGAATTAAATTAACTTTTTAAATATTCGATCTGACTAGACTTGTAGCTGACGGGAATGCTGACGTAATTTCCGTATTAGAGTGATGATTCGGCATCGCCACAGGCAGACAATACCCTACTAACATTACTTAACATTTAATAAATTATAACTAACTTAAATTATCTGAGTCCGTTACAGTATCTTGAATTAAGTAATAGTTTAATTCATTTTACACCCGGTAGTCCGTAACACTATTATTATTTCAAGAATCTCGTAAAATATTTATTCGTTCTCCGCTTCAGATAATTATTAAATTCCTTCATTAGTTGAATATTTATCCAGGCTATTGTCAATGCTGACAACATTGTGCGGGAAACTATTTCGAACAAATCAAGACTAATGTAGATGTCATTTCGATCGTTTAGAGTCACACTATTTCAATGAGGGTAAGTCTTAGTTTGTTTTGAATATCAGCATATAATTATGATTGTGGGCCATTTTAGTAAAATTTATGACACGGATCCGTAGGCTTATATCTTTTTTTTTGGAGTTACTGGAGATTTTTATAACTTCTCAAATAATTTATCAGAAAATTTACCATAGAATATAACTTTTTTAAATAATGAGCAAACAAAATATTATATTTTTAATCTGAATTTAATCATCAAACCCGGTTAAATGGAAGATTTCAGTTAAGAGTTGCAGCGGTATTCGAGAAAAAATAAAATCGATGACGTAGTGTGGTACATTTGATGGAAAAGTCTCTGTAATACAAATACATATCTGCCATAAATACTTAATTTTATTTTTGTTTAAATACTTAATTTTATTTTTGTTTAAATATTTATGATATTTTTTTGTTTTTTTTATGAGAAACAGTTTATCCTCACGCATAGAATGTTAGATTGACATAGAGGACTTTACCTTGTTTACCTAATAGTTGCGGAAAATTAAAAAAATTTCAGCTCAATGTAAAAACAATTTATTAGGCAGAATATGAAAGAATATTTCAGAAAAGTCCTAAAGAATTCTAGACAAATTATGCAAAAAATAAAATTTTATTGATAAAAAAGTACATTAATCCAAGGAGCGTATTTCCTTAACTATCTGGTAGTATATATAATTTTATAATATCAAAGCATTTTTATTCAAAACATTTATCCTCATTTTCTATACATTTTCCCGATTTAAAGAAGCTGTTCAAATTTCAGAACGGATTGAAATGTATTGGAGCTCAGTTTGGGATGACGTCGTAACACAGCTCGTTTAGTTTTTTTCTGTCTGGCTTGGCTAGCAAGAGAACAGGTCCTTTGCGATTAAACAGTGCACGTTTTTTAAATAATTTTTGTTGAATACATCCATACATTAATAAAATTAAATTGCTTTGTGTCAAAAACGCTGTAGTACGATGTGGATGTGGTGGTTTCACCTAGTTAGAGAAAATAAATTATTTATAGAATAATTATTTCTATGTGAATTAATCTGTGTCACCAGCTGATAGTTTCTCAAACCTACAGGAAGGTTTCGTTCATTACAACCCCTTTACCCGAACGTGGTGGTAATTTTTCCTTCAGCTTGGCCTAACGAGTGTCCAAGTTTCAACTCATAAAATATGTAAAACGAAAATCTTGTTTTTTCACGGTCATGTTTGATGGCGTCCTATACAATTTTCGTAGTAAATATTATCAAATAAGAGAGGATTATTAGCATACCATTACAATCTATAAACATGAGAATAGTTAACAATAAAATTCCACTAATTCCTCTTTGAATTTTAGAAATAATAAAAACGGGCACTAACCCAATATAAATTTTCTGCAATTGCTATTTCTCGTAACGCTTGGCTAACGAAAACGTAGCAGCAATGAGAAATCAATTCCTCGACAGGGCGCTGCATTAATTAAGTTTTCCCCTCCCTTAGTTGTGTCGCAAGCTTTTGAAACGCAAAGCGAAACTTTTAGCCACCCCCCGCCTTAAATTAAATGCGCTATAGCACCCCCCCCCTTTCCTGGAGGTACAAAAGAGACAAAGTGAATATCAAATTGTTTTCCCCTCACATTCCCATATTTAAATCTCCGGCAGGAGGTTCTCCTTTTTCAGAGCCGTTTGTGTCTTCGCCCCTTACGTCTGTATTTTCCTTTGTAAGGGCACCTTTTACCCAGTTTGGGGCTTTTACGCAATCCTACTGAATAATCCCATTATTGTTTTAGAGATTCGCTTTAATTTAGGCACCGATTTTAATTTAAAGTACCACGTACAATTATACAGTGAATTCTCATTCACTGGTTACTGCTTGTATACGTACTATATCAAATTTTCTCCATAAGTTTCAGTTAAAGTAAATACTTATAAAAATGTTAAATATGTAAGTTCCCTGACTACAGGAGCCTCATTTATCATTTATTTGTTGCCACGACTAGGGTTCTACCGATACCCAAAAATATCGATACCAGACCTTGGCGATATATCGGAACAAAGTATCGATATTCCGATAATATCAAAAGAAAATATCGATATCGGAAGATTTTTCAGTCGTAGAATAGCTACGAATATTCGATTGCCAGCAAACCGTCACACATTGGATAATCGTGCATGTAAAAGTGAATAACCTTTTTTTTTTTTTTTTGCCCTTTACGATTTATCAGAAATTAGTTTCGATATTTTATGGGAAGAAGCCTATCTGTACATATCAGGGAATGTAATTAAAAGAAAAAAATATATATATGGATAGGAAAGCACATTCTTTCGATATTTGAATAATATGGTACTCTTTCAATATTCTCAAAATATCTAAAGATCTTTCCGATATTTCACAGATGGCTGACATCTATATTTTTGTTATATTATGAACCCTGTCTTTTAATTACAATGCCTGATATATACAGACAGGGTTCATAACATAATAAAAAATTTAGATATCAGCCATCTGTGAAATATCGGAAAGATCTTTAGATATTTTGAGAGTATCAAAAGAGTACCATATTCATATAATATCGAAAGAATGTGCTTTCCTATGCATATATATTATTTTTTTCTTTTAATTACATTCTTAAATACGTACAGATAGGGTGAACCCCATTTGATGAATCACAAAATCAAAAATATAGATATCAGCCCTACGTGAAATATCGGAAAGATGTTTCGATATTTCGAGAATATCGAAAGAATGTGATACTATATGTATTTTTTTTCTTTTAATTAAATTCTTAAATATGTACAGATAGGCTTTTTCCGATAAAATGCCGAAACTATTTAAAAAATTCTGATATAAGGGCAAAAAAAAAGGTCATTCAACCGATATCGATAAAATATGGGAACAAAAGTATCGATACAAAAATATCGGTATCGAATGGAAAAATATCGATACTATACCCATATTGGTAATATCGAAAGAACCCTAGCCATGATCACCACTCTTCTGTTGAGTGTGTAACCTTTATTATATTATTATATGTGAGATATCTTCAGCCCCGGTGAATAAGTGCTAAAGTCGGATTTTGCCCAGAGAAAGTTAACTGCTTTTAGATAACCAGAATCGTATCATTCTCTTAGTTTTTGGTTTAAAATTGAGTTGTAATATTAGCAATAACTCCTTTTCAAGCCAATGACTTACTTAGCCCCTTATTCACTACGAAAATAACTCGATTCCGCTTACTTAAGTACAAGAAACTCATTTTGCAGGAAATTAGACTTAACCACTTATTCATCGGGGCTGTTGATATTGTCAATGCATTAGGCTGGATATTTATCTTTAAATTCAATTATTTTTTTCAGGTATATACTTGAATATTGTTTAGTATTTCATGTTGGGTATTATTGTTATTGGTTATCGTTGATTTTTTTTTCAGTCTAATAAAATCTGATATTACTCCAGCCTACTTTTATTAACATTTACAATTATAAATTTTCTTTATATTGAACAAATAAAATATTGAACAAATGAAACACGTCAATAGTATTGTTTCATGTCCGTTCTTATTATTTCAAAAATTGAAAGTGAAATTGGTGGACTTCTGTTGTTTACATTGTTTATGAATACAGATTGTAATGAGCTGTTATTAATGCTCTCTAGTTTGTTAAAACGGAATGTACAGTGTTTATTTTGTCATCATATATGACCATGGAAAACGCGATTGAATTTATTTTACGAAATTAAACTTGGACACTCGGGAGCGCAATTTGCAAGAAAGATTACAACACAGCTTTCAGGGGAGTAAGATGTAACGAACGGGCCATTCGCCCATGCCAAAAACGAATCTACATCCGAAAACATTATTGGTTTCTGTGTGATAGTCAAAGGAATAATCAATTTTCCCTTAATTTCCGAAGGTGAAAGAAACGAGAAACTAAACGATCTGGATTACGAAGTCCTCCCACACCTACCTTATTCGCCAGACTTATCTCCAACAGATTTCATTTGTTCTGAACTTTGGACAACTTTCTTAAAGGTAACATATTCGAATGTTATTCTCAACTCATAAACGCATTTTCAGAATTTATTTCATAACAAAACCTCAATTTTTTCAGTTCGTTATTGAATATTTTATAACACATCGGGAAAAATGTTTAGAAAATGAGTGAAAATATTTTATATAATAATGTTTTGACTCCATGAAGTTGTTTTAATAAATATCCTGTTGTTTGAAAACGTTTCAAATGAAATGAATTTATGATTTTTTGCGATGATTAGTGATAATTTATTATAGAAATATATATGATTATTATTATTATTCGTTCATGTTAGATATCCACCTTCGGAGTATCGCATTCAGTGTTTTTTTTCTCTTCGATTTGCAGGAATATGACAACTTCCGTCATACCACCAAATAATAGAGCACTTAGAATAATTCATTTACACGGGAACAATGAGGAATGTGAGATAGGATCAGGCTACCAAAATAAGATCAATAATTGAGAAAACTTGAGCATCAGTTAATTCCATGACAACTTCTCACAAGAAATTACTAGAATATTCCTCTTAGAATAGTACCAGCAAAATTATGTCTTTCCTGCACCGTGGCGCAGAAGCGTGGAGAATAATGGAAACATTCATGAAGAAAGTAGAAGCACTGGTAGGTATACCACGGTACTCTCAATTTCATAGACAGACCAAAAACCAATATAGAAGTGCTGATTCGGATCAGAATGATAAAGAAATGCCATACAATATTAAATAGCGGAAATTATAATTTATGGGGATAATAGAGAGAACGGGTGATAGCAGGAAGGAACCAGGAAGGAGAGAGAATCCGTGCTGCATAATTTATGACAATGGTTTCGTGTTTCGACTTTAGCATTATTTAGAAATGCTACCAACATCATTAAGGTCGTCATGCTGAACGTAAGAATAACTTCGTTTTTAAGACATATTACTCAGATTTTATTTATTTTTACATTATTTTCTACTTGTTCCACAACTTTCATATATATATATATATATATAATCTATAAAACACGGCCCTCAATTTTCCTCTCATGGCTTCAACATGGCAGGTTGTAGCTTATTACCCCAGCTGGTTTCCAGACCGCCAACGTTACGATCTTAAAAGCTGAAAATTCCTGCAGAGGCTGGGAGGTAATTGCCACCAAATGGGTCGGAAAAGGAATCGGCATTTCTGCCCGATTTGAAGTATTAGCTTCCTGTTGGCCTGCCTCCTCAATCCGCCTTTTTTATTTTTTCGTTTTTTTCCTTTCCCTTGATGGTAAAATATTCTTTCTCTACCCGGCAATGACTGCCGTTTGTTTCCTATAAAAGTTTTTTTTTCTCCATTCCCATTCTTACTCGCCCGTTACTAGTAAGCCTTCTCTCCAATGCGTATTGGAAAAGTTGAGAAGAAATAGTAAGCAGCGAGCAAATCTTAACACTCTATCTTAGCCGCTGGAGTTTTCCTATCTGAGTCAATACTCGTTTCTATAATGTTTTTTAACCGTTAAAAATAATAATAATAAAATTGTATTACTACAGATCCTAAGTAGAAGAGACTTCAAAAATAAGTAATGAAAAACAGATTCAATTTGATAAAAAGTAAAATTAAACTTTTTTTAAAATTAAGTAAGCTATAAATAATTCGTTTTAATGTTATCGACCTCTTCAATTCCTGATAATCCTCCGAGGCGTCTGAAAAGAAGATGGCATCGTGACCTTCTATGTTGAACTTTTTATTTGAGTACTACCACTGGGCAATTTCTCTACTTGCCTTTATCTCGGGACATTATTTATCTTTTCTTATATCTTGATGTATTCAATATAGAGTTGTAAATTTCAATAAATACTTTTTAAAAAAATGATATTGCCCCTGTCTTAATCTCAAATGTCCCTATTTATTTATTCATACTGAATTAATGAATGTAAAACTTCTTTTATGTGTTGATGGAAACTATCTCCTTGTTCATCACTTAAAGCCTCAAGATTTTCTGGAAAGTAATCCAGATGTGAATGAAGGAAATAAACTTTGATACTCATGTCAGCCCAACATTTTGTTGTTTTGTAGCAATTCACCAACCAAAGTTTTGTAGTTTGGGTCTTTTTTGTTTCCAAAAAAAGCCTGTTACAATATTTTTAAATTAATCCATTTATATTTTAGTGACAAAGCTTTCATCTTTTAAAAGTTTTCTGATATCAGGTCCAATAAAGACTCCCTCTTTCAGCTTAGCATCGGATATACCAGGAAACTGTTCACAAAGATACTTGAAACACTCTCCTTCTTTGGGTAATGTTTTCACAAACTCTTTCATTAGCCCCTATTCGATATGAAGTGGTGGAAGTAAGATCTTTTTAGGATCCACTAAACTTTGTCTTTCAAAATTTTTAACTCCAGGAATAAGAGCCTTTCTGATTGGCCACGTCTGCTTGACATAGTGTTGTTTCCTGTCACGGCTATCCCATTCACAGAGGAAATATGGAAACTTTGTGTAACGACTTTGCTGACCTAGTAACATGGAAATAACTTTAAAATCCCCACAAATGGTCCATTTATGGTAAGAGTAGACAAGCTTATTAAGAACAAACTCAAGATTTTCGTAGCATTCTTTCAAATGGGCTGAGTGTCTAACAGGCACAGAAGCATATAGGTTACCATTGTGAAGAAGTACGATGAATCCCCCATTCCTCAGGTTCATACGTGATTTTGAACAGTTCCATGATTCCAGGTACATTGTTGCAGAAACCTAGGTCACTCTCTTGTGTAAAAAAAAGGACCATTTCCTTTTCTCTAAATCGGTACCATAAAAATGAAACACCGGAGGCTAACATACGTCTTTCTTTAAGTCTAGACCCTAAAACATCCGCTGAAATTTGTGACTCATCTAGGGGTAAAGGATTTTTTTCACTATTTTTTCCGCAATCAACACAAAAAATGCTGTTAAACCCACTAGTTAAATATGCTACAATGTTTTCCTCGCAGACCTGTGTTATCGTTATACTCCAACCAATTTACGCAAACGTTTGCCAAATTATACATACAATCCTCATGAGTCACTCTATCTAATGGTGAAAACCTCACGAAAACCCATGCAGTAGTTTTTGAGTTTATTGCGAACAGACAGGCAGACATGCCGGAGGACTTTGATTTATAATATGTGTACATGTAACTACGGATTATTAAGTTCTGGACTATTAAGTCCTTATTTAAGTACGTGGTTAGTTGAAACCTGAATCAGCATATCTATAAAAAAACTCCACACATCTCCCCGGTTCATCTGCCTCCAACAATTTGCATAATGCTTATATTAGGACCCACATCCATCAAATTTAAGCGCCGCCGAAATGAATCCACAATTTTACGCTTCCCCTCTCTCTCGAGAGAGAGTCTAATATCGCCCATTGATGATGGAGAGACTTTTTTATGAGGTACTTGAGAGAGCACCTGTATGGCACTTTTATGAGAGCCTCGGCTCAGCCAGAAATATCTGAATATCAGCCGCTTCTAAATTCTCCCCCGGGACGAATATCTGCGGCTCTGTGTCCCAGCCCTTCATCTCTTCCCTTCCCTCCCTACGAAAGCAGTATACTCTATGATTTTATACTTCTCCCGCAAATCGAAGGATTTTATTCCATGTTATTTAGTCACCCAAGGATTATATTCCTGATGTGCATATTTTTTTAAGAAAACAAATATCATTAGTTGTTTGTATCTTGTGTTTATGAGCCCCATTATGCGCAAATAGACCTTAGTGTAGTATTGTAGTTTCGTCTAGTGATTTAACATTGAAATAAAATTGACATTCTAACAAAACAATATTTACCGTTTTATTTTAACTTAATTATAAAAGTAACTTGCCCTTTTGTTTGAGTTTTATCGCTTATAAGGGAGTGCAGTGGCTCACTGGTACAGCACTGAGTTCCCATCCCGAAAATGATGGTTCAATTCCCACTAACGGCAAGACTTTTAGTTAGTTTGTTATCAGCCGGAGATGGACCCTATGGGATCTAGGACCCTCTTGGAGTTCACCCTGCCCCTATAAAATGGGTACCCAATATAGGAGGGGAATCTGGCGGTTGAGCGTGATCTAGGACAAATTACTTCACTGCACAACCATTATCCATGAAATAGTCTCTACCATGAGCTGAACCTCAGACCCGTTCACGGGTTGTAGTGGTACGGGTTTTTATATAATTGATTATATTTTATATAAATCTATAACTTTTATCCAAGCTAAGTTCTTATATATTGGAAATAATTAATTTCCACATATCATTTATATGTGTTAAACATTCGCTAAATTTACTGATACTGTCAAGGTAATTTTTATTATAAAAAAAAAATTAACAAGATACCTAAAGTCAATAATATACTGCACAAAAATGGATAGGTATATTTCTAATTTTGTCATTTATACTTTACCAAGCATTTATATTATTATACATTAATGCTTTTTATAATAAAAATAATATTAAAATGCTAGGCAAAGTAGACAACAAAATTAGTGGTATCCTTATTCATTTTTGCGCAGTTTATATTATAAAATGTTAATAAAACCTAGAACCAAAATTTATTACTGATTGTTGTACAATGATAAATACATATCTATGCAGAGGTATATAGTCACTGCAGGATTATATTCCTGATGTTTATTTTTTTTAAGAGGACACCTTAAGTTACAGCGCTCAGTAAAAACAAAAAAAAATGTTTTTGGGTCAGTATGGTAAAGTTCTTTAACCCTAGTATATATGTACTGCTTTTTCAGTATGATAGAAACAAAAAGAATTATAATTGGTTGACAGTATAAATTATGTAGGGGAGAAAATAATCCGGATAGAAGCTAAAATAAATTCTCATATATTAAGGAAATAGTTAGTAAAACTCAGAGGAAGATCCACAAAGTAAGTCCCTACTGAAGGCTGAAAAAGATATTAAAAATAAATAAATAAAATAATTGGAATAATAATATAATAATAAATAGTTCTTAAAAGAGTGTAAAAAAGGGGTGAAGTTAAAACATAACACAAAATAAGTTAGACTTATTTTATTTGTGCCTATGTTTCAACCTAAAATTTAGGCCATTTTCAGGGCAGAGAATAAAATAGAACAGAAAAAAAAACCATAAACATTACAGTACCAAAGAAGATATAACAGTTTATGTAAACAGAAATGAAAATAAATACAAAGAGCAAAAGATAAATTATAGAATAACTGATGAAAAAAAAGAAGAATGGAATGAAATCTAGAATAAAGCATAGTAAATTACAACAGAATGATTTAGTTTTAAATATAATGGTCGCCATGTTATTAGTAAGATTACAAACAATAATAATAATAATATTTTTTTTAAACAGTAAAATTACAAGAAATATGATTTTATTACCAAACATAATGAATACCATTTTATTGGTGAAAGACAAAAAATATATATATGTAAAAGACGTACACTAAACGTCTTTCATTTGGATGCGACTGATACGGTTACCATGGTAACAGATGGAAGAACCGGGGAGGTTATTTTGATTTGTGTGTTGTTATTAAGTTAAAAGAAAACTGTTTTGAAAAAGGTGTGTGAAATGTTAATTTATAATGATGCTTCTTTTTTTACAGGTAAGACTGTATAGAATAATGAGTTTGTAAATCAGTTACTCGAAATTATTGTTATAATAAAAATTAATTTACTTTTTTTTGCAGAGAGAAACTCAGTTTAGTTTTATTTCGACACACAATAAATTGATTATTTGATCATTATCAGTAGTTGATTTACGCACTATAAATCAATCAACACTATATATATATATATATATATATATATATATATATATATATATATATATATATATATATATGCACACACACATACATATATTTCAATAGAGTAAATGTTAGAGTTCGGAGAATGCAGGAGAGGGCATTACAGGTAATAGCATTGTGGTGGTAGAGGAGAGAGATCTATTATTTACCTACTATCTGACTAAATCAAGACTAACATATAGTGTATTTATAGTATAAGCGATTCACTTCAATTTCCAGTTTCCAGTCATCCTTCCTACACTAGAATATTATTCTAAATTGACAGAACGGAAATTAAAATATTTAAATTTATATGACACGTTATTTTAGATTCCAATGATATTTTAACTTCTCAAAAAAGAGATCAGAAAACATAATAATTTTAAAATGATACAGAATGTAGTAAAATTAAGTTCAGTTATGTAATTTTAAAAAACTTCTCTAGGACAGTGTTATAAATACAGGTTCCCCTTGATTCAGGGGAGTTTCTTCACAAACTATTATTAGGTATCTATTAATACCACAAAGTAGTATAATGTAATATATTATAATAACACATTAAGTATTATTTCGATTTTGTTGTTATACTATTGCAAATTAAAATGAATAAAATAGATAAAAAATCTAAAGTTTATTTAAATATATCGCCCCTTCAAGAGAACAAAGTCATAACTCTAAAAACTTAATTTTTCAAGAGGTATTTGAAAGTTCCATGTGAGTTAAAAAAATAAAAAATTGGATATTGGTGAAGCAAAGCTTAATTATTGTAGCGATGGTATTGCAATTATTTTATCAACCATTAAACAATTTTTAAAAGCTTGAATTTCTTTATTCATTTTAATTTATGTCGTTATTCCCATAAAACTTCAGGAACAAAAGTAGTTAACTCCAAAATTTCAACAATCCGGGTTCTTTTGAAGCAGCAATATGGCCTCTGTTTGTTTATTAATATATTTGAATATATTATTCTATATCGAATTAATATTATATAATATGAATATAATGAATATAATATTAAATGTATATAAATAAATAATATAAAACTTCTATATATAACCTTAAGGTATTTTATGTTAATTTTTTAAGATAAGGTTTTTATTTATAACATTATGATATTTTTAAAAGCTTCAAACTTTTTTAATTATATCTAATGTCACTATTTCCTTAATACTTCAAGCTCAAACATGATTCACCTCAAAATACGGCTTTATTAAATATCAGATATTTAATAATTAGTTCTTGAATTAAAAATCTTTACCCAAACAACTTGCTAAAGAAGGGTTAACTCGAAAGTGCCAATTTTTGAGTTTTTTGGTCGTTCTTTTGTAGAAGCGATTTATTGTGAGAGCTTTAATAAAAAGAATATTTTATCATAATTATTTTCAAAGCCCTTATAATGCTGATAATTCCTTCTTCTAACTCAGCGCAGTAAAATACTAAGAAGCACTGTTAAATGAAAAAACAAATTCCAGGTAGTATTTAATGAATTCGACAGGGAGGAGGAATTAGAGTCGTCAGAGCTGAATAAAAGCTAATGTTATTTCAAATCGAGTTACAAGAATATAAACAAGAGTTTTCCTGACTTTTCCAATAAAACTTTCCATCGTTTCCTTTATGTCCCGAAGTAGTCCATCCTCTGTAGGGCCTATTCCAGCCAGTTTCAAGATCCACGGTAAATACTGACAGAAACTATCTCAAACCGAATAGATCCTGTTTAAAGGTACTCAGAATCTTCTATTCGACATTCAATTTGATCAAGGCGGATTTCATGGTCTGTTCCTCCTTCAAATTTTCTTCACTTAGAATTCGGCTATTTTTTTGTCTTCACTGAAAGCATTTAAGGTTTAGTAACAGATACAATAAGGGATTTGAATGGGGAAGAAAATGGTCCGGATGGAGGTCAATAAATTTCTCTTAAGTAGGGAGAAATTTTTATTTAAGAGCCAACGTTTCGACCCACATTGCAGGTATCCTTCAGGGATAAATATGCAAAATCCTGACAATTAAAAATGGCTAAATTATGGTAAATGTTCAAGTTAAAATGAATAAGCATCAAGAGTATTAATAACTAAGTGATAATGAAGGTAGTACAAAAAGTAAGAAAGAATAAAAAGTCGTAAAAATTAAATCATAAGGTAATAATATTAATAACGAGACTTAATAATTAAGTCATAAGGTAATGATAAGCTCCCAAAAGTTATTCCATTGTTCCCGGCATCTTCTAACACCACCTATCATTAAGCTCCTCATCACTTCTATCATTTTTCCACACTTTGACTATGGCTGTGTAGCTTCTGGCGGGCCCTCGAAGAAGCTTGAGGAAATACTGAGACGAATTATGCACAGCTCACTTCGGTTTGTCTTCGACGCCCCGAGGAAGTCTCATGTTACCCACCTCTATGATGAGTTAAAGTAGCTGCCCCCTTCTGTCCGTGGACTCTATTCCCTAGGTTCTTTCTTATATCCAACCATCAACACACAACATCCATCTGATATCTATAGTCTTCTACAGTTCAAATCCTCTATCTTATCCCAGAGCACTAGATCACGCCTTTCCGACCATTGCTCCCGTTCCCACAGAACCAAAACTTTTGAGCGCTCCTTTCTCGCTCGGTCTAGCTCTCTATGGAATTCACTCCCACCTGATATCCGTCATGCATCTTCTTTATCCACATTCAAATCCAAACTATTCCTACATCTCCTTAACTCCCAAACAGATGCTCTCCAGTCAATAAAATAAATAGCTATATTCAACACAATAGATTGAGAAAATACTGTAAATATTCCACACACATTATGATACTATTATTCTATTACATATTAAATGTTCTTATCTACTTTTTTATTTTTTCATTAGCCAATTTTTTTTTATTGTAAATTTGTATTCTATTATTTTATTTGTATTTATGTATATATAATTTTTTTTTTTTTTTATTCTCTATCAGAACATTCGTTTTAGTTCATATTTAATTGAAGTATTCCAATAATGTAGCCGTCTGGCCAGATATATTTCTATTAATTTATGTACAATGTTGTTATTCTTAAGAGACCTACTCCCAGAATAAAATTGCTTTTCTATTCTATTCTATTCTAATATATGACTGCCAAATTTATGAAGTACAAAGGTCGAAATTAATTATTGCCACACTATTAAGAGGGAAAGTTTGGCCAGTGTCTGAACATGATCTGTACAATACATTTCGACCCGAATTCACTAAATTTATTTACAGTATTGATTTCGAAAACATCTAATTTAGAATAATCATACAATCATTATATCATAATTTTGTTAATTTGTAACAATGTCTTATGTATATAAGTTAGAATTATCACAGTTGTTGTTAATCCTTATTGTAACAATGAATTGATAAGGCAAATAGTATACTCAAGTATGGAATGTGTCATTAAATAAACGGTCCTTTCAAAGGGTTACTTTGAAAGGTGAAAATGAAAAAAAAATTATATGTTCAACATGTACTCGCAGAATATAATTGAACTAGATTTAACAAATGTATCGCTGTAGCCAATTATGAGGTACCTAATTAGAATATAGATCTCAGATTTATTTTTTAGAACTTTTTATTGTTTACATTAATGTTACGGAGAGTTTAAATACCAGACACTTGAAACATAACCTTTTGTTAATCTGGTTCACACACAATTCGGTAACATAACAAATAAAACTGTATTACATATTGTTAGGTGGGTCTGCATTGTTCATCTTATTTTCGGCCGGCTTCACAACTTCTCTGCTTCCCTGCTCCCCATTCTTCAGTCTGGGTAACCCTGGACTTACTCACGAAGCATCTCTCAAGATGGAGGCCACTTACTCTCCTATAACGTGATGAGCTAACTGAGACTCTACCTGGGGTTGCCAGTTCCCCAACTTGATATTTCCTGTGATATTCTTCAGCCATCTACATACATTTCACAGTGTGCCGTGAACACTCCCTACTTAAGAGAAACATTAAAAAATAGTACAATACACATAAAAAAACAAAACATTTATTATTGTTGGATACCAATTTCTTTTATTTAATTTTTATTATTTATGTATATGTATATAAGTTACTAAGAATGTATAGTTACAATGTTTGTTCACTTTATTATTATTAATTTTTTTTTCACTCTGTTGGAAGTTTTTTTATACATTTTTTCTTTCATTGTAAGTTATGATTCTGCACAGATACATTTAAATTTATACAATTGTTTTTAATTTGAGGCTGGTCTATTTGGTACAGCATGTAATTTTGTGAATTGTAGCAAATTATACAAGAAATAAATTAAAAAAAAAAAAGGGAATCTTATTGACATCCACCCGAACCCTTTTCTTCCACATATACATACAAGGTCAACTATTATCATTCGAGAAAAAGGAATTTTAATATTTTTTATTTATTCTTAAATTTTCATTTGCACCTGCAGATTCAGCAAATTTGAGCCAAGTGTTCTTTTCTTTAGTTTGTTACATGAACATCAAGTTTTGAAAATGGAACATCAATAGTTGAGTAAGTCTATATTGCATCTTTTACCCTATTTTTTATTACCTTTCACTTTTTTTTTACTTCAACTGACAAAAGATTATTTTAATTATTATCATTAATGAATTATTTCCCTATATATTGGTTAACTATCATCTATACATATTAAATGCTTTGTCCTGAATGACTGACTGAGGGATCAACGCACAGCCTAAACCGCTGATCGTATATAGATACCTGAAACTTGGAGGGTGTGTTCTTTGTATGACGTAGGCATCCGATAAGAAAGGACTTTCCGAAACTCTACCCCTAAGGGTGTTTTATTTTTTGTTTCGAATCTCCGTTTATTCAAATAAAAATATTTACAATGCAATATATAATAATATATATACAGCAAAATAATTACAATACTTTTTCTACCCGAAGGGGGTGAAAAAAGGGGAGCCGAGTTTGTTGCTCAAGTGTTTCTTACTCGCAAAATCTACGTATTTTCGCTGAACCAAACAAACCAAGTAACATGGTTCACTTCTCGCTGCTGCCGTACGACAGGTGAAACCGTCATATTAAGTAATCCTTTTCAATAAATTCAATAACATTACATAATAATCCTTTACTGAAAGGAACAACAGTAAACTTGTGTCCGTCCTGTTTGTTAATCAGTGTCAATGTATGTTTCACGGCTGTGCTGATCCGTCTGTGATGAAATTTTATATGGATAATCTCAAGCCTGGGGAAGGACATAGGCTACTTTTTATCAACACACCACACAGGCGAAGTTTATATAAAACTGTAACCTGATTGACTAACATACCCAGCGGTCAACGCACAGCAGAAACCACTGAACTTAGCATCTTGAAATTCGCAGATAAGTTCTTTGTGTAGCTTAAATGAGCACTAAGAAATGAATTTGGACAATTCCACCCCCAAGGGTTTCCCCCTTAATATAATAGGGGTTCAAAGATTGTATGGAATCCGTCAGTTTTGAAGTTAGACATCTGAAATTTCGGGTGTACGAGTAACGTATAGTTTAAAAAAATTAAATTATTTATTTAAAATGATCTGTCACGAAACTTCATGTGGCAGACCAAATTCCACGCGAGCGAAGGCGTGGGCAACAGCTAGTTTTAATATAATTTGTTATTGCTAATAAAAATCGTAAAATCAATCAATGATGGCTTCAATGTCTTTGCCTCTTAAATCTTAATAATATTTAAATTATTTTGTATTGTAAACATTCTAAAATCTATTGTTCACCTATCTACCTAATAATATATTGTTTGATAAGGGCAAGCATTTTAGTATAATTTTTATTTAGTTAGGCTTTACAACAAATAAAGTAAACGAATGAGTTAAAACGAAGTCAATGGATTATCAAAGACTTTCAAAACATAGTATTTTACACTTTTCAATCCAGTAATGATTAATTAAAAAGTATTAGTGAATAAAAATCTACTCCTGAGAAATTTAAAAAGAAAAAAAAATTGAACCAATAATCAGTTTTCAATTATGTTGATGGTTTGTCAATTTATGAAACATTATTTGAAAAAACTTCTATTAATAACAATTAGTCATATGTATATTTTTTTTGGACCAAAGCAATCCCTAATTATATAATTATTTCAACTAATATAAGTAAAAATATATGTACATTCCTGATCTATTTAAATGTTTTAACACATCTAGTGGTAGTACCTAAGTGGTTCGAGCGTCCAAATAATTTATAATCTAGAGAAAATTTTTATAGCGATTATTTGAATCCCCATTGTATTTACTTTAATTTTTTTTTACTTCGGGTTTTTACAACCTTGGGTCATACGCCGAAACCCAAGATTTTTTTTTTGTTCCTCATTCATTGGTACATTCCGTACTATAGTATACTATACCCAGTACCTTTAATTGCCAGTAATCTCTTTCTATCAATAAAAGGTTTTTGAGTAAGAAAGATATCTAAATTGGCTATTTATCGCTCGACATACGTTCCTATTTTCTCTTATGGAAGTGAACCCGGGGCCCTAAAACACTGTGATCGGAGCCGACTCCAAAGCATGGAAATGCGGTACCTGAGGAAAATAGAGGGGAAGACCAAGAGGGACCGAATACAAAACAAGACTATAAGGATTGCACCCAAAATTGAACCCCTTGGACCTCAAAATTGAAAGAACGAATCTCTATCCTCCCAATCTCCATCCGACAAGCCTCTTGCTGCCATTACCTCTTCAACTCCTTGCAGCCAAGTTTTCCTTGGCCGGCCACTTTTTCGTCTCTCCTCTGAGACAAAGTAAAATATAATTTTTGGCCATCTCTCGGGCCCAATTCTTCTCAGATGGCCGTACCACTGAAGCTGCTTGGTCAACTGAGCAGTATCGTTTTATCCGCCTTAACGATATCTCGTATGCCAGAGTTTTTTTATTCGTTCGGGTCTGGAAATGCGATTTCTTCTCCAAAAATCCATTTCTACAGCTTGCAGGCTTTGTGCATCTCTTGATCCAACCCCCACATTTCCGAACCTTAAAGGATCACACCTCCGAAAAAGGAGTGAAAAATCCTATTTTTCAAAAAAAATATCAGAGTTTATGTTTGTTTTTTTTGTTTCATATTTTTTTTATTTAAGTGGATTGTTTAGTTGTTTTTTTTCTTATTAACTTGGCCAAAGGCCTGGCGCCTTTACGTTTTATTTATTTTCCCTGGTATTCTAGTCGTAAGATTCATGTTTTCATGCTTTCATCTTCATTATCCTTCCATTTTATTTATAAAATAATCTTTTCGAACAATTATTTCACGTTTTTTTAATATATTTATGTAGTCAACTTAATTCGACAAGAATTAGTTGCCAAGACGATGATACTTACGCAATAGACACTTTCTCTCTTAGCAATTTATTTATGGTTAATTTCCCGTTCCGGGTCGTAGCCGAGTGCTAAAAAGCATAAATCCTTTTCCTGATAAAGAGGTAAGAGCTTTAAAAGAGTTATTATTCTGGAGCTAAAATAATATTAAAGGTCAAAATAAATTTAAGTTAGATGCCAGTGTTGTGTAAAATATTCAATATATTGCCATATTTTGGCGAGTATCAAATATGTATCGTTGTTTCTATTGATTTTAGGATGTCATAGTATCAATGTCAGATAATTATTATTATCTATTTTAGTGTCCTAACCTTATTCTGAACTGGATTCTCTTCCAGAGGTTGGTTCTGTGTTTACCATTTTACTAATCAGTCAACCTAATACCTTATTAAACCATCAATACAGTATCCATAAATATATAGTGTAACAAGGTTATGTAAACACTTCAAGAATTATTATGAATATACTTTATTAATACAATTTCTTATATGGCCTTGGGAGTTGGAGTTGGAGTCCTTTCTAGAAATTCCTTTACGAAGAGTGGAGTCTTGGACCCTCTCTATTTCGTATCCCTTGAACCTCCCTCACCAAGAGGTCTACCTGCCTGAGTGAACAAGTTCTTGTTACCAGGTCATTTTGCAAATTCATATTTTTTTCTTTACGAATACGTAGCAATATGTTCAAAGTATATGTAATATATCAATTTGTTATAAATAGTTTTATATGTTTTAGAAAGCTACAATTGGTGATCATAGTCAGTCTGTTAATTAATTAAGAATTATCGTTGAGGTCATTTAGCATTGGCACATTATTTTACAATAAAAATGAATTGAAAACAACTCTCAATCGTTAGCTTAATATAAATATTTAAAAACTACTTGTGTATTAGTAGGTCTGCGGGGAATCTTACCCTACACTGTTTATAACCAGAGCACTGATAACAGTTATCTTTTTAGTTATATTAATCAAAATTCAATGAATATGACATGAACATGGAGTTATAGTTACAAACAATTTTTATTTCACATTTTATTTATTTTTGAGGAAAAATAGCATATGGACCAGCCATAAATAAACGTAATAACTGTTAAAATTGTGATTCTAGGCCCCTCTAGCAACGTTTCTTTTCTTGTAGCAATTTTTTCCATATAGCTATGACGAAAACATTTCCTTTTCATGTTACGGTGAAAATGCCTTCCATGACCTCACATTTTATTATTCCGAAGACTAATAACTGCAGTAATTGCCAAAATTTCAATCTGTTCATATTAAATAAACAAAAATAAAACAGTAATAAATATAAATGAATATACACTAAAACATAAGGAAAAGAAAATTGCACACAAAAATAACTCAAACGAGATGTGTAATATGAAGAGGTAACAGGAAACAAGTCATGATGATGTGATAAGAAGGAAGGTTTTACGCAGACCGGCTAATGCACAAGTTATTAGCTTTTGTGTTAATTATTATTAAGATTATTATAATTCATACATTAATAATTTATCCTGAAGCACCTATGAACACACATACAAATACATAACGTCAGGAAATTTACATTTTACATTAATTTACGGAGCTTTTAAACCAATAATGGATATACAAGTATATCTTTATCATTCTATTTGGTATTTATTGAAGTGAAAACTTCTTTAGCCGCATTTGGCAACTTTCGGCAAGGGGAAAACATTTGATTTTGCGTCACCTACATGCTTGGCATGCTCGTGACGTATAGCGCGAGACTAGCTACTCCTAGCGCTCTATTTGTGAGTTATTTACTTTGCTTAGATCAACTTTAGTTTAAAGTTTAGAAATTCATTAATTTACCGATAATTATATTTAACTTAAGGATCTTTTAATGGTTGTGCAATTGATACTAATATCAGCTTAAAACTAATAATTAGTTAAACTTTTCTTTTCCCGTTAACGATTTTACTTGACATAACTAAATGTCTTCTTTTATGAAATGATTAAAGTACATATGATCTAATTATTATTGTATTTGGTTGAACGATGAAAATAATACTAAAAATGAAAACGAAATTCATTAATTTCTACGTAAATACAAATACAAGGTATCAATAATATAACTATATACACATTATTAAATCAATTAATTTATTGTTATTTGGTATTGAGGTTGTTCAGCCTATCATACGATTTGATCAATAAATAAAGTGCTTGAAAATGTATATAATTATTATTAAGAATGTCAATAGAAGTGAAAACCAGTTTAATGTTAATAATTTTAATTTATAAATTATGAAATTTAAATAATTGTGATTTAATTGATTTAGAAATTCATAAAAACAAAACAGTTAATCCTAACTTTTCATAAGTTTTCATTTCTGCCGACATCCTCATGACTGCCTGTTTAAATTTTTTATCTGGATATTGAAGCACCTACAAATATATGCATACCCACAAATATTAAAAGATTTATATGAAATGATTTTAAATATAATTTATTTCATATAATATGAAATTATTCCATATAAAATGTTTATAAGCAAAGTCAGGAGAAAGGGAATACTGCAGTCAATTAACATTATTTTTGTTACACTGCTCCCAATTTCCTATAAATTACTAAAGTGCCTTTATGATTTACGAGTTATTTGTATACCATTTTTCTAGATACCTCATGTACGAAGCTTCAATTTCATATAGTATTCCATTGTATTTTAAATTATTCAAAGGGAACGAAATAAATATTTAAAAGGTAATAAAGGAAATATGCGGGACAAAGAGAAGCGCTCCTCACCTGGAATACAAATAAATAGGCCTTTTGTATTGGAATGCTGCTGGAAAAACCAATCGGGCGCTGGAATCCATCCGCGTCGGCGGCAAAGAATCCAAGGTGAATACACTCTCTTCGTCCACCCCCGCGTCGATATCGATCCGATGTCAGGAACAAAACAAGTCACCGACATGCCAATTTACTATTCACGATTATCATCCGGTATATTAATTTTAGTAAAAATGATGTCTTTCAGAAACCCAGAAAAAGGGTTGGATAGAAAACAAGGGACAGTCAACAAGGGCACCTAGGGGAAAACTTGGGAAAGAAAAACCCAAAAACATCTTCAATACAAACTACCATATTAAAATAAATACACCCAACTACTATCAATAACGATAATGGCTAATAAAAACAATAATTATATCAGAGATATAATGGACACCATAAATAATAAAATAATTACAAATATTATAGCATGTTTCACTATCCATAACCATAATCCTATAGGCACTAACACAAATAATAATTACAATACAAGTCCCACTCTCCCATCAGTTTTGTGAAACAAACGTTACAAAAGTAACAAGATATTAATTTTATAATTTAATTGTCATAATTGGTTGGCTCTATCAACAACTGCAACAACAATTAAAATTTATCACAAGATCCATCCTCCATAATCATAATCCTATAGGCACTAATAATAATTCAGCACATAAAAATCTATAAAGATCAGCTATACAAACAAATTTTTTGTAACCCTTAGTGACTACAGAAAAGTAGTGACTCCTACCTTGACAGCTCATCTTCCTTCCGGTCGGGACAT
Organism: Troilus luridus; assembly: GCA_964056705.1. Lineage (NCBI taxonomy): Eukaryota > Metazoa > Arthropoda > Insecta > Hemiptera > Pentatomidae > Troilus > Troilus luridus. The sequence continues at coordinate 179,805,692 of OZ057412.1, forward strand.
GACCCCGCTCCCCGGCAGTACCAGTCCTCAACTGACTTCTTGAGAAAAAAATGTCCATAAAAGGCTCATTCCTGCTAGCATGAACAGTTTCAATTTTGTCTCGTAAAATGTTGCGCCCTAGTGTACAAGCTAATTTCTTTCACACCCGTGAGAATCCATGACTAATTTGCGGCAACTTTTACAGAACGGCAAGGGATTGATTTGTATATGATATAATATAAGCCTTATAATATAATTTCTTACTCCTATAAATTTTTTTTTTTTTAGTTCATTACAGTACAATAATCTTATTGCACGATCATAACTTTGTAAACCAATGTTTATTATTTTTTCTTTGTATTTATCCATTCATGTATCCATGTACCCAGAAAGTTTTATGCTTATGAGTTATGGTTAATCCTGAGACTCTATACCTTCTTCTGGTGATAATTATATTTGATGTTTTTTCATATTGACGTTCTAAGTACCACGACAATTCTTCACCTGTGTTCTTGTATTGTTCCTTAGTATTCGCCCAGTAATCCCTCATTCGTCACCGGTGCTTCTTTTTTCGTCTTCAGATTTTTTTCCCTGTAAACCCACGGGAGCATTCAGTTTCATTCTGAGACGATTGCTTTCCATAATGTCCAAGCAAGTAATCTGCATTTCTTGATAATCTTTTTCTTCCTCTTGACCTGGTCTTCTTTTCTTCAAAATAGGTAATGTGACCAGGTTTGTGGGTTTTCCATCCAAGGTTCAAATGAAGACTATAAAAAAACCTATAACTCCAAAGAAACTACGTTATATTAATTCAGCAAAAATAATATAACGAACCATAATATAACATCATGACGCCAACTGAAATCAATTATGAAATAATTGATTTTACGGAAAAAAAATTACATACAATGTTATTAACTTACAATTGTAGGATGCTTCCCACAGAGCCGCAATCAAAAACATTAATATAAGGAATGTATAGTCTATTTCTTGGCCAAATTAAATAATGAATCGAGGTGAGGTATTTGACTCTCCTTTTCTCCTTTTCCTAAAAAAACTTTCTCTTTAAGAAAAGATTTATTATTGATTAAAATGATATAAAAACTCTGGGAGAAATTTTGTGCAAGGTTTAGATTGCGGTATTAGCAGAATCAGGTGCTGAGGAATCAAGAATCATTATTTAACTTAAGGGTTAGAAGTCGAGGGGCGACCGGAGAGAGCTGAAGAGATGGGAGGGGGATAGCATTAAGTTATATCGGGATAAGGCTAGTTAATAATCTCGTCACGGGCTACAATTCGACTGCGGGGTCAATCGATGGAGGGAACTCACTGGATTTAAATAATAGGGTCTTCTCGTTATAAAGCCACGCTGTCCCAAGGGACGGTAAAGGGAGGGAGGTTGCCCTTTGCACTTTGATTGACCAATTTTGGGGCTTCTTGTGTCAGGGGTCCTCGAAGAACACATCCGTTAAGGAGTAGTTATGTTGACAAAGAACTCAAATAATATTATTGTAACCTGCGACTCCTCTTTTAGACTTCGTGGACACCTTGCTGGGCAGGGCAAGGTATAGTCGACGACACAGGGAAAACTTGATACAGAAATCAACCCAAAACATCCTTATATAAAAAAAAAAACTATACTATAGTAAAACAAAATTAAAATTAAATTACACCCAACAACTAATAACAATAATTACTGAACTTAAACCGTAACTAAAATCAGATTCACCATCAATAACAATAACCTCAAAGGCGCTGATAGAAATAATAAATGCAATTTAACAGAAGATCCATCCTCCATAACCATAATCCTATAGTCACTAATAATAATAACACTTGGTGACTACAGAAAAATAGCGACTCCTACCTTGACAGTCCATCTTTCTTCCGGTCGGACCACGATCCTGCTCGCCGTTAGTACCAGTTCTCAACTCTGACTTATCGGGGAAAACAAACTCTTAAAAAGGCTCATTCGTGTAAAAATAAACATGTTCACTCCTGTGCCCGGAATGTGCTGCCCCCTAGAGGACAGAGTTGGCTAATTTATTTCTCTTTCGTGAGAAGAATTGAGAAATTTCCGACTACTTTCCAATGTCTGTTAATTGAGCTGGGGATGGGAAATGATTTGTAAGCACGTCTCTACCACAGAGCCTTAACAATATAATTTCTTAATCTGCATTACAATCTCATTTATCGATCTGATTAGTTTACTACAACATGATGTTTATCAGATTATTTTGAAATGTATTTATTATAGATGCATACTGATAAACTACCTCATAGTTACATAAATACTTTAACTGTAAAATAAAAAATTACACGAAAACAACCAATTTATTTTTCATAAATAAAAATAATAATTATTTATATTGGAGAAATACGGTGGACGTGGTAGAGACTGCACTGTTTCTAAGACATCGATTGTGCAGCTCTCGATTTGTCTGCGATCACGCACAATCACCAAGTTCTTTCCCTAATTAAGAGTGCCTACTTTATAGAGGGTGGGTGAAGAGGTGAACCCGGAGAGTCTCCCTACCACAGGGGTCCAACCATGTTTATTATCAGATTAAATAAATTATCTTGCACAGCCGGATTTGAACCTAAGACCTTCGACGCAGCAGCTAAGCGCCCGACCTGCTGGCGTTGTAGAGTCCCAATTCTCGAGAGTCTATAACGTTTGAATAATTAATTGGAGAAAAATCTGGTGGTTGTGCGTGATCTGGACCAAATTATATCTGGTTATTCGTTTGTTATTTGTTTTGACACAGTACAGTCCCAAACATGCTGTGACCTTTCATACAAATGAGTGCTACTGATTTTTCTTTCCTATCAAATATATCCTATTCATATATGTTCCAATTGATATTGTTCAAACAGTATAGATCAACCAAATCACCTATTTGAACAACCCTTGGTTTAGAAATATTACAGTCTCTACGACGTACTGAAGCTCAGAAGTTTCATAGATCCTAGTTGTTAAGGCCAGATGTAGTAGTAACCTTATAAAGTATTATCAGTTTTAATCATAAAAAATTAAATCATTTTTACTTAAAAGACCGAACATTATCTTTTCTTATTTTTCACATTTTTTATTCAATATAATAAATTAAACTTTTATTTCGTAGTTGTTTACAATAATTTAACTTTAAAGGTAATTTTATTTGTTTAGTAATAAGTCTAATAATTGTAATAAGTTTGAAAACATATGTAACAAAAGGAGAGAGAAAAACATAAGCGGAGACGATCGGCTTTTGTTCGCTCCGGCTAGACCGAGCCAGACAGTGTTCTGTCTTATTGACGTGAACATCGTATGCTCTATAGGAGCCCAAAGCTGTTTTTTGTGAATTTGAAGAAGATACTAATTTGCTGCCCACCTGCAGGTGTAATTAGTTTAAACTTAGTCATCGATTCGACCAATTTGAATTGACCCAGTCAATCATCTCAGCCTCTATTGTCTCAATATCTCCGCTAGTCTTGCCAACGAAATCTTCTGCCGTCTCAACATCCAGCTCGCCCTGCCGAGAATCTACTATCTACTGAAATCTATTTCGACAGACAGATAAGAGCTTTTTCTTATATCAATTCAACTAGAAAACCACATAAACATTTATTATTTTGTAATAGATTTATTTGAACATTTTATTTATTTGTAATTTAATAGAGTTAAATTTACTATCGTAAGATTAAATAATAATTGTTTTCTTTTTGTTATTAATTAGTTGTTTATAATTTAGTTAATATTAGTAACTTCATTTTCTCATTATAAAAGCGTTTAAATTGTTATTTTACTTAATTCAATTGTTTATGTTATTAGTTTAATAAAAGGTTACAATCAAAATGACATGCGATCTGGTATAATTGAATCAGAAATTTATTTTCCTTATCCATTTCGGAGCTCTCATCGAAAGGTCCCATAACTATTTCGAGGTTGCTCAAACACTAGTGGTACAGATTTTGTTTGCTATTTTTTGTATTGATTGGATTTTGTATTGCTATTTTCATGTCCTTATTCATCATGATAAGTCTCCCTTAATGGTAATGGTTAGTAATAATTATTATAAAATTATTAAAATTATATTAGTTATATAATAATAGACTTATTTAACATCATTTTTGGTTAGATGGGAGCTGTGATCTGTTTGCAAAGGCATTAATAATACCGCAAATTCATGTACATGTACCCAAAGTACTTGAATTTAGTAGTAAAACTTTCCCGTTTGTATCTGTTTTCCTTAAGAAACCCTTTATAACATTATTTCTTATTCATACCTTTATTTTATCGGCGATGCATTGCACAAATTAAAAACTATCGCATAGTAAACTTGGCATTTCCTGCAGAAAACATAGATGAAATAATAATGTACTTATTTGGCGTGCAAGTTTATAATGCAACAGCTTGTTCCTATTCACAGCTCTCTGACGAGTGATTCATTCTAGCTCTCCCGCCATTCTTAGTCATAGGGGTGGCACGTTTTCAGTCGAGGGTGCAAGTACTAAATCAAATGTTGGTTCTGTAGTACTTTTCTGAGTAGTAAAATCCTTCGTAAAAGTAGGTAAGTAATTTTCTCAATTATATGTATTGTTTATTAATGTTCTTTTTTCCCTTTAATTGCAATCAATGTTTTATTTACGAATAAATAGCACTCCTAGACACGAAGGAAATATTGAGATCCATCGGGGATGTCAAATAAAGAAGCTATGACTTTATATATTCATTTTTTGTCCATTAGGAAGAGCGGGGTGGAAGGAGGCCGCATTAAGGAGCTTGCCCCTTCACGTAATAATACTCCCTTAAATGGAAAGAAAAATGTAGCTCGTTATTCTTTGAGACGAGTACAAATCGCTGGCTAATGGTACGCTACTTCTAATGGACACTAACATTTTTATCAAAACATTTTTTCTTCTTTATTTTATTTTTTTGTTGTTGTTTGTATCAATGCTAGATTCTCATAGACAAAAAATATAAGAATAAAACTTTATGGAGTTCTGTATCTGTAAAAGCGAATATTATATACAGAAGGCAAGTAATGTTTTTAACTTATTCAGAAAGATCGTATGTAACCTAAGTTTGAACTTGCTGATTCGAATTCCGATACGTGTTCTCAATATTATCATACAGATGAGAGACAATGTCAGTTAAGGATGCTTCACTTGAACACTCGTACGTCTGTAAACAATATAGATATTTTGTTATCGGCGTAAGCCTAGATTTTCATGGTTACAGAAGCCCCTCGAGATATTGGACAGCATCAAAAGATAAAATTGGCATACTTCGGTCATGTGATGCGAAATCAAAAGTCAGCTAAGGTTAATCATACAGGACAAGATCAAAGGAATGAGATGTCCAGGTCGCAGAGGTCACTCCTAGTTGAGATACGTCAAGAAATGGACAGGATTAACATCGATAGACTTGTTTCGTGAGGAAAATAAGATACGTCATTATAATTGCCAACATCCAAAGAGGATAGGCACATTTAGAAAAATTTAGTGAATAGCTCAACAAAAGATAGAAATTGGCTTGATTTGTACAACTTCAACATTTACTAAACAAACGCTCTAAGCTCTCAATTTATTACAAAAGACTCATATACATGACAATCATTAGACCCATCGAGACTTACGGAATAGAGCTTTGGGCCTCTACTAAACCATCAAATTCCTCTCCTATTCAATCCTTGCAATCCAAAATCCTTCGTAAAATCCTCAATACTCCTTACTTTGTTACGAACAAAGTAATCCATAATGACCCATTTGTTGCTGATTTGGCCCGAATCCGGTACCAGTCTTTTCATGAAAAACATTATTCTCTCTGAAAACTACTATTTTCAAACCTGTCAAATTACTTCTTCATTTCCTGATAATCCTCCAAGGCGTCTGAAAAGAAGATGGCCTAGTGACCTTCTAAGTTGAATTTGTTATTTGAGTACTGCCACTGGGTTATTTTTTCTACTTTTCATTAGTTATCGTACCTGCCATTCCATTGTTGTATTGTAAAAATACTGTTAAAAATTTCAAAAAGCTTTTAAAATTTATATGAAATTATTAAAATTATAATTTTGAATATAAAAATGAGTTTACGAGTGTTTTCCGTTCGTTTCCTGCTTAATATCGAGTACTCCTTAGATTTCTTCGTGTAAATTTTAGTGAATTGGGAAACTAAGCCGCTTACTCGATCAGAGGAACTGTATTAACCGACTTGAAGGCTAGAACTAAAACAAATAGCTGCAACGATTGTTCAAACAGAAGTGCTGATGCCAGAGAGATCTGATGGGGGCGAGTAAATCCGCTAGCTCTGGCCATATTGATAACCCCCGAGGCTAGCTATCTGTAAACATAAAGTTAGAAATGTAAGAGGACCCTCCCCGGAGCTACCTCTTCATAAATAACAAACACCAACTTTACCAACTCTCTCCACATCCCTTAGCTTTTGGCTTCCTCTATCGGCCGATCGTTTCTATAACTGTTGGATTCCAGTAGCAATGCCGTTCAACATAGTGGGAAAGTACTGTTAGGGAAGAGAGTGGAATGCCAAGGTATCTCCTGAAGTGTTTTAAACATATATAATAGAGTGTATAAAAAAAAAAAGAAGACCTTTTTTCAACCAAGTATTTGTATTATTATTTCTTTGATATAAAATACAATTAATACTCAAAGTATAGTCCATTGTTATCTACCGGCATTAGCCATCTGCTAGCCAATTGCTCGATCCCACACTGATACCATTCCTTGGGATAGCTGTCAAGGAACTCTTGAACCGCAATTTCAACTTCCGCAAAATCAACAAATTTCTAATCTCCTAGCTGATTGCTGAGGAGTAAGTTCGTGAGGGACCTGTCTACTGCACTTTTTCACCATCTTAGCGAAGCGTAGATTGCGACTAACTGTATCTTTCGATACACGCTCCCTGGAAAGTTCGCGAGTACTTGTGGATGGATTTTACTCAACAGCTTCCTGCAGAACATCGCCAATATCCATTAATGGTCGCCAGGAGCGGCCAAGGACGGGCAAAGGATTCTTCCTTTACAACGTCGAATCTCCACTACTAAATTTTTCAAACCAACGCCGCGCAGTCCACTGGTCAATCACACCTTCTCCTTCATAATTGATATTTTCACGATTTGTTTCAGCGGCTATGGATTTTTTTTTCCATTAACGCCTTCGGGTCAATGTTTAAAAATTCTAACCTCACTGTTTAAGATTGAAGGATTTAAGTTTACAATTATCCAGGCCCGGAGGACCATGTTTAATTATGAGGCGTGTTGCATTTATCCATATGATAAGTTAGAAGGTTCTATCTCCATGTTTAAGATTGAGAAGGGGTTTACCCTATCGGGATATTGGGCCTCTGGATAAGAGTGGTTTTATTGAGATGACATACATATACATATATATATTTTGATATACAAGAATATAATTTTACATTACTGTTTATTCATATCTGTGAATGGCTTGCTTATTCTTCTCTACGGTTGCTTGTTCCTGGTGTGGCTGTGGTTCCTCCTCATCCTGACGGCTCTCTGACTGATATCTACTCCATGATGACGATGCACATCCTGGTTCGACTCATCTATCACTGTACTGTCCTTCCCAGTGTACTACTCGTCCAGTACTGAGTGTACTGTGGCCATTTTGTCCCTCTCGTAGTGGGCCCAGGAAGTGATAGAGGGCTCTGGCTCAGATACAAAGAGGTAGATGAGGTAAAACAGCGGAACGGAGTTTTTAGATTAAACACTCACAGTTCAAGGAGGCACCAAATTAGTACTGATTTCCACCACTACCGATGGACTGAATGATGTAAGGCATTCCTTACACCTTGCTACATTATATTTTTACCATTGTAAAAATATAATGTTGCAGTTAGTTCTAGTTGTTCAATCTTAACCATGCCCTTTTCCTATTTTACCTGCTCTACCTCCTTGTTCCAGAGGCAGTGCCCTCTGTCACTTCATTGGCCAACAACTAGGCTCAAAATGGCCATCTAGTACACCAGCAGCAGTACAGCAGTAGACAAGTAAACCAGTAGAATGTGCTGCCTAGTCATCATGGAGTGGACCTCCTCAGAGGGCCAACAGGGTAAGGAGGAACTACAGACACACCGAGAAGAAATGTAAATCGACTAGCCATTGGCAGATACATGCCACAGATCATAACTAAAATCATACAATTTTCACATCTATAATTCATATGGTATAGTATTAAAATGCATTTAACTCATCTTCAATCTTCATTATTTGTAATGCAGTCCACTTAAATCAGATGAATCAAATCCCAACAAGGGAATCTATCTTCTCAAATTCAAACAGTAGTAATGAATAGATGGATCGTTGTTGTGAAACAAACATAGATTTATGATATTTAAGTCACCAATAACCATTGTTAACGCTGATTAAACTGGTTTAATTCCTTCATTATTTTCTCTATATATACACTATATATCGTTATCAAATTTAAATAAATTAGTTTCATTACTTTTTTTCTTTAGTCATATTTAATTCTTTAGTTTGTAGTTGATTTTGATTATAATGAACAAGAGAAAATGTTGGAGTAATTGTACATATAACTTTATTTTGTAATTAGAAGATAGTAGACTATAGTTTATAGATAAGCGAAGCATCACATTAATTCATGTGTCGACAAAACACGACCGCCGATTGTCTTGGTGACGACGGCGAGTCTCTTACAGGCATTGTTGTATTGGATTTCAATCAGTGAAGATCACTCATAACGAGTTCCTTTTAGTGTAGACTTGGTCTTGTCTTACATTACTCATTACGAGTACCTTTGGTAATTGCAATCACAGTGTTGAATTGAACTTCAGTCAATGTGAATCACTCTTTACGAGTTCTTTTTGTGGCCAATTATATAACATTATTGTACGTACTGAAATTCTTCCAGTCAACATCATCTTTCTACTCATGGGGAGTCTTGACGATCGCCGATCGTATTGAGTTTATGCCGCCGGCCGCTCCTACGTAGTGCTTCTAATTAGGTACTTCTAATTAATACTAACAATAAAGGCCTTGTTGAAGAGAAGACGTCGGAGAGAATTTTTTGCTGTCAGTTACGGACATTTAAATCTGTTATTGTTTTGTATTAAATTTAAATTAATCCGATACTTAGGGTTGCACCTCGACAAACGATTAACCTGGAATCCTCATACTAGACTGAAAAGACAAGAAACCGCTCGACGTTTCAGGCTACTTCAACACTTACTAGACAAACGCTCTAACCTCCCAATTAATTGCAAAAGACTCATCTACATGACTATCATACGACCTATTTGGACTTACGGAGTAGAGCTTTGGGGCTCCACTAAGCCCCTCTCGAATTCCTCTCGTATCCAATCCCTACAATCCAAAATCCTTCGTAAAATCCTCAACGCTCCTTATTTTGTTAAAAATACCGTCATCCATAACGACCTTAATGTCCCATTTGTTGCTGATTTGGCCAGAACCCGGTATCTATCTCTTCACAACAAACTTCATTCCCACTCAAACCTTCTAGTTTCAAACCTAGCTTCCTCTTCGATTCCCGATAATCCTCCGAGGTGTCTGAAAAGAAGATGGCCACGTGACCTTCTTAGTTGAACTAGTGATTTGAGTACTACCAGTGGGTAGTTTCTCAACTTACCAATAACTCATGTCATTTTGTATCACATAGCCTATTTACTTGATGTATTTTTTTAATACAGTTGTAAATATCAATAAATAAATAAAATAAAAAAATTAAATTAAGAGTTAATCTATTTCTTCATATTTTAATTATCCATTAAAATTCTAATTTTTAATATCTGGCCTGTGTAGTAATTGTTCATAATTTATAGTTTATTGTTGGTTCTATATATTTCATTAATCATATGTTGTTGTTTTTTGTTATCTATCACATGTAATTCTCTTATTCATTAAATTTCAATATTTCTTATTTTAATTTTTTTTTCCTAACGGCATATTAATCATTTCTTTTCTCATCCATAATTTCATTTACATCGTAAGTGCTCAAAATAACCGGCATTTATTGACACAGGGTCGGAGATTTACATCTGTTGGTTTATTACCTTTATGGTGTCGCTCTCCCCAACAACCATTTTATACAACCGTGAACTGCCAGAAGTGATTTCACTCTGTATATTATATTTCCTGGTAACTTGTGTTCGTTCCCTATTGTTCAGCTCCATCGGCACTGCCCCCTGGCAGTAAAAGCTGTGTAATCTCAGAATAACAAGATAGATAACATTGTGTGTAGGATTTCAATTGAATTGATAACAACCTATTAACGGAATTCAACCTCGGCTTATCGTTAAAGCTTTTGTCTATGGAATTCTGTTCTCAACGTTACGATACATCCCTGACAGCTCTTGTAAATGTTTTACCAGTAAACAGTCGATTTCCGATCGAATATAACCGTTTATTTACGATCCTGCCTCTTTTTATTTCCCTTTCCTTTTTTATTTGACCTTTCCAGGTCTCCATGAGGCCTTAGGAGGAGTAACATTAGCCAAGTTTTACAACATAAAAGTCACTATGAAATAATTGTTGTGTTAAAAATGATTTAATGTAATAAAATCATTGACATTTAAATAAAACCACCATTCTTTGAATTTATTCCATTTCTTGATATCCAACTATAAATCCTTTCAATTTTATATACATTATTAATTAGAAGTCAGTATAGCATAGTGAGTAATTCACTGTTTTCCAATATCCTTGGCTTGGGTTTGAGTCCAGAAAATTATTTGCTACGTTTTCAGCTCAAGATTGAATCTCTGGGGTGTAGAAGCCGTTAATGGCTCACACAGCCTTAATAAATTGAATCACCTTTAACTGCAGAAACACCTAACGGTTTTTTTCATGAAATGTGGTCAAATCCACTCCTTGCACAATTGGTGGCCAACGAACAATATACTTCAAACTTAATAAAGACCTAGAGACACTTTATGGTCTATAGATGTACGCTTTTTTTTATTATTATCAGTTAACCAAGGATAAATGTTAAATTTTTAAAAATAAAAATCTAACTCTGTTCTAAATTAAATTATTTGATTTCTAGAAAAGGGTGAAGCGCAAAGTATTATTTTATTTTACAATTAATTTATTATCAGTAGTGTTGAGTACGTAAAAAACTGTATCATTCAATCCATGAGAGTTCTAAGGTTCAGTACGACATGTATGGCAGCTTAATATAATGGATAACATTTAAACATCTTGAGTAGAATAATGGATCAGGTAATGGAAACCATCATCGGGTTTACCCTTTCATCATCATGCACTTTACCTGAAAGAGTAGAAAGTGGATGGAAAAGAACACTTGAAGTCAGAAGAGAAGGGTGTGAAATCCGTGGGTAAAGACACTTTACAAAAGGCTTTCCACTTCTAGCCATGTCTATCTGGCAAACAGGAGTTGAGATATTATGTTTAAGCAAATATTTAAACACGGCGAGCACATATTGAAAGATTGATTAGTGTAAACGATTTTTTTCTTATTTTTAAATATATGTTATATATATACATCAACTAATTACCACTAAACAAATCCCTCTATGATTACTGGTACGTTTGGAAAATAAAGGGATAACCGCTTTTCATTCATAAATTTACTTAGAATTAATGCATATTATGAGATGTTAATACAAGACAATCCCATTAATCTCTTGTTTTTGCAAAATCGGCATAAAATTAAGAAAGGGGGAGGAAAAAGGTCTATACTCGATGAAGATGAAAGAAAAAAGTTAAGTACCCCGAATGGAGTGCCCTTAAGGGATGAAATGTGGCCCCAATAGCTGGAATACTTCCCCTAATGTTTCTCCATTTGACTGTAGCGGTGTAACAACTAAGTGTGATGAACACTGAAGGATGGGAGTGGGGGAGGGTAAGAAGGGGTGGGGGAAATAGCCCATAAAGAACCACTGCCTTACTAATTCAGCACTAGCGGCCACGGCCTCCGACGACTTCCGATAAGGAGGGATATAACTCAATATCTACTTCACTTAGCCTCCTGAATCCATATCTCTGCCTCCTAGATATTGAATATGGCCAATATCCTTAAACCGTTAGGTTATTTCTCCCATTTACCTTTTTATAGGGAAATTTATTGCTTTCCTATTAATATATGCACAATTAAGATATGTACAATCAATACAACTTTTGAAACTCATTATGTTTACTTAAGGTATACGTAAAGTATACAAATTTAGACATAACTTTGCATATTTTAAATATAAATATGAATAAATAAATGATGCTCACGAATTATGGATGTTCGGTGTCAGCAGCTCTTGTAGGGTAGCATGTTTCCAATATACAATATTTCCAATTGTATACGGTAAGGTCATCTTTGTGAGTTTCCTTCAGAAGGTTGACCGGCGGAAAGAAATACAATAAGAGAATTGACGATTACAAAAATATAGGCACTTTAGAACATGGGAGGGGGCAATATACCTGCAGAAGAGGATTCTTCGAAGACACACAGGTGGCAGTAGACAGAAGCTCTGACTTACACAGCTACTGCGTTGAAGATGAGAGATCAGGGAAATGCCCTTACAGACCTACCTGACGAAGAACACTAAAAACATCCCTTTAAAATACTGATAAGTTTTATTTAAAACTACCTGGGGTACCCGGCTTCGCTCAGGGATTTGACATGAAGTTATAACAGAATAACCTATATAAAATATGAGATAAACATTTGTTATTGAAAATATATTTTAACAACAACACTCTAATTATAATACTCGTTTATAAACAACATTTTTTATTTTATTATCCGGAATATATATGTATAATTTTTTCGAATTTCCTACTCGAAAGCAAGCTACGTGAAGTTAACCGTGAGAAAACCAAGTTTGTCCTTGCGCTTTGTTAATTCTAAAACTATAGGCTAATTTGATTGGAATTTGCAGTCTTTTAAATTGGAATGGCAATTTAGTAGAGATCAGTGGTATTCTGGGGATAAATACTGTGTGTCCTTTGTCCTTCCCAGTCACAAGTTTGGCTTCGATGATGTTATTTAATAGCTGTTTGACGATCATCCTTGTTCCATTACATAGTTTTGGTGACTTGAGATTTCTGAGTAGTTTGATCGGAGATCTAATTTGCAGTCGAAGGCAATGTAATGGCATTCCTGGTAATTGCAAAGAATTTAAAATTTCTCTTGGGAAGTTGACACATTCTTCAACACTTACCATCGTGTCGATCGATTTGTTTATTCTTTCTTCACTGCAAATTTTCTTATGAATATTAAAGTTGATATTGTCGACAATATTATATTTAGTTGCTAAAATTCTCTTCACTTTCAGTAGTGACTATGTTGCAGAAATAAAACTGAAATGACAAATATTTATTAAAAAACGAAAAAAATAAATTTTATCAATCGAAATAATAAATAATTTTTATTTTAAGAAGCATAGCAGTACACTAAACTGTCCTAATATCTCCATTTGGAGTATATGATCCATATTGCCCTTATTGATTAACAAGACTAATCCACCTTGTGCATTGGCAGAAGACAAAGGAGAACTGGAGGATTGGAGGAAGCTGTGGATGAAAGGCAGAGCCTCTGTGTCAATATTAGTCGTCCACTGATGCCAATCCTGCTAATTGCAGGAGTGTGTGATCTGCGCTGCACGAGGAACTGAATCGGGCTTTGGACTTCGTGTCCATTCTAGCTGATTGGGAAGAGAATAGGAACCTGAGAAACTGGACTCTTGGAACCACGCTCAGGTAATTTCCAACATTAATACGAGTATCTATCTACGTAATAAAATTATTGTGAAGATTATCCATCAATCACATAAGACATTTCATTTTTTGGAGTTACCTTTTTTTTGAACAGTGTCTGGCAAAGTATTTATTACAATGATTTGATATATAGAAATATTAAAGATGAACAGTTAATCCTCGAATTAACAATAGAAGAAATTCCAATTGAATAATAAAATTCACTTTTTGGAACATTTACAAAAGATATATTTAACATTATTTTTATCATTTATAATTCTTAAATTTTCATTTGCACCTGCGCAAGTGCGCATACATCAACTTTATTCAAGTTTTCTTCTATTTGCTTGCTACAGATACATGAAGTTTTGGAAATGGAAACATCAATGGTTGTCCAAGTCTCTTGACCATTGTATGTATGAATGTATATTTAACATGACATAGCATTTGCTAACCTTTTTAAATATTTTTTAAATTAAAAATTGAATGTAAATATGCTTATTGTTATTAATATTTAGCCCGTTTAAAGTTTCCTGGACTCCATCAAACGCTTTCACTAGTTAACCCTATTAATCGCAGAAAATCTCTCCAATTTCTAACATCGAATAGGGTTCGGGCATATTCTGCCACTCTATCCAGACAGCGCAGTTTCGGCCTTTCAACCCTCCTACTTCGGTCCGACTTTTCTTCTACCAGTTCCTTTGGGGTGACAATCAAATCCTTTCTGGCAACTTGGCTTGCCTAGCACCATTTACAGAGCTTAATTACTTTAGTTATATTGGGTTCCCGAAGCAAGTCTCTGATTTCTTAGTTAGCGCGCCATATCTAGCCGTAGGATTTCTGTACCGCTCTAAAAATCCTTCTGAGGATATTGCACTCAGCCTATCTACGTTTACCTACAAAGCATCCACTTTGCTCAGCCGTGGGAAACCACTACCCTTAACTTGCTCCTAGAGATCAAGCAGCTCCTCAGGAATCGTTTAAGTTCGTAGAAATATCTGTTTCTTATTTTTATTTCTTGCCTGATTTTTTTTTTTTTTATTGACAAAGTATAACGAATAAAATAAATATTCACCGTAAAAATCTGTACTCTTTCGTTGTTAGTCAAGATGGTTCCTATCCTACCTGCACAGGTTATAATATATTTCTTGGCAAGGACACGATATGGATCTTGGCCTTCGCAATCTATTCAGAAAAACTTTTACCCCACAGAACTAACCCTAGAACTGTCTTACATGGAGTCAGAAAACACGTAAAGCAAAAAAAGATGTTAATACATACTAATGAATCAAAAAATAAGTTAAAAACATACTAATAAAACCAAAAAAAGTTAAAAACAAACTAATGAAACCAAAGATCTAGTGCTAAAATGTTAAAAATGAAATTAATTTGTTTTGTACTAACGAAATATTTGGAGAATGAGATGTGAAATTTTAAACTTCTATTTTTCTCTTTCTTTTTTTATCTATTATAATTTCAATAGAAATTATAAATTGTGCCCTCCATCAGTTCTTTAATTATATTACATTATTTTAGTGGTGATATATGTACATATAAAAGAGGAAGGAAGGTCAAGAAAGGTTACAATGCTATGGCAACAAAGAACCATTAATGAAGCACCCTCGGCTAAGAATCCATATTATAAGCAAATAACTTTAGGTCATCGACCGCACGTTATCACTCCATCCCCTTAAAGTGCGAAGTCCCCTGAGATTTTATGTAGTTATTGGATAATTACAGGTAATTAATAAAATTATAAGACAGGATTGATGACCTAAAATTATTGGTATACATGTGGCTCCTAATCCCTAAGTCGTGAAATATCTTCTGTGTTGTCACCAATTCAACTTCCTTAAGATCCTCTTTTAGATGGAAACATACCAGCTCTAAGAATACAAGATAGGAAAGTATAGAGCAGAGAGATAGATTAGAGAGTAGAGAGGGGATGGAGTGGTTAGTTAATAGTATGTATTATGTGAGAAGAGTAGTCAATAAGTTATAATGTTAGTCAATAGTCAATAAGTCACCCAGCTGGTTAATATAAAAAAGGCTCTTTTATATCCATGTCAAAACTGTTGCATACCACTATAAATATACATCTGTCCTACAAGTCGTCTACCGTTTTGTTACGGTCAGAGCGGAAAGTAGGACCGGCTTCTGATCTGCCTAGAGCGGATTAGGCAAACAATGGGATTAAGCGGAAGGGATTATAGAATGGCGTAGAACCTTCTAGATCGGTCTAGGTGGTCCTCGTCCGTGTTCCGAGTAATGCCCCACCACGACCTACCTTGCCTATATAAAAAGGACAGCGTTTTCGGCCGCGGCAGTAGTAATAAGACGAGTCTGTAATAAGCCAGTGAGTAGCAGTCGTTAACTAGTGGCAGTGTGTGTGAGTTAGTTAGTATTAGTATCAGTCTGTAATAAGTGCTTAGTGAGCAACAGTGACAATTAGTGACCGTGTAATAAGTGTAATAAACTGTGTGGCAGTTAGTCATATTTGAAGAGTCTTACGGTCGGTGGACTTTAGTTAGCGAACTGTAAGTGTTAATTTGTAATTGTAAACTATAGTGTAATATTATTGTATTTGTACAAATTTATATAAATAGTTTAGTTACTTAGTATAAACAATATCTTATATTATTTGTATATTATCTTAGAAATTAGATAACATTTAGTAGAATATTATTATTGTATATTGATATTAGTTTAATAATTTAACTGTTTTAAATAATCTCATTGTATTCTTGTTAATTTGTTAATAAATATTAGATTCTTGAATTAAGTAATAGTTTAGTCCATTTTACACCCAGTAGCCTGTAACAAATTGGTGTCAGAAGTGGGATTTTGTGTAATTGTTATTATTTTGTAATTATTGGGCTACTGTATGAAAAATGGCTTCTCAAAGTGTTAAATTAATGGATTTAAAAGTTGCGGATCTAAAAAGGGAATTAGAAGAACGTGATCTGGATTCTTCAGGAAATAAAAGTGTACTGCAACATCGCTTGCGTCAATTTTTTGTAGAGCTAGGGGAAAATCCAGATGACGTTCTGTTTGAAACTGATTTAAGCAAGTTGTCTGCAACTTTTAAAAATGAACTAGGCAATGTAGAAAATAAGCTAGGTAATTTACAGAATGATTTAGGTACTGTTAAAAATGAGCTAGGTAATGAGTTAAGCACTGTTAAAAATGAGCTAGGTAATGAGTTAAGCACTGTTAAAAATGAGCTAGGTAATGAGTTAAGCACTGTTAAAAATGAGCTAGGTAATGAGTTAAGCACTGTTAAAAATGAGCTAAGTACTGTAAAAAGTGATTTATTGTATACATTAGAGTCTAAATTAGGCACATTAGAGAATAAGTTAATGGAAAATGTAGATAATAAAGTAGCTGTTGTAGAATCTAGGCTAGGAGAAAAAGTTGACGAAATTAGGCTAAGAATGGAAGCTCTTGAGGGACGTATGAGCAACTCACCGACGAACGACACCGACCGTTCCTGCGAGGGCAGCCATCATAACACCATTCTACCCGCCTATGCTGGGGCGCCACCAACTCACAATACCATTCCAGTATTCGACGGAAAGACGCCGTGGGAGGACTACATGACTCTCTTCGAGACAGCTGCTTCGATCCACGGGTGGTCACAGGAGACCCAAGCTTCAGCGTTGTGTCTGGCCCTGCGTGGAGATGCCTTGGGAGTACTGCAGGGGATACCCATGTCGGAGCGGTCCAACTACGGGGAGCTGATCAGAAGACTGGAGATGCGTTTCGGCCACCGCCACATGGACCAGCTGTATCGCTCACAGCTGAGAAGCAGGGTCCAGAAGACCAACGAGACTTTGCAGGAATTTGAAGCGGATATTGCCCGGCTGGTGAGGAACGCCTACCCATCGGTCACCGACGATGTCTACGAAAGCTTGGCTGTCGACAAATTCCTGGATGGACTTCGGGACCCAGAGACACAGCAAGCAGTGAAGCTCGCCCGCCCGAAAACTCTGGGAGACGCATTATCCCAGGCCATGGAGTTCGAGGCTGTTAGACAGTCCGTACGGGGCCATGCGCGAGTTAGAGCAGTAGAAGCGGAGCCTAATGTGGTCCCTAGCATCCAAGACATAGTAACTAAAGTTTTGGAGGCTCTCAGGACCCGTAAGAAGGAGATACGCTGTTGGAGCTGCGGCCAACTGGGAACCCCTAGAAGCAAGTGTCCATCGAAGAAGCAAGAAAAGCCACAGGAAAACTAAGTAGGGTTGATGGGAAGGGGCAACTGTCAACCCGTAACGTCAAAGGCCCCAGGAAGGCCATCAGAGTTGCGTCAATAGGAAGCAGAACGAACAGTTTCTACGTTGATGGGATGGTGAACGGGCAGCTGCGAAGTCTGCTAGTGGATACTGGCGCAACCATGACAATTTTGAACTCGAAGATAGTTCCCGTTGAGAGGGTCTTACCAACCACTTGGGCATTACGGACTGCCACGGGACAGCCAGCCAAGGTCTACGGGGAGACAGTTGCCACCTTCATCATCGGGGGTCAACATCTGAGGCACCGTGCTCTCGTGGCAGAAATCGATGAAGATGTCATATTAGGCACGGACTTGATGATCGAATACGGGATTAAGTTGGATATGGCAAGAGGTGTGATGACGCTGGGAGACGAGGAAGTCATCCTTCGGCAGGGAAAGGACCTCTACGCACGAGTGCTCTTACTAGATGACACCACATTACCTGCACGGAGCCAAATCCTGACCCATGGGACGATCGAAGGACAGTTACCGGAGGGTCAATGTGTACTACTTGAACCCGGAAGGCACGAAGAACAGGAGATCGGACGCGGCGTACTGGTTGCTAGGTCTCTCATAAAGGTTGGACGTACCACTCCAATTAGGCTAATGAATCTGAACAGCTTCCCGGTAACGCTGAAGAAAGGAACACCAGTCGGGGAGTGTACAACCGCTACCTCAGTGGTTCGTCTGCTGCAACGTCGTCCCACCGAGCTCCGAGGACTGCCAGAAGAACTAAAAGAATTTGTTAACGAGTCATGCCGCGACCTTTCACCTGAACAGAGCGAGGAAGTGAAGAACATGATTATCCGATGGCATGACGTCTTCGAGATCGGACCAGGACCACGGGGCAGAACGGATATCGTCCACCACAGGATTGACACCGGGGATGCAAAGCCCATCCGACAGGTCCCGCGGAGGCTGCCGTTAGCTAAACGGGAGGACGCCGAGGAGATTATTAAGGAGATGGCAGCTGATGGTGTCATTGAGCCTTCAAGTAGCCCCTGGATGTCTCCTGTCGTATTGGTGAAGAAGAAAGACGGCACAACGAGGTTCTGCGTAGACTACCGTCTTCTGAACAACGTCACCAAGAAGGACAGTTATCCGCTTCCCAGGATTGACGATACGCTGGACACCCTGGAAGGGTGTAAACTCTTCTCTACCTTGGATCTCCGCAGTGGATATTGGCAGGTTGGATTGGCACCTGAAGATAAAGAGAAAACGGCGTTTTCAATTGGCACTGGACTCTGGCAGTTTACAGTAATGCCGTTCGGGCTTTGCAATGCTCCTGCCACATTCGAGAGGCTGATGGAAAATGTGTTAAGAGGTCTCTCTTGGGAGGTATGCCTGGTGTACCTAGATGACATCATTGTGCTAGGAAAGTCCTTCGATCACCATCTGGAGAACCTGGAGAAGGTCTTCGAACGACTGCGTGCAGCGAACCTTAAGTTGAACCCGAAGAAGTGTAATCTCTTCCGAAGGCAAGTCAACTACCTGGGGCATATTGTGTCAGACAACGGAGTTGCTGTTGACCCAGAGAAGATAGCAGCGATCACCAACTGGCCAGTACCTCGAGATAAGCACCAGGTGAGAAGTTTTCTCGGGCTCTGCACCTATTACCGGAGGTACGTGAAAGGATTCGCTAACATCGCAAAACCTCTTACCAGACTTACCGAGGAGAAAAGGACTTTCCATTGGGATCACGAGTGTCAGGCATCCTTCGAGGAACTGAAGAGCAAATTGATTAGTGCTCCTATTCTGAGCTATCCACGCCCCGAGGGCAAGTTCATACTTGACACAGATGCCAGCAACATCGCCATTGGAAGTGTCCTCTCTCAGCTCCAAGACGGAGAAGAAAGGGTGATTGGATATTTCAGCAAAGCACTCTCAGCTCCGGAACGAAACTACTGTGTCACAAGGAAAGAGCTTCTGGCAGTAGTAAAGTCCATAGAGCATTTTCATAAATACCTATACGGAAGAAGGTTCCTGCTGAGAACGGACCACGCGGCTCTAATGTGGCTGCTGCGATTCAAGTCACCTGAGGGGCAAGTGGCGAGGTGGATTGAGCGCCTTCAAGAGTATGACTTTGAATCTGCTCATCGTTCTGGAACGAGCCACAGGAATGCGGATGCACTGTCAAGAAGACCTTGTGAAGAAGGCTGCAAGCATTGTTCTCGACAAGAGGAGAAGCAGGCAGCGGTATTGAGGACTACAGTTGTCATCGACAGTTGGCAAGATGCAGAGGTGTCAAAGGAACAGGACGAGGACCCGGACTTAAAACAAATAAAGGAATGGAAAATATCGGGGCGAGGAAGACCGGCCTGGCAGGATGTTGCTCCAATGTCGAAGAATGTAAAAACGTACTGGGCCCAATGGAACTCCATTTTAGTGGACAACGGACTGCTGAAACGGGCATTGGAGAACGCGGAAGGAGATCAGCGCAGGCTACAGCTCATCGTTCCAAGGAATAAAGTGCCCGAAGTGCTTAGGGAACTACATGACGGTGTAACTGGCGGCCATCTTGGAGTTCACCGTACATTGGAAAAAGTTCGTGAACGCTTTTACTGGGCAAACCTTAAGGACGATGTGTTGGACTGGTGCAGGCGTTGTGCGACTTGTGCGGCTTCTAACGGACCAACAAGAAGAAAGAAGGCCCCTATGAGGAAGTACAACGTGGGAGCACCGTTCGAGAGGATAGCAATCGACATCGCTGGCCCTTTCCCTGTGACAGACGAAGGCAACCGATATATTCTCGTGGCCATGGACTATTTTTCTAAGTGGGTGGAAGCGTATGCCCTTCCGAATCAAGAGGCAGTCACGGTTGCAGACGTACTTGTGAAGCAGCTCGTCAGCCGGTTTGGAGTACCCATGGAACTTCACGCTGACCAGGGAAGAAACTTTGAGTCTGCAGTCTTCTCCGGGATGTGCGAAGCACTGGGAATACGGAAAACCAGGACGACACCTCTTCACCCTCAATCGGATGGCATGGTGGAGCGCATGAACAGGACAATGGGTCGATATTTGTCTAAACTGGTCTCCGAGCATCAGCGAGACTGGGACCAGTATCTTCACTTGTTCTTGTTAGCCTACCGGAGTTCAGTCCATGAAGCAACGGGGCAGACCCCCGCAAATGTGGTGTTCGGCCGAGAACTTCGTTTGCCTTGTGATCTGAAATTCGGGTTCAAGCCTAATGAGGAAGTGGCCGGAGAGGAGTACGTCACGAACCAACGGAAGCGGATGGATAATATCCACGAAAAGGTTCGTGCAAACATCCAGGGAGCCAGTGACAGAATGAAGGAGCGTTACGACATCAGGGCAGAGAAAGGTGGATTCCAACCTGGAGATTTGGTCTGGCTACATGATCCTCGAAGAAGGCGAGGCTACTCACCTAAACTTCAGAACTCCTGGGATGGCCCGTTTGAGATCATCAATAGGATAAACGACGTCATCTATAGGATCAGAAAGCAGCCAAAAGGAAAACCCAGGGTAGTCCATTTTAATAGACTGGCCCCATACAAAGGAGACCATGGCCCGACAAAAGACCAGCAAGTCAGGTACCTCAACAACGTGGAGGCCAGTAAGGTATCAGTTGCACAACCTAAGGTACAAGGTTCCCGTGGAGTAACTCAGGCAGTATACAGAGATATCTTCTCGTTACCCGCGGACTATTCTCTGGCCCATTGTGTAGCCGAAGATCTGAGGACTTCCCGAGGGATTGCAACCGTCTTCAGGAAGAAGTTTGCTGGAACTGAGGAACTGGAACGCCAAGGACCACGCGTCGGGAAAGCACTCCACCATACGCACGAAGGACGACACCTGTTCTACTTAGTTACCAAGTGTGCTACTGATCAGAAGCCCACATATGACGCACTGCGGCGAAGCCTCGACGACCTGCGGAGTAAGCTTCTGAGACTGCGTGTCACCAAGCTCGCGATCCCTAAGTTGGGCTGTGGATATGACGGCCTGGAGTGGAAGGTTGTCAGGAACATGCTTGAACAGATATTCGCCAACTCTGGAGTCGCCATATTGGTGTGCACGTTCAACCCCTGGAAAGGAAATGCGTCTCCATCGAGGGAAGCTCATGACCGCCCGATTTCTCCGGACTATGCTCTGGGGCAGAGCACTTTTAAGGAGGGGGCAGTGTTACGGTCAGAGCGGAAAGTAGGACCGGCTTCTGATCTGCCTAGAGCGGATTAGGCAAACAATGGGATTAAGCGGAAGGGATTATAGAATGGCGTAGAACCTTCTAGATCGGTCTAGGTGGTCCTCGTCCGTGGTCCGAGTAATGCCCCACCACGACCTACCTTGCCTATATAAAAAGGACAGCGTTTTCGGCCGCGGCAGTAGTAATAAGACGAGTCTGTAATAAGCCAGTGAGTAGCAGTCGTTAACTAGTGGCAGTGTGTGTGAGTTAGTTAGTATTAGTATCAGTCTGTAATAAGTGCTTAGTGAGCAACAGTGACAATTAGTGACCGTGTAATAAGTGTAATAAACTGTGTGGCAGTTAGTCATATTTGAAGAGTCTTACGGTCGGTGGACTTTAGTTAGCGAACTGTAAGTGTTAATTTGTAATTGTAAACTATAGTGTAATATTATTGTATTTGTACAAATTTATATAAATAGTTTAGTTACTTAGTATAAACAATATCTTATATTATTTGTATATTATCTTAGAAATTAGATAACATTTAGTAGAATATTATTATTGTATATTGATATTAGTTTAATAATTTAACTGTTTTAAATAATCTCATTGTATTCTTGTTAATTTGTTAATAAATATTAGATTCTTGAATTAAGTAATAGTTTAGTCCATTTTACACCCAGTAGCCTGTAACAGTTTGTTTGTTAACTGTCTGAGTCAAGTTAACGTTTAAATAGGACTGAGCTTACAATGCTTTAATTACTTTTAAATTGTCTAGTGAGTTAATACAAAATAATATAGATATATATTAGTTTTAAGTATTAGTAAAAGTTTCCATTAGACTAGCAACGAACCGTCATTTTTTAAATATATTTTTATGAATTGGAATCTGTACTGTCGGGTGACTTATTTTGTCATGACTTATCAAAAGCTTCTGCTGTCACACTTTACAAGTACGAAATGACTTCTAGTTCGCTCCTCGAACTTCAGTAAGAACCAAGGACATCGGTTTATAAAAGTTTTGTTTCGTCCTCGTAAAGAAGGGACTAGGGTGCTTATAAAATAAGAAAATTGCTTATTTTACTCATTATCTTTAACGATTCCTAATTCAAGGGGCTCTTATTGCAATGCGAATGTTCCCATTCCCATAGTCCTTATCGAGTTTCTCTTTGCTAGTTATTTATTTTGCCAATTATTTTCCTTCTTCCCAACAATTTTTTTGTGTCCCGGCCTTTCTTGAAAGGCCCACAATCCCTCCACCCTCTCTCGCCTTATTACGGACCTAGGCTTTTTTCGTTTCTGCGTTTTTGACGTGCCCCCTTCCAATCACCTCCTTTTGCTTTGACAGCAATCGTTGTAGTAGAGTGGTTTGGTCTTAATGGTTTGAAAGAAAGAACAATGGCACGGTTAAAGGTAAAAAAAATATTTTGAAGAGATTGTTGAATGTACAATACAAGACAAAAACAAAGTATAATATAAAAACATTCTTATTTGTTTTACACGCTACTGCCATATACAACTAACCTTATTAGTGAGATAAAAAATTCTTTATTATAATCAACATTAGCTTATCACTGAAAGAATATGGTTTATTAATTTAACATTTATAATGGATTTATATTACTCTGATATCCTTCAAAAATATTCCAATCTAATACAGATTTGAATAATAAAACAAATTATAAGTTTGAATAATTTTCCTCAATAATTACTCATAGCATCCCAAAATAAATATATACGAATAAATATGCCTTTTAAAGAACTGAAAATAGCACAAAAAAATGTCAAATGTTTATATATATATAAAAAAACGCCTGTACCGCTACAAACCATGAAGGGACTGGGGTTCAGTACATGATAGATACTTCACTGTTTCTTGGATCCACCAGATTTCCCCCTTCTTTTAGGTACCCACTTTATAGACGCTGGGTGAGCCCCAAAGGGGTCCTATATCCCATAGGACCCATCTCCCAGTGCTAACAGATTTAATAAAAGTCTGCCAGCGAGCGGCATTTGATCTCGGGACCATCCGCACGGCAACTCAGCGCTCTAACATTGAGCAACGCCGCTCCCCAACTTGTTTATTAAAGAAACAGAAGTAATGTATTGATCAGCATAAATTAATAAAGTAAGCAATATTAAGCATAAAACAATTTTATGCTCTGCTATCATGTTATTATTTTCTCTGATACTATACCCAAACCACTGATTCTTACAATTCTACTGATTATTATTTAAAAGTTAACCTATTTAAATTTGTAAAGTGGAAAGGAGGGAGTAGTGTTTCCCCTTTTTTTTATATATATCTTGATTGTTACTTTAAACTTATTATGTCAATGATTTATGAGTATTTAATTTCCATTATTAAAGAATGTTACAAATATTTCCTTTAATACATTGTATATGTAATAAAATATATGCTCTTCAAAGTAACACATTAATAGCTATCGAAAATCCAAAATAAACAAATTTAAAATCTGTTAATTTAAATTTTATTAACAATCTAGTACTAAAGTTAATATAAGAACGAGAATTATGGTTATATGTTTGATGCCATCTGGATCAGGTGACAGTGGAGAAGACTCAACCTAGTACAGAAGTATGAGGGGGCAGCACTTAAGCGAGATAGGGTACCGACCAAGCAGTATCAGGTACGTACAGATCAGATATCAGCGCTTAATTGGGACTCACTACCTGCTAGCGACTAGGGAAGCTACACTTCCACAGTTACAGTGCTATCTGATACTGTAACGGCAATGGCATGTTCCAGGAAAATCTACCACATTCTCAGCAAATAATACAAGTAATCTTAGAGAAACACAGGGGTAAAATAATATGTCGATCCGTTGCCATACGATATTTCAAGTTTTTATGTCTGTCAATTATATTAAAGTTTGGCCTAAGGATTATAACAAAAAAAAAGCTCACAGGGTTAATTGATAGAAATAACAAAATTATGCAATAATGATAGTTGATTATCCAATAAATTCTAACTTTACCATGTACGATGATCCCAAGACCAGGGATATTATTTTCGATGAGTGGCTTCTTTTCAAAGGATTACAGATTAATATAACCTCTAGCATGAAGATTGAATTAAAGAAAAAATAAATTATTTCAGTAAACAGTAAATGTTAATTGTAATAAAGAGTTTTTGATGTCACTAATAAGGTTATAATTATATGACACTAGCTTGTAAAACAAATTAGCGTGTTTCTCATATAATAATTTGTCTCTAATCGCTCTTCTTGTTCTTCTTTGGCTACCTCCTCTGTGCCATTTAGCGTACAGGGGCCTCAATCCATTGGAGCCATTCTTCCCGGTCCTGACAACTCCTCTTCATTTGAGCCAGGGGTTTTCCTCTTTTACCTTCTATTCTTTGGATATAATCCTCATAGAGGATTCTCGGGCGACCACGGGGTCTTCTGCCTATCGGGTAGGCTTCCATAACATTTCTAGGAAGCCATTCTTTGTCCATGCGACAGACATGGCCGAACCACTTGAGCTCCCTTTTTTCGATGGAGGTCTTCAGTTCTGCCACCTGCAGCTGATGTTTATATTTCGAACTCGGTCCCTCCTTGTTTTACTGACCATTCTGCGAAGGAATTTCATTTCAGCTCCTGTGGTCCGGCTGATGTGCTTGTCAAGCATGACCCAACTTTCACTCCCCTATGTAAGTGTTGGGAGGTATATTGCTTTGAATATGTGAAGTTTCGTCGCTTTCCTTACATTTCGGTGGCCAACTATGCTATTATAGATTTGGTAATATTTCGGATTTGGTTTATTGATTCTATTACCCACTTCTTCATCTACTTTACCAGACCTGCTAATGATGGATCCTAGTTAGGGAAAGTGGTCCACCACTTTGAGAACCTCACCATTGCATAACAAACGCAAATCTTCCTATTCATGCCTAGATACGACATGCACTTTGCTTTTGGCAATGTTTATTGCCATTCCCTTACGTTGGAGCTCCTCTTTCCATTCCACAAGGGCTTGCTGCAGCTTCTCCTTAGAGTCCGCCAGAAGAACGATGTCATCAGCGTAGAGAAGGCTCTGGACGACGAAAGGGCGCAAATTCCATCGACCGATTCTAATCGCTCTGACATTATTTAATTGGAGTTATCAATACAGGGGCAGTGGTACATTCTTAAAAAATGGGTAAGGCTGATAAAGGATCGTAAATGTAAGAAATATTATTCCTGTCAGTGATTTAAATTTATATATAGTAGGTTCTTCGTTTTTTCCCTCTATTTAAATTTACAAACCTTCTTCTGTCCATATGATGCCTGTCACGAAGGCGTTTTGAGTTTCATCATACCTTAGAGATTATTTTATTTTATCTCTTAATATCTTTTACCTTTCCACAAAACATTTTCAAATGAACAAACGCACACAAACGTGTACAAATGCATTTTTCTGAGTAAAATATAATATATATATATATATATATATATATATATATATATATATATATATATATATATATATATATACGCATATGTTTACACAACATGATCCCATTCTCTAGATTCCGCTAGTTTTTCGCACTCAAAGTTACATCTTTAATTCTGAAACTTTTTTTAGAACAATGTCAGTTTACGGCTATCATCTTAGGACAAACTTGAAGTTTCCACTCCACGAGTGAGTAAAAATTGGCATTAGTTCACATAAGGCATTTATGTTTTATATGCAATATATAAAATGTATATAATTTTGAATTGATTGCTTTTCAATTTTCATTTAGTTAATAGAAAATGTCATGTTTCAATATCTCATGAAAATGTGATAATTGTTTGAGCGACACTCTAATTGCCTGGAGTCTAACTCTCAGCGATAATGAAAATTCTTTTTGTGGACCATAATAGATGTTTTTTAAATAAAACTTATTTGGGAATAATAAGCCATTATGTAATAATTTGAGCGGTCTTTTTAATTTTATTTTTTTTGCCCAAGCAGGGTTTTCAGGATTTGACAGGGCGGCCCCCAGCGTGAATCCAGATGAGGGTGCAAATCTCCGACAACGTGTACTGAATCCCTCCACACCCCTCCATTGTTTATTCCATCCGTGTACATCGCTTATTGACTCCTATCGTCCTGAAGAATTGTGTTGGCAGGGCGAAACCTTAGTCTTACAGATAATAGTTGAAGAAAAAAAAGCAATACCAATACTTCAGAATTCTATATATCCTTACACCAATATACAAGGATCTATAAATTCAAAAAAATCTATAACATAATAGATATTTATCTGAACCTATACCAGTAAAACACATGAAGGGTCATGGATTTAGTGCTTGGTGGAGACTGTACTGTTTCTAGGACAACGGTTCTACAGGGAGGTGATTTGTCCTTATAACGCTCAACCACCAGATTTTCAATTAAAGATTGGAGGGTGTCCAAATCCCACAGAATGCATTTGTGGGTATTGACAGATTAAATAAAGTATTTGACACAGTCGGATTTGAACCCGGGACCTGGCCGCCACAACTCAGCGCTGTAACCTACGTTAACTGAGCTAGCCCACTCCCAAGTATTTATCTACTTTGTGCAATAAAGGATTTTACGTAAGTTGTTTTTCGTTCCCTAAAGGTCTTACCATTTCCGGTCCTGCTTGACTCTAAATTCTAAAATCTAAATTCTACGGCACGGCAACTCAGCGCCCTACCACTGATCCACAATAATGTACATAATAGTATTTTAATTTACTGAATTGTAATCATAAAGGGGGACAGGGCGCAGAGTGAAAAAAATAACCGAAATTTAGTTGTAAATTCACTTTTATTTTATTCCAACGACGTTGATACATAGGATAATCAGATGCCTATTTGCCCATTGTACAACACAAATTTCACAGCTGAGAAATTTGTTCTAGTATCTGTAATTATAATTTGAATTCAACCTTGCATTTGTTTCATTATGTCCCACGTATGGTGTACACTGAAACAGGTGATGGGGCACAGTGATACACACATTTGTAACAATTCAACAAAAATACATTAGAATAACAGTTTTTGGGCATTATGACTTAAAGAACTACACTCTGAAATGCTGAAACGATATTACTACTTAGGATTTATACATAAAAACTTGAATTTCCACAGCTACCAAATAAATACAACTCTTCAATAACTTTGAGGAAATATTCATAGAGTTTTATCCCATATTTAAAGGGGAAAAGTCAATTCCAAATGATAAGTAGCTCCTGAGTCTTTTTGTTTATAAAATGTATAAACCCTATATAAAATTTCATCAATATACATTTTCGATATTAACAGTTATATTGCATAAGGAAGAAGTCAAATAGACTTTATTCAACATTTAATATTAATATTTAACTCCCCGGGTTTATTGCAGCTTGATATTTTTTTTAAACAAATATCATTTCGAATGTTATAACGAAAATAATTGTGTACCCCTTGAGTATGAACATTTATTAATTAAACTGATTCTTCATCAGTTTAATTTAATAATATATAAATCAATTTCCAATTTCACTAGATGGTAGGTATTGTACCGTTTCCATGCCAACGGTTTCATATAGCGGGGATTCGTCTAAGCTAACGTTTAAGCACTAGGTTTTTCTCTCAATAAAGTATAGCATTTGTTAGGTCACCAGATCCTTCAGGGGCGATTCATAGCTGTCGATTGATTAAATAACTAATCTGCAAAGGGGCCTAAGCTGGGTAGCCCTGCACCTTAAGCTTTAATATCAATAAAATAAGACCTGAACAGAAATTGAATCAAACTCGAGTGTGCTTTTCCACTCTTGGACATATCTTCATTTTTGTTTCCATCAAGTCAACTTATAATCTTAGAGCATGAAACAAATTTTTATTATTTGAAGTATAGTTAATAAAAGCTAAAACATGATAAACTGACGTACGTAAATTAAGATGCAACATCATAATCTCAAACCATCTTATTAATCTTATCAATTCTTGATCTTAAAATCTCCCAACCTTATAATGGAAATGCCTTCAATATTTTTAATACATAATTTGAATGATTTTAATCCAAATAATTTTATTTTAGATTACTGATGACGGATGATCTGGTGTTTTTCTTTATTACCAATTGTCTGATGGTTTGATTATCTTTATTCAAAAGCTTCGAGTAATAAATTATTTTATTTTTAATTCCTTATCTTCTACGCCTTGATAAACTTTATATGATCTCAATGCTTTTCTTTTAGCAGCTTCCCTTGGATTGTGAGCCAAAGGTTGGAAATTTCATAACCTCAGAAGCCGAGAACAAGACTGGAAAAGCAGGTCTACTAACATATTTACAAAAGGTATAGAGACCACTGGAGATTCTTTCTTTAAGGAGGATAATGAAAACGAATGAAAGTACAAAGAGATTCAGCATTGAGTTAACTTTTACTATTGATACTTGACCTCAGAGGGGGTGACGGCTTTGGGTGGCAAAGATAAGAGAATTGGTGAAGATAGGAATTATCCAACTGTTGGGGTTTGTTTGAGCTCTAGTTCAAGATGAGAGGTGAACGTGTCGGAAATGTGATTGGCTAGTTCTTCCCCTTTTTCTTTATCAGATACAGCCCCTGAGCCATTATCTAGTCGAAGAGGGTAGGTCACTTTTAAAAAAAATATTATTTCCCAAATATTAATGTAACTTACGTAACTCATGGAAACGACAAACTGATTAGCCTGAAGGATAATGGATATTTTTATACCAACAATGTGACAGAGAATAAAAAACCCCAAAAAACAGCAAACAAACACGTTTTTAAAAGATAGGGCACAACTGCAGGCATCTGTTCAATTCAAAATAATAATGGAGATGGAATGGTACACTAACTTTAGGAGGTCTAAAACTTTTCCCACTATTTCAAAAAGTTTATCACGGGATCAATAACTAATCTTATGTAACTAATTGGACAAATGTATTTCTTAGGAATTATGTCTATGGCCTTAAATTAGGATGGGTTTTTTCTAATACTAAGTAGCTATTATTCAAAAAAATGAAATGATGTCTGATCCCTTAATTACTGTTACATAGCTTCAGTAACTAATATGGCACAATTATATCATCAGTTTTTTTCACAAACCAGTTGATACTAAACTGAGCGCATGATGATTATCCCTCAGATATGATGTGTTTGGTTTCAAAATAGGGGCATCCATGTTTTCCATTATTTTTTTTGGTAAGTTTTGAATGTCAAAAATGATGTATTAGATATGTTTGTTTCAAAACTGTCCAAATTCTTCAAAAATCAATACCGAAAGATTCCATTTCCTATGAAAATTCGTTACATCGATTATATTAAATGAAAATTTTTGATGTATGAAAAACCAAAATTATGTGTATATATATACATAATTTTGGTTTTTCATATATATATATATATATATATATATATATATATATATATATATATATATATTGTTTAATTATATTGGTTAAAGTAATTTATTTGTAAAAATGTAAATTTTATTTATTTACTTATTTCTTATCAACCATAAACTAACCATATAACGATATCTTCTGATCAAAGTCAGGTACATCCAACATATTTTTAATATTAAATGAGATTAAAAAAAAAGAAGATTATAGAAAATTGTCAGTAATTATTGTTTGAAATGAATTGTTATTAAAATAACGAGGAAAAAATTGTTAAATTGATCATTTTTTAAAATAGAAACTTTTTTGATCAGTCCTGACAAATTTTTGAAAATGGATATAACCGGTTTTAAACCAAACGCCTCATGTGTAGTTTACTCAGCAAGTTTAGTTGTTTGGAAGTAAGCACTATTATAGAAAAATATAAAGGAAAAATGTATAAATTTAACGGGTTTTTTCAATCATTGAAATAATAATTAGTATGTAGTTATAATATTTATACCTTGTATTTGTATTTACATAGAATTTATATTCATTTCAAGCATTATCATCGTTATGTCCAGGAATACATAGATTTATTGTATCTTTAGTATTTTCAATGATTTAATAAATCAAAACATTTAACTTCTGCAAATAAAATATATTAAGCTAAACGAAAATATGAGCCAGTTATTGATGTTTTGAAATATTATTTGTATCAATTGGTGAACTATTAAATGACTTTTTAAAGAAATTCTTATATCAATGGAATTCTAACCTTTAAACTAAAGTTGATTAAAGTAAATTGTATAACTCATATCCAGGCTGCTAGGCGTCTCCAGTCTCGAGCATATTGTTGAAAAAAATTTTTCCCCCTATCAAAAGTCGCTAAACGCGAATAAAGAAGTTTTCACTTAAAAAAATAATGATTAAAATTCAACTGGTGTAAGTGAACATATATAACGTGATCGATATGGATACCCTCTGAAGATTTACTGTATGGATAAAGATGCCCTGACCGGATACCCAAATAAGACTTATTTCCCCAAAGAGGTATTTCGTCCGAGGGGGGAGATAAGATTGGGCCAGAGATGGGGGGCATACCTGCACGGGAGTGCCCTCGCAGTTAGAGCTACGTGATTTGAATACACCCCTCGGATCACTATAAATTAATACCACCCCATCCGATAGATTCTTCCCCACCGGACCAATTTAAAGGGATTCCGCTAACGCCTTTGGGATATTGCCTGGATTTATAGTTACAGATGGATCACCAATACCTGTTAACCTTTGTATAAATTTTAAACGAATCGTAAACTGAATCAAAGGAGGGGGAAACTGAAGAAGAAGGTACTTTTCTGTACGGAAAAGTTAGAGCAGACAAAAGTAAAACCTTTGCAAACGTGGACATTTTGGAAGTGTTTGGCTTCCATTCGGTTGGTACGTCCTAGGTAGGATCCAAACTGTTTTATTAGTTTCGTCTGCATGTACGTATGTATGTTACGAGTTATAAAAACTTATCATTAAGCAAATTGTATAATAAAATAGTTTTGTTAGAAGGAAGTTTCATCAATGTCTCCGTGCTTTCACCAACATAAACTTCCTTATCCTCCCCTCTTCTTTTACATGCATACTAGCTCTAAGATTAGAGAATGTAGAATGTATGAGCTTGGAGTAGGGTTGCCATACGTCCGGAATTTTCCGGATATGTCCGGAAATATCGGTCTAAGTCCGGAAAGCGGGGGGAATTGTAAGCCGGATTTTCTACAATTCAGGAAAAGAAATAAATAAAAAAATCAAATAAACTTATATCCATTTGTTAACTATTCTGGCAATCTGCTTTTCCTTCTTGAATATCTCCACTAATATCGGCTATTTCATTTAAAGATTTCCTGTCATTAAAATGTTCTTTTAACGTTGTGTGTGCACCCATTTTTGTAAAAAATCAAAAACAAAAAAAAACGTCAGATTTTCTTCAACTCCCTTTGAAAAGAGGCAAATGTTTTCGACACAAAAGTTTAACTAAAGTAAAATAGTTTAAGGTAAACAAATATCTGGGAAAACATAGGTGTATCATTTTCATTGTGAGATAAGTAATCCTAAACAGATGTGTTTTATTTTTGTTATTAAATCCTTGTTTATTTTTAAATGTTTACATACCAAGTACATACTTCTAGGATGTTTAGTGATTACAATAAATTATTTTTTTTAATGTAATATAATTTGAACTATTTATTTATTCAAATACATCTATAAATATTCTGGAGTATCATTTTGACTGGGAGCCAATGTAGATGTAGTCCTGAGGCAATAAGTTATAATGAAAGTCAATAGCAATAAGTCACATATTGTATACCACATCTTATAATGTTAAATATCTCAATAAACCTATATATTTCTTACAAGTCGTCCACCGTTTGATGACTAAGTGATCGATTACTTGAAGTAAATTGTTTATAAAATGTATTTGTAGCCAGGAAATGTTCATCTATGCTTCCGTGTTGTCAGCAATGTACACTTCTACGATCTCCTTTCACCTTATATGTGTGTTAACCAGCTCTAAAAGATAGAGTTAGATAATACCCACGGATAAATAAAAGACATACATAAAATTGAGTGTATATATTAAGTATTAGATAAATATACATTATAATTTAGCTTGTAACATAGGTAGATTTTTTTTTTTTTTACATGAGGACATTTTCGCTATATTCATGATAGTTGTGTAGCATTGTATACGACATAAAATTTAAAGACACAAAGGAGGTTAAGAAAGTAGGTTAATAGGTTTAGAAAAGATACATTTTTAAATCTTCTAATTTAAGATATTACATTTATTTTGACCAAAAATACGTTGTTTTTTTTATTAAAAAACACAAATATTAATGTGATCGAATGAATAACAATCGATAAAAAAAGATGAAACCTTTGATAAAGTGTGGGGTTTCGGAAATCTTCATTCTTAGCATTCCAGTCGCTCTGTTCCATTGTTCCACTTGGTCTTTAGCTGAATTTCTAAACACTTCAGAGCTAATACAATACTTGAAAACATCCAAAGCCTTTAAATTGTTTCCCTTATTAGAATAGAAAAGTAGCTTTATTGTGCGACTAAGCCCCTTTAGAATAATAAATTAAACAGAAAATGAAACATAATATGGATCTAGCCAGAAGACTACCTAATACAAATATATAGTAAAAAATTTATAAAGTGCCAAAAAAGGAAAAATAAATAAATAAAAAGAATGAATCACAACAAGATATTAAGCAATTCAAGTTATATAACTTATTTGCAAAATAACCAAAACGAGTAAACAACAAAATAAATTATTCAATACTGATTCATTGAAGCAAATGATTAACCTGCTTAGAGCTTATTCATCTATTTGGGAAGACAGGAGATGTTTGAAAAGCAAGGATTTAAATGAGGATAGTGAAGAAGCATGGCGGATGATAGGAGGTATTGAGTTCCACACAGTGGTGGAGCGGGCAAGAAAGGAAAGATCGAATGTTATGGTTCTAAAATACTATAATTAATTCTTAAATGTCAACAATGTTTAAATCTTATCGTCCGAAAACAAGAAATAATGTATCATCGAATATTTATTATAGATAAATAAAAAAAAATGATTTTACATCAGTATTTTGGGCACTCAAATAATCTTAAGTACTTTGGATTTGTGTATCGTATCGCTCCCACATTGTGTGAGATTGACAACGAGAAGTAATCAATCTGCTGCCAATTAACGTGGACCAATCAGCAAACAGATGGAGCGGACTGGATACAGTACAATGGATCGTGCCGCTAGTCCTAGCCAGACCTAGATATACTCGTATTTCTCGCCTAATTACGAGTGTATTGTATAAGCCTAGCCTCCGGCAAATCGTTTCCTCTCTTGATTAATCCTCCTCTGTTTAACATGATCAGCAACATTTCCTTGGTTTAATGCATGAATTCTCTAGGATAGTCATTACATATTATCGGCAAGGAAATAGAGAATTTAAGCAAATTTTTAAAAAGGAACAGCACGAAAACGGAAGGTATGGAAGGTTCAATTTTTTATGGAATTGAACATATTTCTTGATTTGTTTTTACTAACTATCGACAAAAAAAAAAAAAAATGAAGATTGTCTGATAACCCCCAGCTAACGACGGACACTCAGAAGTCTTCACCATTTCAGAATCATAAAAAACATCAGTGTACGCATCGTTATATCTCCTAATTTCTTCTGCTCTTTGTTCCGTGTTTTTGTAGTGCTGTTTTTAGTTTTGTCTCTTTTCTTCTCTCTATATATTTATCGGTTATTATTTATTATTTATTATACTATAAACTTATTCAAAAAAAGCAGAGAGAAGATTTTCATTCGATAAATTAAGTTAAGTTCGACGACCTTGAAGACGGTGAAGCATTCGGTCCTAACACCAACAGCATTAGGCATTATCCCGAACTTACAAACAATTGTGAGTTATTTATTTACTTACTTAATTACTTTTTCTTTTTCTTATTCATTATGGTTCACTGCACTATTTGCAACAGTGTCATTACCCGAGATGACAAAATCAATATAAGTTGCTCTAAATGCAATCTCATATTTCACGGGCGATGCATTAACCTCACAGATAAAGATTTAGAGGCCCTTAAATCTGTCAAAAAAATCTATGGGTATGCTCTCAATGTGACCAGGCGAAAAAGAATACGGCGACGGGAGAAAAACTTAAAGCTGAACTCTCATTATCAGATGTTCTAACGGCCGTGAAACAAATTGACACCAGTATTAAAGATGAAATTAAAAATATCAAAACGGCGATTGATAAACAAGGGGACCTCACCTTTGAGTTTAGTGATAAACTAACCACAATAGAAAAACATCTAGAGGGCCAATCAAAATTTATAGAAGAGATATTGGCGGAAAATAAAGCTCTAAAGGCCCGGGTAGGAGATCTCGAAGTGCGGGTGAACAAAAGTGAGCAGGGCCTGTTATCTAACTCCCTGGAGATCCGGGGGATCCCAGTCCGAGCCGGTGAGACCCCTTCCGGCCTATTAACTAGTATCGGTGCGGGCCTAGGCATAAAATTAAATCTAGAGGACCTGGACACAGTGCAACGACGGAGAGCAAGAAATGATGACCCGCGACCCCCACCTATCATAGCACGCTTCGTGAGGAAATCAGTGAGGGATGACTTGATACATAAAAGGAAAGTCAAAAGAGATTTCTCTACGCGAGATTTAGGTTGGCAGGAAAATGACTGTCACCGTATCTATCTGAGCGAGGAGATGACAAAAGCAAACAAGCACCTCTACTGGTTAGCCCGTCAGAAGAGGACAGCGGGAAAGATAAAGTATGTTGTTTCTCTGGGGGCAGAGTGCGCTGTAGAAAAGAAGATGGTCACCAGGTGGTCTTCATAGATCAGGCCCAAGATCTAGACGTCTTCGGGTGACTACTAAAGTTTTGTTTCCCCGCTAGCTCTATGACAACCTATGGCGCTCACCACGGAATTTTGGATTTTGCCCACGCCCTCTCTATACAGTTAATTTCTTTTTATTGGTCCATATTTTTAGTTCTTAGGATCCTATGTTCTTTATTTTTAAGTTTGTTCATGTTCAAGCAGCTATATATATTCTATTACTTTACTTCTCTCATTATTATTTCATTATTTTCTCTTTTTACATATTTTAACAGTATTATCATTTCTATACTATTAATATTCTGTTTTTTGTTTTATCTTGCATGTCTTTAACTATCTGGAACATTTCATAGCTTTTTACCTAATCTACCTGCTAAAATTAATTGCACACAGCATCTTCTCCTCTTATACTGGGATCTTCTCTCCTACCTCACCATCATGTCCAGTGTCCTGACCTCCTGTCACGTCAACACCCAATCCTTACCTGCCCATTTTGACGAATTCCTTCAATATTTTACCCAAAACTTTGATAATACC
The DNA here is from genome assembly GCA_964056705.1 of Troilus luridus. Lineage (NCBI taxonomy): Eukaryota > Metazoa > Arthropoda > Insecta > Hemiptera > Pentatomidae > Troilus > Troilus luridus. The sequence goes on from OZ057412.1 coordinate 179,842,078, forward strand.
ATTGGGATTTCCGAACCATGGCTAAAACCCCACATCCCCTCCTCTGCAATATCCTTACCAGACTATTCATTCCTCCGCCACGACCGGGTAGACCGGACTGGTGGAGGAGTAGGTCTTTACGTACACAACTCCCTAAAATCACGTATCCTTGATTCCTCACCCGCAACCGGTTATCCTCACGCAGAATTCCTTCTGGTTGAAATCTCTTTTAACCCAAACCCTCTCCTGTATGTCGTAGTATATCGCCCTCCTTTGGCCCCTCTTGATTCAATTTTTGAATCTACCCTTTACGACTACATTCCTCTCTATAACCATATCATTATCTCCGGTGATTTTAATACCAATCTCCTTGTCCAATCCTACGATCAACTATACCTGGAAAATCTCTTTTACTCTCTACACCTTTCCATTGTCCCATTTTCTCCCACCCATCACACCTTTCAATCCGACACCTGGTTAGACCAGTTGTCATTGATTCACGGCAGAACCTTCTTTCTTCCTCTCAATTACCCGTTCCATTTCTGTCCTCTCATGATCTCATCCATATTTCATACAATATCCAAACTCCTGTTATATTACCTAAAACCGTAACCTTTCGCAACTTAGATGCTCTCACCCCAGAGAACATCTCACCCTCTCTTGAAGCCTTGGATTGGAGAGAGATTTATTCTTGTGCCTCTATTGATTCGATGGTTGACATACTTACTTCCAATCTCAAATATATCCTTGACACCCATGCCTCACTGAAAACCTCAACCTTCCGTCACCAGCCTGCTCCCTGGTTGTGTCAAAAAATTAAAGATCTTCAAAGGAAGCGTGATGCGGTCCGAAGACGCTTTAGACGGACAAGGTTAACTGACGACTATCAAGCAATCTGACACAGTCGACAATCAGGCAGGCAAAAACCAAATACTTCCACGAAGCCCTTTCATCTGCTCCCGATTCTAAATCCAATTGGCATCTCCTTCGAAAGCTTTCTCTTCTTAATTCATCTTGTTCTAGGCCCTTTCCAGCCTCTCCCAATGAAATAAACTCATATTTTTTGTCCACCTCAGTTAATACTTCTAAATCATCCTCTCCCGTATTTTCCCTACCACCATCTTTCAACCCTGACAACTTTTACTTCGCTGACATTTCACCCAACGACATTATTTCCTCTGTTCTGAAATCCCACTCCAACTCCACAGGCTTCGATGGGATTCCTGTCAAACTGCTAAAATTCTGCCTTATCGATATTATACCGGTCCTACTCTTTATATACAATTTTTCACTGCAAAACGGAGTATTCCCAGCCTCCTGGAAAAAAGCCATAGTCCATCCTATTAATAAATCCTCTAACCCTGTCTCACTCAAAGACTACCGCCCAATCTCAATCCTCTCCAACCTTTCCAAGCCTCTAGAAAGAATAGTCCAGTCACAAATGTCAAATTTCCTTGAACAGTCCAACCTCCTTGACCCACTTCAATCTGGTTTCCGTCCCGGTTTCTCCACACAATCGGCACTTACCAAAATCACCAATGACATACATACATACCGCTATGGACGACAAAAAACTAACTGTGCTTATCCTTCTTGATTTTACTAAAGCTTTTGATTCCTTGGACCATTCTATCCTTTTTAGCAAACTCAAATCGATGTCCTTTTCTAACAGTTCTATCCGATGGTTCCAATCCTTCCTCTCTGATAGATCTCAAGCAGTTTCTATACCTAATCATCCCCTTTCCTCTTTCCTCACTCTTTCCTCAGGCGTGGCACAGGGCTCAAGTATCTCTCCTCTTCTTTTCAACTGCTATATCAATGATCTCCCTAAATCTGTTCACCACTGTTCCCATCATCTATATGCTGACGATTTCCAAATATATCTGTCCTTTCCCCCTTCCGAGCTATTTTTTGCGTTCGCTAGTATTCAGGAAGACCTGTGCCTGGGCAAAGCTGAACAAACTGGAATTGAACGCATTGAAAACTCAGGCCATTGTTTTAGGTTCCAATTCCCTCCTTTCATCCATCCACAACCTCCCAACATTACTCCTAAACGATAATCCTATCACGATTACCTCCTCGGTGAAAAACCTAGGCATCACCATCGACCAAAATCTTTCCTGGAAATCCCACATCGCCCAAATATCCCGACGGACAATTAGTTCCCTGAAGTTGTTCCATCGTTCTCGTCATCTCCTTACACAATCTTCCCGTAAGCTTCTCGTATCTTCTCTCATCATCCCCCACTTTGACTATTGTAGCGTGGTATATGGAGGCCTCTCTAAAATGCTTGAAGACAGATTAAAGAGAATAATGAACTGCTCTCTAAGATTTGTGCTTGGTACTCCGAAGCGATCGCGCGTCTCCCACCTCTATGATGGGTTAAAGTGGCTCTTCCCTCCCTTCCGAAGACAATATTTCCTCTGTTCATTCTTATACCAATCCATTCACTCTTAACACCCTTCATATATCTACAGTCTCCTCCAATTCAAATCATCAGTTCAACACCATAAAACAAGATCCCGCCTTTCTGATCTCTATATACGTTCACACAGAACTAAAGCATTCGAACGTTCCTTTCTCGCCCGCTCCACCACAATGTGGAACTCAATCCCTCCTAATATCCGCCATACTCCCTCTCTATCATTATTCAAATCCTTGCTGTATCAACATCTATTAGCTTCCCAAAAGGATAGTCTCTAGGTAGGTTAGTCATTTGCTTAGAATACAATGTATATAATAACTCATAGTGTTATCTAGTTCTTTTAATTCTGCTCTTTGAAAAGCTGTACATCATGTAAACAAATTATTGAATGCTAGCTCATGCATTCAATTTCAAAAGCTATGGATTTATCTATTCTCTGTAATTGCTTAATATCCTGTCAAGATCTGTACTATTTATTTACTTACTATTATTTTTGTTTATATATTTATTTTTAAATTTTTTTCTGTCATGTTTTCACGCTTTATGATTTGTAACATTTAGCCTTCTGGCCAGATAAATATTATGTTTTTTATTCCTGTTCATATCTGTTATTCTAAAGAGACTTTGTCCCAGAATAAAGTTACTTTTCTATTCTATTCTATTAAGATAGTCGGTAGCCACATTAGCAACATGTGGCCGTGCGTTGTCATGGATTAACATGAAATCATCGCCTATGAAAGGGGCGTATGGCACTACATACTCTTCCAGAATTTCGGATATGTACCTATGTGCAGTTATATTCCCTCTCTGGAACACATGGAGATCAGTCTTCGCCAGTAAAGTGACCCCACCCCAAACCATTACAGACCCTCCACCGTAAGGCACCCTTTCGGAGATATTGCATGGTGCAAATCGGTTTCCTGCCCATCTCCACACTCTAACCCGATGATCTGAAGCAAATAGTGAAAATCTCGATTCGTCTGAAAACAGTACTTGAGCCCAGTTGTTTACTGTCCACGCTGAGTGTTGCCGAGCAAACATAAGACGGAGATGCCCGGTGTGCTGGGGTTAACTGAACGTAGCTGGCGCCCTTGATTGAAGGTGAACTTCATGAACCCGCCTCCGCACCGTATCCACACTGATATTCACATTTGGGGCAATTCGAAGCCTTTGATTGGTCTCCACGGCTGTCTGAAAGTGATTTCTTAACGTCTGCATCAAAATAAATCTATCGTCAGCGGGAAGAGTCGCTCTGGGCCGAGAACGACAGGCAGAACCTGGTCTCCTGGTTGTTACCAGTCTCCCTGTACCTCTGGACTCAACTGCGAACGTTGGTTTCTTGTAGCTCTAAGGACCTAGCCACATTAAGCTGGCTTCTCCCATCCTCTACCAACGCGACGATCCTCGCGACCGTTTTGGTGGGTAAAACCATTATGAAGAGCAGACAGGATAATAAGAAGAAAAAAAATGCCTTTCAAAAAAAAAAAAAAAAAGTGCGGGAATGAACGTGAATCTAAAAATGAAACTTAACTACACAATAACTGCAGATGAACTAATGTGGAAATCATTATTATTCCTTGGGCAATAAAGGAATTTGTATGGGATTATTGGTATGAAAGTCTTTCTAGCCGTGATCTAACCAGACCAAACAAACAATACGTTCAGAATGTAATTTAAATACATATTTATCGAAAAAAATAGGGTGTGCCGTTTTTTTTGCTGTTTAGTTTAAAATGTCTGAGAGAATAATACAATTACAATTTAATTAATAACCGAAAATAAACAATTAATAAATAAAAATAAACAATTAATGAATATAAATTAGGAGTTAGCGCGCAATAATGATTTAAATGTAAGAAAAAATATAGATACCATAACAATAATTTTAAAGAAAGATAACTATTAATATTTACATATATACAAGTTTTATGGGAAAAAAATAATAATAATTTAAGAAATTAAAGAATCGAAAAAACTATAATCATTTTAAAAATAAAAGTGTGTTTGTGGGTGTTTCGTCGTAAATAAATGCTAAATAAGGTATATAATAAATTGGAAGAATTGCTTACAAAAATCATTTTTTATTTTCCTTTCAGAGTCCTCTGTAATGTATCCAAAATTAATTTGGGTCGAAAGAAACTCTAAGAGATTAGAGTTTCTTTCTTCCTTTGGGTGCATCAACCATTCTTCAACAAAATATCTTCTCGAAATAAAGTACTCTAAAACAAATATTATACTCTAGTGTGCAGGCTAAAATATGTCTGATTGTTCCTAGGAAAGGTGTAACTATTAAATTAGCCCGGATACAAATGGGTAAAAGGCATTTTCATTCGATTTGATTTCTAGGTTTTGAATAATTGTTTATAATATTTCAATAAGAAACTTTAGAATGTTAAACATGAATTTTGTCCAGCTAGCTCCTACTATCCTAATCGAAAACTGTGGTCGGCGTTCCAGACGGTCGGTGTCGACCATGGACGTAGCCAGTGGGGAGGGATGCGCTCCCGACCACGAAGGGTCGGGCCGACCAAATATTGGTCGGTCAACCGACTTCTACACGGTCTATTTTTACATCAACCCGACCAAGGTCACGATGGTGTAGAAGGCCTTGAAGTCCTTGGATGCGCTCACGACCACGGATGGTCGGGACCGAACAAATATTGTTCGGTCAACCGACTTCTACACGGTCTATTTTTACATCAACCCGACCAAGGTCACGATAGTCGGCGGTTCAGCCCGACCATGCAGAAGGCCTTTTATGGTTTCTAGTATAGCTTATGCAAATTTTAAATGTTATTTTCTTTATTTGGGTTTTCTACAATCAATGTATCCCCCCAATACCCAAAATCTTTTCCCGCAAATTCTTCCTATCAGCCCATTCTTCTTCTTCCTCTCTCAGCCCTCTTGCAGCCGTTCCTTCTCTCACATCCCCATCCCCATGTCTTCCTCGATCTTCCTCTTTTCCTTCTATAATCCGGTTTATGAAGGAAGAGTTGCTTTGGCCATCTATTGTCTCTCACTCTCATCAGATGGCCAAACCATTGAAGCCTCCTGGTCTCTATTCCATACACTATATTCTTCTCCCGCCCTATAGTTTCTCTTATAACACTATTCGGTATGTGTAGGAGCCTTGAGATGCCGTAGCTACGTCTTAGAAGGTTCATCTCAAGATTGAGCAGTTTACGGGCATCATGTCTCTTTATTGTCCAAGTTTCAGCCCCATAAAGGTTTGCCCCCAGAAGAAATGAATGATATATTTTCTTTTTCACTTCTAACGAGACCCCTGTCTTCCAGAGGACCGAGTTGAGGATCCTGATGATTTTCTTCTTCGAGATATTTTCATCTCTATGTCCTTGTTGAGTGTCTCATTTATATAGACACTCAAGTACTTGAAGTCCTTGCTGTGAGTCCAATCTTCAATCATCAAAGACGTGGACGGTGAATTAAAGGACATGTACTCCGTTTCCCCTGATTTATGCCAAGACCCTATTTAGAGTACTCCTTTAGGAGCTTCTTAAACATATATATACTGCAGGTAACATTCTTCTGATGTTATGATCTTGTCATCTGCGAATTTTAAGGTGAATAAATAGTCATCTCCAATCTTCACACCCATGTTTTAATGCGTTATAAACATAATAAAAATCTGTCACGTCATTCTTATCTGACAGCAAAGACTGAAAAAAGTCCCGATCAGCCTGAAGAAATTTTGATAGGTCAATAGCCATTAACTGGATCTAATGAGAAATTAAGGTATCAATTTGTTTAATATGAGACTCGGCCCACCAAGCCGAGTATTTTTATTTTTTTTTAACTTGTTTCATCCGGTATTTCAAGGCTTATATAAAAGATAAAATGTTCCAAAAAATACTTTTTTAATCATGGAGGCTAGTATAGTACCTTACAATTACTAAAGAAATATATTTATTACGACCAATCCTATTACATTCTATGAGTATATGTGTAGTAAGAATGGATTGTATAAAGTTTTTTTGGGTTTTTTTCTGACCCTCCTGTAATTTTCAAAATGACAGATTACATATGTATATATATATATATATATATATATATATATATATATATATATATATATATATATATATATATATACATATGTAACACATATATTCCACATTGTAACACATATGTAATACATATAATACATATATTGCTGCTGAAATTGCAATATATATACAGGTGCTGAAATTGCCTTTCTTTACCATGTAGTACTTTAAGGCCCCTTTGCTCTTGCCGCTGTATGCCCAACTTTATTCATAATTTACGGCCTAGCCGTTGCCTTGTATCAAGATGTATGTCAATAACAATGTATACAATATACAATAGTGTGCAAAAAAAAATACAGTTTCTTGCATTATTCTAAAAATATTTTTAAATCTTATTTTAATTCACAATTATATTCCATACGTTTCGATATCAAAAGAAACTGTTATATCCAATTTTTTTTTTACATTAATAATATTATTATTTATTAGTGTTATATTATTATTATTATTATTATAGGGCAGATTAATTATATTACCTTTTATCAGCCGTGGATGGATACTTTGAATCTTCCTTTTTCTTTCGAAAATTGATATTTCGCCAAAAAATATCTCGAGCACATGGACATGATACTATCTTTTCTTTTACCACCATACTGATAAGAACGATACGTCTGCTTGTATTGGTTGTATTTATCATAATAAATAAGGGAGTTGGATATATCAGTGGTAGAGCGCTGAGATGTCGTGCCGAAGGTCTCAGATTCAAAAGAGGGTGACCTACTTTTCTGCAACAATGTACCTGGAATCATGGAAATGTTCAAAATCACGTATGAACCAAGGGAATGGAGAGTTTTCATCAATTCATCAAAAAGGAGTTTTGAAAGCTGTACTTCTTCACAATGGTAACCGATATTCCCCTGTGCCCGTTGGGCACTCATTTGAAAGAATATGAATTGAGTACATTTGAAAGAATGAAACGAAAATCTTGATTTTGTTCTTAATAAGCTCGGGTACCATAAATGGGCCATTTGTGGGGATTTGAACGTTATTTCCATGTTACTAGGTCAACAAAGTCGTTACACAAAGTTTCCATATTTCCTCTGTGATGGGATAGCCGTGACAGGAAACAACACTATGTCAAGCAGACGGGGCCAATCAGAAAGGCTCTTATTCCTGGAGTTAAAAATGTTGAAAGACAAAGTTTAGTGGATCCTAAAAAGATCTTACTTCCACCAATTCATATCAAGTTGAGGCTAATGAAACAGTTTGTGAAAGCATTACCCAAAGAAGGAGAGTGTTTCAAGTATCTTTGCGAACAGTTTCCTGTTATATCCGATGCTAAGCTGGTAGAGGGAGTCTTTGTTGGGCCTGACATCAGACAACTTTTAAAAGATGAAAGCTTTGTCGTTAAAATGGAAATGGAAGAAGAAAATGCCTGGGATTCATTAAAACTTGTTGTAACAAGATTTCTTGGAAACAAAAAAGACCCAAACTACAAAACTTTGGTTGCTGAGTTGTTACAAAATGTTGGGCTGCAACATGAGTTTCTAAGTTCATTTCCTTCACTCACATCTGGACTACTTTCTAGAAAATCTTGGGGCTGTTAGTGAGAAACAAAGAGGACGTTTCCATCAAGATATAAAAGAAATGGAGTCAAGATATCAAGGTCGATGGAATGTCAACATGATGGCAGACTACTGTTAGATGTTAAATAGGGAAAATTCATAAGAACACAGCCGAAAAAGTATCAAAAGAATTTGATGGAAAAAGAAAACGGTTTTACAAATACTTATAATAACTTTACAACACATGTGCATCCCTTATTGTTTTGTTTTTTTTGCTTTTACTTCATGTTAAAATAATAAAAACAAATACAAAATTTTCCGTTTTTTGTACTTTTTCCAAAAAACTTCAACTTTATTTTATAGACAAGCCTTACGTGATAGAAAAAAACCAATGTCATTTTTGAAATCAGCCCAAATAACTACATAAGGATCAGTTAACTATGTCAAAACAATTTTTAATGTTTTTTTTTTGCAGATCTTTGTAATTTCTGAATTCTTTTAACAGCCGAGGATGGACCTTTTGGGCTCTGGAGAGTATTTGAGCCTCATCCAGCCTCTATAAAGTGGGTACCCTTAATTAGGTAAAATTGGGGTTATGCGTGATCTAGGGCTAATCATCTCTCAACAAAACCATTGTCCTAGAAACAGTCTCTACCATGTATTGAGGCAAAGACCCTTCATAGATTGTTGTGGAATATTTTTTTTAATTATTATTATTAGTTGAGTGAGTATAATTTTATTGATAATGCAATGGCTAATGGTACTATATAAAAAATAAAAAATACTATATTCTCAATATTGCACCCAAAATTTTTAATATTCATTAAATGTTAATTTCAACAATAATGTTATTTTATTATTAAATTTAATGTTTACTATTTTCTCGTCAGTGTTTTTTCTTTTAATCTTTACAACGTACCGATCATTGCGTACTGTGAATTATTTATTTAATAAAGAGAAGGTTTGTAAGGTGAATTATATTCCTGAATTTTACTTATTTATTATTTTCTTTACTTCTTGGTCATAGCGTTCGTTTTATAATTATAAGAAGTTCTTAAATACCATGATCCAGGTCAATTTTGTATGATGTAATGTGCGCTCATAGAATGTAATAGGACAGATTGTAATAAAAATATAGCTTAAGTACCATATTAGCCTCTGCAGATTTAAAAAATATTTTTTAGAACATTTTATCTTTTATATCAGCTGGAATACCAGAAAAAAATGTTTGTAAAAAAAAAAAATAATACTCGCAATAGACGAGCCTCGTATTAAAAAAAAAAATATTTTATAAAGATATAAATATTGAAATAGTGGTTCACTTTTCCTTTCCATCTGGGATTTGATTTTGACGTTTACTATCAACCTATTAAAAATTCTTTGCAAGCTAGTCCATATTTTAAGAGGAAGAAAATGGTCCGAATAGAGGTTAAAAAAATTCTCTTAAGTAGCCAGAACTGTTTATTGGAAAGCCTATGTTTCGACCCACATTGCAAGTCTTCTTCAGGGCTAAAATATGTAAAATACAGACAATTAGAATTACATATGGTAAATATTAAAATTAAAACACATAGGCATCAAGATATACCTCAAGAGCAGGTTTTTAAGGGGAATTGTATTTCTAAATTTTACATATTAATTATTTTCTTTACTTCCTGGTCATAGCGTTCTTTAAAATTATCTTTATAGTAACATGGAGTTCATAAAGACCATGACCCAGGCCAAGTTTTCAGACTGGCTTCCTTCCCCTGCGAGATAGTTGGATGGATTTCCTTAAATCACTAGCAATTTCGTTCTCCGCTACTACGTCACGTGGATCTGTTAGGCGGCGGTGGCGCGGCATCCCAATGAGGAGATCGGGGAAGTTGGCAGGGGCTTATTTATCACCAGGACGAGCCGGCTCAGTCCGACCTTCCAATCCTTCCGTCCAATCGATCCTGAGTCCTCGGGGACTCCCTCAAGACCTAGACATTAGGTTTCTTCCTCTTCCAAGTCTCTGCAGATTGCCTCTTTACCTAGTGATTTTCTTAAATATCGTTCCTATTTGGATTACACAAAACGAAAAAGAAAGATTTTTAACGAGTGAAAACTGTGTTATCATTGATCTTATTTTATTTTATCATTATAAAAATCATAGAGCGCTGAGATGCCGCGCCGATGGTCCCGGGTTCATATTCGGTTGTGGCAGATAATTTATGAAATCTGTTAGTAGCAGGGGATGGACCCTGTGGGATCTAGAGATTATCTGGGACTCATTCAATTTCTATAAATGGGCACCATTAACTGGCGGGAAAAAATCTGGGGGTTAAGCGTTTTCTAGGACAAATAACCACCTTGCTCAGCCGTTGTCCTAGAAACAGTTCACTCTTTACCACGCACTGAACACAAGACACAAGGGTTGTTGAGGCACAGGTTTTATTTTATTTTTTTAATAATCATTATTGTAATAATAGCAATAAGGCAGAACGTATCTGAAGCCTCGATGCTGAATCTCTGCTTATCAACCTCTACTACTCAAATCCAAATCCGGTAGATATCTCTAAACGTAATTTTTTCACCAACGCCTCGTTCTACCCCACGGACGTTTACCAGTCTGATCTGAGCTTTGTAATTTTCGTTAGTTTCTAGGCCCAAATTTTTACAAAATCATCTCAGCATGGGCGACGCTATCATTCTATCATTTCAATTATAATAACAGAGCGTATGTTCTTCAATTTCTCGCTGTATATTCTCCTAAATACCTCATTGGTCTCATCCTTAAACGGTTAAAAGGATTACAAATTTTTTAATTCCAATTTTTTTAATTTCGGACAAAAGGCTCAAGCTTTAATCTTCGTCCGAACTCAACTTTTATTGGGGTTTATCGCCTTTATAATAAACATGTTATTAAATGTTAAAAAATATTACTTATGAAAATGAATCATCTTGTTGCACACTCCAGTGAACTTTGAATTTATCAGATTTCAATTTATTATAATAATTTTGTAATTATTTCAATACAATATCTATCATCTACTGAACCCAATACCCTTCATGGGTGGTAATGGTACTTTTTTTTATTAGATAATTGACATTAAATGTTTTTATCAATGAATGTGACAACCTGTAAAGATTTTTTTTAGTAATTCAGACTTTTTTCCACTTAATTTATAATTGATTACTTTTCTTTTTGATTGAAAATAAAATTTAATACAAATTATCAAAAAAATGTGCCGAAATTATTTCAAAACTTAATCAATTATATAGAAAATAAAAATACATAAAAACTGGCAAGGATTAAGTTTAATACAATCGGGAAAAAAAGAGCATTTTTTATTCTGAATAAATTATTGGTTGGTTTTATAAATTAGATAAAGGGTTAGATAGTCCCGGTTGTAATAATAAAAAAAAACTCTTTTTTTACCGCCATCCTTTACAAACACGTTCAAAATTTGCCTCCATCTAAATTCTAGGAGAGTTGCTTCCTTTAGCCTCTTGACCTATATCTCTTATGTGGGTGATTTATAGGTCAGGCTCTTTTTTTTTTTTTTTTTTTTTTAATGTTTTAATGTTTGTACATACTATTCTTTTAAGGGGTTGTCCATTTTTAATTGATAATGCATATTCATTTAGAAATATGTGAATAATGGTGTGTAGAATTATTTGATTGGGTTGTCTTAACCTGATGGTAAGAAATTCTCAGTAGATATTTAACCATTAACAAATGAAACGGAATAAATTTAAAACTTTTATGAGTCAAGTGACTTTAGAATCGGACCACATAAATGAGTTTTATCATTATCCGGATAAAAAAAATAATAAAACATAAACACCTAAATTATATTTAACGTAATAAAAGTTTAATTAAAGTTGAAAACAAAATAATTATACAATAATTTATAGTTTCTCATAAAGGTTAATTAATTTCCAATGTTAATTGATTTCCTACCTGTATGATGTTTGATAATTTATTACAGTTAAATAATGGTTGTTTCGACTAACAGAAGTATTTTAAACTAAATTTAATCATTGGTTATTATTTTTGTTCCTTCTTCACTCACCCTCTGTATTATTCGCCACCGACACAAAAATTCATACTTAAGTTTACTTATAATTTTAATTACTTTTTTTAATATTATTGTTTTCTGTGAAGCACTGGTCCCTCGCTAATAAGGTATTAGAACTTTTTTTTGCAATAAAAATATATTTTTACTGACATAATGGAATCGTTGATATATTCCATCATAGTTTATTTGATTTATAAATATATATTCAATTTCTTCAACAGTTGTGTAATCGATCTTCTAGTCCTATAGATTACAACTGTGGCTGATAAATAATTACTTCTCTTAAGTAATAGTTCTTGTGGGTCTCACTCAGCCTCTGCTGACGCACAGTGTTTCGATTAGTACAAGCTTGGGCAAAAGTCATGTTTAGAATTCTGAAATATAGTATAGGAATATTGTAAAAAAACACTTCAAAACATGGTAATGTAGTTTTTGTTTAAGTCTGACAAACATCGCAGCTTGATGATTAGGGCCAAAGTAATCATAGCATAGAATAAATCAGTGGTATTCAAGGCATCATTTCAACCTCACAAAATTATTGTTTAAGTACTTCTATCGAAGCAATTGTTGAATATGTATATTATTTGTACTGGTAAGTGAATTTTTTTCGAAATTGAAAAAATCTTCTGATAATCAAACTACATTAATTTTTTTTTTAAATGGCCGAAGAATTTTTCCTCATTTTGGACACACAACGTTTCACACAACTTTGAAGTGATGAAAATGACTTGTACCCATTTGCATCCGGGCTAATTTTTCTATATTTAATAGCTACACCTTTCCTATGAATAATAAGACACATTTTAGCCTGCACACTCGAGTACAACATTTTTTTTTAGAGTACATAAGTTCGAGAAGAGATTTTGTTGAAGAATGGTTGAAGCACCCCAAGGAAGAAAGAAACTGTTATCTCTTAGAGTTTTATTCGGCCAAAATTAATTTTTAAAACATACAGAGGACTCTGAAAGGAAAAAAAAATGATTTTGGCAAGCAATTCTTTCAATTTATTATTTATTATACCCATATCTTATTTAGCATTTATTTACCACGACAAAACTTTAATAAGTTTTATGATTAACATTTTTAAATGGATATATGAAAGATGAGCTTTAGTATTTGTGTATGTATATATGTGTACACACAATTATTTTTAAAATTATTATAATTTTTTTTCTTTAATTTCTTTGATTACACAGGCCAACGATGAAAAAACTCTAGTACTGAAAATACCTTATTCCTATAGTTTTTAGGGCGCTGAATCCAAATATGATATTAAAAAAGCTATATCACCCACAATTTCTTCACATTTTATAGTTTAATAAAAAGTTTAATAAATTAAGCGATATTTAAAGAATTGAACAGGTTTAATATTTAAAATAAATAACTGAAAAACTAGGTCTATTGGTCTGTTGGTAGCACTGCTGAAACACATTTGCTGGCCAAAAAAGGTTGATTATTTTTTCTGTTAATAGCTGATGTTTTGTTTACTGTCAACCTAACCTCACTTTCACGTTTCCTGTACATGTGCTCAGTACAATGTCTAATCGCGGTTGTAAAAACTCTGCTGACAGTTTTTGTTATATTTGTGGTGAGTTTGTGATTAAAAAACACCAAAGAAACATTACAGACTTCGTCAAAAAGTGTTATCTATCATAATTTGGAACTAAACTTGGTGATCAGGGTAAATCTTGGGCCCCGCATAATGTATGTTATGTATGTGTCGATGATCTAAGAAAATGGTCGAAAAAGGAGAAAAAAACCTTTAAATTAGATGTTCCTACGATATGGAGGGAGCCAAGAAATCATTACGATGATTGCAACTTTTGCAGTGTCGATATTACCGGTCATAACTCAAAAACAAGAAGGTAATAAGCTACCCTAACCTTCCGTCCGCCATCCAACCAATAGGGCACTTGTAGATTTACCGGTCCCTGAACCACCAGATGATTTAAATTATATTCCAACGAAAGTATTTTCTGATGTACAATCGGAGTAAAATGAACAAGATGATGAAGAATTCCAATGTTTTACAGAAAATGTAGAGCCTAAACTGTTTACTCAAATCGAGCTTAACGACCCAGAGTATGTTTCTATTGTAGCTAACATGCTATAGAAGTTTAAAAAGTTAGGATGTTTGATGAGCCTGGAAGTTCACTTTTTGAACAGCCACATTGATTGCTTCCCGGAAAATTTGGGAGATGTTAGTGAGGAGCAAGGTGATCGTTTTCACCAGGACGTTAAAATGGTGGAAAAACGCTACCAGGGCCGCTGGAACACCAACATGATGGGGGACTACTGTTGGTCACTTCACCGAGCAGTTATAAGCGACTCATCGTAGAAAAAGCTACACAACAAGCTTCAAAGAAAAAAGAGAAAGAAAGTATAGACCAATTCTAGTTGACAAGTTAAACCTTAAACAAGTTAAAAATATAATAGAACATTATATCAATGTTTTAAGTAGCCACTGTAAAAAGAAACCATGCTTATGATGTAACATAGTGTTTCATTAATTCCCCCGTATATTAATATTTTTCTTTCTTTATAATTATTGTTATCAATTTTATGTTTTTTTTCCATTTAATTCGTTTAGTCATTTTTATTTCATTTAATTAGCTCGTAATTTATTTTCATTAATTTTTTATTTTCATTTATTAATTAAATTGTAATTGTATTCTACTCTAAGATATTAGAGTTCATATTTTATTTTCTGTATTACTATTCTAAAGGGACTTGTTCCAGATTAAATACGGATTTTTATTAGTTTTATTATTATAAATTGTCTTAACATATACGTTTTGTTTTATTTTTTCTAATTATAATCCAGGAAATCCTCATAAACTCAGTTGGTAATTAATTAAAACATTTTTTATAATTACATTACTTAATTAGTCGAAAAAATGCAAAAATGCCAAAAAATAATTTTGTCCACCTAGCTCCTATTAATCGAAACACTGTGTGGCGGTTGAGTGTGATTTCGACCAAATCTCTTCCTTGAACAATCGTTGACTTAGAAACAAACCGGTCACTGCCATCCATGTACTGAATCAAATAAATGAGTTGTAGTGTTATTTTTTATGTTTTTACTAACATACATTTGTCTGTCTGGTATTTAAACCCTCCGGAACATTAATGTAAACAATAAAAAGTTCTAAAAAATAATTCTGAGATCTATATTCTAATTAGGTACCTTATAAATGGCTACAGTGATATATTTGTTAAATCTAGTTCAATTATATTCTGTGAGTACATGTTTAACATATGATAAGCTCTTCCTCATACTTCGAACGTAACATTTTTTCACGACTGAGTAACCCTTTCTATACGGCCTTACGCAATTTACTGTAAATAGAAAGGGTTGATTCTACAACAGTACAATAAAACTGCTGTTCCATAAAAATTGATTACTTATTCGTTGATCATAGCTTTTGCAATATAAACATTCTATGATATATTGCGAAATAACTTATTGATGATAAACTGATCAATTCTTTGGAACTTGTAAGTACACCCTATTCATTAAAACTTACACGTGTCATCTATATTTATTTTAGTCTGCTATTTAATGTTTTTACTTAAAGCTCATTTTTTCACTGTCATGGCATGAATATGAGACTAACCTAGTCTCGAAACGTCGCCTTAAGAAGTTGAAAGAAACTGACTGAAACTCAAGAATCAAAACATCATATATATAAAATAATAATCTAATATTTTATTTATTTTACTCTTTTGAGTTTTATGAAACATTCAGGTGGTTAAGAAAATAATTTCATTTTTCTTTTTTTTGTACGAAAATGAAAGAAAAATTTCTTGTTGATAATAAATATTTTGTTGAATTATACCTACATTCGCCATTCAGATTTAGTATCATTTGCCAACTTGATCAAGTGAATCCAACTGAAAAAGGACATGAAATGGATTTCAACAAAAAAATGAAATGTAACATTATTCCCAGTAGGTTTATGCATGATTAATACAAATAAGGTATCGGATGTAAAAACATTTTATAAAATAAAATATATTTAAAAAAATAAAAACTGTTCTATTTATTTTAGTTTTAATGATGGATTGAATTGGTCAGGGGGGCAGTAAAAAATAAGACAAAATAAGTGAAACTTATTTTTTAATTGTGCCAACGTTTCCGCCGACTATATAGGCCGTCTTCAGGGCGAATGTGAGTACCTGTTCGTGGTGACTCGTCAAACACACAACCGTCAACGGTCAATTAAAAAATAAGTTCACTTATTTTGTGTTATATTTGACTGCACTCCTGACCAATTCAATCCATTATTAGAATTATCCAGTCGACTATATTCCAATCAAATATTTTAGTTTGAGTTCTGTAACTAAATCAAATACTAGACAAACGCTCTAAGATCCCAATTAATTACAAAAGACTCATGCACATGAAATTAGATCGATTTGGACTTACGAAGTAGAGCTTTAGGGATCCACTAAGCCAACGAATTTATCACGTATCCAATCTTCACAATCCAAAATCCTTCGTAAAATCCTTAAAGAAAGGTCGTCTTTGTTACTAATAAAGTCATCCATAATGACCTCAATGTTCCATTTGCTGCTCTTTTGGCCCATATCCGATATCAATAATTTCATGACAAACTTTATTCTTATTGAAACAAACTAGTTGCAAACATCTTCTATTCCTGATAATTCTTCTAGACATCTGAAAAGAAGTTGTCCTCGTGACTTTCTAAGCTTAATTTTTTCTTCGCGTACTAACAGTGGGCAGTTCCTCTAATTGCCTTTATCTCATGTCAATCTGTATCATTCATTCAATCTACTTGTTGTATTATTACATTATAAATTTAATAAATTAAAAAAAATCTTTAGTACGCATATTTTCTTTCTCGTTTATTGTTTTATATATATATATATATATATAATCGGTCTAAAGTTTAGGACAAACATTTCTATAAGAAAAGGAAAGGAACTAGAGAGACTTATAGAATTTACATTTTATATCTTTAAATTACAGATAGTTTCAGCACCAGAATTATTAGTGTTCAGGTTAAAAACAAAATATCAGTCCACGGTGACTTGCTAAATAAAATGAGGAAGAAAATGTTCCGGATATAGGGAGAACTGTTTATTGCTCTATGCATAACATGTACCGAAATTACTTTCCAAACACCCTGAAATCTATACCGCAACCCAGACAAACAATTTATCAAACAAACTTTCATTTAATTAATGAACAAAAATTGTTTTAAACGAAATCAAGACAATGGATGGACTCTAAGAAATAATTTACTGTAGTCATATTTTTTTCTATATATGTTTTGATGTAATTATCTCAATAGAAAACAGTTGTTGATTATTTCATATGTCAAATGAATCATCCGCCGCAAGGTTTAACTATTGCAGAAAGTGCTTCCTTAATAACCAAGGTTTTTACCCTAATGTTAGCTGTCTATATTCTGTTTGTTCATGACCCGATGTGTGTACCACCCCATACATTTCATTCACGTTTCAGGTTACTGTAAATAGTTAAGAGGTGGTGGATGGCATTGAATGGGCCTAGAAAGGTTGGGGTGAGCGAGCCCGGGGATAATAAATCATTGAAAGCCAACAAGACTTGTTTGCGGAAGTGGATGGGGGGGGGGCGACCCGAGGAATTTAGCTGATTGATTTATACCAGTTCCTTAGAGCGATCTAAGTGGCACTGGAGCCACCGGAAGCCTTACATTTTTCACAGTACCTCCTTCCCCTCCTTTTACCCCCCGTCCATCCCCTCCTCCTCACCCCATTCCCCCCATCTATCCCCTCCTCTTCACCCCTTTTCACCAACTTTCCAAAAGGAAACCCCTTGAGCATGGTCAGCACAACAACACAGTTAAACTTACATTATTACATAAACTTATTTACTTCTCTTTTCCTGTTCCAATCCTAGTTTTGTAAAGAAAAAAAATTATTTGATAACTTTTCCTATTTGCCCACGTACCTAATAGCTATATAATAGATAAATTATTTTTAAATGAAATTGGTTTTTTATATTTAAACTGATGTGTAGCAATTTTTTCAAGTGAAAACTTCTTTACTCGCATTTAGCGATTTTTGGTAGGGAGCATACGTGACATGCTCGTGACGTAATGCGGGAGACTGGTGGCATCTAACGGTCTTTGCATGAGTTATACAATCTGTTTTAATCAACTTTAGTTTAAAGGTTTTAATTCCAGTGATGTGAGAATAATTATATTTTACTATAAAAGTCGTTTGATAGTTGTGCGATTCATACTAATAATAACTTAAATCATCAATAGCTAGTTGAACTTTTCGTTTTTCTCAAAATATATTATTTTTTATAGTTTGTCTTGGATTATGTAATGATTAAAGTACTAATGTTCTAAGTATTGCTGAATTTAACGATGATAATAATGCTAAAAATGACAATAAAGTTCATTAATATCTATGAAAATACACATACAAGGTATAAATAATATAACTGCAATTAATTATTATTATTTCAATTAAGTTTTGTTTTAATTGTTTTATGTTTTAAATAAATAAACTATTTAACTATTGACTTATAAATTTAAAAAATTTACACAGTTATTCCAATGCTTTGAGTTTTCACTTCTGTCGGCCTATTTAATTTGTATTTATATAATTAGCTAGAGTTGTGGAGTGATCAGCGGCCTTAATTTTGTCCGGAGAGAGTTAATCTTATCATTCTCATAGTTTGTTGGCTTATAATTTAGTAGTAGTATAAACAATAACTCCATTTCAAGCGAATGTCTGATTAAGCAGCTTATTAACTACTGAAATATATTAAGTACATGAAACTTAAATTGTAGAAAATTCAACTAAACCACTAATTCATCGGGGCTGTAGATATATATTTAACTGCGAAGCAGCCCATCCACAAAATCATTTCTATCCTCTATTTGTAAGAATATGAAAAATTATGATAATTGATTGACGGTCATGAACAGGTCTCTATGCCTTTTTATTTCCGATTGAGTTGCAGGTGGGTAGGGTAATACAGAGAAGGAAAACAAAAGAACTATAGGATACTGATGAGGTTATGTTGAAAATGTGGAGTGTAGTGTTATTCGAAATGAAAAATGTTATTGTGATAGTTTTCCTATTGGTCGACTTCTTAATAGCTATACACATTCTTTTTATAATTCATTTTATGATATATTTTACGGTATAGTTATTGGTTATTACCCCGGCCCAATAATTTAGTCTGAACTTCTAATCTCATCAGAGTACAATATTCTTTTTCTATATCGGGACTTAGTAGCACAATACCCGCAGAACACTACAGTCAAATATATTACACGTTGGAACCTTTCTTATATATAATAAATAATAGATAGTTTTAAATATTATTATTGTTTGTTTTTACATATATTACACTGGAAAATTACCGGTTTTGTTAGATATATATTGTCAATTAGAGATGAAGCGGGGACCGCACTTTTGCAGAAATGGCTGACCACAGGATGTGAGTGGCTTTTCAGGAGATACTCGACCGGGCAATCAATAGCTCAACACGTTTAACTTTTGCCCTCATTAACCATCTCATCTCCCGCCCCTGCTCATGAACAAAACCACCTTAAACTTATTTTTATACCTCTATCAGAAGCTTAAACTATAAGAAGAAAATAAAAAATTTTGGACAAATAAATAATTTAATTTTTTAAGTATATACTCCTTGGACACGGGATATAATCTCATATCTCATAAGTTTTATGAAAATTTAAAAATATACTCCTATATGTAACCACTTGCTAGTCAGTAACTTTTTCATATTAAAATGCTCATAGTATTTGTGCATGATTTGTAAAATATCTTTTTATCTTATTTTTCATTCCTCAACTTTTACTCTCATGGAGTGCTGGAATAAACCCCCGCTTTGGAATCAATAAACGTAGCTTTGCTTTGCTAATGAAATTGCTTTGGCATCTGCTGTGTCTATTATTGGGTTACATCCATCAATATTCATGGCTACCATCCGGCAGGTGTAATATATCTGATTGGAATATAAAAAAAAATGGTTGATGTGATAGCTTTCATTGAGGAAATCAAAACATGAATAAATAATCAAGTACCTATGTAATGAAATAAATACAAAAAAAAAAGTGCCATCGTCATTGTTATTATTTTTTTTACAATATAAATCGGCGATAAATTACGACTACATTTTTAGATTTCAAAATAATATTCTATTTTTATCAACAAAAAGACCCTAAGGTTCGAAGCCGATACCACCAATCGCATACTATAAACATCTGTTCTATTAGCGGCCGTGATTCGACCCCTAGGAGTCTGGAGACACCTCTGGAAGCATCCAGCCTGTATGAAAAGGCTAACTTTATAAGAGTTAAGACCTAGACGGTTGAGCGTGATCTCAGCAAATAACCTACTTCCACAGCCGTTCGCTTGGAAACAATACAGTTCATATCATGAAATAAACAGAACACACTTCATCATGAATTATAGTTCGCAGGTTACCTCTTTATTTTTTTAATGTAAAATAATAAACTTTACTGGAGTGTCCGGCGAAAAACAGACTAAAAGTCACGGCCTGCAGCGGGAATTGAACCAGGATTTCAGGCATGGCAACTCAGTACTCTACCACTTAACCACTCCGCTCCCAAGACATTATTCCTCTTTTTAAATATTTTTATTTTTAAGAGAAAAGATTTGTCCTGGCCGGGATTTGAACCCGGGTCTTCCGCATCTCAAGTGCGGCACTCTCCCAACTGAGCTACCAGGGGTCGTAAACAGGGCAGACAAATCCTTTCTCTTCCGATCCTATATCCCAAAATCTCGCAATTTTTGCGATGTATATACGGGGACGAAAGTACCATTACTTTTATTTATTTTTTTAAAATTAGGATGTCGTTGACGTACTTCAAATTTTTATATTTATAAATTATATTTATTTTATTTTAATTAATTATAATAAATAAAATATAATTTATATTATTCCTCTTCATTCAGATAAAAGCCAACCTCGCGACACATCATGCGCCTTCATTCAGATAAATGGCAAACCCGCAATGCAATACGCGCCTTCATTCAGATATCAGCCTAACCCGCAATACATTATGCTCCTTTCTTTTAACTGTAACCGAATTTATTTTCTTTACTTTGAACAACGGAAGGTACAGGTCCTAGCAGGTTCGTACTCAGTTCATCGTTTTCAGTGTTTGCCCAACTATGATCCGATTCATAACGTAGTAGGCATTGTAGTATTTTCACTGAGTTTATTGAATCTATATTTCAATTTTTAAATCGTTAACTATCAAATATATCACTCAATTTTACATCATACAAGTATAAATGAGATAATAATTCATTTCTTAAATAATTAAAACTTCCTGTTTCACTATTATACTACAGCATGACTAATGATTTTAACGGCTTATTAAAAAATTAAATGATTATGTACAATCTAATTTGTCAATTAGAGTATACTGTAAGAATTAATATTAGTTTGTCTTTTTGAACATTAGATTCTGCTTAACCGGATGTCTATTGTCTAGAAATTCTACAATTTATTTATCATTTTATATCAAGTTTATTCATTCTGAGATTAAAATATTAATAATTGAAGAAATTGAGAAAGTCTCCTATTGGAAGTATAAATGAGATAATAATTCATGCTTTAAATAACTAATAGTTAAATAATGACTTTTAACATTTTTAAAAAACTAAATTATAAAACATTAAAAGATTAAATGAAGCAGAATTCCTAAATCAAAATAAATTCCAAGAAGCCATATTATTTCCTCTCTTCTTCTTTATTTGAGATCGAAAAATTCAAATCAAAACTAAAATTCAAAGATAATGACTTGAAATTTCTTCCATCTGCTGACAATATATTGGAAAACATTACAACTTACACAACTTGTATAAGTCGTAAAATGGGTTGATACAGGGGTAATCCCCTTCTGCATCATGTCTCACTTAAATTGACTTGATGTTGCCTTAGAGAACAGTTTAAGACTTGTAAACACTACAGTCGCTACATTGTACTGAACCTAATTCCTTCATGAGTTGTTGTACTACATTTCTTTTTTTTTTTGTATGCGGTTATCCTCCGCTTTATCCTCGATTCCGCCCTACTGGTTCCATTGTGGAGTTTTCACAGTTTCTTGGACTTCCCCGAACAGAGCCTTAAGGGCCTATTCTTGCACAGAGGCTGTTGAGAGTGGCCGGAACTCCGCGGAGCGGAAAGGAGTTGCAGATGGAAAACACGGAGGCTAAATTAGGCAGCGGCTCGGACCAGCGGACCCGAATCCTCGCTGATCCCCCTGCGGGCTACCTCCGTCGCCTCAGATTAGCGATCCCTCAACTTTAACTTCGTTATCTATCCCTGCCCTCTCTCTCTCTCTACTTATCTCTTTTAATTCCCAACTTCTCAAACCATTCTATCTCAATTAGTTTTGGAAATAAAACGTAATGAAGAAATTCAAGATAGCATAATTTTCCTTAAAAAAAAAAAAATGTACCACTACAATCCGTAAAGGATCTGGGGTTCATTACATGCCAGAGACCGTACTACAGGGAAGTAAATTGTTCTAAATCATAGAGGCTGGATGAGCCCCAGGAGGGTCCTAGATTCCATATGATCCATCTCCGGCCGCTAACAGACTAAATAAAAGTCTTGCCAGCAGCGGTTTGAACAAGGATTTTAGGCCGGACAACTCAGTGCTCTACCGCTGAGCCACTCCGCTCCCTACTAGAACTAAATAAAAATACTTTATTAACAGGTAATGCAGGCCAAATATTGGATCGTTTAATTTGAATTATCCACTTTACAATTTCTAGAACTCAAAGTGGAATGATTGGACTTCTGTTGTTTACTATTTTTATGTTTACAGATTGTAATTCTTATGTAAAACCACCAGGCTTACTTAATGTTTGCAGACTCAAATGATTATATATTTATATGATGGATAGTATATAAATTTCTAAATAAGTATATTGTGAACACTTTCGTCACAGTCAATTTAAAAAAAAATAAAAATCTTATGTTTTAGTACAAATGATTTAAAATGCCCTCACACGTGTGCATTTTTATTTGAAAACAAAGATTTTATTGATCATTTTTTTATGTTTTGTTAAACACGTAATTGAGTTATGAATACGTAACAGTAACCCAGATATAATATTTACAAAACACATTACATCAATAAGTTCCTATATGTTGATGTAACCATATAAATGAATAAAAATGCATTAAATGGTTCTACTATAAATAACATTAGCAATGAATATAAAGAATCTGAAATAATTTCAAATAAAATATAAAATGTTTTGAATATTTTGAAGGACTAAAACCATCCTTAACTGGAAATTTTAAGTTATCGATACATCCTAAAAAGTTGTGTAACTATATAAAATAATAAACTACATTGATTAATTTTGAAGACTTTATAGAAAAATATCTAGTCGTAAATTCTGAAACAAATGCTTTATCTTAAATTAAATACAAAAACATGGCTACTTCTTAAGAAATATGATTCTGAAATGATATAACACCCTGTGAGTGTTGAGATTTCCTTTGTTATAAATTCTAAAATCTATTATATAAACGACACTAATCCTTATAAATATTCCGGCTTGAGCATGAATTGACCAACTATTTCCTTACTATGAGGTCTTATCTTTGCATCAATTTGAAAAATAATTTTTTTTAAGTCCTAACCTTAGGCGATCCGTCTACGAGGACCAACAATATGTGACGGCCGGCCACTGGATGTGATGGTCTCGTAATCGAAAAATTGAGAACCGGACCGTCGAGGAAAAATGAATTAGCTCGGTCGCAACAGTGTACGTATGATTGTATAAAAAAAAAATATTTACAACAAAATAAAGTTTAATGTTTGATATTTATACAACGGAATAACTATTTTTTAAATATATAATCTATTGTAATAATACCAAAAATAACCAACTAGCGCTAGTGGAGCATATGTCCCCTTCTCCCCCCGTAGCACTGGATGATGAGGAGAGTCCTGCTAGGCCTGCAAAGCAATGCTGAAGTGGGATTGCGCCATATCGAGAAGAGGCTTAGGGAGAAAATAGCGTTTGTACGCCTACTTTCCCCCTGAATATACTTCACAAGCTCCGGTGACTGACTTGCTTGACCGGCACTCAGCATGTAACCCAGTCCGAAGTACCAGTAATAACTCCAATTCCTTCTAAGACTTTGTTAGACCACCAGGCGCTAGACGTACTACGGAAGGCAGGTCACAACTTTTTCACTTTATTGCCTTTTCTTCACTTTACTCTGGACGACTGAGGTTTACTTTTACCTTCATATTGTAAGGTACGAATATCAGATAGAGTAACTATAACCGAATTTGTCAATGGAAATTTTCATTTCCCTATAATTAAAAATACCGGACAGCATAGCCAATGGCGAAGAGTTAAATCCTTATGTTATAATTGTACTTTTTAAACACTAGTATGATTTTCAGCTAACTTAAAAAAACTCTGTTGCACTCAAAGTAGATATCTAAATACAAATTAGTATTTGATGTATAACCACTTGGTTAATATTTAATTTTGGTCACTTGATTGGCCGTCCCTTCTGTGATAGTCTGACTCCTTTGTGAGTGACCCAGAGCCTGGAGAGATTAGCATTCCCCTCCGACCGAGGATAACTTCATTAGCGCCCTGGCTTCCTCCTTCCTCGAGGTTTTTCTACCTATTTATCCTGTCCCTACTTTCCTCCACTGGTAATTAGCCCACTCTGGTGGTGGTAACAAGACCTAACATAGGTCCTCACCACGTCCCTGCACGTCGAGACTAAAAACGTGTACGGAATGTTAAGCAGAACTCGTTTTTGTACTATTTTTTTGTCTAAGTTACATTCAAGAAATGTTTTTTTTTTTTCTTCCATTTGTATATATACAAAACTTCTCGACATAAATACTATTGTAATAAATTAAAAAATAAATTTGGTGTTAGATTAAGAAATTGTAATAAATTAGTTTCCAAGCACCATTTCTGTTAACGTTGCATATTCGTGTACCGGAAGTGGTCAGGTTTTTAAAAATATTCCCTCTCGAAATAAAGAAATTAGCCAAATGACTCCACCAGGGCGCTGCACCTTACAGGAGTGAACTAAAAATGTTTACGCCAGCGGGAATTAACCTTTATAATAAGCGGTTTTATTCTAATAAGTCAGAGTTTAAAGGCTAGTACTCCAGGGCCTGAAGAGTCCTGATCTGCCCGGAAGAAAGATTAATTCTGTAGGTAGGAATATTTCTTATTACTGTAGTTTCAGTTGATGATAATGAAGAGCCAATCAATTATGATATTTTTTTCTGTTTGTAACGATTCAATAACTAAGCAGATGGGATTATGAATCGTATATTATGTTTTAGTTATCAGTTCCATTATTAATAGTTGTATTAGTGTACCTTTATTTTTTTTATATAATAGTGTTTTATTTTTGGATGTTTTTGGTTTGTTTTCTTCCTATGTAACCTTGACTGAACCTTTTTCCCAACCAGCCTTTTTCAGGTGTCCACGAAGTCCAAGCTAATTATAGTGCTTTTACTGTAGCATCCAATTTACACAAGCCCAAAATTTACAAATATCAACTATCTACAGTAAATTGCTCAACTAGTGCTCCAAGAGGGCAAACCATTGGATCGTAGGCAATTTTAACGCTCATACCTCCTGCAATAATAACTCTTGTAACGAATCTGGTAAAATTATCTTTAAAACGCCCTACATCGTGGTGCACCTGAACACCCACACATTCATGCATAGGGAGAATGGGACACTCACATCCACGGTTATTCTCCTGCTCACTGGACAGCCACACCATTTTATCGACCATAGACGGAGAAGCGCTATCTCCACCTCCACCAACGAAATATAAATATCGAGAGGCAGACTGGGAGGCCTAAAAAGCACAGGCATACCATAATTTCTCAACAGATCCCACTCTCCGTATGCGGAATGAAACAGACAAATATACACGGTTTTTTACAGATTCTATAGTTATAGGATAAAGATCATACGATGGGTTCCTGACCCAGGAACCACTATGTTTTATCAATATTGTATCAATATTATGACATTGCTTGTTGAGGAGTTCACTGCACAACAGGACAAGGTTACTTCCTGGGTCTAACCAGGTGCATCCACCCTTATCCCTCCCACATCTCCTATCCGTGTATATGTAGCTCTAGAATTAAGAGATTTTGTCTACTGTCAGAGCTGGTCACCTATAGATCACTAAGACTTGTAATGTAATCTGTACCTCTGTTTATTAAAGTACTATTTAAGACTGACTCTCTTCTCGACTTCGATATTTCTATCACTGATGCCGCAGACACGACCATACCAAAGTTTAGGCCACTTCCGTCACTGCGTCCCCTACCAGATCACATTCTTTCACTTATTGCGCAAGGCGTACAGACCAGGGATCATGAGGTGAAATCGGTAGTGAATTCCCTTACTACTCAGATTCGCATTCTCATGAAACAATGGCGGACTGAACAGTGGCATGAGTAGCTCCCCCATGAATCCACGGCGATCACCGTAAATTACTCAAGATGAGCACGAGGAAGAGAAGCTCTACATTATTACACGACGGAAACAAACTGTTGACAGATGAGGAACAAGCAAGTAAGTTCGCTGATCACTACAGTCCCACTATAGCCCGTCGAAATATCAGTACGACCAAAATCCTTAACGAAGAAGTAGGAAATAATTATATGTTTGTTTCACCAAAGCAGCTAAAGGCTATACTCAATACAAACTATACTCCTGAAATAATTACCAAGAAGAGGGATAGCTTGCCTGACGAAACCTCTACAACTCATGTCTCTGGCTAAGATACTTTCCTGAGGCACGGTAAAGAGCTATCCTCTTTCCGCTGCTGAAGCCAGCGAGAAATGGTATCAGCCAGTCGACTTAATAAGTCGACCAGTAAAGTTTTTGAGAAAATTATCTGTAACAAACTTAATAAAGTAAAAGTAGATAAATTAAATGTTAATTGTTAAGGCTCTCGTCTGTGGTCGTACGTGCTTACTAAACAATTCACCCATCCAGTTCTGGCAAAAAGACCGGATATACGTCAGCACTTTTCAAGTCAATCCCGAAATTGATCAAAACCCATTATTAGGTTTATATTTTCAAGCTAAGTTTTGCATATCCATTCCAACTTTATAAATTACAAAACGTATAAGGCAGTGATGTAATAACGTAACGTGAGGTCATTTGACCGGCCTTTAACTGTCCCTACCACCAAGCAGCCTGCAGAATAAGTATTGAATTACTTGCTTTAAGCATAAACAAAAATTTCTGCTTATTGACTCATGAAAACATACCAACATATTCTTGTTACTTAACTTGTATAATTAAGGCAATTTCAATTTTCTAGTCAACAATTGCTTTTATTTAAATTAAAACCGAAGCTTTTGTAAATACTATAATAAAAAAGGACACGATGTTTTATTCGAAGCGGAGTTTTGTTCTAACTTTTAATTGAAAAAGGCCGACTTTTTGTTTCCGCCAAGATTGAAACGCCCATTGAAATTTGCCGAAGAACAAATGGTCTCTTTGTCACATTATTCATTTTGAATAGAGACTTGGGAAGAATGGCTATAAAGCAGGCAATTCCAAGCAATGTATAAACCAATTATGCCCCCCTCCCCTCCAAGAATTTTCATTTACTCTAAACAAAAAAAAAAAAAGAATCATAAGATTGACTTTTTTATTTAGTCGCAATAAAGTTCTAATTGAATATAATAATTGGGGCGGTGAAAAGAAGTTAAAAAGGGGAGCGGTGATTGCTCGACTAAGAAACAGCTGAGCTGGTGGATTTTATATTATTTTTCCTTTGACTTAGATCAGCAACCCTCGGCTTAGGGATCGGGCTTAACAGCTTCTGAGGGCTTCGCTTTTAATGAACAGGGCATTATATTCTAAATTGTGTTTGGCCTTAAGTCCACGCTCCAGTTAACACCGCCAGACCTACAACTGCCTCATAAACAATTATTTCAAACATAATATAAAAATATAGGTATTTTTATTCTATTATATATAATCCGAATCGATTGTTTGCCAATTATTCCATTAGTTGCCAGCTTGATGGTAGAGATAGTATCGCCAAGTGAAGTCATATAAAACTAGAATGGCTAGAAAAAAATTACATAGATAATGGATAGATAGACAGATAATTCAAGATGAGTAATTTCAGAAATGGAGATATTAGAGACAGGCTGGTCGTGACCGAAGGAGTTCTTGTGAGGATTGGAAGGAACAGGCTGCGATGGTACGGACACTGCCAGCGGATGCCAGACGTAGGTAGCCGAATAACTTTTGCTACAGACTTTTGCTGTGGCCAAGCGGAGGAAGAAGAGGAAGACCCCGAATCCGGTGGAAGCACTGCGTGGAGGTGGAGATGGCCGGCAGAGAACTTGAGGAGAATGACTGGTGGAATAGGGAAAATAGGAGGGACGCTCTGACTTAACCAGGCAACCCATTGAGAGAAAAAACCTGCAAAAGCAAATGTAAGCAAGTAATTTCAACTGCAGTAATTTCCTGGCTAATGTAACCTTCATACTATTTATAGGTACAGGAAATTATGCCAGATTATAATACCAAGATATGTACATATTGGCTAGCTTAAGCTAGGATACTTTGAAAATCTTGAATTTAAAAAAACGGTCATTTTTGTATACACCCTATTATTATTACACTTTCTTTTAAGTTATAGATATTAATATCTATATTTGTATGTATTTTCTAGGTTAAATATCCTAGGTTATTGGTTTTTTACTTATTTATTGGGAAGAAGTGGTAGGACACCACCGTTATAGATAAGATAGTGACATAAAAATAACGTAATGTGACGTCACTAGACAACAAAAGTTGTACCTATTTTTGTAACTCCATTGCAACGCAACCACCAAATCATTTCTATGTTCTATTGGCTAAAATATGAAAAATTTCGATAGTTAGTTTACGGTCACCAATAGGTCTCGAGGCCTTTGTATTTCCAATCTCATTGCTAGAAAATTATTTCGACACTTTCTTAAATTGAAAAAGATACCATTTTGATTCCCCAAATTCAAATCATTCCAAATGTATAACTGCGTAGTTTCTCGAAGAACCGATAATTAAAAAAGAAAACAAAACAATTATTTACAAATCATAAACATTAAATGTGGAGGAAAATGGTCCGGGTGGAGATCAAAAAATGACTCTTAAGTAGGGGTTTTTTAATGTTTATCGTCAAAAAAATTAAAGCATATAGTCGATAACTTTTAACATAGAGGGTAAAAAGGTGAAAGTGCAGGGAAAACAACAGTACAAGTTATAACGATACGGCCACAGATTTATTGGATATAACACTGTATAAACACATATAGACAGACAGATACTTCACATAACTACGATCCAGTCACAACAATAGTAGGACGCCAATTGACACAATGGCCGAACACCAACATGGATGTCATCGTACATCCCAACATTATCTCAACATTCACTTTACAGTGTTGTCTGTCTATAATACAATACTTAAAAAACAATATAGATTACATACAAAAGAGAAATTACTTCAACAATAACTATCACATCACTACTTCCTCTCGATTTCAATCAAATGTGCAACTTAGTCATGAATTTATAATAGCTAAAATATCTAATAACCCATTGCATGAGTACACTAAAAATGGATTTTTTTCTGACTTTGGATACGATGCTCCGAAATAATAATAATCGAATATTATTGTAATAAGCATTGAAAAATACATAAAATGAAAAGTATCAATTTTGCCAATATAGAATTAGGCTTTCTAAAAACATTTTTGAAAACACTTGATAGCAATTGGTTTATTAGAGTTCACTCAGGAGCAAAAAAATCAAAAAAAAAAAAACAATATAGAAAAGAAATAACTTGCTTATAGTTTCATCCATTAACCCTATACCATTCATCCTTCGCCACTTACCTCGGAAAGCTGTTCTCTTTCTTACCCTCATCTATAATTCAATCATGCGCACAACTTATTTTCCGCTCCTTTGGAAACTTTCCATAATTAAAATGATACCTAAACCTTCTAAACCTGTCACTAATCCTTCATCTTATCGTCCAATTGCACTCCTCCCTATAATGTCTAAACTATTTGAAAAACTCTTCCTTAATCGCATAAAGCCTATCCTCGAAAATAGCGGAGTGATACCGAACCACCAATTTGGCTTTCGTTCTTATCACTCAACTGTACAACAGTGTCATCGTATCGTGGATGCAGTATCTATCGCTTTCGAGAAAAAAGAATATTGCTCAGCGATATTTCTTGACATTGAAAAAGCTTTTGATAGTGTCTGGCACAAGGGTCTTCTCTGGAAAATAAAACCTCACTTACCTCCTACATACTTTTTAATTCTTCAATCTTATTTCCAAGACGGATTCTTCTGTACTTCCGTTGACTCTTCGATTTCCTCCTTCTTTCCTGAATACAGGGGTGTACCGCAAGGCAGTGTTTTAAGCCCCATTCTCTATTCTGTTTACACCTCTGATATCCCGGAGCATCCTTGCACCAACATCTATACCTTCGCTGACGATACAGCCATTATTTCTTCTCACAGAGACCAAATCATAGCATCTATAGCTCTTCAAAATCATTTATTTGATTTAGAAAAGTGGTTCAATAAATGGGAAATAAGAATAAACGCCTCAAAATCGAGCCATGTAACCTTCTCTCTACGCAAAGCTTCGTGTCCAGCAGTCAAAATTGACAACGACGAAGTAATTTCCAAAAATTATGTACGTTATCTCGGACTATACTTGGACAAAAGACTAACATGGAACGTACATACAAAATTAAAAAGACAAGAACTGACTAGACGGTACAAACAACTATCACATCTACTGGACTACAGATCTTCACTTGACTTACGGAACAAACGACTTATCTATAATAGTATACTAAAACATATTTGGACATATGGAGCAGAACTTTGGGGTTCAGCAAAAAAAGTTCACATACACAAGATACAAACAACACAGTCCAAAATTCTCAGAAAAATTGTTAATGCACCATGGTATATTTCGAATCACACCATACTCAACGACATGAACATTCCCACTATAAAATCATATATTCATACCAAATACATGACATTCCACTCATCGACACAATATCACCCAAACCCACTCGTTCTTCCGCTTTCCTACTCCCTGTTACCTGGACTTGATAGAAAAAGGTTAAAAAGACATTGGCCAAGAGACTTACTCACCTATTGATTTTTATCCAATCATCGAAGTTTTATGATCATAGAAGAGCTAAGTGCGCAGGTGCAAATGAAAATTAAATAATAAATAAATAAAAAAAAATATAATATAATATGAATATAGCTTATTGGCTGGGATGGAAGAAAGGTCAAAGATCTAAAAAAAAAGTAACTACTTATACTGATTATGTTATCATCAATTTACTCAGGCTTGACCATAAAACTACTCTGCGAATGATTTAAAATAAGATATTTGAAGCCTCCGATGTATTCCCACTCTTCCTTATAGACCTTTTCTTCTGAAATATGAATGGCTTTCTTACCTTTTGCTTCGTCTTTGAGTTCTTTGACCCTCCCGAACCGAACCCATTCCCCGGTACAAGTAGTGATGGGCTTAACTGCTACTTTTCAGTAACAGCTCTACTCATTACTGTGATTTTTGTCACCTGTGATTTCTTAACTGCTACTAACTGCGATTCGTGATTCTGTCGAAATGCTACCAACAGTAATTGCGTTGGCGTTCTTAATTCCACATCTTGAATATAACGATCACAGAATACGCATTATAAGGATAATAATTACTTTGACACTTCTATAATTCACTATAATCCTATCAATTTACATACAGATGGAATTATTTTCAATACCCTATATAACGTAAATTTTCCCTTATGGTTTAAGCCATTCAAGATGACGATTTTTTTCGAACACGGTCCCCAAGAGTGAATATTTTTTCTTTATATTAAAAATCAACAATAACTTAGAAATAAACTAGTGCTAAATTATGGAAAGGTTTCAAAGGTTTATTAAAATATCAAAAGAATAGTTTCACTCATATTCTATCTGTTATTTTATTCATATATTTTAACAACTATGATCTTGTAATTTGCATATAAGTATGTACTGTAATGGATTCCCATTACCATTATTTTTTCTATAGGTAATTTACAAGTAAATAGTTATACCTTACAATAAACAAGCTGTAAATAAATATCTGACTTTCCCTTTTATTTAAACATTCAAATATAATTTAAATTTATTACTGTGCAGTTAATTTTCTACAATAAAATTAATTGAGTCGAATTAAGGCAGCAGCCTATCAGAGTTTATTACTGTAGAAAAAGATTTTCCAAGAGTGCAATCCCTGTTACCCTAACAGCGCCCTAAAAACAGTAATAACTCTTTTCACCTAAATCACAGTAGTCACAATCACGCTTCAATTCCGTTCGCCGACAACTAGTTCCCATATGCGAAGAACAGTTTAGAACTGTTACTGTAGTCACAATAACAATCACGCTTCAACTCCGTTCAGTTCTATCGCCAATCATTGTGAAGAACAATTTGGAACTGTGACTGATGAATTTGTGTCCACAGTTAGACCTGTGACTTTTGAGTAACAGTTCGTGATTATTGGCCCATCACTAGCTGTGATTTAGAATAGAATAGAATAGAAACAAAATTTTATTCTGGGGCCAGGTCCCTTCAGAATAACATAGTTGAATAAATATATATTTGGCCAAAGGCCTACATCAAAATAAAACAATGTTTACATAATATCTTGAAAGTAATTATTTAAACAGGTATGTTTTAGTAGAGAATCAGAAAATGTAATACAAAATTAAAATTAAAAAAACTGACAATTTTACAATCCAAAGAAATAGGCTTATAGAAAAATAAGTGAATAAATAACAGCATCTAATAATACAAACAATGATATCATTATGGGTGAGGAATATTTACAGTAGTTCATCAATCAATCAAGTTGAATATATATATATATAAATTATTTATTGATTATAAAGCTTCTGATTGGGAATTTAGAAGATGTAGGAAAAGTTTGGATTTAAATGAGGTTAAAGAAGACGCATGACGGATATCGAGAGGGAGTGAGTTCGAAAGAGAGATAGAACGGGCTAGAAAGGAACGCTCAAAAGTTTTGGTTCTATGGGAACGGATATAAAGATCAGAAGGGAGAGATCTTGTGCCCTGGGATTGGATAGAGAATTTGAATTGCTGGAGACTATAGATATAAGAAAGAAACAAGGAAGTAAAGTCTACGGTTAGAAGGGAAAAGCCACTTTACCTCAGCGTAACGGCGGGAAACATGAGATCTCCTCGGAGCGTCGAAGACAAATCGAAGTGAACAGTTCATAATTCACTTCAGAATCTCCTCGAGATGCCACCATATGCCACACAACCATAGTCAAAGTGAGGAAAGATAAAAGAAGTGATGAGGAGCTTACGGATAGGTAGTGTTAGAAGATGCCTGGAACGGTGAAATAACTTTAGAGAGCTTATTGCTCGGCGGGAAATTTGGGCAACGTGGGGTTTCCGTGAGAGGGATTGGTCGAAAATGATCCCGAGGTTTTTAACATAGGAACTGAAGGCAATTTGATCATTTAAGGTTAATTGGGGAAGTGAGTTGATAGATTTAAGAAGGGTGCTGGAACCAATTAGGATGGCCTGAGTTTTAGCAGAATTCAAGTTTGCCCAGGCACTGATCCTATCTAGGTCACCTTGAATTTTGTTGAATGCAGCTATTATCTCAGATCTGGGAATCATCGACGTACAGATGGTGGGAACAGTGGAGGATTGATTTGGGAAGGTCATTAATGTAACCGTTGAAAAGGAGTGGGGAAATACTAGAACCCTGTGCCACTCCTGTGTTCAGTGGTAGGGAAGAGGAAAGGGGTTGATCCATATTAATTGATATGGAGACTGCTTGAGTCCTATCCGAGAGGAAAGATTGGATCCAGAGTGTGGAACTGTTGGAAAAGGAAAGAAATTTTAGTTTAGAGAAAAGGATGGAATCGAATCGAAAGCTTTTGAAAAGTCGAGTAGAATTAATACTGTTTTTTTTTTTTTCGTCCATGGCAGTATGCATGTCAGTGGTGATTTTAACGAGGGCAGATTGTGTGGAAAGGCCAGGACAGATGCCTGATTGAAGTGGATCAAGGAGTTTGGACTGTTCCAGAAAATTTGACATTTGGGATTGAACTATTCGAGGGGTTTGGAAAGGTTAGAGAGTTTAGAGATAGGGCGGAAATCATTTGGGTTTGAGGGATTACTATTACTTTTTTCCAGGATGAAGGGAAAACTGCATTTTGTAGGGAAAAATTGTAAATGTAGAGAAGAGCAGATAGAATTTCGGGGATGCATATTTTTAACAATTTGACGGGAATGCCGTCAGAACCGATGAAATTAGAGTGGGATTTCAATAGGGAGGAGATAAGGTCGGTGGGCGAAATGTCGGAGAAATAAAAGTTGTTATGGTTAAATGATGGTGCTATTGAGAAAGTAGGAGAAGTGGATCGTGAGCTACTAGAGAACGACAAAAAATGGGTGTTCAATTCATTAGGTGAAACCGGTAAGATTACAGGAGAAGGGGATTAATAAAGTGAGAGTTTCCGTAGGATTTGCCATTTGGATTTAGAATCAGGCGTGGAGGAAAGGGCTTCATGAAAGTATTTGGATTTCGCCTGCCTTATTTAAGCTTGCGTTAAGTTGCGAAGAGTCCTAAACACTTGATAATCGTCGGTCCGTCTTGTCTGTCCGTCTATAGCGTCTGCGGGCTGCGTCGCGCTTCCTCTGCAGTTCTTTTATGTTTTGACCAATCCAAGGAGAGGGTAATCTACGTAAGGCTGTAGTTTTGAGAGGAGCATGGGTGTCCAGGATACTAATAAGATAGGAAGTAACTGTGTCAACCATGGAATCAATAGTGGAACAGGAATAGTTTTCACTCCAATTCAGGAATTCAAGGGAAGACAAGATGCTTTCGCGACTGATAGCATATAGGTTGCGAAAGGTAAAGGTTTTAGATAGTTTGTTCGGAGTTTAGATATTGTATGCAAGTTGGATTAGGTCGTGAGAGGAAAGAAACGGGACGGGCAATTGAGAAGAGGAGAATCGATGAGATACAGATCTCACCATGTGTCTGAACGATGGGTATGATGGGAATATACCCTTCTAAAAGTGTAACACTCGCGTTGTATTTATATAACAAAATTATAAATTGTTTTCTGACTTGTACCAAACAGGGAATAAAGACTTATTACTTGAAATTTAGCTCTTTAAAGTGTGACCCCGACGTGATCTGGTGAGTCAAGTACATATTTTGTTCTATTCCTGTTTTATTTTCCTCTTAACCTCCGTTTGAAATAATAGGGTTAAGAAAATGAACAGTAGAGTAAATGTAGACGATTTACAGTTCTGTGTGGAGACAGTAGAAGAGAAGACGGAGGAGGAGTCGGAGTCCATGCAAAATGTTTTGACCCGGCTATCTAATTTTTTTAAAGAAGCACCGGACCTCTGGTTCATCGGTGTTGAGGACCTGCAAGATAATACGTCGGCAACGAAATTGGGCATGGTGATCGCCCAACTCGACGTCGGCACGGTCCTAAAAGTTGCTGGCCTGGCTTGTAATCCACCATAAGACCCCTACCTTTAAGCTTAAAGAGCGCCTGCTGGCACATTTTGGCCAATCCGACAACGCGAGGATCAAGAAGCTGCTCGAAGAAAACCGGTTAGGCGATCAGAAACCCTCCATGTTTCTCCGGGAGATGCAACAGCTAGCCGGAGAAAAGGTCCCTGAAGTGATGCTCAGCACTTTATGCCTTCGCGGACTACCGGAGGGCATGCAAGCTGCTTTAGCCGCCACGGAGCATACGTAGGGCAAAGCTTTACCAGGACTGTAGGCTTTGTGCGACAAACGGAACGCCCATTCCGTCATATTGAACCATTGTTCTAAACCTCGACCAGGGGCTCCGCAGGAAGATGTCATGGAGGTTTGTGGTGGCTGAAGAGAGTCACCCTATCATCGGCGCAGATCTACTTTATCACTATAATGTGATGGTAGATCTGGCCGGATGTCAGCTAGAAGACCAGCGGACGGGACCCACAACGCGTGGAAGGACAGCGAAGGTACTCTGTCCATAGTGTGTTCGGTACCTGCCAAGGAGTGGTACACTACTTTGTTGCGCAAATACGCCGGCGTGACCCAACCGGCATCCTTCGTTAAGCAGCCTAAACTCCTAGTTCACAAGTGGAGCCCCAGTCATGGCGAAAGCACGCCGTCTGCCACCTGATAGGTACAATGCCACCAAGGAGTTTATGCAGATGATGGAAGAAGGGATCTGCAGGCCGTCAAACAGCCCCTGGGTCAGCCCACTGCACATAGTGGAGAAGAAGGATGGCGGCATAAGGCCCTGTGGCGACGTCAGGCAACTTAATGCAAAGACGGTCACCGACAGATATGCAGTCCCTAACTTGGCTGACTTTAATACTAATATGCACGGGAAAAATATATTTACAACGCTTGACCTCAACCGTGCATATTACCAAATTCCGGTGGCAGAGTAAGACATCCCGAAGACGGCTGTGATTACACCCTTCGGTTCGTTCCAGTTCCTCCGCATGTGTTTTGGTCTGAGGAACGCATCACAAACCTTTCAACGATTTCTAGATCGGGTGTTGGGAGATGTGGATTACCCGTGGTGATACCTCGATGATATAATCATCGGCTCAAGAGACGAAGAGGAGCACATAACACTTGTGGAGGAAATCCTGCGTCGTCTCTAAGACAATGGTCTCACCGTGAGCCTTGCGAAGTGCGTGTTTGCTCGAAGTCGAATTTTTGGGCCAAACAGTGGACGGATCTGGTGTCAGCGCTCTTCCTTCGAAGGTGGAAGCCATTGCTTCCTAACCTAGACCGGATAGAATAAGGGACCTGCGACGTTTCCTGGGTATGTTTAACTTCTATCGCCGTTGCATACCCATGGTGGCGGATATACAAGCTCCTTTGAACTGGAGCGAAGAAGAACGACAAGAGGCCGATGAAGTGGGATGTTGAGGCCACTTCAGCATGTAAACGCTGCAAAACGGCAATCCAGAACGCGGCAGTGCTTGGAGACCCGAAGTAGCATGCTGAGCTCGTCCTGGTGTGTGACGCCTCTAGTACTGCCATGGGAACTTGCAGCAAAAGGATGGCAGTGTTCGGCGACCTCTTGGGTTCCCACCAAAGCGTTCGCTCCAGCCCAGAAGAAATACGCCACCTACGATAGGGAATTGCAGTCTATCCACCGATTGATCAAGCACTTCCGCCATTACCTGGAGGGACGACATTTCACGATTTGGACGGACCACAAGCCGCTGGAATATGCTTTTCACCAGAAGCCAGAAACTGCGGATTCTGTTGGTAAACTTCATCAGCCAGATCACCCCTGACATCCGCCACATACCCGGGGAAAAGAACCCTATAGCCGACGCACTATCGAGGATAGAGGACATAGACTCGACCGAAGACTACACTCATATGGCTAATGGGCAGAAGAAGGATCCATAAATTCCGGAACTGCAGAAGAACACTCGTCTTCAGCTCCGCTGGATTAAGCCTCGCTGTAAATATGCATTAGTCCTCTGTGAGACCTCTACCCATCACGCGCGGCCCTACGTCCCTGAGTCTATGCATGAAGAGATCATAGAAGAGCTATGATGAATGAATACTATATACAATTGCATCCTGGATACCCATGCCCCACTCAAAACTTTAACTTTCCGTCACCATCCTGCTCCTTGGATGTGTCAAAAAATTAAAGACCTGCAGGAAACGTGATGCTGCCCGAAAACACTTTAGACGCACTAGGCTTACTGATGACTACCAAGC
This sequence comes from Troilus luridus, assembly GCA_964056705.1. Taxonomy (NCBI): domain Eukaryota; kingdom Metazoa; phylum Arthropoda; class Insecta; order Hemiptera; family Pentatomidae; genus Troilus; species Troilus luridus. The sequence continues at coordinate 179,879,997 of OZ057412.1, forward strand.
GTTCAGGGCTCTTCGCAATTTGACACAGTCTACAATCAGACGAGCAAAATCCAAATATTTCCACGAAGCCCTTTCCTCTGCTCCCGATCCTAAATCTAAATGGCAACTCCTCCGAAAACTCTCCCTCTGCAATTCAACATATTCCAGAGCCTTTCCTGCTTCTCCAGATGAAATGAACTCGTATTTTCTGTCCGCCTCAATTAACACAGCAAAATCATCCTCCTCCGTCTTTTCACTGACCCCATCTTTCAACCCCGACAACTTTTTTTTCTCTGACATTTCACCTACCGACATTGTTTCCTCCGTTCTCAAATCCCGCTCCAGTTCTACTAGCTTTGACGAGATACCCGTCAAACTACTCAAACTATGCCTCATCGATATCCTACCTGTCCTACTTTTCATATATAATTTCTCACTACAAAACGCAATATTCCCAACTTCGTGGAAAAAAAGCCCTAGTCCATCCTATGAATAAAGCCTCTACCCCATTATCTCCCAAAGACTACCGGCCAATCTCCATACTTCCCAACCTTTCCAAACCTCTCGAAAGAATAGTCCAGTCCCAAATATCAAATTTTCTCGAACAGTCCAAACTCCTGGATCCGCTGCAATCTGGTTTTCGTCCTGGTTTTTCCACTCAATCTGTCCTTACCAAAATCACTACTGACATACAAAAAGCCATGGACAGCAAACAACTGACCGTGCTAATCCTACTAGACTTTTCCAAAGCTTTCGATTCCTTGGACCATACTATCCTTTTTTCAAAACTAAAGTCATTGTCCTTTTCCAACAGCTCTACACTATGGTTCCAATCCTTCCTCTCTGACAGGTCCCAAGCGGTTTCAATGCCCAACCAACCCCTTTCCTCTTTCCTTGCCCTATCCTCATGTGTGGCACAGGGCTCAAGCATCTCTCCTCTCCTTTTCAACTGTTACATCAACGATCTTCCTAAATCTGTTCACCACTGTTCCTATCATCTATATGCTGACGACTTCCAAAACTATTTATCCTTTCCTTCTTCTGAGCTATCATTTGCGTTCGCCAGTATTCAGCAAGACCTATAAAGGATAAGTGCCTGGGCAAAGCTGAACAAATAGGAATTGAACGCAATGAAAACCCAGGCCATTGTTCTATGTTCCAACTTCCTCCTTACAACTATCCCCACCCTCCCAACATTAATCCTAAACGACCACCCTATTGGTTTCAACTCCTCCGTTAAAAACCTAGGCATTACCATGGACAAAGGGTCTCCTGGAAACCACATGTCGCCCAAATATCCCGACGATCAATTAGTTCCATTGAAATTATTCCATCGATCCCGGCATCTCCTAACAGAATCTACCCGGAAGCTTCTCGTATCATCTAGACTACTGTTGTGTTGTATACGGGGGTCTCTCGAAAATGCTGGAGGGTCGCTTAAAAAGAATAATGAACTGCGCTTTAAGATTTGTCCTTGGTACTCCGAGGCGTTCCTGGGTGTCACGTCATTATGATGAGTTAAAGTGGCTCTTCCCACCCATTCGTAGACATTATTTCCTTAGTGTTTTTCTATACCAATCCATTAACACTGCCAACACCCTTCATATAACTATAGTCTCCTTCAATTCAAATCCTCTGTCCAACACCACAAAACAAGATCCGATCTTAACATTCCATCCCACAGAACTAAGGCATTCGAGCGTTCCTTCCTCGCCCGCTCCACCACTGTGTGGAACTCAATCCCTCCTTCCATCCTCCATTCTTCTTCACTGCCCTCATTTAAATCCCTGCTTTTCCATCATCTCTTGGCATCCCAAAAAAGATGCTCTCTAGGCAGGCCAATCTTCCGCTTGAATTAATTTGTATCGAATACTCAATCTCGTTACCTACGTGTTTTGTTTATTTTTCCAAAAACAAAGAAAATACAGACTTTGTAAATACTTTATCGCATGCTATGCCATTCATTTGCTTTATTTAGCAATTCCGTTATTAACTATTATATTAATGTTATTACTATGTAATGTTTTTCTTCTCAGCATTGCTGGTTGATATGTCTTAACCGGACCATGGTCAAGGTCAAGCTTAATCGTCTTATTTATCGATATTTAGAAATTTCCGTACAATACTAGCAGTTCCCAACAACACTGCTTTTTGTAGTATTTCAACTTCCTTGTTCAATTCAAGGATTTTCAAGGATCTTATTGTTTCCTCTGGGATAACTCCATTCGTAGACACTACAATTGGCAGTACTTCAACCCTCACCAGTCCATAAAGATGCTTCAACTCTTCGCTAAGCTCCTGATATTTCCGAATTTTTTCTCCTATTGTTTTGTGCACGTTATCGTCGGAAGGAACTCCTATCTCAATAATATGTGCTTTCTTTGCTGCCTTGTCAATAAGCACGATGTCAGGTTTGTTGTGAGAAATATGGTGGTCTGTTATCATCGTATGGTCCCAATATAATTTAACATTACCACTTTCTAATAATGCTTCAGGGTGATATCTGTAGAAAGGTTGGTGATCTTTAATTAGATCACATCTTTTAGCAACTGCTTGATGAATGACCTTCGCTGCATTATTGTGTCTTTGGATTAATGTTATTTTTTATTAGTTTGTTAATATCTAGCCTTTATATTATTTCCGACAATTAGTTAAATCCTGTAAAGTCTCGTACTTTTTAATCATTTATTTATTTTTTATTTTTTTTCCTAATTCTATTATGTTTTGTGACTCATGATTACTTCATGATTTGTATCATTATGAAGCCTCCTGGCCAGATGAATATTATATTTATTATACTTGTTCTTTATTGTTATTCTAAAGGGACTTGGTCCCAGAATAAAGTTTGTTTTCTATTATATTATATTCTACAATCAGACTATTGATTGGAGCAAATGCTAAAAGAAAAATGAGTGACCTTGGCTGACTATATTCTAAAAATTTGGATATGGTACCGCCACCTCCCCTAGCAAATTAAGATTATGGATCTATTGACCTATTACTCTAAGGATTTCAACATACAATAACAAACCCTACTGGAGAAATAGAGAATTAAATTACAACCAACCAAAACAAAATTAAATAAAAAAAAAAGGACTACTCAGAATACTGACCATTTTAGGTACAAAAAGAATACTAGACAAAGTTGGACATAAACAGAGGTAAATTCTCGCCAACTGATACTAGTTCCACCCTTGTATTTAAGATTCAAGGGTTGCCACACCCCTCCGGAAAAAAAAAAAAAATATATACCTAGTATTAACCTTGTACTTAAGATGGCAGAAAATACTAACACCTAGAATGACTAATAATATAAAAACAGACAACGGATCGAAGCAACTGTTAATTGAAAAAATAGTGACCAGGGCTGACTAAGTTCTAAAAACGGGGCGATGGTACCGCCAACTCACTACGCAAATGATGTTTAAGGGCCTATTCGACTCGGCTCTAAGTATTACAATAAAAAAATACCTAAACCTAATGGAAAAATAGAGAACTGAATTTCAACCAACTAAAACTAACAAAAACAATAATAAAACAAAACGCACTATTCGGAATACATACCATCCTAGATACAAAAATAATACTAGACAAAGGTGGACAGAATGAGAGGTAAATTCTAGCCAACTAAGACTACTATTACCCTTGTACTTAAGATGGCAGAAAATCCTAACACCTACAATGACTAATAATATAAAAACAGACAACCGATCGAAGCAACTGCTAATTGAAAAAATAGTGACCAGGGCTGACTAAGTTCTAAAAACGGGGCGATGGTACCGCCAACTCACTACGCAAATGATGTTTAAGGGCCTATTCGACTCGGCTCTAAGTATTACAATAAAAAAATACCTAAACCTAATGGAAAAATAGAGAACTGAATTTCAACCAACTAAAACTAACAAAAACAATAATAAAACAAAACGCACTATTCGGAATACATACCATCCTAGATACAAAAATAATACTAGACAAAGGTGGACAGAATGAGAGGTAAATTCTAGCCAACTAAGACTACTATTACCCTTGTACTTAAGATGGCAGAAAATCCTAACACCTACAATGACTAATAATATAAAAACAGACAACCGATCGAAGCAACTGCTAATTGAAAAAAGAGTGACCAGGGCTGACTATGTTCTAAAAATGGGTTGATTGTACCTCCAACTCACTACGCAAATGATGTTTAAGGGCCTATTCGACTCGGTTCTAAGGATTACAATAAAAAAATACCTAAACCTAATGGAAAAATAGAGAACTGAATTTCAACCAACTAAAACTAACAAAAACAATAATAAAACAAAACGCACTATTCGGAATACATACCATCCTAGATACAAAAATAATACTCGTCAAAGTTGGTCAGAACGAGAGGTAAATTCTAGCCAACTAAGATTACTATTATCCTTGTACTTAAGATGGCAGAAAATCCTAACACCTAGAATGAATAATAATATAAAAACAGACAAGGGATCAAGCAACTGCTAATTGAAAAAAGAGTGACCAGGGCTGACTATGATCTAAAAACGGGGCGATGGTACCGCCAACTCACTACGCAAATGATGTATAAGGGCCTATTCGACTCGGCTCTAAGGATTACAATAAAAAAATACCTAAACCTAATGGAAAAATAGAGAACTGAATTTCAACCAACTAAAACTAACAAAAACAATAATAAAACAAAACGCACTATTCGGAATACATACCATCCTAGATACAAAAATAATACTAGACAAAGGTGGACAAAATGAGAGGTAAATTCTAGCCAACTAAGACTACTATTACCCTTGTACTTAAGATGGCAGAAAATCCTAACACCTAGAATGACTAATAATATAAAAACAGACAACCGATCGAAGCAACTGCTAATTGAAAAAAGAGTGACCAGGGCTGACTATGTTCTAAAAATGGGGAGATGGTACCGCCAACTCACTACTCAAATGATGATTAAGGGTCTATTTGGCTTGACTCTAAGGATTACAGTATAAAATAACTAAACCTAATGGAGAAATAGAGTACTGCATTTCAACCAACTAATACTAACAAAAACAAGAAAGAAAAAAAAACGCACTAATCGGATTACTGTCCATCCTAGATACAAAAATAATACTCATCAAAGTTGGACAGAACGAGAGGTAAATTCTAGCCAACTAAGACTACTATTATCCTTGTACTTAAGATGGCAGAAAATCCTAACACCTAGAATGACTAATAATATAAAATCAGACAATGAATCAAACCAACTGCCAATTGAAAAAAGAGTACCAGGGCTGACTATGTTCTAAAAATGGGGAGATGGTACCGCCAACTCACTACCAAATGATGATTAAGGGTCTATTTGACTAGAATCTAAGGATTACAGTATAAAATAACTAAACCTAATGGAGAAATAGAGTACTGCATTTCAACCAACTAAAAATAACCAAAACAAGTAGAAAAAAAACAGCAATATTCGGAATACATACCATCCTAGATACAAAAATAATACTCGTCAAAGTTGGACAGAACGAGAGGTAAATTCTAGCCAACTAAGACTACTATTATCCTTGTACTTAAGATGACAGAAAATCCTAACACCTATAATGACTAATAATATAAAATCAGACAATGGATCAAAGCAACTGCTAATTGAAAAAAGAGTACCAGGGCTGACTATGTTCTAAAAATGGGTTGATTGTACCTCCAACTCACTACGCAAATGATGTATAAGGGCCTATTCGACTCGGCTCTAAGGATTACAATAAAAAAATACCTAAACCTAATGGAAAAATAGAGAACTGAATTTCAACCAACTAAAACTAACAAAAACAATAATAAAACAAAACGCACTATTCGGAATACATACCATCCTAGATACAAAAATAATACTAGACAAAGATGGACAGAATGAGAGGTAAATTCTAGCCAACTAAGACTACTATTACCCTTGTACTTAAGATGGCAGAAAATCCTAACACCTACAATGACTAATAATTTAAAAACAGACAACCGATCGAAGCAACTGCTAATTGAAAAAAGAGTGACCAGGGCTGACTATGTTCTAAAAATGGGGAGATGGTACCGCCAACTCATTACTCAAATGATGATTAAGGGTCTATCTGACTAGAATCTAAGGATTACAGTATAAAATAACTAAACCTAATGGAGAAATAGAGAACTGAATTTCAACCAACTAAAACTAACAAAAACAATAATAAAACAAAACGCACTATTCGGAATACATACCATCCTAGATACAAAAATAATACTAGACAAAGGTGGACAGAATGAGAGGTAAATTCTAGCCAACTAAGACTACTATTACCCTTGTACTTAAGATGGCAGAAAATCCTAACACCTACAATGACTAATAATATAAAAACAGACAACCGATCGAAGCAACTGCTAATTGAAAAAAGAGTGACCAGGGCTGACTATGTTCTAAAAATGGGTTGATTGTACCTCCAACTCACTACGCAAATGATGTTTAAGGGCCTATTCGACTCGGTTCTAAGGATTACAATAAAAAAATACCTAAACCTAATGGAAAAATAGAGAACTGAATTTCAACCAACTAAAACTAACAAAAACAATAATAAAACAAAACGCACTATTCGGAATACATACCATCCTAGATACAAAAATAATACTCGTCAAAGTTGGTCAGAACGAGAGGTAAATTCTAGCCAACTAAGATTACTATTATCCTTGTACTTAAGATGGCAGAAAATCCTAACACCTAGAATGAATAATAATATAAAAACAGACAAGGGATCAAGCAACTGCTAATTGAAAAAAGAGTGACCAGGGCTGACTATGATCTAAAAACGGGGCGATGGTACCGCCAACTCACTACGCAAATGATGTATAAGGGCCTATTCGACTCGGCTCTAAGGATTACAATAAAAAAATACCTAAACCTAATGGAAAAATAGAGAACTGAATTTCAACCAACTAAAACTAACAAAAACAATAATAAAACAAAACGCACTATTCGGAATACATACCATCCTAGATACAAAAATAATACTAGACAAAGGTGGACAAAATGAGAGGTAAATTCTAGCCAACTAAGACTACTATTACCCTTGTACTTAAGATGGCAGAAAATCCTAACACCTAGAATGACTAATAATATAAAAACAGACAACCGATCGAAGCAACTGCTAATTGAAAAAAGAGTGACCAGGGCTGACTATGTTCTAAAAATGGGGAGATGGTACCGCCAACTCACTACTCAAATGATGATTAAGGGTCTATTTGGCTTGACTCTAAGGATTACAGTATAAAATAACTAAACCTAATGGAGAAATAGAGTACTGCATTTCAACCAACTAATACTAACAAAAACAAGAAAGAAAAAAAAACGCACTAATCGGATTACTGTCCATCCTAGATACAAAAATAATACTCATCAAAGTTGGACAGAACGAGAGGTAAATTCTAGCCAACTAAGACTACTATTATCCTTGTACTTAAGATGGCAGAAAATCCTAACACCTAGAATGACTAATAATATAAAATCAGACAATGAATCAAACCAACTGCCAATTGAAAAAAGAGTACCAGGGCTGACTATGTTCTAAAAATGGGGAGATGGTACCGCCAACTCACTACCAAATGATGATTAAGGGTCTATTTGACTAGAATCTAAGGATTACAGTATAAAATAACTAAACCTAATGGAGAAATAGAGTACTGCATTTCAACCAACTAAAAATAACCAAAACAAGTAGAAAAAAAACAGCAATATTCGGAATACATACCATCCTAGATACAAAAATAATACTCGTCAAAGTTGGACAGAACGAGAGGTAAATTCTAGCCAACTAAGACTACTATTATCCTTGTACTTAAGATGACAGAAAATCCTAACACCTATAATGACTAATAATATAAAATCAGACAATGGATCAAAGCAACTGCTAATTGAAAAAAGAGTACCAGGGCTGACTATGTTCTAAAAATGGGTTGATTGTACCTCCAACTCACTACGCAAATGATGTATAAGGGCCTATTCGACTCGGCTCTAAGGATTACAATAAAAAAATACCTAAACCTAATGGAAAAATAGAGAACTGAATTTCAACCAACTAAAACTAACAAAAACAATAATAAAACAAAACGCACTATTCGGAATACATACCATCCTAGATACAAAAATAATACTAGACAAAGATGGACAGAATGAGAGGTAAATTCTAGCCAACTAAGACTACTATTACCCTTGTACTTAAGATGGCAGAAAATCCTAACACCTACAATGACTAATAATTTAAAAACAGACAACCGATCGAAGCAACTGCTAATTGAAAAAAGAGTGACCAGGGCTGACTATGTTCTAAAAATGGGGAGATGGTACCGCCAACTCATTACTCAAATGATGATTAAGGGTCTATCTGACTAGAATCTAAGGATTACAGTATAAAATAACTAAACCTAATGGAGAAATAGAGTACTGCATTTCAACCAACTAAAAATAACCAAAACAAGTAGAAAAAAAACAGCAATATTCGGAATACATACCATCCTAGACACAAAAATAATACTAGACAAAGGTGGACAGAATGAGAGGTAAATTCTAGCCAACTAAGACTACTATTACCCTTGTACTTAAGATGGCAGAAAATCCTAACACCTAGAATGACTAATAATATAAAAACAGACAACCGATCGAAGTAACTGCTAATTGAAAAAAGAGTGACCAGGGCTGACTATGTTCTAAAAATGGGGAGATGGTACCGCCAACTCACTACTCAAATGATGATTTAGGGTCTATTTGGCTTGACTCTAAGGATTACAGTATAAAATAACTAAACCTAATGGAGAAATAGAGTACTGCATTTCAACCAACTAAAAATAACCAAAACAAGTAGAAAAAAAACAGCAATATTCGGAATACATACCATCCTAGATACAAAAATAATACTCGTCAAAGTTGGACAGAACGAGAGGTAAATTCTAGCCAACTAAGACTACTATTATCCTTGTACTTAAGATGACAGAAAATCCTAACACCTATAATGACTAATAATATAAAATCTGACAATGAATCAAACCTACTGCCAATTGAAAAAAGAGTACCAGGGCTGACTATGTTCTAAAAACGGGGCGATGGTACCGCCAACTCACTACGCAAATGATGTATAAGGGCCTATTCGACTCGGCTCTAAGGATTACAATAAAAAAATACCTAAACCTAATGGAAAAATAGAGAACTGAATTTCAACCAACTAAAACTAACAAAAACAATAATAAAACAAAACGCACTATTCGGAATACATACCATCCTAGACACAAAAATAATACTAGACAAAGGTGGACAGAATGAGAGGTAAATTCTAGCCAACTAAGACTACTATTACCCTTGTACTTAAGATGGCAGAAAATCCTAACACCTAGAATGACTAATAATATAAAAACAGACAACCGATCGAAGCAACTGCTAATTGAAAAAAGAGTGACCAGGGCTGACTATGTTCTAAAAATGGGGAGATGGTACCGCCAACTCACTACTCAAATGATGATTAAGGGTCTATTTGGCTTGACTCTAAGGATTACAGTATAAAATAACTAAACCTAATGGAGAAATAGAGTACTGCATTTCAACCAACTAATACTAACAAAAACAAGAAAGAAAAAAAAACGCACTAATCGGATTACTGTCCATCCTAGATACAAAAATAATACTCATCAAAGTTGGACAGAACGAGAGGTAAATTCTAGCCAACTAAGACTACTATTATCCTTGTACTTAAGATGGCAGAAAATCCTAACACCTAGAATGACTAATAATATAAAATCAGACAATGAATCAAACCAACTGCCAATTGAAAAAAGAGTACCAGGGCTGACTATGTTCTAAAAATGGGGAGATGGTACCGCCAACTCACTACCAAATGATGATTAAGGGTCTATTTGACTAGAATCTAAGGATTACAGTATAAAATAACTAAACCTAATGGAGAAATAGAGTACTGCATTTCAACCAACTAAAAATAACCAAAACAAGTAGAAAAAAAACAGCAATATTCGGAATACATACCATCCTAGATACAAAAATAATACTCGTCAAAGTTGGACAGAACGAGAGGTAAATTCTAGCCAACTAAGACTACTATTACCCTTGTACTTAAGATGGCAGAAAATCCTAACACCTAGAATGACTAATAATATAAAAACAGACAACCGATCGAAGCAACTGCTAATTGAAAAAAGAGTGACCAGGGCTGACTATGTTCTAAAAATGGGGAGATGGTACCGCCAACTCACTACTCAAATGATGATTAAGGGTCTATTTGGCTTGACTCTAAGGATTACAGTATAAAATAACTAAACCTAATGGAGAAATAGAGTACTGCATTTCAACCAACTAATACTAGCAAAAACAAGAAAGAAAAAAAAACGCACTAATCGGATTACTGTCCATCCTAGATACAAAAATAATACTCATCAAAGTTGGACAGAACGAGAGGTAAATTCTAGCCAACTAAGACTACTATTATCCTTGTACTTAAGATGGCAGAAAATCCTAACACCTAGAATGACTAATAATATAAAATCAGACAATGAATCAAACCAACTGCCAATTGAAAAAAGAGTACCAGGGCTGACTATGTTCTAAAAATGGGGAGATGGTACCGCCAACTCACTACCAAATGATGATTAAGGGTCTATTTGACTAGAATCTAAGGATTACAGTATAAAATAACTAAACCTAATGGAGAAATAGAGTACTGCATTTCAACCAACTAAAAATAACCAAAACAAGTAGAAAAAAAACAGCAATATTCGGAATACATACCATCCTAGATACAAAAATAATACTCGTCAAAGTTGGACAGAACGAGAGGTAAATTCTAGCCAACTAAGACTACTATTATCCTTGTACTTAAGATGACAGAAAATCCTAACACCTATAATGACTAATAATATAAAATCAGACAATGGATCAAAGCAACTGCTAATTGAAAAAAGAGTACCAGGGCTGACTATGTTCTAAAAATGGGTTGATTGTACCTCCAACTCACTACGCAAATGATGTATAAGGGCCTATTCGACTCGGCTCTAAGGATTACAATAAAAAAATACCTAAACCTAATGGAAAAATAGAGAACTGAATTTCAACCAACTAAAACTAACAAAAACAATAATAAAACAAAACGCACTATTCGGAATACATACCATCCTAGATACAAAAATAATACTAGACAAAGATGGACAGAATGAGAGGTAAATTCTAGCCAACTAAGACTACTATTACCCTTGTACTTAAGATGGCAGAAAATCCTAACACCTACAATGACTAATAATTTAAAAACAGACAACCGATCGAAGCAACTGCTAATTGAAAAAAGAGTGACCAGGGCTGACTATGTTCTAAAAATGGGGAGATGGTACCGCCAACTCATTACTCAAATGATGATTAAGGGTCTATCTGACTAGACTCTAAGGATTACAGTATAAAGTAACTAAACCTAATGGAGAAAAAGAGTACTGCATTTCAACCAACTAAAAATAACCAAAACAAGTAGAAAAAAAACAGTAATATTCGGAATACATACCATCCTAGATACAAAAATAATACTCGTCAAAGTTGGACAGAACGAGAGGTAAATTCTAGCCAACAAAGACTACTATTATCCTTGTACTTAAGATGGCAGAAAATCCTAACACCTAGAATGACTAATAATATAAAAACAGACAACCGATCGAAGCAACTGCTAATTGAAAAAAGAGTGACCAGGGCTGACTATGTTCTAAAAATGGGTTGATTGTACCTCCAACTCACTACGCAAATGATGTTTAAGGGCCTATTCGACTCGGTTCTAAGGATTACAATAAAAAAATACCTAAACCTAATGGAAAAATAGAGAACTGAATTTCAACCAACTAAAACTAACAAAAACAATAATAAAACAAAACGCACTATTCGGAATACATACCATCCTAGATACAAAAATAATACTCGTCAAAGTTGGTCAGAACGAGAGGTAAATTCTAGCCAACTAAGATTACTATTATCCTTGTACTTAAGATGGCAGAAAATCCTAACACCTACAATGACTAATAATATAAAAACAGACAACCGATCGAAGCAACTGCTAATTGAAAAAAGAGTGACCAGGGCTGACTATGTTCTAAAAATGGGTTGATTGTACCTCCAACTCACTACGCAAATGATGTTTAAGGGCCTATTCGACTCGGTTCTAAGGATTACAATAAAAAAATACCTAAACCTAATGGAAAAAAAGAGAACTGAATTTCAACCAACTAAAACTAACAAAAACAATAATAAAACAAAACGCACTATTCGGAATACATACCATCCTAGATACAAAAATAATACTCGTCAAAGTTGGTCAGAACGAGAGGTAAATTCTAGCCAACTAAGATTACTATTATCCTTGTACTTAAGATGGCAGAAAATCCTAACACCTAGAATGAATAATAATATAAAAACAGACAAGGGATCAAGCAACTGCTAATTGAAAAAAGAGTGACCAGGGCTGACTATGATCTTAAAACGGGGCGATGGTACCGCCAACTCACTACGCAAATGATGTATAAGGGCCTATTCGACTCGGCTCTAAGGATTACAATAAAAAAATACCTAAACCTAATGGAAAAATAGAGAACTGAATTTCAACCAACTAAAACTAACAAAAACAATAATAAAACAAAACGCACTATTCGGAATACATACCATCCTAGATACAAAAATAATACTAGACAAAGATGGACAGAATGAGAGGTAAATTCTAGCCAACTAAGACTACTATTACCCTTGTACTTAAGATGGCAGAAAATCCTAACACCTACAATGACTAATAATTTAAAAACAGACAACCGATCGAAGCAACTGCTAATTGAAAAAAGAGTGACCAGGGCTGACTATGTTCTAAAAATGGGGAGATGGTACCGCCAACTCATTACTCAAATGATGATTAAGGGTCTATCTGACTAGACTCTAAGGATTACAGTATAAAGTAACTAAACCTAATGGAGAAAAAGAGTACTGCATTTCAACCAACTAAAAATAACCAAAACAAGTAGAAAAAAAACAGTAATATTCGGAATACATACCATCCTAGATACAAAAATAATACTCGTCAAAGTTGGACAGAACGAGAGGTAAATTCTAGCCAACAAAGACTACTATTATCCTTGTACTTAAGATGGCAGAAAATCCTAACACCTAGAATGACTAATAATATAAAAACAGACAACCGATCGAAGCAACTGCTAATTGAAAAAAGAGTGACCAGGGCTGACTATGTTCTAAAAATGGGGAGATGGTACCGCCAACTCATTACTCAAATGATGATTAAGGGTCTATCTGACTAGACTCTAAGGATTACAGTATAAAGTAACTAAACCTAATGGAGAAAAAGAGTACTGCATTTCAACCAACTAAAAATAACCAAAACAAGTAGAAAAAAAACAGTAATATTCGGAATACATACCATCCTAGATACAAAAATAATACTCGTCAAAGTTGGACAGAACGAGAGGTAAATTCTAGCCAACAAAGACTACTATTATCCTTGTACTTAAGATGGCAGAAAATCCTAACACCTAGAATGACTAATAATATAAAAACAGACAACCGATCGAAGCAACTGCTAATTGAAAAAAGAGTGACCAGGGCTGACTATGTTCTAAAAATGGGTTGATTGTACCTCCAACTCACTACGCAAATGATGTTTAAGGGCCTATTCGACTCGGTTCTAAGGATTACAATAAAAAAATACCTAAACCTAATGGAAAAATAGAGAACTGAATTTCAACCAACTAAAACTAACAAAAACAATAATAAAACAAAACGCACTATTCGGAATACATACCATCCTAGATACAAAAATAATACTCGTCAAAGTTGGTCAGAACGAGAGGTAAATTCTAGCCAACTAAGATTACTATTATCCTTGTACTTAAGATGGCAGAAAATCCTAACACCTAGAATGAATAATAATATAAAAACAGACAAGGGATCAAGCAACTGCTAATTGAAAAAAGAGTGACCAGGGCTGACTATGATCTAAAAACGGGGCGATGGTACCGCCAACTCACTACTCAAATGATGATTAAGGGTCTATTTGGCTTGACTCTAAGGATTACAGTATAAAATAACTAAACCTAATGGAGAAATAGAGTACTGCATTTCAACCAACTAAAACTAACAAAAACAATAATAAAACAAAACGCACTATTCGGAATACATACCATCCTAGATACAAAAATAATACTAGACAAAGGTGGACAGAATGAGAGGTAAATTCTAGCCAACTAAGACTACTATTACCCTTGTACTTAAGATGGCAGAAAATCCTAACACCTAGAATGACTAATAATATAAACACAGACAACCGATCGAAGCAACTGCTAATTGAAAAAAGAGTGACCAGGGCTGGCTATGTTCTAAAAATGGGGAGATGGTACCGCCAACTCACTACTCAAATGATGATTAAGGGTCTATTTGGCTTGACTCTAAGGATTACAGTATAAAATAACTAAACCTAATGGAGAAATAGAGTACTGCATTTCAACCAACTAATACTAAATAAAACAAGAAAGAAAAAAAAACGCACTAATCGGATTACTGTCCATCCTAGATACAAAAATAATACTCATCAAAGTTGGACAGAACGAGAGGTAAATTCTAGCCAACTAAGACTACTATTATCCTTGTACTTAAGATGGCAGAAAATCCTAACACCTAGAATGACTAATAATATAAAATCAGACAATGAATCAAACCAACTGCCAATTGAAAAAAGAGTACCAGGGCTGACTATGTTCTAAAAATGGGTTGATTGTACCTCCAACTCACTACGCAAATGATGTTTAAGGGCCTATTCGACTCGGTTCTAAGGATTACAATAAAAAAATACCTAAACCTAATTGAAAAAAAGAGAACTGAATTTCAACCAACTAAAACTAACAAAAACAATAATAAAACAAAACACACTATTCGGAATACATACCATCCTAGATAGAAAAATAATACTCGTCAAAGTTGGTCAGAACGAGAGGTAAATTCTAGCCAACTAAGATTACTATTATCCTTGTACTTAAGATGGCAGAAAATCCTAACAACTAGAATGAATAATAATATAAAAACAGACAAGGGATCAAGCAACTGCTAATTGAAAAAAGAGTGACCAGGGCTGACTATGATCTAAAAACGGGGTGATGGTACCGCCAACTCACTACGCAAATGATGTATAAGGGCCTATTCGACTCGGCTCTAAGGATTACAATAAAAAAATACCTAAACCTAATGGAAAAATAGAGAACTGAATTTCAACCAACTAAAACTAACAAAAACAATAATAAAACAAAACGCACTATTCGGAATACATACCATCCTAGATACAAAAATAATACTAGACAAAGGTGGACAGAATGAGAGGTAAATTCTAGCCAACTAAGACTACTATTACCCTTGTACTTAAGATGGCAGAAAATCCTAACACCTAGAATGACTAATAATATAAAAACAGACAAGGGATCAAGCAACTGCTAATTGAAAAAAGAGTGACCAGGGCTGACTATGATCTAAAAACGGGGCGATGGTACCGCCAACTCACTACGCAAATGATGTATAAGGGCCTATTCGACTCGGTTCTAAGGATTACAATAAAAAAATACCTAAACCTAATGGAAAAATAGAGAACTGAATTTCAACCAACTAAAACTAACAAAAACAATAATAAAACAAAACGCACTATTCGGAATACATACCATCCTAGATACAAAAATAATACTCGTCAAAGTTGGTCAGAGCGAGAGGTAAATTCTAGCCAACTAAGATTACTATTATCCTTGTACTTAAGATGGCAGAAAATCCTAACACCTACAATGACTAATAATATAAAAACAGACAACCGATTGAAGCAACTGCTAATTGAAAAAAGAGTGACCAGGGCTGACTATGTTCTAAAAATGGGTTGATTGTACCTCCAACTCACTACGCAAATGATGTTTAAGGGCCTATTCGACTCGGTTCTAAGGATTACAATAAAAAAATACCTAAACCTAATGGAAAAAAAGAGAACTGAATTTCAACCAACTAAAACTAACAAAAACAATAATAAAACAAAACGCACTATTCGGAATACATACCATCCTAGATACAAAAATAATACTCGTCAAAGTTGGTCAGAACGAGAGGTAAATTCTAGCCAACTAAGATTACTATTATCCTTGTACTTAAGATGGCAGAAAATCCTAACACCTAGAATGAATAATAATATAAAAACAGACAAGGGATCAAGCAACTGCTAATTGAAAAAAGAGTGACCAGGGCTGACTATGATCTAAAAACGGGGCGATGGTACCGCCAACTCACTACGCAAATGATGTATAAGGGCCTATTCGACTCGGCTCTAAGGATTACAATAAAAAAATACCTAAACCTAATGGAAAAATAGAGAACTGAATTTCAACCAACTAAAACTAACAAAAACAATAATAAAACAAAACGCACTATTCGGAATACATACCATCCTAGATACAAAAATAATACTAGACAAAGGTGGACAGAATGAGAGGTAAATTCTAGCCAACTAAGACTACTATTACCCTTGTACTTAAGATGGCAGAAAATCCTAACACCTAGAATGACTAATAATATAAAAACAGACAACCGATCGAAGCAACTGCTAATTGAAAAAAGAGTGACCAGGGCTGGCTATGTTCTAAAAATGGGGAGATGGTACCGCCAACTCACTACTCAAATGATGATTAAGGGTCTATTTGGCTTGACTCTAAGGATTACAGTATAAAATAACTAAACCTAATGGAAAAATAGAGTACTGCATTTCAACCAACTAATACTAACAAAAACAAGAAAGAAAAAAAAACGCACTAATCGGATTACTGTCCATCCTAGATACAAAAATAATACTCATCAAAGTTGGACAGAACGAGAGGTAAATTCTAGCCAACTAAGACTACTATTATCCTTGTACTTAAGATGGCAGAAAATCCTAACACCTAGAATGACTAATAATATAAAATCAGACAATGAATCAAACCAACTGCCAATTGAAAAAAGAGTACCAGGGCTGATTATGTTCTAAAAATGGGGAGATGGTACCGCCAACTCACTACTCAAATGATGATTAAGGGTCTATTTGACTAGAATCTAAGGATTACAGTATAAAATAACTAAACCAAATGGAGAAATAGAGTACTGCATTTCAACCAACTAAAAATAACCAAAACAAGTAGAAAAAAAACAGCATATTCGGAATACATACCATCCTAGATACAAAAATAATACTCGTCAAAGTTGGACAGAACGAGAGGTAAATTCTAGCCAACTAAGACTACTATTATCCTTGTACTTAAGATGACAGAAAATCCTAACACCTATAATGACTAATAATATAAAATCTGACAATGAATCAAACCTACTGTCAATTGAAAAAAGAGTACCAGGGCTGACTATGTTCTAAAAATAGGGAGATGGTACCGCCAACTCACTACGCAAATGATGTTTAAGGGCCTATTCGACTCGGTTCTAAGGATTACAATAAAAAAATACCTAAACCTAATGGAAAAAAAGAGAACTGAATTTCAACCAACTAAAACTAACAAAAACAATAATAAAACAAAACGCACTATTCGGAATACATACCATCCTAGATACAAAAATAATACTCGTCAAAGTTGGTCAGAACGAGAGGTAAATTCTAGCCAACTAAGATTACTATTATCCTTGTACTTAAGATGGCAGAAAATCCTAACACCTAGAATGAATAATAATATAAAAACAGACAAGGGATCAAGCAACTGCTAATTGAAAAAAGAGTGACCAGGGCTGACTATGATCTAAAAACGGGGCGATGGTACCGCCAACTCACTACTCAAATGATGATTAAGGGTCTATTTGGCTTGACTCTAAGGATTACAGTATAAAATAACTAAACCTAATGGAGAAATAGAGTACTGCATTTCAACCAACTAAAACTAACAAAAACAATAATAAAACAAAACGCACTATTCGGAATACATACCATCCTAGATACAAAAATAATACTAGACAAAGGTGGACAGAATGAGAGGTAAATTCTAGCCAACTAAGACTACTATTACCCTTGTACTTAAGATGGCAGAAAATCCTAACACCTAGAATGACTAATAATATAAACACAGACAACCGATCGAAGCAACTGCTAATTGAAAAAAGAGTGACCAGGGCTGGCTATGTTCTAAAAATGGGGAGATGGTACCGCCAACTCACTACTCAAATGATGATTAAGGGTCTATTTGGCTTGACTCTAAGGATTACAGTATAAAATAACTAAACCTAATGGAGAAATAGAGTACTGCATTTCAACCAACTAATACTAAATAAAACAAGAAAGAAAAAAAAACGCACTAATCGGATTACTGTCCATCCTAGATACAAAAATAATACTCATCAAAGTTGGACAGAACGAGAGGTAAATTCTAGCCAACTAAGACTACTATTATCCTTGTACTTAAGATGGCAGAAAATCCTAACACCTAGAATGACTAATAATATAAAATCAGACAATGAATCAAACCAACTGCCAATTGAAAAAAGAGTACCAGGGCTGACTATGTTCTAAAAATGGGTTGATTGTACCTCCAACTCACTACGCAAATGATGTTTAAGGGCCTATTCGACTCGGTTCTAAGGATTACAATAAAAAAATACCTAAACCTAATTGAAAAAAAGAGAACTGAATTTCAACCAACTAAAACTAACAAAAACAATAATAAAACAAAACACACTATTCGGAATACATACCATCCTAGATAGAAAAATAATACTCGTCAAAGTTGGTCAGAACGAGAGGTAAATTCTAGCCAACTAAGATTACTATTATCCTTGTACTTAAGATGGCAGAAAATCCTAACAACTAGAATGAATAATAATATAAAAACAGACAAGGGATCAAGCAACTGCTAATTGAAAAAAGAGTGACCAGGGCTGACTATGATCTAAAAACGGGGCGATGGTACCGCCAACTCACTACGCAAATGATGTATAAGGGCCTATTCGACTCGGCTCTAAGGATTACAATAAAAAAATACCTAAACCTAATGGAAAAATAGAGAACTGAATTTCAACCAACTAAAACTAACAAAAACAATAATAAAACAAAACGCACTATTCGGAATACATACCATCCTAGATACAAAAATAATACTAGACAAAGGTGGACAGAATGAGAGGTAAATTCTAGCCAACTAAGACTACTATTACCCTTGTACTTAAGATGGCAGAAAATCCTAACACCTAGAATGACTAATAATATAAAAACAGACAAGGGATCAAGCAACTGCTAATTGAAAAAAGAGTGACCAGGGCTGACTATGATCTAAAAACGGGGCGATGGTACCGCCAACTCACTACGCAAATGATGTATAAGGGCCTATTCGACTCGGTTCTAAGGATTACAATAAAAAAATACCTAAACCTAATGGAAAAATAGAGAACTGAATTTCAACCAACTAAAACTAACAAAAACAATAATAAAACAAAACGCACTATTCGGAATACATACCATCCTAGATACAAAAATAATACTCGTCAAAGTTGGTCAGAGCGAGAGGTAAATTCTAGCCAACTAAGATTACTATTATCCTTGTACTTAAGATGGCAGAAAATCCTAACACCTACAATGACTAATAATATAAAAACAGACAACCGATTGAAGCAACTGCTAATTGAAAAAAGAGTGACCAGGGCTGACTATGTTCTAAAAATGGGTTGATTGTACCTCCAACTCACTACGCAAATGATGTTTAAGGGCCTATTCGACTCGGTTCTAAGGATTACAATAAAAAAATACCTAAACCTAATGGAAAAAAAGAGAACTGAATTTCAACCAACTAAAACTAACAAAAACAATAATAAAACAAAACGCACTATTCGGAATACATACCATCCTAGATACAAAAATAATACTCGTCAAAGTTGGTCAGAACGAGAGGTAAATTCTAGCCAACTAAGATTACTATTATCCTTGTACTTAAGATGGCAGAAAATCCTAACACCTAGAATGAATAATAATATAAAAACAGACAAGGGATCAAGCAACTGCTAATTGAAAAAAGAGTGACCAGGGCTGACTATGATCTAAAAACGGGGCGATGGTACCGCCAACTCACTACGCAAATGATGTATAAGGGCCTATTCGACTCGGCTCTAAGGATTACAATAAAAAAATACCTAAACCTAATGGAAAAATAGAGAACTGAATTTCAACCAACTAAAACTAACAAAAACAATAATAAAACAAAACGCACTATTCGGAATACATACCATCCTAGATACAAAAATAATACTAGACAAAGGTGGACAGAATGAGAGGTAAATTCTAGCCAACTAAGACTACTATTACCCTTGTACTTAAGATGGCAGAAAATCCTAACACCTAGAATGACTAATAATATAAAAACAGACAACCGATCGAAGCAACTGCTAATTGAAAAAAGAGTGACCAGGGCTGGCTATGTTCTAAAAATGGGGAGATGGTACCGCCAACTCACTACTCAAATGATGATTAAGGGTCTATTTGGCTTGACTCTAAGGATTACAGTATAAAATAACTAAACCTAATGGAGAAATAGAGTACTGCATTTCAACCAACTAATACTAACAAAAACAAGAAAGAAAAAAAAACGCACTAATCGGATTACTGTCCATCCTAGATACAAAAATAATACTCATCAAAGTTGGACAGAACGAGAGGTAAATTCTAGCCAACTAAGACTACTATTATCCTTGTACTTAAGATGGCAGAAAATCCTAACACCTAGAATGACTAATAATATAAAATCAGACAATGAATCAAACCAACTGCCAATTGAAAAAAGAGTACCAGGGCTGATTATGTTCTAAAAATGGGGAGATGGTACCGCCAACTCACTACTCAAATGATGATTAAGGGTCTATTTGACTAGAATCTAAGGATTACAGTATAAAATAACTAAACCAAATGGAGAAATAGAGTACTGCATTTCAACCAACTAAAAATAACCAAAACAAGTAGAAAAAAAACAGCATATTCGGAATACATACCATCCTAGATACAAAAATAATACTCGTCAAAGTTGGACAGAACGAGAGGTAAATTCTAGCCAACTAAGACTACTATTATCCTTGTACTTAAGATGACAGAAAATCCTAACACCTATAATGACTAATAATATAAAATCTGACAATGAATCAAACCTACTGTCAATTGAAAAAAGAGTACCAGGGCTGACTATGTTCTAAAAATAGGGAGATGGTACCGCCAACTCACTACTCAAATGATGATTAAGGGTCTATTTGACTAGACTCTAAGGATTACAGTATAAAATAATTAAACCTAATGGAGAAATAGAGTACTGCATTTCAACCAACTAAAAATAACCAAAACAAGTAGAAAAAAAACAGCAATATTCGGAATACATACCATCGTAGATACAAAAATAATACTCGTCAAAGTTGTACAGAACGAGAGGTAAATTCTAGCCAACTAAGACTACTATTATCCTTGTACTTAAGATGGCAGAAAATCCTAACACCTAGAATAAATAATAATATAAAAACAGACAAGGGATCAAGCAACTGCTAATTGAAAAAAGAGTGACCAGGGCTGACTATGATCTAAAACCGGGGCGATGGTACCGCCAACTCACTACGCAAATGATGTATAAGGGCCTATTCGACTCGGCTCTAAGGATTACAATAAAAAAATACCTAAACCTAATGGAAAAATAGAGAACTGAATTTCAACCAACTAAAACTAACAAAAACAATAATAAAACAAAACGCACTATTCGGAATACATACCATCCTAGATACAAAAATAATACTAGACAAAGGTGGACAGAATGAGAGGTAAATTCTAGCCAACTAAGACTACTATTACCCTTGTACTTAAGATGGCAGAAAATCCTAACACCTACAATGACTAATAATATAAAAACAGACAACCGATCGAAGCAACTGCTAATTGAAAAAAGAGTGACCAGGGCTGACTATGTTCTAAAAATGGGGAGATGGTACCGCCAACTCACTACTCAAATGATGATTAAGGGTCTATTTGACTTGACTCTATGGATTACAGTATAAAATAACTAAACCTAATGGAGAAATAGAGTACTGCATTTCAACCAACTAATACTAACAAAAACAAGAAGAAAAAAAAAAACGCACTAATCGGATTCCTGTCCATCCTAGATACAAAAATAATACTCATCAAAGTTGGACAGAACGAGAGGTAAATTCTAGCCAACTAAGACTACTATTATCCTTGAACTTAAGATGACAGAAAATCCTAACACCTATAATGACTAATAATATAAAATCAGACAATGAATCAAACCAACTGCCAATTGAAAAAAGAGTACCAGGGCTGACTATGTTCTAAAAATGGGTTGATTGTACCTCCAACTCACTACTCAAATGATGATTATGGGTCTATTTGACTAGACTCTAAGGATTACAGTATAAAATAACTAAACCTAATGGAGAAATATAGTACTGAATTTAAACCAACTAAAAATAACCAAAACAAGAAGAAAAAAAACAGCAATATTCGGAATACATACCATCCTTGAAACAAAAAGAATACTAGACAAAGTTGGACAGAACGAGATGTAATTCTGGCCAACTAAGTCTACTATAACCCATGTACTTAAGATAGCAGAAAATCCTAACACCTAGAATGACTAATAATATAAAATCAGACAATGGATCAAAGCAACTGCTAATTGAAGAAAGAGTGATCAGGGCTGACTAAGTTCTAAAAATAGGGATATGGTACCGCCAACTCACTACGCAAATGATGATTAAGGGCCTATTCGATTCGACTCTAAAGGTGGTACTGCTACCTCACTATTCAAATGAACATTAAAGACCTGATCAACTTAACTCTAAGTATTACAATAAAAAAATACCTAAACCCCCTGGAGAAATAGAGAACTGAATTTCAACCAACTAAAAATAACCAAAACAAGAAGAAAAAAAACAGCAATATTCGGAATACATACCATCCTTGAAACAAAAAGAATACTAGACAAAGTTGGACAGAACGAGATGTAATTCTGGCCAACTAAGTCTACTATAACCCATGTACTTAAGATAGCAGAAAATCCTAACACCTAGAATGACTAATAATATAAAATCAGACAATGGATCAAAGCAACTGCTAATTGAAAAAAGAGTACCAGGGCTGACTATGTTCTAAAAATGGGTTGATTGTACCTCCAACTCACTACGCAAATGATGTTTAAGGGCCTATTCGACTCGGCTCTAAGGATTACAATAAAAAAATACCTAAACCTAATGGAAAAACAGAGAACTGAATTTCAACCAACTAAAACTAACAAAAACAATAATAAAACAAAACGCACTATTCGGAATACATACCATCCTAGATACAAAAATAATACTAGACAAAGGTGGACAGAATGAGAGGTAAATTCTAGCCAACTAAGACTACTATTACCCTTGTACTTAAGATGGCAGAAAATCCTAACACCTACAATGACTAATAATATAAAAACAGACAACCGATCGAAGCAACTGCTAATTGAAAAAAGAGTGACCAGGGCTGACTATGTTCTAAAAATGGGGAGATGGTACCGCCAACTCACTACTCAAATGATGATTAAGGGTCTATTTGACTTGACTCTATGGATTACAGTATAAAATAACTAAACCTAATGGAGAAATAGAGTACTGCATTTCAACCAACTAATACTAACAAAAACAAGAAAAAAAAAAAAACGCACTAATCGGATTCCTGTCCATCCTAGATACAAAAATAATACTCATCAAAGTTGGACAGAACGAGAGGTAAATTCTAGCCAACTAAGACTACTATTATCCTTGAACTTAAGATGACAGAAAATCCTAACACCTATAATGACTAATAATATAAAATCAGACAATGAATCAAACCAACTGCCAATTGAAAAAAGAGTACCAGGGCTGACTATGTTCTAAAAATGGGTTGATTGTACCTCCAACTCACTACTCAAATGATGATTATGGGTCTATTTGACTAGACTCTAAGGATTACAGTATAAAATAACTAAACCTAATGGAGAAATATAGTACTGAATTTAAACCAACTAAAAATAACCAAAACAAGAAGAAAAAAAACAGCAATATTCGGAATACATACCATCCTTGAAACAAAAAGAATACTAGACAAAGTTGGACAGAACGAGATGTAATTCTGGCCAACTAAGTCTACTATAACCCATGTACTTAAGATAGCAGAAAATCCTAACACCTAGAATGACTAATAATATAAAATCAGACAATGGATCAAAGCAACTGCTAATTGAAGAAAGAGTGATCAGGGCTGACTAAGTTCTAAAAATAGGGATATGGTACCGCCAACTCACTACGCAAATGATGATTAAGGGCCTATTCGATTCGACTCTAAAGGTGGTACTGCTACCTCACTATTCAAATGAACATTAAAGACCTGATCAACTTAACTCTAAGTATTACAATAAAAAAATACCTAAACCCCCTGGAGAAATAGAGAACTGAATTTCAACCAACTAAAAATAACCAAAACAAGAAGAAAAAAAACAGCAATATTCGGAATACATACCATCCTTGAAACAAAAAGAATACTAGACAAAGTTGGACAGAACGAGATGTAATTCTGGCCAACTAAGTCTACTATAACCCATGTACTTAAGATAGCAGAAAATCCTAACACCTAGAATGACTAATAATATAAAATCAGACAATGGATCAAAGCAACTGCTAATTGAAAAAAGAGTACCAGGGCTGACTATGTTCTAAAAATGGGTTGATTGTACCTCCAACTCACTACGCAAATGATGTTTAAGGGCCTATTCGACTCGGCTCTAAGGATTAGAATAAAAAAATACCTAAACCTAATGGAAAAATAGAGAACTGAATTTCAACCAACTAAAAACAACCAAAACAAGTAGAAAAAAAACAGTAATATTCGGAATACATACCATCCTAGATACAAAAATAATACTCATCAAAGTTGGACAGAACGAGAGGTAAATTCTAGCCAACTAAGACTACTATTATCCTTGAACTTAAGATGACAGAAAATCCTAACACCTATAATGACTAATAATATAAAATCAGACAATGAATCAAACCAACTGCCAATTGAAAAAAGAGTACCAGGGCTGACTATGTTCTAAAAATGGGTTGATTGTACCTCCAACTCACTACTCAAATGATGATTATGGGTCTATTTGACTAGACTCTAAGGATTACAGTATAAAATAACTAAACCTAATGGAGAAATATAGTACTGCATTTCAACCAACTAAAAATAACCAAAACAAGAAGAAAAAAAACAGCAATATTCGGAATACATACCATCCTTGAAACAAAAAGAATACTAGACAAAGTTGGACAGAACGAGATGTAATTCTGGCCAACTAAGTCTACTATAACCCATGTACTTAAGATAGCAGAAAATCCTAACACCTAGAATGACTAATAATATAAAATCAGACAATGGATCAAAGCAACTGCTAATTGAAGAAAGAGTGATCAGGGCTGACTAAGTTCTAAAAATAGGGATATGGTACCGCCAACTCACTACGCAAATGATGATTAAGGGCCTATTCGATTCGACTCTAAAGGTGGTACTGCTACCTCACTATTCAAATGAACATTAAAGACCTGATCAACTTAACTCTAAGTATTACAATAAAAAAATACCTAAACCCCCTGGAGAAATAGAGAACTGAATTTCAACCAACTAAAAATAACCAAAACAAGAAGAAAAAAAACAGCAATATTCGGAATACATACCATCCTTGAAACAAAAAGAATACTAGACAAAGTTGGACAGAACGAGATGTAATTCTGGCCAACTAAGTCTACTATAACCCATGTACTTAAGATAGCAGAAAATCCTAACACCTAGAATGACTAATAATATAAAATCAGACAATGGATCAAAGCAACTGCTAATTGAAAAAAGAGTACCAGGGCTGACTATGTTCTAAAAATGGGTTGATTGTACCTCCAACTCACTACGCAAATGATGTTTAAGGGCCTATTCGACTCGGCTCTAAGGATTAGAATAAAAAAATACCTAAACCTAATGGAAAAATAGAGAACTGAATTTCAACCAACTAAAAATAACCAAAACAAGTAGAAAAAAAACAGTAATATTCGGAATACATACCATCCTAGATACAAAAATAATACTCGTCAAAGTTGGACAGAACGAGAGGTAAATTCTAGCCAACTAAGACTACTATTATCCTTGTACTTAAGATGACAGAAAATCCTAACACCTAGAATGAATAATAATATAAAATCAGACAAAGGATCAAAGCAACTGCTAATTGAAAAAAGAGTACCAGGGCTGACTATGTTCTAAAAATGGGTTGATTGTACCTCCAACTCACTACTCAAATGATGATTATGGGTCTATTTGACTAGACTCTAAGGATTACAGTATAAAATAACTAAACCTAATGGAGAAATATAGTACTGAATTTAAACCAACTAAAAATAACCAAAACAAGAAGAAAAAAAACAGCAATATTCGGAATACATACCATCCTTGAAACAAAAAGAATACTAGACAAAGTTGGACAGAACGAGATGTAATTCTGGCCAACTAAGTCTACTATAACCCATGTACTTAAGATAGCAGAAAATCCTAACACCTAGAATGACTAATAATATAAAATCAGACAATGGATCAAAGCAACTGCTAATTGAAGAAAGAGTGATCAGGGCTGACTAAGTTCTAAAAATAGGGAGATGGTACCGCCAACTCACTACGCAAATGATGATTAAGGGCCTATTCGATTCGACTCTAAAGGTGGTACTGCTACCTCACTATTCAAATGAACATTAAAGACCTGATCAACTTAACTCTAAGTATTACAATAAAAAAATACCTAAACCTAATGGAAAAATAGAGAACTGAATTTCAACCAACTAAAAATAACCAAAACAAGTAGAAAAAAAACAGTAATATTCGGAATACATACCATCCTAGATACAAAAATAATACTCGTCAAAGTTGGACAGAACGAGAGGTAAATTCTAGCCAACTAAGACTACTATTACCCTTGTACTTAAGATGGCAGAAAATCCTAACACCTAGAATGACTAATAATATAAAAACAGACAACCGATCGAAGCAACTGCTAATTGAAAAAAGAGTGACCAGGGCTGGCTATGTTCTAAAAATGGGGAGATGGTACCGCCAACTCACTACTCAAATGATGATTAAGGGTCTATTTGGCTTGACTCTAAGGATTACAGTATAAAATAACTAAACCTAATGGAGAAATAGAGTACTGCATTTCAACCAACTAATACTAACAAAAACAAGAAAGAAAAAAAAACGCACTAATCGGATTACTGTCCATCCTAGATACAAAAATAATACTCATCAAAGTTGGACAGAACGAGAGGTAAATTCTAGCCAACTAAGACTACTATTATCCTTGTACTTAAGATGGCAGAAAATCCTAACACCTAGAATGACTAATAATATAAAATCAGACAATGAATCAAACCAACTGCCAATTGAAAAAAGAGTACCAGGGCTGACTATGTTCTAAAAATGGGGAGATGGTACCGCCAACTCACTACTCAAATGATGATTAAGGGTCTATTTGACTAGAATCTAAGGATTACAGTATAAAATAACTAAACCTAATGGAGAAATAGAGTACTGCATTTCAACCAACTAAAAATAACCAAAACAAGTAGAAAAAAAACAGCAATATTCGGAATACATACCATCCTAGATACAAAAATAATACTCGTCAAAGTTGGACAGAACGAGAGGTAAATTCTAGCCAACTAAGACTACTATTATCCTTGAACTTAAGATGACAGAAAATCCTAACACCTATAATGACTAATAATATAAAATCTGACAATGAATCAAACCTACTGTCAATTGAAAAAAGAGTACCAGGGCTGACTATGTTCTAAAAATAGGGAGATGGTACCGCCAACTCACTACTCAAATGATGATTAAGGGTCTATTTGACTAGACTCTAAGGATTAACGTATAAAATAACTAAACCTAATGGAGAAATAGAGTACTGCATTTCAACCAACTAAAAATAACCAAAACAAGTAGAAAAAAAACAGCAATATTCGGAATACATACCATCGTAGATACAAAAATAATACTCGTCAAAGTTGGACAGAACGAGAGGTAAACTCTAGCCAACTAAGACTACTATTATCCTTGTACTTAAGATGGCAGAAAATCCTAACACCTAGAATGAATAATAATATAAAAACAGACAAGGGATCAAGCAACTGCTAATTGAAAAAAGAGTGACCAGGGCTGACTATGATCTAAAACCGGGGTGATGGTACCGCCAACTCACTACGCAAATGATGTATAAGGGCCTATTCGACTCGTCTCTAATGATTACAATAAAAAAATACCTAAACCTAATGGAAAAATAGAGAACTGAATTTCAACCAACTAAAACTAACAAAAACAATAATAAAACAAAACGCACTATTCGGAATACATACCATCCTAGATACAAAAATAATACTAGACAAAGGTGGACAGAATGAGAGGTAAATTCTAGCCAACTAAGACTACTATTACCCTTCTACTTAAGATGGCAGAAAATCCTAACACCTAGAATGACTAATAATATAAAAACAGACAACCGATCGAAGCAACTGCTAATTGAAAAAAGAGAGACCAGGGCTGACTATGATCTAAAAACGGGGCGATGGTACCGCCAACTCACTACTCAAATGATGATTAAGGGTCTATTTGACTAGACTCTAAGGATTACAGTATAAAATAACTAAACCTAATGGAGAAATAGAGTACTGCATTTCAACCAACTAAAAATAACCAAAACAAGTAGAAAAAAAACAGCAATATTCGGAATACATACCATCGTAGATACAAAAATAATACTCGTCAAAGTTGGACAGAACGAGAGGTAAACTCTAGCCAACTAAGACTACTATTATCCTTGTACTTAAGATGGCAGAAAATCCTAACACCTAGAATGAATAATAATATAAAAACAGACAAGGGATCAAGCAACTGCTAATTGAAAAAAGAGTGACCAGGGCTGACTATGATCTAAAACCGGGGCGATGGTACCGCCAACTCACTACGCAAATGATGTATAAGGGCCTATTCGACTCGGCTCTAAGGATTACAATAAAAAAATACCTAAACCTAATGGAAAAATAGAGAACTGAATTTCAACCAACTAAAACTAACAAAAACAATAATAAAACCAAACGCACTATTCGGAATACATACCATCCTAGATACAAAAATAATACTAGACAAAGGGGGACAGAATGAGAGGTAAATTCTAGCCAACTAAGACTACTATTACCCTTGTACTTAAGATGGCAGAAAATCCTAACATCTACAATGACTAATAATATAAAAACAGACAACCGATCGAAGCAACTGCTAATTGAAAAAAGAGTGACCAGGGCTGACTATGTTCTAAAAATGGGTTGATTGTACATCCAACTCACTACGCAAATGATGTTTAAGGGCCTATTCGACTCGGTTCTAAGGATTACAATAAAAAAATACCTAAACCTAATGGAAAAATAGAGAACTGAATTTCAACCAACTAAAACTAACAAAAACAATAATAAAACAAAACGCACTATTCGGAATACATACCATCCTAGATACAAAAATAATACTCGTCAAAGTTGGTCAGAACGAGAGGTAAATTCTAGCCAACTAAGATTACTATTATCCTTGTACTTAAGATGGCAGAAAATCCTAACACCTAGAATGAATAATAATATAAAAACAGACAAGGGATCAAGCAACTGCTAATTGAAAAAAGAGTGACCAGGGCTGACTATGATCTAAAAATGGGGCGATGGGACCACCAACTCACTACGCAAATGATGTATAAGGGCCTATTCGACTC
The DNA here is from genome assembly GCA_964056705.1 of Troilus luridus. Taxonomy (NCBI): domain Eukaryota; kingdom Metazoa; phylum Arthropoda; class Insecta; order Hemiptera; family Pentatomidae; genus Troilus; species Troilus luridus. The sequence continues at coordinate 179,909,880 of OZ057412.1, forward strand.
GGCTCTAAGTATTACAATAAAAAAATACCTAAACCTAATGGAAAAATAGAGAACTGAATTTCAACCAACTAAAACTAACAAAAACAATAATAAAACAAAACGCACTATTCGGAATACATACCATCCTAGATACAAAAATAATACTAGACAAAGGTGGACAGAATGAGAGGTAAATTCTAGCCAACTAAGACTACTATTACCCTTGTACTTAAGATGGCAGAAAATCCTAACACCTACAATGACTAATAATATAAAAACAGACAACCGATCGAAGCAACTGCTAATTGAAAAAAGAGTGACCAGGGCTGACTATGTTCTAAAAATGGGTTGATTGTACATCCAACTCACTACACAAATGATGTTTAAGGGCCTATTCGACTCGGTTCTAAGGATTACAATAAAAAAATACCTAAACCTAATGGAAAAATAGAGAACTGAATTTCAACCAACTAAAACTAACAAAAACAATAATAAAACAAAACGCACTATTCGGAATACATACCATCCTGGATACAAAAATAATACTCGTCAAAGTTGGTCAGAACGAGAGGTAAATTCTAGCCAACTAAGACTACTATTACCCTTGTACTTAAGATGGCAGAAAATCCTAACACCTAGAATGACTAATAATTTAAAAACAGACAACCGATCGAAGCAACTGCTAATTGAAAAAAGAGTGACCAGGGCTGACTATGATCTAAAAACGGGGCGATGGTACCGCCAACTCACTACTCAAATGATGATTAAGGGTCTATTTGACTAGACTCTAAGGATTACAGTATAAAATAACTAAACCTAATGGAGAAATAGAGTACTGCATTTCAACCAACTAAAAATAACCAAAACAAGTAGAAAAAAAACAGCAATATTCGGAATACATACCATCGTAGATACAAAAATAATACTCGTCAAAGTTGGACAGAACGAGAGGTAAACTCTAGCCAACTAAGACTACTATTATCCTTGTACTTAAGATGGCAGAAAATCCTAACACCTAGAATGAATAATAATATAAAAACAGACAACGGATCGAAGCAACTGCTAATTGAAAAAATAGTGACCAGGGCTGACTAAGTTCTAAAAACGGGGCGATGGTACCGCCAACTCACTACGCAAATGATGTTTAAGGGCCTATTCGACTCGGCTCTAAGTATTACAATAAAAAAATACCTAAACCTAATGGAAAAATAGAGAACTGAATTTCAACCAACTAAAACTAACAAAAACAATAATAAAACAAAACGCACTATTCGGAATACATACCATCCTAGATACAAAAATAATACTAGACAAAGGTGGACAGAATGAGAGGTAAATTCTAGCCAACTAAGACTACTATTACCCTTGTACTTAAGATGGCAGAAAATCCTAACACCTACAATGACTAATAATATAAAAACAGACAACCGATCGAAGCAACTGCTAATTGAAAAAATAGTGACCAGGGCTGACTAAGTTCTAAAAACGGGGCGATGGTACCGCCAACTCACTACGCAAATGATGTTTAAGGGCCTATTCGACTCGGCTCTAAGTATTACAATAAAAAAATACCTAAACCTAATGGAAAAATAGAGAACTGAATTTCAACCAACTAAAACTAACAAAAACAATAATAAAACAAAACGCACTATTCGGAATACATACCATCCTAGATACAAAAATAATACTAGACAAAGGTGGACAGAATGAGAGGTAAATTCTAGCCAACTAAGACTACTATTACCCTTGTACTTAAGATGGCAGAAAATCCTAACACCTACAATGACTAATAATATAAAAACAGACAACCGATCGAAGCAACTGCTAATTGAAAAAAGAGTGACCAGGGCTGACTATGTTCTAAAAATGGGTTGATTGTACCTCCAACTCACTACGCAAATGATGTTTAAGGGCCTATTCGACTCGGTTCTAAGGATTACAATAAAAAAATACCTAAACCTAATGGAAAAATAGAGAACTGAATTTCAACCAACTAAAACTAACAAAAACAATAATAAAACAAAACGCACTATTCGGAATACATACCATCCTAGATACAAAAATAATACTCGTCAAAGTTGGTCAGAACGAGAGGTAAATTCTAGCCAACTAAGATTACTATTATCCTTGTACTTAAGATGGCAGAAAATCCTAACACCTAGAATGAATAATAATATAAAAACAGACAAGGGATCAAGCAACTGCTAATTGAAAAAAGAGTGACCAGGGCTGACTATGATCTAAAAACGGGGCGATGGTACCGCCAACTCACTACGCAAATGATGTATAAGGGCCTATTCGACTCGGCTCTAAGGATTACAATAAAAAAATACCTAAACCTAATGGAAAAATAGAGAACTGAATTTCAACCAACTAAAACTAACAAAAACAATAATAAAACAAAACGCACTATTCGGAATACATACCATCCTAGATACAAAAATAATACTAGACAAAGGTGGACAAAATGAGAGGTAAATTCTAGCCAACTAAGACTACTATTACCCTTGTACTTAAGATGGCAGAAAATCCTAACACCTAGAATGACTAATAATATAAAAACAGACAACCGATCGAAGCAACTGCTAATTGAAAAAAGAGTGACCAGGGCTGACTATGTTCTAAAAATGGGGAGATGGTACCGCCAACTCACTACTCAAATGATGATTAAGGGTCTATTTGGCTTGACTCTAAGGATTACAGTATAAAATAACTAAACCTAATGGAGAAATAGAGTACTGCATTTCAACCAACTAATACTAACAAAAACAAGAAAGAAAAAAAAACGCACTAATCGGATTACTGTCCATCCTAGATACAAAAATAATACTCATCAAAGTTGGACAGAACGAGAGGTAAATTCTAGCCAACTAAGACTACTATTATCCTTGTACTTAAGATGGCAGAAAATCCTAACACCTAGAATGACTAATAATATAAAATCAGACAATGAATCAAACCAACTGCCAATTGAAAAAAGAGTACCAGGGCTGACTATGTTCTAAAAATGGGGAGATGGTACCGCCAACTCACTACCAAATGATGATTAAGGGTCTATTTGACTAGAATCTAAGGATTACAGTATAAAATAACTAAACCTAATGGAGAAATAGAGTACTGCATTTCAACCAACTAAAAATAACCAAAACAAGTAGAAAAAAAACAGCAATATTCGGAATACATACCATCCTAGATACAAAAATAATACTCGTCAAAGTTGGACAGAACGAGAGGTAAATTCTAGCCAACTAAGACTACTATTATCCTTGTACTTAAGATGACAGAAAATCCTAACACCTATAATGACTAATAATATAAAATCAGACAATGGATCAAAGCAACTGCTAATTGAAAAAAGAGTACCAGGGCTGACTATGTTCTAAAAATGGGTTGATTGTACCTCCAACTCACTACGCAAATGATGTATAAGGGCCTATTCGACTCGGCTCTAAGGATTACAATAAAAAAATACCTAAACCTAATGGAAAAATAGAGAACTGAATTTCAACCAACTAAAACTAACAAAAACAATAATAAAACAAAACGCACTATTCGGAATACATACCATCCTAGATACAAAAATAATACTAGACAAAGATGGACAGAATGAGAGGTAAATTCTAGCCAACTAAGACTACTATTACCCTTGTACTTAAGATGGCAGAAAATCCTAACACCTACAATGACTAATAATTTAAAAACAGACAACCGATCGAAGCAACTGCTAATTGAAAAAAGAGTGACCAGGGCTGACTATGTTCTAAAAATGGGGAGATGGTACCGCCAACTCATTACTCAAATGATGATTAAGGGTCTATCTGACTAGAATCTAAGGATTACAGTATAAAATAACTAAACCTAATGGAGAAATAGAGAACTGAATTTCAACCAACTAAAACTAACAAAAACAATAATAAAACAAAACGCACTATTCGGAATACATACCATCCTAGATACAAAAATAATACTAGACAAAGGTGGACAGAATGAGAGGTAAATTCTAGCCAACTAAGACTACTATTACCCTTGTACTTAAGATGGCAGAAAATCCTAACACCTACAATGACTAATAATATAAAAACAGACAACCGATCGAAGCAACTGCTAATTGAAAAAAGAGTGACCAGGGCTGACTATGTTCTAAAAATGGGTTGATTGTACCTCCAACTCACTACGCAAATGATGTTTAAGGGCCTATTCGACTCGGTTCTAAGGATTACAATAAAAAAATACCTAAACCTAATGGAAAAATAGAGAACTGAATTTCAACCAACTAAAACTAACAAAAACAATAATAAAACAAAACGCACTATTCGGAATACATACCATCCTAGATACAAAAATAATACTCGTCAAAGTTGGTCAGAACGAGAGGTAAATTCTAGCCAACTAAGATTACTATTATCCTTGTACTTAAGATGGCAGAAAATCCTAACACCTAGAATGAATAATAATATAAAAACAGACAAGGGATCAAGCAACTGCTAATTGAAAAAAGAGTGACCAGGGCTGACTATGATCTAAAAACGGGGCGATGGTACCGCCAACTCACTACGCAAATGATGTATAAGGGCCTATTCGACTCGGCTCTAAGGATTACAATAAAAAAATACCTAAACCTAATGGAAAAATAGAGAACTGAATTTCAACCAACTAAAACTAACAAAAACAATAATAAAACAAAACGCACTATTCGGAATACATACCATCCTAGATACAAAAATAATACTAGACAAAGGTGGACAAAATGAGAGGTAAATTCTAGCCAACTAAGACTACTATTACCCTTGTACTTAAGATGGCAGAAAATCCTAACACCTAGAATGACTAATAATATAAAAACAGACAACCGATCGAAGCAACTGCTAATTGAAAAAAGAGTGACCAGGGCTGACTATGTTCTAAAAATGGGGAGATGGTACCGCCAACTCACTACTCAAATGATGATTAAGGGTCTATTTGGCTTGACTCTAAGGATTACAGTATAAAATAACTAAACCTAATGGAGAAATAGAGTACTGCATTTCAACCAACTAATACTAACAAAAACAAGAAAGAAAAAAAAACGCACTAATCGGATTACTGTCCATCCTAGATACAAAAATAATACTCATCAAAGTTGGACAGAACGAGAGGTAAATTCTAGCCAACTAAGACTACTATTATCCTTGTACTTAAGATGGCAGAAAATCCTAACACCTAGAATGACTAATAATATAAAATCAGACAATGAATCAAACCAACTGCCAATTGAAAAAAGAGTACCAGGGCTGACTATGTTCTAAAAATGGGGAGATGGTACCGCCAACTCACTACCAAATGATGATTAAGGGTCTATTTGACTAGAATCTAAGGATTACAGTATAAAATAACTAAACCTAATGGAGAAATAGAGTACTGCATTTCAACCAACTAAAAATAACCAAAACAAGTAGAAAAAAAACAGCAATATTCGGAATACATACCATCCTAGATACAAAAATAATACTCGTCAAAGTTGGACAGAACGAGAGGTAAATTCTAGCCAACTAAGACTACTATTATCCTTGTACTTAAGATGACAGAAAATCCTAACACCTATAATGACTAATAATATAAAATCAGACAATGGATCAAAGCAACTGCTAATTGAAAAAAGAGTACCAGGGCTGACTATGTTCTAAAAATGGGTTGATTGTACCTCCAACTCACTACGCAAATGATGTATAAGGGCCTATTCGACTCGGCTCTAAGGATTACAATAAAAAAATACCTAAACCTAATGGAAAAATAGAGAACTGAATTTCAACCAACTAAAACTAACAAAAACAATAATAAAACAAAACGCACTATTCGGAATACATACCATCCTAGATACAAAAATAATACTAGACAAAGATGGACAGAATGAGAGGTAAATTCTAGCCAACTAAGACTACTATTACCCTTGTACTTAAGATGGCAGAAAATCCTAACACCTACAATGACTAATAATTTAAAAACAGACAACCGATCGAAGCAACTGCTAATTGAAAAAAGAGTGACCAGGGCTGACTATGTTCTAAAAATGGGGAGATGGTACCGCCAACTCATTACTCAAATGATGATTAAGGGTCTATCTGACTAGAATCTAAGGATTACAGTATAAAATAACTAAACCTAATGGAGAAATAGAGTACTGCATTTCAACCAACTAAAAATAACCAAAACAAGTAGAAAAAAAACAGCAATATTCGGAATACATACCATCCTAGACACAAAAATAATACTAGACAAAGGTGGACAGAATGAGAGGTAAATTCTAGCCAACTAAGACTACTATTACCCTTGTACTTAAGATGGCAGAAAATCCTAACACCTAGAATGACTAATAATATAAAAACAGACAACCGATCGAAGTAACTGCTAATTGAAAAAAGAGTGACCAGGGCTGACTATGTTCTAAAAATGGGGAGATGGTACCGCCAACTCACTACTCAAATGATGATTTAGGGTCTATTTGGCTTGACTCTAAGGATTACAGTATAAAATAACTAAACCTAATGGAGAAATAGAGTACTGCATTTCAACCAACTAAAAATAACCAAAACAAGTAGAAAAAAAACAGCAATATTCGGAATACATACCATCCTAGATACAAAAATAATACTCGTCAAAGTTGGACAGAACGAGAGGTAAATTCTAGCCAACTAAGACTACTATTATCCTTGTACTTAAGATGACAGAAAATCCTAACACCTATAATGACTAATAATATAAAATCTGACAATGAATCAAACCTACTGCCAATTGAAAAAAGAGTACCAGGGCTGACTATGTTCTAAAAACGGGGCGATGGTACCGCCAACTCACTACGCAAATGATGTATAAGGGCCTATTCGACTCGGCTCTAAGGATTACAATAAAAAAATACCTAAACCTAATGGAAAAATAGAGAACTGAATTTCAACCAACTAAAACTAACAAAAACAATAATAAAACAAAACGCACTATTCGGAATACATACCATCCTAGACACAAAAATAATACTAGACAAAGGTGGACAGAATGAGAGGTAAATTCTAGCCAACTAAGACTACTATTACCCTTGTACTTAAGATGGCAGAAAATCCTAACACCTAGAATGACTAATAATATAAAAACAGACAACCGATCGAAGCAACTGCTAATTGAAAAAAGAGTGACCAGGGCTGACTATGTTCTAAAAATGGGGAGATGGTACCGCCAACTCACTACTCAAATGATGATTAAGGGTCTATTTGGCTTGACTCTAAGGATTACAGTATAAAATAACTAAACCTAATGGAGAAATAGAGTACTGCATTTCAACCAACTAATACTAACAAAAACAAGAAAGAAAAAAAAACGCACTAATCGGATTACTGTCCATCCTAGATACAAAAATAATACTCATCAAAGTTGGACAGAACGAGAGGTAAATTCTAGCCAACTAAGACTACTATTATCCTTGTACTTAAGATGGCAGAAAATCCTAACACCTAGAATGACTAATAATATAAAATCAGACAATGAATCAAACCAACTGCCAATTGAAAAAAGAGTACCAGGGCTGACTATGTTCTAAAAATGGGGAGATGGTACCGCCAACTCACTACCAAATGATGATTAAGGGTCTATTTGACTAGAATCTAAGGATTACAGTATAAAATAACTAAACCTAATGGAGAAATAGAGTACTGCATTTCAACCAACTAAAAATAACCAAAACAAGTAGAAAAAAAACAGCAATATTCGGAATACATACCATCCTAGATACAAAAATAATACTCGTCAAAGTTGGACAGAACGAGAGGTAAATTCTAGCCAACTAAGACTACTATTATCCTTGTACTTAAGATGACAGAAAATCCTAACACCTATAATGACTAATAATATAAAATCAGACAATGGATCAAAGCAACTGCTAATTGAAAAAAGAGTACCAGGGCTGACTATGTTCTAAAAATGGGTTGATTGTACCTCCAACTCACTACGCAAATGATGTATAAGGGCCTATTCGACTCGGCTCTAAGGATTACAATAAAAAAATACCTAAACCTAATGGAAAAATAGAGAACTGAATTTCAACCAACTAAAACTAACAAAAACAATAATAAAACAAAACGCACTATTCGGAATACATACCATCCTAGATACAAAAATAATACTAGACAAAGATGGACAGAATGAGAGGTAAATTCTAGCCAACTAAGACTACTATTACCCTTGTACTTAAGATGGCAGAAAATCCTAACACCTACAATGACTAATAATTTAAAAACAGACAACCGATCGAAGCAACTGCTAATTGAAAAAAGAGTGACCAGGGCTGACTATGTTCTAAAAATGGGGAGATGGTACCGCCAACTCATTACTCAAATGATGATTAAGGGTCTATCTGACTAGAATCTAAGGATTACAGTATAAAATAACTAAACCTAATGGAGAAATAGAGTACTGCATTTCAACCAACTAAAAATAACCAAAACAAGTAGAAAAAAAACAGCAATATTCGGAATACATACCATCCTAGACACAAAAATAATACTAGACAAAGGTGGACAGAATGAGAGGTAAATTCTAGCCAACTAAGACTACTATTACCCTTGTACTTAAGATGGCAGAAAATCCTAACACCTAGAATGACTAATAATATAAAAACAGACAACCGATCGAAGTAACTGCTAATTGAAAAAAGAGTGACCAGGGCTGACTATGTTCTAAAAATGGGGAGATGGTACCGCCAACTCACTACTCAAATGATGATTTAGGGTCTATTTGGCTTGACTCTAAGGATTACAGTATAAAATAACTAAACCTAATGGAGAAATAGAGTACTGCATTTCAACCAACTAAAAATAACCAAAACAAGTAGAAAAAAAACAGCAATATTCGGAATACATACCATCCTAGATACAAAAATAATACTCGTCAAAGTTGGACAGAACGAGAGGTAAATTCTAGCCAACTAAGACTACTATTATCCTTGTACTTAAGATGACAGAAAATCCTAACACCTATAATGACTAATAATATAAAATCTGACAATGAATCAAACCTACTGCCAATTGAAAAAAGAGTACCAGGGCTGACTATGTTCTAAAAACGGGGCGATGGTACCGCCAACTCACTACGCAAATGATGTATAAGGGCCTATTCGACTCGGCTCTAAGGATTACAATAAAAAAATACCTAAACCTAATGGAAAAATAGAGAACTGAATTTCAACCAACTAAAACTAACAAAAACAATAATAAAACAAAACGCACTATTCGGAATACATACCATCCTAGACACAAAAATAATACTAGACAAAGGTGGACAGAATGAGAGGTAAATTCTAGCCAACTAAGACTACTATTACCCTTGTACTTAAGATGGCAGAAAATCCTAACACCTAGAATGACTAATAATATAAAAACAGACAACCGATCGAAGCAACTGCTAATTGAAAAAAGAGTGACCAGGGCTGACTATGTTCTAAAAATGGGGAGATGGTACCGCCAACTCACTACTCAAATGATGATTAAGGGTCTATTTGGCTTGACTCTAAGGATTACAGTATAAAATAACTAAACCTAATGGAGAAATAGAGTACTGCATTTCAACCAACTAATACTAACAAAAACAAGAAAGAAAAAAAAACGCACTAATCGGATTACTGTCCATCCTAGATACAAAAATAATACTCATCAAAGTTGGACAGAACGAGAGGTAAATTCTAGCCAACTAAGACTACTATTATCCTTGTACTTAAGATGGCAGAAAATCCTAACACCTAGAATGACTAATAATATAAAATCAGACAATGAATCAAACCAACTGCCAATTGAAAAAAGAGTACCAGGGCTGACTATGTTCTAAAAATGGGGAGATGGTACCGCCAACTCACTACCAAATGATGATTAAGGGTCTATTTGACTAGAATCTAAGGATTACAGTATAAAATAACTAAACCTAATGGAGAAATAGAGTACTGCATTTCAACCAACTAAAAATAACCAAAACAAGTAGAAAAAAAACAGCAATATTCGGAATACATACCATCCTAGATACAAAAATAATACTCGTCAAAGTTGGACAGAACGAGAGGTAAATTCTAGCCAACTAAGACTACTATTACCCTTGTACTTAAGATGGCAGAAAATCCTAACACCTAGAATGACTAATAATATAAAAACAGACAACCGATCGAAGCAACTGCTAATTGAAAAAAGAGTGACCAGGGCTGACTATGTTCTAAAAATGGGGAGATGGTACCGCCAACTCACTACTCAAATGATGATTAAGGGTCTATTTGGCTTGACTCTAAGGATTACAGTATAAAATAACTAAACCTAATGGAGAAATAGAGTACTGCATTTCAACCAACTAATACTAACAAAAACAAGAAAGAAAAAAAAACGCACTAATCGGATTACTGTCCATCCTAGATACAAAAATAATACTCATCAAAGTTGGACAGAACGAGAGGTAAATTCTAGCCAACTAAGACTACTATTATCCTTGTACTTAAGATGGCAGAAAATCCTAACACCTAGAATGACTAATAATATAAAATCAGACAATGAATCAAACCAACTGCCAATTGAAAAAAGAGTACCAGGGCTGACTATGTTCTAAAAATGGGGAGATGGTACCGCCAACTCACTACCAAATGATGATTAAGGGTCTATTTGACTAGAATCTAAGGATTACAGTATAAAATAACTAAACCTAATGGAGAAATAGAGTACTGCATTTCAACCAACTAAAAATAACCAAAACAAGTAGAAAAAAAACAGCAATATTCGGAATACATACCATCCTAGATACAAAAATAATACTCGTCAAAGTTGGACAGAACGAGAGGTAAATTCTAGCCAACTAAGACTACTATTATCCTTGTACTTAAGATGACAGAAAATCCTAACACCTATAATGACTAATAATATAAAATCAGACAATGGATCAAAGCAACTGCTAATTGAAAAAAGAGTACCAGGGCTGACTATGTTCTAAAAATGGGTTGATTGTACCTCCAACTCACTACGCAAATGATGTATAAGGGCCTATTCGACTCGGCTCTAAGGATTACAATAAAAAAATACCTAAACCTAATGGAAAAATAGAGAACTGAATTTCAACCAACTAAAACTAACAAAAACAATAATAAAACAAAACGCACTATTCGGAATACATACCATCCTAGATACAAAAATAATACTAGACAAAGATGGACAGAATGAGAGGTAAATTCTAGCCAACTAAGACTACTATTACCCTTGTACTTAAGATGGCAGAAAATCCTAACACCTACAATGACTAATAATTTAAAAACAGACAACCGATCGAAGCAACTGCTAATTGAAAAAAGAGTGACCAGGGCTGACTATGTTCTAAAAATGGGGAGATGGTACCGCCAACTCATTACTCAAATGATGATTAAGGGTCTATCTGACTAGACTCTAAGGATTACAGTATAAAGTAACTAAACCTAATGGAGAAAAAGAGTACTGCATTTCAACCAACTAAAAATAACCAAAACAAGTAGAAAAAAAACAGTAATATTCGGAATACATACCATCCTAGATACAAAAATAATACTCGTCAAAGTTGGACAGAACGAGAGGTAAATTCTAGCCAACAAAGACTACTATTATCCTTGTACTTAAGATGGCAGAAAATCCTAACACCTAGAATGACTAATAATATAAAAACAGACAACCGATCGAAGCAACTGCTAATTGAAAAAAGAGTGACCAGGGCTGACTATGTTCTAAAAATGGGTTGATTGTACCTCCAACTCACTACGCAAATGATGTTTAAGGGCCTATTCGACTCGGTTCTAAGGATTACAATAAAAAAATACCTAAACCTAATGGAAAAATAGAGAACTGAATTTCAACCAACTAAAACTAACAAAAACAATAATAAAACAAAACGCACTATTCGGAATACATACCATCCTAGATACAAAAATAATACTCGTCAAAGTTGGTCAGAACGAGAGGTAAATTCTAGCCAACTAAGATTACTATTATCCTTGTACTTAAGATGGCAGAAAATCCTAACACCTACAATGACTAATAATATAAAAACAGACAACCGATCGAAGCAACTGCTAATTGAAAAAAGAGTGACCAGGGCTGACTATGTTCTAAAAATGGGTTGATTGTACCTCCAACTCACTACGCAAATGATGTTTAAGGGCCTATTCGACTCGGTTCTAAGGATTACAATAAAAAAATACCTAAACCTAATGGAAAAAAAGAGAACTGAATTTCAACCAACTAAAACTAACAAAAACAATAATAAAACAAAACGCACTATTCGGAATACATACCATCCTAGATACAAAAATAATACTCGTCAAAGTTGGTCAGAACGAGAGGTAAATTCTAGCCAACTAAGATTACTATTATCCTTGTACTTAAGATGGCAGAAAATCCTAACACCTAGAATGAATAATAATATAAAAACAGACAAGGGATCAAGCAACTGCTAATTGAAAAAAGAGTGACCAGGGCTGACTATGATCTTAAAACGGGGCGATGGTACCGCCAACTTACTACGCAAATGATGTATAAGGGCCTATTCGACTCGGCTCTAAGGATTACAATAAAAAAATACCTAAACCTAATGGAAAAATAGAGAACTGAATTTCAACCAACTAAAACTAACAAAAACAATAATAAAACAAAACGCACTATTCGGAATACATACCATCCTAGATACAAAAATAATACTAGACAAAGATGGACAGAATGAGAGGTAAATTCTAGCCAACTAAGACTACTATTACCCTTGTACTTAAGATGGCAGAAAATCCTAACACCTACAATGACTAATAATTTAAAAACAGACAACCGATCGAAGCAACTGCTAATTGAAAAAAGAGTGACCAGGGCTGACTATGTTCTAAAAATGGGGAGATGGTACCGCCAACTCATTACTCAAATGATGATTAAGGGTCTATCTGACTAGACTCTAAGGATTACAGTATAAAGTAACTAAACCTAATGGAGAAAAAGAGTACTGCATTTCAACCAACTAAAAATAACCAAAACAAGTAGAAAAAAAACAGTAATATTCGGAATACATACCATCCTAGATACAAAAATAATACTCGTCAAAGTTGGACAGAACGAGAGGTAAATTCTAGCCAACAAAGACTACTATTATCCTTGTACTTAAGATGGCAGAAAATCCTAACACCTAGAATGACTAATAATATAAAAACAGACAACCGATCGAAGCAACTGCTAATTGAAAAAAGAGTGACCAGGGCTGACTATGTTCTAAAAATGGGTTGATTGTACCTCCAACTCACTACGCAAATGATGTTTAAGGGCCTATTCGACTCGGTTCTAAGGATTACAATAAAAAAATACCTAAACCTAATGGAAAAATAGAGAACTGAATTTCAACCAACTAAAACTAACAAAAACAATAATAAAACAAAACGCACTATTCGGAATACATACCATCCTAGATACAAAAATAATACTCGTCAAAGTTGGTCAGAACGAGAGGTAAATTCTAGCCAACTAAGATTACTATTATCCTTGTACTTAAGATGGCAGAAAATCCTAACACCTACAATGACTAATAATATAAAAACAGACAACCGATCGAAGCAACTGCTAATTGAAAAAAGAGTGACCAGGGCTGACTATGTTCTAAAAATGGGTTGATTGTACCTCCAACTCACTACGCAAATGATGTTTAAGGGCCTATTCGACTCGGTTCTAAGGATTACAATAAAAAAATACCTAAACCTAATGGAAAAAAAGAGAACTGAATTTCAACCAACTAAAACTAACAAAAACAATAATAAAACAAAACGCACTATTCGGAATACATACCATCCTAGATACAAAAATAATACTCGTCAAAGTTGGTCAGAACGAGAGGTAAATTCTAGCCAACTAAGATTACTATTATCCTTGTACTTAAGATGGCAGAAAATCCTAACACCTAGAATGAATAATAATATAAAAACAGACAAGGGATCAAGCAACTGCTAATTGAAAAAAGAGTGACCAGGGCTGACTATGATCTAAAAACGGGGCGATGGTACCGCCAACTCACTACTCAAATGATGATTAAGGGTCTATTTGGCTTGACTCTAAGGATTACAGTATAAAATAACTAAACCTAATGGAGAAATAGAGTACTGCATTTCAACCAACTAAAACTAACAAAAACAATAATAAAACAAAACGCACTATTCGGAATACATACCATCCTAGATACAAAAATAATACTAGACAAAGGTGGACAGAATGAGAGGTAAATTCTAGCCAACTAAGACTACTATTACCCTTGTACTTAAGATGGCAGAAAATCCTAACACCTAGAATGACTAATAATATAAACACAGACAACCGATCGAAGCAACTGCTAATTGAAAAAAGAGTGACCAGGGCTGGCTATGTTCTAAAAATGGGGAGATGGTACCGCCAACTCACTACTCAAATGATGATTAAGGGTCTATTTGGCTTGACTCTAAGGATTACAGTATAAAATAACTAAACCTAATGGAGAAATAGAGTACTGCATTTCAACCAACTAATACTAAATAAAACAAGAAAGAAAAAAAAACGCACTAATCGGATTACTGTCCATCCTAGATACAAAAATAATACTCATCAAAGTTGGACAGAACGAGAGGTAAATTCTAGCCAACTAAGACTACTATTATCCTTGTACTTAAGATGGCAGAAAATCCTAACACCTAGAATGACTAATAATATAAAATCAGACAATGAATCAAACCAACTGCCAATTGAAAAAAGAGTACCAGGGCTGACTATGTTCTAAAAATGGGTTGATTGTACCTCCAACTCACTACGCAAATGATGTTTAAGGGCCTATTCGACTCGGTTCTAAGGATTACAATAAAAAAATACCTAAACCTAATTGAAAAAAAGAGAACTGAATTTCAACCAACTAAAACTAACAAAAACAATAATAAAACAAAACACACTATTCGGAATACATACCATCCTAGATAGAAAAATAATACTCGTCAAAGTTGGTCAGAACGAGAGGTAAATTCTAGCCAACTAAGATTACTATTATCCTTGTACTTAAGATGGCAGAAAATCCTAACAACTAGAATGAATAATAATATAAAAACAGACAAGGGATCAAGCAACTGCTAATTGAAAAAAGAGTGACCAGGGCTGACTATGATCTAAAAACGGGGCGATGGTACCGCCAACTCACTACGCAAATGATGTATAAGGGCCTATTCGACTCGGCTCTAAGGATTACAATAAAAAAATACCTAAACCTAATGGAAAAATAGAGAACTGAATTTCAACCAACTAAAACTAACAAAAACAATAATAAAACAAAACGCACTATTCGGAATACATACCATCCTAGATACAAAAATAATACTAGACAAAGGTGGACAGAATGAGAGGTAAATTCTAGCCAACTAAGACTACTATTACCCTTGTACTTAAGATGGCAGAAAATCCTAACACCTAGAATGACTAATAATATAAAAACAGACAAGGGATCAAGCAACTGCTAATTGAAAAAAGAGTGACCAGGGCTGACTATGATCTAAAAACGGGGCGATGGTACCGCCAACTCACTACGCAAATGATGTATAAGGGCCTATTCGACTCGGTTCTAAGGATTACAATAAAAAAATACCTAAACCTAATGGAAAAATAGAGAACTGAATTTCAACCAACTAAAACTAACAAAAACAATAATAAAACAAAACGCACTATTCGGAATACATACCATCCTAGATACAAAAATAATACTCGTCAAAGTTGGTCAGAGCGAGAGGTAAATTCTAGCCAACTAAGATTACTATTATCCTTGTACTTAAGATGGCAGAAAATCCTAACACCTACAATGACTAATAATATAAAAACAGACAACCGATTGAAGCAACTGCTAATTGAAAAAAGAGTGACCAGGGCTGACTATGTTCTAAAAATGGGTTGATTGTACCTCCAACTCACTACGCAAATGATGTTTAAGGGCCTATTCGACTCGGTTCTAAGGATTACAATAAAAAAATACCTAAACCTAATGGAAAAAAAGAGAACTGAATTTCAACCAACTAAAACTAACAAAAACAATAATAAAACAAAACGCACTATTCGGAATACATACCATCCTAGATACAAAAATAATACTCGTCAAAGTTGGTCAGAACGAGAGGTAAATTCTAGCCAACTAAGATTACTATTATCCTTGTACTTAAGATGGCAGAAAATCCTAACACCTAGAATGAATAATAATATAAAAACAGACAAGGGATCAAGCAACTGCTAATTGAAAAAAGAGTGACCAGGGCTGACTATGATCTAAAAACGGGGCGATGGTACCGCCAACTCACTACGCAAATGATGTATAAGGGCCTATTCGACTCGGCTCTAAGGATTACAATAAAAAAATACCTAAACCTAATGGAAAAATAGAGAACTGAATTTCAACCAACTAAAACTAACAAAAACAATAATAAAACAAAACGCACTATTCGGAATACATACCATCCTAGATACAAAAATAATACTAGACAAAGGTGGACAGAATGAGAGGTAAATTCTAGCCAACTAAGACTACTATTACCCTTGTACTTAAGATGGCAGAAAATCCTAACACCTAGAATGACTAATAATATAAAAACAGACAACCGATCGAAGCAACTGCTAATTGAAAAAAGAGTGACCAGGGCTGGCTATGTTCTAAAAATGGGGAGATGGTACCGCCAACTCACTACTCAAATGATGATTAAGGGTCTATTTGGCTTGACTCTAAGGATTACAGTATAAAATAACTAAACCTAATGGAGAAATAGAGTACTGCATTTCAACCAACTAATACTAACAAAAACAAGAAAGAAAAAAAAACGCACTAATCGGATTACTGTCCATCCTAGATACAAAAATAATACTCATCAAAGTTGGACAGAACGAGAGGTAAATTCTAGCCAACTAAGACTACTATTATCCTTGTACTTAAGATGGCAGAAAATCCTAACACCTAGAATGACTAATAATATAAAATCAGACAATGAATCAAACCAACTGCCAATTGAAAAAAGAGTACCAGGGCTGATTATGTTCTAAAAATGGGGAGATGGTACCGCCAACTCACTACTCAAATGATGATTAAGGGTCTATTTGACTAGAATCTAAGGATTACAGTATAAAATAACTAAACCAAATGGAGAAATAGAGTACTGCATTTCAACCAACTAAAAATAACCAAAACAAGTAGAAAAAAAACAGCATATTCGGAATACATACCATCCTAGATACAAAAATAATACTCGTCAAAGTTGGACAGAACGAGAGGTAAATTCTAGCCAACTAAGACTACTATTATCCTTGTACTTAAGATGACAGAAAATCCTAACACCTATAATGACTAATAATATAAAATCTGACAATGAATCAAACCTACTGTCAATTGAAAAAAGAGTACCAGGGCTGACTATGTTCTAAAAATAGGGAGATGGTACCGCCAACTCACTACGCAAATGATGTTTAAGGGCCTATTCGACTCGGTTCTAAGGATTACAATAAAAAAATACCTAAACCTAATGGAAAAAAAGAGAACTGAATTTCAACCAACTAAAACTAACAAAAACAATAATAAAACAAAACGCACTATTCGGAATACATACCATCCTAGATACAAAAATAATACTCGTCAAAGTTGGTCAGAACGAGAGGTAAATTCTAGCCAACTAAGATTACTATTATCCTTGTACTTAAGATGGCAGAAAATCCTAACACCTAGAATGAATAATAATATAAAAACAGACAAGGGATCAAGCAACTGCTAATTGAAAAAAGAGTGACCAGGGCTGACTATGATCTAAAAACGGGGCGATGGTACCGCCAACTCACTACTCAAATGATGATTAAGGGTCTATTTGGCTTGACTCTAAGGATTACAGTATAAAATAACTAAACCTAATGGAGAAATAGAGTACTGCATTTCAACCAACTAAAACTAACAAAAACAATAATAAAACAAAACGCACTATTCGGAATACATACCATCCTAGATACAAAAATAATACTAGACAAAGGTGGACAGAATGAGAGGTAAATTCTAGCCAACTAAGACTACTATTACCCTTGTACTTAAGATGGCAGAAAATCCTAACACCTAGAATGACTAATAATATAAACACAGACAACCGATCGAAGCAACTGCTAATTGAAAAAAGAGTGACCAGGGCTGGCTATGTTCTAAAAATGGGGAGATGGTACCGCCAACTCACTACTCAAATGATGATTAAGGGTCTATTTGGCTTGACTCTAAGGATTACAGTATAAAATAACTAAACCTAATGGAGAAATAGAGTACTGCATTTCAACCAACTAATACTAAATAAAACAAGAAAGAAAAAAAAACGCACTAATCGGATTACTGTCCATCCTAGATACAAAAATAATACTCATCAAAGTTGGACAGAACGAGAGGTAAATTCTAGCCAACTAAGACTACTATTATCCTTGTACTTAAGATGGCAGAAAATCCTAACACCTAGAATGACTAATAATATAAAATCAGACAATGAATCAAACCAACTGCCAATTGAAAAAAGAGTACCAGGGCTGACTATGTTCTAAAAATGGGTTGATTGTACCTCCAACTCACTACGCAAATGATGTTTAAGGGCCTATTCGACTCGGTTCTAAGGATTACAATAAAAAAATACCTAAACCTAATTGAAAAAAAGAGAACTGAATTTCAACCAACTAAAACTAACAAAAACAATAATAAAACAAAACACACTATTCGGAATACATACCATCCTAGATAGAAAAATAATACTCGTCAAAGTTGGTCAGAACGAGAGGTAAATTCTAGCCAACTAAGATTACTATTATCCTTGTACTTAAGATGGCAGAAAATCCTAACAACTAGAATGAATAATAATATAAAAACAGACAAGGGATCAAGCAACTGCTAATTGAAAAAAGAGTGACCAGGGCTGACTATGATCTAAAAACGGGGCGATGGTACCGCCAACTCACTACGCAAATGATGTATAAGGGCCTATTCGACTCGGCTCTAAGGATTACAATAAAAAAATACCTAAACCTAATGGAAAAATAGAGAACTGAATTTCAACCAACTAAAACTAACAAAAACAATAATAAAACAAAACGCACTATTCGGAATACATACCATCCTAGATACAAAAATAATACTAGACAAAGGTGGACAGAATGAGAGGTAAATTCTAGCCAACTAAGACTACTATTACCCTTGTACTTAAGATGGCAGAAAATCCTAACACCTAGAATGACTAATAATATAAAAACAGACAAGGGATCAAGCAACTGCTAATTGAAAAAAGAGTGACCAGGGCTGACTATGATCTAAAAACGGGGCGATGGTACCGCCAACTCACTACGCAAATGATGTATAAGGGCCTATTCGACTCGGTTCTAAGGATTACAATAAAAAAATACCTAAACCTAATGGAAAAATAGAGAACTGAATTTCAACCAACTAAAACTAACAAAAACAATAATAAAACAAAACGCACTATTCGGAATACATACCATCCTAGATACAAAAATAATACTCGTCAAAGTTGGTCAGAGCGAGAGGTAAATTCTAGCCAACTAAGATTACTATTATCCTTGTACTTAAGATGGCAGAAAATCCTAACACCTACAATGACTAATAATATAAAAACAGACAACCGATTGAAGCAACTGCTAATTGAAAAAAGAGTGACCAGGGCTGACTATGTTCTAAAAATGGGTTGATTGTACCTCCAACTCACTACGCAAATGATGTTTAAGGGCCTATTCGACTCGGTTCTAAGGATTACAATAAAAAAATACCTAAACCTAATGGAAAAAAAGAGAACTGAATTTCAACCAACTAAAACTAACAAAAACAATAATAAAACAAAACGCACTATTCGGAATACATACCATCCTAGATACAAAAATAATACTCGTCAAAGTTGGTCAGAACGAGAGGTAAATTCTAGCCAACTAAGATTACTATTATCCTTGTACTTAAGATGGCAGAAAATCCTAACACCTAGAATGAATAATAATATAAAAACAGACAAGGGATCAAGCAACTGCTAATTGAAAAAAGAGTGACCAGGGCTGACTATGATCTAAAAACGGGGCGATGGTACCGCCAACTCACTACGCAAATGATGTATAAGGGCCTATTCGACTCGGCTCTAAGGATTACAATAAAAAAATACCTAAACCTAATGGAAAAATAGAGAACTGAATTTCAACCAACTAAAACTAACAAAAACAATAATAAAACAAAACGCACTATTCGGAATACATACCATCCTAGATACAAAAATAATACTAGACAAAGGTGGACAGAATGAGAGGTAAATTCTAGCCAACTAAGACTACTATTACCCTTGTACTTAAGATGGCAGAAAATCCTAACACCTAGAATGACTAATAATATAAAAACAGACAACCGATCGAAGCAACTGCTAATTGAAAAAAGAGTGACCAGGGCTGACTATGTTCTAAAAATGGGTTGATTGTACCTCCAACTCACTACGCAAATGATGTTTAAGGGCCTATTCGACTCGGTTCTAAGGATTACAATAAAAAAATACCTAAACCTAATGGAAAAAAAGAGAACTGAATTTCAACCAACTAAAACTAACAAAAACAATAATAAAACAAAACGCACTATTCGGAATACATACCATCCTAGATACAAAAATAATACTCGTCAAAGTTGGTCAGAACGAGAGGTAAATTCTAGCCAACTAAGATTACTATTATCCTTGTACTTAAGATGGCAGAAAATCCTAACACCTAGAATGAATAATAATATAAAAACAGACAAGGGATCAAGCAACTGCTAATTGAAAAAAGAGTGACCAGGGCTGACTATGATCTAAAAACGGGGCGATGGTACCGCCAACTCACTACGCAAATGATGTATAAGGGCCTATTCGACTCGGCTCTAAGGATTACAATAAAAAAATACCTAAACCTAATGGAAAAATAGAGAACTGAATTTCAACCAACTAAAACTAACAAAAACAATAATAAAACAAAACGCACTATTCGGAATACATACCATCCTAGATACAAAAATAATACTAGACAAAGGTGGACAGAATGAGAGGTAAATTCTAGCCAACTAAGACTACTATTACCCTTGTACTTAAGATGGCAGAAAATCCTAACACCTAGAATGACTAATAATATAAAAACAGACAACCGATCGAAGCAACTGCTAATTGAAAAAAGAGTGACCAGGGCTGGCTATGTTCTAAAAATGGGGAGATGGTACCGCCAACTCACTACTCAAATGATGATTAAGGGTCTATTTGGCTTGACTCTAAGGATTACAGTATAAAATATCTTAACCTAATGGAGAAATAGAGTACTGCATTTCAACCAACTAATACTAACAAAAACAAGAAAGAAAAAAAAACGCACTAATCGGATTACTGTCCATCCTAGATACAAAAATAATACTCATCAAAGTTGGACAGAACGAGAGGTAAATTCTAGCCAACTAAGACTACTATTATCCTTGTACTTAAGATGGCAGAAAATCCTAACACCTAGAATGACTAATAATATAAAATCAGACAATGAATCAAACCAACTGCCAATTGAAAAAAGAGTACCAGGGCTGATTATGTTCTAAAAATGGGGAGATGGTACCGCCAACTCACTACTCAAATGATGATTAAGGGTCTATTTGACTAGAATCTAAGGATTACAGTATAAAATAACTAAACCAAATGGAGAAATAGAGTACTGCATTTCAACCAACTAAAAATAACCAAAACAAGTAGAAAAAAAACAGCATATTCGGAATACATACCATCCTAGATACAAAAATAATACTCGTCAAAGTTGGACAGAACGAGAGGTAAATTCTAGCCAACTAAGACTACTATTATCCTTGTACTTAAGATGACAGAAAATCCTAACACCTATAATGACTAATAATATAAAATCTGACAATGAATCAAACCTACTGTCAATTGAAAAAAGAGTACCAGGGCTGACTATGTTCTAAAAATAGGGAGATGGTACCGCCAACTCACTACGCAAATGATGTTTAAGGGCCTATTCGACTCGGTTCTAAGGATTACAATAAAAAAATACCTAAACCTAATGGAAAAAAAGAGAACTGAATTTCAACCAACTAAAACTAACAAAAACAATAATAAAACAAAACGCACTATTCGGAATACATACCATCCTAGATACAAAAATAATACTCGTCAAAGTTGGTCAGAACGAGAGGTAAATTCTAGCCAACTAAGATTACTATTATCCTTGTACTTAAGATGGCAGAAAATCCTAACACCTAGAATGAATAATAATATAAAAACAGACAAGGGATCAAGCAACTGCTAATTGAAAAAAGAGTGACCAGGGCTGACTATGATCTAAAAACGGGGCGATGGTACCGCCAACTCACTACTCAAATGATGATTAAGGGTCTATTTGGCTTGACTCTAAGGATTACAGTATAAAATAACTAAACCTAATGGAGAAATAGAGTACTGCATTTCAACCAACTAAAACTAACAAAAACAATAATAAAACAAAACGCACTATTCGGAATACATACCATCCTAGATACAAAAATAATACTAGACAAAGGTGGACAGAATGAGAGGTAAATTCTAGCCAACTAAGACTACTATTACCCTTGTACTTAAGATGGCAGAAAATCCTAACACCTAGAATGACTAATAATATAAACACAGACAACCGATCGAAGCAACTGCTAATTGAAAAAAGAGTGACCAGGGCTGGCTATGTTCTAAAAATGGGGAGATGGTACCGCCAACTCACTACTCAAATGATGATTAAGGGTCTATTTGGCTTGACTCTAAGGATTACAGTATAAAATAACTAAACCTAATGGAGAAATAGAGTACTGCATTTCAACCAACTAATACTAAATAAAACAAGAAAGAAAAAAAAACGCACTAATCGGATTACTGTCCATCCTAGATACAAAAATAATACTCATCAAAGTTGGACAGAACGAGAGGTAAATTCTAGCCAACTAAGACTACTATTATCCTTGTACTTAAGATGGCAGAAAATCCTAACACCTAGAATGACTAATAATATAAAATCAGACAATGAATCAAACCAACTGCCAATTGAAAAAAGAGTACCAGGGCTGACTATGTTCTAAAAATGGGTTGATTGTACCTCCAACTCACTACGCAAATGATGTTTAAGGGCCTATTCGACTCGGTTCTAAGGATTACAATAAAAAAATACCTAAACCTAATTGAAAAAAAGAGAACTGAATTTCAACCAACTAAAACTAACAAAAACAATAATAAAACAAAACACACTATTCGGAATACATACCATCCTAGATAGAAAAATAATACTCGTCAAAGTTGGTCAGAACGAGAGGTAAATTCTAGCCAACTAAGATTACTATTATCCTTGTACTTAAGATGGCAGAAAATCCTAACAACTAGAATGAATAATAATATAAAAACAGACAAGGGATCAAGCAACTGCTAATTGAAAAAAGAGTGACCAGGGCTGACTATGATCTAAAAACGGGGCGATGGTACCGCCAACTCACTACGCAAATGATGTATAAGGGCCTATTCGACTCGGCTCTAAGGATTACAATAAAAAAATACCTAAACCTAATGGAAAAATAGAGAACTGAATTTCAACCAACTAAAACTAACAAAAACAATAATAAAACAAAACGCACTATTCGGAATACATACCATCCTAGATACAAAAATAATACTAGACAAAGGTGGACAGAATGAGAGGTAAATTCTAGCCAACTAAGACTACTATTACCCTTGTACTTAAGATGGCAGAAAATCCTAACACCTAGAATGACTAATAATATAAAAACAGACAAGGGATCAAGCAACTGCTAATTGAAAAAAGAGTGACCAGGGCTGACTATGATCTAAAAACGGGGCGATGGTACCGCCAACTCACTACGCAAATGATGTATAAGGGCCTATTCGACTCGGTTCTAAGGATTACAATAAAAAAATACCTAAACCTAATGGAAAAATAGAGAACTGAATTTCAACCAACTAAAACTAACAAAAACAATAATAAAACAAAACGCACTATTCGGAATACATACCATCCTAGATACAAAAATAATACTCGTCAAAGTTGGTCAGAGCGAGAGGTAAATTCTAGCCAACTAAGATTACTATTATCCTTGTACTTAAGATGGCAGAAAATCCTAACACCTACAATGACTAATAATATAAAAACAGACAACCGATTGAAGCAACTGCTAATTGAAAAAAGAGTGACCAGGGCTGACTATGTTCTAAAAATGGGTTGATTGTACCTCCAACTCACTACGCAAATGATGTTTAAGGGCCTATTCGACTCGGTTCTAAGGATTACAATAAAAAAATACCTAAACCTAATGGAAAAAAAGAGAACTGAATTTCAACCAACTAAAACTAACAAAAACAATAATAAAACAAAACGCACTATTCGGAATACATACCATCCTAGATACAAAAATAATACTCGTCAAAGTTGGTCAGAACGAGAGGTAAATTCTAGCCAACTAAGATTACTATTATCCTTGTACTTAAGATGGCAGAAAATCCTAACACCTAGAATGAATAATAATATAAAAACAGACAAGGGATCAAGCAACTGCTAATTGAAAAAAGAGTGACCAGGGCTGACTATGATCTAAAAACGGGGCGATGGTACCGCCAACTCACTACGCAAATGATGTATAAGGGCCTATTCGACTCGGCTCTAAGGATTACAATAAAAAAATACCTAAACCTAATGGAAAAATAGAGAACTGAATTTCAACCAACTAAAACTAACAAAAACAATAATAAAACAAAACGCACTATTCGGAATACATACCATCCTAGATACAAAAATAATACTAGACAAAGGTGGACAGAATGAGAGGTAAATTCTAGCCAACTAAGACTACTATTACCCTTGTACTTAAGATGGCAGAAAATCCTAACACCTAGAATGACTAATAATATAAAAACAGACAACCGATCGAAGCAACTGCTAATTGAAAAAAGAGTGACCAGGGCTGGCTATGTTCTAAAAATGGGGAGATGGTACCGCCAACTCACTACTCAAATGATGATTAAGGGTCTATTTGGCTTGACTCTAAGGATTACAGTATAAAATAACTAAACCTAATGGAGAAATAGAGTACTGCATTTCAACCAACTAATACTAACAAAAACAAGAAAGAAAAAAAAACGCACTAATCGGATTACTGTCCATCCTAGATACAAAAATAATACTCATCAAAGTTGGACAGAACGAGAGGTAAATTCTAGCCAACTAAGACTACTATTATCCTTGTACTTAAGATGGCAGAAAATCCTAACACCTAGAATGACTAATAATATAAAATCAGACAATGAATCAAACCAACTGCCAATTGAAAAAAGAGTACCAGGGCTGATTATGTTCTAAAAATGGGGAGATGGTACCGCCAACTCACTACTCAAATGATGATTAAGGGTCTATTTGACTAGAATCTAAGGATTACAGTATAAAATAACTAAACCAAATGGAGAAATAGAGTACTGCATTTCAACCAACTAAAAATAACCAAAACAAGTAGAAAAAAAACAGCATATTCGGAATACATACCATCCTAGATACAAAAATAATACTCGTCAAAGTTGGACAGAACGAGAGGTAAATTCTAGCCAACTAAGACTACTATTATCCTTGTACTTAAGATGACAGAAAATCCTAACACCTATAATGACTAATAATATAAAATCTGACAATGAATCAAACCTACTGTCAATTGAAAAAAGAGTACCAGGGCTGACTATGTTCTAAAAATAGGGAGATGGTACCGCCAACTCACTACTCAAATGATGATTAAGGGTCTATTTGACTAGACTCTAAGGATTACAGTATAAAATAATTAAACCTAATGGAGAAATAGAGTACTGCATTTCAACCAACTAAAAATAACCAAAACAAGTAGAAAAAAAACAGCAATATTCGGAATACATACCATCGTAGATACAAAAATAATACTCGTCAAAGTTGTACAGAACGAGAGGTAAATTCTAGCCAACTAAGACTACTATTATCCTTGTACTTAAGATGGCAGAAAATCCTAACACCTAGAATAAATAATAATATAAAAACAGACAAGGGATCAAGCAACTGCTAATTGAAAAAAGAGTGACCAGGGCTGACTATGATCTAAAACCGGGGCGATGGTACCGCCAACTCACTACGCAAATGATGTATAAGGGCCTATTCGACTCGGCTCTAAGGATTACAATAAAAAAATACCTAAACCTAATGGAAAAATAGAGAACTGAATTTCAACCAACTAAAACTAACAAAAACAATAATAAAACAAAACGCACTATTCGGAATACATACCATCCTAGATACAAAAATAATACTAGACAAAGGTGGACAGAATGAGAGGTAAATTCTAGCCAACTAAGACTACTATTACCCTTGTACTTAAGATGGCAGAAAATCCTAACACCTACAATGACTAATAATATAAAAACAGACAACCGATCGAAGCAACTGCTAATTGAAAAAAGAGTGACCAGGGCTGACTATGTTCTAAAAATGGGGAGATGGTACCGCCAACTCACTACTCAAATGATGATTAAGGGTCTATTTGACTTGACTCTATGGATTACAGTATAAAATAACTAAACCTAATGGAAAAATAGAGTACTGCATTTCAACCAACTAATACTAACAAAAACAAGAAAAAAAAAAAAACGCACTAATCGGATTCCTGTCCATCCTAGATACAAAAATAATACTCATCAAAGTTGGACAGAACGAGAGGTAAATTCTAGCCAACTAAGACTACTATTATCCTTGAACTTAAGATGACAGAAAATCCTAACACCTATAATGACTAATAATATAAAATCAGACAATGAATCAAACCAACTGCCAATTGAAAAAAGAGTACCAGGGCTGACTATGTTCTAAAAATGGGTTGATTGTACCTCCAACTCACTACTCAAATGATGATTATGGGTCTATTTGACTAGACTCTAAGGATTACAGTATAAAATAACTAAACCTAATGGAGAAATATAGTACTGAATTTAAACCAACTAAAAATAACCAAAACAAGAAGAAAAAAAACAGCAATATTCGGAATACATACCATCCTTGAAACAAAAAGAATACTAGACAAAGTTGGACAGAACGAGATGTAATTCTGGCCAACTAAGTCTACTATAACCCATGTACTTAAGATAGCAGAAAATCCTAACACCTAGAATGACTAATAATATAAAATCAGACAATGGATCAAAGCAACTGCTAATTGAAGAAAGAGTGATCAGGGCTGACTAAGTTCTAAAAATAGGGATATGGTACCGCCAACTCACTACGCAAATGATGATTAAGGGCCTATTCGATTCGACTCTAAAGGTGGTACTGCTACCTCACTATTCAAATGAACATTAAAGACCTGATCAACTTAACTCTAAGTATTACAATAAAAAAATACCTAAACCCCCTGGAGAAATAGAGAACTGAATTTCAACCAACTAAAAATAACCAAAACAAGAAGAAAAAAAACAGCAATATTCGGAATACATACCATCCTTGAAACAAAAAGAATACTAGACAAAGTTGGACAGAACGAGATGTAATTCTGGCCAACTAAGTCTACTATAACCCATGTACTTAAGATAGCAGAAAATCCTAACACCTAGAATGACTAATAATATAAAATCAGACAATGGATCAAAGCAACTGCTAATTGAAAAAAGAGTACCAGGGCTGACTATGTTCTAAAAATGGGTTGATTGTACCTCCAACTCACTACGCAAATGATGTTTAAGGGCCTATTCGACTCGGCTCTAAGGATTAGAATAAAAAAATACCTAAACCTAATGGAAAAATAGAGAACTGAATTTCAACCAACTAAAAACAACCAAAACAAGTAGAAAAAAAACAGTAATATTCGGAATACATACCATCCTAGATACAAAAATAATACTCATCAAAGTTGGACAGAACGAGAGGTAAATTCTAGCCAACTAAGACTACTATTATCCTTGAACTTAAGATGACAGA
This sequence comes from Troilus luridus, assembly GCA_964056705.1. Taxonomy (NCBI): domain Eukaryota; kingdom Metazoa; phylum Arthropoda; class Insecta; order Hemiptera; family Pentatomidae; genus Troilus; species Troilus luridus. Next base: position 179,937,905 of record OZ057412.1, read on the forward strand.
AAATCCTAACACCTATAATGACTAATAATATAAAATCAGACAATGAATCAAACCAACTGCCAATTGAAAAAAGAGTACCAGGGCTGACTATGTTCTAAAAATGGGTTGATTGTACCTCCAACTCACTACTCAAATGATGATTATGGGTCTATTTGACTAGACTCTAAGGATTACAGTATAAAATAACTAAACCTAATGGAGAAATATAGTACTGCATTTCAACCAACTAAAAATAACCAAAACAAGAAGAAAAAAAACAGCAATATTCGGAATACATACCATCCTTGAAACAAAAAGAATACTAGACAAAGTTGGACAGAACGAGATGTAATTCTGGCCAACTAAGTCTACTATAACCCATGTACTTAAGATAGCAGAAAATCCTAACACCTAGAATGACTAATAATATAAAATCAGACAATGGATCAAAGCAACTGCTAATTGAAGAAAGAGTGATCAGGGCTGACTAAGTTCTAAAAATAGGGATATGGTACCGCCAACTCACTACGCAAATGATGATTAAGGGCCTATTCGATTCGACTCTAAAGGTGGTACTGCTACCTCACTATTCAAATGAACATTAAAGACCTGATCAACTTAACTCTAAGTATTACAATAAAAAAATACCTAAACCCCCTGGAGAAATAGAGAACTGAATTTCAACCAACTAAAAATAACCAAAACAAGAAGAAAAAAAACAGCAATATTCGGAATACATACCATCCTTGAAACAAAAAGAATACTAGACAAAGTTGGACAGAACGAGATGTAATTCTGGCCAACTAAGTCTACTATAACCCATGTACTTAACATAGCAGAAAATCCTAACACCTAGAATGACTAATAATATAAAATCAGACAATGGATCAAAGCAACTGCTAATTGAAAAAAGAGTACCAGGGCTGACTATGTTCTAAAAATGGGTTGATTGTACCTCCAACTCACTACGCAAATGATGTTTAAGGGCCTATTCGACTCGGCTCTAAGGATTAGAATAAAAAAATACCTAAACCTAATGGAAAAATAGAGAACTGAATTTCAACCAACTAAAAATAACCAAAACAAGTAGAAAAAAAACAGTAATATTCGGAATACATACCATCCTAGATACAAAAATAATACTCGTCAAAGTTGGACAGAACGAGAGGTAAATTCTAGCCAACTAAGACTACTATTATCCTTGTACTTAAGATGACAGAAAATCCTAACACCTAGAATGAATAATAATATAAAATCAGACAAAGGATCAAAGCAACTGCTAATTGAAAAAAGAGTACCAGGGCTGACTATGTTCTAAAAATGGGTTGATTGTACCTCCAACTCACTACTCAAATGATGATTATGGGTCTATTTGACTAGACTCTAAGGATTACAGTATAAAATAACTAAACCTAATGGAGAAATATAGTACTGAATTTAAACCAACTAAAAATAACCAAAACAAGAAGAAAAAAAACAGCAATATTCGGAATACATACCATCCTTGAAACAAAAAGAATACTAGACAAAGTTGGACAGAACGAGATGTAATTCTGGCCAACTAAGTCTACTATAACCCATGTACTTAAGATAGCAGAAAATCCTAACACCTAGAATGACTAATAATATAAAATCAGACAATGGATCAAAGCAACTGCTAATTGAAGAAAGAGTGATCAGGGCTGACTAAGTTCTAAAAATAGGGAGATGGTACCGCCAACTCACTACGCAAATGATGATTAAGGGCCTATTCGATTCGACTCTAAAGGTGGTACTGCTACCTCACTATTCAAATGAACATTAAAGACCTGATCAACTTAACTCTAAGTATTACAATAAAAAAATACCTAAACCTAATGGAAAAATAGAGAACTGAATTTCAACCAACTAAAAATAACCAAAACAAGTAGAAAAAAAACAGTAATATTCGGAATACATACCATCCTAGATACAAAAATAATACTCGTCAAAGTTGGACAGAACGAGAGGTAAATTCTAGCCAACTAAGACTACTATTACCCTTGTACTTAAGATGGCAGAAAATCCTAACACCTAGAATGACTAATAATATAAAAACAGACAACCGATCGAAGCAACTGCTAATTGAAAAAAGAGTGACCAGGGCTGGCTATGTTCTAAAAATGGGGAGATGGTACCGCCAACTCACTACTCAAATGATGATTAAGGGTCTATTTGGCTTGACTCTAAGGATTACAGTATAAAATAACTAAACCTAATGGAGAAATAGAGTACTGCATTTCAACCAACTAATACTAACAAAAACAAGAAAGAAAAAAAAACGCACTAATCGGATTACTGTCCATCCTAGATACAAAAATAATACTCATCAAAGTTGGACAGAACGAGAGGTAAATTCTAGCCAACTAAGACTACTATTATCCTTGTACTTAAGATGGCAGAAAATCCTAACACCTAGAATGACTAATAATATAAAATCAGACAATGAATCAAACCAACTGCCAATTGAAAAAAGAGTACCAGGGCTGACTATGTTCTAAAAATGGGGAGATGGTACCGCCAACTCACTACTCAAATGATGATTAAGGGTCTATTTGACTAGAATCTAAGGATTACAGTATAAAATAACTAAACCTAATGGAGAAATAGAGTACTGCATTTCAACCAACTAAAAATAACCAAAACAAGTAGAAAAAAAACAGCAATATTCGGAATACATACCATCCTAGATACAAAAATAATACTCGTCAAAGTTGGACAGAACGAGAGGTAAATTCTAGCCAACTAAGACTACTATTATCCTTGAACTTAAGATGACAGAAAATCCTAACACCTATAATGACTAATAATATAAAATCTGACAATGAATCAAACCTACTGTCAATTGAAAAAAGAGTACCAGGGCTGACTATGTTCTAAAAATAGGGAGATGGTACCGCCAACTCACTACTCAAATGATGATTAAGGGTCTATTTGACTAGACTCTAAGGATTACAGTATAAAATAACTAAACCTAATGGAGAAATAGAGTACTGCATTTCAACCAACTAAAAATAACCAAAACAAGTAGAAAAAAAACAGCAATATTCGGAATACATACCATCGTAGATACAAAAATAATACTCGTCAAAGTTGGACAGAACGAGAGGTAAACTCTAGCCAACTAAGACTACTATTATCCTTGTACTTAAGATGGCAGAAAATCCTAACACCTAGAATGAATAATAATATAAAAACAGACAAGGGATCAAGCAACTGCTAATTGAAAAAAGAGTGACCAGGGCTGACTATGATCTAAAACCGGGGCGATGGTACCGCCAACTCACTACGCAAATGATGTATAAGGGCCTATTCGACTCGTCTCTAATGATTACAATAAAAAAATACCTAAACCTAATGGAAAAATAGAGAACTGAATTTCAACCAACTAAAACTAACAAAAACAATAATAAAACAAAACGCACTATTCGGAATACATACCATCCTAGATACAAAAATAATACTAGACAAAGGTGGACAGAATGAGAGGTAAATTCTAGCCAACTAAGACTACTATTACCCTTCTACTTAAGATGGCAGAAAATCCTAACACCTAGAATGACTAATAATATAAAAACAGACAACCGATCGAAGCAACTGCTAATTGAAAAAAGAGAGACCAGGGCTGACTATGATCTAAAAACGGGGCGATGGTACCGCCAACTCACTACTCAAATGATGATTAAGGGTCTATTTGACTAGACTCTAAGGATTACAGTATAAAATAACTAAACCTAATGGAGAAATAGAGTACTGCATTTCAACCAACTAAAAATAACCAAAACAAGTAGAAAAAAAACAGCAATATTCGGAATACATACCATCGTAGATACAAAAATAATACTCGTCAAAGTTGGACAGAACGAGAGGTAAACTCTAGCCAACTAAGACTACTATTATCCTTGTACTTAAGATGGCAGAAAATCCTAACACCTAGAATGAATAATAATATAAAAACAGACAAGGGATCAAGCAACTGCTAATTGAAAAAAGAGTGACCAGGGCTGACTATGATCTAAAACCGGGGCGATGGTACCGCCAACTCACTACGCAAATGATGTATAAGGGCCTATTCGACTCGTCTCTAATGATTACAATAAAAAAATACCTAAACCTAATGGAAAAATAGAGAACTGAATTTCAACCAACTAAAACTAACAAAAACAATAATAAAACAAAACGCACTATTCGGAATACATACCATCCTAGATACAAAAATAATACTAGACAAAGGGGGACAGAATGAGAGGTAAATTCTAGCCAACTAAGACTACTATTACCCTTGTACTTAAGATGGCAGAAAATCCTAACATCTACAATGACTAATAATATAAAAACAGACAACCGATCGAAGCAACTGCTAATTGAAAAAAGAGTGACCAGGGCTGACTATGTTCTAAAAATGGGTTGATTGTACATCCAACTCACTACGCAAATGATGTTTAAGGGCCTATTCGACTCGGTTCTAAGGATTACAATAAAAAAATACCTAAACCTAATGGAAAAATAGAGAACTGAATTTCAACCAACTAAAACTAACAAAAACAATAATAAAACAAAACGCACTATTCGGAATACATACCATCCTAGATACAAAAATAATACTCGTCAAAGTTGGTCAGAACGAGAGGTAAATTCTAGCCAACTAAGATTACTATTATCCTTGTACTTAAGATGGCAGAAAATCCTAACACCTAGAATGAATAATAATATAAAAACAGACAAGGGATCAAGCAACTGCTAATTGAAAAAAGAGTGACCAGGGCTGACTATGATCTAAAAATGGGGCGATGGGACCACCAACTCACTACGCAAATGATGTATAAGGGCCTATTCGACTCGGCTCTAAGTATTACAATAAAAAAATACCTAAACCTAATGGAAAAATAGAGAACTGAATTTCAACCAACTAAAACTAACAAAAACAATAATAAAACAAAACGCACTATTCGGAATACATACCATCCTAGATACAAAAATAATACTAGACAAAGGTGGACAGAATGAGAGGTAAATTCTAGCCAACTAAGACTACTATTACCCTTGTACTTAAGATGGCAGAAAATCCTAACACCTACAATGACTAATAATATAAAAACAGACAACCGATCGAAGCAACTGCTAATTGAAAAAAGAGTGACCAGGGCTGACTATGTTCTAAAAATGGGTTGATTGTACATCCAACTCATTACGCAAATGATGTTTAAGGGCCTATTCGACTCGGTTCTAAGGATTACAATAAAAAAATACCTAAACCTAATGGAAAAATAGAGAACTGAATTTCAACCAACTAAAACTAACAAAAACAATAATAAAACAAAACGCACTATTCGGAATACATACCATCCTGGATACAAAAATAATACTCGTCAAAGTTGGTCAGAACGAGAGGTAAATTCTAGCCAACTAAGACTACTATTACCCTTGTACTTAAGATGGCAGAAAATCCTAACACCTAGAATGACTAATAATTTAAAAACAGACAACCGATCGAAGCAACTGCTAATTGAAAAAAGAGTGACCAGGGCTGACTATGATCTAAAAACGGGGCGATGGTACCGCCAACTCACTACTCAAATGATGATTAAGGGTCTATTTGACTAGACTCTAAGGATTACAGTATAAAATAACTAAACCTAATGGAGAAATAGAGTACTGCATTTCAACCAACTAAAAATAACCAAAACAAGTAGAAAAAAAACAGCAATATTCGGAATACATACCATCGTAGATACAAAAATAATACTCGTCAAAGTTGGACAGAACGAGAGGTAAACTCTAGCCAACTAAGACTACTATTATCCTTGTACTTAAGATGGCAGAAAATCCTAACACCTAGAATGAATAATAATATAAAAACAGACAAGGGATCAAGCAACTGCTAATTGAAAAAAGAGTGACCAGGGCTGACTATGATCTAAAAACGGGGCGATGGTACCGCCAACTCACTACGCAAATGATGTATAAGGGCCTATTCGACTCGGCTCTAAGGATTACAATAAAAAAATACCTAAACCTAATGGAAAAATAGAGAACTGAATTTCAACCAACTAAAACTAACAAAAACAATAATAAAACAAAACGCACTATTCGGAATACATACCATCCTAGATACAAAAATAATACTAGACAAAGGGGGACAGAATGAGAGGTAAATTCTAGCCAACTAAGACTACTATTACCCTTGTACTTAAGATGGCAGAAAATCCTAACACCTACAATGACTAATAATATAAAAACAGACAACCGATCGAAGCAACTGCTAATTGAAAAAAGAGTGACCAGGGCTGACTATGATCTAAAAACGGGGCGATGGTACCGCCAACTCACTACGCAAATGATGTATAAGGGCCTATTCGACTCGGCTCTAAGTATTACAATAAAAAAATACCTAAACCTAATGGAAAAATAGAGAACTGAATTTCAACCAACTAAAACTAACAAAAACAATAATAAAACAAAACGCACTATTCGGAATACATACCATCCTAGATACAAAAATAATACTAGACAAAGGTGGACAGAATGAGAGGTAAATTCTAGCCAACTAAGACTACTATTACCCTAGTACTTAAGATGGCAGAAAATCCTAACACCTACAATGACTAATAATATAAAAACAGACAACCGATCGAAGCAACTGCTAATTGAAAAAAGAGTGACCAGGGCTGACTATGTTCTAAAAATGGGTTGATTGTACATCCAACTCACTACGCAAATGATGTTTAAGGGCCTATTCGACTCGGTTCTAAGGATTACAATAAAAAAATACCTAAACCTAATGGAAAAATAGAGAACTGAATTTCAACCAACTAAAACTAACAAAAACAATAATAAAACAAAACGCACTATTCGGAATACATACCATCCTAGATACAAAAATAATACTCGTCAAAGTTGGTCAGAACGAGAGGTAAACTCTAGCCAACTAAGACTACTATTATCCTTGTACTTAAGATGGCAGAAAATCCTAACACCTAGAATGAATAATAATATAAAAACAGACAAGGGATCAAGCAACTGCTAATTGAAAAAAGAGTGACCAGGGCTGACTATGATCTAAAAACGGGGCGATGGTACCGCCAACTCACTACGCAAATGATGTAGAAGGGCCTATTCGACTCGGCTCTAAGTATTACAATAAAAAAATACCTAAACCTAATGGAAAAATAGAGAACTGAATTTCAACCAACTAAAACTAACAAAAACAATAATAAAACAAAACGCACTATTCGGAATACATACCATCCTAGATACAAAAATAATACTAGACAAAGGTGGACAGAATGAGAGGTAAATTCTAGCCAACTAAGACTACTATTACCCTTGTACTTAAGATGGCAGAAAATCCTAACACCTACAATGACTAATAATATAAAAACAGACAACCGATCGAAGCAACTGCTAATTGAAAAAAGAGTGACCAGGGCTGACTATGATCTAAAAACGGGGCGATGGTACCGCCAACTCACTACGCAAATGATGTATAAGGGCCTATTCGACTCGGCTCTAAGTATTACAATAAAAAAATACCTAAACCTAATGGAAAAATAGAGAACTGAATTTCAACCAACTAAAACTAACAAAAACAATAATAAAACAAAACGCACTATTCGGAATACATACCATCCTAGATACAAAAATAATACTAGACAAAGGTGGACAGAATGAGAGGTAAATTCTAGCCAACTAAGACTACTATTACCCTAGTACTTAAGATGGCAGAAAATCCTAACACCTACAATGACTAATAATATAAAAACAGACAACCGATCGAAGCAACTGCTAATTGAAAAAAGAGTGACCAGGGCTGACTATGTTCTAAAAATGGGTTGATTGTACATCCAACTCACTACGCAAATGATGTTTAAGGGCCTATTCGACTCGGTTCTAAGGATTACAATAAAAAAATACCTAAACCTAATGGAAAAATAGAGAACTGAATTTCAACCAACTAAAACTAACAAAAACAATAATAAAACAAAACGCACTATTCGGAATACATACCATCCTAGATACAAAAATAATACTAGACAAAGGTGGACAGAATGAGAGGTAAATTCTAGCCAACTAAGACTACTATTACCCTTGTACTTAAGATGGCAGAAAATCCTAACACCTAGAATGACTAATAATATAAAAACAGACAAGGGATCAAGCAACTGCTAATTGAAAAAAGAGTGACCAGGGCTGACTATGATCTAAAAACGGGGCGATGGTACCGCCAACTCACTACGCAAATGATGTTTAAGGGCCTATTCGACTCGGTTCTAAGGATTACAATAAAAAAATACCTAAACCTAATGGAAAAATAGAGAACTGAATTTCAACCAACTAAAACTAACAAAAACAATAATAAAACAAAACGCACTATTCGGAATACATACCATCCTAGATACAAAAATAATACTCGTCAAAGTTGGTCAGAACGAGAGGTAAATTCTAGCCAACTAAGATTACTATTATCCTTGTACTTAAGATGGCAGAAAATCCTAACACCTACAATGACTAATAATATAAAAACAGACAACCGATCGAAGCAACTGCTAATTGAAAAAAGAGTGACCAGGGCTGACTATGTTCTAAAAATGGGTTGATTGTACCTCCAACTCACTACGCAAATGATGTTTAAGGGCCTATTCGACTCGGTTCTAAGGATTACAATAAAAAAATACCTAAACCTAATTGAAAAAAAGAGAACTGAATTTCAACCAACTAAAACTAACAAAAACAATAATAAAACAAAACACACTATTCGGAATACATACCATCCTAGATAGAAAAATAATACTCGTCAAAGTTGGTCAGAACGAGAGGTAAATTCTAGCCAACTAAGATTACTATTATCCTTGTACTTAAGATGGCAGAAAATCCTAACACCTAGAATGAATAATAATATAAAAACAGACAAGGGATCAAGCAACTGCTAATTGAAAAAAGAGTGACCAGGGCTGACTATGATCTAAAAACGGGGCGATGGTACCGCCAACTCACTACGCAAATGATGTATAAGGGCCTATTCGACTCGGCTCTAAGGATTACAATAAAAAAATACCTAAACCTAATGGAAAAATAGAGAACTGAATTTCAACCAACTAAAACTAACAAAAACAATAATAAAACAAAACGCACTATTCGGAATACATACCATCCTAGATACAAAAATAATACTAGACAAAGGTGGACAGAATGAGAGGTAAATTCTAGCCAACTAAGACTACTATTACCCTTGTACTTAAGATGGCAGAAAATCCTAACACCTAGAATGACTAATAATATAAAAACAGACAACCGATCGAAGCAACTGCTAATTGAAAAAAGAGTGACCAGGGCTGGCTATGTTCTAAAAATGGGGAGATGGTACCGCCAACTCACTACTCAAATGATGATTAAGGGTCTATTTGGCTTGACTCTAAGGATTACAGTATAAAATAACTAAACCTAATGGAGAAATAGAGTACTGCATTTCAACCAACTAATACTAACAAAAACAAGAAAGAAAAAAAAACGCACTAATCGGATTACTGTCCATCCTAGATACAAAAATAATACTCGTCAAAGTTGGACAGAACGAGAGGTAAATTCTAGCCAACTAAGACTACTATTATCCTTGTACTTAAGATGACAGAAAATCCTAACACCTATAATGACTAATAATATAAAATCTGACAATGAATCAAACCTACTGTCAATTGAAAAAAGAGTACCAGGGCTGACTATGTTCTAAAAATAGGGAGATGGTACCGCCAACTCACTACTCAAATGATGATTAAGGGTCTATTTGACTAGACTCTAAGGATTACAGTATAAAATAACTAAACCTAATGGAGAAATAGAGTACTGCATTTCAACCAACTAAAAATAACCAAAACAAGTAGAAAAAAAACAGCAATATTCGGAATACATACCATCGTAGATACAAAAATAATACTCGTCAAAGTTGGACAGAACGAGAGGTAAATTCTAGCCAACTAAGACTACTATTATCCTTGTACTTAAGATGGCAGAAAATCCTAACACCTAGAATGAATAATAATATAAAAACAGACAAGGGATCAAGCAACTGCTAATTGAAAAAAGAGTGACCAGGGCTGACTATGATCTAAAACCGGGGCGATGGTACCGCCAACTCACTACGCAAATGATGTATAAGGGCCTATTCGACTCGGCTCTAAGGATTACAATAAAAAAATACCTAAACCTAATGGAAAAATAGAGAACTGAATTTCAACCAACTAAAACTAACAAAAACAATAATAAAACAAAACGCACTATTCGGAATACATACCATCCTAGATACAAAAATAATACTAGACAAAGGTGGACAGAATGAGAGGTAAATTCTAGCCAACTAAGACTACTATTACCCTTGTACTTAAGATGGCAGAAAATCCTAACACCTACAATGACTAATAATATAAAAACAGACAACCGATCGAAGCAACTGCTAATTGAAAAAAGAGTGACCAGGGCTGACTATGTTCTAAAAATGGGGAGATGGTACCGCCAACTCACTACTCAAATGATGATTAAGGGTCTATTTGACTTGACTCTATGGATTACAGTATAAAATAACTAAACCTAATGGAGAAATAGAGTACTGCATTTCAACCAACTAATACTAACAAAAACAAGAAAAAAAAAAAAACGCACTAATCGGATTCCTGTCCATCCTAGATACAAAAATAATACTCATCAAAGTTGGACAGAACGAGAGGTAAATTCTAGCCAACTAAGACTACTATTATCCTTGAACTTAAGATGACAGAAAATCCTAACACCTATAATGACTAATAATATAAAATCAGACAATGAATCAAACCAACTGCCAATTGAAAAAAGAGTACCAGGGCTGACTATGTTCTAAAAATGGGTTGATTGTACCTCCAACTCACTACTCAAATGATGATTATGGGTCTATTTGACTAGACTCTAAGGATTACAGTATAAAATAACTAAACCTAATGGAGAAATATAGTACTGAATTTAAACCAACTAAAAATAACCAAAACAAGAAGAAAAAAAACAGCAATATTCGGAATACATACCATCCTTGAAACAAAAAGAATACTAGACAAAGTTGGACAGAACGAGATGTAATTCTGGCCAACTAAGTCTACTATAACCCATGTACTTAAGATAGCAGAAAATCCTAACACCTAGAATGACTAATAATATAAAATCAGACAATGGATCAAAGCAACTGCTAATTGAAGAAAGAGTGATCAGGGCTGACTAAGTTCTAAAAATAGGGATATGGTACCGCCAACTCACTACGCAAATGATGATTAAGGGCCTATTCGATTCGACTCTAAAGGTGGTACTGCTACCTCACTATTCAAATGAACATTAAAGACCTGATCAACTTAACTCTAAGTATTACAATAAAAAAATACCTAAACCCCCTGGAGAAATAGAGAACTGAATTTCAACCAACTAAAAATAACCAAAACAAGAAGAAAAAAAACAGCAATATTCGGAATACATACCATCCTTGAAACAAAAAGAATACTAGACAAAGTTGGACAGAACGAGATGTAATTCTGGCCAACTAAGTCTACTATAACCCATGTACTTAAGATAGCAGAAAATCCTAACACCTAGAATGACTAATAATATAAAATCAGACAATAGATCAAACCAACTGCCAATTGAAAAAAGAGTACCAGGGCTGACTATGTTCTAAAAATGGGTTGATTGTACCTCCAACTCACTACTCAAATGATGATTATGGGTCTATTTGACTAGACTCTAAGGATTACAGTATAAAATAACTAAACCTAATGGAGAAATATAGTACTGAATTTAAACCAACTAAAAATAACCAAAACAAGAAGAAAAAAAACAGCAATATTCGGAATACATACCATCCTTGAAACAAAAAGAATACTAGACAAAGTTGGACAGAACGAGATGTAATTCTGGCCAACTAAGTCTACTATAACCCATGTACTTAAGATAGCAGAAAATCCTAACACCTAGAATGACTAATAATATAAAATCAGACAATGGATCAAAGCAACTGCTAATTGAAGAAAGAGTGATCAGGGCTGACTAAGTTCTAAAAATAGGGATATGGTACCGCCAACTCACTACGCAAATGATGATTAAGGGCCTATTCGATTCGACTCTAAAGGTGGTACTGCTACCTCACTATTCAAATGAACATTAAAGACCTGATCAACTTAACTCTAAGTATTACAATAAAAAAATACCTAAACCCCCTGGAGAAATAGAGAACTGAATTTCAACCAACTAAAAATAACCAAAACAAGAAGAAAAAAAACAGCAATATTCGGAATACATACCATCCTTGAAACAAAAAGAATACTAGACAAAGTTGGACAGAACGAGATGTAATTCTGGCCAACTAAGTCTACTATAACCCATGTACTTAAGATAGCAGAAAATCCTAACACCTAGAATGACTAATAATATAAAATCAGACAATAGATCAAAGCAACTGCTAATTGAAAAAAGAGTACCAGGGCTGACTATGTTCTAAAAATGGGTTGATTGTACCTCCAACTCACTACGCAAATGATGTTTAAGGGCCTATTCGACTCGGCTCTAAGGATTAGAATAAAAAAATACCTAAACCTAATGGAAAAATAGAGAACTGAATTTCAACCAACTAAAAATAACCAAAACAAGTAGAAAAAAAACAGTAATATTCGGAATACATACCATCCTAGATACAAAAATAATACTCGTCAAAGTTGGACAGAACGAGAGGTAAATTCTAGCCAACTAAGACTACTATTATCATTATACTTAAGATGACAGAAAATCCTAACACCTAGAATGAATAATAATATAAAATCAGACAAAGAATCAAAGCAACTGCTAATTGAAAAAAGAGTACCAGGGCTGACTATGTTCTAAAAATGGGTTGATTGTACCTCCAACTCACTACTCAAATGATGATTATGGGTCTATTTGACTAGACTCTAAGGATTACAGTATAAAATAACTAAACCTAATGGAGAAATATAGTACTGAATTTAAACCAACTAAAAATAACCAAAACAAGAAGAAAAAAAACAGTAATATTCGGAATACATACCATCCTAGATACAAAAATAATACTCGTCAAAGTTGGACAGAACGAGAGGTAAATTCTAGCCAACTAAGACTACTATTATCCTTGTACTTAAGATAGCAGAAAATCCTAACACCTAGAATGACTAATAATATAAAATCAGACAATGGATCAAAGCAACTGCTAATTGAAAAAAGAGTACCAGGGCTGACTATGTTCTAAAAATGGGTTGATTGTACCTCCAACTCACTACGCAAATGATGTTTAAGGGCCTATTCGACTCGGCTCTAAGGATTAGAATAAAAAAATACCTAAACCTAATGGAAAAATAGAGAACTTAATTTCAACCAACTAAAACTAATAAATAATTAAAACAATAATAAAACAAAACTCACTATTCGGAATACATACCATCCTAGATACAAAAATAATACTAGACAAAGGTGGACAGAATGAGAGGTAAATTCTAGCCAACTAAGACTACTATTACCCTTGTACTTAAGATGGCAGAAAATCCTAACACCTAGAATGACTAATAATATAAAAACAGACAACCGATCGAAGCAACTGCTAATTGAAAAAAGAGTGACCAGGGCTGACTATGTTCTAAAAATGGGGAGATGGTACCGCCAACTCACTACTCAAATGATGATTAAGGGTCTATTTGACTTGACTCTAAGGATTACAGTATAAAATAACTAAACCTAATGGAGAAATAGAGTACTGCATTTCAACCAACTAAAAATAACCAAAACAAGTAAAAATAAAACAGCAATATTCGGAATACATACCATCCTAGATACAAAAATAATACTCGTCAAAGTTGGACAGAACGAGAGGTAAATTCTAGCCAACTAAGACTACTATTATCCTTGTACTTAAGATGACAGAAAATCCTAACACCTATAATGACTAATAATATAAAATCTGACAATGAATCAAACCTACTGTCAATTGAAAAAAGAGTACCAGGGCTGACTATGTTCTAAAAATAGGGAGATGGTACCGCCAACTCACTACTCAAATGATGATTAAGGGTCTATTTGACTAGACTCTAAGGATTACAGTATAAAATAACTAAACCTAATGGAGAAATAGAGTACTGCATTTCAACCAACTAAAAATAACCAAAACAAGTAGAAAAAAAACAGCAATATTCGGAATACATACCATCGTAGATACAAAAATAATACTCGTCAAAGTTGGACAGAACGAGAGGTAAATTCTAGCCAACTAAGACTACTATTATCCTTGTACTTAAGATGGCAGAAAATCCTAACACCTAGAATGAATAATAATATAAAAACAGACAAGGGATCAAGCAACTGCTAATTGAAAAAAGAGTGACCAGGGCTGACTATGATCTAAAACCGGGGCGATGGTACCGCCAACTCACTACGCAAATGATGTATAAGGGCCTATTCGACTCGGCTCTAAGGATTACAATAAAAAAATACCTAAACCTAATGGAAAAATAGAGAACTGAATTTCAACCAACTAAAACTAACAAAAACAATAATAAAACAAAACGCACTATTCGGAATACATACCATCCTAGATACAAAAATAATACTAGACAAAGGTGGACAGAATGAGAGGTAAATTCTAGCCAACTAAGACTACTATTACCCTTGTACTTAAGATGGCAGAAAATCCTAACACCTACAATGACTAATAATATAAAAACAGACAACCGATCGAAGCAACTGCTAATTGAAAAAAGAGTGACCAGGGCTGACTATGTTCTAAAAATGGGGAGATGGTACCGCCAACTCACTACTCAAATGATGATTAAGGGTCTATTTGACTTGACGCTATGGATTACAGTATAAAATAACTAAACCTAATGGAGAAATAGAGTACTGCATTTCAACCAACTAATACTAACAAAAACAAGAAAAAAAAAAAAACGCACTAATCGGATTCCTGTCCATCCTAGATACAAAAATAATACTCATCAAAGTTGGACAGAACGAGAGGTAAATTCTAGCCAACTAAGACTACTATTATCCTTGAACTTAAGATGACAGAAAATCCTAACACCTATAATGACTAATAATATAAAATCAGACAATGAATCAAACCAACTGCCAATTGAAAAAAGAGTACCAGGGCTGACTATGTTCTAAAAATGGGTTGATTGTACCTCCAACTCACTACTCAAATGATGATTATGGGTCTATTTGACTAGACTCTAAGGATTACAGTATAAAATAACTAAACCTAATGGAGAAATATAGTACTGAATTTAAACCAACTAAAAATAACCAAAACAAGAAGAAAAAAAACAGCAATATTCGGAATACATACCATCCTTGAAACAAAAAGAATACTAGACAAAGTTGGACAGAACGAGATGTAATTCTGGCCAACTAAGTCTACTATAACCCATGTACTTAAGATAGCAGAAAATCCTAACACCTAGAATGACTAATAATATAAAATCAGACAATGGATCAAAGCAACTGCTAATTGAAGAAAGAGTGATCAGGGCTGACTAAGTTCTAAAAATAGGGATATGGTACCGCCAACTCACTACGCAAATGATGATTAAGGGCCTATTCGATTCGACTCTAAAGGTGGTACACTACCTCACTATTCAAATGAACATTAAAGACCTGATCAACTTAACTCTAAGTATTACAATAAAAAAATACCTAAACCCCCTGGAGAAATAGAGAACTGAATTTCAACCAACTAAAAATAACCAAAACAAGAAGAAAAAAAACAGCAATATTCGGAATACATACCATCCTTGAAACAAAAAGAATACTAGACAAAGTTGGACAGAACGAGATGTAATTCTGGCCAACTAAGTCTACTATAACCCATGTACTTAAGATAGCAGAAAATCCTAACACCTAGAATGACTAATAATATAAAATCAGACAATGGATCAAAGCAACTGCTAATTGAAAAAAGAGTACCAGGGCTGACTATGTTCTAAAAATGGGTTGATTGTACCTCCAACTCACTACGCAAATGATGTTTAAGGGCCTATTCGACTCGGCTCTAAGGATTAGAATAAAAAAATACCTAAACCTAATGGAAAAATAGAGAACTGAATTTCAACCAACTAAAAATAACCAAAACAAGTAGAAAAAAAACAGTAATATTCGGAATACATACCATCCTAGATACAAAAATAATACTCGTCAAAGTTGGACAGAACGAGAGGTAAATTCTAGCCAACTAAGACTACTATTATCCTTGTACTTAAGATGACAGAAAATCCTAACACCTAGAATGAATAATAATATAAAATCAGACAAAGGATCAAAGCAACTGCTAATTGAAAAAAGAGTACCAGGGCTGGCTATGTTCTAAAAATGGGTTGATTGTACCTCCAACTCACTACTCAAATGATGATTATGGGTCTATTTGACTAGACTCTAAGGATTACAGTATAAAATAACTAAACCTAATGGAGAAATATAGTACTGAATTAAACCAACTAAAAATAACCAAAACAAGAAGAAAAAAAACAGCAATATTCGGAATACATACCATCCTTGAAACAAAAAGAATACTAGACAAAGTTGGACAGAACGAGATGTAATTCTGGCCAACTAAGTCTACTATAACCCATGTACTTAAGATAGCAGAAAATCCTAACACCTAGAATGACTAATAATATAAAATCAGACAATGGATCAAAGCAACTGCTAATTGAAAAAAGAGTACCAGGGCTGACTATGTTCTAAAAATGGGTTGATTGTACCTCCAACTCACTACGCAAATGATGTTTAAGGGCCTATTCGACTCGGCTCTAAGGATTAGAATAAAAAAATACCTAAACCTAATGGAAAAATAGAGAACTTAATTTCAACCAACTAAAACTAATAAATAATTAAAACAATAATAAAACAAAACTCACTATTCGGAATACATACCATCCTAGATACAAAAATAATACTAGACAAAGGTGGACAGAATGAGAGGTAAATTCTAGCCAACTAAGACTACTATTACCCTTGTACTTAAGATGGCAGAAAATCCTAACACCTAGAATGACTAATAATATAAAAACAGACAACCGATCGAAGCAACTGCTAATTGAAAAAAGAGTGACCAGGGCTGACTATGTTCTAAAAATGGGGAGATGGTACCGCCAACTCACTACTCAAATGATGATTAAGGGTCTATTTGACTTGACTCTAAGGATTACAGTATAAAATAACTAAACCTAATGGAGAAATAGAGTACTGCATTTCAACCAACTAAAAATAACCAAAACAAGTAAAAATAAAACAGCAATATTCGGAATACATACCATCCTAGATACAAAAATAATACTCGTCAAAGTTGGACAGAACGAGAGGTAAATTCTAGCCAACTAAGACTACTATTATCCTTGTACTTAAGATGACAGAAAATCCTAACACCTATAATGACTAATAATATAAAATCTGACAATGAATCAAACCTACTGTCAATTGAAAAAAGAGTACCAGGGCTGACTATGTTCTAAAAATAGGGAGATGGTACCGCCAACTCACTACTCAAATGATGATTAAGGGTCTATTTGACTAGACTCTAAGGATTACAGTATAAAATAACTAAACCTAATGGAGAAATAGAGTACTGCATTTCAACCAACTAAAAATAACCAAAACAAGTAGAAAAAAAACAGCAATATTCGGAATACATACCATCGTAGATACAAAAATAATACTCGTCAAAGTTGGACAGAACGAGAGGTAAATTCTAGCCAACTAAGACTACTATTATCCTTGTACTTAAGATGGCAGAAAATCCTAACACCTAGAATGAATAATAATATAAAAACAGACAAGGGATCAAGCAACTGCTAATTGAAAAAAGAGTGACCAGGGCTGACTATGATCTAAAACCGGGGCGATGGTACCGCCAACTCACTACGCAAATGATGTATAAGGGCCTATTCGACTCGGCTCTAAGGATTACAATAAAAAAATACCTAAACCTAATGGAAAAATAGAGAACTGAATTTCAACCAACTAAAACTAACAAAAACAATAATAAAACAAAACGCACTATTCGGAATACATACCATCCTAGATACAAAAATAATACTAGACAAAGGTGGACAGAATGAGAGGTAAATTCTAGCCAACTAAGACTACTATTACCCTTGTACTTAAGATGGCAGAAAATCCTAACACCTACAATGACTAATAATATAAAAACAGACAACCGATCGAAGCAACTGCTAATTGAAAAAAGAGTGACCAGGGCTGACTATGTTCTAAAAATGGGGAGATGGTACCGCCAACTCACTACTCAAATGATGATTAAGGGTCTATTTGACTTGACGCTATGGATTACAGTATAAAATAACTAAACCTAATGGAGAAATAGAGTACTGCATTTCAACCAACTAATACTAACAAAAACAAGAAAAAAAAAAAAACGCACTAATCGGATTCCTGTCCATCCTAGATACAAAAATAATACTCATCAAAGTTGGACAGAACGAGAGGTAAATTCTAGCCAACTAAGACTACTATTATCCTTGAACTTAAGATGACAGAAAATCCTAACACCTATAATGACTAATAATATAAAATCAGACAATGAATCAAACCAACTGCCAATTGAAAAAAGAGTACCAGGGCTGACTATGTTCTAAAAATGGGTTGATTGTACCTCCAACTCACTACTCAAATGATGATTATGGGTCTATTTGACTAGACTCTAAGGATTACAGTATAAAATAACTAAACCTAATGGAGAAATATAGTACTGAATTTAAACCAACTAAAAATAACCAAAACAAGAAGAAAAAAAACAGCAATATTCGGAATACATACCATCCTTGAAACAAAAAGAATACTAGACAAAGTTGGACAGAACGAGATGTAATTCTGGCCAACTAAGTCTACTATAACCCATGTACTTAAGATAGCAGAAAATCCTAACACCTAGAATGACTAATAATATAAAATCAGACAATGGATCAAAGCAACTGCTAATTGAAGAAAGAGTGATCAGGGCTGACTAAGTTCTAAAAATAGGGATATGGTACCGCCAACTCACTACGCAAATGATGATTAAGGGCCTATTCGATTCGACTCTAAAGGTGGTACACTACCTCACTATTCAAATGAACATTAAAGACCTGATCAACTTAACTCTAAGTATTACAATAAAAAAATACCTAAACCCCCTGGAGAAATAGAGAACTGAATTTCAACCAACTAAAAATAACCAAAACAAGAAGAAAAAAAACAGCAATATTCGGAATACATACCATCCTTGAAACAAAAAGAATACTAGACAAAGTTGGACAGAACGAGATGTAATTCTGGCCAACTAAGTCTACTATAACCCATGTACTTAAGATAGCAGAAAATCCTAACACCTAGAATGACTAATAATATAAAATCAGACAATGGATCAAAGCAACTGCTAATTGAAAAAAGAGTACCAGGGCTGACTATGTTCTAAAAATGGGTTGATTGTACCTCCAACTCACTACGCAAATGATGTTTAAGGGCCTATTCGACTCGGCTCTAAGGATTAGAATAAAAAAATACCTAAACCTAATGGAAAAATAGAGAACTGAATTTCAACCAACTAAAAATAACCAAAACAAGTAGAAAAAAAACAGTAATATTCGGAATACATACCATCCTAGATACAAAAATAATACTCGTCAAAGTTGGACAGAACGAGAGGTAAATTCTAGCCAACTAAGACTACTATTATCCTTGTACTTAAGATGACAGAAAATCCTAACACCTAGAATGAATAATAATATAAAATCAGACAAAGGATCAAAGCAACTGCTAATTGAAAAAAGAGTACCAGGGCTGGCTATGTTCTAAAAATGGGTTGATTGTACCTCCAACTCACTACTCAAATGATGATTATGGGTCTATTTGACTAGACTCTAAGGATTACAGTATAAAATAACTAAACCTAATGGAGAAATATAGTACTGAATTAAACCAACTAAAAATAACCAAAACAAGAAGAAAAAAAACAGCAATATTCGGAATACATACCATCCTTGAAACAAAAAGAATACTAGACAAAGTTGGACAGAACGAGATGTAATTCTGGCCAACTAAGTCTACTATAACCCATGTACTTAAGATAGCAGAAAATCCTAACACCTAGAATGACTAATAATATAAAATCAGACAATGGATCAAAGCAACTGCTAATTGAAAAAAGAGTACCAGGGCTGACTATGTTCTAAAAATGGGTTGATTGTACCTCCAACTCACTACGCAAATGATGTTTAAGGGCCTATTCGACTCGGCTCTAAGGATTAGAATAAAAAAATACCTAAACCTAATGGAAAAATAGAGAACTTAATTTCAACCAACTAAAACTAATAAATAATTAAAACAATAATAAACAAAACTCACTATTCGGAATACATACCATCCTAGATACAAAAATAATACTAGACAAAGGTGGACAGAATGAGAGGTAAATTCTAGCCAACTAAGACTACTATTACCCTTGTACTTAAGATGGCAGAAAATCCTAACACCTAGAATGACTAATAATATAAAAACAGACAACCGATCGAAGCAACTGCTAATTGAAAAAAGAGTGATCAGGGCTGACTATGTTCTAAAAATGGGGAGATGGTACCGCCAACTCACTACTCAAATGATGATTAAGGGTCTATTTGACTTGACTCTAAGGATTACAGTATAACATAACTAAACCTAATGGAGAAATAGAGTACTGCATTTCAACCAACTAAAAATAACCAAAACAAGTAAAAAAAAAAAAGCAATATTCGGAATACATACCATCCTAGATACAAAAATAATACTCGTCAAAGTTGGACAGAACGAGAGGTAAATTCTAGCCAACTAAGACTACTATTATCCTTGTACTTAAGATGACAGAAAATCCTAACACCTATAATGACTAATAATATAAAATCAGACAATGAATCAAACCAACTGCCAATTGAAAAAAGAGTACCAGGGCTGACTATGTTCAAAAAATGGGGAGATGGTACCACCAACTCACTACTCAAATGATGATTAAGGGTCTATTTGACTAGACTCTAAGGATTACAGTATAAAATAACTAAACCTAATGGAGAAATAGAGTACTGCATTTCAACCAACTAATACTAACAAAAACAAGAAAGAAAAAAAAACGCACTAATCGGATTACTGTCCATCTTAGATACAAAAAGAATACTCATCAAAGTTGGTCAGAACGAGAGGTATATTCTAGCCAACTAAGACTACTATTATCCTTGTACTTAAGATGGCAGAAAATCCTAACACCTAGAATGACTAATAATATAAAAACAGACAACGGATCGAAGCAAATGCTAATTGAAGAAAGAGTGATCAGGGCTGACTAAGTTCTAAAAATGGGGAGATGGTACCGCCAACTCACTACGCAAATGATGATTAAGGGCCTATTCGATTCGACTCTAAAGGTGGTACCGCTACCTCACTATTCAAATGAAGATTAAAGACCTGATCAACTTAACTCTAAGTATTACAATAAAAAAATACCTAAACCCCCTGGAGAAATAGAGAACTGAATTTCAACCAACTAAAAATAACCAAAACAAGAAGAAAAAAAACAGCAATATTCGGAATACATACCATCCTTGAAACAAAAAGAATACTAGACAAAGTTGGACAGAACGAGATGTAATTCTGGCCAACTAAGTCTACTATAACCCTTGTACTTAAGATAGCAGAAAATCCTAACACCTAGAATGACTAATAATATAAAAACAGACTAGGGATCAAGCAACTGCTAATTGAAAAAAGAGTGACCAGGTCTGACTATGTTCTAAAAATGGGGCGATGGTACCGCCAACTCACTACGCAAATGATGTTTATGGGCCTATTCGACTCGGCTCTAAGGATTAGAATAAAAAAATACCTAAACCTAATGGAAAAATAGAGAACTGAATTTCAACCAACTAAAAATAACCAAAACAAGTAGAAAAAAAACAGCAATATTCGGAATACATACCATCCTAGATACAAAAATAATACTCGTCAAAGTTGGACAGAACGAGAGGTAATTTCTAGACAACTAAGACTACTATTATCCTTGTACTTAAGATGACAGAAAATCCTAACACCTATAATGACTAATAATATAAAATCAGACAATGGATCAAAGCAACTGCTAATTGAAAAAAGAGTACCAGGGCTGACTATGTTCTAAAAATGGGTTGATTGTACCTCCAACTCACTACGCAAATGATGTTTAAGGGCCTATTCGACTCGGTTCTAAGGATTACAATAAAAAAATACCTAAACCTAATGGAAAAATAGAGAACTGAATTTCAACCAACTAAAACTAACAAAAACAATAATAAAACAAAACGCACTATTCGGAATACATACCATCCTAGATACAAAAATAATACTCGTCAAAGTTGGTCAGAACGAGAGGTAAATTCTAGCCAACTAAGATTACTATTACCCTTGTACTTAAGATGGCAGAAAATCCTAACACCTAGAATGAATAATAATATAAAAACAGACAAGGGATCAAGCAACTGCTAATTGAAAAAAGAGTGACCAGGGCTGACTATGTTCTAAAAATGGGTTGATTGTACCTCCAACTCACTACGCAAATGATGTTTAAGGGCCTATTCGACTCGGTTCTAAGGATTACAATAAAAAAATACCTAAACCTAATGGAAAAATAGAGAACTGAATTACAACCAACTAAAACTAACAAAAACAATAATAAAACAAAACGCACTATTCGGAATACATACCATCCTAGATACAAAAATAATACTCGTCAAAGTTGGTCAGAACGAGAGGTAAATTCTAGCCAACTAAGATTACTATTATCCTTGTACTTAAGATGGCAGAAAATCCTAACACCTAGAATGAATAATAATGTAAAAACAGACAAGGGATCAAGCAACTGCTAATTGAAAAAAGAGTGACCAGGGCTGACTATGATCTAAAAACGGGGAGATGGTACCGCCAACTCACTACTCAAATGATGATTAAGGGTCTATTTGACTAGACTCTAAGGATTACAGTATAAAATAACTAAACCTAATGGAGAAATAGAGTACTGCATTTCAACCAACTAATACTAACAAAAACAAGAAAGAAAAAAAAACGCACTAATCGGATTACTGTCCATCTTAGATACAAAAAGAATACTCATCAAAGTTGGTCAGAACGAGAGGTATATTCTAGCCAACTAAGACTACTATTATCCTTGTACTTAAGATGGCAGAAAATCCTAACACCTAGAATGACTAATAATATAAAAACAGACAACGGATCGAAGCAAATGCTAATTGAAGAAAGAGAGATCAGGGCTGACTAAGTTCTAAAAATGGGGAGATGGTACCGCCAACTCACTACGCAAATGATGATTAAGGGCCTATTCGATTCGACTCTAAAGGTGGTACCGCTACCTCACTATTCAAATGAAGATTAAAGACCTGATCAACTTAACTCTAAGTATTACAATAAAAAAATACCTAAACCCCCTGGAGAAATAGAGAACTGAATTTCAACCAACTAAAAATAACCAAAACAAGAAGAAAAAAAACAGCAATATTCGGAATACATACCATCCTTGAAACAAAAAGAATACTAGACAAAGTTGGACAGAACGAGATGTAATTCTGGCCAACTAAGTCTACTATAACCCTTGTACTTAAGATAGCAGAAAATCCTAACACCTAGAATGACTAATAATATAAAAACAGACTAGGGATCAAGCAACTGCTAATTGAAAAAAGAGTGACCAGGGCTGACTATGTTCTAAAAATGGGGTGATGGTACCGCCAACTCACTACGCAAATGATGTTTAAGGGCCTATTCGACTCGGCTCTAAGGATTAGAATAAAAAAATACCTAAACCTAATGGAAAAATAGAGAACTGAATTTCAACCAACTAAAAATAACCAAAACAAGTAGAAAAAAAACAGCAATATTCGGAATACATACCATCCTAGATACAAAAATAATACTCGTCAAAGTTGGACAGAACGAGAGGTAATTTCTAGACAACTAAGACTACTATTATCCTTGTACTTAAGATGACAGAAAATCCTAACACCTATAATGACTAATAATATAAAATCAGACAATGGATCAAAGCAACTGCTAATTGAAAAAAGAGTACCAGGGCTGACTATGTTCTAAAAATGGGGCGATGGTACCGCCAACTCACTACGCAAATGATGTATAAGGGCCTATTCGACTCGGCTCTAAAGGTGGTACCGCTACCTCACTATTCAAATGAAGATTAAAGACCTGATCAACTTAACTCTAAGTATTACAATAAAAAAATACCTAAACCCCCTGGAGAAATAGAGAACTGAATTTCAACCAACTAAAAATAACCAAAACAAGAAGAAAAAAAACAGCAATATTCGGAATACATACCATCCTTGAAACAAAAAGAATACTAGACAAAGTTGGACAGAACGAGATGTAATTCTGGCCAACTAAGTCTACTATAACCCTTGTACTTAAGATAGCAGAAAATCCTAACACCTAGAATGACTAATAATATAAAAACAGACTAGGGATCAAGCAACTGCTAATTGAAAAAAGAGTGACCAGGTCTGACTATGTTCTAAAAATGGGGCGATGGTACCGCCAACTCACTACGCAAATGATGTTTAAGGGCCTATTCGACTCGGCTCTAAGGATTAGAATAAAAAAATACCTAAACCTAATGGAAAAATAGAGAACTGAATTTCAACCAACTAAAAATAACCAAAACAAGTAGAAAAAAAACAGCAATATTCGGAATACATACCATCCTAGATACAAAAATAATACTCGTCAAAGTTGGACAGAACGAGAGGTAATTTCTAGACAACTAAGACTACTATTATCCTTGTACTTAAGATGACAGAAAATCCTAACACCTATAATGACTAATAATATAAAATCAGACAATGGATCAAAGCAACTGCTAATTGAAAAAAGAGTACCAGGGCTGACTATGTTCTAAAAATGGGTTGATTGTACCTCCAACTCACTACGCAAATGATGTTTAAGGGCCTATTCGACTCGGTTCTAAGGATTACAATAAAAAAATACCTAAACCTAATGGAAAAATAGAGAACTGAATTTCAACCAACTAAAACTAACAAAAACAATAATAAAACAAAACGCACTATTCGGAATACATACCATCCTAGATACAAAAATAATACTCGTCAAAGTTGGTCAGAACGAGAGGTAAATTCTAGCCAACTAAGATTACTATTACCCTTGTACTTAAGATGGCAGAAAATCCTAACACCTAGAATGAATAATAATATAAAAACAGACAAGGGATCAAGCAACTGCTAATTGAAAAAAGAGTGACCAGGGCTGACTATGTTCTAAAAATGGGTTGATTGTACCTCCAACTCACTACGCAAATGATGTTTAAGGGCCTATTCGACTCGATTCTAAGGATTACAATAAAAAAATACCTAAACCTAATGGAAAAATAGAGAACTGAATTACAACCAACTAAAACTAACAAAAACAAGAAGAAAACAAAACGCACTATTCGGAATACATACCATCCTAGATACAAAAAAAATACTCGTCAAAGTTGGTCAGAACGAGAGGTAAATTCTAGCCAACTAAGATTACTATTATCCTTGTACTTAAGATAGCAGAAAATCCTAACACCTAGAATGACTAATAATATAAAAACAGACTAGGGATCAAGCAACTGCTAATTGAAAAAAGAGTGACCAGGGCTGACTATGTTCTAAAAATGGGGTGATGGTACCGCCAACTCACTACGCAAATGATGTTTAAGGGCCTATTCGACTCGGCTCTAAGGATTAGAATAAAAAAATACCTAAACCTAATGGAAAAATAGAGAACTGAATTTCAACCAACTAAAAATAACCAAAACAAGTAGAAAAAAAACAGCAATATTCGGAATACATACCATCCTATATACAAAAATAATACTCGTCAAAGTTGGACAGAACGAGAGGTAATTTCTAGACAACTAAGACTACTATTATCCTTGTACTTAAGATGACAGAAAATCCTAACACCTATAATGACTAATAATATAAAATCAGACAATGGATCAAAGCAACTGCTAATTGAAAAAAGAGTACCAGGGCTGACTATGTTCTAAAAATGGGGCGATGGTACCGCCAACTCACTACGCAAATGATGTATAAGGGCCTATTCGACTCGGCTCTAAAGGTGGTACCGCTACCTCACTATTCAAATGAAGATTAAAGACCTGATCAACTTAACTCTAAGTATTACAATAAAAAAATACCTAAACCCCCTGGAGAAATAGAGAACTGAATTTCAACCAACTAAAAATAACCAAAACAAGAAGAAAAAAAACAGCAATATTCGGAATACATACCATCCTTGAAACAAAAAGAATACTAGACAAAGTTGGACAGAACGAGATGTAATTCTGGCCAACTAAGTCTACTATAACCCTTGTACTTAAGATAGCAGAAAATCCTAACACCTAGAATGACTAATAATATAAAAACAGACTAGGGATCAAGCAACTGCTAATTGAAAAAAGAGTGACCAGGGCTGACTATGTTCTAAAAATGGGGCGATGGTACCGCCAACTCACTACGCAAATGATGTTTAAGGGCCTATTCGACTCGGCTCTAAGGATTAGAATAAAAAAATACCTAAACCTAATGGAAAAATAGAGAACTGAATTTCAACCAACTAAAACTAATAAAAACAATAATAAAACAAAACGCACTATTCGGAATACATACCATCCTAGATACAAAAATAATACTAGACAAAGGTGGACAGAATGAGAGGTAAATTCTAGCCAACTAAGACTACTATTACCCTTGTACTTAAGATGGCAGAATATCCTAACACCTAGAATGACTAATAATATAAAAACAGACAACCGATCAAAGCAACTGCTAATTGAAAAAAGAGCGACCAGGGCTGACTATGTTCTAAAAATGGGGAGATGGTACCGCCAACTCACTACTCAAATGATGATTAAGGGTCTATTTGACTTGACTCTAAGGATTACAGTATAAAATAACTAAACCTAATGGAGAAATAGAGTACTGCATTTCAACCAACTAAAAATAACCAAAACAAGTAAAAAAAAAACAGCAATATTCGGAATACATACCATCCTAGATACAAAAATAATACTCGTCAAAGTTGGACAGAACGAGAGGTAAATTCTAGCCAACTAAGACTACTATTATCCTTGTACTTAAGATGACAGAAAATCCTAACACCTATAATGACTAATAATATAAAATCAGACAATGCATCAAACCAACTGCCAATTGAAAAAAGAGTACCAGGGCTGACTATGTTCTAAAAATGGAGAGATGGTACCACCAACTCACTACTCAAATGATGATTAAGGGTCTATTTGACTAGACTCTAAGGATTACAGTATAAAATAACTAAACCTAATGGAGAAATAGAGTACTGCATTTCAACCAACTAAAAATAACCAAAACAAGTAAAAAAAAAACAGCAATATTCGGAATACATACCATCCTAGATACAAAAATAATACTCGTCAAAGTTGGACAGAACGAGAGGTAAATTCTAGCCAACTAAAACTACTATTATCCTTGTACTTAAGATGACAGAAAATCCTAACACCTATAATGACTAATAATATAAAATCAGACAATGAATCAAACCAACTGCCAATTGAAAAAAGAGTACCAGGGCTGACTATGTTCTAAAAATGGGGAGATGGTACCACCAACTCACTACTCAAATGATGATTAAGGGTCTATTTGACTAGACTCTAAGGATTACAGTATAAAATAACTAAACCTAATGGAGAAATAGAGTACTGCATTTCAACCAACTAATACTAACAAAAACAAGAAAGAAAAAAAAACGCACTAATCGGATTACTGTCCATCTTAGATACAAAAAGAATACTCATCAAAGTTGGTCAGAACGAGAGGTATATTCTAGCCAACTAAGACTACTATTATCCTTGTACTTAAGATGGCAGAAAATCCTAACACCTAGAATGACTAATAATATAAAAACAGACAACGGATCGAAGCAAATGCTAATTGAAGAAAGAGTGATCAGGGCTGACTAAGTTCTAAAAATGGGGAGATGGTACCGCCAACTCACTACGCAAATGATGATTAAGGGCCTATTCGACTCGGCTCTAAGGATTAGAATAAAAAAATACCTAAACCTAATGGAAAAATAGAGAACTGAATTTCAACCAACTAAAACTAATAAAAACAATAATAAAACAAAACGCACTATTCGGAATACATACCATCCTAGATACAAAAATAATACTAGACAAAGGTGGACAGAATGAGAGGTAAATTCTACCCAACTAAGACTACTATTACCCTTGTACTTAAGATGGCAGAAAATCCTAACACCTAGAATGACTAATAATATAAAAACAGACAACCGATCAAAGCAACTGCTAATTGAAAAAAGAGCGACCAGGGCTGACTATGTTCTAAAAATGGGGAGATGGTACCGCCAACTCACTACTCAAATGATGATTAAGGGTCTATTTGACTAGACTCTAAGGATTACAGTATAAAATAACTAAACCTAATGGAGAAATAGAGTACTGCATTTCAACCAACTAAAAATAACCAAAACAAGTAGAAAAAAAACAGCAATATTCGGAATACATACCATCCTTGAAACAAAAAGAATACTAGACAAAGTTGGACAGAACGAGATGTAATTCTGGCCAACTAAGTCTACTATAACCCATGTACTTAAGATAGCAGAAAATCCTAACACCTAGAATGACTAATAATATAAAATCAGACAATGGATCAAAGCAACTGCTAATTGAAAAAAGAGTACCAGGGCTGACTATGTTCTAAAAATGGGTTGATTGTACCTCCAACTCACTACGCAAATGATGTTTAAGGGCCTATTCGACTCGGCTCTAAGGATTAGAATAAAAAAATACCTAAACCTAATGGAAAAATAGAGAACTGAATTTCAACCAACTAAAACTAATAAAAACAATAATAAAACAAAACTCACTATTCGGAATACATACCATCCTAGATACAAAAATAATACTAGACAAAGGTGGACAGAATGAGAGGTAAATTCTAGCCAACTAAGACTACTATTACCCTTGTACTTAAGATGGCAGAAAATCCTAACACCTAGAATGACTAATAATATAAAAACAGACAACCGATCGAAGCAACTGCTAATTGAAAAAAGAGTGATCAGGGCTGACTATGTTCTAAAAATGGGGAGATGGTACCGCCAACTCACTACTCAAATGATGATTAAGGGTCTATTTGACTTGACTCTAAGGATTACAGTATAACATAACTAAACCTAATGGAGAAATAGAGTACTGCATTTCAACCAACTAAAAATAACCAAAACAAGTAAAAAAAAAACAGCAATATTCGGAATACATACCATCCTAGATACAAAAATAATACTCGTCAAAGTTGGACAGAACGAGAGGTAAATTCTAGCCAACTAAGACTACTATTATCCTTGTACTTAAGATGACAGAAAATCCTAACACCTATAATGACTAATAATATAAAATCAGACAATGAATCAAACCAACTGCCAATTGAAAAAAGAGTACCAGGGCTGACTATGTTCAAAAAATGGGGAGATGGTACCACCAACTCACTACTCAAATGATGATTAAGGGTCTATTTGACTAGACTCTAAGGATTACAGTATAACATAACTAAACCTAATGGAGAAATAGAGTACTGCATTTCAACCAACTAAAAATAACCAAAACAAGTAAAAAAAAAACAGCAATATTCGGAATACATACCATCCTAGATACAAAAATAATACTCGTCAAAGTTGGACAGAACGAGAGGTAAATTCTAGCCAACTAAGACTACTATTATCCTTGTACTTAAGATGACAGAAAATCCTAACACCTATAATGACTAATAATATAAAATCAGACAATGAATCAAACCAACTGCCAATTGAAAAAAGAGTACCAGGGCTGACTATGTTCAAAAAATGGGGAGATGGTACCACCAACTCACTACTCAAATGATGATTAAGGGTCTATTTGACTAGACTCTAAGGATTACAGTATAAAATAACTAAACCTAATGGAGAAATAGAGTACTGCATTTCAACCAACTAATACTAACAAAAACAAGAAAGAAAAAAAAACGCACTAATCGGATTACTGTCCATCTTAGATACAAAAAGAATACTCATCAAAGTTGGACAGAACGAGAGGTAAATTCTAGCCAACTAAGACTACTATTATCCTTGTACTTAAGATGGCAGAAAATCCTAACACCTAGAATGACTAATAATATAAAAACAGACAACGGATCGAAGCAAATGCTAATTGAAGAAAGAGAGATCAGGGCTGACTAAGTTCTAAAAATGGGGAGATGGTACCGCCAACTCACTACGCAAATGATGATTAAGGGCCTATTCGATTCGACTCTAAAGGTGGTACCGCTACCTCACTATTCAAATGAAGATTAAAGACCTGATCAACTTAACTCTAAGTATTACAATAAAAAAATACCTAAACCCCCTGGAGAAATAGAGAACTGAATTTCAACCAACTAAAAATAACCAAAACAAGAAGAAAAAAAACAGCAATATTCGGAATACATACCATCCTTGAAACAAAAAGAATACTAGACAAAGTTGGACAGAACGAGATGTAATTCTGGCCAACTAAGTCTACTATAACCCTTGTACTTAAGATAGCAGAAAATCCTAACACCTAGAATGACTAATAATATAAAAACAGACTAGGGATCAAGCAACTGCTAATTGAAAAAAGAGTGACCAGGGCTGACTATGTTCTAAAAATGGGGTGATGGTACCGCCAACTCACTACGCAAATGATGTTTAAGGGCCTATTCGACTCGGCTCTAAGGATTAGAATAAAAAAATACCTAAACCTAATGGAAAAATAGAGAACTGAATTTCAACCAACTAAAAATAACCAAAACAAGTAGAAAAAAAACAGCAATATTCGGAATACATACCATCCTAGATACAAAAATAATACTCGTCAAAGTTGGACAGAACGAGAGGTAATTTCTAGACAACTAAGACTACTATTATCCTTGTACTTAAGATGACAGAAAATCCTAACACCTATAATGACTAATAATATAAAATCAGACAATGGATCAAAGCAACTGCTAATTGAAAAAAGAGTACCAGGGCTGACTATGTTCTAAAAATGGGGCGATGGTACCGCCAACTCACTACGCAAATGATGTATAAGGGCCTATTCGACTCGGCTCTAAAGGTGGTACCGCTACCTCACTATTCAAATGAAGATTAAAGACCTGATCAACTTAACTCTAAGTATTACAATAAAAAAATACCTAAACCCCCTGGAGAAATAGAGAACTGAATTTCAACCAACTAAAAATAACCAAAACAAGAAGAAAAAAAACAGCAATATTCGGAATACATACCATCCTTGAAACAAAAAGAATACTAGACAAAGTTGGACAGAACGAGATGTAATTCTGGCCAACTAAGTCTACTATAACCCTTGTACTTAAGATAGCAGAAAATCCTAACACCTAGAATGACTAATAATATAAAAACAGACTAGGGATCAAGCAACTGCTAATTGAAAAAAGAGTGACCAGGTCTGACTATGTTCTAAAAATGGGGCGATGGTACCGCCAACTCACTACGCAAATGATGTTTAAGGGCCTATTCGACTCGGCTCTAAGGATTAGAATAAAAAAATACCTAAACCTAATGGAAAAATAGAGAACTGAATTTCAACCAACTAAAAATAACCAAAACAAGTAGAAAAAAAACAGCAATATTCGGAATACATACCATCCTAGATACAAAAATAATACTCGTCAAAGTTGGACAGAACGAGAGGTAATTTCTAGACAACTAAGACTACTATTATCCTTGTACTTAAGATGACAGAAAATCCTAACACCTATAATGACTAATAATATAAAATCAGACAATGGATCAAAGCAACTGCTAATTGAAAAAAGAGTACCAGGGCTGACTATGTTCTAAAAATGGGTTGATTGTACCTCCAACTCACTACGCAAATGATGTTTAAGGGCCTATTCGACTCGGTTCTAAGGATTACAATAAAAAAATACCTAAACCTAATGGAAAAATAGAGAACTGAATTTCAACCAACTAAAACTAACAAAAACAATAATAAAACAAAACGCACTATTCGGAATACATACCATCCTAGATACAAAAATAATACTCGTCAAAGTTGGTCAGAACGAGAGGTAAATTCTAGCCAACTAAGATTACTATTACCCTTGTACTTAAGATGGCAGAAAATCCTAACACCTAGAATGAATAATAATATAAAAACAGACAAGGGATCAAGCAACTGCTAATTGAAAAAAGAGTGACCAGGGCTGACTATGTTCTAAAAATGGGTTGATTGTACCTCCAACTCACTACGCAAATGATGTTTAAGGGCCTATTCGACTCGGTTCTAAGGATTACAATAAAAAAATACCTAAACCTAATGGAAAAATAGAGAACTGAATTACAACCAACTAAAACTAACAAAAACAAGAAGAAAACAAAACGCACTATTCGGAATACATACCATCCTAGATACAAAAAAAATACTCGTCAAAGTTGGTCAGAACGAGAGGTAAATTCTAGCCAACTAAGATTACTATTATCCTTGTACTTAAGATAGCAGAAAATCCTAACACCTAGAATGACTAATAATATAAAAACAGACTAGGGATCAAGCAACTGCTAATTGAAAAAAGAGTGACCAGGGCTGACTATGTTCTAAAAATGGGGTGATGGTACCGCCAACTCACTACGCAAATGATGTTTAAGGGCCTATTCGACTCGGCTCTAAGGATTAGAATAAAAAAATACCTAAACCTAATGGAAAAATAGAGAACTGAATTTCAACCAACTAAAAATAACCAAAACAAGTAGAAAAAAAACAGCAATATTCGGAATACATACCATCCTAGATACAAAAATAATACTCGTCAAAGTTGGACAGAACGAGAGGTAATTTCTAGACAACTAAGACTACTATTATCCTTGTACTTAAGATGACAGAAAATCCTAACACCTATAATGACTAATAATATAAAATCAGACAATGGATCAAAGCAACTGCTAATTGAAAAAAGAGTACCAGGGCTGACTATGTTCTAAAAATGGGGCGATGGTACCGCCAACTCACTACGCAAATGATGTATAAGGGCCTATTCGACTCGGCTCTAAAGGTGGTACCGCTACCTCACTATTCAAATGAAGATTAAAGACCTGATCAACTTAACTCTAAGTATTACAATAAAAAAATACCTAAACCCCCTGGAGAAATAGAGAACTGAATTTCAACCAACTAAAAATAACCAAAACAAGAAGAAAAAAAACAGCAATATTCGGAATACATACCATCCTTGAAACAAAAAGAATACTAGACAAAGTTGGACAGAACGAGATGTAATTCTGGCCAACTAAGTCTACTATAACCCTTGTACTTAAGATAGCAGAAAATCCTAACACCTAGAATGACTAATAATATAAAAACAGACTAGGGATCAAGCAACTGCTAATTGAAAAAAGAGTGACCAGGGCTGACTATGTTCTAAAAATGGGGCGATGGTACCGCCAACTCACTACGCAAATGATGTTTAAGGGCCTATTCGACTCGGCTCTAAGGATTAGAATAAAAAAATACCTAAACCTAATGGAAAAATAGAGAACTGAATTTCAACCAACTAAAAATAACCAAAACAAGTAGAAAAAAAACAGCAATATTCGGAATACATACCATCCTAGATACAAAAATAATACTCGTCAAAGTTGGACAGAACGAGAGGTAATTTCTAGACAACTAAGACTACTATTATCCTTGTACTTAAGATGACAGAAAATCCTAACACCTAAAATGACTAATAATATAAAATCAGACAATGGATCAAAGCAACTGCTAATTGAAAA
Organism: Troilus luridus; assembly: GCA_964056705.1. Lineage (NCBI taxonomy): Eukaryota > Metazoa > Arthropoda > Insecta > Hemiptera > Pentatomidae > Troilus > Troilus luridus. The sequence continues at coordinate 179,971,829 of OZ057412.1, forward strand.
AAGAGTACCAGGGCTGACTATGTTCTAAAAATGGGTTGATTGTACCTCCAACTCACTACGCAAATGATGTTTAAGGGCCTATTCGACTCGGTTCTAAGGATTACAATAAAAAAATACCTAAACCTAATGGAAAAATAGAGAACTGAATTTCAACCAACTAAAACTAACAAAAACAATAATAAAACAAAACGCACTATTCGGAATACATACCATCCTAGATACAAAAATAATACTCGTCAAAGTTGGTCAGAACGAGAGGTAAATTCTAGCCAACTAAGATTACTATTATCCTTGTACTTAAGATGGCAGAAAATCCTAACACCTAGAATGAATAATAATGTAAAAACAGACAAGGGATCAAGCAACTGCTAATTGAAAAAAGAGTGACCAGGGCTGACTATGTTCTAAAAATGGGTTGATAGTACCTCCAACTCACTACGCAAATGATGTTTAAGGGCCTATTCGACTCGGTTCTAAGGATTACAATAAAAAAATACCTAAACCTAATGGAAAAATAGAGAACTGAATTACAACCAACTAAAACTAACAAAAACAATAATAAAACAAAACGCACTATTCGGAATACATACCATCCTAGATACAAAAATAATACTCGTCAAAGTTGGTCAGAACGAGAGGTAAATTCTAGCCAACTAAGACTACTATTATCCTTGTACTTAAGATGGCAGAAAATCCTAACACCTAGAATGAATAATAATATAAAAACAGACAAGGGATCAAGCAACTGCTAATTGAAAAAAGAGTGACCAGGGCTGACTATGATCTAAAAACGGGGCGATGGTACCGCCAACTCACTACGCAAATGATGTATAAGGGCCTATTCGACTCGGCTCTAAGGATTACAATAAAAAAATACCTAAACCTAATGGAAAAGTAGAGAACTGAATTTCAACCAAATAAAACTAACAAAAACAAGAAAAAAAAAAAAACGCACTAATCGGATTACTGTCCATCCTAGATACAAAAATAATACTCATCAAAGTTGGACAGAACGAGAGGTAAATTCTAGCCAACTAAGATTACTATTATCCTTGTACTTATGATGGCAGAAAATCCTAACACCTAGAATGAATAATAATATAAAAACAGACAAGGGATCAAGCAACTGCTAATTGAAAAAAGAGTGACCAGGGCTAACTATGATCTAAAAACGGGGCGATGGTACCGCCAACTCACAACGCAAATGATGTATATGGGCCTATTCGACTCGGCTCTAAGGATTACAATAAAAAAATACCTAAACCTAATGGAAAAATAGAGAACTGAATTTCAACCAACTAAAACTAACAAAAACAATAATAAAACAAAACGCACTATTCGGAATACATACCATCCTAGATACAAAAATAATACTAGACAAAGGTGGACAGAATGAGAGGTAAATTCTAGCCAACTAAGACTACTATTACCCTTGTACTTAAGATGGAAGAAAATCCTAACACCTAGAATGACTAATAATATAAAAACAGACAACTGATCGAAGCAACTGCTAATTGAAAAAAGAGTGACCAGGGCTGACTATGTTCTAAAAATGGGGAGATGGTACCGCCAACTCACTACTGAAATGATGATTAAGGGTCTATTTGGCTTGACTCTAAGGATTACAGTATAAAATAACTAAACCTAATTGAGAAATAGAGTACTGCATTTCAACCAACTAATACTAACAAAAAAAAGAAAGAAAAAAAAACGCACTAATCGGATTACTGTCCATCCTAGATACAAAAATAATACTCATCAAAGTTGGACAGAACGAGAGGTAAATTCTAGCCAACTAAGACTACTATTATCCTTGTACTTAAGATGGCAGAAAATCCTAACACCTAGAATGACTAATAATATAAAATCAGACAATGAATCAAACCAACTGCCAATTGAAAAAAGAGTACCAGTGCTGACTATGTTCTAAAAATGGGGAGATGGTACCGCCAACTCACTACTCAAATGATGATTAAGGGTCTATTTGACTAGAATCTAAGGATTACAGTATAAAATAACTAAACCTAATGGAGAAATAGAGTACTGCATTTCAACCAACTAAAAATAACCAAAACAAGTAGAAAAAAAACAGCAATATTCGGAATACATACCATCCTAGATACAAAAATAATACTCGTCAAAGTTGGACAGAACGAGAGGTAAATTCTAGCCAACTAAGACTACTATTATCCTTGTACTTAAGATGACAGAAAATCCTAACACCTATAATGACTAATAATATAAAATCTGACAATGAATCAAACCTACTGCCAATTGAAAAAAGAGTACCAGGGCTGACTATGTTCTAAAAATAGGGAGATGGTACCGCCAACTCACTACTCAAATGATGATTAAGGGTCTATTTGACTAGACTCTAAGGATTACAGTATAAAATAACTAAACCTAATGGAGAAATAGAGTACTGCATTTCAACCAACTAAAAATAACCAAAACAAGTAGAAAAAAAACAGCAATATTCGGAATACATACCATCCTAGATACAAAAATAATACTCGTCAAAGTTGGACAGAACGAGAGGTAAATTCTAGCCAACTAAGACTACTATTATCCTTGTACTTAAGATGACAGAAAATCCTAACACCTAGAATGACTAATAATATAAAATCAGACAATGGATCAAAGCAACTGCTAATTGAAAAAAGAGTACCAGGGCTGACTATGTTCTAAAAATGGGGCGATGGTACCGCCAACTCACTACGCAAATGATGTTTAAGGGCCTATTCGACTCGGCTCTAAGGATTAGAATAAAAAAATACCTAAACCTAATGGAAAAATAGAGAACTGAATTTCAACCAACTAAAACTAACAAAAACAATAATAAAACAAAACGCACTATTCGGAATACATACCATCCTAGATACAAAAATAATACTCGTCAAAGTTGGTCAGAACGAGAGGTAAATTCTAGCCAACTAAGACTACTATTATCCTTGTACTTAAGATGGCAGAAAATCCTAACACCTAGAATGAATAATAATATAAAAACAGACAAGGGATCAAGCAACTGCTAATTGAAAAAAGAGTGACCAGGGCTGACTATGATCTAAAAACGGGGCGATGGTACCGCCAACTCACTACGCAAATGATGTATAAGGGCCTATTCGACTCGGCTCTAAGGATTACAATAAAAAAATACCTAAACCTAATGGAAAAATAGAGAACTGAATTACAACCAACTAAAACTAACAAAAACAATAATAAAACAAAACGCACTATTCGGAATACATACCATCCTAGATACAAAAATAATACTCGTCAAAGTTGGTCAGAACGAGAGGTAAATTCTAGCCAACTAAGATTACTATTATCCTTGTACTTAAGATGGCAGAAAATCCTAACACCTAGAATGAATAATAATGTAAAAACAGACAAGGGATCAAGCAACTGCTAATTGAAAAAAGAGTGACCAGGGCTGACTATGTTCTAAAAATGGGTTGATAGTACCTCCAACTCACTACGCAAATGATGTTTAAGGGCCTATTCGACTCGGTTCTAAGGATTACAATAAAAAAATACCTAAACCTAATGGAAAAATAGAGAACTGAATTACAACCAACTAAAACTAACAAAAACAATAATAAAACAAAACGCACTATTCGGAATACATACCATCCTAGATACAAAAATAATACTCGTCAAAGTTGGTCAGAACGAGAGGTAAATTCTAGCCAACTAAGATTACTATTATCCTTGTACTTAAGATGGCAGAAAATCCTAACACCTAGAATGAATAATAATGTAAAAACAGACAAGGGATCAAGCAACTGCTAATTGAAAAAAGAGTGACCAGGGCTGACTATGATCTAAAAACGGGGCGATGGTACCGCCAACTCACTACGCAAATGATGTATAAGGGCCTATTCGACTCGGCTCTAAGTATTACAATAAAAAAATACCTAAACCTAATGGAAAAATAGAGAACTGAATTTCAACCAACTAAATCTAACAAAAACAATAATAAAACAAAACGCACTATTCGGAATACATACCATCCTAGATACAAAAATAATACTCGTCAAAGTTGGTCAGAACGAGAGGTAAATTCTAGCCAACTAAGACTACTATTATCCTTGTACTTAAGATGGCAGAAAATCCTAACACCTAGAATGAATAATAATATAAAAACAGACAAGGGATCAAGCAACTGCTAATTGAAAAAAGAGTGACCAGGGCTGACTATGATCTAAAAACGGGGCGATGGTACCGCCAACTCACTACGCAAATGATGTATAAGGGCCTATTCGACTCGGCTCTAAGGATTACAATAAAAAAATACCTAAACCTAATGGAAAAATAGAGAACTGAATTACAACCAACTAAAACTAACAAAAACAATAATAAAACAAAACGCACTATTCGGAATACATACCATCCTAGATACAAAAATAATACTCGTCAAAGTTGGTCAGAACGAGAGGTAAATTCTAGCCAACTAAGATTACTATTATCCTTGTACTTAAGATGGCAGAAAATCCTAACACCTAGAATGAATAATAATGTAAAAACAGACAAGGGATCAAGCAACTGCTAATTGAAAAAAGAGTGACCAGGGCTGACTATGTTCTAAAAATGGGTTGATAGTACCTCCAACTCACTACGCAAATGATGTTTAAGGGCCTATTCGACTCGGTTCTAAGGATTACAATAAAAAAATACCTAAACCTAATGAAAAAATAGAGAACTGAATTACAACCAACTAAAACTAACAAAAACAATAATAAAACAAAACGCACTATTCGGAATACATACCATCCTAGATACAAAAATAATACTCGTCAAAGTTGGTCAGAACGAGAGGTAAATTCTAGCCAACTAAGATTACTATTATCCTTGTACTTAAGATGGCAGAAAATCCTAACACCTAGAATGAATAATAATGTAAAAACAGACAAGGGATCAAGCAACTGCTAATTGAAAAAAGAGTGACCAGGGCTGACTATGATCTAAAAACGGGGCGATGGTACCGCCAACTCACTACGCAAATGATGTATAAGGGCCTATTCGACTCGGCTCTAAGTATTACAATAAAAAAATACCTAAACCTAATGGAAAAATAGAGAACTGAATTTCAACCAACTAAAACTAACAAAAACAATAATAAAACAAAACGCACTATTCGGAATACATACCATCCTAGATACAAAAATAATACTCGTCAAAGTTGGTCAGAACGAGAGGTAAATTCTAGCCAACTAAGACTACTATTATCCTTGTACTTAAGATGGCAGAAAATCCTAACACCTAGAATGAATAATAATATAAAAACAGACAAGGGATCAAGCAACTGCTAATTGAAAAAAGAGTGACCAGGGCTGACTATGATCTAAAAACGGGGCGATGGTACCGCCAACTCACTACGCAAATGATGTATAAGGGCCTATTCGACTCGGCTCTAAGGATTACAATAAAAAAATACCTAAACCTAATGGAAAAGTAGAGAACTGAATTTCAACCAACTAAAACTAACAAAAACAATAATAAAACAAAACGCACTATTCGGAATACATACCATCCTAGATACAAAAATAATACTCGTCAAAGTTGGTCAGAACGAGAGGTAAATTCTAGCCAACTAAGATTACTATTATCCTTGTACTTAAGATGGCAGAAAATCCTAACACCTAGAATGAATAATAATGTAAAAACAGACAAGGGATCAAGCAACTGCTAATTGAAAAAAGAGTGACCAGGGCTGACTATGATCTAAAAACGGGGCGATGGTACCGCCAACTCACTACGCAAATGATGTATAAGGGCCTATTCGACTCGGCTCTAAGTATTACAATAAAAAAATACCTAAACCTAATGGAAAAATAGAGAACTGAATTTCAACCAACTAAAACTAACAAAAACAATAATAAAACAAAACGCACTATTCGGAATACATACCATCCTAGATACAAAAATAATACTCGTCAAAGTTGGTCAGAACGAGAGGTAAATTCTAGCCAACTAATACTACTATTATCCTTGTACTTAAGATGGCAGAAAATCCTAACACCTAGAATGAATAATAATATAAAAACAGACAAGGGATCAAGCAACTGCTAATTGAAAAAAGAGTGACCAGGGCTGACTATGATCTAAAAACGGGGCGATGGTACCGCCAACTCACTACGCAAATGATGTATAAGGGCCTATTCGACTCGGCTCTAAGGATTACAATAAAAAAATACCTAAACCTAATGGAAAAATAGAGAACTGAATTACAACCAACTAAAACTAACAAAAACAATAATAAAACAAAACGCACTATTCGGAATACATACCATCCTAGATACAAAAATAATACTCGTCAAAGTTGGTCAGAACGAGAGGTAAATTCTAGCCAACTAAGATTACTATTATCCTTGTACTTAAGATGGCAGAAAATCCTAACACCTAGAATGAATAATAATGTAAAAACAGACAAGGGATCAAGCAACTGCTAATTGAAAAAAGAGTGACCAGGGCTGACTATGTTCTAAAAATGGGTTGATAGTACCTCCAACTCACTACGCAAATGATGTTTAAGGGCCTATTCGACTCGGTTCTAAGGATTACAATAAAAAAATACCTAAACCTAATGGAAAAATAGAGAACTGAATTACAACCAACTAAAACTAACAAAAACAATAATAAAACAAAACGCACTATTCGGAATACATACCATCCTAGATACAAAAATAATACTCGTCAAAGTTGGTCAGAACGAGAGGTAAATTCTAGCCAACTAAGATTACTATTATCCTTGTACTTAAGATGGCAGAAAATCCTAACACCTAGAATGAATAATAATGTAAAAACAGACAAGGGATCAAGCAACTGCTAATTGAAAAAAGAGTGACCAGGGCTGACTATGATCTAAAAACGGGGCGATGGTACCGCCAACTCACTACGCAAATGATGTATAAGGGCCTATTCGACTCGGCTCTAAGTATTACAATAAAAAAATACCTAAACCTAATGGAAAAATAGAGAACTGAATTTCAACCAACTAAAACTAACAAAAACAATAATAAAACAAAACGCACTATTCGGAATACATACCATCCTAGATACAAAAATAATACTCGTCAAAGTTGGTCAGAACGAGAGGTAAATTCTAGCCAACTAAGACTACTATTATCCTTGTACTTAAGATGGCAGAAAATCCTAACACCTAGAATGAATAATAATATAAAAACAGACAAGGGATCAAGCAACTGCTAATTGAAAAAAGAGTGACCAGGGCTGACTATGATCTAAAAACGGGGCGATGGTACCGCAAACTCACTACGCAAATGATGTATAAGGGCCTATTCGACTCGGCTCTAAGGATTACAATAAAAAAATACCTAAACCTAATGGAAAAGTAGAGACCTGAATTTCAACCAACTAAAACTAACAAAAACAATAATAAAACAAAACGCACTATTCGGAATACATACCATCCTAGATACAAAAATAATACTAGACAAAGGTGGACAGAATGAGAGGTAAATTCTAGCCAACTAAGACTACTATTACCCTTGTACTTAAGATGGCAGAAAATCCTAACACCTAGAATGACTAATAATATAAAAACAGACAACTGATCGAAGCAACTGCTAATTGAAAAAAGAGTGACCAGGGCTGACTATGTTCTAAAAATGGGGAGATGGTACCGCCAACTCACTACTGAAATGATGATTAAGGGTCTATTTGGCTTGACTCTAAGGATTACAGTATAAAATAACTAAACCTAATTGAGAAATAGAGTACTGCATTTCAACCAACTAATACTAACAAAAAAAGAAAGAAAAAAAAACGCACTAATCGGATTACTGTCCATCCTAGATACAAAAATAATACTCATCAAAGTTGGACAGAACGAGAGGTAAATTCTAGCCAACTAAGACTACTATTATCCTTGTACTTAAGATGGCAGAAAATCCTAACACCTAGAATGACTAATAATATAAAATCAGACAATGAATCATACCAACTGCCAATTGAAAAAAGAGTACCAGTGCTGACTATGTTCTAAAAATGGGGAGATGGTACCGCCAACTCACTACTCAAATGATGATTAAGGGTCTATTTGACTAGAATCTAAGGATTACAGTATAAAATAACTAAACCTAATGGAGAAATAGAGTACTGCATTTCAACCAACTAAAAATAACCAAAACAAGTAGAAAAAAAACAGCAATATTCGGAATACATACCATCCTAGATACAAAAATAATACTCGTCAAAGTTGGACAGAACGAGAGGTAAATTCTAGCCAACTAAGACTACTATTATCCTTGTACTTAAGATGACAGAAAATCCTAACACCTATAATGACTAATAATATAAAATCTGACAATGAATCAAACCTACTGCCAATTGAAAAAAGAGTACCAGTGCTGACTATGTTCTAAAAATAGGGAGATGGTACCGCCAACTCACTACTCAAATGATGATTAAGGGTCTATTTGACTAGACTCTAAGGATTACAGTATAAAATAACTAAACCTAATGGAGAAATAGAGTACTGCATTTCAACCAACTAAAAATAACCAAAACAAGTAGAAAAAAAACAGCAATATTCGGAATACATACCATCCTAGATACAAAAATAATACTCGTCAAAGTTGGACAGAACGAGAGGTAAATTCTAGCCAACTAAGACTACTATTATCCTTGTACTTAAGATGACAGAAAATCCTAACACCTAGAATGACTAATAATATAAAATCAGACAATGGATCAAAGCAACTGCTAATTGAAAAAAGAGTACCAGGGCTGACTATGTTCTAAAAATGGGGCGATGGTACCGCCAACTCACTACGCAAATGATGTTTAAGGGCCTATTCGACTCGGCTCTAAGGATTAGAATAAAAAAATACCTAAACCTAATGGAAAAATAGAGAACTGAATTTCAACCAACTAAAAATAACCAAAACAAGTAGAAAAAAAACAGCAATATTCGGAATACATACCATCCTAGATACAAAAATAATACTCGTCAAAGTTGGACAGAACGAGAGGTAATTTCTAGACAACTAAGACTACTATTATCCTTGTACTTAAGATGACAGAAAATCCTAACACCTATAATGACTAATAATATAAAATCAGACAATGGATCAAAGCAACTGCTAATTGAAAAAAAGAGTACCAGGGCTGACTATGTTCTAAAAATGGGTTGATTGTACCTCCAACTCACTACACAAATGATGTTTAAGGGCCTATTCGACTCGGTTCTAAGGATTACAATAAAAAAATACCTAAACCTAATGGAAAAATAGAGAACTGAATTTCAACCAACTAAAACTAACAAAAACAATAATAAAACAAAACGCACTATTCGGAATACATACCATCCTAGATACAAAAATAATACTCGTCAAAGTTGGTCAGAACGAGAGGTAAATTCTAGCCAACTAAGATTACTATTACCCTTGTACTTAAGATGGCAGAAAATCCTAACACCTAGAATGAATAATAATATAAAAACAGACAAGGGATCAAGCAACTGCTAATTGAAAAAAGAGTGACCAGGGCTGACTATGTTCTAAAAATGGGTTGATTGTACCTCCAACTCACTACGCAAATGATGTTTAAGGGCCTATTCGACTCGGTTCTAAGGATTACAATAAAAAAATACCTATACCTAATGGAAAAATAGAGAACTGAATTACAACCAACTAAAACTAACAAAAACAATAATAAAACAAAACGCACTATTCGGAATACATACCATCCTAGATACAAAAATAATACTCGTCAAAGTTGGTCAGAACGAGAGGTAAATTCTAGCCAACTAAGATTACTATTATCCTTGTACTTAAGATGGCAGAAAATCCTAACACCTAGAATGAATAATAATGTAAAAACAGACAAGGGATCAAGCAACTGCTAATTGAAAAAAGAGTGACCAGGGCTGACTATGATCTAAAAACGGGGCGATGGTACCGCCAACTCAGTACTCAAATGATGATTAAGGGTCTATTTGACTAGACTCTAAGGATTACAGTATAAAATAACTAAACCTAATGGAGAAATAGAGTACTGCATTTCAACCAACTAATACTAACAAAAACAAGAAAGAAAAAAAAACGCACTAATCGGATTACTGTCCATCTTAGATACAAAAAGAATACTCATCAAAGTTGGTCAGAACGAGAGGTATATTCTAGCCAACTAAGACTACTATTATCCTTGTACTTAAGATGGCAGAAAATCCTAACACCTAGAATGACTAATAATATAAAAACAGACAACGGATCGAAGCAAATGCTAATTGAAGAAAGAGTGATCAGGGCTGACTAAGTTCTAAAAATGGGGAGATGGTACCGCCAACTCACTACGCAAATGATGATTAAGGGCCTATTCGATTCGACTCTAAAGGTGGTACCGCTACCTCACTATTCAAATGAAGATTAAAGACCTGATCAACTTAACTCTAAGTATTACAATAAAAAAATACCTAAACCCCCTGGAGAAATAGAGAACTGAATTTCAACCAACTAAAAATAACCAAAACAAGAAGAAAAAAAACAGCAATATTCGGAATACATACCATCCTTGAAACAAAAAGAATACTAGACAAAGTTGGACAGAACGAGATGTAATTCTGGCCAACTAAGTCTACTATAACCCTTGTACTAAGGATAGCAGAAAATCCTAACACCTAGAATGACTAATAATATAAAAACAGACTAGGGATCAAGCAACTGCTAATTGAAAAAAGAGTGACCAGGGCTGACTATGTTCTAAAAATGGGGTGATGGTACCGCTAACTCACTACGCAAATGATGTTTAAGGGCCTATTCGACTCGGCTCTAAGGATTAGAATAAAAAAATACCTAAACCTAATGGAAAAATAGAGAACTGAATTTCAACCAACTAAAAATAACCAAAACAAGTAGAAAAAAAACAGCAATATTCGGAATACATACCATCCTAGATACAAAAATAATACTCGTCAAAGTTGGACAGAACGAGAGGTAATTTCTAGACAACTAAGACTACTATTATCCTTGTACTTAAGATGACAGAAAATCCTAACACCTATAATGACTAATAATATAAAATCAGACAATGGATCAAAGCAACTGCTAATTGAAAAAAGAGTACCAAGGCTGACTATGTTCTAAAAATGGGGCGATGGTACCGCCAACTCACTACGCAAATGATGTATAAGGGCCTATTCGACTCGGCTCTAAAGGTGGTACCGCTACCTCACTATTCAAATGAAGATTAAAGACCTGATCAACTTAACTCTAAGTATTACAATAAAAAAATACCTAAACCCCCTGGAGAAATAGAGAACTGAATTTCAACCAACTAAAACTAACAAAAACAATAATAAAACAAAACGCACTATTCGGAATACATACCATCCTAGATACAAAAATAATACTCGTCAAAGTTGGTCAGAACGAGAGGTAAATTCTAGCCAACTAAGACTACTATTATCCTTGTATTTAAGATGGCAGAAAATCCTAACACCTAGAATGAATAATAATATAAAAACAGACAAGGGATCAAGCAACTGCTAAAGGAAAAAAGAGTGACCAGGGCTGACTATGTTCTAAAAATGGGGCGATGGTACCGCCAACTCAGTACTCAAATGATGATTAAGGGTCTATTTGACTAGACTCTAAGGATTACAGTATAAAATAACTAAACCTAATGGAGAAATAGAGTACTGCATTTCAACCAACTAATACTAACAAAAACAAGAAAGAAAAAAAAACGCACTAATCGGATTACTGTCCATCTTAGATACAAAAAGAATACTCATCAAAGTTGGTCAGAACGAGAGGTATATTCTAGCCAACTAAGACTACTATTATCCTTGTACTTAAGATGGCAGAAAATCCTAACACCTAGAATGACTAATAATATAAAAACAGACAACGGATCGAAGCAAATGCTAATTGAAGAAAGAGTGATCAGGGCTGACTAAGTTCTAAAAATGGGGAGATGGTACCGCCAACTCACTACGCAAATGATGATTAAGGGCCTATTCGATTCGACTCTAAAGGTGGTACCGCTACCTCACTATTCAAATGAAGATTAAAGACCTGATCAACTTAACTCTAAGTATTACAATAAAAAAATACCTAAACCCCCTGGAGAAATAGAGAACTGAATTTCAACCAACTAAAAATAACCAAAACAAGAAGAAAAAAAACAGCAATATTCGGAATACATACCATCCTTGAAACAAAAAGAATACTAGACAAAGTTGGACAGAACGAGATGTAATTCTGGCCAACTAAGTCTACTATAACCCTTGTACTAAGGATAGCAGAAAATCCTAACACCTAGAATGACTAATAATATAAAAACAGACTAGGGATCAAGCAACTGCTAATTGAAAAAAGAGTGACCAGGGCTGACTATGTTCTAAAAATGGGGTGATGGTACCGCTAACTCACTACGCAAATGATGTTTAAGGGCCTATTCGACTCGGCTCTAAGGATTAGAATAAAAAAATACCTAAACCTAATGGAAAAATAGAGAACTGAATTTCAACCAACTAAAAATAACCAAAACAAGTAGAAAAAAAACAGCAATATTCGGAATACATACCATCCTAGATACAAAAATAATACTCGTCAAAGTTGGACAGAACGAGAGGTAATTTCTAGACAACTAAGACTACTATTATCCTTGTACTTAAGATGACAGAAAATCCTAACACCTATAATGACTAATAATATAAAATCAGACAATGGATCAAAGCAACTGCTAATTGAAAAAAGAGTACCAAGGCTGACTATGTTCTAAAAATGGGGCGATGGTACCGCCAACTCACTACGCAAATGATGTATAAGGGCCTATTCGACTCGGCTCTAAAGGTGGTACCGCTACCTCACTATTCAAATGAAGATTAAAGACCTGATCAACTTAACTCTAAGTATTACAATAAAAAAATACCTAAACCCCCTGGAGAAATAGAGAACTGAATTTCAACCAACTAAAACTAACAAAAACAATAATAAAACAAAACGCACTATTCGGAATACATACCATCCTAGATACAAAAATAATACTCGTCAAAGTTGGTCAGAACGAGAGGTAAATTCTAGCCAACTAAGACTACTATTATCCTTGTATTTAAGATGGCAGAAAATCCTAACACCTAGAATGAATAATAATATAAAAACAGACAAGGGATCAAGCAACTGCTAAAGGAAAAAAGAGTGACCAGGGCTGACTATGTTCTAAAAATGGGTTGATTGTACCTCCAACTCACTACGCAAATGATGTTTAAGGGCCTATTCGACTCGGTTCTAAGGATTACAATAAAAAAATACCTAAACCTAATGGAAAAATAGAGAACTGAATTACAACCAACTAAAACTAACAAAAACAATAATAAAACAAAACGCACTATTCGGAATACATACCATCCTAGATACAAAAATAATACTCGTCAAAGTTGGTCAGAACGAGAGGTAAATTCTAGCCAACTAAGACTACTATTATCCTTGTACTTAAGATGGCAGAAAATCCTAACACCTAGAATGAATAATAATATAAAAACAGACAAGGGATCAAGCAACTGCTAATTGAAAAAAGAGTGACCAGGGCTGACTATGATCTAAAAACGGGGCGATGGTACCGCCAACTCACTACGCAAATGATGTATAAGGGCCTATTCGACTCGGCTCTAAGGATTACAATAAAAAAATACCTAAACCTAATGGAAAAGTAGAGAACTGAATTTCAACCAACTAAAACTAACAAAAACAATAATAAAACAAAACGCACTATTCGGAATACATACCATCCTAGATACAAAAATAATACTAGAAAAAGGTGGACAGAATGAGAGGTAAATTCTAGCCAACTAAGACTACTATTACCCTTGTACTTAAGATGGCAGAAAATCCTAACACCTAGAATGACTAATAATATAAAAACAGACAACTGATCGAAGCAACTGCTAATTGAAAAAAGAGTGACCAGGGCTGACTATGTTCTAAAAATGGGGAGATGGTACCGCCAACTCACTACTGAAATGATGATTAAGGGTCTATTTGGCTTGACTCTAAGGATTACAGTATAAAATAACTAAACCTAATTGAGAAATAGAGTACTGCATTTCAACCAACTAATACTAACAAAAAAAGAAAGAAAAAAAAACGCACTAATCGGATTACTGTCCATCCTAGATACAAAAATAATACTCATCAAAGTTGGACAGAACGAGAGGTAAATTCTAGCCAACTAAGACTACTATTATCCTTGTACTTAAGATGGCAGAAAATCCTAACACCTAGAATGACTAATAATATAAAATCAGACAATGAATCAAACCAACTGCCAATTGAAAAAAGAGTACCAGTGCTGACTATGTTCTAAAAATGGGGAGATGGTACCGCCAACTCACTACTCAAATGATGATTAAGGGTCTATTTGACTAGAATCTAAGGATTACAGTATAAAATAACTAAACCTAATGGAGAAATAGAGTACTGCATTTCAACCAACTAAAAATAACCAAAACAAGTAGAAAAAAAACAGCAATATTCGGAATACATACCATCCTAGATACAAAAATAATACTCGTCAAAGTTGGACAGAACGAGAGGTAAATTCTAGCCAACTAAGACTACTATTATCCTTGTACTTAAGATGACAGAAAATCCTAACACCTATAATGACTAATAATATAAAATCTGACAATGAATCAAACCTACTGCCAATTGAAAAAAGAGTACCAGTGCTGACTATGTTCTAAAAATAGGGAGATGGTACCGCCAACTCACTACTCAAATGATGATTAAGGGTCTATTTGACTAGACTCTAAGGATTACAGTATAAAATAACTAAACCTAATGGAGAAATAGAGTACTGCATTTCAACCAACTAAAAATAACCAAAACAAGTAGAAAAAAAACAGCAATATTCGGAATACATACCATCCTAGATACAAAAATAATACTCGTCAAAGTTGGACAGAACGAGAGGTAAATTCTAGCCAACTAAGACTACTATTATCCTTGTACTTAAGATGACAGAAAATCCTAACACCTAGAATGACTAATAATATAAAATCAGACAATGGATCAAAGCAACTGCTAATTGAAAAAAGAGTACCAGGGCTGACTATGTTCTAAAAATGGGGCGATGGTACCGCCAACTCACTACGCAAATGATGTTTAAGGGCCTATTCGACTCGGTTCTAAGGATTACAATAAAAAAATACCTAAACCTAATGGAAAAATAGAGAACTGAATTACAACCAACTAAAACTAACAAAAACAATAATAAAACAAAACGCACTATTCGGAATACATACCATCCTAGATACAAAAATAATACTCGTCAAAGTTGGTCAGAACGAGAGGTAAATTCTAGCCAACTAAGACTACTATTATCCTTGTACTTAAGATGGCAGAAAATCCTAACACCTAGAATGAATAATAATATAAAAACAGACAAGGGATCAAGCAACTGCTAATTGAAAAAAGAGTGACCAGGGCTGACTATGATCTAAAAACGGGGCGATGGTACCGCCAACTCACTACGCAAATGATGTATAAGGGCCTATTCGACTCGGCTCTAAGGATTACAATAAAAAAATACCTAAACCTAATGGAAAAGTAGAGAACTGAATTTCAACCAACTAAAACTAACAAAAACAATAATAAAACAAAACGCACTATTCGGAATACATACCATCCTAGATACAAAAATAATACTAGAAAAAGGTGGACAGAATGAGAGGTAAATTCTAGCCAACTAAGACTACTATTACCCTTGTACTTAAGATGGCAGAAAATCCTAACACCTAGAATGACTAATAATATAAAAACAGACAACTGATCGAAGCAACTGCTAATTGAAAAAAGAGTGACCAGGGCTGACTATGTTCTAAAAATGGGGAGATGGTACCGCCAACTCACTACTGAAATGATGATTAAGGGTCTATTTGGCTTGACTCTAAGGATTACAGTATAAAATAACTAAACCTAATTGAGAAATAGAGTACTGCATTTCAACCAACTAATACTAACAAAAAAAGAAAGAAAAAAAAACGCACTAATCGGATTACTGTCCATCCTAGATACAAAAATAATACTCATCAAAGTTGGACAGAACGAGAGGTAAATTCTAGCCAACTAAGACTACTATTATCCTTGTACTTAAGATGGCAGAAAATCCTAACACCTAGAATGACTAATAATATAAAATCAGACAATGAATCAAACCAACTGCCAATTGAAAAAAGAGTACCAGTGCTGACTATGTTCTAAAAATGGGGAGATGGTACCGCCAACTCACTACTCAAATGATGATTAAGGGTCTATTTGACTAGAATCTAAGGATTACAGTATAAAATAACTAAACCTAATGGAGAAATAGAGTACTGCATTTCAACCAACTAAAAATAACCAAAACAAGTAGAAAAAAAACAGCAATATTCGGAATACATACCATCCTAGATACAAAAATAATACTCGTCAAAGTTGGACAGAACGAGAGGTAAATTCTAGCCAACTAAGACTACTATTATCCTTGTACTTAAGATGACAGAAAATCCTAACACCTATAATGACTAATAATATAAAATCTGACAATGAATCAAACCTACTGCCAATTGAAAAAAGAGTACCAGTGCTGACTATGTTCTAAAAATAGGGAGATGGTACCGCCAACTCACTACTCAAATGATGATTAAGGGTCTATTTGACTAGACTCTAAGGATTACAGTATAAAATAACTAAACCTAATGGAGAAATAGAGTACTGCATTTCAACCAACTAAAAATAACCAAAACAAGTAGAAAAAAAACAGCAATATTCGGAATACATACCATCCTAGATACAAAAATAATACTCGTCAAAGTTGGACAGAACGAGAGGTAAATTCTAGCCAACTAAGACTACTATTATCCTTGTACTTAAGATGACAGAAAATCCTAACACCTAGAATGACTAATAATATAAAATCAGACAATGGATCAAAGCAACTGCTAATTGAAAAAAGAGTACCAGGGCTGACTATGTTCTAAAAATGGGGCGATGGTACCGCCAACTCACTACGCAAATGATGTTTAAGGGCCTATTCGACTCGGCTCTAAGGATTAGAATAAAAAAATACCTAAACCTAATGGAAAAATAGAGAACTGAATTTCAACCAACTAAAAATAACCAAAACAAGTAGAAAAAAAACAGCAATATTCGGAATACATACCATCCTAGATACAAAAATAATACTCGTCAAAGTTGGACAGAACGAGAGGTAATTTCTAGACAACTAAGACTACTATTATCCTTGTACTTAAGATGACAGAAAATCCTAACACCTATAATGACTAATAATATAAAATCAGACAATGGATCAAAGCAACTGCTAATTGAAAAAAAGAGTACCAGGGCTGACTATGTTCTAAAAATGGGTTGATTGTACCTCCAACTCACTACACAAATGATGTTTAAGGGCCTATTCGACTCGGTTCTAAGGATTACAATAAAAAAATACCTAAACCTAATGGAAAAATAGAGAACTGAATTTCAACCAACTAAAACTAACAAAAACAATAATAAAACAAAACGCACTATTCGGAATACATACCATCCTAGATACAAAAATAATACTCGTCAAAGTTGGTCAGAACGAGAGGTAAATTCTAGCCAACTAAGATTACTATTACCCTTGTACTTAAGATGGCAGAAAATCCTAACACCTAGAATGAATAATAATATAAAAACAGACAAGGGATCAAGCAACTGCTAATTGAAAAAAGAGTGACCAGGGCTGACTATGTTCTAAAAATGGGTTGATTGTACCTCCAACTCACTACGCAAATGATGTTTAAGGGCCTATTCGACTCGGTTCTAAGGATTACAATAAAAAAATACCTATACCTAATGGAAAAATAGAGAACTGAATTACAACCAACTAAAACTAACAAAAACAATAATAAAACAAAACGCACTATTCGGAATACATACCATCCTAGATACAAAAATAATACTCGTCAAAGTTGGTCAGAACGAGAGGTAAATTCTAGCCAACTAAGATTACTATTATCCTTGTACTTAAGATGGCAGAAAATCCTAACACCTAGAATGAATAATAATGTAAAAACAGACAAGGGATCAAGCAACTGCTAATTGAAAAAAGAGTGACCAGGGCTGACTATGATCTAAAAACGGGGCGATGGTACCGCCAACTCAGTACTCAAATGATGATTAAGGGTCTATTTGACTAGACTCTAAGGATTACAGTATAAAATAACTAAACCTAATGGAGAAATAGAGTACTGCATTTCAACCAACTAATACTAACAAAAACAAGAAAGAAAAAAAAACGCACTAATCGGATTACTGTCCATCTTAGATACAAAAAGAATACTCATCAAAGTTGGTCAGAACGAGAGGTATATTCTAGCCAACTAAGACTACTATTATCCTTGTACTTAAGATGGCAGAAAATCCTAACACCTAGAATGACTAATAATATAAAAACAGACAACGGATCGAAGCAAATGCTAATTGAAGAAAGAGTGATCAGGGCTGACTAAGTTCTAAAAATGGGGAGATGGTACCGCCAACTCACTACGCAAATGATGATTAAGGGCCTATTCGATTCGACTCTAAAGGTGGTACCGCTACCTCACTATTCAAATGAAGATTAAAGACCTGATCAACTTAACTCTAAGTATTACAATAAAAAAATACCTAAACCCCCTGGAGAAATAGAGAACTGAATTTCAACCAACTAAAAATAACCAAAACAAGAAGAAAAAAAACAGCAATATTCGGAATACATACCATCCTTGAAACAAAAAGAATACTAGACAAAGTTGGACAGAACGAGATGTAATTCTGGCCAACTAAGTCTACTATAACCCTTGTACTAAGGATAGCAGAAAATCCTAACACCTAGAATGACTAATAATATAAAAACAGACTAGGGATCAAGCAACTGCTAATTGAAAAAAGAGTGACCAGGGCTGACTATGTTCTAAAAATGGGGTGATGGTACCGCTAACTCACTACGCAAATGATGTTTAAGGGCCTATTCGACTCGGCTCTAAGGATTAGAATAAAAAAATACCTAAACCTAATGGAAAAATAGAGAACTGAATTTCAACCAACTAAAAATAACCAAAACAAGTAGAAAAAAAACAGCAATATTCGGAATACATACCATCCTAGATACAAAAATAATACTCGTCAAAGTTGGACAGAACGAGAGGTAATTTCTAGACAACTAAGACTACTATTATCCTTGTACTTAAGATGACAGAAAATCCTAACACCTATAATGACTAATAATATAAAATCAGACAATGGATCAAAGCAACTGCTAATTGAAAAAAGAGTACCAGGGCTGACTATGTTCTAAAAATGGGGCGATGGTACCGCCAACTCACTACGCAAATGATGTATAAGGGCCTATTCGACTCGGCTCTAAAGGTGGTACCGCTACCTCACTATTCAAATGAAGATTAAAGACCTGATCAACTTAACTCTAAGTATTACAATAAAAAAATACCTAAACCCCCTGGAGAAATAGAGAACTGAATTTCAACCAACTAAAACTAACAAAAACAATAATAAAACAAAACGCACTATTCGGAATACATACCATCCTAGATACAAAAATAATACTCGTCAAAGTTGGTCAGAACGAGAGGTAAATTCTAGCCAACTAAGACTACTATTATCCTTGTATTTAAGATGGCAGAAAATCCTAACACCTAGAATGAATAATAATATAAAAACAGACAAGGGATCAAGCAACTGCTAAAGGAAAAAAGAGTGACCAGGGCTGACTATGTTCTAAAAATGGGTTGATTGTACCTCCAACTCACTACGCAAATGATGTTTAAGGGCCTATTCGACTCGGTTCTAAGGATTACAATAAAAAAATACCTAAACCTAATGGAAAAATAGAGAACTGAATTACAACCAACTAAAACTAACAAAAACAATAATAAAACAAAACGCACTATTCGGAATACATACCATCCTAGATACAAAAATAATACTCGTCAAAGTTGGTCAGAACGAGAGGTAAATTCTAGCCAACTAAGACTACTATTATCCTTGTACTTAAGATGGCAGAAAATCCTAACACCTAGAATGAATAATAATATAAAAACAGACAAGGGATCAAGCAACTGCTAATTGAAAAAAGAGTGACCAGGGCTGACTATGATCTAAAAACGGGGCGATGGTACCGCCAACTCACTACGCAAATGATGTATAAGGGCCTATTCGACTCGGCTCTAAGGATTACAATAAAAAAATACCTAAACCTAATGGAAAAGTAGAGAACTGAATTTCAACCAACTAAAACTAACAAAAACAATAATAAAACAAAACGCACTATTCGGAATACATACCATCCTAGATACAAAAATAATACTAGACAAAGGTGGACAGAATGAGAGGTAAATTCTAGCCAACTAAGACTACTATTACCCTTGTACTTAAGATGGCAGAAAATCCTAACACCTAGAATGACTAATAATATAAAAACAGACAACTGATCGAAGCAACTGCTGTTTGAAAAAAGAGTGACCAGGGCTGACTATGTTCTAAAAATGGGGAGATGGTACCGCCAACTCACTACTGAAATGATGATTAAGGGTCTATTTGGCTTGACTCTAAGGATTACAGTATAAAATAACTAAACCTAATTGAGAAATAGAGTACTGCATTTCAACCAACTAATACTAACAAAAAAAGAAAGAAAAAAAAACGCACTAATCGGATTACTGTCCATCCTAGATACAAAAATAATACTCATCAAAGTTGGACAGAACGAGAGGTAAATTCTAGCCAACTAAGACTACTATTATCCTTGTACTTAAGATGGCAGAAAATCCTAACACCTAGAATGACTAATAATATAAAATCAGACAATGAATCAAACCAACTGCCAATTGAAAAAAGAGTACCAGTGCTGACTATGTTCTAAAAATGGGGAGATGGTACCGCCAACTCACTACTCAAATGATGATTAAGGGTCTATTTGACTAGAATCTAAGGATTACAGTATAAAATAACTAAACCTAATGGAGAAATAGAGTACTGCATTTCAACCAACTAAAAATAACCAAAACAAGTAGAAAAAAAACAGCAATATTCGGAATACATACCATCCTAGATACAAAAATAATACTCGTCAAAGTTGGACAGAACGAGAGGTAAATTCTAGCCAACTAAGACTACTATTATCCTTGTACTTAAGATGACAGAAAATCCTAACACCTATAATGACTAATAATATAAAATCTGACAATGAATCAAACCTACTGCCAATTGAAAAAAGAGTACCAGTGCTGACTATGTTCTAAAAATAGGGAGATGGTACCGCCAACTCACTACTCAAATGATGATTAAGGGTCTATTTGACTAGACTCTAAGGATTACAGTATAAAATAACTAAACCTAATGGAGAAATAGAGTACTGCATTTCAACCAACTAAAAATAACCAAAACAAGTAGAAAAAAAACAGCAATATTCGGAATACATACCATCCTAGATACAAAAATAATACTCGTCAAAGTTGGACAGAACGAGAGGTAAATTCTAGCCAACTAAGACTACTATTATCCTTGTACTTAAGATGACAGAAAATCCTAACACCTAGAATGACTAATAATATAAAATCAGACAATGGATCAAAGCAACTGCTAATTGAAAAAAGAGTACCAGGGCTGACTATGTTCTAAAAATGGGGCGATGGTACCGCCAACTCACTACGCAAATGATGTTTAAGGGCCTATTCGACTCGGCTCTAAGGATTAGAATAAAAAAATACCTAAACCTAATGGAAAAATAGAGAACTGAATTTCAACCAACTAAAAATAACCAAAACAAGTAGAAAAAAAACAGCAATATTCGGAATACATACCATCCTAGATACAAAAATAATACTCGTCAAAGTTGGACAGAACGAGAGGTAATTTCTAGACAACTAAGACTACTATTATCCTTGTACTTAAGATGACAGAAAATCCTAACACCTATAATGACTAATAATATAAAATCAGACAATGGATCAAAGCAACTGCTAATTGAAAAAAAGAGTACCAGGGCTGACTATGTTCTAAAAATGGGTTGATTGTACCTCCAACTCACTACACAAATGATGTTTAAGGGCCTATTCGACTCGGTTCTAAGGATTACAATAAAAAAATACCTAAACCTAATGGAAAAATAGAGAACTGAATTTCAACCAACTAAAACTAACAAAAACAATAATAAAACAAAACGCACTATTCGGAATACATACCATCCTAGATACAAAAATAATACTCGTCAAAGTTGGTCAGAACGAGAGGTAAATTCTAGCCAACTAAGATTACTATTACCCTTGTACTTAAGATGGCAGAAAATCCTAACACCTAGAATGAATAATAATATAAAAACAGACAAGGGATCAAGCAACTGCTAATTGAAAAAAGAGTGACCAGGGCTGACTATGTTCTAAAAATGGGTTGATTGTACCTCCAACTCACTACGCAAATGATGTTTAAGGGCCTATTCGACTCGGTTCTAAGGATTACAATAAAAAAATACCTATACCTAATGGAAAAATAGAGAACTGAATTACAACCAACTAAAACTAACAAAAACAATAATAAAACAAAACGCACTATTCGGAATACATACCATCCTAGATACAAAAATAATACTCGTCAAAGTTGGTCAGAACGAGAGGTAAATTCTAGCCAACTAAGATTACTATTATCCTTGTACTTAAGATGGCAGAAAATCCTAACACCTAGAATGAATAATAATGTAAAAACAGACAAGGGATCAAGCAACTGCTAATTGAAAAAAGAGTGACCAGGGCTGACTATGATCTAAAAACGGGGCGATGGTACCGCCAACTCAGTACTCAAATGATGATTAAGGGTCTATTTGACTAGACTCTAAGGATTACAGTATAAAATAACTAAACCTAATGGAGAAATAGAGTACTGCATTTCAACCAACTAATACTAACAAAAACAAGAAAGAAAAAAAAACGCACTAATCGGATTACTGTCCATCTTAGATACAAAAAGAATACTCATCAAAGTTGGTCAGAACGAGAGGTATATTCTAGCCAACTAAGACTACTATTATCCTTGTACTTAAGATGGCAGAAAATCCTAACACCTAGAATGACTAATAATATAAAAACAGACAACGGATCGAAGCAAATGCTAATTGAAGAAAGAGTGATCAGGGCTGACTAAGTTCTAAAAATGGGGAGATGGTACCGCCAACTCACTACGCAAATGATGATTAAGGGCCTATTCGATTCGACTCTAAAGGTGGTACCGCTACCTCACTATTCAAATGAAGATTAAAGACCTGATCAACTTAACTCTAAGTATTACAATAAAAAAATACCTAAACCCCCTGGAGAAATAGAGAACTGAATTTCAACCAACTAAAAATAACCAAAACAAGAAGAAAAAAAACAGCAATATTCGGAATACATACCATCCTTGAAACAAAAAGAATACTAGACAAAGTTGGACAGAACGAGATGTAATTCTGGCCAACTAAGTCTACTATAACCCTTGTACTAAGGATAGCAGAAAATCCTAACACCTAGAATGACTAATAATATAAAAACAGACTAGGGATCAAGCAACTGCTAATTGAAAAAAGAGTGACCAGGGCTGACTATGTTCTAAAAATGGGGTGATGGTACCGCTAACTCACTACGCAAATGATGTTTAAGGGCCTATTCGACTCGGCTCTAAGGATTAGAATAAAAAAATACCTAAACCTAATGGAAAAATAGAGAACTGAATTTCAACCAACTAAAAATAACCAAAACAAGTAGAAAAAAAACAGCAATATTCGGAATACATACCATCCTAGATACAAAAATAATACTCGTCAAAGTTGGACAGAACGAGAGGTAATTTCTAGACAACTAAGACTACTATTATCCTTGTACTTAAGATGACAGAAAATCCTAACACCTATAATGACTAATAATATAAAATCAGACAATGGATCAAAGCAACTGCTAATTGAAAAAAGAGTACCAGGGCTGACTATGTTCTAAAAATGGGGCGATGGTACCGCCAACTCACTACGCAAATGATGTATAAGGGCCTATTCGACTCGGCTCTAAAGGTGGTACCGCTACCTCACTATTCAAATGAAGATTAAAGACCTGATCAACTTAACTCTAAGTATTACAATAAAAAAATACCTAAACCCCCTGGAGAAATAGAGAACTGAATTTCAACCAACTAAAACTAACAAAAACAATAATAAAACAAAACGCACTATTCGGAATACATACCATCCTAGATACAAAAATAATACTCGTCAAAGTTGGTCAGAACGAGAGGTAAATTCTAGCCAACTAAGACTACTATTATCCTTGTATTTAAGATGGCAGAAAATCCTAACACCTAGAATGAATAATAATATAAAAACAGACAAGGGATCAAGCAACTGCTAAAGGAAAAAAGAGTGACCAGGGCTGACTATGTTCTAAAAATGGGTTGATTGTACCTCCAACTCACTACGCAAATGATGTTTAAGGGCCTATTCGACTCGGTTCTAAGGATTACAATAAAAAAATACCTAAACCTAATGGAAAAATAGAGAACTGAATTACAACCAACTAAAACTAACAAAAACAATAATAAAACAAAACGCACTATTCGGAATACATACCATCCTAGATACAAAAATAATACTCGTCAAAGTTGGTCAGAACGAGAGGTAAATTCTAGCCAACTAAGATTACTATTATCCTTGTACTTAAGATGGCAGAAAATCCTAACACCTAGAATGAATAATAATGTAAAAACAGACAAGGGATCAAGCAACTGCTAATTGAAAAAAGAGTGACCAGGGCTGACTATGTTCTAAAAATGGGTTGATTGTACCTCCAACTCACTACGCAAATGATGTTTAAGGGCCTATTCGACTCGGTTCTAAGGATTACAATAAAAAAATACCTAAACCTAATGGAAAAATAGAGAACTGAATTACAACCAACTAAAACTAACAAAAACAATAATAAAACAAAACGCACTATTCGGAATACATACCATCCTAGATACAAAAATAATACTCGTCAAAGTTGGTCAGAACGAGAGGTAAATTCTAGCCAACTAAGATTACTATTATCCTTGTACTTAAGATGGCAGAAAATCCTAACACCTAGAATGAATAATAATGTAAAAACAGACAAGGGATCAAGCAACTGCTAATTGAAAAAAGAGTGACCAGGGCTGACTATGATCTAAAAACGGGGCGATGGTACCGCCAACTCACTACGCAAATGATGTATAAGGGCCTATTCGACTCGGCTCTAAGTATTACAATAAAAAAATACCTAAACCTAATGGAAAAATAGAGAACTGAATTTCAACCAACTAAAACTAACAAAAACAATAATAAAACAAAACGCACTATTCGGAATACATACCATCCTAGATACAAAAATAATACTCGTCAAAGTTGGTCAGAACGAGAGGTAAATTCTAGCCAACTAAGACTACTATTATCCTTGTACTTAAGATGGCAGAAAATCCTAACACCTAGAATGAATAATAATATAAAAACAGACAAGGGATCAAGCAACTGCTAATTGAAAAAAGAGTGACCAGGGCTGACTATGATCTAAAAATGGGGCGATGGTACCGCCAACTCACTACGCAAATGATGTATAAGGGCCTATTCGACTCGGCTCTAAGGATTACAATAAAAAAATACCTAAACCTAATGGAAAAATAGAGAACTGAATTTCAACCAACTAAAACTAACAAAAACAAGAAAAAAAAAAAACGCACTAATCGGATTACTGTCCATCCTAGATACAAAAATAATACTCATCAAAGTTGGACAGAACGAGAGGTAAATTCTAGCCAACTAAGACTACTATTATCCTTGTACTTAAGATGGCAGAAAATCCTAACACCTAGAATGACTAATAATATAAAATCAGACAATGAATCAAACCAACTGCCAATTGAAAAAAGAGTACCAGTGCTGACTATGTTCTAAAAATGGGGAGATGGTACCGCCAACTCACTACTCAAATGATGATTAAGGGTCTATTTGACTAGAATCTAAGGATTACAGTATAAAATAACTAAACCTAATGGAGAAATAGAGTACTGCATTTCAACCAACTAAAAATAACCAAAACAAGTAGAAAAAAAACAGCAATATTCGGAATACATACCATCCTAGATACAAAAATAATACTCGTCAAAGTTGGACAGAACGAGAGGTAAATTCTAGCCAACTAAGACTACTATTATCCTTGTACTTAAGATGACAGAAAATCCTAACACCTATAATGACTAATAATATAAAATCTGACAATGAATCAAACCTACTGCCAATTGAAAAAAGAGTACCAGGGCTGACTATGTTCTAAAAATAGGGAGATGGTACCGCCAACTCACTACTCAAATGATGATTAAGGGTCTATTTGACTAGACTCTAAGGATTACAGTATAAAATAACTAAACCTAATGGAGAAATAGAGTACTGCATTTCAACCAACTAAAAATAACCAAAACAAGTAGAAAAAAAACAGCAATATTCGGAATACATACCATCCTAGATACAAAAATAATACTCGTCAAAGTTGGACAGAACGAGAGGTAAATTCTAGCCAACTAAGACTACTATTATCCTTGTACTTAAGATGACAGAAAATCCTAACACCTAGAATGACTAATAATATAAAATCAGACAATGGATCAAAGCAACTGCTAATTGAAAAAAGAGTACCAGGGCTGACTATGTTCTAAAAATGGGTTGATGGTACCGCCAACTCACTACGCAAATGATGTATAAGGGCCTATTCGACTCGGCTCTAAGGATTACAATAAAAAAATACCTAAACCTAATGGAAAAATAGAGAACTGAATTTCAACCAACTAAAACTAACAAAAACAATAATAAAACAAAACGCACTATTCGGAATACATACCATCCTAGATACAAAAATAATACTAGACAAAGGTGGACAGAATGAGAGGTAAATTCTAGCCAACTAAGACTACTATTACCCTTGTACTTAAGATGGCAGAAAATCCTAACACCTACAATGACTAATAATATAAAAACAGACAACCGATCGAAGCAACTGCTAATTGAAAAAAGAGTGACCAGGGCTGACTATGTTCTAAAAATGGGGAGATGGTACCGCCAACTCACTACTCAAATGATGATTAACGGTCTATTTGACTTGACTCTATGGATTACAGTATAAAATAACTAAACCTAACGGAGAAATAGAGTACTGCATTTCAACCAACTAATACTAACAAAAACAAGAAAAAAAAAAAACGCACTAATCGGATTACTGTCCATCCTAGATACAAAAATAATACTCATCAAAGTTGGACAGAACGAGAGGTAAATTCTAGCCAACTAAGACTACTATTATCCTTGAACTTAAGATGACAGAAAATCCTAACACCTATAATGACTAATAATATAAAATCAGACAATGAATCAAACCAACTGCCAATTGAAAAAAGAGTACCAGGGCTGACTATGTTCTAAAAATGGGGAGATGGTACCGCCAACTCACTACTCAAATGATGATTAAGGGTCTATTTGACTAGACTCTAAGGATTACAGTATAAAATAACTAAACCTAATGGAGAAATAGAGTACTGCATTTCAACCAACTAAAAATAACCAAAACAAGTAGAAAAAAAACAGTAATATTCGGAATACATACCATCCTAGATACAAAAATAATACTCGTCAAAGTAGGACAGAACGAGAGGTAAATTCTAGCCAACTAAGACTACTATTATGCTTGTACTTAAGATGACAGAAAGCCCTAACACCTATAATGACTAATAATATAAAATCAGACAATGAATCAAACCAACTGCCAATTGAAAAAAGAGTACCAGGGCTGACTATGTTCTAAAAATGGGGAGATGGTACCGCCAACTCATTACTCAAATGATGATTAAGGGTCTATTTGACTAGACTCTAAGGATTACAGTATAAAGTAACTAAAC
Source organism: Troilus luridus (assembly GCA_964056705.1). Lineage (NCBI taxonomy): Eukaryota > Metazoa > Arthropoda > Insecta > Hemiptera > Pentatomidae > Troilus > Troilus luridus. The sequence goes on from OZ057412.1 coordinate 179,999,791, forward strand.
CTAATGGAGAAATAGAGTACTGCATTTCAACCAACTAAAAATAACCAAAACAAGTAGAAAAAAAACAGTAATATTCGGAATACATACCATCCTAGATACAAAAATAATACTCGTCAAAGTTGGACAGAACGAGAGGTAAATTCTAGCCAACTAAGACTACTATTATCCTTGTACTTAAGATGACAGAAAATCCTAACACCTAGAATGAATAATAATATAAAATCAGACAAAGGATCAAAGCAACTGCTAATTGAAAAAAGAGTACCAGGGCTGACTATGTTCTAAAAATGGGTTGATTGTACCTCCAACTCACTACGCAAATGATGTTTAAGGGCCTATTCGAATCGGCTCTAAGGATTGCAATAAAAAAATACCTAAACCTAATGGAAAAATAGGGAACTGAATTTCAACCAACTAAAACTAACAAAAACAATAATACAACAAAACGCACTATACGGAATACATACCATCCTAGATACAAAAATAATACTAGACAAAGGTGGACAGAATGAGAGGTAAATTCTAGCCAACTAAGACTACTATTCCCCTTGTACTTAAGATGGCAGAATATCATAACACCTAGAATGACTAATAATATAAAAGCAGACAACCGATCGAAGCAACTGCTAATTGAAAAAATAGTGACCAGGGCTGACTATGTTCTAAAAATGGGGAGATGGTACCGCCAACTCACTACTCAAATGATGATTAAGGGTCTATTTGACTTGACTCTAAGGATTACAGTATAAAATAACTAAACCTAATGGAGAAATAGAGTACTGAATTTCAACCAACTAATACTAACAAAAACAAGAAAGAAAAAAAAACGCACTAATCGGATTACTGTCCATCTTAGATACAAAAAGAATACTCCTCAAAGTTGGACAGAACGAGAGGTAAATTCTAGCCAACTAAGACTACTATTATCCTTGTACTTAAGATGACAGAAAATCCTAACACCTATAATGACTAATAATATAAAATCAGACAATGAATCACCCAACTGCCAATTGAAAAAAGAGTACCAAGGCTGACTATGTTCTAAAAATGGGGAGACGGTACCGCCAACTCACTACGCAAAGGATGATTAAGGGCCTATTCGACTTGACTCTAAAGTTGGTACCGCTACCTCACTATTCAAATGAAGATTAAAGACCTGATCAACTTAACTCTAGAGTATTACAATAAAAAAATACCTAAACCTAATGGAGAAATAGAGACCTGAATATCAACCAACTAAAACTAACTAAAACAAAAATAAAACAAAACGCACTATTAGATACATACCATCCTAGATACAAAAATAATACTAGACAAAGTTGGACAGAATTAGAGGTAAATTCTGGCCTACTAAGACTACTATTATCCTTGTACTTAAGAGGACAGAAAATCCTAACACCTATAATGACTAATAATATAAAATCAGACAATGGATCAAAGCAACTGCTAATTGAAAAAAGAGTACCAGGGCTGACTATGTTATAAAAATGGGTTGATTGTACCTCCAACTCACTACGCAAATGATGTTTAAGAGCCTATTCGACTCGACTCTATGGATTACAATAAAAAAATACCTAAACCTAATGGAAAAATAGAGAACTGAATTTCAACCAACTAAAACTAACAAAAACAATAATAAAACAAAACGCACTATTCGGAAAACATACCATCCTAGATACAAAAATAATACTAGACAAAGGTAGACAGAATGAGAGGTAAATTCTAGCCAACAAAGACTACAATTACCCTTGAAATTAAGATGGCAGAAATACCTAACACCTAGAATGAATAATAATATAAAATCAGACAATGAATCAAACCAACTGCCAATTGAAAAAAGAGTACCAGGGCTGACTATGTTCTAAAAATGGGGAGATGGTACCGCCAACTCACTACGCAAATGATGATTAAGGGCCTATTCGATTCGACTCTAAAGGTGGTACCGCTACCTCACTATTCAAATGATGTATAAGGGCCTATTCGACTCGGCTCTAAGGATTACAATAAAAAAATACCTAAACCTAATGGAAAAATAGAGAACTGAATTTCAACCAACTAAAACTAACAAAAACAATAATAAAACAAAACGCACTATTCGGAATACATACCATCCTAGATACAAAAATAATACTAGACAAAGGTGGACAGAATGAGAGGTAAATTCTAGCCAACTAAGACTACTATTACCCTTTTACTTAAGATGGCAGAAAATCCTAACACCTAGAATGACTAATAATATAAAAACAGACAACCGATCGAAGCAACTGCTAATTGAAAAAAGAGTGACCATGGCTGACTATGTTCTAAAAATGGGGAGATGGTACCTCCAACTCACTACTCAAATGATGATTAAGGGTCTATTTGACTTGACTCTAAGTATTACAGTATAAAATAACTAAACCTAATGGAGAAATAGAGTACTGCATTTCAACCAACTAATACTAACAAAAACAAGAAAGAAAAAAAAACGCACTAATCGGATAACTGTCCATCCTAGATACAAAAATAATACTAGACAAAGGTGGACAGAATGAGAGGTAAATTCTAGCCAACAAAGACTACAATTACCCTTGAACTTAAGATGGCAGAAATACCTAACACCTAGAATGAATAATAATATAAAATCAGACAATGAATCAAACCAACTGGCAATTGAAAAAAGAGTACCAGGGCTGACTATGTTCTAAAAATGGGGAGATGGTACCGCCAACTCACTACGCAAATGATGATTAAGGGCCTATTCGATTCGACTCTAAAGGTGGTACCGCTACCTCACTATTCAAATGAAGATTAAAGACCTGATCTACTTAACTCTAAGTATTACAATAAAAAAATACCTAAACCCCCTGGAGAAATAGAGAACTGAATTTCAACCAACTAAAATTAACCAAAACAAGAAGAAAAAAAACAGCAATATTCGGAATACATACCATCCTTGAAACAAAAAGAATACTAGACAAAGTTGGACAGAACGAGATGTAATTCTGGCCAACGAAGTCTACTATAACCCTTATACTTAAGATAGCAGAAAATCCTAACACCTAGAATGACTAATAATATAAAAACAGACTAGGGATCAAGCAACTGCTAATTGAAAAAAGAGTGACCAGGGCTGACTATGTTCTAAAAATGGGGCGATGGTACCGCCAACTCACTACTCAAATGATGTTTAAGGGCCTATTCGACTCGGCTCTAAGGATTAGAATAAAAAAATACCTAAACCTAATGGAAAAATAGAGAACTGAATTTCAACCAACTAAAACTAATAAAAACAATAATAAAACAAAACGCACTATTCGGAATACATACCATCCTAGATACAAAAATAATACTAGACAAAGGTGGACAGAATGAGAGGTAAATTCTAGCCAACTAAGACTACTATTACCCTTGTACTTAAGATGGCAGAAAATCCTAACACCTAGAATGACTAATAATATAAAATCAGACAATGGATCAAAGCAACTGCTATTGAAAAAAGAGTGACCAGGGCTGACTATGTTCTAAAAATGGGGAGATGGTACCACCAACTCACTACTCAAATGATGATTAAGGGTCTATTTGACTAGACTCTAAGGATTACAGTATAAAATAACTAAACCTAATGGAGAAATAGAGTACTGCATTTCAACCAACTAATACTAACAAAAACAAGAAAGAAAAAAAAACGCACTAATCGGATTACTGTCCATCTTAGATACAAAAAGAATACTCATCAAAGTTGGTCAGAACGAGAGGTATATTCTAGCCAACTAAGACTACTATTATCCTTGTACTTAAGATGGCAGAAAATCCTAACACCTAGAATGACTAATAATATAAAAACAGACAATGGATCAAAGCAACTGCTAATTGAAAAAAGAGTACCAGGGCTGACTATGTTCTAAAAATGGGTTGATTGTACCTCCAACTCACTACTCAAATGATGATTAAGGGTCTATTTGACTAGACTCTAAGGATTACAGTATAAAATAACTAAACCTAATGGAGAAATAGAGTACTGCATTTCAACCAACTAAAAATAACCAAAACAAGTAGAAAAAAAACAGTAATATTCGGAATACATACCATCCTAGATACAAAAATAATACTCGTCAAAGTTGGACAGAACGAGAGGTAAATTCTAGCCAACTAAGACTACTATTATCCTTGTACTTAAGATGACAGAAAATCCTAACACCTATAATGACTAATAATATAAAATCAGACAATGAATCAAACCAACTGCCAATTGAAAAAAGAGTACCAGGGCTGACTATGTTCTAAAAATGGGGAGATGGTACCGCCAACTCACTACGCGAATGATGATTAAGGGCCCATTCGACTTGACTCTAAAGGTGGTACTGCTACCTTACTATTCAAATGAAGATTAATGACCTGATCAACATAGCTCTAAGTATTACAATAAAAAAATACCTAAACCTAATGGAGAAATATAGAACTGAATTTCAAGCAACTAAAACTACCAAAAAAACGAAAAAAAATAACGCACTATTCGGAATACTTACCATCTTAGATACAAAAAGAATACTTGTCAAAGTTGGACAGAAGGAGAGGTAAAGTCTGGCCAACAAAGTATACTATTACCCTTGAACTTAAGATAGCAGAAAATCCTAACACCTAGAATGACTAATAATATAAAAACAGACAGGGGATCAAGCAACTGCTAATTGAAAAAAGAGTGACCAGGGCTGACTATGTTCTAAAAATGGGGCGATGGTACCGCCAACTCACTACGCAAATGATGTTTAAGGGCCTATTCGACTCGGCTCTAAGGATTAGAATAAAAAAATACCTAAACCTAATGGAAAAATAGAGAACTGAATTTCAACCAACTAAAACTAATAAAAACAATAATAAAACAAAACGCACTATTCGGAATACATACCATCCTAGATACAAAAATAATACTAGACAAAGGTGGACAGAATGAGAGGTAAATTCTAGCCAACTAAGACTACTATTACCCTTGTACTTAAGATGGCAGAAAATCCTAACACCTAGAATGACTAATAATATAAAAACAGACAGGGGATCAAGCAACTGCTAATTGAAAAAAGAGTGACCAGGGCTGACTATGTTCTAAAAATGGGGCGATGGTACCGCTACCTCACTATTCAAATGAAGATTAAAGACCTGATCTACTTAACTCTAAGTATTACAATAAAAAAATACCTAAACCCCCTGGAGAAATAGAGAACTGAATTTCAACCAACTAAAATTAACCAAAACAAGAAGAAAAAAAACAGCAATATTCGGAATACATACCATCCTTGAAACAAAAAGAATACTAGACAAAGTTGGACAGAACGAGATGTAATTCTGGCCAACGAAGTCTACTATAACCCTTATACTTAAGATAGCAGAAAATCCTAACACCTAGAATGACTAATAATATAAAAACAGACTAGGGATCAAGCAACTGCTAATTGAAAAAAGAGTGACCAGGGCTGACTATGTTCTAAAAATGGGGCGATGGTACCTCCAACTCACTACTCAAATGATGATTAAGGGTCTATTTGACTAGACTCTAAGGATTACAGTATAAAATAACTAAACCTAATGGAGAAATAGAGTACTGCATTTCAAACAACTAATACTAACAAAAACAAGAAAAAAAAAAAAAAACGCACTAATCGGATTACTGTCCATCTTAGATACAAAAAGAATACTCGTCAAAGGTGGACAGAATGAGAGGTAAATTCTAGCCAACTAAGACTACTATTACCCTTGTACTTAAGATAACAGAAAATCCTAACACCTAGAATGACTAATAATATAAAATCAGACAATGAATCAAACCAACTGCCAATTGAAAAAAGAGTACCAGGGCTGACTATGTTCTAAAAATGGGTTGATTGTACCTCCAACTCACTACGCAAATGATGTTTAAGGGCCTATTCGACTCGGCTCTAAGGATTAGAATAAAAAAATACCTAAACCTAATGGAAAAATAGAGAACTGAATTTCAACCAACTAAAACTAATAAAAACAATAATAAAACAAAACGCACTATTCGGAATACATACCATCCTAGATACAAAAATAATACTAGACAAAGGTGGACAGAATGAGAGGTAAATTCTAGCCAACTAAGACTACTATTACCCTTGTACTTAAGATGGCAGAAAATCCTAACACCTATAATGACTAATAATATAAAATCAGACAATGAATCAAACCAACTGCCAATTGAAAAAAGAGTACCAGGGCTGACTATGTTCTAAAAATGGGGAGATGGTACCACCAACTCACTACTCAAATGATGATTAAGGGTCTATTTGACTAGACTCTAAGGATTACAGTATAAAATAACTAAACCTAATGGAGAAATAGAGTACTGCATTTCAACCAACTAATACTAACAAAAACAAGAAAGAAAAAAAAACGCACTAATCAAATTACTGTCCATCTTAGATACAAAAAGAATACTCATCAAAGTTGGTCAGAACGAGAGGTATATTCTAGCCAACTAAGACTACTATTATCCTTGTACTTAAGATGGCAGAAAATCCTAACACCTAGAATGACTAATAATATAAAAACAGACAACGGATCGAAGCAAATGCTAATTGAAGAAAGAGTGATCAGGGCTGACTAAGTTCTAAAAATGGGGAGATGGTACCGCCAACTCACTACGCAAATGATGATTAAGGGCCTATTCGATTCGACTCTAAAGGTGGTACCGCTACCTCACTATTCAAATGAAGATTAAAGACCTGATCTACTTAACTCTAAGTATTACAATAAAAAAATACCTAAACCCCCTGGAGAAATAGAGAACTGAATTTCAACCAACTAAAATTAACCAAAACAAGAAGAAAAAAAACAGCAATATTCGGAATACATACCATCCTTGAAACAAAAAGAATACTAGACAAAGTTGGACAGAACGAGATGTAATTCTGGCCAACGAAGTCTACTATAACCCTTATACTTAAGATAGCAGAAAATCCTAACACCTAGAATGACTAATAATATAAAAACAGACTAGGGATCAAGCAACTGCTAATTGAAAAAAGAGTGACCAGGGCTGACTATGTTCTAAAAATGGGGCGATGGTACCGCCAACTCACTACGCAAATGATGTTTAAGGGCCTATTCGACTCGGCTCTAAGGATTAGAATAAAAAAATACCTAAACCTAATGGAGAAATAGAGACCTGAATATCAACACACTAAAACTAACTAAAACAAAAATAAAACAAAACGCACTATTAGATACATACCATCCTAGATACAAAAATAATACTAGACAAAGTTGGACAGAATTAGAGGTAAATTCTGGCCTACTAAGACTACTATTATCCTTGTACTTAAGAGGACAGAAAATCCTAACACCTATAATGACTAATAATATAAAATATGACAATGGATCAAAGCAACTGCCAATTGAAAAAAGAGTACCAGGGCTGACTATGTTCTAAAAATGGGTTGATTGTACCTCCAACTCACTACTCAAATGATGATTAAGGGTCTATTTGACTAGACTCTAAGGATTACAGTATAAAATAACTAAACCTAATGGAGAAATAGAGTACTGCATTTCAACCAACTAATACTAACAAAAACAAGAAAAAAAAACAACAACGCACTAATCGGATTACTGTCCATCTTAGATACAAAAAGAATACTCGTCAAAGTTGGTCAGAACGAGAGGTAAATTCTAGCCAACTAAGACTACTATTATCCTTGTACTTAAGATGGCAGAAAATCCTAACACCTAGAATGACTAATAATATAAAAACAGACAACGGATCGAAGCAAATGCTAATTGAAGAAAGAGTGATCAGGGCTGACTAAGTTCTAAAAATGGGGAGATGGTACCGCCAACTCACTACGCAAATGATGATTAAGGGCCTATTCGATTCGACTCTAAAGGTGGTACCGCTACCTCACTATTCAAATGAAGATTAAAGACCTGATCAACTTAACTCTAAGTATTACAATAAAAAAATACCTAAACCCCCTGGAGAAATAGAGAACTGAATTTCAACCAACTAAAAATAACCAAAACAAGAAGAAAAAAAACAGCAATATTCGGAATACATACCATCCTTGAAACAAAAAGAATACTAGACAAAGTTGGACAGAACGAGATGTAATTCTGGCCAACTAAGTCTACTATAACCCTTGTACTTAAGATAGCAGAAAATCCTAACACCTAGAATGACTAATAATATAAAAACAGACTAGGGATCAAGCAACTGCTAATTGAAAAAAGAGTGACCAGGGCTGACTATGTTCTAAAAATGGGGCGATGGTACCGCCAACTCACTACGCAAATGATGTTTAAGGGCCTATTCGACTCGGCTCTAAGGATTAGAATAAAAAAATACCTAAACCTAATGGAAAAATAGAGAACTGAATTTCAACCAACTAAAACTAATAAAAACAATAATAAAACAAAACGCACTATTCGGAATACATACCATCCTAGATACAAAAATAATACTAGACAAAGGTGGACAGAATGAGAGGTAAATTCTAGCCAACTAAGACTACTATTACCCTTGTACTTAAGATGGCAGAAAATCCTAACACCTAGAATGACTAATAATATAAAATCAGACAATGGATCAAAGCAACTGCTATTGAAAAAAGAGTGACCAGGGCTGACTATGTTCTAAAAATGGGGAGATGGTACCACCAACTCACTACTCAAATGATGATTAAGGGTCTATTTGACTAGACTCTAAGGATTACAGTATAAAATAACTAAACCTAATGGAGAAATAGAGTACTGCATTTCAACCAACTAATACTAACAAAAACAAGAAAGAAAAAAAAACGCACTAATCGGATTACTGTCCATCTTAGATACAAAAAGAATACTCATCAAAGTTGGTCAGAACGAGAGGTATATTCTAGCCAACTAAGACTACTATTACCCTTGTACTTAAGATGGCAGAAAATCCTAACACCTAGAATGACTAATAATATAAAAACAGACTAGGGATCAAGCAACTGCTAATTGAAAAAAGAGTGACCAGGGCTGACTATGTTCTAAAAATGGGGCGATGGTACCGCCAACTCACTACGCAAATGATGTTTAAGGGCCTATTCGACTCGGCTCTAAGGATTAGAATAAAAAAATACCTAAACCTAATGGAGAAATAGAGACCTGAATATCAACACACTAAAACTAACTAAAACAAAAATAAAACAAAACGCACTATTAGATACATACCATCCTAGATACAAAAATAATACTAGACAAAGTTGGACAGAATTAGAGGTAAATTCTGGCCTACTAAGACTACTATTATCCTTGTACTTAAGAGGACAGAAAATCCTAACACCTATAATGACTAATAATATAAAATCAGACAATGGATCAAAGCAACTGCCAATTGAAAAAAGAGTACCAGGGCTGACTATGTTCTAAAAATGGGTTGATTGTACCTCCAACTCACTACTCAAATGATGATTAAGGGTCTATTTGACTAGACTCTAAGGATTACAGTATAAAATAACTAAACCTAATGGAGAAATAGAGTACTGCATTTCAACCAACTAATACTAACAAAAACAAGAAAAAAAAACAACAACGCACTAATCGGATTACTGTCCATCTTAGATACAAAAAGAATACTCGTCAAAGTTGGTCAGAACGAGAGGTAAATTCTAGCCAACTAAGACTACTATTATCCTTGTACTTAAGATGGCAGAAAATCCTAACACCTAGAATGACTAATAATATAAAAACAGACAACGGATCGAAGCAAATGCTAATTGAAGAAAGAGTGATCAGGGCTGACTAAGTTCTAAAAATGGGGAGATGGTACCGCCAACTCACTACGCAAATGATGATTAAGGGCCTATTCGATTCGACTCTAAAGGTGGTACCGCTACCTCACTATTCAAATGAAGATTAAAGACCTGATCAACTTAACTCTAAGTATTACAATAAAAAAATACCTAAACCCCCTGGAGAAATAGAGAACTGAATTTCAACCAACTAAAAATAACCAAAACAAGAAGAAAAAAAACAGCAATATTCGGAATACATACCATCCTTGAAACAAAAAGAATACTAGACAAAGTTGGACAGAACGAGATGTAATTCTGGCCAACTAAGTCTACTATAACCCTTGTACTTAAGATAGCAGAAAATCCTAACACCTAGAATGACTAATAATATAAAAACAGACTAGGGATCAAGCAACTGCTAATTGAAAAAAGAGTGACCAGGGCTGACTATGTTCTAAAAATGGGGCGATGGTACCGCCAACTCACTACGCAAATGATGTTTAAGGGCCTATTCGACTCGGCTCTAAGGATTAGAATAAAAAAATACCTAAACCTAATGGAAAAATAGAGAACTGAATTTCAACCAACTAAAACTAATAAAAACAATAATAAAACAAAACGCACTATTCGGAATACATACCATCCTAGATACAAAAATAATACTAGACAAAGGTGGACAGAATGAGAGGTAAATTCTAGCCAACTAAGACTACTATTACCCTTGTACTTAAGATGGCAGAAAATCCTAACACCTAGAATGACTAATAATATAAAATCAGACAATGGATCAAAGCAACTGCTATTGAAAAAAGAGTGACCAGGGCTGACTATGTTCTAAAAATGGGGAGATGGTACCACCAACTCACTACTCAAATGATGATTAAGGGTCTATTTGACTAGACTCTAAGGATTACAGTATAAAATAACTAAACCTAATGGAGAAATAGAGTACTGCATTTCAACCAACTAATACTAACAAAAACAAGAAAGAAAAAAAAACGCACTAATCGGATTACTGTCCATCTTAGATACAAAAAGAATACTCATCAAAGTTGGTCAGAACGAGAGGTATATTCTAGCCAACTAAGACTACTATTATCCTTGTACTTAAGATGGCAGAAAATCCTAACACCTAGAATGACTAATAATATAAAAACAGACAATGGATCAAAGCAACTGCTAATTGAAAAAAGAGTACCAGGGCTGACTATGTTCTAAAAATGGGTTGATTGTACCTCCAACTCACTACGCAAATGATGTTTAAGGGCCTATTCGACTCGGCTCTAAGGATTAGAATAAAAAAATACCTAAACCTAATGGAAAAATAGAGAACTGAATTTCAACCAACTAAAACTAATAAAAACAATAATAAAACAAAACGCACTAATCGGATTACTGTCCATCCTAGATACAAAAATAATACTAGACAAAGTTGGACAGAATTAGAGGTAAATTCTGGCCTACTAAGACTACTATTATCCTTGTACTTAAGAGGACAGAAAATCCTAACACCTATAATGACTAATAATATAAAATCAGACAATGGATCAAAGCAACTGCTAATTGAAAAAAGAGTACCAGGGCTGACTATGTTATAAAAATGGGTTGATTGTACCTCCAACTCACTACGCAAATGATGTTTAAGAGCCTATTCGACTCGACTCTATGGATTACAATAAAAAAATACCTAAACCTAATGGAAAAATAGAGAACTGAATTTCAACCAACTAAAACTAACAAAAACAATAATAAAACAAAACGCACTATTCGGAAAACATACCATCCTAGATACAAAAATAATACTAGACAAAGGTAGACAGAATGAGAGGTAAATTCTAGCCAACAAAGACTACAATTACCCTTGAAATTAAGATGGCAGAAATACCTAACACCTAGAATGAATAATAATATAAAATCAGACAATGAATCAAACCAACTGCCAATTGAAAAAAGAGTACCAGGGCTGACTATGTTCTAAAAATGGGGAGATGGTACCGCCAACTCACTACGCAAATGATGATTAAGGGCCTATTCGATTCGACTCTAAAGGTGGTACCGCTACCTCACTATTCAAATGATGTATAAGGGCCTATTCGACTCGGCTCTAAGGATTACAATAAAAAAATACCTAAACCTAATGGAAAAATAGAGAACTGAATTTCAACCAACTAAAACTAACAAAAACAATAATAAAACAAAACGCACTATTCGGAATACATACCATCCTAGATACAAAAATAATACTAGACAAAGGTGGACAGAATGAGAGGTAAATTCTAGCCAACTAAGACTACTATTACCCTTTTACTTAAGATGGCAGAAAATCCTAACACCTAGAATGACTAATAATATAAAAACAGACAACCGATCGAAGCAACTGCTAATTGAAAAAAGAGTGACCATGGCTGACTATGTTCTAAAAATGGGGAGATGGTACCGCCAACTCACTACTCAAATGATGATTAAGGGTCTATTTGACTTGACTCTAAGTATTACAGTATAAAATAACTAAACCTAATGGAGAAATAGAGTACTGCATTTCAACCAACTAATACTAACAAAAACAAGAAAGAAAAAAAAACGCACTAATCGGATAACTGTCCATCCTAGATACAAAAATAATACTAGACAAAGGTGGACAGAATGAGAGGTAAATTCTAGCCAACAAAGACTACAATTACCCTTGAACTTAAGATGGCAGAAATACCTAACACCTAGAATGAATAATAATATAAAATCAGACAATGAATCAAACCAACTGGCAATTGAAAAAAGAGTACCAGGGCTGACTATGTTCTAAAAATGGGGAGATGGTACCGCCAACTCACTACGCAAATGATGATTAAGGGCCTATTCGATTCGACTCTAAAGGTGGTACCGCTACCTCACTATTCAAATGATGTATAAGGGCCTATTCGACTCGGCTCTAAGGATTGCAATAAAAAAATACCTAAACCTAATGGAAAAATAGAGAACTGAATTTCAACCAACTAAAACTAACAAAAACAATAATAAAACAAAACGCACTATTCGGAATACATACCATCCTAGATACAAAAATAATACTAGACAAAGGTGGACAGAATGAGAGGTAAATTCTAGCCAACTAAGACTACTATTACCCTTGTACTTAAGATGGCAGAAAATCCTAACACCTAGAATGACTAATAATATAAAAACAGACAACCGATCGAAGCAACTGCTAATTGAAAAAAGAGTGACCATGGCTGACTATGTTCTAAAAATGGGGAGATGGTACCGCCAACTCACACTCAAATGATGATTAAGGGTCTATTTGACTTGACTCTAAGTATTACAGTATAAAATAACTAAACCTAATGGAGAAATAGAGTACTGCATTTCAACCAACTAATACTAACAAAAACAAGAAAGAAAAAAAAACGCACTAATCGGATAACTGTCCATCCTAGATACAAAAATAATACTCGTCAAAGTTGGACAGAACGAGAGGTAAATTCTGGCCAACTAAGTCTACTATAACCCATGTACTTAAGATAGCAGAAAATCCTAACACCTAGAATGACTAATAATATAAAATCAGACAATGGATCAAAGCAACTGCTAATTGAAGAAAGAGTGATCAGGGCTGACTAAGTTCTAAAAATAGGGAGATGGTACCGCCAACTCACTACGCAAATGATGATTAAGGGCCTATTCGATTCGACTCTAAAGGTGGTACTGCTACCTCACTATTCAAATGAACATTAAAGACCTGATCAACTTAACTCTAAGTATTACAATAAAAAAATACCTAAACCCCCTGGAGAAATAGAGAACTGAATTTCAACCAACTAAAAATAACCAAAACAAGAAGAAAAAAAACAGCAATATTCGGAATACATACCATCCTTGAAACAAAAAGAATACTAGACAAAGTTGGACAGAACGAGATGTAATTCTGGCCAACTAAGTCTACTATAACCCTTGTACTTAAGATAGCAGAAAATCCTAACACCTAGAATGACTAATAATATAAAAACAGACTAGGGATCAAGCAACTGCTAATTGAAAAAAGAGTGACCAGGGCTGACTATGTTCTAAAAATGGGGCGATGGTACCGCCAACTCACTACGCAAATGATGTTTAAGGGCCTATTCGACTCGGCTCTAAGGATTAGAATAAAAAAATACCTAAACCTAATGGAAAAATAGAGAACTGAATTTCAACCAACTAAAACTAATAAAAACAATAATAAAACAAAACGCACTATTCGGAATACATACCATCCTAGATACAAAAATAATACTAGACAAAGGTGGACAGAATGAGAGGTAAATTCTAGCCAACTAAGACTACTATTACCCTTGTACTTAAGATGGCAGAAAATCCTAACACCTAGAATGACTAATAATATAAAATCAGACAATGGATCAAAGCAACTGCTATTGAAAAAAGAGTGACCAGGGCTGACTATGTTCTAAAAATGGGGAGATGGTACCACCAACTCACTACTCAAATGATGATTAAGGGTCTATTTGACTAGACTCTAAGGATTACAGTATAAAATAACTAAACCTAATGGAGAAATAGAGTACTGCATTTCAACCAACTAATACTAACAAAAACAAGAAAGAAAAAAAAACGCACTAATCGGATTACTGTCCATCTTAGATACAAAAAGAATACTCATCAAAGTTGGTCAGAACGAGAGGTATATTCTAGCCAACTAAGACTACTATTACCCTTGTACTTAAGATGGCAGAAAATCCTAACACCTAGAATGACTAATAATATAAAAACAGACTAGGGATCAAGCAACTGCTAATTGAAAAAAGAGTGACCAGGGCTGACTATGTTCTAAAAATGGGGCGATGGTACCGCCAACTCACTACGCAAATGATGTTTAAGGGCCTATTCGACTCGGCTCTAAGGATTAGAATAAAAAAATACCTAAACCTAATGGAGAAATAGAGACCTGAATATCAACACACTAAAACTAACTAAAACAAAAATAAAACAAAACGCACTATTAGATACATACCATCCTAGATACAAAAATAATACTAGACAAAGTTGGACAGAATTAGAGGTAAATTCTGGCCTACTAAGACTACTATTATCCTTGTACTTAAGAGGACAGAAAATCCTAACACCTATAATGACTAATAATATAAAATCAGACAATGGATCAAAGCAACTGCCAATTGAAAAAAGAGTACCAGGGCTGACTATGTTCTAAAAATGGGTTGATTGTACCTCCAACTCACTACTCAAATGATGATTAAGGGTCTATTTGACTAGACTCTAAGGATTACAGTATAAAATAACTAAACCTAATGGAGAAATAGAGTACTGCATTTCAACCAACTAATACTAACAAAAACAAGAAAAAAAAACAACAACGCACTAATCGGATTACTGTCCATCTTAGATACAAAAAGAATACTCGTCAAAGTTGGTCAGAACGAGAGGTAAATTCTAGCCAACTAAGACTACTATTATCCTTGTACTTAAGATGGCAGAAAATCCTAACACCTAGAATGACTAATAATATAAAAACAGACAACGGATCGAAGCAAATGCTAATTGAAGAAAGAGTGATCAGGGCTGACTAAGTTCTAAAAATGGGGAGATGGTACCGCCAACTCACTACGCAAATGATGATTAAGGGCCTATTCGATTCGACTCTAAAGGTGGTACCGCTACCTCACTATTCAAATGAAGATTAAAGACCTGATCAACTTAACTCTAAGTATTACAATAAAAAAATACCTAAACCCCCTGGAGAAATAGAGAACTGAATTTCAACCAACTAAAAATAACCAAAACAAGAAGAAAAAAAACAGCAATATTCGGAATACATACCATCCTTGAAACAAAAAGAATACTAGACAAAGTTGGACAGAACGAGATGTAATTCTGGCCAACTAAGTCTACTATAACCCTTGTACTTAAGATAGCAGAAAATCCTAACACCTAGAATGACTAATAATATAAAAACAGACTAGGGATCAAGCAACTGCTAATTGAAAAAAGAGTGACCAGGGCTGACTATGTTCTAAAAATGGGGCGATGGTACCGCCAACTCACTACGCAAATGATGTTTAAGGGCCTATTCGACTCGGCTCTAAGGATTAGAATAAAAAAATACCTAAACCTAATGGAAAAATAGAGAACTGAATTTCAACCAACTAAAACTAATAAAAACAATAATAAAACAAAACGCACTATTCGGAATACATACCATCCTAGATACAAAAATAATACTAGACAAAGGTGGACAGAATGAGAGGTAAATTCTAGCCAACTAAGACTACTATTACCCTTGTACTTAAGATGGCAGAAAATCCTAACACCTAGAATGACTAATAATATAAAATCAGACAATGGATCAAAGCAACTGCTATTGAAAAAAGAGTGACCAGGGCTGACTATGTTCTAAAAATGGGGAGATGGTACCACCAACTCACTACTCAAATGATGATTAAGGGTCTATTTGACTAGACTCTAAGGATTACAGTATAAAATAACTAAACCTAATGGAGAAATAGAGTACTGCATTTCAACCAACTAATACTAACAAAAACAAGAAAGAAAAAAAAACGCACTAATCGGATTACTGTCCATCTTAGATACAAAAAGAATACTCATCAAAGTTGGTCAGAACGAGAGGTATATTCTAGCCAACTAAGACTACTATTATCCTTGTACTTAAGATGGCAGAAAATCCTAACACCTAGAATGACTAATAATATAAAAACAGACAATGGATCAAAGCAACTGCTAATTGAAAAAAGAGTACCAGGGCTGACTATGTTCTAAAAATGGGTTGATTGTACCTCCAACTCACTACGCAAATGATGTTTAAGGGCCTATTCGACTCGGCTCTAAGGATTAGAATAAAAAAATACCTAAACCTAATGGAAAAATAGAGAACTGAATTTCAACCAACTAAAACTAATAAAAACAATAATAAAACAAAACGCACTAATCGGATTACTGTCCATCCTAGATACAAAAATAATACTAGACAAAGTTGGACAGAATTAGAGGTAAATTCTGGCCTACTAAGACTACTATTATCCTTGTACTTAAGAGGACAGAAAATCCTAACACCTATAATGACTAATAATATAAAATCAGACAATGGATCAAAGCAACTGCTAATTGAAAAAAGAGTACCAGGGCTGACTATGTTATAAAAATGGGTTGATTGTACCTCCAACTCACTACGCAAATGATGTTTAAGAGCCTATTCGACTCGACTCTATGGATTACAATAAAAAAATACCTAAACCTAATGGAAAAATAGAGAACTGAATTTCAACCAACTAAAACTAACAAAAACAATAATAAAACAAAACGCACTATTCGGAAAACATACCATCCTAGATACAAAAATAATACTAGACAAAGGTAGACAGAATGAGAGGTAAATTCTAGCCAACAAAGACTACAATTACCCTTGAAATTAAGATGGCAGAAATACCTAACACCTAGAATGAATAATAATATAAAATCAGACAATGAATCAAACCAACTGCCAATTGAAAAAAGAGTACCAGGGCTGACTATGTTCTAAAAATGGGGAGATGGTACCGCCAACTCACTACGCAAATGATGATTAAGGGCCTATTCGATTCGACTCTAAAGGTGGTACCGCTACCTCACTATTCAAATGATGTATAAGGGCCTATTCGACTCGGCTCTAAGGATTACAATAAAAAAATACCTAAACCTAATGGAAAAATAGAGAACTGAATTTCAACCAACTAAAACTAACAAAAACAATAATAAAACAAAACGCACTATTCGGAATACATACCATCCTAGATACAAAAATAATACTAGACAAAGGTGGACAGAATGAGAGGTAAATTCTAGCCAACTAAGACTACTATTACCCTTTTACTTAAGATGGCAGAAAATCCTAACACCTAGAATGACTAATAATATAAAAACAGACAACCGATCGAAGCAACTGCTAATTGAAAAAAGAGTGACCATGGCTGACTATGTTCTAAAAATGGGGAGATGGTACCGCCAACTCACTACTCAAATGATGATTAAGGGTCTATTTGACTTGACTCTAAGTATTACAGTATAAAATAACTAAACCTAATGGAGAAATAGAGTACTGCATTTCAACCAACTAATACTAACAAAAACAAGAAAGAAAAAAAAACGCACTAATCGGATAACTGTCCATCCTAGATACAAAAATAATACTAGACAAAGGTGGACAGAATGAGAGGTAAATTCTAGCCAACAAAGACTACAATTACCCTTGAACTTAAGATGGCAGAAATACCTAACACCTAGAATGAATAATAATATAAAATCAGACAATGAATCAAACCAACTGGCAATTGAAAAAAGAGTACCAGGGCTGACTATGTTCTAAAAATGGGGAGATGGTACCGCCAACTCACTACGCAAATGATGATTAAGGGCCTATTCGATTCGACTCTAAAGGTGGTACCGCTACCTCACTATTCAAATGATGTATAAGGGCCTATTCGACTCGGCTCTAAGGATTGCAATAAAAAAATACCTAAACCTAATGGAAAAATAGAGAACTGAATTTCAACCAACTAAAACTAACAAAAACAATAATAAAACAAAACGCACTATTCGGAATACATACCATCCTAGATACAAAAATAATACTAGACAAAGGTGGACAGAATGAGAGGTAAATTCTAGCCAACTAAGACTACTATTACCCTTGTACTTAAGATGGCAGAAAATCCTAACACCTAGAATGACTAATAATATAAAAACAGACAACCGATCGAAGCAACTGCTAATTGAAAAAAGAGTGACCATGGCTGACTATGTTCTAAAAATGGGGAGATGGTACCGCCAACTCACACTCAAATGATGATTAAGGGTCTATTTGACTTGACTCTAAGTATTACAGTATAAAATAACTAAACCTAATGGAGAAATAGAGTACTGCATTTCAACCAACTAATACTAACAAAAACAAGAAAGAAAAAAAAACGCACTAATCGGATAACTGTCCATCCTAGATACAAAAATAATACTCGTCAAAGTTGGACAGAACGAGAGGTAAATTCTGGCCAACTAAGTCTACTATAACCCATGTACTTAAGATAGCAGAAAATCCTAACACCTAGAATGACTAATAATATAAAATCAGACAATGGATCAAAGCAACTGCTAATTGAAGAAAGAGTGATCAGGGCTGACTAAGTTCTAAAAATAGGGAGATGGTACCGCCAACTCACTACGCAAATGATGATTAAGGGCCTATTCGATTCGACTCTAAAGGTGGTACTGCTACCTCACTATTCAAATGAACATTAAAGACCTGATCAACTTAACTCTAAGTATTACAATAAAAAAATACCTAAACCCCCTGGAGAAATAGAGAACTGAATTTCAACCAACTAAAAATAACCAAAACAAGAAGAAAAAAAACAGCAATATTCGGAATACATACCATCCTTGAAACAAAAAGAATACTAGACAAAGTTGGACAGAACGAGATGTAATTCTGGCCAACTAAGTCTACTATAACCCATGTACTTAAGATAGCAGAAAATCCTAACACCTAGAATGACTAATAATATAAAATCAGACAATGGATCAAAGCAACTGCTAATTGAAAAAAGAGTACCAGGGCTGACTATGTTCTAAAAATGGGTTGATTGTACCTCCAACTCACTACGCAAATGATGTTTAAGGGCCTATTCGACTCGGCTCTAAGGATTAGAATAAAAAAATACCTAAACCTAATGGAAAAATAGAGAACTGAATTTCAACCAACTAAAACTAATAAAAACAATAATAAAACAAAACGCACTATTCGGAATACATACCATCCTAGATACAAAAATAATACTAGACAAAGGTGGACAGAATGAGAGGTAAATTCTAGCCAACTAAGACTACTATTACCCTTGTACTTAAGATGGCAGAAAATCCTAACACCTATAATGACTAATAATATAAAATCAGACAATGAATCAAACCAACTGCCAATTGAAAAAAGAGTACCAGGGCTGACTATGTTCTAAAAATGGGGAGATGGTACCACCAACTCACTACTCAAATGATGATTAAGGGTCTATTTGACTAGACTCTAAGGATTACAGTATAAAATAACTAAACCTAATGGAGAAATAGAGTACTGCATTTCAACCAACTAATACTAACAAAAACAAGAAAGAAAAAAAAACGCACTAATCAAATTACTGTCCATCTTAGATACAAAAAGAATACTCATCAAAGTTGGTCAGAACGAGAGGTATATTCTAGCCAACTAAGACTACTATTATCCTTGTACTTAAGATGGCAGAAAATCCTAACACCTAGAATGACTAATAATATAAAAACAGACAACGGATCGAAGCAAATGCTAATTGAAGAAAGAGTGATCAGGGCTGACTAAGTTCTAAAAATGGGGAGATGGTACCGCCAACTCACTACGCAAATGATGATTAAGGGCCTATTCGATTCGACTCTAAAGGTGGTACCGCTACCTCACTATTCAAATGAAGATTAAAGACCTGATCTACTTAACTCTAAGTATTACAATAAAAAAATACCTAAACCCCCTGGAGAAATAGAGAACTGAATTTCAACCAACTAAAATTAACCAAAACAAGAAGAAAAAAAACAGCAATATTCGGAATACATACCATCCTTGAAACAAAAAGAATACTAGACAAAGTTGGACAGAACGAGATGTAATTCTGGCCAACGAAGTCTACTATAACCCTTATACTTAAGATAGCAGAAAATCCTAACACCTAGAATGACTAATAATATAAAAACAGACTAGGGATCAAGCAACTGCTAATTGAAAAAAGAGTGACCAGGGCTGACTATGTTCTAAAAATGGGGCGATGGTACCGCCAACTCACTACTCAAATGATGTTTAAGGGCCTATTCGACTCGGCTCTAAGGATTAGAATAAAAAAATACCTAAACCTAATGGAAAAATAGAGAACTGAATTTCAACCAACTAAAACTAATAAAAACAATAATAAAACAAAACGCACTATTCGGAATACATACCATCCTAGATACAAAAATAATACTAGACAAAGGTGGACAGAATGAGAGGTAAATTCTAGCCAACTAAGACTACTATTACCCTTGTACTTAAGATGGCAGAAAATCCTAACACCTAGAATGACTAATAATATAAAATCAGACAATGGATCAAAGCAACTGCTATTGAAAAAAGAGTGACCAGGGCTGACTATGTTCTAAAAATGGGGAGATGGTACCACCAACTCACTACTCAAATGATGATTAAGGGTCTATTTGACTAGACTCTAAGGATTACAGTATAAAATAACTAAACCTAATGGAGAAATAGAGTACTGCATTTCAACCAACTAATACTAACAAAAACAAGAAAGAAAAAAAAACGCACTAATCGGATTACTGTCCATCTTAGATACAAAAAGAATACTCATCAAAGTTGGTCAGAACGAGAGGTATATTCTAGCCAACTAAGACTACTATTATCCTTGTACTTAAGATGGCAGAAAATCCTAACACCTAGAATGACTAATAATATAAAAACAGACAATGGATCAAAGCAACTGCTAATTGAAAAAAGAGTACCAGGGCTGACTATGTTCTAAAAATGGGTTGATTGTACCTCCAACTCACTACTCAAATGATGATTAAGGGTCTATTTGACTAGACTCTAAGGATTACAGTATAAAATAACTAAACCTAATGGAGAAATAGAGTACTGCATTTCAACCAACTAAAAATAACCAAAACAAGTAGAAAAAAAACAGTAATATTCGGAATACATACCATCCTAGATACAAAAATAATACTCGTCAAAGTTGGACAGAACGAGAGGTAAATTCTAGCCAACTAAGACTACTATTATCCTTGTACTTAAGATGACAGAAAATCCTAACACCTATAATGACTAATAATATAAAATCAGACAATGAATCAAACCAACTGCCAATTGAAAAAAGAGTACCAGGGCTGACTATGTTCTAAAAATGGGGAGATGGTACCGCCAACTCACTACGCGAATGATGATTAAGGGCCCATTCGACTTGACTCTAAAGGTGGTACTGCTACCTTACTATTCAAATGAAGATTAATGACCTGATCAACATAGCTCTAAGTATTACAATAAAAAAATACCTAAACCTAATGGAGAAATATAGAACTGAATTTCAAGCAACTAAAACTACCAAAAAAACGAAAAAAAATAACGCACTATTCGGAATACTTACCATCTTAGATACAAAAAGAATACTTGTCAAAGTTGGACAGAAGGAGAGGTAAAGTCTGGCCAACAAAGTATACTATTACCCTTGAACTTAAGATAGCAGAAAATCCTAACACCTAGAATGACTAATAATATAAAAACAGACAGGGGATCAAGCAACTGCTAATTGAAAAAAGAGTGACCAGGGCTGACTATGTTCTAAAAATGGGGCGATGGTACCGCCAACTCACTACGCAAATGATGTTTAAGGGCCTATTCGACTCGGCTCTAAGGATTAGAATAAAAAAATACCTAAACCTAATGGAAAAATAGAGAACTGAATTTCAACCAACTAAAACTAATAAAAACAATAATAAAACAAAACGCACTATTCGGAATACATACCATCCTAGATACAAAAATAATACTAGACAAAGGTGGACAGAATGAGAGGTAAATTCTAGCCAACTAAGACTACTATTACCCTTGTACTTAAGATGGCAGAAAATCCTAACACCTAGAATGACTAATAATATAAAAACAGACAGGGGATCAAGCAACTGCTAATTGAAAAAAGAGTGACCAGGGCTGACTATGTTCTAAAAATGGGGCGATGGTACCGCCAACTCACTACGCAAATGATGTTTAAGGGCCTATTCGACTCGGCTCTAAGGATTAGAATAAAAAAATACCTAAACCTAATGGAAAAATAGAGAACTGAATTTCAACCAACTAAAACTAATAAAAACAATAATAAAACAAAACGCACTATTCGGAATACATACCATCCTAGATACAAAAATAATACTAGACAAAGGTGGACAGAATGAGAGGTAAATTCTAGCCAACTAAGACTACTATTACCCTTGTACTTAAGATGGCAGAAAATCCTAACACCTAGAATGACTAATAATATAAAAACAGACAATGGATCGAAGCAACTGCTAATTGAAAAAAGAGTGACCATGGCTGACTATGTTCTAAAAATGGGTTGATTGTACCTCCAACTCACTACTCAAATGATGATTAAGGGTCTATTTGACTAGACTCTAAGGATTACAGTATAAAATAACTAAACCTAATGGAGAAATAGAGTACTGCATTTCAAACAACTAATACTAACAAAAACAAGAAAAAAAAAAAAAACGCACTAATCGGATTACTGTCCATCTTAGATACAAAAAGAATACTCGTCAAAGGTGGACAGAATGAGAGGTAAATTCTAGCCAACTAAGACTACTATTACCCTTGTACTTAAGATAACAGAAAATCCTAACACCTAGAATGACTAATAATATAAAATCAGACAATGAATCAAACCAACTGCCAATTGAAAAAAGAGTACCAGGGCTGACTATGTTCTAAAAATGGGTTGATTGTACCTCCAACTCACTACGCAAATGATGTTTAAGGGCCTATTCGACTCGGCTCTAAGGATTAGAATAAAAAAATACCTAAACCTAATGGAAAAATAGAGAACTGAATTTCAACCAACTAAAACTAATAAAAACAATAATAAAACAAAACGCACTATTCGGAATACATACCATCCTAGATACAAAAATAATACTAGACAAAGGTGGACAGAATGAGAGGTAAATTCTAGCCAACTAAGACTACTATTACCCTTGTACTTAAGATGGCAGAAAATCCTAACACCTATAATGACTAATAATATAAAATCAGACAATGAATCAAACCAACTGCCAATTGAAAAAAGAGTACCAGGGCTGACTATGTTCTAAAAATGGGGAGATGGTACCACCAACTCACTACTCAAATGATGATTAAGGGTCTATTTGACTAGACTCTAAGGATTACAGTATAAAATAACTAAACCTAATGGAGAAATAGAGTACTGCATTTCAACCAACTAATACTAACAAAAACAAGAAAGAAAAAAAAACGCACTAATCAAATTACTGTCCATCTTAGATACAAAAAGAATACTCATCAAAGTTGGTCAGAACGAGAGGTATATTCTAGCCAACTAAGACTACTATTATCCTTGTACTTAAGATGGCAGAAAATCCTAACACCTAGAATGACTAATAATATAAAAACAGACAACGGATCGAAGCAAATGCTAATTGAAGAAAGAGTGATCAGGGCTGACTAAGTTCTAAAAATGGGGAGATGGTACCGCCAACTCACTACGCAAATGATGATTAAGGGCCTATTCGATTCGACTCTAAAGGTGGTACCGCTACCTCACTATTCAAATGAAGATTAAAGACCTGATCTACTTAACTCTAAGTATTACAATAAAAAAATACCTAAACCCCCTGGAGAAATAGAGAACTGAATTTCAACCAACTAAAATTAACCAAAACAAGAAGAAAAAAAACAGCAATATTCGGAATACATACCATCCTTGAAACAAAAAGAATACTAGACAAAGTTGGACAGAACGAGATGTAATTCTGGCCAACGAAGTCTACTATAACCCTTATACTTAAGATAGCAGAAAATCCTAACACCTAGAATGACTAATAATATAAAAACAGACTAGGGATCAAGCAACTGCTAATTGAAAAAAGAGTGACCAGGGCTGACTATGTTCTAAAAATGGGGCGATGGTACCGCCAACTCACTACGCAAATGATGTATAAGGGCCTATTCGACTCGGCTCTAAGGATTGCAATAAAAAAATACCTAAACCTAATGGAAAAATAGAGAACTGAATTTCAACCAACTAAAACTAACAAAAACAATAATAAAACAAAACGCACTATTCGGAATACATACCATCCTAGATACAAAAATAATACTAGACAAAGGTGGACAGAATGAGAGGTAAATTCTAGCCAACTAAGACTACTATTACCCTTGTACTTAAGATGGCAGAAAATCCTAACACCTAGAATGACTAATAATATAAAAACAGACAACCGATCGAAGCAACTGCTAATTGAAAAAAGAGTGACCATGGCTGACTATGTTCTAAAAATGGGGAGATGGTACCGCCAACTCACACTCAAATGATGATTAAGGGTCTATTTGACTTGACTCTAAGTATTACAGTATAAAATAACTAAACCTAATGGAGAAATAGAGTACTGCATTTCAACCAACTAATACTAACAAAAACAAGAAAGAAAAAAAAACGCACTAATCGGATAACTGTCCATCCTAGATACAAAAATAATACTCGTCAAAGTTGGACAGAACGAGAGGTAAATTCTGGCCAACTAAGTCTACTATAACCCATGTACTTAAGATAGCAGAAAATCCTAACACCTAGAATGACTAATAATATAAAATCAGACAATGGATCAAAGCAACTGCTAATTGAAGAAAGAGTGATCAGGGCTGACTAAGTTCTAAAAATAGGGAGATGGTACCGCCAACTCACTACGCAAATGATGATTAAGGGCCTATTCGATTCGACTCTAAAGGTGGTACTGCTACCTCACTATTCAAATGAACATTAAAGACCTGATCAACTTAACTCTAAGTATTACAATAAAAAAATACCTAAACCCCCTGGAGAAATAGAGAACTGAATTTCAACCAACTAAAAATAACCAAAACAAGAAGAAAAAAAACAGCAATATTCGGAATACATACCATCCTTGAAACAAAAAGAATACTAGACAAAGTTGGACAGAACGAGATGTAATTCTGGCCAACTAAGTCTACTATAACCCTTGTACTTAAGATAGCAGAAAATCCTAACACCTAGAATGACTAATAATATAAAAACAGACTAGGGATCAAGCAACTGCTAATTGAAAAAAGAGTGACCAGGGCTGACTATGTTCTAAAAATGGGGCGATGGTACCGCCAACTCACTACGCAAATGATGTTTAAGGGCCTATTCGACTCGGCTCTAAGGATTAGAATAAAAAAATACCTAAACCTAATGGAAAAATAGAGAACTGAATTTCAACCAACTAAAACTAATAAAAACAATAATAAAACAAAACGCACTATTCGGAATACATACCATCCTAGATACAAAAATAATACTAGACAAAGGTGGACAGAATGAGAGGTAAATTCTAGCCAACTAAGACTACTATTACCCTTGTACTTAAGATGGCAGAAAATCCTAACACCTAGAATGACTAATAATATAAAATCAGACAATGGATCAAAGCAACTGCTATTGAAAAAAGAGTGACCAGGGCTGACTATGTTCTAAAAATGGGGAGATGGTACCACCAACTCACTACTCAAATGATGATTAAGGGTCTATTTGACTAGACTCTAAGGATTACAGTATAAAATAACTAAACCTAATGGAGAAATAGAGTACTGCATTTCAACCAACTAATACTAACAAAAACAAGAAAGAAAAAAAAACGCACTAATCGGATTACTGTCCATCTTAGATACAAAAAGAATACTCATCAAAGTTGGTCAGAACGAGAGGTATATTCTAGCCAACTAAGACTACTATTACCCTTGTACTTAAGATGGCAGAAAATCCTAACACCTAGAATGACTAATAATATAAAAACAGACTAGGGATCAAGCAACTGCTAATTGAAAAAAGAGTGACCAGGGCTGACTATGTTCTAAAAATGGGGCGATGGTACCGCCAACTCACTACGCAAATGATGTTTAAGGGCCTATTCGACTCGGCTCTAAGGATTAGAATAAAAAAATACCTAAACCTAATGGAGAAATAGAGACCTGAATATCAACACACTAAAACTAACTAAAACAAAAATAAAACAAAACGCACTATTAGATACATACCATCCTAGATACAAAAATAATACTAGACAAAGTTGGACAGAATTAGAGGTAAATTCTGGCCTACTAAGACTACTATTATCCTTGTACTTAAGAGGACAGAAAATCCTAACACCTATAATGACTAATAATATAAAATCAGACAATGGATCAAAGCAACTGCCAATTGAAAAAAGAGTACCAGGGCTGACTATGTTCTAAAAATGGGTTGATTGTACCTCCAACTCACTACTCAAATGATGATTAAGGGTCTATTTGACTAGACTCTAAGGATTACAGTATAAAATAACTAAACCTAATGGAGAAATAGAGTACTGCATTTCAACCAACTAATACTAACAAAAACAAGAAAAAAAAACAACAACGCACTAATCGGATTACTGTCCATCTTAGATACAAAAAGAATACTCGTCAAAGTTGGTCAGAACGAGAGGTAAATTCTAGCCAACTAAGACTACTATTATCCTTGTACTTAAGATGGCAGAAAATCCTAACACCTAGAATGACTAATAATATAAAAACAGACAACGGATCGAAGCAAATGCTAATTGAAGAAAGAGTGATCAGGGCTGACTAAGTTCTAAAAATGGGGAGATGGTACCGCCAACTCACTACGCAAATGATGATTAAGGGCCTATTCGATTCGACTCTAAAGGTGGTACCGCTACCTCACTATTCAAATGAAGATTAAAGACCTGATCAACTTAACTCTAAGTATTACAATAAAAAAATACCTAAACCCCCTGGAGAAATAGAGAACTGAATTTCAACCAACTAAAAATAACCAAAACAAGAAGAAAAAAAACAGCAATATTCGGAATACATACCATCCTTGAAACAAAAAGAATACTAGACAAAGTTGGACAGAACGAGATGTAATTCTGGCCAACTAAGTCTACTATAACCCTTGTACTTAAGATAGCAGAAAATCCTAACACCTAGAATGACTAATAATATAAAAACAGACTAGGGATCAAGCAACTGCTAATTGAAAAAAGAGTGACCAGGGCTGACTATGTTCTAAAAATGGGGCGATGGTACCGCCAACTCACTACGCAAATGATGTTTAAGGGCCTATTCGACTCGGCTCTAAGGATTAGAATAAAAAAATACCTAAACCTAATGGAAAAATAGAGAACTGAATTTCAACCAACTAAAACTAATAAAAACAATAATAAAACAAAACGCACTATTCGGAATACATACCATCCTAGATACAAAAATAATACTAGACAAAGGTGGACAGAATGAGAGGTAAATTCTAGCCAACTAAGACTACTATTACCCTTGTACTTAAGATGGCAGAAAATCCTAACACCTAGAATGACTAATAATATAAAATCAGACAATGGATCAAAGCAACTGCTATTGAAAAAAGAGTGACCAGGGCTGACTATGTTCTAAAAATGGGGAGATGGTACCACCAACTCACTACTCAAATGATGATTAAGGGTCTATTTGACTAGACTCTAAGGATTACAGTATAAAATAACTAAACCTAATGGAGAAATAGAGTACTGCATTTCAACCAACTAATACTAACAAAAACAAGAAAGAAAAAAAAACGCACTAATCGGATTACTGTCCATCTTAGATACAAAAAGAATACTCATCAAAGTTGGTCAGAACGAGAGGTATATTCTAGCCAACTAAGACTACTATTATCCTTGTACTTAAGATGGCAGAAAATCCTAACACCTAGAATGACTAATAATATAAAAACAGACAATGGATCAAAGCAACTGCTAATTGAAAAAAGAGTACCAGGGCTGACTATGTTCTAAAAATGGGTTGATTGTACCTCCAACTCACTACTCAAATGATGATTAAGGGTCTATTTGACTAGACTCTAAGGATTACAGTATAAAATAACTAAACCTAATGGAGAAATAGAGTACTGCATTTCAACCAACTAAAAATAACCAAAACAAGTAGAAAAAAAACAGTAATATTCGGAATACATACCATCCTAGATACAAAAATAATACTCGTCAAAGTTGGACAGAACGAGAGGTAAATTCTAGCCAACTAAGACTACTATTATCCTTGTACTTAAGATGACAGAAAATCCTAACACCTATAATGACTAATAATATAAAATCAGACAATGAATCAAACCAACTGCCAATTGAAAAAAGAGTACCAGGGCTGACTATGTTCTAAAAATGGGGAGATGGTACCGCCAACTCACTACGCGAATGATGATTAAGGGCCCATTCGACTTGACTCTAAAGGTGGTACTGCTACCTTACTATTCAAATGAAGATTAATGACCTGATCAACATAGCTCTAAGTATTACAATAAAAAAATACCTAAACCTAATGGAGAAATATAGAACTGAATTTCAAGCAACTAAAACTACCAAAAAAACGAAAAAAAATAACGCACTATTCGGAATACTTACCATCTTAGATACAAAAAGAATACTTGTCAAAGTTGGACAGAAGGAGAGGTAAAGTCTGGCCAACAAAGTATACTATTACCCTTGAACTTAAGATAGCAGAAAATCCTAACACCTAGAATGACTAATAATATAAAAACAGACAGGGGATCAAGCAACTGCTAATTGAAAAAAGAGTGACCAGGGCTGACTATGTTCTAAAAATGGGGCGATGGTACCGCCAACTCACTACGCAAATGATGTTTAAGGGCCTATTCGACTCGGCTCTAAGGATTAGAATAAAAAAATACCTAAACCTAATGGAAAAATAGAGAACTGAATTTCAACCAACTAAAACTAATAAAAACAATAATAAAACAAAACGCACTATTCGGAATACATACCATCCTAGATACAAAAATAATACTAGACAAAGGTGGACAGAATGAGAGGTAAATTCTAGCCAACTAAGACTACTATTACCCTTGTACTTAAGATGGCAGAAAATCCTAACACCTAGAATGACTAATAATATAAAATCAGACAATGGATCAAAGCAACTGCTATTGAAAAAAGAGTGACCAGGGCTGACTATGTTCTAAAAATGGGGAGATGGTACCACCAACTCACTACTCAAATGATGATTAAGGGTCTATTTGACTAGACTCTAAGGATTACAGTATAAAATAACTAAACCTAATGGAGAAATAGAGTACTGCATTTCAACCAACTAATACTAACAAAAACAAGAAAGAAAAAAAAACGCACTAATCGGATTACTGTCCATCTTAGATACAAAAAGAATACTCATCAAAGTTGGTCAGAACGAGAGGTATATTCTAGCCAACTAAGACTACTATTATCCTTGTACTTAAGATGGCAGAAAATCCTAACACCTAGAATGACTAATAATATAAAAACAGACAATGGATCAAAGCAACTGCTAATTGAAAAAAGAGTACCAGGGCTGACTATGTTCTAAAAATGGGTTGATTGTACCTCCAACTCACTACGCAAATGATGTTTAAGGGCCTATTCGACTCGGCTCTAAGGATTAGAATAAAAAAATACCTAAACCTAATGGAAAAATAGAGAACTGAATTTCAACCAACTAAAACTAATAAAAACAATAATAAAACAAAACGCACTATTCGGAATACATACCATCCTAGATACAAAAATAATACTAGACAAAGGTGGACAGAATGAGAGGTAAATTCTAGCCAACTAAGACTACTATTACCCTTGTACTTAAGATGGCAGAAAATCCTAACACCTAGAATGACTAATAATATAAAATCAGACAATGGATCAAAGCAACTGCTATTGAAAAAAGAGTGACCAGGGCTGACTATGTTCTAAAAATGGGGAGATGGTACCACCAACTCACTACTCAAATGATGATTAAGGGTCTATTTGACTAGACTCTAAGGATTACAGTATAAAATAACTAAACCTAATGGAGAAATAGAGTACTGCATTTCAACCAACTAATACTAACAAAAACAAGAAAGAAAAAAAAACGCACTAATCGGATTACTGTCCATCTTAGATACAAAAAGAATACTCATCAAAGTTGGTCAGAACGAGAGGTATATTCTAGCCAACTAAGACTACTATTATCCTTGTACTTAAGATGGCAGAAAATCCTAACACCTAGAATGACTAATAATATAAAAACAGACAATGGATCAAAGCAACTGCTAATTGAAAAAAGAGTACCAGGGCTGACTATGTTCTAAAAATGGGTTGATTGTACCTCCAACTCACTACTCAAATGATGATTAAGGGTCTATTTGACTAGACTCTAAGGATTACAGTATAAAATAACTAAACCTAATGGAGAAATAGAGTACTGCATTTCAACCAACTAAAAATAACCAAAACAAGTAGAAAAAAAACAGTAATATTCGGAATACATACCATCCTAGATACAAAAATAATACTCGTCAAAGTTGGACAGAACGAGAGGTAAATTCTAGCCAACTAAGACTACTATTATCCTTGTACTTAAGATGACAGAAAATCCTAACACCTATAATGACTAATAATATAAAATCAGACAATGAATCAAACCAACTGCCAATTGAAAAAAGAGTACCAGGGCTGACTATGTTCTAAAAATGGGGAGATGGTACCGCCAACTCACTACGCGAATGATGATTAAGGGCCCATTCGACTTGACTCTAAAGGTGGTACTGCTACCTTACTATTCAAATGAAGATTAATGACCTGATCAACATAGCTCTAAGTATTACAATAAAAAAATACCTAAACCTAATGGAGAAATATAGAACTGAATTTCAAGCAACTAAAACTACCAAAAAAACGAAAAAAAATAACGCACTATTCGGAATACTTACCATCTTAGATACAAAAAGAATACTTGTCAAAGTTGGACAGAAGGAGAGGTAAAGTCTGGCCAACAAAGTATACTATTACCCTTGAACTTAAGATAGCAGAAAATCCTAACACCTAGAATGACTAATAATATAAAAACAGACAGGGGATCAAGCAACTGCTAATTGAAAAAAGAGTGACCAGGGCTGACTATGTTCTAAAAATGGGGCGATGGTACCGCCAACTCACTACGCAAATGATGTTTAAGGGCCTATTCGACTCGGCTCTAAGGATTAGAATAAAAAAATACCTAAACCTAATGGAAAAATAGAGAACTGAATTTCAACCAACTAAAACTAATAAAAACAATAATAAAACAAAACGCACTATTCGGAATACATACCATCCTAGATACAAAAATAATACTAGACAAAGGTGGACAGAATGAGAGGTAAATTCTAGCCAACTAAGACTACTATTACCCTTGTACTTAAGATGGCAGAAAATCCTAACACCTAGAATGACTAATAATATAAAATCAGACAATGGATCAAAGCAACTGCTATTGAAAAAAGAGTGACCAGGGCTGACTATGTTCTAAAAATGGGGAGATGGTACCACCAACTCACTACTCAAATGATGATTAAGGGTCTATTTGACTAGACTCTAAGGATTACAGTATAAAATAACTAAACCTAATGGAGAAATAGAGTACTGCATTTCAACCAACTAATACTAACAAAAACAAGAAAGAAAAAAAAACGCACTAATCGGATTACTGTCCATCTTAGATACAAAAAGAATACTCATCAAAGTTGGTCAGAACGAGAGGTATATTCTAGCCAACTAAGACTACTATTATCCTTGTACTTAAGATGGCAGAAAATCCTAACACCTAGAATGACTAATAATATAAAAACAGACAATGGATCAAAGCAACTGCTAATTGAAAAAAGAGTACCAGGGCTGACTATGTTCTAAAAATGGGTTGATTGTACCTCCAACTCACTACGCAAATGATGTTTAAGGGCCTATTCGACTCGGCTCTAAGGATTAGAATAAAAAAATACCTAAACCTAATGGAAAAATAGAGAACTGAATTTCAACCAACTAAAACTAATAAAAACAATAATAAAACAAAACGCACTATTCGGAATACATACCATCCTAGATACAAAAATAATACTAGACAAAGGTGGACAGAATGAGAGGTAAATTCTAGCCAACTAAGACTACTATTACCCTTGTACTTAAGATGGCAGAAAATCCTAACACCTAGAATGACTAATAATATAAAATCAGACAATGGATCAAAGCAACTGCTATTGAAAAAAGAGTGACCAGGGCTGACTATGTTCTAAAAATGGGGAGATGGTACCACCAACTCACTACTCAAATGATGATTAAGGGTCTATTTGACTAGACTCTAAGGATTACAGTATAAAATAACTAAACCTAATGGAGAAATAGAGTACTGCATTTCAACCAACTAATACTAACAAAAACAAGAAAGAAAAAAAAACGCACTAATCGGATTACTGTCCATCTTAGATACAAAAAGAATACTCATCAAAGTTGGTCAGAACGAGAGGTATATTCTAGCCAACTAAGACTACTATTATCCTTGTACTTAAGATGGCAGAAAATCCTAACACCTAGAATGACTAATAATATAAAAACAGACAATGGATCAAAGCAACTGCTAATTGAAAAAAGAGTACCAGGGCTGACTATGTTCTAAAAATGGGTTGATTGTACCTCCAACTCACTACTCAAATGATGATTAAGGGTCTATTTGACTAGACTCTAAGGATTACAGTATAAAATAACTAAACCTAATGGAGAAATAGAGTACTGCATTTCAACCAACTAAAAATAACCAAAACAAGTAGAAAAAAAACAGTAATATTCGGAATACATACCATCCTAGATACAAAAATAATACTCGTCAAAGTTGGACAGAACGAGAGGTAAATTCTAGCCAACTAAGACTACTATTATCCTTGTACTTAAGATGACAGAAAATCCTAACACCTATAATGACTAATAATATAAAATCAGACAATGAATCAAACCAACTGCCAATTGAAAAAAGAGTACCAGGGCTGACTATGTTCTAAAAATGGGGAGATGGTACCGCCAACTCACTACGCGAATGATGATTAAGGGCCCATTCGACTTGACTCTAAAGGTGGTACTGCTACCTTACTATTCAAATGAAGATTAATGACCTGATCAACATAGCTCTAAGTATTACAATAAAAAAATACCTAAACCTAATGGAGAAATATAGAACTGAATTTCAAGCAACTAAAACTACCAAAAAAACGAAAAAAAATAACGCACTATTCGGAATACTTACCATCTTAGATACAAAAAGAATACTTGTCAAAGTTGGACAGAAGGAGAGGTAAAGTCTGGCCAACAAAGTATACTATTACCCTTGAACTTAAGATAGCAGAAAATCCTAACACCTAGAATGACTAATAATATAAAAACAGACAGGGGATCAAGCAACTGCTAATTGAAAAAAGAGTGACCAGGGCTGACTATGTTCTAAAAATGGGGCGATGGTACCGCCAACTCACTACGCAAATGATGTTTAAGGGCCTATTCGACTCGGCTCTAAGGATTAGAATAAAAAAATACCTAAACCTAATGGAAAAATAGAGAACTGAATTTCAACCAACTAAAACTAATAAAAACAATAATAAAACAAAACGCACTATTCGGAATACATACCATCCTAGATACAAAAATAATACTAGACAAAGGTGGACAGAATGAGAGGTAAATTCTAGCCAACTAAGACTACTATTACCCTTGTACTTAAGATGGCAGAAAATCCTAACACCTAGAATGACTAATAATATAAAAACAGACAGGGGATCAAGCAACTGCTAATTGAAAAAAGAGTGACCAGGGCTGACTATGTTCTAAAAATGGGGCGATGGTACCGCCAACTCACTACGCAAATGATGTTTAAGGGCCTATTCGACTCGGCTCTAAGGATTAGAATAAAAAAATACCTAAACCTAATGGAAAAATAGAGAACTGAATTTCAACCAACTAAAACTAATAAAAACAATAATAAAACAAAACGCACTATTCGGAATACATACCATCCTAGATACAAAAATAATACTAGACAAAGGTGGACAGAATGAGAGGTAAATTCTAGCCAACTAAGACTACTATTACCCTTGTACTTAAGATGGCAGAAAATCCTAACACCTAGAATGACTAATAATATAAAAACAGACAATGGATCGAAGCAACTGCTAATTGAAAAAAGAGTGACCATGGCTGACTATGTTCTAAAAATGGGTTGATTGTACCTCCAACTCACTACTCAAATGATGATTAAGGGTCTATTTGACTAGACTCTAAGGATTACAGTATAAAATAACTAAACCTAATGGAGAAATAGAGTACTGCATTTCAAACAACTAATACTAACAAAAACAAGAAAAAAAAAAAAAAACGCACTAATCGGATTACTGTCCATCTTAGATACAAAAAGAATACTCGTCAAAGGTGGACAGAATGAGAGGTAAATTCTAGCCAACTAAGACTACTATTACCCTTGTACTTAAGATAACAGAAAATCCTAACACCTAGAATGACTAATAATATAAAATCAGACAATGAATCAAACCAACTGCCAATTGAAAAAAGACTACCAGGGCTGACTATGTTCTAAAAATGGGGAGACGGTACCGCCAACTCACTACGCAAAGGATGATTAAGGGCCTATTCGACTTGACTCTAAAGTTGGTACCGCTACCTCACTATTCAAATGAAGATTAAAGACCTGATCAACTTAACTCTTAAGTATTACAATAAAAAAATACCTAAACCTAATGGAGAAATAGAGACCTGAATATCAACACACTAAAACTAACTAAAACAAAAATAAAACAAAACGCACTATTAGATACATACCATCCTAGATACAAAAATAATACTAGACAAAGTTGGACAGAATTAGAGGTAAATTCTGGCCTACTAAGACTACTATTATCCTTGTACTTAAGAGGACAGAAAATCCTAACACCTATAATGACTAATAATATAAAATCAGACAATGGATCAAAGCAACTGCTAATTGAAAAAAGAGTACCAGGGCTGACTATGTTCTAAAAATGGGTTGATTGTACCTCCAACTCACTACTCAAATGATGATTAAGGGTCTATTTGACTAGACTCTAAGGATTACAGTATAAAATAACTAAACCTAATGGAGAAATAGAGTACTGCATTTCAACCAACTAATACTAACAAAAACAAGAAAAAAAAACAACAACGCACTAATCGGATTACTGTCCATCTTAGATACAAAAAGAATACTCGTCAAAGTTGGTCAGAACGAGAGGTAAATTCTAGCCAACTAAGACTACTATTATCCTTGTACTTAAGATGGCAGAAAATCCTAACACCTAGAATGACTAATAATATAAAAACAGACAACGGATCGAAGCAAATGCTAATTGAAGAAAGAGTGATCAGGGCTGACTAAGTTCTAAAAATGGGGAGATGGTACCGCCAACTCACTACGCAAATGATGATTAAGGGCCTATTCGATTCGACTCTAAAGGTGGTACCGCTACCTCACTATTCAAATGAAGATTAAAGACCTGATCAACTTAACTCTAAGTATTACAATAAAAAAATACCTAAACCCCCTGGAGAAATAGAGAACTGAATTTCAACCAACTAAAAATAACCAAAACAAGAAGAAAAAAAACAGCAATATTCGGAATACATACCATCCTTGAAACAAAAAGAATACTAGACAAAGTTGGACAGAACGAGATGTAATTCTGGCCAACTAAGTCTACTATAACCCTTGTACTTAAGATAGCAGAAAATCCTAACACCTAGAATGACTAATAATATAAAAACAGACTAGGGATCAAGCAACTGCTAATTGAAAAAAGAGTGACCAGGGCTGACTATGTTCTAAAAATGGGGCGATGGTACCGCCAACTCACTACGCAAATGATGTTTAAGGGCCTATTCGACTCGGCTCTAAGGATTAGAATAAAAAAATACCTAAACCTAATGGAAAAATAGAGAACTGAATTTCAACCAACTAAAACTAATAAAAACAATAATAAAACAAAACGCACTATTCGGAATACATACCATCCTAGATACAAAAATAATACTAGACAAAGGTGGACAGAATGAGAGGTAAATTCTAGCCAACTAAGACTACTATTACCCTTGTACTTAAGATGGCAGAAAATCCTAACACCTAGAATGACTAATAATATAAAATCAGACAATGGATCAAAGCAACTGCTATTGAAAAAAGAGTGACCAGGGCTGACTATGTTCTAAAAATGGGGAGATGGTACCACCAACTCACTACTCAAATGATGATTAAGGGTCTATTTGACTAGACTCTAAGGATTACAGTATAAAATAACTAAACCTAATGGAGAAATAGAGTACTGCATTTCAACCAACTAATACTAACAAAAACAAGAAAGAAAAAAAAACGCACTAATCGGATTACTGTCCATCTTAGATACAAAAAGAATACTCATCAAAGTTGGTCAGAACGAGAGGTATATTCTAGCCAACTAAGACTACTATTATCCTTGTACTTAAGATGGCAGAAAATCCTAACACCTAGAATGACTAATAATATAAAAACAGACAATGGATCAAAGCAACTGCTAATTGAAAAAAGAGTACCAGGGCTGACTATGTTCTAAAAATGGGTTGATTGTACCTCCAACTCACTACTCAAATGATGATTAAGGGTCTATTTGACTAGACTCTAAGGATTACAGTATAAAATAACTAAACCTAATGGAGAAATAGAGTACTGCATTTCAACCAACTAAAAATAACCAAAACAAGTAGAAAAAAAACAGTAATATTCGGAATACATACCATCCTAGATACAAAAATAATACTCGTCAAAGTTGGACAGAACGAGAGGTAAATTCTAGCCAACTAAGACTACTATTATCCTTGTACTTAAGATGACAGAAAATCCTAACACCTATAATGACTAATAATATAAAATCAGACAATGAATCAAACCAACTGCCAATTGAAAAAAGAGTACCAGGGCTGACTATGTTCTAAAAATGGGGAGATGGTACCGCCAACTCACTACGCGAATGATGATTAAGGGCCCATTCGACTTGACTCTAAAGGTGGTACTGCTACCTTACTATTCAAATGAAGATTAATGACCTGATCAACATAGCTCTAAGTATTACAATAAAAAAATACCTAAACCTAATGGAGAAATATAGAACTGAATTTCAAGCAACTAAAACTACCAAAAAAACGAAAAAAAATAACGCACTATTCGGAATACTTACCATCTTAGATACAAAAAGAATACTTGTCAAAGTTGGACAGAAGGAGAGGTAAAGTCTGGCCAACAAAGTATACTATTACCCTTGAACTTAAGATAGCAGAAAATCCTAACACCTAGAATGACTAATAATATAAAAACAGACAGGGGATCAAGCAACTGCTAATTGAAAAAAGAGTGACCAGGGCTGACTATGTTCTAAAAATGGGGCGATGGTACCGCCAACTCACTACGCAAATGATGTTTAAGGGCCTATTCGACTCGGCTCTAAGGATTAGAATAAAAAAATACCTAAACCTAATGGAAAAATAGAGAACTGAATTTCAACCAACTAAAACTAATAAAAACAATAATAAAACAAAACGCACTATTCGGAATACATACC
This sequence comes from Troilus luridus, assembly GCA_964056705.1. Lineage (NCBI taxonomy): Eukaryota > Metazoa > Arthropoda > Insecta > Hemiptera > Pentatomidae > Troilus > Troilus luridus. Next base: position 180,037,880 of record OZ057412.1, read on the forward strand.
ATCCTAGATACAAAAATAATACTAGACAAAGGTGGACAGAATGAGAGGTAAATTCTAGCCAACTAAGACTACTATTACCCTTGTACTTAAGATGGCAGAAAATCCTAACACCTAGAATGACTAATAATATAAAAACAGACAGGGGATCAAGCAACTGCTAATTGAAAAAAGAGTGACCAGGGCTGACTATGTTCTAAAAATGGGGCGATGGTACCGCCAACTCACTACGCAAATGATGTTTAAGGGCCTATTCGACTCGGCTCTAAGGATTAGAATAAAAAAATACCTAAACCTAATGGAAAAATAGAGAACTGAATTTCAACCAACTAAAACTAATAAAAACAATAATAAAACAAAACGCACTATTCGGAATACATACCATCCTAGATACAAAAATAATACTAGACAAAGGTGGACAGAATGAGAGGTAAATTCTAGCCAACTAAGACTACTATTACCCTTGTACTTAAGATGGCAGAAAATCCTAACACCTAGAATGACTAATAATATAAAAACAGACAATGGATCGAAGCAACTGCTAATTGAAAAAAGAGTGACCATGGCTGACTATGTTCTAAAAATGGGTTGATTGTACCTCCAACTCACTACTCAAATGATGATTAAGGGTCTATTTGACTAGACTCTAAGGATTACAGTATAAAATAACTAAACCTAATGGAGAAATAGAGTACTGCATTTCAAACAACTAATACTAACAAAAACAAGAAAAAAAAAAAAAAACGCACTAATCGGATTACTGTCCATCTTAGATACAAAAAGAATACTCGTCAAAGGTGGACAGAATGAGAGGTAAATTCTAGCCAACTAAGACTACTATTACCCTTGTACTTAAGATAACAGAAAATCCTAACACCTAGAATGACTAATAATATAAAATCAGACAATGAATCAAACCAACTGCCAATTGAAAAAAGACTACCAGGGCTGACTATGTTCTAAAAATGGGGAGACGGTACCGCCAACTCACTACGCAAAGGATGATTAAGGGCCTATTCGACTTGACTCTAAAGTTGGTACCGCTACCTCACTATTCAAATGAAGATTAAAGACCTGATCAACTTAACTCTTAAGTATTACAATAAAAAAATACCTAAACCTAATGGAGAAATAGAGACCTGAATATCAACACACTAAAACTAACTAAAACAAAAATAAAACAAAACGCACTATTAGATACATACCATCCTAGATACAAAAATAATACTAGACAAAGTTGGACAGAATTAGAGGTAAATTCTGGCCTACTAAGACTACTATTATCCTTGTACTTAAGAGGACAGAAAATCCTAACACCTATAATGACTAATAATATAAAATCAGACAATGGATCAAAGCAACTGCTAATTGAAAAAAGAGTACCAGGGCTGACTATGTTCTAAAAATGGGTTGATTGTACCTCCAACTCACTACTCAAATGATGATTAAGGGTCTATTTGACTAGACTCTAAGGATTACAGTATAAAATAACTAAACCTAATGGAGAAATAGAGTACTGCATTTCAAACAACTAATACTAACAAAAACAAGAAAAAAAAAAAAAAACGCACTAATCGGATTACTGTCCATCTTAGATACAAAAAGAATACTCGTCAAAGTTGGTCAGAACGAGAGGTAAATTCTAGCCAACTAAGACTACTATTATCCTTGTACTTAAGATGGCAGAAAATCCTAACACCTAGAATGACTAATAATATAAAAACAGACAACGGATCGAAGCAAATGCTAATTGAAGAAAGAGTGATCAGGGCTGACTATGTTCTAAAAATGGGGAGACGGTACCGCAAACTCACTACGCAAAGGATGATTAAGGGCCTATTCGACTTGACTCTAAAGTTGGTACCGCTACCTCACTATTCAAATGAACATTAAAGACCTGATCAACTTAACTCTAAGTATTACAATAAAAAAATACCTAAACCCCCTGGAGAAATAGAGAACTGAATTTCAACCAACTAAAACTAACAAAAACAAGAAGAAAAAAAACAGCAATATTCGGAATACATACCATCCTTGAAACAAAAAGAATACTAGACAAAGTTGGACAGAACGAGATGTAATTCTGGCCAACTAAGTCTACTATAACCCTTGTACTTAAGATAGCAGAAAATCCTAACACCTAGAATGACTAATGATATAAAAACAGACAAGGGATCAAGCAACTGCTAATTGAAAAAAGAGTGACCAGGGCTGACTATGTTCTAAAAATGGGGCGATGGTACCGCCAACTCACTACGCAAATGATGTTTAAGGGCCTATTCGACTCGGCTCTAAGGATTAGAATAAAAAAATACCTAAACCTAATGGAAAAATAGAGAACTGAATTTCAACCAACTAAAACTAATAAAAACAATAATAAAACAAAACGCACTATTCGGAATACATACCATCCTAGATACAAAAATAATACTAGACAAAGGTGGACAGAAGGAGAGGTAAATTCTAGCCAACTAAGACTACTATTACCCTTGTACTTAAGATGGCAGAAAATCCTAACACCTAGAATGACTAATAATATAAAAACAGACAACCGATCAAAGCAACTGCTAATTGAAAAAAGAGTGACCAGGGCTGACTATGTTCTAAAAATGGGGAGATGGTACCGCCAACTCACTACTCAAATGATGATTAAGGGTCTATTTGACTTGACTCTAAGGATTACAGTATAAAATAACTAAACCTAATGGAGAAATAGAGTACTGAATTTCAGCCAACTAATACTAACAAAAACAAGAAAGAAAAAAAAACGCACTAATCGGATTACTGTCCATCTTAGATACAAAAAGAATACTCCTCAAAGTTGGACAGAACGAGAAGTAAATTCTAGCCAACTAAGACTACTATTATCCTTGTACTTAAGATGACAGAAAATCCTAACACCTATAATGGACTAATAATATAAAATCAGACAATGAATCAAACCAACTGCCAATTGAAAAAAGAGTACCAGGGCTGACTATGTTCTAAAAATGGGGAGACGGTACCGCAAACTCACTACGCAAAGGATGATTAAGGGCCTATTCGACTTGACTCTAAAGTTGGTACCGCTACCTCACTATTCAAATGAAGATTAAAGACCTGATCAACTTAACTCTTAAGTATTCCATTAAAAAAATACCTAAACCTAATGGAGAAATAGAGACCTGAATATCAACACACTAAAACTAACTAAAACAAAAATAAAACAAAACGCACTATTAGATACATACCATCCTAGATACAAAAATAATACTAGACAAAGTTGGACAGAATTAGAGGTAAATTCTGGCCTACTAAGACTACTATTATCCTTGTACTTAAGAGGACAGAAAATCCTAACACCTATAATGACTAATAATATAAAATCAGACAATGAATCAAACCAACTGCCAATTGAAAAAAGAGTACCAGGGCTGACTATGTTCTAAAAATGGGGCGATGGTACCGCCAACTCACTACGCAAATGATGTTTAAGGGCCTATTCGACTCGGCTCTAAGGATTAGAATAAAAAAATACCTAAACCTAATGGAGAAATAGAGTACTGAATTTCAGCCAACTAATACTAACAAAAACAAGAAAGAAAAAAAAACGCACTAATCGGATTACTGTCCATCTTAGATACAAAAAGAATACTCCTCAAAGTTGGACAGAACGAGAAGTATATTCTAGCCAACTAAGACTACTATTATCCTTGTACTTAAGATGACAGAAAATCCTAACACCTATAATGGACTAATAATATAAAATCAGACAATGAATCAAACCAACTGCCAATTGAAAAAAGAGTACCAGGGCTGACTATGTTCTAAAAATGGGGAGACGGTACCGCAAACTCACTACGCAAAGGATGATTAAGGGCCTATTCGACTTGACTCTAAAGTTGGTACCGCTACCTCACTATTCAAATGAACATTAAAGACCTGATCAACTTAACTCTAAGTATTACAATAAAAAAATACCTAAACCCCCTGGAGAAATAGAGAACTGAATTTCAACCAACTAAAACTAACAAAAACAAGAAGAAAAAAAACAGCAATATTCGGAATACATACCATCCTTGAAACAAAAAGAATACTAGACAAAGTTGGACAGAACGAGATGTAATTCTGGCCAACTAAGTCTACTATAACCCTTGTACTTAAGATAGCAGAAAATCCTAACACCTAGAATGACTAATAATATAAAAACAGACAAGGGATCAAGCAACTGCTAATTGAAAAAAGAGTGACCAGGGCTGACTATGTTCTAAAAATGGGGCGATGGTACCGCCAACTCACTACGCAAATGATGTTTAAGAGCCTATTCGACTCGGCTCTAAGGATTAGAATAAAAAAATAACTAAACCTAATGGAGAAATAGAGTACTGAATTTCAGCCAACTAATACTAACTAAAACAAAAATAAAACAAAACGCACAATTAGATACATACCATCCTAGATACAAAAATAATACTAGACAAAGTTGGACAGAATTAGAGGCAAATTCTGGCCTACTAAGACTACTATTATCCTTGTACTTAAGAGGACAGAAAATCCTAACACCTATAATGACTAATAATATAAAATCAGACAATGAATCAAACCAACTGCCAATTGAAAAAAGAGTACCAGGGCTGACTATGTTCTAAAAATGGGGAGATGGTACCGCCAACTACCTACTCAAATGATGATTAAGGGTCTATTTGACTAGACTCTAAGGATTACAGTATAAAATAACTAAACCTAATGGAGAAATAGAGTACTGCTTTTCAACCAACTAAAAATAACCAAAACAAGAAGAAAAAAAACAGCAATATTCGGAATACATACCATCCTTGAAACAAAAAGAATACTAGACAAAGTTGGACAGAACGAGATGTAATTCTGGCCAACTAAGTCTACTATAACCCTTGTACTTAAGATAGCAGAAAATCCTAACACCTAGAATGACTAATGATATAAAAACAGACAAGGGATCAAGCAACTGCTAATTGAAAAAAGAGTGACCAGGGCTGACTATGTTCTAAAAATGGGGCGATGGTACCGCCAACTCACTACGCAAATGATGTTTAAGGGCCTATTCGACTCGGCTCTAAGGATTAGAATAAAAAAATACCTAAACCTAATGGAAAAATAGAGAACTGAATTTCAACCAACTAAAACTAATAAAAACAATAATAAAACAAAACGCACTATTCGGAATACATACCATCCTAGATACAAAAATAATACTAGACAAAGGTGGACAGAAGGAGAGGTAAATTCTAGCCAACTAAGACTACTATTACCCTTGTACTTAAGATGGCAGAAAATCCTAACACCTAGAATGACTAATAATATAAAAACAGACAACCGATCGAAGCAACTGCTAATTGAAAAAAGAGTGACCAGGGCTGACTATGTTCTAAAAATGGGGAGATGGTACCGCCAACTCACTACTCAAATGATGATTAAGGGTCTATTTGACTTGACTCTAAGGATTACAGTATAAAATAACTAAACCTAATGGAGAAATAGAGTACTGAATTTCAGCCAACTAATACTAACAAAAACAAGAAAGAAAAAAAAACGCACTAATCGGATTACTGTCCATCTTAGATACAAAAAGAATACTCCTCAAAGTTGGACAGAACGAGAAGTAAATTCTAGCCAACTAAGACTACTATTATCCTTGTACTTAAGATGACAGAAAATCCTAACACCTATAATGGACTAATAATATAAAATCAGACAATGAATCAAACCAACTGCCAATTGAAAAAAGAGTACCAGGGCTGACTATGTTCTAAAAATGGGGAGACGGTACCGCAAACTCACTACGCAAAGGATGATTAAGGGCCTATTCGACTTGACTCTAAAGTTGGTACCGCTACCTCACTATTCAAATGAAGATTAAAGACCTGATCAACTTAACTCTTAAGTATTACAATAAAAAAATACCTAAACCTAATGGAGAAATAGAGACCTGAATATCAACACACTAAAACTAACTAAAACAAAAATAAAACAAAACGCACTATTAGATACATACCATCCTAGATACAAAAATAATACTAGACAAAGTTGGACAGAATTAGAGGTAAATTCTGGCCTACTAAGACTACTATTATCCTTGTACTTAAGAGGACAGAAAATCCTAACACCTATAATGACTAATAATATAAAATCAGACAATGAATCAAACCAACTGCCAATTGAAAAAAGAGTACCAGGGCTGACTATGTTCTAAAAATGGGGAGATGGTACCGCCAACTAACTACTCAAATGATGATTAAGGGTCTATTTGACTAGACTCTAAGGATTACAGTATAAAATAACTAAACCTAATGGAGAAATAGAGTACTGCTTTTCAACCAACTAAAAATAACCAAAACAAGTAGAAAAAAACGCACTAATCGGATTACTGTCCATCTTAGATACAAAAAGAATACTCATCAAAGTTGGTCAGAACGAGAGGTATATTCTAGCCAACTAAGACTACTATTATCCTTGTACTTAAGATGGCAGAAAATCCTAACACCTAGAATGACTAATAATATAAAAACAGACAAGGGATCAAGCAACTGCTAATTGAAAAAAGAGTGACCAGGGCTGACTATGTTCTAAAAATGGGGCGATGGTACCGCCAACTCACTACGCAAATGATGTTTAAGGGCCTATTCGACTCGGCTCTAAGGATTAGAATAAAAAAATACCTAAACCTAATGGAGAAATAGAGTACTGAATTTCAGCCAACTAATACTAACAAAAACAAGAAAGAAAAAAAAACGCACTAATCGGATTACTGTCCATCTTAGATACAAAAAGAATACTCCTCAAAGTTGGACAGAACGAGAAGTAAATTCTAGCCAACTAAGACTACTATTATCCTTGTACTTAAGATGACAGAAAATCCTAACACCTATAATGGACTAATAATATAAAATCAGACAATGAATCAAACCAACTGCCAATTGAAAAAAGAGTACCAGGGCTGACTATGTTCTAAAAATGGGGAGACGGTACCGCAAACTCACTACGCAAAGGATGATTAAGGGCCTATTCGACTTGACTCTAAAGTTGGTACCGCTACCTCACTATTCAAATGAAGATTAAAGACCTGATCAACTTAACTCTTAAGTATTACAATAAAAAAATACCTAAACCTAATGGAGAAATAGAGACCTGAATATCAACACACTAAAACTAACTAAAACAAAAATAAAACAAAACGCACTATTAGATACATACCATCCTAGATACAAAAATAATACTAGACAAAGTTGGACAGAATTAGAGGTAAATTCTGGCCTACTAAGACTACTATTATCCTTGTACTTAAGAGGACAGAAAATCCTAACACCTATAATGACTAATAATATAAAATCAGACAATGAATCAAACCAACTGCCAATTGAAAAAAGAGTACCAGGGCTGACTATGTTCTAAAAATGGGGAGATGGTACCGCCAACTAACTACTCAAATGATGATTAAGGGTCTATTTGACTAGACTCTAAGGATTACAGTATAAAATAACTAAACCTAATGGAGAAATAGAGTACTGCTTTTCAACCAACTAAAAATAACCAAAACAAGTAGAAAAAAACGCACTAATCGGATTACTGTCCATCTTAGATACAAAAAGAATACTCATCAAAGTTGGTCAGAACGAGAGGTATATTCTAGCCAACTAAGACTACTATTATCCTTGTACTTAAGATGGCAGAAAATCCTAACACCTAGAATGACTAATAATATAAAAACAGACAAGGGATCAAGCAACTGCTAATTGAAAAAAGAGTGACCAGGGCTGACTATGTTCTAAAAATGGGGCGATGGTACCGCCAACTCACTACGCAAATGATGTTTAAGGGCCTATTCGACTCGGCTCTAAGGATTAGAATAAAAAAATACCTAAACCTAATGGAGAAATAGAGTACTGAATTTCAGCCAACTAATACTAACAAAAACAAGAAAGAAAAAAAAACGCACTAATCGGATTACTGTCCATCTTAGATACAAAAAGAATACTCCTCAAAGTTGGACAGAACGAGAAGTAAATTCTAGCCAACTAAGACTACTATTATCCTTGTACTTAAGATGACAGAAAATCCTAACACCTATAATGGACTAATAATATAAAATCAGACAATGAATCAAACCAACTGCCAATTGAAAAAAGAGTACCAGGGCTGACTATGTTCTAAAAATGGGGAGACGGTACCGCAAACTCACTACGCAAAGGATGATTAAGGGCCTATTCGACTTGACTCTAAAGTTGGTACCGCTACCTCACTATTCAAATGAAGATTAAAGACCTGATCAACTTAACTCTTAAGTATTACAATAAAAAAATACCTAAACCTAATGGAGAAATAGAGACCTGAATATCAACACACTAAAACTAACTAAAACAAAAATAAAACAAAACGCACTATTAGATACATACCATCCTAGATACAAAAATAATACTAGACAAAGTTGGACAGAATTAGAGGCAAATTCTGGCCTACTAAGACTACTATTATCCTTGTACTTAAGAGGACAGAAAATCCTAACACCTATAATGACTAATAATATAAAATCAGACAATGAATCAAACCAACTGCCAATTGAAAAAAGAGTACCAGGGCTGACTATGTTCTAAAAATGGAGAGATGGTACCGCCAACTAACTACTCAAATGATGATTAAGGGTCTATTTGACTAGACTCTAAGGATTACAGTATAAAATAACTAAACCTAATGGAGAAATAGAGTACTGCTTTTCAACCAACTAAAAATAACCAAAACAAGTAGAAAAAAAACAGCAATATTCGGAATACATACCATCCTTGAAACAAAAAGAATACTAGACAAAGTTGGACAGAACGAGATGTAATTCTGGCCAACTAAGTCTACTATAACCCTTGTACTTAAGATAGCAGAAAATCCTAACACCTAGAATGACTAATAATATAAAAACAGACAAGGGATCAAGCAACTGCTAATTGAAAAAAGAGTGACCAGGGCTGACTATGTTCTAAAAATGGGGCGATGGTACCGCCAACTCACTACGCAAATGATGTTTAAGAGCCTATTCGACTCGGCTCTAAGGATTAGAATAAAAAAATACCTAAACCTAATGGAAAAAAAGAGAACTGAATTTCAACCAACTAAAACTAATAAAAACAATAATAAAACAAAAGGCACTATTCGGAATACATACCATCCTAGATACAAAAATAATACTAGACAAAGGTGGACAGAATGAGAGGTAAATTCTAGCCAACTAAGACTACTATTACCCTTGTACTTAAGATGGCAGAAAATCCTAACACCTAGAATGACTAATAATATAAAAACAGACAACCGATCGAAGCAACTGCTAATTGAAAAAAGAGTGACCAGGGCTGACTATGTTCTAAAAATGGGGAGATGGTACCGCCAACTCACTACTCAAATGATGATTAAGGGTCTATTTGACTTGACTCAAAGGATTACAGTATAAAATAACTAAACCTAATGGAGAAATAGAGTACTGAATTTCAGCCAACTAATACTAACTAAAACAAAAATAAAACAAAACGCACAATTAGATACATACCATCCTAGATACAAAAATAATACTAGACAAAGTTGGACAGAATTAGAGGCAAATTCTGGCCTACTAAGACTACTATTATCCTTGTACTTAAGAGGACAGAAAATCCTAACACCTATAATGACTAATAATATAAAATCAGACAATGAATCAAACCAACTGCCAATTGAAAAAAGAGTACCAGGGCTGACTATGTTCTAAAAATGGGGAGATGGTACCGCCAACTACCTACTCAAATGATGATTAAGGGTCTATTTGACTAGACTCTAAGGATTACAGTATAAAATAACTAAACCTAATGGAGAAATAGAGTACTGCTTTTCAACCAACTAAAAATAACCAAAACAAGTAGAAAAAAACGCACTAATCGGATTACTGTCCATCTTAGATACAAAAAGAATACTCATCAAAGTTGGTCAGAACGAGAGGTATATTCTAGCCAACTAAGACTACTATTATCCTTGTACTTAAGATGGCAGAAAATCCTAACACCTAGAATGACTAATAATATAAAAACAGACAAGGGATCAAGCAACTGCTAATTGAAAAAAGAGTGACCAGGGCTGACTATGTTCTAAAAATGGGGCGATGGTACCGCCAACTCACTACGCAAATGATGTTTAAGGGCCTATTCGACTCGGCTCTAAGGATTAGAATAAAAAAATACCTAAACCTAATGGAGAAATAGAGTACTGAATTTCAGCCAACTAATACTAACAAAAACAAGAAAGAAAAAAAAACGCACTAATCGGATTACTGTCCATCTTAGATACAAAAAGAATACTCCTCAAAGTTGGACAGAACGAGAAGTAAATTCTAGCCAACTAAGACTACTATTATCCTTGTACTTAAGATGACAGAAAATCCTAACACCTATAATGGACTAATAATATAAAATCAGACAATGAATCAAACCAACTGCCAATTGAAAAAAGAGTACCAGGGCTGACTATGTTCTAAAAATGGGGAGACGGTACCGCAAACTCACTACGCAAAGGATGATTAAGGGCCTATTCGACTTGACTCTAAAGTTGGTACCGCTACCTCACTATTCAAATGAAGATTAAAGACCTGATCAACTTAACTCTTAAGTATTACAATAAAAAAATACCTAAACCTAATGGAGAAATAGAGACCTGAATATCAACACACTAAAACTAACTAAAACAAAAATAAAACAAAACGCACTATTAGATACATACCATCCTAGATACAAAAATAATACTAGACAAAGTTGGACAGAATTAGAGGCAAATTCTGGCCTACTAAGACTACTATTATCCTTGTACTTAAGAGGACAGAAAATCCTAACACCTATAATGACTAATAATATAAAATCAGACAATGAATCAAACCAACTGCCAATTGAAAAAAGAGTACCAGGGCTGACTATGTTCTAAAAATGGAGAGATGGTACCGCCAACTAACTACTCAAATGATGATTAAGGGTCTATTTGACTAGACTCTAAGGATTACAGTATAAAATAACTAAACCTAATGGAGAAATAGAGTACTGCTTTTCAACCAACTAAAAATAACCAAAACAAGTAGAAAAAAAACAGCAATATTCGGAATACATACCATCCTTGAAACAAAAAGAATACTAGACAAAGTTGGACAGAACGAGATGTAATTCTGGCCAACTAAGTCTACTATAACCCTTGTACTTAAGATAGCAGAAAATCCTAACACCTAGAATGACTAATAATATAAAAACAGACAAGGGATCAAGCAACTGCTAATTGAAAAAAGAGTGACCAGGGCTGACTATGTTCTAAAAATGGGGCGATGGTACCGCCAACTCACTACGCAAATGATGTTTAAGAGCCTATTCGACTCGGCTCTAAGGATTAGAATAAAAAAATACCTAAACCTAATGGAAAAAAAGAGAACTGAATTTCAACCAACTAAAACTAATAAAAACAATAATAAAACAAAAGGCACTATTCGGAATACATACCATCCTAGATACAAAAATAATACTAGACAAAGGTGGACAGAATGAGAGGTCAATTCTAGCCAACTAAGACTACTATTACCCTTGTACTTAAGATGGCAGAAAATCCTAACACCTAGAATGACTAATAATATAAAAACAGACAACCGATCGAAGCAACTGCTAATTGAAAAAAGAGTGACCAGGGCTGACTATGTTCTAAAAATGGGGAGATGGTACCGCCAACTCACTACTCAAATGATGATTAAGGGTCTATTTGACTTGACTCAAAGGATTACAGTATAAAATAACTAAACCTAATGGAGAAATAGAGTACTGAATTTCAGCCAACTAATACTAACTAAAACAAAAATAAAACAAAACGCACAATTAGATACATACCATCCTAGATACAAAAATAATACTAGACAAAGTTGGACAGAATTAGAGGCAAATTCTGGCCTACTAAGACTACTATTATCCTTGTACTTAAGAGGACAGAAAATCCTAACACCTATAATGACTAATAATATAAAATCAGACAATGAATCAAACCAACTGCCAATTGAAAAAAGAGTACCAGGGCTGACTATGTTCTAAAAATGGGGAGATGGTACCGCCAACTACCTACTCAAATGATGATTAAGGGTCTATTTGACTAGACTCTAAGGATTACAGTATAAAATGACTAAACCTAATGGAGAAATAGAGTACTGCTTTTCAACCAACTAAAAATAACCAAAACAAGTAGAAAAAAAAACGCACTAATCGGATTACTGTCCATCTTAGATACAAAAAGAATACTCATCAAAGTTGGTCAGAACGAGAGGTATATTCTAGCCAACTAAGACTACTATTATCCTTGTACTTAAGATGGCAGAAAATCCTAACACCTAGAATGACTAATAATATAAAAACAGACAAGGGATCAAGCAACTGCTAATTGAAAAAAGAGTGACCAGGGCTGACTATGTTCTAAAAATGGGGCGATGGTACCGCCAACTCACTACGCAAATGATGTTTAAGGGCCTATTCGACTTGGCTCTAAGGATTAGAATAAAAAAATACCTAAACCTAATGGAGAAATAGAGTACTGAATTTCAGCCAACTAATACTAACAAAAACAAGAAAGAAAAAAAAACGCACTAATCGGATTACTGTCCATCTTAGATACAAAAAGAATACTCCTCAAAGTTGGACAGAACGAGAAGTAAATTCTAGCCAACTAAGACTACTATTATCCTTGTACTTAAGATGACAGAAAATCCTAACACCTATAATGGACTAATAATATAAAATCAGACAATGAATCAAACCAACTGCCAATTGAAAAAAGAGTACCAGGGCTGACTATGTTCTAAAAATGGGGAGATGGTACCGCCAACTAACTACTCAAATGATGATTAAGGGTCTATTTGACTAGACTCTAAGGATTACAGTATAAAATAACTAAACCTAATGGAGAAATAGAGTACTGCTTTTGAACCAACTAAAAATAACCAAAACAAGTAGAAAAAAAACAGCAATATTCGGAATACATACCATCCTTGAAACAAAAAGAATACTAGACAAAGTTGGACAGAACGAGATGTAATTCTGGCCAACTAAGTCTACTATAACCCTTGTACTTAAGATAGCAGAAAATCCTAACACCTAGAATGACTAATAATATAAAAACAGACAAGGGATCAAGCAACTGCTAATTGAAAAAAGAGTGACCAGGGCTGACTATGTTCTAAAAATGGGGCGATGGTACCGCCAACTCACTACGCAAATGATGTTTAAGAGCCTATTCGACTCGGCTCTAAGGATTAGAATAAAAAAATACCTAAACCTAATGGAAAAATAGAGAACTGAATTTCAACCAACTAAAACTAATAAAAACAATAATAAAACAAAACGCACTATTCGGAATACATACCATCCTAGATACAAAAATAATACTAGACAAAGGTGGACAGAATGAGAGGTAAATTCTAGCCAACTAAGACTACTATTACCCTTGTACTTAAGATGGCAGAAAATCCTAACACCTAGAATGACTAATAATATAAAAACAGACAACCGATCGAAGCAACTGCTAATTGAAAAAAGAGTGACCAGGGCTGACTATGTTCTAAAAATGGGGCGATGGTACCGCCAACTCACTACTCAAATGATGATTAAGGGTCTATTTGACTTGACTCTAAGGATTACAGTATAAAATAACTAAACCTAATGGAGAAATAGAGTACTGAATTTCAGCCAACTAATACTAACAAAAACAAGAAAGAAAAAAAAACGCACTAATCGGATTACTGTCCATCTTAGATACAAAAAGAATACTCCTCAAAGTTGGACAGAACGAGAAGTAAATTCTAGCCAACTAAGACTACTATTATCCTTGTACTTAAGATGACAGAAAATCCTAACACCTATAATGGACTAATAATATAAAATCAGACAATGAATCAAACCAACTGCCAATTGAAAAAAGAGTACCAGGGCTGACTATGTTCTAAAAATGGGGAGACGGTACCTCCAACTCACTACGCAAAGGATGATTAAGGGCCTATTCGACTTGACTCTAAAGTTGGTACCGCTACCTCACTATTCAAATGAAGATTAAAGACCTGATCAACTTAACTCTTAAGTATTACAATAAAAAAATACCTAAACCTAATGGAGAAATAGAGACCTGAATATCAACACACTAAAACTAACTAAAACAAAAATAAAACAAAACGCACAATTAGATACATACCATCCTAGATACAAAAATAATACTAGACAAAGTTGGACAGAATTAGAGGTAAATTCTGGCCTACTAAGACTACTATTATCCTTGTACTTAAGAGGACAGAAAATCCTAACACCTATAATGACTAATAATATAAAATCAGACAATGGATCAAAGCAACTGCTAATTGAAAAAAGAGTACCAGTGCTGACTATGTTCTAAAAATGGGTTGATTGTACCTCCAACTCACTACTCAAATGATGATTAAGGGTCTATTTGACTAGACTCTAAGGATTACGGTATAAAATAACTAAACCTAATGGAGAAATAGAGTACTGCATTTCAACCAACTAATACTAACAAAAACAAGAAAAAAAAAAACAACGCACTAATCGGATTACTGTCCATCTTAGATACAAAAAGAATACTCGTCAAAGTTGGTCAGAACGAGAGGTATATTCTAGCCAACTAAGACTACTATTATCCTTGTACTTAAGATGGCAGAAAATCCTAACACCTAGAATGACTAATAATATAAAAACAGACAACGGATCGAAGCAAATGCTAATTGAAGAAAGAGTGATCAGGGCTGACTAAGTTCTAAAAATGGGGAGATGGTACCGCCAACTCACTACGCAAATGATGATTAAGGGCCTATTCGATTCGACTCTAAAGGTGGTACCGCTACCTCACTATTCAAATGAACATTAAAGACCTGATCAACTTAACTCTAAGTATTACAATAAAAAAATACCTAAACCCCCTGGAGAAATAGAGAACTGAATTTCAACCAACTAAAACTAACAAAACCAAGAAGAAAAAAAACAGCAATATTCGGAATACATACCATCCTTGAAACAAAAAGAATACTAGACAAAGTTGGACAGAACGAGATGTAATTCTGGCCAACTAAGTCTACTATAACCCTTGTACTTAAGATAGCAGAAAATCCTAACACCTAGAATGACTAATGATATAAAAACAGACAAGGGATCAAGCAACTGCTAATTGAAAAAAGAGTGACCAGGGCTGACTATGTTCTAAAAATGGGGCGATGGTACCGCCAACTCACTACGCAAATGATGTTTAAGGGCCTATTCGACTCGGCTCTAAGGATTAGAATAAAAAAATACCTAAACCTAATGGAAAAATAGAGAACTGAATTTCAACCAACTAAAACTAATAAAAACAATAATAAAACAAAACGCACTATTCGGAATACATACCATCCTAGATACAAAAATAATACTAGACAAAGGTGGACAGAATGAGAGGTAAATTCTAGCCAACTAAGACTACTATTACCCTTGTACTTAAGATGGCAGAAAATCCTAACACCTAGAATGACTAATAATATAAAAACAGACAACCGATCGAAGCAACTGCTAATTGAAAAAAGAGTGACCAGGGCTGACTATGTTCTAAAAATGGGGAGATGGTACCGCCAACTCACTACTCAAATGATGATTAAGGGTCTATTTGACTTGACTCTAAGGATTACAGTATAAAATAACTAAACCTAATGGAGAAATAGAGTACTGCTTTTGAACCAACTAAAAATAACCAAAACAAGTAGAAAAAAAACAGCAATATTCGGAATACATACCATCCTTGAAACAAAAAGAATACTAGACAAAGTTGGACAGAACGAGATGTAATTCTGGCCAACTAAGTCTACTATAACCCTTGTACTTAAGATAGCAGAAAATCCTAACACCTAGAATGACTAATAATATAAAAACAGACAAGGGATCAAGCAACTGCTAATTGAAAAAAGAGTGACCAGGGCTGACTATGTTCTAAAAATGGGGCGATGGTACCGCCAACTCACTACGCAAATGATGTTTAAGAGCCTATTCGACTCGGCTCTAAGGATTAGAATAAAAAAATACCTAAACCTAATGGAAAAATAGAGAACTGAATTTCAACCAACTAAAACTAATAAAAACAATAATAAAACAAAACGCACTATTCGGAATACATACCATCCTAGATACAAAAATAATACTAGACAAAGGTGGACAGAATGAGAGGTAAATTCTAGCCAACTAAGACTACTATTACCCTTGTACTTAAGATGGCAGAAAATCCTAACACCTAGAATGACTAATAATATAAAAACAGACAACCGATCGAAGCAACTGCTAATTGAAAAAAGAGTGACCAGGGCTGACTATGTTCTAAAAATGGGGCGATGGTACCGCCAACTCACTACTCAAATGATGATTAAGGGTCTATTTGACTTGACTCTAAGGATTACAGTATAAAATAACTAAACCTAATGGAGAAATAGAGTACTGAATTTCAGCCAACTAATACTAACAAAAACAAGAAAGAAAAAAAAACGCACTAATCGGATTACTGTCCATCTTAGATACAAAAAGAATACTCCTCAAAGTTGGACAGAACGAGAAGTAAATTCTAGCCAACTAAGACTACTATTATCCTTGTACTTAAGATGACAGAAAATCCTAACACCTATAATGGACTAATAATATAAAATCAGACAATGAATCAAACCAACTGCCAATTGAAAAAAGAGTACCAGGGCTGACTATGTTCTAAAAATGGGGAGACGGTACCTCCAACTCACTACGCAAAGGATGATTAAGGGCCTATTCGACTTGACTCTAAAGTTGGTACCGCTACCTCACTATTCAAATGAAGATTAAAGACCTGATCAACTTAACTCTTAAGTATTACAATAAAAAAATACCTAAACCTAATGGAGAAATAGAGACCTGAATATCAACACACTAAAACTAACTAAAACAAAAATAAAACAAAACGCACAATTAGATACATACCATCCTAGATACAAAAATAATACTAGACAAAGTTGGACAGAATTAGAGGTAAATTCTGGCCTACTAAGACTACTATTATCCTTGTACTTAAGAGGACAGAAAATCCTAACACCTATAATGACTAATAATATAAAATCAGACAATGGATCAAAGCAACTGCTAATTGAAAAAAGAGTACCAGTGCTGACTATGTTCTAAAAATGGGTTGATTGTACCTCCAACTCACTACTCAAATGATGATTAAGGGTCTATTTGACTAGACTCTAAGGATTACAGTATAAAATAACTAAACCTAATGGAGAAATAGAGTACTGCATTTCAACCAACTAATACTAACAAAAACAAGAAAAATAAAAACAACGCACTAATCGGATTACTGTCCATCTTAGATACAAAAAGAATACTCGTCAAAGTTGGTCAGAACGAGAGGTAAATTCTAGCCAACTAAGACTACTATTATCCTTGTACTTAAGATGGCAGAAAATCCTAACACCTAGAATGACTAATAATATAAAAACAGACAAGGGATCGAAGCAAATGCTAATTGAAGAAAGAGTGATCAGGGCTGACTAAGTTCTAAAAATGGGGAGATGGTACCGCCAACTCACTACGCAAATGATGATTAAGGGCCTATTCGATTCGACTCTAAAGGTGGTACCGCTACCTCACTATTCAAATGAACATTAAAGACCTGATCAACTTAACTCTAAGTATTACAATAAAAAAATACCTAAACCCCCTGGAGAAATTGAGAACTGAATTTCAACCAACTAAAACTAACAAAAACAAGAAGAAAAAAAACAGCAATATTCGGAATACATACCATCCTTGAAACAAAAAGAATACTAGACAAAGTTGGACAGAACGAGATGTAATTCTGGCCAACTAAGTCTACTATAACCCTTGTACTTAAGATAGCAGAAAATCCTAACACCTAGAATGACTAATGATATAAAAACAGACAAGGGATCAAGCAACTGCTAATTGAAAAAAGAGTGACCAGGGCTGACTATGTTCTAAAAATGGGGCGATGGTACCGCCAGCTCACTACGCAAATGATGTTTAAGGGCCTATTCGACTCGGCTCTAAGGATTAGAATAAAAAAATACCTAAACCTAATGGAAAAATAGAGAACTGAATTTCAACCAACTAAAACTAATAAAAACAATAATAAAACAAAACGCACTATTCGGAATACATACCATCCTAGATACAAAAATAATACTAGACAAAGGTGGACAGAATGAGAGGTAAATTCTAGCCAACTAAGACTACTATTACCCTTGTACTTAAGATGGCAGAAAATCCTAACACCTAGAATGACTAATAATATAAAAACAGACAACCGATCGAAGCAACTGCTAATTGAAAAAAGAGTGACCAGGGCTGACTATGTTCTAAAAATGGGGAGATGGTACCGCCAACTCACTACTCAAATGATGATTAAGGGTCTATTTGACTTGACTCTAAGGATTACAGTATAAAATAACTAAACCTAATGGAGAAATAGAGTACTGAATTTCAGCCAACTAATACTAACAAAAACAAGAAAGAAAAAAAAAACGCACTAATCGGATTACTGTCCATCTTAGATACAAAAAGAATACTCCTCAAAGTTGGACAGAACGAGAAGTAAATTCTAGCCAACTAAGACTACTATTATCCTTGTACTTAAGATGACAGAAAATCCTAACACCTATAATGGACTAATAATATAAAATCAGACAATGAATCAAACCAACTGCCAATTGAAAAAAGAGTACCAGGGCTGACTATGTTCTAAAAATGGGGAGACGGTACCGCAAACTCACTACGCAAAGGATGATTAAGGGACTATTCGACTTGACTCTAAAGTTGGTACCGCTACCTCACTATTCAAATGAAGATTAAAGACCTGATCAACTTAACTCTTAAGTATTACAATAAAAAAATACCTAAACCTAATGGAGAAATAGAGACCTGAATATCAACACACTAAAACTAACTAAAACAAAAATAAAACAAAACGCACTATTAGATACATACCATCCTAGATACAAAATAATACTAGACAAAGTTGGACAGAATTAGAGGTAAATTCTGGCCTACTAAGACTACTATTATCCTTGTACTTAAGAGGACAGAAAATCCTAACACCTATAATGACTAATAATATAAAATCAGACAATGAATCAAACCAACTGCCAATTGAAAAAAGAGTACCAGGGCTGACTATGTTCTAAAAATGGGGAGATGGTACCGCCAACTAACTACTCAAATGATGATTAAGGGTCTATTTGACTAGACTCTAAGGATTACAGTATAAAATAACTAAACCTAATGGAGAAATAGAGTACTGCTTTTCAACCAACTAAAAATAACCAAAACAAGTAGAAAAAAAAACGCACTAATCGGATTACTGTCCATCTTAGATACAAAAAGAATACTCATCAAAGTTGGTCAGAACAAGAGGTATATTCTAGCCAACTAAGACTACTATTATCCTTGTACTTAAGATGGCAGAAAATCCTAACACCTAGAATGACTAATAATATAAAAACAGACAACGGATCGAAGCAAATGCTAATTGAAGAAAGAGTGATCAGGGCTGACTAAGTTCTAAAAATGGGGAGATGGTACCGCCAACTCACTACGCAAATGATGATTAAGGGCCTATTCGATTCGACTCTAAAGGTGGTACCGCTACCTCACTATTCAAATGAACATTAAAGACCTGATCAACTTAACTCTAAGTATTACAATAAAAAAATACCTAAACCCCCTGGAGAAATAGAGAACTGAATTTCAACCAACTAAAACTAACAAAAACAAGAAGAAAAAAAACAGCAATATTCGGAATACATACCATCCTTGAAACAAAAAGAATACTAGACAAAGTTGGACAGAACGAGATGTAATTCTGGCCAACTAAGTCTACTATAACCCTTGTACTTAAGATAGCAGAAAATCCTAACACCTAGAATGACTAATGATATAAAAACAGACAAGGGATCAAGCAACTGCTAATTGAAAAAAGAGTGACCAGGGCTGACTATGTTCTAAAAATGGGGCGATGGTACCGCCAACTCACTACGCAAATGATGTTTAAGGGCCTATTCGACTCGGCTCTAAGGATTAGAATAAAAAAATACCTAAACCTAATGGAAAAATAGAGAACTGAATTTCAACCAACTAAAACTAATAAAAACAATAATAAAACAAAACGCACTATTCGGAATACATACCATCCTAGATACAAAAATAATACTAGACAAAGGTGGACAGAATGAGAGGTAAATTCTAGCCAACTAAGACTACTATTACCCTTGTACTTAAGATGGCAGAAAATCCTAACACCTAGAATGACTAATAATATAAAAACAGACAACCGATCGAAGCAACTGCTAATTGAAAAAAGAGTGACCAGGGCTGACTATGTTCTAAAAATGGGGAGATGGTACCGCCAACTCACTACTCAAATGATGATTAAGGGTCTATTTGACTTGACTCTAAGGATTACAGTATAAAATAACTAAACCTAATGGAGAAATAGAGTACTGAATTTCAGCCAACTAATACTAACAAAAACAAGAAAGAAAAAAAAACGCACTAATCGGATTACTGTCCATCTTAGATACAAAAAGAATACTCCTCAAAGTTGGACAGAACGAGAAGTAAATTCTAGCCAACTAAGACTACTATTATCCTTGTACTTAAGATGACAGAAAATCCTAACACCTATAATGGACTAATAATATAAAATCAGACAATGAATCAAACCAACTGCCAATTGAAAAAAGAGTACCAGGGCTGACTATGTTCTAAAAATGGGGAGACGGTACCGCAAACTCACTACGCAAAGGATGATTAAGGGCCTATTCGACTTGACTCTAAAGTTGGTACCGCTACCTCACTATTCAAATGAAGATTAAAGACCTGATCAACTTAACTCTTAAGTATTACAATAAAAAAATACCTAAACCTAATGGAGAAATAGAGACCTGAATATCAACACACTAAAACTAACTAAAACAAAAATAAAACAAAACGCACTATTAGATACATACCATCCTAGATACAAAAATAATACTAGACAAAGTTGGACAGAATTAGAGGTAAATTCTGGCCTACTAAGACTACTATTATCCTTGTACTTAAGAGGACAGAAAATCCTAACACCTATAATGACTAATAATATAAAATCAGACAATGAATCAAACCAACTGCCAATTGAAAAAAGAGTACCAGGGCTGACTATGTTCTAAAAATGGGGAGATGGTACCGCCAACTAACTACTCAAATGATGATTAAGGGTCTATTTGACTAGACTCTAAGGATTACAGTATAAAATAACTAAACCTAATGGAGAAATAGAGTACTGCTTTTCAACCAACTAAAAATAACCAAAACAAGTAGAAAAAAAAACGCACTAATCGGATTACTGTCCATCTTAGATACAAAAAGAATACTCATCAAAGTTGGTCAGAACGAGAGGTATATTCTAGCCAACTAAGACTACTATTATCCTTGTACTTAAGATGGCAGAAAATCCTAACACCTAGAATGACTAATAATATAAAAACAGACAAGGGATCAAGCAACTGCTAATTGAAAAAAGAGTGACCAGGGCTGACTATGTTCTAAAAATGGGGCGATGGTACCGCCAACTCACTACGCAAATGATGTTTAAGGGCCTATTCGACTCGGCTCTAAGGATTAGAATAAAAAAATACCTAAACCTAATGGAAAAATAGAGAACTGAATTTCAACCAACTAAAACTAATAAAAACAATAATAAAACAAAACGCACTATTCGGAATACATACCATCCTAGATACAAAAATAATACTAGACAAAGGTGGAAAGAATGAGAGGTAAATTCTAGCCAACTAAGACTACTATTACCCTTGTACTTAAGATGGCAGAAAATCCTAACACCTAGAATGACTAATAATATAAAAACAGACAACCGATCGAAGCAACTGCTAATTGAAAAAAGAGTGACCAAGGCTGACTATGTTCTAAAAATGGGGAGATGGTACCGCCAACTCACTACTCAAATGATGATTAAGGGTCTATTTGACTTGACTCTAAGGATTACAGTATAAAATAACTAAACCTAATGGAGAAATAGAGTACTGAATTTCAGCCAACTAATACTAACAAAAACAAGAAAGAAAAAAAAACGCACTAATCGGATTACTGTCCATCTTAGATACAAAAAGAATACTCCTCAAAGTTGGACAGAACGAGAAGTAAATTCTAGCCAACTAAGACTACTATTATCCTTGTACTTAAGATGACAGAAAATCCTAACACCTATAATGGACTAATAATATAAAATCAGACAATGAATCAAACCAACTGCCAATTGAAAAAAGAGTACCAGGGCTGACTATGTTCTAAAAATGGGGAGACGGTACCGCAAACTCACTACGCAAAGGATGATTAAGGGCCTATTCGACTTGACTCTAAAGTTGGTACCGCTACCTCACTATTCAAATGAAGATTAAAGACCTGATCAACTTAACTCTTAAGTATTACAATAAAAAAATACCTAAACCTAATGGAGAAATAGAGACCTGAATATCAACACACTAAAACTAACTAAAACAAAAATAAAACAAAACGCACTATTAGATACATACCATCGTAGATACAAAAATAATACTAGACAAAGTTGGACAGAATTAGAGGTAAATTCTGGCCTACTAAGACTACTATTATCCTTGTACTTAAGAGGACAGAAAATCCTAACACCTATAATGACTAATAATATAAAATCAGACAATGAATCAAACCAACTGCCAATTGAAAAAAGAGTACCAGGGCTGACTATGTTCTAAAAATGGGGAGATGGTACCGCCAACTAACTACTCAAATGATGATTAAGGGTCTATTTGACTAGACTCTAAGGATTACAGTATAAAATAACTAAACCTAATGGAGAAATAGAGTACTGCTTTTCAACCAACTAAAAATAACCAAAACAAGTAGAAAAAAAAACGCACTAATCGGATTACTGTCCATCTTAGATACAAAAAGAATACTCATCAAAGTTGGTCAGAACGAGAGGTATATTCTAGCCAACTAAGACTACTATTATCCTTGTACTTAAGATGGCAGAAAATCCTAACACCTAGAATGACTAATAATATAAAAACAGACAACCGATCGAAGCAACTGCTAATTGAAAAAAGAGTGACGAGGGCTGACTATGTTCTAAAAATGGGGAGATGGTACCGCCAACTCACTACGCAAATGATGTTTAAGGGCCTATTCGACTCGGCTCTAAGGATTAGAATAAAAAAATACCTAAACCTAATGGAGAAATAGAGTACTGAATTTCAGCCAACTAATACTAACAAAAACAAGAAAGAAAAAAAAACGCACTAATCGGATTACTGTCCATCTTAGATACAAAAAGAATACTCCTCAAATTTGGACAGAACGAGAAGTAAATTCTAGCCAACTAAGACTACTATTATCCTTGTACTTAAGATGACAGAAAATCCTAACACCTATAATGGACTAATAATATAAAATCAGACAATGAATCAAACCAACTGCCAATTGAAAAAAGAGTACCAGGGCTGACTATGTTCTAAAAATGGGGAGACGGTACCGCAAACTCACTACGCAAAGGATGATTAAGGGCCTATTCGACTTGACTCTAAAGTTGGTACCGCTACCTCACTATTCAAATGAAGATTAAAGACCTGATCAACTTAACTCTTAAGTATTACAATAAAAAAATACCTAAACCTAATGGAGAAATAGAGACCTGAATATCAACACACTAAAACTAACTAAAACAAAAATAAAACAAAACGCACTATTAGATACATACCATCCTAGATACAAAAATAATACTAGACAAAGTTGGACAGAATTAGAGGTAAATTCTGGCCTACTAAGACTACTATTATCCTTGTACTTAAGAGGACAGAAAATCCTAACACCTATAATGACTAATAATATAAAATCAGACAATGAATCAAACCAACTGCCAATTGAAAAAAGAGTACCAGGGCTGACTATGTTCTAAAAATGGGGAGATGGTACCGCCAACTAACTACTCAAATGATGATTAAGGGTCTATTTGACTAGACTCTAAGGATTACAGTATAAAATAACTAAACCTAATGGAGAAATAGAGTACTGCTTTTCAACCAACTAAAAATAACCAAAACAAGTAGAAAAAAAACAGCAATATTCGGAATACATACCATCCTTGAAACAAAAAGAATACTAGACAAAGTTGGACAGAACGAGATGTAATTCTGGCCAACTAAGTCTACTATAACCCTTGTACTTAAGATAGCAGAAAATCCTAACACCTAGAATGACTAATAATATAAAAACAGACGAGGGATCAAGCAAATGCTAATTGAAAAAAGAGTGACCAGGGCTGACTATGTTCTAAAAATGGGGCGATGGTACCGCCAACTCACTACGCAAATGATGTTTAAGAGCCTATTCGACTCGGCTCTAAGGATTAGAATAAAAAAATACCTAAACCTAATGGAAAAATAGAGAACTGAATTTCAACCAACTAAAACTAATAAAAACAATAATAAAACAAAACGCACTATTCGGAATACATATCATCCTAGATACAAAAATAATACTAGACAAAGGTGGACAGAATGAGAGGTAAATTCTAGCCAACTAAGACTACTATTACCCTTGTACTTAAGATGGCAAAAAATCCTAACACCTAGAATGACTAATAATATAAAAACAGACAACCGATCGAAGCAACTGCTAATTGAAAAAAGAGTGACCAGGGCTGACTATGTTCTAAAAATGGGGAGATGGTACCGCCAACTCACTACTCAAATGATGATTAAGGGTCTATTTGACTTGACTCTAAGGATTACAGTATAAAATAACTAAACCTAATGGAGAAATAGAGTACTGAATTTCAGCCAACTAATACTAACAAAAACAAGAAAGAAAAAAAAACGCACTAATCGGATTACTGTCCATCTTAGATACAAAAAGAATACTCCTCAAAGTTGGACAGAACGAGAAGTAAATTCTAGCCAACTAAGACTACTATTATCCTTGTACTTAAGATGACAGAAAATCCTAACACCTATAATGGACTAATAATATAAAATCAGACAATGAATCAAACCAACTGCCAATTGAAAAAAGAGTACCAGGGCTGACTATGTTCTAAAAATGGGGAGACGGTACCGCAAACTCACTACGCAAAGGATGATTAAGGGCCTATTCGACTTGACTCTAAAGTTGGTACCGCTACCTCACTATTCAAATGAAGATTAAAGACCTGATCAACTTAACTCTTAAGTATTACAATAAAAAAATACCTAAACCTAATGGAGAAATAGAGACCTGAATATCAACACACTAAAACTAACTAAAACAAAAATAAAACAAAACGCACTATTAGATACATACCATCCTAGATACAAAATAATACTAGACAAAGTTGGACAGAATTAGAGGTAAATTCTGGCCTACTAAGACTACTATTATCCTTGTACTTAAGAGGACAGAAAATCCTAACACCTATAATGACTAATAATATAAAATCAGACAATGAATCAAACCAACTGCCAATTGAAAAAAGAGTACCAGGGCTGACTATGTTCTAAAAATGGGGAGATGGTACCGCCAACTAACTACTCAAATGATGATTAAGGGTCTATTTGACTAGACTCTAAGGATTACAGTATAAAATAACTAAACCTAATGGAGAAATAGAGTACTGCTTTTCAACCAACTAAAAATAACCAAAACAAGTAGAA
Organism: Troilus luridus; assembly: GCA_964056705.1. NCBI lineage: Eukaryota > Metazoa > Arthropoda > Insecta > Hemiptera > Pentatomidae > Troilus > Troilus luridus. Next base: position 180,063,639 of record OZ057412.1, read on the forward strand.
AAAAAAACGCACTAATCGGATTACTGTCCATCTTAGATACAAAAAGAATACTCATCAAAGTTGGTCAGAACAAGAGGTATATTCTAGCCAACTAAGACTACTATTATCCTTGTACTTAAGATGGCAGAAAATCCTAACACCTAGAATGACTAATAATATAAAAACAGACAACCGATCGAAGCAACTGCTAATTGAAAAAAGAGTGACCAGGGCTGACTATGTTCTAAAAATGGGGAGATGGTACCGCCAACTCACTACGCAAATGATGATTAAGGGCCTATTCGATTCGACTCTAAAGGTGGTACCGCTACCTCACTATTCAAATGAACATTAAAGACCTGATCAACTTAACTCTAAGTATTACAATAAAAAAATACCTAAACCCCCTGGAGAAATAGAGAACTGAATTTCAACCAACTAAAACTAACAAAAACAAGAAGAAAAAAAAACAGCAATATTCGGAATACATACCATCCTTGAAACAAAAAGAATACTAGACAAAGTTGGACAGAACGAGATGTAATTCTGGCCAACTAAGTCTACTATAACCCTTGTACTTAAGATAGCAGAAAATCCTAACACCTAGAATGACTAATGATATAAAAACAGACAAGGGATCAAGCAACTGCTAATTGAAAAAAGAGTGACCAGGGCTGACTATGTTCTAAAAATGGGGCGATGGTACCGCCAACTCACTACGCAAATGATGTTTAAGGGCCTATTCGACTCGGCTCTAAGGATTAGAATAAAAAAATACCTAAACCTAATGGAAAAATAGAGAACTGAATTTCAACCAACTAAAACTAATAAAAACAATAATAAAACAAAACGCACTATTCGGAATACATACCATCCTAGATACAAAAATAATACTAGACAAAGGTGGACAGAATGAGAGGTAAATTCTAGCCAACTAAGACTACTATTACCCTTGTACTTAAGATGGCAGAAAATCCTAACACCTAGAATGACTAATAATATAAAAACAGACAACCGATCGAAGCAACTGCTAATTGAAAAAAGAGTGACCAGGGCTGACTATGTTCTAAAAATGGGGAGATGATACCGCCAACTCACTACTCAAATGATGATTAAGGGTCTATTTGACTTGACTCTAAGGATTACAGTATAAAATAACTAAACCTAATGGAGAAATAGAGTACTGAATTTCAGCCAACTAATACTAACAAAAACAAGAAAGAAAAAAAAACGCACTAATCGGATTACTGTCCATCTTAGATACAAAAAGAATACTCCTCAAAGTTGGACAGAACGAGAAGTAAATTCTAGCCAACTAAGACTACTATTATCCTTGTACTTAAGATGACAGAAAATCCTAACACCTATAATGGACTAATAATATAAAATCAGACAATGAATCAAACCAACTGCCAATTGAAAAAAGAGTACCAGGGCTGACTATGTTCTAAAAATGGGGAGACGGTACCGCAAACTCACTACGCAAAGGATGATTAAGGGCCTATTCGACTTGACTCTAAAGTTGGTACCGCTACCTCACTATTCAAATGAAGATTAAAGACCTGATCAACTTAACTCTTAAGTATTACAATAAAAAAATACCTAAACCTAATGGAGAAATAGAGACCTGAATATCAACACACTAAAACTAACTAAAACAAAAATAAAACAAAACGCACTATTAGATACATACCATCCTAGATACAAAAATAATACTAGACAAAGTTGGACAGAATTAGAGGTAAATTCTGGCCTACTAAGACTACTATTATCCTTGTACTTAAGAGGACAGAAAATCCTAACACCTATAATGACTAATAATATAAAATCAGACAATGAATCAAACCAACTGCCAATTGAAAAAAGAGTACCAGGGCTGACTATGTTCTAAAAATGGGGAGATGGTACCGCCAACTAACTACTCAAATGATGATTAAGGGTCTATTTGACTAGACTCTAAGGATTACAGTATAAAATAACTAAACCTAATGGAGAAATAGAGTACTGCTTTTCAACCAACTAAAAATAACCAAAACAAGTAGAAAAAAAAACGCACTAATCGGATTACTGTCCATCTTAGATACAAAAAGAATACTCATCAAAGTTGGTCAGAACGAGAGGTATATTCTAGCCAACTAAGACTACTATTATCCTTGTACTTAAGATGGCAGAAAATCCTAACACCTAGGATGACTAATAATATAAAAACAGACAAGGGATCAAGCAACTGCTAATTGAAAAAAGAGTGACCAGGGCTGACTATGTTCTAAAAATGGGGCGATGGTACCGCCAACTCACTACGCAAATGATGTTTAAGGGCCTATTCGACTCGGCTCTAAGGATTAGAATAAAAAAATACCTAAACCTAATGGAGAAATAGAGTACTGAATTTCAGCCAACTAATACTAACAAAAACAAGAAAGAACAAAAAACGCACTAATCGGATTACTGTCCATCTTAGATACAAAAAGAATACTCCTCAAAGTTGGACAGAACGAGAAGTAAATTCTAGCCAACTAAGACTACTATTATCCTTGTACTTAAGATGACAGAAAATCCTAACACCTATAATGGACTAATAATATAAAATCAGACAATGAATCAAACCAACTGCCAATTGAAAAAAGAGTACCAGGGCTGACTATGTTCTAAAAATGGGGAGACGGTACCGCAAACTCACTACGCAAAGGATGATTAAGGGCCTATTCGACTTGACTCTAAAGTTGGTACCGCTACCTCACTATTCAAATGAAGATTAAAGACCTGATCAACTTAACTCTTAAGTATTACAATAAAAAAATACCTAAACCTAATGGAGAAATAGAGACCTGAATATCAACACACTAAAACTAACTAAAACAAAAATAAAACAAAACGCACTATTAGATACATACCATCCTAGATACAAAAATAATACTAGACAAAGTTGGACAGAATTAGAGGTAAATTCTGGCCTACTAAGACTACTATTATCCTTGTACTTAAGAGGACAGAAAATCCTAACACCTATAATGACTAATAATATAAAATCAGACAATGAATCAAACCAACTGCCAATTGAAAAAAGAGTACCAGGGCTGACTATGTTCTAAAAATGGGGCGATGGTACCGCCAACTCACTACGCAAATGATGTTTAAGAGCCTATTCGACTCGGCTCTAAGGATTAGAATAAAAAAATACCTAAACCTAATGGAAAAATAGAGAACTGAATTTCAACCAACTAAAACTAATAAAAACAATAATAAAACAAAACGCACTATTCGGAATACATACCATCCTAGATACAAAAATAATACTAGACAAAGGTGGACAGAATGAGAGGTAAATTCTAGCCAACTAAGACTACTATTACCCTTGTACTTAAGATGGCAGAAAATCCTAACACCTAGAATGACTAATAATATAAAAACAGACAACCGATCGAAGCAACTGCTAATTGAAAAAAGAGTGACCAGGGCTGACTATGTTCTAAAAATGGGGAGATGGTACCGCCAACTCACTACTCAAATGATGATTAAGGGTCTATTTGACTTGACTCTAAGGATTACAGTATAAAATAACTAAACCTAATGGAGAAATAGAGTACTGAATTTCAGCCAACTAATACTAACAAAAACAAGAAAGAAAAAAAAACGCACTAATCGGATTACTGTCCATCTTAGATACAAAAAGAATACTCCTCAAAGTTGGACAGAACGAGAAGTAAATTCTAGCCAACTAAGACTACTATTATCCTTGTACTTAAGATGACAGAAAATCCTAACACCTATAATGGACTAATAATATAAAATCAGACAATGAATCAAACCAACTGCCAATTGAAAAAAGAGTACCAGGGCTGACTATGTTCTAAAAATGGGGAGACGGTACCGCCAACTAACTACTCAAATGATGATTAAGGGTCTATTTGACTAGACTCTAAGGATTACAGTATAAAATAACTAAACCTAATGGAGAAATAGAGTACTGCTTTTCAACCAACTAAAAATAACCAAAACAAGTAGAAAAAAAAACGCACTAATCGGATTACTGTCCATCTTAGATACAAAAAGAATACTCATCAAAGTTGGTCAGAACGAGAGGTATATTCTAGCCAACTAAGACTACTATTATCCTTGTACTTAAGATGGCAGAAAATCCTAACACCTAGAATGACTAATAATATAAAAACAGACAACAGATCGAAGCAAATGCTAATTGAAAAAAGAGTACCAGGGCTGACTGTGATGAAAATGGAGGAAGAATGAATTACCCTTAGAAAGGTTTTTATTAGCTTAAAACAACAACTGTAGAAGAATAGTGAGTTTACAAACATATAACTGGTTATCTGCCAGGTTAGACAATAGTAGGGAAAGTTTCCCACACATGAGTGGGATTAAAAATCACCACATTCACCCTGAGTTTTTTCTTAAAACATTTGGCATAATTTCAGTACAATATATGAGATACATAGAAAGATTTAAGAAAACATTTGGCAAAATTTCAGAACAATATTTGAGGTAAAAAGAAAGATTTAAACTTCATTCAAGATTTGTAACACCAGGATTGGTTTTCAATTAGTAACATAGTCTTTGAGGTAAGATGGAGCCTTGGTCACCCGTTGAGGTCTTGAGGGGCACACTGGGATTCCAATTTCATTAGAGAGAGAGCCATGAACAGATGGAGTGGCAGAGGGTTCTTCCGGATGTACCATGTTAGAGGGCTCTAATATTGAAGCGGGTTCATCACCATCAGGGCAAGGTTTCTCCAACATCTCATGAGTTCCTTTAGGTGCTAATTGTCTCAGGGACACGGTTGATTCTGATCCATCCTTCTTGCGAATTAGGGCGTACTGTGGGTTAGCTTCAAGTAATTCTACTTCCTCGACAGGGTCTTCATATTTGCTGATTCGCACGTTCCTTTTGGCAAGCACAGGACCAGGGGTTAACCAAGACGGCAAGGAGACTCCATTGGCTGTACGGCGAGGATGAGTGAAAAATCGTTCATGAGGAGTGGAGTTAGTTGCTGTGCAAAGTAGTGATCGAATAGCGTGGAGGGATTCCTGTAGGACCATTTCCCAGTTCTCTGTCCGCAGTCCTAGAGTCTTCAAAGAGAGACAAATGGTTTTCCACAGAGTTCCATTGAAGCGTTCAATTTGCCCGTTTCCTGCCGGATTGTATGGTGTTGTTCTGCTGGTAGCTACACCATTTGAATGGAGGAAATCCTTGACTTCCCTAGACATAAAGGAAGGTCCCCGGTCTGAGTGGACATAGGCTGGCATTCCAAACAAACAGAAGAGATTTTTGAGACACTCAACCACAGTGGCAGCAGAAACATCACGGCAAGCGTATGCGAAAGGGAAGCGGGAGTACTCGTCAATGATGGTAAGGAGGTAGAAGTTCTGTGTCCTGGAAGGGAGAGGGCCCTTAAAATCTATGTTGATGCGTTCAAATGGAGAGGTGGCCTTAACTAAGGTTCCAGATGTTTTCAAGTACCTAGGTTTTACTTCAGCACAGATGGTACAGCTTGAAGTCATCTTCTTGACATCTTCAAGTGAATAGGGGATGTTCTTACATTTGAGCCAATGATACATACGTGTAACACCAGGGTGGCACAAAGATTGGTGAAGCTGGAACAAGTCAGTAGAAGTGGACGCATTACAGACACGGGATAGTGTGTCTGCCTTGGTGTTGTCCTCACCGGGACGGTAAGATATGTCATAAACGAACGGAGCTAGCTCTATTCGCCATCTAGTGATCTTCTCATTTTTTACCTTACTCCCATGTTTTCGGTCAAAAATGAAAGACAGAGCTTCTTGATCAGTTATGAGGTGAAAATGCTTGCCAAGGAGGAATGATCTCCAATGTTTCAAGGATTCAACAATTGCCGCAGCCTCCTTTTCGATTGGTGGATGTCCACTGATTTCAGATCTGCTTAGTGATCGTGAGAAAAATGCAACTGGCCGTCCATCTTGACTAAGAGTAGCTGCCAGTGCAAACTTAGAGGCATCGGTTTCTACTACAAGCGGGCGAGATTCATCGATGGTTGTGACGACTGAGTTGGCAATATCCTTTTTTAGATTTTCGAAAGCAGAAGCAGCAGATGGATTCAGCGGAAATGATGTGGCATCAATCAAGATGTCCCAGAAGTTTTACGTTTGTGAGGTCAAATTTACTTTTCTCTTTGTTGATTTCAATGCCGAGCTTATCGAGTGTCAATATAAGCTTGTTTAGATTTAGGTCATGGTCGGATTTATCCATCCCACACACAGTGATGTCATCGAGGTATGAATACACTCCAGTGAGGTTTTCGGCAGTTATTATTTGGTCTATTGCGCGTTGGAAGCAGGCTACTCCATTAGTCACGCCGAAAGGTATGCGTGTAAACTGATACAGCTTACCCATTGCTTCAAAACCAGTATATTTCTTCTCATCTTCACATATTGGGATCTGATGATATGCTTGCCGTAAGTCCACAACACTGAAATGTTTGTAATTAGCAACTTTTCTGACAAGTTGGTCAACATTTGGTAAGGGGTAGGCATCAAGTAGAGTATACCTATTTATCGTTTGAGAATAGTCCACCACCAGTCTCTTTTTTTCGTTGTTATTTACAACCAATACCTGAGCTCTCCATGGTGAATTGCTGGGCTCAATTACTCCTTCGGAAAGCAACCGGGTGATTTCTGTCTTAATAAACTGATTGTCTTCATTACAGTATTTGCGGGACCTCATGGCAATTGGATGACACTTAGGGGAGAGATGATCAAAGAGACGTACAGGGTCAATCTTAGCTACAGTATGCGAACAGATTGTGAGAGGTGCCTTGTCACCGCCAAATTTTAGCAGAATATTTGAGTGTGCTTTGAGTATGTCATGTCCAATGAGAATATCGGAACAGAGTTCTTTCAGAACAGTCAACTTACATTTAGTGTAAGTGTGTTCCGCTATTTCTAGCTTTACAAGAATAAATCCTTCAACTTTGGTCCATAACGACGTAGATGCCATTGATACTCGTCCCTCCTGAGGCATAACTTGAATGTTGTGTTCAGAGACAAAGTCAAGGCTGACAAAGCTACCAGAACTCCCAGTGTCCACGAGGCAGTTACAGAGGATTCCATTTACAAGAGCAGAGGTAACAGCATGGCTTAACTGAGGCAGAAACCCATTATTCAGTGATGCTAAAATAGCTGCAGATACAGGTTTGGTTTTCTGAGTATTTTTCTTAGCTTTCCGACATACACGGGCATAGTGTCCCTTGATTTTGCAATTGGCACACTCTGATTCAAGAGCAGGACAAGCCGAGCGCGGATGGCGACTAAATCCACAAAAGAAACAATGGCTGTCCCTCTTCTGACTTGTTGCAGCACAAAGATCGTGATCGTTCGGATCATATGATCTGGGGTTAACGGATCGTGCACTAGGGTGGGAGGTACCAGGAATTGAAAGTGATGAATTCGAATCACTGCCAATTCCCGCGCAGGAGAAATCATTTGCACCGTTTAAGTATCCTTCAGCTTGTTTATGGGCCAGCTCGAGAGCTTGGGCTCGTTGGATGACGTCATCGAGGCTCAATGTTTTAGACTCTTCAAGTATTCGTTGGCGGATTTGAGAAGACAGTAGTCCGTTAATAAGAGAATCGCGAATGTACTGATTTCTATTATCTTCAGCAGAAACAGCCTTAAAATTGCAATCCTTTGCTAACAGCCTTAGAGCCTGAACGTATTGGTCAACACTTTCGTTTTGCTGTTGTTTACGTATAGCCAAAATGTGACGTGCAAATATTTCCCCCTTTTCCTTAACATAGATTTTAGTCAGGGTTTCAACTGCTTCAACATATGTCGTGGTCTCTGAAATCAGATCATAAACACTGAATGAAAGAAAATTTTGGAGTACCTTCAATTTGTCAACGTCTTCCAATGGTTCAGTAGATAATGAGATGAAATTTTCGAATGTTTTAAGCCAATGTGAGAACTCCTTTCCACTAGATGGTGAATCTGGACTTGCGCAGAATTTGTCGGGCTTTAAATACTTGTCCATCGTGGATTACAAGATTTTTGTTAATGGTTAAAAACAATTCACATCCACGAAATAAATATAACAACGGCACTCCCGTGATTGAATCTCCGAACCGAAATTTAAAATTTTAAATGACATGACGAACGAAAGAAGTTTTAAGCTAATAAAATTGTGATGAAAATGGAGGAAGAATGAATTACCCTTAGAAAGGTTTTTATTAGCTTAAAACAACAACTGTAGAAGAATAGTGAGTTTACAAACATATAACTGGTTATCTGCCAGGTTAGACAATAGTAGGGAAAGTTTCCCACACATGAGTGGGATTAAAAATCACCACACTGACTATGTTCTAAAAATGGGGAGATGGTACCGCCAACTAACTACTCAAATGATGATTAAGGGTCTATTTGACTAGACTCTAAGGATTACAGTATAAAATAACTAAACCTAATGGAGAAATAGAGTACTGCATTTCAACCAACTAATACTAACAAAAACAAGAAGAAAAAAAAAAAGCACTAATCGGATTACTGTCCATCTTAGATACAAAAAGAATACTCCTCAAAGTTGGTCAGAAAGAGAGGTAAATTCTAGCCAACTAAGACTACTATTATCCTTGTACTTAAGATGGCAGAAAATCCTAACACCTAGAATGACTAATAATATAAAAACAGACTAGGGATCAAGCAACTGCTAATTGAAAAAAGAGTGACCAGGGCTGACTATGTTCTAAAAATGGGGCGATGGTACCGCCAACTCACTACGCAAATGATGTTTAAGGGCCTATTCGACTCGGCTCTAAGGATTAGAATAAAAAAATACCTAAACCTAATGGAAAAATAGAGAACTGAATTTCAACCAACTAAAACTAATAAAAACAATAATAAAACAAAACGCACTATTCGGAATACATACCATCCTAGATACAAAAATAATACTAGACAAAGGTGGACAGAATGAGAGGTAAATTCTAGCCAACTAAGCCTACTATTACCCTTGTACTTAAGATGGCAGAAAATCCTAACACCTAGAATGACTAATAATATAAAAACAGACAACCGATCGAAGCAACTGCTAATTGAAAAAAGAGTGACCAGGGCTGACTATGTTCTAAAAATGGGGAGATGGTACCGCCAACTCACTACTCAAATGATGATTAAGGGTCTATTTGACTTGACTCTAAGGATTACAGTATAAAATAACTAAACCTAATGGAGAAATAGAGTACTGAATTTCAGCCAACTAATACTAACAAAAACAAGAAAGAAAAAAAAACGCACTAATCGGATTACTGTCCATCTTAGATACAAAAAGAATACTCCTCAAAGTTGGACAGAACGAGAAGTAAATTCTAGCCAACTAAGACTACCATTATCCTTGTACTTAAGATGACAGAAAATCCTAACACCTATAATGGACTAATAATATAAAATCAGACAATGAATCAAACCAACTGCCAATTGAAAAAAGAGTACCAGGGCTGACTATGTTCTAAAAATGGGGAGACGGTACCGCAAACTCACTACGCAAAGGATGATTAAGGGCCTATTCGACTTGACTCTAAAGTTGGTACCGCTACCTCACTATTCAAATGAAGATTAAAGACCTGATCAACTTAACTCTTAAGTATTACAATAAAAAAATACCTAAACCTAATGGAGAAATAGAGACCTGAATATCAACACACTAAAACTAACTAAAACAAAAATAAAACAAAACACACTATTAGATACATACCATCCTAGATACAAAAATAATACTAGACAAAGTTGGACAGAATTAGAGGTAAATTCTGGCCTACTAAGACTACTATTATCCTTGTACTTAAGAGGACAGAAAATCCTAACACCTATAATGACTAATAATATAAAATCAGACAATGAATCAAACCAACTGCCAATTGAAAAAAGAGTACCAGGGCTGACTATGTTCTAAAAATGGGGAGATGGTACCGCCAACTAACTACTCAAATGATGATTAAGGGTCTATTTGACTAGACTCTAAGGATTACAGTATAAAATAACTAAACCTAATGGAGAAATAGAGTACTGCTTTTCAACCAACTAAAAATAACCAAAACAAGTAGAAAAAAAAACGCACTAATCGGATTACTGTCCATCTTAGATACAAAAAGAATACTCATCAAAGTTGGTCAGAACGAGAGGTATATTCTAGCCAACTAAGACTACTATTATCCTTGTACTTAAGATGGCAGAAAATCCTAACACCTAGAATGACTAATAATATAAAAACAGACAACGGATCGAAGCAAATGCTAATTGAAAAAAGAGTACCAGGGCTGACTATGTTCTAAAAATGGGGAGATGGTACCGCCAACTAACTACTCAAATGATGATTAAGGGTCTATTTGACTAGACTCTAAGGATTACAGTATAAAATAACTAAACCTAATGGAGAAATAGAGTACTGCATTTCAACCAACTAATACTAACAAAAACAAGAAAAAAAAAAAAAGCACTAATCGGATTACTGTCCATCTTAGATACAAAAAGAATACTCCTCAAAGTTGGTCAGAAAGAGAGGTAAATTCTAGCCAACTAAGACTACTATTATCCTTGTACTTAAGATGGCAGAAAATCCTAACACCTAGAATGACTAATAATATAAAAACAGACAACGGATCGAAGCAAATGCTAATTGAAGAAAGAGTGATCAGGGCTGACTAAGTTCTAAAAATGGGGAGATGGTACCGCCAACTCACTACGCAAATGATGATTAAGGGCCTATTCGATTCGACTTCAAAGGTGGTACCGCTACCTCACTATTCAAATGAAGATTATAGACCTGATCAACTTAACTCTAAGTATTACAATAAAAAAATACCTAAACCCCCAGGAGAAATAGAGAACTGAATTTCAACCAACTAAAAATAACCAAAACAAGAAGAAAAAAAACAGCAATATTCGGAATACATACCATCCTTGAAACAAAAAGAATACTAGACAAAGTTGGACAGAACGAGATGTAATTCTGGCCAACTAAGTCTACTAAAACCCATGTACTTAAGATAGCAGAAAATCCTAACACCTAGAATGACTAATAATATAAAAACAGACAAGGGATCAAGCAACTGCTAATTGAAAAAAGAGTGACCAGGGCTGACTATGTTCTAAAAATGGGGCGATGGTACCGCCAACTCACTACGCAAATGATGTATAAGGGCCTATTCGACTCGGCTCTAAGGATTAGAATAAAAAAATACCTAAACCTAATGGAAAAATAGAAAACTGAATTTCAACCAACTAAAACTAATAAAAACAATAATAAAAAAAAACGCACTATTCAGAATACATACCATCCTAGATACAAAAAGAATACTCATCAAAGTTGGACAGAACGAGAGGTAAATTCTAGCCAACTAAGACTATTATTATCCTTGTACTTAAGATGACAGAAAATCCTAACACCTATAATGACTAATAATATAAAATCAGACAATGAATCAAACCAACTTCCAATTGAAAAAAGATTACCAGGGCTGACTATGTTCTAAAAATGGGGAGATGGTACCGCCAACTCACTATTCAAATGATGATTAAGGGTCTATTTGACTAGACTCTAAGGATTACAGTATAAAATAACTAAACCTAATGGAGAAATAGAGTACTGCATTTCAACCAACTAAAAATAACCAAAACAAGTAGAAAAAAACCAGCAATATTCGGAATACATACCATCCTAGATACAAAAATAATACTCGTCAAAGTTGGACAGAACGAGAGGTAAATTCTAGCCAACTAAGACTACTATTATCCTTGTACTTAAGATGACAGAAAATCCTAACACCTAGAATGAATAATAATATAAAATCAGACAAAGGATCAAAGCAACTGCTAATTGAAAAAAGAGTACCAGGGTTGACTATGTTCTAAAAATGGGGAGATGGTACCGCCAACTAACTACTCAAATGATGATTAAGGGTCTATTTGACTAGACTCTAAGGATTACAGTATAAAATAACTAAACCTAATGGAGAAATAGAGTACTGCATTTCAACCAACTAAAAATAACCAAAACAAGTAGAAAAAAACCAGCAATATTCGGAATACATACCATCCTAGATACAAAAATAATACTCGTCAAAGTTGGACAGAACGAGAGGTAAATTCTAGCCAACTAAGACTACTATTATCCTTGTACTTAAGATGACAGAAAATCCTAACACCTATAATGACTAATAATATAAAATCAGACAATGAATCAAACCAACTGCCAATTGAAAAAAGAGTACCAGGGCTGACTATGTTCTAAAAATGGGGAGATGGTACCGCCAACTCACTACTAAAATGATGATTAAGGGTCTATTTGACTAGACTCTAAGGATTACAGTATAAAATAACTAAACCTAATGGAGAAATAGAGTACTGCATTTCAACCAACTAAAAATAACCAAAACAAGTAGAAAAAAAACAGCAATATTCGGAATACATACCATCCTAGATACAAAAATAATACTCGTCAAAGTTGGACAGAACGAGAGGTAAATTCTAGCCAACTAAGACTACTATTATCCTTGTACTTAAGATGACAGAAAATCCTAACACCTATAATGACTAATAATATAAAATCAGACAATGAATCAAACCAACTGCCAATTGAAAAAAGAGTACCAGGGCTGACTATGTTCTAAAAATGGGGAGATGGTACCGCCAACTCACTACTAAAATGATGATTAAGGGTCTATTTGACTAGACTCTAAGGATTACAGTATAAAATAACTAAACCTAATGGAGAAATAGAGAACTGCATTTCAACCAACTAAAAATAACCAAAACCAGCAATATTCGGAATACATACTAAGTTCTAAAAATGGGGACATGGTACCGCCAACTCACTACGCAAATGATGATTAAGGGCCTATTCGATTCGACTCTAAAGGTGGTACCGCTACCTCACTATTCAAATGAAGATTAAAGACCTGATCAACTTAACTTTAAGTATTACAATAAAAAAATACCTAAACCCCCTGGAGAAATAGAGAACTGAATTTCAACCAACCAAAAATAACCAAAACAAGAAGAAAAAAAACAGCAATATTCGGAATACATACCATCTTTGAAACAAAAAGAATACTAGACAAAGTTGGACAGAACGAGATGTAATTCTGGCCAACTAAGTCTACTATAACCCTTGTACATAAGATAGCAGAAAATCCTAACACCTAGAATGACTAATAATATAAAAACAGACAAGGGATCAAGCAACTGCTAATTGAAAAAAGAGTGACCAGGGCTGACTATGTTCTAAAAATGGGGCGATGGTACCGCCAACTCACTACGCAAATGATGTTTAAGGGACTATTCGACTCGGCTCTAAGGATTAGAATAAAAAAATACCTAAACCTAATGGAAAAATAGGGAACTGAATTTCAACCAACTAAAACTAACAAAAACAATAATAAAACAAAACGCACTATACGGAATACATACCATCCTAGATACAAAAAGAATACTCCTCAAAGTTGGTCAGAAAAAGAGGTAAATTCTAGCCAACTAAGACTACTATTATCCTTGTACTTAAGATGGCAGAAAATCCTAACACCTAGAATGACTAATAATATAAAAACAGACAACGGATCGAAGCAAATGCTAATTGAAAAAAGAGTACCAGGGCTGACTATGTTCTAAAAATGGGGAGATGGTACCGCCAACTAACTACTCAAATGATGATTAAGGGTCTATTTGACTAGACTCTAAGGATTACAGTATAAAATAACTAAACCTAATGGAGAAATAGAGTACTGCATTTCAACCAACTAATACTAACAAAAACAAGAAAAAAAAAAAAAAGCACTAATCGGATTACTGTCCATCTTAGATACAAAAAGAATACTCCTCAAAGTTGGTCAGAAAGACAGGTAAATTCTAGCCAACTAAGACTACTATTATCCTTGTACTTAAGATGGCAGAAAATCCTAACATCTAGAATGACTAATAATATAAAAACAGACAACGGATCGAAGCAAATGCTAATTGAAGAAAGAGTGATCAGGGCTGACTAAGTTCTAAAAATGGGGAGATGGTACCGCCAACTCACTACGCAAATGATGATTAAGGGCCTATTCGATTCGACTTCAAAGGTGGTACCGCTACCTCACTATTCAAATGAAGATTATAGACCTGATCAACTTAACTCTAAGTATTACAATAAAAAAATACCTAAACCCCCAGGAGAAATAGAGAACTGAATTTCAACCCATTAAAAATAACCAAAACAAGAAGAAAAAAAACAGCAATATTCGGAATACATACCATCCTTGAAACAAAAAGAATACTAGACAAAGTTGGACAGAACGAGATGTAATTCTGGCCAACTAAGTCTACTAAAACCCATGTACTTAAGATAGCAGAAAATCCTAACACCTAGAATGACTAATAATATAAAAACAGACAAGGGATCAAGCAACTGCTAATTGAAAAAAGAGTACCAGGGCTGACTATGTTCTAAAAATGGGGAGATGGTACCGCCAACCCACTACTCAAATGATGATTAAGGGTCTATTTGACTAGACTCTAAGGATTACAGTATAAAATAACTAAACCTAATGGAGAAATAGAGTACTGCATTTCAACCAACTAAAAATAACCAAAACAAGTAGAAAAAAAACAGTAATATTCGGAATACATACCATCCTAGATACAAAAATAATACTCGTCAAAGTTGGACAGAACGAGAGGTAAATTCTAGCCAACTAAGACTACTATTATCCTTGTACTTAAGATGACAGAAAATCCTAACACCTATAATGACTAATAATATAAAATCAGACAATGAATCAAACCAACTGCCAATTGAAAAAAAAGTACCAGGGCTGACTATGTTCTAAAAATGGGGAGATGGTACCGCCAACTCACTACTAAAATGATGATTAAGGGTCTATTTGACTAGACTCTAAGGATTACAGTATAAAATAACTAAACCTAATGGAGAAATAGAGTACTGCATTTCAACCAACTAAAAATAACCAAAACAAGTAGAAAAAAACCAGCAATATTCGGAATACATACCATCCTAGATACAAAAATAATACTCGTCAAAGTTGGACAGAACGAGAGGTAAATTCTAGCCAACTAAGACTACTATTATGCTTGTACTTAAGATGACAGAAAATCCTAACACCTAGAATGAATAATAATATAAATCAGACAAAGGATCAAAGCAACTGCTAATTGAAAAAAGAGTACCAGGGTTGACTATGTTCTAAAAATGGGGAGATGGTACCGCCAACTAACTACTCAAATGATGATTAAGGGTCTATTTGACTAGACTCTAAGGATTACAGTATAAAATAACTAAACCTAATAGAGAAATAGAGTACTGCATTTCAACCAACTAAAAATAACCAAAACAAGTAGAAAAAAAACAGCAATATTCGGAATACATACCATCCTAGATACAAAAATAATACTCGTCAAAGTTGGACAGTACGAGAGGTAAATTCTAGCCAACTAAGACTACTATTATCCTTGTACTTAAGATGACAGAAAATCCTAACACCTATAATGACTAATAATATAAAATCAGACAATGAATCAAACCAACTGCCAATAGAAAAAAGAATAACAGGGCTGACTATGCTCTAAAAATGGGGAGATGGTACCGCCAACTCACTACTCAAATGATGATTAAGGGTCTATTTGACTAGACTCTAAGGATTACAGTATAAAATAACTAAACCTAATGGAGAAATAGAGTACTGCATTTCAACCAACTAAAAATAACCAAAACAAGTAGAAAAAAAACAGCAATATTCGGAATACATACCATCCTAGATACAAAAATAATACTCGTCAAAGTTGGACAGAACGAGAGGTAAATTCTAGCCAACTAAGACTACTATTATCCTTGTACTTAAGATGACAGAAAATCCTAACACCTATAATGACTAATAATATAAAATCAGACAATGAATCAAACCAACTGCCAATAGAAAAAAGAATAACAGGGCTGACTATGCTCTAAAAATGGGGAGATGGTACTGCCAACTCACTACTCAAATGATGATTAAGGGTCTATTTGATTAGACTCTAAGGATTACAATAAAAAAATACCTAAACCTAATGGAAAAATAGGGAACTGAATTTCAACCAACTAAAACTAACAAAAACAAGAAAAAAAAAAAAAAAGCACTAATCGGATTACTGTCCATCTTAGATACAAAAAGAATACTCCTCAAAGTTGGTCAGAAGGAGAGGTAAATTCTAGCCAACTAAGACTACTATTATCCTTGTACTTAAGATGGCAGAAAATCCTAACACCTAGAATGACTAATAATATAATATCAGACAATGAATCAAACCAACTGCCAATTGAAAAAAGAGTACCAGGGCTGACTATGTTCTAAAAATGGGGAGATGGTACCGCCAACTCACTACTCAAATGATGATTAAGGGTCTATTTGACTAGACTCTAAGGATTACAGTATAAAATAACTAAACCTAATGGAGAAATAGAGTACTGCATTTCAACCAACTAAAAATAACCAAAACAAGTAGAAAAAAAACAGTAATATTCGGAATACATACCATCCTAGATACAAAAATAATACTCGTCAAAGTTGGACAGAACGAGAGGTAAATTCTAGCCAACTAAGACTACTATTATCATTGTACTTAAGATGACAGAAAATCCTAACACCTATAATGACTAATAATATAAAATCAGACAATGAATCAAACCAACTACCAATTGAAAAAAGAGTACCAGGGCTGACTATGTTCTAAAAATGGGGAGATGGTACCGCCAACTCACTACTAAAATGATGATTAAGGGTCTATTTGACTAGACTCTAAGGATTACAGTATAAAATAACTAAACCTAATGGAGAAATAGAGTACTGCATTTCAACCAACTAAAACTAACAAAAACAATAATAAAACAAAACGCACTATTCAGAATACATACCACCCTAGATACAAAAAGAATACTCGTCAAAGTTGGTCAGAACGAGAGGTAAATTCTAGCCAACTAAGACTACTATTATCCTTGTACTTAAGATGGCAGAAAATCCTAACACCTAGAATGACTAATAATATAAAAACAGACAACGGATCAAACCAACTGCCAATTGAAAAAAGAGTACCAGGGCTGACTATGTTTTAAAAATGGGGAGATGGTACCGCCAACTCACTACGCAAATGATGTTTAAGGGCCTATTCGACTCGGCTCTAAGGATTAGAATAAAAAAATACCTAAACCTAATGGAAAAATAGAGAACTGAATTTCAACCAACTAAAACTAATAAAAACAATAATAAAACAAAACGCACTATTCGGAATACATACCATCCTAGATACAAAAATAATACTAGACAAAGGTGGACAGAATGAGAGGTAAATTCTAGCCAACTAAGACTACTATTACCCTTCTACTTAAGATGGCAGAAAATCCTAACACCTAGAATGACTAATAATATAAAAACAGACAACCGATCGAAGCAACTGCTAATTGAAAAAAGAGTGACCAGGGCTGACTATGTTCTAAAAATGGGGAGATGGTACCGCCAACTCACTACTCAAATGATGATTAAGGGTCTATTTGACTTGACTCTAAGGATTACAGTATAAAATAACTAAACCTAATGGAGAAATAGAGTACTGAATTTCAGCCAACTAATACTAACAAAAACAAGAAAGAAAAAAAAACGCACTAATCGGATTACTGTCCATCTTAGATACAAAAAGAATACTCCTCAAAGTTGGACAGAACGAGAAGTAAATTCTAGCCAACTAAGACTACTATTATCCTTGTACTTAAGATGACAGAAAATCCTAACACCTATAATGGACTAATAATATAAAATCAGACAATGAATCAAACCAACTGCCAATTGAAAAAAGAGTACCAGGGCTGACTATGTTCTAAAAATGGGGAGACGGTACCGCAAACTCACTACGCAAAGGATGATTAAGGGCCTATTCGACTTGACTCTAAAGTTGGTACCGCTACCTCACTATTCAAATGAAGATTAAAGACCTGATCAACTTAACTCTTAAGTATTACAATAAAAAAATACCTAAACCTAATGGAGAAATAGAGACCTGAATATCAACACACTAAAACTAACTAAAACAAAAATAAAACAAAACACACTATTAGATACATACCATCCTAGATACAAAAATAATACTAGACAAAGTTGGACAGAATTAGAGGTAAATTCTGGCCTACTAAGACTACTATTATCCTTGTACTTAAGAGGACAGAAAATCCTAACACCTATAATGACTAATAATATAAAATCAGACAATGAATCAAACCAACTGCCAATTGAAAAAAGAGTACCAGGGCTGACTATGTTCTAAAAATGGGGAGATGGTACCGCCAACTAACTACTCAAATGATGATTAAGGGTCTATTTGACTAGACTCTAAGGATTACAGTATAAAATAACTAAACCTAATGGAGAAATAGAGTACTGCTTTTCAACCAACTAAAAATAACCAAAACAAGTAGAAAAAAAAACGCACTAATCGGATTACTGTCCATCTTAGATACAAAAAGAATACTCATCAAAGTTGGTCAGAACGAGAGGTATATTCTAGCCAACTAAGACTACTATTATCCTTGTACTTAAGATGGCAGAAAATCCTAAAACCTAGAATGACTAATAATATAAAAACAGACAACGGATCGAAGCAAATGCTAATTGAAAAAAGAGTACCAGGGCTGACTATGTTCTAAAAATGGGGAGATGGTACCGCCA
The DNA here is from genome assembly GCA_964056705.1 of Troilus luridus. Taxonomy (NCBI): domain Eukaryota; kingdom Metazoa; phylum Arthropoda; class Insecta; order Hemiptera; family Pentatomidae; genus Troilus; species Troilus luridus. The sequence continues at coordinate 180,082,342 of OZ057412.1, forward strand.
ACTAACTACTCAAATGATGATTAAGGGTCTATTTGACTAGACTCTAAGGATTACAGTATAAAATAACTAAACCTAATGGAGAAATAGAGTACTGCATTTCAACCAACTAATACTAACAAAAACAAGAAAAAAAAAAAAAGCACTAATCGGATTACTGTCCATCTTAGATACAAAAAGAATACTCCTCAAAGTTGGTCAGAAAGAGAGGTAAATTCTAGCCAACTAAGACTACTATTATCCTTGTACTTAAGATGGCAGAAAATCCTAACACCTAGAATGACTAATAATATAAAAACAGACAACGGATCGAAGCAAATGCTAATTGAAGAAAGAGTGATCAGGGCTGACTAAGTTCTAAAAATGGGGAGATGGTACCGCCAACTCACTACGCAAATGATGATTAAGGGCCTATTCGATTCGACTTCAAAGGTGGTACCGCTACCTCACTATTCAAATGAAGATTATAGACCTGATCAACTTAACTCTAAGTATTACAATAAAAAAATACCTAAACCCCCAGGAGAAATAGAGAACTGAATTTCAACCAACTAAAAATAACCAAAACAAGAAGAAAAAAAACAGCAATATTCGGAATACATACCATCCTTGAAACAAAAAGAATACTAGACAAAGTTGGACAGAACGAGATGTAATTCTGGCCAACTAAGTCTACTAAAACCCATGTACTTAAGATAGCAGAAAATCCTAACACCTAGAATGACTAATAATATAAAAACAGACAAGGGATCAAGCAACTGCTAATTGAAAAAAGAGTGACCAGGGCTGACTATGTTCTAAAAATGGGGCGATGGTACCGCCAACTCACTACGCAAATGATGATTAAGGGTCTTTTTGACTAGACTCTAAGGATTACAGTATAAAATAACTAAACCTAATGGAGAAATAGAGTACTGCATTTCAACCAACTAAAAATAACCAAAACAAGTAGAAAAAAACCAGCAATATTCGGAATACATACCATCCTAGATACAAAAATAATACTCGTCAAAGTTGGACAGAACGAGAGGTAAATTCTAGCCAACTAAGACTACTATTATCCTTGTACTTAAGATGACAGAAAATCCTAACACCTAGAATGAATAATAATATAAAATCAGACAAAGGATCAAAGCAACTGCTAATTGAAAAAAGAGTACCAGGGTTGACTATGTTCTAAAAATGGGGAGATGGTACCGCCAACTAACTACTCAAATGATGATTAAGGGTCTATTTGACTAGACTCTAAGGATTACAGTATAAAATAACTAAACCTAATGGAGAAATAGAGTACTGCATTTCAACCAACTAAAAATAACCAAAACAAGTAGAAAAAAACCAGCAATATTCGGAATACATACCATCCTAGATACAAAAATAATACTCGTCAAAGTTGGACAGAACGAGAGGTAAATTCTAGCCAACTAAGACTACTATTATCCTTGTACTTAAGATGACAGAAAATCCTAACACCTATAATGACTAATAATATAAAATCAGACAATGAATCAAACCAACTGCCAATTGAAAAAAGAGTACCAGGGCTGACTATGTTCTAAAAATGGGGAGATGGTACCGCCAACTCACTACTAAAATGATGATTAAGGGTCTATTTGACTAGACTCTAAGGATTACAGTATAAAATAACTAAACCTAATGGAGAAATAGAGTACTGCATTTCAACCAACTAAAAATAACCAAAACAAGTAGAAAAAAAACAGCAATATTCGGAATACATACCATCCTAGATACAAAAATAATACTCGTCAAAGTTGGACAGAACGAGAGGTAAATTCTAGCCAACTAAGACTACTATTATCCTTGTACTTAAGATGACAGAAAATCCTAACACCTATAATGACTAATAATATAAAATCAGACAATGAATCAAACCAACTGCCAATTGAAAAAAGAGTACCAGGGCTGACTATGTTCTAAAAATGGGGAGATGGTACCGCCAACTCACTACTAAAATGATGATTAAGGGTCTATTTGACTAGACTCTAAGGATTACAGTATAAAATAACTAAACCTAATGGAGAAATAGAGTACTGCATTTCAACCAACTAAAAATAACCAAAACAAGTAGAAAAAAACCAGCAATATTCGGAATACATACCATCCTAGATACAAAAATAATACTCGTCAAAGTTGGACAGAACGAGAGGTAAATTCTAGCCAACTAAGACTACTATTATCCTTGTACTTAAGATGACAGAAAATCCTAACACCTAGAATGAATAATAATATAAAATCAGACAAAGGATCAAAGCAACTGCTAATTGAAAAAAGAGTACCAGGGTTGACTATGTTCTAAAAATGGGGAGATGGTACCGCCAACTAACTACTCAAATGATGATTAAGGGTCTATTTGACTAGACTCTAAGGATTACAGTATAAAATAACTAAACCTAATGGAGAAATAGAGTACTGCATTTCAACCAACTAAAAATAACCAAAACAAGTAGAAAAAAACCAGCAATATTCGGAATACATACCATCCTAGATACAAAAATAATACTCGTCAAAGTTGGACAGAACGAGAGGTAAATTCTAGCCAACTAAGACTACTATTATCCTTGTACTTAAGATGACAGAAAATCCTAACACCTATAATGACTAATAATATAAAATCAGACAATGAATCAAACCAACTGCCAATTGAAAAAAGAGTACCAGGGCTGACTATGTTCTAAAAATGGGGAGATGGTACCGCCAACTCACTACTAAAATGATGATTAAGGGTCTATTTGACTAGACTCTAAGGATTACAGTATAAAATAACTAAACCTAATGGAGAAATAGAGTACTGCATTTCAACCAACTAAAAATAACCAAAACAAGTAGAAAAAAACCAGCAATATTCGGAATACATACCATCCTAGATACAAAAATAATACTCGTCAAAGTTGGACAGAACGAGAGGTAAATTCTAGCCAACTAAGACTACTATTATGCTTGTACTTAAGATGACAGAAAATCCTAACACCTAGAATGAATAATAATATAAATCAGACAAAGGATCAAAGCAACTGCTAATTGAAAAAAGAGTACCAGGGTTGACTATGTTCTAAAAATGGGGAGATGGTACCGCCAACTAACTACTCAAATGATGATTAAGGGTCTATTTGACTAGACTCTAAGGATTACAGTATAAAATAACTAAACCTAATAGAGAAATAGAGTACTGCATTTCAACCAACTAAAAATAACCAAAACAAGTAGAAAAAAAACAGCAATATTCGGAATACATACCATCCTAGATACAAAAATAATACTCGTCAAAGTTGGACAGAACGAGAGGTAAATTCTAGCCAACTAAGACTACTATTATCCTTGTACTTAAGATGACAGAAAATCCTAACACCTATAATGACTAATAATATAAAATCAGACAATGAATCAAACCAACTGCCAATAGAAAAAAGAATAACAGGGCTGACTATGCTCTAAAAATGGGGAGATGGTACCGCCAACTCACTACTCAAATGATGATTAAGGGTCTATTTGACTAGACTCTAAGGATTACAATAAAAAAATACCTAAACCTAATGGAAAAATAGGGAACTGAATTTCAACCAACTAAAACTAACAAAAACAAGAAAAAAAAAAAAAAAGCACTAATCGGATTACTGTCCATCTTAGATACAAAAAGAATACTCCTCAAAGTTGGTCAGAAGGAGAGGTAAATTCTAGCCAACTAAGACTACTATTATCCTTGTACTTAAGATGGCAGAAAATCCTAACACCTAGAATGACTAATAATATAATATCAGACAATGAATCAAACCAACTGCCAATTGAAAAAAGAGTACCAGGGCTGACTATGTTCTAAAAATGGGGAGATGGTACCGCCAACTCACTACTCAAATGATGATTAAGGGTCTATTTGACTAGACTCTAAGGATTACAGTATAAAATAACTAAACCTAATGGAGAAATAGAGTACTGCATTTCAACCAACTAAAAATAACCAAAACAAGTAGAAAAAAAACAGTAATATTCGGAATACATACCATCCTAGATACAAAAATAATACTCGTCAAAGTTGGACAGAACGAGAGGTAAATTCTAGCCAACTAAGACTACTATTATCCTTGTACTTAAGATGACAGAAAATCCTAACACCTATAATGACTAATAATATAAAATCAGACAATGAATCAAACCAACTACCAATTGAAAAAAGAGTACCAGGGCTGACTATGTTCTAAAAATGGGGAGATGGTACCGCCAACTCACTACTAAAATGATGATTAAGGGTCTATTTGACTAGACTCTAAGGATTACAGTATAAAATAACTAAACCTAATGGAGAAATAGAGTACTGCATTTCAACCAACTAAAAATAACCAAAACAAGTAGAAAAAAAACAGCAATATTCGGAATACATACCATCCTAGATACAAAAATAATACTCGTCAAAGTTGGACAGAACGAGAGGTAAATTCTAGCCAACTAAGACTACTATTATCCTTGTACTTAAGATGACAGAAAATCCTAACACCTATAATGACTAATAATATAAAATCAGACAATGAATCAAACCAACTGCCAATAGAAAAAAGAATAACAGGGCTGACTATGCTCTAAAAATGGGGAGATGGTACTGCCAACTCACTACTCAAATGATGATTAAGGGTCTATTTGATTAGACTCTAAGGATTACAATAAAAAAATACCTAAACCTAATGGAAAAATAGGGAACTGAATTTCAACCAACTAAAACTAACAAAAACAAGAAAAAAAAAAAAAAAGCACTAATCGGATTACTGTCCATCTTAGATACAAAAAGAATACTCCTCAAAGTTGGTCAGAAGGAGAGGTAAATTCTAGCCAACTAAGACTACTATTATCCTTGTACTTAAGATGGCAGAAAATCCTAACACCTAGAATGACTAATAATATAATATCAGACAATGAATCAAACCAACTGCCAATTGAAAAAAGAGTACCAGGGCTGACTATGTTCTAAAAATGGGGAGATGGTACCGCCAACTCACTACTCAAATGATGATTAAGGGTCTATTTGACTAGACTCTAAGGATTACAGTATAAAATAACTAAACCTAATGGAGAAATAGAGTACTGCATTTCAACCAACTAAAAATAACCAAAACAAGTAGAAAAAAAACAGTAATATTCGGAATACATACCATCCTAGATACAAAAATAATACTCGTCAAAGTTGGACAGAACGAGAGGTAAATTCTAGCCAACTAAGACTACTATTATCCTTGTACTTAAGATGACAGAAAATCCTAACACCTATAATGACTAATAATATAAAATCAGACAATGAATCAAACCAACTACCAATTGAAAAAAGAGTACCAGGGCTGACTATGTTCTAAAAATGGGGAGATGGTACCGCCAACTCACTACTAAAATGATGATTAAGGGTCTATTTGACTAGACTCTAAGGATTACAGTATAAAATAACTAAACCTAATGGAGAAATAGAGTACTGCATTTCAACCAACTAAAACTAACAAAAACAATAATAAAACAAAACGCACTATTCAGAATACATACCATCCTAGATACAAAAAGAATACTCGTCAAAGTTGGTCAGAACGAGAGGTAAATTCTAGCCAACTAAGACTACTATTATCCTTGTACTTAAGATGGCAGAAAATCCTAACACCTAGAATGACTAATAATATAAAAACAGACAACGGATCAAACCAACTGCCAATTGAAAAAAGAGTACCAGGGCTGACTATGTTTTAAAAATGGGGAGATGGTACCGCCAACTCACTACTCAAATGATGATTAAGGGTCTATTTGACTAGACTCTAAGGATTACAGTATAAAATAACTAAACCTAATGGAGAAATAGAGTACTGAATTTCAACCAACTAATACTAACAAAAACAAGAAAGAAAAAAAAACGCACCAATCGGATTACTGTCCATCTTAGATACAAAAAGAATACTCCTCAAAGTTGGTCAGAACGAGAGGTAAATTCTAGCCAACTAAGACTACTATTATCCTTGTACTTAAGATGACAGAAAATCCTAACACCTATAATGACTAATAATATAAAATCAGACAAAGGATCAAAGCAACTGCTAATTGAAAAAAGAGTACCAGGGTTGACTATGTTCTAAAAATGGGGAGATGGTACCGCCAACTAACTACTCAAATGATGATTAAGGGTCTATTTGACTAGACTCTAAGGATTACAGTATAAAATAACTAAACCTAATGGAGAAATAGAGTACTACATTTCAACCAACTAAAAATAACCAAAACAAGTAGAAAAAAACCAGCAATATTCGGAATACATACCATCCTAGATACAAAAATAATACTCGTCAAAGTTGGACAGAACGAGAGGTAAATTCTAGCCAACTAAGACTACTATTATCCTTGTACTTAAGATGACAGAAAATCCTAACACCTATAATGACTAATAATATAAAATCAGACAATGAATCAAACCAACTGCCAATAGAAAAAAGAATAACAGGGCTGACTATGCTCTAAAAATGGGGAGATGGTACTGCCAACTCACTACTCAAATGATGATTAAGGGTCTATTTGATTAGACTCTAAGGATTACAATAAAAAAATACCTAAACCTAATGGAAAAATAGGGAACTGAATTTCAACCAACTAAAACTAACAAAAACAAGAAAAAAAAAAAAAAAGCACTAATCGGATTACTGTCCATCTTAGATACAAAAAGAATACTCCTCAAAGTTGGTCAGAAGGAGAGGTAAATTCTAGCCAACTAAGACTACTATTATCCTTGTACTTAAGATGGCAGAAAATCCTAACACCTAGAATGACTAATAATATAATATCAGACAATGAATCAAACCAACTGCCAATTGAAAAAAGAGTACCAGGGCTGACTATGTTCTAAAAATGGGGAGATGGTACCGCCAACTCACTACTCAAATGATGATTAAGGGTCTATTTGACTAGACTCTAAGGATTACAGTATAAAATAACTAAACCTAATGGAGAAATAGAGTACTGCATTTCAACCAACTAAAAATAACCAAAACAAGTAGAAAAAAAACAGTAATATTCGGAATACATACCATCCTAGATACAAAAATAATACTCGTCAAAGTTGGACAGAACGAGAGGTAAATTCTAGCCAACTAAGACTACTATTATCCTTGTACTTAAGATGACAGAAAATCCTAACACCTATAATGACTAATAATATAAAATCAGACAATGAATCAAACCAACTACCAATTGAAAAAAGAGTACCAGGGCTGACTATGTTCTAAAAATGGGGAGATGGTACCGCCAACTCACTACTAAAATGATGATTAAGGGTCTATTTGACTAGACTCTAAGGATTACAGTATAAAATAACTAAACCTAATGGAGAAATAGAGTACTGCATTTCAACCAACTAAAACTAACAAAAACAATAATAAAACAAAACGCACTATTCAGAATACATACCATCCTAGATACAAAAAGAATACTCGTCAAAGTTGGTCAGAACGAGAGGTAAATTCTAGCCAACTAAGACTACTATTATCCTTGTACTTAAGATGGCAGAAAATCCTAACACCTAGAATGACTAATAATATAAAAACAGACAACGGATCAAACCAACTGCCAATTGAAAAAAGAGTACCAGGGCTGACTATGTTTTAAAAATGGGGAGATGGTACCGCCAACTCACTACTCAAATGATGATTAAGGGTCTATTTGACTAGACTCTAAGGATTACAGTATAAAATAACTAAACCTAATGGAGAAATAGAGTACTGAATTTCAACCAACTAATACTAACAAAAACAAGAAAGAAAAAAAAACGCACCAATCGGATTACTGTCCATCTTAGATACAAAAAGAATACTCCTCAAAGTTGGTCAGAACGAGAGGTAAATTCTAGCCAACTAAGACTACTATTATCCTTGTACTTAAGATGACAGAAAATCCTAACACCTATAATGACTAATAATATAAAATCAGACAAAGGATCAAAGCAACTGCTAATTGAAAAAAGAGTACCAGGGTTGACTATGTTCTAAAAATGGGGAGATGGTACCGCCAACTAACTACTCAAATGATGATTAAGGGTCTATTTGACTAGACTCTAAGGATTACAGTATAAAATAACTAAACCTAATGGAGAAATAGAGTACTACATTTCAACCAACTAAAAATAACCAAAACAAGTAGAAAAAAACCAGCAATATTCGGAATACATACCATCCTAGATACAAAAATAATACTCGTCAAAGTTGGACAGAACGAGAGGTAAATTCTAGCCAACTAAGACTACTATTATCCTTGTACTTAAGATGACAGAAAATCCTAACACCTATAATGACTAATAATATAAAATCAGACAATGAATCAAACCAACTGCCAATAGAAAAAAGAATAACAGGGCTGACTATGCTCTAAAAATGGGGAGATGGTACTGCCAACTCACTACTCAAATGATGATTAAGGGTCTATTTGATTAGACTCTAAGGATTACAATAAAAAAATACCTAAACCTAATGGAAAAATAGGGAACTGAATTTCAACCAACTAAAACTAACAAAAACAAGAAAAAAAAAAAAAAAGCACTAATCGGATTACTGTCCATCTTAGATACAAAAAGAATACTCCTCAAAGTTGGTCAGAAGGAGAGGTAAATTCTAGCCAACTAAGACTACTATTATCCTTGTACTTAAGATGGCAGAAAATCCTAACACCTAGAATGACTAATAATATAATATCAGACAATGAATCAAACCAACTGCCAATTGAAAAAAGAGTACCAGGGCTGACTAGGTTCTAAAAATGGGGAGATGGTACCGCCAACTCACTACTCAAATGATGATTAAGGGTCTATTTGACTAGACTCTAAGGATTACAGTATAAAATAACTAAACCTAATGGAGAAATAGAGTACTGCATTTCAACCAACTAAAACTAATAAAAACAATAATAAAACAAAACGCACTATTCAGAATACATACCATCCTAGATACAAAAAGAATACTCGTCAAAGTTGGTCAGAACGAGAGGTAAATTCTAGCCAACTAAGACTACTATTATCCTTGTACTTAAGATGACAGAAAATCCTAACACCTATAATGACTAATAATATAAAATCAGACAATGAATCAAACCAACTGCCAATTGAAAAAAGAGTACCAGGGCTGACTATGTTCTAAAAATGGGGAGATGGTACCGCCAACTCACTACTAAAATGATGATTAAGGGTCTATTTGACTAGACTCTAAGGACTACAGTATAAAATAACGAAACCTAATGGAGAAATAGAGTACTGCATTTCAACCAACTAAAAATAACCAAAACAAGTAGAAAAAAACCAGCAATATTCGGAATACATACCATCCTAGATACAAAAATAATACTCGTCAAAGTTGGACAGAACGAGAGGTAAATTCTAGCCAACTAAGACTACTATTATCCTTGTACTTAAGATGACAGAAAATCCTAACACCTAGAATGAATAATAATATAAAATCAGACAAAGGATCAAAGCAACTGCTAATTGAAAAAAGAGTACCAGGGTTGACTATGTTCTAAAAATGGGGAGATGGTACCGCCAACTAACTACTCAAATGATGATTAAGGGTCTATTTGACTAGACTCTAAGGATTACAGTATAAAATAACTAAACCTAATGGAGAAATAGAGAACTGAATTTCAACCAACCAAAAATAACCAAAACAAGAAGAAAAAAAACAGCAATATTCGGAATACATACCATCCTTGAAACAAAAAGAATACTAGACAAAGTTGGACAGAACGAGAGGTAAATTCTAGCCAACTAAGACTACTATTATCCTTGTACTTAAGATGACAGAAAATCCTAACACCTAGAATGAATAATAATATAAAATCAGACAATGAATCAAACCAACTGCCAATTGAAAAAAGAGTACCAGGGCTGACTATGTTCTAAAAATGGGGAGATGGTACCGCCAACTCACTACTCAAATGATGATTAAGGGTCTATTTGACTAGACTCTAAGGATTACAGTATAAAATAACTAAACCTAATGGAGAAATAGAGTACTGCATTTCAACCAACTAAAACTAATAAAAACAATAATAAAACAAAACGCACTATTCAGAATACATACCATCCTAGATACAAAAAGAATACTCGTCAAAGTTGGTCAGAACGAGAGGTAAATTCTAGCCAACTAAGACTACTATTATCCTTGTACTTAAGATGACAGAAAATCCTAACACCTATAATGACTAATAATATAAAATCAGACAATGAATCAAACCAACTGCCAATAGAAAAAAGAATAACAGGGCTGACTATGCTCTAAAAATGGGGAGATGGTACCGCCAACTCACTACTCAAATGATGATTAAGGGTCTATTTGACTAGACTCTAAGGATTACAATAAAAAAATACCTAAACCTAATGGAAAAATAGGGAACTGAATTTCAACCAACTAAAACTAACAAAAACAAGAAAAAAAAAAAAAAAGCACTAATCGGATTACTGTCCATCTTAGATACAAAAAGAATACTCCTCAAAGTTGGTCAGAAGGAGAGGTAAATTCTAGCCAACTAAGACTACTATTATCCTTGTACTTAAGATGGCAGAAAATCCTAACACCTAGAATGACTAATAATATAATATCAGACAATGAATCAAACCAACTGCCAATTGAAAAAAGAGTACCAGGGCTGACTATGTTCTAAAAATGGGGAGATGGTACCGCCAACTCACTACTCAAATGATGATTAAGGGTCTATTTGACTAGACTCTAAGGATTACAGTATAAAATAACTAAACCTAATGGAGAAATAGAGTACTGCATTTCAACCAACTAAAAATAACCAAAACAAGTAGAAAAAAAACAGTAATATTCGGAATACATACCATCCTAGATACAAAAATAATACTCGTCAAAGTTGGACAGAACGAGAGGTAAATTCTAGCCAACTAAGACTACTATTATCCTTGTACTTAAGATGACAGAAAATCCTAACACCTATAATGACTAATAATATAAAATCAGACAATGAATCAAACCAACTACCAATTGAAAAAAGAGTACCAGGGCTGACTATGTTCTAAAAATGGGGAGATGGTACCGCCAACTCACTACTAAAATGATGATTAAGGGTCTATTTGACTAGACTCTAAGGATTACAGTATAAAATAACTAAACCTAATGGAGAAATAGAGTACTGCATTTCAACCAACTAAAACTAATAAAAACAATAATAAAACAAAACGCACTATTCAGAATACATACCATCCTAGATACAAAAAGAATACTCGTCAAAGTTGGTCAGAACGAGAGGTAAATTCTAGCCAACTAAGACTACTATTATCCTTGTACTTAAGATGGCAGAAAATCCTAACACCTAGAATGACTAATAATATAAAAACAGACAACGGATCAAACCAACTGCCAATTGAAAAAAGAGTACCAGGGCTGACTATGTTTTAAAAATGGGGAGATGGTACCGCCAACTCACTACTCAAATGATGATTAAGGGTCTATTTGACTAGACTCTAAGGATTACAGTATAAAATAACTAAACCTAATGGAGAAATAGAGTACTGAATTTCAACCAACTAATACTAACAAAAACAAGAAAGAAAAAAAAACGCACCAATCGGATTACTGTCCATCTTAGATACAAAAAGAATACTCCTCAAAGTTGGTCAGAACGAGAGGTAAATTCTAGCCAACTAAGACTACTATTATCCTTGTACTTAAGATGACAGAAAATCCTAACACCTATAATGACTAATAATATAAAATCAGACAAAGGATCAAAGCAACTGCTAATTGAAAAAAGAGTACCAGGGTTGACTATGTTCTAAAAATGGGGAGATGGTACCGCCAACTCACTACGCAAATGATGATTAAGGGCCTATTCGATTCGACTTCAAAGGTGGTACCGCTACCTCACTATTCAAATGAAGATTATAGACCTGATCAACTTAACTCTAAGTATTACAATAAAAAAATACCTAAACCCCCAGGAGAAATAGAGAACTGAATTTCAACCCATTAAAAATAACCAAAACAAGAAGAAAAATAACAGCAATATTCGGAATACATACCATCCTTGAAACAAAAAGAATACTAGACAAAGTTGGACAGAACGAGATGTAATTCTGGCCAACTAAGTCTACTAAAACCCATGTACTTAAGATAGCAGAAAATCCTAACACCTATAATGACTAATAATATAAAATCAGACAATGAATCAAACCAACTGCCAATTGAAAAAAGAGTACCAGGGCTGACTATGTTCTAAAAATGGGGAGATGGTACCGCCAACTCACTACTAAAATGATGATTAAGGGTCTATTTGACTAGACTCTAAGGATTACAGTATAAAATAACTAAACCTAATGGAGAAATAGAGTACTGCATTTCAACCAACTAAAAATAACCAAAACAAGTAGAAAAAAACCAGCAATATTCGGAATACATACCATCCTAGATACAAAAATAATACTCGTCAAAGTTGGACAGAACGAGAGGTAAATTCTAGCCAACTAAGACTACTATTATGCTTGTACTTAAGATGACAGAAAATCCTAACACCTAGAATGAATAATAATATAAATCAGACAAAGGATCAAAGCAACTGCTAATTGAAAAAAGAGTACCAGGGTTGACTATGTTCTAAAAATGGGGAGATGGTACCGCCAACTAACTACTCAAATGATGATTAAGGGTCTATTTGACTAGACTCTAAGGATTACAGTATAAAATAACTAAACCTAATAGAGAAATAGAGTACTGCATTTCAACCAACTAAAAATAACCAAAACAAGTAGAAAAAAAACAGCAATATTCGGAATACATACCATCCTAGATACAAAAATAATACTCGTCAAAGTTGGACAGAACGAGAGGTAAATTCTAGCCAACTAAGACTACTATTATCCTTGTACTTAAGATGACAGAAAATCCTAACACCTATAATGACTAATAATATAAAATCAGACAATGAATCAAACCAACTGCCAATAGAAAAAAGAATAACAGGGCTGACTATGCTCTAAAAATGGGGAGATGGTACCGCCAACTCACTACTCAAATGATGATTAAGGGTCTATTTGACTAGACTCTAAGGATTACAATAAAAAAATACCTAAACCTAATGGAAAAATAGGGAACTGAATTTCAACCAACTAAAACTAACAAAAACAAGAAAAAAAAAAAAAAAGCACTAATCGGATTACTGTCCATCTTAGATACAAAAAGAATACTCCTCAAAGTTGGTCAGAAGGAGAGGTAAATTCTAGCCAACTAAGACTACTATTATCCTTGTACTTAAGATGGCAGAAAATCCTAACACCTAGAATGACTAATAATATAATATCAGACAATGAATCAAACCAACTGCCAATTGAAAAAAGAGTACCAGGGCTGACTATGTTCTAAAAATGGGGAGATGGTACCGCCAACTCACTACTCAAATGATGATTAAGGGTCTATTTGACTAGACTCTAAGGATTACAGTATAAAATAACTAAACCTAATGGAGAAATAGAGTACTGCATTTCAACCAACTAAAAATAACCAAAACAAGTAGAAAAAAAACAGTAATATTCGGAATACATACCATCCTAGATACAAAAAGAATACTCGTCAAAGTTGGACAGAACGAGAGGTAAATTCTAGCCAACTAAGACTACTATTATCCTTGTACTTAAGATGACAGAAAATCCTAACACCTATAATGACTAATAATATAAAATCAGACAATGAATCAAACCAACTACCAATTGAAAAAAGAGTACCAGGGCTGACTATGTTCTAAAAATGGGGAGATGGTACCGCCAACTCACTACTCAAATGATGATTAAGGGTCTATTTGACTAGACTCTAAGGATTACAGTATAAAATAACTAAACCTAATGGAGAAATAGAGTACTGCATTTCAACCAACTAAAACTAATAAAAACAATAATAAAACAAAACGCACTATTCAGAATACATACCATCCTAGATACAAAAAGAATACTCGTCAAAGTTGGTCAGAACGAGAGGTAAATTCTAGCCAACTAAGACTACTATTATCCTTGTACTTAAGATGACATAAAATCCTAACACCTAGAATGAATAATAATATAAAATCAGACAATGAATCAAACCAACTGCCAATTGAAAAAAGAGTACCAGGGCTGACTATGTTCTAAAAATGGGGAGATGGTACCGCCAACTCACTACTCAAATGATGATTAAGGGTCTATTTGACTAGACTCTAAGGATTACAGTATAAAATAACTAAACCTAATGGAGAAATAGAGTACTGCATTTCAACCAACTAAAACTAATAAAAACAATAATAAAACAAAACGCACTATTCAGAATACATACCATCCTAGATACAAAAAGAATACTCGTCAAAGTTGGTCAGAACGAGAGGTAAATTCTAGCCAACTAAGACTACTATTATCCTTGTACTTAAGATGACAGAAAATCCTAACACCTATAATGACTAATAATATAAAATCAGACAATGAATCAAACCAACTGCCAATAGAAAAAAGAATAACAGGGCTGACTATGCTCTAAAAATGGGGAGATGGTACCGCCAACTCACTACTCAAATGATGATTAAGGGTCTATTTGACTAGACTCTAAGGATTACAATAAAAAAATACCTAAACCTAATGGAAAAATAGGGAACTGAATTTCAACCAACTAAAACTAACAAAAACAAGAAAAAAAAAAAAAAGCACTAATCGGATTACTGTCCATTTTAGATACAAAAAGAATACTCCTCAAAGTTGGTCAGAAGGAGAGGTAAATTCTAGCCAACTAAGACTACTATTATCCTTGTACTTAAGATGGCAGAAAATCCTAACACCTAGAATGACTAATAATATAATATCAGACAATGAATCAAACCAACTGCCAATTGAAAAAAGAGTACCAGGGCTGACTATGTTCTAAAAATGGGGAGATGGTACCGCCAACTCACTACTCAAATGATGATTAAGGGTCTATTTGACTAGACTCTAAGGATTACAGTATAAAATAACTAAACCTAATGGAGAAATAGAGTACTGCATTTCAACCAACTAAAAATAACCAAAACAAGTAGAAAAAAAACAGTAATATTCGGAATACATACCATCCTAGATACAAAAATAATACTCGTCAAAGTTGGACAGAACGAGAGGTAAATTCTAGCCAACTAAGACTACTATTATCCTTGTACTTAAGATGACAGAAAATCCTAACACCTAGAATGACTAATAATATAATATCAGACAATGAATCAAACCAACTGCCAATTGAAAAAAGAGTACCAGGGCTGACTATGTTCTAAAAATGGGGAGATGGTACCGCCAACTCACTACTCAAATGATGATTAAGGGTCTATTTGACTAGACTCTAAGGATTACAGTATAAAATAACTAAACCTAATGGAGAAATAGAGTACTGCATTTCAACCAACTAAAAATAACCAAAACAAGTAGAAAAAAAACAGTAATATTCGGAATACATACCATCCTAGATACAAAAATAATACTCGTCAAAGTTGGACAGAACGAGAGGTAAATTCTAGCCAACTAAGACTACTATTATCCTTGTACTTAAGATGACAGAAAATCCTAACACCTATAATGACTAATAATATAAAATCAGACAATGAATCAAACCAACTACCAATTGAAAAAAGAGTACCAGGGCTGACTATGTTCTAAAAATGGGGAGATGGTACCGCCAACTCACTACTAAAATGATGATTAAGGGTCTATTTGACTAGACTCTAAGGATTACAGTATAAAATAACTAAACCTAATGGAGAAATAGAGTACTGCATTTCAACCAACTAAAACTAATAAAAACAATAATAAAACAAAACGCACTATTCAGAATACATACCATCCTAGATACAAAAAGAATACTCGTCAAAGTTGGTCAGAACGAGAGGTAAATTCTAGCCAACTAAGACTACTATTATCCTTGTACTTAAGATGGCAGAAAATCCTAACACCTAGAATGACTAATAATATAAAAACAGACAACGGATCAAACCAACTGCCAATTGAAAAAAGAGTACCAGGGCTGACTATGTTTTAAAAATGGGGAGATGGTACCGCCAACTCACTACTCAAATGATGATTAAGGGTCCATTTGACTAGACTCTAAGGATTACAGTATAAAATAACTAAACCTAATGGAGAAATAGAGTACTGAATTTCAACCAACTAATACTAACAAAAACAAGAAAGAAAAAAAAAACGCACCAATCGGATTACTGTCCATCTTAGATACAAAAAGAATACTCCTCAAAGTTGGTCAGAACGAGAGGTAAATTCTAGCCAACTAAGACTACTATTATCCTTGTACTTAAGATGACAGAAAATCCTAACACCTATAATGACTAATAATATAAAATCAGACAAAGGATCAAAGCAACTGCTAATTGAAAAAAGAGTACCAGGGTTGACTATGTTCTAAAAATGGGGAGATGGTACCGCCAACTCACTACGCAAATGATGATTAAGGGCCTATTCGATTCGACTTCAAAGGTGGTACCGCTACCTCACTATTCAAATGAAGATTATAGACCTGATCAACTTAACTCTAAGTATTACAATAAAAAAATACCTAAACCCCCAGGAGAAATAGAGAACTGAATTTCAACCCATTAAAAATAACCAAAACAAGAAGAAAAAAAACAGCAATATTCGGAATACATACCATCCTTGAAACAAAAAGAATACTAGACAAAGTTGGACAGAACGAGATGTAATTCTGGCCAACTAAGTCTACTAAAACCCATGTACTTAAGATAGCAGAAAATCCTAACACCTAGAATGACTAATAATATAAAAACAGACAAGGGATCAAGCAACTGCTAATTGAAAAAAGAGTACCAGGGCTGACTATGTTCTAAAAATGGGGAGATGGTACCGCCAACTCACTACTCAAATGATGATTAAGGGTCTATTTGACTAGACTCTAAGGATTACAGTATAAAATAACTAAACCTAATGGAGAAATAGAGTACTGCATTTCAACCAACTAAAAATAACCAAAACAAGTAGAAAAAAAACAGTAATATTCGGAATACATACCATCCTAGATACAAAAATAATACTCGTCAAAGTTGGACAGAACGAGAGGTAAATTCTAGCCAACTAAGACTACTATTATCCTTGTACTTAAGATGACAGAAAATCCTAACACCTATAATGACTAATAATATAAAATCAGACAATGAATCAAACCAACTGCCAATTGAAAAAAGAGTACCAGGGCTGACTATGTTCTAAAAATGGGGAGATGGTACCGCCAACTCACTACTAAAATGATGATTAAGGGTCTATTTGACTAGACTCTAAGGATTACAGTATAAAATAACTAAACCTAATGGAGAAATAGAGTACTGCATTTCAACCAACTAAAAATAACCAAAACAAGTAGAAAAAAACCAGCAATATTCGGAAGACATACCATCCTAGATACAAAAATAATACTCGTCAAAGTTGGACAGAACGAGAGGTAAATTCTAGCCAACTAAGACTACTATTATGCTTGTACTTAAGATGACAGAAAATCCTAACACCTAGAATGAATAATAATATAAATCAGACAAAGGATCAAAGCAACTGCTAATTGAAAAAAGAGTACCAGGGTTGACTATGTTCTAAAAATGGGGAGATGGTACCGCCAACTAACTACTCAAATGATGATTAAGGGTCTATTTGACTAGACTCTAAGGATTACAGTATAAAATAACTAAACCTAATAGAGAAATAGAGTACTGCATTTCAACCAACTAAAAATAACCAAAACAAGTAGAAAAAAAACAGCAATATTCGGAATACATACCATCCTAGATACAAAAATAATACTCGTCAAAGTTGGACAGAACGAGAGGTAAATTCTAGCCAACTAAGACTACTATTATCCTTGTACTTAAGATGACAGAAAATCCTAACACCTATAATGACTAATAATATAAAATCAGACAATGAATCAAACCAACTGCCAATAGAAAAAAGAATAACAGGGCTGACTATGCTCTAAAAATGGGGAGATGGTACCGCCAACTCACTACTCAAATGATGATTAAGGGTCTATTTGACTAGACTCTAAGGATTACAATAAAAAAATACCTAAACCTAATGGAAAAATAGGGAACTGAATTTCAACCAACTAAAACTAACAAAAACAAGAAAAAAAAAAAAAAAGCACTAATCGGATTACTGTCCATCTTAGATACAAAAAGAATACTCCTCAAAGTTGGTCAGAAGGAGAGGTAAATTCTAGCCAACTAAGACTACTATTATCCTTGTACTTAAGATGGCAGAAAATCCTAACACCTAGAATGACTAATAATATAATATCAGACAATGAATCAAACCAACTGCCAATTGAAAAAAGAGTACCAGGGCTGACTATGTTCTAAAAATGGGGAGATGGTACCGCCAACTCACTACTCAAATGATGATTAAGGGTCTATTTGACTAGACTCTAAGGATTACAGTATAAAATAACTAAACCTAATGGAGAAATAGAGTACTGCATTTCAACCAACTAAAAATAACCAAAACAAGTAGAAAAAAAACAGTAATATTCGGAATACATACCATCCTAGATACAAAAAGAATACTCGTCAAAGTTGGACAGAACGAGAGGTAAATTCTAGCCAACTAAGACTACTATTATCCTTGTACTTAAGATGACAGAAAATCCTAACACCTATAATGACTAATAATATAAAATCAGACAATGAATCAAACCAACTACCAATTGAAAAAAGAGTACCAGGGCTGACTATGTTCTAAAAATGGGGAGATGGTACCGCCAACTCACTACTCAAATGATGATTAAGGGTCTATTTGACTAGACTCTAAGGATTACAGTATAAAATAACTAAACCTAATGGAGAAATAGAGTACTGCATTTCAACCAACTAAAACTAATAAAAACAATAATAAAACAAAACGCACTATTCAGAATACATACCATCCTAGATACAAAAAGAATACTCGTCAAAGTTGGTCAGAACGAGAGGTAAATTCTAGCCAACTAAGACTACTATTATCCTTGTACTTAAGATGACATAAAATCCTAACACCTAGAATGAATAATAATATAAAATCAGACAATGAATCAAACCAACTGCCAATTGAAAAAAGAGTACCAGGGCTGACTATGTTCTAAAAATGGGGAGATGGTACCGCCAACTCACTACTCAAATGATGATTAAGGGTCTATTTGACTAGACTCTAAGGATTACAGTATAAAATAACTAAACCTAATGGAGAAATAGAGTACTGCATTTCAACCAACTAATACTAACAAAAACAAGAAAAAAAAAAAAAGCACTAATCGGATTACTGTCCATCTTAGATACAAAAAGAATACTCCTCAAAGTTGGTCAGAAAGAGAGGTAAATTCTAGCCAACTAAGACTACTATTATCCTTGTACTTAAGATGGCAGAAAATCCTAACACCTAGAATGACTAATAATATAAAAACAGACAACGGATCGAAGCAAATGCTAATTGAAGAAAGAGTGATCAGGGCTGACTAAGTTCTAAAAATGGGGAGATGGTACCGCCAACTCACTACGCAAATGATGATTAAGGGCCTATTCGATTCGACTTCAAAGGTGGTACCGCTACCTCACTATTCAAATGAAGATTATAGACCTGATCAACTTAACTCTAAGTATTACAATAAAAAAATATCTAAACCCCCAGGAGAAATAGAGAACTGAATTTCAACCCATTAAAAATAACCAAAACAAGAAGAAAAAAAACAGCAATATTCGGAATACATACCATCCTTGAAACAAAAAGAATACTAGACAAAGTTGGACAGAACGAGATGTAATTCTGGCCAACTAAGTCTACTAAAACCCATGTACTTAAGATAGCAGAAAATCCTAACACCTAGAATGACTAATAATATAAAAACAGACAAGGGATCAAGCAACTGCTAATTGAAAAAAGAGTGACCAGGGCTGACTATGTTCTAAAAATGGGGCGATGGTACCGCCAACTCACTACGCAAATGATGTATAAGGGCCTATTCGACTCGGCTCTAAGGATTAGAATAAAAAAATACCTAAACCTAATGGAAAAATAGAAAACTGAATTTCAACCAACTAAAACTAATAAAAACAATAATAAAAAAAAACGCACTATTCAGAATACATACCATCCTAGATACAAAAAGAATACTCATCAAAGTTGGACAGAACGAGAGGTAAATTCTAGCCAACTAAGACTATTATTATCCTTGTACTTAAGATGACAGAAAATCCTAACACCTATAATGACTAATAATATAAAATCAGACAATGAATCAAACCAACTTCCAATTGAAAAAAGAGTACCAGGGCTGACTATGTTCTAAAAATGGGGAGATGGTACCGCCAACTCACTACTCAAATGATGATTAAGGGTCTATTTGACTAGACTCTAAGGATTACAGTATAAAATAACTAAACCTAATGGAGAAATAGGGAACTGAATTTCAACCAACTAAAACTAACAAAAACAAGAAAAAAAAAAAAAAAGCACTAATCGGATTACTGTCCATCTTAGATACAAAAAGAATACTCCTCAAAGTTGGTCAGAAGGAGAGGTAAATTCTAGCCAACTAAGACTACTATTATCCTTGTACTTAAGATGGCAGAAAATCCTAACACCTAGAATGACTAATAATATAATATCAGACAATGAATCAAACCAACTGCCAATTGAAAAAAGAGTACCAGGGCTGACTATGTTCTAAAAATGGGGAGATGGTACCGCCAACTCACTACTCAAATGATGATTAAGGGTCTATTTGACTAGACTCTAAGGATTAGAGTATAAAATAACTAAACCTAATGGAGAAATAGAGTACTGCATTTCAACCAACTAAAAATAACCAAAACAAGTAGAAAAAAAACAGTAATATTCGGAATACATACCATCCTAGATACAAAAATAATACTCGTCAAAGTTGGACAGAACGAGAGGTAAATTGTAGCCAACTAAGACTACTATTATCCTTGTACTTAAGATGACAGAAAATCCTAACACCTATAATGACTAATAATATAAAATCAGACAATGAATCAAACCAACTTCCAATTGAAAAAAGAGTACCAGGGCTGACTATGTTCTAAAAATGGGGAGATGGTACCGCCAACTCACTACTCAAATGATGATTAAGGGTCTATTTGACTAGACTCTAAGGATTACAGTATAAAATAACTAAACCTAATGGAGAAATAGGGAACTGAATTTCAACCAACTAAAACTAACAAAAACAAGAAAAAAAAAAAAAAAGCACTAATCGGATTACTGTCCATCTTAGATACAAAAAGAATACTCCTCAAAGTTGGTCAGAAGGAGAGGTAAATTCTAGCCAACTAAGACTACTATTATCCTTGTACTTAAGATGGCAGAAAATCCTAACACCTAGAATGACTAATAATATAATATCAGACAATGAATCAAACCAACTGCCAATTGAAAAAAGAGTACCAGGGCTGACTATGTTCTAAAAATGGGGAGATGGTACCGCCAACTCACTACTCAAATGATGATTAAGGGTCTATTTGACTAGACTCTAAGGATTAGAGTATAAAATAACTAAACCTAATGGAGAAATAGAGTACTGCATTTCAACCAACTAAAAATAACCAAAACAAGTAGAAAAAAAACAGTAATATTCGGAATACATACCATCCTAGATACAAAAATAATACTCGTCAAAGTTGGACAGAACGAGAGGTAAATTGTAGCCAACTAAGACTACTATTATCCTTGTACTTAAGATGACAGAAAATCCTAACACCTATAATGACTAATAATATAAAATCAGACAATGAATCAAACCAACTACCAATTGAAAAAAGAGTACCAGGGCTGACTATGTTCTAAAAATGGGGAGATGGTACCGCCAACTCACTACTAAAATGATGATTAAGGGTCTATTTGACTAGACTCTAAGGATTACAGTATAAAATAACTAAACCTAATGGAGAAATAGAGTACTGAATTTCAACCAACTAATACTAACAAAAACAAGAAAGAAAAAAAAACGCACCAATCGGATTACTGTCCATCTTAGATACAAAAATAATACTCCTCAAAGTTGGTCAGAACGAGAGGTAAATTCTAGCCAACTAAGACTACTATTATCCTTGTACTTAAGATGACAGAAAATCCTAACACCTATAATGACTAATAATATAAAAACAGACAACGGATCGAAGCAAATGCTAATTGAAAAAAGAGTACCAGGGCTGACTAAGTTCTAAAAATGGGGACATGGTACCGCCAACTCACTACGCAAATGTTGATTAAGGGCCTATTCGATTCGACTCTAAAGGTGGTACCGCTACCTCACTATTCAAATGAAGATTAAAGACCTGATCAACTTAACTTTAAGTATTACAATAAAAAAATACCTAAACCCCCTGGAGAAATAGAGAACTGAATTTCAACCAACCAAAAATAACCAAAACAAGAAGAAAAAAAACAGCAATATTAGGAATACATACCATCTTTGAAACAAAAAGAATACTAGACAAAGTTGGACAGAACGAGATGTAATTCTGGCCAACTAAGTCTACTATAACCCTTGTACTTAAGATAGCAGAAAATCCTAACACCTATAATGACTAATAATATAAAATCAGACAATGGATCAAAGCAACTGCTAATTGAAAAAAGAGTACCAGGGCTGACTATGTTCTAAAAATGGGTTGATTGTACCTCCAACTCACTACGCAAATGATGTTTAAGGGCCTATTCGACTCGGCTCTAAGGATTACAGTATAAAATAACTAAACCTAATGGAAAAATAGGGAACAGAATTTCAACCAACTAAAAATAACCAAAACAAGTAGAAAAAAAACAGCAATATTCGGAATACATACCATCCTAGATACAAAAATAATACTCGTCAAAGTTGGACAGAACGAGAGGTAAATTCTAGCCAACTAAGACTACTATTATCCTTGTACTTAAGATGACAGAAAATCCTAACACCTAGAATGACTAATAATATAAAATCAGACAATGGATCAAAGCAACTGCTAATTGAAAAAAGAGTACCAGGGCTGACTATGTTCTAAAAATGGGTTGATTGTACCTCCAACTCACTACGCAAATGATGTTTAAGGGCCTATTCGACTCGGCTCTAAGGATTACAATAAAAAAATACCTAAACCTAATGGAAAAATAGAGAACTGAATTTCAACCAACTAAAACTAACAAAAACAATAATAAAACAAAACGCACTATTCGGAATACATACCATCTTAGATACAAAAAGAATACTCGTCAAAGTTGGTCAGAACGAGAGGTAAATTCTAGCCAACTAAGACTACTATTATCCTTGTACTTAAGATGGCAGAAAATCCTAACACCTAGAATGACTAATAATATAAAAACAGACAACGGATCGAAGCAACTGCTAATTGAAAAAAGAGTGATCAGGGCTGACTAAGTTCTAAAAATGGGGAGATGGTACCGCCAACTCACTACGCAAATGATGATTAAGGGCCTATTCGACTCGGTTCTAAGGATTACAATAAAAAAATACCTAAACCTAATGGAAAAATAGAGAACTGAATTTCAACCAGCTAAAACTAACAAAAACAATAATAAAACGAAACGCACTATTCGGAATACATACCATCTTAGATACAAAAATAATACTCCTCAAAGTTGGTCAGAACGAGAGGTAAATTCTAGCCAACTGAGTCTACTATTACCCATGTACTTAAGATGTAAGAAAATCCTAAAACCTAGAATGACTAATAATATAAAATCAGACAAAGGATCAAAGCAAATGCTAATTGAAAAAAGAGTACCAGGGCTGACTATGTTCTAAAAATGGGGAGATGGTACCGCCAACTCACTACGCGAATGATGATTAAGGGCCCATTCGACTTGACTCTAAAGGTGGTACTGCTACCTCACTATTCAAATGATGATTAATGACCTGATCAACATAGCTCAAAGTATTACAATAAAAAAATACCTAAACCTAGTGGAGAAATATAGAACTGAATTTCAGCCAACTAAAACTACCAAAAAAAAAGAAAAAAACAAAACGCACTATTCGGAATACTTACCATCTTAGATACAAAAAGAATACTTGTCTAAGTTGGACAGAACGAGAGGTAAAGTCTGGCCAAGAAAGTCTACTATTACCCTTGAACTTAAGATGGCAGGAACACCTAACACCTAGAATGAATAATAATATAAAATCAGACAATGAATCAAACCAACTGCTAATTTAAAAATGAGTACCAGGGCTGACTATGTTCTAAAAATGGGTTGATTGTACCTCCAACTCACTACGCAAATGATGTTTAAGGGCCTATTCGACTCGGTTCTAAGGATTACAATAAAAAAATACCTAAACCTAATGGAAAAATAGAGAACTGAATTTCAACCAACTAAAACTAACAAAAACAATAATAAAACAAAACGCACTATTCGGAATACATACCATCTTAGATACAAAAAGAATACTCGTCAAAGTTGGTCAGAATGAGAGATAAATTCTAGCCAACTAAGACTACTATTATCCTTGTACTTAAGATGGCAGAAAATCCTAACACCTAGAATGACTAATAATATAAAAACAGACAACGGATCGAAGCAACTGCTAATTGAAAAAAGAGTGATCAGGGCTGACTAAGTTCTAATAATGGGGAGATGGTACCGCAAACTCACTACGCAAATGAGCCTATTCGACTTGACTCTAAAGGTGGTACCACTACCTCACTGTTCAAATGAAGATTAAAGACCTAATCAACTTAACTCTAAGTATTATAATAAAAAAATACCAAAACCCTATGGAGAAATAGAGAACTGAATTTCAACCAACTTAAAATAAACAAAACAAGTAGAAAAAAAACAGCAATATTCGGAATACATACCATCCTAGATACAAAAATAATACTCGTCAAAGTTGGACAGAACGAGAGCCAAATCCTAATCCCAAATCCTGGTCAGAATGAGAGATAAATTCTAGCCAACTAAGACTACTATTATCCTTGTACTTAAGATGGCAGAAAATCCTAACACCTAGAATGACTAATAATATAAAAACAGACAACGGATCGAAGCAACTGCTAATTGAAAAAAGAGTACCAGGGCTGACTATGTTCTAAAAATGGGGAGATGGTACCGCCAACTCACTACTCAAATGATGATTAAGGGTCTATTTGACTTGACTCTAAGGATTACAGTATAAAATAACTAAACCTAATGGAGAAATAGAGTACTGCATTTCAACCAACTAATACTAACAAAAACAAGAAAGAAAAAAAAACGCACTAATCGGATTACTGTCTATCTTAGATACAAAAAGAATACTAGACAAAGTTGGACAGAATGAGATGTAATTCTGGCCAACTAAGTCTACTATAACCCTTGTACTTAAGATAGCAGAAAATCCTAACACCTAGAATGACTAATAATATAAAAACAGACAAGGGATCAAGCATCTGCTAATTGAATAAATAGTGACCAGGGCTGACTATGTTCTAAAAATGGGGCGACGGTACCGCCAACTCACTACGCAAAAGTGCCTATTCGACTTGACTCTAAAGTTGGTACCGCTACCTCACTATTCAAATGAAGATTAAAGACCTGATCAACTTAACTCTAAGTATTACAATAAAAAAATACCTAAACCCCCTGGAGAAATAGAGAACTGAATTTCAACCAACTAATACTAACAAAAACAAGAAAGAAAGAAAAAACGCACTAATCGGATTACTGTCCATCCTAGATACAAAAATAATACTCGTCAAAGTTGGACAGAAGGAGAGGTAAATTCTAGCCAACTAAGACTACTATTATCCTTGTACTTAAGATGACAGAAAATCCTAACACCTATAATGACTAATAATATAAAATCAGACAATGGATCAAAGCAACTGCTAATTGAAAAAAGAGTACCAGGGCTGACTATGTTCTAAAAATGGGTTGATTGTACCTCCAACTCACTACGCAAATGATGTTTAAGGGCCTATTCGACTCGGCTCTAAGGATTAGAATAAAAAAATACCTAAACCTAATGGAAAAATAGAGAACTGAATTTCAACCAACTAAAACTAACAAAAACAATAATAAAACAAAACGCACTATTCGGAATACATACCATCCTAGATACAAAAATAATACTAGACAAAGGTGGACAGAATGAGAGGTAAATTCTAGCCAACTAAGGCTACTATTACCCTTGTACTTAAGATGGCAGAAAATCCTAACACCTAGAATGACTAATAATATAAAAACAGACAACCGATCGAAGCAACTGCTAATTGAAAAAAGAGTGACCAGGGCTGACTATGTTCTAAAAATGGGGAGATGTTACCGCCAACTCACTACTCAAATGATGATTAAGGGTCTATTTGACTTGACTCTAAGGATTACAGTATAAAATAACTAAACCTAATGGAGAAATAGAGTACTGAATTTCAACCAACTAATACTAACAAAAACAAGAAAGGAAAAAAAACGCACTAATCGGATTACTGTCCATCTTAGATACAAAAAGAATACTCCTCAAAGTTGGACAGAACGAGAGGTAAATTCTAGCCAACTAAGACTACTATTATCCTTGTACTTAAGATGACAGAAAATCCTAACACCTATAATGACTAATAATATAAAATCAGACAATGAATCAAACCAACTGCCAATTGAAAAAAGAGTACCAGGGCTGACTATGTTCTAAAAATGAGGCCAACTCACTACGCGAATGATGATTAAGGGCCCATTCGACTTGACTCTAAAGGTGGTACTGCTACCTCACTATTCAAATGATGTTTAAGGGCCTATTCGACTCGGCTCTAAGGATTGCAATAAAAAAATACCTAAACCTAATGGAAAAATAGGGAACAGAATTTCAACCAACTAAAACTAACAAAAACAATAATAAAACAAAATGCACTATTCGGAATACATACCATCCTAGATACAAAAATATTACTAGACAAAGGTGGACAGAATGAGAGGTAAATTCTAGCCAACTAAGACTACTATTACCCTTGAACTTAAGATGGCAGAAATACCTAACACTTAGAATGAATAATAATATAAAATCAGACAAAGGATCAAAGAACTGCTAATTGAAAAAAGAGTACCAGGGCTGACTATGTTCTAAAAATGGGTTGATTGTACCTCCAACTCACTACGCAAATGATGTTTAAGGGCCTAATCGACTCGCCTCTAAGGATTACAGTATAAAATAACTAAACCTAATGGAGAAATAGAGTACTGCATTTCAACCAACTAATACTAACAAAAACAAGAAAGAAAAAAAAACGCACTAATCGGATTACTGTCTATCTTAGATACAAAAAGAATACTAGACAAAGTTGGACAGAATGAGATGTAATTCTGGCCAACTAAGTCTACTATAACCCTTGTACTTAAGATAGCAGAAAATCCTAACACCTAGAATGACTAATAATATAAAAACAGACAAGGGATCAAGCATCTGCTAATTGAATAAATAGTGACCAGGGCTGACTATGTTCTAAAAATGGGGCGACGGTACCGCCAACTCACTACGCAAAAGTGCCTATTCGACTTGACTCTAAAGTTGGTACCGCTACCTCACTATTCAAATGAAGATTAAAGACCTGATCAACTTAACTCTAAGTATTACAATAAAAAAATACCTAAACCCCCTGGAGAAATAGAGAACTGAATTTCAACCAACTAAAAATAACCAAAACAAGAAGAAAAAAAACAGCAATATTCGGAATACATACCATCCTTGAAACAAAAAGAATACTAGACAAAGTTGGACAGAACGAGATGTAATTCTGGCCAACTAAGTCTACTATAACCCATGTACTTAAGATAGCAGAAAATCCTAACACCTAGAATGACTAATAATATAAAAACAGACAAGGGATCAAGCAACTGCTAATTGAAAAAAGAGTGACCAGGGCTGACTATGTTCTAAAAATGGGGCGATGGTACCGCCAACTCACTACTCAAATGATGATTAAGGGTCTATTTGACTAGACTCTAAGGATTACAGTATAAAATAACTAAACCTAATGGAGAAATAGAGTACTGCATTTCAACCAACTAATACTAACAAAAACAAGAAAGAAAAAAAAAAGCACTAATCGGATTACTGTCCATCCTAGATACAAAAATAATACTCGTCAAAGTTGGACAGAACGAGAGGTAAATTCTAGCCAACTAAGACTACTATTATCCTTGTACTTAAGATGACAGAAAATCCTAACACCTATAATGACTAATAATATAAAATCAGACAATGGATCAAAGCAACTGCTAATTGAAAAAAGAGTACCAGGGCTGACTATGTTCTAAAAATGGGTTGATTGTACCTCCAACTCACTACGCAAATGATGTTTAAGGGCCTATTCGACTCGGCTCTAAGGATTAGAATAAAAAAATACCTAAACCTAATGGAAAAATAGAGAACTGAATTTCAACCAACTAAAACTAACAAAAACAATAATAAAACAAAACGCACTATTCGGAATACATACCATCCTAGATACAAAAATAATACTAGACAAAGGTGGACAGAATGAGAGGTAAATTCTAGCCAACTAAGACTACTATTATCCTTGTACTTAAGATGACAGAAAATCCTAACACCTATAATGACTAATAATATAAAATCAGACAAAGGATCAAAGCAACTGCTAATTGAAAAAAGAGTACCAGGGCTGACTATGTTCTAAAAATGGGGAGACGGTACCGCCAACTCACTACGCAAAGGATGATTAAGGGCCTATTCAACTTGACTCTAAAGTTGGTACCGCTACCTCACTATTCAAATGAAGATTAAAGACCTGATCAACTTAACTCTTAAGTATTACAATAAAAAAATACCTAAACATAATGGAGAAATAGAGACCTGAATATCAACCAACTAGAACTAACTAAAACAAAAATAAAACAAAACGCACTATTAGATACATACCATCCTAGATACAAAAATAATACTAGACAAAGTTGGACAGAATTAGAGGTAAATTCTGGCCTACTAAGACTACTATTATCCTTGTACTTAAGATGACAGAAAATCCTAACACCTATAATGACTAATAATATTAAAACAGACAATGGATCAAAGCAACTGCTAATTGAAAAAAGAGTACCAGGGCTGACTATAATCTAAAAATGGGTTGATTGTACCTCCAACTCACTACGCAAATGATGTTTAAGAGCCTATTCGACTCGGCTCTATGGATTACAATAAAAAAATACCTAAACCTAATGGAGAAATAGAGTACTTAATTTCAACCAACTAATACTAACAAAAACAAGAAAGGAAAAAAAACGCACTAATCGGATTACTGTCCATCTTAGATACAAAAAGAATACTCCTCAAAGTTGACAGAACGAGAGGTAAATTCTAGCCAACTAAGACTACTATTATCCTTGTACTTAAGATGACAGAAAATCCTAACACCTATAATGACTAATAATATAAAATCAGACAATGAATCAAACCAACTGCCAATTGAAAAAAGAGTACCAGGGCTGACTATGTTCTAAAAATGGGGCCAACTCACTACGCGAATGATGATTAAGGGCCCATTCGACTTGACTCTAAAGGTGGTACTGCTACCTCACTATTCAAATGATGATTAATGACCTGATCAACATAGCTCTAAGAATTATAATAAAAAAATACCTAAACCCTATGGAGAAATAGAGAACTGAATTTCAACCAACTTAAAATAAACAAAACAAGTAGAAAAAAAACAGCAATATTCGGAATACATACCATCCTAGATACAAAAATAATACTCGTCAAAGTTGGACAGAACGAGAGGTAAATTCTAGCCAACTAAGACTACTATTATCCTTGTACTTAAGATGATAGAAAATCCTAACACCTAGAATGACTAATAATATAAAATCAGACAATGGATCAAAGCAACTGCTAATTGAAAAAAGAGTACCAGGGCTGACTATGTTCTAAAAATGGGGAGATGGTACCGCCAACTCACTACTCAAATGATGATTAAGGGTCTATTTGACTTGACTCTAAAGATTACAGTATAAAATAACTAAACCTAATGGAGAAATAGAGTACTGCATTTCAACCAACTAATACTAACAAAAACAAGAAAGAAAAAAAAACGCACTAATCGGATTACTGTCTATCTTAGATACAAAAAGAATACTAGACAAAGTTGGACAGAATGAGATGTAATTCTGGCCAACTAAGTCTACTATAACCCTTGTACTTAAGATAGCAGAAAATCCTAACACCTAGAATGACTAATAATATAAAAACAGACAAGGGATCAAGCATCTGCTAATTGAATAAATAGTGACCAGGGCTGACTATGTTCTAAAAATGGGGCGACGGTACCGCCAACTCACTACGCAAAAGTGCCTATTCGACTTGACTCTAAAGTTGGTACCGCTACCTCACTATTCAAATGAAGATTAAAGACCTGATCAACTTAACTCTAAGTATTACAATAAAAAAATACCTAAACCCCCTGGAGAAATAGAGAACTGAATTTCAACCAACTAAAAATAACCAAAACAAGAAGAAAAAAAACAGCAATATTCGGAATACATACCATCCTTGAAACAAAAAGAATACTAGACAAAGTTGGACAGAACGAGATGTAATTCTGGCCAACTAAGTCTACTATAACCCATGTACTTAAGATAGCAGAAAATCCTAACACCTAGAATGACTAATAATATAAAAACAGACAAGGGATCAAGCAACTGCTAATTGAAAAAAGAGTGACCAGGGCTGACTATGTTCTAAAAATGGGGCGATGGTACCGCCAACTCACTACTCAAATGATGATTAAGGGTCTATTTGACTTGACTCTAAGGATTACAGTATAAAATAACTAAACCTAATGGAGAAATAGGGTACTGAATTTCAACCAACTAATACTAACAAAAACAAGAAAGGAAAAAAAACGCACTAATCGGATTACTGTCCATCTTAGATACAAAAAGAATACTCCTCAAAGTTGGACAGAACGAGAGGTAAATTCTAACCAACTAAGACTACTATTATCCTTGTACTTAAGATGACAGAAAATCCTAACACCTATAATGACTAATAATATAAAATCAGACAATGAATCAAACCAACTGCCAATTGAAAAAAGAGTACCAGGGCTGACTATGTTCTAAAAATGAGGCCAACTCACTACGCGAATGATGATTAAGGGCCCATTCGACTTGACTCTAAAGGTGGTACTGCTACCTCACTATTCAAATGATGTTTAAGGGCCTATTCGACTCGGCTCTAAGGATTGCAATAAAAAAATACCTAAACCTAATGGAAAAATAGGGAACAGAATTTCAACCAACTAAAACTAACAAAAACAATAATAAAACAAAATGCACTATTCGGAATACATACCATCCTAGATACAAAAATATTACTAGACAAAGGTGGACAGAATGAGAGGTAAATTCTAGCCAACTAAGACTACTATTACCCTTGAACTTAAGATGGCAGAAATACCTAACACTTAGAATGAATAATAATATAAAATCAGACAAAGGATCAAAGAACTGCTAATTGAAAAAAGAGTACCAGGGCTGACTATGTTCTAAAAATGGGTTGATTGTACCTCCAACTCACTACGCAAATGATGTTTAAGGGCCTAATCGACTCGCCTCTAAGGATTACAGTATAAAATAACTAAACCTAATGGAGAAATAGAGTACTGCATTTCAACCAACTAATACTAACAAAAACAAGAAAGACAAAAAAACGCACTAATCGGATTACTGTCCATCTTAGATACAAAAAAAATACTCGTCAAAGTTGGTCAGAACGAGAGGTAAATTCTAGCCAACTAAGACTACTATTATCCTTGTACTTAAGTTGGCAGAAAATCCTAACACCTAGAATGACTAATAATATAAAAACAGACAACGGATCGAAGCAAATGCTAATTGAAGAAAGAGTGATCAGGGCTGACTAAGTTCTAAAGATGGGGAGATGGTACCGCCAACTCACTACGCAAATGATGATTAAGGGCCTATTCGATTCGACTCTAAAGGTGGTACCGCTACCTCACTATTCAAATGAAGATTAAAGACCTGATCAACTTAACTCTAAGTATTACAATAAAAAAATACCTAAACCCCCTGGAGAAATAGAGAACTGAATTTCAACCAACTAAAAATAACCAAAACAAGAAGAAAAAAAACAGCAATATTCGGAATACATACCATCCTTGAAACAAAAAGAATACTAGACAAAGTTGGACAGAACGAGATGTAATTCTGGCCAACTAAGTCTACTATAACCCATGTACTTAAGATAGCAGAAAATCCTAACACCTAGAATGAATAATAATATAAAATCAGACAAAGGATCAAAGAACTGCTAATTGAAAAAAGAGTACCAGGGCTGACTATGTTCTAAAAATGGGTTGATTGTACCTCCAACTCACTACGCAAATGATGTTTAAGGGCCTATTCGACTCGGCTCTAAGGATTACAATAAAAAAATACCTAAACCTAATGGAAAAATAGAGAACTGAATTTCAACCAACTAAAACTAACAAAAACAATAATAAAACAAAACGCACTATTCGGAATACATACCATCTTAGATACAAAAAGAATACTCGTCAAAGTTGGTCAGAACGAGAGGTAAATTCTAGCCAACTAAGACTACTATTATCCTTGTACTTAAGATGGCAGAAAATCCTAACACCTAGAATGACTAATAATATAAAAACAGACAACGGATCGAAGCAACTGCTAATTGAAAAAAGAGTGATCAGGGCTGACTAAGTTCTAAAAATGGGGAGATGGTACCGCCAACTCACTACGCAAATGATGATTAAGGGCCTATTCGACTCGGTTCTAAGGATTACAATAAAAAAATACCTAAACCTAATGGAAAAATAGAGAACTGAATTTCAACCAGCTAAAACTAACAAAAACAATAATAAAACGAAACGCACTATTCGGAATACATACCATCTTAGATACAAAAATAATACTCCTCAAAGTTGGTCAGAACGAGAGGTAAATTCTAGCCAACTGAGTCTACTATTACCCATGTACTTAAGATGTAAGAAAATCCTAAAACCTAGAATGACTAATAATATAAAATCAGACAAAGGATCAAAGCAAATGCTAATTGAAAAAAGAGTACCAGGGCTGACTATGTTCTAAAAATGGGGAGATGGTACCGCCAACTCACTACGCGAATGATGATTAAGGGCCCATTCGACTTGACTCTAAAGGTGGTACTGCTACCTCACTATTCAAATGATGATTAATGACCTGATCAACATAGCTCAAAGTATTACAATAAAAAAATACCTAAACCTAGTGGAGAAATATAGAACTGAATTTCAGCCAACTAAAACTACCAAAAAAAAAGAAAAAAACAAAACGCACTATTCGGAATACTTACCATCTTAGATACAAAAAGAATACTTGTCTAAGTTGGACAGAACGAGAGGTAAAGTCTGGCCAAGAAAGTCTACTATTACCCTTGAACTTAAGATGGCAGGAACACCTAACACCTAGAATGAATAATAATATAAAATCAGACAATGAATCAAACCAACTGCTAATTTAAAAATGAGTACCAGGGCTGACTATGTTCTAAAAATGGGTTGATTGTACCTCCAACTCACTACGCAAATGATGTTTAAGGGCCTATTCGACTCGGTTCTAAGGATTACAATAAAAAAATACCTAAACCTAATGGAAAAATAGAGAACTGAATTTCAACCAACTAAAACTAACAAAAACAATAATAAAACAAAACGCACTATTCGGAATACATACCATCTTAGATACAAAAAGAATACTCGTCAAAGTTGGTCAGAATGAGAGATAAATTCTAGCCAACTAAGACTACTATTATCCTTGTACTTAAGATGGCAGAAAATCCTAACACCTAGAATGACTAATAATATAAAAACAGACAACGGATCGAAGCAACTGCTAATTGAAAAAAGAGTGATCAGGGCTGACTAAGTTCTAATAATGGGGAGATGGTACCGCAAACTCACTACGCAAATGAGCCTATTCGACTTGACTCTAAAGGTGGTACCACTACCTCACTGTTCAAATGAAGATTAAAGACCTAATCAACTTAACTCTAAGTATTATAATAAAAAAATACCAAAACCCTATGGAGAAATAGAGAACTGAATTTCAACCAACTTAAAATAAACAAAACAAGTAGAAAAAAAACAGCAATATTCGGAATACATACCATCCTAGATACAAAAATAATACTCGTCAAAGTTGGACAGAACGAGAGCCAAATCCTAATCCCAAATCCTGGTCAGAATGAGAGATAAATTCTAGCCAACTAAGACTACTATTATCCTTGTACTTAAGATGGCAGAAAATCCTAACACCTAGAATGACTAATAATATAAAAACAGACAACGGATCGAAGCAACTGCTAATTGAAAAAAGAGTACCAGGGCTGACTATGTTCTAAAAATGGGGAGATGGTACCGCCAACTCACTACTCAAATGATGATTAAGGGTCTATTTGACTTGACTCTAAGGATTACAGTATAAAATAACTAAACCTAATGGAGAAATAGAGTACTGCATTTCAACCAACTAATACTAACAAAAACAAGAAAGAAAAAAAAACGCACTAATCGGATTACTGTCTATCTTAGATACAAAAAGAATACTAGACAAAGTTGGACAGAATGAGATGTAATTCTGGCCAACTAAGTCTACTATAACCCTTGTACTTAAGATAGCAGAAAATCCTAACACCTAGAATGACTAATAATATAAAAACAGACAAGGGATCAAGCATCTGCTAATTGAATAAATAGTGACCAGGGCTGACTATGTTCTAAAAATGGGGCGACGGTACCGCCAACTCACTACGCAAAAGTGCCTATTCGACTTGACTCTAAAGTTGGTACCGCTACCTCACTATTCAAATGAAGATTAAAGACCTGATCAACTTAACTCTAAGTATTACAATAAAAAAATACCTAAACCCCCTGGAGAAATAGAGAACTGAATTTCAACCAACTAATACTAACAAAAACAAGAAAGAAAGAAAAAACGCACTAATCGGATTACTGTCCATCCTAGATACAAAAATAATACTCGTCAAAGTTGGACAGAAGGAGAGGTAAATTCTAGCCAACTAAGACTACTATTATCCTTGTACTTAAGATGACAGAAAATCCTAACACCTATAATGACTAATAATATAAAATCAGACAATGGATCAAAGCAACTGCTAATTGAAAAAAGAGTACCAGGGCTGACTATGTTCTAAAAATGGGTTGATTGTACCTCCAACTCACTACGCAAATGATGTTTAAGGGCCTATTCGACTCGGCTCTAAGGATTAGAATAAAAAAATACCTAAACCTAATGGAAAAATAGAGAACTGAATTTCAACCAACTAAAACTAACAAAAACAATAATAAAACAAAACGCACTATTCGGAATACATACCATCCTAGATACAAAAATAATACTAGACAAAGGTGGACAGAATGAGAGGTAAATTCTAGCCAACTAAGGCTACTATTACCCTTGTACTTAAGATGGCAGAAAATCCTAACACCTAGAATGACTAATAATATAAAAACAGACAACCGATCGAAGCAACTGCTAATTGAAAAAAGAGTGACCAGGGCTGACTATGTTCTAAAAATGGGGAGATGTTACCGCCAACTCACTACTCAAATGATGATTAAGGGTCTATTTGACTTGACTCTAAGGATTACAGTATAAAATAACTAAACCTAATGGAGAAATAGAGTACTGAATTTCAACCAACTAATACTAACAAAAACAAGAAAGGAAAAAAAACGCACTAATCGGATTACTGTCCATCTTAGATACAAAAAGAATACTCCTCAAAGTTGGACAGAACGAGAGGTAAATTCTAGCCAACTAAGACTACTATTATCCTTGTACTTAAGATGACAGAAAATCCTAACACCTATAATGACTAATAATATAAAAT
Organism: Troilus luridus; assembly: GCA_964056705.1. Classification (NCBI taxonomy): domain Eukaryota; kingdom Metazoa; phylum Arthropoda; class Insecta; order Hemiptera; family Pentatomidae; genus Troilus; species Troilus luridus. The sequence goes on from OZ057412.1 coordinate 180,118,275, forward strand.
CAGACAATGAATCAAACCAACTGCCAATTGAAAAAAGAGTACCAGGGCTGACTATGTTCTAAAAATGAGGCCAACTCACTACGCGAATGATGATTAAGGGCCCATTCGACTTGACTCTAAAGGTGGTACTGCTACCTCACTATTCAAATGATGTTTAAGGGCCTATTCGACTCGGCTCTAAGGATTGCAATAAAAAAATACCTAAACCTAATGGAAAAATAGGGAACAGAATTTCAACCAACTAAAACTAACAAAAACAATAATAAAACAAAATGCACTATTCGGAATACATACCATCCTAGATACAAAAATATTACTAGACAAAGGTGGACAGAATGAGAGGTAAATTCTAGCCAACTAAGACTACTATTACCCTTGAACTTAAGATGGCAGAAATACCTAACACTTAGAATGAATAATAATATAAAATCAGACAAAGGATCAAAGAACTGCTAATTGAAAAAAGAGTACCAGGGCTGACTATGTTCTAAAAATGGGTTGATTGTACCTCCAACTCACTACGCAAATGATGTTTAAGGGCCTAATCGACTCGCCTCTAAGGATTACAGTATAAAATAACTAAACCTAATGGAGAAATAGAGTACTGCATTTCAACCAACTAATACTAACAAAAACAAGAAAGAAAAAAAAACGCACTAATCGGATTACTGTCTATCTTAGATACAAAAAGAATACTAGACAAAGTTGGACAGAATGAGATGTAATTCTGGCCAACTAAGTCTACTATAACCCTTGTACTTAAGATAGCAGAAAATCCTAACACCTAGAATGACTAATAATATAAAAACAGACAAGGGATCAAGCATCTGCTAATTGAATAAATAGTGACCAGGGCTGACTATGTTCTAAAAATGGGGCGACGGTACCGCCAACTCACTACGCAAAAGTGCCTATTCGACTTGACTCTAAAGTTGGTACCGCTACCTCACTATTCAAATGAAGATTAAAGACCTGATCAACTTAACTCTAAGTATTACAATAAAAAAATACCTAAACCCCCTGGAGAAATAGAGAACTGAATTTCAACCAACTAAAAATAACCAAAACAAGAAGAAAAAAAACAGCAATATTCGGAATACATACCATCCTTGAAACAAAAAGAATACTAGACAAAGTTGGACAGAACGAGATGTAATTCTGGCCAACTAAGTCTACTATAACCCATGTACTTAAGATAGCAGAAAATCCTAACACCTAGAATGACTAATAATATAAAAACAGACAAGGGATCAAGCAACTGCTAATTGAAAAAAGAGTGACCAGGGCTGACTATGTTCTAAAAATGGGGCGATGGTACCGCCAACTCACTACTCAAATGATGATTAAGGGTCTATTTGACTAGACTCTAAGGATTACAGTATAAAATAACTAAACCTAATGGAGAAATAGAGTACTGCATTTCAACCAACTAATACTAACAAAAACAAGAAAGAAAAAAAAAAGCACTAATCGGATTACTGTCCATCCTAGATACAAAAATAATACTCGTCAAAGTTGGACAGAACGAGAGGTAAATTCTAGCCAACTAAGACTACTATTATCCTTGTACTTAAGATGACAGAAAATCCTAACACCTATAATGACTAATAATATAAAATCAGACAATGGATCAAAGCAACTGCTAATTGAAAAAAGAGTACCAGGGCTGACTATGTTCTAAAAATGGGTTGATTGTACCTCCAACTCACTACGCAAATGATGTTTAAGGGCCTATTCGACTCGGCTCTAAGGATTAGAATAAAAAAATACCTAAACCTAATGGAAAAATAGAGAACTGAATTTCAACCAACTAAAACTAACAAAAACAATAATAAAACAAAACGCACTATTCGGAATACATACCATCCTAGATACAAAAATAATACTAGACAAAGGTGGACAGAATGAGAGGTAAATTCTAGCCAACTAAGACTACTATTATCCTTGTACTTAAGATGACAGAAAATCCTAACACCTATAATGACTAATAATATAAAATCAGACAAAGGATCAAAGCAACTGCTAATTGAAAAAAGAGTACCAGGGCTGACTATGTTCTAAAAATGGGGAGACGGTACCGCCAACTCACTACGCAAAGGATGATTAAGGGCCTATTCAACTTGACTCTAAAGTTGGTACCGCTACCTCACTATTCAAATGAAGATTAAAGACCTGATCAACTTAACTCTTAAGTATTACAATAAAAAAATACCTAAACATAATGGAGAAATAGAGACCTGAATATCAACCAACTAGAACTAACTAAAACAAAAATAAAACAAAACGCACTATTAGATACATACCATCCTAGATACAAAAATAATACTAGACAAAGTTGGACAGAATTAGAGGTAAATTCTGGCCTACTAAGACTACTATTATCCTTGTACTTAAGATGACAGAAAATCCTAACACCTATAATGACTAATAATATTAAAACAGACAATGGATCAAAGCAACTGCTAATTGAAAAAAGAGTACCAGGGCTGACTATAATCTAAAAATGGGTTGATTGTACCTCCAACTCACTACGCAAATGATGTTTAAGAGCCTATTCGACTCGGCTCTATGGATTACAATAAAAAAATACCTAAACCTAATGGAGAAATAGAGTACTTAATTTCAACCAACTAATACTAACAAAAACAAGAAAGGAAAAAAAACGCACTAATCGGATTACTGTCCATCTTAGATACAAAAAGAATACTCCTCAAAGTTGACAGAACGAGAGGTAAATTCTAGCCAACTAAGACTACTATTATCCTTGTACTTAAGATGACAGAAAATCCTAACACCTATAATGACTAATAATATAAAATCAGACAATGAATCAAACCAACTGCCAATTGAAAAAAGAGTACCAGGGCTGACTATGTTCTAAAAATGGGGCCAACTCACTACGCGAATGATGATTAAGGGCCCATTCGACTTGACTCTAAAGGTGGTACTGCTACCTCACTATTCAAATGATGATTAATGACCTGATCAACATAGCTCTAAGAATTATAATAAAAAAATACCTAAACCCTATGGAGAAATAGAGAACTGAATTTCAACCAACTTAAAATAAACAAAACAAGTAGAAAAAAAACAGCAATATTCGGAATACATACCATCCTAGATACAAAAATAATACTCGTCAAAGTTGGACAGAACGAGAGGTAAATTCTAGCCAACTAAGACTACTATTATCCTTGTACTTAAGATGATAGAAAATCCTAACACCTAGAATGACTAATAATATAAAATCAGACAATGGATCAAAGCAACTGCTAATTGAAAAAAGAGTACCAGGGCTGACTATGTTCTAAAAATGGGGAGATGGTACCGCCAACTCACTACTCAAATGATGATTAAGGGTCTATTTGACTTGACTCTAAAGATTACAGTATAAAATAACTAAACCTAATGGAGAAATAGAGTACTGCATTTCAACCAACTAATACTAACAAAAACAAGAAAGAAAAAAAAACGCACTAATCGGATTACTGTCTATCTTAGATACAAAAAGAATACTAGACAAAGTTGGACAGAATGAGATGTAATTCTGGCCAACTAAGTCTACTATAACCCTTGTACTTAAGATAGCAGAAAATCCTAACACCTAGAATGACTAATAATATAAAAACAGACAAGGGATCAAGCATCTGCTAATTGAATAAATAGTGACCAGGGCTGACTATGTTCTAAAAATGGGGCGACGGTACCGCCAACTCACTACGCAAAAGTGCCTATTCGACTTGACTCTAAAGTTGGTACCGCTACCTCACTATTCAAATGAAGATTAAAGACCTGATCAACTTAACTCTAAGTATTACAATAAAAAAATACCTAAACCCCCTGGAGAAATAGAGAACTGAATTTCAACCAACTAAAAATAACCAAAACAAGAAGAAAAAAAACAGCAATATTCGGAATACATACCATCCTTGAAACAAAAAGAATACTAGACAAAGTTGGACAGAACGAGATGTAATTCTGGCCAACTAAGTCTACTATAACCCATGTACTTAAGATAGCAGAAAATCCTAACACCTAGAATGACTAATAATATAAAAACAGACAAGGGATCAAGCAACTGCTAATTGAAAAAAGAGTGACCAGGGCTGACTATGTTCTAAAAATGGGGCGATGGTACCGCCAACTCACTACTCAAATGATGATTAAGGGTCTATTTGACTTGACTCTAAGGATTACAGTATAAAATAACTAAACCTAATGGAGAAATAGGGTACTGAATTTCAACCAACTAATACTAACAAAAACAAGAAAGGAAAAAAAACGCACTAATCGGATTACTGTCCATCTTAGATACAAAAAGAATACTCCTCAAAGTTGGACAGAACGAGAGGTAAATTCTAACCAACTAAGACTACTATTATCCTTGTACTTAAGATGACAGAAAATCCTAACACCTATAATGACTAATAATATAAAATCAGACAATGAATCAAACCAACTGCCAATTGAAAAAAGAGTACCAGGGCTGACTATGTTCTAAAAATGAGGCCAACTCACTACGCGAATGATGATTAAGGGCCCATTCGACTTGACTCTAAAGGTGGTACTGCTACCTCACTATTCAAATGATGTTTAAGGGCCTATTCGACTCGGCTCTAAGGATTGCAATAAAAAAATACCTAAACCTAATGGAAAAATAGGGAACAGAATTTCAACCAACTAAAACTAACAAAAACAATAATAAAACAAAATGCACTATTCGGAATACATACCATCCTAGATACAAAAATATTACTAGACAAAGGTGGACAGAATGAGAGGTAAATTCTAGCCAACTAAGACTACTATTACCCTTGAACTTAAGATGGCAGAAATACCTAACACTTAGAATGAATAATAATATAAAATCAGACAAAGGATCAAAGAACTGCTAATTGAAAAAAGAGTACCAGGGCTGACTATGTTCTAAAAATGGGTTGATTGTACCTCCAACTCACTACGCAAATGATGTTTAAGGGCCTAATCGACTCGCCTCTAAGGATTACAGTATAAAATAACTAAACCTAATGGAGAAATAGAGTACTGCATTTCAACCAACTAATACTAACAAAAACAAGAAAGACAAAAAAACGCACTAATCGGATTACTGTCCATCTTAGATACAAAAAAAATACTCGTCAAAGTTGGTCAGAACGAGAGGTAAATTCTAGCCAACTAAGACTACTATTATCCTTGTACTTAAGTTGGCAGAAAATCCTAACACCTAGAATGACTAATAATATAAAAACAGACAACGGATCGAAGCAAATGCTAATTGAAGAAAGAGTGATCAGGGCTGACTAAGTTCTAAAGATGGGGAGATGGTACCGCCAACTCACTACGCAAATGATGATTAAGGGCCTATTCGATTCGACTCTAAAGGTGGTACCGCTACCTCACTATTCAAATGAAGATTAAAGACCTGATCAACTTAACTCTAAGTATTACAATAAAAAAATACCTAAACCCCCTGGAGAAATAGAGAACTGAATTTCAACCAACTAAAAATAACCAAAACAAGAAGAAAAAAAACAGCAATATTCGGAATACATACCATCCTTGAAACAAAAAGAATACTAGACAAAGTTGGACAGAACGAGATGTAATTCTGGCCAACTAAGTCTACTATAACCCATGTACTTAAGATAGCAGAAAATCCTAACACCTAGAATGAATAATAATATAAAATCAGACAAAGGATCAAAGAACTGCTAATTGAAAAAAGAGTACCAGGGCTGACTATGTTCTTAAAATGGGTTGATTGTACCTCCAACTCACTACGCAAATGATGTTTAAGGGCCTATTCGACTCGGCTCTAAGGATTAGAATAAAAAAATACCTAAACCTAATGGAAAAATATAGAACTGAATTTCAACCAACTAAAACTAACAAAAACAATAATAAAACAAAACGCACTATTCGGAATACATACCATCCTAGATACAAAAATAATACTAGACAAAGGTGGACAGAATGAGAGGTAAATTCTAGCCAACTAAGACTACTATTATCCTTGTACTTAAGATGACAGAAAATCCTAACACCTATAATGACTAATAATATAAAATCAGACAAAGGATCAAAGCAACTGCTAATTGAAAAAAGAGTACCAGGGCTGACTATGTTCTAAAAATGGGGAGACGGTACCGCCAACTCACTACGCAAAGGATGATTAAGGGCCTATTCGACTTGACTCTAAAGTTGGTACCGCTACCTCACTATTCAAATGAAGATTAAAGACCTGATCAACTTAACTCTTAAGTATTACAATAAAAAAATACCTAAACATAATGGAGAAATAGAGACCTGAATATCAACCAACTAGAACTAACTAAAACAAAAATAAAACAAAACGCACTATTAGATACATACCATCCTAGATACAAAAATAATACTAGACAAAGTTGGACAGAATTAGAGGTAAATTCTGGCCTACTAAGACTACTATTATCCTTGTACTTAAGATGACAGAAAATCCTAACACCTATAATGACTAATAATATTAAATCAGACAATGGATCAAAGCAACTGCTAATTGAAAAAAGAGTGACCAGGGCTGACTATGTTCTAAAAATGGGGCGATGGTACCGCCAACTCACTACTCAAATGATGATTAAGGGTCTATTTGACTAGACTCTAAGGATTACAGTATAAAATAACTAAACCTAATGGAGAAATAGAGTACTGCATTTCAACCAACTAATACTAACAAAAACAAGAAAGAAAAAAAAAAGCACTAATCGGATTACTGTCCATCCTAGATACAAAAATAATACTCGTCAAAGTTGGACAGAACGAGAGGTAAATTCTAGCCAACTAAGACTACTATTATCCTTGTACTTAAGATGACAGAAAATCCTAACACCTATAATGACTAATAATATAAAATCAGACAATGGATCAAAGCAACTGCTAATTGAAAAAAGAGTACCAGGGCTGACTATGTTCTAAAAATGGGTTGATTGTACCTCCAACTCACTACGCAAATGATGTTTAAGGGCCTATTCGACTCGGCTCTAAGGATTAGAATAAAAAAATACCTAAACCTAATGGAAAAATAGAGAACTGAATTTCAACCAACTAAAACTAACAAAAACAATAATAAAACAAAACGCACTATTCGGAATACATACCATCCTAGATACAAAAATAATACTAGACAAAGGTGGACAGAATGAGAGGTAAATTCTAGCCAACTAAGACTACTATTATCCTTGTACTTAAGATGACAGAAAATCCTAACACCTATAATGACTAATAATATAAAATCAGACAAAGGATCAAAGCAACTGCTAATTGAAAAAAGAGTACCAGGGCTGACTATGTTCTAAAAATGGGGAGACGGTACCGCCAACTCACTACGCAAAGGATGATTAAGGATGATGCCTATTCGACTTGACTCTAAAGTTGGTACCGCTACCTCACTATTCAAATGAAGATTAAAGACCTGATCAACTTAACTCTTAAGTATTACAATAAAAAAATACCTAAACATAATGGAGAAATAGAGACCTGAATATCAACCAACTAGAACTAACTAAAACAAAAATAAAACAAAACGCACTATTAGATACATACCATCCTAGATACAAAAATAATACTAGACAAAGTTGGACAGAATTAGAGGTAAATTCTGGCCTACTAAGACTACTATTATCCTTGTACTTAAGATGACAGAAAATCCTAACACCTATAATGACTAATAATATTAAAACAGACAATGGATCAAAGCAACTGCTAATTGAAAAAAGAGTACCAGGGCTGACTATAATCTAAAAATGGGTTGATTGTACCTCCAACTCACTACGCAAATGATGTTTAAGAGCCTATTCGACTCGGCTCTATGGATTACAATAAAAAAATACCTAAACCTAATGGAGAAATAGAGTACTTAATTTCAACCAACTAATACTAACAAAAACAAGAAAGGAAAAAAAACGCACTAATCGGATTACTGTCCATCTTAGATACAAAAAGAATACTCCTCAAAGTTGACAGAACGAGAGGTAAATTCTAGCCAACTAAGACTACTATTATCCTTGTACTTAAGATGACAGAAAATCCTAACACCTATAATGACTAATAATATAAAATCAGACAATGAATCAAACCAACTGCCAATTGAAAAAAGAGTACCAGGGCTGACTATGTTCTAAAAATGGGGCCAACTCACTACGCGAATGATGATTAAGGGCCCATTCGACTTGACTCTAAAGGTGGTACTGCTACCTCACTATTCAAATGATGATTAATGACCTGATCAACATAGCTCTAAGAATTATAATAAAAAAATACCTAAACCCTATGGAGAAATAGATTACTGAATTTCAACCAACTAAAAATAACCAAAACAAGTAGAAAAAAAACAGCAATATTCGGAATACATACCATCCTAGATACAAAAATAATACTAGACAAAGGTGGACAGAATGAGAGGTAAATTCTAGCCAACTAAGACTACTATTATCCTTGTACTTAAGATGACAGAAAATCCTAACACCTATAATGACTAATAATATAAAATCAGACAAAGGATCAAAGCAACTGCTAATTGAAAAAAGAGTACCAGGGCTGACTATGTTCTAAAAATGGGGAGACGGTACCGCCAACTCACTACGCAAAGGATGATTAAGGGCCTATTCGACTTGACTCTAAAGTTGGTACCGCTACCTCACTATTCAAATGAAGATTAAAGACCTGATCAACTTAACTCTTAAGTATTACAATAAAAAAATACCTAAACATAATGGAGAAATAGAGACCTGAATATCAACCAACTAGAACTAACTAAAACAAAAATAAAACAAAACGCACTATTAGATACATACCATCCTAGATACAAAAATAATACTAGACAAAGTTGGACAGAATTAGAGGTAAATTCTGGCCTACTAAGACTACTATTATCCTTGTACTTAAGATGACAGAAAATCCTAACACCTATAATGACTAATAATATTAAATCAGACAATGGATCAAAGCAACTGCTAATTGAAAAAAGAGTGACCAGGGCTGACTATGTTCTAAAAATGGGGCGATGGTACCGCCAACTCACTACTCAAATGATGATTAAGGGTCTATTTGACTAGACTCTAAGGATTACAGTATAAAATAACTAAACCTAATGGAGAAATAGAGTACTGCATTTCAACCAACTAATACTAACAAAAACAAGAAAGAAAAAAAAAAGCACTAATCGGATTACTGTCCATCCTAGATACAAAAATAATACTCGTCAAAGTTGGACAGAACGAGAGGTAAATTCTAGCCAACTAAGACTACTATTATCCTTGTACTTAAGATGACAGAAAATCCTAACACCTATAATGACTAATAATATAAAATCAGACAATGGATCAAAGCAACTGCTAATTGAAAAAAGAGTACCAGGGCTGACTATGTTCTAAAAATGGGTTGATTGTACCTCCAACTCACTACGCAAATGATGTTTAAGGGCCTATTCGACTCGGCTCTAAGGATTAGAATAAAAAAATACCTAAACCTAATGGAAAAATAGAGAACTGAATTTCAACCAACTAAAACTAACAAAAACAATAATAAAACAAAACGCACTATTCGGAATACATACCATCCTAGATACAAAAATAATACTAGACAAAGGTGGACAGAATGAGAGGTAAATTCTAGCCAACTAAGACTACTATTATCCTTGTACTTAAGATGACAGAAAATCCTAACACCTATAATGACTAATAATATAAAATCAGACAAAGGATCAAAGCAACTGCTAATTGAAAAAAGAGTACCAGGGCTGACTATGTTCTAAAAATGGGGAGACGGTACCGCCAACTCACTACGCAAAGGATGATTAAGGGCCTATTCGACTTGACTCTAAAGTTGGTACCGCTACCTCACTATTCAAATGAAGATTAAAGACCTGATCAACTTAACTCTTAAGTATTACAATAAAAAAATACCTAAACCTAATGGAGAAATAGAGTACTTAATTTCAACCAACTAATACTAACAAAAACAAGAAAGGAAAAAAAACGCACTAATCGGATTACTGTCCATCTTAGATACAAAAAGAATACTCCTCAAAGTTGACAGAACGAGAGGTAAATTCTAGCCAACTAAGACTACTATTATCCTTGTACTTAAGATGACAGAAAATCCTAACACCTATAATGACTAATAATATAAAATCAGACAATGAATCAAACCAACTGCCAATTGAAAAAAGAGTACCAGGGCTGACTATGTTCTAAAAATGGGGCCAACTCACTACGCGAATGATGATTAAGGGCACATTCGACTTGACTCTAAAGGTGGTACTGCTACCTCACTATTCAAATGATGATTAATGACCTGATCAACATAGCTCTAAGAATTATAATAAAAAAATACCTAAACCCTATGGAGAAATAGATTACTGAATTTCAACCAACTAAAAATAACCAAAACAAGTAGAAAAAAAACAGCAATATTCGGAATACATACCATCCTAGATAAAAAATAATACTAGACAAAGTTGGACAGAATGAGAGGTAAATTCTGGCCAACTAAGTCTACTATTACCCTTGTACTTAAGATGTCAGAAAATCCTAACACCTAGAATGACTAATAATATAAAATCAGACAGCGGATCAAAGCAACTGCTAATTGAAAAAAGAGTGACCAGGGCTGACTATGTTCTAAAAATGGGGAGACGGTACCGCCAGCTCACTACGCAAATGATGATTAAGGGCCTATTCGATTTGACTCTATAGGTGGTACCGCTACCTCACTACGCAAATAATGATTAAGGGCCTATTCGACTCGGCTCTAAGGATTACAATAAAAAAATACCTAAACCTACTGGAGAAATAGAGACCTGAATATCAACCAACTAGAACTAACCAAAACAAAAATAAAACAAAACGCACTATTCGGAATACATACCATCCTAGATACAAAAAGAATACTAGACAAAGTTGGACAGAATGAGAGGTAAATTCTGGCCTACTAAGACTACTATTACCCTTGTACCTAAGATGGTAGAAAATCCTAACACCTAGAATGACTAATAATATAAAAACAGACAAGGGATCGAAGCAACAGCTAATTGAAAAAAGAGTGACCAGGGCTGACTATGTTCTAAAAATGGGGCGATGGTACCGCCAACTCACTACGCGAATGATGATTAAGGGCCCATTCGACTTGACTCTAAAGGTGGTACTGCTACCTCACTATTCAAATGATGATTAATGACCTGATCAACATAGCTCTAAGTATTATAATAAAAAAATACCTAAACCCTATGGAGAAATAGAGAACTGAATTTCAACCAACTAAAAATAACCAAAACAAGTAGAAAAAAAACAGCAATATTCGGAATACATACCATCCTAGATAAAAAATAATACTAGACAAAGTTGGACAGAATGAGTCTACTATTACCCATGTACTTAAGATGTCAGAAAATCCTAACACCTAGATTGACTAATAATATAAAATCAGACAATGGATCAAAGCAACTGCTAATTGAATAAATAGTGACCAGAGCTAACTATGTTCTGAAAATGGGGGGATGGTACCGCTACCTCACTATTCAAATGAAGATTAAGGGCCTATTCTGGAGTGCTATCGATGGGTAATTTCTCCACAAGTGTTTTCATGTCATATTCTACATTTTTGCACATTTACTTGATATAATACCATTATAGTTGTAAATATCATTGAATTAAATAAAAAAAAAAAAAAAAAAAAAAAAAAAAGGGCCTATTCGACTTGACTCTAAAGATTACAATAATATAAAATCAGACAATGGATCAAAGAAACTGCTAATTAAAAAAAGAGTACCAGGGCTGACTATGTTCTAAAAATGGGTTGATTGTACCTCCAACTCACTACGCAAATGATGTTTAAGGGCCTATTCGACTCGGCTCTAAGGATTACAATAAAAAAATACCTAAACCTAATGGAAAAATAGAGAACTGAATTTCAACCAACTAAAACTAACAAAAACAATAATAAAACAAAACGCACTATTCGGAATACATACCATCTTAGATACAAAAAGAATACTCGTCAAAGTTGGTCAGAACGAGAGGTAAATTCTAGCCAACTAAGACTACTATTATCCTTGTACTTAAGATGGCAGAAAATCCTAACACCTAGAATGACTAATAATATAAAAACAGACAACGGATCGAAGCAACTGCTAATTGAAAAAAGAGTGATCAGGGCTGACTAAGTTCTAAAAATGGGGAGATGGTACCGCCAACTCACTACGCAAATGATGATTAAGGGCCTATTCGACTCGGTTCTAAGGATTACAATAAAAAAATACCTAAACCTAATGGAAAAATAGAGAACTGAATTTCCACCAGCTAAAACTAACAAAAACAATAATAAAACGAAACGCACTATTCGGAATACATACCATCTTAGATACAAAAATAATACTCCTCAAAGTTGGTCAGAACGAGAGGTAAATTCTAGCCAACTGAGTCTACTATTACCCATGTACTTAAGATGTAAGAAAATCCTAAAACCTAGAATGACTAATAATATAAAATCAGACAAAGGATCAAAGCAAATGCTAATTGAAAAAAGAGTACCAGGGCTGACTATGTTCTAAAAATGGGGAGATGGTACCGCCAACTCACTACGCGAATGATGATTAAGGGCCCATTCGACTTGACTCTAAAGGTGGTACTGCTACCTCACTATTCAAATGATGATTAATGACCTGATCAACATAGCTCTAAGTATTACAATAAAAAAATACCTAAACCTAGTGGAGAAATATAGAACTGAATTTCAGCCAACTAAAACTACCAAAAAAAAAGAAAAAAACAAAACGCACTATTCGGAATACTTACCATCTTAGATACAAAAAGAATACTTGTCTAAGTTGGACAGAACGAGAGGTAAAGTCTGGCCAAGAAAGTCTACTATTACCCTTGAACTTAAGATGGCAGGAACACCTAACACCTAGAATGAATAATAATATAAAATCAGACAATGAATCAAACCAACTGCTAATTTAAAAATGAGTACCAGGGCTGACTATGTTCTAAAAATGGGTTGATTGTACCTCCAACTCACTACGCAAATGATGTTTAAGGGCCTATTCGACTCGGTTCTAAGGATTACAATAAAAAAATACCTAAACCTAATGGAAAAATAGAGAACTGAATTTCAACCAACTAAAACTAACAAAAACAATAATAAAACAAAACACACTATTCGGAATACATACCATCTTAGATACAAAAAGAATACTCGTCAAAGTTGGACAGAACGAGAGGTAAATTCTAGCCAACTAAGACTACTATTATCCTTGTACTTAAGATGACAGAAAATCCTAACACCTAGAATGACTAATAATATAAAATCAGACAATGGATCAAAGCAACTGCTAATTGAAAAAAGAGTACCAGGGCTGACTATGTTCTAAAAATGGGGAGATGGTACCGCCAACTCACTACTCAAATGATGATTAAGGGTCTATTTGACTTGACTCTAAGGATTACAGTATAAAATAACTAAACCTAATGGAGAAATAGAGTACTGCATTTCAACCAACTAATACTAACAAAAACAAGAAAGAAAAAAAAACGCACTAATCGGATTACTGTCTATCTTAGATACAAAAAGAATACTAGACAAAGTTGGACAGAATGAGATGTAATTCTGGCCAACTAAGTCTACTATAACCCTTGTACTTAAGATAGCAGAAAATCCTAACACCTAGAATGACTAATAATATAAAAACAGACAAGGGATCAAGCATCTGCTAATTGAATAAATAGTGACCAGGGCTGACTATGTTCTAAAAATGGGGCGACGGTACCGCCAACTCACTACGCAAAAGTGCCTATTCGTCTTGACTCTAAAGTTGGTACCGCTACCTCACTATTCAAATGAAGATTAAAGACCTGATCAACTTAACTCTAAGTATTACAATAAAAAAATACCTAAACCCCCTGGAGAAATAGAGAACTGAATTTCAACCAACTAAAAATAACCAAAACAAGAAGAAAAAAAAAAGCAATATTCGGAATACATACCATCCTTGAAACAAAAAGAATACTAGACAAAGTTGGACAGAACGAGATGTAATTCTGGCCAACTAAGTCTACTATAACCCATGTACTTAAGATAGCAGAAAATCCTAACACCTAGAATGACTAATAATATAAAAACAGACAAGGGATCAAGCAACTGCTAATTGAAAAAAGAGTGACCAGGGTTGACTATGTTCTAAAAATGGGGCGATGGTACCGCCAACTCACTACTCAAATGATGATTAAGGGTCTAAATGACTAGACTCTAAGGATTACAGTATAAAATAACTAAACCTAATGGAGAAATAGAGTACTGCATTTCAACCAACTAATACTAACAAAAACAAGAAAGAAAGAAAAAACGCACTAATCGGATTACTGTCCATCCTAGATACAAAAATAATACTCGTCAAAGTTGGACAGAAGGAGAGGTAAATTCTAGCCAACTAAGACTACTATTATCCTTGTACTTAAGATGACAGAAAATCCTAACACCTATAATGACTAATAATATAAAATCAGACAATGGATCAAAGCAACTGCTAATTGAAAAAAGAGTACCAGGGCTGACTATGTTCTAAAAATGGGTTGATTGTACCTCCAACTCACTACGCAAATGATGTTTAAGGGCCTATTCGACTCGGTTCTAAGGATTACAATAAAAAAATACCTAAACCTAATGGAAAAATAGAGAACTGAATTTCAACCAACTAAAACTAACAAAAACAATAATAAAACAAAACGCACTATTCGGAATACATACCATCTTAGATACAAAAAGAATACTCGTCAAAGTTGGTCAGAACGAGAGGTAAATTCTAGCCAACTAAGACTACTATTATCCTTGTACTTAAGATGGCAGAAAATCCTAACACCTAGAATGACTAATAATATAAAAACAGACAACGGATCGAAGCAACTGCTAATTGAAAAAAGAGTGATCAGGGCTGACTAAGTTCTAATAATGGGGAGATGGTACCGCAAACTCACTACGCAAATGAGCCTATTCGACTTGACTCTAAAGGTGGTACCACTACCTCACTGTTCAAATGAAGATTAAAGACCTAATCAACTTAACTCTAAGTATTATAATAAAAAAATACCAAAACCCTATGGAGAAATAGAGAACTGAATTTCAACCAACTTAAAATAAACAAAACAAGTAGAAAAAAAACAGCAATATTCGGAATACATACCATCCTAGATACAAAAATAATACTCGTCAAAGTTGGACAGAACGAGAGGTAAATTCTAGCCAACTAAGACTACTATTATCCTTGTACTTAAGATGACAGAAAATCCTAACACCTAGAATGACTAATAATATAAAATCAGACAATGGATCAAAGCAACTGCTAATTGAAAAAAGAGTACCAGGGCTGACTATGTTCTAAAAATGGGGAGATGGTACCGCCAACTCACTACTCAAATGATGATTAAGGGTCTATTTGACTTGACTCTAAGGATTACAGTATAAAATAACTAAACCTAATGGAGAAATAGAGTACTGCATTTCAACCAACTAATACTAACAAAAACAAGAAAGAAAGAAAAAACGCACTAATCGGATTACTGTCCATCCTAGATACAAAAATAATACTCGTCAAAGTTGGACAGAAGGAGAGGTAAATTCTAGCCAACTAAGACTACTATTATCCTTGTACTTAAGATGACAGAAAATCCTAACACCTATAATGACTAATAATATAAAATCAGACAATGGATCAAAGCAACTGCTAATTGAAAAAAGAGTACCAGGGCTGACTATGTTCTAAAAATTGGTTGATTGTACCTCCAAGTCACTACGCAAATGATGTTTAAGGGCCTATTCGACTCGGCTCTAAGGATTAGAATAAAAAAATACCTAAACCTAATGGAAAAATAGAGAACTGAATTTCAACCAACTAAAACTAACAAAAACAATAATAAAACAAAACGCACTATTCGGAATACATACCATCCTAGATACAAAAATAATACTAGACAAAGGTGGACAGAATGAGAGGTAAATTCTAGCCAACTAAGGCTACTATTACCCTTGTCCTTAAGATGGCAGAAAATCCTAACACCTAGAATGACTAATAATATAAAAACAGACAACCGATCGAAGCAACTGCTAATTGAAAAAAGAGTGACCAGGGCTGACTATGTTCTAAAAATGGGGAGATGTTACCGCCAACTCACTACTCAAATGATGATTAAGGGTCTATTTGACTTGACTCTAAGGATTACAGTATAAAATAACTAAACCTAATGGAGAAATAGAGTACTGAATTTCAACCAACTAATACTAACAAAAACAAGAAAGGAAAAAAAACGCACTAATCGGATTACTGTCCATCTTAGATACAAAAAGAATACTCCTCAAAGTTGGACAGAACGAGAGGTAAATTCTAGCCAACTAAGACTACTATTATCCTTGTACTTAAGATGACAGAAAATCCTAACACCTATAATGACTAATAATATAAAATCAGACAATGGATCAAACCAACTGCCAATTGAAAAAAGAGTACCAGGGCTGACTATGTTCTAAAAATGAGGCCAACTCACTACGCGAATGATGATTAAGGGCCCATTCGACTTGACTCTAAAGGTGGTACTGCTACCTCACTATTCAAATGATGTTTAAGGGCCTATTCGACTCGGCTCTAAGGATTGCAATAAAAAAATACCTAAACCTAATGGAAAAATAGGGAACAGAATTTCAACCAACTAAAACTAACAAAAACAATAATAAAACAAAATGCACTATTCGGAATACATACCATCCTAGATACAAAAATAATACTAGACAAAGGTGGACAGAATGAGAGGTAAATTCTAGCCAACTAAGACTACTATTACCCTTGAACTTAAGATGGCAGAAATACCTAACACTTAGAATGAATAATAATATAAAATCAGACAAAGGATCAAAGAACTGCTAATTGAAAAAAGAGTACCAGGGCTGACTATGTTCTAAAAATGGGTTGATTGTACCTCCAACTCACTACGCAAATGATGTTTAAGGGCCTAATCGACTCGCCTCTAAGGATTACAGTATAAAATAACTAAACCTAATGGAGAAATAGAGTACTGCATTTCAACCAACTAATACTAACAAAAACAAGAAAGACAAAAAAACGCACTAATCGGATTACTGTCCATCTTAGATACAAAAAAAATACTCCTCAAAGTTGGTCAGAACGAGAGGTAAATTCTAGCCAACTAAGACTACTATTATCCTTGTACTTAAGATGACAGAAAATCCTAACACCTATAATGACTAATAATATAAAAACAGACAAAGGATCAAAGCAACTGCTAATTGAAAAAAGAGTACCAGGGCTGACTATGTTCTAAAAATGGGGAGACGGTACCGCCAACTCACTACGCAAAGGATTATTAAGGGCCTATTCGACTTGACTCTAAAGTTGGTACCGCTACCTCACTATTCAAATGAAGATTAAAGACCTGATCAACTTAACTCTTAAGTATTACAATAAAAAAATACCTAAACATAATGGAGAAATAGAGACCTGAATATCAACCAACTAAAACTAACTAAAACAAAACGCACTATTAGATACATACCATCCTAGATACAAAAATAATACTAGACAAAGTTGGACAGAATTAGAGGTAAATTCTGGCCTACTAAGACTACTATTATCCTTGTACTTAAGATGACAGAAAATCTTAACACCTATAATGACTAATAATATTAAAACAGACAATGGATCAAAGCAACTGCTAATTGAAAAAAGAGTACCAGGGCTGACTATAATCTAAAAATGGGTTGATTGTACCTCCAACTCACTACGCAAATGATGTTTAAGAGCCTATTCGACTCGGCTCTATGGATTACAATAAAAAAATACCTAAACCTAATGGAGAAATAGAGTACTTAATTTCAACCAACTAATACTAACAAAAACAAGAAAGGAAAAAAAACGCACTAATCGGATTACTGTCCATCTTAGATACAAAAAGAATACTCCTCAAAGTTGGACAGAACGAGAGGTAAATTCTAGCCAACTAAGACTACTATTATCCTTGTACTTAAGATGACAGAAAATCCTAACACCTATAATGACTAATAATATAAAATCAGACAATGAATCAAACCAACTGCCAATTGAAAAAAGAGTACCAGGGCTGACTATGTTCTAAAAATGGGGCCAACTCACTACGCGAATGATGATTAAGGGCCCATTCGACTTGACTCTAAAGGTGGTACTGCTACCTCACTATTCAAATGATGATTAATGACCTGATCAACATAGCTCTAAGAATTATAATAAAAAAATACCTAAACCCTATGGAGAAATAGAGAACTGAATTTCAACCAACTAAAAATAACCAAAACAAGTAGAAAACAAACAGCAATATTCGGAATACATACCATCCTAGATAAAAAATAATACTAGACAAAGTTGGACAGAATGAGAGGTAAATTCTGGCCAACTAAGTCTACTATTACCCTTGTACTTAAGATGTCAGAAAATCCTAACACCTAGAATGACTAATAATATAAAATCAGACAGCGGATCAAAGCAACTGCTAATTGAAAAAAGAGTGACCAGGGCTGACTATGTTCTAAAAATGGGGAGACGGTACCGCCAGCTCACTACGCAAATGATGATTAAGGGCCTATTCGATTTGACTCTATAGGTGGTACCGCTACCTCACTACGCAAATAATGATTAAGGGCCTATTCGACTCGGCTCTAAGGATTACAATAAAAAAATACCTAAACCTACTGGAGAAATAGAGACCTGAATATCAACCAACTAGAACTAACCAAAACAAAAATAAAACAAAACGCACTATTCGGAATACATACCATCCTAGATACAAAAAGAATACTAGACAAAGTTGGACAGAATGAGAGGTAAATTCTGGCCTACTAAGACTACTATTACCCTTGTACCTAAGATGGTAGAAAATCCTAACACCTAGAATGACTAATAATATAAAAACAGACAAGGGATCGAAGCAACAGCTAATTGAAAAAAGAGTGACCAGGGCTGACTATGTTCTAAAAATGGGGCGATGGTACCGCCAACTCACTATGCGAATGATGATTAAGGGCCCATTCGACTTGACTCTAAAGGTGGTACTGCTACCTCACTATTCAAATGATGATTAATGACCTGATCAACATAGCTCTAAGTATTATAATAAAAAAATACCTAAACCCTATGGAGAAATAGAGAACTGAATTTCAACCAACTAAAAATAACCAAAACAAGTAGAAAAAAAACAGCAATATTCGGAATACATACCATCCTAGATAAAAAATAATACTAGACAAAGTTGGACAGAATGAGTCTACTATTACCCATGTACTTAAGATGTCAGAAAATCCTAACACCTAGATTGACTAATAATATAAAATCAGACAATGGATCAAAGCAACTGCTAATTGAATAAATAGTGACCAGAGCTAACTATGTTCTGAAAATGGGGGGATGGTACCGCTACCTCACTATTCAAATGAAGATTAAGGGCCTATTCTGGAGTGCTATCGATGGGTAATTTCTCCACAAGTGTTTTCATGTCATATTCTACATTTTTGCACATTTACTTGATATAATACCATTATAGTTGTAAATATCATTGAATTAAATAAAAAAAAAAAAAAAAAAAAAAAAAAAAGGGCCTATTCGACTTGACTCTAAAGATTACAATAATGTAAAATCAGACAATGGATCAAAGAAACTGCTAATTAAAAAAAGAGTACCAGGGCTGACTATGTTCTAAAAATGGGTTGATTGTACCTCCAACTCACTACGCAAATGATGTTTAAGGGCCTATTCGACTCGGCTCTAAGGATTACAATAAAAAAATACCTAAACCTAATGGAAAAATAGAGAACTGAATTTCAACCAACTAAAACTAACAAAAACAATAATAAAACAAAACGCACTATTCGGAATACATACCATCTTAGATACAAAAAGAATACTCGTCAAAGTTGGTCAGAACGAGAGGTAAATTCTAGCCAACTAAGACTACTATTATCCTTGTACTTAAGATGGCAGAAAATCCTAACACCTAGAATGACTAATAATATAAAAACAGACAACGGATCGAAGCAACTGCTAATTGAAAAAAGAGTGATCAGGGCTGACTAAGTTCTAATAATGGGGAGATGGTACCGCCAACTCACTACGCAAATGATGATTAAGGGCCTATTCGACTCGGTTCTAAGGATTACAATAAAAAAATACCTAAACCTAATGGAAAAATAGAGAACTGAATTTCAACCAGCTAAAACTAACAAAAACAATAATAAAACGAAACGCACTATTCGGAATACATACCATCTTAGATACAAAAATAATACTCCTCAAAGTTGGTCAGAACGAGAGGTAAATTCTAGCCAACTGAGTCTACTATTACCCATGTACTTAAGATGTAAGAAAATCCTAAAACCTAGAATGACTAATAATATAAAATCAGACAAAGGATCAAAGCAAATGCTAATTGAAAAAAGAGTACCAGGGCTGACTATGTTCTAAAAATGGGGAGATGGTACCGCCAACTCACTACGCGAATGATGATTAAGGGCCCATTCGACTTGACTCTAAAGGTGGTACTGCTACCTCACTATTCAAATGATGATTAATGACCTGATCAACATAGCTCTAAGTATTACAATAAAAAAATACCTAAACCTAGTGGAGAAATATAGAACTGAATTTCAGCCAACTAAAACTACCAAAAAAAAAGAAAAAAACAAAACGCACTATTCGGAATACTTACCATCTTAGATACAAAAAGAATACTTGTCTAAGTTGGACAGAACGAGAGGTAAAGTCTGGCCAAGAAAGTCTACTATTACCCTTGAACTTAAGATGGCAGGAACACCTAACACCTAGAATGAATAATAATATAAAATCAGACAATGAATCAAACCAACTGCTAATTTAAAAATGAGTACCAGGGCTGACTATGTTCTAAAAATGGATTGATTGTACCTCCAACTCACTACGCAAATGATGTTTAAGGGCCTATTCGACTCGGTTCTAAGGATTACAATAAAAAAATACCTAAACCTAATGGAAAAATAGAGAACTGAATTTCAACCAACTAAAACTAACAAAAACAATAATAAAACAAAACGCACTATTCGGAATACATACCATCTTAGATACAAAAAGAATACTCGTCAAAGTTGGTCAGAACGAGAGGTAAATTCTAGCCAACTAAGACTACTATTATCCTTGTACTTAAGATGGCAGAAAATCCTAACACCTAGAATGACTAATAATATAAAAACAGACAACGGATCGAAGCAACTGCTAATTGAAAAAAGAGTGATCAGGGCTGACTAAGTTCTAATAATGGGGAGATGGTACCGCAAACTCACTACGCAAATGAGCCTATTCGACTTGACTCTAAAGGTGGTACCACTACCTCACTGTTCAAATGAAGATTAAAGACCTAATCAACTTAACTCTAAGTATTATAATAAAAAAATACCAAAACCCTATGGAGAAATAGAGAACTGAATTTCAACCAACTTAAAATAAACAAAACAAGTAGAAAAAAAACAGCAATATTCGGAATACATACCATCCTAGATACAAAAATAATACTCGTCAAAGTTGGACAGAACGAGAGGTAAATTCTAGCCAACTAAGACTACTATTATCCTTGTACTTAAGATGACAGAAAATCCTAACACCTAGAATGACTAATAATATAAAATCAGACAATGGATCAAAGCAACTGCTAATTGAAAAAAGAGTACCAGGGCTGACTATGATCTAAAAATGGGGCGATGGTACCGCCAACTCACTACTCAAATGATGAATAGGGGTCTATTTGACTTGACTCTAAGGATTACAGTATAAAATAACTAAACCTAATGGAGAAATAGAGTACTGCATTTCATTCAACTAATACTAACAAAAAGAAGAAAGAAAAAAAAAACGCACTAATCGGATTACTGTCCATCCTAGATACAACAATAATACTCATCAAAGTTGGACAGAACGAGAGGTAAATTCTAGCCAACTAAGACTACTATTATCCTTGTACTGAAGATGACAGAAAATCCTAACACCTATAATGACTAATAATATAAAATCAGAAAATGTATCAAAGCAACTGCTAATTGAAAAAAGAGTACCAGGGCTGACTAAAATAAAAAAACAGACAAGGGATCAAGCAACTGCTAATTGAAAAAAGAGTGACCAGGGCTGACTATGTTCTAAAAATGGGGCGATGGTACCGCCAACTCACTACTCAAATGATGATTAAGGGTCTATTTGACTAGACTCTAAGGATTACAGTATAAAATAACTAAACCTAATGGAGAAATAGAGTACTGCATTTCAACCAACTAATACTAACAAAAACAAGAAAGAAAAAAAAAAGCACTAATCGGATTACTGTCCATCCTAGATACAAAAATAATACTCGTCAAAGTTGGACAGAACGAGAGGTAAATTCTAGCCAACTAAGACTACTATTATCCTTGTACTTAAGATGACAGAAAATCCTAACACCTATAATGACTAATAATATAAAATCAGACAATGGATCAAAGCAACTGCTAATTGAAAAAAGAGTACCAGGGCTGACTATGTTCTAAAAATGGGTTGATTGTACCTCCAACTCACTACGCAAATGATGTTTAAGGGCCTATTCGACTCGGCTCTAAGGATTAGAATAAAAAAATACCTAAACCTAATGGAAAAATAGAGAACTGAATTTCAACCAACTAAAACTAACAAAAACAATAATAAAAAAAAACGCACTATTCGGAATACATACCATCCTAGATACAAAAATAATACTAGACAAAGGTGGACAGAATGAGAGGTAAATTCTAGCCAACTAAGACTACTATTATCCTTGTACTTAAGATGACAGAAAATCCTAACACCTATAATGACTAATAATATAAAATCAGACAAAGGATCAAAGCAACTGCTAATTGAAAAAAGAGTACCAGGGCTGACTATGTTCTAAAAATGGGGAGACGGTACCGCCAACTCACTACGCAAAGGATTATTAAGGGCCTATTCGACTTGACTCTAAAGTTGGTACCGCTACCTCACTATTCAAATGAAGATTAAAGACCTGATCAACTTAACTCTTAAGTATTACAATAAAAAAATACCTAAACATAATGGAGAAATAGAGACCTGAATATCAACCAACTAAAACTAACTAAAACAAAAATAAAACAAAACGCACTATTAGATACATACCATCCTAGATACAAAAATAATACTAGACAAAATTGGACAGAATTAGAGGTAAATTCTGGCCTACTAAGACTACTATTATCCTTGTACTTAAGATGACAGAAAATCTTAACACCTATAATGACTAATAATATTAAAACAGACAATGGATCAAAGCAACTGCTAATTGAAAAAAGAGTACCAGGGCTGACTATAATCTAAAAATGGGTTGATTGTACCTCCAACTCACTACGCAAATGATGTTTAAGAGCCTATTCGACTCGGCTCTATGGATTACAATAAAAAAATACCTAAACCTAATGGAGAAATAGAGTACTTAATTTCAACCAACTAATACTAACAAAAACAAGAAAGGAAAAAAAACGCACTAATCGGATTACTGTCCATCTTAGATACAAAAAGAATACTCCTCAAAGTTGGACAGAACGAGAGGTAAATTCTAGCCAACTAAGACTACTATTATCCTTGTACTTAAGATGACAGAAAATCCTAACACCTATAATGACTAATAATATAAAATCAGACAATGAATCAAACCAACTGCCAATTGAAAAAAGAGTACCAGGGCTGACTATGTTCTAAAAATGGGGCCAACTCACTACGCGAATGATGATTAAGGGCCCATTCGACTTGACTCTAAAGGTGGTACTGCTACCTCACTATTCAAATGATGATTAATGACCTGATCAACATAGCTCTAAGAATTATAATAAAAAAATACCTAAACCCTATGGAGAAATAGAGAACTGAATTTCAACCAACTAAAACTAACAAAAACAATAATAAAACAAAACGCACTATTCGGAATACATACCATCTTAGATACAAAAAGAATACTCGTCAAAGTTGGTCAGAACGAGAGGTAAATTCTAGCCAACTAAGACTACTATTATCCTTGTACTTAAGATGGCAGAAAATCCTAACACCTAGAATGACTAATAATATAAAAACAGACAACGGATCGAAGCAACTGCTAATTGAAAAAAGAGTGATCAGGGCTGACTAAGTTCTAATAATGGGGAGATGGTACCGCCAACTCACTACGCAAATGATGATTAAGGGCCTATTCGACTCGGTTCTAAGGATTACAATAAAAAAAATACCTAAACCTAATGGAAAAATAGAGAACTGAATTTCAACCAGCTAAAACTAACAAAAACAATAATAAAACGAAACGCACTATTCGGAATACATACCATCTTAGATACAAAAATAATACTCCTCAAAGTTGGTCAGAACGAGAGGTAAATTCTAGCCAACTGAGTCTACTATTACCCATGTACTTAAGATGTAAGAAAATCCTAAAACCTAGAATGACTAATAATATAAAATCAGACAAAGGATCAAAGCAAATGCTAATTGAAAAAAGAGTACCAGAGCTGACTATGTTCTAAAAATGGGGAGATGGTACCGCCAACTCACTACGCGAATGATGATTAAGGGCCCATTCGACTTGACTCTAAAGGTGGTACTGCTACCTCACTATTCAAATGATGATTAATGACCTGATCAACATAGCTCTAAGTATTACAATAAAAAAATACCTAAACCTAGTGGAGAAATATAGAACTGAATTTCAGCCAACTAAAACTACCAAAAAAAAAGAAAAAAACAAAACGCACTATTCGGAATACTTACCATCTTAGATACAAAAAGAATACTTGTCTAAGTTGGACAGAACGAGAGGTAAAGTCTGGCCAAGAAAGTCTACTATTACCCTTGAACTTAAGATGGCAGGAACACCTAACACCTAGAATGAATAATAATATAAAATCAGACAATGAATCAAACCAACTGCTAATTTAAAAATGAGTACCAGGGCTGACTATGTTCTAAAAATGGGTTGATTGTACCTCCAACTCACTACGCAAATGATGTTTAAGGGCCTATTCGACTCGGTTCTAAGGATTACAATAAAAAAATACCTAAACCTAATGGAAAAATAGAGAACTGAATTTCAACCAACTAAAACTAACAAAAACAATAATAAAACAAAACGCACTATTCGGAATACATACCATCTTAGATACAAAAAGAATACTCGTCAAAGTTGGTCAGAACGAGAGGTAAATTCTAGCCAACTAAGACTACTATTATCCTTGTACTTAAGATGGCAGAAAATCCTAACACCTAGAATGACTAATAATATAAAAACAGACAACGGATCGAAGCAACTGCTAATTGAAAAAAGAGTGATCAGGGCTGACTAAGTTCTAATAATGGGGAGATGGTACCGCAAACTCACTACGCAAATGATGTTTAAGGGCCTATTCGACTCGGCTCTAAGGATTAGAATAAAAAAATACCTAAACCTAATGGAAAAATAGAGAACTGAATTTCAACCAACTAAAACTAACAAAAACAATAATAAAAAAAAACGCACTATTCGGAATACATACCATCCTAGATACAAAAATAATACTAGACAAAGGTGGACAGAATGAGAGGTAAATTCTAGCCAACTAAGACTACTATTATCCTTGTACTTAAGATGACAGAAAATCCTAACACCTATAATGACTAATAATATAAAATCAGACAAAGGATCAAAGCAACTGCTAATTGAAAAAAGAGTACCAGGGCTGACTATGTTCTAAAAATGGGGAGACGGTACCGCCAACTCACTACGCAAAGGATTATTAAGGGCCTATTCGACTTGATTCTAAAGTTGGTACCGCTACCTCACTATTCAAATGAAGATTAAAGACCTGATCAACTTAACTCTTAAGTATTACAATAAAAAAATACCTAAACATAATGGAGAAATAGAGACCTGAATATCAACCAACTAAAACTAACTAAAACAAAAATAAAACAAAACGCACTATTAGATACATACCATCCTAGATACAAAAATAATACTAGACAAAGTTGGACAGAATTAGAGGTAAATTCTGGCCTACTAAGACTACTATTATCCTTGTACTTAAGATGACAGAAAATCTTAACACCTATAATGACTAATAATATTAAAACAGACAATGGATCAAAGCAACTGCTAATTGAAAAAAGAGTACCAGGGCTGACTATAATCTAAAAATGGGTTGATTGTACCTCCAACTCACTACGCAAATGATGTTTAAGAGCCTATTCGACTCGACTCTATGGATTACAATAAAAAAATACCTAAACCTAATGGAGAAATAGAGTACTTAATTTCAACCAACTAATACTAACAAAAACAAGAAAGGAAAAAAAACGCACTAATCGGATTACTGTCCATCTTAGATACAAAAAGAATACTCCTCAAAGTTGGACAGAACGAGAGGTAAATTCTAGCCAACTAAGACTACTATTATCCTTGTACTTAAGATGACAGAAAATCCTAACACCTATAATGACTAATAATATAAAATCAGACAATGAATCAAACCAACTGCCAATTGAAAAAAGAGTACCAGGGCTGACTATGTTCTAAAAATGGGGCCAACTCACTACGCGAATGATGATTAAGGGCCCATTCGACTTGACTCTAAAGGTGGTACTGCTACCTCACTATTCAAATGATGATTAATGACCTGATCAACATAGCTCTAAGAATTATAATAAAAAAATACCTAAACCCTATGGAGAAATAGAGAACTGAATTTCAACCAACTAAAACTAACAAAAACAATAATAAAACAAAACGCACTATTCGGAATACATACCATCTTAGATACAAAAAGAATACTCGTCAAAGTTGGTCAGAACGAGAGGTAAATTCTAGCCAACTAAGACTACTATTATCCTTGTACTTAAGATGGCAGAAAATCCTAACACCTAGAATGACTAATAATATAAAAACAGACAACGGATCGAAGCAACTGCTAATTGAAAAAAGAGTGATCAGGGCTGACTAAGTTCTAATAATGGGGAGATGGTACCGCCAACTCACTACGCAAATGATGATTAAGGGCCTATTCGACTCGGTTCTAAGGATTACAATAAAAAAATACCTAAACCTAATGGAAAAATAGAGAACTGAATTTCAACCAGCTAAAACTAACAAAAACAATAATAAAACGAAACGCACTATTCGGAATACATACCATCTTAGATACAAAAATAATACTCCTCAAAGTTGGTCAGAACGAGAGGTAAATTCTAGCCAACTGAGTCTACTATTACCCATGTACTTAAGATGTAAGAAAATCCTAAAACCTAGAATGACTAATAATATAAAATCAGACAAAGGATCAAAGCAAATGCTAATTGAAAAAAGAGTACCAGGGCTGACTATGTTCTAAAAATGGGGAGATGGTACCGCCAACTCACTACGCGAATGATGATTAAGGGCCCATTCGACTTGACTCTAAAGGTGGTACTGCTACCTCACTATTCAAATGATGATTAATGACCTGATCAACATAGCTCTAAGTATTACAATAAAAAAATACCTAAACCTAGTGGAGAAATATAGAACTGAATTTCAGCCAACTAAAACTACCAAAAAAAAAGAAAAAAACAAAACGCACTATTCGGAATACTTACCATCTTAGATACAAAAAGAATACTTGTCTAAGTTGGACAGAACGAGAGGTAAAGTCTGGCCAAGAAAGTCTACTATTACCCTTGAACTTAAGATGGCAGGAACACCTAACACCTAGAATGAATAATAATATAAAATCAGACAATGAATCAAACCAACTGCTAATTTAAAAATGAGTACCAGGGCTGACTATGTTCTAAAAATGGGTTGATTGTACCTCCAACTCACTACGCAAATGATGTTTAAGGGCCTATTCGACTCGGTTCTAAGGATTACAATAAAAAAATACCTAAACCTAATGGAAAAATAGAGAACTGAATTTCAACCAACTAAAACTAACAAAAACAATAATAAAACAAAACACACTATTCGGAATACATACCATCTTAGATACAAAAAGAATACTCGTCAAAGTTGGTCAGAACGAGAGGTAAATTCTAGCCAACTAAGACTACTATTATCCTTGTACTTAAGATGGCAGAAAATCCTAACACCTAGAATGACTAATAATATAAAAACAGACAACGGATCGAAGCAACTGCTAATTGAAAAAAGAGTGATCAGGGCTGACTAAGTTCTAATAATGGGGAGATGGTACCGCCAACTCACTACGCAAATGATGATTAAGGGCCTATTCGACTCGGTTCTAAGGATTACAATAAAAAAATACCTAAACCTAATGGAAAAATAGAGAACTGAATTTCAACCAGCTAAAACTAACAAAAACAATAATAAAACGAAACGCACTATTCGGAATACATACCATCTTAGATACAAAAATAATACTCCTCAAAGTTGGTCAGAACGAGAGGTAAATTCTAGCCAACTGAGTCTACTATTACCCATGTACTTAAGATGTAAGAAAATCCTAAAACCTAGAATGACTAATAATATAAAATCAGACAAAGGATCAAAGCAAATGCTAATTGAAAAAAGAGTACCAGGGCTGACTATGTTCTAAAAATGGGGAGATGGTACCGCCAACTCACTACGCGAATGATGATTAAGGGCCCATTCGACTTGACTCTAAAGGTGGTACTGCTACCTCACTATTCAAATGATGATTAATGACCTGATCAACATAGCTCTAAGTATTACAATAAAAAAATACCTAAACCTAGTGGAGAAATATAGAACTGAATTTCAGCCAACTAAAACTACCAAAAAAAAAGAAAAAAACAAAACGCACTATTCGGAATACTTACCATCTTAGATACAAAAAGAATACTTGTCTAAGTTGGACAGAACGAGAGGTAAAGTCTGGCCAAGAAAGTCTACTATTACCCTTGAACTTAAGATGGCAGGAACACCTAACACCTAGAATGAATAATAATATAAAATCAGACAATGAATCAAACCAACTGCTAATTTAAAAATGAGTACCAGGGCTGACTATGTTCTAAAAATGGGTTGATTGTACCTCCAACTCACTACGCAAATGATGTTTAAGGGCCTATTCGACTCGGTTCTAAGGATTACAATAAAAAAATACCTAAACCTAATGGAAAAATAGAGAACTGAATTTCAACCAACTAAAACTAACAAAAACAATAATAAAACAAAACACACTATTCGGAATACATACCATCTTAGATACAAAAAGAATACTCGTCAAAGTTGGTCAGAACGAGAGGTAAATTCTAGCCAACTAAGACTACTATTATCCTTGTACTTAAGATGGCAGAAAATCCTAACACCTAGAATGACTAATAATATAAAAACAGACAACGGATCGAAGCAACTGCTAATTGAAAAAAGAGTGATCAGGGCTGACTAAGTTCTAATAATGGGGAGATGGTACCGCAAACTCACTACGCAAATGAGCCTATTCGACTTGACTCTAAAGGTGGTACCACTACCTCACTGTTCAAATGAAGATTAAAGACCTAATCAACTTAACTCTAAGTATTATAATAAAAAAATACCAAAACCCTATGGAGAAATAGAGAACTGAATTTCAACCAACTTAAAATAAACAAAACAAGTAGAAAAAAAACAGCAATATTCGGAATACATACCATCCTAGATACAAAAATAATACTCGTCAAAGTTGGACAGAACGAGAGGTAAATTCTAGCCAACTAAGACTACTATTATCCTTGTACTTAAGATGACAGAAAATCCTAACACCTAGAATGACTAATAATATAAAATCAGACAATGGATCAAAGCAACTGCTAATTGAAAAAAGAGTACCAGGGCTGACTATGTTCTAAAAATGGGGAGATGGTACCGCTACCTCACTATTCAAATGAAGATTAAAGACCTGATCAACTTAACTCTAAGTATTACAATAAAAAAATACCTAAACCCCCTGGAGAAATAGAGAACTGAATTTCAACCAACTAAAAATAACCAAAACAAGAAGAAAAAAAACAGCAATATTCGGAATACATACCATCCTTGAAACAAAAATAATACTAGACAAAGGTGGACGGAATGAGAGGTAAATTCTAGCCAACAAAGACTACTATTACCCTTGAACTTAAGATGGCAGAAATACCTACCACCTAGAATGAATAATAATATAAAATCAGACAATGGATCAAAGCAACTGCTAATTGAAAAAAGAGTACCAGGGCTGACTATGATCTAAAAATGGGGCGATGGTACCGCCAACTCACTACTCAAATGATGAATAGGGGTCTATTTGACTTGACTCTAAGGATTACAGTATAAAATAACTAAACCTAATGGAGAAATAGAGTACTGCATTTCATTCAACTAATACTAACAAAAAGAAGAAAGAAAAAAAAACGCACTAATCGGATTACTGTCCATCCTAGATACAACAATAATACTCATCAAAGTTGGACAGAACGAGAGGTAAATTCTAGCCAACTAAGACTACTATTATCCTTGTACTGAAGATGACAGAAAATCCTAACACCTATAATGACTAATAATATAAAATCAGACAATGTATCAAAGCAACTGCTAATTGAAAAAAGAGTACCAGGGCTGACTAAAATAAAAAAACAGACAAGGGATCAAGCAACTGCTAATTGAAAAAAGAGTGACCAGGGCTGACTATGTTCTAAAAATGGGGCGATGGTACCGCCAACTCACTACTCAAATGATGATTAAGGGTCTATTTGACTAGACTCTAAGGATTACAGTATAAAATAACTAAACCTAATGGAGAAATAGAGTACTGCATTTCAACCAACTAATACTAACAAAAACAAGAAAGAAAAAAAAAAGCACTGATCGGATTACTGTCCATCCTAGATACAAAAATAATACTCGTCAAAGTTGGACAGAACGAGAGGTAAATTCTAGCCAACTAAGACTACTATTATCCTTGTACTTAAGATGACAGAAAATCCTAACACCTATAATGACTAATAATATAAAATCAGACAATGGATCAAAGCAACTGCTAATTGAAAAAAGAGTACCAGGGCTGACTATGTTCTAAAAATGGGTTGATTGTACCTCCAACTCACTACGCAAATGATGTTTAAGGGCCTATTCGACTCGGCTCTAAGGATTAGAATAAAAAAATACCTAAACCTAATGGAAAAATAGAGAACTGAATTTCAACCAACTAAAACTAACAAAAACAAGAAAGGAAAAAAAACGCATTATTAAACGCATTATGGATTACTGTCCATCTTAGATACAAAAAGAATACTCCTCAAAGTTGGACAGAACGAGAGGTAAATTCTAGCCAACTAAGACTACTATTATCCTTGTACTTAAGATGACAGAAAATCCTAACACCTATAATGACTAATAATATAAAATCAGACAATGAATCAAACCAACTGCCAATTGAAAAAAGAGTACCAGGGCTGACTATGTTCTAAAAATGGGGCCAACTCACTACGCGAATGATGATTAAGGGCCCATTCGACTTGACTCTAAAGGTGGTACTGCTACCTCACTATTCAAATGATGATTAATGACCTGATCAACATAGCTCTAAGAATTATAATAAAAAAATACCTAAACCCTATGGAGAAATAGAGAACTGAATTTCAACCAACTAAAAATAACCAAAACAAGTAGAAAAAAAACAGCAATATTCGGAATACATACCATCCTAGATAAAAAATAATACTAGACAAAGTTGGACAGAATGAGAGGTAAATTCTGGCCAACTAAGTCTACTATTACCCTTGTACTTAAGATGTCAGAAAATCCTAACACCTAGAATGACTAATAATATAAAATCAGACAGCGGATCAAAGCAACTGCTAATTGAAAAAAGAGTGACCAGGGCTGACTATGTTCTAAAAATGGGGAGACGGTACCGCCAGCTCACTACGCAAATGATGATTAAGGGCCTATTCGATTTGACTCTATAGGTGGTACCGCTACCTCACTACGCAAATAATGATTAAGGGCCTATTCGACTCGGCTCTAAGGATTACAATAAAAAATACCTAAACCTACTGGAGAAATAGAGACCTGAATATCAACCAACTAGAACTAACCAAAACAAAAATAAAACAAAACGCACTATTCGGAATACATACCATCCTAGATACATAAAGAATACTAGACAAAGTTGGACAGAATGAGAGGTAAATTCTGGCCTACTAAGACTACTATTACCCTTGTACCTAAGATGGTAGAAAATCCTAACACCTAGAATGACTAATAATATAAAAACAGACAAGGGATCGAAGCAACAGCTAATTGAAAAAAGAGTGACCAGGGCTGACTATGTTCTAAAAATGGGGCGATGGTACCGCCAACTCACTATGCGAATGATGATTAAGGGCCCATTCGACTTGACTCTAAAGGTGGTACTGCTACCTCACTATTCAAATGATGATTAATGACCTGATCAACTTAACTCTTAAGTATTACAATAAAAAAATACCTAAACCCTATGGAGAAATAGAGAACTGAATTTCAACCAACTAAAAATAACCAAAACAAGTAGAAAAAAAACAGCAATATTCGGAATACATACCATCCTAGATAAAAAATAATACTAGACAAAGTTGGACAGAATGAGTCTACTATTACCCATGTACTTAAGATGTCAGAAAATCCTA
This sequence comes from Troilus luridus, assembly GCA_964056705.1. NCBI lineage: Eukaryota > Metazoa > Arthropoda > Insecta > Hemiptera > Pentatomidae > Troilus > Troilus luridus. Next base: position 180,150,982 of record OZ057412.1, read on the forward strand.
ACACCTAGATTGACTAATAATATAAAATCAGACAATGGATCAAAGCAACTGCTAATTCAATAAATAGTGACCAGAGCTAACTATGTTCTGAAAATGGGGGGATGGTACCGCTACCTCACTATTCAAATGAAGATTAAGGGCCTATTCTGGAGTGCTATCGATGGGTAATTTCTCCACAAGTGTTTTCATGTCATATTCTACATTTTTGCACATTTACTTGATATAATACCATTATAGTTGTAAATATAATTGAATTAAATAAAAAAAAAAAAAAAAAAAAAAAAAAAAGGGCCTATTCGACTTGACTCTAAAGATTACAATAATGTAAAATCAGACAATGGATCAAAGAAACTGCTAATTAAAAAAAGAGTACCAGGGCTGACTATGTTCTAAAAATGGGTTGATTGTACCTCCAACTCACTACGCAAATGATGTTTAAGGGCCTATTCGACTCGGCTCTAAGGATTACAATAAAAAAATACCTAAACCTAATGGAAAAATAGAGAACTGAATTTCAACCAACTAAAACTAACAAAAACAATAATAAAACAAAACGCACTATTCGGAATACATACCATCTTAGATACAAAAAGAATACTCGTCAAAGTTGGTCAGAACGAGAGGTAAATTCTAGCCAACTAAGACTACTATTATCCTTGTACTTAAGATGGCAGAAAATCCTAACACCTAGAATGACTAATAATATAAAAACAGACAACGGATCGAAGCAACTGCTAATTGAAAAAAGAGTGATCAGGGCTGACTAAGTTCTAAAAATGGGGAGATGGTACCGCCAACTCACTACGCAAATGATGATTAAGGGCCTATTCGACTCGGTTCTAAGGATTACAATAAAAAAATACCTAAACCTAATGGAAAAATAGAGAACTGAATTTCAACCAGCTAAAACTAACAAAAACAATAATAAAACGAAACGCACTATTCGGAATACATACCATCTTAGATACAAAAATAATACTCCTCAAAGTTGGTCAGAACGAGAGGTAAATTCTAGCCAACTGAGTCTACTATTACCCATGTACTTAAGATGTAAGAAAATCCTAAAACCTAGAATGACTAATAATATAAAATCAGACAAAGGATCAAAGCAAATGCTAATTGAAAAAAGAGTACCAGGGCTGACTATGTTCTAAAAATGGGGAGATGGTACCGCCAACTCACTACGCGAATGATGATTAAGGGCCCATTCGACTTGACTCTAAAGGTGGTACTGCTACCTCACTATTCAAATGATGATTAATAACCTGATCAACATAGCTCTAAGTATTACAATAAAAAAATACCTAAACCTAGTGGAGAAATATAGAACTGAATTTCAGCCAACTAAAACTACCAAAAAAAAAGAAAAAAACAAAACGCACTATTCGGAATACTTACCATCTTAGATACAAAAAGAATACTTGTCTAAGTTGGACAGAACGAGAGGTAAAGTCTGGCCAAGAAAGTCTACTATTACCCTTGAACTTAAGATGGCAGGAACACCTAACACCTAGAATGAATAATAATATAAAATCAGACAATGAATCAAACCAACTGCTAATTTAAAAATGAGTACCAGGGCTGACTATGTTCTAAAAATGGGTTGATTGTACCTCCAACTCACTACGCAAATGATGTTTAAGGGCCTATTCGACTCGGTTCTAAGGATTACAATAAAAAAATACCTAAACCTAATGGAAACATAGAGAACTGAATTTCAACCAACTAAAACTAACAAAAACAATAATAAAACAAAACGCACTATTCGGAATACATACCATCTTAGATACAAAAAGAATACTCGTCAAAGTTGGTCAGAACGAGAGGTAAATTCTAGCCAACTAAGACTACTATTATCCTTGTACTTAAGATGGCAGAAAATCCTAACACCTAGAATGACTAATAATATAAAAACAGACAACGGATCGAAGCAACTGCTAATTGAAAAAAGAGTGATCAGGGCTGACTAAGTTCTAATAATGGGGAGATGGTACCGCAAACTCACTACGCAAATGAGCCTATTCGACTTGACTCTAAAGGTGGTACCACTACCTCACTGTTCAAATGAAGATTAAAGACCTAATCAACTTAACTCTAAGTATTATAATAAAAAAATACCAAAACCCTATGGAGAAATAGAGAACTGAATTTCAACCAACTTAAAATAAACAAAACAAGTAGAAAAAAAACAGCAATATTCGGAATACATACCATCCTAGATACAAAAATAATACTCGTCAAAGTTGGACAGAACGAGAGGTAAATTCTAGCCAACTAAGACTACTATTATCCTTGTACTTAAGATGACAGAAAATCCTAACACCTAGAATGACTAATAATATAAAATCAGACAATGGATCAAAGCAACTGCTAATTGAAAAAAGAGTACCAGGGCTGACTATGTTCTAAAAATGGGGAGATGGTACCGCCAACTCACTACTCAAATGATGATTAAGGGTCTATTTGACTTGACTCTAAGGATTACAGTATAAAATAACTAAACCTAATGGAGAAATAGAGTACTGCATTTCAACCAACTAATACTAACAAAAACAAGAAAGAAAAAAAAACGCACTAATCGGATTACTGTCTATCTTAGATACAAAAAGAATACTAGACAAAGTTGGACAGAATGAGATGTAAATTCTAGCCAACTAAGACTACTATTATCCTTGTACTTAAGATGACAGAAAATCCTAACACCTATAATGACTAATAATATAAAATCAGACAATGGATCAAAGCAACTGCTAATTGAAAAAAGAGTACCAGGGCTGACTATGTTCTAAAAATGGGTTGATTGTACCTCCAACTCACTACGCAAATGATGTTTAAGGGCCTATTCGACTCGGCTCTAAGGATTAGAATAAAAAAATACCTAAACCTAATGGAAAAATAGAGAACTGAATTTCAACCAACTAAAACTAACAAAAACAATAATAAAACAAAACGCACTATTCGGAATACATACCATCCTAGATACAAAAATAATACTAGACAAAGGTGGACAGAATGAGAGGTAAATTCTAGCCAACTAAGACTACTATTATCCTTGTACTTAAGATGACAGAAAATCCTAACACCTATAATGACTAATAATATAAAATCAGACAAAGGATCAAAGCAACTGCTAATTGAAAAAAGAGTACCAGGGCTGACTATGTTCTAAAAATGGGGAGACGGTACCGCCAACTCACTACTCAAATGATGATTAAGGGCCTATTTGACTTGACTCTAAGGATTACAGTATAAAATAACTAAACCTAATGGAGAAATAGAGTACTGCATTTCAACCAACTAATACTAACAAAAACAAGAAAGAAAAAAAACGCACTAATCGGATTACTGTCTATCTTAGATACAAAAAGAATACTAGACAAAGTTGGACAGAATGAGATGTAATTCTGGCCAACTAAGTCTACTATAACCCTTGTACTTAAGATAGCAGAAAATCCTAACACCTAGAATGACTAATAATATAAAAACAGACAAGGGATCAAGCATCTGCTAATTGAATAAATAGTGACCAGGGCTGACTATGTTCTAAAAATGGGGCGACGGTACCGCCAACTCACTACGCAAAAGTGCCTATTCGACTTGACTCTAAAGGTGGTACCGCTACCTCACTACTAAAATGAAGATTTAAGACCTGATCAACTTAACTCTAAGTATTACAATAAAAAAATACCTAAACCCCCTGGAGAAATAGAGAACTGAATTTCAACCAACTAAAAATAACCAAAACAAGAAGAAAAAAAACAGCAATATTCGGAATACTTACCATCCTAGATACAAAAATAATACTCGTCAAAGTTGGACAGAACGAGAGGTAAATTCTAGCCAACTAAGACTACTATTATCCTTGTACTTAAGATGACAGAAAATCCTAACACCTAGAATGACTAATAATATAAAATCAGACAATGGATCAAAGCAACTGCTAATTGAAAAAAGAGTACCAGGGCTGACTATGTTCTAAAAATGGGTAGATGGTACCGCCAACTCACTACGCGAATGATGATTAAGGGCCCATTCATCTTGACTCTAAAGGTGGTACTGCTACCTCACTATTCAAATGATGATTAATGACCTGATCAACATAGCTCTAAGAATTATAATAAAAAAATACCTAAACCCTATGGAGAAATAGAGAACTGAATTTCAACCAACTAAAAATAACCAAAACAATTAGAAAAAAAACAGCAATATTCGGAATACATACCATCCTAGATACAAAAATAATACTCGTCAAAGTTGGACAGAACGAGAGGTAAATTCTAGCCAACTAAGACTACTATTATCCTTGTACTTAAGATGACAGAAAATCCTAACACCTAGAATGACTAATAATATAAAATCAGACAATGGATCAAAGCAACTGCTAATTGAAAAAAGAGTACCAGGGCTGACTATGTTCTAAAAATGGGTAGATGGTACCGCCAACTCACTACGCGAATGATGATTAAGGGCCCATTCATCTTGACTCTAAAGGTGGTACTGCTACCTCACTATTCAAATGATGATTAATGACCTGATCAACATAGCTCTAAGAATTATAATAAAAAAATACCTAAACCCTATGGAGAAATAGAGAACTGAATTTCAACCAACTAAAAATAACCAAAACAATTAGAAAAAAAACAGCAATATTCGGAATACATACCATCCTAGATAAAAAATAATACTAGACAAAGTTGGACAGAATGAGAGGTAAATTCTGGCCAACTAAGTCTACTATTACCCTTGTACTTAAGATGTCAGAAAATCCTAACACCTAGAATGACTAATAATATAAAATCAGACAAAGGATCAAAGCAACTGCTAATTGAAAAAAGAGTACCAGGGCTGACTATGTTCTAAAAATGGGTTGATTGTACCTCCAACTCACTACGCAAATGATGTTTAAGGGCCTATTCGACTCGGTTCTAAGGATTACAATAAAAAAATACCTAAACCTAATGGAAAAATAGAGAACTGAATTTCAACCAACTAAAACTAACAAAAACAATAATAAAACAAAACGCACTATTCGGAATACATACCATCTTAGATACAAAAAGAATACTCGTCAAAGTTGGTCAGAACGAGAGGTAAATTCTAGCCAACTAAGACTACTATTATCCTTGCACTTAAGATGGCAGAAAATCCTAACACCTAGAATGACTAATAATATAAAAACAGACAACGGATCGAAGCAACTGCTAATTGAAAAAAGAGTGATCAGGGCTGACTAAGTTCTAATAATGGGGAGATGGTACCGCAAACTCACTACGCAAATGAGCCTATTCGACTTGACTCTAAAGGTGGTACCACTACCTCACTGTTCAAATGAAGATTAAAGACCTAATCAACTTAACTCTAAGTATTATAATAAAAAAATACCAAAACCCTATGGAGAAATAGAGAACTGAATTTCAACCAACTTAAAATAAACAAAACAAGTAGAAAAAAAACAGCAATATTCGGAATACATACCATCCTAGATACAAAAATAATACTCGTCAAAGTTGGACAGAACGAGAGGTAAATTCTAGCCAACTAAGTCTACTATTATCCTTGTACTTAAGATGACAGAAAATCCTAACACCTAGAATGACTAATAATATAAAATCAGACAATGGATCAAAGCAACTGCTAATTGAAAAAAGAGTACCAGGGGTGACTATGTTCTAAAAATGGGGAGATGGTACCGCCAACTCACTACTCAAATGATGATTAAGGGCCTATTTGACTTGACTCTAAGGATTACAGTATAAAATAACTAAACCTAATGGAGAAATAGAGTACTGCATTTCAACCAACTAATACTAACAAAAACAAGAAAGAAAAAAAACGCACTAATCGGATTACTGTCTATCTTAGATACAAAAAGAAATTCTAGACAAAGTTGGACAGAATGAGATGTAATTCTGGCCAACTAAGTCTACTATAACCCTTGTACTTAAGATAGCAGGAAATCCTAACACCTAGAATGACTAATAATATAAAAACAGACAAGGGATCAAGCATCTGCTAATTGAATAAATAGTGACCAGGGCTGACTATGTTCTAAAAATGGGGCGACGGTACCGCCAACTCACTACGCAAAAGTGCCTATTCGACTTGACTCTAAAGGTGGTACCGCTACCTCACTATTCAAATGAAGATTTAAGACCTGATCAACTTAACTCTAAGTATTACAATAAAAAAATACCTAAACCTAATGGAGAAATAGAGACCTGAATATCAACCAACTAGAACTAACCAAAACAAAAATAAAACAAAACGCACTATTCGGAATACATACCATCCTAGATACAAAAAGAATACTAGACAAAGTTGGACAGAACGAGAGGTAAATTCTAGCCAACTAAGACTACTATTATCCTTGTACTTAAGATGACAGAAAATCCTAACACCTATAATGACTAATAATATAAAATCAGACAATGGATCAAAGCAACTGCTAATTGAAAAAAGAGTACCAGGGCTGACTATGTTCTAAAAATGGGTAGATGGTACCGCCAACTCACTACGCGAATGATGATTAAGGGCCCATTCGACTTGACTCTAAAGGTGGTACTGCTACCTCACTATTCAAATGATGATTTAAGACCTGATCAACTTAACTCTAAGTATTACAATAAAAAAATACCTAAACCCCCTGGAGAAATAGAGAACTGAATTTCAACCAACTAAAAATAACCAAAACAAGAAGAAAAAAAACAGCAATATTCGGAATACTTACCATCCTAGATACAAAAATAATACTCGTCAAAGTTGGACAGAACGAGAGGTAAATTCTAGCCAACTAAGACTACTATTATCCTTGTACTTAAGATGACAGAAAATCCTAACACCTAGAATGACTAATAATATAAAATCAGACAATGGATCAAAGCAACTGCTAATTGAAAAAAGAATACCAGGGCTGACTATGTTCTAAAAATGGGGCCAACTCACTACGCGAATGATGATTGAGGGCCCATTCGACTTGACTCTAAAGGTGGTACTGCTACCTCACTATTCAAATGATGATTAATGACCTGATCAACATAGCTCTAAGAATTATAATAAAAAAATACCTAAACCCTATGGAGAAATAGAGAACTGAATTTCAACCAACTAAAAATAACCAAAACAAGTAGAAAAAAAACAGCAATATTCGGAATACATACCATCCTAGATAAAAAATAATACTAGACAAAGTTGGACAGAATGAGAGGTAAATTCTGGCCAACTAAGTCTACTATTACCCTTGTACTTAAGATGTCAGAAAATCCTAACACCTAGAATGTCTAATAATATAAAATCAGACAGCGGATCAAAGCAACTGCTAATTGAAAAAAGAGTGACCAGGGCTGACTATGTTCTAAAAATGGGGAGACGGTACCGCCAGCTCACTACGCAAATGATGATTAAGGGCCTATTCGATTTGACTCTATAGGTGGTACCGCTACCTCACTACGCAAATAATGATTAAGGGCCTATTCGACTCGGCTCTAAGGATTACAATAAAAAAATACCTAAACCTACTGGAGAAATAGAGACCTGAATATCAACCAACTAGAACTAACCAAAACAAAAATAAAACAAAACGCACTATTCGGAATACATACCATCCTAGATACAAAAAGAATACTAGACAAAGTTGGACAGAATGAGAGGTAAATTCTGGCCTACTAAGACTACTATTACCCTTGTACCTAAGATGGTAGAAAATCCTAACACCTAGAATGACTAATAATATAAAAACAGACAAGGGATCGAAGCAACAGCTAATTGAAAAAAGAGTGATCAGGGCTGACTAAGTTCTAATAATGGGGAGATGGTACCGCAAACTCACTACGCAAATGAGCCTATTCGACTTGACTCTAAAGGTGGTACCACTACCTCACTGTTCAAATGAAGATTAAAGACCTAATCAACTTAACTCTAAGTATTATAATAAAAAAATACCAAAACCCTATGGAGAAATAGAGAACTGAATTTCAACCAACTTAAAATAAACAAAACAAGTAGAAAAAAAACAGCAATATTCGGAATACATACCATCCTAGATACAAAAATAATACTCGTCAAAGTTGGACAGAACGAGAGGTAAATTCTAGCCAACTAAGACTACTATTATCCTTGTACTTAAGATGACAGAAAATCCTAACACCTAGAATGACTAATAATATAAAATCAGACAATGGATCAAAGCAACTGCTAATTGAAAAAAGAGTACCAGGGCTGACTATGTTCTAAAAATGGGGAGATGGTACCGCCAACTCACTACTCAAATGATGATTAAGGGTCTATTTGACTTGACTCTAAGGATTACAGTATAAAATAACTAAACCTAATGGAGAAATAGAGTACTGCATTTCAACCAACTAATACTAACAAAAACAAGAAAGAAAAAAAAACGCACTAATCGGATTACTGTCTATCTTAGATACAAAAAGAATACTAGACAAAGTTGGACAGAATGAGATGTAATTCTGGCCAACTAAGTCTACTATAACCCTTGTACTTAAGATAGCAGAAAATCCTAACACCTAGAATGACTAATAATATAAAAACAGACAAGGGATCAAGCATCTGCTAATTGAATAAATAGTGACCAGGGCTGAGTATGTTCTAAAAATGGGGCGACGGTACCGCCAACTCACTACGCAAAAGTGACTATTCGACTTGACTCTAAAGGTGGTACCGCTACCTCACTATTCAAATGAAGATTTAAGACCTGATCAACTTAACTCTAAGTATTACAATAAAAAAATACCTAAACCCCCTGGAGAAATAGAGAACTGAATTTCAACCAACTAAAAATAACCAAAACAAGAAGAAAAAAAACAGCAATATTCGGAATACTTACCATCCTAGATATAAAAATAATACTCGTCAAAGTTGGACAGAACGAGAGGTAAATTCTAGCCAACTAAGACTACTATTATCCTTGTACTTAAGATGACAGAAAATCCTAACACCTATAATGACTAATAATATAAAATCAGACAATGGATCAAAGCAACTGCTAATTGAAAAAAAGAGTACCAGGGCTGACTATGTTCTAAAAATGGGGAGATGGTACCGCCAACTCACTACTCAAATGATGATTAAGGGTCTATTTGACTTGACTCTAAGGATTACAGTATAAAATAACTAAACCTAATGGAGAAATAGAGTACTGCATTTCAACCAACTAATACTAACAAAAACAAGAAAGAAAAAAAACGCACTAATCGGATTACTGTCTATCTTAGATACAAAAAGAATACTAGACAAAGTTGGACAGAATGAGATGTAATTCTGGCCAACTAAGTCTACTATAACCCTTGTACTTAAGATAGCAGAAAATCCTAACACCTAGAATGACTAATAATATAAAAACAGACAAGGGATCAAGCATCTGCTAATTGAATAAATAGTGACCAGGGCTGACTATGTTCTAAAAATGGGGCGACGGTACCGCCAACTCACTACGCAAAAGTGCCTATTCGACTTGACTCTAAAGGTGGTACCGCTACCTCACTATTCAAATGAAGATTTAAGACCTGATCAACTTAACTCTAAGTATTACAATAAAAAAATACCTAAACCCCCTGGAGAAATAGAGAACTGAATTTCAACCAACTAAAAATAACCAAAACAAGAAGAAAAAAAACAGCAATATTCGGAATACTTACCATCCTAGATACAAAAATAATACTCGTCAAAGTTGGACAGAACGAGAGGTAAATTCTAGCCAACTAAGACTACTATTATCCTTGTACTTAAGATGACAGAAAATCCTAACACCTATAATGACTAATAATATAAAATCAGACAATGGATCAAAGCAACTGCTAATTGAAAAAAGAGTACCAGGGCTGACTATGTTCTAAAAATGGGGAGATGGTACCGCCAACTCACTACTCAAATGATGATTAAGGGTCTATTTGACTTGACTCTAAGGATTACAGTATAAAATAACTAAACCTAATGGAGAAATAGAGTACTGCATTTCAACCAACTAATACTAACAAAAACAAGAAAGAAAAAAAACGCACTAATCGGATTACTGTCTATCTTAGATACAAAAAGAAATTCTAGACAAAGTTGGACAGAATGAGATGTAATTCTGGCCAACTAAGTCTACTATAACCCTTGTACTTAAGATAGCAGAAAATCCTAACACCTAGAATGACTAATAATATAAAAACAGACAAGGGATCAAGCATCTGCTAATTGAATAAATAGTGACCAGGGCTGACTAAGTTCTAAAAATGGGGCGAAGGTACCGCCAACTCACTACGCAAAAGTGCCTATTCGACTTGACTCTAAAGGTGGTACCGCTACCTCACTATTCAAATGAAGATTTAAGACCTGATCAACTTAACTCTAAGTATTACAATAAAAAAATACCTAAACCCCCTGGAGAAATAGAGAACTGAATTTCAACCAACTAAAAATAACCAAAACAAGAAGAAAAAAAACAGCAATATTCGGAATACTTACCATCCTAGATACAAAAATAATACTCGTCAAAGTTGGACAGAACGAGAGGTAAATTCTAGCCAACTAAGACTACTATTATCCTTGTACTTAAGATGACAGAAAATCCTAACACCTATAATGACTAATAATATAAAATCAGACAATGGATCAAAGCAACTGCTAATTGAAAAAAAGAGTACCAGGGCTGACTATGTTCTAAAAATGGGGAGATGGTACCGCCAACTCACTACTCAAATGATGATTAAGGGTCTATTTGACTTGACTCTAAGGATTACAGTATAAAATAACTAAACCTAATGGAGAAATAGAGTACTGCATTTCAACCAACTAATACTAACAAAAACAAGAAAGAAAAAAAACGCACTAATCGGATTACTGTCTATCTTAGATACAAAAAGAATACTAGACAAAGTTGGACAGAATGAGATGTAATTCTGGCCAACTAAGTCTACTATAACCCTTGTACTTAAGATAGCAGAAAATCCTAACACCTAGAATGACTAATAATATAAAAACAGACAAGGGATCAAGCATCTGCTAATTGAATAAATAGTGACCAGGGCTGACTATGTTCTAAAAATGGGGCGACGGTACCGCCAACTCACTACGCAAAAGTGCCTATTCGACTTGACTCTAAAGGTGGTACCGCTACCTCACTATTCAAATGAAGATTTAAGACCTGATCAACTTAACTCTAAGTATTACAATAAAAAAATACCTAAACCCCCTGGAGAAATAGAGAACTGAATTTCAACCAACTAAAAATAACCAAAACAAGAAGAAAAAAAACAGCAATATTCGGAATACTTACCATCCTAGATACAAAAATAATACTCGTCAAAGTTGGACAGAACGAGAGGTAAATTCTAGCCAACTAAGACTACTATTATCCTTGTACTTAAGATGACAGAAAATCCTAACACCTATAATGACTAATAATATAAAATCAGACAATGGATCAAAGCAACTGCTAATTGAAAAAAGAGTACCAGGGCTGACTATGTTCTAAAAATGGGGAGATGGTACCGCCAACTCACTACTCAAATGATGATTAAGGGTCTATTTGACTTGACTCTAAGGATTACAGTATAAAATAACTAAACCTAATGGAGAAATAGAGTACTGCATTTCAACCAACTAATACTAACAAAAACAAGAAAGAAAAAAAACGCACTAATCGGATTACTGTCTATCTTAGATACAAAAAGAAATTCTAGACAAAGTTGGACAGAATGAGATGTAATTCTGGCCAACTAAGTCTACTATAACCCTTGTACTTAAGATAGCAGAAAATCCTAACACCTAGAATGACTAATAATATAAAAACAGACAAGGGATCAAGCATCTGCTAATTGAATAAATAGTGACCAGGGCTGACTAAGTTCTAAAAATGGGGCGAAGGTACCGCCAACTCACTACGCAAAAGTGCCTATTCGACTTGACTCTAAAGGTGGTACCGCTACCTCACTATTCAAATGAAGATTTAAGACCTGATCAACTTAACTCTAAGTATTACAATAAAAAAATACCTAAACCCCCTGGAGAAATAGAGAACTGAATTTCAACCAACTAAAAATAACCAAAACAAGAAGAAAAAAAACAGCAATATTCGGAATACTTACCATCCTAGATACAAAAATAATACTCGTCAAAGTTGGACAGAACGAGAGGTAAATTCTAGCCAACTAAGACTACTATTATCCTTGTACTTAAGATGACAGAAAATCCTAACACCTATAATGACTAATAATATAAAATCAGACAATGGATCAAAGCAACTGCTAATTGAAAAAAGAGTACCAGGGCTGACTATGTTCTAAAAATGGGGAGATGGTACCGCCAACTCACTACTCAAATGATGATTAAGGGTCTATTTGACTTGACTCTAAGGATTACAGTATAAAATAACTAAACCTAATGGAGAAATAGAGTACTGCATTTCAACCAACTAATACTAACAAAAACAAGAAAGAAAAAAAACGCACTAATCGGATTACTGTCTATCTTAGATACAAAAAGAAATTCTAGACAAAGTTGGACAGAATGAGATGTAATTCTGGCCAACTAAGTCTACTATAACCCTTGTACTTAAGATAGCAGGAAATCCTAACACCTAGAATGACTAATAATATAAAAACAGACAAGGGATCAAGCATCTGCTAATTGAATAAATAGTGACCAGGGCTGACTATGTTCTAAAAATGGGGCGACGGTACCGCCAACTCACTACGCAAAAGTGCCTATTCGACTTGACTCTAAAGGTGGTACCGCTACCTCACTATTCAAATGAAGATTTAAGACCTGATCAACTTAACTCTAAGTATTACAATAAAAAAATACCTAAACCTAATGGAGAAATAGAGACCTGAATATCAACCAACTAGAACTAACCAAAACAAAAATAAAACAAAACGCACTATTCGGAATACATACCATCCTAGATACAAAAAGAATACTAGACAAAGTTGGACAGAACGAGAGGTAAATTCTAGCCAACTAAGACTACTATTATCCTTGTACTTAAGATGACAGAAAATCCTAACACCTATAATGACTAATAATATAAAATCAGACAATGGATCAAAGCAACTGCTAATTGAAAAAAGAGTACCAGGGCTGACTATGTTCTAAAAATGGGTAGATGGTACCGCCAACTCACTACGCGAATGATGATTAAGGGCCCATTCGACTTGACTCTAAAGGTGGTACTGCTACCTCACTATTCAAATGATGATTTAAGACCTGATCAACTTAACTCTAAGTATTACAATAAAAAAATACCTAAACCCCCTGGAGAAATAGAGAACTGAATTTCAACCAACTAAAAATAACCAAAACAAGAAGAAAAAAAACAGCAATATTCGGAATACTTACCATCCTAGATACAAAAATAATACTCGTCAAAGTTGGACAGAACGAGAGGTAAATTCTAGCCAACTAAGACTACTATTATCCTTGTACTTAAGATGACAGAAAATCCTAACACCTATAATGACTAATAATATAAAATCAGACAATGGATCAAAGCAACTGCTAATTGAAAAAAAGAGTACCAGGGCTGACTATGTTCTAAAAATGGGGAGATGGTACCGCCAACTCACTACTCAAATGATGATTAAGGGTCTATTTGACTTGACTCTAAGGATTACAGTATAAAATAACTAAACCTAATGGAGAAATAGAGTACTGCATTTCAACCAACTAATACTAACAAAAACAAGAAAGAAAAAAAACGCACTAATCGGATTACTGTCTATCTTAGATACAAAAAGAATACTAGACAAAGTTGGACAGAATGAGATGTAATTCTGGCCAACTAAGTCTACTATAACCCTTGTACTTAAGATAGCAGAAAATCCTAACACCTAGAATGACTAATAATATAAAAACAGACAAGGGATCAAGCATCTGCTAATTGAATAAATAGTGACCAGGGCTGACTATGTTCTAAAAATGGGGCGACGGTACCGCCAACTCACTACGCAAAAGTGCCTATTCGACTTGACTCTAAAGGTGGTACCGCTACCTCACTATTCAAATGAAGATTTAAGACCTGATCAACTTAACTCTAAGTATTACAATAAAAAAATACCTAAACCCCCTGGAGAAATAGAGAACTGAATTTCAACCAACTAAAAATAACCAAAACAAGAAGAAAAAAAACAGCAATATTCGGAATACTTACCATCCTAGATACAAAAATAATACTCGTCAAAGTTGGACAGAACGAGAGGTAAATTCTAGCCAACTAAGACTACTATTATCCTTGTACTTAAGATGACAGAAAATCCTAACACCTATAATGACTAATAATATAAAATCAGACAATGGATCAAAGCAACTGCTAATTGAAAAAAGAGTACCAGGGCTGACTATGTTCTAAAAATGGGGAGATGGTACCGCCAACTCACTACTCAAATGATGATTAAGGGTCTATTTGACTTGACTCTAAGGATTACAGTATAAAATAACTAAACCTAATGGAGAAATAGAGTACTGCATTTCAACCAACTAATACTAACAAAAACAAGAAAGAAAAAAAACGCACTAATCGGATTACTGTCTATCTTAGATACAAAAAGAAATTCTAGACAAAGTTGGACAGAATGAGATGTAATTCTGGCCAACTAAGTCTACTATAACCCTTGTACTTAAGATAGCAGAAAATCCTAACACCTAGAATGACTAATAATATAAAAACAGACAAGGGATCAAGCATCTGCTAATTGAATAAATAGTGACCAGGGCTGACTAAGTTCTAAAAATGGGGCGAAGGTACCGCCAACTCACTACGCAAAAGTGCCTATTCGACTTGACTCTAAAGGTGGTACCGCTACCTCACTATTCAAATGAAGATTTAAGACCTGATCAACTTAACTCTAAGTATTACAATAAAAAAATACCTAAACCCCCTGGAGAAATAGAGAACTGAATTTCAACCAACTAAAAATAACCAAAACAAGAAGAAAAAAAACAGCAATATTCGGAATACTTACCATCCTAGATACAAAAATAATACTCGTCAAAGTTGGACAGAACGAGAGGTAAATTCTAGCCAACTAAGACTACTATTATCCTTGTACTTAAGATGACAGAAAATCCTAACACCTATAATGACTAATAATATAAAATCAGACAATGGATCAAAGCAACTGCTAATTGAAAAAAGAGTACCAGGGCTGACTATGTTCTAAAAATGGGGAGATGGTACCGCCAACTCACTACTCAAATGATGATTAAGGGTCTATTTGACTTGACTCTAAGGATTACAGTATAAAATAACTAAACCTAATGGAGAAATAGAGTACTGCATTTCAACCAACTAATACTAACAAAAACAAGAAAGAAAAAAAACGCACTAATCGGATTACTGTCTATCTTAGATACAAAAAGAAATTCTAGACAAAGTTGGACAGAATGAGATGTAATTCTGGCCAACTAAGTCTACTATAACCCTTGTACTTAAGATAGCAGGAAATCCTAACACCTAGAATGACTAATAATATAAAAACAGACAAGGGATCAAGCATCTGCTAATTGAATAAATAGTGACCAGGGCTGACTATGTTCTAAAAATGGGGCGACGGTACCGCCAACTCACTACGCAAAAGTGCCTATTCGACTTGACTCTAAAGGTGGTACCGCTACCTCACTATTCAAATGAAGATTTAAGACCTGATCAACTTAACTCTAAGTATTACAATAAAAAAATACCTAAACCTAATGGAGAAATAGAGACCTGAATATCAACCAACTAGAACTAACCAAAACAAAAATAAAACAAAACGCACTATTCGGAATACATACCATCCTAGATACAAAAAGAATACTAGACAAAGTTGGACAGAACGAGAGGTAAATTCTAGCCAACTAAGACTACTATTATCCTTGTACTTAAGATGACAGAAAATCCTAACACCTATAATGACTAATAATATAAAATCAGACAATGGATCAAAGCAACTGCTAATTGAAAAAAGAGTACCAGGGCTGACTATGTTCTAAAAATGGGTAGATGGTACCGCCAACTCACTACGCGAATGATGATTAAGGGCCCATTCGACTTGACTCTAAAGGTGGTACTGCTACCTCACTATTCAAATGATGATTTAAGACCTGATCAACTTAACTCTAAGTATTACAATAAAAAAATACCTAAACCCCCTGGAGAAATAGAGAACTGAATTTCAACCAACTAAAAATAACCAAAACAAGAAGAAAAAAAACAGCAATATTCGGAATACTTACCATCCTAGATACAAAAATAATACTCGTCAAAGTTGGACAGAACGAGAGGTAAATTCTAGCCAACTAAGACTACTATTATCCTTGTACTTAAGATGACAGAAAATCCTAACACCTAGAATGACTAATAATATAAAATCAGACAATGGATCAAAGCAACTGCTAATTGAAAAAAGAATACCAGGGCTGACTATGTTTTAAAAATGGGGCCAACTCACTACGCGAATGATGATTGAGGGCCCATTCGACTTGACTCTAAAGGTGGTACTGCTACCTCACTATTCAAATGATGATTAATGACCTGATCAACATAGCTCTAAGAATTATAATAAAAAAATACCTAAACCCTATGGAGAAATAGAGAACTGAATTTCAACCAACTAAAAATAACCAAAACAAGTAGAAAAAAAACAGCAATATTCGGAATACATACCATCCTAGATAAAAAATAATACTAGACAAAGTTGGACAGAATGAGAGGTAAATTCTGGCCAACTAAGTCTACTATTACCCTTGTACTTAAGATGTCAGAAAATCCTAACACCTAGAATGACTAATAATATAAAATCAGACAGCGGATCAAAGCAACTGCTAATTGAAAAAAGAGTGACCAGGGCTGACTATGTTCTAAAAATGGGGAGACGGTACCGCCAGCTCACTACGCAAATGATGATTAAGGGCCTATTCGATTTGACTCTATAGGTGGTGCCGCTACCTCACTACGCAAATAATGATTAAGGGCCTATTCGACTCGGCTCTAAGGATTACAATAAAAAAATACCTAAACCTACTGGAGAAATAGAGACCTGAATATCAACCAACTAGAACTAACCAAAACAAAAATAAAACAAAACGCACTATTCGGAATACATACCATCCTAGATACAAAAAGAATACTAGACAAAGTTGGACAGAATGAGAGGTAAATTCTGGCCTACTAAGACTACTATTACCCTTGTACCTAAGATGGTAGAAAATCCTAACACCTAGAATGACCAATAATATAAAAACAGACAAGGGATCGAAGCAACAGCTAATTGAAAAAAGAGTGATCAGGGCTGACTAAGTTCTAATAATGGGGAGATGGTACCGCAAACTCACTACGCAAATGAGCCTATTCGACTTGACTCTAAAGGTGGTACCACTACCTCACTGTTCAAATGAAGATTAAAGACCTAATCAACTTAACTCTAAGTATTATAATAAAAAAATACCAAAACCCTATGGAGAAATAGAGAACTGAATTTCAACCAACTTAAAATAAACAAAACAAGTAGAAAAAAAACAGCAATATTCGGAATACATACCATCCTAGATACAAAAATAATACTCGTCAAAGTTGGACAGAACGAGAGGTAAATTCTAGCCAACTAAGACTACTATTATCCTTGTACTTAAGATGACAGAAAATCCTAACACCTAGAATGACTAATAATATAAAATCAGACAATGGATCAAAGCAACTGCTAATTGAAAAAAGAGTACCAGGGCTGACTATGTTCTAAAAATGGGGAGATGGTACCGCCAACTCACTACTCAAATGATGATTAAGGGTCTATTTGACTTGACTCTAAGGATTACAGTATAAAATAACTAAACCTAATGGAGAAATAGAGTACTGCATTTCAACCAACTAATACTAACAAAAACAAGAAAGAAAAAAAAACGCACTAATCGGATTACTGTCTATCTTAGATACAAAAAGAATACTAGACAAAGTTGGACAGAATGAGATGTAATTCTGGCCAACTAAGTCTACTATAACCCTTGTACTTAAGATAGCAGAAAATCCTAACACCTAGAATGACTAATAATATAAAAACAGACAAGGGATCAAGCATCTGCTAATTGAATAAATAGTGACCAGGGCTGAGTATGTTCTAAAAATGGGGCGACGGTACCGCCAACTCACTACGCAAAAGTGACTATTCGACTTGACTCTAAAGGTGGTACCGCTACCTCACTATTCAAATGAAGATTTAAGACCTGATCAACTTAACTCTAAGTATTACAATAAAAAAATACCTAAACCCCCTGGAGAAATAGAGAACTGAATTTCAACCAACTAAAAATAACCAAAACAAGAAGAAAAAAAACAGCAATATTCGGAATACTTACCATCCTAGATATAAAAATAATACTCGTCAAAGTTGGACAGAACGAGAGGTAAATTCTAGCCAACTAAGACTACTATTATCCTTGTACTTAAGATGACAGAAAATCCTAACACCTATAATGACTAATAATATAAAATCAGACAATGGATCAAAGCAACTGCTAATTGAAAAAAAGAGTACCAGGGCTGACTATGTTCTAAAAATGGGGAGATGGTACCGCCAACTCACTACTCAAATGATGATTAAGGGTCTATTTGACTTGACTCTAAGGATTACAGTATAAAATAACTAAACCTAATGGAGAAATAGAGTACTGCATTTCAACCAACTAATACTAACAAAAACAAGAAAGAAAAAAAACGCACTAATCGGATTACTGTCTATCTTAGATACAAAAAGAAATTCTAGACAAAGTTGGACAGAATGAGATGTAATTCTGGCCAACTAAGTCTACTATAACCCTTGTACTTAAGATAGCAGAAAATCCTAACACCTAGAATGACTAATAATATAAAAACAGACAAGGGATCAAGCATCTGCTAATTGAATAAATAGTGACCAGGGCTGACTATGTTCTAAAAATGGGGCGACGGTACCGCCAACTCACTACGCAAAAGTGCCTATTCGACTTGACTCTAAAGGTGGTACCGCTACCTCACTATTCAAATGAAGATTTAAGACCTGATCAACTTAACTCTAAGTATTACAATAAAAAAATACCTAAACCCCCTGGAGAAATAGAGAACTGAATTTCAACCAACTAAAAATAACCAAAACAAGAAGAAAAAAAACAGCAATATTCGGAATACTTACCATCCTAGATACAAAAATAATACTCGTCAAAGTTGGACAGAACGAGAGGTAAATTCTAGCCAACTAAGACTACTATTATCCTTGTACTTAAGATGACAGAAAATCCTAACACCTAGAATGACTAATAATATAAAATCAGACAATGGATCAAAGCAACTGCTAATTGAAAAAAGAGTACCAGGGCTGACTATGTTCTAAAAATGGGTAGATGGTACCGCCAACTCACTACGCGAATGATGATTAAGGGCCCATTCGACTTGACTCTAAAGGTGGTACTGCTACCTCACTATTCAAATGAAGATTTAAGACCTGATCAACTTAACTCTAAGTATTACAATAAAAAAATACCTAAACCCCCTGGAGAAATAGAGAACTGAATTTCAACCAACTAAAAATAACCAAAACAAGAAGAAAAAAAACAGCAATATTCGGAATACTTACCATCCTAGATATAAAAATAATACTCGTCAAAGTTGGACAGAACGAGAGGTAAATTCTAGCCAACTAAGACTACTATTATCCTTGTACTTAAGATGACAGAAAATCCTAACACCTATAATGACTAATAATATAAAATCAGACAATGGATCAAAGCAACTGCTAATTGAAAAAAAGAGTACCAGGGCTGACTATGTTCTAAAAATGGGGAGATGGTACCGCCAACTCACTACTCAAATGATGATTAAGGGTCTATTTGACTTGACTCTAAGGATTACAGTATAAAATAACTAAACCTAATGGAGAAATAGAGTACTGCATTTCAACCAACTAATACTAACAAAAACAAGAAAGAAAAAAAACGCACTAATCGGATTACTGTCTATCTTAGATACAAAAAGAAATTCTAGACAAAGTTGGACAGAATGAGATGTAATTCTGGCCAACTAAGTCTACTATAACCCTTGTACTTAAGATAGCAGAAAATCCTAACACCTAGAATGACTAATAATATAAAAACAGACAAGGGATCAAGCATCTGCTAATTGAATAAATAGTGACCAGGGCTGACTATGTTCTAAAAATGGGGCGACGGTACCGCCAACTCACTACGCAAAAGTGCCTATTCGACTTGACTCTAAAGGTGGTACCGCTACCTCACTATTCAAATGAAGATTTAAGACCTGATCAACTTAACTCTAAGTATTACAATAAAAAAATACCTAAACCCCCTGGAGAAATAGAGAACTGAATTTCAACCAACTAAAAATAACCAAAACAAGAAGAAAAAAAACAGCAATATTCGGAATACTTACCATCCTAGATACAAAAATAATACTCGTCAAAGTTGGACAGAACGAGAGGTAAATTCTAGCCAACTAAGACTACTATTATCCTTGTACTTAAGATGACAGAAAATCCTAACACCTAGAATGACTAATAATATAAAATCAGACAATGGATCAAAGCAACTGCTAATTGAAAAAAGAGTACCAGGGCTGACTATGTTCTAAAAATGGGTAGATGGTACCGCCAACTCACTACGCGAATGATGATTAAGGGCCCATTCGACTTGACTCTAAAGGTGGTACTGCTACCTCACTATTCAAATGATGATTAATGACCTGATCAACATAGCTCTAAGAATTATAATAAAAAAATACCTAAACCCTATGGAGAAATAGAGAACTGAATTTCAACCAACTAAAAATAACCAAAACAATTAGAAAAAAAACAGCAATATTCGGAATACATACCATCCTAGATAAAAAATAATACTAGACAAAGTTGGACAGAATGAGAGGTAAATTCTGGCCAACTAAGTCTACTATTACCCTTGTACTTAAGATGTCAGAAAATCCTAACACCTAGAATGACTAATAATATAAAATCAGACAGCGGATCAAAGCAACTGCTAATTGAAAAAAGAGTGACCAGGGCTGACTATGTTCTAAAAATGGGGAGACGGTACCGCCAGCTCACTACGCAAACGATGATTAAGGGCCTATTCGATTTGACTCTATAGGTGGTACCGCTACCTCACTACGCAAATAATGATTAAGGGCCTATTTGACTAGACTCTAAGGATTACAGTATAAAATAACTAAACCTAATGGAGAAATAGAGTACTGCATTTCAACCAACTAATACTAACAAAAACAAGAAAGAAAAAAAACGCACTAATCGGATTACTGTCTATCTTAGATACAAAAAGAAATTCTAGACAAAGTTGGACAGAATGAGATGTAATTCTGGCCAACTAAGTCTACTATAACCCTTGTACTTAAGATAGCAGAAAATCCTAACACCTAGAATGACTAATAATATAAAAACAGACAAGGGATCAAGCATCTGCTAATTGAATAAATAGTGACCAGGGCTGACTATGTTCTAAAAATGGGGCGAAGGTACCGCCAACTCACTACGCAAAAGTGCCTATTCGACTTGACTCTAAAGGTGGTACCGCTACCTCACTATTCAAATGAAGATTTAAGACCTGATCAACTTAACTCTAAGTATTACAATAAAAAAATACCTAAACCTAATTGACTCTAAGGATTACAGTATAAAATAACTAAACCTAATGGAGAAATAGAGTACTGCATTTCAACCAACTAGAACTAACCAAAACAAAAATAAAACAAAACGCACTATTCGGAATACATACCATCCTAGATACAAAAAGAATACTAGACAAAGTTGGACAGAATGAGAGGTAAATTCTGGCCTACTAAGACTACTATTACCCTTGTACCTAAGATGGTAGAAAATCCTAACACCTAGAATGACTAATAATATAAAAACAGACAAGGGATCGAAGCAACAGCTAATTGAAAAAAGAGTGACCAGGGCTGACTATGTTCTAAAAATGGGGCGATGGTACCGCCAACTCACTACGCGAATGATGATTAAGGGCCCATTCGACTTGACTCTAAAGGTGGTACTGCTACCTCACTATTCAAATGATGATTAATGACCTGATCAACATAGCTCTAAGTATTATAATAAAAAAATACCTAAACCCTATGGAGAAATAGAGAACTGAATTTCAACCAACTAAAAATAACCAAAACAAGTAGAAAAAAAACAGCAATATTCGGAATACATACCATCCTAGATAAAAAATAATACTAGACAAAGTTGGACAGAATGAGTCTACTATTACCCATGTACTTAAGATGTCAGAAAATCCTAACACCTAGATTGACTAATAATATAAAATCAGACAATGGATCAAAGCAACTGCTAATTGAATAAATAGTGACCAGAGCTAACTATGTTCTGAAAATGGGGGGATGGTACCGCTACCTCACTATTCAAATGAAGATTAAGGGCCTATTCTGGAGTGCTATCGATGGGTAATTTCTCCACAAGTGTTTTCATGTCATATCCTACATTTTTGCACATTTACTTGATATAATACCATTATAGTTGTAAATATCATTGAATTAAATAAAAAAAAAAAAAAAAAAAAAAAAAAAGGGCCTATTCGACTTGACTCTAAAGATTACAATAATGTAAAATCAGACAATGGATCAAAGAAACTGCTAATTAAAAAAAGAGTACCAGGGCTGACTATGTTCTAAAAATGGGTTGATTGTACCTCCAACTCACTACGCAAATGATGTTTAAGGGCCTATTCGACTCGGCTCTAAGGATTACAATAAAAAAATACCTAAACCTAATGGAAAAATAGAGAACTGAATTTCAACCAACTAAAACTAACAAAAACAATAATAAAACAAAACGCACTATTCGGAATACATACCATCTTAGATACAAAAAGAATACTCGTCAAAGTTGGTCAGAACGAGAGGTAAATTCTAGCCAACTAAGACTACTATTATCCTTGTACTTAAGATGGCAGAAAATCCTAACACCTAGAATGACTAATAATATAAAAACAGACAACGGATCGAAGCAACTGCTAATTGAAAAAAGAGTGATCAGGGCTGACTAAGTTCTAATAATGGGGAGATGGTACCGCCAACTCACTACGCAAATGATGATTAAGGGCCTATTCGACTCGGTTCTAAGGATTACAATAAAAAAATACCTAAACCTAATGGAAAAATAGAGAACTGAATTTCAACCAGCTAAAACTAACAAAAACAATAATAAAACGAAACGCACTATTCGGAATACATACCATCTTAGATACAAAAATAATACTCCTCAAAGTTGGTCAGAACGAGAGGTAAATTCTAGCCAACTGAGTCTACTATTACCCATGTACTTAAGATGTAAGAAAATCCTAAAACCTAGAATGACTAATAATATAAAATCAGACAAAGGATCAAAGCAAATGCTAATTGAAAAAAGAGTACCAGGGCTGACTATGTTCTAAAAATGGGGAGATGGTACCGCCAACTCACTACGCGAATGATGATTAAGGGCCCATTCGACTTGACTCTAAAGGTGGTACTGCTACCTCACTATTCAAATGATGATTAATGACCTGATCAACATAGCTCTAAGTATTACAATAAAAAAATACCTAAACCTAGTGGAGAAATATAGAACTGAATTTCAGCCAACTAAAACTACCAAAAAAAAAGAAAACAACAAAACGCACTATTCGGAATACTTACCATCTTAGATACAAAAAGAATACTTGTCTAAGTTGGACAGAACGAGAGGTAAAGTCTGGCCAAGAAAGTCTACTATTACCCTTGAACTTAAGATGGCAGGAACACCTAACACCTAGAATGAATAATAATATAAAATCAGACAATGAATCAAACCAACTGCTAATTTAAAAATGAGTACCAGGGCTGACTATGTTCTAAAAATGGGTTGATTGTACCTCCAACTCACTACGCAAATGATGTTTAAGGGCCTATTCGACTCGGTTCTAAGGATTACAATAAAAAAATACCTAAACCTAATGGAAAAATAGAGAACTGAATTTCAACCAACTAAAACCAACAAAAACAATAATAAAACAAAACGCACTATTCGGAATACATACCATCTTAGATACAAAAAGAATACTCGTCAAAGTTGGTCAGAACGAGAGGTAAATTCTAGCCAACTAAGACTACTATTATCCTTGTACTTAAGATGGCAGAAAATCCTAACACCTAGAATGACTAATAATATAAAAACAGACAACGGATCGAAGCAACTGCTAATTGAAAAAAGAGTGATCAGGGCTGACTAAGTTCTAATAATGGGGAGATGGTACCGCAAACTCACTACGCAAATGAGCCTATTCGACTTGACTCTAAAGGTGGTACCACTACCTCACTGTTCAAATGAAGATTAAAGACCTAATCAACTTAACTCTAAGTATTATAATAAAAAAATACCAAAACCCTATAGAGAAATAGAGAACTGAATTTCAACCAACTTAAAATAAACAAAACAAGTAGAAAAAAAACAGCAATATTCGGAATACATACCATCCTAGATACAAAAATAATACTCGTCAAAGTTGGACAGAACGAGAGGTAAATTCTAGCCAACTAAGACTACTATTATCCTTGTACTTAAGATGACAGAAAATCCTAACACCTAGAATGACTAATAATATAAAATCAGACAATGGATCAAAGCAACTGCTAATTGAAAAAAGAGTACCAGGGCTGACTATGTTCTAAAAATGGGGAGATGGTACCGCCAACTCACTACTCAAATGATGATTAAGGGTCTATTTGACTTGACTCTAAGGATTACAGTATAAAATAACTAAACCTAATGGAGAAATAGAGTACTGCATTTCAACCAACTAATACTAACAAAAACAAGAAAGAAAAAAAAACGCACTAATCGGATTACTGTCTATCTTAGATACAAAAAGAATACTAGACAAAGTTGGACAGAATGAGATGTAATTCTGGCCAACTAAGTCTACTATAACCCTTGTACTTAAGATAGCAGAAAATCCTAACACCTAGAATGACTAATAATATAAAAACAGACAAGGGATCAAGCATCTGCTAATTGAATAAATAGTGACCAGGGCTGACTATGTTCTAAAAATGGGGCGACGGTACCGCCAACTCACTACGCAAAAGTGCCTATTCGACTTGACTCTAAAGGTGGTACCGCTACCTCACTATTCAAATGAAGATTTAAGACCTGATCAACTTAACTCTAAGTATTACAATAAAAAAATACCTAAACCCCCTGGAGAAATAGAGAACTGAATTTCAACCAACTAAAAATAACCAAAACAAGAAGAAAAAAAACAGCAATATTCGGAATACTTACCATCCTAGATACAAAAATAATACTCGTCAAAGTTGGACAGAACGAGAGGTAAATTCTAGCCAACTAAGACTACTATTATCCTTGTACTTAAGATGACAGAAAATCCTAACACCTAGAATGACTAATAATATAAAATCAGACAATGGATCAAAGCAACTGCTAATTGAAAAAAGAGTACCAGGGCTGACTATGTTCTAAAAATGGGTAGATGGTACCGCCAACTCACTACGCGAATGATGATTAAGGGCCCATTCGACTTGACTCTAAAGGTAATACTGCTACCTCACTATTCAAATGATGATTAATGACCTGATCAACATAGCTCTAAGAATTATAATAAAAAAATACCTAAACCCTATGGAGAAATAGAGAACTGAATTTCAACCAACTAAAAATAACCAAAACAATTAGAAAAAAAACAGCAATATTCGGAATACATACCATCCTAGATAAAAAATAATACTAGACAAAGTTGGACAGAATGAGAGGTAAATTCTGGCCAACTAAGTCTACTATTACCCTTGTACTTAAGATGTCAGAAAATCCTAACACCTAGAATGACTAATAATATAAAATCAGACAGCGGATCAAAGCAACTGCTAATTGAAAAAAGAGTGACCAGGGCTGACTATGTTCTAAAAATGGGGAGACGGTACCGCCAGCTCACTACGCAAATGATGATTAAGGGCCTATTCGATTTGACTCTATAGGTGGTACCGCTACCTCACTACGCAAATAATGATTAAGGGCCTATTCGACTCGGCTCTAAGGATTACAATAAAAAAATACCTAAACCTACTGGAGAAATAGAGACCTGAATATCAACCAACTAGAACTAACCAAAACAAAAATAAAACAAAACGCACTATTCGGAATACATACCATCCTAGATACAAAAAGAATACTAGACAAAGTTGGACAGAATGAGTCTACTATTACCCATGTACTTAAGATGTCAGAAAATCCTAACACCTAGATTGACTAATAATATAAAATCAGACAATGGATCAAAGCAACTGCTAATTGAATAAATAGTGACCAGAGCTAACTATGTTCTGAAAATGGGGGGATGGTACCGCTACCTCACTATTCAAATGAAGATTAAGGGCCTATTCGACTTGACTCTAAAGATTACAATAATATAAAATCAGACAATGGATCAAAGCAACTGCTAATTGAAAAAAGAGTACCAGGGCTGACTATGTTCTAAAAATGGGGAGATGGTACCGCCAACTCACTACGCGAATGATGATTAAGGGCCCATTCGACTTGACTCTAAAGGTGGTACTGCTACCTCACTATTCAAATGATGATTAATGACCTGATCAACATAGCTCTAAGTATTACAATAAAAAAATACCTAAACCTAGTGGAGAAATATAGAACTGAATTTCAGCCAACTAAAACTACCAAAAAAAAAGAAAAAAACAAAACGCACTATTCGGAATACTTACCATCTTAGATACAAAAAGAATACTTGTCTAAGTTGGACAGAACGAGAGGTAAAGTCTGGCCAAGAAAGTCTACTGTTACCCTTGAACTTAAGATGGCAGGAACACCTAACACCTAGAATGAATAATAATATAAAATCAGACAATGAATCAAACCAACTGCTAATTTAAAAATGAGTACCAGGGCTGACTATGTTCTAAAAATGGGTTGATTGTACCTCCAACTCACTACGCAAATGATGTTTAAGGGCCTATTCGACTCGGTTCTAAGGATTACAATAAAAAAATACCTAAACCTAATGGAAAAATAGAGAACTGAATTTCAACCAACTAAAACTAACAAAAACAATAATAAAACAAAACGCACTATTCGGAATACATACCATCTTAGATACAGAAAGAATACTCGTCAAAGTTGGTCAGAACGAGAGGTAAATTCTAGCCAACTAAGACTACTATTATCCTTGTACGTAAGATGGCAGAAAATCCTAACACCTAGAATGACTAATAATATAAAAACAGACAACGGATCGAAGCAACTGCTAATTGAAAAAAGAGTGATCAGGGCTGACTAAGTTCTAATAATGGGGAGATGGTACCGCAAACTCACTACGCAAATGAGCCTATTCGACTTGACTCTAAAGGTGGTACCACTACCTCACTGTTCAAATGAAGATTAAAGACCTAATCAACTTAACTCTAAGTATTATAATAAAAAAATACCAAAACCCTATGGAGAAATAGAGAACTGAATTTCAACCAACTTAAAATAAACAAAACAAGTAGAAAAAAAACAGCAATATTCGGAATACATACCATCCTAGATACAAAAATAATACTCGTCAAAGTTGGACAGAACGAGAGGTAAAGTCTGGCCAAGAAAGTCTACTATTACCCTTGAACTTAAGATGGCAGGAACACCTAACACCTAGAATGAATAATAATATAAAATCAGACAATGAATCAAACCAACTGCTAATTTAAAAAAGAGTACCAGGGCTGACTATGTTCTAAAAATGGGTTGATTGTACCTCCAACTCACTACGCAAATGATGTTTAAGGGCCTATTCGACTCGGTTCTAAGGATTACAATAAAAAAATACCTAAACCTAATGGAAAAATAGAGAACTGAATTTCAACCAACTAAAACTAACAAAAACAATAATAAAACAAAACGCACTATTCGGAATACATACCATCTTAGATACAAAAAGAATACTCGTCAAAGTTGGTCAGAACGAGAGGTAAATTCTAGCCAACTAAGACTACTATTATCCTTGTACTTAAGATGGCAGAAAATCCTAACACCTAGAATGACTAATAATATAAAAACAGACAACGGATCGAAGCAACTGCTAATTGAAAAAAGAGTGATCAGGGCTGACTAAGTTCTAAAAATGGGGAGATGGTACCGCCAACTCACTACGCAAATGAGCCTATTCGACTTGACTCTAAAGGTGGTACCACTACCTCACTGTTCAAATGAAGATTAAAGACCTAATCAACTTAACTCTAAGTATTATAATAAAAAAATACCAAAACCCTATAGAGAAATAGAGAACTGAATTTCAACCAACTTAAAATAAACAAAACAAGTAGAAAAAAAACAGCAATATTCGGAATACATACCATCCTAGATACAAAAATAATACTCGTCAAAGTTGGACAGAACGAGAGGTAAATTCTAGCCAACTAAGACTACTATTATCCTTGTACTTAAGATGACAGAAAATCCTAACACCTAGAATGACTAATAATATAAAATCAGACAACTAAGTCTACTATAACCCTTGTACTTAAGATAGCAGAAAATCCTAACACCTAGAATGACTAATAATATAAAAACAGACAAGGGATCAAGCATCTGCTAATTGAATAAATAGTGACCAGGGCTGACTATGTTCTAAAAATGGGGCGACGGTACCGCCAACTCACTACGCAAAAGTGCCTATTCGACTTGACTCTAAAGGTGGTACCGCTACCTCACTATTCAAATGAAGATTTAAGACCTGATCAACTTAACTCTAAGTATTACAATAAAAAAATACCTAAACCCCCTGGAGAAATAGAGAACTGAATTTCAACCAACTAAAAATAACCAAAACAAGAAGAAAAAAAACAGCAATATTCGGAATACATACCATCCTAGATACAAAAATAATACTCGTCAAAGTTGGACAGAACGAGAGGTAAATTCTAGCCAACTAAGACTACTATTATCCTTGTACTTAAGATGACAGAAAATCCTAACACCTAGAATGACTAATAATATAAAATCAGACAATGGATCAAATTAAGGGCCTATGATGATTAAGGGCCTATTCGACTCGGTTCTAAGGATTACAATAAAAAAATACCTAAACCTAATGGAAAAATAGAGAACTGAATTTCAACCAGCTAAAACTAACAAAAACAATAATAAAACGAAACGCACTATTCGGAATACATACCATCTTAGATACAAAAATAATACTCCTCAAAGTTGGTCAGAACGAGAGGTAAATTCTAGCCAACTGAGTCTACTATTACCCATGTACTTAAGATGTAAGAAAATCCTAAAACCTAGAATGACTAATAATATAAAATCAGACAAAGGATCAAAGCAAATGCTAATTGAAAAAAGAGTACCAGGGCTGACTATGTTCTAAAAATGGGGAGATGGTAACGCCAACTCACTACGCGAATGATGATTAAGGGCCCATTCGACTTGACTCTAAAGGTGGTACTGCTACCTCACTATTCAAATGATGATTAATGACCTGATCAACATAGCTCTAAGTATTACAATAAAAAAATACCTAAACCTAGTGGAGAAATATAGAACTGAATTTCAGCCAACTAAAACTACCAAAAAAAAAGAAAAAAACAAAACGCACTATTCGGAATACTTACCATCTTAGATACAAAAAGAATACTTGTCTAAGTTGGACAGAACGAGAGGTAAAGTCTGGCCAAGAAAGTCTACTATTACCCTTGAACTTAAGATGGCAGGAACACCTAACACCTAGAATGAATAATAATATAAAATCAGACAATGAATCAAACCAACTGCTAATTTAAAAATGAGTACCAGGGCTGACTATGTTCTAAAAATGGGTTGATTGTTCCTCCAACTCACTACGCAAATGATGTTTAAGGGCCTATTCGACTCGGTTCTAAGGATTACAATAAAAAAATACCTAAACCTAATGGAAAAATAGAGAACTGAATTTCAACCAACTAAAACTAACAAAAACAATAATAAACCAAACCCACTATTCGGAATACATACAATCTTAGATACAAAAAGAATACTCGTCAAAGTTGGTCAGAACGAGAGGTAAATTCTAGCCAACTAAGACTACTATTATCCTTGTACTTAAGATGGCAGAAAATCCTAACACCTAGAATGACTAATAATATAAAAACAGACAACGGATCGAAGCAACTGCTAATTGAAAAAAGAGTGATCAGGGCTGACTAAGTTCTAATAATGGGGAGATGGTACCGCAAACTCACTACGCAAATGAGCCTATTCGACTTGACTCTAAAGGTGGTACCACTACCTCACTGTTCAAATGAAGATTAAAGACCTAATCAACTTAACTCTAAGTATTATAATAAAAAAATACCAAAACCCTATGGAGAAATAGAGAACTGAATTTCAACCAACTTAAAATAAACAAAACAAGTAGAAAAAAAACAGCAATATTCGGAATACATACCATCCTAGATACAAAAATAATACTCGTCAAAGTTGGACAGAACGAGAGGTAAATTCTAGCCAACTAAGACTACTATTATCCTTGTACTTAAGATGACAGAAAATCCTAACACCTAGAATGACTAATAATATAAAATCAGACAATGGATCAAAGCAACTGCTAATTGAAAAAAGAGTACCAGGGGTGACTATGTTCTAAAAATGGGGAGATGGTACCGCCAACTCACTACTCAAATGATGATTAAGGGTCTATTTGACTTGACTCTAAGGATTACAGTATAAAATAACTAAACCTAATGGAGAAATAGAGTACTGCATTTCAACCAACTAATACTAACAAAAACAAGAAAGAAAAAAAACGCACTAATCGGATTACTGTCTATCTTAGATACAAAAAGAATACTAGACAAAGTTGGACAGAATGAGATGTAATTCTGGCCAACTAAGTCTACTATAACCCTTGTACTTAAGATAGCAGAAAATCCTAACACCTAGAATGACTAATAATATAAAAACAGACAAGGGATCAAGCATCTGCTAATTGAATAAATAGTGACCAGGGCTGACTATGTTCTAAAAATGGGGCGACGGTACCGCCAACTCACTACGCAAAAGTGCCTATTCGACTTGACTCTAAAGGTGGTACCGCTACCTCACTATTCAAATGAAGATTTAAGACCTGATCAACTTAACTCTAAGTATTACAATAAAAAAATACCTAAACCCCCTGGAGAAATAGAGAACTGAATTTCAACAAACTAAAAATAACCAAAACAAGAAGAAAAAAAACAGCAATATTCGGAATACTTACCATCCTAGATACAAAAATAATACTCGTCAAAGTTGGACAGAACGAGAGGTAAATTCTAGCCAACTAAGACTACTATTATCCTTGTACTTAAGATGACAGAAAATCCTAACACCTAGAATGACTAATAATATAAAATCAGACAATGGATCAAAGCAACTGCTAAATGAAAAAAGAGTACCAGGGCTGACTATGTTCTAAAAATGGGTTGATTGTACCTCCAACTCACTACGCAAATGATGTTTAAGGGCCTATTCGACTCGGTTCTAAGGATTACAATAAAAAAATACCTAAACCTAATGGAAAAATAGAGAACTGAATTTCAACCAACTAAAACTAACAAAAACAATAATAAAACAAAACGCACTATTCGGAATACATACCATCTTAGATACAAAAAGAATACTAGACAAAGTTGGACAGAATGAGATGTAATTCTGGCCAACTAAGTCTACTATAACCCTTGTACTTAAGATAGCAGAAAATCCTAACACCTAGAATGACTAATAATATAAAAACAGACAAGGGATCAAGCATCTGCTAATTGAATAAATAGTGACCAGGGCTGACTATGTTCTAAAAATGGGGCGACGGTACCGCCAACTCACTACTCAAATGATGATTAAGGGTCTATTTGACTTGACTCTAAGGATTACAGTATAAAATAACTAAACCTAATGGAGAAATAGAGTACTGCATTTCAACCAACTAATACTAACAAAAACAAGAAAGAAAAAAAACGCACTAATCGGATTACTGTCTATCTTAGATACAAAAAGAATACTAGACAAAGTTGGACAGAATGAGATGTAATTCTGGCCAACTAAGTCTACTATAACCCTTGTACTTAAGATAGCAGAAAATCCTAACACCTAGAATGACTAATAATATAAAAACAGACAAGGGATCAAGCATCTGCTAATTGAATAAATAGTGACCAGGGCTGACTATGTTCTAAAAATGGGGCGACGGTACCGCCAACTCACTACGCAAAAGTGCCTATTCGACTTGACTCTAAAGGTGGTACCGCTACCTCACTATTCAAATGAAGATTTAAGACCTGATCAACTTAACTCTAAGTATTACAATAAAAAAATACCTAAACCCCCTGGAGAAATAGAGAACTGAATTTCAACAAACTAAAAATAACCAAAACAAGAAGAAAAAAAACAGCAATATTCGGAATACTTACCATCCTAGATACAAAAATAATACTCGTCAAAGTTGGACAGAACGAGAGGTAAATTCTAGCCAACTAAGACTACTATTATCCTTGTACTTAAGATGACAGAAAATCCTAACACCTAGAATGACTAATAATATAAAATCAGACAATGGATCAAAGCAACTGCTAAATGAAAAAAGAGTACCAGGGCTGACTATGTTCTAAAAATGGGTTGATTGTACCTCCAACTCACTACGCAAATGATGTTTAAGGGCCTATTCGACTCGGTTCTAAGGATTACAATAAAAAAATACCTAAACCTAATGGAAAAATAGAGAACTGAATTTCAACCAACTAAAACTAACAAAAACAATAATAAAACAAAACGCACTATTCGGAATACATACCATCTTAGATACAAAAAGAATACTAGACAAAGTTGGACAGAATGAGATGTAATTCTGGCCAACTAAGTCTACTATAACCCTTGTACTTAAGATAGCAGAAAATCCTAACACCTAGAATGACTAATAATATAAAAACAGACAAGGGATCAAGCATCTGCTAATTGAATAAATAGTGACCAGGGCTGACTATGTTCTAAAAATGGGGCGACGGTACCGCCAACTCACTACGCAAAAGTGACTATTCGACTTGACTCTAAAGGTGGTACCGCTACCTCACTATTCAAATGAAGATTTAAGACCTGATCAACTTAACTCTAAGTATTACAATAAAAAAATACCTAAACCCCCTGGAGAAATAGAGAACTGAATTTCAACCAACTAAAAATAACCAAAACAAGAAGAAAAAAAACAGCAATATTCTGAATACTTACCATCCTAGATACAAAAATAATACTCGTCAAAGTTGGACAGAACGAGAGGTAATTCTAGCCAACTAAGACTACTATTATCCTTGTACTTAAGATGACAGAAAATCCTAACACCTATAATGACTAATAATATAAAATCAGACAATGGATCAAAGCAACTGCTAATTGAAAAAAGAGTACCAGGGCTGACTATGTTCTAAAAATGGGGAGATGGTACCGCCAACTCACTACTCAAATGATGATTAAGGGTCTATTTGACTTGACTCTAAGGATTACAGTATAAAATAACTAAACCTAATGGAGAAATAGAGTACTGCATTTCAACCAACTAATACTAACAAAAACAAGAAAGAAAAAAAACAGCAATATTCGGAATACATACCATCCTAGATAAAAAATAATACTAGACAAAGTTGGACAGAATGAGAGGTAAATTCTGGCCAACTAAGTCTACTATTACCCTTGTACTTAAGATGTCAGAAAATCCTAACACCTAGAATGACTAATAATATAAAATCAGACAGCGGATCAAAGCAACTGCTAATTGAAAAAAGAGTGACCAGGGCTGACTATGTTCTAAAAATGGGGAGACGGTACCGCCAGCTCACTACGCAAATGATGATTAAGGGCCTATTCGATTTGACTCTATAGGTGGTACCGCTACCTCACTACGCAAATAATGATTAAGGGCCTATTCGACTCGGCTCTAAGGATTACAATAAAAAAATACCTAAACCTACTGGAGAAATAGAGACCTGAATATCAACCAACTAGAACTAACCAAAACAAAAATAAAACAAAACGCACTATTCGGAATACATACCATCCTAGATACAAAAAGAATACTAGACAAAGTTGGACAGAATGAGTCTACTATTACCCATGTACTTAAGATGTCAGAAAATCCTAACACCTAGATTGACTAATAATATAAAATCAGACAATGGATCAAAGCAACTGCTAATTGAATAAATAGTGACCAGAGCTAACTATGTTCTGAAAATGGGGGGATGGTACCGCTACCTCACTATTCAAATGAAGATTAAGGGCCTATTCGACTTGACTCTAAAGATTACAATAATATAAAATCAGACAATGGATCAAAGCAACTGCTAATTGAAAAAAGAGTACCAGGGCTGACTATGTTCTAAAAATGGGGAGATGGTACCGCCAACTCACTACGCGAATGATGATTAAGGGCCCATTCGACTTGACTCTAAAGGTGGTACTGCTACCTCACTATTCAAATGATGATTAATGACCTGATCAACATAGCTCTAAGTATTACAATAAAAAAATACCTAAACCTAGTGGAGAAATATAGAACTGAATTTCAGCCAACTAAAACTACCAAAAAAAAAGAAAAAAACAAAACGCACTATTCGGAATACTTACCATCTTAGATACAAAAAGAATACTTGTCTAAGTTGGACAGAACGAGAGGTAAAGTCTGGCCAAGAAAGTCTACTATTACCCTTGAACTTAAGATGGCAGGAACACCTAACACCTAGAATGAATAATAATATAAAATCAGACAATGAATCAAACCAACTGCTAATTTAAAAATGAGTACCAGGGCTGACTATGTTCTAAAAATGGGTTGATTGTACCTCCAACTCACTACGCAAATGATGTTTAAGGGCCTATTCGACTCGGTTCTAAGGATTACAATAAAAAAATACCTAAACCTAATGGAAAAATAGAGAACTGAATTTCAACCAACTAAAACTAACAAAAACAATAATAAAACAAAACGCACTATTCGGAATACATACCATCTTAGATACAAAAAGAATACTCGTCAAAGTTGGTCAGAACGAGAGGTAAATTCTAGCCAACTAAGACTACTATTATCCTTGTACTTAAGATGGCAGAAAATCCTAACACCTAGAATGACTAATAATATAAAAACAGACAACGGATCGAAGCAACTGCTAATTGAAAAAAGAGTGATCAGGGCTGACTAAGTTCTAATAATGGGGAGATGGTACCGCAAACTCACTACGCAAATGAGCCTATTCGACTTGACTCTAAAGGTGGTACCACTACCTCACTGTTCAAATGAAGATTAAAGACCTAATCAACTTAACTCTAAGTATTATAATAAAAAAATACCAAAACCCTATGGAGAAATAGAGAACTGAATTTCAACCAACTTAAAATAAACAAAACAAGTAGAAAAAAAACAGCAATATTCGGAATACATACCATCCTAGATACAAAAATAATACTCGTCAAAGTTGGACAGAACGAGAGGTAAATTCTAGCCAACTAAGACTACTATTATCCTTGTACTTAAGATGACAGAAAATCCTAACACCTAGAATGACTAATAATATAAAATCAGACAATGGATCAAAGCAACTGCTAATTGAAAAAAGAGTACCAGGGCTGACTATGTTCTAAAAATGGGGAGATGGTACCGCCAACTCACTACTCAAATGATGATTAAGGGTCTATTTGACTTGACTCTAAGGATTACAGTATAAAATAACTAAACCTAATGGAGAAATAGAGTACTGCATTTCAACCAACTAATACTAACAAAAACAAGAAAGAAAAAAAACGCACTAATCGGATTACTGTCTATCTTAGATACAAAAAGAATACTAGACAAAGTTGGACAGAATGAGATGTAATTCTGGCCAACTAAGTCTACTATAACCCTTGTACTTAAGATAGCAGAAAATCCTAACACCTAGAATGACTAATAATATAAAAACAGACAAGGGATCAAGCATCTGCTAATTGAATAAATAGTGACCAGGGCTGACTATGTTCTAAAAATGGGGCGACGGTACCGCCAACTCACTACGCAAAAGTGCCTATTCGACTTGACTCTAAAGGTGGTACCGCTACCTCACTATTCAAATGAAGATTTACGACCTGATCAACTTAACTCTAAGTATTACAATAAAAAAATACCTAAACCCCCTGGAGAAATAGAGAACTGAATTTCAACCAACTAAAAATAACCAAAACAAGAAGAAAAAAAACAGCAATATTCGGAATACTTACCATCCTAGATACAAAAATAATACTCGTCAAAGTTGGACAGAACGAGAGGTAAATTCTAGCCAACTAAGACTACTATTATCCTTGTACTTAAGATGACAGAAAATCCTAACACCTATAATGACTAATAATATAAAATCAGACAATGGATCAAAGCAACTGCTAAATGAAAAAAGAGTACCAGGGCTGACTATGTTCTAAAAATGGGTTGATTGTACCTCCAACTCACTACGCAAATGATGTTTAAGGGCCTATTCGACTCGGTTCTAAGGATTACAATAAAAAAATACCTAAACCTAATGGAAAAATAGAGAACTGAATTTCAACCAACTAAAACTAACAAAAACAATAATAAAACAAAACGCACTATTCGGAATACATACCATCTTAGATACAAAAAGAATACTCGTCAAAGTTGGTCAGAACGAGAGGTAAATTCTAGCCAACTAAGACTACTATTATCCTTGTACTTAAGATGGCAGAAAATCCTAACACCTAGAATGACTAATAATATAAAAACAGACAACGGATCGAAGCAACTGCTAATTGAAAAAAGAGTGATCAGGGCTGACTAAGTTCTAATAATGGGGAGATGGTACCGCAAACTCACTACGCAAATGAGCCTATTCGACTTGACTCTAAAGGTGGTACCACTACCTCACTGTTCAAATGAAGATTAAAGACCTAATCAACTTAACTCTAAGTATTATAATAAAAAAATACCAAAACTCTATGGAGAAATAGAGAACTGAATTTCAACCAACTTAAAATAAACAAAACAAGTAGAAAAAAAACAGCAATATTCGGAATACATACCATCCTAGATACAAAAATAATACTCGTCAAAGTTGGACAGAACGAGAGGTAAATTCTAGCCAACTAAGACTACTATTATCCTTGTACTTAAAATGACAGAAAATCCTAACACCTAGAATGACTAATAATATAAAAACAGACAAGGGATCAAGCATCTGCTAATTGAATAAATAGTGACCAGGGCTGACTATGTTCTAAAAATGGGGCGACGGTACCGCCAACTCACTACGCAAAAGTGCCTATTCGACTTGACTCTAAAGGTGGTACCGCTACCTCACTATTCAAATGAAGATTTAAGACCTGATCAACTTAACTCTAAGTATTACAATAAAAAAATACCTAAACCCCCTGGAGAAATAGAGAACTGAATTTCAACCAACTAAAAATAACCAAAACAAGAAGAAAAAAAACAGCAATATTCGGAATACTGTCTATCTTAGATACAAAAATAATACTCGTCAAAGTTGGACAGAACGAGAGGTAAATTCTAGCCAACTAAGACTACTATTATCCTTGTACTTAAGATGACAGAAAATCCTAACACCTAGAATGACTAATAATATAAAATCAGACAATGGATCAAAGCAACTGCTAATTGAAAAAAGAGTACCAGGGCTGACTATGTTCTAAAAATGGGTAGATGGTACCGCCAACTCACTACGCGAATGATGATTAAGGGCCCATTCGACTTGACTCTAAAGGTGGTACTGCTACCTCACTATTCAAATGATGATTAATGACCTGATCAACATAGCTCTAAGAATTATAATAAAAAAATACCTAAACCCTATGGAGAAATAGAGAACTGAATTTCAACCAACTAAAAATAACCAAAACAATTAGAAAAAAAACAGCAATATTCGGAATACATACCATCCTAGATAAAAAATAATACTAGACAAAGTTGGACAGAATGAGAGGTAAATTCTGGCCAACTAAGTCTACTATTACCCTTGTACTTAAGATGTCAGAAAATCCTAACACCTAGAATGACTAATAATATAAAATCAGACAGCGGATCAAAGCAACTGCTAATTGAAAAAAGAGTGACCAGGGCTGACTATGTTCTAAAAATGGGGAGACGGTACCGCCAGCTCACTACGCAAATGATGATTAAGGGCCTATTCGATTTGACTCTATAGGTGGTACCGCTACCTCACTACGCAAATAATGATTAAGGGCCTATTCGACTCGGCTCTAAGGATTACAATAAAAAAATACCTAAACCTACTGGAGAAATAGAGACCTGAATATCAACCAACTAGAACTAACCAAAACAAAAATAAAACAAAACGCACTATTCGGAATACATACCATCCTAGATACAAAAAGAATACTAGACAAAGTTGGACAGAATGAGTCTACTATTACCCATGTACTTAAGATGTCAGAAAATCCTAACACCTAGATTGACTAATAATATAAAATCAGACAATGGATCAAAGCAACTGCTAATTGAATAAATAGTGACCAGAGCTAACTATGTTCTGAAAATGGGGGGATGGTACCGCTACCTCACTATTCAAATGAAGATTAAGGGCCTATTCGACTTGACTCTAAAGATTACAATAATATAAAATCAGACAATGGATCAAAGCAACTGCTAATTGAAAAAAGAGTACCAGGGCTGACTATGTTCTAAAAATGGGGAGATGGTACCGCCAACTCACTACGCGAATGATGATTAAGGGCCCATTCGACTTGACTCTAAAGGTGGTACTGCTACCTCACTATTCAAATGATGATTAATGACCTGATCAACATAGCTCTAAGTATTACAATAAAAAAATACCTAAACCTAGTGGAGAAATATAGAACTGAATTTCAGCCAACTAAAACTACCAAAAAAAAAGAAAAAAACAAAACGCACTATTCGGAATACTTACCATCTTAGATACAAAAAGAATACTTGTCTAAGTTGGACAGAACGAGAGGTAAAGTCTGGCCAAGAAAGTCTACTATTACCCTTGAACTTAAGATGGCAGGAACACCTAACACCTAGAATGAATAATAATATAAAATCAGACAATGAATCAAACCAACTGCTAATTTAAAAATGAGTACCAGGGCTGACTATGTTCTAAAAATGGGTTGATTGTACCTCCAACTCACTACGCAAATGATGTTTAAGGGCCTATTCGACTCGGTTCTAAGGATTACAATAAAAAAATACCTAAACCTAATGGAAAAATAGAGAACTGAATTTCAACCAACTAAAACTAACAAAAACAATAATAAAACAAAACGCACTATTCGGAATACATACCATCTTAGATACAAAAAGAATACTCGTCAAAGTTGGTCAGAACGAGAGGTAAATTCTAGCCAACTAAGACTACTATTATCCTTGTACGTAAGATGGCAGAAAATCCTAACACCTAGAATGACTAATAATATAAAAACAGACAACGGATCGAAGCAACTGCTAATTGAAAAAAGAGTGATCAGGGCTGACTAAGTTCTAATAATGGGGAGATGGTACCGCAAACTCACTACGCAAATGAGCCTATTCGACTTGACTCTAAAGGTGGTACCACTACCTCACTGTTCAAATGAAGATTAAAGACCTAATCAACTTAACTCTAAGTATTATAATAAAAAAATACCAAAACCCTATGGAGAAATAGAGAACTGAATTTCAACCAACTTAAAATAAACAAAACAAGTAGAAAAAAAACAGCAATATTCGGAATACATACCATCCTAGATACAAAAATAATACTCGTCAAAGTTGGACAGAACGAGAGGTAAAGTCTGGCCAAGAAAGTCTACTATTACCCTTGAACTTAAGATGGCAGGAACACCTAACACCTAGAATGAATAATAATATAAAAACAGACAACGGATCGAAGCAACTGCTAATTGAAAAAAGAGTGATCAGGGCTGACTAAGTTCTAAAAATGGGGAGATGGTACCGCCAACTCACTACGCAAATGATGATTAAGGGCCTATTCGACTCGGTTCTAAGGATTACAATAAAAAAATACCTAAACCTAATGGAAAAATAGAGAACTGAATTTCAACCAGCTAAAACTAACAAAAACAATAATAAAACGAAACGCACTATTCGGAATACATACCATCTTAGATACAAAAATAATACTCCTCAAAGTTGGTCAGAACGAGAGGTAAATTCTAGCCAACTGAGTCTACTATTACCCATGTACTTAAGATGTAAGAAAATCCTAAAACCTAGAATGACTAATAATATAAAATCAGACAAAGGATCAAAGCAAATGCTAATTGAAAAAAGAGTACCAGGGCTGACTATGTTCTAAAAATGGGGAGATGGTACCGCCAACTCACTACGCGAATGATGATTAAGGGCCCATTCGACTTGACTCTAAAGGTGGTACTGCTACCTCACTATTCAAATGATGATTAATGACCTGATCAACATAGCTCTAAGTATTACAATAAAAAAATACCTAAACCTAGTGGAGAAATATAGAACTGAATTTCAGCCAACTAAAACTACCAAAAAAAAAGAAAAAACAAAACGCACTATTCGGAATACTTACCATCTTAGATACAAAAAGAATACTTGTCTAAGTTGGACAGAACGAGAGGTAAAGTCTGGCCAAGAAAGTCTACTATTACCCTTGAACTTAAGATGGCAGGAACACCTAACACCTAGAATGAATAATAATATAAAATCAGACAATGAATCAAACCAACTGCTAATTTAAAAATGAGTACCAGGGCTGACTATGTTCTAAAAATGGGTTGATTGTACCTCCAACTCACTACGCAAATGATGTTTAAGGGCCTATTCGACTCGGTTCTAAGGATTACAATAAAAAAATACCTAAA
Source organism: Troilus luridus (assembly GCA_964056705.1). Classification (NCBI taxonomy): domain Eukaryota; kingdom Metazoa; phylum Arthropoda; class Insecta; order Hemiptera; family Pentatomidae; genus Troilus; species Troilus luridus. Next base: position 180,191,880 of record OZ057412.1, read on the forward strand.
CCTAATGGAAAAATAGAGAACTGAATTTCAACCAACTAAAACTAACAAAAACAATAATAAAACAAAACGCACTATTCGGAATACATACCATCTTAGATACAAAAAGAATACTCGTCAAAGTTGGTCAGAACGAGAGGTAAATTCTAGCCAACTAAGACTACTATTATCCTTGTACTTAAGATGGCAGAAAATCCTAACACCTAGAATGACTAATAATATAAAAACAGACAACGGATCGAAGCAACTGCTAATTGAAAAAAGAGTGATCAGGGCTGACTAAGTTCTAATAATGGGGAGATGGTACCGCAAACTCACTACGCAAATGAGCCTATTCGACTTGACTCTAAAGGTGGTACCACTACCTCACTGTTCAAATGAAGATTAAAGACCTAATCAACTTAACTCTAAGTATTATAATAAAAAAATACCAAAACCCTATGGAGAAATAGAGAACTGAATTTCAACCAACTTAAAATAAACAAAACAAGTAGAAAAAAAACAGCAATATTCGGAATACATACCATCCTAGATACAAAAATAATACTCGTCAAAGTTGGACAGAACGAGAGGTAAATTCTAGCCAACTAAGACTACTATTATCCTTGTACTTAAGATGACAGAAAATCCTAACACCTAGAATGACTAATAATATAAAATCAGACAATGGATCAAAGCAACTGCTAATTGAAAAAAGAGTACCAGGGCTGACTATGTTCTAAAAATGGGGAGATGGTACCGCCAACTCACTACTCAAATGATGATTAAGGGTCTATTTGACTTGACTCTAAGGATTACAGTATAAAATAACTAAACCTAATGGAGAAATAGAGTACTGCATTTCAACCAACTAATACTAACAAAAACAAGAAAGAAAATAAACGCACTAATCGGATTACTGTCTATCTTAGATACAAAAAGAATACTAGACAATGTTGGACAGAATGAGATGTAATTCTGGCCAACTAAGTCTACTATAACCCTTGTACTTAAGATAGCAGAAAATCCTAACACCTAGAATGACTAATAATATAAAAACAGACAAGGGATCAAGCATCTGCTAATTGAATAAATAGTGACCAGGGCTGACTATGTTCTAAAAATGGGGCGACGGTACCGCCAACTCACTACGCAAAAGTGCCTATTCGACTTGACTCTAAAGGTGGTACCGCTACCTCACTATTCAAATGAAGATTTACGACCTGATCAACTTAACTCTAAGTATTACAATAAAAAAATACCTAAACCCCCTGGAGAAATAGAGAACTGAATTTCAACCAACTAAAAATAACCAAAACAAGAAGAAAAAAAACAGCAATATTCGGAATACTTACCATCCTAGATACAAAAATAATACTCGTCAAAGTTGGACAGAACGAGAGGTAATTCTAGCCAACTAAGACTACTATTATCCTTGTACTTAAGATGACAGAAAATCCTAACACCTATAATGACTAATAATATAAAATCAGACAATGGATCAAAGCAACTGCTAAATGAAAAAAGAGTACCAGGGCTGACTATGTTCTAAAAATGGGTTGATTGTACCTCCAACTCACTACGCAAATGATGTTTAAGGGCCTATTCGACTCGGTTCTAAGTATTACAATAAAAAAATACCTAAACCTAGTGGAGAAATATAGAACTGAATTTCAGCCAACTAAAACTACCAAAAAAAAAGAAAAAACAAAACGCACTATTCGGAATACTTACCATCTTAGATACAAAAAGAATACTTGTCTAAGTTGGACAGAACGAGAGGTAAAGTCTGGCCAAGAAAGTCTACTATTACCCTTGAACTTAAGATGGCAGGAACACCTAACACCTAGAATGAATAATAATATAAAATCAGACAATGAATCAAACCAACTGCTAATTTAAAAATGAGTACCAGGGCTGACTATGTTCTAAAAATGGGTTGATTGTACCTCCAACTCACTACGCAAATGATGTTTAAGGGCCTATTCGACTCGGTTCTAAGGATTACAATAAAAAAATACCTAAACCTAATGGAAAAATAGAGAACTGAATTTCAACCAACTAAAACTAACAAAAACAATAATAAAACAAAACGCACTATTCGGAATACATACCATCTTAGATACAAAAAGAATACTCGTCAAAGTTGGTCAGAACGAGAGGTAAATTCTAGCCAACTAAGACTACTATTATCCTTGTACTTAAGATGGCAGAAAATCCTAACACCTAGAATGACTAATAATATAAAAACAGACAACGGATCGAAGCAACTGCTAATTGAAAAAAGAGTGATCAGGGCTGACTAAGTTCTAATAATGGGGAGATGGTACCGCAAACTCACTACGCAAATGAGCCTATTCGACTTGACTCTAAAGGTGGTACCACTACCTCACTGTTCAAATGAAGATTAAAGACCTAATCAACTTAACTCTAAGTATTATAATAAAAAAATACCAAAACCCTATGGAGAAATAGAGAACTGAATTTCAACCAACTTAAAATAAACAAAACAAGTAGAAAAAAAACAGCAATATTCGGAATACATACCATCCTAGATACAAAAATAATACTCGTCAAAGTTGGACAGAACGAGAGGTAAATTCTAGCCAACTAAGACTACTATTATCCTTGTACTTAAGATGACAGAAAATCCTAACACCTAGAATGACTAATAATATAAAAACAGACAAGGGATCAAGCATCTGCTAATTGAATAAATAGTGACCAGGGCTGACTATGTTCTAAAAATGGGGCGACGGTACCGCCAACTCACTACGCAAAAGTGCCTATTCGACTTGACTCTAAAGGTGGTACCGCTACCTCACTATTCAAATGAAGATTTAAGACCTGATCAACTTAACTCTAAGTATTACAATAAAAAAATACCTAAACCCCCTGGAGAAATAGAGAACTGAATTTCAACCAACTAAAAATAACCAAAACAAGAAGAAAAAAAACAGCAATATTCGGAATACTTACCATCCTAGATACAAAAATAATACTCGTCAAAGTTGGACAGAACGAGAGGTAAATTCAGCCAACTAAGACTACTATTATCCTTGTACTTAAGATGACAGAAAATCCTAACACCTATAATGACTAATAATATAAAATCAGACAATGGATCAAAGCAACTGCTAAATGAAAAAAGAGTACCAGGGCTTAATATGTTCTAAAAATGGGTTGATTGTACCTCCAACTCACTACGCAAATGATGTTTAAGGGCCTATTCGTCTCGGTTCTAAGGATTACAATAAAAAAATACCTAAACCTAATGGAAAAATAGAGAACTGAATTTCAACCAACTAAAACTAACAAAAACAATAATAAAACAAAACGCACTATTCGGAATACATACCATCTTAGATACAAAAAGAATACTCGTCAAAGTTGGTCAGAACGAGAGGTAAATTCTAGCCAACTAAGACTACTATTATCCTTGTACTTAAGATGGCAGAAAATCCTAACACCTAGAATGACTAATAATATAAAAACAGACAACGGATCGAAGCAACTGCTAATTGAAAAAAGAGTGATCAGGGCTGACTAAGTTCTAATAAAGGGGAGATGGTACCGCAAACTCACTACGCAAATGAGCCTATTCGACTTGACTCTAAAGGTGGTACCACTACCTCACTGTTCAAATGAAGATTAAAGACCTAATCAACTTAACTCTAAGTATTATAATAAAAAAATACCAAAACCCTATGGAGAAATAGAGAACTGAATTTCAACCAACTTAAAATAAACAAAACAAGTAGAAAAAAAACAGCAATATTCGGAATACATACCATCCTAGATACAAAAATAATACTCGTCAAAGTTGGACAGAACGAGAGGTAAATTCTAGCCAACTAAGACTACTATTATCCTTGTACTTAAGATGACAGAAAATCCTAACACCTAGAATGACTAATAATATAAAATCAGACAATGGATCAAAGCAACTGCTAATTGAAAAAAGAGTACCAGGGCTGACTATGTTCTAAAAATGGGGAGATGGTACCGCCAACTCACTACTCAAATGATGATTAAGGGTCTATTTGACTTGACTCTAAGGATTACAGTATAAAATAACTAAACCTATTGGAGAAATAGAGTACTGCATTTCAACCAACTAATACTAACAAAAACAAGAAAGAAAAAAAAACGCACTAATCGGATTACTGTCTATCTTAGATACAAAAAGAATACTAGACAAAGTTGGACAGAATGAGATGTAATTCTGGCCAACTAAGTCTACTATAACCGTTGTACTTAAGATAGCAGAAAATCCTAACACCTAGAATGACTAATAATATAAAAACAGACAAGGGATCAAGCATCTGCTAATTGAATAAATAGTGACCAGGGCTGACTATGTTCTAAAAATGGGGCGACGGTACCGCCAACTCACTACGCAAAAGTGACTATTCGACTTGACTCTAAAGGTGGTACCGCTACCTCACTATTCAAATGAAGATTTAAGACCTGATCAACTTAACTCTAAGTATTACAATAAAAAAATACCTAAACCCCCTGGAGAAATAGAGAACTGAATTTCAACCAACTAAAAATAACCAAAACAAGAAGAAAAAAAACAGCAATATTCGGAATACTTACCATCCTAGATACAAAAATAATACTCGTCAAAGTTGGACAGAACGAGAGGTAAATTCTAGCCAACTAAGACTACTATTATCCTTGTACTTAAGATGACAGAAAATCCTAACACCTAGAATGACTAATAATATAAAATCAGACAATGGATCAAAGCAACTGCTAATTGAAAAAAGAGTACCAGGGCTGACTATGTTCTAAAAATGGGTAGATGGTACCGCCAACTCACTACGCGAATGATGATTAAGGGCCCATTCGACTTGACTCTAAAGGTGGTACTGCTACCTCACTATTCAAATGATGATTAATGACCTGATCAACATAGCTCTAAGAATTATAATAAAAAAATACCTAAACCCTATGGAGAAATAGAGAACTGAATTTCAACCAACTAAAAATAACCAAAACAATTAGAAAAAAAACAGCAATATTCGGAATACATACCATCCTAGATAAAAAATAATACTAGACAAAGTTGGACAGAATGAGAGGTAAATTCTGGCCAACTAAGTCTACTATTACCCTTGTACTTAAGATGTCAGAAAATCCTAACACCTAGAATGACTAATAATATAAAATCAGACAGCGGATCAAAGCAACTGCTAATTGAAAAAAGAGTGACCAGGACTGACTATGTTCTAAAAATGGGGAGACGGTACCGCCAGCTCACTACGCAAATGATGATTAAGGGCCTATTCGATTTGACTCTATAGGTGGTACCGCTACCTCACTACGCAAATAATGATTAAGGGCCTATTCGACTCGGCTCTAAGGATTACAATAAAAAAATACCTAAACCTACTGGAGAAATAGAGACCTGAATATCAACCAACTAGAACTAACCAAAACAAAAATAAAACAAAAGGCACTATTCGGAATACATACCATCCTAGATACAAAAAGAATACTAGACAAAGTTGGACAGAATGAGTCTACTATTACCCATGTACTTAAGATGTCAGAAAATCCTAACACCTAGTTTGACTAATAATATAAAATCAGACAATGAATCAAAGCAACTGCTAATTGAATAAATAGTGACCAGAGCTAACTAAGTTCTGAAAATGGGGGGATGGTACCGCTACCTCACTATTCAAATGAAGATTAAGGGCCTATTCGACTTGACTCTAAAGATTACAATAATATAAAATCAGACAATGGATCAAAGCAACTGCTAATTGAAAAAAGAGTACCAGGGCTGACTATGTTCTAAAAATGGGGAGATGGTACCGCCAACTCACTACGCGAATGATGATTAAGGGCCCATTCGACTTGACTCTAAAGGTGGTACTGCTACCTCACTATTCAAATGATGATTAATGACCTGATCAACATAGCTCTAAGTATTACAATAAAAAAATACCTAAACCTAGTGGAGAAATATAGAACTGAATTTCAGCCAACTAAAACTAACAAAAAAAAAGAAAAAAACAAAACGCACTATTCGGAATACTTACCATCTTAGATACAAAAAGAATACTTGTCTAAGTTGGACAGAACGAGAGGTAAAGTCTGGCCAAGAAAGTCTACTATTACCCTTGAACTTAAGATGGCAGGAACACCTAACACCTAGAATGAATAATAATATAAAATCAGACAATGAATCAAACCAACTCCTAATTTAAAAATGAGTACCAGGGCTGACTATGTTCTAAAAATGGGTTGATTGTACCTCCAACTCACTACGCAAATGATGTTTAAGGGCCTATTCGACTCGGTTCTAAGGATTACAATAAAAAAATACCTAAACCTAATGGAAAAATAGAGAACTGAATTTCAACCAACTAAAACTAACAAAAACAATAATAAAACAAAACGCACTATTCGGAATACATACCATCTTAGATACAAAAAGAATACTCGTCAAAGTTGGTCAGAACGAGAGGTAAATTCTAGCCAACTAAGACTACTATTATCCTTGTACTTAAGATGGCAGAAAATCCTAACACCTAGAATGACTAATAATATAAAAACAGACAACGGATCGAAGCAACTGCTAATTGAAAAAAGAGTGATCAGGGCTGACTAAGTTCTAAAAATGGGGAGATGGTACCGCCAACTCACTACGCAAATGATGATTAAGGGCCTATTCGACTCGGTTCTAAGGATTACAATAAAAAAATACCTAAACCTAATGGAAAAATAGAGAACTGAATTTCAACCAGCTAAAACTAACAAAAACAATAATAAAACGAAACGCACTATTCGGAATACATACCATCTTAGATACAAAAATAATACTCCTCAAAGTTGGTCAGAACGAGAGGTAAATTCTAGCCAACTGAGTCTACTATTACCCATGTACTTAAGATGTAAGAAAATCCTAAAACCTAGAATGACTAATAATATAAAATCAGACAAAGGATCAAAGCAAATGCTAATTGAAAAAAGAGTACCAGGGCTGACTATGTTCTAAAAATGGGGAGATGGTACCGCCAACTCACTACGCGAATGATGATTAAGGGCCCATTCGACTTGACTCTAAAGGTGGTACTGCTACCTCACTATTCAAATGATGATTAATGACCTGATCAACATAGCTCTAAGTATTACAATAAAAAAATACCTAAACCTAGTGGAGAAATATAGAACTGAATTTCAGCCAACTAAAACTACCAAAAAAAAAGAAAAAAACAAAACGCACTATTCGGAATACTTACCATCTTAGATACAAAAAGAATACTTGTCTAAGTTGGACAGAACGAGAGGTAAAGTCTGGCCAAGAAAGTCTACTATTACCCTTGAACTTAAGATGGCAGGAACACCTAACACCTAGAATGAATAATAATATAAAATCAGACAATGAATCAAACCAACTGCTAATTTAAAAATGAGTACCAGGGCTGACTATGTTCTAAAAATGGGTTGATTGTACCGCCAACTCACTACTCAAATGATGATTAAGGGCCTATTTGACTTGACTCTAAGGATTACAGTATAAAATAACTAAACCTAATGGAGAAATAGAGTACTGAATTTCAACCAACTAATACTAACAAAAACAAGAAAGAAAAAAAACGCACTAATCGGATTACTGTCTATCTTAGATACAAAAAGAATACTAGACAAAGTTGGACAGAATGAGATGTAATTCTGGCCAACTAAGTTTACTATAACCCTTGTACTTAAGATAGCAGAAAATCCTAACACCTAGAATGACTAATAATATAAAAACAGACAAGGGATCAAGTATCTGCTAATTGAATAAATAGTGACCAGGGCTGACTATGTTCTAAAAATGGGGCGACGGTACCGCCAACTCACTACGCAAAAGTGCCTATTCGACTTGACTCTAAAGGTGGTACCGCTACCTCACTATTCAAATGAAGATTTAAGACCTGATCAACTTAACTCTAAGTATTACAATAAAAAAATACCTAAACCCCCTGGAGAAATAGAGAACTGAATTTCAACCAACTAAAAATAACCAAAACAAGAAGAAAAAAAACAGCAATATTCGGAATACTTACCATCCTAGATACAAAAATAATACTCGTCAAAGTTGGACAGAACGAGAGGTAAATTCTAGCCAACTAAGACTACTATTATCCTTGTACTTAAGATGACAGAAAATCCTAACACCTATAATGACTAATAATATAAAATCAGACAATGGATCAAAGCAACTGCTAAATGAAAAAAGAGTACCAGGGCTGACTATGTTCTAAAAATGGGTTGATTGTACCTCCAACTCACTACGCAAATGATGTTTAAGGGCCTATTCGACTCGGTTCTAAGGATTACAATAAAAAAATACCTAAACCTAATGGAAAAATAGAGAACTGAATTTCAACCAACTAAAACTAACAAAAACAATAATAAAACAAAACGCACTATTCGGAATACATACCATCTTAGATACAAAAAGAATACTCGTCAAAGTTGGTCAGAACGAGAGGTAAATTCTAGCCAACTAAGACTACTATTATCCTTGTACTTAAGATGGCAGAAAATCCTAACACCTAGAATGACTAATAATATAAAAACAGACAACGGATCGAAGCAACTGCTAATTGAAAAAAGAGTGATCAGGGCTGACTAAGTTCTAAAAATGGGGAGATGGTACCGCCAACTCACTACGCAAATGATGATTAAGGGCCTATTCGACTCGGTTCTAAGGATTACAATAAAAAAATACCTAAACCTAATGGAAAAATAGAGAACTGAATTTCAACCAGCTAAAACTAACAAAAACAATAATAAAACGAAACGCACTATTCGGAATACATACCATCTTAGATACAAAAATAATACTCCTCAAAGTTGGTCAGAACGAGAGGTAAATTCTAGCCAACTGAGTCTACTATTACCCATGTACTTAAGATGTAAGAAAATCCTAAAACCTAGAATGACTAATAATATAAAATCAGACAAAGGATCAAAGCAAATGCTAATTGAAAAAAGAGTACCAGGGCTGACTATGTTCTAAAAATGGGGAGATGGTACCGCCAACTCACTACGCGAATGATGATTAAGGGCCCATTCGACTTGACTCTAAAGGTGGTACTGCTACCTCACTATTCAAATGATGATTAATGACCTGATCAACATAGCTCTAAGTATTACAATAAAAAAATACCTAAACCTAGTGGAGAAATATAGAACTGAATTTCAGCCAACTAAAACTACCAAAAAAAAAGAAAAAAACAAAACGCACTATTCGGAATACTTACCATCTTAGATACAAAAAGAATACTTGTCTAAGTTGGACAGAACGAGAGGTAAAGTCTGGCCAAGAAAGTCTACTATTACCCTTGAACTTAAGATGGCAGGAACACCTAACACCTAGAATGAATAATAATATAAAATCAGACAATGAATCAAACCAACTGCTAATTTAAAAATGAGTACCAGGGCTGACTATGTTCTAAAAATGGGTTGATTGTACCTCCAACTCACTACGCAAATGATGTTTAAGGGCCTATTCAACTCGGTTCTAAGGATTACAATAAAAAAATACCTAAACCTAATGGAAAAATAGAGAACTGAATTTCAACCAACTAAAACTAACAAAAACAATAATAAACCAAACCCACTATTCGGAATACATACAATCTTAGATACAAAAAGAATACTCGTCAAAGTTGGTCAGAACGAGAGGTAAATTCTAGCCAACTAAGACTACTATTATCCTTGTACTTAAGATGGCAGAAAATCCTAACACCTAGAATGACTAATAATATAAAAACAGACAACGGATCGAAGCAACTGCTAATTGAAAAAAGAGTGATCAGGGCTGACTAAGTTCTAATAATGGGGAGATGGTACCGCAAACTCACTACGCAAATGAGCCTATTCGACTTGACTCTAAAGGTGGTACCACTACCTCACTGTTCAAATGAAGATTAAAGACCTAATCAACTTAACTCTAAGTATTATAATAAAAAAATACCAAAACCCTATGGAGAAATAGAGAACTGAATTTCAACCAACTTAAAATAAACAAAACAAGTAGAAAAAAAACAGCAATATTAGGAATACATACCATCCTAGATACAAAAATAATACTCGTCAAAGATGGACAGAACGAGAGGTAAATTCTAGCCAACTAAGACTACTATTATCCTTGTACTTAAGATGACAGAAAATCCTAACACCTAGAATGACTAATAATATAAAATCAGACAATGGATCAAAGCAACTGCTAATTGAAAAAAGAGTACCAGGGCTGACTATGTTCTAAAAATGGGTTGATTGTACCTCCAACTCACTACGCAAATGATGTTTAAGGGCCTATTCGACTCGGTTCTAAGGATTACAATAAAAAAATACCTAAACCTAATGGAAAAATAGAGAACTGAATTTCAACCAACTAAAACTAACAAAAACAATAATAAAACAAAACGCACTATTCGGAATACATACCATCTTAGATACAAAAAGAATACTCGTCAAAGTTGGTCAGAACGAGAGGTAAATTCTAGCCAACTAAGACTACTATTATCCTTGTACTTAAGATGGCAGAAAATCCTAACACCTAGAATGACTAATAATATAAAAACAGACAACGGATCGAAGCAACTGCTAATTGAAAAAAGAGTGATCAGGGCTGACTAAGTTCTAATAATGGGGAGATGGTACCGCAAACTCACTACGCAAATGAGCCTATTCGACTTGACTCTAAAGGTGGTACCACTACCTCACTGTTCAAATGAAGATTAAAGACCTAATCAACTTAACTCTAAGTATTATAATAAAAAAATACCAAAACCCTATGGAGAAATAGAGAACTGAATTTCAACCAACTTAAAATAAACAAAACAAGTAGAAAAAAAACAGCAATATTCGGAATACATACCATCCTAGATACAAAAATAATACTCGTCAAAGTTGGACAGAACGAGAGGTAAATTCTAGCCAACTAAGACTACTATTATCCTTGTACTTAAGATGACAGAAAATCCTAACACCTAGAATGACTAATAATATAAAATCAGACAATGGATCAAAGCAACTGCTAATTGAAAAAAGAGTACCAGGGCTGACTATGTTCTAAAAATGGGGAGATGGTACCGCCAACTCACTACTCAAATGATGATTAAGGGTCTATTTGACTTGACTCTAAGGATTACAGTATAAAATAACTAAACCTAATGGAGAAATAGAGTACTGCATTTCAACCAACTAATACTAACAAAAACAAGAAAGAAAAAAAAACGCACTAATCGGATTACTGTCTATCTTAGATACAAAAAGAATACTAGACAAAGTTGGACAGAATGAGATGTAATTCTGGCCAACTAAGTCTACTATAACCCTTGTACTTAAGATAGCAGAAAATCCTAACACCTAGAATGACTAATAATATAAAAACAGACAAGGGATCAAGCATCTGCTAATTGAATAAATAGTGACCAGGGCTGACTATGTTCTAAAAATGGGGCGACGGTACCGCCAACTCACTACGCAAAAGTGACTATTCGACTTGACTCTAAAGGTGGTACCGCTACCTCACTATTCAAATGAAGATTTAAGACCTGATCAACTTAACTCTAAGTATTACAATAAAAAAATACCTAAACCCCCTGGAGAAATAGAGAACTGAATTTCAACCAACTAAAAATAACCAAAACAAGAAGAAAAAAAACAGCAATATTCGGAATACTTACCATCCTAGATACAAAAATAATACTCGTCAAAGTTGGACAGAACGAGAGGTAAATTCTAGCCAACTAAGACTACTATTATCCTTGTACTTAAGATGACAGAAAATCCTAACACCTATAATGACTAATAATATAAAATCAGACAATGGATCAAAGCAACTGCTAATTGAAAAAAGAGTACCAGGGCTGACTATGTTCTAAAAATGGGGAGATGGTACCGCCAACTCACTACTCAAATGATGATTAAGGGTCTATTTGACTTGACTCTAAGGATTACAGTATAAAATAACTAAACCTAATGGAGAAATAGAGTACTGCATTTCAACCAACTAATACTAACAAAAACAAGAAAGAAAAAAAACGCACTAATCGGATTACTGTCTATCTTAGATACAAAAAGAATACTAGACAAAGTTAGACAGAATGAGATGTAATTCTGGCCAACTAAGTCTACTATAACCCTTGTACTTAAGATAGCAGAAAATCCTAACACCTAGAATGACTAATAATATAAAAACAGACAAGGGATCAAGCATCTGCTAATTGAATAAATAGTGACCAGGGCTGACTATGTTCTAAAAATGGGGCGACGGTACCGCCAACTCACTACGCAAAAGTGCCTATTCGACTTGACTCTAAAGGTGGTACCGCTACCTCACTATTCAAATGAAGATTTAAGACCTGATCAACTTAACTCTAAGTATTACAATAAAAAAATACCTAAACCCCCTGGAGAAATAGAGAACTGAATTTCAACCAACTAAAAATAACCAAAACAAGAAGAAAAAAAACAGCAATATTCGGAATACTTACCATCCTAGATACAAAAATAATACTCGTCAAAGTTGGACAGAACGAGAGGTAAATTCTAGCCAACTAAGACTACTATTATCCTTGTACTTAAGATGACAGAAAATCCTAACACCTATAATGACTAATAATATAAAATCAGACAATGGATCAAAGCAACTGCTAATTGAAAAAAGAGTACCAGGGCTGACTATGTTCTAAAAATGGGGAGATGGTACCGCCAACTCACTACTCAAATGATGATTAAGGGTATATTTGACTTGACTCTAAGGATTACAGTATAAAATAACTAAACCTAATGGAGAAATAGAGTACTGCATTTCAACCAACTAATACTAACAAAAACAAGAAAGAAAAAAAACGCACTAATCGGATTACTGTCTATCTTAGATACAAAAAAAAATTCTAGACAAAGTTGGACAGAATGAGATGTAATTCTGGCCAACTAAGTCTACTATAACCCTTGTACTTAAGATAGCAGAAAATCCTAACACCTAGAATGACTAATAATATAAAAACAGACAAGGGATCAAGCATCTGCTAATTGAATAAATAGTGACCAGGGCTGACTATGTTCTAAAAATGGGGCGACGGTACCGCCAACTCACTACGCAAAAGTGCCTATTCGACTTGACTCTAAAGGTGGTACCGCTACCTCACTATTCAAATGAAGATTTAAGACCTGATCAACTTAACTCTAAGTATTACAATAAAAAAATACCTAAACCTAATGGAGAAATAGAGACCTGAATATCAACCAACTAGAACTAACCAAAACAAAAATAAAACAAAACGCACTATTCGGAATACATACCATCCTAGATACAAAAAGAATACTAGACAAAGTTGGACAGAACGAGAGGTAAATTCTAGCCAACTAAGACTACTATTATCCTTGTACTTAAGATGACAGAAAATCCTAACACCTATAATGACTAATAATATAAAATCAGACAATGGATCAAAGCAACTGCTAATTGAAAAAAGAGTACCAGGGCTGACTATGTTCTAAAAATGGGTAGATGGTACCGCCAACTCACTACGCGAATGATGATTAAGGGCCCATTCGACTTGACTCTAAAGGTGGTACTGCTACCTCACTATTCAAATGATGATTTAAGACCTGATCAACTTAACTCTAAGTATTACAATAAAAAAATACCTAAACCCCCTGGAGAAATAGAGAACTGAATTTCAACGAACTAAAAATAACCAAAACAAGAAGAAAAAAAACAGCAATATTCGGAATACTTACCATCCTAGATACAAAAATAATACTCGTCAAAGTTGGACAGAACGAGAGGTAAATTCTAGCCAACTAAGACTACTATTATCCTTGTACTTAAGATGACAGAAAATCCTAACACCTAGAATGACTAATAATATAAAATCAGACAATGGATCAAAGCAACTGCTAATTGAAAAAAGAGTACCAGGGCTGACTATGTTCTAAAAATGGGTAGATGGTACCGCCAACTCACTACGCGAATGATGATTAAGGGCCCATTCGACTTGACTCTAAAGGTGGTACCGCGGTACCGCTACCTCACTATTCAAATGAAGATTAAAGACCTGATCAACTTAACTCTAAGTATTACAATAAAAAATTACCTAAACCTAGTGGAGAAATATAGAACTGAATTTCAGCCAACTAAAACTACCAAAAAAAAAGAAAAAAACAAAAAGCACTATTCTGAATACTTACCATCTTAGATACAAAAAGAATACTTGTCTAAGTTGGACAGAACGAGAGGTAAAGTCTGGCCAAGAAAGTCTACTATTACCCTTGAACTTAAGATGGCAGAAACACCTAACACCTAGAATGAATAATAATATAAAATCAGACAATGAATCAAACCAACTGCTAATTTAAAAATGAGTACCAGGGCTGACAATGTTCCAAAAATGGGGAAACGGTACCGCCAACTCACTACGCAAAGGATGATTAAGGGCCTATTCGACTTGACTCTAAAGGTGGTACCGCGGTACCGCTACCTCACTATTCAAATGAAGATTAAAGACCTGATCAACTTAACTCTTAAGTATTACAATAAAAAAATACCTAAGCCTAATGGAGAAATAGAGACCTGAATATCAACAAACTAAAACTAACTAAAACAAAAATACAACAAAACCCACTATTAGATACATACCATCCTAGATACAAAAATAATACTAGACAAACTTGGACAGAATGAGAGGTAAATTCTGGCCTACTAAGACTACTATTACCCTTGTACCTAAGATGGTAGAAAATCCTAACACCTAGAATGACTAATAATATAAAAACAGACAAGGGATCGAAGCAACAGCTAATTGAAAAAAGAGTGACCAGGGCTGACTATGTTCTAAAAATGGGGCGATGGTACCGCCAACTCACTACGCGAATGATGATTAAGGGCCCATTCGACTTGACTCTAAAGGTGGTACTGCTACCTCACTATTCAAATGATGATTAATGACCTGATCAACATAGCTCTAAGAATTATAATAAAAAAATACCTAAACCCTATGGAGAAATAGAGAACTGAATTTCAACCAACTAAAAATAACCAAAAGAAGTAGAAAAAAAACAGCAATATTCGGAATACATACCATCCTAGATAAAAAATAATACTAGACAAAGTTGGACAGAATGAGTCTACTATTACCCATGTACTTAAGATGTCAGAAAATCCTAACACCTAGATTGACTAATAATATAAAATCAGACAATGGATCAAAGCAACTGCTAATTGAATAAATAGTGACCAGAGCTAACTATGTTCTGAAAATGCGGGGATGGTACCGCTACCTCACTATTCAAATGAAGATTAAGGGCCTATTCGACTTGACTCTAAAGATTACAATAATATAAAATCAGACAATGGATCAAAGCAACTGCTAATTGAAAAAAGAGTACCAGGGCTGACTATGTTCTAAAAATGGGTTGATTGTACCTCCAACTCACTACGCAAATGATGTTTAAGGGCCTATTCGACTCGGCTCTAAGGATTACAATAAAAAAATACCTAAACCTAATGGAAAAATAGAGAACTGAATTTCAACCAACTAAAACTAACAAAAACAATAATAAAACAAAACACACTATTCGGAATACATACCATCGTAGATACAAAAATAATACTAGACAAAGGTGGACAGAATGAGAGGTAAATTCTAGCCAACTAAGACTACTATTACCCTTGTACTTAAGATGGCAGAAAATCCTAACACCTAGAATGACTAATAATATAAAAAAAGACAACCGATCGAAGCAACTGCTAATTGAAAAAAGAGTGACCAGGGCTGACTATGTTCTAAAAATGGGGAGATGGTACCGCCAACTCACTACTCAAATGATGATTAAGGGTCTATTTGACTTGACTGTAAGGATTACAGTATAAAATAACTAAACCTAATGGAGAAATAGAGAACTGAATTTCAACCAGCTAAAACTAACAAAAACAATAATAAAACGAAACGCACTATTCGGAATACATACCATCTTAGATACAAAAATAATACTCCTCAAAGTTGGTCAGAACGAGAGGTAAATTCTAGCCAACTGAGTCTACTATTACCCATGTACTTAAGATGTAAGAAAATCCTAAAACCTAGAATGACTAATAATATAAAATCAGACAACGGATCGAAGCATCTGCTAATTGAAAAAAGAGTGATCAGGGCTGACTAAGTTCTAATAATGGGGAGATGGTACCGCCAACTCACTACGCAAAAGTGCCTATTCGACTTGACTCTAAAGGTGGTACCGCTACCTCACTATTCAAATGAAGATTTAAGACCTGATCAACTTAACTCTAAGTATTACAATAAAAAAATACCTAAACCCCCTGGAGAAATAGAGAACTGAATTTCAACCAACTAAAAATAACCAAAACAAGAAGAAAAAAAACAGCAATATTCGGAATACTTACCATCCTAGATACAAAAATAATACTCGTCAAAGTTGGACAGAACGAGAGGTAAATTCTAGCCAACTAAGACTACTATTATCCTTGTACTTAAGATGACAGAAAATCCTAACACCTATAATGACTAATAATATAAAATCAGACAATGGATCAAAGCAACTGCTAAATGAAAAAAGAGTACCAGGGCTGACTATGTTCTAAAAATGGGTTGATTGTACCTCCAACTCACTACGCAAATGATGTTTAAGGGCCTATTCGACTCGGTTCTAAGGATTACAATAAAAAAATACCTAAACCTAATGGAAAAATAGAGAACTGAATTTCAACCAACTAAAACTAACAAAAACAATAATAAAACAAAACGCACTATTCGGAATACATACCATCTTAGATACAAAAAGAATACTCGTCAAAGTTGGTCAGAACGAGAGGTAAATTCTAGCCAACTAAGACTACTATTATCCTTGTACTTAAGATGGCAGAAAATCCTAACGCCTAGAATGACTAATAATATAAAAACAGACAACGGATCGAAGCAACTGCTAATTGAAAAAAGAGTGATCAGGGCTGACTATGTTCTAAAAATGGGTTGATTGTACCTCCAACTCACTACGCAAATGATGTTTAAGGGCCTATTCGACTCGGTTCTAAGGATTACAATAAAAAAATACCTAAACCTAATGGAAAAATAGAGAACTGAATTTCAACCAACTAAAACTAACAAAAACAATAATAAAACAAAACGCACTATTCGGAATACATACCATCTTAGATACAAAAAGAATACTCGTCAAAGTTGGTCAGAACGAGAGGTAAATTCTAGCCAACTAAGACTACTATTATCCTTGTACTTAAGATGGCAGAAAATCCTAACACCTAGAATGACTAATAATATAAAAACAGACAACGGATCGAAGCAACTGCTAATTGAAAAAAGAGTGATCAGGGCTGACTAAGTTCTAATAATGGGGAGATGGTACCGCAAACTCACTACGCAAATGAGCCTATTCGACTTGACTCTAAAGGTGGTACCACTACCTCACTGTTCAAATGAAGATTAAAGACCTAATCAACTTAACTCTAAGTATTATAATAAAAAAATACCAAAACCCTATGGAGAAATAGAGAACTGAATTTCAACCAACTTAAAATAAACAAAACAAGTAGAAAAAAAACAGCAATATTCGGAATACATACCATCCTAGATACAAAAATAATACTCGTCAAAGTTGGACAGAACGAGAGGTAAATTCTAGCCAACTAAGACTACTATTATCCTTGTACTTAAGATGACAGAAAATCCTAACACCTAGAATGACTAATAATATAAAATCAGACAATGGATCAAAGCAACTGCTAATTGAAAAAAGAGTACCAGGGCTGACTATGTTCTAAAAATGGGGAGATGGTACCGCCAACTCACTACTCAAATGATGATTAAGGGTCTATTTGACTTGACTCTAAGGATTACAGTATAAAATAACTAAACCTAATGGAGAAATAGAGTACTGCATTTCAACCAACTAATACTAACAAAAACAAGAAAGAAAAAAAAACGCACTAATCGGATTACTGTCTATCTTAGATACAAAAAGAATACTAGACAAAGTTGGACAGAATGAGATGTAATTCTGGCCAACTAAGTCTACTATAACCCTTGTACTTAAGATAGCAGAAAATCCTAACACCTAGAATGACTAATAATATAAAAACAGACAAGGGATCAAGCATCTGCTAATTGAATAAATAGTGACCAGGGCTGACTATGTTCTAAAAATGGGGCGACGGTACCGCCAACTCACTACGCAAAAGTGACTATTCGACTTGACTCTAAAGGTGGTACCGCTACCTCACTATTCAAATGAAGATTTAAGACCTGATCAACTTAACTCTAAGTATTACAATAAAAAAATACCTAAACCCCCTGGAGAAATAGAGAACTGAATTTCAACCAACTAAAAATAACCAAAACAAGAAGAAAAAAAACAGCAATATTCGGAATACTTACCATCCTAGATACAAAAATAATACTCGTCAAAGTTGGACAGAACGAGAGGTAAATTCTAGCCAACTAAGACTACTATTATCCTTGTACTTAAGATGACAGAAAATCCTAACACCTATAATGACTAATAATATAAAATCAGACAATGGATCAAAGCAACTGCTAATTGAAAAAAGAGTACCAGGGCTGACTATGTTCTAAAAATGGGGAGATGGTACCGCCAACTCACTACTCAAATGATGATTAAGGGTCTATTTGACTTGACTCTAAGGATTACAGTATAAAATAACTAAACCTAATGGAGAAATAGAGTACTGCATTTCAACCAACTAATACTAACAAAAACAAGAAAGAAAAAAAACGCACTAATCGGATTACTGTCTATCTTAGATACAAAAAGAATACTAGACAAAGTTGGACAGAATGAGATGTAATTCTGGCCAACTAAGTCTACTATAACCCTTGTACTTAAGATAGCAGAAAATCCTAACACCTAGAATGACTAATAATATAAAATCAGACAAGGGATCAAGCATCTGCTAATTGAATAAATAGTGACCAGGGCTGACTATGTTCTAAAAATGGGGCGACGGTACCGCCAACTCACTACGCAAAAGTGACTATTCGACTTGACTCTAAAGGTGGTACCGCTACCTCACTATTCAAATGAAGATTTAAGACCTGATCAACTTAACTCTAAGTATTACAATAAAAAAATACCTAAACCTAATGGAGAAATAGAGACCTGAATATCAACCAACTAGAACTAACCAAAACAAAAATAAAACAAAACGCACTATTCGGAATACATACCATCCTAGATACAAAAAGAATACTAGACAAAGTTGGACAGAACGAGAGGTAAATTCTAGCCAACTAAGACTACTATTATCCTTGTACTTAAGATGACAGAAAATCCTAACACCTATAATGACTAATAATATAAAATCAGACAATGGATCAAAGCAACTGCTAATTGAAAAAAGAGTACCAGGGCTGACTATGTTCTAAAAATGGGTAGATGGTACCGCCAACTCACTACGCGAATGATGATTAAGGGCCCATTCGACTTGACTCTAAAGGTGGTACTGCTACCTCACTATTCAAATGATGATTTAAGACCTGATCAACTTAACTCTAAGTATTACAATAAAAAAATACCTAAACCCCCTGGAGAAATAGAGAACTGAATTTCAACCAACTAAAAATAACCAAAACAAGAAGAAAAAAAACAGCAATATTCGGAATACTTACCATCCTAGATACAAAAATAATACTCGTCAAAGTTGGACAGAACGAGAGGTAAATTCTAGCCAACTAAGACTACTATTATCCTTGTACTTAAGATGACAGAAAATCCTAACACCTAGAATGACTAATAATATAAAATCAGACACTGGATCAAAGCAACTGCTAATTGAAAAAAGAGTACCAGGGCTGACTATGTTCTAAAAATGGGTAGATGGTACCGCCAACTCACTACGCGAATGATGATTAAGGGCCCATTCGACTTGACTCTAAAGGTGGTACTGCTACCTCACTATTCAAATGATGATTAATGACCTGATCAACATAGCTCTAAGTATTACAATAAAAAATTACCTAAACCTAGTGGAGAAATATAGAACTGAATTTCAGCCAACTAAAACTACCAAAAAAAAAGAAAAAAACAAAACGCACTATTCGGAATACTTACCATCTTAGATACAAAAAGAATACTTGTCTAAGTTGGACAGAACGAGAGGTAAAGTCTGGCCAAGAAAGTCTACTATTACCCTTGAACTTAAGATGGCAGAAACACCTAACACCTAGAATGAATAATAATATAAAATCAGACAATGAATCAAACCAACTGCTAATTTAAAAATGAGTACCAGGGCTGACAATGTTCCAAAAATGGGGCGATGGTACCGCCAACTCACTACGCGAATGATGATTAAGGGCCCATTCGACTTGACTCTAAAGGTGGTACTGCTACCTCACTATTCAAATGATGATTAATGACCTGATCAACATAGCTCTAAGAATTATAATAAAAAAATACCTAAACCCTATGGAGAAATAGAGAACTGAATTTCAACCAACTAAAAATAACCAAAACAAGTAGAAAAAAAACAGCAATATTCGGAATACATACCATCCTAGATAAAAAATAATACTAGACAAAGTTGGACAGAATGAGTCTACTATTACCCATGTACTTAAGATGTCAGAAAATCCTAACACCTAGATTGACTAATAATATAAAATCAGACAATGGATCAAAGCAACTGCTAATTGAATAAATAGTGACCAGAGCTAACTATGTTCTGAAAATGCGGGGATGGTACCGCTACCTCACTATTCAAATGAAGATTAAGGGCCTATTCGACTTGACTCTAAAGATTACAATAATATAAAATCAGACAATGGATCAAAGCAACTGCTAATTGAAAAAAGAGTACCAGGGCTGACTATGTTCTAAAAATGGGTTGATTGTACCTCCAACTCACTACGCAAATGATGTTTAAGGGCCTATTCGACTCGGCTCTAAGGATTACAATAAAAAAATACCTAAACCTAATGGAAAAATAGAGAACTGAATTTCAACCAACTAAAACTAACAAAAACAATAATAAAACAAAACACACTATTCGGAATACATACCATCGTAGATACAAAAATAATACTAGACAAAGGTGGACAGAATGAGAGGTAAATTCTAGCCAACTAAGACTACTATTACCCTTGTACTTAAGATGGCAGAAAATCCTAACACCTAGAATGACTAATAATATAAAAAAAGACAACCGATCGAAGCAACTGCTAATTGAAAAAAGAGTGACCAGGGCTGACTATGTTCTAAAAATGGGGAGATGGTACCGCCAACTCACTACTCAAATGATGATTAAGGGTCTATTTGACTTGACTGTAAGGATTACAGTATAAAATAACTAAACCTAATGGAGAAATAGAGTACTGAATTTCAACCAACTAATACTAACAAAAACAAGAAAGAAAAAAAAACGCACTAATCGGATTACTGTCCATCTTAGATACAAAAAGAATACTCCTCAAAGTTGGACAGAACGAGAGGTAAATTCTAGCCAACTAAGACTACTATTATCCTTGTACTTAAGATGACAGAAAATCCTAACACCTATAATGACTAATAATATAAAATCAGACAATGGATCAAAGCAACTGCTAATTGAAAAAAGAGTGACCAGGGCTGACTATGTTCTAAAAATGGGGAGACGGTACCGCCAACTCACTACTCAAATGATGATTAAGGGTCTATTTGACTTGACTGTAAGATTACAGTATAAAATAACTAAACCTAATGGAGAAATAGAGTACTGAAATTCAACCAACTAATACTAACAAAAACAAGAAAGAAAAAAAAACGCACTAATCGGATTACTGTCCATCTTAGATACAAAAAGAATACTCCTCAAAGTTGGACAGAACGAGAGGTAAATTCTAGCCAACTAAGACTACTATTATCCTTGTACTTAAGATGACAGAAAATCCTAACACCTATAATGACTAATAATATAAAATCAGACAATGGATCAAGCATCTGCTAATTGAAAAAAGAGTACCAGGGCTGACTATGTTCTAAAAATGGGGAGATGGTACCGCCAACTCACTACGCAAAAGTGCCTATTCGACTTGACTCTAAAGGTGGTACCGCTACCTCACTATTCAAATGAAGATTTAAGACCTGATCAACTTAACTCTAAGTATTACAATAAAAAAATACCTAAACCTAATGGAGAAATAGAGACCTGAATATCAACCAACTAGAACTAACCAAAACAAAAATAAAACAAAACGCACTATTCGGAATACATACCATCCTAGATACAAAAAGAATACTAGACAAAGTTGGATAGAACGAGAGGTAAATTCTAGCCAACTAAGACTACTATTATCCTTGTACTTAAGATGACAGAAAATCCTAACACCTATAATGACTAATAATATAAAATCAGACAATGGATCAAAGCAACTGCTAATTGAAAAAAGAGTACCAGGGCTGACTATGTTCTAAAAATGGGTAGATGGTACCGCCAACTCACTACGCGAATGATGATTAAGGGCCCATTCGACTTGACTCTAAAGGTGGTACTGCTACCTCACTATTCAAATGATGATTTAAGACCTGATCAACTTAACTCTAAGTATTACAATAAAAAAATACCTAAACCCCCTGGAGAAATAGAGAACTGAATTTCAACCAACTAAAAATAACCAAAACAAGAAGAAAAAAAACAGCAATATTCGGAATACTTACCATCCTAGATACAAAAATAATACTCGTCAAAGTTGGACAGAACGAGAGGTAAATTCTAGCCAACTAAGACTACTATTATCCTTGTACTTAAGATGACAGAAAATCCTAACACCTAGAATGACTAATAATATAAAATCAGACACTGGATCAAAGCAACTGCTAATTGAAAAAAGAGTACCAGGGCTGACTATGTTCTAAAAATGGGTAGATGGTACCGCCAACTCACTACGCGAATGATGATTAAGGGCCCATTCGACTTGACTCTAAAGGTGGTACTGCTACCTCACTATTCAAATGATGATTAATGACCTGATCAACATAGCTCTAAGTATTACAATAAAAAATTACCTAAACCTAGTGGAGAAATATAGAACTGAATTTCAGCCAACTAAAACTACCAAAAAAAAAGAAAAAAACAAAACGCACTATTCGGAATACTTACCATCTTAGATACAAAAAGAATACTTGTCTAAGTTGGACAGAACGAGAGGTAAAGTCTGGCCAAGAAAGTCTACTATTACCCTTGAACTTAAGATGGCAGAAACACCTAACACCTAGAATGAATAATAATATAAAATCAGACAATGAATCAAACCAACTGCTAATTTAAAAATGAGTACCAGGGCTGACAATGTTCCAAAAATGGGGAAACGGTACCGCCAACTCACTACGCAAAGGATGATTAAGGGCCTATTCGACTTGACTCTAAAGGTGGTACCGCGGTACCACTACCTCACTATTCAAATGAAGATTAAAGACCTGATCAACTTAACTCTTAAGTATTACAATAAAAAAATACCTAAGCCTAATGGAGAAATAGAGACCTGAATATCAACAAACTAAAACTAACTAAAACAAAAATACAACAAAACCCACTATTAGATACATACCATCCTAGATACAAAAATAATACTAGACAAACTTGGACAGAATGAGAGGTAAATTCTGGCCTACTAAGACTACTATTACCCTTGTACCTAAGATGGTAGAAAATCCTAACACCTAGAATGACTAATAATATAAAAACAGACAAGGGATCGAAGCAACAGCTAATTGAAAAAAGAGTACCAGGGCTGACTATGTTCTAAAAATGGGGCGATGGTACCGCCAACTCACTACGCGAATGATGATTAAGGGCCCATTCGACTTGACTCTAAAGGTGGTACTGCTACCTCACTATTCAAATGATGATTAATGACCTGATCAACATAGCTCTAAGAATTATAATAAAAAAATACCTAAACCCTATGGAGAAATAGAGAACTGAATTTCAACCAACTAAAAATAACCAAAACAAGTAGAAAAAAAACAGCAATATTCGGAATACATACCATCCTAGATAAAAAATAATACTAGACAAAGTTGGACAGAATGAGTCTACTATTACCCATGTACTTAAGATGTCAGAAAATCCTAACACCTAGATTGACTAATAATATAAAATCAGACAATGGATCAAAGCAACTGCTAATTGAATAAATAGTGACCAGAGCTAACTATGTTCTGAAAATGCGGGGATGGTACCGCTACCTCACTATTCAAATGAAGATTAAGGGCCTATTCGACTTGACTCTAAAGATTACAATAATATAAAATCAGACAATGGATCAAAGCAACTGCTAATTGAAAAAAGAGTACCAGGGCTGACTATGTTCTAAAAATGGGTTGATTGTACCTCCAACTCACTACGCAAATGATGTTTAAGGGCCTATTCGACTCGGCTCTAAGGATTACAATAAAAAAATACCTAAACCTAATGGAAAAATAGAGAACTGAATTTCAACCAACTAAAACTAACAAAAACAATAATAAAACAAAACACACTATTCGGAATACATACCATCGTAGATACAAAAATAATACTAGACAAAGGTGGACAGAATGAGAGGTAAATTCTAGCCAACTAAGACTACTATTACCCTTGTACTTAAGATGGCAGAAAATCCTAACACCTAGAATGACTAATAATATAAAAAAAGACAACCGATCGAAGCAACTGCTAATTGAAAAAAGAGTGACCAGGGCTGACTATGTTCTAAAAATGGGGAGATGGTACCGCCAACTCACTACTCAAATGATGATTAAGGGTCTATTTGACTTGACTGTAAGGATTACAGTATAAAATAACTAAACCTAATGGAGAAATAGAGTACTGAATTTCAACCAACTAATACTAACAAAAACAAGAAAGAAAAAAAAACGCACTAATCGGATTACTGTCCATCTTAGATACAAAAAGAATACTCCTCAAAGTTGGACAGAACGAGAGGTAAATTCTAGCCAACTAAGACTACTATTATCCTTGTACTTAAGATGACAGAAAATCCTAACACCTATAATGACTAATAATATAAAATCAGACAATGGATCAAAGCAACTGCTAATTGAAAAAAGAGTGACCAGGGCTGACTATGTTCTAAAAATGGGGAGACGGTACCGCCAACTCACTACTCAAATGATGATTAAGGGTCTATTTGACTTGACTGTAAGGATTACAGTATAAAATAACTAAACCTAATGGAGAAATAGAGTACTGAAATTCAACCAACTAATACTAACAAAAACAAGAAAGAAAAAAAAACGCACTAATCGGATTACTGTCCATCTTAGATACAAAAAGAATACTCCTCAAAGTTGGACAGAACGAGAGGTAAATTCTAGCCAACTAAGACTACTATTATCCTTGTACTTAAGATGACAGAAAATCCTAACACCTATAATGACTAATAATATAAAATCAGACAATGGATCAAAGCAACTGCTAATTGAAAAAAGAGTACCAGGGCTGACTATGTTCTAAAAATGGGGAGATGGTACCGCCAACTCACTACGCGAATGATGATTAAGGGCCCATTCGACTTGACTCTAAAGGTGGTACTGCTACCTCACTATTCAAATGATGATTAATGACCTGATCAACATAGCTCTAAGTATTACAATAAAAAAATACCTAAACCTAGTGGAGAAATATAGAACTGAATTTCAGCCAACTAAAACTACCAAAAAAAAAGAAAAAAACAAAACGCACTATTCGGAATACTTACCATCTTAGATACAAAAAGAATACTTGTCTAAGTTGGACAGAACGAGAGGTAAAGTCTGGCCAAGAAAGTCTACTATTACCCTTGAACTTAAGATGGCAGAAACACCTAACACCTAGAATGAATAATAATATAAAATCAGACAATGAATCAAACCAACTGCTAATTTAAAAATGAGTACCAGGGCTGACAATGTTCCAAAAA
Source organism: Troilus luridus (assembly GCA_964056705.1). Classification (NCBI taxonomy): domain Eukaryota; kingdom Metazoa; phylum Arthropoda; class Insecta; order Hemiptera; family Pentatomidae; genus Troilus; species Troilus luridus. The sequence continues at coordinate 180,217,814 of OZ057412.1, forward strand.
TGGGGAAACGGTACCGCCAACTCACTACGCAAAGGATGATTAAGGGCCTATTCGACTTGACTCTAAAGGTGGTACCGCGGTACCGCTACCTCACTATTCAAATGAAGATTAAAGACCTGATCAACTTAACTCTTAAGTATTACAATAAAAAAATACCTAAGCCTAATGGAGAAATAGAGACCTGAATATCAACAAACTAAAACTAACTAAAACAAAAATACAACAAAACCCACTACTAGATACATACCATCCTAGATACAAAAATAATACTAGACAAAGTTGGACAGAATGAGAGGTAAATTCTGGCCTACTAAGACTACTATTACCCTTGTACCTAAGATGGTAGAAAATCCTAACACCTAGAATGACTAATAATATAAAAACAGACAAGGGATCGAAGCAACAGCTAATTGAAAAAAGAGTGACCAGGGCTGACTATGTTCTAAAAATGGGGCGATGGTACCGCCAACTCACTACGCGAATGATGATTAAGGGCCTATTCGATTTGACTCTATAGGTGGTACCGCTACCTCACTACGCAAATAATGATTAAGGGCCTATTCGACTCGGCTCTAAGGATTACAATAAAAAAATACCTAAACCTACTGGAGAAATAGAGACCTGAATATCAACCAACTAGAACTAACCAAAACAAAAATAAAACAAAACGCACTATTCGGAATACATACCATCCTAGATACAAAAAGAATACTAGACAAAGTTGGACAGAATGAGAGTTAAATTCTGGCCAACTAAGTCTACTATTACCCTTGTACTTAAGATGTCAGAAAATCCTAACACCTAGAATGACTAATAATATAAAATCAGACAGCGGATCAAAGCAACTGCTAATTGAAAAAAGAGTGACCAGGGCTGACTATGTTCTAAAAATGGGGAGACGGTACCGCCAGCTCACTACGCAAATGATGATTAAGGGCCTATTCGATTTGACTCTATAGGTGGTACCGCTACCTCACTACGCAAATAATGATTAAGGGCCTATTCGACTCGGCTCTAAGGATTACAATAAAAAAATACCTAAACCTACTGGAGAAATAGAAACAGAATTTCAACCAACTAAAACTAACAAAAACGAGAAAAAAACAAAATGCACTATTCGGAATACATACCATCCAAGATACAAAAATAATACTAGACAAAGTTGGACAGAATGAGAGGTAAATTCTGGCCAACTAAGACTACTATTACCCTTGTACTTAAGATGGCAGAAAATCCTAACACCTAGAATGACTAATAATATAAAAAAAGACAACCGATCGAAGCAACTGCTAATTGAAAAAAGAGTGACCAGGGCTGACTATGTTCTAAAAATGGGGAGATGATACCGCCAACTCACTACTCAAATGATGATTAAGGGCCTATTTGACTTGACTCGAAGGATTAAAGTATAAAATAACTAAACCTAATGGAGAATTATAGAACTGAATTTCAACCAACTAAAACTAACAAAAACAAGAAAAGAACAAAACACACTATTCGGAATACTGACCATCCTAGATACAAAAAGAATACTCGTCAAAGTTAGACAGAATGAGAGGCAAAATCTGGCCAACTAAGACTACTATTATGGTTGTACTTAAGATAGCAGAAAATCCTAACACCTAGAATGAATAATAATATAAAAACAGACAACGGATCGAAGCAACTGCTAATTGAAAAAAGTGTGACCAGGGCTGAATATGTTCTAAAAATAGGGAGATGGTACCGCCAACTCACTACTCAAATGATGATTAAGGGCCTATTTGACTTGACTCTAAAGGTGGTACTGCTACCTCACTATTCAAATGAAGATTAATGACCTGATCAACTTAGCTCTAAGTATTACAATAAAAAAATACCTCAACCTAATGGAGAAATAGAGAACTGAATATCAACCAACTAAATTTAACCAAAACAAGAAGAAGAAAAACAGCAATATTCGGAATACATACCATCCTAGATACAAAAAGTATACTAGACAAAGTTGGACAGAATGAGAGGTAATTCTGGCCAACTAAGTCTACTATTACCCTTGTACTTAAGATAGCAGAAAATAGTAACACCTAGAATGAATAATAATATAAAAAAAGACAATGGATCGAATCAACTGCTAATTGAAAAAAAGAGTACCAGGGCTGACTATGTTCTAAAAATGGGGAGACGGTACCGCCAATTCACTAGGCAAATGAAGATTAAAGACCTGGTCAACTTAACTCTAATTATTGCAATAAAAATATAACTAAACCTAATGGAGAAATAGAGAACGGAAATATGTTTTCCGAGGGATGCTAAGGGAACGATTAACTGCTCTATCAAAAAAATGAGAGAATGTTATTCTTCAAATAATAAAAAGAAAAACCTTATTCCAGTCAACAATTGTTGTTAAAAAACTAACAAAAGATCAAAAAAACGTTTCGACATATACTATATATATATTATATATTTGACCATGGAAGAAAGTTGAGTTCCAGGAGTTTATATATATTTGACTTTTTAATTTCGTTTGACCTCAAGGTATCTATACTCATTGTTATTGGTTATTTTTGACAAATTGTTTTATTATTGTATTTTAGTGTACTTTTATTGTTTTACAGTAATGATTTGACTTGTAAATTTAAAGGAGGTTATGTGAAGAACTACTAAAATTGAAAATAACAAATAAATTGTCGAAACGTTTTTTTAATCTTTTGTTAGTTTTTTAACAACAATTGTTGACTGGAATAAGGTTTTTCTTAATTATTAAATTATATAGATCAAGAAGAGTTGTCCAGTATATAAGAAATATCTTATAAAGAAAATATTAAAAAGAATAAACCTGATTATGAAGATTGACGTTGAAGAAACGAGCAATTCAAGATGAAGCAGCATTGTAGAATGCACAAAATACTGAGGACTTCTAGAGTTCCATATTCTTCTGAACTGGTCAATTGAACTCCAACTGGCAACTAAAACAGGATTAACATTTCAGAAGTGATCCATGTCATTGTTCACCACATTTAGTTTTAAGGAGCTATTTAAGCTGATAACAATTAATTTAGTTTGTTCCATTTTCAACTCTAAAAGTCTCATTTAAATCTAAGTAATTAATTTTAATTTTTACACTATAAATTATGACAATTAATTAGTACTTTAAATTACATAATACTGATTTTAAAGACAAAAAGCTGAATCAATAATCTTATAATTGTTACTCTCATAACATAATAATAATAATAATAATGAAGCAAATAATTGTCAACTCATTGAACAAATAATTAAAATATTAATGGAGGATGGAAATGGTTGGGGGTGCTGTCAAAAATTACACAATTAATAAGAGGAAACTTATTATTTTTTATGTATGCCAACGTTTCGACCTACTTTGTAGGTCATCTTCAGGGCCAATAGGAGTGGCTACTCAGTGCAAAAAGTAACTCGAGTAGAGTAACCAGTTACTTTTTGCACCGAGTAGCCACTCCTATTGGCCCTGAAGATGACCTACAAAGTAGGTCGAAACGTTGGCACACATAAAAAATAATAAGTTTCCACTTATTTATTGTGTAATTTTTAACTGGACCCCCAACTATTTCCATCCTCCATTTGTACTTACAGTCAACGAACTTCTTCTCTAACGTGAATAAAAATAATAAATTAATACCTACTAGAATTTGAATTTAGTGAATCAAAATATCGCCTTAAATAATAATATGCTATTCAGTGAAGGGAGATTCTGGAAATTAGAACATATATCAAAGCAAACAGCATGAAAACATAATTGTTATAAAAGTTAATAAATAAATATTCACTAAATAAATCTTGAATATTAGTTAAATTCTTTTCTTACCGACCCAAAGTGGAGGTAAAATGGGGACCTGGAAAGAAGAGGTGCAGAAGGATATCGAGGCTGGCTGAATCCAGAAATTTAATTGGTGTCCGGGAGAGCTGGAGATGGATGTAAAGAATTCCGCCATGCACTGCACAGGTGGTTGAAGAGGACAGAATATGATATTCTTTTCTCCACACTGTGGGAACTCGGTCTGGATAGGAAGAGCATACATGAGCCTCGAGGTCCTCAGAAGGCATGAAAAATGAAACAACAAAACAGTAACTGAAACAGCATAAACTTTTTTAACTCATTCCATTTTATTTCCCTCTCCTATTAGTTTTAGAGAATTAGTATTCAGTTTAGAAACTTATCAAATCGCTGAGAGGAACACTAAGTCAAATTATTTATTTTATTTTTTTTACAGCCTGATTCTTAAATAATTTCAATTATCAACCCAATAAGATAAACAAGGCCATTTATATTTATTAATTTAAGCAATAAGGATCAGAAAGGATTTAAGTCTAATGTTTACAAAAATAAAAATAAAGCAAATAACTATTAACCAATGTATGTATATATGCTTAACAATGTTGATAATAATCTAAAATTTATCCTAAAATTAAACATGGGAATGATAATTTGTATAGAAATTGTTTTAAAATCCAAAATGGCAGATGTAAATCAAAGAGGTCCAATCAATGGTATAAGTTCATACATCTTTGCACTCCAAGAAACTTATTATTTGAATTTTGAACCCATAAAAAAAAAATTAATATATTATCTATTAATAATTAATAGTGTTTATAAATATCAAAATGGTCAATAATAATGACAATACTTTTTTATTACAGAAATATTTAAAAAATCAAACTAGACCTGCTTTTTATAATCTGAATAAATCAACTACCTTTACAGAAATTTAGACCTAGACAATATTACGCTGTTTAGTGATGAAAGATTATATAAATCATGATATATATTAAAAAAAGTTATATGATGACTTATTGTGTAATAAAAGTTCATCGATATATATTTTACAATCTTGTGTATTAATGAAATGAAAAACTGTTCATGATAATTCGAAATTAGTCGTACTGTAAGTGAAATTTGAATAAATAATTATGGTTAATTACCTCTGAAAAAAATTCGATTGTTCACCTCTTTATGAAGTTCTAATTCAAAATGGCGGACATGGTCCTTGGGCCTAAGGGACTTCAGTATCTCATTGAAGTAGTTGCAAAACCATAAATAACTGAAAAAGTGAATTTTAACTAATTTAAATAATTTTTCAAATAAAAAATCAGCAAAAAATTGTACATCACTGTAAAATACACAATTAAAATACATTTACATTTAATAAGCAGTTGCCAATCCAGAAATTGTGGTGGAACTGTTGGCTATCCTGTCTTAGCCATTTGAAATCATACTATATTATAAATAATTTATAATTATTGGCTTATTCCTTCATGTAGTTACTTCAAAATGAAAAATATACATAGACATGTAGTTAATATAAACTTTAATTAATGGGAAAATAAATCAAATGTTTTAAAATCCATTTTATGTAATTATAAAAAATTAATAATGTAATCAAATATGTAAATCGTAATAAAAATTAAATGGTTTGAAATGACGAATTAAAATATATTGATGAAATTCATTAATCAATTATATCGGATACATTAATAGAATTTTAATAATTTGATAATAACTTTTAACAATATCAATAATAATTACAAACCTTTACATTACGACTACTTCCGAAAGTTCTTGACTACTTGAAATCCTAGGAAAGACTGACTAAAAAGATGCAATGGAGGGGATGCCTCCTAGCCAATCAGATGCGACTTCAACAGCCAGTAACAAAGAGGCAGATATATCTCCCTCTCACTCATCCTAAGTTAATAATGCCCCATCCCGTCCTATTGTAAACACTTCGATTTATAAAGGTTCCTAGGATATTATATTAGAGACAACTGTTTTTAATATGAGGATATTAAATCATGTTTCTTAGCGTATTTTTTCTATTGACAGCTATATAATGATATGTATTTTTTCTAATAATATTATATAGGTTTCTAAGGTTATTCAGTCAAAAGAATCTTTTTTTTTTAATAAGCAATAATAAAACTATGGTGCTTGTGTGTTAACGCAGCCACAGTTATTTTTGCCTACTTGTTCGCATGTGCGAGCAGTTATGTTTTGTAACAATTATCTTTTATAACAGCTATCTTCAATGACGTTTTTAAATATATTTATTGGGGATAGAATTTAAAACTTTTTAAACAATCAACAATTGCAAATCAAAATAATTTATTTAAAAATGGAATATATCATGAACAATTAAAATAATGGATTATATATAATTAAATAATGGAATATATCATGAACAATCAAAATAATGAAATTACAAATTACATGTATGAAATTACAAATCAAAATAGTTTATTTAAAAATGGAATATATCGTGAACAATTAAAATAATGGATAATATATAATTAAATAATGGAATATTTTTCCATTTCCATTTTCAAAAGTTACATTGACCAAAATACAGTTTCATTTCATGGGAATGGCTACATTTTCTTTTTTTTTTTGTAAAATATTTCGCTACTGAAAAAAAACAATAGCTTCTTCTTCTGTTTTTGGCAAATCCCAAATACGCATTTTCGTAGCAAGTAACAACAACAAAAAATCTAATAATAATTAAATAAATAAATAAAATGACAACAACAAGAAATCTAGAACAAATCAGCAAACAAACAAGAAATCAGCAACAAACAAAACTCAGAAAACAAGAACAAATATAGAACAAATCAGCTGTTAGTTAATGACTGTTACAAAATATAACTGCTCGCGTATCCGAACAAGATGGAAAAAATAACTGCAGCTGCGTTAACACATAAGTACCAAAATTATTAATAACAATTTAACCAAATGAGAGAGAATCAAATAAAGAAAACATTCAAAATAAGCAAGACAAATTCAGGTAATATCGAAAATGATCGTACAAAAGTAGAATTTCTATCAAATGAGAAACATTTTTTTGTCTCTTGGCTTTAAATATTGTACAAGGTATGAACCAAATAAATCACTTGCAGCATCTATTATCAGTTACACTGAATATATAATAAAAAAATAAGGTAAATGAGACTGATTGTGATGAAATGAGACAAAATGCGTTTATGTAACTAGTAATTACAAAACTAATACTTATAATCATAATATAATAACAAGAAATCTTTGATGCGCGGTCATAAGGGCTCAAGTCAAAATAATTACATAATGCAAAATCAGGAATGATCAGACAAGAAATAAATCTATGCTTCAAACAGAATTACTACTATAGTGTTTTTAAATTACACATATATATATATATATATTGTTTTATAATAATAAAATTACAAATAATATCAATTATTAGATAATCCATAATGTTTTGAACTTTGTTGTTGAAAAATTCAAAATTTTTACTTAAGCCCTTATGACCGCGCATCAAAGAAATCATCGTTGCCATTGACATTTTATGTGAAAGAAATATTTTAATAACCGAAAATCGTACAAAGCACCCAACAATAATTAAAAACACAACCTAATATATTAATCACAAAAACAGATAAAACCGACAAAAAGGTTGGGTTCAACAAAGGTAACTACATTATCAAATCACATATTCTATTACATGATGTAAAAACATACAAATAAGACGGTTCCATCAAATGAGAAGCGGTTTAAGTCTCATGGTTTTAAATATTGTAAGACGTTTGACCCAAATCAATCACTTATATCTAGCATCTATTATCGGATACACTTAATCTATAATAAAAAATGATGTATATGAGATTGATTCTAATGAAATAATAAAAATAATACTTCTAATTAAAATATCATAACAAGAAATATTTTAATAACTGAAAATTGTACAAACCACCCAACAAATTGATAAAAACACAACCTAATATAATAATCACGATTCCTATGGTTGGTTTAAAAATGCAATCCATAAATTTAAGTTATTCATATGAATTACAACTGTTATTAAAATCTATTAAATTTAGCATTTCGTGGCTGTCAAAACAATACCGCTTAAGTACACTTTGGGCGATTTTACAGGAGAGAAAAAAAAAACGTGCCGACGAAATTTATAATATATTTTTTATCTATACAATTTTTTTGTATAGAGTTTACTCCTTAAGAAACGATTTTCATATTTAACCCGGGGTATGAAAATTTATGAGGAGTAGAATCGTGTGTTAAATAAAAGTGGCACGTTACGTTACTTTCTCGATAAGATTGTATTGTTTGTTTTACATAATAGATAGAAATTAAAAGTTAAATTCCGGGACTAATCGGGAAGAGATGCGTGTAGTATCTATGGTAACAATATATTCTATTGCTTTATTCTCGAAGTGTTGAAATGCGATATTTTTTTTGTATATAAGCTGGTAAAAATTAAAAAAACGCCGTTGCTACGAATGCAATAAGCCTGGACATATAGCACCTCACTGCAACCTCATAAGATGTTATGAGTGTGGAAGAAAAGGGCACGTCGCAAAGGAAGGCCCGAAACGTAACCCAAGAGCGAACAGGAGGGACCTTCAGTACGAACCAATGGAGGTCAATAACCAGAGATGGAGAGGCCACCAGAACCCCAGGGGGACCGGAGGACACATTCCAATGGGGACTCATCCGAGGAAGGAAGTGTAAGGTCTGAGCGCAGCACTCTGACAGTGAGGAGACAGAAGGTAAGAGGGGAGAATACGGTGAGAAGGGGGGGGCACTGGGGCAGACTCAATCGCGAGCGGAATGAGGGTGCGGTGATTGGTGGGGCAACCGACGCGGAGAGATTATGGTCAACAACAGCGTTGCGAGAGAACTATGGACAAGGTTGCTCGTGGCGAAGAATTTAGGAAAGGACCGTTTGAGTTGGGGACGGTGGTATACCGCCGACTACGAACAGCGCAAAATAAGACCGACGCAAGATATGAAGGACCCTACAGAATAGTTACTATAAGGGAACACAATTTGTTCATAATTCGCGCAGTAGATTATCCCTTTAAACTGCGGACAGCTCGCCTGGAGGAATTGAGGATTCCTCACCTACCGTCACAATCACAGTCAGAGTGCGACGTTCAGGGAAGAAAAGTTGTGTATAATATTAGAACTCTGTGAATCTAATTATTTTGTTGTTGTTTTTTCAGGACTATGATACTGTATACTTGTTTAAGCCTTTGTTTTGTTTCATTTCCTTAACCGGGAAAAGACCTGACAACTGAGAGTGGTCTAGGACAAATTACCTCCCAGCATAACTGTTGTTCTAAAAACAGTACAGTCCCTACCATGTACAGATCTCAAGACCCTACATAGAGTGAATTTTTTTTTTATACTATTGTTCCCTTAAGATCCAAAACAAATCCTTGGTAGCAGTTGTTATTCAATCTTTTACTAGATCGTTTTTAAACAATACCGAGTTTGTTTAACAATATTACAGTTAAAGAAATCACCTATATCACGTAATATATTTGGCACACAGAACGATTCCAGACTACTAGAAAAGTACATTAATTCATCCCCTACTCAAGAAAGGGGACAGAATAGGTATTAACAACTACGAAAGAATCTCACGGGTATCTGAATTTAACAAAATTCTATACCAGTGCCTCCTAGATAGAATTTTGTTAAAAATCTAATATGTTTAGTTTCATTGGACCTTGGAGGGTAAAAATATATGACAACACAGCCTCATTTATTTAATATTTAGTTAAATTTGAAAATAAAAACATAACAAGTGTTGTTAACAAACAATTAAAAACATAAAAACATAGTTGAATAAAAACTAATTCTCACCTCGCTGTTGACCGCCTTCCCCTGACACGAAGGTCTGCGTGGAATTGGATGGCCTACGTTGAACCAGATGACCTACGTCAACCAGATGGCCTGCGTCGATCTGATGACCAACCCCGACTTGTGAAGCCATTATTAACGTCTGGAAGATCTTCTGAGTAAGCTGGTGATCTTGGAAGACAACAGAAGCTTCTAGAAGATCTTTGTAATTCTGTACATGTTCTTGTAGCATTCCGGGTCCCAGTAAATATGAAAATTTAAATATAACGAAAGAGTTGAGCATAAAAATAATAATTATGCAGAAATTGGTGTGGGAAGAAGTCCTTGTAATTAAACATAAATATAACGAATTTTTTTATTGTGGGCCTATTTTTTGTACTGACATTTTAACCATCATAACGGCGAAAAAAATTTAGGCCATGTTATTTTTTTTTCTAGGCCCTGATGATGTCTTAAAACTTAGACCGAAACTTCATGACAGTAAATAATAAGTACCTATTAGTATATAATTTCATTTACTGCCCCCCAATTTATTTCTATATATTTATTAAATATAAAATTAGCGTATTTAGTAGGGAAATATATACTTCGGGAGAATTTCACCTTAAAACAGAGAAAATTGTGTTTACTTCTAATAATGGTTTGAATTGGTGAAGGGGTGCAGTCAAAGATAACAAAAAATAAGTTTTGCTAATTTTGAGTTATCTTGACTGGACACCCTGACCAATTCAATCCATTATTAGAATTATCCAGTCAACTATTTTCCAATTAAACATAAGTTTACTTTAATAAACATAAGTTTATTCCAACATAAAGGTTGGAAATGTAAAGGACTTAAGTGTCATGTCTGATTACAAGCAATAAAATAATAAATGGGTAGGCTCCATATTATGAACTTTTATTGCTAGATATAACATTCTGTTTATCTTTTTTTATGAAGACTTCATTAAAGCTGTAAAAAGGCTAATTCCTGTAATCCTCTTTCCTGGATTAAAGTTCTAATTATTATCTGAGCATGTAAATGAAATTACCTGTTACTGTAATTTATAACAAAAAAAATCCTGTACCACCACAACTCGTGAAGTGTCCGTGGTTCTGTACATAGTAGAGACTGTACTGTTTCCTGGATAAAGGTTATGCAGAGAGATGATTTGTCCTAGAAGACTCTCAATCGCCAGATTTTTCTCTCTTATTATGGGTCCCTACTTTATAGAAGCTGGCTGAGCTCCAGAAGAATCCTTGATCCCACAGATCCATCTCAGGCCGCTAACACATTAAATAAAAGTCTGCCAGTGAGCCTTATTTGAAACCAGCACCTTCGGCATGGCAACTCAGTGCTCTGCCACTACGCTCCCAATTTAATTGATAATGACTTACTACAATTAGCACCAGTTGTTGAAGAAATCAGCAAACAGATCAGACAAAGATACAGAGTGAAGATGGAATCATAACAGGAATGGTAATGTCAGCAGGCTAAAATACTACAGTTAAAGAAATCACCTATATCATGTAATATATTGGGCACACAGAACGATTCCAGACTACTAGAAAAGTACATTAATTCATCCCCTACTCGAGAAAGGGGACAGAATTGGTATTAACAACTATGGAAGAATATCACGGGTATCTGGACCTAACAAAATTCTATACCAGTGCCTCCTGGATAGAACACAACCACTGGAACGGAAAATTAAGGAATACCATCATCATGAATCACTGCTTCAGATATTTAAAAAACAAAGTTTAGATCTGAAAAAAGTCGCAATTATAAAACAGACATTATCAAAAATCAAATCTAATGTTAAATTCATGGGGAAAATCACAAACCCATATCTGATCAAAACAGGAGTAAGACAAGATGGGCTCTCTCTATTATTCTTCAACTGCAACCTAGGAAAGGTGATACAACAATGGCGCAAAACAGAAATCAGTGCTCAAGATTTACCAACCAATTACTCTCGGTAGAGACAAATTAGCAGTAGATTGCATAGCATTTGTAGACGATCTGTAAAAAAAAACAGTTTAAACTCCTGAAAGAATCAAGGAAAAAGTCGTCATGCAAGAATTAAAAAAAAAAAAATAATACATGATCTGCAACCAAAAATCACAAAAAAAAAATGAGATGAGATACACATTTTAAATACATCGGTGAAACAATTCAAGGGAATGGAATACTAACAAAACCAACGAAATTAGATAGCGAACGATGGGCATCCCACATCAACTCACACAAGATATTTATAACAAAAAGGGTATATCCATGGACTCAAATCTAAGTCATAATAATACAGTCGTAAAACCAGAGTTGGTATCAGTTCCGTAGCTTGTCGCTTTGAGAGTTAAGTCGGATCAAGTTTTACCTTTTCATACATATCATTTTAATATTCACGAAAATTAAAATTTTCGTGTGAGTTTTAGTAGGAAAAAGAGAGTTTAATTAAGTGAAATGTGTATATTACGGTAATCATTTCATTAAGAAATGAACGTTTCAACAAACATTTCGAACAATAGATTATAATATAACCTAAACAGTATGTTGTAAGTTGGTTCTTTAATCTATATAGTTACTATATACACTCATTAATAAAATTATTATTATTTTCGAAAATATTATTAAAAGGAAAATGAATAAAAAGTTATAACGTTAGAGAGGAAAATAGTTGACTGGAAGATGAAATGTAGGATGGAAATAGGAGTGGGATTTATTCAAAATAAACACCCAATAAGTGAAGACTTATTTATTTATTTGTGTCGACGTTTAAGTATTCACTTATTTGGTGTTTATTTTGACTGCACCCGCCAACTATTTCCATTCTCCATTAGATCTTCCAGCCAACTATTTTTCTCTCTAACATGAATAACATGAACCACAATAAACGGGGCCAAAAACAGAACTTCTCTTCTATATTTTGATAGATATTTTTGTTTTTTCTCTCATAGCCCTGAATATGACCTACAAAGTAGGTCGAAACGTCGGCACAAATAAATAAATGAGTTTTCACTTATTTGGTATTTATTTTGACTGCACCCCCCCAACTATTTCCATCCTCCTAAAAGTTAAAACTTACTGTGACTTAATTCAAAGCGGCATTCTGCGGAACTGATACCCCAAAATGTTTCTGTGGATCAGAGCACTAATGAACGGGAAGAGAGATAAGGAAAACATTGAGAAAAAGGAACGAAAGATCATAAGAAAAATTTAAGATTGAAAATCGGAAAACGAACATTACTGGCCCAGAAGCAATCAATACTCAAATATTCACAGAGATTCAGATTTTATGGACACATCAAAAGGTTGAAATCAGTCAAAATTACGAAACAAATAGTTTAATTCTATGAAAAGAGGGAATAAATCCAAAACAAGCGCAATGAAAGGAATCGGAGAAATAGACAAAGAAAAAGACCTAAAACTGACCAGAAGTACACCAAATGATATTCAAAATAAGGCAATCTGAAGATTCAAAATTCATAAGTAGCAACTTTCGAATTGTGGAAGTATTTAAAATTGAGGTTTTTAAATGTCCAGACATTTTCTGAAAGATTCAAAATACCTTGATTAGTAAGTTATTACGACTAAAAACTCTTAAATAAAATAACTTAAAGCGACATTACGTTTCGTCTAAAAAGAGGTATACTAAGTAGTGAACTTTGAATGCTTTTTCTACTTAACCTATGAAAGATAGAAAAAATGTTACATACATTTTTTCCATGTTTTGTATTGTACATTTCAGAAAAATAAAAATAAATGGGGGTCAAGAGGAAACTAAATTTTTTGAAGGTCGATATTGACCATTTAAAGTGAAAAACCAAAAAATTGTTTGTTTATTTCTCCAAACTTTTACCCGAATCGTTTTTCTGAATTTTGCTTAAAAACGTTAAAAAGTTAAAAACGTTTGATTCATCCTTTTTGATTATTTAAATATATATTTTTTTTTCATTTTGAAGAGAAAAGACTAAGTCTTGGCCGGGAATCGAACCCGGGTCGCCGCGTCTCTAGCGCGGTGCTCTAACCACTTAGCTACCAAGGCTGGAATCGAAGCCAGACCAATCTATTCTCTTCACTGATCCTATATACCCGTGTTCTCGCAATTTTTCGCGAAGTCTACACAGGAAGAATGTTCGTTGAACATTACTTTAATCGAGATCTTGTTGACTTACGTCAATTTTAGATTTATGATTTATTTTTTATTTATGGTTCTTTTTTGATTATTTAATTGCGAAGTGTAAATGATAAATGTTAGTTGAAAAGTTCTTTTCTCGGTGTAATGATTACCGATATAAAAAGATTTCCCATAGTTATACTCTGTTTTCCATACCAAAGTGCCCGCGTTAGTTTGTATTTTTTGGAGAATATTAAAAAGGAAACGGATGAACAATTAAAACTCGTAACTCAACTCGAAACAACAACCAGCAAAACTGATATCGAGCTTCTTCATCTGAAAGTTTTGAACTGGATACTCCACTATTTTATTTTGGTATCGGTTCCGCAGGTTGTTATTTCGAGTTAAATCACAAATTTTAACATTTAATTCGCGTAATTTTAATATTTTCGAGAAATACAAGTCAACATGAGCTTTAGTATGGAAAATATAATGTAATTATGGATAATGATTAAACTATAATTTCGAAGTATAAGTGGTATATGTTTGTTGAAACATTCATTTCTAGCAAAAATAGTTTTCTACTTCTGTATACATATTTCCATAATAATTATTCTTTTTTCTATATTAAAGATTATGATGAATTGTATTTTAGGTAAATATCAAAGAAGAGGAAACGAATGAATAGTTAAAACTTGTTGTGACTTGACTCGATGCGACGACCTGCGGAATAATTACCATTAAAGTATTAATAGTATGAAGAAGCCTTATCAAACCCGAACACTTGATGCCGTTATCATGACCATTAGTATGGAGAAGATAATGTAATTATGGGTAATGTGTATACTTCGGTAATCATTTAATCTAGAAATAAACCTTTCATCAAGCATGTATCATCTGTACTTCGCAATATTAATTGATAAGTTTATTTCTTGATGAAAAAAACATCGAAATATATGTATTATCCATAACTCTTGTTTCACATAAAACTCAGAATTATTTTTATTTTCGATATTATTCAAAAGGAAACAAATGAAGGGTTAAAACTAGTTTTGACCTACTCGAAGCGATGGCCTGCGGAACTGAGGTTTTTTTAAGTTTTCGACAAAATTTTAATATTTGAATAGTAAATAATTTGCCTATCTAACAATTTTCTACAATTTCAGAAAGAAGAAAAAAAGGAAGAAAAATGGTTTTTGTAGTTTACACAACTTTCTGCAAGAGAAATAGTCAAGTCAAGGGCTGATTTGCCATCCTGAGAGGGAGCGGGGATTGTGAAGGGTTGAGTTGCTAAGCTGAATTCCAGCTGTGGCAGATAAATTATTTAGCCCGTTAACAGCCGCTGATGGACCCTGAGAAATATACAGACCCTCTTCAGGCCAACCCAGCCTCTATAAAATGTGTCACATCGATTGGAAGAAAACACGGGTGAATGACAGTCTCTGACATACTACCTCCCTCCACAAACGTTGTCCTAGAAACAGTACAGTCTCTACCATGTACTGAACCCAAGACCCTTCATGAGTTGCAGTGGTATAGTTTTTTATTCTTTTATTTCAATTTTACTTACATCGTTTCCCATCATTATTTTTAGTAACTGATATCCCATTGTTCTACAATAGCTCAAATATCTTAAATAATACCTTCATTTTATTTTATAATTTAAAATATCCGTATTTTTATATCTGGTTTACTCCAATAGATCCTTCGTAGGTTGTATCGATACAAGTTTAGAGTTTTCTCATCTTTTCTCCATACTTTCTTGCATTCTCTCCATAAATTTGAATCCGATTCAATTTTTTTTTATTACTTAATTTATACATCCAATCATGCACATATCTAATATTCCAATGAACTATTACAAGAAGAGAAAAAGAGAGAATGAACGGAGAAAAAGAAAAGGAAAAAAGTTTTCTTCAATTTTTTTTAAGACGTTCATAGAAAGAGGGTTTAGTACACTTATAAATATATGTTGTAGTATAAAATCAATAATTTCATTGGAATTAAAAAGATTTAAAAATTTTAAATATGTTTAATGTTCAAAATGTTGTATGATTATTCAGGTGTTTAAAGATATTTTAAATTAATGTTATGGTAAATATACATCCGTATATTGTCCGCAGGTTGTCGATTCGAGTTGAGATACAAGTTTTAACTGTTCATTCGTTTCTTTTTTTATATTCTCCAAAAATACAAATTATCGTGAGCTTTAGCATGGAAAAGTAATTATGAGATTTTTGTTTATATTTCCGTAACTATTTCATCAGGAAATGAAAGTTTCAAGAAACATTTATCATCTATACATCGAAATTTTCGTTGAAACATTTATTTCTTGATAAAATGACTACCAACCAATTTTCTATAATTACATTATTTTTCCCATACTAAAAAGTTCATGATAATTTGTATTTTTGAAGAATATTAAAAAATAAATGAATGACAGTTAAAACTTGTGCCTCGAAGTGACAACCAGCAGCACTGATTTTAATATTGATACCAATTTTTCATATCCATTCCATAGTATCAATACAGAGCATTCTTCAATATATTATGTGACTCTTATATATCAACAGCCTGAGCTAATTATAAAATAATTTTTATAGAATTTAATGCTTAGTAAAGAAACCATCAAAAGTTTACTGCAGCTTATGACAAATATTTAGAAGTGATTAAATGTGTTATAATGGTGTAGTAAATAGCTTACCTCATTTGTGCAGCATAGGTCTTCATGGGTGTTTGTGCAGCATGAAGGCTCCATTGGTTATCATCGTGACGAGTGTCTTCTTCCACCCAATGTGTAGTTTCCACCCTGTTCATTGCACTACAAAGGACCTGATGCTCTGTAGAGGTTACTCGAAGAGATTCCACGATTCGCTCGGCGACAGAAGTCTCCTCTCTGGAGACGAAACGATCCGGACTCCTGAGGACATGGCGAGCCACCTCCTGAAGCCCTTCTCATCCCTCGTGAGCAGCAAGAGGCCCTCGATCCCCCGGGGTGGTCCACCGTCACCGGCGTCCTTCGAGTCCACAACCTCCGCGGATCCCTACGACCGGCGCCTCTCCCCCTTTCCCGAAGTTTCTTCCCCCCGAACCGGCCCTTCCTCTCGAAGCCAATCCAACTCAAAAAGCTACTGCGTTGTAACGGAAGAGTCGAAAGAAGAATGGATCGAGGTATTCAACGATTCGCCGGGTAGGGAATCCGAACCGCGCTATCGAAGTGATGTCACTAGCTGAGCGATTTTCGTGTCATGGTCGCCCAAGAAGAAGAACACCCCACAACTGACTAAAGTTGGAACAGAAATTAATGAATCTAAATAAAGTTTCTGCAAATTTCGGAACTTATTTAAAAACAGAACTCAGAAAATTCTTGATTAAAAGAATTCTGAGGTAGATTTTAAAAAATTAATTTTTTTTTACCGAGTGGTCGCGATTATAAAATTTAGTGACTAATAACCTATAGCCAATAAAAGTCAAAACTTAAAGTTTACTTACATAATTATTTATGTAAGTGATCAGAATCATTGGCTTTTTAACTATTAGTATCTTGGACAAATCCCCATCCTCAGGTGGCAGCAAAAATCAAACCAAATTATCCCTCAAATTTAATATATCTCTACTATATCTAACTTGGTTTGATTTCCTTTAGCTCCTGAAAAAATGAGGCGTTGAACCGCAACTAATAAAAGCCAATGTTGGGCTGGTTAGAGAGCTTCGAACAGCTCTAAAATTTTGGTGGTAAAAAATATAGATTAATTGTTTTCCACAATATTGATTATAAAAAGCATCTGGTAATTTCTATGTATTATAACTAAAAACCGGGCAGATGGAGCTAAATTTAGACTGAATTTAAAATGGTGGTTGGTGAGAATTTTTATGTTAAATATTTCAAAATACTGGGGGCATACAGGTTACATTTAGACCCAGACAGGGCTATCTGAAATATAATTAGGCCTAAAATTATATCTTCCTAAAATAATAGTATAAAAAAATCCAACCACCAAAATAGTACTTCCTGTTACCAACTTCGGCAAGTTGTGCGATGCTCTTCTTCCTGTGCGACTGTGACACGAAGACTGCTCAGTTGCGGCATCGCTTCGATGACGCGATTCGAGTTCTCAAACACGACTCACATACTTCGATCTCCCCTTCCTTCGAATCTTCCGTTATAAGGCAACATCTCAACGAGTAGAAGTAACCTCGACAGATAGGTTCGGCTAGAAGACAAGAAAATCTGGAAAAAGAAGAAAAGAGCCCGGGGGAAGAGTCAGCTCGAAGTTGAGGACTTGGAGGATCCCGATGGCCATGGATTTGTTCCGAGCTGAGCCGAACACAGAAGTTCTGGGCTCGCATCCTTTCGACTGCCCTGCAAGACCAAGAACGCCTCACTAACTCGCCAGGGAAAGAGCCGAGTTTCAGAAGGTGGTATGCCGGGTCCTCGAGAGAGCGAATCGTTCCGCCTCCTAGAAGGAGTCTTCCGTCGTTGAGTGAATTGTAAAATTACTTCGAAGTTCTTCTGCAGAATACCAAACCCTCTGCAGTACAAGTTTGCTGCAGTCTTCTAGATTCCAAGGATAAGCTTCTGAACTTGACTTGTGTCTTCCGGAATAGCAAGCGGCCTTTCTGTAAAAATTCAAAAAAAAAAATTAGTAAAATAAAACATAATAATTACACAATTTAAAATGAAATATAAATACATTTTTATTAAAATCTTTATTAAAGGTAATATAATCGCGTTAAGTGATCACATCACTCTCACCGATTTTGGTACATAGTAATTATTTTATTTTTTTAAATTAAATAATATGAGCTACTTAATCATAATACTAATTCTATATTGACCTTATTTTAAAAAAATAATTAGAATCTTATAATTATCCACTTTATAACGTATATTTAATAAGTAAAATGTATGTTCACTTACTTGACTTGGTCATCATCATCATCCTCTTCTTCTCCTTAGCATAGTAATCTGAAACGTCAATCCAATTCTTATAGCTACTGCATGTCTTATTTCACCAGCATTGAGGTTCCTTCAACTACCTCTGCAGTAGATTCTTCAGATTTTGAGCCTGAAAAATAAATTGCCATAATTATAATAAAACCAAAATAAATATAATAAAAGTAAGGAAGAAAATAGTTGGGGGTGCAGTCAAATAAGACACTAAATAAGTGGTTACTTATTTTAATTACGTGCCGACGTTTCGACCCACTTTGTGGGTCATCTTCAGGGCTAAGAAAGAAAAACAGACAAAATAACAGAACTATAAAAATACATTGCAGACTAAGTATATGATAAATGAGAAAAATATATATGTAGAGAGGTAGAAATTTAGAACAAAAGTGAGGGATATATATGAATAAAAAATTACAGAGAAAATGTACACAACGGTGGTGATGCCAAAAAGATTTTTTTTACAAAGATAAAGGAAGGAAGTAAACAGAAAGTATTTAAAAAGAAAAAATATAAACATCAGATAATAGACTCCTGGGGAGTTTACATAAGTAAAATGAAAGAAGGTATAGCCAAAATGATATTAAAGAGTAAATAAAGGGAAAATAACAGTAGCAAGTCAAGATATAAATATAGAGTATAACAGTTTTGAAATCCATACATATAGTATGGAGTGGTATAAAAGTATGACATAAATATACAAGGAACGTATAGAAATATAAGTAACAATATGGTATGAGAATGGAAATAGAATGACATATGATGAAAAAGTGATGTTAAATGCTAATGAAATCTCAAATAATAATAACATATGATGGATGCCAAAAAGCTAATATGAGATAAGGTGTGTAAATTGGAGAAGGAAAAGGGTGAGGAGAAGATATGAGTAATAAAAATGGGCATACCTGACCAGCGGGAGGCTGACGCAAGAATGACAAGAGGTCTAACTGACAAAAAAATACGTTATGAAGGTGTTGCCAGCGATATCTGACGGCCAAAAATATGACTAATTTTTATTTTTATTTTTTAATTGTATATTAATACTAATTTTTATTGACTATTTTAAAGAAATATTGACTATTTTATTATATCTAAATGTGTATCATGACTATTTTATAGAGGGCCACGAAAAATAATGACTAAATTAATGGGAAAAGGTAGGGTGATAAAACAGTAGGATTTGATGTCAAGAGGTCAAAATAAGTATAATAGGAAAGAGACTATAGTAGTAACAGAATGACAATGGGAAGGAATAACAAGGTAAACTAATTCAAGATTTATTTAGTAAATTGAAAATTTGTGAGTAGAAAGAGGATAAGTTGTTTGAATCGATCTTGAGGTTAACAGTGGAGGAATCTAAATTTATGTGGATAGTTTCAGAGAGTATGCGTTTATCATGGTTGGGAACAGAAGCTAGGATGGATGTATTATCAAAGTCAAAATGGTGTTTAAGGGATAAGGCGTGTTCGGAGAGTTTTGATGCGGTAAGGTTTTGGGAGGAAATGGAGTATTTGTGTTGGTAAATACGGTCATTAAGGAAGTTCTTGGTTTCGCCGATGTAGGAGGAGTTGCAATTAGGAGTAGAGCAGGGGATGCGGTAGACGACATGGGAGCGTTGTTTAAGGGGAATGGGATCTTTTACTTTGGTATAAATATGAGATTTCATTAGCATTTAACATCACTTTTTCATCATATGTCATTCTATTTCCATGCTCATACCATATTGTTACTTATATTTCTATACGTTCCTTGTATATTTATGTCATACTTTTATACCACTCCATACTATATGTATGCATTTCAAAACTGTTATACTCTATATTTATATCTTGACTTGCTACTGTTATTTTCCCTTTATTTACTCTTTAATATCATTTTGGCTATACCTTCTTTCATTTTACTTATGTAAACTCCCCAGGAGTCTATTATCTGATGTTTATATTTTTTCTTTTTAAATACTTTCTGTTTACTTCCTTCCTTTATCTTTGTAAAAAAAATCTTTTTGGCATCACCACCGTTGTGTACATTTTCTCTGTAATTTTTTATTCATATATATCCCTCACTTTTGTTCTAAATTTCTACCTCTCTACATATATATATTTCTCATTTATCATATACTTAGTCTGCAATGTATTTTTATAGTTCTGTTATTTTGTCTGTTTTTCTTTCTTAGCCCTGCAGATGACCCACAAAGTGGGTCGAAACGTCGGCACGTAATCCTTACATCTATCATCCAGTCAACCATCCCTCGCTTCTTATAATAAAAGTAATTAAAATAAAAATTATATTCAACTAGCTTTTGCCCGCGACTTCGTCCGCGTTGATTTGAAATAGAAATCTATGTTTAGTTTAAACGGAGAGTGAATTTTGAATTCCATAAATGAACTCCATATTATAAAGAATGACTTAGAGCATTTGTGAATTGAGCCAGCCTACCAAAGCGTATCCCTTTGTTGGTAGATTTTAATAAACTGCCCTATTAAATAATAAATGGCAAAATTACACAACTATCGATATGTTTTCTATTGAAATCCACCATATAATATCAAAAAACTGTAATATCTGGGAGTTTATTTCGCAAAATCATGAATACAATTATTATTATTATTATGTTAAAATTTAAAACCTCCTTACTCATTAACTTAACATGTTACGATTTCTCGTATTTTACTCTTTTAGGGGTCGATTTTCCAAAAATAAAAAACATATTTCTTTATTTTTAATGTAGAAGCTAAATCTAAAATTGCATGGTGCTCGCATTAAAAATTACGTTTTTTTTTATTACAAACGTTTGTCACCCTTTTCGCCCTATTAGGGAAGATGAAAGGCCAGGGAGTAGAGGGAAAGAAGTGAATAGGGTGGGCGTTTGGATGACTCATCCTTGCCTCGTAACTAACCCCTCCCTCCTTAGGGCAAACTAAAAAAAAAAAAATAATAATAATAATTACTACGCTTATAACTAAAGAACAGCTGGACCGATTTCAATTTTTCTTGGTTGTTCTTCTTTTTTTGCCAAAGACCAGTCCTAAATAGTTCGAATCATCGAAATCGGTCCAGGCTTTCTTGAGTTATAAGGTCAGCAACTAACGCCACTCTCTTTTATATATATAAAGATTATATGTAATTGAAATATAAAGATAATAAACAGGTATATTATTCATTTAATGTATATAATTAATAAATTATGGGTACTTATAGTATATTATGTAGTAATATAATAATAAAAAAATTATTAATTTTATTTATTCTTTTCTTGCATTATCAACGTTATAAAAACCATTTCATGAAGTTAAATTTACCTAACCTAATGGATGATTAATTTAACAGACATTCGATTTATTAAACTATATTAAAAGTCCATAATTTCTAATTTGCAATAGAAAAAATTGGTTAATTACCTTATTTTAATTGTAGAATACTTTATTTTATCTGAATATATTGTTAAACTTTAGTTTTAATAGTTAAATTATAAATTGTAGCGATGTGCGCAGTTAGGAACACGGAAGCTAACTAAAAGGTACGAAGTACAGGTTCAATGTTCACGGAGTAGAGGGGATGAAATAATTATTAATTTTATTTATTATTTTATTGCATTATCAACGTTAAAAAAACCTATTTCATGAAGTTAAATTTACCTAACCTAATGGATGGTTAATTTAACAGACATTCGATTTATTAAACTACATTAAAAGTACTTTATTTCTGATTTGCAATAGTAAAAATTGGTTAATTACCTTATTTTTATAGTAGAATACTTTATTTCATCTGTTTATATTGTTTAACTTTAGTTTTAATAGTTAAATTATAAATTGCATCGATGTGCGCAGTTAGGAACCCGGAAGCTAACTAAAAGGCACGAAGTGCAGGTTTAATGTTCACGGAGTAGAGGGGATGAAATAATTATTAATTTTATTTATTCTTTTCTTGCATTATCAACGTTATAAAAACCTATTTGATGAAGTTAAATTTACGTAACTTAACGAATGGTTAATTTAACAGAGATTCGATTTACTATACTATTTTAAAAGTACTTTATTTCTGATTTCCAATAGAAAAAATTGATTACTTACCTTATTTTTGTATTAGAATACTTTATTTTATCTGAATATATTGTTTAACTTTAATTTGAATTGTTAAATTATTAACTACAGCGATGTGCGGAGTCAGGGACCCGGGCCTGATCTGAGGGTTGTAAGGTCGAGGAGGAGAGGGAATAAGAAAATAATTAAATGTATATATTCTTTTAGGGTTACATTAAAACTCTGAACGTTTATTTACATAAATTTTACCCACAAATTAAAGATTGATTAATTTAACAGACAAACGATTTATTAAATAATTCAAAATGTATCTCATTTCTAATTTCCAGGCGTAATTACTAGTTCATTACATTCTCTTATAGTTGAATACTTTGTTTGATTTTTACTATTCTATAATTTAATTGTACAAATTTTATATTATAGATATGCAAATACATTATTGTTATAATAAATTGAATAATGGTACTAATTTCATTACAGATTAGTTCGTTTAACACGTATCTGTTAAATAATTTTATAAAAAACTCTATGTATATTTTAAAAGACCTCCAAATCGAAATTTCTCCAGAAAACTTTACTTTAACTTCTAAATGCTCATAAAACTGTTACTAAATTGTAATAATTACTAAATAAAGATATAGTAATACAATTGTAAATTTTAATCACAGTTTATTTCACCAGGCAGAAATAATTATTTCATAGAAATTTACTAAAGGACTTATTTGTGACTTGTGATCGAACATCCAGAATATTCTTGTATTGAATTTTAATTCACTTGTTCAATGACTGCTACTACCATATATCATTTCATCAACATTTTTGAAAAATTCCAAATTTAGTTTTTTTTAGAAATATTCTTTGAGAAAACAGTAAAAATAAATTTAGACAAGATGATGTAGAGTCAGGTAATATACAATCTAATAAGGTCCATTGATTATTATTAAGTCTGTATTGAAACAAACAGGGCCAAAATTATGGATCGCTTGAAATATTGTCTCGTTTTTCGTTGATGAAATAAAAATGTATTAAACTTTAAATAGGATAGGAACTCCAAAATAAAATAAATCACATTGCTTAGAAGCCCACGTTTAGTTTAACAAAGCTGCCAATGAAGTTCATTAATTTATTAATTATAAATTAATTTGATCCATAAAATATAAAAATTACAGAGGTTAGTATTTTATGGTTTGTAAGAAACATACCTGATAATGATGTTTCATGCCATTATATGACTATATAAGAATATGACTTACAAGTACAATATCTGTCGAACATTATTAGATTCCGCTTGCATCAAAGCATGAGATGTATTTCTGTAGACACGCACCAAGCTTGAATGATAAAATGTTCACACCTGAAATAATAAAAAAATATCATGATTTATAAACACTGACATAAAAAATTGAGTTTGTTGTTGAAGAATACATTTTGGCAAAAAAAAGAACACAGGAAAAAGGTGTAATAAAGACAGAAATCGTTACAGAAGAGAATAATCGAAAACTTCCATGCTGGGCAGTTAGAAAAAAAAAACCAAAGTAGGCATAGAATTGAAAATTTAAAGCCTGAACAAGATAGCAAATTTAAAACTTCAGGTTAATTTAAATCAAATAAAAATTCAGTGAAATATAATGGAAAAAGTGGTTACGTACATCGTTTTTAAAGAGATTCTAAATTGAAGAAGAAATTAAAATACTGGGATATCAATTTGAATTTTTTTCCCCTATATTGAAAAAAGGTACTTGTGTATTAGCTGGTCTACACGAAACCTATCTCCTTATTTTCTGTAACCTCTTCTTATCACTCCTCTCATTTCAGTTATTCAATTCTTATCATTATGTATTCAATTTTTAAAGCTTCCAACTTTTATATATGTAGATTTAAATGTGATGAGATACCATTCTCGATTCACCTTATTTATTCTGAGTTGCAGGAGAAATTATCACTGTCCAGCACCATATTCATGAATTTGGTAATCATTCCGCAGGTTGTCCCTTCAACTTGAGTTACAAGTTTTAAAGATTCATTCTTTTTCTTTTTTGATATTCTACAAAAATATAAATTATCGTGAGCTTTAGTATGGAAAAAAGAAGGTTATAACGAGAAATGTGTAAATTTCTGTAATCATTTCATATTGAAATGATTGTTTCAACAAAAATATATCATTTATACTTTCAAACGTTAGTTGAAAAGCTTGTTTCTTGTTGTTTATTTCTTGTTTATTTACCGAAATCTACACATTTCCAATAATTACATTATTTTTTCCATACTGAAGCTCAAGATAATTTTTTTTTTTTGGTGAATATTAAAAAGGAAATGAATAAAATTTGTAACTCAACTTGAAGCAACAACTTAATGCGAAACTTGAACTTAAAAAATCAACATTACAGGTTCCAATAAATAGTATATGTAGAGGGATTATTAATTTGCATAGGTCAATATTAATAGACCTTTTAACTTACGATATTCCTCTTAAACTTAAAAATTCCTCTTTTGTTTTTAACAAATGAATACCAGCAAAGGGACGCAATATGCTTATAATCTTTTGCCAACTTATTGGTTATTAGTTATACTTTAATTAACTTTGCAATTCTAGAGACTTGTGAAAATTATTTTGGAGAAAATGAATGATCCAAAGATTATGAAAAATCAAGCATTGAGTATAAATTTTATTGAGTAATTCTGTTCTAAATATTCAGTGCTTTATAACATTTCATTCTGAATTAAAACCTTAAGATACTTATATACTTACTAAATGAAGATATTCAAATGTTTATAATACTTATGGATATTAATGTTAATAAGATACTTACCAAATCAAGAATAAATAATTTTAAAACGGTTAATCCACCTCAGAAAAAAAAATCCTGGTTATGAGCCAGAAAAGGCTACTACCAACCTTGTAAAAACAAAAGTGCACATGTAAAAATCTAAGCTAGTGACGGAGCAAGTCATTCCTACTATTTCTTAACACATATTTCAAAGAATCTAAACGATCTATACTTTGTTAAATAATATATTTCTCTCAAAACCATTTGTTGAATAATATGATGTCTGATTAAAAAGCTTGAGTTGGATGTCTCGGTTTCTTTTCTCATAATTTGAGACTGGTTGGGGGAGGGGGGGGCAAAGATCAAATATGTAACAACTAACTTGTAAAGACTGTTCTCGACAAGAACATACCTATTGGAATATTTTTTGTTTGTTTTGTGACATTAGAACAACGGTCAGAAAGTTCATTATTACTAAAATTGAAAAAAAAAAAAAACACATTTTCCATCGAGTGTTCCCTTAACCATTAAATTTCGTACTAGGGTATGTTCATAATCGTTGGGTTAATTTTACTATTGGATTATGTTAAACTCATATTAAGACCTCTGTAACTCAAAAATGGCTATTATAATAAAGTAGAGAACTCTTAATTTTTGTATGTTCTCATTCATTTCCATAAACTAAAACTAAAAACCTACAGTCATAGTCATAGATTTGATTTTCAACAACATGGCTATTTTGATACATATACCTGTATATTTTTTGATATTTGATATATATCTGACCTAAAAATACCAAAATTGAATTTTAATAAATTTCGAACGCTTAAGTTTGCTGTCTAGATAGTTGTAGAAACGGTAAGTTGCGTTGAATGGTGAGGGGGAAGCTTTATACTTTCAACTTGAAAGAAGTAACATTGAAATGATTGCGATATAACTCCGAGTTATATCGCAATCATTTCAATGTTACTTCTTTCAACAAATATAATAAATTTAGAAGTGTTAATTTTGTAAATGGCTCCTTTTGGTAACCTATTTTAGAAAATTTTACGATAATTGTATTAATCTTTAAGAAGATTATTTTAAGCGATCAATAAAAACAAACCATTCAACTTCAAATTTCTGTTTCTCGGTCGCTGAAAGGTATCTAATTTTCATCTTGATTATTTCCTTTCATATTTTTCATTATAGTTTCAACAATGAATTTTAACGTAACAAAAAATTAATACTATGCAATTAAATAAATTGGATCTAATAAAAAAATCAAGCTTTTGTTATTTTATTTATTTTTTATTTCAAGTTTGGCATTATTTGTAATTAGAAATTTACCCTCACTGTTTCGCGAGGTAACTGCACTGTTACCGATGTTAGTGTCAACTTAGTGGAATTCCTCTGTACATAGTTACTGTTAACTTCTTTATGTATTAGTTATAAGTTTAATATGTACATTCAAATTAAAATATATCTTTGGCTCATTAAATATATTTGGATATTATGACAAATCACTCCTTTATTATTGCCTTGCTTTGTTCTGACAATGGATGGTAATCAGAATTTAGTGTCAAAATGTTGATCAGTGCTAGATTTAACATAATATGTAATGTTCATATATTCTATTCATTTAGATACATGGCAAAAACTGATGGGAATAGATTGTGCCAGTGAAGAAGGTCCTTCTAGTCCTATTTTTCATAAAAAGAAATGGGTTGTTTTCCCAAAACCTTTGAAAAGATCTGGTTCTGGAACATTATTGACTAAATGTCCTGAAAAGAAACAGAAAAACAAGATGAAAATTGATTCCAATAACAGGTATATGCTAGTGATAAAATAACATAATTGTTATAGTATTGTTTAATAATTTTTTATTGGATGCTCTATAGAATAGTTAATAGTTTAGAATTATCTGATTAATGAATTTTTAATCAAAATTAATTTATTAATTCTTAAATTCTCCATCTAAAAGTCATTTAGTTTCTTTTCAATTCTTAAGTTTTACTTGGTGTTAGATATGTCACAAATCAACATTTGCAATGAAAATTTACCTTAGCTCTGTGAAGTGCCTCTTTAATTATATTTTAAAAATAGTTTTTCAATACTGGATTTATTGACTTTTGATGGTGAACTGCTCAATTCTCAAAATAAAATTGTGATGTAGATAACAGTTTGTTTTTCAATATTTATTCTGCTACTAGCTGACCCGTCGCGCGTTGCTGCGATAGGAAATTTTTAACAGCGTTGCACTAAATTAAAAAATCTAAAATAATTCATAATAGTTGTTCTATCATTCCCTCAACTTATATTTTTATGTCGAGAAAAAGGATATTTTTTTTATTGTATTTTTAAAATTGTAAACGTTTCCCGTTCATTTGAAATTGGCGCCTAAAATGTTTTTAAAAATATTCAGTTGTAAAGTGAAAAAAACCTTCTAATTTAAAAAAAAGAAAAAAGGAATCTACGTTAATAATTGACAAAGTTATGAAGAAAAAACGGTTTTTTAAGTTTTATTTTTTTAGGGTGATTTTAATATTTGGAGTTAAAAATTTGGGAATCTTCATTATTTTTCTGGCAAATAAGATCCAATTTTTTTGTTCCAAATATCGCCTGGGGCATTTTTTACCTTATTATCCGGCTATACCCTTTGGATAGTGTATGCAGAACATATATTGCTTAATAAAGTGGTTGTTAATATTTCCCAACATAATCGGTCTTAGGTTATCTTTAATTGCTTGATTTAGAAATAACAATTCTTTGAATCGAAAATAACATTTACAATTGAATTCAAAATAATTTATATTTCCGATTTGTTCTCGCCTCCACTTTTTCTTTCATTTATTTTCTTGAAAAAAAAGTGATCTTATCGAATAGAACTTCCGGTGTATTGTAAGTTAAAATGTACATAGAAGGCAATAAGGTGGAAGAATGTTACTTAACAGAAATTTCTTCCCAATTTATGCCAGAATAATGAAAAGGTAGTTTAAATAAAACAGTATTAAGTGGTAGTATTTATATTTAAGAGTTTTAAAAACATTTGTAGCATAATGTATAGTTTCTGCTCTTGTATCTAACTGACCTGTCGCGCGTTGCTGCGATAGGAAATTCACTTGTAATATATAATTTTTCTTATTCACAATCATTTTTATACATAAAAATCAATTTTCTTTATTTACTCAAGTGCTTTTGGATACACAATATTTTTTGTTTTTCCTACTGGTGTGTAAACGAATAAATCTGAAGCTTTTCCGACGCGAGAGCTGGCCACATACAGTTGTCCATGTGCGAAACATGGATGCTCCAAATCTAGACCACACACTTGTAGTGACTGGCCTTGCACTTTGTTGATGGTCATTCCAAAAGCGAGTCGAACCGGAAATTGTAAGCGCTTGAATTCAAATGGCATATCTGTTGGAGTCATAGGAATACGTGGTAACAGTACATCTTCACCCTTAAATTTCCCATTTAAAATTGTAGCTTCGATGACATTCTTCATCATCTTTTTAATTGCTAGTCTCGTACCATTGCAAAATCGTGGTGGATTGATGTTTGAGTAGAATGATAGGCACGCCAATTTTTAGTGTTAAAATGTGCGGTGGCATACCTGACAAATCAAAGGAATTCAAGAATTCGGTTGGGTACTGGACAATTTCGTCTTGATTAATCACAGTATTGATGGACTTATACATTGTTGCTTCACCTGGTATTCGATTCTGAATGCTGAAATTGATGACATTGACATCGTTATTCGTAGCTGCTAATATAGCATGTGAACTGAGTCACTGATGGTTTTTGTAATTCTGGGTGATATTTGAGAAAACCCCTCCAATTAATTCGTCATTTTACGAAAGTTCGTTGGCAATGTGATACATTGTGTGTTGATTTGTCGATTGCCATCTTTCAATTCCAAATATCCAGCAATTGCCTTTCGAAAATGTTGGCTGTTGGCTGATTGGCATCATTTTGCAATTGAATCATTGGTGTTCAAACTTAATTTCTTAAAATGTCTCAATCGTGCCTTCCTTTACACTGCACTGTCATTACTATTTTTATTCTAATTTCTCTTCACATATATTTATTTCTTTCGTACAAAATTTGTTCCTACTCTCCCTTTATTATTGACTCGATTACGAAAGAAATAACTTGATTTGTGACAAATAATTTTTTTTTTCTAGAAATTTTTGAAATTAAAAAAAAAAAAAAAAAAAAGCAGGTAGAAACCTTCCCTAGAGTGTACTAAACAACTTCCCAAAGTTTCATGACGATCGGAAGATTGGTGTAGTAGTGCATAACGGACAAACACACATACATTCATTTTTATATATATAGATATAGAATTAAACTAAAAGATTTTGATAATTGAATGAAACTCAACCTATGTAAACATCTTTAAAAAAAAAAACTTGGCAAGTTTTTCAAAGCTTCAATATATTCATAAAATTTTGAAAAATGTTATTATTTGTTTATAAATGGTCTAGCTAGATCAAAACCTTGTAATTTCCCATCAAAATTGAACAAATCTCATTCTCCTGTAAGGACTAAAATATGTGTTGGTATCAAAAGGGAACAAATAGATTCAATGTGGTTATTATTCCAATGAAAAAGAAAAAAATTACCTAAAACCCATTTAATGGTAACCAAGAGAATTATGAAGCTCAAGAATTCAGCCAAAGGAATTTAACTTTTAGGGTGAGAAGTATGTTGGTTTCCCTATTTGAAATATAAAGAAATAACTCAGGTGAAGGGATATATCTTTGAGGCGCGGTCATAAGGTCTTAAGTCAAAATTTTGAATTTTTCAGGAGAGCAACAGGAAAGTTCAAATCATTATGTAAAATCTAGTTATTGATATTATTAGTAATTGTTTTTTTTATAAAACAATATAGTAGTAATTTACAATCAATATAGTAGTAATTCTATTTGAAGCATACATTTATATCTTGTCTGATCATTCCTGATTAGTATGTGGACTTATTTTGACTTAAGCACTTATTACCTTTAGATACATTTTCTCTGCCTTTCTGATTTTTCATGTTATATTTTTCCTCTGCTAAAATAAAGTACTGTGTGTATCTCTTTATATTACGTGTAGATTTGTTGATTTTCTTATTTTAACATAAATGTTTTAATTCAATTTTCATTTATTTATTTTTATCATACTGTTTCATCGCTAAAAATATATATTTTTTAAATTTCTTGAAAATATTGTATTTCTTTTGTGTTCTAGCCTACAAATTTTAGACCTGAACAATACAATCCTACCTGAAGATAAAGTTCTTAAAAATACTGCTATAGCCAAGGAGGATCCATTGTTGATATACAATACTACCCCAAGCAAAAATAATAAGCAAAAGAGGAAAACAATCGATCTTCTTAATTGCTCGTCAAGGACTGAAGTTAGTTCTTACAAAAAATCTAAATTAGGCGATTGTCCAGGACTGTCTTCAGATATTAAATTAGAAAAAAACTTAAATGAATTAGGTCCAGTAACATCAACTCCTTCTGTTAAAATTACTTCTCCAAAATCAAAGAAAAAAAACCTTTCACAAGAATGCATTAACTCTAAACCTCAAAGAAAACTCTTATATTCCTGCAATGAGGAGATCGATTCGAGTTTGAAACCCCAAACTCTTACAGTAAATGATATTGTTAAATCTGTTATAATCATTGATGAGGCCGATATTCATTCATCACCAAAAAAAAATCGACCAACAGCTTTCGAAGTTGAGGCTAATGATTTTCAAAGTGTGACATCCTTAGGTAGTAGAAATACGAAAGATTCCCCAAAGGCAGGAATTAATCTTGTTCCATCCCCTTATATCAGTGATGGTCAGAAGTGCAATGATTCTTTTGGGGATTTAATGTTCACTGAAATTGAAAATGAATGTTTAACCACCAAAGAAATTTATTTGGAGTCAATTGACACCAAAGATCCAATGACGGCTGATAGTCCTGCAAGTCCTGTCGACACTAATCCAATGGATGAAACTTTTAGTAATTGCAGATTTACTGAAATTGAAGAGGACTACAGTCATTTTAATCATAAAGAAAACGATAATCACCTTGTGACCTTACCTGAAAAATCAGCTGTTATAGCAATTAAAAGCTCTTGCCTAAAACCTAATAACACCTCAGGAAAAAATACCTGTTTCACATCAGATAATAAAAATGATTCTCCTATTGATGAACTTATTAGTCATGCATCTGATGTTACAAACAAAATAGTCAAAGACAAATCTTATTTTTCATTAAATAATGAAAGAAATCATGTTTTGTCACGAGAAAATAGTATGGAAAATTCTTTCTTGAAATCTTGCAGTGATGAAAAGGATATTTTTAACAGTACTTTTTTGTCGCAAAAGTCTTTTCCTAAGCTTGAAACTACTTTAGACAAAAAACATTTCCTTTCCACCTCCAAGGATTGCTTTGATAATCTTGATATTATCTCTACTGAAGAGTTCAGAAATAATCATTTAGAAAATCATTATGAATTGAATGTAAGTGTGAAAGAAGATGTGTTAAACCTAAGTATAGAAAATGCAGAAAATGATGTACTTAATAAATCTGTGAGTAAGCTCGATGTTACTTTGACTGATATTATGCAACGGTTACTCAAAAAGAGAGATTATAATGAACGAAAGCCAATCTTAAAAAATCAAAGCTTAGACAACCGCGTTACTAACAATGGGAACAGTAGTTTAATTGGCTTAATTCCAGAAATCACAGCTGAAGAGGAAACTAAAAATCTTGATCCCTGTAATCAAACATTGGCAAACATTTCATCATCAGAGTGTATTCCAGAAACATCTGGCTTATTATGTCCTGGTGAAACAGTATTTTTAACGCAAGAATATTTAGAAAATGTTAAATCTGAGTGCAGTCTTGATACATCAGCTGTATATTACCAACAGTCATTTGATTACATGATTTCAGCCGAAGTAAAATCTCGTTTATCAGGTTATAATTGTGTTGTACCTCTTGTTGACAAAGAACCTTCACTTTTAGATCAATCATTACCAACAGACAGTCGTATGGGTGATGATAATGGAAGATCACCAGATGATTCATTCATCAATAACAGTTATAAGCATGCAAAATTAAATGAAAGTAATGCCAGTGATTTAAATGAATTTATATATGTTGAAAACACTGTCAAATCTCCGACAGATACAGATTTTCTCGATAGTTCTGACAATCTTTTTTCTCAGAATGAATATATTTCTCCTAATTCAGTTGTAAATTGCTCACCAAAAGTCTTTTCTGATTCAAAAGATCTAAATCAAAGTAATAATGTTGAAATCCGTTCTTCCAAGGTTCTGACATCCTGTATGACTGACATTTCTAGTTTAAATAGTGATTTAATGTCACAGCGCTGTTTACAGCAATTTGATCATTCTTTTCAATTGCAGTCTGATGATTTAGCTTCCCAGAAGAAGGAAAAGAATTTAAATAATGACACAATTGAGGAACTTAATGTCGGTGATAAAAGTAGTCACCATTCCGCGTTTTTATCAATTAATACCAAAAAAGTAAATGTTTCACAAGAGTGTTTGAGGAAGGACAAATCAATAAGTAAGGATTTTTTAGACGACACTACTTTGTTTACACAAAATGTCGACACCATGGATGATAAGATCTGTTGTGAAGACGGAAGCTTAAAAATGAAAAATTGTGTTGAATCAGTAAATCTAAAGAATGTTTTAACTGAGGACAAATTTATAAATTCCCATGGAATAAATAAATACAAGGAACCTGATACAAAATGTTCTCCTGAAACTAAATGTATCAATGAAAAACCTTCAAGTAGTTTACATTTAGAAATGAAAAACTCTGTTCACTGTATTGCAAACAATGACTTTCTGGAAACAGTTCAATCAGACGGTCCAGTTTTATCTCAGAAACCATTCAGTCCTACTGCTCATCAGAAATCAAGTCCAAACTACACCCTTACAACTGCTTTGGGCAAAAATATTAATGTATCAGGAAAATCGTTAGAAAAAATTAGATCCATTTTTACTGATGATTTGGTTGTTTCAAATCAAGATAATGTCCGGGAGTGTTTGACTGATTCTGATATTACCGACTTAAATGTTAATTCATACCAATTTAAAGTAAATGAAAAGAATCAAACTGAATTCCCATTAAGATTTAATATGGTAGATAAAAATATTGATGTTTGTAAAAGTGGTTTTGGTAATCTTAAGAAAACTGACATCAATCAAACATTTAAATCACCTATACCTAGGCCTAAGAATGTTGATAATCTCATGTTTTCAAGTGCAGGTGGTAAAAAAATTGAAGTTTCTGAAAAAGCTTTAGCTAAAGTTAAACCTATGTTTAACAAAATTTTGGATAGTGATATGAATGAAAATAAAGCAGGAATTCGTCAGGAACCGAAATTCTCAAGTCCCAATGAGAAAAACACTAACCTTCCAGATGATGGATTACTTAAAGTTAGATCCAACTTTACTGAAGTTTCAGAGAACCAACAGCTCCGAAATAGAAATATTGAAGAAAAAAGAGATGTTAATCATAAACCCAAATCCCCTTTGCCTAGTTCTAGTAAATTTGATAATTTTATGTTTTCAAATGCTGGTGGTAAAAATATTAAGGCTTCCGATGATTCTTTGGCCAAAGTTAAATTGAAATTTGAAGAAGCTTCTGAAAGCTGTCCTTCAGAAGTGAAGAAAACTGATGACAATCTGGCTTCGAAACCATGTTTGATGAATAATAGTTTTACTTTTTCAACTGCTGGTGGTAAAAATATTAAGGTTTCTAATGATGCTTTAGCTAAAGTTAAATCTAAATATAGCGAACTTATGGAAAGCCAAGGAGTAGAAGAAAAAAAAGAAACATATATGAATACTGCACCCAAAAAATGTTTACTTAGTTCCAGAAAAAATGATAACTTTTTGTTTTCAACTGCTGGTGGTAAAAATATTAAGGTTTCCTGTGATGCTTTAGCTAAAGTTAAATCTAATTTGAGTGAAATTATGGATAGTCATGAGACTGATGCAGTAAAAAATAAAGCCGATACAAATGTGAATAATGCACCCGAAAAATGTTTACCTAGTTCTAGCAAAAACGATAATTTTATGTTTTCGACTGCGGGTGGTATAAATATTAAAGTTTCCGATGCTGCTTTAGCTAAAGTTAAATCTAAATTTAGTGATATTATGGATAGTAATGATACTGAAGCAGTAAAAAATAAAGCTGATACACATATGAATACTGCACCCAAAGAACATGTATATAGTTCAAGCAAAAATGATAATTTTATGTTTTCAACTACTTGTGGTAAAAATATTAAAGTTTCTAATGATGCTGTAGTTAAAGTTAAATCTAAATTTATGGAAATTGATGAAACAGAAGATACCAAGTACAACACCAAAATAGATATCATTAAATTACACAAAAAAGGCTTGCCAAGTTCCAGTAAAAATGATAATTTCATGTTTTCAACTGCCGGTGGTAAAAATATTAAGGTGTCCGATGCTGCTTTAGCTAAAGTTAAATCTAAGTTTAATGAAATTATGGAGACCCATGAAACAGAAGATGCCAAACATAAGGCAGAAACAGATATGAGTAATACACTAAAAAAATGTTTACTTGGTTCCAGCAAAGCGAGTGATTTCATGACTTTAACTGCTAGTGGAAATAATTTTAAAGTATTGGAAGAATCTTCAGTGTTTGATGAAACTAATTCTAACAAAATTTTAGAGAAGCATCAGGCAACACTTGATAAGGATACTGAAGATAAAACAGATTCTAATCTGGAATCAAAAACAAGTTTATCTAAACTAAACCCATCTGTTAATTTTAAGATTCCTCGTGCTATTGGAATTTCGCCTAAAGTTAATAGTACCAGGACTGAAGCAGATATTAATAAGATGTTTAAAATGTCATCACCTGATCCCAGGGCAAATGACAACTTTATGTTTTCAACTGCCGGTCGCAAAAACATTAGAGTTTCTGATATTGCTTTAGCTAATATCAAGTCTTTATTTAAAGAAATTTTGGAAAGTGATCTAGCTGAAGAATTAAAGATTGAAGCTGAATCTAATACTAACCAGGTAAGTGATACATCTTTGCCGAGTTCTAGTAAAAACGATAATTTCATGTTTTCAAGTGCTAATGGCAAAAATATCAAAATTTCGGAAGATGCTTTGGCCAAAGTTAAATCGAAATTTGGTGAAATTTTTGAGGATAGTTTAACTGATCTAAATATTCCAGAAACTGAAACCAAAAATCAAGCATACAAAACATCTTTACCGAGTTCTAGTAAAAATGATAATTTTATGTTTTCAACTGCTGGTGGTAAGAATATTAAAATTTCCAATACTGCTTTAGCTAAAGTGAAATCTAAATTTAACGAAATTATTGAGAGCCATGATGATAAATCTGATACAAATATTGAACAATTACAAAATACATTTTTACCTCACTCAGATCTATGTGATAATTTCATGTTTTCAAGTGCCAATGGCAAAAGTGTTACAGTTTCAGAAAATGCATTAGCCAAAGTTAGGTCAAAATTCACTGATATTTTAGAAGAAAGTCCTTCGACAGAAGGTAAAACACTTCGTGAAATAACTCCAACTGCCGCTGGGAGTGATATGAAAGTTTCTAATGTTGCCTTAGCCGAAGGCAAGACAAATGAAATTGAAGTTAATGAACGTCAATTACTGGAAACTTCTTTTTCGTATTTTGATAAATTGGATTCTTTTAGTATTATGAATGAAAGCAAAAATATTGAAATTTCTAATGCAGTTTTAGATGATATGAAATCTAAATTAAGTGGAACTTCGAATGATGATTCAACCAATATAGATACATTAGTACGTAAAAATACACATGAAAGTTTCCATTCCAGCCCAAAAATTAATGAAATAAAACATGAAAACACTCCAGATAAATATTCGGGAATAAAGTTTTCTACTGCAAGAGGAAAACATATCAGTGTTTCTGAAGATGTTTTACTTAAGGTGAGGTCTAAATTTAGTGAAGTAATTGATTCTAGAGCAGTAGATAGTCTTGAAACTGAAAAAAGTGATGATTATGCGTTTCTTTGTGCCAACTCCCCAAATAAAAATTTGTCTGTTCAAAAATGTTTGGATCCAGTCTCAGAAAAAACAAGAACTAATAAAATTGAAGGTTGTTTTTCTCAAATACCCTATGATAAAACGCCTTCTCAAAATATCAACAAGTTATCCATTAGTTACAAAAATGATAAGAAAAGTAAATCTTCTCACTCAGAAAATTCGACCTCGGACCAGCCTTTAACAAAAAAGATATGCTTTCAACCAGGAATAATTAAAAAAACTTCCAGTAATATAAGTGAACAAAACATTCCCAAACAATCAAAGATACCATTCTTGGCGTTTACACAAAGTATTTCACAATCACTTATAGATAATGAGGTGGATATAATTGAAAAAAAAATTCCAAGAGAAGATCCTAATTCGAGCGTTAATGATTTGAATTTGAAGCGTGATGAATGTTTAGAAAGTAAAGATGTAGAATCAAGCAGGTGTGATGATCAATTTAGTACTGAGGATAGTGACTTGACGATGATCTATGAAGTGTCTGACAGTGCTGCAGCATTTATGGCTGATTGCACACCAGGCAGATCTGTTTTATCAAGTCCATCATCATTTTTCAACAGGAAATCGATGAAACCTGTGAAATTGTTGGAAATGGAGTTTGAGGATGTTGATGATGAAATAATGACTGCAGCTGAGTTGGATATAATCCCCAAAACGGATTTAAAGAATCCTTTATCTAACGACTTTACAAAAAATTCTCTTGATAGAATAAATTTTAGATCTTGTTCAGGTGAGGTTCTCTCAATACGTAGTGACCAAGAAAAGAGAGTTGATGGGATAATTAACCAAAAATTGAAAAAACGGCCATCATTTTCTCCTGGGCTGTACATGACTCTAAGAAATGAAGGTAACCTTAAAAGATTTAGTGAAAATCTACAGCCGTTTCTTGATAAAGGACAGGTTAGTCTATGATTATTAGTAATTATTTATTTTTTATTTTTTTATTATTATTAATTTGTATTATGCAAACATGTTTTGAACAGTTACTGCAGCTTGGGTTAAAAGAAGAAATACTATGTATCAGTTCCAATAATGCTGGAACTTATGAGTTCTGCGCTGATTCATTTTTTAGGTAGGCTTTATGCTTAGTAGTTTTTATTTATTATATGGGAATTTTAGTATGGGACAATAAGTGAAAAGTTTTTCACCTGCATTATCACGGGAGGGGGAGGGAGACATTTGTAGGGGTTAGCAATAGATCCAATTTAGATAACATATCTTTTGTTAAAGTTTCCAAAAATTCATTACCTTCACAAAGATGACACAAACAGCTACAAAATGTAAAATCACAGTACAATGATCACTGACAGTGATGAAGACCCAACATAGTTATTTTAGTTAGGACCAAATCCTGGAAAGGTAATATTTAAAATTGGCTAAAAAATTCCTAGTTCAAATTGAAGAACTTAAAAGGAACACACTGCATGCCTGAAAAGTCATTGGCAAAGAATATAAATACTTGATAATGGTTGTTGCATATTAAAAATAAGCTGAAATACATATCAGAATTAAAGCTGGCAATAAATATTTCTATGAATAGCGGAAATACTGGCATCAAAAGATTTGTCATGAGATGCCAAGTTAGTAGTTAATAATACTGTTGCTATCTACTATATATGCAAATGAAATATAGATTTTTACTCAGAAAAATGAAGAGTTGCTGGTAATCTGAGGATTGAGGGTATTGAGAAAAATATAAGGTTGCATGAAATTAAATGATCATTGAATAATAAGTTAAAAAAAAAAAAGTTAAAGTGTATGAGCTTTACAAGAATAATAACTATCTGAACTCTTTCAAAAAGTAACACCTCCAACTGTTTGAGAAAGTTGAGAGGGTAATGGAAATGTAAAGAAAATACTTCTCTAAACCACCGAGGAAGGCTGCATGTATGAGGAAGACATGTTTCTGGGTCCAGACCAATTATTGGTTGTTGCGCGTATTAATTATAATAAGATAATTATTTTTCGTTACATTTACTATTAGGTACAGGAATTTTTTTCTAAGCCAACCTTGACCTCTTTGCAAAAATTTTTTTGGCCTGTGAAATCAGTTTTTTTTTTTAAATTTATTTTAGAAATTTACAACTGTATTATAATAATACAAGTAAATAGATGAATAATGGCATGATATAAAGGCAAGTAGAGAAACTACTCA
This sequence comes from Troilus luridus, assembly GCA_964056705.1. NCBI lineage: Eukaryota > Metazoa > Arthropoda > Insecta > Hemiptera > Pentatomidae > Troilus > Troilus luridus. The sequence continues at coordinate 180,256,572 of OZ057412.1, forward strand.
CTGGTAGTACTCAAATAACTAATTCAACCTAGAAGGTCATCTTCTTTTCAGATGCCTCGGAGGATTATCAGTTATTGAAGAAGTTGCTAGGTTTGAAACTAGTGGGTTTGAGTGGGAAAACTGTTTGTCATGAAAGGACTGATATTGGATCCAGGCCAAATCAGGAATAAATGGGACATTAAGATAATTTTCATTTGACGTTATTAGTAACAAAGTAAGGAGCATTGTGGATTTTACGAAGGATTTTGGATTGTAGGGATTGAATACGAGATGAATTCTATGGCTTAGTGGAGCCCCAAAACTCAACTTCTTCTTGTTCTTTTTTAATTAATTGGAAGGTTAGAGCATTTGTCTAGTAAGTGTTTAAGTAGTCTGAAACGGCAAGCAGTTTCTTGTTTCAGTTTAGTATGAAGGTGAAATAAAAAAATAAAATATTAATTGAAATAATAAAAATAAAGTATTTTCGATTTTTCTCTTTAAGATTATTATTTTTTTTTTAACAGGAGTTTCCACTACTAGGGGGTTTCCTTAACCTAGTGATTGGATGGTTTCTTGCCATAATGTCCTATAAGGTCGATTCTTCCCATAGTCCATGACCCATCATGGATTCCTCCACTTCGTTATCCCAGGTCTTTCTTGGTGTTCTTCGTCTTCTTGTTCCCCTAGTTTTCCATAGGTGGACTACTTTGGGCAGTCTTTCTTCAGCCATTCTTTTCAAATGTCCATACCATTTCAGGCGTTTTTTCTCAATATCTTCCAGAATGGTTCTTTCAACCTCTATCTTTTCTCTGATGGTCGCTTTTCTTACTTTGTCCATTCCGGATATTCCAGCCGCTCGTCTCCGGTAGTCCATTTCTGTGGTTAGGAGTTTTTTCCTGAAGTTGCTTTTCAATGTCCAAGTTTCTGATCCATATGTCATAACCCTTAGTAATATACTATTGTATATATTTTTTTTTGTTTTGGGGATAATGTTTCTATTCCATAATACTGAGTTGAGCATTGATATGGTCTTTTTACCATCTGAAATTTTTCTTTTTATTTCCATATCACAGGCACCATTTATCTCAATTATGGAGCCAAGATATTTAAAATGCATACTCTTTTTAGAACTCCTTCTGGGTTCAGTTCTATATCCTCATTATTGGCTGCCCTGTGTCCCGTTTTCTCAGCATTAATAACTAGCGCCCATTCCTGGTGTTCCTCATTTAATTTTCTTAACATATATCCACCATCTTCTGTGTCTTGTGCAATGATGAGCTGGTCATCTGCGAAGGATAAGTTTTATAGGAGTATATTTTCTTTCAACTGAATCCCCATGGGTTCGCATTTCCTTCTCCATGCTTTCAGACAAATATCAAGATAAATCTTGAACAGAGAAGGAGAGGCACAACATCCCTGGAGCAAACCTTTGCTGGTTCGGAAAAGCTCAGATAGATATGGTCCACTTTTGACCTGGCAGGTGTTTCCTTTTTACATTTCCTTTATTATGTCTATCAGACCTATATTAATGTTTGTGTTTTGGGGGGCTAGCCATAATAGTCTTCGAGGAACACTATCAGACGCTTTCTCCTTGTCTATAAATGTTAGTTTGATGTCTCTGGAAACAGCTTGATGTTTCTCCAACAATGCTCCCCACTGTAAATCCTTTAAACTGAACCTTTAAGCCCATACTCTAATCCATTTCGTTGGGATTAATATGATGTGGAGAGAACTGTTCAAAAATCCAGAAGTGCCATTAGAGTCAAAATTTAAAGTATTTGAGTCAACAATTAAAAATGTCATAACCTATGGATGTCAAGTTTGGGGCCACAAATATTTTGAGGAAATAGAAAAAGTTGAAAGGTATTTCATTAAAAAAATTTTTAAATTACCGGTTAATACCCCAAATTACTTTGTGTACTTAGAAATGAATAGAAAATTAATACACATGTACACGCTAAAAATGCAATCCAATTATATTTTAAAAATACTAGATTATAAAGAAAATAGGCTATGTACAGTTATAGCAAGAGAAATAATAAAACAAAACATATCATGGTTTAAAGAGTGGGGGGAAATTGCAAAAAAAATAAATTATAGACTGGATTTAACTTTAAACTCCGTGGATACTTGGGAGGGAGAAATGTTCAAAATGTTGGAGCTGTACAAAGATTATTTTATCCAAGTTTGCCATGCAAAAGCAGCAGAGGGCACACACCACGGCCTCTATAGCTCATTAAATAAAACAATAGATTACCATAGACATTTTAAAGCAACAAAAAAAATGAGCGTAGTTATGAAGTGTAGAGGGGAACTTCTGAATCTAAATTACAAACCATTTGAAATTGATTCGCAAAATATACAGCTATGCTCACTGTGTAATCTGAAAGAAATTGAAAACAGTTTTCACTTCCTGGCAGTGTGTCCCGTCTTAAAATTGTATAGAAAAAAATTCTTAAAATATGAGCTGATATCAAAACAAAAATTAATAGATATTCTGAATGGAGAGAATTTTATAGGTTTATATAATTTTGTAAGTAATGCAGGTCGTTATAGACATTTTTTAATTTCAGAATTTAATTATTAATGTCAAAAAGAAATTTGATTTATTTTTTGGTTTTCTTGTTGTTTAGTAGTTTAATCAAACTCCCGGCAGACGGTATAAGTACCATGCTGAGGTTGCTAATGTGAAAAATAAAATTAAAAAAGAACAGTTGTAAATAATTTAATAAAGAGCATTTTATATCTATCTATCTATATCTATATCTATCTACTCTAATCCATTTCTTATAAGTTTTCCTAATATTTTGGCAAAAGGGTTAGTGACACAGATTCCTCTGTAGTTTTTACATTTTTTCCTGTCCCCTTTTTTATAGATTGGGCTAATGTTAGGATTATTATAAGGTTTTTATTTCATGTCTAACCTTAATGATAATTTTTATATTTTATAGTTATGAGGATTGCTTCTCCACAAAAGGAATTATAGATGTAGGATATGGTTTTTCGTTGATCTTATCTGATGACAACAAAATTGGTTTAAGTGAAATATCTAGATGTTTCTTATTAAATCCTAGCGTTGATCCTTCTTTGGTTTCATCTGACTGGATAAAGAATCATTTCAAATGGATTGTTTGGAAATTAGCATGCTATGAAAGAGCGTTTCCCAGACATCTTGCAAACAGGTAATTTTTATTAAGTATAAAATTTGCTGGAATCATTGTATCTAACTTATAACAAGAATGATGATGACTTTTATTATAGATGTTTAACACCAGAAAATATACTGCATCAATTAAAGTATCGGTATGATAGAGAAATATATCTCACCCAAAGGTCTGCCTTGAAAAAAATTTTAGAGTGTGACGAGCCATCTTCAAGGAGATTAATTGCATGTGTTTCTGATATTCAGAATGTAATTTTATTTATTTTTCATTGTTATAATTTATTTTATCATAAATATATTTTATATATTTTAATAATAAATATATTTATTAAGGTTGATTCAAGTGAAGGTGAATCCAATTATGAAATTGAATTGACAGATGGCTGGTACAGCATTTGGGCTTGTATCGATTCAGCTATGAAAACTTTGATTGATAAGCAGAAGGTTAAAATTGGAATGAAATTGATTATTCAAGCTGCAGAATTATCAAATTGCACTGAAGGGTGTGATCCTTTACAGGTAAAATCAACTTTAATTATTACTAATAATAGGATGTAATTAGTTGGGGGTGCAGTCAAGAAAACACGCAAAAATAGGTGAAACTATTGTATTTTATGTGCCGACGTTTCGACCTACTGTGTAGGTCATCTTCAGGGCTATGAGAAAACAGACAAAAACATGTATACCTTTTTATAACATCTGATACTTATATTTTAAAGTTATATTTATATTTCACTTCTCGGCCTGTCATACATTAGATTCCTATTCTTTACTTTCTACAATATTCTTCTCTATTTATTCTTAGGTATCATATTTTTAATTCATGTTCTTTCATTTCACTTATGGAACTCTCCATGAGCCTATTTTCATACTATTGTTTTCTCTGCAATACATTTCTATCTTTATTATACTAAGTTGTCCATACTCATTATATTTATATCTTTTTCATTTTATTTTTTTCTGTTTAACTTCATTCCTCTCTTTGTATTTTGTTTTGCATTATCACCTGTCTATACATCTACTATGTAATCATCTTTATTCATATATCCTGTCACTAATTATCCTTCACTTTTTTCTCGCATAATTTTTTATATCTCTACATTTTGTTATTTTTTCTGTATCTCTATTTTATGTATTTTTACAGTCTATTCTGTTTTTGTCTGTTTTCTCATAGCCCTGAAGATGACCTACACAGTAGGTCGAAACGTCGGCACATAAAATACAATAGTTTCACCTATTTTTGCGTGTTTTCTTGACTGCACCCCCAACTAATTACATCCTATTATAGTACCTACAGTCAACTAATTTCTTCCTTACTTTAATTATTACTGTGTAATTCCCGTTAATAATATATCTGTTTTCTCTAATTTGTTAAATTTATTAAAATAATGTGTATATTACATTCACCGAGATGTAACTGTTAACAATGCAAGGTCCCAAACTTTAGAATTATTTATTTTATCTTAAATGTTTAACATTGCTTCTCACCGTACTGTGCACTACCACTCATGAAAGTATGAACTCCTTTAATCATTCAGTTACACAGTAAATAACTTTTAATTTCACTGAAAATGTTGTATCGAAAGCCTTTATTTAGTTCACTTTACAGGATTATTGTTTTGGAAGAAAATAAAGTCACTTTCATAGATTTTTATCACTTGAATTATTTATCGATTGATGTACTGCTTAACCAGTACCATTACAAGCCATGAAGGGTATTGGATTCAGTACATGGTAGAAAATCTACTGTTTATCGGACAATGGTTGTACACTACTACTACTACTGCATTGATTTGATAGATTACTAATACTACTGCATAGTTGTTACAAACTGCTTAATGTTTAGTGTATATCGTAGATATTGAAAAAAAATCTGTTGCTGTGCGAAATCTCAAAACTTTCACTAGGTTAAAATTTAATTTTTGATGTGAAACATCTATTGGCACGTTTGGCGATGTCGTGATTCAATAACTTCGAGCAGCCCCGTGGCTGTGCTTTTCGTTAAATTTATTATTTAATTGAACATTAAATGTGCTCAAATTTAAGTTATTTTGGAATTGCTAAGATTCCAATCTCGTAGAATACGTTCGAACCGTAATTAATTTTTGCCATCGGGGTCCATAAAAGACACGTATCCTTCCATTCACTTTTGTAGTGTTGTGTGCTGTTCTGGCTTAGCTTGTGCCTAACGCTGACGAGGTCAACACGTATCTAGTGGAATAAACCTCAACAGCCAAATGGGCAGCCTTGCGCTGGGAAGAGACCTCCACACCATGGCTACATCAACTGAAGACATGATGGACCTAGAGGAAGTACGAGGCTCAAAGAGGGCCAATGAGACAGAAGGGGCCATGATCCCAGTCCAGAGAAAGAGTACCATCAAAAGAAACACCGCAGTGGATATCTTACCCACGCCTGTGCCGGTCTCCAACCGTTTTGAGCCCATTGCACCCAGCACACCACAGGAGACACAATCTCAGGGGTCTCCGAGACAAAAGGTCCTGCCTCCTATTATCATCAAGCCCTCGGCCTCTCAACCAAGCCTTCACAAGAACCTAACGGATGCTGGAAGCACCAATTTCAGCACCCATACGACCCACACGGAGACGAGGCTGTACCTCAGAAATGCATCCCTCAAAAGACTGCAGAGTTTCCAGAACTCCGTCCTTAGTCAGGGGGACTTCGCTTGAAAGGGCACGGAACATCATAAGTGAGGAACTGAGACTACCCACAGTGCCTGAGTACATCAAATTCTTCGATGGGCTAAAGGTATGTAATAATACACTGTTTAACGCTATATCACCCTCTCCCAGGCCTGGGAGATGGGAAGGCACAATCCCCCTGGTAGATGTCACCGAGGGAGGGGGCCTAGACTCTGCAGTCTAAACCTCCTCAATCCCATTCCCCATTCCTATTCCTTCACCCTTCCTCATCCTTTTCTTACCTTCCCTTTCCTCTCCTATCCCTCAAGCAAAACCCGAAAATGGTCCCTCCCCATTGTAAAAGCCAAGGCAAAGGCACATCCACAAAATAAAAGCCCCTGCTTACAGCGGAAAGAGCACAATTGCCTCATAATACCCGAGGGTAAAAGAAGGCATCAGTTACAAGTTTTATATTGTCATATTATATTTTAATATAAATAAATTAGGAGAGTAAGCAAAAAAAAATTTTAAATTACGCTTTAAAATTATAATAATAAACATTTATTTAATATTAATAAAATTATTATCCTTATGAAATTACGCTTTAAGTGCTTAAATGCCTCGTTAAATGTGCTTCTCAAATTACATTAGATGATGGGAGACAGATACTCATCGTTGGTGTTTCACATCTACCAGGTATCCCGCCACGGCTTAAATTTATTTTTTTATTTAAATAAAAATAAATCAAAGTTTTGTGATTCCCTAATCATTCCAGTTTTTAAGCAATTTTTTTTGTAAATAACTGGAAGATTTTTATGTTGATGAAAACTTTATATTATTACTTAATAATTATGTTTTATAAATATTATTCTAAGTATGCTTTATGTGTGTGATAAAAAAACATATAAATTGACCCAACAAGAATTCCAAGAAGGGTGGTATATGGGATACCGAATGATGGTTTAAGAATGGGAGGGAGACCCCATCTCAGGTGGCTCGACGATGTGGAGGTTAACCTGAAGGTGATAGGTATAAACCACTGGAGGCGCCTTGCGGCGGACAGAGGCAGGCGAATGGCGGAAGAAATTAGCAGAGGCCAGGGTTCTTCATAAACTAAAGGGCCCAGTAATGAATGGATGAATGATTGTTTTATGTTGTTATTTAGCGTTATCATTTATTTAATATAGTGAAGAACTTATGCTTTAAACCACTTTTGTTATACTTTTTTTGTTTTCTAGATTACAAGTTCAATCCGTTTGAAATTGCATACCAATTCTGTCAGGCGTGTTAAGTGGGATTCGAAAATGGGATTTACCCGGCATCCTGGACCCATGCAGGTATCTCTCAGTTCTATCCTAAAAAATGGAGGACTTGTCGGACTGACTTCAGCTATCATTGCCAGGGTTTATCCTTTGTTGTACATGTCAAAAGATGCTAATGGAAAAACAGGTAGCTTATATATTTAATATTATATTATTATCTGATAATTGGAGTTGTAATATAAATAATTATGTCTGTATCAGTGGCATTGAATGGAATTGTAAGACCTACTAATAACTGCAATTGGTTTCCACTATCATGTATTTTTTTGGTATTAAATTATGAGAAATATTTTGTTTTAAATGATTTATGATTTTAATGTATATTAATTATGAAGGTATTATTTGGTATAAGAATTATTTATTTATCATGTTTAATTTTATTTCCTTGTAAACTAATGTTGGCTGTATTCTGCAAAAGAGTATGTTGTATCAGACGGTTTAGGTTCCATAGAGGATAAGTAGATGTTTCTCAGTTTAGTGAGGAATCCATTAAATTTTGTAGTGTAAGCTGGTTGATGTGTAAGAAAATTATTTTATTATATTTTATCTGATAAGCCCTAGAGAAGGGGAACAAATTAAAAATCTTTTAGCCATATTCTAGCAGGCATTCCCTTTAGCAAAATTAGGAAAGAAGTCATTTTAGGATTCAAGATTTGAATAATCCCAGCTTTGATTAAACTACTTTTATTTTTAATGTAGTATTATCTCGAGATAAAGATAATTTTGTTGATCTACACAAATTGGTTCAACTAATCACTTATGCCAAATACTTAGGAAAACCTTTAGATTGATTTATTTTAGGTCTTTGTCTTACTCTGCCATGTTTCAATGGGTTATACTATGATGGAAGAAAATCTCTATATGATCTTAAAGTTACAATACATCAATAGTGGAACTTCGATTATCCGAACTAATGTTGTCAGGGGTGTTTCGGATAATCGAAATTCACTAAAAAATAAATACCAACCAAATGAATAGGAAGGGATTCAGAGAAATCAAATGAAATTACCTTATTAGGATTACAGTTCTTAGTAAACAAATACATATTGAAATTCAATTTTTGCTGTTTCAGAAAAACGATAAGGGCCACTTATTGGTGTTCATGTAATAATCTTTTTATTTTTCATCAAATTTTAATTAAAATAACAATAGTTTTAACGTTACAAATAATTAACTGGATTATCTGACCAAATTAATTAAAATTACATTCGAAAAAAAAACACAAATAAAAAACAGTTCCGTTAATTGAACGTTCGGATAATCAACGCTCCACTGTATATCTAAACCATTAGACCATTTTGATTATGATGATTGGTATGAACGACATCGATCTCAATAAATAATACCTGTGACGGCCGTCTGCCTTTCACAGGGTATTTGTGAAATAAGAATGCTAAGAAGAAAAAAACGTGAAATTTTATATTTTATGACTATTGCAATATAAAAATGAAAATGGATATGGTCACATATTGTGGAGCCAGCGCTAGTGAAGTGTGTCCTCTTCTCGCCCTTGTGTCCCCTTTTGGTACATGGTACTGAGGTGTGAATAAATGTAGCATCGTGGTAATGTGAGCCAAGTAGAGGCTCAGGAAGGAAGCAGCGATTGCACTGAGCAATACAGAGCGACTACTTCCCCCTGACCACACTTCACTAGCTCTCGTAACTGACTGACTTGATCGGCACTAGGCACGTGACATATGCGATAACATACGAGTGCCCAGGCCGACCATTTTAAGAGCATAGTGGGATGTTTAATTGTAACAATACAAAAAAATAAATAAAATAATCAATTACAAATTGCAACTAAGTAAAATCAAAATATATATAAAAATTAAATTAAATTATTTTTAGGTACATCCATATGTATAAAAAAACAATGAATATAAATTCTACATTAAGGTGTCGGCGTCGACAATACCGATCACACATTAAATGATCCTTCATAGCCTTTTTATTTCTTAAAATTTAGGATTTTGCTTAAATATTTTTATTTTTTAGTTTTTAGAAATGCATATGCTGAACATCACGCTTCCAATTTGAAAGAAAATGATCTTACCTTGAAATCTGAAGAGTTGTTTGAAAAATTGTTTCCTGAGGTAAAATATTTTTATTTATTTGATTTTATATATTGATTGTATAAATTCTAGTCACAAATGCTTGATTATTATGATATAAAACACCCTTTAGGATTCAATTTATTAAATATTAATTGTATATACAATATGTCACCTCATACAAATTAAAAGATTTTACATGTAATTTCTTTCAAAATATATTTTTTTATTAGTATTTGTATGATAATGGTCTCTTTAGATGCTCATCCTTTTTCTAAGATTGATTTTATGTTGAAAGCATGGGGAACTTTTTATTTCTTCTCTTTCTATCTCCTTTCCATCTTCCTAACTAGGCCGCATATATTAGAAATATCAAAACAGTATTTTTTATTTCTTCTTTAATCAAATTTCAATGTTTTATTTAATCTACTCCTCTTCTACCTCCAACGGTGTGAGGATCCCTCCTGTAGAGCCTAACCCATGAATGTCTCTCCTGTATCAATCGTCTTCTCCTTCCCCGTTCCAAACCTCTTCTGTCAAAGGTCTCCTGGATTGCGCCTTCCCAAGTCTTTCTTAGGCTTTCTTTACCTTTGTCTCATATACGGCCTTCACCACTCTGTTTTCCGCCATTCTAGAAACATGGCCGAACCATCTCAGCTGATGCTCCTTGATGATGTCCCCAGCTGGCCAAAGTCCCACATTGGATCGTATTGTTATGTTTCGCACTCGGTCTCTTCTATTTTTCCCTTCCATTCTTCATATATATATCACATCTCCATGGCTTGGAATTGGCTCTTCTGCTTTTTAGTTAGAGTCCAAGATTCATTTGAATAGGTGAGAATCGGTAGGAAAGTGTTTTTATAAACTTTTTTTTTTGTTTTTAGACACTTCTTTTTTCCCGATGAATCCATTTTTTGAGGGAATTAAAACACCCGCTGGCAGCTTTTATTCGTTGTTGTTGTTTTATTTTAAGGGCAAACAACTACAAATGGTTATTACTGCCCTCACCACTAGAGAATATAAGTATTTACAGTATCTACATAATTACCACTAGAGAATATACATATTCACATTACCTTCATAATTACGTATATACATTCTTGTTACATTATTACTTAGTAAAAATATTGTTACATATTTAAATATTAACATACCATGCTATATTAGGCACATAATAGAAACATATTAACTTATTAAACATATAATAGGAAGGTAACTTATATGAAGTTATTCATATTAAAATAAAACATTATACATATTTATATAAGTATTATGATATAATATAAAATTTATATTATTCATATAAACATTATACACATTGATACATAGTTTAAAACGTTATACCTATTAATAGGTATTTTTCTTATACATAAGCATAGCTTGTAGATATATTCATGCTTGTGTCATTAATGAATAATCGGAATATTGTTGGAAAGTAAAGTATTTCATACACACATACATATATTGGATATAAATATATTAACTCATATATACACATACACATAAACGTGTATATTTATATGTCAAATTGACTGAGATAAATTGATGTTTTTAATAAATTCTAAAGTATTATTTATACATTGTTTGTTATCGCCCAACGCCTTTTGCATCTGCCGGCGAGGCACGCCACACCTTTCCATCGCTCCACTGTACCTAGGACAATCCTCGAAGATGTTATGGCGCACTATAACTGTCACCTTACACAGTGTACATTGTGGTGGGTCTCTCTTTGTTATCAGGTATTCGTGGGTCAAACGACTGTGACCAATCCTAAGGCGGGTAATAACTACTTCTCTTCTACAATGCCTGGAAGATGATGCCCAGCTACTGATAGTCGGTTTGATTATTTCCAGTTTATTGTTCTCTAGTGATGTCCAAGTCCGTTGCCATTCATTTAGGATATTTGTTGAAAAAAATCTGAAGGTGGGATATAGGATAAACATTTTATACGTTCTTTTATTTCGCCATCTATCCAGCTGTGTTCGTTAAGGTGTGCACCGAGATATTTAAAATCCCTTACTTGCTCTAACCTTGTGTTGTTTACTCGCTTTTTCTTCCTATTCTCATGATTTTGGTTTTCCCTGTATTTATTGTCATGTTAATCATGTCCAACTCTTCTTGTAGGATGCGTAAATTGAACTGGAGGTTCCTGCAGTTGTTTGCAAAAACAATTATGTCATCGACAAATGCGAGGATACTGAGGTGGGTTGGCCTAAGGTTTCTATACCCTCGATGGAACTGTTTCATTTTTGACTTAGATCTTTTCAGGGCCGTCTCCAGTGTCAAAATAAAAAGTAATGGGCTTAGGCTACATCCTTGCCTGATCCCCTGGGTCGTTACAAATTCCTGTGGTCTCATTGCATGTCCTCACCACATTTCTCTGTATTTTGAAAAGACTCAGGATTCCTTTCTGGACACCCAGATTGACCTTTTTCTCCTTGAGAGTCTTAATAATATCTTCCTTTCTGATCCTGTCGAAGGCCTTTGTGAGGTCAACAAAACAGGTGAAGACTTCCTTGTTCTTTTCTGTGATCTTTTCAGATGTTTGTCTCAGTGTGAAGATAAGGTCTTGGGTGCTTCTGTTTCCTCTGAATCCATATGGGTCTTCTCCCAGTATTGGTTCTACTGCATTCCTAAGATATCTTTCTAGTATTTTGGAGTATATTTTACTGGGTACACTAAGAAGGGAGATTCCTCTATGGTGGTGGAAATCTCTTTTGTCGCCTTTCTTAAATATTGGTATTATGACAGAGATTTCCCAGTCTTTTGGCTCTACTTTATTCTTCCATACCAAGTTTAGGAGATGCTGAAACATCTTTTCTCCTGCGGTCCCCGGGTATTTCATTATCTCTGGCGTTATGCCATCCATTCCTGCAGCTTTTCCTAGTTTGAGAGACGCTAATTCTTCTGATATTTCATCCTCATTAATGAAGTCGTCTTCTTCCCAGCATGATTGTAGAAGATGGTTCAGTTCTGTTGCTTCCTGATGGCTGTTATCCATCTCCAGTAGCTCCCTGAAATATTCATTATGTCTTTTGGGTTGCTGAGAACGTTCCCTTCGTTGTCCTTTATATGCTTTATTGCTGGCTCGCTCTCATTACACATAACCCGAATAGCCCTGTAGAACCGGTTTTGGTTTTCTCAGAAGTTTTCTTCCATCTTGTTTCCGAAATCCTTCCAGGCCTTCCTTTTTGCAGCTACAACAACATCTTTGCTCTTCTTTCTTTGTTCATTATAGAGATGGTAGTCTGCATCAGTACTGGTGTTCAAATACTGCTTCCATCTGAGCTTTTTCTTTTTTATTTCTTCCTTCACCTCCTCGGTCCACCAGGCAATTTCCATGTCCAAGATAAGTAGGTAATGGTCGCTGCCGATTTCAAACCCTCTTTTTGATCTAAGTTCTTTCTTTGATCCCTAGGTGTCAGGAAATAATCAATGATTGACTTTTATCTTCGACTCGGTTCCTCTCTGGTGTATTTATGAACACTTGTTGGGGAAGATACTGTTGGCGACGATCATTTCATTTGCAAGGCAGAGCTTCAATATTCGTTCTCCGTTGTTGTTTAGGTGGTCTTCTCTATGAACTCCTAGCACGATCCTTTTTGCATCATTACCAACTCTTCCATTGAGGTCTCCCATAATGATAGGTATACCCTCACTGCCGTCCAGCTCTCTCTGTAGCGTTTCAAAGAACGAATCCTTCTCGGACACTATGGGGTTATCATTAGGTCCAGATGCAATGAATTTTCAATGTTTAGTTGATAAACTCAACATTGATAATTTGTTTTAATCAGATAGTCTTTCATAATTGTTTTCCTTGCTTAGATTATATTAATTTGTTTTTACTACATCTAATTTTTATGTTTATATAGGTTGAAGCCAAATACAAAAAAGGAGCCATAAAATTTGATAAAAATATTATCACAAAAATAAATGATCCAGAATTACTTTGGAAAATTGTATCAAATGAATCAGATCCGTCTGAAGTACAATCTTTAATGACTCCAGATCAACTCCTCAAAGTTCAAAAGTTTCATGAATTGATATCATCAAAAATAAGAGAGGAAGTGCAGGCTCTGGTGAAGAAGAAGTTAGAAGAACTTATCCCTTCCCAAAAACCCAAGTGCTTATTAAAGGTATTTCCTCATATAGTACATTTATAAATGATAACTCTATAATAATGGGGAAAAAAAACTAGAATGCTATTGGAAAACTAAAAAAAACAAAGATCTAAATTGTATCCAAATTTATTATAAATTATTAGCCAGTCAATATTTTGCAATTTCTGGCATCATTAGGGCATACTCTGAAATAAAAATTCTCATCAATGAAGATGAAATGCTGTACATCTCACATCAAGAGTCCATACTGGCACATCAGCCGGTGACTGCAATCTTACTCCAAGGAGTTCAATAAAATATTTTTGATCCTATTTCTAGGATCAAAAATACTACATCCTGCTATATTATGATATATATTTCATTGGAATCTGTCCTGATGATGATGATGATGCCCAAATTAGCAAAACTTTGGTTATTTATTTTCTAGTATTTATGTGCCTTATGTCTCCATTATTTGTTTTTTTTGTTTATATATATGGAGGAAACTCCAAAAAACAAAACCTTAAATATATATATATGATAAATATTTAGCCTAGTATAAATATAAATTGGCATTCATCTATTTTTGTGATTATCCTTATTTTATTAGTTTTCAATGTTTTAATAACAGTGTGGATTATTATAACTCAAAAACCATGAAGGAGTTGTTTTAAATGTAATATTAACTTTTCTTCAATCCCATATCACTGACCATGAAAAATGGGGTCAAAACTGGAGGATTAAATAAATTCCCAAAAATCCTATCAAATCACTTTTATCCTCTGTCGTAAACCAACGACTTCCTGTCCTCCTGTATTGTTTAATAACATCCCACTGATTCCTGAAGAACAGGTCCGGTACTTAGGACTACACCTTGACATGGTAGACAAAAGATTAACTTGGAATCATCATACTAGACTGAAACGACAAGAAACAGCATGCTGTTTAAGGCTACTTCAACATTTACTAGACAAACGCTCTATCCTCTCAATTAATTACAAAAGACTCATATAGATTACAGTCATTAGACCCATCTGGACTTACGTGATAGAACTTTGGGGCTCCACTAAGCCATCGAATTCCTCTTGTATTCCATCCTTACAATCCAAAATCCTTCGTAAAATCCTCAATGCTCCTTACTTTGTTATGAACAAAGTAATCCATTATGACCTTAATGTCCCATTTGTTGCTGATTTGGCCCGAATCCTATATCAATTTTTTCAGGAAAAACAACATTCCCACTCAAACCCACTCGTTTCAAACCTATCAACCTCTTCAATTCCTGATAATCCTCCAAGGCGTCTGAACAGATGGCCTCGTGATACTCTAAGTTGAACTTGCTGTTTGATTACTACCACTGGGTAGTTTCTCTACTTGTCTTTTTGTGTCAATGTGTACATTCATTCTATTTAGTTGTTGTATTAGTATAATACAGTTGTAAATTTCATTGGATAAATTATTTTTTTTTAAATATATTAACTTTAACTGTGGTTTAGTTTTGAATGCACCATCATACATTTTATTTTGCTACTAATATTAATAGTAAATCAGTACAGAAATTCATTTATTTCTCTATTATCTTAAGTGTTTCTAAAAAAGATTTTCATTTTTATAACTTGCATTTTTTTAAAAATTAATAATAGATTTGTGAACTTGTCAAGCTGGGTTCATTAAATAATAATTAATTAATAATAAGATCAAACCAGTGTTTGAATTTTATCCATTTTTTGTTAAAATTTTATAAATATACTGATTAATTATTTTTGTATAATTCTTTTTAAAATATCATATAGTATTCAACTATATTTTTAGGTGAGGCTTGTTGATCCTATTGGTAGTTGTAATGCACTTTTAACGGTTTGGAACCCTTCTGAAGATCTTCTCCAACTTTTAGTCGAGAAGAAGTATTTTGATTTCTATGCTTTAAATGCCTGTGGCTTAAGGTAAAACCATTCTATTTCTTTTCTTTTGTTTATTTGTATATTATCTAGCTGGTGTTTTATTAATTTTTAAAAATATTAAATAGGGATAAAGTAATACAGTTGTCTAATACCAATAGAACAATATATCAGGAGAAAAGCGTGTTGAAATCAAGTGAAGAATTTGAGAGAAAAGTTACACCAATTCATGACATTGTATTTAATTCTGCAACAGTACAGTTTGGTGAACTGGATGTTATCGGTACTGTTATCTTCGTCAAAGAGCCGGAGAAGCCATGGGGTGTCACAAATGTCTATCTTTCAGATGTGCAAGAAAGTTTCTTAATGATAACCTTCTGGACTTCCCTAAAGGTAAGATTTCTTGTTTATTCACTTAATGCTGCTGTCTAATCGGGTGATGCTGTAGTGGGAGTCCTGAATTTTTCCTTTCCCGGTATAATTGGGAAAGTTACCTTAAGCGAGTACGTGACATTATACAGTCTACCATTTTATATCCCCTCCGAAGCACGGTATAACTGTAATTAAATATACCGGTATATACAATTAAATAATTATAAATAGTTTTGATTAATATGAAAAACCATTTGTTTGAGCTCCCACGAAATAGTTGGACCTTTTGATGAGAGCTCTGAAATGGATAAAAATAAAATTTCTGATTCAATTATTCCAGATCCCATTTCATTTGAATATAACCTTTTATTAAATTAATAACATAAATTATTTTTATAAATTAAATAAATAATACTTTTGATAATAAAAAACAACTAATAATTGAATTAGTGAATGAAGTTATAATTTAAACGTTTTATTAGGAAAACAAAAATTACTTATACTAACTAAATTATAAAATTACGACTAACCAATAACAAAAAAAGTTTATATTTTAAACTTACGATAATAAATCTAACCCTATTAAATTAAAAATAAAATAAAATCAATTGCAAAATAAATAAATGTTTACCTGGTTTGCCAGTTTAAATATTATAAACAAAAAAAAAACTTCCTTATCAGTCTGTTGAAGTAGATTCTCGTCGGCAGGGCGAGCGAGGATGTTTAGATGTCAAAGGTTGAGGTAATAGACTGGGTCAATTCGAATTTTATTGGTCGAATCGAAGGAAACAGATTTAAACTAATTACACCTCCAGGTGGGCAGTGACTTAGTACCTCTTCTTTTTGGCTTGATACTTCCGGAGTGAACAAATGCTGATCAACTCAACTTATGTTTTTCATTCTTCACTTTTGTAACATGTTTTTTAAACTAATTAAAAATAGTCAACTTATCACTAAACAGATGCCTTTTTATCGTTTAAATTAAATTATTGTCAAATAGTATATGAAATAAATGTTTAAATTATTATATTTACAAAAATGTGAAAATTAAATTAAAAAAGGAAAATGTTCATTCTTTTACAAAAAAAAAAAAAAAAATGATTTAGAGTGGAGCGTCGATTATCTGAACTAATGTTGTCAGGGGTGGTTCGGATAAAATAAAAATAAAAGGTTTAATTAACGGAGCTGTTTTTTGTTTGTTATTTAATGTAATTTTAATTAGATTTTTTTGGATTGAAATCATTGATGATTTTGTTAAATTAAAATCATTAATGATTTATTTTTTATTAATTTGATCAGATCATCCAGTTACTTATTTTTATTGTTAAAATTATTGTTATTTTAAATAAATTTTGATGACAAATAAAATGATTTTTTCCATGAACGTCAATAAGGGGTGCCCTGATCATTTCTCGGAAACTGCAAAAAAATTAACTTAGACTTCAATAGGTATTTGTTTACTAAGAACTGTAAACCTAATTAGGTAATTTCATTTGTTTCTCTGAATCACTTCCTATTCATTTGGTTGGTAATAGGTTGCTCATCTTCAGTTTTGAATCATTCTTTGTCAGGTGTACATCACATTTTTGATCACTTTTTGTTTTAAAATAGCAGCATTTCAATAAACGTGGGTTTAAATGGAATAACTTTATTTGCTTTGAGACATGTGCGATTTACTTATTGTTAATTCAGTAGACCGTTTTTTCAATGATAATTGATTATCAGTGTTCACAGATCCCAGCACCAAGAGTGTAGCAGCATCTTCGTGATCATGAACTAGC
Organism: Troilus luridus; assembly: GCA_964056705.1. Taxonomy (NCBI): domain Eukaryota; kingdom Metazoa; phylum Arthropoda; class Insecta; order Hemiptera; family Pentatomidae; genus Troilus; species Troilus luridus. Next base: position 180,273,883 of record OZ057412.1, read on the forward strand.
TTTTTTTTCTTCAAATTTTGGATACTTCCAGTTTCTGTAAACTTTTTCACAAGTTTTTTTAATTCATTGACAGAAATTGCCAACGTTGGAAATCGCCCGTGAAACTTTTTAATAACATAGGCATAAGATGTTTCCCCAAGTCCGTAACATTGTATTAGGTAAATACGCTGTTCGAGAGTCAACATTTTTAATACAAAACAAGTAAAAATAAATGAGCAAGTAATTTGCAACTTACTGAGATAAGTAATCAATTTAGAACAAATACTTCAAAGTTTTGACGTGTATCTAACCTAATGACAGTAAATTGTTTGCTTTACTACGACGCGATTGTTTTTCAAACAAAACAAAACCAAAGGGAATTTTATCAAATTAGGCTGATCATTCTGAAAATTTGCATAACGCCATAACTGTTCATTGTGAACACCATTTCTTAATGACACTTTGGCTTACTATGAACAGAAAAGGTACTTTACCTGAAACAAAAAGAGTTTTTGCTCAACTGTAAAGGCCTACTTGATTTAAAAAAATCAAAAGTAAACTAATAATAAGTTTCAGACCAAGCAGGGGCGGAATCCCAAAATATGAAATTCCAATTCGAAAATTTCTGGTCAATCTCACCTATTGTGAACTCAATCTGGGGACACACTGTATATATATAAATAATGACATGCGTGTTTTTAAATTTTTTTATAAACAATTCTCGGAAAAAGAAAGTGCTGCTGCAGCGTCGGTGCTTAATTTTTCACCATGAATTTCAATTTTCCGATTCCCATGTCATAATTTAAAATTTTTCAGCCAACCAGAACTTGCGACAAATGTTGGGTCACCTCCAAGCTTCATGTTTAATTCCAATGCTTTTTCACACAATAGGCCCTGATATGGGTCCAGAAGACCAGTTGTTGCAAAAACCAAGTGTAAACAGCATCTTCCAACAATTCACTTTTCGCTTTTTTCAAAGTTTTACGACTGGAACTGCCCGCCTCACTGTAAAGATTATTTGCGTACATGGTGATTGAATCAGAATTATTTTGTATTCCCGTTATGGTTGATTTACCATCACCGAACTCCGTAGCGTTTCTTTTAATGAAAGAACCACTCGTTTTCTTTTTGTTGACATGCTGCTATTTTAAAACAAAAAGTGATCAAAAATGTGATGTACACCTGACAAAGAATGATTTAAAACTGAAGATGAGCAACCTATTACCAACCAAATGAATAGGAAGAGATTCAGAGAAAAAAAAGAAATTACCTAATTAGGTTTACAGTTCTTAGTAAACAAATAAGTATTGAAGACTAAGTTAGTTTTAAAAAAAAAAATTATTTGTCGCAAATCAAGTTATTTCTTTTGTAATCGAGTCAATAGTAAAGGGAGAGTAGGAACGAATTTCGTACGAAAGAAATAAATATATGTGAAGAGAAATTTGAATAAAAATTTTATTGACAGTGAAGTGTGAAGGAAGGCAGTGAGAAAAAAATATAACCTGAGGCTAATTCTGGTTAATTACATCACTATTCCTTACCACTAATGATGAATTTATATAAATTTTTTCCAAAATGAATTCTAGATTTTTTAAATATCTTTCATCTGATCAATGTCAGTTCATGTTTGGTTCACACCGTCAACAATAACAATTTTTCGCACGAATTCTTCATTCTGATCGTACTTTATTTCATCGTGAGTATAATTGATTTATTTTAATTTTCATCCTTCCGACATTTTCCTGTTTTTACGATGCATTTGGATCATACTTTATTTCATTGTGAGTATAATTGATTTATTTTAATTTTCATCCTTCCGACCTTTTCCCGTTTTTTAGTGAAGGAATGCCCCCCAAGCGACAAGCGATTGGTCGATCTAGATCTGAAGCACGGAATAAAAAAGAAAAACGAGCTTCAGAAACTGAATTCCAATCGAGAGCGCAATGTGCGATCAAGATGTATGTTACACGCTGATTTGAATCTTGCGGCTTTCCATTACGATGCTAATTATGATTACAGTCTTCATCAAAATTTCATTATTGGAAAAATGGATAAGGTATGCAAATTTTGCCGTGCATTGAAATTCAAGAATGAAGCTCCTGGAACTTAAATTGCCAGATCTGCATACACCACCCGAACCATTATCAACATTGGTATCAAACAAGTCAAACCATTTCTAGAAAAACATCCGCAAATATAATTCATGTTTTCAAATGACATCGTTGGAGGCAACAGAAATTATACGGGACAATTACATGCCAACGTTCAAAGTGCAAGGGCAAATTTATCATCGTGCTGGATCACTTCTACCACTGCCTGATTCAGAGCACAAATTTCTTCAAATTTATTTCATGGGAATCACGGGTGAACAGTGGATCAACGGTGTCGATTCATCACCAGCACTGATCGAGAAATTGTTGTAGCATTACAAAATTTATTCGATCAGCATAACGAATCTGTTCGACTATTCAGGACGGCCCTCGATCGAATGCCAGCTAATGATTACGTTGTTGTCATTAGAGCTGACAAAACACCATCCGGCCAACACGAAAGACAATATAACTATTAATGAAGTAGCGATCGTCATAGTTGGCGAAGAGTTTCACTCGCGTGATAGAATTCTTCATCGCAGAAATGGTAATATTCAGCGAGTCTCTGAAACTCATCAGTCATACGATGCATTACAATATCCTATTTTATTCCGGCAAGGAGAAGATGGATATCATTTCAACATCAAAATGATCAATCCAACAACACACGAAGATACCAATAAGAAAGTCAGTGCTATGAAATACTATTCGTATCAATTGGTGATTCGTGATCACGAGAACAATCACATTTTAAAATGTTGCCAATTATGCCATCAATATATTGTGGATATGAATGCGAAAATTGAGACAGAACGAGTTATCTTCATTCGATTGAATCAAATTAAGCTGGGCTCAGAAGAATATATTCACTTGTGCGATGCAATTGCTACTGATGGGAATCTACATGAAGAAGGAAAAATGGTTATATTGCCTGCTACTTTTGCCGGAAGCCCACGGCATATACATGAATACGCGCAAGATGCAATGGCATATGTTCGTGCATACGGTCGTCCAGAGTTTTTTTATAACATTCACTTGCAATCCGACATGGGGTGAAATCACAGAACTTTTGTTGCCTGGACAATCGTCTTCGGATTGACATGACATAATTGCGCCAGTGTTCAAACAAAAATTTAAATCTTTGATGGATTTAATTGTCAAAGAGCATGTTTTGGGGGAGATGCTGTTGGATGTATTCCATTGAATGGCAGAAAAGAGGATTACCCCATGCACACATTTTGGTTTGGTTGGTCAACAAAATTATACCAGACAAAATTAATCAAGTCATCTCAGCAGAAATACCAGATATAGATATTGATCCAGGTCTATTCGACGTCGTTACCAACAACACGATTCATGGTCCAAGTGGTGCAATCAACAAAAATTCGCCATGTATGAAGGATGGCAAATGCACAAAACGCTATCCAAAAACCTTTCACACATAAACTGTCACTGGAAATGATAGATATCCACAATATCGTCGGCGATCAATTGAACATGGTGGAAAATTCATGCCACGCAATGGCACTGATTTAGATGATTGGTGGCTTGTGCCGTATTCACCATTACTCTCAAAGACGTTTAAAGCTCACATCAATGTTGAGTTCTGTAATTTTATCAAATCAATCAAATACATTTGCAAATATGTCAATAAAGGAAGTGACATGGCAGTTTGGAGTGGGGAAACCATCTGCAGAAATTGATGAAATCGATCGATATCAATTGGGACGCTACATTAGTAGTAATGAAGCTGCTTGGCGTATTTTCTCATTTAAAATTCATGAACGTTATCCAACTGTTGTTCATTTGGCAGTGCATCTTAAAAATGGACAGCGCGTGTATTTTACAATAGAAAATATACATACAAGAGCATCTTCGCCACCGCAAGCAACCTTAACTGTATTCTTCTCATTGTGCATGGATGATCCTTTCGCAAAAACACTACTTTACTCAGAAGTACCAAAATACTATACATGGAATGCATCAGCCGAAAAGTTTCAGCGGCGTAAACAAGGCAAACCAGTTGAGGGATATCCAAATCTATATTCGACTGACGCATTAGGTCGTGTTTATACAGTCCATCCAAACAACCAGGAATGTTTTTACATGCGATTACTGTTAGTTAACGTACGTGGACCAAAATCCTTCCAAGACTTGAGGACCATAGACGGGAAAGTATGTGCGACCTATTGAGAAGCTTGCCAAGAATTAAATCTTCTTGATAACGATGGCGAGTGGGACACTGCACTGGCTGATGCATCTAATACTGCTCAGCCACAGCAAATACGCAGTTTATTTGCGATAATACTAACAACATGTTTCCCATAGAATCCAAACAATCTTTGGGAAAAATACAAAGATTACATGAGTGAAGATATCCTAAATCATTTACGAGGATCGAATCCGGAAATACAATTAACACCACATATATACAATGAGGCATTAGTTTTGATTGAGGATAGTTGTTTGGCTATCGCAAAGGGTTGGTGCAGTTGGGAATGTGTGCACCGAATCGATCTGCAAACAGCGCTTATGATCGTGACTTACAACGTGAAACATACTTCGATGTGGAAAATTTGGGTGCATTTGTAGAAAATAATTGGTTCCACAACAACGCATTGTATATGACACAATCATGCACGCAATTGCAAATCACAGCGGTGGATTGTTCTTCCTAGATGCACCTGGGGGGACAGGAAAAACTTTTCTTATTTCAGTAATTTTGGCAACAATAAGACCCCAGAGTAAAATTGCACTGGCAATGGCATCATCTGAAATTGCGGCAACACTTTTGGAGGCTGGTCGAACAGCACATTCAACATTGAAATTGCCTTTAAATTTGCAAACCACCGAGACACCAACATGCAATATTACCATAAATTCCGGTATGGGCAAAGTTCTCCAAACATGTGAATTTATAGTATGGAATGAATGTACAATGGCTCACAAAAAAGCATTAGAAGCCCTTGATCATACATTGCAAGATTTAAGGGGAAATGGACAGCCTTTCGGTGGAGCAATTATTTTGTTATCTGGTGATTTTAGACAAACTTTGCCAGTTATACCACGTTCAACACCCGCTGATGAACTCAATGCATGTCTCAAATCATCAGTTTTGTGGCGACGTGTTAAGAAATTAAGTTTGAACACCAATATGCGTGTTCAATTGCAAAATGATGCATCAGCCAACATTTTCGCAAGGCAATTGCTGGATATTGAGAATGGAAAGATGGCAATCGACAAATCAGCACAATGTATCACATTGCCAACGAACTTTTGTAAAATGACATCAACCAAAAACGAATTAATTGGAGGGGTTTTCCCAAATATCGCCCAGAATTACAAAACCATCAGTGGCTCAGTTCACGTGCTATATTAGCAGCTACGAATAACGATGTCAATGTCACCAATTTTAGCATTCAGAATCGAATACCATGCGAAGCAACAACGTATGAGTCCATCGATACTGTGATTAATCAAGACGAAATTGTCCAGTACCCAACCGAATTCTTGAATTCCCTTGATTTGTCAGGGATGCCACCGCACATTTTAACACTAAAAATTGGCGTGCCTATCATTCTACTCAAACATCAATCCACCACGATTTTGCAATGGTACGAGACTAGCAATTAAAAAGATGATGAAGAATGTCATCGAAGCTACAATTTTAAATGGGAAATTTAAGGGTGAAGATGTACTGTTACCACGTATTCCTATGACTCCAACAGATATGCCATTTGAATTCAAGCGCTTACAATTTCCGGTTCGACTCGCTTTTGGAATGACCATCAACAAAGTGCAAGGGCAGTCACTACAAGTGTGTGGTCTAGATTTGGAGCATCCATGTTTCGCACATGGACAACTGTATGTGGCCAGCTCTCGCGTCGGAAAAGCTTCGGATTTATTCGTTTACACACCAGTAGGAAAAACAAAAAATATTGTGTATCCAAAAGCACTTGAGTAAATAAAGAAAATTGATTTTTATGTATAAAAATGATTGTGAATAAGAAAAATTATATATTACAAGTGAATTTCCTATCGCAGCAACGCGCGACAGGTCAGTTAGATACAAGAGCAGAAACTGTACATTATGCTACAAATGTTTTTAAAACTCTTAAAATTGGGAAGAAATTTCTGTTTAGTAACATTGTTCCACCTTATAGCCTTCAATGTACATTTTAACTTAAGATACCACGGAAGTTCTATTTGAAAAGATCACTTTTTTTTCAAGAAAATAAATGAAAGAAAAAGTGGAGGCGATATTTTGAATTCAATTATAAATGTTATTTTCGATTCAAAGAATTATGTTCTACAAAATATCAGCTTCACTTATTTTTTCTAAATCAAGCTATTAAAGATAACCTAAGAGCGATTATGTTGGGAACTATTAACAACCAATTTATTAAGCAATGTATGGTCTGAATACACTATCCCAAGGGTATAGCCGGATAATAAGGTAAAAAATGCCCCGGCAATATTTGGAACAAAAAAAATGGATCTTATTTGCCATAAAAAATAATGAAGATTCCCAAATTTTTAACTCCAAATATTAAAATTCACCCTAAAAAACCGTTTTTTCTTCATAACTTTGTCAATTATTAACGTAGAGTCCTTTTTTCTTTTTTTTTAAATTAAAAGGTTTTTTTCACTTTATAACTGAATATTTTTAAAAACATTTTAGGCGCCAATTTCAAATGAACGGGAAACGTTTACAATCTTAAAAATACAATAAAAAAAAATTCCTTTTCCTCGACAAAAAAATATAAGTTGAGGGAATGATAAAACAATTACTATGAATTATTGCAGATTTTTTAATTTAGTGCAACACTGTTAAAATTTTCCTATCGCAGCAACGCGCGACGGGTCAGCTAGTTTTAACAATACAAATAAGTAACTGGATGATCTGATCAAATTAATTTTTAAAAATCATCAATGATTTCAATCCAAAAAAATCTAATTAAAATCACATTAAAAAAATTCTTACGTTGATTGAACGTTCAGATAACTGGCGTTCGGATAATCAACGCTCCACAGTACTTGTTTATGATTAAAACTAATAATATTTTATAAGATAATAATATTTTATGCATCGTCGGGGGGTGGTGCCGCTGGGATGGATAATGTGAATGGTGTCTTTTTTGCCTGCACTTATATTAAGGGCCTGTCAGAACGGGTTAGTGATGTATTTAAAGAGTACGATGTTAGCAATATTAGTCTTGCGAATAGAATTACTAATAAGATGAGTAAATTTTATACGCCATTGAAGGATAGGATACTAACACAGCAACAATCGGATGTAGTGTATGAGATTAGCTGTTTGCAATGTCCTAAGATATACATTGGTGAAACATCACAATTGCTGCACAGAAGAATGTATCAGCATCAGTATGATTGTAAGAATATTGGTAGCAAGGAACCTAACACAGCATTGGCCCAGCATACTAAAGCCTGTAAGCATCAATTTGATTTTGGAAATGCTAGAGTGATTTATAAGGAGAGTGATAGCTCTAGAAGAAAAATATTCGAGGCGATGCAGATTGCGCATAAGATTGACATTGCAGTTAATTTTAAAACAGATTGTAGAAATTTAAACCAATTTTATTCTGAAGCATTGAATATTTTAAAAGTTAAATCTTGCTAATTTTGGTAATATGTAGAAAATTGTATGGGTTAACATTACTTGATGTATGTTGGTTATCAGCTGATTCTGTAACCTTCCCAGCTGTTTGCATATCTCCTGCTTTTCAGTTTTGGGTTGAACGGTGGAGTTGCGGTCCCGGATTATGAGCCTTTTTGAGCGATTATTCGTTGGGATGTATTGCACTTCTGTTTTGAGATGTGAGTGAACTTACTTTTTATTGTGTCTTGATAATGCCTGAATGGGCGAAACGTCGACTGTTTGTATAAGTGTTTGTATTTTACACCAGATTTGAAACATAAGGCTCTGCTTGTGGTTTTTTCCATTTGCATTATAAAAATATTTTATAAGGTTACTACATCACCTGGTCTTAACATCATGATAATATTTATATTTACTGTTTATTTTTTCCAGACCTTTGGTTGTGATGATGCCTTAAAGCCTGGATCTACTGTTGCATGTATTAATCTTCAATGGAGACAGGGTTCAGGATCATATGTTGTACCTTCAACTTATGCTAACGAAATGACTTATTTTTGTACTAATCCTAAGCAAGAATATCTTATTAAACCATTTAAAGAAATCAAGTCATCTATTAGCACAAAGGTAAGATACTTTAAATTATTTTAAACAGAACAAAAAAATGTATATTCAGAAAAGGTTATCAGAAATTCTGTCAAAAGTTTTTTTGATCATTCGAAAAAATCATATTTATGGTGTGTAAGACATTTATGTTGGACTTGCTTCTTCTACTACTCAAGAAGGAGAAATAAGAATTTTCAGGTAAAAAAAAATCAATATCTCATTTAATTTAAACATTTTAGGATGTGTTAAATGAAAAAACTGGTTTTGCTTCTTTAGAGATACTTTTAACATACAGTATTCTTCTTGACCAATATTTTTGTTGTTAAAGTTTCAATTACTGAGTAATAACTTGAATTAATAAGTTCTTTTAATTTATAGATGAAATATACCATTTATGATGGATTTTGTTGTACCTCAAAAATATTGATAATGTCTTTGTTTCATAATATACTCTACCTGTGAACCTCTTCCTCAAAGGATCTTTTTAAAGCTGTTTTTTTTTTTGTTTGCTGTTGCCAGTGATTCAATTTGCACAATGATTCCATTAGTGGGAGCTTAATTATTTAAATGTAAAATTGAAGATCTGTTATCACTGGGGTGGTTAAATGGGTCAAACCATTTACAAACGTACAACTGCTTAGAAAGACAAAGCTTGTGAGTTAAATGTTCGATCTTCGGATCATTCAGGCACTTGAGTGATTGCCCTACCTAAAACACTTCTATCTGGAATTGTTGTTGTCCTGGATGTCAAATAGCTGCCTAAAGGGACAGTCTGCTTCGATGTAGGTTTGCATTAGCCTACTGATCCTTCCTGGGCCATGACTTTTGGATGAAGACTACTTTTTCAGTGTCCTTGAACTCACCTGTTCTTCAGTAGGAAAGATAATGTTAAATTCATTAAGGCTATGTAAGTTATCAGATTTTATCTGATGTTTATTTGTTTAAAAAAAAATTAAATAAATGATTAACAGAAATATAATTCTGTTTAGAAAATGATAAATTACTGAAAGACAAAATTTTGCATTTTCGACCGAATGAAATGTACCTTCACCGTTGTTCCGACTCCATTCAATAGATTTTTTTTTTGCTTTACTGATCAATATCTATTCTTATGAATTTTTTACCAAAAAATAGCAATTCCAATTTAAAGAGATTTTTTAATATGATAAATAACCTCTAATTTATATGTTTTGTTTTGTCATAATAATAAATAAAATAAAGTTGACAATATATAAACACTTAAACTTAACCCTTACTTACTGAGAACATTCCCTCTAGTTGTTTTTTTTAAATATATATAAGTTTAAATAGACTTTTGTTTTTATGAGCGTAAATTTAGTTGTATAAATGTGGAAAGTTTTTTTGGTAGGTATCAAGAACATTTTAAGTTTATTTGTCATTGGGTAAAACCTAAATTATATTGCTGTTGTTCAAATGCTAATTTTCTATTTATTTTGTTTTCCCCTACCTTCTTAATTATAGTAAATATTATACTAAATATTATTATATTAAATGTTATACATGGGCATAGAACATTAAAAAGAGAGAAGCATTAGTTTATTCTTATTATAAATCATAGTTCTTTCATTTGTTATAAACGGCGCCCGAATTTCTAATTTATTTTTAATTATTTCTTTTCTTGATTAGGCTTTTGTAGTAAAGAGCAACTTCAAAGTCAAAAATAAAATTAACCTAACAGATAACTATTATTAAATAGTTTAAAAGGGGTTCTGATTGGTTACATTCATTATTATTATTAGCTGTTGCAGTTAAGGCAGCTACACACGGTCAGTTCGGTGTGTTCACATTGAACTGACCATTTGTAAGCTACATTGATCTGAGCTCACATCAAAAAAGTGAACAGATGGACTGATGAAAATTCATCATTTCGGTGTGACACACCAAACTGACGTCATTCCGAAGTGAGCGTGTGTACCGTCGCGTCAGTTCGGTGTGTCACATTAGTTATCTGAGCATGCATACAGGTGTTGTTTAGATAGACATCACCCTTTCAATCGCTTTTCCAGACCTCATCAGCTTTCCTCGTCTGTGTGTTTATTATTGCAGAGTGATATTATGGTTAGTTGGGGAAAAGATTTTCTTCTAGAATCTATAGAACTGTTCAGAGGGGAGGAATGTTTGCGGAAATTACACATTGGACTGACACACCGAAGTGAGCGTGTGGATGCGAATATTGCGTTCCGTTAGAAGTGACAGTTAAAAATGAACACATCGAACTGACATACCGAACTGACCGTGTGTACCGGCCTTTAGATCATGACATGTGTTACTATTTTACTTTTTGGAAAAATTAGTGTTTGCCATGTAACCATGAGAGTTAATTTTATTGTTTAAGTCTAAATTTGATAATAATATAACTCGGCAATTTTGAAAACAATCTCCACAGAACTCGCCTCTGGCCGGGAGTGCACAGGGGTTATGGTTTCTCTACTACTTTTCCCACTACCTAGCTCACTTTAATTTCCATTTGTACTCATTGTGTGTATAATTATATTACAATAGGTTAGAATGTTCTATGGCTAAAAATTATAAAGCTATAAGTATACTTGAAATAATACAGAACTGATGAGGTGGGCATTGGCACCCTACTTCTTGATACAGGAATATAACCAATAGCAACTCCCCACCACTCCTCCCCAGCCCCATCTCCGATTTTGCCAAAGGTCATTTTATTTTTCAAACTATGCTAATAACATTTTAATATATAAATATAAAATAAAATATAATATAATATAAAAATAATATTTTCAAAATAGTCGTCCAACAGCTGTTTATAGTTTGTTTCAATTTAAACTATTTTTTGATTGGCTAGTTTTTTAATTTAATTTTCAGGGTCTTGAAAATTTTATCATAGAGAGAAGGAGGAAATTGTTGAGTATTTTAAAAGAAAGAGAATACAGTAGCAAAACTCCTGTTTCAAGAGTTGAGACGCCAAAGGTTTTGAAAAGATTAGAAAATCTTAAGAAATATGGAGATGCGTCTCCACTTCCCAAACTTTCCCTTCTATCTAGTCCAGACATACACAGAAAATTCAGATCTCCCAAATCTGGAAGTTCGTGATACTTTTATAGATGCTAGTTTTATCAAATTTTTTATAAACATTTTGTTTATGCTAATGTATAATAATTCTGTAAATTTGTAAATACTATCTGTAAATTGAAGCATTACAAAAATTAACTTTCTTATTTGTGAGTGCCTATTGTTAAAACCTGTGATAATTATATATAATGTTTTGTTTGAAAAAATATTTTATTGAAATATTTGTTTGTAATATCCCCTAAAAATATATATGTAAATAGTTGCCTGTTAAAAAGTGTGCATTATTTTAATAAACTCTTTTTGTTATTAATATTTGATTTATTTTTTTTAAATATTATTACCTCATATCGATTTCTTTCATGGTCATTTCTGATCACCAAATATGAAGGATTAGGATCCTCATTTAGGTTTCTTAAGAATTAATGTGTTAATAGTCATGAGATTGTGAAATTCTCTATACGATAGGCAATCAATCTTTCACCAGTCTACCAATCCTTTGAAATTTTCAGTAGCGAAATTATAGTTTTGGTTTATAATAATCCCCAAGTTCACAAAAAGCAAGAAGAAAGTGATGGGAAGATGGTTTGGGCACATGGTAGGAAAGTTGGTATAGAACCTGTGGATGGGTTTCGTAACCAATGGCAATGAACTGAGTTTCAATTTATTTTATATTATTTCTATATTTATTTATATTGTTGTTCTTTAAATATTAAATCTATCTGTTTCTATGTTGAGCTTTCTAGATGAATAACTTTTTTTACAATCCACTTCTTGGATTAACAGTAAGATTTATTTTTCATTTCCTCAAATTATTAAACCTCCTATAACTTTGTATTGTATAATTCATTATATAAGTTTTTAAAAAATTAGCCATGTTCAAACTTGAGAAATTAAGTTTTTGATAAAAATACATTACTTTGTAAATAAATAATCTCATCTCAATTTTTTTTTTTTTAAATATTCCATAAAATACTCTGCAGGGTTTTTATATTTCAACTTTTGAAATAAAAATAAAATGAAAATTGATTACACCCTTCTAAAAATTGTGAAAGGCTTTATGAGAGTTATCTATCCCTTCATCTAACTATCTAAATATCTAGCTGATACCCAAAATGAATTAATTAAATAAAACAAATTAAATGAGATATAAACGATTTCGTTCTCAAACTCTTTTATTTGTTTAAAAAACCACTTAGTCTCAATTGAGTATTTCTATTTTCAGATCCATTTGTTGGTTGTTTAATTACGTTTTCAGTACAGTTAACTCTTCAGCCAGGTAAGGAGAAATCAGAATCAGTAGGCATAGCTATGTCCTGAAAATTAATTTCAAATTTTAATATAAACTATTTTCTTATGATTGCTGCTTTAATAGTTGTGGCAGAATTTCAAAAAAGTATCCGTGTTTAGAGCAGAAGGTTTCTGATATTGAGGAGTTCTAATTCCTTATGTGTGTACTCTTGTAATAAAGATCTTAGTAACATTGTCTTTTATAAAAAATACCATATTGTTTGTCTTTCAAAAAATTATATTCCCTCATTTTGGTCAGGATTATGAATTGCTATTGTAACAAAAAAGGATTTTTTTTCTGTATTAAAATAATAATCAGGTAGTATCTGTTCCGCAGGTTTTTTCTTCCAGTTAAGATACAAGTTTTAACTGTTTATTCGTTTCATTTTTAATATTTGCCAAAAATACAAATTATCATGAGCATTAGTATGGAAAAAAGAATGTAATTATGGGTAATGAGTATATTTTGGTAATCATTTCATCACGAAATAAAAGTTTCAACTAATGTTTCGAAGTATAGAGATATATAAGAGAATGAAAATGGTCCGGGTGGAGGTCAATCGTTCTCATTCCCCACCCGAACGATTTTCTTTCTCTTATATATACAAGGTCAACTTTTGTCATTCAAGATTATAGAGATATATGTTTGTAGAAACGTTCCTTTCTAGATGCAATGATTATCGAAATATTTACATTAATCATAATTACATTCTCTTTTCCATGCTAAAGCTCATTATAACTTGTTGTGACTCAACTCGAAGGGACAACCTGCGGAATAATTACCAATCAGCCTAAAGATTTCTGCAGTGTAAACATCTTCATTTGCTACCTTAAGAGCCCTTTCTACTTGGTCCAAGCTACCTGAAAATCCAGACTGTCCTTTTAAGAAGCCTGCCAATAATGTAGGCAACTACATTATAATTTCTGCTTTCTGCACTTTTGACAAAGGTTTGTCATATCTTGTGAATACCATAATAAATAATTACTTTGAGAGTTAATACAATCTTACATTGAACACTCTACAAAACCCTTCTGGTATGTACAATATTATCTTTATTATTATTATTTGTCGTAAAGCTCCCAAAATGGAAGACGCTAAGTAAAGGAGGGTCACGCTTGGGGCTTCTTGTTCTTCTTATTTGCCCACCAGGTTTTCATTCTTTTCTTTCTTCGCTCCATTTTGTTCCAGGTCTCAGCGCTTTAATCTTTGTCTTAACCTCCCAGTTTGCAATTTTAAGTTTAAAATTGTTTGTTGGGTTCATGTCTCCATTAGTAATTTTGGCTAATTCCAAGATTAATATTTTGGATCTATTCCTCTCCATTAACAAGGGATGCTGCGTATTTTACCATCCTTTTTGTTAAGTCTGTGATCGGGAGCCTCATTTTGTGGCCATAGAATTTAAGGCGTATTTTCCTCATGTATATCTCTATGTTAGAATATTCTTTAGTTTTTGATGTTTTTTGTGATCTATACCCTTCTTCGGTCCATCTTGATCCCAGAATTTTCCTAATTATTTTCCTTCCCCCTTTCTTTAGATTTTTCTTATCTGTTTTTCTGTTAAGTGCCAAGGTTTCGCTGGCTTATAACATTGTTGCTTTAATGACCGTATTATAATGTTTAATTTTTGAATTTAGAGATAAAAAAATTTTATTGTAAAGGTTTTGGACCTAGCCCTCTACGAGTTTTTTTGTATTTTTCTTGTTATGAAAATTTTCATAAATTACTTCTCCTAGATATTTAAAGTATGGTGCTATCCTCCAGTTTCGTGCACCCAGCAGTTTCAGGTCCTCTTAGACATCATCTAGCCATCTGAACCGAGGGTGTCCTCTGCTCCGTTTACCGTCCGGTTTCTCATTGAGAAACCATCTTTTCCAATTTTGAGTGTAACATATAATAGTATTGTGAATTTTAATGTATATATATATTTTACATAATTGACTAATAAAAACAAATGTCTACAAGATACAGATTTAAAATAGTAATGACAAATTACATTATCAATGTAAGTTTTCAACCCTTCATAAAGCTCAGCATCATTCATGAAATATTCATGTGGTTTAGGAACTCCATCAACTAATTGACCACGATAGCCATGTTCTCCTAAATCTCGACAGACTCTGTTTTTATTTTCGTCGTAGTGGCATACAGCATCGGTGTTACCACGGTAACCCTAAAAACGTCAATAATCAATTATTATTATTATTCTTTCTAAGAGTTAATGGTTAAACATATATCTGTGCCATTACATCCTACGAGGATCTCAGTTTAAGTATTTCGTGAGGAACTATTTTTTTTTTTTACTTATGCCATAAGAGCATTGGATCAGGCCATAGATCGGTCTTCTAACGAACTTAACTTCAATCCACAGCTGATATACCTGAGTTTCTTGTCCAAAGAATTTAATTATTTACAAAGAGTTTATTTACCACTTCAATTACTAATTATAATTTCTTGTATCAAACTTTCTTAGCTATATTCGTTCTTTCATTTTCTGCCTGATATTCATTCAACTCGCCTTCTTCCCATATTTATCTTAACTTATTGGTTAATGTATTGACTTTCTTATAGCGTTTTGAGCAACATTTCATCTTGTAAACGGGTACTTCCTTTAATGCCTTTGTAATTGTTATATTAAGATGTCAAAAAATCATTTACCACTTGTTTGCTGATTCTGATAGAGTATGAAACGCCCTTTCTCGTGATGAAAACAACAAAGTAGTTAGTAGAAAGGTTTGCTGAAAATGAATAGAAAGCAAAACGAAAAAAAATATTTTTTCTTAGAGAAAATAGCTGCTTTCTCGGTAACTTCTTTTCCCACTTAAGCCTACTTTTCATAGACTTTTCTGGTCATATATATAGAATAGAATAAACAAATAATTTTATTTGGGGATCAGGTCTCTTAAGAATTACAAATAAGTACAGCAACAATAGAAGTTATATCTGGTCAAGGTGCTACATAATAAAATGAGAAGGTATTTAAAAGTACTAATTTATAAAAGTACTTAAAAGTAAAAAAGTTTTGTCAAGAAAAACAAAACAACATAAAATAAGAAGAAATAAACAGAAAATAAATAAATAAAATATATGAAAAATTATAGCTAGATATGACCTAATGATTACAACTGATTAGAGGGCATCTGTTTAGGAATTGAGGTGATGCTGGAAAAGCATGGGGTTGAATGAAGATAGGGAAGAAGGGCTAAACTCCTGCAACTACCGAGCTGAGCAGGAAGCCATAATTGAGGCCTGCAGGATAATTTCCTCTTCTTCCTATGATCTCCAAAAGGTGGTCATTTTCACTGATGCATGCTCTGTCCTCCAGTCCTGCCGACTTCACGAAAATGTCCGCAAACAAATTTGGCCAGAGCCAGTGACATTAGAGAGGAAGCTGTGCGGAGGCTTGGAGGAACTCAAGAGAACGACCAAGTCTTTGTCTCTGTTGACTGATATAGTCATTTAAAGGAGGATCGAGGAAGAAGAAGCATAGTGGTACCAGGTGGGATGGAGTTCCACAATGTGGTGGTGCAGGGGAGAAAGGGATGCTCAAATGTTTTGGTTCTCTGGAAACTTGTGTAAACTTTAAGAGAGCGAGAACTTGTTCTCTGGGATCGGATTGAGGATTTGAACTGTAAATGTTTGAGGTATGTTGAGATTTGATGAATTGGTATGAGAATGAACCTAGCCTGTTGAACGGAACATCTCTGAGTTGTAGTCCACTGGGTAGATCCGTCGTACTGACAGCCATCAGCGCAGAATGTGAGGATGTTTGCATTACTTGCGTTTAACTCTCGGAATACTATTTGAAATTTATAATAGTAAAACACAGTATGTTTTTGAATAATATGTGTACGGACTTAGCAATTTTCCTAAACTCTTATTGCTACCGAAGATGTGAGTAGCCTTACAGTTATGAGTAAGGTTAATCGATTGATTACTGTTGTTAAATCACTATCCTTTCGTACGTAGGGGCTAAAAAAAAGAGCCAAAATTAGAAATAAAACATTTATTTTTCATTTGACTTCATTTTTCAATCAATCTTTACATATTTTATTTGTTATTTTTTCCATCCGTAGGACTTTTTCCACCCAAACAAAGGGCGGGGGGGGGGGGCTCCCAGAGCCATGCGCTCACATGCCCATACCTTATTGAAGATGTCACTAAGATCCAGTGCTGCACCGGCCCGCTCTTTTATCAGTAAAAGTGTGAAACAATGCCGTCATTATGACGTGTATTAGCTTCAACGAGCTAGGAAATATTGTTTTCCTGCAACCATTGAGTAATGCTATCCATTAAACAACTAAAACTGGTGTGGAAAGTCCCACTTTTCCCCATTAGTGAGGGAAAGTAACAGCCACCTAGATCGAATTTGACAATCAGCACTCTGTTATTTTAAATGTTAAATGGCGGTATTATAATATTATTCATTTTATATTCCTCAAATATTAAAAAAATAATTTTTGAACTATTTTATATTTAATTCAAGATAGAATTTATTTATTTTGAAGCGATTGTATAGAAATATTTAATATAACCTTAAATGTATTAGAGCCTTCACAAATCAGAAATTTGGAGATCTAGCATTAGCATTACCCACTAGCCCAGGTGTAGTTTTAACAAATCTAAAGTTTCACCTTCAATTTCTTAATTTTTAAATGGTTGCAGGAAAAATGTAATATTTAACACGTGAGAAAAGTGCTTATAACCCCCTCGTTTAATTAGCATACTCGCCTCACTTGTCAAATAAATAACTATTACGGAGCTACTTTAACTTGTCATAATGCATGAGACCTCCTCAGGGTACCGAAGACAAACCCCAGTGAACAATTCATGATTCGCTTACTAAGAAAAACTTAATAAGAGCTAGAAAATAACTAAACTGTTTATATGTAAAAAAAAATAAAATAAAATGGATTGCGCGAATTGACAAATTACTAACAAAATTATCAAAGACAAAAGAAGTAGAGAAAAGGTAAATAAATTGGTTGACTTACATTCATTTTTTCAAGAAATAAAGAGTCATAATTGAATAAATAATGACTGGGTTCTAGCCCAACCCCTTCAAAAGCATAATAATGTTAAATATAAAATAGTCAAAATACGAGTATCACCTTTTTATAAAATAAAATTCCAACTCACTTTTTCGTAATGAGTCCAAAGCAATCCTTGCTTTAACAATGAGAGAAATATGATTAATTTAAAAATATGACTAACTTGATACTGATTCATCGCTTAAGTCAATCTAGTAAACAATTTATACCTGACTAAACATATGTTCTATTGAATATAAATAAACTGATAAGGTTTAAATTAAAAAAAAAAAAGATGGATAGGTTATTATATTTATGAAAAACATTAAAATAACCACCACACTTAGAAATGATTGCCCATGGGTATTTTCCAAGAAACCATTAATGTTTTTGAGTAACGATTTATTTTAGTACCAAGCAATCGAAATAATAATATAGCAGCACTCTCTGAATTAAATCGTAAAATTCATACCTAATGGAATTATCATTGCTTTAAATAGTTATTATTAGTGCTATGGATTTCGACTCGCCGTGGTCGTAAAAAAGTTCAGA
Organism: Troilus luridus; assembly: GCA_964056705.1. NCBI lineage: Eukaryota > Metazoa > Arthropoda > Insecta > Hemiptera > Pentatomidae > Troilus > Troilus luridus. Next base: position 180,292,102 of record OZ057412.1, read on the forward strand.
AACACCAACGGATCTTTTTCAGTTGAGGTCGGAACCTTACATTATATTGAATAATAACTGCTTTAGAACTTCTTCCCCAGGTCATCGGAAAAACATAGATGTGATGATTTTAAATAATCTTCAGAATAAGATAGCATAGATCTACCCTCTTTTCTTGGGCAGATTTAGATGAATGAGATAGGTTTCAATATACCGCGAATTTCACGGAGAAGAGAAGAATTTCGATTATGGTTTTTATATTCTTACTGAGGTTTAAATAAAAGTGATGAAATTTCTGAGAAAATTTTAAATTTTAATGGTTCGTTATTTTGTGGTTTAAAATGATACTGGTCGCGTTTTTTTTTTTTTATATTGTTGCAGGCATCAAGATCTAACAAATTCCTTTAGAAAATTATTGTTTAGCGTTTTACAACTCTAAAGGCACGCGTACACCTAAACCGTTATCGGCCGATCTGTACTCGAGCTCCAATGGCCAAACTCGTCCGATCAAATCAAACGTATGTAAAAGAAAGGGAGCGGGTACACTACTATAACCGCCATCGTCGAAGACGCCCGGTAACGACCGATCATCCGACCCACAGTGTTCGGAATGCCTTAATTACGCGGCCATTTGGAAAAAAATTTGTAACGAGAAATGGTGAACAATGGATCTAATTAAAAAGCCAAATGTACAATGTGACCGATAATCTCACTAAAAACTGCATTCTCATGACCTTCTAATGGGGCTGAGTCATTAACTGAGCCTATTAGCTAAATATCGCTCAGTCATCCAGCAAGTAGCTATCATACGTTGTGTTTCGTCAGTGAAAACAAGTGTTGTGGTTCCCTTTAAAGGAAAAAAGAGTTATTACATCATGTCTACAGACTCGTTAGGTAAGCAAATAATATATTATTAATTAATTTATTTTATTTTATTGTTAGATGTTATAATTTTTTATTGGAAAAGAAAAGATATGACCAGGACCGGAACTCGAACCCGGGTTTTCCACGTAACCGTCGTGGGGCCTAGCCACCTCAGCCATTCTGGTTCGCTTCTCGGTCAGACATACCCTTTCTACCAAATATATGCTTGCTAGCACTTCAAGGCAACCAACACCCTCTATCACGTTTGGCTCCTACACGTTTGAAAGTGTCGACAGTTTTGTCTAACTTGGTTCTTCGGTAAAAGCGGATAACTCAACTGGAGCAGAAGTTCAAAGAAGAGTTTTGACCGCTAATAAATGTTATTTTGGGATGGCAAAAATTTTAAGAAGCCATCTGATATCAAGAAGAGCCAAGGTGATACTTTACAAGACGTGCATAAGGCCTGTTTCAACTTACGGATCGGAAACATGGTCTCTGTCCAAAGCAGATGCCAATAGTTTACTGCTCTTCGAAAGAAAAATATTAAGAAGGATATATGGAGCAGTAAGAGATGGCGATCAATTTAGACTCAGGCAGAATGGAGAGATATATCGGATGTATCAGGAGCTAGACGTGGTTCAGTTTATAAGAATAGCTAGGCTTAGATGGGCTGGACATGTGGCCAGAATGGAGGACAACACTACTCATAAGAGACTGCTATTTGGGTATGTTGACGGAAAAAGGAAACGCGGACGGCCATGATTAAGATGGGCAGACGAGGTCGAGAAAGATGGAGGTAGCATTGTTGGATCCAGAGCTTGGAGGCCCTTTGCACAGGACAGAGAAGAGTGGAGGCGGCCAAGACCCGTACTGGGTTGTAGAGCCAGTGTTGACATATGTAGTAATTATCTAGATGTATAAAAAAAACAAAAAGCAGACATTCAAATAAATGATCGCTAAACGTTAATAGATACATCAGGATGATTTATCCTAACGTCCGCATATCCACAACTTAAAAAAAATTAAACTGTACCCTTTCACACCGAATTTACCCGAAATTAAACAGGTCTTATAAATGACGTATTTATCAATTCTAATCTTAAACAATAGTTTCTAATATTTTATGATGTAAATAAGCCCAAATTAAATGGTAGTTTGCCCTGCCATCTGACGGGGTCTCTAGCCTGTACGATGTCAGGTACTCGTTAAAGATCCCTGGATAGGCAAAATTAAGAGCTACCACTGTGGCATCGTCCGATTAGCCATAGCAGCATAAAGTTACGTTAAATGAGCAAACAACTAAAATACTTCCATCTGTTTTATATTCCTTCGTTTATTCTCTTCTCTGTCTAAAACCATATGTTTTAACATTTTATTTTAATATTTGTTTTCTCCAAATTACGTTTTGGACACATATTATGATTCAGTAGGGAAAATTGATTTAGTGTTATACTTCACATATTTTTACTTTTTGGCAATTCTCATTTTGTCATATAATGCTCATTAGTATTAATCTAGAATCATTTCATACCACCATTGAAGTGACAGTACAGTTGTAGATGAGGTTTGATAGTACTGGAGTAAAAATACTTTATTATTACTTAAAAAATACTTAAATATTACAATGTGAAAAATCATAAAATAAAATTTGAAGTGATTTCTGGTTATGAAAATACGCCAAAGCCAATGCTGTCGTAAAAATAATAAAATCGTGCACAAAGTAAAGCAGAAAAAGAGAATCGGCATTGTTTTACCCCATAAATGCAATTGTGAATACTGCCCAATAGGAAAACGGAAAGGGATACTCAAAAAAAGGAAGTCTGTGACATTCAATAAGTCCCGTACGGCGAAACAACGAACGAAGAATATGACACCATCAAGGAGAAAAAGAGGTAATACAGATACAATTTCTGTTAAAAATCGTTTTTTAAATATTTTGAAAACTATTAAGGAGAAGTTAACGCCATATGCCCCACAGGAGGTGTCCATCATGTTCGGGAATTTGTGGTACAGAATGATCACAGGAGAAAAAGAAGGAAAAGAACCTTCCCAAAATGTAACCAAAACCTTGAATGAACAAATCAATCGAAAAAGAAGGAGAAGAAAACGGAGGAGTTGACATCTTTGTAAGAAGAACTTAAATAAAAAGGTTTAATTTTTAAAAATCGTGATTACTTGTAATGAGTGCTCTCTTTTTTAGTAAGTTTCTCTAGGACAGTGGTTCCCAACCTAGGGGGCATAAAGAAATGCCAGGGGCAGGGGCACATGACAGCTGAAAATAAAAAGAATTCTCACATAGTTTTGGTTATTTTTCTCATACCAGTACTTCTTTAACTCATATTGAAATTTATAATGTTGTATCTTGTGACAATAAACCTAAATGTATTGTTTTCATTATTATACTTGGTGTTGTTTTTTTTTATTTACCCATGCGAATTTTGGCTAGGGAGTTGTAAAACAAAAAAGGTTGGGAACCACAGCTCTAGGATAATTGTCAGATGAAGCTTACTGCCATTTCTATTATTCAAGCAAATTATGCATGTTATCCATTTTCTTGATATCTTTTCCTCTTCTTTTACAAAAATTAGGAATTAGTGAATTCTATGATTTCAAATTAGGAAATTTAATTGTTTCTGTAAAATCACCATCTAAATCTGGCCATTGAATTTAATTTGTATCACTCAATTCAGTTAACCTGGTGACTTTACTATCAGACTCAACAATCGTTTCTGCATTGTGCACTGAACATATTATTTTCAGGTAGTAATCAACTATATGTATTAAAAAAGCAAATAAAAGTTTGGGTAATTATTCTGCAGGTTGTCGCTTCTAGTTGTGTCACAAGTTTTTCATTCATTTCTTTTTCAATAATCGTGAGGTTTGGAATGGAAAAAAGAGTGTAATTATTGGAAATGTATATATTTTGCCGATCATTTTATCAAGGAATGGGCGTCCCAACAACCATAAATTATCTATACTTCCAATTGTTAGTTACTTGAAGAAATGATTGAGATACCCTCAATTCAGTTAACCTCTTGATTTCTCTATGAAACACAATCATCTGAGGTTCTGTGTTGTACACTGAACATATTATATTGAGATAATAATCTGTAATAATCATAGATAATATTTTAGATATTCTATATGTATAAAAATATTAACTGTTATCAAATTAACTAATTTCTTCAGCTCAGCTACTCAGTCCTCTACTCACTGAGCTAACCCACTCCCTCTATCCACTCAACTCCTCGCTTTGTTATTTAATATTTGGAAAAAAAAATCATTGTAATTAGTAAAAATTAACTGGATGCACATTATAGGTCATAGCACTTCACACAATATAAACAAGAAAAAAATTCATTTATTAGTAAACAATTAATTTTAATACAGGGATTATTTAAAAAAAAAAAGATTTCATGCCTTGCTCAAGATTATTTCATTTCTAAGTCAATAGGAATAAAAAAAAAGTATGTTATACAGTATCATATTTGGCAATGATTTTTTAGTTATATAGATTTATGACAGTTCGCTGTTAATACCAAGATGAAGTAAATGTGATATTTCATTGGCCAAACAATTTTATTAATGTATTAATTTATTGAAAAATTGTTTAGATGACAGATTTACTTTAATAAAATTGCAAGATATGGAGATCATAATTTCCAGTGAAATAAATTGATATTGATATCAAATAAATGTATTTCTGTATTTATTGGTTTTCATACAGTTTCTTCCTGGATGTTTTTTGTGTCATTCCTTTAAATTTAAATTCAAGTAATACTAAATTTTTATTAATAGAATTTTAATTGTAGTTTTAAATTCACTTTTTTAATAAAAAGAGAGATTGCTCTGAAAATTTCCAGTTTTTCAATTACATTCATTTCAATTTTGAGTTCTACCACTGATTTTTTTATATTTAGCATTTACTCATTTAAATTTGTCAGTTGTTCAACTCTTTAATCATGAAAAGGAAAAAAATCTTTCAGAGTGATTTCTTAGGGCATTTTTAAGAAAATTAATTAAATAATAAATTAACCGGCTTTATTATATGGTTCTTTGTTTTTTTATTTTTAAGTACTGCAATTTCTGCATGAAGTGACAAAATTTTAGCTGTCCATTGTTTTTTTTTGTATAAATTAGAATGTTTGTAGATACTTATTGGATGTAACAGATGCTTGCCCTAATTCTTTTTATCTTGCCTCTGACAGCCTCTGTTAATCACTTAGGATTTCTAAGAGGATCATTATTCTAATTTTACAATGATTTAATTAAAATACATTGAAAATGCATTTTATATTTATTAAATTTAAAAATACATTCATCTTAGCAACTATAGTTTGTATTGTACTTACAGATTTACAATTTATATAAATTTTAAAGAAACCAAGCAAGTAATGAACGCTGTATTGTTTATTATTGTCATAATAGCCAATAACCTAACATTTGAAAGCTATCACAGTCTAGATATCGCATGATGAGAGCATCCAATTATTATGCAATATAATCCAGTATTATACCAGGAAACACGGTGGTATAGGATACTATTTCCATTTTTTTTTTTATTTTATCATTATTATGCATTCTTATTTAAATTTAATTGTTTGTCAATGTATTTTAACCAAGAAAAATTAACTTGTTTGTTATAATATAATTTAGTTTATAACAATTAACGTTAATTATTATTAATTAGGTATTAATTTCATTGAACAAATGTTATGATTTTATGTTAATATTTATATCACAAATTTGAAACTTTACGATATCTTGTGATATCAAAGAGTCATTCTTTATGCCGTTTGACTATGGGATTATTTATTTGTGGTAAACAATATATATAATAACCCTCTATGACAAGAATCTTACCATTGATGTGGAATTAAAGATTAAAAAGAAGTATAATGTATGTACAGTACTCCAAATAATTTGGTCATAACTAAGTTGTATTGAAAATAGAATAAAAACAACTGTACCACTGCAACCCATGAAGGGTCTGGGTTCAGAATTTGGTAGACTATACTGTTCAGCGTTTTCCCTCTATAAAGGGTACGCACATTTGTAGAGGTTGGGTGAGCCCCAGAAGGGTTTACAGATCTCACAACATCCATTCCTGACTGTTAACATATTTCATAAATTATCTACCACAGCCAACTAGGAGTGCGGGACCTCACCACTCTACCACTGAGCCACCTTTTATTTTTTATAAAATTAGCTCCGTCTGCTGCCTCCCAAAGGTAGTTGCCGGTCCCAAGCCTGGAAAAAGGAGGAGGGATTCTCCTTGCAACCTGAGGGTACAAATAAGCACTGTCTCAGGAAGTAGCCTCATTCAGAACACCAGGAAAGGTGAAGCAGGGAGAAGGGTTTGTCTGTACACCCTTTAAGGGGCAGCCCCCATATCAGACTCAGGTGTTCGGGGTGATAACCCACACACTGAATAAACAAAATCAAAAGAAAAGAAATGAGAAGCACCGGACAGAAGGTTTTAAGAATGGAAAACAACAGGCTGGCCAAGATGACATACAAGGCTAAGGTTGATATAAGAAGGTCCAGAGGAAGACCCTGACATACCTGGGAAGATGGTATTAAGGAAAGCTCCGCAAAGAGAAGCCTGCAATGGAAGAAGAGAAATGGTAGAGGATCCTATGGTGTGGTCCAGGCTGTATAGAAGGAAACCTCACACTGCATGAATGGTAGAGAGGATGGACTATAATGATGATGATAAAACAAATTGTTTCAGTTTTTTATTAAAGTTTGTTAATCTCCAAAAATGTTGATTAATGACTGCATTATTATGGAAATTTGATTGGAAATGTAAAGATGGCACATTATTTTTACTTTGTTGCACATTAATTACTAAACTTAATAGTTAGACAAAGCCATAAAATAACACCTGAGTTTTGGTCACTCAAAGTATGGAAATTTTTTAAAATTATAAATTTAAAAAGAAATAGTTTAATTGATAAGTTTGAATTATATATTTCTATCAGACAAGCAGATTAAGCTTAACTATGTATAAATGATTTATAAGATAGGAACATATTCACATAGCAATAATAAACATTGATTCAATTTTTATTTTTTTTTAGACTTATAACAAACAATTTTAAAGTGAATGACATGTTTTTGTAAGAACTGTTGATCAACTTGTATTCTGAGAAAAACAATTGTTCAAACTGTTCTTCTCTAAAGTTAGGGAATGGTGGTATAATATTCTATATCACAGTGATCCGGGTATAAATCAATGCCCTCTCCCTCTTTTGAGTTTAACAAGCCCGTATGTTGCCAGGCAGAATATTATTATCCACATAAGGATAGATATAAATCCAGTATAAACGACTGGATGAGTAATGGTCCAAGCTCTGCTTGCAATGGCTCTGTATGCCTCCGTTGCTAAGGACATAGGAAAGAGCCACCGAAATTTCTTCAGTATAAAGTGCATTCCCTCAGGAGACCAGAACATACCTGCACATTCAGAAAAATATAAACTAAAAATCAAATGAGCAATAAATAATATAAGCAAATGCTACTATTACCTCAAATCAGCACAAAAATTAATTAATTAAGTAAGTTCATTCCTATAATTAAACCATAAATATTATATTTACCACTCCAACAAAGTGAAAGGTTGGGTAATCAATCTCAGTGGTAAGCCTTACAGCCTTGCTAGTGGAAGAATTGTTACCGTTTAGGTAACCAAAATAACAATTCTCGTAACATACTAAACATGGAGAAAATGAATATTCTAAAAAGTTCCCCAGTTAGTTAGCAATCCACACAGTCTAGGGCAAGTAAGACATTAGTCAGTGGAGAACCTTCGTCTTCATGGTTTTCACCCTTGCCTAATTAACTGCAGTTTCGAGAAGCCATCTGACAGGGAGTTTTCTCAATGCCCGTTACCAGTAAGAAACTAAGTGGACAGAGAAGAGATCACTGGCTCACAGTTGGAAAATAAAGGAGATTTGGAAGAGGAAAGGAAATGCACGAAGAGTGGATATGAGCCTTGCGGTCCTCATTGGGGCGAAACGATAAAACAACTATAAAAGTTCAGTATATGTGTGCATATTATTATCACTGACACTTTCAGTAATTAACACTTAAACAGGAATATCCATCTGAGAAATGGATATGATTCTGAATAAACTAGAAGAATTATGCAGATGATGAAGGGGATGGATTCTGAAGACTTTGACCCAGTAGTAGACTCCGACGACCCTTATTTAATTGATGAAAACGATTTTCTTTCTAATTCAGAATATGACACCCAATTATCCGAAAATGAAATTGGCCAGGATCTCATTATCGGGGAAAATAGAGGAAGGCTAATAAGGAAAAAACCCCCGTTATTGTCCTTACAAAAAAAAAAAACAAATGACTAACTAAAAATGTGTAAAATGCTCTAACTACCTGGAATGCTCTAAAAAAATTTGCAATGATTGATTATATTACCAGAAACCTGTAAAAACATTGAAAAGGTCAATCATGAACATAATTCATAAAACGATGTCTTTTTAGCAACAAAGAAGTGTTCTCCATCTCTCAGGTATCTCTGGAGATTATTCTCCAGAATGCAATTTTTAGGATGTTCGATTTTAAGCGTTAATTTTTAGTATTGATTTAAAATAATTGCTTTGTAATCTCATGCAATACTATTAGAGACCAGGTTCTTGTGCAATGACACTTTTTGTTCACTGGCTTGAAGTTCATCAGAGACAATTTATTTTAACAATACCAGGCATTCTATTCAAGTTTCCTTTTTAATTTCAGATTTTTAAACTTTTTTGTACCCTGTAAGCCTGATAACACTGATCAAGATGTTTACGGCAGACTTTGAATGTGTCATCAAACATCAAAGGGATCACTCCAAAAGTTTTCCATTTGGGTAAGAAATCCAGTAAGGTGATGCACTCAGTATCTAATTTGGATCTAAAGAATAGGATAAATTAGGAAATTAATGTAGTTAGGAGTTACCAAGAAATTGGGAAAAGAGATGTTTTATTCTTTAACAAAAGCTGAAAACTTTCTGTCTAATGATTAGGCCCATCCTATGTATCCTTTAGAAGGCGGTGTTTGAAAGGTACTTCTTTGAGTAAATCTCAGAATGATTGAGCACCGACACCACCAGAGCAGAAATTAGAAGTACTGCCTTATGGAGCATTGACATATGTGGCCAAGAGGACATTTAGTATGTAGGGTTAGTGACAAGAAAGATGAAAATAATTTTTTATAAAACCCTGTCAAATTCGTATAAATGATGCAGAAATTTTAATTGAATACTTATTCAATAAAAAAACAGGAACTTATAACAACTGAATAAAACATAATAATTATGTTAAATTTTTTTTTTACTTTAAAAGTAATATTTTTATGTATTGAAGGCTATAGTGAAATCTTACCAGAAATGCAGCAATCGGTGATCAAAACACCAAGTAAAATAAATGTTGCAGTTATTTCTGAATCACATAAAACACCCACTAATATTCCTAAAAAACAAAAAATTAATTTTATTTAAAAATCTATAAATGAACAGACAAGGATTTTCTTTTGTGTCTGTGAACTTAATCGAGTGCCCTGCACTACAACGGCTCAAGAGGTTTTAATAAAACTTGCCTAAAGTTTTCTCCTTTATCTCTCTCAATTTCCTTAAACGCATAAAAAAATATCTTGGTAAGAATTTTTTAATTATGAATAATTCTTGATCATTTGATAATTATACAAATGATCACTTTAAAGGAATTTGAATTTCAAATTAAACAAAAAAATAAAAATCTTATGAATCAAGAAAACAAAATAAAACACACAAAGTTGCTACATATTTTATCCTGAATTGAAAAATTATATTAATCTGTTTTTACAGAAATATATAATTACTGTAGAATTAAATAATAATGCGAGAGAGCTAATTTGTAGAAAGATTTCTCTAATTTTTAAATTTAAAAGAGTTTTCCTAAACTATAATTAACAAATTTGTTATGAAGAGGCTTACTATTATGGAAATACTTACTTAATGCCATTCTCAATAGATTTTAGAAAAACTAAAGTGGTCCTGCATTTGAGAAGAAAAGTGCATTGCTCAATTTTTATAGTGATATGCTTATGAAGGTTACAAAGGGTATTGAAATCTGTTTTACAAAGAGGAAGTTTAAAATTTTCAAAAATCTATTGATAACGGCCATTGTAATTTCCATATTAGTAAGCCTCTTCATAACAAATTTGACGTTCACGCCAGATAAAGTTGGTACTAAAATTCTTTTGAATACCTTAGTTAAAGAAAACTAAATAGCTGAAGAGTATTGCAAAAATAAAAATAAATTTGGTTGGAATTCTACCAAGGTTTCCTGATTTTTAGGTAATAATTTTTTTTTTAATGTTAATATAATTGTAATTTTAAAATGTGTTCACCTAAGCATAATCCATTAAATCCCACTAATGTGACTAACGAATACGCCAATATTACACTTCCTTCAAATACATGGCCATAAATTACATACAGGAGTATCACAATGCAGACAGTCTGCACCAAAAACAGTAACATAGTGGTGGCAGTGTATGCAGCCAATATTTCCAAATTTGTAAGTCCTAGAAAAAACATTGAATTTTATATTTAATATATTTAGATAATTTTATAAGTCTAGATGGACACAAGTAAGTCATGGTGAGGTAACATTAGCTAAGATAAAATTTTTGTTCAAAAATATACAAAAGGAACATCTTATTAAGATATTAAGCAGAAGCAGTTATTTGTGTGGAAGCTTATGATGTTATCACAGGTGCACTTAAGTTTGGTCACAAATACACAAGTTCAATTTAGTTGACTGAACATATTGGGTTCTTCCACACCATTCATTCAATTTATAAATGTCTTAGTTTATAAACAAATTAGTTGTTTGAAATCAAAGATAAATTATATAATCTTCTTGTTGGAATATTTTGGGAGGCACCTGCAAAAATTCCAATAATACAAATTTAATTAATTTTTTAGTGTTTTATTTTGAGATAACTTAAAAGCCCTAAATATTTTAGTGTTATGGCAAAAAGGAACAATTTGTAGGGTTGACCTTTGGTGTAGTTGTTAGCATAACAACCTTCTATGCCCAAAACTGTGGGTTTGCAGCCCGGCAGATGTCCCTAGGATTTGTTAAAAGGTAGTAAAGGGAGGGATGTCCTTTGGAAGGAACATAAGATTTTTGTCCTGTTCCTGTAAGGTGTCAAGTACTTGCTAAAGATCCAATCCAAACTACCAATACCAGCATCAACCAATTAGGAATTGCAGCATAGAATGGTGTTAAATGAATAAATAACGACTAATTTGTGAATTTTCAAATAATAATTTTATCCATTTTTTTCAATTTACTTATTTTAAATTTAAAGTGTTTAACATATAAACGTTTTTTTATTATTTTGCAATGAAAGCTGATTTTTATTTGAAATGGTTTACTTTAATTAAATTGTGGTATGAGTTACTAAATATTTTATACTTTATTATGAAATATAACACTTATCAGGCATTATTTCTTTCTTTATGATTTTCCTTCCATTTTATTTAATAATTTCATCTCCTCCATCATATTCTAAACTATATGTTTCTATATACCATCTTTTTGTTACAATTTATACTCAATTGTGTATATCTAATGTTAAAAGTGCCCAGAGTGATAAAAGACTGCAGGCTTTCAGTTGTAGTACACCTTCACAAGATATTACTATAACAATAGTTTCTGTTCTCTCATGGTCACCTGGGCCTTATGATCAGTCAATTTATCCAGAAATGTAGCCAATTGTTCTTAATTTTATGGTTTGTAATCGCAATGTATATAAAACATTTTTCCCTCAAATTTTCTTTAAAAATCCAAGAGTTGTCTACAGGAATTAATTCCAACATGCAGGAAATGACATTTTACTGCCTTTTCATGAAAAATTATTTCCTCAGCTGGACAAACCATAGGAATTTTTAATATAATATAGCAATACCCTTAACAAAATCAATGCCCTTATCAATTATCGAACTTTTGAACTAGTGCTACATACTTAATTAAAAACAAAAAAAAATTCCGAAGTTCAACACAACTTACAAGGAGAGGCTAGAGATCTGGAATCAAAAATTTTAAAGAAACTTTTTTTGGTGATATAAGTAAAAAAAAAATATACTAAGGTTCTTGCCAATAGGTCCTATGAGTCGAAAAAATATTTTGTATTATATAATTACTATAACTGTTATATTAAAGTCATATAATATAATATTTTAATGGAATTATATATCAATCATTTTTTACTGTGTGAAATTAGAATACACATATCATCAATGATAGAAATTTTATAAATCATAGATAATAGGAAATTTATTCTATATTGGAGGAAATTGAGCTCCATCACACAAGTAAGGAAGGGGAAAAATAATAAATTAGAATCTTTTTGTTTGTTAACATAATATAACATAACTTTATGCTGCTAGGGCTTATGGTGTGATGCTAATGTGTGAGTCCTAAATTATGCCTATCCAAGTTTAATTAGGATAGGGATCTTTAAGGAGTACCTGACATTGTACAGGCTCAGTACCCCCATTATATGTCCCTTCCGAAGAATGGCATAACCAAGGATTTTTTACTACCTTTAAAAAATCCTAAGGTCATCTGCTGGGCTGTGAACTTGCAATCTTAGGCATTTCAAGTTATTATGCTAACCATTAAACCAGAGGTGACCCCGAAATGAGAAACTGTAAATAACTAAATATTTAGTTTATTGTTTAATTACTTTTACAATTTGTTTAATTGTATATATGATCTTATTTTTAAGATTTGTGATAAATAATTTAAATAACAACTGAAACAAATTGTTTGCAAGCCATAAATTGATAGGGATTATTTTCAAATTTGTTCAGGCGAATAACATAGTTGTTTCATATTTAGACATTTTTTATTTATTTTATTAATGAAATTTACAACTATGTTATACTAATGGAACAAGTAAATAGGATGACTAGTACATATTGGCATGGATAAAGACAAGTAGAGAAACTACCCAGTGGTAGTACTCAAATAAAAAGTTCAACCTAGAAGGTTAAGAGGCCATCTTCTTTTCAGATGCCTCGGAGGATAAAAATGTTATACTTCTATATTGGCAATAAATTATTATAGAGTAAAATATAGTAATTAATAATATGGACAATTTAATTATGCTAATGAGTATTCAAAAATTTTTTTTTAAGTATTTCTAGTTTTTCTTTATAAGAGAATAAATATAAGAGGATAAAATACCAAAGTTCATTGAATAAATACCTGATATTAAACTTCTTTCAACGATACCGGTCCTTTTATCTTCAATTATAGGTAACACATAACCTACTGGTAGAAAAAATGCCAATCTGAAACAAACATTTTTTTTTTTTTTCTTTTTCCCCAATAGGGGAGACATTGAAACATTGTTTCATTGTCATTATTAGATATAATATAATTGTATTCATTATAGTCCGTGCATAGCTCCAAAATATTTAGAAAATCATAATTTAGATAAGGACAAAAAAATTTAAGATATATTATTTTTTTTTTTAATTTATTTTGTGTAATGAGCATTTAATGCAATTCAGCAAAGAACAGAAAATGATCTAATATTTAGAATGATTAACAGAGAAAAATCTCAGCACGTGTTTTTTTAGCACAATTTCTATATCTCCCTCAACATGTGGCAGGAGATAAAAAGCAGTCTAGAATTTCTATTAAAGTATCACTTTCTTTGTATCTGTACGTATTATAAAACAAAGTCCTCGCCCGCGTTTGTTCGCGGTAAACTCAATAACTACTGCACGAATTTTCATGCGGTTTTCACCAATAGATAGAGTGATTCACCAGGAAGGTTTAGGTATATAATTTGTCGAGGTTTTGTGTAAATGGGTTGGAATATCGATGGGTTTCACCGAAGACGCTGCTTGCCAAATCCCGTGCAATTATCTAACGTGCAAGATAATAAATTTGTATATAAAGAAATATTTGGTTTTGTTTTTATTTTTATAATTTCTATATAATAAAGTACATTAGCTGAGATGGGAAGAAAGAAAATCAAGACTCCCAAAGAAGCCTAACCAATGATATTTGTGTGGTCCTTAGTGGCCTGTACGTGATAAAAAAAACATCAAATTTAAAAAAAATACTCCTGAAATACAGCCACTCATATCCTTTCACTAAAAACCTGCAGCTCTTAATGCAGAAAGTATTCTATTCTAACTCATAAAACTGGATATTCAGGTTATATTAGTGAATATCCGGTTATCTTAAGTCTTTTTACTCTATTCTACACTTAATTAGATGGATAAAATTAAAATAATAGTTACATTTTTTTTTAAATGATTTTATTGAATTGTACAACTGTAATATATACATCTAGTAAAAGGGCTGTATGAATAAATAAACACATGAAAGGACGTGTAGAGGCACTACCCATTGGCAGCACTCTAAAATAGTTAAATTAAAAAATGATATGTTTCGTTTTAATTTGTGCTTAGAATAATTTTGTTGATTAGCTATTTTTTATTTAACATTTTTACTTAGTCAATAGTCATAAGAGAGCTCCTTGAACTTTGAGAATATCTATAATATTCTATATCTATAATAGATTCAAAGTAATTATTGAATATCTATAATTAATTTGAAAAAATAAATAAAGTAACAGTAAATAAATGTCGTTATTAGCGATTCCTTACAATAAAAAGATGCCTGGTACCGAGAATTCACTGAACTCAGTTGTATTCAATCCATATACTGGTTCCTTGAACTGTAAACAAAAATATTTTACAATGAATTAATTTTTTGCAACGCAATTTCTATTTTATTTATAATTTCTATTTATTACCTGTATGGGTAACATAGTATGGTTCACAGGCCACAGACATGTCTGTGATAATTGTTCTAAGTAATCAAAAAATGTTATGTATACTGTATATTTCAGAAGATCTGCTATTATTTTATCTAAAATTGTGAAAGCAAAAATATTGATAGATTATTTAAAAATTAATACTTATATTTACTCATTGAAACTAATAAATAATTACTTGTTGGGTCAATCCAAACTTCTATTTCACTCTGGTCAACCGCACTATCAGGCGTGTACATATTCTTGTACAATCTCTCTTGTAAAGATTCTGTAAAATTTTCAGAAATGCGCAGAATGCCTCGAATCTCACTTCCAATAACTTTTCCAAAAGCAATCCTTGTATCATTGTAAGGTACCTGAAGATTTTAAGAGTGTTATAAACAATAAAATAAATAATGTAGGATATCACCTCCCTGCATACTGGTTTGCTTAGGAACAGGCCTTACTAGAAATAAATATCTATTTTGAAATTAGTATTAACAATTGATGAAACAATAATACTGATCAGGATACATCATTGTATCATAGGTGGCTGCCCGCCATGGAAAAAGCCACAGGGCTCGAGTTCAGCATATGATTATTTCCCCTCCACAGGTAAGCGAGGCCCGTCAGGGTATATATATAAAACCTTGAATATTGGAAAAAATATTAATGTAGTAAAAGTATTCACTTTTCTTCATTTATGGAGAAAATTCATCATCAGCTTGAAAAAATCAATCGGAGCTCACCAGTAGTTATATACAGTAATTATTTCCTTCTAAGTACTGAACCAAAGATTCTTCATAGTTTTTTTTAATTTGACTTATCGGTAACGCTAAACACCAACGATGGAGTTGTCGAACATCCAACTCCTGAGGAAATATCCTGTCTTCTGTAACATCCACAAAGAGTTATTCCAACCTGACACCAAACAACCCCACCTATTGGCCTAGATCCATCAAAAAATGGCCTGACATCCTTGAAATATTTATCACATCCGAGATTTCCATCTACCAAACCAATATCAGATTCCTGGATGACCTTTCATCAGATCATAGCCCACTTCTCCTTTTATTACATTCAAGTTTCATTCCCAAGCTTCCCTTTCCTAGATTTGTTACAGGAGGTGTAAACTGGGACAACTTCTGTTATGATTTGGAGAACAAACTGGACTAGTAAGAAACGATTTATCAACCATTTGAGTTCCTTATTATTTAATAATTAATTTTGACCTTTACCCAGACTATCTCCTCATTCATATAATTTTTAATGCCAAAATGTACTTATTTAAAAAATATAATAATGTTTAAAGTTTTAAAAACATCATAAAACTTGGCTTTACCTATATTTTCACTGTTTATTTGAAAAACAATTTTTTTAAATTAAAATTTTTATATACTTGATAGACAAAATTTAATGCACTCTCCTAAATTGCCATGGCTAATATTTTCAATCCACTCATTGAAGGTTTCTTCGTGTTTCGACCGTGTTTTCAAATCCTTTACCAACATTTTGCTAGACATGCTACCTACTAGCTTCTTCAGTGTTAAATCACACTCCTTCAGTCTCAGATGAAGCCTTGAGGAATCTAGCAGCATGCCTAGTGAAATGTTAGCAAGGGATTTATTGACACGGTCAAAACCTTTAATGAATGGATTCAAGATTTAATATATTATATTTCTCAAATAATGAAAACAGTCAAATATCTTGGACTGGAAAGAGCATTTGAAAAAAAAGAAAGAAGAGCTAAATATAAAATCTAGGAAAATGCACTGGCTCCTAATAAGAAATTCACAACTTACAGTTGAGAACAAGCTTCTGTTATACAAACAAGTCCTAAAACCGGTATGGACTTATGGAGTTCAGGTCTGGGGTTGTACCAAGAAAAGCAACATGCAAATAATCCAAACATTCCAAAATAAAGTACTCAGAAGTATAGTTGATGCTCCATGGTACGTCAGAAACGATAATTTGCATAGGGACCTCAAAGTAAACTGTTAGAGAAGAGATTGGAAGTTTTGCGGATAGTCACAATGAAGGAATTAAAATTCACGTAAACCCTGAAATGCAGAGCATAGCTGAGGAGGATTTGCATCAAATAAGGCGGCTTAAAAGAGTGAAGCCTAGTGACTTGCAATGAAAGTGAATAAAAGTAAATTAAAACTCCAAACAAAAGAAAATTCCACTAAATTGGGATATTAGCCAATGGGCTATATCCGACATCCGAGATTTTTCACGTGAAAGAGGAGCGACTTGTTGGGCTAGCTCAGTTGTTGCACAACAAGGTGGTTTTAGTGGGTTAGGAGTCCCACACTATCTGAAGATTTTTTGGCCCCAGATGTCTATTGAGATTTCCACCTTGTATAACAAAAAAAAAAAAAAATGAAAAAAATGTATAAAAAGTTCAGATTAACTTATATATTTTACTCATATAGTTATATTCTACACGATGTATACAATTCTAGAATCTAAATTACACATCGCTAACTTGCAAGAAAACCGGAACATCTCAAAAATGAGTGATTTTTCAATTTTTTTTTAATTGTAGCATTTGAGATGACCAACTTGTATCATTTTGAGAGTCATAAAAAATTTTCAACATCTAATTGCTGGTGAGAATTTTTAATTTAATCAAAATAGTCACAATAGAAAAAATTAAGGCCTGAAGACATTACTGATATTAAAAAAATAGAAGTTATCTCCAAGTCATATATCCATCGCTGAGTTCAAGAAATTATTTACAATATAAAGTAACCAAGAAGTAAATAACCAGTAATGGAATTGAGGGTATCTATGACGTAGTCGTTAGCATAACAACTATCTATACCCAAGGTTGCGTATTCGCAGCTCGGCAGGTGGCTGTAGGATCTTTTAAAGGTAGTAAAAAGTCCTTGGTTAAGTATTAATATAATAATAATATTAAAATGGGGATACCGACCTTGTGCGGTGTTAGGTAGTTACTAAAGATCCCTGCCCTAATTATACTAGATAGGCAAAATCTTGGACTCCCACTGTAGCAACATCCGATTAGCCATAGAAGCATTATTGAGTAACATTGAATAAATAACCAGTAATAATTGGTTGAAATTCAATAAAATCGTCAAGCCCCACTTTCTCTAAACGAAAAATGGTTTTAGAGTTATACAGGTGTTCCTGCAAGTTAACGATACACTTGGCACTTTTCCTTAATTTTTGTGAAGATTACATAAGAATAACTAAAATTTGAAAATTTTTCACTTTATTAGCTTTAAAAAAAATTCTCCAATTTAATGCTTTAATACCTTTAAAAAAACATTTCTTACCAGACTAATGTCTTTTTTCTCCAAGAGAGACATGTAAACACAAGATGCTGGAAAACATGTGAGATTTGAAAAATTGTCACAGTTTCCATGACGCATTGACAATTCTTCATTGATAAGACCTACTTTCAAACCTCGGGGTGTTCGCCCTAATGAATATTGAAACATCACACACGTTGATATTGGAATGAAGAACAATAAATACCATCCACTGAAATCAAAATAATATTGTGTGTTATAACACTAATGAAAAATAGTTAATTTTATAATAATTTTAATAGAGGTATTGAAACATGAAAACAGTTAATTCATTTTATGTACTTACAAAGAACCATACTTTAAGGTATATAAATTCTTCAAAAAATATCCCATGAAATAATTGAGTGAGAACAATCTGTTGTCATGAATAGGTAACTTTGGCTTCACTGATGGTTTTGGATAGTTTTCCAACTATAATAAAAATGAAAAATCAAAAATGTGTTTTGGAATAATAAGACCTAAGAAATACAATTAACCGTCATTTCTTATAATTTTATTAACCTTAAAAAAAAAAAAAATTATAGAAAATTTATATCATTCGAAATAGTATTAGTTTTTAGTTATTTCAGGTTAAACTTATTCTTTTCTAATATGCTTACCACATCAGCATCCGTAATCGATCTTTGTGATTCTTGGATATGACTTAGTTTAACAAATACATCTTCAAGACTATTACAATCATAACGGTCTAAAAGGGATTGTGCTTCTCCTTCCAAAACTAGAACTCCTCCCCTCATCATTCCAACCTAAAATAAAATAACTGAGTTTATTAGATTTAAACCAAAATTTTATATTTTTTTTAAATAGAAAAAAATATATGTTAAATAAATATTTTTTTAATCACCTCTATGCTTAATCTAATTAATACAAGCTAAGAATTAAAAGCGGAGTGAAGTGGCTCAGTGGTAGAGCACTGAGTTCTCATGCCGAAAATCCTGGATCAAATCCCGACTTTTATTTAGACTGTTATCAGCCGGAGATGGATCCTATAGGATCTAGTACCCTCCTGGGACTCACCCAGCCTCTTTAAAGTGGGTACCCAAAATAAGGGGGAAAGATCTGACGGTTGAGCGTGATCCAGGACAAATCACCTCCCTGCACAACCATTGTTCATGAAACAGTACTGTCTCTACCATGTGCTGAACCCCAGACCCTTCATGGGTTGTAGTGGTACAGGTTTTTTTTTTGGTCAAGAAATAATAACATTTTTTTACAATAACTAACTACTGTTAGAAATATCAAAACTAGTGAGCTTAGTTTTAAAGAATAATTTTCCATTTAAGACGTTACCAAGTATCCCATGTCCCTTTTGTATAAAAATTGGTTTAATTAAATAGCGTTAGTGCGTGTAAATGTACTTATGTTTATATTACCTTATTACTCTGCCTCGCTTCTTCAATATAGTGTGTTGTCAAAATTATTGTTTTGTTTTCAACTGAGGATAATTTCAGCAAAAACTGCCAAATACTGGAAAACATTTGTTATTTTTTATTGACAATAATGATTATAAAGTCATTTTAATCAATGCTATTTAATTAATTAACTATTCTATCATAAATTGCCATGCACCAACCGAGATTGCCACAGAAGAGGATAAAAACCTTTTTTACGAAGACCTTTGCAAAGCTCTAGACAAATGCCCTCATCGAGACGTGAAGCTAATACTTAAAGACTTCAATGCCCAGGTCGGCCAAGAACAGGCATACCAACCCGTTATCGGGAAATATAGTTTACACGAAACAAGCAATGGCAACGGGCACTGACTAGTAAGCTTTGTGGCTGAGCACGGACTAACTGAAGGAAGCACGCTACTTCAAAGAAGAAAAATTCACAAGCAAACTTGGAGATTTCCGGATGGAAAAGTGTCAAATCAAATAGACCATCTCCTTATAAGCTCTAGATACAAATCTGAGCTGATAAGTAACAGGTCATTTAGAGGAGCCAACATGGATACTGATCACTACCTCAGTATAGCGAGAATCAGCTCAAAATATCCTTTCAAGAAAGCCCAGAGGAAACAAGCCAAGAAGATGTTCAACACTGGGAAGCTAAAAGAACCCGAACACAAGGAGGAGTACCAGCGGAAACTATCAGAGAAGCTTGCAGAAGAACTAGGGAAAGCAGGCTCCAGCCTTGATGAGCAATGGAATGGAATTTCTAATTCCATTAAAGAGTAGCCGAGGAAGCACTGAGACCCAGACCAAAGTTGCAAAGGTTTCAGAAGAACAGAGCATATAAGAAAAGAGTTCAAAGGCACACAAGAAGCACGGATGAGACCTATCGGGAGAAAAGAAGGGCTGAGAAACGGCTGGACCAAAGAAAGAAAAGAGAATGGGGGAACAAGCGGATGGAGGAAATCAAGAACCTTCGAAGTGCTAATGAATGCAGACTCTTCTTCCAAAGAGTGAATGAAGGTAGACGATCCAAACCAAGAGTCACATGCTGTAAGGATGAGGATGGTCACCTCCTCACTGAAGCAGAGGATGTACTCAGAAGGTGGAGAAGGCACTTAACAGAGAGGCACTTAACAGAGCAGATGGTTTAAATGCAAGCCCTGAAGAAGAGGAACTAGCTCTCGCTGCAGATGCTGAGCCCCCCCGACGAGGATGAGATAGAGGAAGCCATCATGAAGCTAAGGAACAACAAAGCACCTGGGATTGATGGGATCCAGCCAGAACTCTTAAAATACAGCGGGGATGAGCTAAGGAAGGAACTCCACAACATGACAAAAATCAAGATATATAAAGCAATAGTCCTCCCAGTACTAATTTATGGCTCGGAGGTATGGGCTGTTAAGAAGGCAGATGAAAAACGGGTCTTGGTGTTCGAAAGGGGGATACTGAGGAGGATATAACATCAAAGTAGGCGAGACATGTAGGAGACGAAAAAACCTGGAATTGTATGAACTCTTTGAAGATTACGAGATATCCAAAATCATAAAATTGGGAAGACTTCGATGGGCTGGCCATCTAGCCAGAATGAATGATGGGGAGATTCTGAAGAAAGCGGCCACATTAGAGATCTTTGGAGCAAGGAGAGTGGGAGGAACGAGCGTGAGATGGATGGATGGTGTGACTGAGGGCGCTAGGACTCTTCTCGGCGTGTGGGACTGGAGGACTGCCTGCACAGGATAGAGCCAACTGGCAGAGGCTACTTGAGGCGGCCGGTGACAAGTTGTTGTGCCAGTTATTGTATTGTATTGTATTTAATTAATTTACTTGTGGCTTAAAATAGGATCTATCCCAACCGTTGGCTCATCTAATATCAGCAACTCTGGGTTTCGAAGGAGTGCGATGCACAGCGATACTCTTCTTTTTTGTCCACCACTAAAAAGAAAAAAAAAAAATTACAACTCCTATTAATACCATAATAAGTATAAATAATAGTCGCAAATTAAATCATTTTCAAAAATAAGATAATAATTCAATATATTTATACCACCAATTCATGGATTTTATTAAACATTACTTTAACTCATTAAGCTTGTAAAATTTAAATTACCTTAAATTCTGTATTATACGATTCTCATCTGGAATTTCAAGAATGGAAAATAATTCTTTTTTTTTCTCTTCGAGTTTATCTCCTCTTATGTCATAAATCCAGCCATAATAATTTAATGTTTCTTTTATTGAGATTCCGAGAACCAAACCAATATCCTTATAATTCAAAAATAAAAATACATTATGGTTATAAAGGTTAAAGAGTGATCTTAGATTATTTTCACTAAACTACATAAAACCTCATCTACTAATAATTATATCAACAATAAAGTCATTATTTTTATTATCTAATTAATATTGAAAATTCATTCTCTTTAACTTAACAACATAATCTTTAGTTTGCTTGCTACTTTTTGTTTAACAGTGCAATATATTGATCCTCAATACCATTTATTTTTCTTGATTATATTTTTTTGGTATTTTTTTTTTTAATTTTATTAAATTTTAATCAGTCTTGTTTTTTATTTCTTTCAATCAATTTGTTTCTAGTTACAAGATAATTTCATTATAAAATTGAAACATCCTAGTCTATTGCATATTTTAAAGTTGAATGCTTGACAATAGGTGACTTCACAATTTAATGGTATATTCTACTTTTTTTATCGTCATCTCTAATCATTGTTGGCAAGTCAGAGTTTAATCCAAAACTGCTGATGTGTAAGGTACAATATGGCTTAAGGTAATGGCAAAAAGGTTGGTAGCTCTTGTTCTCTGATGAGGTAGGAGTAAGTCTTGCCTTTGGAAAATAAGCTTTGGTTTTTGTCTCAAAAAAGGTCAGAAATTATAAGAGAGGTTTATCTTCTTCTTCTTTTGGTGTCATATTAGACCTTCTAATGTTGGCCCTGGATATTCCAGTCCATTTACAAATGTTCTTTGAACCATGACATCAGTTTCCTTCCAACTCTTCTACAGTCCTTGATATTACCTTTCATCATAAGCTGAATGATTTTATATTGATCTCCCCCAAGAATATATGTGTAATTTATAAAGTGTGTCTTTTAGCCAGATATAGCTTTATGATAGTCAAAATTGTCCTTCTTAAGGGATATAGTCTCAGAATTTTTTTTTTCTATTACGTGTCTATATTGGTGTTGAGTTTTAAAAATGGTTTGGTGTTACAATAAGTTTCTCAACAACAATGTTCAAGAAGTTCTCTAACATTTGGAACTGGATTTTATATATATCTCTAATATAGATGTAATATTATTTGTAGTTTAAAAATTATAGTTCAATTTAATAATTAAATTAATTATTAACAATTAAATAACTCTGAAAAGTTGCTATACTTTACTTGTGGCATGTATCCTATTCTAGAACCATCTTGGACGTTTAGTACTATCTCTCCAGCATCAATATGACTTCGGCCTAAGATACATTTAAGAATGGTTGTTTTACCACACCCACTGGGTCCGAGTAGGGCATATCTATACAAAAACATTAATAGAGAAATATGGATTCAATTAATAGATTTCCTTATTTTGCTTTAAATAACTAAAAAAAATTTAAAAATATTTCTCCATTCCAACTCTACTTACATTGTGCCTCTCTCAACTGTCATGTTGAAACCTTTAAATACAACAGTCTTTTTATTAGAAAAACGTGAATAATCACTTCCATAGCTCTTGTAGGCATCCCGGACTTCGATGATGTTGTCAGTGACATTCTTCATGTTATTTTCCATTTAGCATTTATTTTTGAGTTGGAGTTTTAGCTCGAAAACTCTCAAACTTCCTGCTAGAATGTTTTTCAGGCACTTTTTTTTAGTTTCACTAACCTGTAGTAAAAAAAAAAATTAATAGCATACATTAAATACTCTCTTAAATTGTCACAGCCAATATTTTTAATCCATTCATCAGGTGTTTTTTCTGGTTTCGACTGAGTGGTCAAATTCTTTGCCAAGGTTTTGCTGGCCAGACTGCAAGCTTCCTTAGGGCTTAATCTGAGACTGAAAATTGATGGAAGCATGGAGTATGGCCAGCGAAATGTCAGCAAATAATTTGACTACATGGTTGGAACCAGAAGAAACACCTGATGAATGGATTAAAATTAACATCCATTGTTTCCTAATTTAAAAAATGCGTTAAAAAATGTGTTGGAAGTCTATTTATATAATTTGTAGTTAAAATAAAATATAGTACAACAATGGAGATACATTAAAGTCATATATATACGAGGTGTGGCTATTAAATAACGAGACTGACGTTGCTGCGGAACAAGTACGCAAGCGCCAACCGCCATTGATTGACAGCTGTTTAGCGTGAAGCTTTCTCTTTAGAATGTAGTTAGTCTCGCTTCTGTAAACAATACCGTTTAGTCAGAGCCTACGTTCGCGTTAGTGTTGTTTTTCTGTTTTGCAGGATAAAATGGTTAGTGCAATAATAGAGCAACGAATTATTGTGAAATTTCACTTCAAACTTGGAAAAACCGCTACTGAGACTTATAATTTACTGAAAGAAGTGGGTGAATGGTTTAAGCGTTTTAAAGATGGCCAAGAAGACGTTGAAGATGATTCGTGTCCAGCTCACCGTTCAACGTCAAAAACGGATGACAATGTTGAAAAAGTCGGTAATTTGATTCGGTCTGACCGTCGATTAAGTATTCGTGCAATTGCTGAAAACTGTAGGTATTGATAAAAATTGTCTACGGCAAATTTTAAATGACAATTTTAACATGCGAAAAGTGTGTGCCAAAATGGCGCCTAAAATTCTCACGTTTGAACAACAAGCAGCTCGCAAAAATGTTTCTACTGGCACTTTGGATGCCATTGAAAATGACCCAAATTAATCGAAAGGGTAATAACATGTGATGAAATGTGGTTTTTTTACTTATGTTCCGGAAACGAAGCGCCAATCCATGCACTGGAAGACCCTAACTTCACCGAGAGCCAAAAAAGCTAGAATGAGTAAGTCAAAATTTAAAGCAATCATGATTGTTTTTTCGATAAACATGGGATTGTGTACCTTCACTGGGTTCCTGAAGGTCAAACTATTAATCAATACTACTACCCTGAGTTGCTTGGAAAACTACGTGAAAGAGTAAGGAAAAAACGACCCGAAAGGGGGAAGGACAAATCATGAGTTTTCCACCAAGACAATGCGCCAGCTCATTCCGCGTTATCTGCCAAGAGATTCCTGGCCCAGTACAGCATCCCAGTGTTAAAACATCCGCCTTATTCACCAGATCTTGCACCATGTGACTTCTATCTGTTACCTAAGGTGAAATCTTCATTAAAAGGGACGGGATTTGAGTCCGTGGAAGCGGTAAAAGAGAAAGCGGCACGCGTCCTGAAGGAGCTGATAGAAGATGACTTCCAACAATGGAAAATTCGCATGGAGCGTTGTAGGGATGGAGAAGGGGTGTATATTGAAGGTGATAGTAAGTAATTATGTATAAAATAAAAATAAATTTTATTGCAACGTCATTCTCGTTATTTAATAGCCACACCTCGTATATGTCTGGCCAGAGACACTGAGCTGTTCACATCGTTCTCTCGTAATCCCACTTGAAGTTTTTGTTTTTTCGTAGTGCAATTCTCATTTTTGTTTGTAGTTTAAATTTCTTAATTATCATTTATAGTGTATTAAATCGATCTACTCTATCTGCCGGTGTATACTTAAAGTGAATAGTAGTAGTGATCATCAGTGAATATCGGTAGTGATCATCAGTAAATTTTTTAATCAACATTAGAAGTCAGCGTTTCACGTGAGTCACAATCTTCACTAATCCCCGAAGCCCAGAGGATTAGAGCCTACCGACATCTAAAAACAACACAAACAGTTCTCTGTAAGTTATTTTTTATTCAACGTCATTATAAATCGATCGCAATGACCCTCTGTTCAATCTGTAATACGAGTATAACTCGAAAAGATAAAAATAGTTTATCATGCGAAAAATGCCGCCTCATTTATCACGCCCGTTGTGATATTAATGGGAAGGAATTAGAAGTTGTGAAAAATAAAAAAAATTGGGTCTGCCAAAATTGCGCCCAATCTAAAAATCCAGGATCCTCCCAGGGGAAAAAACCCAGCCCCACTAGGAGTCTAGAAAATAAAGTAGCGGAACCGTCCTCGAGTGATATTCTAGAGGCGGTCAATAAAATGTATGCCGGTCTGAACAGCGAGATCACATCCTTGAAAACGTCCCTGGAGATATACGGGGAGCTCACCTTCGAGCTCAAAGATCGGCTGACCAAAATAGAGAGCCACCTTGAAGGACAGACCAAGTTCATTGATGAACTTAGTTCTCAAAATAAGGCCCTCAAATCAAAAGTGGGTGACCTGGAGGTCCGCCTTAATAAGGCAGAACAAGGCCTACTTCACAGGTCTCTAGAGATTAGGGGTATTCCGGTTAGACCAGGCGAAACCCCAGTAGCTCTAGGTGGGGGCAAGTCTCGGGGTTAAGATCGGTGTAGTAGACCTCTGGAAGAGATGAATCCTGCCTACAGACGTCTATACTGGTTGGCCAGACAGAAGAGAGCAGAAGGAAAGCTGAACTACGTCTGGTTCGCCGGCGGCAGAGTGCGGTGCTGGAAGGATGATGGTCATCCTGTCATTTATATCGACCAACCATCCGACTTAGATGTGTTCTGCTGACCCGGCGGCACCCGTTTGCTGTTCATTGGCTTCATATTGGAACTTTCAATGGTCCTCAGTAACAAATTTGCTTTTTTGTGTCATTATCTACTAATATTTTATTTTATTTATTTTTAGTTTCTGCTAACCTTTTTCCTTTTAATTCCTTAAATTTTACAACACAATCGGCTGACCTTGGACTTATTTTAATTTTAAAGGTCCATATTGTAATTTTTAATTTTTACATCAGTTCATCCATTATACTACTCTTTCAGCATCTTCCCTTCTCATTCTGATAATTCCGCAATTACCAATCCTATATGTCTAATCTCCTGATCTCTTGTCAAGTTAATTCCCAATCCTTACCTGCCCATTTCGATGAATTTCAAGATTACTTCATCCACAACTTTTACCATATTATTGCAGTATCTGAAACTTGGCTTAAACCACACATTCCTTCCTCCTCCACCACCCTACCTGACGATATGCTTCTCCGCTATGACCGGGTTAACCGGACCGGCGGAGGGGTTGGCCTTTATGTCCATCAAAGCCTAAAAGCCCAAATCCTTGAGTCCTCTCTTCCATCAGAAGTCCCTCATATTGAATTCCTTTTCAGCGAAATATCCTGTAATGGACACCCGCTCCTGGACGTAGTTGTATACCGACCTCCTTTAGTGCCTTTTGACTCTACCCTTGAATCTGTCCTTTACAATTATATTCCCTTCTACAACCATTTCATTATTTCTGGCGATTTCAACACCAATCTCCTTGTTAAATCAAATGACACCCTATACCTGGAAAATCTCTTCCACTCCCTAAATCTCTCCATTGTTCCATTGTTTTCTCATACCCATCGTTCAGACACATGGTTAGATCTGTATTTCATCGATTCTCCTCAGAAACTATTCTCCTCTTTTCAATTCTCGGTCCCGTTTCTTTCTCTCATGACCTAATCCAAATTGCATATAATATCCAAACTCCGAACAAACTATCTAAAACCTTTACCTTTCGCAACCTAGATGCTACCAGTCGCGAAAGCATCTTGCCTTCCCTTGAATCCCTGAATTAGAGTGAAATCTTTTCCTGTCCCACTGTTGATTCCATGGTTCACACAGTTACTTCCTATTAGTACCTCCTCTCAAAACTACAACCTTCCGTCGATTACCCGCTCCTTGGATGTGTCAAAACATAAAAGAACTACAGAGGAAGCGCGACGCATCACGCAGACGGTATAGACGGACAAGACGGATCGACGATTATCAAGTGTTTAGGACTCTTCGCAAACTTAACGCAATCAACAATAAGGCAGGCGAAATCCAAATACTTTCATGAAGCCCTTTCCTCCGCGCCTGATCCTGAATCCAAATGGCAAATCCTTCGGAAACTCTCACTTTATAAATCCCCTTTCCCTCTAATCTTTCCGGTTTCACCTGATGAATTGAAAACCCATTTTTTGTCTTTCTCTACTAACTCACGATCCACTTCTTCTACTTTCGCAATAGCACCATCATTTAACCATAACAACTTTTATTTCTCCGACATTTTATTCCCTTCCTCCTGGAAAAAAGCATTAGTCCATCCTATTAACAAATCACCCAATCCCTCAAACCCAAATGATTTCCGGTCTATCTCTATACTCTCTAACCTTTCCAAACCCCTCGAAAGAATAGTTCAATCCCAAATGTCAAATTTTCTGGAACAGTCCAAACTCCTTGATCCACTTCAATCAGGCTTCCGTCCTGGCCTTTCTACTCAATCTGCCCTCGCTAAAATCACCACCGACATGCATACTGCCATGGACAAAAAAAACTAACAGTATTAATTCTACTCGACATGTCAAAAGCTTTCGATTCGCTGAACCATTCCATCCTTTTCTCCAAACTAAAATCTCTTTCCTTTTCCAACAGTTCCCTACTCTGGGTCCAAGCTTTCCTCTCGGATAGGACTCAAGCACCCTCCATCCCTAATCAACCCCATATCCTCTTTCCTACCGCTGAACACAGGAGTGGCACAGGGTTCTAGTATTTCCCCACTCCTTTTCAACTGTTACATTAAAGACCTTCCCAAATCAATCCTCCACTGTTCCCACCATCTGTACGCCGATGATTCCCAGATCTATTTGCCCTTTCCTCCATCTGAGATATTAGCTGCATTCGACAAAATTCAAGGTGACCTAGATAGGATCAGTGCCTGGGCAAACTTGAATAAACTGTCGTTGAATGCCGCGAAAACTAAGACCATCCTATTTGGTTCCAGCACCCTTCTTAAATTTATTAACTTCCCCAATTAACCATAAATGATCACCCTATTGCCTTCAGTCTCTTTGTTACAAACCTCGGGATCATTTTCAACCAATCCCTCTCATGGAAACCCCACGTTTCCCAAATTTCCCGCCGAGCATTAAGCTCTCTAAAGGTATTTCACCGTTCCAGGCATCTTCTAACACTACCTATCCATAAGCTTCTCATCACTTCTTTCATCTTTCCTCACTTTGACTATGGTAGTGTGGCATAAGGTGGCCTCTCGATCAGACTCGAGGAGAGGTTGAGGCGAATTATGAACTGTTCACCTCGATTTGTCTTCGACGCCACGAGGTGGTCTCATGTGTCCCGCCGTTACGCTGAGGTAAAGTGGCTTTTCCCTTCTATACATAGACTTTACTTCCTTGGTTCTTTCTTATATCAAACTATCAACTCAGAAAATCTGTCTCCTACAATTCAAATGCTCTATCCAATCCCAGGGCACAAGATCTCGCCCTTCTGATCTTTATATCCGTTCCCACAGAACCAAAACTTTTGAGGTTTCCTTTCTAGCCCGTTCTATCTCTCTTTGGAACTATCTTCCTCCCGATATCCGTCATGGGTCTTCTTTAACCTCATTTAAATACAAATTTTTCCTACATCTTCTAAATTCCCAATCAGATGCTTTATAATCAATAAATAATTTATAGATATATTCAAATTGATCGATTGACGAACTACTGTAAATATTCCTCATTCATAATGACTTCATTGTTTTTTGTTATTTTTATTATTATATGCTATTATTTAATCACTTAAATAAGCTTTTTATTGTAAATTGGACTGTTCTTTTATTTTAATTTTGTATCACATTTTCTGACTCTCTACCAAAACATACCTGTTTAGTTATTTACTTTCAGGATATTATGTAATTATTGTTTTATTTTCATGTAGGCCTTTGGCCAGATATATATTCATTTAATTTTGTTCACCTCCGTTATTCTAAAGGGGCCTGGTCCCAGAATAAAATTATTTTTCTATTCTATTCTATATATGAATAGAATAGAATAGAATATGAAAGATATAACCAACGTCCAGGTGGTGTGTCTTAGGACCAGTCTGTTGTATATTAATATTGATTAAAAAGGCATTGGCATTTGAGAGGGGGACTGAAGCCTGGGTTACATTGATATTATTAGTAGTAGAGTTCGGTGGTAGAGTGCTTATTGTTCCCCTGCTAGAATAATGTAAACAAGTTGTACTAGTGACCGTAGAGTACTACGGATAATCCTGGGAGAGTAAAGTAGATAGCGCATGTGGAATAGTACACTCTACTGTCCCGTCCCCACTTCCACAATCTTACTCTACTATACTGGTTTGTTTGTTGACTATACCAATGTAAACAAACACAAGCTTGGCTTTAGCAGAGAATAGAGTGTCTTTCTAGCTGCTTGTGTGCTTCGGCCATATTAGTTAACTTTTAATGCCAGTAAAAGTTACTGAATATGCGGCTTAATTAAATTCAGCAGTGTTCCAAAACTATCAGGTGTCATTCTCAAGCACATTTTATATTCCTCTGGGTCTTCCGAAGCCAGTTCTCTTAAAATATTACCAGATGCTCCTAATTTATCACATCTCTTAATCCAGTCCCTTACCCAAATTCTTTTTTAACTACTAGTTCCTTCCTCTATGACTTCCTCAACTTCATTTAATAAAATATCTGCAGCTTGCACTAAACATTTTTTAACAACGCCTCGATACTTTTGCCTAACCTGCTGGTTCATTAATATGCACATTAAATCGAACTATCTTTTCAAATTACTAGCAAACGTGAATACAGTTACTCTACCAAAATAAGCATAGTAGAGTATTTCATAAAAAAATTATGCTAGTGAACTCTACTATTAATTATATCAGTGTAAACCAGGCGGGGGTAGCGGGTAGGTACTCTGCACGACCCAGGTGTCGGATAGACCTACTTCAAGTACTTAGCGACACTGCCCATGCGAGCTCTTGTTTCTCCCTACTGTCCTTTGACTGGGGTAATCATGTCTACCTAAATAACTCTAGTATATCCTAACCATATTCTCGTATCCCCCCTCCTCCCCTGGGGACCTCAAGGGGGCCAGTTGGCCCGAGGTTACAGGGCCCCTGGCACTGGTCTAATCTCCCGTCTAGGGTTACACAATGATTCAAAGAAACAACACGCAGCCTCGGATTTGGACTGTCTACAAGGTTACGACAATGGAAACGGACAACGGTATGTACGACCTATCCACAGAAAAGAGTCATGACTATAGAACTTGAACTGATGCACGAACTGACGATTTAGAAATATATGCACTAACAGATGATCCCAATGTTGCTGAGAAGGACCAGTTCTACGAGGACTTGCAACACCATCTGGATGAAATAAGGAATCGGAATGAATTTGTGATTGTGCCAGGGGACTGGAATGCAAGAATAGGAAGAGATCCTGATTAGGGAGAGGGAGCAATTGTTAGATACGTATGAGACCCGCTACTCATTGAAAGTGGGGAGAGAATGATTAACTTCTGTGTTGACAATGAACTCTTTATTGGAAATTCTTTCTTCCCACATAAAAGAATACACCAAATTACCTTTAAGGCTGAGGAAAGAAATCAAGAAAGCACAATTGACTATTTTGCGTACAGCAAGCATTATTTCGACGAGGTAGTGGATGTCAAGGTAATATGTGGGGCAGAAGTCAATACAGACCACCGCTTGCTACTCCTAGACTCTAGAATCAAGATCCCAAGAGTCAGGAAAAATGAAACTTAGGAGAGGATTGCCACAGAATAGCTTAGGATACAGGATAAAAGAGAGGAGTATGAAAATTGGAGCAAACTTTGAGGGAACTCGACACGGAGGAGAATCCATTTGACCCTTGGTTAATTTAACATAGGAACAATTCAAGAAGGCTGTCATAGGTATTCCAGAAAAAGTGATTGGAAAGAAAAAGATCAACACTGCATTCAAAAGAACGAAGTGGTGGGGAGAAGAAGGGAAGACAAAGGTCAAGGAAAAGAAACAAGCATGGAAGAAATACCTACTGACTAATAATCCATGTGACATGACCATATATAAAGAAAAAACGAGAGAGGCAAAACGGGTAGTGAAATTGACTAAGGATAAAAAATGGTCTGAATTTGGAGAAAAATTGCAAACAAGCTATGTTGAGGACAAAAGGAAGTTTTGGAGCACCGTGAAGAAATTACGTGGAAATTATGGAAAACAGGTTAGAAGCATCAAGAACGGTAAAGGACAGCTGATTACTGAGAAGGCTGACTTCTTAAAAGAATGGACCGAGTTTTTCAGTAAGAAGTGGAAGGATCCACGAACATGGAAAAACTTTGATAGGACAACCTGTTGATGAGGATGATCTTATCGAGGACTGGGATTAGAACTTGTCATGGCAAACGCTAAAAACAACACAATAAAAACAATGTTGAAATATGGTGGATACCAAGTACAAAGGTGGTTATTCCAAATATTCAACAAGGTATTCCAAAAGAAGAAGATTCCAACGGACTGGGAAAATAACATCATCGTTCCAATCCATAAGAAAGGTTCCACGGTAGAATGCGAAAACTATAGGCCTATATGCCTGTCATCGGTAGCTCTGAAGTTCCACTCCAGAATACTAGAAAGAAGGTTAAGGAAAGTTGTCGATCATGAGCTCCAGGAAGGACAAGCGGCTTTCAGGCCTGGACGGCAAACCCTAGACAACATTTTCACTGTTCGATGCCTTATCGAGAAGTTTATAGGAAAAGATAAGAAAATTCATCTCACTTTCCTAGTGGGGCATTCGATAATGTGCCCGGGTAGAGCTCCATTAAGTACTAGGAGACAAAGGAGTTGCTATAATCTAACTCAGGCGATCCTTACCCAATACCGAAAAGTATACGGGATAGTCAGGCTTAATAGGAAAAAATCTGACAGATTTGAAATGGAAACGGGAATAAACTAAGGGGACAGCCTATGTCCATTACTATTTGTGATATACATGGATAGGATAATATGAGAAGCTAAACTAAGGAGCCCGAAGTTAAAAGTAGGAAAATGGAGAATGCATCCCGTGTTCATTCAAAATCTAGTATTTGCTGATGACATCCTCATTATTGCAGAAAACAGAGGAGCCTTACAAGAAGCATTAAAAGCATGGGAGGAAGCTCTGAGTCGTAAAGGAATGACAGTGAACCCAAGCAAATCAAAATATATGGTTGTCTCTAAAAGTGGTTCTAGGGAACCGGAGGCAGTGACTTGCGGAGGCTTGGATTTGGAACAGATAGATGTATACAAGTACCTGGGAGTAAAAATTAGTAATGATGGCTGGTTGGACTCTGAAATAAACCAGCGCATAAGAAAAACAAGTGACGTATATTACCAGTAATGAAATGTCATAATCGGAAGAAGGGAAGTGGAGATGAGGACAAAGATGACCTTAGATTTTTTGATGGGCTAAAGGCCTGTGCGAACTCCCTATTTAGGGACATATAACCACCTACCAGACCTGGGAGATGGCAGGGCAGTGTCCCCTTGGTCGATGTGCTCTCGTTGATCTAGGGATGGCATGGGGACTCCTTTGTCCTAATCCTTCCTTTCCTTTCGTTTCCTCCCTTCTCTTCTTCCTTTATCTCCACCCTTCTTCTTCACTTCCTTTCCTAATCCCGTAAGCGGTCCCTCCCCGTTTTGAATAGAGTCGATAATGTATATCCATGACATACCTGCGGGTAACAGAAGTGTGTAGGGTCTACATGTACATATTATATCTTCAATATGTTGTAATTGTAATTTCATAAAATAAAGGAGACTCAGGAAAAAAAAAGTTCTTTTCTCACTACCAATAACACCTGCCTCAGATTTTTTCCTGACAAATGGAAGAGAGCTATTATTTGTCCTCTACTCAAGCCGATGAAGTCAGGATCGCAGCCCGCAAACTACAGGCCCACCAGCTTCCTTCTGCATCTGGGTAAAGTCTTTGAGAAAATTGTTTTCAATTATCTCAAGACTTATTGTTCAGAGATAGCCCTCATCCCACCGGAGCAAACCGCCTATCAGGCCGGCTTCTGCCTGAATCATCACCTGGTGAAACTATATGAGGGAGTGTGCCAGTGCACCGCCAAGAATGAAGCGACCGCTATGATCTCCATAGAATGCACGGAAGCGTTCTACTCAGTGTCCCGTAGGCCACTATGTATGATACTACAGGACAACGAATTTCCGGAAAAGGTCTTTATTCAAGAGCGAACGATAGCAGTCCGAATCGGCGAAACATCATCGGAAGCCATCGCATTCTCACGCGGAGTACCTCAGGGGTCTTTGCTATCTCCAGTACTTTTTTCAATATACACACATACTGTTGGACCCAACTACAAAAAAGCTACTGTAGCAGCCTATGCCGACGACATAGCGATCTACAGCAGCTCGATCATCTCTCTACGCTCTACGGCAGGCGGAGGAGATATGCGAGAGTATCGCTACTAAACTAGAGGGACTAAACATCACAGTGAATCCCAAAAAGACTGACTGCATAATTTTCTCCTTTCAGTGGAAACGCGTCTTTAGGATAGCGGGACACGGAAACAGACCAGCGGGCAGCCTAGTCTATTTAGGTGTCACCCTTGACCGGCACCTGAAGCTAGCCTACCACTGCAGGAAGAAACTCAGGTCGGTTAGGACCAAGTCTTACAGACTTAACCACCTCCTTATATCTCCTAACTTATCCCTCCGCCTCAAGCTGACAATCTATAAGAGCATCTTCGGACCAACACCAACGGAGCACCATTGTTAGGCAACATCACGCCTGCAACAGCGAAAAAGTTCCAACAGTTTCAGAATGACGCACGGCTACGCATAGTGGACACACAACATTAAACAAAACAAAAACGGACCTCCTACACACTACTCTCGACATATCGACAATTACAGACTTCATTAAACGTAGACACATTAAATTTGTTGACAGCCTGAAATACTGTACACTAAGTTATCCTTTTCAATAAATTCAATAACATTACATACTAATCCTTTACTGACACGAACAACAGTAAACTTCTGTCCGTCCTGTTTGTTAATCAGTGTCAATGTATGTTTCTCGGCTGTTGTGATCCGTCTGTGATGAAATTTTATATGGATTATCTCAATCCTGGGGAAGGACATAGGCTACTTTTTATCAACACACCACACAGGCGAAGTTTATATAAAACTGTAACCTGATTGACTAAATCACCCAGCGGTCAAGGCATAGCAGAAACCACTGAACTTAGCATCTTGAAATTCGCAGATAGGTTCTTTGCATAGCTTAAATGAGGATTAAGGAAGGAATTTGGACAATTCCACCCCAAGGGTTTCTCACTTAATATAATAGGGGTTCTAAGACTGTATGGAATCCGTCAGTTTTGAAGTTAGACATCTGAAATTTCAGACGTACGAGTAACTTATAGTTTAAAAAAATTAAATTATTTATTTAAAATGATCGGTCACGAAACTTGATGTGGCAGACCGAATTCCATGCGATCGAATCCGTGGGCAAAAGCTAGTCTATCTATAGTATAAAAATGTATTGCTAAGCGCAAAACTCGAGAACGGCTCGACCAATTCGGCTAATTTTTTTTTCCTTATTTTTTTTTAAACCCAAAGAAGGTTCTTATGGAGAGAAAAACGTAAAAAGGGCCAGGGAAATAATAAAAACATCACTTTTCTTGATCCTTTAATAAATAATAACAGTTCAGTGAGGAGGTCTATTGTAGAACAATTACAAATTTTGTTTCATCAACACAATCAATTGAATACATAATGTAAAACTGCACTGGATCTTATGCGATCCGGTAATCATAAAGTTGTAATCAGAGCTGGTAAAACTTCTGTAGGAGAACAAAAGATGTTTCAATGCACCAACAATCGATAAAGTTGCCATTGCAATGGTTGGAGAAAATTCGGAAGCCCTTCGTTTTAGGGAAATAGGGCAGAGCAACGTCTGCCGGGACAGCTAGTTAAGAAATAAGATCGTTAACCACTCATACTATTTCGTTAACCCAGAAAACTGCTTCCATCCTGAAACTGTTGAAAGAATGTAAGGAACTGCCAAGTGGTGAAATAAGAACCGGGTCTCTTTCGGAAAACGCATGCACATTACTTAAATGAAATAACTTTATATGTTTTAGAAAATTTCCTTGACTTAAACACAAGTGCTCAAATCCAGAGGGTGGAATCACTTTGGGCTTCAGTCAAACGAAGATACAAAAAAGAATTTGGAACGAATAGAAATATGTTGGATTCATATGGAGGAGAAGGTACTTGAAAGAATGTTTGTTTACTAAGATTATAGAAAGCATTGCTGATTTTTATCAACAAATTTAATTGCAATTGTTTTGTTTTGAGCTCCTTTATAAATATACACACGTTTTGTTATGATTATTTTATTCAATAGCATAAATAGCAGATATCTAAAAAATAATCTGCATTCGTTTTCCGAAACAGACCCGAAGAACCAAAGAGACTATTTAGAATCCTATCTAATTGAATTTATGTTTCGAGCAAAGTAAAAACATAAGCAATATTTTAATGGAATGTTAAATATTATAACAATAAATAGGCCTTTAGATAATAAATCAATGATATCTACATGTGTGATGTCCATATGATATTTCATTCATATAGTCACCTATAAGGTACATGACCTACATAAGTAGACGATACGCACTGATTTTGACTGAACCTTGAAACAGTTTTTTCACTCTCCTGAAAAGTGGTATTTTAAACTTTCGATACTTTGCATTTGTATCGACGATATTAGATTTACAGCTCAGTTTACTCGATACGGATTACGTCTTGTCTGACTAAAAAAATATATATTTAAATTATTTTGGTGAGAATATTTGTGTCTAGGAAATAGCATGAAAGGTCTTGAGAGGTTAACTAGGACATACGGAAGAAGTAGGTTATTTTTTCTAGAAAGGAGAGAGAGGGCAAGTGCACAAAAAAACATCATGTGGCGTTCTAATAGTTGTTTACTATTTTCAAACAGGTTTCAAGATTTAAAAAAAATCTTGTCTTCAAGGATTTCGAATTTTTTTTTTTAACGACTAATAGTCATATTCACAGAATGATACTGGATTATACGGTAATATGAGCTCAAACATTTTTTATGCTTCCACAGACCTTGTAAAAATGTGGTCGCTTTAGCATCCTTCCTATCGCCAATAGCCACAAATCTATATTTCCCTTCTAGCTGTCTGTCTTGATTATTTTTATCTTCATTTTATTTAGTCCGGATGTTATTCCGTTCATTTTTTTAAATAAGATTCCCGTTGACTTTCTCCTACTACCATAACATGTTGTTTGGGCGATTTATTATTTAATTTCCAGCTGGTACAAAAACATGTGTTTTTGGCTCAAATAATTAGGACTAAAGTAATTCATTTCACCCTGTCCGTTACAAACTAGGTCAAAAGTAGAAAAGAATCCCTAGGGAATTAGCAACAAAGATGACAACTTAATTTGCTAAAAAATTGTAGTCCAACGTGTAGAAGAGGTCATGATTAGGTTGGTGCGTCTGTCAACGTGTTCCGTTAAGTTCAGTTATTTTGGTTATGACTGAAGCTACATTGCTTATTTCTTATTTATTAAATTGTAAACATTCATTGAAAAATAAATAGTATATTAAAACTTAAGTAAAATATAGTTTGTCTTCTTACATTCCCTCTGGGGATAAATTCTTGTATGCACCTCGTAGGCTAAACTTATCCCTATTTTTCTCGCCATCGACTTGCGTTCGCTCGGGTACCATCCTATTGCTGAGGGAATAGTGATATTCTTTAGTCCCTGTAAAGGCCAGATGACGTAGTAACCTTATAAAAGATTATTAATTTTAATCATAAAAATTAAATCATTTTTTCGTAAAAGAAAGAATATTTTATTACTTATTTTTCACATTTTTATTTTTGATATAAAAATTTAAACGTTTATTTCATAGTTGTTTAGAATAATTTAATTTAAAAGGTAATATTATTTGTTTAGTGATAAGTGTAATATTTATAGGAAGGAATGTTGCATTTTGAATTTGAAGAAGATACTAATTTGCTGCCCACCTGCAATTAGTTTAAACTTCGTCTTCGATTCGACCAATTCGATCATCTCAACATCCTCGTTCGCCATAACGACGAAAATCCTCTATCGTCTCAACATCCAGCTCGTCCTGCCGAAAATCTACTATCTACTGGAATTTACTGCGACAGACAGATAAGAGTTTTTTTTTTGTTTATATCGGTTCAGCTACAAAACCAGATAAGCATTTATTATTTTGTAATAGATTTTATTTGAATATTCCTTTTTTATTTGTAATTAATGGAGTTAAATTTAGTATCGTAAGATTACATAATAATTGTTTTCTTTTGTTAGTAATTAGTTGTTTATAATTTAGTTAACACTAGTAACTTTTTTTTCTCATTATAAAAACGTTTAAATTGTTCTTTCCCATTATCAAAAGGATTATTTGTCTAATTTATTAAAGTTATTTATGTTTTTAATTTAATAAAAGGTTACAATCAAAATGAGATGCGATCTGGTATAATTTAATGAGAAATTTATTTTCCTTAACCATTTCGGAGTTCTCATCGAAGGGTCCAATAACTATTTCGAGGTTGCTCAAACAGTCCCTAGGTGCATAAATAAATATTTTTATTTAAGGCCTCGGTTTTTGCCCCGTTTTTGCCCCCCCCCCGCGTAGTAGAAAATTAGTTAAATTCCTGTAAAGTCTATTACTTTTTAATCAGTTATTTATTTTATTTTATTTTTTTTCTTTCTCTATTTCTATTATGTTTTGTCACTCATGATTACTTCATGATTTGTATCATTATGTGCCTCCTGGCCAGATGAATATTAAGTTTATTTTACTTGTTCTTTATTGTTATTCTAAAGGGACTTGGTCCCAGAATAAAGTTTGTTTTCTATTCTATTCTATTCTAGTATCTTGTCAATATCTTGTAATTAATTCTTGAGCTGAGTCATGATGATTGATTACGTTCCGGGCAACAAGCACTCTGAACCCTTATTAAACAGTATTCATACTATGAGATAATGACTGACCAATAAGCTGTTAATTGTCTTACAGACTCTGATTCCAGATTACTTCAGTTATCTTACGAAGGACTTTGCTTTACTACCAATTGATTACAAATTAGAGTCCAGTTCTCTGTCTCATACCAGAGTGGTTTTATCAGAGCATTGTACACCCTTGATTTGAAAAGCTTTAAAAGAGAGAATAAACCCCTTTTCCACTTAACCTTTTCTAATATTTCTCAGGTGGTCGGTATTACTAAAATCATTACAATGTCGAAGTTTTCGATGTATGACTGTGGTCTTTGTATTTTATTTGTTCTGATTTTATTCTTAGAATCTTAGTGACGCTCTCAGTACTAATTTAATTGCTTCTGAATACATTTTTAACACCCGTGGATGTCAGTACTGTATGCTTTATGCATTCGTGCACTTCGCCATTTTAATGTGGTTTTATTGTCAAGGGCCGTGTTGAACAGAATCGGCCGGGCTTTTTAAAAGTATTCCAATTTTTTAAACCAAAACTGTGCATTTAGAATCAATAGCAAACCCATAAAATCAATAGCAAACCCATAAAATCAATTCAGCTAACTCCTCTCGTATTTTCTGTCCTAGAGATCACTGCGATTGTTTAGTAAGGGGTTCTCATTTTGATCTCTATCTATCCGCATCCGTTTTATCAGATCAACCTTCCTCTTATGCCTGTTAGTGGCATAATTGGCTGCTAACGAACCATCTCATTCTATTAATATGATGGTTCTAAATTGGGTTCTTCACCTATCTTACACTAAAATCACCAATTGCTAATTTTATGTTACATTTCTGACCCTGATTCACATATTTTAAATCTTTTTTTTTTTACTCTTCTCCGAAATCGTCGTGAAGTGCTGATTTACATAAAAGTAAATCACTGTCTTGTGGAGCGTAGTGGCTCAGAGAGCACCGAGTAGCTATGCCGAATGTCTTGGTCAAAATTCTACTGCTGGCAAGACTTTTATTTTGTCTGTGAGTAGCCGCAGATGGATCATATAGGATCTAGGAACCTCGTGGGGCTCACCCAGCCTTTATAAAGTGGTTACCTAAAGTAGGGGGAAAATCTGGTGGTTGAGCGTGATGTTGGACAGATCACTTCCCTGCACAACCGTTGTCCTTGAAACAGCACAGTATCTTCATACAAACAATCGTTCATGGATCGTAGTAGTAAAGTTTTTTTATTATTTTATTTTAAGTTTTATTAACTACATACTAAAAATGAATGTACGAGCCTGGATCCTAAGATATCCTTTGAACCTTTGTAAATTTGTATAAAGAGTATTCTAAATAGCACTAATTTTATATTTCACATACATTTCAATATTGTATATTATATATCTAATATATTAATAAAAATATAATTGGTTGGGGAAAAAGAAATCTATTATTTTCGCGTGAAATTCAAAACTTTAAGATGTTTCAGATTGTCCGATTTGGATGAAATATGCACCGTTTTGTTTTATAATTTGTTGCCATTTTAAAGGTAGCTTCATAATGCCTCTTTCTAGAAGTTTTGGCCCTTATTGGCGAAAAACTCTAGTTATCGATTTTAAAAATCTTCACTTGATCCCAATTTCCTTTCACTCAGGAAGTTTTGCAATGCGAGAAAAAGGTGGTAATCGCTTGATGCCAGGTCCGGACTATATGGTGGATGCATTAAAACTTCCCAACCAAGCTCCCGGAGTTTTTGCTAAGTCATTACAGACGGTGTGGCCTTGCGTTGTCCTGATGGAAATCAAACCCTCTTCAGTTGGCCAATTCTGGTTAATCGCTAACAGTTGTTGACAGTAGAGATATGATTTAGTGTTTGGCCATACGGAAGCAACTCATAATAAATGATCCCTTTCAAGTCCCACCAAATACACAGTAGAACCTTCCTGGCCGTTACTCCTGGTTTGGCCACCTTTTGAGCTGCTTTACCAGGCTTTGGCATCGATCGTTTTCGCCCAATATTGTCGTATGTGGCCCATTTCTCATCCCTACTCACCATCCGTTTAAGAAATGGGTTGATTTCATTCCGTATCGCCAAGGCTTCGCAGATGGAAATTCGATCTATCGTGTTTTTTTATGTTAATTGGCGTGGCACCCAGACATCGAGCTTCTTTTTGAATCCAGCTCTGCGCAAATGGTTTAAAACTGTTTTATGGTCGATCTTTAGCTCCTGGGCGATGCTGCGACTACTAACATACCGCTCAATTTCGATTATTTCTGTGATTTTATTTTTGACGACGCGCATCTTCGCCTATGCGAGGTGCATCTTTAACATAAAAAATGCCTGAACTGAATCGACGAAACCAAAATTGCACGTAGTTAGCTGTTACAGTATCGGCACCATAAACACCATTTACAATTTCAGCGCCTGGCTTGCATTTTCGCCTATATCAAAGATAAACTGTAAAATGTACCGAATTTTCTCTTAGTCGACTTCCATTGTTAACACCCTGTAACTCAAAACTGAATGGAACAAACAAAAAACAGCCAAAGATTTTTTTCAGTGTGAAATGTCATGAAATGACCTTGACAACCAGCATAAACTTGCAATTGTTTGATCGATACTTTACGAGATATCGATCACTACAGCCATCTAACGAGAAAATAATGGATTTCTTTTTCCCCAACCTATTATATTCAATACATTAATAAACGATTATTAATTGAGATGCAGAAGGCTCAAGTTTATCTTGAAGATGCCTCATCTCTATGAAAGTGTGCGCTTGGACACTTGAGGAAGTTGGATAGGAATATGGAAGTAGTGGAGTGAATTAGAAACGACTGCATATTTTAGAATACAAATGTTTGTCTCTGTTTAATGTACATTTATTTCATGTACCTCCACCAAACTAGCGATTTTGATTTTAAACATTACTGTATATATTACCGGATATTACGATTAACGTTCTTATAATATAATATCCTGGCCTAATAATTAATTATATTATATGGATAAACATGTCTAGAGGTCGATAGATGAGGTAAAAGGAAAAATAAAATGAAAAAAAATATAAATGCCATGGACAATTTTGTAACTATTAACTGGAAGACATTAATGACGTAGGAGAAGTTAGAGGATTGCTAATTGAGACAAAAAATTTAAATTGGTTTTATAATTGGGCTGGAAAAAATTAGGCGTGCAAATAATGGAAGTTTATACGTAAAAAAAAATGATCTGCAATTCATAGGTAACTGATTGAAGTGTGGAGAAATAATAGTCCTAGATAATCACATACTACCTCCGTAGCCCAGTTGTCAATAAAGAGATTATAATGCTGTGCTGAAGAGGAAGTCCAAATGATTCAGGATTATGCTTCTCCTAAAACGAAAAAACAACTTTGAATTCTTCTTGGGCAATGATATTTGTGCTAACCTAACAATAGCCTGAGGTTGTAAAGCTAAAGCGAATTGAAATTTTCTGGAATGTGTTAGTTGAATCTTTCCATAATGAATATATTTTCCAAGAAATGTAAGATTTGGTGTTGGCCGAATGAAATAACAAACAATGAGATCAGAACAATTATAATCGATCTATAGTTTAAACAAATAGTTTTCAAAAGTTTTATTTGTCCAGAAAAAAATTGTTTCCGCTTCTGTAGGAAACAATAGAAAATCGAACTTGATAAAACTGATATAGGAACATCTAAGTATCATC
This sequence comes from Troilus luridus, assembly GCA_964056705.1. Lineage (NCBI taxonomy): Eukaryota > Metazoa > Arthropoda > Insecta > Hemiptera > Pentatomidae > Troilus > Troilus luridus. The sequence continues at coordinate 180,334,189 of OZ057412.1, forward strand.
TCTAAAAATTTCATCACGATTTTCTCAAATATTTACCAGTAAAAATAGCCAATCTTTAGCTTACATTTTTTTTTTTTTTAATGAAGAGGAATGGTGGAAACTTCTTCAGCGGAGAGGACAATGACGTTCTGCACTGGAGAAGACATGAGGTAATCTTGGAATGAGAATCCTTAGAGGAGAGGTCTTTTCGGTTCCAAGATAATATCGCAACAACGGTCAGATTGTGGGTACGGTTTTTAGCGGGGCAACTTTTCTAGTGAGATAATGATTGATAATAATCATACAGAAGGGAAGATCATGGTTGTCAGTGGCGATGTACACAGGAAAGGATAGCATGATTTTAACTGACACAGGCAGCACTTCGTAAAATATTTCCACCAAGCCATTCACGTTACAATATTTGCGCGAACATCCTCAATAGTACCTTGAACTTGATGAAATTATCAACGATAATAAATAATAAATTATAATCGGATCAAAACCGGGATCGGGGACCGAAATCATGGAAAATGTGTATGAGGGTTCGTTGATGGTACTAGTGTGCTCTCCAGCGAAGGTAAGCTACAACACATTTATTCCAAATTTCGTGTTCCCGGACGCTGCTATCACATATATGTTGGAAACAGGGTCGTTCTAAAATAGAGGAAAGGATAAAAAGTCTGTGGAGACAAGAGAGAGGATAAGAATGAGTGACTACCGGGTTCGGCTGGTCCAGACAATTACTGACCCAACAAACAGTGTGGTGCATTGTTACGGATCATCATATTGGTAATGCGAATCATATGTGCGCTTAAAAGCCTGCATTGTTGGAATACTATGGGCCACACGGTAGAGATTGCATTGAACTGTGAGCTGTATATCAGCGCGCGGTATAGGATAGATATTCAGATTTATATTTAATGAAATATAGTTGGCTTACCGCAATTAATTCATCCACAAAATTCGCGATGATTTACCCTATCGAGGATATAATACCAAGGGAAGTATCGGAAGTTTTTCTGCATTTTTTCCCTACTTTTGGTGTGTCCGATGAGGTCGTTTAAGGTCATGGGAGGAATTTGACAACGCACTTACTAGGTAGATTAATAGTATTTTAGGAATCTCATGGCCATTGAATACCCTCATCGTGTTAAAGGCAGGGTCGAGGTCGAGCGTCTGGATAATTAATATAAGGGGAAAACTTTAGGCTACTCAAGATAGGGAAGAATCTGCAAACTAACGACACCATGCCAGTGATCACTGTATCTATATACGAAGACAAACAGAATTTTCTACGGTAGAGATCGTGTTCGGACAGACACTGCGTGTCAAGGGAGACTTGATCACGATTAACTTTGAGGAATTGCGATCCAAACTCTATCTATCGGATATAGACCGGCAGACAACATGACGGAGGGTATGGTAGAAATTGATTAGGGGAAAAACCTCCAGAGCAGACAAGACTAATGATAGAGCGGGCGTTTATACAAAAAGGACCGCTACCGTTGTAGACTGTTGTTTTTCGTCGGTTACGAACATCTCTAAATAAAACAGCCGCACGGTACAAGGGACCTTAGAAAATTATAACTGCCAGAGTACACGATTTGTATACTATCTGGGATGTAAATGATCCATATCAAGGCCGTACAGTCCATTTCAAGAAGTTGGTGTTCCTCAAAATATGCCAAGCTCCATCCGGGTGCTGCGCCTCAGTTGCTATTAGGTTGTTCTTTGTTTTGTTTTGTTTTTGTTTTTTTATTATGTACATTTCTTTAGGAGTTCCACCAGAAGAAGAGGACTTATGTGCTTGTAAATAGATTTTTAGGCTAAGTAGTATGTAGGATTAACTTAGTAGTTATGGCTTTGTTTACATGTCTATTTTATATATATGAAGACTACAGGGAAGAAACGACGTAACTCGATTTTTTTTTCTAAATTGGTATATTATATTGGTTTCCGATAAATTTAGATCTTGATAGTGTGTCCGGCAGAATAATAATGTCCGTAAATAGAAAAATCAAGTTCAACCGAACGGTGCCTGTGGAACATCAAGGTAAGGTGGCTTCCCCTAGTTGGTCTTCGAGCCCCTCAAACATCCTCTTCATTTTCAGATTGATAGGACCAGCAATCTGATAGACTTCAATAAAAATAATGATACAGGTCCCGGCTGAATATCGCTGACCTGAATATTTAGGAAAAATTGTGTTACCTCGTTTTACCCATAGTCTTCATATACCAGAGGTGTGTTGTTACTATGCCCAAAATCCCATTTTTATGAACTTCAGTTATATATATATATTATAGTATAATATAGAAAGATCATCTGCCTATTTAACGTGTATCGTACTACTTACAAGACTGACTCTTCTCTAATGGTTCTACATTACTGCTATCTTATATTCGCTTCCTATACAATATATAAAGTATATCTCAATATGAGTAAATTAATACTAACTGTAATTAGGTATATTACTTTATTTGTTAGTTCATACTTGTTTTAAATTAAAAGTTTAGGAAGCTATAAAATCTTCGAATGAGTGTAGATTCCAAGACTGGCTTAGACAAGGCCCAAGAAATTTTTATGAAGCCTCAATTGGAAATGATCTGTACATGGTTTCTAATCACTTTATCCATAAAATATTCCTTTCAAATATTTTACAGAGAAAAGTATACATTATTTATAAATATATTTTGTAATAAACAGTATAATAGATAAAGATGCAGACACTTACTGATAACTATTAATGTATAAACGTAAATTTAAAAAAAAAAACCGTACCTCTACAACCCAAGATTGGGTTCAGTACTAGTTACAGGTTATACTGTCAATAAACCAATGGAGGTGATTTGACCGAGATCACGCACAACCGCCAGGTTTTCTCCCAATTAAGGTTACCCTGTTTATTGAGGCTGGGTGAGCTTCAGGAGTGTCTGAGGATCCCACATGGCCCATCCGTGCATATTAATAGATTAATAATTTATATGCCATAATTTAGATTTCAACCCAGAACTAATCCGCTACCATAAAAATAAATACATAGTTTGCAAAAAATAAATTTGCAATTCAAATACCTAAAAATACTTTCATCTCCTTTCTTTCCTATACTTAAAAACGTATACGAGTAAAATTTTTAAATTATGCTCTTTCATCACTTAATTACAGAAGACTCATATACATGACTATAAAAAGACCTGTTACGTAAAACTTACGGAGTAGAGCTTTGGGGCTCCACCAACCCATCAAATTTCTTTCGTGTCCAATCCTAACTATCAGGAATCCTTCGTTAAATCCTTAATGGTCCTTACTTCGATACGAATAAAGTAGTCCATAATGACCTCAATGTCCCATTTGTTGCCGATTTAGCCCGAGCCCGATACCAGTCTTTTCATGACAAACTTTATTCCCACTGAAACCCACTAGCTTCACACATAGCTAATTCTTCAATTCCCAATAAACCTCTGAGACTTGAAAAGAAGATTGCCCTGTTTGTTGTTTGAGTACTACCACTGTAAAAATAAAAACTTGGTTGATAACCCGATACGATTTGTTTTGAGCCAACGTTTTGGTTCAGGATGGCCAAATCAATTTGTGTGATTTTTAAACTTTTAGGGCATTAAACCCATAACGAAGAATCTCAAATGTCTTGATTTGATTTTTCATTTTTCAATAATAAAAGATAATTATAATTTATTATTATTAATTGTTATTTTTATGGTAATTATTTTCAAATATTTTTGTTTTGAAGAGAAATGAGAGATTTGCACTGGCCGGGATTCAAACCCTGTTCGTCTGCATCTCCGTTGCAGTGCTCTAAGCCACTTAGCTACCAAACCACTAGGTCGTATCCAGGTCTGACAAATCCGTTCGCTTCACCGATCCTATATCCCCGTGTTTTCCCAATTTTTGAGATGTATACATAAATAAAAGTTAATGTATAAATAAAAGTTAATGTGTTAATAAAAGTTAATACGTTTTGACGTGAATACTTCTCTAAAATTGCTTCAATAGTGGGAGACAATTCAATAAAATGAATGATAACAAAATTTGGGGATACAGTTTAGTGTTGCAGCTAAATATCTACATATCATCTCCATCCAAAATCCAAAAATACCACTGGATAGCTAAAGGATCAAAGAATCCATTGCGATAAGTGAGGACTGTGAAGCATCGCGCGCCTTGGATGGAGGAAACACCGCCATTTTGAGATCATTTTACTGCGTATCGATATTTCCATTCAGTATAACTTTTGACTCGGAGAAGCTACGACATTCGTTTAGGTTTCAATCGTCAAAATCTATCGATTGCATATGAAGCATTAATGTAAAATAGTGACAGTGAATTTAATAAGGTATTAGAATAAAAAAAAAAAAATTAAAAGTATATAATGTCGGCCTATAGGCGTCGAAAAACCAAATTCATATACAGATGCCGTTTACGATTGGAAAGGGCTTCTCAAGAGCGATCGAATGGCAACAATAAAACACCACATGACCGAGCAAACAGACCTATAATTAATAAAGTTATATTGTAACACAGTAATTATGTGTTTACTTGATTTACATATGTCATACATAAACAATAATATTTTATATAAAAAATATTACCCGTTACCCATTTTTATTCTTTTTAAATAACAGAGTAAAAATTATTAATGAATGATTGATCGGGAGTACGCCAAAGTTAACCCCAATATTCCCGATTTAAAATTCTCACCTTGACTCGTTTTGTCTAATTACACCTCAATTATGTCATATTGCTTTAGATATACGAAGGTGATCAAGGTGTGGTATCTTTATGTTAATGTTATCGTATGTAGATCATTATGTTAATGTTAATTATGGAAATTATATCAAAGGGCTATTGACGCAGTGTTGTTATGCGTATGGGCGTGACAAGGAAAATTATTACCATAATTAGTCTAAGAAAAAACTAGGGGGGGGAGTGGAGTGGCTAGTGGCGGAGCACTGAGTTGCCGTACCGATGGTTCTTGGTTTTAATCCCGCTGCTGGCAGACTTATTTAATCTGCTAGCGGCCGGAATTGATCGTATGGGATCTAGGACCCTGCCAGGGGTCACCCAGCCTCTACAAAGTAGGTACGGAAAGTAGGGAGAAAATATGGCGGTTGAGCGTGATCTAGGACAAATCACCTCCCTGCAAAACTGTTGTCCCAGATACAGTGCTACAACGTACTGAACCCAATACCCTCCATGAGTTGTAGTGGTACAGATTTTTTTTTTTTACACAGTAAAACCCTTCGATATTCCTGATTACAAATGTGGTTTACTTCTGACTAGTATAGTTAAATGCAATGGATATTTCTCTGTTAGAGCGGCGTCACTGATAAGATGGCTGAATCTTACATTCCGATGCTAACAAAATGTTTTCGACGTAACACAACGTCTCCAACGTGTTACATTTGTATTTTAAAACTACAATTTCATTTAAATAATAATATTTTATTAATAATAATATATAATGTTTCAGATACCATTTACATTATATCTACATGCTAATTTATGCTATATCTAATATTTCCTTAAATAAGTCCTTCTGTTAGTACCTTAATTACTTAAATTGAATTAGATAGGATCCTAAATGGTCTCTATTGGTTCCTATTTATTTTGCCACTTGGCATTTCCATACATTCTTTCATTAGTTTGAATATACACATTATATTCTGGATTAACGATCTTATATCTTAACGTACAAAAGATTTTATAAATGAAAAACAACAAAGATGGCTATCAGAAAACGTACACAAACTCTAACAAACCTATAGTCACATATTGAACGATTTTATTTCTTTGTGCAAAAATTAAGTAATAACATGATAAATTTAATGAATGAAAACCAGAAAAGATGGCGGTAAACACGCTACATAGACAAAAATAACTAAGGCCAAAAGGTTACATCATTGCTATATCCTCTACTGTCACATGTAGTGGCACCGCTCTAACAGAGAAGTACCATGCAATTGATGTTTATATAACCTATAAAGATTGTGTTATCATTTGGTAAGGCTCACTGCAATTGCTGAAAAGTAAATGAAGAACGATTTGTTTCGAATTGTGAATGAGACATTTCTTCTTCTTGTTCCTCCGTGCCACAGTACTTCTCGGAATGTCAAGAACTTCCGTAATTTTGTCTGTCTGTCTTCTCTGTTGCCTCCTGCTTCCCTCCATATAGGAATAACTAGGATGGGTATTGATTCCCACGCTGTCTATTCATCGCGTTTTATGCTTACATGAAAATTCATCTGTCAGTGATGCAGTCTTTTTGACTAGCATTTTTTTTTTTAGAGTTTTACCAATAACAAGATTTTATCTATAATTAATAAATATCTGTGTACAGCTTTTTTTTAGGATAAAACCTCGTTTATTTCAATAATAACAGCTTCTATAATTTCAGTTTATATGTCATTAACAGTGTCCCTGAATTATTGGTACTAATTCATAGCAATTATCTAGAGACAAGTTTCGTTTTTCGAAATATATAATTTTTTTCCCTTGTGTTCTACTAAAAATCTTGAATTAGTTTTGATACAAGCCAACCGGTTTGATATTGTGGTTCCATCGGTTTGACCATCATCGTTGAATTTAATATGATTCAACATAAAATAAAGTATTGAGCATAAACTACATACCCTAAAGAAAGGTTAAGTAACAATTTGTGTATATACTTGAAGCTGTATATATGTTTAAATATGTAAGTAAATATTTTCATTGAGGTATTTGTGCCCAAATAAAATATGCCCCATCTTCTTATCACTAGTATTTATGGTAATGACCTTCTGAGCTTTATTTCTATAAATTGATCGACCCTTTGTGTTTGAAACATTGATTTTTGTTATCACTATTGACAAGTTTATTAAATCTTTTTACCAGTCTCCAACATACATCATATATATATTTATACATCAATTATTATTTATTGTTTATTTGTTATGTACTAGCTATAGCGAGGAGAAAGCTCCTATAATCTTATTTCTTGAGTAGACAGTGCTAAGGCAGTCTGGTTTCTGTTCGATTAAGAATATTTTAATAATGAGAGAGATTTAATATTATACACGAATATATTATACTTTAAGTATTGAAGACTTAGTCTTCTATTATTATTTTAAGGAATGTTCTGGAATACACGAAAGATTAGAGAATGTGAAATGGTTAAGCTAAAAAAATCCATTATTTTTGCCGACCTCCAAATTAAAATCCATTGAAAAGAGTTAGTTCCACGTTTTTTTACCAATCGCTACAATGCGAAAACAGAAAAAAACAAAGGTTATGTGAATCTTATTAGAAAAAATTGTTATTGCACATTTCGACATACATTATCTTTTTTGTGAAACGCCATCAATTGTAACTCTTCAAGGACAATGGATAATTGTAACATAATGAGAAGAATCATGGTAAATTGTTATTTGTTTTTAATGCCACCTGGAAATTAGCCTGTATTTACCTGGAGTTTTGCTGTAAAATAGTATTTATTTATTTTTTAATGAAATTTAATGTTCTTCTTACTTATACTATAACAAACAAGGTTAAGATTGGTTCCGTAGGTTCCCAACGAATAAATTCCACCCCACCCCGCCCAGATTCAATCCGGCACCTCAGCATTTTCGAGGTTGCTAAGGAGGTGCCTGAGGTACTTCTCTCACAGAGAATCAATCACATAGTTATAGTATGGAGCCATAAGTTCCTACGGTTTTCGTTAATAGTGCGAATTCGTTTTCAAATATCTCCAGTTCTTTTTTCCGTATCTTACTGTAATGATATTCGTAAAAGGTTTGCTCTTCCAAAATGTTATGATTGGTTTCATTGGCATTAGTTTTGTCTGTCCTACAGCGTGGTAAACATACCAAATCATAAAGTGCATTTTCGCCCTATTTTTATCTTATATTTAATAAAAGGTAAGATACCTTCGAAGACCCACAGAAACTTATGTAAGGTACACGGGTACGATGTCTTAACAGAACGTACTCCTCAAAGATGGTTTGCCAGTTTGCCGGAGTTTCATTCCGGAGATCACAGTCTCAAAGTTCTACCTTGTATTGGTCTGTCCATCGACGTTTTTTGGATTGATATCAAGGCTTTATTCGAACAAGAACGTTCGCTACAGGTACGAGAATTGCAGACACTGGAAATAGGTTTTGGAACCGTTCAAAGGCGTTCAACCTGGCAAATCTAATATCAATCTTCAACCCTCTTCTGAACCGGCACGAAAGGGATCCATTTCTCAAACCAATAGTGATAATACAACAATGTAGTGCGCAGGAGTTCTTGGATAACTAGTGACAAGACGTCAAATAGTTATCGAAGTCGATATAATAGCTATATAATAAACAATTTATGAAATACCGATTAAAATAAATAACTAATGACTAACAGCTATATAAGTTCGGAATATGGAAAGTTTATAAAAGTAATTATAGTAATGTAATATTCATGGTGATCGTTAATTGTCATTTTATGTAATAGTTAATTATATTTAACACGCATTATAGTAATGATAAATGTAATGTAAAAAATACAGAGAAAAAAGTTTAAGGTTATCTTTAAAACACTGTTTTATTATAATTTAATTAATATTTTTTAACCAATACGCTTATTCATAAATTAAATCAGTATTTTATGGCAAAAGTTTTACATCATAATTAATTGTTATATTTAAATATTAGGAATTAAAAACCATCAACTAAACAATTGCTACTGAGTGCTTAACTCGAAAAATGCCAATTTTTGAGTTATTTCATTCTTCCGTTGAAGAAGCGATATGTCAATAAATGATTAAAAGACTACCAAATCAGAAGGTGAATTATATAAAAAGTGATATTTTTTCCCGAAAAGTGTACTTTGCGGAGTCAAAAAGTAAAAAAAAATGTCTAATCACACTAGTGATTATTAAGCCTTGAAGAAGAATTATTGAAATTAATTTGACCTCCATCTGGACCATTTTCCCCTCCATATAATTTATACGGAAACCAATGATCATTTATTTATTTACTAGCTTTAGACCGCTGCTTCGCTCTCGTGGTATTTGGCTTGCCACGTACAGCTTCGTGACAGGTCATTTTAAATAAATAATTTAATTTTTTTTAACTATGAGATAATCGTACATACAAAATTTCCGATGTTTAACTTCAAAACTACCGGATTCCATACAATTTTTGTACCCCTATTATATAAAGGGGGAAACCCTTGGGGATGGAATTATCCAAATTCCTTTCTTGGTGCGCATTTAAGTTATACAAAGAACCTACCTGCGAATTTCAAGAGGGTAAGTTCAGTGGTTTCTGCTGCGCGTTGACCGCTGGGTGTGTTAGTCAATCAGGTTACAGTGTTATATAAACTTCGCCTGTGTGGTGTGGTGTGATAATGAAACGTAGCCTATGTCCTTCCCTAGGCTTGAGATTATCGATATCAAATTCCATCACAAAAGGATCAGCACAGCCGTGAAACATACATTGACACTGATTAACAAACGGGACGGACAGAAGTTACTTTCGTTTACTGTTTTTCGTGTCAGTAAGGGATTAGTATGTAATGTTATTGAATTTATTGCAAAGAATTACTTAGTATAACGGTTTCACTTGTCGTACGGCAGCAGGGAGAAATTAAATCTGAAAGGATTAGAATAATCTACATATGTTAGTAATTTTTCGATGTGCTTTTAGTTTTGGCGGTCCTACTTACCTACTGGAATATACTCCTGTTATTTATGATACTTGATTTGTTTCGTTTAGCGAAAAAATGTAGAGTTTTGGAGTAAGAAACACGTGAGCAAGCTACTCAGAGGGCAGAATTTCATCCGACTTACATGATATTTATCGTTATATTATGACCAAATTACACAAAATCATTATAAATTGTAGCCTATGTGTTATTCTGATGTATAACCTATAAAACTGTAGAGAACCATCCAAATCCGTTGAGTAATTTTTGTGTGAAAGAGTAACAAACATACATACATCCATCCTCACAAACTTTCGCATTTATAATACTAGTAGGATTAATAAAATTATTGGATGAAATATGGTGGATGTTCCGTTTAGAAAGATTAGCCTCCCTAGTGACAAACAAGAGAATGATGGAATGCGGAGTGCGAAGAACCAATAAGGAATAGATCTAAGGTATGGAAGGACTGAAACCAAAACAATACAGCAGAAAGATGACAGAAATGTGCTTTGGAAAGAAAAATAACCCATGGAGTGCTAAGAAGAAAGAGAAGAGAATTCTTCAACAAACATATAGAAGAGATGGAAGAAAATTTCAGAAAGAACGACGCAAGACTATTCTACAAAGACTTCAAACAAAGAATAAAAGGGTAATGTCTTAGGCGAATATTTTGAAAAACTAGTCATCTGTGAGAAGCCCAAAGAAAGACTGGCAACAAAAAAAAAAATACCACCGAAAAAATAGATCCACCGGATGATGAAGAATAGACGATATACCAGCACTAAAGAACAACAAAGCATTAGGGGAAGATAGGGTAATAGTGTAGTTGTGGAAATTAACAGGAGATGATTTCAGGAAAAGAATCACAGAACTGATAATGGATATTTGGAAGAAAAAAATCCCAACAAAATGGGAAACCGCTCTAATACATCCCCTGCTTAAAAAAGGATCAAAAACGGATACCAACAACTACAGAGGAGTATCCCTGCTATCTGTCAGTTAAAAGATTTTCTCAAACGAGCTACTTAACAGGCAATACACACAAATAGATTCACAAATAGGAGAATATCAAGGAGGCTTCCGGAAAAGTAGATCATGTCAAGAGCAAATTCCGAGGCTAAAACTGTTAATAAATTACTACAAATAAAAAGCAAAGAAAAACCTCTACATCTCTTTTGTTGACTTCAAAATAGAATATGACTCGGTAGACAGAAAAACGCTGCTGGAAGTGTTGGAGGAGTATGCAGTGGACGGGAAGGCAAGAAGACTGATAGAACTGACAGACGGATACGGAATCACGGGTCAAGTTTCAGGGATCCATCAGTAAATCCTTCCAAATAAGAACAGGACTCAGACAAGGGGATACCTCTCCCCGGTACTGGTTAACGTAGATCTAGGCAAAACCATGAAGGAAATGTGGAAGAGGAACGATGCTGGTGCAACGATAGGGACTAAAAACGTCCGCTTCAAAGTAAAAGGGCTGGCTTATGAGGACAGATCGGCCTTAATGGCGGAGACGGAAAGCGAAGCAATAGAGCAGTGGAACACTTTAAAGGAAACAGCTGAAAAGGGGGGTTTACAGATATCTTTTGAGAAAATAGAATTAATGATAACAGATAGAAACTTTCAAAAGAAAACAAAGTAGAGACAAAGTACGAAAGAATTAAAGTAACAAATAAATTCAAGTACCTGGGAGAAATTATAAGTTTTCATGTTTCAGAGAAGGAAAGCATAAAAGAGAAAATAACTACATTGGAAAGTTTCGCAACAAGCAATTTATATGATAAAAGGAGCCTGTCAACAAACGCGAAGATAATATACTACAATACGGTCGTCAAATCGATGATACTGTAAGGAATGGAAACCGCTTCCCTCCCCAGTCTAACGAAAATGTTAGGGATAGAAAGAAGAATACTAAGAAGAATTTACGGCCCAAAGAAAACACAGGAAGGCTATAGCTTGAGACCTAATAAGGAAATACACAAAGAAGTAAATGATTTGGAAACGGACATAAGAATAAGAAGATTAAGGTTCTACGGACATATGGTGAGGCTGCACCCAAAGAGATTAATTAGAGGAATCTTCTATAAAATGAGAGGATACAAGAGTGCTGGGGAGGGGGGGCGGTACGTCAAACAGATGAAGAAAGAATCTGGGAGACTGAAAATAACAGACCAAGACAGTTTCGATAGGGATGACTATGGGAAAAGACTAAAAGAAATTAAGGTCCTTATGGGAAAGAGAGATGCGAGAAAAGGAATAGCGTGGACCGAGGAAAGAACAATCGGAAAGAATGAGTAAAAGGTGGGAAGAAAGAAGAAGGAGAGAAGGGGTATGAAAAGAAGTGAAAATAATGAATGATATTCGCGTGGTCTCTAAGACCGTTCCGTGAAAAAAATAAATATCGTGTTAAGTTTATAGTGGTTACTCCACTTTTACTAATTTAATGGTTATCCTAAGAGGGAATTGGGTTGAGATCACACTCAATAGTCAGGTTAATACCTGGATAAGGAGAGCCAGCTAATTGAGGTTGGTGATTCTTAGATCGGAGGGTCGAACCTATGTGATATGGTGAATAGCGTCGATACCCCAATGAGAGAATGAATTAATAATTTATCTGTCATGGGATGTAGCACTCTTGAGAATATTACCAAAAACTGTACCACTACAATCAGTACGTGGTAGAAATTGTTTCTTGGACAACGGTTTACAGGGAGTTGATTTGAATTAGATCACGCTCAACCGCCAGATTTTTCCTCCTATTTTGGGTACCACTTTATGGAGGCTTGGTCACAAAGCCTGGATCCTTGGCTAGGTGAGCCCGAGAAGGGTCTTAGATCCCATAGGTTCCATCTCCGGCTGCGAACAGATTACATATTAGTCTGCCTGGAGCGAGATTCGAACCTCCGGAACGGGAACTCAGTGCTCTAACACTGAGCTACTCCGCACCCGGTTTTCTTTGTAGTTAATTTATATAAAATATTTTTCTATGACTGTTGTTCATTGATCTAGATATATCCAAAATATTCACAATACAAATATGATCAGCTAATCATTTTAGAATTTAACTACATATTTTGCATTTAAAAATATTTTGTGATTTATAAAACATTTCCTAATCATCTTCAATATAAATTTACTTAATAATTAGCGTAAAATGTGGTGAGATAATTTTTTTTAAGACTGAAATAAATACATTTATTATTATTAGTAGGTATAAGTGTTTCATGCTCAAGGGCGTACAAATAATACATTTTTGGGCCATGATGCAATATAAAGATGTTCCTAAAGACTAAGAAGATGTCAACAGGTTTTTAAAAAAAAAAATTTTAATTGTATTTATTTCATGGTACGATTATTAAAGTTAATTAGTTGATTACGACAAATACCTTAATACCTTAGGTAAATAATGACACTTTCCCTGTATTTTGATTATAAAATAAAAATTAATAAAAAGAAAAAACTCAAGTAGAACAATTGGAGAATTCTACCAAGACGTCGATTTGAATATTTCAGGGGTGAAGCTCCGAGGGGAATAGAAAATACGGACTGGTGTCAAGATGAAATTTGGCGGATCGATTTTACTGAGATTATGCTCAACCGTCAGGTTCGTTTTCCTCAATTAAGTGCACTCACATGATAGAGGATGGGTGACTCCCTGGAGGGTTTGCAGATCCCACAGGGTTCATCTATGGCTTTTAACAGAATAAATCATTTATCTGTCAAAGCCGGAATGCGAACCCGGGATCTTCAACACAGGATGGGACTACTGGAGAATTTAGGAGATTACTCAATGCAGAATTTAAAATCATGCACCCGGTTAATAATATTGAATCAATAGCGTAAGTTAATGTGCCGACTGGTAAACATCTGAGGGCTAGATCGATGCATAGGATTGCGTTAAGAATGATCTGGCGAATTTGGGTTTGGGTAGCGGCCCGTGGACAGCGAGCAAAGATTGGTGGTCTCTGCATCAAGCCTTCGGGTTCGCCAAACCTTATCATTATTATCCTATAATATTTAAAACCATAGTTCATCCATTATACAGAGAAGCCGTGAGAAAATCGTATGTTGCTAAGGCGACGATATTAAGGACCAAACATAATAATTATACTTATAATAATAATTTAACCACCTTTTATTGAACATTTGGCACATTCGTACAAAAAAACAAAACAACAACTGTAAGATGAATTAATTACATAACACTTCCATTTTTACAAAACACCAGTGGACTTCAAAACAAGGCCACTGGAATAACTCGAAACAATTAATTTCGTAAAAACCTTGATATTAACGTTCCTAAAACGTTGTTATTCCTCGTCAGATGTCCTCCATTGATTGTGTATATATTAGAATCATATTGTTACGGTCAGAGCGGAAAGTAGGACCGGCTTCTGATCTGCCTAGAGCGGATTAGGCAAACAATGGGATTAAGCGGAAGGGATTATAGAATGGCGTAGAACCTTCTAGATCGGTCTAGGTGGTCCTCGTCCGTGTTCCGAGTAATGCCCCACCACGACCTACCTTGCCTATATAAAAAGGACAGCGTTTTCGGCCGCGGCAGTAGTAATAAGACGAGTCTGTAATAAGCCAGTGAGTAGCAGTCGTTAACTAGTGGCAGTGTGTGTGAGTTAGTTAGTATTAGTATCAGTCTGTAATAAGTGCTTAGTGAGCAACAGTGACAATTAGTGACCGTGTAATAAGTGTAATAAACTGTGTGGCAGTTGTCATATTTGAAGAGTCTTACGGTCGGTGGACTTTAGTTAGCGAACTGTAAGTGTTAATTTGTAATTGTAAACTATAGTGTAATATTATTGTATTTGTACAAATTTATATAAATAGTTTAGTTACTTAGTATAAACAATATCTTATATTATTTGTATATTATCTTAGAGTTTAGATAACATTTAGTAGAATATTATTATTGTAAATTGATATTAGTTTAATAATTTAACTGTTTTAAATAATCTCATTCTATTCTTTCTAATTTGTTAATAAATATTAGATTCTTGAATTAAGTAATAGTTTAGTCCATTTTACACCCAGTAGCCCGTAACAAATTGGTGTCAGAAGTGGGATCTTGTGTAATTGTTATTTTGTCTAGCATTTTGTAATAATTGGGCTACTGTTTGAAAAATGGCTTCTCAAAGTCTTAAATTGATGGATTTAAAAGTTGCGGATTTAAAACGGGAATTAGAAGAACGTGATCTGGATTCTTCCGGAAATAAAAGTGTACTGCAACATCGCTTGCGTCAATTTTTTGTAGAGTTAGGGGAAAATCCAGATGACGTTCTGTTTGAAACTGATTTGAGCAAGTTGTCTGCAACTTTTAAAAATGAATTAGGCAATGTAGAAAATAAGCTAGGTAATTTACAGAATGATTTAGGTACTGTTAAAAATGAGCTAGGTAATGAATTAAGCAGTGTTAAAAATGAACTAGGTAATGAATTAAGCAGTGTTAAAAATGAACTAGGCAATGTAGAAAATAAGCTAGGTACTGTAAAAAATGATTTAATGGATACATTAGAGTCTAAGTTAGGCACATTAGAGACTAAGTTAATGGAAAATGTAGATAATAAGTTAGCCGATGTAAATAATAAAGTAGCAGATGTAGAATCTAGGCTAGGAGAGAAAGTGAACGAAATTAGGCTAAGAATGGAAGCTCTCGAGGGACGTAAGAGCAACCCACCGACGAACGACACCGACCGTTCCTCCGTGGGCAGCCATCGTAATAGCATTCTACCCACCTATGCTGGGGCGCCGCCAACTCACAATACCATTCCAGTATTCGACGGGAAGACGCCGTGGGAAGACTACATGACTCTCTTCGAGACAGCGGCTTCGATCCACGGGTGGTCACAGGAGACCCAAGCTTCAGCGTTGTGCCTGGCCTTGCGTGGAGACGCCTTGGGAGTTCTGCAAGGGATACCCATGTCGGAGCGGTCCAACTACGGGGAGCTGATCAGAAGACTGGAGATGCGTTTCGGCCACCGCCACATGGACCAGCTGTATCGCTCACAGCTGAGAAGCAGGGTCCAGAAGACCAACGAGACTTTGCAGGAATTTGAAGCGGATATTGCCCGGCTGGTAAGGAACGCCTACCCATCGGTCACCGACGATGTCTACGAAAGCTTGGCTGTCGACAAATTCCTGGATGGACTTCGGGACCCAGAGACACAGCAAGCAGTGAAGCTCGCCAGGCCGAAAACTTTGGGAGACGCATTATCCCAGGCCATGGAGTTCGAGGCTGTTAGACAGTCTGTACGGGGCCATGCACGAGTACGAGCAGCAGAAGCGGAGCCAAATGTAGTCCCCAGCTTCGAGGACCTAGTGACGAAAGTTTTAGAGGCTCTCAGGACCCGTAAGAAGGAGATACGCTGTTGGAGCTGCGGCCAACTTGGACACCCTAGAAGCAAGTGTCCATCGAAGAAGCAAGAAAAGCCACAGGAAAACTAAATAGGGTTGATGGGAAGGGGCAACTGTCAACCCGTAACGTCAAAGGCCCCAGGAAGACCACCAGGGTTGCGTCAATAGGAAGCAGAACGAACAGTTTCTACGTTGATGGGATGGTGAACGGACAGCTGCAAAGTCTGCTAATAGATACCGGCGCAACCATGACAATCTTGAACTCGAAGACACTTCCAGCTGAGAAGATCTTACCAACAATTTGGGCATTACGAACTGCCACGGGACAGCCAGCCAAGGTCTACGGGGAGACAGTTGCCACCTTCATCATCGGGGGTCAACATCTGAAGCACCGCGCTCTCGTGGCAGAGATCGATGAAGATGTCATATTGGGCATGGACTTCATGATGGCATACGGGATCAAGCTGGACATGTCGAGAGGTGTGCTGACGATGGGAGACGAAGAAGTCATCCTTCGGCAGGGAAAGGATCTCTACGCACGAGTGCTCTTACTAGAAGACACCACTTTACCTGCACGGAGCCAAATCGTAACACATGGGACAGTCGAAGGACATCTACCGGAGGGTCAATGTGTACTAGTTGAACCCGGAAGGCACGAAGAACAAGAGATCGGGCGCGGCGTACTGGTTGCTAGGTCTCTCATCAAGATCGGACCTACCACTCCAATTCGGCTAATGAACCTGAACAGCTTCCCGGTAACGCTGAAGAAAGGAACACCGGTCGGGGAGTGTACAACCGCTACCTCAGTGGTTCGTCAGCTGCAACGTCGTCCCACCGAGCTCCGAGGACTGCCAGAAGAACTAAAAGGATTTGTTAACGAGTCATGCCGCGACCTTTCACCTGAACAGAGCGAGGAGGTGAAAAACATGATTACCCGATGGCATGACGTCTTCGAGATCGGACCAGGACCACGGGGCAGAACGGATATCGTCCAGCACAAGATTGACACTGGGGATGCGAAGCCCATCCGACAGGTTCCGCGGAGGCTGCCGTTAGCCAAACGGGAGGACGCCGAGGAGATTATAAAGGAGATGGCGGCTGACAGTGTCATTGAGCCTTCGAGTAGCCCCTGGATGTCTCCTGTTGTATTGGTGAAGAAGAAAGACGGCACAACGAGGTTCTGCGTAGACTACCGTCTTCTGAACAATGTCACCAAGAAGGACAGCTATCCGCTTCCCAGGATTGACGATACGCTGGACACCCTAGAGGGGTGTAAACTCTTCTCTACCTTGGATCTCCGCAGTGGATATTGGCAGGTTGGATTGGCACCTGAAGATAAAGAGAAAACGGCGTTTTCAATTGGCACTGGGCTCTGGCAGTTTACAGTAATGCCGTTCGGGCTTTGCAATGCTCCTGCCACATTCGAGAGGCTGATGGAAAATGTGTTAAGAGGTCTCTCTTGGGAGGTATGCCTGGTGTACCTAGATGACATCATTGTGCTGGGAAAGTCCTTCGATCACCATCTGAAGAACCTGGAGAAGGTCTTCGAACGACTACGTGCAGCGAACCTTAAGTTGAACCCGAAGAAGTGTAATCTCTTCCGAAGGCAAGTCAACTACCTGGGGCATATTGTGTCAGACAACGGAGTTGCTGTTGACCCAGAGAAGATAGCAGCGATCACCAACTGGCCAGTACCTCGAGATAAGCACCAGGTGAGAAGTTTTCTCGGGCTCTGCACCTATTACCGGAGGTACGTGAAAGGATTCGCTAACATCGCAAAACCTCTTACCAGACTTACCGAGGAGAAAAGGACTTTCCATTGGGATCACGAGTGTCAGGCATCCTTCGAGGAGCTGAAGAGCAAATTGATTAGTGCTCCTATTCTGAGCTATCCACGCCCCGAGGGCAAGTTCATACTTGACACAGATGCCAGCAACATCGCCATTGGAAGTGTCCTCTCTCAGCTCCAAGACGGAGAAGAAAGGGTGATTGGATATTTCAGCAAAGCACTCTCAGCTGCGGAACGAAACTACTGTGTCACAAGGAAAGAGCTTCTGGCAGTAGTAAAGTCCATAGAGCATTTTCATAAATACCTATACGGAAGAAGGTTCCTGCTGAGAACGGACCACGCGGCTCTAATGTGGCTGCTGCGATTCAAGTCACCTGAGGGGCAAGTGGCGAGGTGGATTGAGCGCCTTCAAGAGTATGACTTTGAATCTGCTCATCGTTCTGGAACGAGCCACAGGAATGCGGATGCACTGTCAAGAAGACCTTGTGAAGAAGGCTGCAAGCATTGTTCTCGACAAGAGGAGAAGCAGGCAGCGGTATTGAGGACTACAGTTGTCATCGACAGTTGGCAAGATGCAGAGGTGTCAAAGGAACAGGACGAGGACCCGGACTTAAAACAAATAAAGGAATGGAAAATATCGGGGCAAGGAAGACCGGCCTGGCAGGATGTTGCTCCAATGTCGAAGAATGTAAAAACGTACTGGGCCCAATGGAACTCCATTTTAGTGGACAACGGGCTGCTGAAACGGGCATTGGAGAACGCGGAAGGAGATCAGCGCAGGCTACAGCTCATCGTTCCAAGGAATAAAGTGCCCGAAGTGCTTAGGGAACTACATGACGGTGTAACTGGCGGCCATCTTGGAGTTCACCGTACATTGGAAAAAGTTCGTGAACGCTTTTACTGGGCAAACCTTAAGGACGATGTGTTGGACTGGTGCAGGCGTTGTGCGACTTGTGCGGCTTCTAACGGAC
Source organism: Troilus luridus (assembly GCA_964056705.1). Lineage (NCBI taxonomy): Eukaryota > Metazoa > Arthropoda > Insecta > Hemiptera > Pentatomidae > Troilus > Troilus luridus. The sequence goes on from OZ057412.1 coordinate 180,352,970, forward strand.
CAACAAGAAGAAAGAAGGCCCCTATGAAGAAGTACAACGTGGGAGCACCGTTCGAGAGGATAGCGATTGACATCGCTGGCCCTTTCCCTGTGACAGACGAAGGCAACCGATATATTCTCGTGGCCATGGACTATTTTTCTAAGTGGGTGGAAGCGTATGCACTTCCGAATCAAGAGGCAGTCACGGTTGCAGACGTACTTGTGAAGCAGCTCGTCAGCCGGTTTGGAGTACCCATGGAACTTCACGCTGACCAGGGAAGAAACTTTGAGTCTGCAGTCTTCTCCGGGATGTGCGAAGCACTGGGAATACGGAAAACCAGGACGACACGTCTTCACCCTCAATCGGATGGCATGGTGGAGCGCATGAACAGGACAATGGGTTGATATTTGTCTAAAGTGGTCTCCGAGCATCAGCGAGACTGGGACCAGTATCTTCACTTGTTCTTGTTAGCCTACCGGAGTTCAGTCCATGAAGCAACGGGGCAGACCCCCGCAAATGTGGTGTTCGGCCGAGAACTTCGTTTGCCTTGTGATCTGAAATTCGGGTTCAAGCCTAATGAGGAAGTGGCCGGAGAGGAGTACGTCACGAATCTACGGAAGCGGATGGATAATATCCACGAAAAGGTTCGTGCAAACATCCAGGGAGCCAGTGACAGAATGAAGGAGCGTTACGACATCAGGGCAGAGAAAGGTGGATTCCAACCTGGAGATTTGGTCTGGCTACATGATCCTCGAAGAAGGCGAGGCTACTCACCTAAACTTCAGAACTCCTGGGATGGCCCGTTTGAGATCATCAATAGGATAAACGACGTCATCTATAGGATCAGAAAGCAGCCAAAAGGAAAACCCAGGGTAGTCCATTTTAATAGACTGGCCCCATACAAAGGAGACCATGGCCCGACAAAAGACCAGCAAGTCAGGTACCTCAACAACGTGGAGGCCAGTAAGGTATCAGTTGCACAACCTAAGGTACAAGGTTCCCGTGGAGTAACTCAGGCAGTATACAGAGATATCTTCTCGTTACCAGCGGACTATTCTCTGGCCCATTGTGTAGCCGAAGATCTGAGGACTTCCCGAGGGATTGCAACCGTCTTCAGGAAGAAGTTTGCTGGAACTGAAGAACTGGAACGCCAAGGACCACGCGTCGGGAAAGCACTCCACCATACGCACGAAGGACGACACCTGTTCTACTTAGTTACCAAGTGTGCTACTGATCAGAAGCCCACATATGACGCACTGCGGCGAAGCCTCGACGACCTGCGGAGTAAGCTTCTGAGACTGCGTGTCACCAAGCTCGCGATCCCTAAGTTGGGCTGTGGATATGACGGCCTGGAGTGGAAGGTTGTCAGGAACATGCTTGAACAGATATTCGCCAACTCTGGAGTCGCCATATTGGTGTGCACGTTCAACCCCTGGAAAGGAAATGCGTCTCCATCGAGGGAAGCTCATGACCGCCCGATTTCTCCGGACTATGCTCTGGGGCAGAGCACTTTTAAGGAGGGGGCAGTGTTACGGTCAGAGCGGAAAGTAGGACCGGCTTCTGATCTGCCTAGAGCGGATTAGGCAAACAATGGGATTAAGCGGAAGGGATTATAGAATGGCGTAGAACCTTCTAGATCGGTCTAGGTGGTCCTCGTCCGTGTTCCGAGTAATGCCCCACCACGACCTACCTTGCCTATATAAAAAGGACAGCGTTTTCGGCCGCGGCAGTAGTAATAAGACGAGTCTGTAATAAGCCAGTGAGTAGCAGTCGTTAACTAGTGGCAGTGTGTGTGAGTTAGTTAGTATTAGTATCAGTCTGTAATAAGTGCTTAGTGAGCAACAGTGACAATTAGTGACCGTGTAATAAGTGTAATAAACTGTGTGGCAGTTGTCATATTTGAAGAGTCTTACGGTCGGTGGACTTTAGTTAGCGAACTGTAAGTGTTAATTTGTAATTGTAAACTATAGTGTAATATTATTGTATTTGTACAAATTTATATAAATAGTTTAGTTACTTAGTATAAACAATATCTTATATTATTTGTATATTATCTTAGAGTTTAGATAACATTTAGTAGAATATTATTATTGTAAATTGATATTAGTTTAATAATTTAACTGTTTTAAATAATCTCATTCTATTCTTTCTAATTTGTTAATAAATATTAGATTCTTGAATTAAGTAATAGTTTAGTCCATTTTACACCCAGTAGCCCGTAACAAATTGGTGTCAGAAGTGGGATCTTGTGTAATTGTTATTTTGTCTAGCATTTTGTAATAATTGGGCTACTGTTTGAAAAATGGCTTCTCAAAGTCTTAAATTGATGGATTTAAAAGTTGCGGATTTAAAACGGGAATTAGAAGAACGTGATCTGGATTCTTCCGGAAATAAAAGTGTACTGCAACATCGCTTGCGTCAATTTTTTGTAGAGTTAGGGGAAAATCCAGATGACGTTCTGTTTGAAACTGATTTGAGCAAGTTGTCTGCAACTTTTAAAAATGAATTAGGCAATGTAGAAAATAAGCTAGGTAATTTACAGAATGATTTAGGTACTGTTAAAAATGAGCTAGGTAATGAATTAAGCAGTGTTAAAAATGAACTAGGTAATGAATTAAGCAGTGTTAAAAATGAACTAGGCAATGTAGAAAATAAGCTAGGTACTGTAAAAAATGATTTAATGGATACATTAGAGTCTAAGTTAGGCACATTAGAGACTAAGTTAATGGAAAATGTAGATAATAAGTTAGCCGATGTAAATAATAAAGTAGCAGATGTAGAATCTAGGCATAAAAAAAAAATTGTTTTTGGTGACTGAAAGCACCAAAATAGATAGCTCTTGCGGCTGTTCCCAGATTTGCCATCGAAAAATATTTTTAGAACTTCATGTAAAGTATCATTTCTTATTTCTTAATATTGATCATAATTAAATATTTGGTTTATATTGTTGTACACGTCTTAAATGCTGGCTTTGTTAAATAGTTTATTATATTTCAACATGTTATATAAATTTTTTTAAATTTTTATATGGCCCTTGAATGCCATACTTTAAATATGTGATCACACCGCAAAAAAAACAACTAGATGTACCGGAAATCCAAGGGACACACATTACATTTTTTTAAGGCTAACCGGTTTTGATTTATGGTAGATATGGACGTCCGTTTATATAGATTATGATACAACACGTTAAGTTTTTCAAGGATGTTCGAAATGAATATTTTTAAAATGTATATGATATAATAAACTGAATTTTAAAAATTACAGTTAAAATATGAAAAATATTCTTTTTTTTATTACAATACTTCCTTTACTACGTACGTTGTTACGAAGTATTCATAACTGTTTTATGTTACGTTCTGGAGGGTAAATAAAAAGGCAATATAACTTGTTATAATACACAACAGGCAAAATAAGTTTAGATTTGCGGGAGGGGGTCACTTGTGGTGTTGTGATTATTAAATGTTGGTGTCTGGTATTTATTAAAGATCCCTATCCTAATTAAACCTGGATAGGGAAAATTCAGGACCCCCACTGCAGCATCGTCCGATTGGCCATACTACCACAAAAGGACATTGATTGAAATATAAAACGCATAATTCAGTTTTGTTAATATTAGGAATCTAAAATGATACATTCCCTCTTTGAATCTACATATATAAAAATATGATATATATATATATATATATATATATATATATATATATATATATATATATATACATATATATATAAATTGTCTTTAACATGGCATTTGATTAATTAATTTCAATAACGATGAAGCATGAATATGTTGAACTGTCAGAAAATTTGAGGTTTTAGAAAGAGAATTAATCAATGCCTGTTGACAGTGTGAACGTTATAGAGACTTATAATAAACAATACTTTTTTTTCATAATTAATAGCTTATTCACTTTTCTTAATGATATTCATGAAAACCTTGGTCATGCCGTCCTTCAGAGGAACGTAAAAAGGCAGTCTCGAGCCTGTGCGGCGCCAAAGCATTAAAGATGCCTATACCAATTAAACAATTGCCGGATTAGTCACATCATTATAACATGACGCTAAATGAAATATACAAATAAGTATAACTATTGAGCTATTAAAAAGGATAGTTAACAATTTATTTATCATATTTATATATCAATTAAAATAAAGTTTAGATGACAAAAATACTTATACTTTTATGATGAAAAAAATGGTCCAGATAAAGGTAAAAAATAATTAGAATGATGAAGTATTTATTTATCGAAACCAACGTTTCGACCCCATTGCAGTTCTTCTTCAGGGCTGAATAAATGATGAAGGCATCATTTGTGCTTCCATATGTTGATATATGATAAATTGCTTCTTACTGTTTTTGATATAATTTTTTATCTCCACCCGGACATCCTTCTACGTGATATTTATACAGTCAACCAATAATTATAATTATGGTATAATTATGGTACGCTAAATATGGCGTAAACATTGGTCTGATTGCACACTAATATATTAGAAATCATGATAATAATTATTTTCTGTCACTAATCTATTAAAGAAATATTAATCCTTGAGGAGTTACGGAATTTCCTACAGTTATTCAAAGACTGTTTCTGATCTCGCATATTTCCTGGAAAGGCAACACAGGGAAGGTCGAAAGCATTAAAAGTTTTTTTTTCTTAATCATAATTCAACAGATATGTGAGAACTCACACCTAGTTCGAGGACATTTTATTTCTGACATTATTATATTACGCATCTGTAATCTCCAATTATAGAACAATAGGCATTAAAAGAAACTTGAGGAAATTGAAAGATTATAAGCACTCATGAGGAAAATGATGTAGTAATAAACAAGCAAACCTGTTCAAGGTAAAAAAATAATATATTGAAATGGCAGAGAATAACTACGATGATTTAGTATATGATAATTACGTTATATTTTGCATATGGTTAAGTATAAATTATTCATTGAAAGCATTGAAATGGAATTGTAAAATAAAATATTTTGAATAACTATTAGTTGACTGTATAAATAGCATGGAGATAAAATGGTCCGAGAGGAAATAAAAAATAAATCTTGAAAAATAACTGTTTATTACATAACAACATTTCGAACCACATTGCTTGTCTCCATCATTTATTCAACCCTAATGAATTCTTGCAATTTGAGTCACATCGGTGCTTACTATGTTAGTATAGAACTTTTTATTATTCTCTCTCTCCCTCTTCATACACATGTATATATGGTCAATTTTATACCACTTGAAATGTTTGTTACCTATTGTTTTGAGTAGTATAATAGTTTAATACCTATTTGTATGTTTCACAACATCACTTTATACTGTTGTGGCTAATCGGACGATGCTACAGTGGGAGTCCTCAATTTTGCCTATCCAGGTATAAATTAGGATAGGTATCTTAAGCGAGTACATACCTGACATAGCTCTTTACGTTCTCTCCGAAGGAAGACATAACCCGAGGATTTTTTACTCCCTTTAAAAAAATCCTAAAGTCACCTCCCGGGTTACGAAACCGCGGGTAAAGAAGGTTGTTATGCTAACCACCACATCACAGGGTCACCTTAGACTTATTTTTCCTACTTTAAATTGTTGCATGTTTATTTATAAACTATTGCCTTTTTATTGACTCCTCCGAATGTAATTTTAAAATATTATGAATCATCAACATCTTTAAATCATGGTTGTGTTTCTGTACACAGTGTAAGCAGTATTCTAATAAAAAAAAAATCAAAATATGTTTCATGTTTCAACGAAAATAACAAATTTTGAAAACCCTTGAAGCCACCTTAACTTGTTTCACAGTGATACATACATTCGTTCGTCCACATCTAGCGAAAATAAAAACCTGTCAGGATTAGGAAATTTATTATCTTTCTCTAACTGAAATTTCTGTAACATCTAGCTCTACTTCTTTTTCTTCTTTCTCTATCTTCTTTGTGGTGTTAAGCGTGGAGTAGTCTCGGACCACATTCGGTATCTGTCCCTATCTTGAGGCTTCCTTTTCATCTCCACCAGGGTCGACCCCCGCTCTCGCTCGCTATTCATATAAGTATTATATGTGATTCTCGGGCGTCCAACCGGTCTTTGCTCTCTCGGTCTGGGCTCCATCAGCTTACTTTACTCCTACAGCTTTGCTTTACGCTCGTCCCCCATCATGCAAACGTGCCCGTACAACTTTGCTGGCGTTTCTCTATGACATCCCTCACATATCTAACTCCCAGGGTGTCTCTTATTGTTCTGTTCCTCACGCAGTTTCGTCTCGTCTATCCCTCAGCTCTTCTGAGGTATCTCATTTCTCCTGACGTCATTCGTGAGGCATTCTTGTCCAGAAGTACCCAGCTCTCGGCTCCATTTAACAAGACCGGGAGGAAAACAGATCTAAAGATGGGAAGCTTCGGCTCCTTGCTCACCTCCTGCTTGCCCACCAGAGTTCTGGAAATCTGGAAGAAAACCAGGTTTGCTTTACGCACTCGATGCATTACCTCCTGGTCTATCTCCCCATCCCGACTGAAGATCGCTCCCAGATATTCATGAATATCAACCTGCTCCAGTTGATGTCCTTCACTCACAATCCTGAGCTCCACCTCCTCCCGTCCTACCTGCATAACCTTGCTTTAATCCGGATTGATGGCGAGTTCTCTTCTTTTAAGCTCCTCGGACTACTCCTCCACTGCAACCTGCAGAGAATCCACATTGTCTGCTACCACCACAAATCTAGCTCTTCATTGGTTTTAATTTTTGCAGCATGATCACTTGAAACCATATATTTTATTTTATTCATATAATATATTTTTATTTATAAAAAAAAAGTATGTTAACATTTAAAAAAAAATCTCAAATCCTACATTTAAGACTTGTATGAAAATATAAACCACATACTTAATTTTTGGTTAACATTAAGAAAAAGTGAATTGCGGGGTTCCAGATGCGCACATAATGCTGAGAATTAAAAACAGCACAAAAGAGAGAAGAGTGGCAGCTGAGACTACCAAGGTCTTGACTTTTTACGAGTTGTAGCGCCATTGAAAAGAAGATTAGGAATTCTGAAATCATACTTTAATTGAATCTCTAAAAAGATTTTAATAAAATAAGTAACTAGAAATTAATTTTATTTAAATAAGGTATTTGATTTACTACTTTCAATAATGATGCAATTTTCCACTTTCAAAAGTTTCGGTAGGCAATTTATGTTTGTTATTATTTTGATCCTTCATAAGAGATCCAGGTTTCAACCAGTAAGGCCATGTCAACTGCGATTTATTTTAACTTCTTTATTCTTTTTTCCTAGTTGGATTACACCACGGGTATTTTCGTTATACTCTCTGCCCACTTTTTCCAAGGCACAATTAAATAGTAGTGGATATAGCCCATCTCTCTGATTTCTTCTTAAAGGTCTCTGAAAGTACTCACAAGAATAATACTTTTAATAATATGTGTCGTTAAGTGTTTGTTTGATCAATGTTTTATTTTTATCCAGGTCAAGTTCATTCTGTATAGAAATGAGGGATTCTCGGTCTATTCTCTTTTGACTTTGGGTAAGCCATGATATTATTGAGATTTAGGACCTGTTTTGAGCAGGATCTTCTTTTCCTGAAACCTGCCTGGGATTCCCCAAGTTTTGTTAGTAATTATACGAAAATGTATTTTCCCTGTTTTTGTTTGTGAACAAATCAAGATCTCATTTGATAACACATTTTTAATTTTTTTCCCTTTTTTTTCGAGTCGAGGCCCTCTTAATAGCAATAATCATAAAAGGTACTACACAAAGTCGTTTTAAAGCCAAAATTAAATATATGAAAATTTGTGTAATTGATAACGCTGGTTTTATCATTGCAATGAATTAAAACCACTGAACTACGATGAAAAGAACACTGCATAGTGATTGCAAAAAAAATGATAGCCAATTTTAAATTTTAAATCGTTAATAAATTGATTAATCATCTTACTGCTAATAAATACGATTTCCATTGTTATCAGCTAAGAGAAGTTAAAGCATACCGTGTGGTCTTAAGAGGTCTTCACTCTAGGACCCCCACAGCTGCCATCAAGAAAGGTCTTAAAGAAATAGGCCATAGCGTCAGAAACATATCCTGTGCCCTACACCCAACAGAAAAATACCCGCTACCACTATTTTTGTAGACTTAGAACCAGCTCGAAATAACGCTGAGGTATTTCAGATCTCAATGCTAGTATTTTCCACGATAAGATTTGAGCAGCCCCGACAAAAACCACTGATAGTGCAATGCACAAAATCTAGGACACAAAAAGACTTATTGCCATCACCAGACCAGATGCGTCAAATGTGCCGGCCCACACTCATCTGACGCATGCTCGAAACCTAAGGCTACACCTACATTAGATCCGGTGTGATACGATGAGACGTCGCTAGCAAACCAAATGACTGAAATATATCGAGAGTTATTACATTTGGTTCTTTAAATTTATAAAATAAAGAATATTTATTAATTATTTTTAATACATTCATATTTTACTATAATTTATAGTAAAATATGTATTATGTATACACCCAGGATCGTATGTGATAGAATCACGTCGCACCGAATCGGATCCAATGTAGGTGTAGCCTAAGGAGGAGCCTGCAAAGTGTGCACTCTGTGGTGATGTCCATCCTGCTAGCTACAGGGGTTGCATCGTATATAAAAACCTCTTTAGGCAGAGATCGCATAATACTGCATACAATAACCCTGAACTGAAGACCTTAAACGTTGCTCCTGAACCTGGCAATTTATCGCATTTGCCAGAACTGCCACAAACATCTATCAACCAGCAGTATCCCACTACTTCAACGATCGCCGATTCACAGGAAGAAATAAAGCCGCCTTCTCAAGCCTACACCAAGATCTACAGCACCCACGACGTCAGACGCCTCAGAACACCCAATCTAAACCCCTAACCTCTCAACCCAAGCCACAGATCCCCAAGGCACAGTCCCAACCTCCACGACATCCTATTCCTCCTCACCACTTACCCCTCCATGTTCTACTTCCTCCAGAACACCCACTTCCAGTTCCGTCACAACCTTCTCTCCACGTAAACCCCACATTACATCGACCAACGAAAGTTGATCAACATCCTCTTCCCCAACGCCGGGCTCAGCACCCAGCCAACACCCCTACTGATTTTGCATCTCAACCTCCTCACCCATATCCACTCCAAAAACAGAATCCCACCGACATATATATTCCATCCTATCTTCCTTCCTGATAGACCTACATCAAACTATCAAACCGCTCACCACCTTCCTCACTAGACACCTCACAGAAATTCCATTTAACTTGCCGCTATGAATGTGAAGCCTTTAGCTGTCCTCTTATGGAATGCGAACGGACTATACAACCACCGAGACGAAGTTAAAATATTTCTACATGACAATCAGATTGACATTGCCCTACTGACTGAAACACACATCACTAAACGTTCATATTTTTACAAAGGCGACTACATCACTTATAGATCTGACCACCCAGACAAAACTTTCCACGCCGGTTCTTGCATCCTTATCCATAAATCCATTCCACATTCGCTTATTCCCTCTACCCTAAATGAGGCTATCCAAGCAACCTCTATCATCATATCAACTCGTCCCTACCATCTTACATTATCAGCTGTCCTCCTGGCAATTCTCTATCCTATAACCAACTAGAATCATTATTCCAATCCCTCGGATCACGCTTTATTGATGGAGGAGACAACAATGCTAAACACCTACGATGGGTTGTCGAACATCCAACTCTCGTGGCAACATCCTGTCTCATGTCTCCACTTCTCGTAGTTATTCAATCCTCTCTCCCCCGAATCCTACCTATTGGCCAACTTCCCTGAAAAAATGCCCTGATATCCTGGATATATTTGTTACATCCCAGATTTCTCCTTCCCACGTATTAATCAAATCCCTGGATGATCTCTCCTCAGATCACAGTCCAGTTCTGCTCTCATTACACTCAACCTTCATTCCTAAGCCCTCCTCTCCTTCATTGATTACAGGACGAATTAACTGGGAGCAATTTAGTTTGGAAAACAAACTAGACTTACGGATTCTACTCAAGACTAAGTATTTCTATTGACAGCGCAATAGAAATACTTACAGCAACAATAACAGTCAGTATAAAAGATAACATTACCATAAACAGAAATAATATCACATAACAGACTAACCTGCCACAGCACCTTCGCATCTTGCTAAGCGAAAAACGCAGAGCATGATCGAAGTGGCTCGGGACTCGTTACCCATCAGATAAAACGTATTACACCCAACTGACTAACAAACGGAAACGGATATTAGAAACTACAAAATCCAAAATTTACTTAGTGTGGCTGAAAATCTCACTACTAACAAATCACTATAGACGACCACCAAAAAGATCCTTAAATTCAAAGTTTTTAATCATCCTCTCCATACTGAAACTTGATCCAGTTCTGATGAAGAAAAATCTCGCATATACGCCCAACACCTCTTCAAAACCTTTAATCCACACCCTGATATCCTCAACCCTAATCACATGGAGCTTATTGAAGCAGAACTGGATATCCCACTCCAAATGACTCTCCCACCTAAGGCTTTTCATCCGTCAGAAATATTCAATATTATTCATATATTACCTTCCCGTAAAGCTCCTGAACATGGCCTAATTACAGCTCACATCCTAAAATCCCTTCCTTGAAAAGCTATCCTATTCCTCACATAGATAGATAGATAGATAATTCTTCTGAAAATTTCCTGATACATGGAAACTATCTATAGTAAAAATGATCCCAAAATCCAAAAAGCCCCCAGAACTCCCATCCACCTATCGTTCTATATCCATCTTACCCATAATGGCCAAGATCCTCGAAAAACTCATACTAAAACGTCTGTATCCCATCCTAGATAGTAACCACATAATCTCAGACCACCAGTTTGGTTTCCGAACATCCCACTCCACTATCCAGCAATGCCATCGTGTGGTGGATGTTGTCTCCTCTGCATTGGAGCGTATATTGTACTGCACGGGATCCTTTCTCGACGTAGAACAGGCTTTTGATCGAGTCTGGCACCAAGGCCTCCTTTCCAAAATCCGACAATTCCTTCCTCCTACATACTTTTTAGTCATTCGCTCCTTTCTAACTGGCAGAACATTTGAAGTAAATCATAATGGTTCCTACTCTTCTCTCTATTCCCATTCTGCTGGTATTCCTCAAGGATGCATCCTCGGTCCTATCCTTTACACAGTATATACAGCTGACATTCCAACCCATCCTAACACCTTCATCTCCACGTATGCTGATGACACATGTGTGTTATCAGTTAATAACGACCCATATATTGCATCCCAATCCCTTCATTCACATTTATCAAGCCTCGAGGAATGGTTTCGGAATTGGAGAATTAAAATCAATTCCAACAAGTCCCGTCAAATTACCTTTACCCGTCGCCGAAAACCCATGACTTCCTGTCCTACTGCATCCTTTAATAGTACTAAACTTGAACCCTGTTGAATAAATTCGCTTCCTAGGACTCAGCTTAGACAAACGTCATACTTGGAACCCTCACACAAGACTGAAAAGACAAGAAACAGCTAGACGCTTCCGACTACTTCAACACATACTAGACAAACGCTCAAAGCTTCAGATCAATTACAAAAGACTTATTTTTGTGACTATTATAAGACCTATATGGACTTACGGAATTGAACTATGGGGCTCCACCAAACCATCGAATTCCTCTCGTATTCAATCCTTGCAATCCAAAATCCTAAACGCTCCTTATTTTGTCACAAATAAAACCATCCATAACGACCTTAACGTTCAACATGTTACCGATTTAGCCCATTCCAGATACCTATCATTCCATAATAAACTCCAGGCCCATCCAAACCCACTAGTTTCCATCCTTGCATCCAATTGCATCCCGGACAATACTCCTAGGCGCCTGAAGAGAAGATGGCCTCGGGACCTTCTATTATAGAAATGTTATTAGAGTGCTGCCAGTGGGTAGTGCCTTTACATGTCCTTTCATGTATTTATTTATTCACATAGCCATTGCACTAGATGTATATATTACAGTTGTACAATTCAATAAAATAATTTTTAAAATAAATTGTTAATTGTTAATGAAACATAAATTAATTAGACATTATTGGTATTGAATAAGGAATAAATAAGTGTTCGTTAAAATATAACAGAACCCCACAATAGCAAAATTGTCATCTAATGTTAAAGTATCAATTGGTTTGTGACTGTAATACCTGTACTATAGGTACATTTATTTCTCTTTTTTCTTCTTTTACTTGATTATTAAATTCCTGCTTATATACATATTTATCAAACATTTATTAGTTATGAATATATTGAAATCTTGTTTTCCAATAAATACCTTGTTCTCTCTAGTTCTGATCCGTTTTTTGTATTTACTTTTTAGATATTTGGATATCTATAAATATGATTATTTACACGATTTAGTATATAAACCATACTTTTAAATTTTACTGAAACAGAGTTATAAATAAAATATTATTTTGGGGTCTCCTTCCTTCTTATTATTTCAATATATCGACTAAAGTATTATGAAAACGAAAATCACTATTACAATGTAATTGTGTTATTAATATTCTTAATACAATATATATCGTGCAATCTAATATATAGTTATTACTTACTAACAACAACTACTTAGTCTATATATAATGGCATTGTATATATTTATCGCAACATTTAGATATGACAAAACTGTCCGCACGTTGGAAAATGTGACGCATGAACATTTCCAAAGGTCTGTTGGCGCAGTTTAGGCGCAATAAATCATAGTTTTGGCACCGAATAATTACTGTAGATGAAACTTGGATACACCATTATATGCCCGAAACAAAAATACAGTCCAAACAGTGGACTGCAAAGGGGGAACCGGCTCCAAAAAAAGCAAAAACTGTTTTATTGGCTGGGAAAGAGATAGCGACTGTTTTTTGGGATAGTGATGGAGTTATTTTAATCGATTATCTTCAAAAAGGAAAAACCATTACAGGACATCATTACCATACTAAAAACCATACTACACATCATTACTTAAACCTGAAGTCAGAACTTGTGGAAAAACGGCCACATTTGCAGAAAAAAAAATCCTGTTTCACCAAGACAACGCACCGTTTCACACCTCAGCGGTTGCCATGGCGAAAATCCACAAATTACGGTTTGAACTCCTTGACCATCCACTTTACTCATCAGATCAATTATTAAATTGATTCGCTTGGGGCTAGACTTTTTTTTGTTCCCTCATCTAAAAATTGCGCTCGGAGGGCAGAAATTTTCGTCAAATGAAGAGGCAATCAGTTTCGTGAACAATTATTTTGCAGAGAAAAACGCCGAGTACTTTTTGGACGGATTACAGAGATGAAAGCATTGCTGGGAGAAGTGTGTAGAGTTACAAGGAGACTGTGTTAAAAAAAAAAAAAGTCTTGTATTTTTGTTAGGGCGGAAACTTTTCAGACCGCCCAAGTATTACATAAATATGTTATTTCTGTCCAAAAAACTGCCCCAGACCATAAAGCATCCATTCCTGGCTGTGAACATATTAAATAAAATCTGCTACAGGAGTATTTGAACCTCGGATTTGCGGGATAGCAACTCAGCGCTCTAGCATTACTACTCGATAGCCATTACATTCCTTTATCTTTTAATCATAGCACTACCACTGAGCTACTCCGTTCCCTTTATGTAATTGTAACAAAATTCTTTTTTTGTTGGAAATTTTAACCAACAGATATAAAATTTATTGGCCCGTTTAAGATCTCCCTTACCTGTTCCTGCTGAAGTAGCTTGTCTACTCGATAGCCATTAGATTCCTTTCTCTTTTAATCATAGCCGACTTAGTTCTAAATTAGCATACACGATCAGAATGTGCGAAGGGTGCGTCCTGTTATTTTTTATTAAAATTTTTAATCTTGTAATTTGAATCAATTACTATTATTTTAAAAAAATCCGCCTGTAGATCTTGTTTTAGTCAAGTCTGAATAGAGTCTTTCGACTGACAGCGACTCAAGATGACAAAAAAATATCATTTCAAAACTAGTACGAAAAAAAAAGGTAAATTGTTAAACTGAATGTTGCTATAACTACATGTTTTTATAAATCAGATGTAAAATTGCTCTTTATTACTTTATCGATATATATCTCATTTTCTCTCCCCTCCCCCATCTTTATTGCTCACCACTCAGATAACTGATACTTTTGTATTTTTACTTTAATATTTATCCCATTTTTATCTTTATTACCTTATTCTTTAATTTTTAGCACTTTCTGTTTTATTCTTATCGTATTCTATAGTATGTTTTTTTACTACCTTTTTATTTTAACATTTGTTTTTACCATGCGTAACCAATTTTTAAATATTTTGTAATTTTCAATTGTCTGTATTTTGCATATTTAGCCTTGAAGAAGACCTGCAGAGTGGGTCGAAACGTTGGCTACTGAATAAATATTTCATGATATTCAGAGAAATTTATTGACCTCTTCCCGGACCATTTTCTTCCACATATTTCATCAAGGTCAACTATTTTCATTAAAAAAACAGAAGTAAAATAATGTGAAAAAATAAATAAATATTATGTATCCATTGAGAGATATTGATTGCTCCTTCAAAAGAACAACGTCATAATTCTAAAAAAAAACTAATTTAATTAACCTAATTCAACAAGGTATTTGAAAGTTACTAATGAGTTAAAAAAATAAAAAATTGGATATTGGTAAAGCAAAGCATTCCCACTGTAATGATGGTATTGAGATTCTTTTATTAACCATTAGAAAACTTTTTAAATCTTGAATTTTTAAAAAATTTATCTTATTTCATTATTCCCTTAAAACTTCAAGTTCAAGTATGATAAAACTCAAAATATGGCTCTTAAAAAATATATTGGAGAGAAATGCTTGATTGTTATCAGTGCTGTCCAACTACATTGGATTGCCATCACACAGCATACTCATCAATCCATATTGGACATACTGTACATTACAATTTTGAATTTTCGAATATTCGTTTTACACATTCCTTTTCTCTATTTCTTCTTTTCATGGCATTAATCAAAATACATACTTAAGAACTACAGCACAATTCCTATTTCTCTTCCTTTTTTCTTTTTATATACGAGAAAGCAAAGAAAATATAAAACAAACAAAATTAAGCACACATATATTACAATAAAACTTATGAAAAGAAATAAACACTATGAAAATAATAAAAAATATATTAAATATATTAGCGTGTGGGGTATCAGCTACAATATATATGATGGTGAATTATCCGCAGGGAGTCAAGTATAATATTTTCAGCGAGCATTGCCACATCCCAGCCACTGACCCCCAGGTCATCGAGGAAGCTTCATGTTCTTTTCGGAATCGTTCCGCGAGACCCAAACCAGAGGCCTCTCACGGTGAACTCTCTCTCTCCGAAGGTCTCGCGGAATTTCTTCTTTAGGAAATGGATGCACTTATCATATATTTCCTTCTTTTCCCTTTCCACTCCACTCGCCTGATCAAGGTCGTTATTTTCAAATCTCAATGTCGGATCCAATACCCACGCTATCTTTCCGGTCTTCGGAAATGCGACAATATCCGCATATCTTGTGAATTCCTTAATCCATTAATATCGATTACATAGACCTCGTCAAAGCAGGCGAAGTATTTTTCCTCAAGGAGCCTCATTAATTCGTGTTTGACAGGAATATCAGATATCTTGTTCCTGAATTAAGAAACTTCAACCAATGCAATTGATACTGAAGGCTTAGCATAAAAATACCAATTTTAGAGTTATGTCGTTGTTGTTTTTTTATGGAGCGATAAAATCAAAAATATTATAAATTATAATTATAATGTCTAACTAATAAGTAACAGCTAAGCTTGTTTGGAGATTAAGGAATATGGAAAGTTTATAAAAATAATTATAATAATGTAATATTCATGGTGATAGTTAATTATCATTATATGTAATCGTTAATTATATTAAACACGCATGCTAATAATGATAAATGTAATGTAAAAATAGAGAGAAATAAAGTTTAAAGTTATCTTTAAAACACTGTTTTATTATGTATTATATATAATGTAATGGTCATATTTATTATACGCTCGTGGTGTTAGTTAATTATGGTTATATATAATTATTAGTTATAACGAAATAAATATTTATAGTAAATAACTATGTTAATGATGATAATTATAATGTAAAAATACATAGCAAAAAGTTATAAATAATTACATAGATGACAAAGATGATGAGACTTCTATCTAAATAATTATGATAGTACAATTCATTAAAATGGTGTTGATCAGTAATGATTACCATTAAAATACTATTTAAATAATCCTGAAAAGTATTGAACATTAGATGATGCATACTAAAAGAGAAATGGTTATGAATTAAACATAAGATATTTAAAGCTAAGGAATTAAAAAAAAAGAATAAGATAAAAAGTTATCTTTAAAACAATGATCAATTATCATTTAATTATTCCTTTTTTTACCATTACGGTTATAAATAAGTTTAACCAGTATTATTTACCAAAAGTTTTACATTTTAATTAAATTTTATATTTAAATAAAAATTTCCATTGGTAACATTGTGTAACCATGGTTTCCATTACGACACTTGTCTTATTTATATTGGTGACTCTCAACTCAGAGATTTTCTGCTATGTTTTTCATCTTTTTCTGTTTCCTCTTCCGCCTTCCTTCTCTACTTATTAGTCCTTTTATTTTTTCCATCCCACTCACTTATTCCCTGTGATTATGTTGGATTAAACTTATATAACTTTGTATCTTATTCATTTATTTTAATTTGTTAGTGTTATAGTTACATTTTACATATATCTTATATGTTTATTATTATAATTATACAGCAATTTTATTTTGCCACGTGTTGCCTCCATGACTAATTCTTCCTGTTCCTTTATGTGTATTATTTTATAATACACACAAGGGAACAGGGGCAGCATCCAGTGTACATCGTTCTTTTTAGCTCTTCCATTTGGGTTGTGTAGTGTTGTTAACTTTGTATATAATTTATACTAGCAGGATAATTATATTATAGATATATCATATATACGTGAATATATACACATATATATTTCTACTGCCGGTAAAGTGTAGTGAAGGGGCACTTGAAGCTTAATTCAGTCTTAACCAGTTCGAGCTACAGTAATAGGCTATCTCTAATCCCATCAGGATTAAAGCAGCTGCGACCATAACAAACTATCTCCGTGAGTAATCATTTATTTATTTACTTAGACGCAGTGGCTCTTTGTTCTAAATGTAACAGCGCCATTGCTTGTGATGATACAAATAATTTAACTTGCTACAAATGCAATTTAATGTTTCACGTGCGGTGCAGCAGTCTGGGCGAAAAGGAGATAGAGGGCCTAAAATGTTTTAAAAACACAATGACTGTGTACTAACAGCGAGCAGGCCAAAAAAAGAACAGAGGCAGGGGACAAACAAAGTTCAGACAAAATAGCACAACCCTCACTAATGGAAATATTAGCGGCAATAAAGAATTCCGATCAACACGTCCATGAGGAGATCATAAAGATTAAAGTCGCGATAAATGAATATGGAGATTTCTCATTCGAAATGAATGAGAGGCTCACATCCAACGAAAAACACCTAGAGGGGCAAATGAAATATATTGAGGACATCCCAAAGGAAACGTGACGCTTTTGACGCACTGGGCTTACTGATGACTACCAAGCGTTCAGGGGTCTTCGCAATTTGACACATTCTACAATCAGACAAGCAAAATCCAAATATATTCACGAAGCCCCTTCCACTGCTCCCGATCCTAAATCTAAAAGGCAACTCTCCCTCTGCAATCCAACATACTTCAGAGCCTTTCCTGCTTCTCCCGATGAAATGAACTTGTATTTTTTCTGCCTTAATTATCACATCAAAATTATCCCCATCCGTCTTTTCACTAACCCCATCTTTCAACCCCGACAATTTTAATTTCTTAGACATTTCACCTAACGACATTATTTCCTCCGTTCTCAAATCCCGCTCCAGTTCTACTGGCATCGACGAGATACCCTTCAAACTACTCAAACTATGCCTCATCGATATCCTACCTGTCCTACTTTTCATTTATAATTTCTCACTACAAAACGCAGTATTCCCGACTTCTTGGAAAAAGCCCTAGTCCATCCTATAAATAAAACCTCTACCCCATTCTCTCCCAAAGACTACCGGCCAATATTCTCTCCATACATTCCAACCTTTCCAAACCTCTTGAAAGAATAGTCCAGTCTCAAATATCAGATTTTTCCAAACAGTTCAAACTCCTTGATCCGCTTCAATCTGGTTTTCATCCTGGTTTTTCCACTCAATGTGCTCTTACCAAAATCTGACATACATAAAGCCATGGACAACAAAAAACTGCTAATCCTACTAGACTTTTCCAAAGCTTTCGACTCCTTGGACCATTCCATCCTTTTTTCCAAACTAAAGTCATTGTCCTTTTCCAACAGCTCTATACTATGGTTCCAATCCTTCCTCTCTGACAGGTCCCAAGCAGTTTCTATGCCCAACCAACCCCTTTCATCTTTCCTCACTATATCCTCAGGTGTGGCACAGGGCTCAAGCATCTCTCCTTTCCTTTTCAACTGTTACATCAACGTTCTTCCTAAATCTGTTCACCACTGTCCCTACCATCTATATGCTGATGACCTCCAAATGTATTTATCCTTTCCTCCTTCTGAACTATCATTTGCGTTCGCCTGTATTCAGCAAGACGTAGATAGGATCAGTGCCTGAGCAAAGCTGAAAAAATTGAAATTGAACGCAATGAAAACCCAGGCCATTGTTCTAGGTTCCAACTCCCTCCTTACAAATATCCCCACCTTCCCAACATTAGTCCTTAACGACCACCCTATCAGTTTCAACTCCTGCGTTAAAAACCTAGACATTACCATGGCACAAAACCTTTCCTGGAAACCACATGTCACCCAACTATCCCGACGATCAATTAGTTCCCTGAAATCATTCCATCGATCCTGGCATCTCCTAACACAATCTACCCGGAAGCTTCTCGTATCATCCCTCATCTTCCCCGACTTTGACTACTGTTGTGTGGTATACGGGGGCTCTTCGAAAATGCTGGAGGCCCGCTTAAAAAGAATAATGAACTGCGCTTTAAGATTTGTCCTTGGTACTCCGTGTGAGTTAAAGTTGCTCTTCCCCCCCATTCGTAGACAATATTTCCTTAGTGTTGTTCTATACCAATCCATTAACTTGCAACACCCATCATATATCTATCGTCGTATATTTTATTTTCGACAATTAGTTAAAATCCTGTAAAGTCTCGTACTTTTTTTTCTTATTTCTATTTTTGTTATGTTGTGTCACTCTTGATTACTTCATGATTTGTATTATTATGTATCCTTCTGGCCAGAGAATATTATGTTTACTTTATTTGTTCTTTATTGTTATTCTAAAGGGACTTGGTCCCAGAATAAAGTTTGTTTTCTATTCTATAATTTATAAATGTATTAATTCATAAGAATCTCTCTCTTATATTTGCATCATTTAATGTTCAATACTTCTCAGCATTATTTAAATTTATACTATCTTAGTCATCATTATTGATCAACGTCAATTTCATAATTATTTAGATGGAGGTCTCATCATCTTATAAATCTTTATTTTAATGTATTTTTTACATCTTAATTATTAATTATAACTTTATTTTCTATATTCTTACGTTATCGTCGTTAACCTTCTTAATTATTATAATTAACTATTATGTACTAATTAACGGGGATTTTCAATTTAATAATTAATAGAAAGCTAAAACGTTTGGCATAAAAGTATTGGCTAAAAATTATTATTTTTTTTTTTCTTATTTATTGAAATTTACAACTGTATACAAAATACATCTAGTAAATATAATGAGTGAATACATTGACGTGAGAAGACAAGTAGAGAAACTACCCAGTGGTAGTACTCAAATTAAAAAGTTCAGTTTAGAAGGTCACGAGGCCATCTTCTTTTCAGACGCCTCGGAGGATTATCGGGAATCGAAGAGGAAGCTAGATTTGAAACTAGAGGGTTTGAGTGGGAATCAAGTTTGTTATGAAAGGATATATACCTGGTTCGGGCTAAATCAGCAACAAATGGGACATTAAGGTCGTTATGGATGACTTTATTCTTAACAAAATAAGGAGCGTTGTGGATTTTACGAAGGATTTTGGATTGTAGGGATTGGATACGAGAGGAATTCGATGGCAAAAATTATTAAAAGGAAAAACTATAGAATAATTAAATATGGTTTGATGCAAAAATAAAATTGGGCAAACAATTAAATTAATCTATGTAAGATTTTATGAACGAATTATATCAAAGTACTGGTCCTTTTAATTGGACAATAAGATCTTGTGATATTAACCAATTACATTATTTTCTTTATGGGTATTTCAATGCACTTGTTTATGCCGATGAGTCAGAGACGATTGAACCCTTGGAAGACAAAGCTTAGCGAATTATCAGCGGAATATAAAAAGGTGCGAAAAAGTTGTTTATAGCTCTACGGCTAAAATCATATTCAAACATGAATGGCATAAAATTGTTTTTTCAATAAAGCCAGTTTCATTGATATAAAATTATTTTTATTTGATTTATTTTAATTTAAACCTGTGAACCTTTATTATTTTTATTAGTTACCTTATCCGTAAGCCTTTCTGTCTAATCTAAACGTATTTCCTGCGAAATGTAGGCACAATTAAAAATATTGTTGATTAAATTAAGGATTTAATGCTTTTGATCAGCAGTAAACGTAATAACTTTTACATCCGTAAACAATATTTCCTTGGTTCACTCATATACCAATCAACTCTCACACTTCCTACATCCACAATTCAAAAGCTTCTGTCCAGGACCAGGAAACGTTCTCCAAAAGTGCTCGCCTTCTGACCTTTACATATGTTCAGATAAAACCAAAACATTCGTGTGCTCCTTCACTAAGAAATGCAATGCTTTTCCAACATCCCCTTTAATTCCCAAACAGAGCTCTTTAATCAATTATAATAATTGGATAGAATTTATTAGAAATAATAATAATTTTAATAGGAATAAGTTTTAGTGAGCCCGAAGGCTCGACACCGATACCACCAATTTCTCTTTACAAACCTTAACGCAATCTTCCGTATTAATTGAAGTAAATTACAGTTGTTAGTAATGAGTAGCTTTTCCAGTAACTTCATTATTTTTTTTATTTTATATATTTTTCTTGATAAGGACTCATTTTTTTTTGGTACTGTTTTAAACTCTATCTGATTTTTTTTAAGGTACCTAATCACAGAATTTTTTTTTTATTATATTTTAGGTAGTGGAGGATGAAAATTGTTGGGGGGTGGAGTAAAAAAAATTGACTGCACCTCCCAACAATTTCCATCCTCCATTAGTTCGTCCAGTCAACTATTTCCTCTGTAATATATTTTAGGTAAATGGTGTAGAGTGAAGAAATAATATTTTGTCACTGGCTAGGGAGATACGTTATTTTATACTACCTTAGAAACATATTTTGTCGCAAAAACATTTATAAAAATTTAAAAAATGGATTGAAATCGAATAATCTAGGTGGAAAATTCAAAGAATTTTTACAAATTTTACTGTAGAACATAAAATTATGCGTCTATTCAAATATACTTCTCGAAATTGGCAATCTCCTGATTCAGGAAATTCACATTATTACCATACCTTATGGCTATCAGATTATACTCCGCCGTCTCGTTGAGCCGTAATGGTAATACATAAAACAATATAAATATAATGGGAACACACAGAACATGTGACAAAAATACAATTTGAATTTTTTTTTTAATGAAATATCATCTTAACATAATTTAGTAAGTTGGATGACATACTTAATAACTAAGTTAACCAGTTTTACAGAATTCGTTTATGGATTTTTGAATATTTATAAACGGGTTAATTTTATTTATGCGCATTTCAAAAAGGCATTTGATAAGGTTGGCCATGGACTGTTTTAAGAAAAATATCGATGATAAACTATACAGTTCAAACAACACTCCAAGTTTGTTTTATATGCAGATGATATCAAATTATATTGGTTAATTTCCGATTAATACAGAATTACTAAACTCGGTCCCATCTTAAAAAAAAAACTCTTCTTCATTGTAAATAAATGTTTCGTTATGTCCTATTCAAGTCCAAACAATATTTTAATATATTATTACTTAAGCCATTTCAAGTATCTAACTGAATATTGTTTGATTTGTTAACATTTACTAGATAAACGCTCTAAGCTCCCAATAAATTACAATAGACTCATGCACATGACTGTTATAAGATCCATTTCGACTAAAGAAGTAGAGCTTTGGTATTACACTAAGCCATCGAATTCCTCTCGTAACCAATCCTTAAAATTCAAAATCCTCAATACTCCTTACTTTGTAAGGAATATAGTCATCCATATTGATCTTAATGTCGTATCTGTTAATGATTTGGTCCGGAACCGGTATAAATCCATTCATGACAAACTTTATTCCTACTCAAACCTACTAGTTTCAAACTTAGCTAATTCTTCAATTCCCGATAAACCTCTGAGGCATGAAAAGAAGATGGCCCGGTTTATTTTTTTACCACTGGGTAGATTCTCTACTTGCCTTTATTCATGTTATTATATATCATTCATTATATTTAGTTTTTGCATGGTTATAATACGATTGGAAATTTCAACAAAAAAAAATTGAAAAAATTTAATTTGTAATTTTAACAAAATGTGGGAGATCGTATTGTTAGAATATATTTGTAAAGGAACTGAAGTAAGAATTAAAAACTTGGTTGATAATCCGATACGATTTGTTTTGAGCCAATGTTTTGGTTCAGGATGACCAAATCAATTTGAGTGATTTTTATACTTTTAGGGCATTAAACTCATAACGAAGAATCTCAAATGTCTTGATTTGATTTTGCATTTTCAATAATAAAAGTTAATGTGTTTTGACGTTAATACGTCTTTAAAATTGCTTGGAGTGGGAGACAATTGTAAGTTGGCCTTCTAAGTTGAACTTGTTATTTGAGTAGTATGTATATTGAGTAGTGTTCCCAAAACACGAAGGTGCATTTGTATAAGACCCTAGTAAGACCAGTTCTCGCTTTTGCCTCCGAATGCTGGACATTACCCAGTTCTCAGGAAGCCCTTCTCCTAAGGTTCGAGAGGAAAATTTTGAGGAGAATTTATGGCCCAGTTTGCACCAATGGGGTATGGAGGATAAGGACGAACGCTGAGCTAGCAAGACTCTACAAGAGCCCAGATATTTTAAGAGTAATAAAAGTAGGCCGGCTTCGATGGGCAGGTCATATAATTAGAATGACCCATGATGAGATTCCTAAAATGGTCCTAGTCGAAAGGATTTATGGGACAAAAAGAGTGGGAAGACCTCGGCTCCGATGGATCGATGGAGTGGCGGCGGATGCCAGGTCCATCTTGGGAATCCGCAATTGGAGAGCAGTGGCAACCAATAGAGATGACTGGCGAACCAAGCTGCAGGAGGCCTTGACTCTACAGGAGTTGTAGCGCCACAAATGATGATGATGATTGAGTAGTGTAAGTTGTGTTATTTGACTACTAATGGGCAGTATTAGTATTTACTTGATTATAATACAGGTGTAAATTTCAATAAATACATTAAAAAAAAAAAAGATTTGTTTGTTTTAAGTCAACGGTTCAGACCTGTAGTCGTTTAAAGGCTCACAGTACAAGTTCAGTATTTATCGTACATTGACACAAAGGTGCGAAATCCCAAAGGCTTCCCCCTTGAAAATGGCCCAGTTTAATATTGAAGTTATCGAATTCTTATGTAGATTTAAGATTCAGCAGTGACTGTGTCAGTGTAACTAGTGGTTTATATATCCCATTATATAACGAATGACTAAAGAAGCGAGAGCACCGCCCAAAACAAAATCTTAAGTTTTAGCGTTTTATGTAACACTTTCTCCTAACCAAAACACCCGAAGAAGTTAATTTGACGATTTCATCTTATTAATTTAAATTATATCTGAACCATAATATAGCACTTTATGGTGTCTTTTGTCCACTTCTAAAGCATGATATTAACAGACCGCTGATTGACCTCTTCAGAAGAATGTATAGCAACAAACAGTGTTAAATTAATATAGGTAGGAATGTGTCACCAGAATTTTCGATCAGTAAAGGCCTACTATTGTAGTAAGCTGCCACCCTCCCTATTTACAATGGCTTTAAAAGAATGAGAGGAAATTATAGGGGATTATCAATGCGGTTTTAGACGAAACCGTTCAACTATCGATCAAATATTTTCCTTACGCCAAATACTAGAGAAAAAAAAATCAAAATACAACGGTGTCATTCATCAGCTTTATATCGATTTTAAAAAATCTTATGATTCCATCGACTGTCAGATTATTTATAACGTATTGATTGAACAGGGTATACCAAAGAAATTAGTAAATCTGGTGAGGATGTGTATGAGCGAAACTTTCGACAAGGTTAGAATCGGTAATAAATTTTCGGAGAAGTTTGAGGTTCGTTCAGGTTTAAAACAAGGTGATTCGCTATCACCTGTACTATTCAATTTAACACTCGAGTAGGTTATTAAAAAGTTTGTACACAACGAAAGAGGTTTGAATTTGAATATGAATAGTAAAATATCCGTGATTGGGTTTGCGGACGATTTGGTACTGTTGGGTGAGAACAAAGTAACTATTAGGCTAAATACACAAACTTTAATGAATGCTACTAAGGAAATAGGGCTGGAAATAAATTCGGATAAGACTAAGTATATGGTCAGAAGCAGGAACGGTCGAAATTTTGGTAATATTGTTGTAGGAGGAAGTAAGTTCGAACATGTGGAAATGTTTAAGTACTTAGGGGAAATGGTAACTGGAAAAAACGAAATGCAAGAGGAAATAAGGGCGCAACTAAAAGCGGGAAATGCTTGTTACTATTCGGTCTCGAAATTACTAACCTCGCGTCTTTTGTCCCGAAATCTAAAAATCAGAATTTATAAAACAATTATCCTTCCATATCTTCTCTATGGATGTGAAACTTGGCTACTAACGCTGAAGGATGAACAACGTCTTCAGGTATTCGAAAATAAGGTATTACGTAGAATATTCGGTCCAAGAAAGGCGAAGCATGCATCTGGTAAATTCAGGTGATAGCGTCGCGAAGATTAAGATGGGCATGTAAAGTTGCTGGGCTTAGTTACGAACGAATTCCCAAGATGTTAATAGGCGCTGTACCGTCTGAGGGGTACACCGAGGCGTAGGTGGGAGGATAGCGTTAGGAATGATCTAGCGGGTTTGGGTTTGGGTGGTGCTCCGAGGACGGAGGTTTGTGAACATAGATTGGTGGTATCGGCATCGAGCTTTCGGGTTCGTTAAGCCTTTTATTTATTTAAAAGAATGGTATAAAAAATGTAAGAAAATGGGAGTAAGAATAGGTAACAGCCATCTCCATAACCTACTGTTCGCTGATGACCAGGTAATTGTCGCTCAAGACCATGATTTTGCAGAGTACATTCTACGAAAACTATGGGAAACATATTATAGTTGGGGTCTTAAAATAAACTTCAGAAAAATTGAATACATGGACATTTATGATCAGGACCTTGTTGTTGAAGGAAATGTAACAAACAGAAGAGACAATTTCAAATATTTGGGCTCTGTAATGGAAAGGAATAGAGTGTCTGAAAAAGAAACAAAACAAAGGAATTAGTATACTTAACTCGGTTAATTGGAGCAATAATGTGATGAAAGATACCAAGAACCCTTATAAAAGTCCATAATTGAAAGCATATAGCAAATGGAGCAGAGACATTGACAATAAGCGCTGCTCTAGGAAAAAAGCTACTTACTGCCGAAATGGACTATTGGAGGAGAGCTGCCAGGGTGTCCAGGCTAGAAAGAAGGACTAATGCCGAAATTAGAGAGCGTATGCAAACTCAACAAAATGTTCTCGAAAATATAGAGAAAAAAAGATTAGAATTCTATGGTCATCTCAGAAGAAAGATTGAGGAAAAGAGGAAGAAAGATTGTCCAATTTAATTTTCATTTGGAATGCTGAAGGGAGGAAACGGCGAGGAAAACCACGAAAAAGGTGGATAAAATAAGAGCATGCACGGCCATGGCCTGAGGGAGGAAGATAGACAGGAGAGATAAAAATGGAAAAAAAAATTAAAGGAAATTTTTGGTTGAAGGCCTCAATTTGAGGAAATCCTTGGAAAAAATAATTTTTCTTTTGTAGATTTCGGGTATACAAATATACAAAAGTGAATAAGGATATTGGTAATTTTGAGGAATTTACTTCCCCCTAGAATTTCGATATTATTTCAATAATAAACTGCAATAATATTTCAGCCGTTTCCCCCAGACCGCGTCTATTCGTGCTACAGCCCTGAAGATGACCCACAAAGTGGGTCGAAACGTCGGCACTTAATTAAATAAGTATCCACTTATTTAGTGTTTTATTTGACTGCACCCCCAACTATTTTCTTCCTTGCAATAATATTTATTCGAAAATACTTAATTTTTTTACTACAGGAAAATTCAATTAATTGATTTTGAAAGATAACAAAGTAAAAGGTTTTAGTTGTATTTTTTTTGTTTTTTTAACTCTTCTTTTCTCTTTTTTGTGATACTCAACACCCAAGGTCACCGGCAAGTTTGTGATACATATCCCATGCGCGGTTCGGGTTTCTCTGAGCCTCATTTCCCGGCTTTAGATTTCGTGAGACTGGAAGTGCCAATTAGAGACCGGGTGGTGGATCGCAGGGCACTACAATGCAAAGAGAGGATTAGAATATTGGCATCACTGACAGGAGGAAAACTTTCCTGATTCTCCAAGAAGTTCAAGGTGTTTTGGCTAGGTTTTTATCCACTCTAAAGATTCGTGATCGTTTATGGAAAGTTGGCCTTGCATCTTATGCCCCTTAGAGACTACCTGCTGCTACATCTCGCCACCAGCAGCTCAGAAGAAGGTGCAGCGAGCTCCTAGATGAGGACTTTTAAAGCTTTTTGGGTAATTATTCCGCAGGTTGTCGCTTCGAGTTGTGTCACAACAAATTTTAACTTTTCATTCGTTTCCCTTTTCATATTTTCCAAAAATACAAGTTATCATGAGCTTGAGTATGGAAAAGAGATTGTAATTATGGAAAATATGTATACTTCTGTAATCATTTCATCTAGAAAAGAATGTTTCAACATATATCATCTAATTTCGAAATGTTAGTTGAAACTTTTATTTCTTGATGAAATTATTACCGAAATCTACTCATTGTAACTCGTATAACTTGTAGTTTTGAAATATATTAAAAACGAAAGGAATAAACAGTTAAAACTTCTTGTAGAAGCGACTAGAAGCGACAACCTGCGGAACAGCTACCGATTTTTACAAGAACATGAACTAATCCATACAGAAAGTACAGGATACGAGATCATTTTTTCTCGTATCCAAGAGGAATTAGGTGAAGGTTTAACATTGAGATGGGGCATTATTTTATACCTCACAACTGACATTAAATAATATACTTCTTTATATATGTACAGGGCTCACGTTGAAAATAACACACTGAATATTAATAGGAATCTTTTAATAAATAAATAGTTCAAGCTATGTTGCAATAAAAACCATAATTCATTGTAATCACTGAATATCCTAGTAATTATGTTGTTTGCGTATGAACATATAAAAATGAACAACGATTTACTTATAAAAGGAAAACACATTTGTTTATGATTACCAATCTCACAGTGAAAATTATAGTCCTTTGTTCTTCCTATTTTCCTTTAGCTAAACTGTTGTTAGTTTCGAAATTGTTAGACTCTTTTCAAAGTCAGTTTCATAAAATCTACGGAATATTTGAACTTTATTCATTAATGGGAATACACGAAACCGTTCTAAAGACCGTGAGTTGCTCATTCAGTATTTTGTTATAGGAAATCTCTTAATAAGTAGCCGGTATTATTAAAAAAAAAAAAAATCGTTCAACTGTCCTGTATTTAGTGGAGAGATTCAAAAAGGAAAATCGCATTTCCAGAAAAAAAGTTGAAAGTGCAAGACATATTTTAAGTAATGTAATTTAAACAACCTTAATATACATCCCAATCCTACAGTTATTTAATATACATACTAATCATATCCTTAACCAACTCCCACCTATTCTATTTATTAAAACAAATCTTATTGTCCCAATCCTATAACTTTATCCTATAGTTTTATATTATTTTGTGACAGCACCACTTAATTTTAATTTTAATTTTCTACTTTTCTTTCTTACTGGTATCCACTCCTTATAACGTTCTAAAGGTACAATGAAACTTTAGAACGTTTTTTAAAGTACATTTAACGTTTTTATTTATATTTCCATCAAAATAAATACTTTATCCTCTATTATACTAGATATAGATAGCTCAATAGATATATACATATATTTTTTATTATTTTACCCCATTCTCGGCCATCTACGGGCCATGCTATTTCAACTGCCTCTTTCTTTCTTTTTCCCTTGGCTTTAAGTTTTCCCCAGTATTGATTTTTGTTGGAAATCCTGGTGTTCTTGGAGTTTCTTCTTAAGCGGAACACGGCTCACTCCTCCTGTGTGATCTCCACTTCTCGTAGATCGTTTTCAACCTCTGTAAATCCGCTGGGTCAATATCTTCGGATTCATACGAGCAATGTGTCCGTAGAAAACAATTCTTCTCTTTCGAATGGTTTCTGTGATCTTCCCTTCATATTTGTGTCGTCTTTTAAATTCACCATTCTCTTTAATTGGACCCAGGAGGCGCCAGAATCTACCCATTTTACCAGATATTTGAATTTCTCTGTCCATTTGATTTCCCTTTTCCTATCTTTGGCATTCTGGGTGCTGACTTAATGTTCATTATAAACTCTGTTTTCTGAAAAGAGATCTGAAGTCCCACCTTTAATGATTGTGTCTTCAGCTCATTGATTTGTTTTGTGGCTGCCTGCAGTGAGTCAGAAAAAATGGTCAGGTAATCTGTAAAGACGAGGCAATCAACTGTCAGATTCATGTTTTTGTAGCCATGCCAAGCTTGACCACATTTTCAACAAGTTTGCTATTCATTCATTTCCGCCATTCACGGAAGACTTTTTTAAATTTACTTATCCTCTTATTTAATTTTTTTTTGTGATGCCCCCTTGCAATATTTAATAATGCACACAGCTTGAAAAAATTGTAATTATGTCTAAAAAAAATTATTATGCACTTTTATTATTTGGTAGGTTGGCAACAGTAATTAAGGTTTTTTTTTACCATTAAATAGTTCAGTTAATTGTTTTCAGTTGCAGTTGGACTCTACATCCCTCTGGTATGTTATATTCTATTATTGTTATTTTCTTCCTTCATTCTATCTATTTCTATCCTTCTTTCCCTAAATACGATTATAACAATTAATGTTTATCAATTTAATATAGAACTCACAAAGCTTCATACTCTTTTTAATAGTACCTTTTTAAAACTCATTTCGTCTTTCACCAATAATATGGTAATCATTATGTTTTGTTATAAAATCATATTTCTTGTAATTTTACTATTTTTTATTATCTTCTAGATTTCTTTCTATTCTTATTATTTCTCATTAATTATTTCATAATTTATCTTTTACTCATTGTATTTGTCAATTTCTTAAGTACTTGGTCATTTCTATCATTTCTGTTTATATTCTTCTTCTTCATCATCGGCGCTACATCTCAACGCTGAGTCTTGGCCTCCTCAAGTAGTTTCGCCCATTGGTTCCCTCTCTCTTGCAACGTTTCTCCAGATAGCCAGTCCAAGAAGAGCTCTACCATCAGCGTCGACCCCATCCGTCCAGCGCAATCTGGGCCTACCAAGTATTATTTTCCTTCCTGTAGGCGTCATCATAATTTTGACGGTTGGGTTACTCTCTTCCATCCTGGACACATGACCCGCCCGTATTTTGACGCTGAATCCTGATGAATCGGAGTACGTCTGTATCATTATGTATGGCGGTCAATTCTGCGTTACTCCGCCTCCTCCAATCATTACCTGACCGTACTGGTCCAGATTTATGTAACCTGTTATATCTTCTTTGGTGCTGAATTGCTTATGTAGTTTTTCTGTTAATCTCAGCCCTGACGATGACCTAAAGCATAGGCCAAAACGTAGGCACTAATAAAATATGTTGTACTTATTTCATGTAAAATATTTATTGGCTGCACCCCTGATCATTTTCCACTCCTTCAAGATATGTCCAGTCAATCATTTTCACATCAAAAAGTTTATAAATTAACAGTACTCAAAAGCTAATTAGAAGTGAGGTGAACTTATTTATACATTTTTTCTTTTTTAAATAATCATAGTTGAATATTTTTAATTTAATTGTTTACACACATAGCTTCTTCAAAAGAACAATTTCATAACTCGAGAAAATTAATTTTTGGTTAATGTTTCATGTTTTGTCAAAAGTAAATCAGTGGGGCTAAACAATTAAAAATTTTGGTATTGGTAAAGCAAAGCATTCCTATTGAAATGACGGCATTGAAACTATTTTATTAATCATTAGATTAAAAGTTTGAAACTTTTTTTACTTTAACTTATGTCATTATTCCCATAAAAATTCAGATTCAAACATGGTAAAACTCAAAATATGACTTTATTAATAATAACAAAACGTCTCCATATCATATTATGAATTGAAAAGCTTCATCCATTAAAATAGCTACTTTGGCTTAATTTTGAAATAAAAAATTGGCATTTTTTAATCATGGAGTTGTTATTTTGAAAGAGCGATAATTTGATCTTATGAATAAATTCGATAAGACTTTCTGGTTTTTATTTCCTGTAACTATTTACATTTTTCCTGAACGAGCAAGGGGTAGGACTGACTGGCTTAAGGCCCTTGAGGAGGCCCAGGTCCTTGTAGGGCCCTAGCGCCCTTCACTAAGTATGTATTTAAATTTTTCTCATCTTTCTTCTTCTTTCAGCATGAATTCAATCAATTAATTCCACAGTGATCCTGTGTACATAGATAAAAGAATTGTGCAACGAATGAGGTATGTTCTCGGAAGTCAATAATTAACGGAGGTCGTTGTAAGATTGGCATAGGAGCACAGCAAAGAAGGGATTTTCCAAAGAAACCGGTTCAACCTCGCATGGGTCAATGAAACCAACTGGCCCAAGGGTAGTTGCCTCACCGTTTTTAATATTGTAAAAATGATTTCTTGACCTTCATCATTAAAAAAAAAAACAATGTCAAGGACATAATAAATATCAATTCTTAAAATACAGTAGCTTGAAAAGTATAAAATTTTAATATAATATAATAAGCTAACAATTTGGTATAAATAGCTACTAAACTTACGACGCCCTTGTCTTATCTAGTCAATTACAACTAATAGTTATTAAATAAATATAATAATAACTATAGTGTAAATATAGCTATTAAATATAATAATAATTACAATACAATAATTATATATAAACATTGCTATTAAAGAAATACAAATATAACTATATAATAAATATTATAACCATATAAGATATTGCGACAATTTTAGTAAGTGTCCATAATTTTAAACCTGTATTCTGTACATTCAGGCAGAATGCGAAACTAGATTTTTCCTTCTTTAACTTTCAATTTTGTACAGAATAATACTCTCTGATTCTGCGTGTTTAGACACTGCGCCACAGGTGACCCTAATGAGTTTTCATTCAATAATGTTTAAAATATGTAATCTGCAATACAGCTTAACTCATGCTTTAGGACTTTTGTTACAACCGAATATCATAGTTCTCTTCTCTTATAAGCAAAAATGGAATGTACAAGTTCGATGCCGTCCTTCAGAAGGGACGTAAACGGGAGTCCGAGCCTGTACGATATCAGACACTCGTTAGAAATCCCTACTCTAATTAAACCTGGATAGGCAAAATTTAGAGCTCCCACTGTAGCATTGTCCAATTAGCCATGGTACCATAAAGTGACGTTAAATAACAGGTTTGCAAAAAAACCTTTTATGAAAGTTGTTTTGACTTGGTAAACTGACCTTTATGCAGTTTTTTGCGCTGATTTTTAAAATGGCATTGGTTTTTTTCTATCACGTAAGGCTTGTCAAAAAGTAATGTTGAAGTTTTTGGAAAACGTACAAAAAACGGACAATTTTGGATTTGTTTTTATTGTTTTAACATGAAGTAAAAGGAAAAAATTAAAAAAAACGATACCTAGCTAAAATGAGCATAAACGTGATGAACATGCACTGTAAAGTTATTATAAGTGTTTTAAAAAACGTTTTATTTTTCCATCAAAGCTTTTTTTGGTACTTTTTCGGCCGTGTTCTTGTGAATTTAGTTTTTTTAACATCCAACAGTAGTCTGCCATCATGTTGATATTCCATCGACCTTGGTATCTGGGCTCCATTTCTTTTATGTCTTGATGGAAACGTTCTCCTTGTTCCTCACTTACAGCCCCAAGATTTTCTGGAAAGTTGTCCAGATGTGAGTGAATGAAATGAACTTTGACACTCATGTTGCAGTCCAACATTTTGTAGTTTTGTAACAATTGAGCAACCAAAGTTTTGTAGTTTGGGTCTTTTTTGTTGCCAATAGAAGCTGTTACAACAAGTTTAAATGAATTCCAGACTTTTTTTTTCTTCCATTTCCATTTTAGTGACAAAGCTTTCATCTTTTAAAAGTTTTCTGATGTCAGGCCCAACAAAGACTCCCTCTTTCAGCTTAGCATCGGATATACCAGAAAACTGTTCATATAGATACTTGAAACACTCTACTTCTTTGGGTAATGTTTTCTCAAACTGTTTCATTAGCCCCAATTTGATATGAAGTGGTGGAATTAAGATCTCTTTTGGAACCACTACACTTTTTCTTTCAACATTTTCAACTACAGGAATAAGAGCCTTTCTGATTGGCCACGTCTCCTTGATATAGTGCTGTTTCCTGCCTCGGCTATCCCATTCTCAGAGGAAACATGGATACTGTGTGTAAGCACTTTGTTGACCTATTAACGTGGAAATAACTTTTAATTCCCCACAAATGGTCCGTTTATTGTCATATCCACATGGCTCACTACATTCTTCACGACATCTAGCAGACAGTAGGATTGGGGAGGGAGCAGACTCCTGAAAATGTTCAGGTGAAATTTGTGACTTATCTAGGGGTGATGGAATTTGTTTCGTAATCAGCACAAAAAATACTGTTAAACCCACTGGTTAAATATTCTACAATTTTTTCATCACAGACCTGGGTAAACAAACAAACGATAACGAGTTGATTCAGGGGATAAAGCAGCAGGAAGAAGCTGTGAAATTTCCATTTTGAAACCACATTTTGTCTAAATGAATAAAGGTTGTTACCAATAAGACAAATTTGGATGAAGTTTGGGAACGACTACTGCTAAGCCACCAGGGGTCTCTACAAAAGACATAACTTTAAAAGGTGCTGCGTTGTAAGCTTGTTTAGAACCATACACACGAAGCTGACTCATCTCCATCTACTTAAAGGGTGAACCAATGAGCGAAGTGGCAATACCCAATTGACACTAAAATATAAATCTGATCGTAAATAAGTATAAAAAGACAAAATTAACATACAGATCCAAACGACTTTACTGCAGTACAAAGAAAACAATAAAGTCCTGAATATGCTAATTCATTTAATAGCTACCAGTAGTAAAAGCGGTGTTAAAGAAAATGTAAGTAGTTAAAAAATATTACTATAATAATATTAAAATGTTATTATATTTATCTATTATAAAATAGTGTTTAAAATATGATAATAATAAAATTACTATATATCCATGGAATGCACAAACCAAAATACTAAATAATATTGTACCACGATTAATTGGTTTTTTGTGACATTATTGATTTCCTTAACACCACTCACCCTGAAAAATAGGAAACTTTAGAATCAGACTGCCAGGTAGAGTGGAAAGTTTTTTTTTTGTCTAAAAAAAACAAAAAAAAACTTGTTCCGATTATTAATCTCTTTGAATAATTCTCTCGGATTCAAATACAGCTGTGGCAGATAAATTATCTAATGAGCTAACAGCCGTAGATGGATCATGTGAGATGTGCAGGCCCTCCTTGGGTCACACACAGCCTCTAAAAAGTGTGTAAACTTAATCAGGGGAAAACCCAGCGGTTGAACGTGATCTCCTCTGCATATTTGTTGGCTGAGAAACAGTGCAAACTCAACAATTTACAGAGTATAATAACCTTCATTGGTAGTCGTAGTGCAGGGTTTTTCCTTTTCTCTGTTTTTATAAATTATCTATTAACCTCAAGGATTTGTTTTCAGTAAATTACATTATAACTGTGTATTATAGTATGTAACGAATATCTAATTTTTCAAATATTAATTTACATAAATAAAATACCACAAAGTATCACTAAGAGTTTCTTGTAAATAAGTTCTTAGAATCTATACCGACTTTTTATTTTTTTCAAAAATAAAATGAGAATAAGAAAATGATTAATTTTCTAACAAAAATCCTCCGCATTGAGTAAAAAACTTATCGTTATACATTTATTCTGTAGTAAACCTAATATTTATGAAAATTATAAAAATCCATTTGAGGTCAATTAGATTTGGGAACAGTCAGCAAAACGTAAACATTAAACGTTAACGTAAAAGAGGGTAAGTACAAATTAATGTTTCGAAAAAAAATATACGTGAAATGGTATATGAACAGGCACTTGGTGAATGATATTATATCGAACTTATTTTTAATAATAAAAGCAAAATTACTAAATTAATATTCATCATTATTTTGTTTTCACTCATTTTATAATATAGAAATAATTTATCAATATCTCGCTATGAATTGTCGAATATGTCTATCTTCATGATATAAAATACCAGAAACATATCATTCAAGCTACTTCTCTTGAAAAACCCCTATTCATTTTAAAAAAATATATTCAGCAAAATGTAAATACTTTTACGATTAACTAATTTTTCAATTCTGAAATTTTGATTAAAAAAATTAAATTATGAGGATTTTCATTTAATATTTCTTAAATACCTACCATGCAGGACCATTTTTTTTTTTTTAACTTTTTATAAAAATGTCTGTTTTTCGTAATCCGGCTTCCAATGATTTAAAGACGTGTGAACATAAGATAATGGATTTTCTTTTAAAATATATAGTTTTTAAAGGCAGCAGAAATTATTTTATCTTTATAATAGTATTGCAGTACGTGACTATTTTATCTTTGTATTAGTCTTACAGAATCGTGTTAAAAGCAAATTGTTTTCGAAAAAATAAATCATTTAAGCTCGAAAAATAGTAACTTTTCGTTTTACTATTTATTTTGGTACGATTTAAGTTGTATAACATTATATTTGAATCACTGTATATTGTACTATGTTATTCTATTTACGATTGTATGGTGTTTTATAAATAACATTCTATTTGAATCACCGCTAATTGTTGAATAATTCAGCACGCCTTATCACACTTTCAAAAATAACCCATTGTAAAATGAGAAACAATATTGTAGTAGCTAACAACTACGAATTTAAATTATTTTACAATTTAAATTCTTATTATGATGAAACAATGAAATATACATGTTTGTTTAAAAATTCCATTCTTAATAAACAACAACTTCATTTATATTAATTATTGCATTCAACGCAATTCTGTCACGTAAATGCAGTTATTATTATCAGCATACGACAGTCTAAACTTTGTATAATAGCTACCTATTGTTTTTAACAAAAGCTATTATGGTTCATCAATAGAAATAATGAATATAGATTTTTTACTGAAACAGCAGCCGCAGTGGGAAAAGTTTTTAAAATATTTGAAGAAAGTCTCGCAACAATAGATAGGAAATGTCTTAAAACAATTACATAATAATAAATATTGTCTTAAAACATTATCTTTCATTTTCATCAGAATTCTAAAGTCGCATATAGTAGTGTAGTAGTAAAATACGTAGCATCCCTTCTTAATGGAGGGGAATAGATCCAGAATATTAACCCTCAGAGCGCGAACCGTCGATAAATCGAATCTCTATAAATGCGTATAAATACGCATATTTTGCGTAAATTGCGAAAGGATTTTTGAAAAAAGTACTTTATTAATTACTGCTACGACACGTCCATACAGATCGATACCTAAAATCAAATTGCGCAATAGTCAATATTCCCACGCTCCGCAATTTATACGCATTAATAGAGAGTCAATTTATCGACGGTTCGCGCTCTAAGGGTTAAGTGAGACTTGGTATTAGCCAAAATTACCGATGAAGACAAGAACCAGTTTTAAACTTAAAGTTGAAAAATGGAAGGCTGAGCCTGAGACAAAAGCGCCGAGAACTGGAACAAAATGGAGCGAAGAAAGAAAAGCTGAATTCTCGCAAAGGATGAAAAAGTAGTGGGCAAATAAGATGAACAAGAAGCCCCAAGCGTGACCCTCCTTTACTTAGCGTCTTTAACTTTGTAAGCTTTACGACTAATAATAATAAAGTAGAAGTGTAAAGTAATACAGAGCTTTTCAGGTTTTAAATGATGGTATAAAATCATCATTTAAAACCTGAAATGATGGTATAAAATCAAAATTCAGGCGGATACATTATAAAAGTCAGTGATTGAAACGATTTTTAAAAAAACAACGTATAAGTTGCGCGAGAAAATTATCATCCCCACTAGACTTATGTACGGCTGAAAAACAGCGTTGTTGAATTCCTGCTAATTGTGTCCTTTGGAATTTAGAAATTTAACAATAAAATTAAAATATATCACAAACACTTTCACCAAACCATCCAAGAAATGAGCCAGCTTGCTGGAGGAATCGAAAATAGTGGCTTCATTGGATAGAAGTTCCTTAATGGAAGAATGCTATGATAAAGTAGTCGAAGAAGAAGAAACACTTTTTCATCAAAGAACATCAAATTGAAACAACGGTAAAATATAACATTACTAATTAACCAACAATTTTAGAAAGGCATTCGAAAACACGTACCATTACTTTTCAAAATTAATAGTGACTCCAGCCAAAAGCCATACCACGTTTACAAATACTGGTTCTCTTACTAATAATGTCTCTGGCATCACATTAAAAAAAATTGTTCCTTTTAAAAATTAATTCACTAAATCCCGTGTCACGATAGCTGTTTTAAATCCTTCTTAGGAACATCGGAACATTAGCCAGAACGAAGAGTGTAATAGCACTTTGTAGTAGCACTTTCATAATAAAAAACAAAACAAATAAACCTGATAGCAGCTCTTACCACACAAATAAAACATACATTCGAATTTGAAACACCAAAAGAAATACTCCACGAAAGGTAATATCAACCGGAATATAAAAGAAATGATGACTATAGAAACATATAGAAATTGCGCTATAATCAAAAGATCTGATGTGAAAAATGTAAATTCCTGTTATTGAATCATAACTACAACATATAAATAATAGACACAAACAAATCAATAATAATGATTACATAATATATTATAAAGTCGTAAATCTGTCTACCTGTTCAGACCGTCTGGAAAATTCCCCGCAAAACAAAATGAGAAACACCCAACTTTTTAGCTTTTAACATCTCGCCCAGTTTTCATCAGTATTTAAAACCAACATATTTATACAGTTATATTTAGTGATATTATGAAAAATACTTAGTCATCAATTTCATGTACAATTTGTGTATAAACACTGTATTTTTATCTTTGTTCAATTTTTATGTATAAGCTTTAATTCAATATAACTATTTACTGTAATTAAATAAACTCATGTTTGTCACTAACAGTGCATGATTATAACAATATAAAACAATAAATTTTTGATACGTAACAAAAAGATAATTTTATGCTGGAAAACTCTCTAACTAATATATTTGCGAGCTGAAAAATTATCTATGCATCTATGCGTTTAGATTTTTCTAAACTATCTATGTACTTATTTTTACTATGTATGAAGTAAATTTCTATATAGTATTTTAAATATATAATGGTAAAACTTTTTGGATTTAGGCATTTCTTGCTGACAGATTTAAAAACACAAATAACCAGAATACTTATATTAAATAATTAAAATAATCACTTACTTATATCCTGTAAGTTATGATCGGCGCGAAATCCTTCAGCACACAAACGTTGCGTTCCACCTGAGCCTCAGCCTACACAAACACTGAGTGAGGTTGTCCAAGGCCCAGTGTCGCTACAAGATTGAACTTGATCCTGTCCTCCAACTGTTAGGCAGCATACTCTTCACTTGAAATGATCTATTGTATCATAATAATAGTTAAAATATTATTAATTATTAGATTTCCATATATATTATACTACTTCTATATCATATCTAGTTGTTTTTACAGATTTACACATTTGAGTTGGCAGAACTGATTTAATAGCCAAACAATTTAACAGCTGCCAATACCTGGGTAATTGGTTTAGTTTTTCATTCTATAAAGAGCATTATTAAATATTATAATTCGTTTCGCGAAATTCTCCGCGCACTGCATTAATTTTAAGGTCATCATAATCGTCCGTACTAGTGGCTAATTCGATTCAATATGGATCGTTTTCCCACCACTTACACTCTGGATGTTATATCTCATAAGACGGAAAGTGCGCACAACCGATAGCCGCTGTACAACGTAGCATTGAGGAATACCCTAATCAATTAATTTAATGTCAGTACCAGCAACACCAGATGTGTCCGTCCAGTTAATGGGACATTTTATGAAAGGATATTACCTTAACGTGATTACAAAGTTTAACTTGTCCAGGAAATGGGCGACTCATAGTCCAGTGGTTAGCATAACAAACTACTAAGCCCAAGATCGCGGGTTTGTAGCCTGGCAGGTGCCCTAGGATTTTTTAAAGGGAGTAAAAATCCTTGGTCATGCCGTCCTTCGGAAGGGACGTTAAACGGGGGTCCTGAACCTGTAGGATGTCAGGTACTCGTTAAAAATCCATATCCTAATTATATCTGGATAGGGAAACTTTGGAACTCCTGCTGCAGCATCGATCTATTAGCCATAGCAGCATGAAGTGAAATTAATACCTGAAACGGCTGTAATTAATCTTGGACTCAGACAAAGGTTTAATGAACGAATAATTTCACTTAATAGCCCTGTTAATGTGGAAAACCAAATCACTCGATTTAACCCCAATAGATTATTTTCTTTAGTGATATTTATTTATATAACGCCACTTCATCCTGCGATAGCTAATCGGATGATGCTGCAAAGGGAGCTCTACATTTTACCTATCCAGGGTAAGGATTTTTTACTCCCTTTAAAAAATTCTTGGGCCACCAGCCCGGGCTACGGATCTTGGGCTTAGTAAATTGTTATGCAAACCACTAGACCACAGGTCGTTCCGTAATTAGGGATATGTTAACTCACTTGTCTGAGTCGATAAACCAGAGACAATTGAAGACTTGGAAACATGATTTTGGGAGATATAGTAGAAATACGGCCACAGTTGCTGTGAAAGCTGGACGTTCAGAATGCTCCGGCCGTCCATCAACATAATCAGACTTTAAAGGTATAAAATTATCTTTCCACTAAAGCTAGTTTCATTGATTTAAACTTTTTTTTTTTTAATTTTAATTTAAACCTTTAAAAAAACACCCTTTATTATTCTAATTCTAGTGGAGGAAGTGATGAGAGCTAAAGAATTTAAGCATCTGATATTAGAGCCATATCCCGCCATTGTATTCGTGTTAAACTACAAATCGTGTCGCAAATAGTATTATTATTATTATCATTATTGTAAGTTAGTCATTTAAACCCATAATTTCTGATTTTTTTTAAATGTTCGTACGATAAAAAACATTCATTAATTTTATGTTTACACCGTTTGTGTAAAAAAAAAAATGTAACGGAATGTAACAGCACGAAAAAAATTGTTTTCACTTCAGCTTTGTCTTTCTGTTTTATTCTAGTAATAATTAATTTAATTTAAAACAATCAGGAATTTTGATTTTCAAGTAAAGCATCTATGCGCTTTATCAATTACATCTGAAATACCTATGTTATTTTCGATAACTGGCAATGTAAAACATTAGGATGTAATAAGAAAAAGTAGTAGGAAATTTAATATTTTAAAAAATCCAATATTTTTTTGTTTATAATTTAGGCTATCATAAATATTATGATTTTATTTGGTAAATAAGTAAATAAAAGTCACATTAAATACAGTGGTATGGAATGTGCCAATAAATAAACGGTTCTTTCAAATGGCTACTTTGAAAAAACTATGTATAACCGACAAATAAAAAAGGTAAAAATAATTTATCGTTATATTCTATATTGGTCCAATTTGATTGGACCCTAAACTTTTTATTTGATTCTTTGTATGAATTACCACTTGTGATTTATAGCTTGTGGATTTTCTTCTCATTTCTTGTGAATACGTTAATACATTTTAGCTGCCCAAACTATATTAGAGCTTCTCATTTGTTTTCCTCTAATATCTGATTAATGGATGAATGGATTACAGCAGATTAAACGGTTTATTTATTGTTTAGAGGTTTGAAAGAAAAAATATATAATACAAATAAAAGCCGTACCACAATAACCCCTAAAGGAATTTGGTTTCAGTACATGGGTAGGAAATATTTTCAAGCCAACGGTTGTACAAGAGGGTGGATTGGTCGAGTTCAAGCTCAACTGGCTGATTTTTTCCAATTATCGGAAATCACAATGTAAAGGCTGGGATAGCCACAGGAGTGTATCAAGATCCGGATATATCGATCCAAGTCTGTTAACAGAATAAATATTTTACCACCCACAGCAGACATCGAATTCGAGCCCTGGAGTTCAGTAACCCAGCACTCTTGAACTGGTTTGTAATTCCACATTAAGAAAGGACAAAGGGGAAAAAAAGTGTGCAATTTTTCTGAGGTTTAATTGGCATGACATCTAATAAAAGAACAAAATTTTACTTTGTTGGTAAATGAAAAAATTATAAAATGTAATAGAAAGTGAGTAATAATTGTAAGTTATGTAAGTTATATTGCTGGTGTACAAACAAATCGATTATACCTGTAAATTTTTTTATCTACACCCTTATATTAAAATACATCTTTTGATTCCATATCCAGCTTCCATTGGCGTTTAAGCCAGTGAAGCGGCTGGGAAAGGGCGCAGGGGCCTCCCGGACTCTTGCTTTGCCCTCATTCCTGGGAAAGAAGCTTACTTCTGGGACCCCATGGAAATTGTAAATATTGTAATTATGGTATGAATGTGAGAAATTATTATTTTATTATTATTATTGTTACGGTCAGAGCAGGAAGTAGGACCGGCTGACAGGATTAGGCAAACAATGGGATTAAGCGGAAGGGATTAAAGAAGTTGCCGAGGCCAATCTCGTTCAACCTGGATCGGCCTGGATGGTTCTCGATCCTGTTCCGAGTAATGCCCCACCACGACCTACCTTGCCTATATAAAAAGGACAGCGTTTTCGGCCGCGGCAGTAGTAATAAGACGAGTAGTAATAAGTGAGTAATAAGACGAGTCAGTAATAAGCCAGTGAGTAGCAGTCGTTAACTAGTGGCAGTGTGTGTGAGTTAGTTAGTATTAGTATCAGTCTGTATTAAGTGCTTAGTGAGCAACAGTGACAATTAGTGGCCGTGTAATAAGTGTAATAAACTGTGTGGCAGTTTGTCATATTTGGAGAGTCTTACGGTCGGTGGACTTTAGTTAGCGAACTGTAAGTGTTAATTTGTAATTGTAAACTATAGTGTAATATTATTGTATTTGTACTAATTTATATATAAATAGTTTAGTTATTTAGTATTACCAATATCTTATATTGTTTGTATATTACTTTAGAAATAGATAACATTTAGTAGAATATTGTTATAGTAAATTGATATTAGTTTAATAATTTAGTTGTTTTTAATAATCTCATTGTATTCTTGTTAATTTGTTAATAAATATTAGATTCTTGAATTAAGTAATAGTTTAGTCCATTTTACACCCAGTAGCCCGTAACAAATTGGTGTCAGAAGTGGGATCTTGTGTAATTGTTATTTTGTCTAGCATTTTGTAATAATTGGGCTACTGTTTGAAAAATGGCTTCTCAAAGTCTTAAATTGATGGATTTAAAAGTTGCGGATTTAAAACGGGAATTAGAAGAACGTGATCTGGATTCTTCCGGAAATAAAAGTGTACTGCAACATCGCTTGCGTCAATTTTTTGTAGAGTTAGGGGAAAATCCAGAGGACGTTCTGTTTGAAACTGATTTAAGCAAGTTGTCTGCAACTTTTAAAAATGAATTAGGCAATGTAGAAAATAAGCTAGGTAATGAATTATGCAGTGTTAAAAGTGAATTAGGCAATGTAGAAAATAAGCTAGGTAATGAATTAAGCAGTGTTAAAAATGAACTAGGCAATGTAGAAAATAGGCTAGAGTCTAAATTAGGCACATTAGAAACTAAGTTAATGGAAAATGTAGATAATAAAGTAGCTGATGTAGAATCTAGGTTAGGAGAAAAATTGAATTCAATTGAAAGCAAACTTAGGCAAAGAGTGGAAGCTATAGAGGGACTTATGAGCAACCCACCGACGAACAACACCGACCGTTTCCCCGAGGCCAGTCTTCATAAAACCATTCTGCCCACCAATAATGGGACGCCACCAGCTCACAACACCATTCCAGTATTCGACGGAAAGACGCCGTGGGAGGACTACATGACTCTCTTCGAGACAGCGGCTTCGATCCACGGGTGGTCACAGGAGACCCAAGCTTCAGCGTTGTGCCTGGCCTTGCGTGGAGACGCCTTGAGAGTGCTGCAGGGAATGCCCATGTCGGAGCGGTCTAACTACGGGAAGCTGATTAGAAGGCTGGAGATGCGTTTCGGCCACCGCCACATGGACCAGCTATATCGCTCACAGCTAAGAAACAGGGTCCAGAAGGACAACGAGACGCTGCAGGAATTTGAAGCGGATATTGCCCGGCTGGTGAGGAACGCCTACCCATCGGTCACCGACTATGTCTACGAGAGTTTGGCTGTCGACAAATTCCTGGATGGACTTCGGGACCCAGAGACACAACAAGCAGTGAAGCTCGCCCGTCCGAAAACGTTGGGAGACGCATTATCTCAGGCCATGGAGTTTGAAGCTGTTAGACAGTCTGTACGGGGCCATGCGCGAGTTCGAGCAGCAGAAGCGGAACCTAATGTGGTCCCTAGCATCGAAGACATTGTGACGAAAGTGTTGGATGCTCTCAGGACCCATAAGAAGGAGATACGCTGTTGGGGCTGCGGCCAGCTTGGACATCCTAGAAGCAAATGTCCAACCCGTAACGTCAAAGCCTCCAGGAAGACCATCAGAGTTGCGTCGATAGGAAGCAGAACGAACAGTTTCTACGTTGATGGGATGGTGAACGGGCAGCTGCGAAGTCTTCTAGTGGATACCGGAGCGAGCATGACGATCTTGAACTCGAAGACACTTCCAGCTGAGAAGATCATACCGACCACTTGGGCATTACGGACTGCAACGGGACAGCCAGCCAAGGTCTACGGGGAGACAGATGCCACCTTCCACATCGGGGGCCAACATCTGAAGCACCTCGCTCTCGTGGCAGATATAGATGAGGACGTCATACTGGGTATGGACTTTATGATCACATACGGGATCAAGCTGGATATGTCGAGAGGTGTGATGACGCTAGGAGACGAGGAAGTCATACTTCGGCAGGAAAAGGACTTCTGCGCTCGAGTGCTGCTACCAGAAGACACCGCTTTACCAGCACGGAGCCAAATCGTGACGCATGGGACGGTCGAAGGGCATCTACCCGCGGGTCAATGTGCACTACTCGAACCTGGAAGGCACGAAGAACAAGAGGTTGGACGCGGCGTACTGGTTGCTAGGTCTCTCATCAAGATCGGACCTACCACTCCAATTCGGCTAATGAACCTGAACAGCTTCCCGGTAACGCTGAAGAAAGGAACACCAGTCGGGGAGTGTACCACCGCTACCTCAGTGGTTCGTCAGCTGCAACGTCATCCCACCGAGCTTCGAGGACTCCCAGAGGGTGGATTGGTCGAGTTCAAGCTCAACTGGCTGATTTTTTCCAATTATCGGAAATCACAATGTAAAGGCTGGGATAGCCACAGGAGTGTATCAAGATCCGGATATATCGATCCAAGTCTGTTAACAGAATAAATATTTTACCACCCACAGCAGACATCGAATTCGAGCCCTGGAGTTCAGTAACCCAGCACTCTTGAACTGGTTTGTAATTCCACATTAAGAAAGGACAAAGGGGAAAAAAAGTGTGCAATTTTTCTGAGGTTTAATTGGCATGACATCTAATAAAAGAACAAAATTTTACTTTGTTGGTAAATGAAAAAATTATAAAATGTAATAGAAAGTGAGTAATAATTGTAAGTTATGTAAGTTATATTGCTGGTGTACAAACAAATCGATTATACCTGTAAATTTTTTTATCTACACCCTTATATTAAAATACATCTTTTGATTCCATATCCAGCTTCCATTGGCGTTTAAGCCAGTGAAGCGGCTGGGAAAGGGCGCAGGGGCCTCCCGGACTCTTGCTTTGCCCTCATTCCTGGGAAAGAAGCTTACTTCTGGGACCCCATGGAAATTGTAAATATTGTAATTATGGTATGAATGTGAGAAATTATTATTTTATTATTATT
Organism: Troilus luridus; assembly: GCA_964056705.1. Classification (NCBI taxonomy): domain Eukaryota; kingdom Metazoa; phylum Arthropoda; class Insecta; order Hemiptera; family Pentatomidae; genus Troilus; species Troilus luridus. The sequence continues at coordinate 180,397,611 of OZ057412.1, forward strand.
ATTGTTACGGTCAGAGCAGGAAGTAGGACCGGCTGACAGGATTAGGCAAACAATGGGATTAAGCGGAAGGGATTAAAGAAGTTGCCGAGGCCAATCTCGTTCAACCTGGATCGGCCTGGATGGTTCTCGATCCTGTTCCGAGTAATGCCCCACCACGACCTACCTTGCCTATATAAAAAGGACAGCGTTTTCGGCCGCGGCAGTAGTAATAAGACGAGTAGTAATAAGTGAGTAATAAGACGAGTCAGTAATAAGCCAGTGAGTAGCAGTCGTTAACTAGTGGCAGTGTGTGTGAGTTAGTTAGTATTAGTATCAGTCTGTATTAAGTGCTTAGTGAGCAACAGTGACAATTAGTGGCCGTGTAATAAGTGTAATAAACTGTGTGGCAGTTTGTCATATTTGGAGAGTCTTACGGTCGGTGGACTTTAGTTAGCGAACTGTAAGTGTTAATTTGTAATTGTAAACTATAGTGTAATATTATTGTATTTGTACTAATTTATATATAAATAGTTTAGTTATTTAGTATTACCAATATCTTATATTGTTTGTATATTACTTTAGAAATAGATAACATTTAGTAGAATATTGTTATAGTAAATTGATATTAGTTTAATAATTTAGTTGTTTTTAATAATCTCATTGTATTCTTGTTAATTTGTTAATAAATATTAGATTCTTGAATTAAGTAATAGTTTAGTCCATTTTACACCCAGTAGCCCGTAACAAATTGGTGTCAGAAGTGGGATCTTGTGTAATTGTTATTTTGTCTAGCATTTTGTAATAATTGGGCTACTGTTTGAAAAATGGCTTCTCAAAGTCTTAAATTGATGGATTTAAAAGTTGCGGATTTAAAACGGGAATTAGAAGAACGTGATCTGGATTCTTCCGGAAATAAAAGTGTACTGCAACATCGCTTGCGTCAATTTTTTGTAGAGTTAGGGGAAAATCCAGAGGACGTTCTGTTTGAAACTGATTTAAGCAAGTTGTCTGCAACTTTTAAAAATGAATTAGGCAATGTAGAAAATAAGCTAGGTAATGAATTATGCAGTGTTAAAAGTGAATTAGGCAATGTAGAAAATAAGCTAGGTAATGAATTAAGCAGTGTTAAAAATGAACTAGGCAATGTAGAAAATAGGCTAGAGTCTAAATTAGGCACATTAGAAACTAAGTTAATGGAAAATGTAGATAATAAAGTAGCTGATGTAGAATCTAGGTTAGGAGAAAAATTGAATTCAATTGAAAGCAAACTTAGGCAAAGAGTGGAAGCTATAGAGGGACTTATGAGCAACCCACCGACGAACAACACCGACCGTTTCCCCGAGGCCAGTCTTCATAAAACCATTCTGCCCACCAATAATGGGACGCCACCAGCTCACAACACCATTCCAGTATTCGACGGAAAGACGCCGTGGGAGGACTACATGACTCTCTTCGAGACAGCGGCTTCGATCCACGGGTGGTCACAGGAGACCCAAGCTTCAGCGTTGTGCCTGGCCTTGCGTGGAGACGCCTTGAGAGTGCTGCAGGGAATGCCCATGTCGGAGCGGTCTAACTACGGGAAGCTGATTAGAAGGCTGGAGATGCGTTTCGGCCACCGCCACATGGACCAGCTATATCGCTCACAGCTAAGAAACAGGGTCCAGAAGGACAACGAGACGCTGCAGGAATTTGAAGCGGATATTGCCCGGCTGGTGAGGAACGCCTACCCATCGGTCACCGACTATGTCTACGAGAGTTTGGCTGTCGACAAATTCCTGGATGGACTTCGGGACCCAGAGACACAACAAGCAGTGAAGCTCGCCCGTCCGAAAACGTTGGGAGACGCATTATCTCAGGCCATGGAGTTTGAAGCTGTTAGACAGTCTGTACGGGGCCATGCGCGAGTTCGAGCAGCAGAAGCGGAACCTAATGTGGTCCCTAGCATCGAAGACATTGTGACGAAAGTGTTGGATGCTCTCAGGACCCATAAGAAGGAGATACGCTGTTGGGGCTGCGGCCAGCTTGGACATCCTAGAAGCAAATGTCCAACCCGTAACGTCAAAGCCCCCAGGAAGACCATCAGAGTTGCGTCGATAGGAAGCAGAACGAACAGTTTCTACGTTGATGGGATGGTGAACGGGCAGCTGCGAAGTCTTCTAGTGGATACCGGAGCGAGCATGACGATCTTGAACTCGAAGACACTTCCAGCTGAGAAGATCATACCGACCACTTGGGCATTACGGACTGCAACGGGACAGCCAGCCAAGGTCTACGGGGAGACAGATGCCACCTTCCACATCGGGGGCCAACATCTGAAGCACCTCGCTCTCGTGGCAGATATAGATGAGGACGTCATACTGGGTATGGACTTTATGATCACATACGGGATCAAGCTGGATATGTCGAGAGGTGTGATGACGCTAGGAGACGAGGAAGTCATACTTCGGCAGGAAAAGGACTTCTGCGCTCGAGTGCTGCTACCAGAAGACACCGCTTTACCAGCACGGAGCCAAATCGTGACGCATGGGACGGTCGAAGGGCATCTACCCGCGGGTCAATGTGCACTACTCGAACCTGGAAGGCACGAAGAACAAGAGGTTGGACGCGGCGTACTGGTTGCTAGGTCTCTCATCAAGATCGGACCTACCACTCCAATTCGGCTAATGAACCTGAACAGCTTCCCGGTAACGCTGAAGAAAGGAACACCAGTCGGGGAGTGTACCACCGCTACCTCAGTGGTTCGTCAGCTGCAACGTCATCCCACCGAGCTTCGAGGACTCCCAGAGGAACTTAAAGGATTTTTGGACGAATCATGTCGCGACCTTTCGCCCGAACAGAGCGAGGAAGTGAAGAATATGATTTTCCGATGGCATGACGTCTTCGAGATCGGACCAGGACCACGGGGCAGAACGGATATCGTCCAGCACAAGATTGACACTGGGGATGCGAAGCCCATCCGACAGGTTCCGCGGAGGCTGCCGTTAGCCAAACGGGAGGACGCCGAGGAGATTATAAAGGAGATGGCGGCTGACAGTGTCATTGAGCCTTCGAGTAGCCCCTGGATGTCTCCTGTTGTATTGGTGAAGAAGAAAGACGGCACAACGAGGTTCTGCGTAGACTACCGTCTTCTGAACAATGTCACCAAGAAGGACAGCTATCCGCTTCCCAGGATTGACGATACGCTGGACACCCTAGAGGGGTGTAAACTCTTCTCTACTTTGGATCTCCGCAGTGGATATTGGCAGGTTGGATTGGCACCTGAGGATAAAGAGAAGACGGCGTTTTCAATTGGCACTGGGCTCTGGCAGTTTACAGTAATGCCATTCGGGCTTTGCAATGCTCCGGCCACATTCGAGAGGCTGATGGAAAACGTGTTAAGAGGTCTCTCTTGGGAGGTATGCCTGGTATACCTAGACGACATTATTGTGCTGGGAAAGTCCTTCCCTCACCATCTGAAGAATCTGGAGAAGGTCTTCGAACGACTGCGTGCAGCAAACCTAAAGTTGAACCCGAAGAAGTGTAATCTCTTCCGAAGGCAAGTCAACTACCTGGGGCATATTGTGTCAGACAACGGAGTTGCTGTTGACCCAGAGAAGATAGCAGCGATCACCGACTGGCCAGTACCTCGAGATAAGCACCAGGTGAGGAGTTTCCTCGGGCTCTGCACCTATTACCGGAGGTACGTGAAAGGATTCGCTAACATCGCAAAACCTCTTACCAGGCTAACCGAGGAGAAAAGGTCTTTCCATTGGGATCACGAGTGCCAGGCATCCTTCGAGGAGCTGAAGAGCAAATTGAGTAGTGCTCCTATTCTGAGCTATCCACGTCCCGAGGGCAAGTTCATACTTGACACAGATGCCAGCAACATCGCCATTGGAAGTGTCCTCTCTCAGCTCCAAGACGGAGAAGAAAGGGTGATTGGATATTTCAGCAAAGCACTCTCAGCTCCGGAACGCAACTACTGTGTCACAAGGAAAGAGCTTCTGGCAGTAGTAAAATCCATAGAGCACTTCCATAAATATCTATACGGAAGAAGGTTCCTGCTGAGAACGGACCACGCGGCTCTAATGTGGCTGCTGCGATTCAAGTCACCGGAGGGACAAGTGGCGAGGTGGATCGAGCGCATCAAGAGTACGACTTTGAATCTGCTCATCGTTCTGGAACGAGCCACAGGAATGCGGATGCGCTGTCAAGAAGACCATGTGAAGATGAAGAATACAGGCATTGTTCCCGACAAGAAGAGAAGCAGGGAACAGTATTGAGGACAACGGTTGTTATCGACAGTTGGCGGGACACAGAGGTGTCAAAGGAAACGGACGAGGACCCGGACTTAAAACAAATAAAGGAATGGAAAATATCGGGGCGAGGAAGATCGACCTGGCAGGATGTGGCTCCAATGTCGAAGAATGTAAAAACGTACTGGGCCCAATGGAACTCCATTGTAGTGGACAACGGGCTGCTGAAACGGGCATTGGAGAACGCGGAAGGAGATCAGCGCAGGCTACAGCTCATCGTTCCAAGGAATAAAGTGCCCGAAGTGCTTAGGGAACTACATGACGGTGTAACTGGCGGCCATCTTGGAGTTCACCGTACATTGGAAAAAGTTCGTGAACGCTTTTACTGGGCAAACCTTAAGGACGATGTGTTGGACTGGTGCAGGCGTTGTGCGACTTGTGCGGCTTCTAACGGACCAACAAGAAGAAAGAAGGCCCCTCTGAAGAAATACAACGTGGGAGCACCGTTCGAGAGGATAGCGATTGACATCGCTGGCCCTTTCCCTGTGACGGATGAAGGCAACCGATATATTCTCGTGGCCATGGACTATTTTTCTAAGTGGGTGGAAGCGTATGCCCTTCCGAATCAAGAGGCAGTCACGGTTGCAGACGTACTTGTGAAGCAGCTCGTCAGCCGGTTTGGAGTACCCATGAAACTTCACGCTGACCAGGGAAGAAACTTTGAGTCTGCAGTCTTCTCCGGGATGTGCGAAGCACTGGGAATACGGAAAACCAGGACGACACCTCTTCACCCTCAATCGGATGGCATGGTGGAGCGCATGAACAGGACAATGGGTCGATATTTGTCTAAAGTGGTTTCCGACCATCAGCGAGACTGGGACCAGTATCTTCACTTGTTCTTGTTAGCCTACCGGAGTTCGGTCCATGAAGCAACGGGGCAGACCCCCGCAAATGTGGTGTTCGGCCGAGAACTTCCTTTGCCTTGTGATCTGAAATTCGGGTTCAAGCCTAATGAGGAAGTTGCCGGAGAGGAGTACGTCACGAATCTACGGGAGCGGATGGATAACATCCACGAGAAGGTTCGTGCAAACATCCAGGGAGCCAGTGACAGAATGAAGGAGCGTTACGACATCAGTGCAGAGAAAGGTGGATTCCAACCTGGAGATTTGGTCTGGCTACATGATCCTCGAAGAAGGCGAGGCTACTCACCTAAACTTCAGAACTCCTGGGATGGCCCGTTTGAGATCATCAATAGGATAAACGACGTCATCTATAGGATCAGAAAGCAGCCAAAAGGAAAACCCAGGGTAGTCCATTTTAATAGACTGGCCCCATACAAAGGAGACCATGGCCCGACAAAAGACCAGCAAGTCAGGAACCTCATCAACGTGGAGACCAGTAAGGTATCAGTTGCACAACCTAAGGTACAAGGTTTCCGTGGAGTAACTCAGGCAGTATACAGAGATATCTTCTCGTTACCCGCGGACTATTCTCTGGCCCATTGTGTAGCCGAAGATCTGAGGACTTTCCGAGGGATTGCAACGGTCTTCAGGAAGAAGTTTGCTGGAACTGAGGAACTGGAACGCCAAGGACCACGCGTCGGGAAAGCACTCCACCATACGCACGAAGGACGACACCTGTTCTACTTAGTTACCAAGTGTGCTACTGATCAGAAGCCCACATATGACGCACTGCGGCGAAGCCTCGACGACCTGCGGAGTAAGCTTCTGAGACTGCGTGTCACCAAGCTCGCGATCCCTAAGTTGGGCTGTGGATATGACGGCCTGGAGTGGAAGGTTGTCAGGAACATGCTTGAACAGATATTCGCCAACTCTGGAGTCGCCATATTGGTGTGCACGTTCAACCCCTGGAAAGGAAATGCGTCTCCATCGAGGGAAGCTCATAACCGCCCGATTTCTCCGGACTATGCTCTGAGGCAGAGCACTTTTAAGGAGGGGGCAGTGTTACGGTCAGAGCAGGAAATAGGACCGGCTGACAGGATTAGGCAAACAATGGGATTAAGCGGAAGGGATTAAAGAAGTTGCCGAGGCCAATCTCGTTCAACCTGGATCGGCCTGGATGGTTCTCGATCCTGTTCCGAGTAATGCCCCACCACGACCTACCTTGCCTATATAAAAAGGACAGCGTTTTCGGCCGCGGCAGTAGTAATAAGACGAGTAGTAATAAGTGAGTAATAAGACGAGTCAGTAATAAGCCAGTGAGTAGCAGTCGTTAACTAGTGGCAGTGTGTGTGAGTTAGTTAGTATTAGTATCAGTCTGTATTAAGTGCTTAGTGAGCAACAGTGACAATTAGTGGCCGTGTAATAAGTGTAATAAACTGTGTGGCAGTTTGTCATATTTGGAGAGTCTTACGGTCGGTGGACTTTAGTTAGCGAACTGTAAGTGTTAATTTGTAATTGTAAACTATAGTGTAATATTATTGTATTTGTACTAATTTATATATAAATAGTTTAGTTATTTAGTATTACCAATATCTTATATTGTTTGTATATTACTTTAGAAATAGATAACATTTAGTAGAATATTGTTATTGTAAATTGATATTAGTTTAATAATTTAGTTGTTTTTAATAATCTCATTGTATTCTTGTTAATTTGTTAATAAATATTAGATTCTTGAATTAAGTAATAGTTTAGTCCATTTTACACTCAGTAGCCCGTAACATTATCATTTTCGCAAGTATTTATTTTGTTTTATTATCAGCATGTATATATTTTTATTTTTTATTATTGTTTTTTTTTTTTATTGAATGATTGTATGCCTATTTAGCTCTATTACTTATTGCCTAAAAGTGGCAGATTGTATTATCTCAATAAAGTGTATATATATAAAAAAAAAAAAGTTTCCCCATGTACTGCTTATTATTATATCAGGCGTCTCACTCCAAACCCTATTTTGGAAAAATTTTCAGGAGGATAAACAAAATAGAAAAATTTAATTTCTTCCAGGTATTTAAAAATAGACAAACCAAATCCATACCTTTAATACACTATTCAATGGCATACCTTTCAATATATTTACATTATTATTCAATTTCAACCAACATGTTCATTATTAGGAAAAAATCAATCTTTGAAAAAATTTGGATTTGCCGGGGTTTGGAATGAGACGCCTTATATTGTGGTACAAACGATTTGCCAGCTTTTCAAAGAGATAATAAAAACATATGATTGTAAGCCTTTCGGAAATGTAGGAATAAGACACTCAGCTGAACATTATCAAATATATTTATTATAACATTCTATTTTTTTTCTTATAAAATCACAGATTATTATTAAATGTTTCCCATTTTAGTGGTTCAAACGACTTTTCTTATGTTTTAGGAATGAAAAAAGGTTAACATCATTAAAAGTTAATTCATTCACTTTACCATTTTTTTACAGCTCTTTCGTACCTTAAAAGGATAAACAAATTATCAAATTAAAAACCACTGAATCGGAATCTCAAAGGATTTACAGTTTCAAATAACACTTTTAATGAATTTTTATATTGTTACGGGCTACTGGGTGGAAAATGAATTAAACTATCACTAAATTCAAGATTCTAAAATTTATTAACAAATTAAAAAGACTACAATGAAATAATTTAAAACAATTAAATTATTAAACTAATATAAATTTACAATAACAATATTCTACAGATTATAACCTAGGCCTAACTGGTGTCTAATTACTAAAATAATATACAAGATATGCTAATACTAAATAACCTAACTATTTACCTAAATTTGCACAAATACAATAAAATTACACTATAGCTTATAACTACAAATTAACACTTTCAGTTCGCTAATTAAAGTCCACCGACCGTAAGACTCTGCAAATATGACAAACAATGTTTATTACACTCACGTATCACTTATCACTGACTCACCTATCACTGACTGCCACTCATTGTCACTGTCACTGTCACTGAAGTCGACAACTTAACTACTAACTTACTACAGACTGACTCTACGCCGAGACAGCTGGCCTTTTATATAGGCAAGGTTGGTCGGGGTGAGGGACACCTAGAACATTCCACACAATCCGCGATCTATCTACGCAGTTCTTTAATCTCTTCCACTCATCTTCATCCCCCAGCTCGTCTTAATCTCTCCAGCTCGTTTAATCCTTTCAGCCGATAAATTTCTCTTTGACCGTAACAATATTTTTTTATGATAAAAAATATATCATATCTATAAATGTATAGGCGTTATGATATATCCCATTGAGTGCTCGAGAACCACTTATTCAAAAAATTAGTCAACGTAAAGTACAGGAGACGATGAATGAATGTCGCATACCAAAAATAGCCATTGAGAAAAATATATCTACTATTTTAAAATATCCCTAATCGTACAATACTAACTGTGATAAATGATCGTCCATTAAGTATGAGGAAGAATGACCTTGCCTCACCTTTTGTGAATCGATCATCGAAACTGTCTGGTTAAAATCATGTGATTACTGTCAATTTTAATTATAGTTTCTATTAATTTAAAAAAATGAATGTGTAACGGATAAATAAACTTTCTAGGATTTTATTAAAAACTCAAAATTCAAAGCTTTATATGGTCAATGGACTCCTATAGACGGAATCCTAAACAATTTTGAAATTGTTTTCTTGTGATTTTTTATTGTTTATGTTTAATTATGTGATTTGAGATTGTTTATTAATCAGCAAGATATCCTCTCAATCCCTCCCGACACTGCGACAATGGGTAAGAGAACATAATCTCTTAATTCTTGTACAATCTATTCTGTATTCATAAAAAATGTGCATAAATTAAAATAAAAAAACATATCAAGAAAAAATATGTACCTAAAAAAAAAGTATAAATAATACCGGTCTGTGAATGCATAAACATGCGGATATATAAATAATTATTTTATGCATTTGGATAAGGAATTAAAGACTAAATTGCGTTTCTCTGAAAAAATAAAAGATTTACTTACAACACATATTTACAAGTCTTAAATAATTACATTATTTGTTAACAAAACATTCACTCACCTGGAAAACAAACACAAAAATGGCATTTAAAGCCCTTACTTAATGTGTCTTTCATCGTTCAGGTGTTAATTTCAGTTTACTGACACACACAAAATTAATTAAACAAATTTTAACCGTACAATATAACTGTCTTTAATTATAAATATAACTGTGTCTGTTTTTAACCGCACTCGTATGTCTTTAATTATAAGAGTTGTGATATCAAGTAGGCTTTGGCGGTATCACAGCAGATAAGAAAAGTGCTCGTATATTAGCGACACAGTTATATATATATATATATATATATATATATATATATATATATATATATATATATATATATATATATATATATATACACCATTCTAATGGGGTATATACAAAAAATGACCGTTTTGCAACCAAATATGTCTATTTTTATATCTTTGATATATAATAGTTATCGATGTCGAAAAGAGAGTCAGTCTTAGTACTTTATGTGTTAAACAGACGTACAGATACAAGTCTAAGTGATTTACACGTAACTAACTCTAATAGTAGAAAAATCTCTTAATTCTAGAGCTACATATATACGGGTAAGAGATGTGGGAGGGATAAGGGTGAATACACCTGGTTGGACCCAGGAAGTAACCTTGTCCTGTTGTGCAGTGAACTCCTCAAAAAGCAATGTCATAATAACAATATTGACAAAACGTAGTGGTTCCTGGGTCAGGGACCCATCGTATGATCCTTATCATATAATTAACACTCAAAGTATAGTCAATTGTTATCTACCGTCTGCTTGCGCGATCCCACGCAATCCTTGGGATGTATGTCAAAGAACTCTTGGATCGCAATGTCAACTTCTGCGAAATTAACAATTTTTTTCTTGAAAATAATGGGCCAAGGATCGAAACAAGTAGTAATCTGATGGTGAGGGGGTCTGGACTAAATGGTGGGTGAGGCAGGAGTTTGAACCCAAGAAGTTAAAACTTTTCTTTTGTTCGACGGGAAGTGTGAGGACTAGGACCAGTGTGAGGACCAGTCTACAGCATTTTTTCACCTTCCCAATGGAGCGTAGATGGCGACTAACAGTATCTTTCGACACAGCAACAAGTTCGCGAGTATTTGTAGATAGATTTTACTCAACAGCTTCCTGCAGAACCATATGAGTATCCATTAGTGGTCGCCCGGAGCCCTTCTTCCTTTTCAACGTCGTATCTCCACTACTAAATGTTTTTCAAACTCCTCACTGTGGGCTGGTCAACGAACAGTTCTTCATATTTAATAATTTCACGAGTTACTTCAGCGGCTGTGAATCCCCCCCCCCCCAGTAATGCCTTAAAATTACGAGAATTTCGTGGGACACTGTCACTTTTCTTCTTTGAAAAAAAAACTTGAATGAGGCTTTTTTTTAAGAAGTCGAATGGGATTAAACAATCATAGAGAATGCTGTGAAGGGGTTATTAAGTATTTGTAAGTATTAAATAGGATTCAAATATTTACAGTCCTTTGAAATCTTGAACTTGAAGAAACGGTAATTTTTTTGTTACACCCTATTAATTTGAGGCCATATATCATCACTCCTTTCCATTTTGTATCGGCTGGATTCTGTTTCCTAAGGCTCCTCATTAGTTGCGAACTGTTTCATTGTTCAAAAAGTTCAATGTTCCTAGCTAAAGAACGGTCTGTAATTAAAACGAAATTGTTAAAGTTATTTTTTTAAATCACACTTTCCGAACGATTTCTGATCTTGAGATATGGCTACGACTGACACACCACTCAGCCTTGAAACCGCCTCCTCTATTTTTTTAAAGTTGTTGGTGGAGAACATTTTCAGAATCATCATTAAAAACATGTTCCGCATTTCGTGACGACCGGCAAAACAGGCAAGGACAATTCAAGGTGATTTTCATTGAAAATTTGCCTTCAGCTTCGACATTTCTAATGAAAGCAAAAAATCTACTTCTGAGAAAGCAGAAAACGGCGAGAAAGAATCACAATGGAAAATCGCCATATCGCACGAGCCATTCATTATTCGGTGAAATAATTTTAATTACGTGCTCAGCGCAGACTGAGAAAATCCGGCACACTTTAAAATAACACATACAAATAAGGTTCATGTAGTAATTTAAAAAATGAATGCGTTCGAGGCATAATTTAAATTCTCCTGAAATTGATAAATGATTTTGAATGGGCTTCGATAGATGGAAGTACCAATAACCCAACTTTTAACATATTTTTTCTAATTGCATTTAAATGTTCGACTGCCTTGTGGAACGCTAAATTAGAATAACAAGAATTTTTTGAGACCTATTATTATTTATTACATATTGATTAATTAGGAATCTATACATTTTCTAGATGTTCAGATGCTTGTTCGAAAAATAATATCGGTGGAGAAGGGGAGTTTTGATTTTCAGTTATTTTTTAAATACTCTTCAATATTGGGATCGTTTATTAAGATTAAGGATAATTGGGGGTTCAAGTTCCGTATTTTTTAAAATTGGAAACGTACATAAGCGCATGTACATTGTGAAGATGTACCTTTTCAATGCAAAATATTCCGAAGTATGACAAAATAAACATTTAAAACATCAAAAAATATCATAATTTTCCTTATAGGCCTAAGTTACACACAAGTAGAAGTATTTCCTTAACGTGCAGTATAATTAGATAATAAAAAGGTGTTTTCATATCCAATAATCCCTTCCTGTAACCTCCATGTAACTTTTTGTCATTAGGGAACAAATAATATATTAATAAACCTTATACATTTTTGAACAAATAATTTAGATTTATTTTTCATTATATATTCATGCCCAATTTATCGTGCAAATGTTGTTTATAATCATTAAGAAACAAAATTAAAATAATATAAAACCAGATTTTATAATTTATCCTTAACTTATACTAGAGGAGTAAGTAATCTTGTCACCGCGCCGAAACAGCCTCGATGTAGCAAAGGGTACAGTTTAATCCTCATGGTGCAGATATGCTCAGCTACAAGTGCCTTACATGAACTGATTTCTGTTATTGTTCCATTGTTTTAAAAGGTTAAGCCTTATGTTGGTCCGTTACTTTTTTTTTTTAGAATCTGAAGAAGTCTAATTTTTTAATATTTATTCACACATAATTTGGCCATTCTGAAACCGATTTCAATAATTCTTACAATAGATAATTGAATAATTAGATACAAAAGATTTGTCTTGGAGGGGAGGGATTGTCATTTGTAAAGTTTATTCTGGCCTGGAGTTGTGGATACCCAAAATAAGGGACCCCAGACGTTTCACGGGTTTTAGTGGTAGGTAGGCTTAGTAATATAGTTATCTGTTTCGCAAGTTGTCACTTCGAGTTAAGTTACAACTAGTTTTAACTGTTTATTCGTTTTATTTTTAATATTTTCCAAAAATACAAGTTATCGAGAGCTTTAGTGTAGAAAAGAGAATGTAATTATTGGTAATGACATTTGGTAACCATTTCATCATGAAATAAAAGTTTCAACTAACATTTCGTAGTACAGATGATAGATGTTTGTTAAAACATTCATTTATGGATGAAAGGATTACCGGAGTACACACTTTTCCCATAATTACATTCTATTTTCCAAACTAAAGCTCGTGATGATTTATATTTTTGGAAAATATTAAAAAGAAAAACGAAAGAAAAGTTAAAACTTGTTGTGACTCAACTCAAAGTGACAACCTGAGGAATAGTTACCGTAATATTTATTTATAAAGAGGTGATGACGGAGGTAGATTGGGAAGACGGAGAGTATGTATGCGACAAAATGTATTGGGTTTCGGCATATGACCTAAGGTTGTAAAAGCCAGATAAAAAAAAGTTTATTACTAAAGAAAATATTGACAGCAAATATCATCATACTTTATCATACAAAATTTACGCGTACTACAAAAGCTCGTCGGTGAAATAGTGAAACAGATATCAACAAATATCAACTTTTCAAACAGAAACAAAAAAGTTTATATACATTATTTTATCATATTCAATTTTTTTTTTAGTTTTTTAAAATAATAATGGCATATGAATACTCATTTTAACTAAGATGACTTGAATATTTTCCCAGCGATATAATTACATCTTTCTCCTTGTTATTTTCCGAGTAAGTCGTCACATTTGTTTTTTAACAGTTGAGGTCACGGGAACTTCCAGAGATTAACTTTTTCACTCATAAATCAAAATGGCTATTTAACAATAAATTATTCGCACTAATCTGGGTGAATCATTAGACTATTACATTTGTAGTGAAGAATATTATTTTTCACCATGTAGATAACATTGATTTGAAAAACATTAACTCATTGTGGAAAATTATTATGAAATGATTCCGGTTATTAAGAGTGAGAAACTCAATAATACTTGCGAAAGCTATATGTATAGTAATTTGTATAATAAGCTTGTTCGTGTATATATACTCGTATAAGTATAAATGGTTTTATTCTGTTCAAAGAACACATACCATGGTGTGTCTATGCTTTTGATTAATGTAGTTTCTTTTATTATTAGCTATATTTATATTTAATATATATTAACAAGGGAGCGGAGTGGCTCAGTGGTAGAGCTGCCATGCAACTGAACTGCAGAAATTTCACTATTAAAAAGTCTGTCCATTATATACGTGATTTCAAAAAAGTTCATTGTCTCCAAAATTTAAAGCAGAACGTCTCAATACGATAGAAATGAATGAAACTGATGTTATTGGTGCTTAAATTTTCTTCTTCGATATGACATATATATTTATTATATACATATATATATATATATATATATATATATATATATATATATATATATATATATATATATATATATAGATATATATATATATATATACATAGAAAGCATTAGGACTAAAGTAGCTTGAGAGCTGTATTCCATTAAATGTTGCTGAGTCTTAAACATATACAGAAATCTATCGAAATATTGGACTGCATCAAAAGAAATAAATTGGCAAACTTTGGTCAAGTGTTACGAAACGAAAATTACAATCTACTGAAGCTAATTATGCATGGAATTGCCATTGCACTTACATTATAAATATTATATGCTCGTAAAATCCTTAACTTATTTCAAAGGATTAAACATAATAAAGCATGTATCATATACTAGTGACCCGCCCCGGCTTCGCACGGGTAGTAGGGCATATAATGGCTATGTTATGTATGTCCTAGGATCGCATCAATTTGATGCGTCGAATACGTGGATTTTATTTAAATGTAACATAATGTCTACACTACATGAAGTATTTTAATATATTTTATAGTGTTAATATTATTTTTAAAAAACACAAAATAAAATATTTATTTATATAACAAATTATTTTCACCCGGGGTCATCGATAACACCTAAGATACTCATTTAAACTATATGGTATAAAATATTCAAATCATGTGCATGAAAAGGTTAAGGTAACTAAAGTATTTAAGTTGATAAGGAGTAATACTGTATCTGTCTAAATATGTTTTTAGAAGTAACTTTCCAAATACCGCATTGTACGTAACCAATTCTATAGAAGATGTAATATGTATAGTAAGCTATCCTTAAAAGATAGATATATACTATCTGGGACTATTTTTTAGATCTATAAAAGAGGAATATTCCACCATGCATTGTTTCATTTTATCTCAAAGGGATTAGGCAGGGTCTTCCATAAAACCTCCCAGGCGGCTGTACTTTTTGTAAAACATTCAACAATTATCGTTATATTCCAAACAATTTACACAAAACCTTAACAGATTATAAACCTAAACCTTCCTCATGAATCACTCTATCTACTGGTGAAAACCCCATGAAAATCCGTGCTATAGTTTTTGAGTTTATCGCGAACAGACAGACAGACGCGGCGGGGGAGGAATTTTTTTAAAGAATATGTATAGATCCATTGGTACAAAATAAAAAATGCCACGTCAGTGTGGGCAAGTCATAAACCTTCACTACAGTTAATAATGATATATGTGATGTGAATAGACGAACTTTTACTAACTGTAATTTTCATAGGGTTGTAAAACGTATTTCAACTGGATTTGTTATCAGGTATTTTGTCAACATGGTGATCGGGAAATAAATAGGCGGAATAATATACTATTCTGAACAATAAACGGATAGGTTAAACAATAACCAATAGTCAGACGTGTATTAAGGCAATAAATGGCAGTTTAAAAAGACCAAGAGTTCTGTTGTACTGCAATAACTGTAGGTGTTTGTTGAGCATTTACGTATACCAGGCAACGATGAATCTCATATGCAGTTCCGAATTGGTTCGAACGTATTCCCGTTCTCTCATCCGTGGCATAAGCCTGTGTAATGCTTATAGGAGAATTTGGTGGCTTATAACTACCAAAGTTTGCTTCGCTGAAACAATATCAACAACAGAAAAGAGGTCTGGGGCAGAAGACGGGTCTTAAGCTAGGATGATGAACTCATTCTCACTATAACGTATATTTGAAAGTACATTTTAGCGGGCCCATACCCCGTTATCTCGAGATTTGACAATGAAAAGAATAGTTAGAAAAAGAGCCCATCAGACATCATAACACAGGACATGTCACGGAAAAAGATTTGTAGATTAGGGACTTGGAACGTCAAAGGGCTAAAGGGTAAAGAACTGGAATTGGCTGAAGAGATGGATAAAGCGAGGGTGGAATTATGGAGACCAAGAAAAAAGGCATCGGAGAAACAGAAGTAGGGGAACACATACTCATTTACTCAGGAGTAAATTTTCAGGAGCATGCAAGAAGTGGAGTGGCCAGCTTTTTCCATAAGGACATTTCTCACCTGATCATAGACTTGAAAGCAATAAATGATAGAAGAATAAATGATTGGTCAAGCTAAGAACTGAAGAAGCACAATATACCCTATTCATTGCATATGGACCTAATGATAACTCCATAGTCTCCGAGAAGGATTCGTTCTTAGAAACACTGCAGAGAGAGCTGGACGACAGTGAGGGTATACCTATCATTTTGGTAGACCTCAACGGAAGAGTGGGTAACGATGCAAAAAGATGGAAGGACTTGTTGGAGTTCATGGAGAAGATCACCTAAACAATAACGGAGAACGAATATTGAACCTCTGCCTTGCAAATTAAATAATCGTCACCAACAGTATCTTCCCCCACAAACGTGTTCATAAATACACCAGATAGGAACCGAGCCGAAGAGAAAAATCGATCATTGACTATTTCCTAACACCTAGGGATAAAAGAAAGAACTTACAGAACGTAAGAACAAAAAGAGCGTTCGAAATCGGCAGCGGGAGCTACTGGAGATGGATAGTAGCTATCAGTTAGCAACAGAACTGAACCATCATCTACACTCATCAGCAAAAGTATTAGCAACTCTCAATCTAGGAAAAGCTGCAGAAATGGATGGCATCACGCCAGAGATGATGAAATACCTGGGGACCACAGGAGAAAAGATGTTTCAGCATCTCCTAAACTTGGTATGGAAGAACAAAGTAGTGCCAAAAGACTGGGAAATCTCTCTCATAATACCGAAAATGAGACAAAAGAGAAATAGTCAAGGTATGTAAACGTAGAACAGCAAGAGCAATAATAGGCAAACGGAATATGAGAACAATACTCGCACAAGGTCTTATATATGCAGATGGTATTGTCCTCATAGCAGACTCAGCAGCAGCACTACAACAAGCCAGCATAGAATGGGAAGCTGAGCTAGAAAGACAGGGAATGGTCATAAATGAGGTAAAATGCAAATTTATTCAGATAGGGTGAAATGCCGAAGAAATACACATAATCTGTAAGGGTAGATTTCTGGAGATGGTCGATGAGTATATGTAGCTAGGGACAATAGTCGGAAGAAATGGAAAAGTAGACCAAGAAATATGAAATTGAATACAAAAAGCTAATGGTGTCTATTATCAAATCTGCAATACTGTCGTAGGGAAGAGAGAGGTTGAAAATAAGACCAAAATAAATATATACAACTCACTGTACCTCCCAACCCTTTTGTATGGAAGTGAAAGCTGGGTCCTACTTAATAATCACAAAAGCAGACTGACCGCATCCGAAATGAAATACCTAAGGAGAGTGGCTGGCCGATCCAGAAGAGATCATATTCGTAACGAACGGATCAGAGAAGAAGTAAAGGTCCCACCATTGTTAGAAACCCTGAAGAGGAAAACGCTCAAATGGTTCGGTCATGTAATGAGGATGAATGAGATGGGGGAACCCCGGAAGTTTTTTGAAGCAAGGCCGAGAGAGAAAAGACCAAGGTCGACCGCAGAAAACTTGGTTGGACGAGATCACCAAGCTAGGAGAAAAAAGAGACAAGCAGTTGAATCCAATGAAAGCGTTGGGGAAGGACCGTGATAGTTGGCGTAAATGGATTGACAAGGCCCCTCCACGCTGAAAAGCACCAAGGAGGAAGAAGAAGATGACAAAAGAGATTGCCAGGACCATAGAAGAATCTCCCTTCTTAGTGTACCCAGTAAAATATACTCCAAAATACGAAAAAGACGTCTTAGGAAGGCAGTAGAATCAATACTGGGGGAAGGTCAATATGGATTCAGAGGAAATAGAAGGAACAAGGACAAGAACAAGGATGTCTTCACCTGTTTTGTCGACCTCACAAAGGCCTTCAACAGGATCAGATAGGAATATATTATAAAGGCTCTAAGGGAGAAAAAGGTCGATCTGGGACTCCAGAAAGAAATCCTAAGTCTTTTCAAAACACAGAGAAGTGTGGTGAGGTCATGTAATGAGACATCACTAGAATTTCTAACAACCCAAGGGATCAGGCAAGGCTGTAGCCTTAGCCCATTACTTTTTATTTTGACACTGGGCACGGCCCCAAATGAGCTAAGTCAAAAATAAAACCGTACCATCTTGAGTATAGAAACCTTAGGCTAACCCACCTCAGTATCCTCGCATTAGGCGATGACATAATTGTTTTGCAAACAATTGCAGGAACCTCAAGTTCAATTTACACATCCTACAAGAAGAGTTACAAGAAGAGGTTAGAGAAAGTAAGGGATTTTAAATATCTCGGTTAACGAAAACGGCTGGATAGATGGCGAAATGAATGAACGAATAAAAGCAGCCATCAGGGATTTTTAATTCCCTCAAGAAAGGATTCATCGGGGAAAAAAAAGTGTCAAAAAACACAAAAAAAGTAGTTTATAAATACACTTTCTTACCGATCCTCACCTATTCAAGTGAATCTTGGACTCTAACCAAAAAGCACAAGAGCCATGGAGATGCGATATCTAAGAAGAATGGAAGGGAAAAACAGAAGAGACCGAATGCGAAACGTAACGATACGGTAAAATGTGGGACTTCGGCGAGCTGGGTATATTATCGAAGAGCATCAGATGGGATGGTTCGGCCCTGCTTCCAGAATGGCAGAAAACAGAGTGGCGAAGGCCGTATATGAGACAAGGGTGGAAGGTATGATACCGAAAGTAAGACCAAGGAAGACTTGGGAAGGCGCAATCCAGGAGGCCTTTGACAGAAGAGGTTTGGAATGGGGAAGAAGAAGACGATTGGTACAGGAGAGGGATTCATGAATCAAGCTCTACAGAAAGGATCCTCACACCGTTGGCGGTAGAAGAGGAGAAGATTAAATAAATAAGTACATTTTAAGGATATTTTTTTGGTTCAATTCTAGCCGAAAACACCTGGAGGTTAAGACATAACGCGAAGACGGAAAGATCCCAAATAAAACGGTGCCCAAAACAACTCTGTTTTAATGTTATAACCTTGTTGTTGGTCTCTGTCTATAAGGGTAAAGCAGAAATATTGTGTACATCCTTTAGGCGTGTTCATCCTTGGAATTTTATTTTGGCTTATCATTGCAGTTTCTATCTGTGAACGAACCTTCAACTCTGTATTAATATTATAATTTTGTAAGCCCAATAATTTTTTGAATACCTCAGTCAAAAATGATTGGCTAATTAATTGTATTTAAATTTCCTTTTCATTTGCACATTTTTGAAACAATTTTGCTCCGTAATATTGTTGGATCTATTAACGTTACTGGTCAATGGAGAAGAGGTATATATTTAGAAGTGTACGAGATGTTTGGGGAGCCCTAGATCATTATATTTATTAAAATTAATAGATTAAGGTTGGCCGGCCATGTGGCCAGAATGAGTGAAGGAGGTCCCGTAAAGAAACTATGGAGGAAAAGTTAGATTGTGCTAGAGCAGATGGGGAGATGGAGTAGCATAGGATGCCGGGCATATCTTAAGCCTCCATAAATGTAGGACAGCCAAATTGGATAGCGCCGCCTGGCGAGCGTTTTAAGGTCATATTGTATCTTCTTCTTCCACTGACTTATAGCAGCCAGTGAAACAACAAAATCGACAAGAAATGACATAATTTTAAGGCCGGCTGGCTACCACAATAGTATATTTTTTTCAATAGTAATTTTATGCATTTCGGTTACAAGTATCAGTTTATAATTTTCTCTAAAAATTATATATCTATTAGTGAACTTTTAATTCTTTTTACTACCCGTTCAGTAAAGTGTAATGTTTTCTAATTTCATGAAGGTTATCAATATTAATGTAAAATGCTGTGTGGTATATACATTAAAAAAAATTGTAATTATTCCGCAGATCGTTACTTCGAGTTGAGTCACAAGTTTTAACTTTTTATTCGTTTGCCTTTTAATACTTTACAAAAATACAAATTTTCATGAGCTTTAGTATGTGAAAGACCATGTAATTATGGGAATGTGCATACCTTGGTAATCATTTCATCTAAAATCGAACGGTTCAACAGATATATAGATAATTGTCGGCAAATCAGATAGGCGTTTTTTATAAAGAAACTTTTATTGAGAAGAACAAACACAACTGACAACGGTACATAAATTGACAGAGTAACAACCTAATAATAATGAAATCTGACTAAGTCTAATGGGGGGGTCTATATATTAGCCAAAACTTATATATATTATCATTACTACATATCATCTGTACTTCGATATGTTAGCTGGAACTTTAATTTCTTGATGAAATGATTACCGAATCTACTCTTTACCCATAATTACATTCTCTTTTCCATACTTAAGCTCATGATAACTTGCATTTTTGAAAAATGTTAAAAATGAAACGAATAAACTGATAAAACTTGTAACTCAACTCGAAGCTACACAGTACGGAACAGATACCAAAAACATATTTAGTTTTATAATCGGAAATTCAGAGTGAAGAAATATTTGCAATTGCTTTTCGTAATTTGATTAATCAGAAAATTTTTATTGTAATACATTTATGAAATTCATTATTATCATTTATCATGCTATGTAAATGTATGTGTTAAAACCATGTATTACCAGTTGAGAATTTAAAATTCTTAGAAATGTAAATATTTGTTGTTGAACTAAGCATTGACAGGACTTTTTTTTAAAGTTTAATTTCCAACGAGTTAGTTTAACCTACTCATGTGTTGCCCTACCTCTTTGGTAACTAGAAAAGTAAACAATCCGCTAATTTCACAGGATGTTTTGAATAAGAATGTTGTGGTATGATTCCTTCTGCTCAATAGGATTAAAGATAAGATTACTGAATATACTTATTCGATTTGTTTTAACACAAGTTTATTATTTTATTATTATGACGTTACTCGCTGACAATTTTCTTCTTGCCATCTATTAGGTATCAAGATGTGTTGCTACAATCTAATTTACACACTGACTTCATTGTTAATGGTTAGTAGACTATAGAGATTTATTTATTGACACTTTGTAAATTAAATTTTGTGGTTATTATGACTGAAAGAAATGTGGACATTCATCTCAATAAAATACATGAGCAGCTATGTTATGTTAAACATCATTATTTATCCCATTTAGAATTATTGGTGTATGTTGGTTGATTATGATGAAATAAATAATTTTTATTCAGAAAACTGATGATTAGAACCAATCTTAAGGTCCATAATTAAGTCTGGTTAAGTGAAGCCAAGATTCTTAAAATTCAGAATCTGATTAATAGCTATATCCTATTATATGCTTGATTAATGAGCATTGTTTGTTTCGGTACTTTTCCATAGGCTGGGTGCAAATGTCTTTTGTTCAATATAAATGAATGTCATGCTATTGATGAAAGTCAAAATAAGTTTGAAATTAGTTACTATTAAAATGGATGGATTGCTTCAAGTGCTCCAATGTGTGTGTAAACTAGGAAATAAAATTATGAATCTTTCTGTTAAACAGGATTAAGAAGAGATTAAAAAATATTGTTATTAAATTAGTTTTGATACTAAGTTTATTATTTAAGTATAGTTTGAATCAGTTACAATGATTGAGTTTTACAAAACTATTTTTAATTTTATAATTTAATTTATTATTTTATCCTGATCTGCTATGAATGATTTAAAATTTATTGTTTCAGAACTACTTGCACAATGTGTGATTAGCGACTTCGCGATGTGTAGTAAAATGGCCTAAATTTCTTCAGATAACTTATCATACTAATTAAGAAAATATTATTATCTGAATATTTCCAATCAAATCGTTGGAACAAAACTACCTTTTAACAGGAAAGTTTCAAGCATTTTATTCTATAATCTAGAGGTGGTGTGTACACCAACAAAAGAAATTGCAGAATCAATGTTACTATAAAAACATCGGTCAACATAATGCTAAGAACTGAGCATTATGCTTATGAGTTATTTTATTCTTCTGATGGAAACATTATGCAACAAAAAAAGATTCTCGTAGAATTATTTATGTTAAAACTTCAGATCGTTTATGAAAGAGGGAAATTAAGAGGATAACTTCCTAATCCTTCAGTAGCAAAAATGATGATCATAGTTGGAAATCAAGAAATGGTATAGGCAAACCCATGGAAACCAATTTTGTTTTGGGCATGGAACTCAAAACTGTAAGTTGACTCATGTGGATTAACACAAGAGATTTATTTATTTCAAATTCTTTAATTAATATATTATTGTACATTAAAATTTCTTATTAATTTTATTAAGTAATAATTGAAGTTATATAATCACTAAGTTTCTCTCCAGATTTAAGAAGTCTTCATTATTCTTTAATAAGTTAATAAATTAAGACTTAATTAATAAATTAATTTATTTTTAAGATTGCCATTTTCTTTGCATAACATCAGCATATCAAATATATAAATGCTAAGTATGGAATGTGAAAAACACCATTTTTCAGGAGAGTAAATAAATGCTTCAAGTTTCATTTTAAATGAGTGTGTTTCCTCAAATTTAGTTTATATATGTCTTTATACATTGTTATTGGTCCTTATAGATGACTCTGTATAAATCAAAGCAATCCCTATAGGTAGAAAACGAAAAATGTGTTTTTTTTTTTTACATTTGATACTTCGCATTTGCATAGAAGATATATGCTCAGTCTTATAACCTGTGCATATGTGTTCCTCCAATAATAGAAGACCAACTTGAATGCTTTCATGTTTACTGATGATTTGTATTTCTGTGTAAATAGTGGTAGCAGATGCCAAAGAGTCTACAGAAACATGAGATGCATACAATGGCCTAGTTAATGACCTCTTCAGTGCAGAGTGTTGGTGTTCTCTTCTAGGCCCACACTGTACCACATTCTTCTGAACTGCTAGTTGCTGCAGCTCATCTCAAAGAGGCGTAAAATGTAAGGCCATCTTTCCACAAACGATGACGGATCATTTGTATGTATAAAGTCCTAGACAAAATGCCGTTAGCTTCATTGAGAATCTGGCAGGCACCTTTGCAAAAAGTTCCTTCTGGTAGTGATTACAGTAGTTCTATATTTAAGTAAATAAAGAAGACATTGTACTAATTTCCATTAAACTTCCAGTTTTATCTGATTGCTTTAAATTTTTTTTAGGTGCCCCATAACAATTTTTAAAAAGTTTATTTATTTACTACTAGCATTTGCCCATGGCTTTGCTTGCATGGAATTTGGTCCTCCACATAAAGTTTCGTGACAGATCATTTTAAATAAATAATTTAATTGAGCTTCGATTATCCGAACTAATGTCAGCGGTGGTTTGGATAATCAAAAATTCGGATAATCTAAATTCGCTGAAAAAAAATAAAAATAAAAATATGTATATATATAAACAATTAATAAATATTAATAAAAAGCATGATAATTTATTTTCGTAAAATATAGGTACATAGTGAAAAATGAAAGAATAAAAAATGCTACACAATCCAAAGAACGAAAATATGTAGGTACATATGTATATTTATTCACATGTGTGTAAAACAAATATGCAAAGATTTATCAAAATATTAATCCTCTGGCTTGAAGGAGGTTTTAATACTTGTCTGCTTCAATGTTGACTTCCTTTTCATGGCAGCTAGATCTCTAATGTTTTTAGTAGCAATAAATTAAAATTAAATTTGAAAAAAATCACCAAAAAAACAGTTCCGTTAATCAAACGTTCGGATAATCGACGCTCCACTGTATATGTTACTCGTACATTCAAAATTTCCGATGTCTAACTTTAAAACTGACCGATTCCATACAATCTTTGAGCCACTATTACATTTAGGGGGAAACCCCTGGGGGTGGAATTATCCAAATTCCTTTCTTAGTGCTTATTTAAGCTAAACAACGAACCTATCTCCAAATTTCAAGATGCTAAGTTCAGTAGTCTCTGTAGTAGCCTATATCCTTCCCCAGGTTATCCAAATCAAATCAGCACAGCTGTGAAACACACATTGAGATTGATTATCAAATGGGACGGACAGAAGTTTACTGTTGTTCATGTCAGTAAAGGATTAGTATGTAATGTTATTGGATTTATTGGAAAGGATTACTTATTATAACGGTTTCACTTGTTGTACGACAGCAGCAAGAAGTGAACTATGTGACTTGACTTGTTTTGTTTATTTTTTTGCGTGTTTCTTACTGCGAAAGTATATAGATTTTGCGAGTAAGAAACACGTGAGCAAGCATACAAACTTTGCCCCCCTTATTCATCCCCTTAGGGGTAGATTTTTGAAAAATCCTTTCTTATCAGATGCCTACGTCATAGAGAGCACACCCTCCAAGTTTCAGGTCTCTATGATCAGTGGTTTAGGCTGTGCTCCAAGCTATCAATACCTCTCCACTCTGCTCGACTTCCATCACCGCAAGGAGACGGCACATTAATCACATTCGCCCATGACCAAGAGACGCCTATCACCAGACACGAGATCCAGGCCCCTTATAATACCACAGATCGCTGAGAAACCAGATATTGCCAGAACAAGGGTAGTAAGTCTCCATCTCCAACTGTAAGTTCTCTTTCATTAACTCATCAAAAGACAATACAATATAACATCACCGTTCGAGATAAAGACTCAACATTCTATCGCCATGTGGCCCTGTCACCTAGTGAAGGTGTTTTGTTTATAAGAAAAATCATTCTGAGTAGAAAATTCATATTTAATAGTTTCTCAACCTCTTCTGTAAATATTTACCATTCCTTTTGTATACATATAAGTGATCTTTTGTTTGTTTGTCTCTTTCTTGTTAATTTGTTCTAAGTTATATTATTCTAGTTTGTTCATGTTTCCTTTTTTTATTCTCTTTAACATTATAAGTGATAATTTCTTTATTTTTCTTTAATTGTAATCAATGTTTAACCTTGTAATTATATTTAAAATTAATAAACCACATGTTTCAGTATCTGGCCAATTTATTTAAAACCCCGACTCTATTTTACTATTATATTTTATTATTTATCTTTTTTTCTATTCAGTCTAATCACGCCCGTACACCTATATTACTGTAAAGTTTCATCCAAATCCTTTTAGTAGTTTTTGCGTGAAAGAGTAATACACATACATCCATCATCACAAACTTTCGCATTTATATCCTGTAAATAAACTATGTTACTTGATTTGTTTCGTTCAGTGAAAATATGTAGATTTTTTGATTAAGATACATGTGAGCAAGCTACTCTGGGGGAAGCCCTGTAGTGATGCTAACAATATTTAACAATTAAATTAAATAACCGCGATTACCTGCTGACCATATATTGGAGGTAATATTGAGAATGTGTTATACCCAAGTACTTGTTAATAATTTATCATTATATTATGACTAAATTACACAAAATCATTATAAATTGTAGCCTATGTGTTATTCTGATGTATAACCTATATTAATGTAAAGTTTCATCCAAATCCGTTCAGTAGTTTTTACGTGAAAGAGTAACAAACATACATACAAACTTTTGCATTTGTAATATTAGTAGGATTGTTTAAAAAACTCTGTAATTGGTCTTCTTTTTTTTAGATATTATAGGTTTATAAATTATATAATCTCTAAATTTATCTTTTCAATTCGCTGATTATTCTGCAGGTTGTCCCTTCGAGTTGAGTTACAACAAGTGTTATCTTTTCATTCCTTTCCTTTTTATTATTTAAAAAATTATAATTTAATATGGAAAAGATGATGTAATTAAGGGTAATCAGTAGAGTTCGGTAATCGTTTCATAAAGAAATATATGTTTCAACTGACATTTTAAAGTATAGATGATATATGTTTGTTGAAACGTTTATTTCTAGATGAAATGATTGCTTAAGTATACACATTTCTCATAATTACATTCTCTTTTACATACTAAAGCACACGATAGATAACTTGTATTTTTGGAAAATATCATAAGGGAAACGAATAATCAGTTAAAACTTGTAACTCAACTTGCAGAACAAAAACCTTTCATCATCAAATGACAAAAGATTAGTAATAAGATAGTTGCATGAATGTTTAATTGTTAGAGGTAACCATTTAAACAGGAATAGAATCATGTATGATTTTTACTTCGGTGTCAACTATTAAATATATAATATTAAAATATGTTGTAATAAGATATTATCATATCACTATGATGGTGGGAGGTTAGGAGGTTCTTTGTTTCTAAATTATTTATATATCATTTTTTATAATTTATTAGTTGGTTGTTTTTAATTTAAAATATTTTAATTTTGAAGAGAAAAGATATGCCCCCGCCCGGGAATCGAACCCGGGTCCTCTGTTTTACCATGACTGGACTCTACTAACTAAGCCACCAGAGCTGATACAAGCCAGAGGACCCAGGTTCGAATTCCGGCCGGGGGCATATCTTTTTTCTTCAAAATTAAAATATTTTAAATTATTTATAATTTGTTTTCAGGCTATTTTGGAGCGCTATGACAAACTACTTCCCTCATTCGTAGAGTTAGCCATTGAAGAACGTTTCACCATTATCTAAATATGCAAGTACATTCCTGTTTATTCACGAGACAATGCTTTTAATTTAGTTTTTAATCTATTAAGTTGTAACTTCATATATAGTTATTAATTATGTATTCAAAAGGTTGAATATTAAATTAATGTTTATTCTAATTATAATATATTTGTGTAAATAACTAAGTAGTAGTAAAAAATTAGAACTATGTATATCAGATACCTCTTTGTACCTACCAACCTACCAACAGGGTCACTTATTTATTAATTACATTATTCATTTTTATTTCAAGGGATTACACAGTAATGATTCCTTTTTTTTTTAACGTGAATTGGTCTTTAAAATTGCTTCAATAGTTGGAGCCAATTCAAAAAAACCAATGATAAGAAAGTCGGGGGATATAGTTTGGTGCTGCTGAATGTATCTATCATCTCTATTCAAAATTCAATTACCTCTGGATAGCTAAATGATCATAGAATTCATTACAATAACACTTACCACTACTTAATAATACTTTCCCTGTATATATATATTTTATTTTTTTTTGCTGGGATGTAAAAAACCTTTAGTCCAAAATTCATTTCATTTCATCTATTTACTAGACGTTTCGACCCAACATGGTCATTTACTACTAATTACATAATACAAAATACAGCTAATTACAACACTCAAGTGAAAAACCAAAATTCAGTCTCAATAATTTTTTTATTTAGACATTTCGACTAATTGCCGTTTTCAATAAGTTCAATGTTGTTCAAATACAAACATTAAGTATGAATCAACATGTAAAGCTTTACAACACTATAAGTCAAATTCGTTGTATAAATTCAAGCTCCCAGCATATTTTGTTGGCCTACATAGCCCAATATTCTAATTATTGGTAATTCATTCCTAAATTGTTTTATAGATTCTTGGAGTGATTTAGTTGATGATGTTTTTGGCGCTAGAGTTTCACTTTGATAATTCATTTCAAATCAGATATTCTTCAACTGCACTGCAATCCTTCAATTACAATAATCAAATAAAAAACCAAAATCCAGTCTCAATAATTTATTTATTTAGACTATTCGACTAATTGCCATTTTGTCCACTGTTTCGTTATCTGGGATCCCCACATATCCTTTAATCCACAAAAATATAATTTGTTTTTTCGCTTTTGTTGCCAGATAATGATATTCTATTATTTCCTTTTGGACATTATTGATACTTTTATTAACAATATTATTAAGTGATAATAATGCACTCTTGCTATCAGTTAAAATAACAAAATTTTGATCTATGGATTAATTGATGTATTTGACCGCTTCTAAGATGGCATATAATTCGGCTGTATGTGATGAAAAACCAGAAGGCAATTTATACAGAGAGGAGTGTTTGTACTTAGGGACATAAATCGCACAACCCGATTCATCTTTGATTCTTGAACCATCGGTATAGATATAAACATGGTGGGGCCACTTGTCAGCAAGCAAGGCTTTTATAGTAGGGGCTAGCATTGAATGGTGCAATGAATTTTTACCTACTTCTAATTTTATATTAAATTTTTGCAAAAGCATTTCATATTGTAGCTCATATTGAGGAAGATTTTTATTTGAATATACTTCACACAGTGATTGATGGTATTTAATAAAACTATTATATACTAAAGGAGTGTACTTCTTTTTCTGCCAGTATGGCATATTTAGGATGAGAACTCTAAGATTTACTACTTTATTGTAGCATTTCTGATTACTTGCAAAGGTTTTAAAAAGAATTCTGTCTGTTAATAGTTGTCTTCTGAATTTAAGAGGTGGTTCGTTAGCTTCATTTAATAAGGCGTCTATTGGGGTGGACTTAAGCGCTCCTAAGCAAATTCTTATGGTCCTATTATGGATTACATCTAACTTTTGTAAATGTGTATATGGAGCTTCTCCATATATCGCTGCTCCATAATCGAATATCGATCTTATCGCACTCCTATAAAATAATAAAGAAATATTAGGATCTGCTCCCCATTTACTGTTGTTACTAATCATCTTTAAAATGTTCAATTTTTTTTCAGATCGCTTTATGATTTCCTGTATGTGTCGACTCCAATTTAGTTTTCGGTTAAAATAGACTCCTAAGAATTTCACGGTATGGACACTTGTGTAGGTAGTCCCAGCTAGTTGAATTCGGTCATTAAGTGGAAATGCTCGCACTCTACTGAATGGGCACACAACTGATTTTGAAGTTGAAATTGTCATTCCAGTGTCTAGTTCCCAACTCCTTAAACCTCGTACTGATTCGTCTAATAATTCGACACACCTATTAATATCTCTGTGAGAAGTATAAATACATATGTCATCGGCAAATTGTATGATAGAAACCTCTTGAGGTAGGTATTTTCTTATGTCGGCTGAAAATATTGCGAATAATAAACTACTCAGAATGCCTCCCTGAGGTAAACCTACTTGGGCTATTCTGCTCATGACTATTTTATTTGATATTTTTAATGATATTCTTCTATCGCTGATCAAATTTGTTATTGTTTCAACACATTTAATGGGGAAATCCATGTCTTTCATTTTATAATGTAGTATATGTAACGGAACAGTGTCGTATGCCTTAGCAATGTCCAAAAATAAAGCGACTGTTTTTTGTCCTGACGTGAGTGCCCTGTGTCTCCGTATTTAATTCTAGAAGACAATCCATTGTTGATTTACCTTTGCGAAAACCAAACTGATAATTTGGTAATTTACTTTGGGATTCTAACCACCATTCCATTCGGTGCTTTATCATCCTTTCAAATGTTTTTAGTATACATGAGCTTAAGGAGATTGGTCTATATGATGAAGCGTTATTTGGATCTTTATCTGGTTTCAAGATAGGAATGATACAGAACTCCTTCCATGATTGAGGGACTATATTCGTTTGCCAAACGTCGTTTAGAATTTTTAGTAAAGACACCTTAATTTTCTGAGGCAGTTTACTTAACATGATGTAATGAAAATTGTCAAGTCCTGGAGCGGTATTCGGATTATTTTTTAAAGATATTGTTAGTTCTTCCATGGTGAACTCTTTCATAAGTTGAAAATTGTTTCCAGAAAACTCTTCGCTATTGTTAATATTAGCGATATTTTCGAAAATGACTAACGGAGGGGCCAGTGTGTCTATAAATTCTTCACACCAATCACCATTCACTACAGGTAATCTGTTACTAGTTTTTCGATTATTAAGTATAGCCAGTTTATGCCAAATATCTTTCATCGGGGTAGATTTATTGATGCTTGCGCAGAACTGTCGCCAGGAGTACTTTTGTTTTTCTCTTGTGAGTCTTTTGAAATCCGCATCTGCTTTTTTGTATGATAAAAATGTTTTAGAATTTGGAGCATTTTTGTATATTTTGAAGGCATTTTTTCTGTTTTGATGAGAAACCCTACATTCTTTATCCCACCAACTTCTACTAAATTTATGTTTGTAAACTTGTTTATATGTTGGTATTGTTTTTAAACAGGAATTATTTAAAAATTCCATAAACTGGTCATACGTAGGATTATCGGGTAAGAGATGACTATTATTTGTGATGAATGTTTCGTATTCCTCCCAATTTGCAGCTTTTATTTGCCACTTTCTTGTGGATTTGCTCATGCCACAATCATTGGTAATTATATTATGAATTTCCATCACTATGGGCAAGTGATTAGAGCCTAATGGATCATCATGAACTTTCCATTCTATTTTGCTTACAATATTGGGTGAGCAGAGAGTTATATCCAATGCAATATCATTGGCCTGATTCATATTATTAACGTACGTAGGGGACCCATCATTCAACAATACTAAATCTGAATTTTCTATAGCAGGTATTAATTCATTGCCCGTTTTATCACAATAATTACACCCCCACTGATAATGGTGAGCGTTTGCATCTCCAGACAAAATTAGAGGGAAATCAAAACTCTTTATAAATTTTTCCCAACAGTTTTGAAGTATTACATTTTTAGGAGGGTTATAAAATGAAACTACGTTAATTTTGAAATTATTATTTAGCACGATTTTTGCGGCAACTACATCCATATTATCTATTCTATGAAAATTTGAAATTTGTGAAAAGGTATATTTATTCCTAATCAAAATGGCAACTCCTCCCCAGCCATCTTCTCTATCTTTTCTTACGATATTGAATCCTGGGAAATTTATATGTTTATCAAGTTTAAACCAGGTTTCTGATATTATGGCAATATCGATTTTATGTGTGAAGAGAAAATATTCTAAACTATTTTTATTAGCGATGGCAGATCTTGCATTCCATTGCATTATTTTGTATGATTTAGGCATAAAAATGAATTTTTAATTAATATATTAATTTGTAATTTTATATGAAAGTGATTAAAATAGTTTAGTTAAAGGTTATTTTTTAATTACATTAATGATTGAATAATAAGTTTTCTTCTGTTTCTTTAATCATGTTTCTAATTTCTACTTCAGAAATGGTTAAATTTTTTGTTGATAAAATTGAATTTATTATTGAATATATAGTTTCAGAAATTAGATTAGTTTCACTCGATTTTGAGAAATTAGTTTCAATAGGTTTGTATTTGAAGGTAACGGAACCGATGGATATAAAGGTACTGTGTAACTATTATTTATTTCTCTCCTAATCCGCTCTGTTGGTTTGACGCTCGATTGTTTATCGGGACTTGAGACCCGAATTCTTTTGTTCACACTAATTTTGCTTTTAACTGGTGGGTTTATTTTATTAAATACTTGATTCTTATTAGCCTGTTCTAAAGTTGGGAAGGTTTCTGGCGTTTGCCTTAAAACGATCCTACTGTATGATTTGCCATCTAGAAAATTGTTTGCTTCCATATAAGTGAAATTTTGGGTTGACATTAACTCTTTTATCTTTTTTTGATTGTCATATTCTGGGCATAAGTCTTTTGCTAATGAGGAGTGATTTTGTTTACAATGTATACATTTTAGTAATGTACCGGGAGGACATTCTTCTTTTACATGTTTTTCTCCACAAACCGAACATCTGGGAGTTGTACTTTTACATTGAGTAGTCACATGGCCATATCTAAAACAATTGCGACATTGCACTACTGATTGAATGTACTTATGTACTTCGCACCTAACGTGATGGATACTGATGTAATTAGGGAGAATCTGGCCTCTAAATGTTATTAAAACTGTACCCGTAGGTTTGAGTTCGTACTCTTTTGTATCACGGTTTAAAATTTTTTTTTGAACCTTCTGACCCCTATAATTTTTAGTGATTCAGCGTACAAAGTTTTAGTGTGATGCAATATGTCCTCTTCTGATAAATTGATATCTATGCTTCTTATTACACCTCTTTGTTCTAGCATAAAATGTGGAATGTAAACTGAAAAATTTTTTGATTTCAAAATTTCCGAATTGACTAATGCGTTCGCTTGTAGTCCTAATCGGGTTTCAATTTTTATCCTATTTCGACCTGACCTGGTTATGGATATGATATTATTATAAATTGTAGGGCAAGCTTCATTCAACAGCTTGCCTATAGTCATAGGGTGTAGCCTACTTATTCCTGCCCCTTCCTGCGATTTACTTTCAACAAAGACAAAATAAGGGCCATGTCCCTTTCCTCATACAAACGTGGTAAGGTGTTTTGGCCAATATTGTCAACAGTTGTTTTATTTTTTATCGCGAGTTTATCTGCTTTATTATTTACATTCTCAAGTGACTTCATTTCTACTTCTATAGGTAAATTTTGTGCCAATTCATTTTTTGAATTATCGATATTCTTTTTGGGTTTGTCAGGAGGAATAACCTCTCGGCCATCACTAGTGCCTGACATTGTGGACCGTCTGTGTAATACTAAATTCTATTAAATGATTAAATTTAAACAAACAATTAACAAAAATGTACTATACAATAAGATTTAACTAATGAGTTAGTATTAAAAAGGAATTTAGTTAAAATAAAATATAGAAAATAAATTAAATTAGTAATCTTATCTGTGCTGTGGCCAAACGCCACCAACTTCGTCGATCTTCTCTGTTTTTCTCTCTCGTACTCAATTAAAACAATTCACAACTAATAATTTAACGATGTATACAATTATAAATCAAACACAAAAACATTATGGTTAGAGAAAAGTTTAAGGTTATAAATATGATGTTCACTGTTCCACAGGCTCGAAACATCTGCGCTACTTTTTTTGACTGGAACTTTTTTTTCCCCCCTACCACCCGTTTCTGGCATACGGGTTTGGCAGTGGCGGGTTAGTGGGTTGGGTATTACGCACGCCCACCACTGCCGATAATCAATTCTTTATTGAATAAATGTCTTATTATACAAATCTAGGGGGGGGGGGTAGATGGTATTTGGGAAATAAGGAAGGAGCTTGCTGGAGTGGAACAAGTTGGAGATCTTCCTCTTACCGCTGGCTACTTCGTAGAACAACGAGGAAATTTGTCTGGCGACTGGGTATGAATGGTCTGTTCCGAACCTGATAAAGCTTGTTGCGATTCAACTTATTTCTATTTCGACATAGACCAAATCACCAACATTGAAAGTATGTTCTCGTCTATTCTTATCCATGCGTTTCTTATTGATGTTAAAGCTCCTCGTTGAAGTCTGGAAGGCTACCTTGGAGTCTTCTTCTAGAGTGGATGGAGTGTTCACATCAAGTGGAGATATGGGAAATTGGCCGAGCAATAAATGCGAAGGTACAAAATGGGTGGAACTATGGATGGTATTATTATATTCCTTTACACATTCTTCTGCCATAAATACAGTACTAACTAAGCCCATAACATACAAATGCCTAGTAAACCTTAAAATTTCAAATTTTAAGACTTCCAAAACTATTTCGAGGAACAATAATAAAAACTAAAAACAATTTAGCATAATTTTAATAATTTATTATTTAAAAAAAAAATAATAAAAATTACAAAAAGTACCCAGGTACATTACAAACATAGTTTAATGATTGTTTATTTAATTTTAGTTTGATCAAAATAGGTACTTCATTTTCACTCATCCAATGTTTTATAAAATATAATACAGTGCATACAATTATGCTTCTCTTCATTATTTGAGAGTACTTACAATTTTTTATTGGAAGAACAATAGTATAAACATTGTTTGCTTGTTTTTTGGCGTTAAAAGGGGTAAAACCCTTAGGTCATCAACACCTAGGGAGTACAGGTTGCTGGGGGTGTTGAACTCCTGCAGCCGCTGGAGCACACAGGGCCACCATACACTGTCGAAGGCGGAGGATATGTCAAACAGCACGAGCATGACGTACTTCTCCGCCCTCTCTTCCACGTCCCTGCGTACTCTCAACAGCGCATCTGTGGTTCCCTTGCCACGGGTCGAGCCGAACTGCCGTGGATGACTAGCTGCACTGAGGACCGGCCTTAGGCTGGTGACTATTAAGCTCTCCAGGACTTTACTGACGACAGGGAGGAGGCATATAGGCCTGTACGCCTTGGGCGACTCCTTATCCTTGCCTCCTCCCTTGTAGAGGAGTCTCAGGTCCGCGATCCTCCACTCACTAGGGAAGCGACCCTGGTCCAGACACTCATTGAAGATGCCCAGAAGGTCATCCTCAATGAGGGGGGCGCTTTTCCTCAGGATCGCGGCATCTATCCCGTCGAGTCCTGGGGCTCGGCCGATCCTCTGTCTCTCCACGGCAAGACGTAGGTCCCATATATCCCATGGTGGACAAAACTCGGTACCGGGAGGGCACACCGTGGTGCGTCTTACCATTTGATCATCCCTGGGGTATGTATAGTCTATATACATAGATGCAGTCTCCTCCAGGGTGGTTGCCTGGGCATCTCTAACTCTGATAGCCGCCATCATAGTCAGCGGCTTAACCTTGTCCAGTGCCACCCTGTACGGAATGCCCCAGGGATTCTTCTCAGACTCCTTGACGATGAACTCGTCCCAGGATTCCTTCTTCTGGTGACGCACGCCGTTTCGGTATGCCCTATACTTCCCCTTCGTTTCCAGTCGAAGTGCAGGTCCCTGCACTCCTGGTACCTGCGCCTGGCCCTGTAATACTCCCTCTTGAGGAGCGTCAGGGCAGGCGTCCACCATGGGACCGGACGTGCTCTCGCTCTGCGGCGCTGGAGGGTCATATTGGCCGCTTCTGTGATGGCGCCCGTCAGCTCCGCCACTCTGCGGTCTATAACTGACTCTCCCACTTCCATCGGCGCCATCTCTTCCCATTCTCTATCGACCAATATTCCCTCCAGTTCACTGGAGAAAGCTCCCCAGTTCGCCGTACGGGTCACGAAGCCCTTCTCAACCGGAAGGACTTCGCCTTCCTCCTCTACCACACTGAAGGCTATGACCCGGTGGTCGGAGCTCGTGTCAGACCGTAGGGTCCAGTCCGCTATGCGCCTCGCCATGGTGGCCGTGGCGAGTGTCACGTCTATCCAACTCTGGCCCCTGGCTCCAACGAATGTGGGACCAGAGGGCTCATTCATCACGATGAGCTGACACCTCGCCACGGTTTCATCCACCACTTTCCCTCTGGCGTCTGTGCGCACCGAACCCCAGGCCGTGCTCCACGAATTGGTGTCGGAACAGACCACCACACTCCTGTAACATTGTGCGATGGCCTCCACGGCGGCAACGTTCTCCTCTATCCGCTGCTTCGGCGGCATGTAAGACGAGACAAGGGCGAAGGATATCCTCCCCCATCTGACATAGCACGCCGCCTGATCCGCCGTGGTGAATTGCTTCAGTTCCATAACATCGAGGTTTGGATTGACTATCACAATAGCCGCCCTGGGCCTCCTCTCGCCACTGCCCATTGCGACTACCCTCGACGTGACACCGAATCCGGCGACCACGTTTCCCTGACACCATGGCTCCTGTATAGCCATGATGTCAGCCTTCCTAGCGAGAGCTCTCAGCTCGTCCGCGACCACTCGTCTTCGGCCCATATTGACCTGCAGAATCTGCAGCCTACGCATAACGGGTTCTCTTTGCCTGCTTGACCATCAGCTCCAGGTACGTCGGGCACTCCCTGCTACCCGCGCAGTGACGGAGCTCCTTCCCCTCTTTGCCGTTGGCCTTGCAATGCCTACATGTTGGAGGGAAACTTCTGATCTTAACCGGGCAGTCCTTTTTCTTATGCCCGTTTCCCTCGCACCACCTGCACGCCATCTCCTTCGTGCAGGCCTTCGCCATGTGGCCGTGCTCAAGGCACTTCAGGCAGACCAGGGGGTCGAGGTAGTCTCGGATGGTCAAGCCCCACTATCCACTACTCATACTCTCTGTTGACAGGGTCATCAGGGCGGACCTCATCGCTTGGTGAACCTCTACCACCCAGTTCACCGTGAGGCCTCCCCTCGCGGGAGTGGCGTAGCAGGGTCTAAGCCACTCCCTCCTGTCCTTTTCTTCCACCGGCTTATCCATGGCAGCCTTGCCCCATAGGTATCTCTCCAATACCTCTCCGTCCCAGTGCCTGGGGACGCCTCTTACTTCTATGCGGGGCCTTCTCGCCGCCGCTAATCTGGCGCTTAGCCCTTTCTCCTTTAAGGCGCCCCACTCGAGGAGTCTCTTAGCCTGGTCAGCTCCCCCGGTCCTGACCAGGACGGAGCCAGCCTTCGTCACTCTTACCATCTTCACGCTGGCTCCGATCTTCTCGAGCTCCTCCCGGGACGGAAGCTGCTCATGGATCTTTGCGGCCTCCCACCCTTCCGTGTTCCCTGTTAGGGTCACGTAGGTGGGAGTATCCTCAGACTTCCTCGGCACCGCGGGAATGCTTGCGAGGACTCCAGCGAAGGTGATCTTTTTGTCCTTCTTATCCTTCTTCTCCTTCCCGTCCGCCTCCTCTTCATTCTGGGAGGTCGGCTTGTTCTTCTTCTTCTTCCCCTTCCTCTTCCTCTTTACCTCTTCCCAAGGTATATCCTCCTCTTCGCTGGAGTCCCCCTCCACGTTCCTCCCGCGGCACATCTCCCTTCCGCCTTTCCACCTCTGGGGCATTGGGGCCGGTTGAAGGTCTACGGATCTACCGGCGGCTGCCCCCATCTTGGTCCGGGGCTCTCCAGAAGGTCCCGCCTTCATCATCTCCTCAGGGGCTTTCGCTTCCTTTTTACCCTTCTTTACTTCAGTATGGAGGCCCACCTCTCGGTCTCCCATTTGCTTCATGGCCTCTACGTCCTCTATTATTCCTTGGACCCTTCTTATTGTGGGGGAGACCAACTCCTTCCTTTTGTCATATTCCGACTCGATTACGTCCCCAACTGCCGATGCGACAACGGGGCCCACAATCTCCGACATTTTAGCAGCGATGATCTTGTGAAGATTATCGCTGCTGAGTGCCTCCTTTACTACCTCCCCCACAATCGCAGGGACCATAGTCCATTGGGCCTGTAGCCCCACAATTATGGCCACTATGTCTCTCACCTGGCCATTTATTCTGGGCCGCCTGGGACATACCTTTTCTGACCAGGTAACTCCTAATCTGGTCCCAGATCTTCTCCCCTTTCCTTCTGGGGTCTTCTGTGTCTGCACCGGGCGGGGAGTTACTTTCCTCCCTTGGCCTCTTGCTCCTCCTATTGGAGTCCCTCTTCTCATCAGCGTCCGTATCCGCAGTATCGGACGCTGACGTTGCCGGCAACTTCCTTGCCTTCTCTGTGTCCTTGGACACTTCTGCGGCCAGGGGAGACATTTCCGTGTCGTACTCCATCGTTGAAGTCTCTCTCTGCCCATGGAGGAGATCCTTATCTTCTTCACCACCCTTAAAGTCTCCCGGCTGGGAGACTGAAACGATCTTTTCGCTCCCTTGTGTTGCAACTTTATCGGGATTTTTTTTTCCATATTTCGTCCGGCACTAAATAACTAATTTTGAACCTGAAATTTTTTGGAAAAATATTTCAAAAAAATTTTTTTGAGAACTTTTTTTTCGTTTCCAAAAATTTTATAATTTTTGGAAACTCCTGTCCTGTGGGAGTCCCGACTCGCACGAGTGTCCCTCGGGTCTCAACCACTCTCACTTATACACTCCAGCGCACTTATCACAGAACACAGTAAAAACAGGTCTTACCTTCACGGCGGCTGGAAAGCTACTGGCACCAGAAATCTCACGGAGTGGTGGGGATAATCCCCAGGAGCAAATGTAGCGTGCGTCCACTCTATACGACTGCCGGAGCGCAACTAACTTCCTCACTCATCGACTGCCGGAGCGCTACTTCTGATGTTTAACTGGAGGACCCGCAGTTCCTCAGTCATAGCGGGTCCTTCGTGCCAGCCTCTGGGACTCCCTCACGTGTATTGGACACTCCCGGCTCCCTGCCTGGTGACTTGCATTAGGGAGCTTCTGCTTCACGCAGTTTGCGCAGGTGGGTCTCCCGGTACTCTTCTTGGGGCAGTCCTTGGCTACATGTCCCAGTCCCGCACACCACCTGCACGTCACCTCCCTTTCCTTGCAGGTAGCCCGGGAGTGTCCATATTCTTGGCACTGGAGGCACTTCAACGCGTCAAAGGTATCCACAAAGGTGAGGGACCACCATCCGCCGACGGCCACCTCCTCGTTTTGAAGGGCGTACCTAATCTGTGGGTCCATTTCCACGACCCACGCCTTGGCAAGCCCTGTTCTGTCCATCCTGCCGAGCAGAACACGGACTTGCCCCTCATGAACCTGGAGCTGCTTCTTCTGCAGGTACGCCTTTATCTCCTCATAGAGCTTAGACTTAGTCCATCCACTAGGCACGCCCCTTACCTCCATTTTTGGCCATCTTCGGGCGGCTTCTTAAGCCTTTGCCAGGCCACTAACCTCTCCCCGGCCTGCCTGTCCTGGACTCTTATTAGGACCCCGTCGTCTTTCGTGGCCCGTATCAATTTCACCCCTACTCCCAGTTCCGTCGGTGACGGGAGCTGGTCGAGTACTTCGGTGGGGGTTCTCCCTTCCGCCTTTATGGTGATATAGTAAGGCGCCTTTTCCCCGCTGGGCTTGGAGGGTAGCGCCTTCACTATATCAGCCATTCACTATTTCTGTATTCCAAAGTATATAGCCAGTAATTCCTTTTCAATTATCGCATGTTTCTTTTCTACTGACGATAATGTACGAGAAGCAAACGCAACTGGTTTTTTTTCCTGAATTAAACAGGCTCCCAATCCATGATTTGAAGCGTCAACGTGAAGTTCAATGTCCTTTTTATGATCATAAAAAGCTAAGATTGGAGCCCTAACAATCATTTCTTTGATATTATTGAAGCTTTGTCTCTCAACACCTGTCCATTTCCAAACACTATCGTTCCTAGTCCATTCTCTCAGGGGAGTAGACAATTCCGACAAATTAGGCACGAACTTCGAAACATACTTAACAATTCCTAGAACGCGCAAAACCTCAGCTTTGCATGTAGGTTCAGGAAGCTCTTGAATCGCCTCAACGTAATGTTTATCAATAGAAATTCCTTCCTTTGAAAAAATTTGTCCAAGATATTTTACGGACTTCTGTTTAAACTGCATCTTAGAGCTGTTAAATCGAACATTAAACTTCCTTCCTCGATCAAATACCTGTTGCAAAATTGAATCATGCTCTTCTTCACTAGTTCCTGCGATAAATAAATCATCAAAATAAACGCAAACCCCCGGAATATCGCCAAATAATCTTGCCACATGCCTCTGAAAAATCTCTGGGGCTGATTTATGCCGAATGGGAGTCGTTTGAATTTATATCGCCCAAAAATTGTGCCAAGCGTGCAAAGATCAGAAGATCGTTCGTCCAACTCAACATGATAATATCCATCCTTCAAATCAAGAACTGTAAAAACCAATTTGCCTTCTAAAGTCCGTGTTATGTCATCCACAGTTGGAATCACGTAATGCTCTCTCATTACTGATTTATTTAGGCGCCTCATGTCTAGTGACATGAGCCGGTGACAGTCTGCGCCCAATGGAAAACTGTAATGTTCCAGTCTTAGCAGCCCTCGCGTTTCCTGTGACTCCCGGTAAGCGAGTAATCAAGTTGTGAGAGGGCCTTGGGATCCTCCTCTCCTCCCTCTGCCGCCTGGTCAGCCCACCAGCCACCATCGGCCCTACTATTTCGGCCACCTTCTCGGCGACCATCCGGTGAAGTTCCTCCGTGGCGAGGATCTCCCTCACCACGTGTTATATAAATAATAGTAGATATATGTTATCAGGGAGTCATATATCATATGTTGATAAAGATTAATAGAAACAGGCGGGGAGGTTACGAAGATATATAGTGTGTGTTTAAAAACTGGATCATTTCTTATGTTATTATTCATAAAACATGGTGTCAGGTGTGGGGTGACTCAATAACGGTTCCTTAGGATGTTTGCTTGCAAATTTCTGGCAAGGTTCGCAACTCTTAATGTAATTTTCTATGTCTGAATTTATCAACGGCCAAATTATGGTCTTTTAGCTCTTCTCCACTACACTTCTCCACTCCAACATGACTGGCATGAAGCAACTGCAACATTTCTGGTCTAAGACTCTTTGGCACGACTATCCTGTTATCCCAAATCAACAGCCCTTCACACATAATTATTCCATCTCTGGGGTATCGGGCTAACTCCGTAGACACTTTTTTCGGCCATCCTGTCTCAGCATAATTTTTAATGGTTTGTAATTCTGCATCTTCCTTCATTGCCTCGAGAAATCGCTCCCTTTGCCGGGACGAAACTGGAATGGATTTCATAAACGTATGGACAACAAATTCCAAGTCACAAGAGGGTTCTTCTTTATCTATGGTCAGCCGTGACAAGGCGTCCGGAAAGAACATTTCCCGTCCAGGTTTGTAGATCACCTCAAACTCATAGTTGATCAACTTTGACTGTAACCGCTGTAACTGTGGACTCAAACGATTCAGGTCCTTAGAACAGAGATGAACTAATGGCTTGTAATCCGAAAAACAATAAATTTTTTTCCGTAAAGAAATTGGTGAAATTTCTGTATTCCAAAGTATATAGCCAGTAATTCCTTTTCAATTATCGCATGTTTCTTTTCTACTGACGATAATGTACGAGAAGCAAACGCAACTGGTTTTTTTTCCTTAATTAAACAGGCTCCCAATCCATGATTTGAAGCGTCAACGTGAAGTTCAATGTCCTTTTTATGATCATAAAAAGCTAAGATTGGAGCCCTAACAATCATTTCTTTGATATTATTGAAGCTTTGTCTCTCAACACCTGTCCATTTCCAAACACTATCGTTCCTAGTCCATTCTCTCAGGGGAGTAGACAATTCCGACAAATTAGGCACGAACTTCGAAACATACTTAACAATTCCTAGAACGCGCAAAACCTCAGCTTTGCATGTAGGTTCAGGAAGCTCTTGAATCGCCTCAACGTAATGTTTATCAATAGAAATTCCTTCCTTTGAAAAAATTTGTCCAAGATATTTTACGGACTTCTGTTTAAACTGCATCTTAGAGCTGTTAAATCGAACATTAAACTTCCTTCCTCGATCAAATACCTGTTGCAAAATTGAATCATGCTCTTCTTCACTAGTTCCTGCGATAAATAAATCATCAAAATAAACGCAAACCCCCGGAATATCGCCAAATAATCTTGCCACATGCCTCTGAAAAATCTCTGGGGCTGATTTATGCCGAATGGGAGTCGTTTGAATTTATATCGCCCAAAAATTGTGCCAAGCGTGCAAAGATCAGAAGATCGTTCGTCCAACTCAACATGATAATATCCATCCTTCAAATCAAGAACTGTAAAAACCAATTTGCCTTCTAAAGTCCGTGTTATGTCATCCACAGTTGGAATCACGTAATGCTCTCTCATTACTGATTTATTTAGGCGCCTCATGTCTAGTGACATGAGCCGGTGACAGTCTGCGCCCAATGGAAAACTGTAATGTTCCAGTCTTAGCAGCCCTCGCGTTTCCTGTGACTCCCGGTAAGCGAGTAATCAAGTTGTGAGAGGCCCTTCCCATCAACACTACTTAGTCTTCCTGCTGCTTTTCTTGTTTCTTGGATGGATACTTGCTTCTAGGGTGTCCAAGTTGGACGCAACTCCAACAGCGTATCTCCTTGAGAGGGCCCTGAGAGCCTCCAAAACTTTTGTCACTATGTCTTCGACGCTAGGGACCACGTTAGGCTCCGCTTCTGCTGCTCCAACTTGCACACAGCCCCACACTGACTGTCTGACAAAAACTCGGCGGGAACGAAATCAATCCATTCGATGAGTTAGCAGCAATACGACCATTACTGATAGTTAGCAGTTGATTGGAGAACACTTCGGCAGATGCATCGTTTAGCAATGCAACTCGCATGTTTGTTATCAGCTAAAGTTTCTTCACATAACGCCACAATGTCGATTTGAGGCAATCATTGATCTCATCGGCAGCGGTTGATCGTAGTATTACTGGTAGTGTTTACCGGAAATCGCCTGAGAGTAAAATCAATAAATCCTCAAAACGTCTTGCGTCACTACGCAGATCTTTCATAGTGCGATTCAGAGCTTCTAACGCACATGCGACATTGTGCATTCGTCCCAGATAATGATTTTGCTTGCTACCAAAACTTACAGTCATTGCTGAATGTTTCGCTATGTGCCAACCGTTCGAAGGTTTAATGGCAATTTCAATCCCGAATGAGCGGTTCGGCAACCTTTCAGCAGCGTTAGCCCCTATTCTTGAAGAAGCAACTACTACAGCAATTTCTGATCTTGCACGAACTGTACCAAAAACCAATGATATAAGGAATGTGTTTGCGAAGCACCGGCCGCATCAAGGAAAAACATGCCATATATCCAACATCACCGTATCGTACACTTCTTTTTGTTGGAGATTCAACAAAGGTTCGAACCAATTGGCAATTTCGAACCAATTCACGTCCACACTGCAATTCTTTTTCAAAAGCGTCGTTTATTCCACGATCTGGCGATGTAATTCCTAACCTGACCTCTTCAATTTAAACCAAAAGCTGGTTGTGCATCTCTTCATTCTTCTCAAGATGAGAACTCTCTTAATGGACACGAACTCATTGCAAAATGTCTTCTTACATGTCATCATTGTACTTGCCCCACAATTCACGTGGATTCGATGGAAAACATGTGGAAATAATGATCGCAAATAATGTACGTACCTGACTTGGAGATGGGGAAACAGTTGTATCAGCGATTGTTGTGTCCCAATGAGTATCGTTTTCATGCAAATGAGCTCCTGACATGCAGCACGAAATGTTGGCAACACTATACAATTGATAGTTCGAAGTGATTCAAATGATGTCGGCCCATGAAAATTCACCAGCAATAGTCGCAAGTAAAAGCATTCATTGCGCTGACCTTCTTGGCGGTTTCCTCACCTAAAATGATATCATTGACATATTGAAATGAAAATTATTATCAAGTTACAATTAGACTGAATGGAAACTCTAAAAGAAAGGGATTTAGGGCAGAGTAACGACACGCATATAGATAACAACTAACTTTTTTTTTTTTTTTTTTTTTTTTTTTTTTTTTTTTTTTTTTTTTTTTTTTTTTTTTTTTTTTTTTTACACCCTTCCTGCCATTGCTGGCATACGGGTTTCGGCAGTGACGGGTCGATGCGTTGGGTTTACGCACGCCCGCCACTGCCATAAAAACTCTTTATTTATAAAATATTTACACTTTTTTTGGGGGGGTACCATTTAATAAATGGGAACAATTTTAGCTTTCTGTGGTGCTGCCCGGTGCACGGATGTGCACCTTACTGTTGGGGCAGCACCTTTAGGTCTCCTGGCCTGTCTGCATCCGTCCGGATGCCGTCCAGCCATCCTGGTCCGCCGCATCCGTCCGGTCCTCTCCATCTCACTCCTCCGGGGGGGGTTCCCCGTCTGGCTCCTCGTATGGTGGCTCGCCGAGGGGCCGGACCCTGCTAATCGTGAAATGAGCAGGCCCGACCACTTCCTTCCACCCGTAGATGAACTCCCGGAAAAAGGGGTAGTTCTCCTTCTCCATCAAACGGGGGAAGTCCTCCTCGGCGAGGGCGAAGATCCCCGTTTTCCTTGACAACCTGGCTCGGTGTCCTTCCATCGCGGTGCAGGCGAGCACAACGTGCTCCGCAGTCTCAGGGACTCCACAATCCGGGCACCGGGGGTCGATCTCTCTCCTATGTTCACTGAGCTTACCCCGGAACCCGCCGTGTCCTGTAAGGATCTGCGAGACCCAGTAGTCCGGGAGGA
Source organism: Troilus luridus (assembly GCA_964056705.1). NCBI lineage: Eukaryota > Metazoa > Arthropoda > Insecta > Hemiptera > Pentatomidae > Troilus > Troilus luridus. The sequence goes on from OZ057412.1 coordinate 180,441,087, forward strand.
CCCACGTCGCTTCCCTCCAATATTCCCTCCAGTTCACTGGAGAAAACTCCCCAGTTCGCCGTACGGGTCACGAAGCCCTTCTCGACCGGAAGGACTTCGCCTTCCTCCTCTACCACACTGAAGGCTATGACCCGGTGGTCGGAGCTCGTGTCAGACCGTAGGGTCCAGTCCGCTATGCGCCTCGCCATGGTGGCCGTGGCGAGTGTCACGTCTATCCAACTCTGGCCCCTGGCTCCAACGAATGTGGGACCAGAGGGCTCATTCATCACAATGAGCTGACACCTCGCCACGGTTTCGTCCACCACTTTCCCTCTGGCATCTGTGCGCACCGAACCCCAGGCCGTGCTCCACGAATTGGTGTCGGAACAGACCACCACACTCCTGTAACGTTGTGCGATGGCCTCCACGGCGGCAACGTTCTCCTCTATCCGCTGCTTCGGCGGCATGTATGACGAGACGAGGGCGAAGGATGTCCTCCCCCATCTGACATAGCACGCCGCCTGATCCGCCGTGGTGAATTGCTTCAGTTCCATAACATCGAGGTTTGGATTCACTATCACAATAGCCGCCCTGGGCCTCCTCTCGCCACTGCCCATTGCGACTACCCTCGACGCGACACCGAATCCGGCGACCACATTTCCCTGACACCACGGCTCCTGTATAGCCATGATGTCAGCCTTCCTAGCGAGAGCTCTCAGCTCGTCCGCGACCACTCGTCTTCGGCCCATATTGACCTGCAGAATCTGCAGCCTACGCATAACGGGTTCTCTTCGCCTGCTTGACCATCAGCTCCAGGTACGTCGGGCACTCCCTGCTACCCGCGCAGTGACGGAGCTCCTTCCCCTCTTTGCCGTTGGCCTTGCAGTGCCTACATGTTGGAGGGAAACTTCGGATCTTAACCGGGCAGTCCTTTTTCTTGTGCCCGTTTCCCTCGCACCACCTGCACGCCATCTCCTTCGTGCAGGCCTTCGCCATGTGGCCGTGCTCAAGGCACTTCAGGCAGACCAGGGGGTCGAGGTAGTCTCGGATGGTCAAGCCCCACCATCCACTACTCATGCTCTCTGTTGACAGGGTCATCAGGGCGGACCTCATCGCTTGGTGAACCTCTACCACCCAGTTCACCGTGAGGCCTCCCCTCGCGGGAGTGGCGAAGCAGGGTCTAAGTCACTTCCTCCTGTCCTTTTCTTCCACCGGCTTATCCATGGCAGCTTTGTCCCATAGGTATCTCTCCAATACCTCTCCGTCCCAGTGCCTTGGGACGCCTCTTACTTCAATGCGGGGCCTTCTCGCCGCCGCTAATCTGGCGCTCAGCCCTTTCTCCTTTATGGCGTCCCACTCGAGGAGCCTCTTAGCCTGGTCAGCCCCTCCGGTCCTGACCAGGACGGAGCCAGCCTTCGTAACTCTTACCATCTTCACGCTGGCTCCGATCTTCTCGAGCTCCTCCCGGGACGGAAGCTGCTCATGGATCTTTCCGGGCTCCCACCCTTCCGTGTTCCCTGTTAGGGTCACGTAGGTGGGAGTATCCTCAGACTTCCTCGGCACCGCGGGAATGCTTGCGAGGACTCCAGCGAAGGTGATCTTTATGACCTTCTTCTCCTTCACGTCCGCCTCCTCTTCATTCTGGGAGGTCGGCTTGTTCTTCTTCTTCTTCCCCTTCCTCTTCCTCTTTACCTCTTCCCAAGGTATTTCCTCCTCTTCGCTGGAGTCCCCCTCCACGTTCCTCCCGCGGCACATCTCCCTTCCGCCTTTCCACCTCTGGGGCATTGGGGCCGGTTGAATGTCTACGGATTTACCGGCGGCTGCCTCCTTCTTGGTCCGGGGCTCCCCAGAAGGTCCCGCCTTCATCAGCTCCTCAGGGGTTTTCGCCTTCTTCCTCCCCTTCTTTCCTTCGGTATGGAGGCCCACCTCTCGGTCTCCCATTTCCTTCATAGCCTCCACGTCTTCTATAATACCCTGTACCCTTCTTATTGTGGGGGAGACCAACTCTTTCCTTTTTCCGTACTCTGAGTCGATGACGTCCCCTATTGCCGTTGCGACAACGGGGCCCACAATCTCCGACATTTTAGCAGCGATGATCTTGTGAAGGTTATCGCTGCTAAGTGCCTCCTTGACCACCTCCCCCACAATCGCGGGGACCATCGTCCATTGGGCCTGTAGCCCCACAATTATGGCCACTATATCCCTTACCTGGCCATTGATATACGTCTGGGCCGCCTGGGACATTCCTTTCCTGACCATGTAACTCCTAATCTGGTCCCAGATTTTCTCCCCTTTCCTTCTGGGGTCTTCTGTGTCTGCACCGGGCGGGGAGTTACTTTCCTCCCTTGGCCTCTTGCTCCTCCTATTGGAGTCCCTCTTCTCATCAGCGTCCGTATCCGCAGTATCGGACGCTGACGTTACCGGCCCTTTCCTAGCGTTCTCCGTGTCTTCTGTGGCCAAGGGACGCATTTCCATGTCGTGCTCCATCGTTGAAGTCTCTCCTCCTCCATGGAGGAGATTCTTCTCTTCTTCACCACCGTTAAAGTCTCCCGGCTGAGAGACCGAAACGATCTTTTCGCTCCTCAGCCCCGCAACTTTCTCGGGATTTTTTTGGTCCATTATTCGTCCGGCACAAAATAACTATTTTTGAACCTGAAATTTTTCAAAAAAGTTTTCAAAAAAAATTTTTTTGAAAACTTTTTTTTCGTTTCCAAAAATTTTTCAATTTTTGGAAACTCCTGTCCTGTGGGAGTCCCGACTCGCACGAGTGTCCCTCGGGTCTCAACCACTAACACACACACACTGCAGCGCACTTAAACACAGAGCACGGTAAAAACACGTCTTACCTGTTCGAGTGCTGAACTACGACTGTTCTCTCCTGAGGTCTAGCAGAGTGGGGATAATCCCCGAGAGCGATTCAAACGTAGGTCCTCACTGTACGACTGCCGGAGCGCTAATTTGGTCACCCCTTTCATAAAATGCTCGAGGTCTCCAACTACACCTGTAAACGGCTCCAGCTGACTTATCACTTCGTGAATAAATGCAAAGTTCTGGGTCCGTATTTTAAGCAACTCTAACTGGGTTGTTTCAGCCGCCTTCAACAACTGAGACTCGAGTTTGTTCCGCTCCACTGTTGCCTGCGCCAACTGGTACTCTAGTTTCGCTATTGCTTCAGCTTCGCCCATTTTTGAACTTTCAGAATTTTTCTAAGATATAAACCAAATAACTCAGAAATTTACTTACGTAACGGCGAAAATAACTCCCGGCTTTCGGCACCAGTTACAATTAGACTGAATGGAAACTCTAAAAGAAAGGGATTTAGGGCAGAGTAACGACACGCATATAGATAACAACTAACTGGCTTTATTTATCTTATACAGCTCTATATATAGTCTTTGAGATGTGTTTATAACCAAGAATAACAAAACTTAATCCTAAACTCCTATTGATACTCCCAAAGTCTTAGTGTCTCTTTACAGTGGATAACTATCATATCGATACTCACCGGTCAATGGATTTATCATCTTGATGTTGATATAATATCCACCGTCTCCTTGCTAAAACATTAGTTGGCATTCCAATGCATCGTATGAACGATGTGTTTCGGATATTCGTTGCAATTGCCCAGAGTCTCGACGTGTGAGCACAATATCGCGTGATTACAGATTTTCACTAACAACTACAACTGCAACCTCATCTATTGTTGGAGCGTTAAATCGGCGTTCGTCCGTTCCAGCAGGTCGTTTATCCGCTCTGATCACAACCTTATAGTCATCACTTGGCATGCGATCCAACGCAGTTTTGAATAACCGATCCAATGCATGATGTTCATGAAGTAGCTGCTGGAGATCTCGAAGAATTCCTCTTCTCATTGCCGTATTGATTGTTTGGCGCTGATCAAGTTGATTTTCCACATTGCTCATGAAGTAGATTTGGAGGAATTTATGTTGTGCGTCTTCAAGCAGTAGCATTGATCCAATTCGATGGTGAATTAGACCTTGGATCTGTAGAATCAATGAAGCATTAGAATCAAAGATTTTAATTAATCTTAATTTATTTAATCTTAATTTCATTAATCTTTTATTACCTCGTATGTCGGATTGAATCCGCGTTCATCAAAAATATCTGCTACAAATGAAGTCATTTGAAAGCATCCGTTATATTTCTGAGTGTTCGGTAGAAAATTACGTGATTCTGGTGTTTCAACACGAAGCAAAGAATGCAATGGCTGTGGTGACAAAGGCAATGGTGATAATTTAATTTTGCCACTGAGATAGTACAATTCAGGCGTTTCTCCAGCGAACTTCAATGCACCGCAATGGGGCAATTTGAACGGAAGGATGCGAGCTGTATTCAATTGTGCAATCGTAATGAAACGCTCCTCGATTGAAATCAACACTTGAAGCTCTTCTTCTAACGCGCTTATTTCGATTTTCACGTTGTTCGGTTGTTTGAATTGCTCGACGATTTTTCATTGTTAACTGAGCCGTTTCATTTGCCGCCTGTCTCTCTTCTTGTGTTATACACTTTATTATTATTATACTTGCTCAATAAAATAAAAAGCTTATCGGTTCAGCTCAATCTTTAATACTAACACAGATCTTAAATACGATACCGGAACTCTTAACAAAATTAAAACAAAACTTTGCCGACAATAGATCATATGAATCCCTTAAAGCAGAAATTTAGGCAGCAAAATCGTTTCACAAAGAAACACCCACAGATTTCTTAAACAGGCTTAGACATCTTATATTTGCCAGACTAAGACTAGACGGTTTGACAAGCACATCATTGACTTCCGCTATATAATACGTAGAAAAAGAAATAATTCACCACATGTATACATGCCTTCCTTGGCAGCTCTCCAATTATATCATGACGTTTACCCCCAACACCCTTGAGGAATATAGAAGAACATTAAACCTCAAGTGTTCATTTGTGATTGACCAACTTTATAATAAAAGCAAATATCCCATCAATAACAACACCCAACAAACTTCTTCTCCACCATTTCAACACTCCTTCCCTCGTCATCAAACACAACAACCTTCTTTCCCTCACCACCAAGCACAACGACCTTCTTTCTCTCATCATCAAACGCAACAACCATTTCCATTCAATCAGCAACCTCAATCCTTGTCAATTGCCAGACACCCCTTCAATAATTCTAACCGACCAAGTCCCCATCGGGAATCCCAAAATATCGTATCGATGAGGACCTGGAACAGACCCAATACAAAAAAAATGACGTCTCCCTACGAACTAACGTATCCCAACGAAGTTCCGACTAATGAAACACCTGACCTACTACAAAAAAATGAACAATTAAACGTACAATTAAGAGAACTCCAACTGAAACAAGAGCAAGTGGAAAGAACAGAAAGACGATTACAAGAACGACAGGAACAATGAAGAGCCGAACATTTTTTAGATATAGGCTACAGTCCGAACAACTGTGTAAGTCCAACAAACAACAATCATTTGAATTAAACCTAATCAATAAAACTTTACCTTACTGTAAAGACTTCCGAAATAGAACATGGATGATAGACACCGGATCTTCTCAAAATTATGTAAATCCCGAAATCGTAAAACCCGAGATTCCGCGAATAACTGAAAATTTTACAGTAACTACTCCAGCCGGAAAGGTTTGTGGAACAGAATATATTTTAGTGAACTTGCAAGATTATTTAGGAATAGATGAATACATTAAAATATACTTATTGAAATTCTCCGATAAATACGATATTTTACCTAGTAAGATAAGGAAATTAAAAATTAAACTAGATTTTGAAAACAATGTTTTATTATATAAAGATAAGAAAATACCACTGTATTTCGAAAAAAACAAAAATGCAATTACTTTAAATAAAGGGCTAAATTATGTTGAATTAGAAATAATTAATAAAAAAGGATTAACAGAGGGATTGCTTAATGAAAGAAAAAAACAATTACATAATTAAAGAAGGATTATGCCCCATAAAAGAAAACTAAATGAAATGGCTCATTTACGCCCCAGAACTATGACCATTTGTCCCGAGCCTGTGATCGTAGACGAAGTAGATATTATAAATAACAAAAAAATCGAATATAGGATTAAATTCCTATCGAATTAGGAAAATTAAATTTAAAACCTCATTCGCAGTGACCATATGAACGAAGAGGGAAAGAGAGAAATAATTTACTTAAATAGTCAATTCCCTCAAATAATTAAAAGAACGGACGGACACTTGAAAGCGTCACCTATTTAAAAACATACTATTCGGACAACAGACGAAAACTCCGTGTATACCCGTAATTATCGATATCCACAGATTTATAAAGAAAATGTCAAATTAGAAATGAAAAATTACTCAGAAGCAAAATTATTCAAGCATCAAACTCTCCATATAACTCCCCAATTTGGGTAGTTCCATAAAAATTAGATGCCTTCGGAGAAAGAAAAGTTCGTATTGTTATAGATTATAGATAATTAAATGAAAATACAATAGACGACCGATTTCCCCTACCCTGTATGGAAGACCTCTTAGGAAAAATAGGACGTGCCACATATTTCAGTGCTCTAGACCTATCCTCTGGTTTCCATTAAATAGAAATGGATCCAAATTCAATTCCAAAAACTGCCTTCAGCACAGAAGACGGGCATTATGAATTCCTTAGAATGCCTTTCGGCCTAAAAAATGCTCCCCCTACATTTCAACGAGCTATGAATCTCATCTTTGCTAATCTCCCCAATACCTTGGTTTACATGGACGACCTAATAATATTTTCTGAAAACCTACAGGAACGCATAAAACATTTAACTAGTGTCTTTAAAGTACTACAGAAGTACAATCTAAAACTACAATAGGACAAATCCGAATTCATCAAACGAGAATTATTATAATTAATTATTAATTAAACGAGAATTATTAATCAAAAACTTCGCTATCCCAAAGGATCAAAAACAAATTAAGCAATTTTTAGGACTAACCGGATATTATAGAAAAATGATTAAAAACTATGCAAAAATAGCAAAACCCATTACAAAACAATTAAAAAAAGACCATAAAATAGATATTAATGACATTAACTATATAAATACAATAAACGAACTCGAAACAATTTTGCAAAACGATCCTATTCTAATTATGCCAGACTTTAATAAAACTTTTACTATCACGACAGATGCATCAGATTACGCGATAGGCGTTGTACTCTCACAGACAGTGGACAAAAAGGACTTATCGATATCATGTGCTTCACGGACTTTAAAACAAACACGAAAAAAATCTAAGAACGATAGCTATCGCATGGGCCTGTAAATATTTCAGACCTCATGTTTATGGACGAAAATTTCTCATACAAACGGATCATAAACCCCTCCAGTATCTCTACAATATGAAGGAACCCAATGGAAAAATCCTACGATGGAAATGCCAATTGTCAAACTATAATTTCGATATTAAATATATTAATGGTAAAAACAATGTAGTAGCAGATGTTCTCTCTATAAATCCCTCACACGACATAAACGCTCTAAACAACAGTAACAAAGAATTAAACCCTGCTGACGTAATTGATAATTTTCTAGAATCTAGACATAATCCCGTAATTAACACAGATGACATAGAAGAATTAGCAAGAAACTTAAATATAAAAATACAAGACAACTACAACATGTTATGTCTTTGATTATTCAACGCAAGGTTTTGAAACACTTCATATATTTCTTGTAGCAGTATCAATCCCTCCTTATTCGCAAGTTACAAACATATGTTTATAAATAGATCGATTGTCATGTGCTACGGCATAATCGATATATAACAATTGTTGGTTGCAACTACTGTTACAATAGTTGACAGTTATTGTCCGGTAATGATAGTGGGAATGACAAGTTAATTTTCTATTTCTGCAATGGTTAACGAAACAATGGCTCTTCACCCGAGTATTTCCTGTTCTTGGAATCCAGATATCTCTGATTCAATTTTGACGTTTGGTGAAAAAGATGATCCTACCCAATGGGATCCTGATGGAGGTATCGCACATGCAATGGTAGAAGACAATTTTTTGCATCTTAAAAGTCCTGAGGAAGATGATCATTGTATAATTTGTATTCGAATTCAAGACCCCTTGGTCCATATAACAAATATTTCAGTTGTATCTGAGGCTCCTCCAAGGTGTGTGGTGGTTCTGGCCTGTCCTCATTTGGTGGATCTCCTTCCTGTTGAGGTAGCATAATGATGCTTGGATGCGAGAGGTCAAAAGTAGTTTTCTTCTTAGGTATAGAGACCTTTAATAATTGGTTAATGTGTCTTTTAAGACGAATTTGATAATCAAAATTAGTGAGCCACGATGCGTATCGTAAAAGTCTGGAGGAAGTCATGGCTGGTAATTTTGTGTTTTCATGAAGTATGTGGGTTAGCGGACGGTTGTCTGTAAAGAGTGTGAACTTTTTCCCATAGATATAGTAATAGAATTTCTTTAGGGAAAATATAATTGATAATGCTTCTCTGTCTAGTTGGCTGTAGTTCATCTCAGCTTTCGTTAATGAGCGCGATGCGAAAGCAATAGGTTTTTCTTCGCCGTTAATGGTGTGGGAGAGCACTCCTGCTATTCCTGTAGGTGAAGCATCACTAGCTACCGTTAATGGGTAGTTTGTATTAAATGGTGTTAGCACTCTGTCACTAGCAATTTCCGTTTTTAGTTGCACAAATGCTTTTTCGCAGGCTGGAGACCATTTATACTTGTGGTGACTTTTTAGAAGTAACCTTAGTGGATAAGTTAGTGTAGAAACATTGGGAATAAATTTGCTGTAATAGGTTACCATTCCTAAAAATCTTTTAACATCGTCTTGGCTAGCTGGTCTTGGTGCGTTTGTAATAGCAGCAACTTTTTTAGGGTCTTTTGATATTTTCCCTTGCTCGATTACGTATCCCAGGTACTGAAGTTTTGTTTTGAAAAATTCGCATTTTCCTTTATTAAGATGTAGGTCATTCTCTTGCAATCTATTGAGACAACCAATTAAGTTTTTATAGCATTCTTCTCGAGTTACGGCATGTACTATTATATTGTCGAAGTAAGTAGTGACACCCGGTAAGCCTGCTAGAACTTTATCCATGACAAGATGAAAGTCATTCGGGGCGGTTTTGATACCAAATGAGAGACGTTTGAACGAATAACTACCTTTGTGAGTGATGATCGTTTGGATTTGTGAACTTTCTTCATCAACTGGAACATCCAAGGAGCAAAAATATTTCGAATTATTGAGTGCTGTTAGAAGGTCTTCTATTTTTGGTATTGGGTAATGTGTGTCTAGCAGTTGCGGATTAACGCCTACTTTGTAGTCGACACACAGACGAACTGAACCGTCAGCCTTGGGTATGACCACTAGTGGGGATGCCCAATCGCTTTCCTGCACTTTTGTTATGATACCCTGATTTTCTAATGATTCAAGTTCTTGCTCTACTTTTAATTTGAGTGCATGTGGTACCTCTCTGGCTTTCAACGCAATTGGCTTTGCATTGGTTCTTAGTTTAAGTGAAATCTTGAAATTTTTGCAACACCCAACTCTATATTGAAATAAATCAGCAAATTTATTAAATATTTCACTTTCTGGATTATCTGGAATAATTTTGTGTACTGGGTGTATTGATCCTTTGTTTCTTTCGCTATCGATGTCTTCTAGGCGAATATTTAAGCGCCTTATCCAGGAACGGCCTAATATGTTGGAAAATTTATCCGGAACTACGAAGAGCGTTTCTTGAGATTTCGCTTCTTTATACCGAACTTCTACATCTGCTATTCCGATTGGTGCGAAAACGCCTGTAGTGTAAGAGCGGAATCTAATGTTTGTATTTCGTAATTCAGTATTTAATTTTAATTTTGTAAAACTTGATTTGTTCAAAAGAGTTTGACCTGCTCCCGAATCAACTTCAAATTGTTGCGTTTTGTTATTTATTAGTACTTGTACAAGGTATTTTCCAGTACCATCCTCTAAAGTTTTATTCTGAATGTTTACTACGTCATATACGTTGTACTGATCTTGAAAAGATAAATCTTCATCATCTATTGTATTTACAGTTTTCTTTTCAGCCATGAGCTTCTTTAAGCAAACTTTCTTAATGTGGCCTAATTTTTCACAAAATTTGCATTTTAGTTTATTGGGTTCAATCCTACATTGATTCGCATTATGGTTTGACTTACCACATTTTAAGCAAAGACCATTGATTCCTAGATGTTCAAGATTGAGACGAAATTTTGATTGGTTCCTGAGTGGGGCATTTTTAATATTTATTTTGGTTGAATTTGTGTTATGCCTTGAATTAGAATTGGTTTGATCCTTACCATGGGATTGTGAAACCCTATTCACATTAGGTGAAATATTGTTAGTTGAGCTTTCGTTGAATTGCAACTGCATATGAGGGGCAGATGAGCCTCAAGAGCAAATCAGGGACCACCGAGAACTTCAGCCAATTCTTAGAAGATCAGGGAGAGTTCGAAGATTGCCACCTAAACTACAGGATTATGATTTATCATCTTAATTAAATACTTTTAAATAGTGCGGGAGATTGTTATATATCGATTATGCCGTAGCACATGACAATCGATCTATTTATAAACATACGTTTGTAACTTGCGAATAAGGAGGGATTGATACTGTTATAAGAAATATATGAAGTGTTTCAAAACCTTGTGTTGAATAATCAAAGACATAACACAACAGTAGTAGCATAATGACTGTACACGCTCAAATGACCATATACACATTGTAGATAACCGAGAAAAGACCATAAATATAGAAAAACTCCAAATTTTATTGAAAAGAGGAAACGGTAGTAAAAAAAGCACCTAAACCAAAATTTCAACTGACCGAAACTCTTTCCAAACCTTTTGAGAAATTACAAATAGATGTGTTATTTTATTCTAATCAAGCAATATTAACAATAATAGATGCTTTTTCAAAAAAAAATTGTTTGCTCAACTAATCCCAACAACTAACGCAACTGCAATAGTAAATGGCATACCAGAATATCTTAGTTTATTCCCCATTCCTCAAGAAATCCAAACGGACCTGAATTTCTCTAACAAATGCCTTGAAAATTTCCTAAGATATCATAATATAAATTTCCATTTTTCAACCCCTCATTATCACAATTCTAACAGCTTACTTAACAGAGCACACTTGACTTTTACAGAAATTCTAAATATTCTTAAAGAACAGGACAATTGACTTTCTCTCTCTAAATTAATTAAGCTTGCCCTAATAGCTTATAATAACACCACTAATTCGATACTTAAACTGTCCCCAAATGGAATAACTTATGGCAAAACCGCGAAAAACCCTTCCACAGAACCACTAATCTTTGACCAACTAAGTGACGAGTATCATAAAGGAAGGCAACTTATACACAATGCCATTAAAGAAATAATACAAAAAGATAAAGAAGACAGAACCAATAAACTTAACGAAAACCGAGAAAATATCGACATTCCACAAGGACAAATTTATATTAAGACTCATCAACGGAATAAAGCCAAACCAAAATATAAAAAACTATCTATAATCCTGTAACAAAAAAGGCTCAGGTAGCCAAGAACTCCTATACTAAATCCATTGAACAACAATATACCGACTCAATGGAATCACTTTTAACAAACTCTCAAAAATGAATCCTAGGATCCCATCTTAATTATAGCCAAGATAAACTTGACCATACCCTTTTTAACTCTTTTCCCAGAGATCCCGATCTAAACGAGGATTATTAAATGGATTAGGAACTGCTATTTCTTGGATAGCAGGTAATATGGACGCTAATGACCAAGAACGTTATGATATTGCTGTACGCACACTCGAAACTAACGAACGACACTTAGAAAATCATATCAAAACTCAAGTCTCACTGAATCCTAAATTAATACATGAGTTTAATGAAGAAATGAAATTTATCAGAACCAATAACTAAAACATTAAAAAACTGTTAATTGCTAATGTCGCACACGATATACATAATAATTATTATTACTCTTTATTATATTCCACTTTAACCCTTTTAATAAATAAGATTAATGACATACATATATATCTTTAGAGTTTTGTAAATCAAATGTAATTCACAATAGCATTATTTCCGCCTCAGAAATCCAATCACTCATAGATACTCAACATGTACGATTATTATCAAATTCCCGATATGTTCTATGGCAAATAGGAAAAGTACATTGCTCTTTGACTTCTACTCACCTCCACTTTGTAGAACTCCCATTAGAACCACCTCTTATTGAAACTTATTTTTTATTATCTTATCCTTATATGTCTAATAATTCTGTATTCACTACTTATGTCCACCCTTCTTTCATTTTACGTACTACTAAGTTATATAGAGGGCATTGTATCCTTATCTTAGATTATTATTATTACTGTACAAATGTTTCTAATATTAACAACAAATGTATCAATAACCTTGTATATCATAATAATAACGAACATTGTAATCAATGCCAACTAGCTAATCCTAAGTCATTTATTACATATATTCCTATTGTAAACCAATAATTAGTTTTTAGTCACTCTATATTAACTATTGTTCACAATAATGTTAGTCTTAATTTAGGTTTACGACCTACTTCCCTCCTAAACTTACAACTCTCAGAATACATTCCTGAATTCCCAGCTGGATTTTCTTATACAGTGAATCATTTACCCCAAAGCATATCCAACGTGTTATCCTTAGACGAACCTAAACCTTTGAACATATCCTTTGAAGAACTGCATACTATCAATCTACACCAACTTTCTCTAGAAGAACTTGATGATCCTCCATCACTTGAACAAGATTCCTCTACTATGTTAATTCTACTTCTCTTCATTATTTTACTCATCTTCATTTTTCTTCAGTATCAAGCTACACTACGCCACTGCTTCCTTCACATGTATCGACGTCCGAATCAGATGGCCCATTCTCCAGAACATCAACCTGAACCTATGGACATCAAAGACCCAGCACCAGAACCAGAACTTCCACAAAATTTCGAGTTTACCATCGCATATTTCTTTTTCTCGTTTCGTGAGGACACTTCAAACTGAGGAGGGAGGAGTTTTGACCACCTGCACGGCCACATGCACTACGATTCTTAGAATCCGCTACCCCACTCCAACTAAGCCTATATATCCTTGCCTATCCTCAGCCTGTAGTTAGTTATTCTCCATTAGTAGTGCCATTATTCTTGTATTTAATTATTATAATTAGTAATTGTTCAAGTGTCATTTTTTCAATAAATTATATTTTTTTTAAGTGAAGTTCAGTATCGTCTACCATAACTTGGGTACCTCATGATTCGTAAATGATGTAATATATGGTTTTGTTAATATTACATTATTATTTACCTTTAATGAATATAACGTGTCGATGCTCATAACATTCACATTTGTGCCCGTATCTAATTCGCATTGTATTATTTTGTTATTAATTTTCATAGAAATCAATATTGGGTTTTCTAGTTTAGATTCAATTTTGCCAATAAAAAATTCATTATCTGCGATTTATGGTCATGAGAATCAGACGTTATCGTCTCAACTCTATATTTATTTTCTGGCATATTTATATTACCTGGCAGTTCACACTTTCTTGAAAAATGATTGAACCTATTACAATTAAAACACTTAGAACCAATTGCAGGACAGCTGCGAATTGCATGATACGTACCGCTTCTAGAGCAAGTTTTTGCCTTTTGTTGTCGAGATATATATATAGATATATATATATATATATATAAATAATAGTATAAATATATAATTATAATAGATTATAAGTATATTATATAAAATTTATAGCTATATATATATATATATATATATATATATATATATATATATATATTAAATATAGCTATTATTTTTTTGTAATTTATAAAAAATAAATATAATAATAAGCTATAACTTTATTCATTTACCTTGGTCAATTAATTATATAATTACCATTATTAGTTTAAGATGTGAATTAAATATTTTACAGAAATAATTAATACTTTATTTTACATACAAATTGTTTTATTATACCTATATATTTTGTACAAAAATAAATAAATTGTAAAAAACGAATAAAGGATTTTTATTTTTTTTACATCTTTTTGAAACATCAATTTGAATGATTTTGATAATGTGGTTTTGTCCTTTTTACCACAGCATTAAAACCATTGTGTGGATCAGCAGTGTATTCCACAACTCGCAGAGTACCATCAGGCTCTATCAGACTGTATTCACCTCTTACGATTCCTCCGTCTCGGGTTTCCCATTGACTTTTTGTATCCCCAGTGTGTATATCACTTATAGCATAATCAAATGCATATTTAGGGTCATGCTGAAAAAAACAGGAATGTATAAGAACCTCATATTAAATGTTAATTGTGGAATAATTGTTTAAACAAGTATTAATATTATTTATTTTTTTTTTTTACTGCAACTTTTGTTATAATTGATATTTATTTGAGGGGAGAAGTAAAGAATTCAATTATATATATTATTCCTTTAAAATACTTTAGCTTGGTATTTCTTTCTAATAGTTGTGAAAAATGGTTTTAATCATTGACACATAGTAGAAACGAGAAGAACAAAACAACATTTTAGATCTTTAAGTATTTTTCATTTATTCTATGCATTCATTATTTATGTTCTTACTTATTCATAATAAAATAAGTTAATAAACTTCAAATGAATGAAACGCTTTAAATTTCTCTTGGATTTTAGACCTAAGTAAGATCCTAATGACCTTAGAAAGATCCATTTATTTTCTTACTAGAAGTTTCAATGGAGTACAGATGTTAAATGATAATGAAGCTTTTTTTTATTATGACCATTAATGTCATTGAGAATAGTTACTATAATGAATAACTTTGTACCATAATGAAGATGATACAAATAACAGGATCGATGATGGTATTCACGATACATCCTTGAGAATTCTAGGCAGGCTGAGGAAATAGGTAAGAATAGACATAATGTTCATTATTAAAAATACTTTGGTTTTTTGAATAAATATGTCGATCATGAAAAAAAAAAAAACGGACTTTCTCCGAAAAAATGCATTAAATCATTTGTTATGGTGTGATTTTTGTCCAAAATAACTTTTAGTTATGTCTCTAGCCATAACTAGAGTAAGTATGATATTGAATGTTTTGAGAACCCCCAATCAATAATTTATTTAATTGCGAAAAGTATTGGTTGTTTCTCTAAATAAGTTATCTAAACATATTAAAACTGTTTGGTCAATGAAAATATAAAAACTAATAAATACAAGGTTTTCAGGTACTTGGATAATAAATTTATAAATTATCTTTTGAGTGAATCTCAAGAACCTGAAATTTCAATTATAAACAGTTGAGAAAAACAATACACATTATATAATTATTATCTAAATAAATATAAAAATACATTGGTTTCTAAAATTTTATTTTATTGTAGGTTCTGCTAAAACAAAGATGGTGAGTATGCATAGATGCTCCTACACCTCATCCTTAACCCATAGGAAGAGTTTTTTACTATCTTAATAAAAATATTTAAAAAATCCAGCCATGCTGCATTTTTCACTTATGCCTCATAGCTTATTCTGAGCTTAAGTTGCTCATGTTTCTTGTTGAGCTTAAAAAAATAATAAAATTATTAATTATTAAACTATGTGAGAGTGATGAAATTACATCATAGTCATATTTTGATTGGTCAATTATCCCTGCAGAAACAGCAGCAGCAATCCATATTCCAAAAAATATACTGTATGAAACCTGAAAAAAAAAGTTTAGTTAATAAAACAAAAACCTGGTTGGTTTTCTTAATTAATAAAGTTTTAATAACTAGGTTAGTTATAGTTAGAATATTTGTCCCTTTAAACGGTAAATATGTCTAAAAGACTAAGGTAACAAATAATAACTACATGAATTAATGAAAATTTCTTAGGAATCAAATGGTGAATTCTCAATAGAAAAATTATAAAATCATTGTAATTATAAAGATAAAAATAGACAAAATGGAATGTGGGGACTGAGGTGTGACTTCTTGACATAGCGATGACAACAAACAAGGGAGTTGTTTAGGCAACTTACAAAGCGGTATCAACGACACACACACACACATCCATATATGTATATACTTCCAGGAGGAGTATAAAGCTCAGAGGCGAGAACTCCGGCGAGCTATCAAGATAAGTAAGCGGCAATGCTGGAAAGAGCTCTGTGCTGAAGTGGATGAGGACCCGTGGGGAAGACCTTACCGCACAGTTATGAAAAAGGGGAAGAGCAGTGCTACGAACTCGCCCATGTGCCCAGTGACCGTGGAGAGGATCGTTGCCATTCTGTTTCCTGAACAAGAGGAATTAGGGCTGACAGCGTCTCTTCCCCCACTTGATGTACCAGCGGTATCGGCTGACGAGCTTAGCGATATCTGCCGTTGCCTTCAGATGGGAAAAACGCCTGGCCTAGATGGCATTCCGAATTTAGCACTGAAGGCAGCAATGGAAACCCGACCAGATCTCTTTCTGGATGTCTTCAATTCCTGCTTGCGCGAGGGGTTCCCCACCATGGAAAAGGCAACGCCTGGTTCTGATTCCGAAGAGCAAAGGAAGACCATCAGAAGCTTCGGCCTATCGACCGATTTGCCTGTTGGATACAACTGGGAAGGCTTTGGAGAAGATAATAGCAAATAGACTGCAAGAGTTCACGGAAGGAGGGGCAGGCCTCTCCAGGAACCAATTTGGCTTCCGGAAAACAAGATCCACGCCAAGAAAGCTATAGCGGGGAAGAGATGGAGGAGAGGCGCTAAGTGCTATTGTGCAATAGTCACGATGGATGTAAGGAACGCCTTTAACACAGCGATATGGAGCTGTATTTTGGATGCTCTGTGGGCAATGAATGTACCTGAATACCTCAGAAGTATACTCTGTGACTACTTCAAGGACAGGACCATGATATGTCCGACACAGGACGGCTCGAGAAGGTTTAAGGTGACTGGTGGGGTACCCCAGGGTTCAGTGCTTGGACCCCTTTTATGGAATGTCATGTACGACGGAGTCCTTAGGCTTAAACTACCAGAGGGTGCTGAAATTGTGGGCTTTGCTGACAATATCGCTGTGGTAGTCGAGGCAAAGTACAAAGAAGAGATCGTGCTAAAGGCCAACCATTGCGTCGCATTGACTCGAGATTGGGTAGCGTCTGTAGGTTTGCAGCTAGCAGATGCTAAGACAGAGGTCCTTCTTGTCAGTAGCAGGAAAAGAAGAGAAGGTATCACCTTGAGAGTTGGTAGGCAAGAGATTCAGTCCAAGCCTTCCTTGACTTATCGAGAATCGATGACCGGCTCCGGTTCAAGGACCATATTCAGCGGGTTAGTGATAAAGCAGCTCGAGTGACCACCGCACTGTCACGTTTAATGCCCAACGTAGGCGGACCCAGGAACAACCGCAGGCTGCTGATATCCAGTGTGGATATCTCTACGCAGCTGCGATATGGATGGATGCGCTGGACACTGCGGCTTATAGAAGACCGATGTTGTCGGTATATCGGTATATATGTCGGTTGCTTTTGAGCCTACCAGCATAGGTTTAAGCTCGATGATACAGGTGTATGTACATTCTGCCCAGGAGCGGAAGAGAGCGCAGAGCACATATTCTTCTTCTGTCCCCGCTTTCCAGATGAGAGGATGGAGTTCCGACGCGCCTGCGGCTCAGATCCCACTGCAGATAATGTTGTCAACCTTATGCTGATCAATAAGGATTATTGGATGGCAGGCCAAAGGTTAGCAGCACAGGTGCTACAAAAGCTAAGAAAGGAGGAGAATGAAAGGCGAGCCACAGGAGGTAGCCGAAATTAATGAGGCGGCACTCAGCCACTCCCCCCATGATGTAATGCCTAACGGCGGCCCCGTGGAGGGTGAGAAACAAGTGTAGGGAGGATGGTTTTAGTGGGTAAAAATCCCACACACGGATAGGTACGGGCCTAATCGCGTCTTTTGAAGAGTTCCGCCTACCCTCGTAAAAAAAATAAATAAATAAAATACGTATATACTATATAGATTCTGTATTTCTGTAAGACTGCTAGTGAGGCCAACAGAGCTATGTTTAGTTTACCCATCTATTGTTTTAAATTTGATATAAACTACAAGTAATGGCGAGATTGTTATTGCACCTATTAGTATTCTATATATATATATATATATATATATATATATATATATATATATATATATATATATATATATATATATACATACATATATATAAGAATGCTAATAGATCAAATGAGGTTCTGTCTCGAAATTTTCAGTTTATGTGATAAAAAAACCTTCAATGCTTTCAGACGTTGACTTTCAGAGTTATCTAAGAAAAAAACATGATTAGCAAATTTTGGAGCCATGGTCACAGAAATAATGGGAACAATGAAGAATTGTATGGTGGAGATTATCCTTCGGTTAGGCACAACTCATCTCTGAGATTACAAACTAAATTTCTGATTGAAAATAAGAGATCGGATAAAAAATAATGTGTCTAATAATAAAAAAAAAGAATCACACACTTTCAATTTCAATAAACCTAAAATTTTACATAAGGAAAATAATACCATAAAGCGTAAATATTTAGAGCTTTATCCATAAACGATAAATTAGAAAATACAGTAAATGATAGAAAAGAAGCTGGAGAAATAAGCAAATTGTATTCGTCCATAATTTTAAAATTAAAAAAGAAATACAACATAAGAAGATTTAAGCCTAATAAACAAATCAGATAGAGCAAAATAACCTGACCCATAACCTACTAATAGATCAGATGATAAATAAAATTAAAAAAAAAATTCCAATTAATATTCAAAATAAATTTTCACGTTTTTAATTAATAATTTAATTGTTTAAATGGCAAAATTTAGATAAATACCATATTTGTCTGTTATTGTTTTTTTGTTTTTTTGGAGTACATTTATTAATATATTTATATTCATGAATGATTTTAATTTGATTTCAATGTAATACCTATTATATTCATGACCATGGAAGATAGACAAGTTCCAGGATTTTATATAAATTTTTAACTTGTTAACTTTGAAATAATGTTTGATCTTAAGGTATCTATGCTTATTGTTATTAGTTATTTTTGACAAGTTATTTATGGTTGTATTTTAGTATGTTTTACACTAAATTATAATATATGTTATAGTATATGTTATTGTTTTTACAGTAATGATTTGGACTTATAAATTTAAATGAAGTTGTATGAGAAATTGCTGAAATTGAGAATGATAAATAAATGTCGAAATGTTTTTAATCATTTGTTAAAGTTAATAATTGTTATTTAGACTGGAATATGTTTTTTTCTTCTCTATTAAATTACATAAATCAAGAAGATTGAGTCCAGTATGTAAGTAAAATTCATAAATAATTTATGATGACAGGGTATAACCTATAAAAACAGTAGGGTCAACTGTTCAAAACACGTATACAAGTTACCAAAATTTATGTTGAATTGTTATTGAGAAATTTTCTATTTTATATAAAATATAAAATTATTATATTAACATATTTTATATAAAATATGTATTTTTTATTTTATTTTTGACCTGTGTTTTCTTTTTGTTTCTACTAATAGTTCCTCTGTACTATTAATTTTTCTCCCCCGCGTCCTATTTTCCTTTATTTTAAAGTATTTATAATTAAAAGGACAACAGGCATACCGAAAATACAAAAAGAAAGAGTACTTATTATTATTCGGTCTCTAGGGACTGCTAACCGTTATTGTTTACAACCTCAACACAAATAATTCTGATACTCATAACACCTACCTTCTTATTCATGTTAACGGAAATTGAAATATACAATATGTAATAATAAAATGCTAATTCTAAAGCTCTCTAGCCACGCTCCTCTTTTTATGTAAATGTTTTCAATACATTTTCGACGAAAGCATCTCCATTACTATCATTGCCAAAAGCCATTTGACGACCTACTTCACATGATTTCGTATTTAGAATTATGGGGAACTTCTGGAAGTATTTCACAGATATCCTTTTTATCTTTTACAGAGCCTTATTCTGTTCATTTCAAATTGGTAATAGCGAAAGGAATAAGACAAAAAAGTAGTTATTTATGCAATTAAGGACTAAAGAATATCATTATTCCCTCAGCAATACTTTTATTATTTTTAATTATTTATTATAGAATTATTTTTAATCAATAAAGTTTAGTTTATGAGGTGAATGTAAGATTTTATCTCCATATGGAATGTAAGATACTGTAGATATTCTAGTCTCTCTATAACCAATGCTAGCCAACACCATGACAACTGAACTTTTTTTTTTTTTTTTCTCTTTATATTTTTATCTACACCTGTCAAATACAAAACAGTGACAATCAGCAGATAGTCTGACACTAAAAAACAAAACAAAAAAAAAACAAAATACAAAACAAACATGATACAATGACTTGAAAGGCATGAAGAAGAACAGTACCCAGCGGTAGCTCTCCCTTGGCTTGATTCAATTCCCTATGATAACAAATCCCTCATCCACGTTCTTTTTAATCTCCTCTTAGTGTTCTCTGGCATGAGAGTAGAGGCCATTCGTTCTATTAATGGGTTTGGATGTTCGTGTAGTTTTTCTTGAAAGCGTTTGTAGTATGTTCGTATGTGTTCGTCAACCGTTGGTATTTTTAAGTCAATATGCAGAGTTTTGTTGTTGACGTACCATGGTGCTTTGGTGATAAGTCTTAGTACTTTTGATTGAAAAGTCTGCAGTCGTTTTCTGTGAGTCTGTTTAGCGATCCCGTAAATTTGTAATGCATATGTCCAAACTGGTTTTAGTAGGTAAGTGTACGTGTTTAGTTTCTGTCTTATGTCTAATTTGGAGGTTTTCCTGAATAGTGAGTACATTAAATTGAGCTTATGGTTCAGTGATTGGCGTTTCATCTTAACGTGAGGACCCCATGTCATTCTCCTATCAAACGTTAGTCCAAGGTATTGTACTTTGTCTGTCTGCGGGATGGGAGTTGTTAAGGTAAATGGGAGGGCATGTTTCACGTCGAAGAGTAAAAGCGATGTGCTGTGACTTTTCATGGTTCAGTCTAATTTTCCATAGTTGGCACCACTCACTCAACTTTTGTAAGTTATGTTGTAAGTTTAGTGAGGCTTGCGTCGCGTCTTGATGTTTGGTGATTATGGCAGTGTCGTCAGCGTAGGTTGCTGTCAGTATGTCAGTACTTAGTGGAATATCGTGTGTATATGTTATGTACAACAGCGGTGCCAGTATTGATCCCTGAGGCACGCCGGCTAAGATCGGTCTTATTGAAGATAGCTCTGAGCCCTGCCGGACTGAGAAAAATCTGTCTGCAAGGAATGAGTGAAGAATTAGATAATAAGTGTGTGGTAATACAGTCTTGGGTTTAAAGAGAAGCCCCTGGTGCCAGACCTTGTCGAATGCTTGGGCGACATCCAAAAACACTCCAGTTGCATATAACTTCTGCTCTAGTGCTGTCGATATGTAGTCAGTTACTCTGTGTAATTGTTGAGTTGTTGAGTGTGATTTCCAAAAACCGAATTGATGGTGAGGGATTATATTTTTGCCTGTCAGTAACTTTAATAATCGGGGATAAAGTAATTTTTCAAAAATTTTTGAACAAACGGAGAGTAAACTAATAGGTCTGTACGAGGAAGGGCTGCTAATATCTTTATCTTGTTTTTTAATCATGGTTACAAAAGAGTATTTCCACTGTATAGGGAATTTTGTAGTTCTAAGTATTGAGTTGTAGATTGTTGTTAAAAACACTAGAGCTTTCCTAGGCATTTGCTGGAGCACCTCAGCATTTATTAAGTCATAGCCGGGGGCTTTTCTTTTTGGTAAGTGTCTAATTATTTCTGCTACTTCTGTGGGAGTGAATGAGGGCGGAGGCAGTGTTAGTTGTAATGGAATGTCAAGTGTGTTATTTATCAAGTTTTCGTGTTCTGTGTTTATAAAGTCAGTATGTGGGGTAAATACGGAAGAAAGATGGTTGGCAAAGAGCTCGGATTTTTCCTCGTCCGACACAACCCAAGAGCCATCTTCTTTTCTAAGAGGTGCTGACATCTCACGATGTTTTAAGAGTCTTTTGGTATGCTTCCATAAACTTCCATCGTCAGTCGAAAGGGATTTAATGTTTACAACTGAACTTAATGGCACACATTGACAGAGGCACCAACCTAATCATGACCGCTTCTACAATATTTTAGCAAATTAAGTTGTCATCTTTGTTGCTAGTTCCTCAGGGATTCCTTTCCACTTTTTAGCATAGTTTCTAATGTATAGGGGGAAATTACGTACTTTAGTCCTAATTAATTGAGACAAAAACGCTTGTTTTTCTACCAGCCTAAGGTAAACAAAAATAAATTAAATAAAAAATATTGAAGTTAGCGAGGATATCTGACTGGATAGACTGGAAGATCTGATTAAGGAAGGAAATAGTTGAGGGTGCAGTCAAATTAAACACTAAATAAGTGGGTACTTATTTTATTTTGTGCCAACGTTTCGACCCACTTTTTGGGTCATCTTCAGGGCTAATGGAAGCTGAGGCTAGACCAAAAGCAGTCTAAATGTCGGCACAAAATAAAATAAGTACCCACTTATTTAGTGTTTAATTTGACTGCACCCCCAACTATTTCCTTCCTTACTTAAAAAATACTGAAATTTAATGGGACAATAAACAAAATTAACAAGACAAACAGGCTTTTGATCGATTCTGGTATCCAGGACTGCTGTACAAACTCCGTAAATTCTTACCTTCTACTTACTTCCTTATTATCACAGTTCCTACCTCAGTAATAGAACCTTTAAAGTAAACCATCATTTTTCCTACTCTTCCCTCTTCACCCAGTCTGCCGGTGTTCCTCAAGGTAGTATCCTGGGTCCCATCCTATACACGATATATACATCTGACATCTCAACCCATCCAAGCACTGTCCTCACTACGTACGCTGATGACACATGTGTGCTATAAGTAAATAAGGATCCATTTGTTGCATCCCAATCTCTTCAATCCCATATCTCAAACCTTCAAGAATGGTGTCAAAATTGGAGTATTAAAATAAATCCTAACAAACCCCATCAAATTACCTTCACCCTTCGTCGCAAACCTACGAATTCTTGCCCTACTGCATCCTTTAATAATACTCCACTGAACCCTGTCGAACAGATACGTTACCTAGGACTCCATCTGGATAAACGTCTCACTTGGAATCCTCATACAAGACTGAAAAGACAAGAAACTGCTCGACGTTTTCGCCTATTTCAACATTTACTGGACAAACGCTCTAAGCTCCAAATTAATTACAAAATACTCATTTACATGACAGTTATCAAATCTATCTGGACATACGGAGTTGAGCTTTGGGGCTCTACTAAACCATCCAATTCATCTCGTATCCAATCCTTACAATCCAAAATCCTTCGTAAAATCCTCAATGGTCCTTATTATGTCACAAACAAACTCATCCATCATGATCTTAATATCCCATATGTTACTGATTTGGCCTAAACTAGATACCTATCCTTCCATGACAAGCTCCATACACACTTGAATCCGATAGTCTCTCAACTTGCTTTCCATACTATTCCTGATAACCCTCCGAGGCGTCTGAAAAGAAGATGGCTTCGAGATCATCTACTATAGAACTTTATTGGAGTGCTACCGATGGGTAGTTTCTCCACAAGTGTTTTTCATGTCATATTGTACATATTAGCACATTTACTTGTTATAATAGCATTATAGTTGTAAATATCATTAAATTAAATAAAAATAAAAAAACAAGACAAAAACTATACAGAAAACAATTTAATAACACACAAATAACTCAACTGAAAATAGTGATAAGAAGAGATGAGGAGGTAGGTTCCATGCAGACCGGCAAAAACACAAGTACCAAAGTAAGCTATTAGTTTATAGTGATAGATTCGATAACTTAACCTTAACAACTTGATTCACGGGTTCACGTAAAACTGAAGTTATTATCTTTTGTGAATGAATTAATTGTCATTGGAAATTAGCCATGCGTATTTAAGAAACTAATCAATGTCCAGTAAGTCGGTTTTGTCAAAAGCTGTAAATTGTGACGAATATAACGAAATTGAAATCGTCCAAAGCTCACAGATTTCATCCTACGTAACAGCACCCGTTTACCATAGTTAGCGTTGGGAAATATCTTCCGCTTACAGCTCAGTATTGCAGTATAATTTCTACCCATAAGGAGAATGGTCATCAAGATCCGAAGACAGTGGCTGGTCGCACAGTTAGGCCTTGTTAAGAAGTTCTTGTAGCAGTAAGCCGCATTGCTATTAGTACCAGTTAAGTACGGGTATTAACGCAAACGGTATGTCCGTTGTATAATCTTTACACACACTGATTACTTCTGCAATGATCAACAATGGGACATGTTGCAAACATTTACTTCTGAAAGAACCTTGTGTAATAATTCGAATTATAAAATAAAGCTTTTTAGAAAAGAATAGGAAATTAAGTTTATTCTGGGACCAGGTCCCTTAAAAATAACACAAGTGTACAAAACTTAATAAATATATATCCGGTCAAAGAGCTACAATATTAGAATAATATAATATTTAAATAATAGCATGGAAATAAATATAAACTAAAAGGTATGTATAAAAGTTTCTGGTAGAGAAAACAAAAACAATACAAAATAAATAGCGTATGGCCATCAGGCGAAAGTGAGTTCCAAAGAATGACAGAACGGGCGAGAAGGAACGCACAAATATTTTGGTTCTGAGCCTCATCAAGAGTCATCATAGAGATAGGACACATGAGACTTCCTCGGGGCATCGAAGACAAACCGTAGTGAGTAGTTCAATATCCTTATGCTAACAACTACACCACAGTTCGCCCCCTAGTAATAGGTTTAGTAAATGGCTGAAATGCTCTGTTTGTAGCTTAATGGTTGTGGAGGGGAACGATTTGACAGAGATCACGCTCAACCGCATATCACCTCAATCTATTCTTAAGCTTGTTCGAGAGGCCCCCTTAGGCCTCACAGCAATAGTCAAAGTGTGGAAAGACGATTGAAATAAGTAGGAGATTATCGAAAGGTAGTTTTAGAAGATGCCGGGAACAATGGAATAACTTTTAGGACTTTATTGATCGACGGGAAAATTGGACGATGATGGGTTGTCAGGAAAATTGAACAAGGGGTTGGACAAAAAGGATTTTTAAAAAAACACAGAGGAAATATAAGTAATTACCTAGTAGCTTTCTTGCTATGTAAAATATATTCATTGCTTTATTAGAATGACTAAATAATTCTGTATTTATGAAAAAATAGGTTCTTTTCGTTTATCACTTGGGGGTCTTCGTATATTTTCTCTACCTAATTACTTACAGTTTACGAATTTCTACCATAAAACAAGCTATTTTTGGCGCATTTATTTACTTTTCTTTAGTTTGAGTTATTCTTCATTTTATTTATTATTCTTCCTAAATATTTTTGATTTATAAAAAATAAGACGTCACTTTATGCTCGGACGATGCTACACTGAAGCTCTAAATTTTGCCTATCCAGGTTTAATTAGGATAGGGATCTTTAACGAGTACCTGACATCGTACAGGCTCGGGACCCCCGTTTAACGTCCTTTCCGAAGGACGGCGTAGCTAAGGATTTTTTATTCCCTAAATCATAGGGCCAACTGCCGGTCTACGAACCTGCGATCTTAGGCTTAGTAGGTTGTTATGCTAACCACTAGAGCACAGTTCGCCCCTCTAGTATTAGGCTTGATATATGGCAGAAACTGCTCTGTTTGTAGGTTAATGGATGTTCAGGGGGACTATTTGACAGAGATCGCCCTCAACCGGATATTACTTATAAGGTATTAGTGATAATTAAAAAAATTGTAACTCTACAACCCTGAAGGGTCTTGGGTTCAGTACATGGCTGATGGTACTGTACCCCAGGAGGGTCCTAGATCCCATAGGATCCATCTCCGGCTGCTAACAGATTAAATAAAAGTCTGCCAGCAGCGGGATTTTAACCCAGGACCTTCGGCTGTACCATACTCTGCTACCACTGAGCCACTCCGCTTCCCAGTGATAATTTAATAATCGTAAATGAGGTACACGAATATTATATTTTAATTTATGATAATTTTTTGAGCCACTGATCAAAGGTTTAAAAAGCAAACTATATTCGGATCTTATGGGGATTGTTAATGTAAAACATTGAATTATTAATGAATGCACATATAACAAAAAAAAAATGCAAATTTTAATGAAATTGTTCCAACTTACATTCCAATTTACATTTACATGGTTTTTCCAAAACGCGAATCTATGACCGTGCCTGTGACCATTGTGAATCTCTAAACTAAAATGATGAATATTCGGTACTTTTAATTTTCTGTACGATTTCGATTCGTGTACGTTTCGTTCTTTCAGTACTGTCATTAAATATTTATTAACTGCTGAGATTTGATTAAATAAAAACTACATTAGTTGTTTATATGTTATTAAGTATATAATTCATGAACTAATTAGTGAAATCCATATAAATTGAATATATTAAAATATTCATATTGTAGAATTTTGGAGATAAAATAAGAACACGGAAGATAAGGAAAGACCTTGAAATCATATTCGTTAAGAACAAAAAAGTAAAGATTATGAATATAGAGAAATAATACATAAATATTCAATTTTGTTCTGAGGGCCGGAGGTAAAGGTCGGTAACTATGTCAACAAAATAGGTAAAATTCTATGTAAATTGTCTTAAATATATACTAAGGTCGATACTTCCAATTACTTATCGATGCCGATTATAAAGTGGACGATTTTCTTTAACTCTCTAGCGGGCGTGCTCGAATCTGTTAAACTACCAGGCGCGCGGCGTACGCCACAGCAGAATTTTTACTTTTTCTTTAAAATAAAATATTTTTTTCCACAGATCCATAAAATTTCTTTACATCTTTGCACTTGTATGCTTAAAGGAGAGTCCAGCAAGAAAAATATGAATTTTAAGCGACTTAGATATTTTGTCTCGCCTTCTGTACTTTCGACTTAGGTATTATAGCCCCAGGAGGGTCCTAGATCCTATATGATCCATCTTTAGCTGCAAACAGACTAAATAAAAGTCTTCCTTCAGCGTTATTTGAGCCAGGATTTCCGACATGGCAACTCAGTGCTCTACCACTGAGCCACTCCGCTCCTTAAAGAAAGATAGTAAAACATAGTGAAATTACATGAGAATTGATTTCATTACAAAATATAATGAATGCAGTGTTATTCATTTATTATATTTTGTACTGAATTCATTTCTCATGTTGGAGTGGAAAATAGATGACTGGATAATTCTTACAATAGATTGAATTGGTCAGGGGGTGCAATGAAAGATGACACAAATAAGCAAAACTTATTTAAATGTACCAAAGTTTCGGCTTAAGGTGTAGGCCATCTTCAGGGCAAGGAAAGAAACAGAAACCTTTTTATCCAGTTGAAACTGAATTCCTTGAAATTTTCGTTGATCCCTCATGAATCCTGAATATTTTATATAAGTCGATTGTTGATATTTCTCCCGATTATTTTTGTGATTCCCGTTGATTAAGTTTTTGATTTCCCGTCCTACTCGAATGTTGTCTCTGTTACCGAAACTGTACTCATTTTGAAATGGAAACGATTTCACGATTCGGAGCTTCCCGCATCTTGATAAAATGATTTTGTTAAAATAATATTTACATTATATTTGTTGTCCTTTCTATCTTCTATTTTTTTACTCACGTTTACTGCCATCCTTGTAGTCCTGTACAGTCAGGAAGATTCCAGGGAACTGAGATAAAGCGGAAAAAAGTACATAACCATTTATATGGTTCCCCTCCAGAAGTTGCGAAACGAGTAACTCGACTCCCCACCATTTAATGAGACCATATGCCGTAATCACATCTCACTTCTTACCTTTGACAAAAACCTCTTCTGTTGGAATGTCGGTTAATGCTCTATGCCTTGTGGATTATTACAAATATAAAAAAAAATCTCATTTATCTTTGATTATTGAATCCTTATTTTTTTCTCAGTAGCATTAAACTTATACCATTACAATCTATGTAGAGTTTCAGTACATGGTAAGGATTATATTGTGCCCAAGCAAGTTGAGCAAGGAGGATTTAGGCTGAGATCACTCTTCCACCCCAAACAATTCCTTTTAAAGAGGCTGATTGGAGTGCTATCGATGGGTAGTTTCTCCACAAGTGTTTTCATGTCATATTCTACATTTTTGCACATTTACTTGATATAATACCATTATAGTTGTAAATATCATTGAATTAAATAAAAAAAAAAAAAAAGAGGCTGAGTGTACCGCAGAAGTATCTCCCAAAAAGTCGATTCACGGTTTTAGAAAAATTTTTGGTTCTATGGAATTTTCTTGAAAATATTTCTGACTCGTGAATAAATGAACCATAACTTTTTTTTAAAATTTAATATATTCATGGAAATATACAACTGTATTATAATAATACTTTAATGTATTATTAAATATTAGTATACATTAATGGTGTATAAGGTCATGGAATAAAGGAATGCAGAGAAACTACCCACTGGTATTAATCAAATAACAAATTCAACTTTTAAAATCACGAGGAAACCTGAGGATTATCATGTGTAAAAGAGGTAGATATATTTGAAACCAGTGGATTTGTGTGGGAATAAAGTTTGTCATGAATGGACTGGTATCAGATTCGAGTTGAATCAGCAACTAATGGTTATTATGGTCATTATGGGTGACTTTATTCGGAAAAATTAAGGAGCATTGAGGCATTTACGAAGGATTTTGGATTGTAAAGTTAATGTTTATAATCTTAGAGCATTTTTATTATTATTTATTTCAGTGGCTTTAAAAATCTTTATACTGAGCATGGTACAATTATTTGTCCCATTTATTAATGGATACCAATTCACCTAAATGAAATTGAATGTTTAGTGATTTGTTTAGTCTCATTTTTTTAAACTGTCTAAAAGATTTATCTGTTCTTATTTTTTTCTAAGTTATTTTCCA
Source organism: Troilus luridus (assembly GCA_964056705.1). Lineage (NCBI taxonomy): Eukaryota > Metazoa > Arthropoda > Insecta > Hemiptera > Pentatomidae > Troilus > Troilus luridus. Next base: position 180,470,084 of record OZ057412.1, read on the forward strand.
TAAATCGTTTGCATTTCTATTAACAATAGTAGCTGAAGTTCAGTGAAAACTGTTTAATGAAATCTTTACTATTTGTTAATATTATAATAACAAAGACATATTCGATGAAAATTCAAGGAAAAGTTTTATACAAAAATAAAGTTATCGAATTCGTGAAAATTAAAATTTTACATTAATACCAATTATAAAACTGGAAATATTTAATTATTGTTCTACAATACTCCCTTATAAATAATATGGCAGGATAAGATGAGAGAATAAAAAATATGTTAAAAAATGAATTAGTTGCTGTTAATACAAAAATATACTTAACACCATTTTTTATTTATAGATTCTTCTTTTTCTTTCTTCGATTTTGCTAGTTTCGATCACTGGAAACAACTAACTTGTTGATTAGTCCTTTTATTATAGATTATATTTTCTGGTTTTTAAATAGAGGGTTAATCTAAATTCAACGCGTTGCATCTTAAATGAAATTAAAAATGAAAATAAATTAATTTTCAATAGAATAGAATTTCTTTTATGGTTTTTAAAATTTATTCGGATTGATTTAGTGTGATGAAATTAATTTTTTTTGGTATAAGTTCTCTTTGGAATTCACAGGAAGAAGCTGTGAAACATGTGACCTACATAAATAATTAACTTTGCATTTAAAATGGAAGCAACATGAATTATTTATCCTGGAAGTTTTCATTGTTATATTTTTCTCGAGTACTCGATCTCGTTTTTCGGCTGTTTGTATTTTCAATTGATCCAGAAGAACTTTGTTTGAGCGCAGGTCAAGAGATTGAAAGGGGCAAAACCCCCTACATTTTGAGTTTAATAATTATCGTGAAATATAAAAAAAAAAAAAACAAGAAATGAAAAGAGGTAAGGTATATTATATAAACTAAAATAAAAAAAAAATCAACCATCCAACTCAATTTGGTGAAGCTCTATAGAATATCTGTCCTGGTTTTAAAGGGAATTTCGGTGGATGGGTTTGTATCCATTTTCACTATCAGCTCCATTGCCAATGGAACCCTGTGGACTCGTCCGATTCTCGTCCAGTAATGAGCTTGCTTGCAAAGTATAGGCTTGTCGTATTTCGTCTTTTCCTTATTGAAAGATAATTAGCATCGTTACGGTGGCCTGTCTGTCCCGAATCCGCTTCTTCCTTCAGCTCACAGGGGCGTTTTTTCATGCTCAGGCCACCATATAATTATGACTCACATGGAGTCATGCTACCTTACTACTTTTTAGTTATAAATTTCGGCCCATAAATTTATTTCGAATATGAAATTAAATTTATATTATTTATTTAATGGGTATTATTATTTCTTTTTATTGAATACAAATAATTGGAAAACTGGAGTTAGGTCTCCATGATCTCCATGGTAAGATTCCAAATAATAAGGTTTCAGGGAGAGACAAAATTAGAGAAAGTAACAGTTGGAGATCGGATCCTAAAAGTCGAAAGGGCTTTTGGATTAACAAAGAATATCTACCACAAGAAGTGCATCTCCTGGAATGCCAAAAGAAGACATTATAACACTGTAGTAAAAACGGAATGTCCCTGTCCCAGTGAATGGGTAACGGTGAAGTTAAGTCTTAAAAAGCTAGAAGTCCTGGAAAGAAAAATCATGGATGCAGTTCAGACAGCAGACGGATGGTAACTGCGAAGTAAAGAAGAAATCTACCAGAAAATGGATTGAACCTCGGACAGTATGAGGAAGAGGAGACTACCATTCCACATAATCGCTAAACATAGATTGACCGTTTTTGGTTAAAGGAACTGGGGCAACGTGGACTGATGAAGTAAAGAAAAAAATGGAAAAGTTGAACATAACTGAGTATCTCATGCTGGAAGAAAGTGAATCGGGAAGCAGAGTGAAAAATCTAGAAGGATTATTAAGGCGTAAAGGAATTGGAGACAGACAACTTCAGCAGAAAAAAATGAAAATAAAGTTGTAACGTGATCCGATGTATACGAACAAAAAGAACATTGGAAAACATTAATATAACGTATGTTGCAAAAACTAGAGACTGTATTAATTAAAAAACATGACGAAATAGAAGAACCGCAAAAGAAACAATCATGATTTCATTTGTCTTTTTTCATTTTCATGAGTTTAGAAAAATCGAGTTCAAACGTTGAAAAAATAATGTGATTTTCTTGAATAATTATTGTTTGATTGTATAAAATACATACAATTCGTACTCAAATACTAAAAAACTATTTATTAGTTGCGAACATTTATTGATCAGTGCTGAATTAACATGATATAAAAAAAAGTTAAATAATTGGAATCAATAATAAAATAAAACCATTGTATAAATAACATTAATGGTAAAAATAATATTTACGCTATAAAATCAAGATTATGATAACATTTAGGTAGTCCGGAACATGTATTCACACTTATGCTGCTTGTATATGTAAAATGGCAATTAAAGTTGTTGTTGATAACATTTGTGGTGGATGGTTATGTGGTACATTTTTTTGGTTTGACATATCCCATTACCATTTTAGGCACTGACCCGGCTGAGGATTGGACGTATACGGCTTATCCAGGATTATTTGATGAGGAAAGGATTCCCACCTGATTACGTAATCTTTGAGTATAACCATATCCTCACTGAATGTTATGCTCTCAAGACTTGGAGAGCGACATTTCTTGGCGATAAATGGTATATTTGTTATTTCTAAAATATCGTTATCGGATGAAATTATTTTTGTGTCTTAAACAAGCACAGATATCTTCTGTAAATTAATTCTGTGTTTAACATCATTTTGATCTTTTCGAATTTTCATGTAGTGCTAATATATCCCAGATGTTGGAAAAACCCAATGTGTGTCGTCTCAATAAACAAAAGAACTTGTATCACTATGCTGGTGGAAAAAAGTATTTCAATCAAGTCATAAGTCACTTTAGCTTTCACTGCACGAAAGTACAAGAAAGAGTAACCAAATTTTATTATTAATAATGGCCAATTTTATGAAAATATCAAATCCGTTCTATTATCATATTTCCTGGTTAGTCATATTTTCTTTGTATATGAAAAATATTTAGAATGACTCTGATCCACAATATTTCCAGATACTGTATTGTAATAGGGTATTGATATATTATGTTTTGTTTTTTGTGACAGAGCTAATAAATACACAATAGAACTGGGGTAGGCGAGTAGACAAATAGCTATATCAGTTTCCTATTCTCGAAGGGTTTAGAAAATAATAATAGATGGGAGGGGAATAGCAATGCTTCTCGGTTCTATCCTAGTCTGATATCAATCCTTATTTATGTCTCTAATATTTTATTGCCATATTTTATGCCCTTTGTTGTGAAATCACGATTTTGAATTTTTAAACATCTCTGAAAGGTTAGTTTTTCTATTTCTCGATACTTTCGTAATTTTTCGGTACATAGTATATACTAGCCCTATACATCTAACAACTTACAGCGCCCCAAATTATTTGACATACACATTTGGATTACCTCAGTTGAAATACCCATTTCCAAAATATTAGATCTCCAATGTTCTCCTATGCTCAATATTTTTTTTTCATTACTCTCCGTCAGAAACATTTCTCTATTTCACAATATCCTTTTAACCTCCTTAATTATCTAGAAACTTTTTTTGGGTTACCTTTCACCATTTAGAACCATTGTTATTTCACTGGGGAAAACTAAATAAAATTGTATAAAATATCTTAGAATAACTAAACAGGTTGTTGATTTGGGAGTACCAAGGAGTTAGAGCATTTTCCCAGGATATCTTAGAAAGTAATTCTATTTTACAGATCGAACTAGAAATCATAAATATGTTTTCATTGTTAAAACAGGTAATATTTCACGTTTAGTCAATTTTACACTCTAAAAAATTAAAATATAACAGTGGTAGGGATATCGACGAACAATAAGAAAGAGCTTAAGTTCATTCAGTGCAAATCTAAGCTGTGAGCTTTTCTCTGGACTAAGCATGGTGAAAATCATATTAAACAAATTAACAACAGTAATGCTTAAAATTGAAAAAACAAAGAGGAAAAAAAAAGTATTGTGATATTAGTTATATATTATTAGTATAATAACTAGTTATATTATAATAAGTATTTTGGTTTAGTTATTTGTTGGAGTGTTCTTTATATCTTGATAGAAAGTGAGAATGAGGGCGAGAATGGGACAAAAGAAAAAAAATCTTGTAGGATTTTGGTTCATTGGAGTATTCTTTACAATATACCAAATAAAGATCGGTAGAACTAAGTTTATAAAAAAAAAAAAAGTTAAAAGCAATATAGACAAAATCATAAAAATATAATTTTTTAGTACATCCGTGGAACAAATATCATTTTCTACTAATCGTAGAACTATTATTTTTCATGAAAAAGATAATTATTGTGATTCTCAGTGTCTTCAGGAATAATCTTGTAAATAATACCCCCTGAATTTTTATTTTTATTTCTTTTATATAGGTACGTTAAACCAATTTAAGATTTTTTTTTCTTAGGTTTTACTGAGATTCCGTCAACCCAAAATTTCCTTTAATTCATTTTTCTATTCCGTTTTATCTTCCTCTGTCAGACCTAGTCCGTGCACACTTTACTCAATTCAAGCTATCCATCTTTTTCGTGGCATTCCTCGCCATTTCCTCCATTCATCACTCCAATTGAAAATTAAATTCTGAGATACCGTTCTAATTTTTTTTTCTTTATATTTTGGAGGGCATTTTGTTGAGTTTGCATTCGTTCCCTAATTTCGGCATTAGTCCTTCTTTCTACTCTGGATACTCTGGCAGCTCTCCTCCAATATTCCATTTCAGCAGCAAGTAGCTTTTTTCCTTGAGCAGCGCTTGACAAGAAATTTTCTACGGAATACTTTAATGTGCAACAGAAAAAGAAAAAAATATACAGATAAAAAATAGAGATAAATCTCAAATATTGACAGGAATTTTTTCTTCTTGTTTGAATTTAGAGACTTGAGGCTTTAAGGTTGGATTTTTTCCACTAACCTCATGACATGTATTTTATCCCTTATTTGAGATTTGTTTTTTCAATATTAATTAATCTCAAATTAAAAAAAAAATATAACAGTACATTTTTCAAAAATTGTTTTCAATGTTATTTGGTACGTGTTTTCCCATTAGCCGTGGCCTCCTTTATATTAGTTTGTGTCTTTTGTATTTAATCAGGTGCTTTTTAATGAATATAATTTTTAAAAATTATTAGATTTATTAAGTTTTTATTTTCTCAATACGAATCTATAGCTAACAGAAAATGGGTAACATGTTACGAAATAATAATTTACATTTGTCAATGTCACCATAGGTGTAGCTATATTTTACGGTTTGGTTTTGTGTTTCAATTTATGGCGGTGCTAGGGTTATAGATTCGTTATGTTCTACATCGCTCTATCGATAATTCAACAGCTCCTTCTCTTATCAACTGGAATGTCGATGAAGTGTCTCGTAAATTATAAAGAAACTTGACATTTCCATCGGTTAATTTGGTAAAATCGACCCATGAGCTAGTTTTATTTTCTTATCTTGGACGATATTTGTCACCGTCAAGTGTTTCCAGATATTTCACTTTATTACGTACATGGAAGCAGGCAGTGTCCTGGTTTTTGATAATTAACCAAGTTCACTGTCTCCAGACTCAGGGGATGATCTTAAATTTAGAATAGGTGGTTTAATATATGATTATTATACATATGCTTCTAATGATGATTTCATTAACCTTTTTTATAGAATTAGTTTTCTATGTTATTATTGGAGGAGCGGAATGGCTTTAAAAAATGAACCCCACCGACCTTTTTTGGACCCGTCTATTTATCTTTAAAAATAAATTTGTCTCAATCTTAACAATGTATTCTAATTTTACTTTACATTGCATTCATCTCATTCCTGCGTATTAACTTACGAATTAAGTAGTTTTATATCGCCAACGGCCATACCACGTCGAACAAACCAGTTATTGTCCGATCATCGAAGTTAAGCAACGTCGTGCGTGGTTAGTACATGGATGGGTGAGTCCCTGGGAAAACCACGTGCTGTTGGCATCACTTTAAAACTTACCAATTAATCAAATAAATATATCTGGCTGTATAATAGTGTCAGTATTCAATGCCATTAAAAAAAAAAAAAATGTTGGATAGTAAATTTTTTTTCCAATTCACTCCAGGTGTCCGTATTCGAAAAAAAATCGTCATCTCGAATGTTTTTAGAAGTACGCAATTACAGCAAACAGCTAAATGGGAACTATGACACACCATTGGATACTTAGCTGGAACTTATTTTTAATGTTTTCCGACGTTTTGGCCTGTCTTTTATACTTTCGTCAGAGCAGAGAGTGTGAAATGTAATTATTTTTTAATTTTGCCGTTGACTACTACCAGAATTATTAACGTATTCATTAAGCTGTAAAGACTGACTTTTGAAGAATAAAAGCAGGTTACAATAGCTCTCAACACCAGATCGAAGTCTGCCTCTCAAGGAGCTATTATCATTTATGCCCAGTCATCCATCGTCTTGGTTCAAAGGGAAGTCTTTTGTTTTGTTTTTTAAATGTTGATTGTAAATTCTTTTAGGATAGAATGTAATCATCATATAATTATACTGTTGTAAATTTTTTTTAAATGGAAGAATGTTGAGGAAATTTCTTGTATGGTTGGTGTTTCTGCTTCCAACAATCCTATCGGTTGTTCTTTCAACTAAGGATTCGCATCCATAATTCGTCCCAAAAAAGTCAAGATTGATGTTAACTGGAAACGTTGAAACGTAATGATGGAGTTTTTCTTATTAAATAAAGCACAAGAAAAAATTATCAAAAATTTAGAATAAATAAATATGTGGGATATATCTTGATCAAAAAATATTGATTTCTGGTTATTTTATTGTTATAAAACAGTCATTTGTAGAAACAAAATACTTTAATCAATATAATTAAACAATATTACCCTAGTGGGCAAATAAGAATAATAATCCCAAACGTGAACCATCATTGTTTGTCGTCTTCTAATTTGGGAGCTTTACGACTTATAATAATTAAACAATATGTATACATAGTTTTGATTTTTCATACATTTCATTTAGTTTGCATTACGTTAATTATTTAATTACGTCAATTCAATTTAATGTGATAGACATAACCGTTTTTGATAGGAAATGGAATCTTTTAGACAATACTATTGAAGTAT